>CM057340.1:7512500-10012500 GCA_030015575.1 Agapanthus africanus
CTCTAAAAAAAACAACAAAGATCATTGATTACTAGACCAACCGATTCGGAAAGGAAAGTTCCGAGGGCTAATGGGAGAAGGTGCTCTATAATAACATGAAGATTATGACTTTTCAGCCCATCGATCTTGCCTTTCACAATTTTTCTCTTCTTGCTAAATGATCCTGAGAAATCCGTGGGAACTTTCAAATCATACAACACCTGCAGAAACCTTTTCTTCTCCGGTTGTGACATATGATACGCGATATTGGGAAGTACAAACTTACCTGATTTACCCGCTATATGTTTGGAATGCAATTCACTTCTAATTTTCCAGTCCTGAAGATCCATCCGAACACGGAGGCTATCTTTCGATTTTCCGTCTTTACAAAGAAGCAAGTTGAGTACGTGCTCGGATACTCCCTTCTCTATGTGCATGACGTCTAGACAATGACGCACTAAATTTGTTGACCAGTACGGAAGTTCGTAGAAAATACTTAACTTGTTACAGTAGGGTGGTTTGACCTATTTTGCCGGATCTATCCCGAAAGACACATTATTGTAACCATCCCACTTAGCAGTCACGTCCTCTCGGGACAATAAGGCTGGAGGCCCAAGAAACTCCTGCTGACCATTAAAGTGAGCAGCGTCTAACCTGTAGAGATGGACTAGTGGCAGGAAACGCCGATTACTGCAATAACAAATTTTCCTGCTAAAATTCAACCGTTTCGATGTTGTATATTGATGGCAATAAGAACATACTTTGTGACCATGTACGGATCAACCTGATAGCATTCCATACGCAGGAAAGTTATTAATTGTCCGCATTAAAGCTGCACGCATTGTGAAGGTTGTATATGTGTTTGCATCATAAGTCTCTACACCATCAATGATAAAGATTTTAACTTATCGATCAGAGGTCGGAGGTAGAAGTCGATATTGTTTCCTGGTGAGTTTGGTCCGTTAATAAGAAAATGCATCATAAAGTAGGATTGATCCATAACCAACTAATGCGACAAATTATAAACTATCATTACAACGGGCCATGTGCTGTGTCTTCCAACTATATAGTTGAATGGGCAGAAACCATCACTAGCGAGTCCGAGCCTGACATTGCGAGAATCACTACTGAATATTTCGTGCCTCCTATCGAAATCCTTCTGTGCCAGATAATCTCTTGGATGGCTTATTTTTCCGTCTTCGCTTGGAGCAGCACGGTGATATCATCATTGCCTCGGCTATTTTCTTGCACCTGAATAACCTCTGCAGCCTCTGTGTCACGCCCCGTTTCCCAAAATACGGAATACGAGGGGTAGACAAGGCCAGCCATGCTCCTACGGTCAAGAAAAAGTCCTGCCGTAGTCACACTTCGGCTTCTAGTTTCTCATGGTAAACAGTATATATTGCACAGGTAATGAGAAACGCAGTAACTGAAGGAAACAATATAAAGTCTGACCTGAAGTGGAACAAATGAAGGCAACACGGGAGGGCAAGTAAAGAAGTCTGTGATGCACGTCTAGTTCTGGTCCAGGCTAAAATCTTCTCCTCACACTGAGCATGCATACTCAGGTCGTCAGAGCGACACAATAGCAATATAATGTATATAATCAAGTAACAATTCTAACAGTGGTAATAGATATGAATAACAGTAAATCAATGACAGCATGAATATGAATGAGCAGAGATCAATGCAGCGGAAAAATAAAGCAGTATAACAATATGTCACGAATGTCAAGACAGTATAGAATGAATGTAAATGACAGTAACCCTATCAATCTCTAAGTCTCACTGCACAGGTCAATAAGCCTATCGTCAGTCCAAGTGTGAGAGTCAACCACTCGCGAGTGTCCTCCACCCAAGGGCAAGGGACCACGGGCCCAACATGTAACGAATGTATCACGGTGTCTATAGCACATACCCTGTAAATCTCCATATAACTCCCTAAATATATAAGCCGGCATGGGACTCCCGAGATTCTGTTGAATTCACACTTGAACTACCCCACACCCCGAGGTCTACATCAAACGCTAACCATCAATCTAAATACTAATCGATCCGTGATAAGTCTGCGCGAGAACTGGAGGCAGAACCTCCATCAAGCACGTCCCGACTAATACCTAAGATGAATGGCAGTGTCTGGTGTCTTATCTGTGACACCCGTGCAAACGCTTCCATAAATGTCCCATTCCACTTATTAGTCACACGTGCACGCATCCCACAGACGTCGACAATGCAATAGAATAATATGGTCACTGATTGTGCACAAGTACGTATCACTTTCACTTAATCACGAATACACGAACACTGACGTACTTGCCACAATCAACACTAAAATCTAACACTGGGTGAGTGCACGATATCACTAGGTTATCACTACAATGACATAGGTATGATATGATACATGAACAGTATATAAGCACAATTAAGAGATCATAAAAACAACAGTGTATCACTTGCACGATTTATCATGAAACATATGTATATAATTTAGCGGAAAGATAAACAGGTAGTATTTAATATGTTCAGTTATCTATCCTTAGAATTTTGTTTCAAGCCAATCGGGTTCCAGGATCAAAAGTTATAACCATTTCATTTTAAGCGCTCGCGGCTGGAAATCCAATTTCAGAATCAAGAATCCATTTCGCAACGCATTTTAACCCCAGTTGGGATCAGATTTTAGCGACGCTACAGTTGGATGAATTCTAGGGTTTTCAGTAAGGTTTTCAACGTAACAGACGGATCTTCGATCGCGTCTGCACGTCAGGAGTTATACTCTATTTAACAATAATGTGTCAGTTCTGATTCTGCTGGGACTGCTATGCGTCCCGATCTTTTAAAATACAGAATAAATAACAAATGGTAACGAAACAGTATGAAATTAATTGTGTTGTCTAGCTAACAGAGTTATCTACAATAAGCAGCGGAGTTCCGCAACCTACAAGTTAAGGAAATCCTATCCAGTATGGAACAGCACGCAAAGACTGGAGTCACTCTGGACTGCAGTCCAGAGTCGCACTCCGATCCGAATATCATCACAGTTTAAGTACAGGATTGTCTGGAAACTAGTATAGGGTTAAAGTTCATCGAGTAGGCTTCGATTTGAGCCCTCGAACGCACCATTCTAATATGTATATGATTTATGGTAAATTTAACGGTTTTCAGGTGCAACATAATTTCAGGTTTGCAATTAAACTTGGGGGTGGTCGTTTTAATCTTTAACGGTCGTATTTTCTAATGAAACTTGCACAAGGTATTCATCATATCCAGGGCCACAGCATTATATCTAGTTCCGTCAAATTGTATAATAATTTTCTAAGCGAACAAGCATCGAACAGATACAACACATAATAGTTTTAAACTCGTAACTTTATAATCTAGGCATTTAACAATTATAACTTAAGTAAAATAGCATGTAAGCAAGTAAAAACTTGCCTGGAGATGTCCCGGGGATGCACGGTGATTGTAACGGCGCGATACAGGAGCGGACACGGCGTGGCATGGATGCAGGGCACAGTGTGGCTCGGTGCTGTTGCTGGTGATGGAAGCGGTTGTTGAGGGTGGTGAAAGTGTTATAGAGAGAGGTTAAGAGAGAGATAGGGGAGGGATGTGAGTGAGGGATAGAGATAGAGTGAGAGAGGCTACAGTGAGAGAGGGAGAGACAAGAGGGAGGCAGAGAACAGAGGGAGGCAGAGAACAGAGGGAGTGGGAAAGAGAGAGAAAGAGTTAGAGAGAGAGTGGACAGATAGGGGGAGAGTGAGAAAGAGAAAAACACAGAGGGGGAGAGAACTGTGAGAGAGAGGGAGAAAGCTGGGGAGAGAGATTAGGCAGATGGGGAGGAAGAGAGAGAGATAGAGAGAGAGAGAGAGAAGAGACAGAGAGAGAGAGCTGAGCTAGAGAGAGAAAGAGAAGCACAGGGGAGAGAGGGTAGTGAGAGAGGGAAACGAGAGAGAGATCGGGAGAGAGTTAGAGAGGTGATGACGACGACGTCGACGATGATAATGGGGTCGACGACGTGGTGCAGGGGTGACGGCGGCGACAGTGCAGGGGGTGACGGGACGCAGAGAGCTCGAGCTCGGGTGTGCTTGGAAGGAAAAGGCGATGGCGGTGGCTCCGGTGGGTCGCGGTGGTGGCGGAGCTCGTCGGCGAGGGAGTGAACTGGAATGGAAGTCTTCGGGGGAAGGGAAATGTGGGTTGAGTGAGTCTGGAGGGGAGCAGGGAGAAGTTGCGAGATGGGGGTTGAGGAAAGGCGATGGGAGTGGGGAGAGAGGAATGGAGACGAGGTCGTGCGTCGAGGGCGGTAACGCACGAGAGCGACGGGGCGCGAACGTGGGCGGAGGAAGCGGCGGAGATCGTGGATCGCGTGCGCGAGAATGGGGAGGTAGCCGTTGGAAGATGAACAGTGGGGTGAGGGAAGGAGTGGGCCGGCCGCAGTGGGCTGAGGAGAACAAATGAGAAGAATAGAGAAATTGGAGAGAAAGAGAAGGCCGGGCCGGGCCGCTGAATTAAAGGAAATTAATTAAGAGAATTTGGAGTGGGCTTAGTAAAGGAACGGGCCGGCCTGTTTAAGAAAAGAAATAACAAAAATAAAATATAAGAGGGGGCCGGGCTTCACAACAAAGATTTTCCTAAGGGAATTTTTCTTTGTGGGCTGCAGGGAAAGCTAACGGCTGGGAAAGATAAGGAATTAAAAAGAATGTGGGCTGAGTTTGGGCCGAGGGATTTTCAAAGAAAGAATGGGTGGCTCGGGTCAGAAGGTAAAAAGAGATTGAATTTAAAATGTAGAGGACATTGGGCTGGGGGAGGAATTAATAGTAATGGGAAAAATGGTGTTGGGTTAAGAAATTAATAATAAAGGAATTAGAGGAAAAGGAGACGGGCCCGGAAGATAAAATAGGGTTAAACTAATGGAAAACATAAATGGGCTGAACGAAATAAAATATAGCTTGGTTTAGAATTTGGGTTTATAAAAGAGGTTATAATAAATAAATAATTTTCTAAATAAAACACATAGATTTATAAATAAAACAAATGAAATTCTAAAATAACAAAATACGGACTTGGTACAAAAAGGGGCCGGGTGTTACATCATACCACCCTTACAAAAATTTCGTCCTCGAAATTTAAAAGAAACAACTAGCTATAAATAATAAACGGAGGGTTATCATATCGAAAACTAATATGTGCTGATTTATTTAAAACGGGTAGATAAAGTTTTGAAGGTACATACATATATATAAAAACCATATACAAAAATAGGCTTACAAGGTATAATGCATGAAAACTATAAGGGTAAGTACAAATATAGATAACAATTACCGAATAATATTAATCAAAGTGTGCTCGGTAAACGTCGAAACCAAATGTGTGCGCATCTAAATATATCATAGTAGCAAACAGAAATAATAATATAAGGCTCAACTACTTATAATAGTAATCATAGGCACAAATCCTCAAAGTAAATTGACGACAATAAAGCAGTGAAAACTAGTCGGTAGGCTAAAACATTTTAGGAACGGTATCGATAGAATAGGCAAAAAATAATTTAGAAAACTTGTATAGTGAAAAAAAAAAAAATATGGACCAAAAGTATGCGCGGTGTAAGGTTACGCTACTGAAAATGAAAATAATAATAGTTGTACTTAAAATACAAAAACGGGGTAATCAAATACACGAACAAAAATAATGAAAACTAAATTTTGAATAACACTGTCCCTATATGTAGTTAGGGTAATAGGAAGAACACAAATATGTATGGGGCTAGCTAGGGTAACGATTACAAGGGAAGGTAGCTCATTCAGAAGGTCGGAGTATGGCGACTTTAGGCTGAGGATCAAGGGAATTGGGATCGGGTCAGCACAGGAAGTACGGATGAGCACAAAGGGATACAAAAAGAAAAGCGTAGGGGGAAGCAACAGTCGGTACAACACACGAATCAAAATTTGAAGAGTCAGTGAGTTTCACAGGAACTGTTCTCCTCCCAGAAGGATCTCAAACGGGGCACAGAAGAGAGATGAAGGGTGGCTCATTCCAAGGATTAGGGTGCGGCACTTCCTCGTCGAAACGGGGTGAAAACTATACACTGAATAGGGGTGGACAGTCAGGGAACTCAGCAGAAAAATAAATGGATATGGGCAATAAACAAGTATTAAGCGAACTAATAATCAAAAAAATTTACAAACTCAGAGGATTTATTTCATTCAAGAAGATTTGAAACAAGGCAACCCCAAAGGCGAAAAGTGGCCTTAAACTATACACAGTTTATTTGGCCAGAAGGACAACATCAGAAATTTCCGTCAGTTGTGGTTGTGGAGATTCAGTAGGTTGTGCTAGACTCGCGCACTCAGGTAGGGGCGTCCGTTTCCATAGTGCTTCGCAGGTATCTCTATTGGAAGTCCTTCCACCATAGGATCTTGATCTTCTGGTCCTTCTTCCTCGGATAGAGCTTCTTCATCGATATCTGATTCCATGTGATCCTCTCCTTCTGGGTTCTCTTCCATGGGGTCTCCCTCCACTGGATTTTCTTCTATCGGGTCTTCATCGGGATCTTCCTCTATCGGGTTCTCTTCAGGATCTCCTTCTTCTTCGTCGGAATCAACTATCATGTCAAACTCTGGGACGGCTACTCCTTCGTCCTCTGAATCGTTGTTTTCGAAACCGACCTGGGGCCGTTGATCTCATCGTCAGAACTCATCAGCGTGCGGTCTAAAGAAACGCAAGACTGTGCATCCTCGTCTAGTTGTGACGCTGCTCCAGGGTGGGCCATGGTCTGAAAAGTCATGATTAAACAATGGAATGGATAAGGAAAATGGCCAAGTGTACAAAGTATGGAAAGATATGCGGTGAAAGGAATTGAAAGCTCAGAATTTAAAATACTGAATAGAATTTAATATAGAGAAAGCATGAGAATGATACACATATTATGATTCAACTTTTATTTCATCCAACTAAAAGTTCGACGGATACAAAGATTCAAACGGAAGGAAACATTCAAAAAAACGACAATATTATTACTGAAAGTAGATAACATGAAAAATCGTTCTTCGACTACTATAACGTTGCATTTCCGTCGCGTGAGTTGAATCCCGCATTAGGTCCGCCTTATCGTCGAAGTTCGAACTACGCGCTAACCCTCACTTGGCAGAAGTGGGGAGAGTGGACGAATCTCCTCCTTGTAGTTCCTTCCTTTCTGGGCAAACGTTGATGAGATGTTCGCTGGATCCACAAATCAGACATTTCCCTTGGGCGCGGCGACAATCCTTCTGAAGATGTCCTGGCCTCTTACAATATCCACAGCAAGGGCTCTTCTGATGCTTCTGTTGACGCTTCATTTTCTTCTCCTTTCCTCGTCTAACGGGGATCCCTTTATGATAGGAGACTCCCGCTGGGGTCTGACTCACCTGTCTTCTCAGTCCTTCAGCTAATAAGTCGTTTGTTCGCTCCTGGGCTTCCTTTAAACCTTGCAGTACACTCAGAATCTCAACAGTCTGATTCTGGGGAGCGGATAAAGATGAAGAGTCGTTGGAAGACATGATCCTGAAATAATAATTTCGAGAATGATATGAGTCACACGCTAAATGAATCAAAATATGATATGGATAGGACGAGGATTCAAGAATATCGGAGAGGGTGAATATCATTACAAGCGGGGAATCAACTGTATCACTTTAAGTCACTTGAATAGAGTACGGTAGAGCAATTGCCACCACGTACCCTTGTCAAGTCACCCAAAACCATAGTGAATGGATAGCTGAACACCCGATGTGAATATGGATCAAGAATGACAAGTTTCCAATCTAGACCGGGTGATGTCTTAGATTGCCAAACTATACACGGAAAACTGCAATCCCAATCGATGCAAAACCTGGCGCTCTGATACCAACTAAACCATGTCACGCCCCGCTTCCCAAAATATGGAATACGAGGGGTAGACAAGGCCAGCCATGCTCGTACGGTCAAGGAAAAGTCCTGCCGTAGTCACACTTCGGCTTCTAGTTTCTCATGGTAAACAGTATATATTGCACAGGTAATGAGAAACGCAGTAACTGAAGGAAACAATATAAAGTCTGACCTGAAGTGGAACAAATGAAGGCAACACGGGAGGGCAAGTAAAGAAGTCTGTGATGCACGTCTAGTTCTGGTCCAGGCTAAAATCTTCTCCTCACACTGAGCATGCATACTCAGGTCGTCAGAGCGACACAATAGCAATATAATGTATATAATCAAGTAACAATTCTAACAGTGGTAATAGATATGAATAACAGTAAATCAATGACAGCATGAATATGAATGAGCAGAGATCAATGCAGCGGAAAAATAAAGCAGTATAACAATATGTCACGAATGTCAAGACAGTATAGAATGAATGTAAATGACAGTAACCCTATCAGTCTCTAAGTCTCACTGCACAGGTCAATAAGCCTATCGTCAGTCCAAGTGTGAGAGTCAACCACTCGCGAGTGTCCTCCACCCAAGGGCAAGGGACCACGGGCCCAACATGTAACGAATGTATCACGGTGTCTATAGCACATACCCTGTAAATCTCCATATAACTCCCTAAATATATAAGCCGGCATGGAACTCCCGAGATTCTGTTGAATTCACACTTGAACTACCCCACACCCCGAGGTCTACATCAAACGCTAACCATCAATCTAAATACTAATCGATCCGTGACAAGTCTGCGCGAGAACTGGAGGCAGAACCTCCATCAAGCACGTCCCGACTAATACCTAAGATGAATGGCAGTGTCTGGTGTCTTATCCGTGACACCCGTGCAAACGCTTCCATAAATGTCCCATTCCACTTATTAGTCACACGTGCACGCATCCCACAGACGTCGACAATGCAATAGAATAATATGGTCACTGATTGTGCACAAGTACGTATCACTTTCACTTAATCACGAATACACGAACACTGACGTACTTGCCACAATCAACACTAAAATCTAACACTGGGTGAGTGCACGATATCACTAGGTTATCACTACAATGACATAGGTATGATATGATGCATGAACAGTATATAAGCACAATTAAGAGATCATAAAAACAACAGTCTATCACTTGCACGATTTATCATGAAACATATGTATATAATTTAGCGGAAAAATAAACAGGTAGTATTTAATATGTTCAGTTATCTATCCTTAGAATTTTGTTTCAAGCCAATCGGGTTCCAGGATCAAAAGTTATAACCATTTCATTTTAAGCGCTCGCGGCTGGAAATCCAATTTCAGAATCAAGAATCCATTTCGCAACGCATTTTAACCCCAGTTGGGATCAGATTTTAGCGACGCTACAGTTGGATGAATTCTAGGGTTTTCAGTAAGGTTTTCAACGTAACAGACGGATCTTCGATCGCGTCTGCACGTCAGGAGTTATACTCTATTTAACAATAATGTGTCAGTTCTGATTCTGCTGGGACTGCTATGCGTCCCGATCTTTTAAAATACAGAATAAATAACAAATGGTAACGAAACAGTATGAAATTAATTGTGTTGTCTAGCTAACAGAGTTATCTACAATAAGAAGCGGAGTTCCGCAACCTACAAGTTAAGGAAATCCTATGGTATCCAGTATGGAACAGCACGCAAAGACTGGAGTCACTCTGGACTGCAGTCCAGAGTCGCACTCCGATCCGAATATCATCACAGTTTAAGTACAGGATTGTCTGGAAACTAGTATAGGGTTAAAGTTCATCGAGTAGGCTTCGATTTGAGCCCTCGAACGCACCATTCTAATATGTATATGATTTATGGTGAATTTAACGGTTTTCAGGTGCAACATAATTTCAGGTTTGCAATTAAACTTGGGGGTGGTCGTTTTAATCTTTAACGGTCGTATTTTCTAATGAAACTTGCACAAGGTATTCATTATATCCAGGGCCACAGCATTATATCTAGTTCCGTCAAATTGTATAATAATTTTCTAAGCGAACAAGCATCGAACAGATACAGCACATAATAGTTTTAAACTCGTAACTTTATAATCTAGGCATTTAACAATTATAACTTAAGTAAAATAGCATGTAAACAAGTAAAAACTTGCCTGGAGATGTCCCG
This sequence comes from Agapanthus africanus, assembly GCA_030015575.1. Classification (NCBI taxonomy): domain Eukaryota; kingdom Viridiplantae; phylum Streptophyta; class Magnoliopsida; order Asparagales; family Amaryllidaceae; genus Agapanthus; species Agapanthus africanus. The sequence continues at coordinate 7,522,542 of CM057340.1, forward strand.
GGGATGCACGGTGATTGTAACGGCGCGATACAGGAGCGGACACGGCGTGGCATGGATGCAGGGCACAGTGTGGCTCGGTGCTGTTGCTGGTGATGGAAGCGGTTGTTGAGGGTGGTGAAAGTGTTATAGAGAGAGGTTAAGAGAGAGATGCAGGTAGAGAGATAGGGGAGGGATGTGAGTGAGGGATAGAGATAGAGTGAGAGAGGCTACAGTGAGAGAGGGAGAGACAAGAGGGAGGCAGAGAACAGAGGGAGTGGGAAAGAGAGAGAAAGAGTTAGAGAGAGAGTGGACAGATAGGGGGAGAGTGAGAAAGAGAAAAACACAGAGGGGGAGAGAACTGTGAGAGAGAGGGAGAAAGCTGGGGAGAGAGATTAGGCAGATGGGGAGGAAGAGAGATAGAGAGAGAGAGAGAGAGAGAGAAGAGACAGAGAGAGAGAGAGCTGAGCTAGAGAGAGAAAGAGAAGCACAGGGGAGAGAGGGTAGTGAGAGAGGGAAACGAGAGAGAGATCGGGAGAGAGTTAGAGAGGTGATAACGACGACGTCGACGATGATAATGGGGTCGACGACGTGGTGCAGGGGTGACGGCGGCGACAGTGCAGGGGGTGACGAGACGCAGAGAGCTCGAGCTCGGGTGTGCTTGGAAGGAAAAGGCGATGGCGGTGGCTCCGGTGGGTCGCGGTGGTGGCGGAGCTCGTCGGCGAGGGAGTGAACTGGAATGGAAGTCTTCGGGGGAAGGGAAATGTGGGTTGAGTGAGTCTGGAGGGGAGCAGGGAGAAGTTGCGAGATGGGGGTTGAGGAAAGGCGATGGGAGTGGGGAGAGAGGAATGGAGACGAGGTCGTGCGTCGAGGGCGGTAACGCACGCGAGCGACGGGGCGCGAACGTGGGCGGAGGAAGCGGCGGAGATCGTGGATCGCGTGCGCGAGAATGGGGAGGTAGCCGTTGGAAGATGAACAGTGGGGTGAGGGAAGGAGTGGGCCGGCCGCAGTGGGCTGAGGAGAACAAATGAGAAGAATAGAGAAATTGGAGAGAAAGAGAAGGCCGGGCCGGGCCGCTGAATTAAAGGAAATTAATTAAGAGAATTTGGAGTGGGCTTAGTAAAGGAACGGGCCGGCCTGTTTAAGAAAAGAAATAACAAAAATAAAATATAAGAGGGGGCCGGGCTTCACAACAAAGATTTTCCTAAGGGAATTTTTCTTTGTGGGCTGCAGGGAAAGCTAACGGCTGGGAAAGATAAGGAATTAAAAAGAATGTGGGCTGAGTTTGGGCCGAGGAATTTTCAAAGAAAGAATGGGTGGCTCGGGTCAGAAGGTAAAAAGAGATTGAATTTAAAATGTAGAGGACATTGGGCTGGGGGAGGAATTAATAGTAATGGGAAAAATGGTGTTGGGTTAAGAAATTAATAATAAAGGAATTAGAGGAAAAGGAGACGGGCCCGGAAGATAAAATAGGGTTAAACTAATGGAAAACATAAATGGGCTGAACGAAATAAAATATAGCTTGGTTTAGAATTTGGGTTTATAAAAGAGGTTATAATAAATAAATAATTTTCTAAATAAAACACATAGATTTATAAATAAAACAAATGAAATTCTAAAATAACAAAATACGGACTTGGTACAAAAAGGGGCCGGGTGTTACACTCTGTGTTATGGGAAAGTATCGTGCTATCTTGACAGGTATATCGGGTTTCTTATCAGATTCATTTAGCTTATATCTGGCCTCTCCGCATGATGGACACTTTTTTAAATCTGAATTCTCTTCCGGTACAACACGCAATCTTTGGGACATGTATGAATCTTCTCACACTTCAGACCAAAATCAGATATCATCTTCTGTGCTTCGTACCAGCTGTCGGGCACGTTATTTCTCGGGGGTATAAAATCTTTCAGAAACTTCAGAAGTATCGTGAATAACTTGTTACTCCATCCATTTAGGTACTTAATTTGGAAAATTTGGACGAACCATGATAGGGTGGAATACTTTGCATTCTCATAAATTGGTCTTCTAGCATCATTCATGAACTTTTCATATTTATCCGCACGCAGTCCTTGACCAGAAGGAATGTTATTTTCGGTAGGAATACTATCTTCGAGGGCGGCCTATACCATATCCTCCATTTCTTCTTCTGGAAAGAAGTTATCGTTTTCTTCTTCTGCCGCATTATCGTCTTCTTCTTGTCCTTCCCCGTGATATAGCCAAGTTGTATATAGTCTAGTAAAACCATGTTTAACGATGTGAAGCTCTTTGATTTCTACCTTCTGCTAGAACTTATTCCTATATCTATTACACGGACAGAGAATCTTCTTTAACACGATCTTATTAGGTGCGCGTGCAAATTCAATGAAAGCAGCAACTCCTGCGATGAATTTAGATTGCATGCATTGTTGCCAATCCACGTACATCTAGTCCTTAACTCTGATGTACTCGTGGGCCATGTTGGACTGTATGACATATAAATTGTAGGTTATGGTAACTATATTGAGAAATCTAAGAACGAGATGGTTATTGACAAAGAAGAAAATCCGTAGAGGCAAGTTTGTCGTTGAAAAGAATAAATTATCGATTAACAAAGTTAGATTTGAAGATACCTAAATATAAGTTGTATTATATGTATGTGTGTTTCAATTTATGATTTCGCTTAGGTGTAGAGATGTTAGTATGTATGTGCTTTGTGTATGCGTTTGTTGTGTATTCGTGTTATATGTGTGTGTTTCGGCTGTCGGGGGTAAGGCTTCTATCCCATTAAGAATGTATAGAGCAGATACCCATTTGTTTGTGCTTTCATCCGTTTTGAGTAAATTTCGGCAGCACCTCCCTCTGTTCTTTGAGTACACTGTAATATAATAGATAATCATTTCAATGCTGTGAAACAACATTGAAATGAACATCTAATCTATCTTTGTACACAGAGAACCATCGGAAAATTACCGACAAAATAACTCGAAACGAATGAAAACACAAGTGAATGCAGGTATTTGCTTTATACATTCCTAATTTGTCCACACTGGACAAATCTATCGGTTATCATACGATTGAATCTCCTCGTCACATAGACTACACAACGATTGATAACACCGAACTATACCGTCCGATTTTTAACAACCTTCGTATAGTTCTATGTCACGATGAATATCGAACGTATGTTAACCGATAGACGGGGACTAAGTCGCGCTTTGATTTTCACATATGAATATCGATGAGAATATGAAACTTTCATACTATCATCAAGTATCATATATTGGTTTTAATTTGAACATTTAACTTGAATAGCTTTTACGTTTACGTTTTATTTTTAAGGGTTTGAAGTTTTTAGTTTAGGGTAAAGTTTTCTTACATTTATGGTAAAGTTGTATGTTTACGTTATTATCGAGTATCCTAAGTTGTACGTTTACGTTATCATCGAGTATCCTACTGAAGGAACCAGTGCACTCTAAACCCTAACCCTAATTAACCCAAATCAATCCTAATCTTCACCCTAACTCAAATTATCCCTAATTAACCCAAAGTTAAGCTAATTAAACCAAATTAACCCTAATCAGCACTCAAACCCAAATTAACCCTATTTTACCTAATTAACCTTAATTAACCCCAACCCTAACCTTAATCATCACCTAAACCCAAATTAACCATATTTTACCTAATTAACCCAAATTAACTCTAACCCTAATTATCACCCAAACCCTAACCAAAATTAACCCTAATTAATCTAATTAACCCTAACTCTAATCATCACCAACTCTATTTAACCTAATTAACCCTAATCCTAACTCTAATTATCATCCAAACCCTAACTCTAATCCTATTTTACCTAATTAACCCTAACCCTAATTATCAACCAAAGCCTAATCCTAACCCAAATTAACCTCCCATTAATCTGGCCCTATAACCCTAATTCTAACCTTAACCCTATTTTACCTAATTAACCCTAAACCTAATCATCATCCAAAACCTAACCCTAACCCAAATTAACCCCTATTTATCCCGGCCTGGTAACCCTAACCTTAAAATCAACAACAATAACACCAATTTAAAATAACAAAATTATAAATTAAAATCAAAATTAACTCACCTCTGCCGACAAGTAAAGTTCCTCGAGGAGGTGGAGAGCAAGGCTTCGACGACGTGGAGGAGGCCGGAAAGATATAGCTCGAAGTGGTGGAGGCGGCGATGATGACGATTGGCGGCGACGAGGAACTCCACGACGAGCTCGATCGACGGCAATGGAGGAGGAACTCGGCGACGAGAAAGGCGGCAACGATGGACAAGGGCACGGGTTGGTGGTAAATTTTGGGGACGGTGGGAAAATTCTTAGTTTTATTTTTTTTAAATAACCCATTTTTACCCCTACGGATTAATCCGCAGGTCTCTTTTTTGCGGCACCGTAGAGCCAAATAAATATATTGCATTTTAATATTTTTTTAATTTATTTATGTCCTTACGGATTTAGCCGTAGGGGTAAACAATGCCCCTACGGAGTAAACTGTAGGGGCAATAAAAAGTTGTCCCTATGAATTCTTCAATCTGTAGGGGCAACCCTTCATTGTAGGAGTGAGCCTGCGTGTTTTCTTAAATGGAAAGTTTAACGAAACTAGTATAAAGAAAGAAAGAAGAGAAATGAAAACGTAAATTACACCAAACATCACTGAAGGTTACGAGCCGTCCTCAAGAAATGTCTTGACACACTTCTTAACTCTAGACTATTCCGATCATATAGCATCTGTGTTTTCTCCATGTTTTTTCTTCAACGAGGCCTTCTCTGCCATATGCTAGCATACATGCCTGTTATATACTTATAATCTTCTATTTTCTCTCGACCAGGTTTTTCTTTGCCAGGTTGCACTCCAAGTCTTCGAATGACAGTAAGGAATCAAGAATATAAGTAAGATCGTTAGCGGGGTAGGTTTTACTTTTATTACTATATATTACTCGACAATATTTGATAAATTATCCAAATGCATAGGTCAAAGGTAATGTATTTGAGGTGTTATATATTACATATGGAGAATGAAGAATCAATGCTTTAACCAACCAACTCAATGGTTTCTTTCTCGACTGCCGGGCTAATGCTTAGTTAAACAACCCAATAGTTTCTTTCTCGACTACCGGGCTAATGATTAGTTAAACATGTGGATGGGACAACATTTCAAGTTTCTAAGGCTATCCCACTCAATCATCTATCCACTAGTTTATATAAAATATCTACGGGGTTGGTATTATCCCATACTAGGGTTCCAACTGGTACACAAAAAGTATCTTTATTACACACGTACGCATGTGCATATACACACATGTAGGAAGTATATTAAAATAAAATAGAAGTTAACAGTCATGACAAAATATAGGTAGAGCTATATATATATATATATATATATATATATAGAGAGAGAGAGAGAGAGAGAGACGAGAGTAATGGAGAAAAGAGGCCATAGTAGGGGATTTCCTCCTATGGCGTCGAAAAAATACAACCCCCACCATTTTTTCCGACGATCGGCATCCATCATCATCATCGTTATCATCTAAGATGTGTATACACCAAATTTCCTGTGATTCCACTACTTTTTTCACCATTGAATTAGCAATGTAAAAAGTTCTATTGTTGGTAAACCATTAATTTTGCACCAACTAAATCAACTGTGAAAAAATGGTATAATCATATGAAATTTGGTGTATCTACATCTTAGATGATAAAAATAGAGGTGATGTATGCCGATCATCGAAAAAAATCACGGAGGGTGCATTTTTCCGACGCCATAGGAGGAAATCCCTGTAGGGTGTTTTTCGTCACCTCATTGAGATGAGAATACGCACACGCTTGTCAGGCATATTACAGATTCCCCCTGCCTAGGATAGGCCGGGGTTTATTGATTGTGGGGATCTGAATCTCCGGCAGCCGCGGACTAAGCTGCCGTTAATTACCCCTCGCCTTTGGAGCGAGAGAACCTCCGATTGACGGATCAAACAGGTCATGTGAACTCAATGTGCAGTATTGTGTTTTGAAGGGCTTTTGGATATATCGGGGGCCCCGCAGAGTTTTTACGGGGGTCCCACTACCCGGATAGCGGGTTGGGGGTCAAGCGGGCTAGCAGCCGCCTTACGGGGTGCGGGGCAGCGCCCCGTTAGAAATTTTTTCTAGCAGGGACAGTGTTGTGGAGTATGTGCGTGTGTGTGTGTGTGTGTATATATATAAAGAAAGGGCATCCAACGGATGCGTGGAAGAAGGCGCCAGTGCCTCACGTGCGCAGCACGCGGGCGCTCGCGCTAGCACGAGCGCTTTGGGCGCTAGCGCCTCATGTGCCCGGCACGTGGGCGCTTCGGCGCTGGCGCTACCTCTTTGGGCTCTAGCGCCTTACGTGCCCAGCACGTGGGCGCTAGCGCCTCACGTGCCCGGCGCGTGGGCGCTTGGGCGCTGGGCACTAGCAGGAAAAGGGACTTGGTCCCTGCACTGGGAGCTGTACTCCTGATTTGACTTATGAAGTTGAACTCCTAGAAAGAAATACCCTTCTTTTTTTTTATATGGAGTTAAACTCGCAGAAGCTTTAATTTGTGGAGTTAAACTCCAAGAAATCCTTGTAAATGCTCAAAAGGGCCCCTTTCTTCTCCTCTGAGTCTTGGATCTTTCCCAAAATGGGGTCTTTGGAAATGAGTCTCCTCCTTCCTCCCCCGTGTTGACCAGATTTTGGAGAAAAGGGAAGTATGAGATTTTAAAAATCTCTTATTTTTGAGATCTGATGGGAGATCCGAGTTCCCCTTTGTGAGTTCTGTGGTGAAAAACTATTTAGTTTTGGAAGAGAAAGAGTAAAACTCTTGATTTAATTTAAAAGAAAGAAGAAGGTTTAGAATCTTGAGAAAGGAGAAGGAGGCACATGAACCCTAGTTTTTTTGGGGGAATGAAAAATGTATTAGATATTTTCATCATGTTTGTTCCCCGCCGAAAGACGCGGACGAAGACGCGGCGGGCGTCTTGCCTGAATTTCGAGGCAGATGCTAATTGGTGCTATCCGTCCACCTCTCCGAAGATTCCAAGTTGATTTATGGCACCATGTATCGAAGGTTTAAACGGATGTGGCCGATGTAGCAGACTACATCAGATCCCCCCTCGTTCGAGGGGTTTTTGATTGTGAGGACGCTCTTCCCTACAGGTGCAAGCCCCTGCAGTTAATTACGCTACCGCATCGCGGTAACCACTTTCTCTTTCTCCAGATGGTCATTTCGTGTCGTGGGTGTTTGTTTTGTTTATGGTTGCCCGTGGATTGTATACGGAGACTAATTTATGTTGTCGCCCGTAGGGCGTGGATTAGTCCAAATCCGTATCTTCTTAAATTTGGGTTTGGGGGTTGGGTTTAAGGATACGTTAGTCTCATTTGAGACTAAGATCAACTTAAACGTTTGTTAAGGATATGCTATTCTCATTTTAGACTAAGATCAACTTAATGGGATCGTTTAGATCCAACAAAAGAGCATTCGAACTTTATTGTTTAGTTTATGGACATTGCGGTCGATTAGTTTAAGGACATTGCAGTCCACTGTTAGTTTAAGGACATCTCGGTCCAGGTTAAGAACATCGTAGTCTGTGAGTTTAAGGACCCCACAGTCCGTAATTTAAAGACATCATAGTCTATGAAGTTTAAGGACATCGTAGTCCGTGAGTTTAAGGACCCCACAGTCCATAGTTTAAAGACATCGTAGTCTATGAAGTTTAAGGACATCGTAGTCCATGAGTTTAGGGACCCCACAGTCCGTAGTTTAAAAACGTCATAGTCTATGCAATGTGTGGTTGTCGGGACCCGTCACCTCTCTGAAGACGTTGAAGGATTACAACGACAGATATCAGAGAAGTAAAGAGATGTACCCTCGAACCGGTGTGAATCGATTGGAAGATCTGTAGCCCAGTTTGGGACTAAGATCTGTTGAATATTCATGAGCAGATGGGCTCAGTTCAATATAAGTTGAGGACTTATGGCCAAAATTGGGCTAAGTCCAATAATATTAAAATGTTTAATATTTTCTTGTTCAGGGCTGTTGAGCCTTTACTTGGGCTTAACCCTTTTAATAATGCTGAGTATTAGGTCCTGACAATTTTTGTCTTGTATTGAATGCATAGCATTCATCAGAACAATGTGTGTTCTAACAGCGCGCCACGTGGCGCGCCAGGCACTTTGCGCCAATTAAAGAGCGCATTGCGCTTCTGCCAAGTAGCGCACACGAAGAGGACACGTGTCGCGCTTAGCGCTAAGCGCCAGTTTATAAGCGCATTGCGCTTTCAGTTTGTGAGCGCATTGCGCTAGTTCAGTGGCACATCAGTGCATGGCACGTGGCGTGCAGCGCAGAGCGCAGCGCATGAGCGAAGCGCATGAACGCAGTGCGCTGTTTCAGAAGCGTAAAGCGCAAATTGTGTCTATGGTTGACACGTGGTGCATTTTGGCGTTGAGCGCCAGTCCAAGAAGCGCAAAAGCACAGTTCATGAGTGTAAGGCACTTTTCAGTAGCGCAAAGCGCATTTGATCAAATTTATGATTAGAGAACAAGTTTATGTTCTTTTTAAAAGAGGGTTTGCCTCAAGAACAACAGTTCTTCTTTTTGAAAGGGCTTGCCTTTGTGGATCAATGATCTATATGAAGAATATGTTCTTCTTTATTATTTGATGAGATCTATTGATCTCTTTTTATGAAAGACCTTGGTCTTTTTTAGATCTATAATCTTTTTTAGAAGATAGTTCTTCTTTTTATGAGATGATTTCATCTCTGTGTTCATGGTTCATGTTCTTTACCTTGAAGAAATGATCTTCTTTTGCTAAAAGCTTGCCTTTTCTTTTTTTGAGTTTTCTCAAAGTTTGTAGGTTTTTTTTCTATATCAGACTTGAAGTCTTGGGGCCCTTATATAGGGCAAATTGATTTGTTAAATCAGTTAAACAGATCTTTTTCTGATTGATTTGGGAATATTTCCCCACCGTTGGATTTTTGATCTTAGGGCTCCCGTTTTACAGAAGATAATCTTCTTGTTTTAATAAGATTGAGAAATCTTTCCATGCAAAATTTTTAATTCTGATTAATTAATAATTTATCATTATTAGATCTTTTGATCTAACGGTGGAGGATTTTTAATTCCAGCGCTAGCACACCTACGTTTGACACGTGGCATGCAGCGCAGAGCGCAGCTCAGCCTGCGCTAGCGCACCTGTGTTTGACACGTGGCGCGCAGCGCAGAGCGTTGGATCTGAAGCGTTGCTTCAATTTTGAATTTTGAATTTTGAAACAGAGCTTTGCTCTAATTGGGGGTGCGCTGCGTAGGGCGCAGCGCACTTGGTGCTAACATATCTGTGTTTGACACGTGGCGCGCAGTGCGCCTAGCGCTGGATCTGAAGCGTTGCTTCAAAATTTGAATTTTGAATCCTTCAAAATAGAGTTTTGTTCTGATTGGGGGAAACAAATGCCCCCCCACCGTTGCGCTCACGTGGCGTACACGTGAGTACAGCGGTGGCAGCATCTGAGTCCTTGGATCAACTCAGAAGTTGAAGAGGCGGTTCAATGCATATAAATAGGACCTTTGGTCCTTTAGATGATTATCATCTTCTTTCTTTGGGAATTTTTGTTCAGAGCATTTCACTTCAGTTTAAGAACTTTCAAGAGTTAGAACTCTATCAAAATTTAGGTAAAGTTTAAAAAGTTTTTAATAAATCAGGATTTTACCCATCAACAGAGCCTTGTTTTTCATAGATTTTTGATCTAAAGAAAACCCATTTAGGGTTTCATTAGCAGAGGTTTGCTCTCATGAACCCGTAGATCTAAAGAGATCTTTTCTTGGGTTTCTTAGCCCATGAATCAGAGCTCTGCTCTGTAGATTTCTTAATCTTTGAAGAAGAACTCTTAAGAGTTTTTTCATGGATCTTGAAGATCTCAGAATTTTTAATTCATAAAAATTAATTGATTTTAATTTTCTTGATGGATTTTTTCATCCTCATTACAGAACCAGGCTCTTAAGGAATTTTATTCCTTCTTGACAAGTGTCACTCTGTCATAGAGCCTTGCTCTCAAAGGGAGATTATCTCCTTTCCCCGAGGGATCTCTCATTTAATGGGAATTTTCTTGAGGATTTCCTCATTAATTAACAGTTTCATCCAATGATGAGACTGTTTTATTAATTGATGCATTGTCATCTGGATTTTGTGGGGGCCCCCTTTGGTCCCCTTTCCACTGCATTGCAGTGTGGTACAACTTTTAAAGTACCGAGTGTCAGAAATTTAAAATTAAATTATAGCACTGACAGTTGATTTCTGTCCCTCCTTTTTTGCAGGCAACATGTCTTTCGATACTTCGTTTCCGTTCGTTCGTTCAGAGAGAGGATTTCCTGGAGCACCTGTAGACCGGGAGGTCCTAGCTTTGATCAGAGACCATGATCCGGAAAATAAGAATCTTCACCTCTGGGGGTCATGGTATAATCAGATTATTAAGGGTCGACAAAGTTTTTCGTGCGCGGTACTCTCGGAGCCCATCATGGCGATCCATTACGCTGACCCACCCCCGGTGAACTATGCCGTGGAGATGGTTAATTGGACTTCTGAAGGTCTTCTTCAGCCGGCTATAGCGTCGATACCCGTTCAGCCTCCTATGGCTTTAGATACCTTGGGACGACGCATCTGTCAAGGCGAGGCGCGACCGTGGGGACAACCTTATATGATTGGTCTGATCCCTCGTCATCCGACTGGTTATTTGCAGTGGGCTCGCTACATTTTGTCAGCGAAGAGGTCGCATTTGTTGAGGCTTGGGTTGTATCCCGCCATTTACGCTTCTCTTTTCCATTATCCTACGCTTCCCGCCTGGTGGGTTAAGGCCTTTTTGGAGCAGTGGAATATCCCTACCCACACCTTCCTTTCACTGGACCGAGAAGTATCAATCTCCTTAGAGAAATTTACGGAGGTTTCTGGCTTACCGGTCATAGGGGAGCATTACGAGGAGCTGCTTCCTACGAACGAATACGTTTTCAGTACCAAGCCAGTGATGACGGGCCTTACTCCGGTGAATGCCATTCAACACCAATTTCCTAGTTTGATCAAAGTGTTGAATATCTATGAGGGTCTTTTCCTCGAATCTGGGAGCCGCGGGGTTAGTTTCGAGGATTTCATCGCTCGCTTTCTTCACCCAAAAGTCCTCTTGAAGGAGGCTGTTAAATTCGCCACGCTTGACGACCCTTTTGGCTTAGGTTTAGACAACCTGCCAACGACGGAGGTAGATCAGAAGTGTTTCTTCCTTCCCAACTCTCCAGTTGTTCTTTTTGCGGAGATTGCAGTCCCTGGGATGGATGAGGAAGCATTCTTTTTGGGATTTCTTGGGCTATGGTTGAGCTGGTTCGCGCTCCCGATGCACCTTCGCCGTATGAGGCCATCTGTCTTTTATCCGGCTCACCGAATGACTATTGGGGTGAAAGTGGCTGTCAGGATCGCCGGTTTAGCCCATTTGTATTACGGCCTTAGTCAAGCGGCGGATACTACTGAACCCGGAGTGCAGCATGTGAACTTCTCGATGCATTTCTTCATGTCATGGCTCGAGCTACATGCACTTGGCGTTTTTGGTATTCATAAAAGGCCTTCATTCTATGACAAGTGCAGCTTTCCCCGGATTATGCGATTAGTCGGCACATCGATTGTAAATCCATCACCGTGGGATGCTAGAGGTTTGCTCCTTCGTCCCCGCACGGTTGGAGACGGCATGACCTTCACCGACAAGGTTTTAACCATCGGAAAAGAGTCCGCCATAACGGTGCGGCCATTACAGGACATTTTCAAAGATGGAGCCTCAGTTTTGAAAGCTCAGGAGATCCTCCATTTATACTCTATCAGACCGGGCTTCCTAGTGTTTAGGCAAAATGATGCGACGCTTTTCATGAGATACAATCCGCATCGTTTTGCCCAACAATTGAGCTATAATCAAGGAGTGCCGCTGGAGGATTTCTTGCTAGAACCCACTGCCACTGAAGAGAGGATGCGGAACGCGCTGCATCACTTCATGCGCTTGAATACGGGCTCTCACTTCTTTATCAGCGAGCCGAGTTGCGTCCCGAGGATCCTTAATGCTTACATGGCGTGGTACCAGCATTCGATGGGCGCCGTCATTAAGGAAGAAAGGCGGCTGCTGCTCGATCGCAAAAGTGCACCTCCTGCCAGTGATCGCAACGTCCTTTTGAAGCGACGAACCACTGTCCCCCCTCCGCTAAGAGAAGTCGCTGCAGTCGAACCTCCACGTGTGCTAAGCCCTACACGTGGGTTGCCCCGTGCTTTTGTGGAGACAGTAGATGTACCATCGGTGCCCCGTGCTCCCGCGGAGACGGTAAATGTAGCTTTCCCCGAATCTGGCAAGGGCTCAGATATCGGGACTCGTCGCCCCAAAGTGCCCGCCAAGCGTAAGATTGTACTTGCTGGGACTGGAGCTCGCGCGCAGAAGAGGAAGAAGAAGTCGGTCCTCTCCCTGTTAGTTATATGTATGCCTTAGAGGCCATTACTGTACATATGATGTATATTGTAGTGGATGCTGGGACATATATAGGGAGGACTTTCTTGCTCGACATGATATTATGCTATCTGGTTGCACTTTACCTTAACGTGTACACTGATTGTCTCTCTGCTACATGTTGGTAAAGCCCTTAGGATGTGTACTTGACTACCTGGACTATGATGCAGATCATACTAGTGGGGACATGGTAGTCCATAAGTACATCCTTCAAAGTCCCTAGTCGTGGGTGTATCGAGACGGGGCATCGATATACCAGAGTAGACTAGCGTATACCTTCTCGACCCATACAGATGGGCGATGGATGATCCCATATCCATTGGTGTTTGACATCAGAGATCATATACGGGTGCTCAGTGGAGACTGGGTACACTGGACGGACTCGCCGAGAACTCCCAGATGGTATTATACCTTACGTCAGATGGCAGTTCTCTGGTGACACTGGTACAGAGTAGTCTGTTGACCCGAGATCGTCATAGAGTCTTGTGTGGTTCCCACTGTGCTTTGATTTCCACTTTACCACGTCCAAGAGGGCGTGCAAAACGGTGGTTTTTGGGTACAGTCCCGAATCACATGGAGGCAATGAGCGATAGGAGGGGATTCGTCTCTCCCGGTATAGGGAGTTGATGTTGCGCTGTGTTCGATTGGCTGTAACCGGAAATCCCTGGCCAGGGTTGCTGAGATTTACTGGTAAGTGTTACCAGTAGTTTCTCGAACTGTTATAGACCTCATATCGACACGACTTATCGAGCTATTGGGGTCTGACGTTTACCACCCGTAGACGAGATATGCGACATATCAGACGACGAGACCGGACTGTACGGTAAGTGTTACTGGTTGGATTCACAGGAGTATGAGCGGGCTTGCTCATCGATCTTCTGATCGCTCAATACCCGGGTGGCCGTTACTTTTAGCAGACCGCTTGCGGCTTGTGGGTGCTTGATATGATCATCATCTGCTACCGGCGTATTGACGAGTCTTTAGAGTCCTACACAGAGGTTTCCTGGCTCAAGCGAAACGAAATAGGCGCGCATATGAGATATATGCGGGACCGAGAATAATGCGTGTATGTGATACCGTATTCTATTCTCGCGATGAATGTATCGAATGGTTATATGCGATATAACCTAGTTATCGAATCGAGGGTTGATTCGATAAGCCGATACATAGGATATTAGTCGGCTATATGCGATATGACCGGATCGTTAAATCAAGTGTTGATTTAATGATTTAATGCATAATTATATATTTGATATATTACTTTGCATTAACTAGTATTGGTTCACTTTAAATGGTTTTTCTCACTTGTTTGTGCACATTGTATATGTGATATATTTTTGTGCATATGTTTGTATCATGTTTGATGATACATGATTGCTAGGGATTGTGTAAAGAATTAAACCTTGTTTAAATAAATGGTTAGGGTTTTTATTTGATTATTCATTCATTTATTTATTTGTTTTTGGATTAAAGATAAGAGAAAAGAAAAACAAAAGGTTTCTTTCTTTCATGAAGCTTGTTGAAGCTTCATGAAGCTTTGACCAAAGAAACCCTTTTGTCTTCATCTCATTAACCCTAACCATTCATTTAACCTTAGTCAATTCTCTACACATTACCATGGTTAATATTATGATAAGAATGGATTTTTCTATTCTATTCTAATTAACTTATCATAATTATCATCTTCTTCTTCTTCTTCTTCACTTGAAGAAAGCATGCCTCCATCAATAGCAACTTGATGAAATGAGTGAGAAATCCAATTCTAAAGTCTACCCACTTCCTATTTCTTCATCCTCTACCTTTTGCCAAGTAGTAGAGTGTGTTTTCTTCACAAGTTTCATGACTTGGTGAAGTTGGAGCTTGATTTTGCGATACCTCGACGTAGATCATCTTCGGCACGAAGCCGACGACCTTGCCCGTCCATTTCTCCGATGAAGCCGACGCTAGAGCCCGGGTTTCCATTTGGACAGCGAGGAGACTTCATTGCGGAGCTATGGAGGTGGAGGACCGGATCTACAAAGGTTGTATTTCCGTTCTTTTAGTTTAGTTGTAAACTAGTTGCTTTGGTCGCCTAGACATCTAGTTAACGATCCGTAGTCTAGGGTTTCTCGGCACCCCTAAAATTTGAAATTGGCATGGTTGATGCCTTGTGAGACCTCTTAAGAGTGCCTAGGAACCCTACAGTGGTATCAGAGCCTAGCTAGAGCCTTAGACGAAGTGTAGACGAAGTTTGAAGTCCGTACGAACCCGAAACCCTAATGCAATAGCCTTCTCTGTACTTTTTTCAAAAACTGGGATTTTTCCAGATTAAAAATGCTTAAAAAATTCAGCAGGGAATTCTAAGAATTACGGCGCAAAATTTATTTCATGATCCCTCCAATGCGCGGCGGAACCGCGGCATAAGCCTAGCTTATGCGGCGGTTCCGCGGCAAAAGTGTGACGTCAACCCTACCAATTTGCACAGTAATTCCTATTTAACAGTGCTGAGTTCTCTGGGTATTTTTAAATTTTATTCAAGAGTTGAATTTTCTGGGGTTGTTTTGGGGATTCGGTGTTTCGATCGGAGTATCAGATTTTGTCTATGTCGCTTTCCGGATAAATTTTAGAATATGTTAAAAAGTTCGACCGGATATAAATACCCAATTTTTCCCCTGTCGGAAAATTTCCAAGTGTTGGATTTTTCCGAGGTTTAAAGACGTTCTAAGTAGTGCAAGTAATGTGATGGTCCCTCTAGAAGACAACAAACCTTAACTCGATTATGTGACCGTCTTGAACTGCCCTTTGAACCTTCGGGTTTGGGGCAGTACGGCGTGCCACATGTGAGGCGTTGGCTTGACCCTTCTACGGCTGGACCGTTGGTACTGAGGCACGAAGTGAATGTCTTTGAACTTATTTCATGAGTTGAGCTGATTCGGGAAAACTTGGGTGTTCGATTGTTCGATCGGAAAGTTTAACATTTTCTATCTTATCCGGAATGGGATACAATAATTGGAATTCACAATAAGTTATGAGATAACTGAATGGATGTTATAAACATAGCACTTTAGTCTCACTTGATCGGTTGCCACGGAATTTTGATGTGATCAAAAGTCCGTCGCAATCATGTAGCGTACGCGGATACTCGCCGGGTAAACTTAATAGACAGCCTCGCTCCATAGCCCCGACCAAGTGACTGTAGGAGAACCCCGTCGTCGAAAGCATCCGTTCGGGTGCTCGCGGCAGCGGTGTTCCGCCTTGGTGCACTTCGTCGACGGCGTCAGGGGGTGCGGCCGCCTACTAAAGTTTGCGACGAGCATTCGATCAGGATGTCGGGAATCTTGTTGAATTGCCCGACTTGATATTGAAAAGTGTTTTCGATTTTGAGACTAAAATGCGGGGTTTATGATTGTTAGGCATGCGATGTCTAAGGAATTCATTTGATTAGGCATGTGATGTCTAAAGAGGTTGCGGATTCCAACTGTTGTAGTTTTACACTTTCTTTTCTGTGACCGTAAGTGTAATATGTGATATCGCCGGTTTCGTTGCTATATGTCAACGACAATTGGGATGCGCATATTTACTTATGTTGATGACATGTGATGTTATGTGTTGCTGGATATGTTATATTGGATCGTCGTGTTTGAATAGCTGGGTTTTTTTATGTGAGATGAGTGTTTTTCATTTTCATTCATGTAAAAACTTGTATGTAATATTCTTTTATTGGGGCATTTCCAGGTTGCGGAAGTTGTCACCTTTTGTATATTATTTACTTTTCCGCACTAGGATAGACCCAAGGAGGGGAGCACAAGTAACCGGGTTCTGGGGTCCAGTGGGAGACCAACTCGAGGAGTCGAGTCCGGGTCTCCTAACTCCAGAATTGGTAGGGTTGCTTGCCACTCTCGTAGGGGTCTAGGGGTGTGGGTTTGGCTATTCATCACGACCGTGGAATCCGTGTTTTATACTGGCTCGTATTGAAAACACGGATGTCCTAGTATATCCAATGTTTCATATGTTTCTTCTGCTGCGATATCTGTGATGTGATCATGTGATGTTCTGTGATGGATACTTTATATAGTATATATGATATATTATATAGGCGTTACTTATGTTTTACACCCGCGCTAGCCCTTCCCCGCTCTGTCATTAGTTACCTAACCTAACGGTGCACGAGGGGACATCGAGGCGAATGCGGATGGCATAAGTGTACGTCGTATTTATCTGTGATGTTTAGGTGCTTAAATGATGGGACTTCATTAATATGATTAATGAAAGAAAAGAAACCTAAGATGTTGTAGAATCGAATTTCAAAAATAAAACAGGTAGCTACAGTTCTTGCTTTGCACAGCGGTATATATGATATATCCTGCACCTTATTCGATGAGGAAAGGACCGAGATCCCTTCACCGGGAGTGACTCCTTTAGCAATAACTGGCAGATGCTACACACTCGGTTTGTCTTTTGATTGCTTTTAAGAGTTTTTGCTTTGCACAGTGATATATATGATATATCCCGCACCTCATTCGACGAGGAAAGGACCGACGATCCCTTCACCGGGAGTGACTCCTTTAGCAAAACTAGAAAAAGCCTCAAAAACACTCCATTTCAAAATTCATTCGATCCTACAACGATATCAAGTTCATTACGCAATAGGTTTTCAGAAAAACCTGTCGTAGCCCTCCGTCATTTCAGATAAATCCTAGTTAGTATTCGTGCTACGTTTGTTGGCCTGCGTCAAGGCGTAGTGTGCGGTAGCTAACTAGTATTTATCTGCTTATGCATATGATGCAGATTGGATTAGGGTAGTCGTGCGACTTTGTTGGCCTGCGTCAAGGGTCGTGCGGGTGGGTTTAATTCAATCAGGAAATGACGGGTTGAACTTGACTAGCGCACTATGGTTTGTTGGCCTGCGTCAAGGTCATAGGACGCTAGGGGCAAAATAATTATCGGGAATTTCAGGTGTTGAAATTTGCAATGAGATTGCATACCTTCTATGAGATAGTTGGATCCCGATACCCGCTGCGAGTAAGAGTTACTCCTGGGAGAGTTTTATATATTACAATTAGCCGATCAAGTAGATGTCTAGAAAGGTGTTAACGAGGTTACGCCTCTGGGAAAACGAGGTTTACATTAATTAGGTTCGTGCGAAAGCACGGGGGACCTCCCTCAAAGTACCGACACTGGCCTGGCTGAAAGATTGGCGAACTTGTAGTGTGTAATTAATCCCGGCTAGTCTTTCCTTTTAGGGTTTGAAGGAAGATTTGATAAAAACAGTGGGAGCCATCCTGATTAGATAAAATAATAATCAATCTATTCTTGAAAGAGCGCACGCTGAGTGTTTTCTTCTCTCTCTCTCCAGGTAGCGACCATATCACGCCTTAATCAAGATAATAATACGGAATATTGACCGAACCCGCTTGTTATACTGAGCTGGGGAACGTTGGTCCCGCTCCAACTTATAATTGTTATAAGACAGAGCAGGAAATTAGGGAATACCAGAATTCCCGTGCTGCCCAAACGAAGAGAGTGCATGCTGATGCATCATCTTCGGGTGTGTTCGTTACAAAGAACTGTTTCTCTGTATCCTCTACGTCCTGGGTATGTGATACCAGATCAGGATCCCAGATATGTAATCTGTTACATAGGGCTACAGAAAGGTAGAGAACTGAGAACGGGTGATAAGTTTCATGAGGCAGAAAACGGGGCAAGTGTTGCAACCAAGTCTGTTGGTCACTGTCACCCTGTATTCCAAATACATTGATTCTGAATGAATGTTATTAGATACCGAACCTGTTATGCAAAATCATATCTGTCTCTTTATTAGTAAAGAAACGATAAAATTTTGTATTGTTGGATAATGTTTTGAACATTTCCTATATCAAAAGTTGATCGGTTCAGGCACGTTATCTAAAAGCATTAATGTTCTAAATCAAACTACAGTTCTTTAGTATACTGAACACACAAAAGAGGAAGAGTTCAGAAATGAACGGATCCTTCTTGAGGCATTGTAGACTAGGTCATATCAATGCGACCCGATTGGCTGAAGTTACATGAAGATGCATATTTAAATCAGTTTAAATCTACATCTTGTGAAACTTGCCAGTCATGTCACAGAGATAAGATGACCATAGCTCCGTTTACTGGAAACAGAGAAAGAGTTAGTAAACTCTTGGGATGATACATGTTGATGTATGTAAGGTCCCCAGTCTACATATGCCAGGACTGGTTCTTTGTACTTCGTTACATTCTCTGATGATCTCTTTAGATTCAGACATATGTTCATGTTGAAACACAAGTCCGAACCTTTTGAGATATTCACAGAATATAAGTTAGAAGTAGAGAACCAAAATACGGGTATAAGTATTATGTCCTATGATGAGATCAGAGAGGAGAATACTTGTGCATGGAATTCCTGGACTTTTCTAAAGGAGAATGAGATTCTCTCTCAGCATTACTCCTCCGTATACACCATAGCACGATGGTATATCGGGGCGGAGCATCTGCACCCTATTCGATATGGAGTACTACTGAGTTACCTATTTCCTTTTGGGAGTTATGCACTTGAGAAGCTGCATACCTATTGAAAAGGGTTCAAATCAAATCAGTTGCCTACCACTTCATATTTGATATGATAAGGGAAGAGCCCATCTCTTAAGTTAGTTAAGATTTGGGATTGTCCGGCCTATGTCTAAAAGCAAAATCCGGACAAGCTAGAGGCAAGGTTAGTTATGTAGAACTGGAAAGGTTCCAGCTATACAAACTATAGCAGATGATTTGGTAGAACCAAAGGATTCAATAGTTACCAACGAACCTCAGCCTCTCCGCCGATCTAGTAGGGTTTTCTCACCCACCTGAGAGATACTTCGGTTACTCTATGACAGTGGGAGCGAGGATTGCATCATGAGATGATGACCCAACTAGTTTCGAGCTGGCCATCAGGAGTGGGACTCTGTAAGAATGGCTGGATGCTTAGCGATCTGAGATGGAATCCATGTACACCAACAAAGTATGGACTTTAGTTGCTATATCTGAAGGGTTAAATCCCCATCAGGAGCAAGTATATCTTGAGAAGATTACTCGGTGTAAATGGAAAAGTTGAGACTTTCAAAGCTAGACTTGCTAAAGCTTTTCGTCATCGACCAGGCGTGGATAATGATGAAACCTTTTCAAGTGGCTATGCTTAAGTCCATCCAGATCCTACTTGCCACGGCTACATACCATGACTACGATATCTGGCTGTTGGGTGCCATGACTGCTTTTCTAAAATGATGTTTTAGAAGAGAACGTCTATAAGTACACAGCCAGAGGGCTTCGTAGACAGTGGGAGCAGCGGAAACGTGTACAAGATGCTTTATAAGATAAAGCAGGTATCGCGGAGTTGGAACATCTGTTTTGATGTGTTAGTCAAAGAGTTTGACATCATCAAAATGGTAGATGAACCTTGTATAAACAGAAAGGTAGTAGGGAGTATAGTGACGATCCTCGTAGAGTACGTGGATGACATACTCTTGATAGGGAAGGAGTTTCCTATGCTACGCTCGGTCAAATCTCCGCTTATCACAAGGATTCTCCACATAGGATCAAAATGATACCTACTAAATCCTGGGTTTTGGATCTATGAGATAGATCTAAATGGATATTAGGACACTCACTAATTGTAGTGAGATGGTATCAGTTGATCCTGGGGAGAATCACTGGAAGGGTTTCAGGGTGATAAGGACGACTGAAAGTCAGTCGCAGGCATTGTCTTTACCCTCAGTAAAGGGACAGTATGTTGGAAGAGTTCCAAGCTAGATACCGTGGCATACTAGACGATAAAGGCTGGATACATCGCTACTTAAGATGCTACCAAAGAGGCAGTCTGGGTGTATATTAGTTCATGAGATGAACTTCGTTCCTCCCATTGTGTGACAATGGAGTTGTGGCTTATGCCAAGGAACACCCGTCCCATCAGTGATCCAGACATATTCTAAGGCAGTGTCACCTGATCATGGAGATAGTTGATCTCCAGGGTGATCGAGGTTAGGAGAGTAGACTCAGAAGACAGCACGGCGGATCCACTCACAAAGGCCTTTTCCCAGTGAGAGACTTTTATGGGATGGTTGAGTATGAGATACTACAACCACTGCTACAGATGGCCCTAGTGCAAGTGGGAGATTGTTAGTTATATGTATGCCCTAGAGGCCATTACTGTACATATGATGTATATTGTAGCGGATGCTGGGACATATATAGGGAGGACTTTCTTGCTCGACATGATAGTATGCTATCTGGTTGCACTTTACCTTAACGTGTACACTGATTGTCTCTCTGCTACATGTTCGTAAAGCCCTTAGGATGTGTACTTGACTACCTGGACTATGATGCAGATCATACTAGTGGGGACATGGTAGTCCATAAGTACATCCTTCAAAGTCCCTAGTCGTGGGTGTATCGAGACGGGGCATCGATATACCAGAGTAGACTAGCGTATACCTTCTCGACCCATACAGATGGGCGATGGATGATCCCATATCCATTGGTGTTTGACATCAGAGATCATATACGGGTGCTCAGTGGAGACTGGGTACACTGGACAGACTCGCCGAGAACTCCCAGATGGTATTATACCTTACGTCAGATGGCAGTTCTCTGGTGACACTGGTACAGAGTAGTCTGTTGACCCGAGATCGTCATAGAGTCTTGTGTGGTTCCCACTGTGCTTTGATTTCCACCTTACCACGTCCAAGAGGGCGTGCAAAACGGTGGTTTTTGGGTACAGTCCCGAATCACATGGAGGCAATGAGCGATAGGAGGGGATTCGTCTCTCCCGGTATAGGGAGTTGATGTTGCGCTGTGTTCGATTGGCTGTAACCGGAAATCCCTGGCCAGGGTTGCTGAGATTTACTGGTAAGTGTTACCAGTAGTTTCTCGAACTGTTATAGACCTCATATCGACACGACTTATCGAGCTATTGGGGTCTGACGTTTACCACCCCTAGGCGAGATATGCGACATATCAGACGACGAGACCGGACTGTACGGTAAGTGTTACTGGTTGGATTCACAGGAGTATGAGCGGGCTTGCTCATCGATTTTCTGATCGCTCAATACCCGGGTGGCCGTTACGTTTAGCAGACCGCTTACGGCTTGTGGGTGGTTGATATGATCATCATCTGCTACCGGCGTATTGACGAGTCTTTAGAGTCCTACACAGAGGTTTCCTGGCTCAAGCGAAACGAAATAGGAGCGCATATGAGATATGTGCGGGACCGAGAATAATGCGTGTATGTGATACCGTATTCTATTCTCGCGATGAATGTATCGAATGGTTATATGCGATATAACCTAGTTATCGAATCGAGGGTTGATTCGATAAGCCGATACATAGGATATTAGTCGGCTATATGCGATATGACTGGATCGTTAAATCAAGTGTTGATTTAATGATTTAATGCATAATTATATATTTGATATATTACTTTGCATTAACTAGTATTGGTTCACTCTAAATGGTTTTTCTCACTTGTTTGTGCACATTGTATATGTGATATATTTTTGTGCACATGTTTGTATCATGTTTGATGATACATAATTGCTAGGGATTGTGTAAAGAATTAAACCTTGTTTAAATAAATGGTTAGGGTTTTTATTTGATTATTCATTCATTTATTTATTTGTTTTTGGATTAAAGATAAGAGAAAAGAAAAACAAAAGGTTTCTTTCTTTCATGAAGCTTGTTGAAGCTTCATGAAGCTTTGACCAAAGAAACCCTTTTGTCTTCATCTCATTAACCCTAACCATTCATTTAACCTTAGTCAATTCTCTACACATTACCATGGTTAATATTATGATAAGAATGGATTTTTCTATTCTATTCTAATTAACTTATCATAATTATCATCTTCTTCTTCTTCTTCTTCACTTGAAGAAAGCATGCCTCCATCAATGGCAACTTGATGAAATGAGTGAGAAATCCAATTCTAAAGTCTACCCACTTCCTATTTCTTCATCCTCTACCTCTTGCCAAGTAGTAGAGTGTGTTTTCTTCATAAGTTTCATGACTTGGTGAAGTTGGAGCTTGATTTTGCGATACCTCGACGTAGATCATCTTCGGCACGAAGCCAACGACCTTGCCCGTCCATTTCTCCGATGAAGCCGACGCTAGAGCCCGGGTTTCCATTTGGACAGCGAGGAGACTTCATTGCGGAGCTATGGAGGTGGAGGACCGGATCTACAAAGGTTGTATTTCCGTTCTTTTAGTTTAGTTGTAAACTAGTTGCTTTGGTCGCCTAGACATCTAGTTAACGATCCGTAGTCTAGGGTTTCTCGGCATCCCTAAAATTTGAAATTGGCATGGTTGATGCCTTGTGAGACCTCTTAAGAGTGCCTAGGAACCCTACACTCCCTAGATACTGTTGTTCCCCTCCGAAAAACGGCCGCCAGGAGTGCGAAGTCCTGACACTGAGATTCGGGACAGATGCTAATTGGTTTTATCCGTCTACTTCTCCGAAGATGCCAAGTTGATTTATGGCACCATGTATCGGAGGTTTAGACGAATGCGACCGATGTAGCAGACTTCGTCAGATTCCCCCTCGCTTGAGGGGTTTTTGATTGTGGGGACGCTCTTCCCTGCAGGCGCAAGCCCCTGCAGTTAATTACGCTACCGCATCGCGGTAACAATTTTCTCCTTCTCCAGAATTTCACTTCGTGTCGTGGGTGTTTGTTTTGTTTATGGTTGCCCGTGGATTGTATACGGAGACTAAGTTATGCCGTCGCCCGTAGGACGTGGATTAGTCCAAATCCGTATTTACTTAGATTTAGGTTTGATGTTTTTTAGTGTAAGGATACGTTAGCCATATTGAGGCTAAGATCAACTTAAACGTTCGTTAAGGATAGTTTAGTCCTGTTTGAGACTAAGATCGACTTAACGTGGTGATCCATTTATTATATGGCCATCAGGACTCGTCACCTCTCTGACGTCGTTGAAGAATTACAACGATAGGTGTCAGAGGAGTTCAGAGATGTACCCTTGAACCAAAGTCAATTTGGATTTTTACAGTCCATTTGAATGTTTAAGGATACATTAGCCATGTTTGGGGCTAAGATCAACTTAAACAGGATCATTTTGATTCGGTAAAAGAGCATTAGGGAGCTCTATTGTTCCAGTTTAGGGACGTGGTGGTCCATCGCCAGTTTAGGGACGTGGTGGTCCATCATAAGTTTAAGGACGTTTCGGTCCATCGCCAGTTTAAGGACGTAGTGGCCCATCATTAGTTTAAGGACGTTTCGGTCCAATATTAGTTTAGGGACGTTTCGGTCCACGAGTTTAAGGACCTCGCAGTCCATATTCATGTGTGGTCGTTGGGACCCGTCACCTCTCTGACGTTGTTGAAGGATTACAACGAGAACTGTCAGAGGAGTTCGGAGATGTACCCTCGAACCGGATGTAAATTGATTTAGGGAGCAGCCGTGCTCAGTCAATTTAATTTGAGGACTTATGGCCACGACTGGGCTAAGTCCAGTTTCAATATTCTTTTGTCTTTGGCCTATTGGACCTGTGCTAGGGCCTTGCCCCTTCACTGCATTATTTTTCTTTGTTTTAGTTGGGCTCTGCCCTTTTAAAATGCATAGCATTTTTGATTAGGCCTGTTAGGCCTTTTAATTGGGCTCTGTCCCTTTTCTTAATAATGCAGAGCATTAAATACTCTGACAATGCCCAACATGGCTT
Source organism: Agapanthus africanus (assembly GCA_030015575.1). Taxonomy (NCBI): domain Eukaryota; kingdom Viridiplantae; phylum Streptophyta; class Magnoliopsida; order Asparagales; family Amaryllidaceae; genus Agapanthus; species Agapanthus africanus. The sequence goes on from CM057340.1 coordinate 7,546,727, forward strand.
GTCAGGCGCTTTGCGCAAATTAAAGAGCGCAAGCGTATGTGGAAGTGACACGTGTTACGCTCTGATGAGCGCAAGCGCAACAGCGCAGTGCGCTGCATCAGTGCGCTGCGCTGTTGCACCGCTGACACGTGGCGCTTCCTGGCGGCTTGCGCAATAGTGCAGTTTTGGCAAGTGCTGGGCACTGTTCTTATTCTTTTGGATCAATTTTAGATCAAAGAAAAACAAGTTTTTTCTTGTTTTCAAAGAACCAGTGGTTCATAAAAAGTGCAAGGCACTGTTATTGTTTATTTTTCTTTTTTTTCTTGAAGATCATTGATCTAGTTCTTAGATCAATGATCTGTTTTTCTGAAGAGAATTTTCTTTTTTTCTAAAGGTTTTTACCTTTTTCTCTTCTTCTTGAGGAATTCTCTCTAATTCTTCAGAGTTCTCTCTGTTTAATTTTTTCCAAAGTGTTCCTTTCTTTGAGTTGAGGTTTGGGGTCCTTTTTATAGTGCTCGTAAATTAGTTAAATTTGTTGAAGAGATCTTTCTCTGAGTGATTTGGGGAATTTTCCCCACCGTTGGATCTTTGATCCAAGGGCTTCTGTTTTACAGAAGAAAATCTTCTTGTTTTAACAAGAACAGAAAGATTTCTTTAGAATCTTAATTCTGTTAGGTGTAAACGCCCCAGCGCTTGACACGTGTCGCGCAGCTGTGCTTGCGCAACTGCGCAGACACGTGTCGTGCAGCGCCGCGCTTGCGCAGCTGTGCTTGCGCAATTGCGCAGACACGTGTCACGCAGCGCAGCTGAAACGTTGCTTCCTTTACTTTTAATAGAGCTTTACTCTGATTGGGCGCGCTGCTGTGCTGACATATCTGCGCCTGACACGTGGCATCCTGCGCACAGCGCAGGGGATCTGAAGCGTTGCTTCATTTATTAAAATTTAGATTTTCAAGGCAGAGCTTTGCTCTGATTGGGGGAATCGGAAGCGTTGCTTCTCCTAAGATATCTTTTCATCTCCTCTTTTCAAGTCAAACTTGTATTTCCCCGAAATTTTGATTTCCCGGGTTTTGGAAATAATTCCATTGTGCACAGAATTTTCTGTGCTTGGGTCTATATATAACCCAAGGCCGAGCCTTTTCTTTTCTCATCTTCAGAGAACTTTTTCGATCATGGCTTGCAACCGCCCTCATGCCCGCCGACAACCGTGGGAAGTGCCGATCCGGGACGTCATTCCCCATTTTGCTGCGCGCTTGGTGGACCCTTCTTTTACGGACGAGTAGTGCGATGTTGCAATGTACGAACTTTTGACTCGTGTGGGGTCTCCTCTTCCTCCGCATTCCATTTGGCTCCGGATGATCCTTGCCTCGGTGCTCGCCGATCTTCCTCCTCCTCCAGTAGAGATGTCCTCGGCAATGCTTGACGCCGCCGAGGATAAGATCGAGTGCTTCTTTGAAGCGCACTTGATCACCAAAGCCCTGAGGGACTGTTCTCTCCACTTGCTGAGCCAGATACGGGCTCGCCGGGTTGTCATCGCCACCTTTTCTGACGAATGTGGCAATGATCGTTGGGCGTCTACTTCTCGGGAGGACCGACGCTTCAACGTGGTGGAGAAGACAGAAAGGGAACTGGAGAATCTTCTCGTTATTTTTGCGAACCCTTGTCTTTCTGATCCCATATTTGGTGATCTTTTTTAAATGTAATAATAATAATAATGAACAAGTATCTTTCTTTTTAATCAAGTACTTCATTATGTTTTAAGGGTTCTTTTTGTTTTAGTTCTCTGTTGTGCTTGTGCATCGTATGATTTAATTTGCATGTGATTCTTGCAAGGATAAATTGCCTTTGGTGTTTAGCCTCTTTCATGAAGTGGTGTTTTACTTTTCAGTCTTAGAAATAGAGTTTCGTTCTAATGGGGGGAAACAAATGCCCCCCCACCGTTGCACTTGCATGGTTCCAAATGCGAGCGCAACGGTGGTAGAATTCCAACCGTTATGACAACCTTTGAAAATTGAAAGGGCACTTGATGCCTATAAATAGGACCTTTGGTCCTGCACAGACGATTATCATCTTTAAAATTTTTATTTTCAGAAACTTCAGAGCTTTGCTCTCGTCTTCAAGAACTCTCCGAGTTATATTTTCCTAAACAGCAACTATTTAACTAAGAATTAGTCTTGAATTAGATCATTCTTAATTAATAGAGTTTTGCTCTCAAGAAGTTTAACTCTCTGCGTATTTTTTATCGCTAATCTTCCTGTGATGTTCCCTCCAGGCATAATGGCGGTGCGTCTATACAGTTTGCACGAGTTCATCACCTACGAGGATATCCGCGCCCAGGGTCATCATCAGAACCAGGAGTTTACGGATGCCCAGTATGCGGAGGTCATGGGTCGCCTCAACGCAAGCGGTGGTTGGCTGCTTCCTCGTCGTTCAGCTCTCTTGAAGGTCGTGCTGGGAGCAATATGGAGAGCACTTCCAGGGTTTCACGAGCCCCTACCGCTCAATGCGCTGGATGATGCCGAAGATAAGGTGCATTCAGTGTACCTGACGGGGCTGATCTCGAAGAAACGGCGGGACAGCCTCATCGACATCCTACATCAAATTTTCCAGCAGACGACGATAGTCGCTGCTTATCGAAGGCTGGGAGGGCTTGCCGAGGATCTTGACACACAGGAGCGCGAGAGGCTGCGCATAAGAATAATCAGAAAGGCCAGAAGAACTCTGGATGGACTTACTTTTGAATTCCTCAACCCGTGTCCTGGATCTGAGGTTATTCCATTGTAATAATGTTTTTCATCTATTGCTCTTATGATTGTAAGAACTTTGGCAATATTAATGGAAAATTTTTATCCCAGCTTGTCTTTATTTTTCGTTCTGAGTCTTTTGCTTATGCATGAATGAGTGTGTCTCGAACGCTTGATCAAATGTAAATCGGATGCTCTTTCTGTTGCTTTCTTCTTTCTCTACATGATGTCTCAATAAACCTAATTGGCAGATAACTTAATTTCTCCAAGAGATAGCGATGGCTTAGGCCGCAGGTTCAGATCTGCCGTCTAAGACTTTTCAACTCTATGAGCCGTGAGGGTCTCATAGAGACTTTTCTCCCAATGGATCGAGAGGATCTCGTAGATGGGTTTTTCTCCTTAGGAATCGTGAGGACTCCTAAGTGTGGTTTTCTCTTATAAGTCGTAAGGATCCTATAAGAGAATTTTTCTCTCTTACGAGTCGAGAGGGCCCGTAAGCGGTTGTTTCCCTCCTTGTCGAGATTCGACTTTGGAGAGTGAGACCCGTGAATAGTATGCAAGAGACCTTTTTGGATCGACTTGCAGGGTCCCATTGTTCAGGAAGCAAGTTTTTTAGTCCCTGCTGCCTGAGGCTTCATCTTACAAGTTGAGACGAATCGGGAATTTTCCCGCGGAGACACTGGTTTCTCTGCGAGCCGACGCGAATAAGGAGGCTCTCGTCAAGGAGTGTTTGTATCCGTGAGTCGAGGAATTTGCTAGGGATTATTTGTTTCCCTAGCGCCAAGGATTATTTGTTTCCTTGGGTTTGAAACGAGTCGAGAATTTCCCACGGAGGCACTGGTTGCTCTACGAGTCGACGCGGATCAGGAGGCTCTCGTCAAGGAGTGTTTGTATCCGTGAGTCGAGGAATTTGCTAGGGATCATTTGTTTCCCTAACGCCAAGGATTATTTGTTTCCTTGGGGTTGAAACGAGTCGAGAATTTCCCACGGAGGCACTGGTTGCTCTGCGAGTCGACGCGGATCAGGAGGCTCTCGTCAAGGAGTGTTTGTATCCGTGAGTCGAGGAATTTGCTAGGGATTATTTGTTTCCTTAGCGCCAAGGATTATTTGTTTCCTTGGGGTTGAAACGAGTCGAGAATTTCCCATGGAGGCACTGGTTGCTCTGCGAGTCGACGTGGATCAGGAGGCTCTCGTCAAGGAGTGTTTGTATCCGTGAGTCGAGGAAATTTGCTAGGGATTAGTTGTTTCCCTAGCTTCAAGGATTATTTGTTTCCTTGGGGTTTGAAACGAGTCGAGAATTTCCCACGGAGGCACTGGTTGCTCTACGAGTCGACGCGGATCAGTAGGCTCTCGTCAAGGAGTGTTTGTATCCGTGAGTCGAGGAATTTGCTAGGGATTATTTGTTTCCCTAGCTTCAAGGATTATTTGTTTCCTTGGGGTTTGAAACGAGTCGAGAATTTCCTACGGAGGCACTGGTGGCTCTGCGAGTCGACGCGGATCAGGGGGCTCTCGTCAAGGAGTGTTTGTATCCGTGAGTCGAGGAATTTGCTAGAGACACTGGTTTCTTCGGAGTTGGACTGAACCGTCGAGATTTGGTTTCGTCTTCTGACGGAGCTTGTAATACCCAGCCCCTTTTATACTAATATCTGTATTTTTGTTATTCTTGAATTTTATTTAATTTATTTAAATTTTATTTCTTCTAAACCCTAATCCCAATCCCCCATTTTCTTTTTCCATTTATAAAAACCTCTATTCCGGCCCAGAACTCCATTTCCATTTTTGATTATTTCCTAAAGCCCGTTCCCTTTTATTATACCAAAACCCAAACCAAATCTATCAGTTTCTTTTTATAAAATCCCAGCCTTTTGTAATTTTCTCATTATTCTATTTTATTTTACTTAAACTCAAAACCCTAATTTTTCCCTTTAACCCATTTCTTTTATTTAATTAAAACTAAACCCTAAAACCTAACTAATTCCCGAGCCCATTTCTTTTTCCCATTCTATTTCTTTTCAGCCCGGCCCGCTTCTATTTTTCCCTCAATCAATTTCCTTTTCCTTTTATTTTTATTTGGCCTGGCCCACTCATTTCCCCAGCACCCGCTCCCGCTTCAACCCGCACCCACTTCCTTGACCCGACCCGCGCCTATTCAACCTTCTCCCCAACGGCTCTCCCAAATTCCCGCCCACCTCCTTCAACGCGCGATCCTCCTTCTCCGCCGCCTCCTTCGCCCGCGCTCGCGCTCTTGTCGGCCACGCTCGCGAGCGTTATCCTTGACGCGCGCCTAGTCTCCTTTCCTCTCTCCCTCACTCCCATCGCCTTTCCCTCAACCTTCACTCTCGCAACCCCTCACGAAACCCACTGCAACCGTCCCCGCAACCGAGCTCCGCCACCATCGTCGTCGGCAGCAACCACCATCACCGATCACCTCATCTCTCCATCCACCTTTTCCCTCACCGACACACCCTGCATCACCGGAGCTCGAGCTCGAGACGGCCCCCTGTGCACCCAAGCTCGAACTCCCGTGCCTTTCACCGGCACCCACGACGTCGACGAACTCCCCACCGCATCTCGTCGACCCCATCACCCCATCTCTTCCCCTCTCGCAATCTCTCTGGTTCTCCATCTCTCTCTCCTTCTCAGTTCTCACCCTCCCTCTCTCTCTGTTTCTCTCTCTCTTCATCTCAGATCTCTCTCTTTCCCTGCTTCTCTTTCTCTTTCTCTCTCTATCTGTTCTCTGTTTCTCTCTCTCTCTCAAATCTCTGTCCCTCTCTCCCTCTACCACTCTCTCAAGCTCTCTCCCTCTCTCACTGAATTCTCTCTCTCTCTCTCATTGATCCCTCTCTCTAACTCTTTCTCTCTCTCTAACTCTTTCTCTCTCTCAATATCTCCCTCCCTCTGCAATCCCTCGCCATCGGCCGCACAGCACCATCATCTCCCCAGTCTCACGAGCCCTAGCCGTTGCCGAGACGGAACCCCATAGCCGAGCCCAAGCTTGTGGTCATCATGTCGCGTTCGTGACGTTACCATCACCGTACATCCCGAGACGTGTCCAGGCAAGTATTTTACTTGCTTACATGCTATATACTCAAGTTATAATCTTTAATTACATAGATCATAAAGTTACAATTTTAGATCAATTATGTGTCATACCTGTTCGACGTGTGTTCCCAATGAAATTACTCACCTAATTTGACGGAATTAAATGGTATAGTTTGGCCCGTATGGCTGTGAATCTAGGGTGTGAATTTCGCTGGAAGATATGACCGCTAACAACTAAAACGACTACCTCCAAGTTTACTAGTAAAACTGGAATTTTATTGTACCTAAAAACCGTTAAAATCGCCATAAATTATATACACACTGGAATGATGCGTTCGAGGGCTTAAATCGAAGCCGACTCGACGAACTATAACCCTATGCTATTTTCCAAATATTTCTATACTCAAAATATGTCAATATTTGGATCGGAGTGCGACTCTGGACTGCAGTCCAGAGCGACTCTAATTATTGTTTACTGTCCCGTAATGGGTACCACCCTGTTTCTTTAACTCGTAGATTGCGGAACTCCACTGTTATTTATAGGTGAATCTGTTAGCTAGAGAACACAATTAGTTTCATCCTGTTTCGTTATCATTTGTTATTTAACCTGTAATTTAAAAGATCGGGACGTATAACAGTCCCAACAGAATCAGAACTGACATACCAGTATTGAACCGTGTATATCTCCTAACGTACAGACGTGATTGAAGGCCCGTCTGTTGCGTTGAAAACCTTACTGAAAACTCTAGATTTCATTCAGCTGTAGCCTCGCTAAAATCTGATTCCAACTGGGATTAAAATGCGTTGCGAAACGGACTCCCGATTCTGAAACCGGATTTCCAGCCGTGAACGCTTAAAATGAAATGGCTATAATTAATGATCCTGGAACCGGATTGGCATGAAACCAAATTCGCTGGTTAAATAATTAATCATACTATTTATTCTCCTTTTATTGTTTCGCTAAACTGTACGCGTTTTATTTATGATAAATATTGCAAGTGGCAGATTACCGATTCATGACACCCTAACTATGCTTTACATACTGTTTACACATCATATCATACATGTCACTGCATTGATAACTTAGTGATAACATGCATTACCCAGTGTTAGGTATTAGTGATGATTGTGGCAAGTACGTTAGTGTTCGTGTATACGTGAATAAGTGAAAGTGACCCGTACTTGTACACAATCAGTGAACCTTATTATTCTATTGCATTGTCGATGTCTGTGGGACGCGTGTACGTGTGACTATAAGTGGTATGGGACACTTATGGAAGCTCTTGCACGGGTGTCACAGATAAGGCACCAGACACTGCCATTTATCTTAGGCATTAGTCGAGACGTGCTTGATGGAGGTCCTGCCTCCAGTTCTCGTGCAGACTTGTCACGGACCGATTGGTAGTTAGGGCTATGGTTAGCGTTTGATGTAGACCACGGGATGTGGGGCAGTTTGAGTGTGAGTTCAACAGAATCTCGGGAGTCCCATACCGGCTTATATATTTAGGGAGATATATGGAGATTTACAGGGTACATGATTACTACCGTGATATACATGTTGGGCCCGTGGTCCTTTGTCCTTGGGTTCTACCCTTAGGTGGAGGATACTCGCGAGTGGTTGACTCTCACACTTGAACTGACGATAGGCTTAGTGACCTGTACAGTGAGACTTAGAGACTGATAGGGATACTGGCATTGATACATCTTACTTACTGTGTTGACATACGTGACATATCGTTCTACTGCTTTTACTGTTCCGCTGCATTGATCACTGCATGTTCATACCCATACTGCTTTTGATCTACTGTTATATATATCTATTATCACTGTTAGAATTGTCACATGATTTTATATATATTATATTGCTATTGTGTCGCTCTGACGACCTGAGTATGCATGCTCAGTGTGAGGAGAAGATTTAGCCTGGACCAGGACTAGACGCACATCACGGACATCTTGTTTAGCTATCCAGAGTTATATCTTTTGTTTCCCATCAGGTCAGCTCATTTTACTGTTTTGTTCCAGTTACTGCATTTCTCATTACCTGCGCATCATTTACTGTTTACTATGAAGAAAAAAACTAGAAACCGAAGTGTGACTACGGTAGGACATTTCCTTGACCGTAGGAGCATGGCTGGCCTTGTCAACCCCTCGTATTCCGTATTTTGGGAAGCGGGGCGTGACAGAGCTTGTTGGGAAAGTATGGTTCCCTCTTCGTTTGCGCCCTTGGATTGTATACAGGGATCGATGTGATCTTAACTGTAGGGCCAAAGTTTTATCATCATTTTTTTTATTTCCGTGATGCTCTATCATTTCAGCTTTTATATCGCGAAAGTCACGATTGCCCAATCATTTCGGCTATTTTTCGCGGTGCCCAATCATTTCGGCTGTTCATTTTATTTTTACTCGCTGTTTTTTTTATTGCGAGTTGCCCAATCATTTCGGCTGTTTATTTTATTTTTACTCGCTGCTTTTTATTGCGAGTTGCCCCATCATTTCGGCTATTTCTCATGCATACATTTTTACTTGCTGCTTTTATTGCAAGTTGTCCCATCATTTCGGCTATTTCATATGCATGAGCGGCCTACTGGCTTTTCGCCGTAAACCTGAAATTAAACACCGATTTCGGCATCAGCACCGCTACAACTGGGATATTGTCAGGAGCGAATCATCATCTGCCTCTGTCGATATTGAACAAGGGTGGCTTAGCGAGCAGGGTTAAGGTCCTGTCAACTAAGACTTTTGACTTCATGAGCCGTAAGGGTCCCACAAAGGTATTTCTCCCTACAAGTCGTGAGGATCTTGTAAGTGTGTTTTTCTTCTTAGGAATCATGATGATTCATAAGTGCTTGTTTCCTCTGTAAGTCGTAAGGATCCTACAGGAGGGTTTTCTCCTCATAAATCGAGAGGACTTACAGGGGTCATGCACCATGCGAACATATCCCCAGTCACGGATGAGACTTGGTTAGGGAAATGTTTATTCGCGCCCGTGGATTGTATACAAGGGTCAGTATTGAACCACTTGTAGGGCAATATCGGAAATTGTGGGGATTGCTTAAGCACAGGTTAAGGTCTCTGTAACTTAAGGCTTTCAAATCCTATGAGCCGTGAGGGTCCCATAAGAGAGTTCTCCTTACGAGTCGTGAGGATCTCGCAAGTGTATTTTCTCCTTAGGAATCATGGGGATCCCTGAGTGTGTTGCTCCTTTGTGAGTCGTAAGGATCTCACGCGGGTGGTTTCTCCTTACAAGGTCGAGAGGACCCTGTAAATGTCTTTTAACGAGGTTGCGTCCTTTCAGGTTTTCACAAACACTCGCCGGTAGTCCTGCTGTTTTTACTCACAGAGCCCTTTCGGGTTTTCATCCGTGCCCATTTTGCTTATGGACATGCCGTTTTTTTTATTATTCTTTTTATTATTTTCTTCTTTTTTACGAGGTCGCGCCCTTTCGGGTTTTCACGAACACTCGCCGGCAGCCCTGCTGTTTTTACTCACGGAGCCCTTTCGGGTTTTCATCCGTGCCCCTTTTGCTTATGAACATACCGTTTTTATTCATTATATATATTTTTTTATTTATTTTTTTTATTCATCTCGTCAGCCTAAGGATGCTGTGGTATTAGTTTAAGGACATTTCGGTCCACTATTAGTTTAAGGACATTTCGGTCCGACGTTTGAGAAGGCTGGCTACTGCTGATAGAGTTTGAGCTTAGGAAGATAGCGAGCGGACATAGTCGTCGTCATCTACCATTGACCTAGGCTGTGGCTCATTAAGTATAGTATTTCTTTAGGAAGCGACCGTTTATTGGCCTGAAAGGCCTTTCACCGTGCATGTCCATGAGTAGATAGGCCCCACCCTGGTAGACCTTATCTATGATGTACGGGCCTTCATAGTTTGGCTCGAATTTTCCCCGCTTGGCGCGATTGGGGATCATAGGCCTTTTGAACACTAGCACGAGTTCGCCTTGGCGGAATATCCTCGGTCGGGTCAATCTTTCAGATGAGCGCATCATCTTTGCTTTATAAGCTTCCAGATTTTGTTGCGCTATGAGCCGTGTTTCTTCAAGGGCGTCAAGCTCCCCAAGCCGAAGGTGAGCATTTTCTTCGTCCGTTAGCTCATAGTGGACTGCCACTCGTAGAGAGGGTAACTCTATCTCGAGGGGGAGTACTGTTTCCGTCCCAAATACCAACGCGTACGGCGTTGTGTTTGTGGCCGTCTTGAACGTAGTTCGATACGCCCAAAGAGCCTCTTGCAGTCTCTCGTGCCAGTCTCTCTTATTTCGGGACACCGTCTATTTCATGATTTTCGTCAGGGTCTTGTTGAAGGCTTCAGCTAGACCATTAGCTCGCGGATTGTAAACTGAAGAATATCTCCAGCCTATATTATGTTGCTGTGCGAAGCGACTGATCTTGTGGCTTCTGTAGACTGGCCCGTTATCGGAGATGATCCGTCTTGGCATTCCAAACCGATATATGACGTGCGTTTTGAAGAAATAGAGGATATTCTCCGTCTTAACTTCCCTCAGTGGCACTGCTTCTGCCCATTTGGAGAAGTAGTCAGTTGTCGCCAGGATGAAACGATGTCCTCTAGACGATGCTGGTTCGATGGGGCCGACTATGTCAGTCCCCCACATTTCGAATGGCCAGCTAGCCACCGTTGGATGTAATGGATTTGGATGTTGGTGGATGAAGTCTCCATGGATTTGGCATGAGTGACATTGCTTCGCATATTCGAGGCAATCTTGAATCATCGTGGGCCAGTAGTAGCCCATCCGTTTGATCTTCAACTTCATCTTTGGGCCCGCTTGGTGAGAACCGAAGAGTCCGTCATGAACTTCCTGGACGACCCTTCTCGCTTCGTCAGGTCCTAAGCATCTCAGCCACAGAGAATCAAATGACCTCTTGTACAGAGTATCGTTGACGAAGGCGAAAGACAGAGCTCGTTTCATGAGCTGGTGTCTTGTGGGCGCTTCTTCAGGCATTCGGTGGGACTTGAAGTAATCTATGAAGACTTCTCTCCAATCCTCGGTATTTTCCCAATCTTTTACTTGCAGGGTCGTCTGCTCGCTCGCTCCTTTTTCTTCGGATGATTCCGGAGATATTTCTGCTGGGGCAAGCACCCGACGGCTTTGCACCACGATTCTAACGTCATCGAGGTTCTCGTCAGCCAGTTCTTTAGCAAGTTTGGCCAACGCGTCTGCCTTGCTGTTTTCCGCGCACGGTATGTTCTCCAAAGTATAGGAGGGAATTTGGGTCAACAGTTGTTGCACTTTTTCGCCGTACTTCACCAGTTCTGGCTTGCACGTTTGGTAGTCGCCGTTTACTTGACTAACGACCAGCTGAGAATCCCCGTATATGAGGAGGTCTCCAATTCCCATGTAAATGGCGATCTCAAGGCCTGCTATCAAAGCTTCGTATTCGGCTTCGTTATTTGTCCTCGGCTCTGTTAAGGAGAAAGAGAAGCGCATTATCCCTCCTTGTGGAGTCACGAAGATGAGGCCTACCCCCGATTTGATTATAGGGGTACCTTGTTTGCGCCTTTTCATGGAAGATGCTCCATCGAAATAAAGCTCCCATTGGGTATCATTACCGCCGATCGCGTCAAACACATGTTCATCTGGAAGATCGCAATTCAGAGGAGAATCGGCGGGTATCGGATGCTCAGCGAGGAAGTCGGCGATGGCCTGGCCTTTCACTGCCTTGAGAGGCTGATAGGTTATCGAGAACTCCAACAAGAGCAGTGCCCATTTAGCAAGTCGTCCCGTCAATATGGCCTTTGACATTAAATACTTAAGAGGGTCCACCTTCGAAATGAGACGGACCTCATGCGCCAACGCATAATGCCTGAGCTTTGTTATCGCGAAGATCAACGCCAGGCAGTGTTTTTCAATGGGAGAGTAGTTGCTTTCTGCCCCCAGCAGAACTCGACTTAAGTAATAGAGTGCTCTTTCTTTCCCTTGATCGTTCTCTTGTGCCCATAATGCGCCTAAGGAGCCTTCGAGAGCGGTTGTATAAAGAATGAGAGACTTTCCCTTGACCGGAGCAGCCAACACTGGCGGGCTCTGCAGGTATTTCTTGATCTCGTCTAGCGTGCTTTGGCATTTTTGGTCCCAGACGAACGGAGTTCCCTTCTTTATCAGGTGGTTGTAAGGGCGGCACTTGCCAGAGAGGTTGGCTATAAATCGCCGAATATATGCAAGCTTTCCTTGGAGAGACCGCAACTGTTTGAGAGTCCTTGGCGGAGGCATTTCCATGATCGCCTTGATCTTGGACGGATCTATTTCGATACCCCGGTGTCGGACGATGAATCCCAGGAATTTGCCCAAGGAAACTCCGAATGCACACTTGAGAGGGTTCATCTTCAAGTTGTATTGTCGAAGGCGTTGAAATACAGTCTTTAGATGCTCGAGTTGTTCTTCGTATGATTTGCTCTTAACCACGAGGTCGTCGATATAGCACTCGACGATTTCATGTATAAGGTCATCGAAGATCTTCGTCATGGCCCTTTGATAAGTGGCACCGGCGTTCTTTAATCCGAAGGGCATCACTTTATAACAGAATATTCCCAAAGGGGTCCTGAAGGCTGTGTGCTTCTGGTCTTCGGGATGCATTTTTATCTGATTATAACCTAACGAGCCGTCCATGAAGGAGAAAACCTCATGAGTGGACGTATTGTCTATCATCAGTTCGGTGACTGGCACTGGAAAATCATCCTTCGGGCAAGCTTTATTAAGATCCCGGAAATCTACGCATATGCACACTGTCCCATTTTTCTTCATCACCGGGACGATGTTGGCGATCCATTCAGGGTATTGAACTTCCTGGATGAAGCCAGAACTTCCTGGATGAAGCCAGAGTCGATCAGCTTCTTGACCTCAGCATTGATGCTCATCTCAAGTTCGAGCCGCATTCTCCTCGGCGCCTGTTTGACTGGCTTGATGTCCGGGGATATCGCCAATCTGTGTACAGCAAATTCTGGATCTAGTCCCGGCATTTCGGAATAGTTCCACGCGAAGCAATCTCTATGCTGTAGAAGCACGTCCTTTAACGCAGCCACCCTTTCTTCAGATAGCAGCTCGCTGATGAATGTCGGTCGCGGATCGTCTGCCGATCCCAACTCAATCTTCTTAAGGTTATCTGCAGTAGTATGTATGCCATCTTCTAGTTCTTTCGGAGCCGGTGGAAATTCTGAGATTACCACATTGTCATTGTTTTCGAAGCACCAAGGGAGCTCATCTATGTCCTCGGGCTCTTCTTTTAATATTGTAATCATGTGACAGGTGCGAATTCGCTTCCAATCCCAATGTGGAAACGGTTCTTCTTTCATGGCCTTGGGCTCGTGCTTCTGTGGCGGCGCTACCCTCCAGCTGTCAGACAGAGTGAATTTGCCAAGCTGATACTGATCTTCAACCCAATTCTTGAAAGTGAAGCAATCTTCAAGAGGATGCCCTATTACTCGATGGCAAGAGCAATAGTTCCGGTGTGAGACTTTGCCCGCTTGTTCGGGGTGTTTAGACTCCGGCAGTGTAAGAATTTGATGTTTTAGAGCAAGGTCAAGTATCCTCTTCGTCTTATCCCGAGGAAAAGAGTATGCTCGACTCATTTTCTTCATGAGGGATAGATCAATAACGCTCGACTCCCGTTTGCGTGCCTTCTTAGCCCTGCTTTGTTGCTGTTGAGCGCCTTTTTGGCCTTTCGAATTATTTCTGCTTTTGCGCCGAGCCTTCTTTATAACGGGTTGACAAGGAGCGGCATTTTCATCTTTCACGGCCTGTTGAAGGAGGCGTTGCGTTCTGGCTTTCTCGTAGATGGCCATTTCGCGGTTATGGTCGTCCCGGACTTTTTGACCTGCTTCCCTTATAAGCTTGTCCATTTGTTCTTCGAACGACGGACTGGACTCTTTTGCATCTGGAACTTTCACTGTCTCAGGATTAGCGTCCTCCCATTGAGCATCCGCTTCTTCATCGAAGTCATACATGACATAGCAGTTGTTTAGTAGCTCTCGTTTCTTTGACCGGATGTATCCAAGCCCTTTTGTCTCCATTCTCCCATTAGGCAGTTTGTGTTGAGTCCCGGGGACGTTCCAGACTTTGTCATAGAACTTGGCTTTTCGAACGGTCTGCTTGAAGGATATCCCCTGGCATCTCAGTAGCTTTTTCAAACCTTCCGTATAATATCTGGGGAGATGGATAGGCTGAAGCCTATCAAGCGTAGGATCCGCGCCACGCCAGATTTCTTTCTCCACTCTGGTTTCTTCAGAGCGGTAGAACAGAATTGCTTTCTCGCTTTCTCGCCTAGGAGGGATATAGAACGTTTGCAGCTCTTCTACATTGTAAATATTAAGTGCATCCAGTTCTTTATGGTGTTTAAGCGGCACTATGGCGACTTGTAGACTTTGCCCTTCGTCAGCGGACGTTCGTATTGAAGATCGAGTAGAGAATACAGCATGGATCTCATCTTCCGAGTCGCTACCAAAGACCAACGTAGGAGTGGACGGTCCTGGCTTGTTGTGTTGGGGCGGACCCGAACAAACTATCTCCTCTTCCTCCTCGGTATCACTGCCGAAGACAGGGATGGTGGCGTTAGCTTTGTTATCTGGCTTGTGACACTTCTCCGTGTCTTCGAAATCCGGTAAGAAGTATTTGGCATCTTCATATTTGCGGACCTCGTTCACAGAGAACGGGTTCAGTTCTCCCGTCACGGTATACTCGAAACCATCCTTAAAATACTTCATACGCTGATGTTGTGTAGAAGGGATGATGTTGTACTCGTGTAACCATGGTCGGCCGAGCAAAGCGTTGTAGCATGTCTTAGCATCTATGACGTGGAATTTAATGTCCGTGACGAGTAGCCCAAAGCGTAGCATCAGTATCACAGATCCAAGAGTCTTTGACGATTGGGAGTCGAACCCGGAGATGGTGATCTTATCCCGAGCAAGGTGCTGGACGCTCATGCAGATTTCTTTTAACACTCGCACGTTGAGGAGATTAACGGAGGATCCATTGTCGATCAGGATTTTTCATATCTTAATATCGTGGCAGTATCCTGAGACATAGAGGGGGCGATTGTGTTCGCACGTCCCAAGGAGAAGGTCCTCGTCGCCGAAAGTGACATCGGCCGTGTGCACTTCCTCCAATTCATCCTTCATCTTTTCCTCGGCCAGGCATGCTTGGAATTGTTCTGGATCTTGGAGTGCCTTAATCAACGAATCTCTCGTCTCTTTTGATAGCAAAAGGGCGTCAAGAATGCTGAGTTGTGAGGGCAGCTTCCTCAGATGTGCTAAGACGTTGTAATCCACCTTATTCTTCTTTGGCGGGTCTTTGGCAGCTAGCTCTTCCACCACTTGGTCATCTAAGACGATATCTTCAGGGGCCTTTTCTTTCCCTTTATCTTTTCTGTTCGAGGGTCCGAGGTTCTTTTCGGGCAGCGTGCGATTACGTAGCCGGATATTTTCGCAAACCTTCGGTTCTTCTTCTTTTCTCGAAGCGGACTCTTTAAAGAGAGGGGCAAGTTCTAGCTCTTCATCAGAATCACTCCCGAATGTAGGCACTTGTGATCCACCGGTGTTAACCATGCAACAATCGCCAGCAGTTCTTTTAAGCCCTTCGGTTGTATTTCTTCGCTCCCGACGAGTTTTGCGCTTTTCCCGCTTGAAGCGTTGTCTACGAGCAACGTATCCTTGCCACCATTTATCGAAAGCTTTGCACTCTTGAGTGGGGTGCGAAACCTTCTGATGATTTAAGCAATAGGAGGGGTGCATTTCTATTTCACCAGTAATTTTTCCTTCGGAGGATGGTAGCTTCATGCCCATTGATATGGCCTTAGCAAACCTTTTCCTCATCTTGAATTGGCTTTTGTCGATGTTGGAGGCATTTTGCTCCAGCGGGATCGTCTCAGCTCTTTCATTAAGTCGCTGGCGCTTGGCCCTTTCAAATATGACTGCCTCACGCTCCCGATCAGCTTTACTTTTTAAGAGAGCTTCATTAAGGAATGCGTCAATTACTTCATCCGACGGCTCTGAAATTTTTGGTTCAGGATCTGCCCCCAGCTTTTCAGTACAAGGGGTCTCCTCATCGTCTACGAACGAGTGGGAAATCACATGACAGCTCGTCACGCATTCTTCAGAATCATCAGATGAACTTTCTCCCTCATCTTCCTCTTGAAAGACGTGATTGAGGAATTCTTGGAGTGTAATGGGAGTCCGTGCCTTCTGGTTGTATTCCTCTAGCGCGTCAATTTATTTTTGCAAGTCCGTGCGCTTGTTGCTAGGCTTCACGGGCTTCTTTGACTTCTTTTTCTTCTTCTTTGAAGATTTCAACGGCTGGTTATGAATGCTTGAGCCACCTCCATCGGTCTTTGGAGTTGGACGTGGCTTCAACATCCCCTCAATGACCTGCGGTTCTAACGGGTTCTTCCACCTAATCGCTGGACATGTCTGAAGGTCGTTTAGCATCCTCTTTGTCTTGGCTGATAATACAACCTCCCAAGGAGCTTCTTCAATGACGGAGCATGTTGCCCCCGGCGTATTCGTCCCCTTAGAGGTATGGGGCTGCGGGGGATTCACTTTCCATTTGTCAGATAACGCGAATTTGCCCTGTCGGTACTGGTTTTCAAGCCAATTTTTGAAAACGTAGCAATCCTCGATCGGATGACCCAGTACTCGATGATAAGGACAGTAGTTGGGCTCGTTGACATCACTTGGTTGCAATGGACGTTTTGGGTCTGGCAGATTTATGAGTCGGTTGCGCAACGCCAGCTCGAACAACCTCCTCGTTTTATCGCGAGGAAAGGAGTAAGAGCGTCCTAGCCTTTCCTCAAGGGCCACGTACGGACGCATATTATTTTGACGAGCAACCGGCTTCGAGTCGCTCGGTTGTTGTTGAGCATTAGCGACAACGATTGCCTTTCCTTTCCCTTTATCATTTCGGGAGTCCGGCTTTGGAAGAGGGGGTTTATGGCCCATCTGATCCATCTGCGCTAGCTTGTCAATCAAGGCCTGGAAGGTAATCGGCTTGAAAAACATCATAAATTGCGAGATAGTTGCTTGCGGATCAAGGGTTCCCACAAACATACCCACCGCGGGAGCTTCTTCAATGCGCTGCTCGCACTTCGACCACAAGTTCCGCCACCGTATAGCATATTGAACCCACGTCTCGCCTGGTTTTACCCTGGCGTTAATCAGTGCCGTCATCGGGGTGCGTTCACTGGCGCTTGCAAAACGCTGAGTAAACGGCAGCTCCATCTCTGCGAAGGTCTTGATAGAGTCGTTCGGGAGCTCAGAGTACCACTCGAACGCCGTATCTGATAAACTTCCAACAAACTGGCGAAGCAACAGCTTGTCGTCACTGCCGGTGTTGCCGCAGAGTGCCCTGAACTGGGCAACATGCTGGTGAGGATTGCCCGTCCCCTTGTAAACATGAAACTTGGGAATTGTGTAACCGGGCGGGTACTTGATTTGGTTGTACCAACTTGGATATGGCCGCCCCGTTTTTACGACCTGGCCGGCTGCTTCGGTCGCATGATGAACCCGTATTTGCTGGGCTATGTACTCGTCTAAATCAGCTTTAGAGATTGTATCCTCTTTAGCCGTTGACAGAGCTGGCGGAGGATTTGATGTCTCTCCCCTATCGTCTCCAAGGACGATCGGGGGCTCTTCAGCCGGAGGATCTTGTTGTGTCATCATCCCTATCATGTCTTGGAAGAGGAGGCACATACGCTGTATGTTGGCTGCTTGTTCAGCAGCCTCTTTGTTCTTCTTCTCCAATATTCGACGAAGGAATTCGACGTCGGTTTCTTCCTCCTGGCGTTCATCCGAGGACGTTTTAGGGTTTTCTTTTGGCCCTGTAAGTGCGGCCATAGCGTTCATCATCTCTTGGAGCTTCTGCTGTTGCTCCTGCGCTTTGGTCACTGATCGCGTAAGCGGTCGATGACCCGTAGATATGCGACTGTCCTCTTTACCAGATGTCACATAGACGATATGAACTACAATGCCCCCTGACTTAGGGCGTTTGGGTTCACCACCTTTGATATTTGTCGCCGGCGCGGGGGTTTTCTCCGGCCTTCTTCTTTTATGGGCCGTTGAAGTTGAAGGGGCCGTTGCAGTGGGTACCCGGGTGACTGTCATCCTTTCCTGTTTGATCGGGCGGTCTTTTTCCTCTTGCACCTTCGCCTTTTTCTGTCGACGAGAATGCTCTGGGTCAATTACGGAGTCTTGAACCCTCCGCCAAACCTTGTATATTTTTTAGGACAGCCGTTGAGGAGGCTGCTCCTGCTTCGTTTCCGGAACTCTCTCCGCAGGTGGAGGAGATTTTTTCAGTGTAGTGGTTGGAGAGTTCTTACGTACCCTCCTCAGTAGTTCAAAGCTGTTCCTAGTTGGAACAGCAGCGTTGACTTCCACCACTGGAGCCGGTGGAGTTAGCCCTGAGGGGGAGTTGCCCCCTGCCTTCCTCACTCGTTGCCAATGGCGACGTCGAGCATGACGAGCCGTTGGACTGGCTCGGAGATAGAGATTGCTTCTTTTTGCCCCCTGCCTGAATGAGGCGCCGCCGGTGTTAGCCTCTTAAAGACTGAGATTGTTTTTTGAAGGGTGATATTCAACCTGTCGAAGACGGATCCTCGAGCAAGGGCGGGAGCAGGAATCGTCAGTCTTGAAAAGACTGATTCTTTGACAGGGGAAGCCGCCTTGACGACTTCTGGAGCAGCAGTTATTGCCTTCCTTGGGACAACCAATTTAGAGTTCTGATCCAGCCTGGCGAAAACCGAGGCTGTTGGTTTGGCAGTGGGCGACCCGCCGACAGGGGTCGTCGTAGCAGTGAGCCGGTCGAAGACCGACTTCTTGTTCACTTCCGGTGCAGGTATTGGCATAGAGAGGAAGCTTGTATACGGGATCATGGTCGCGAAAAACAGGCCCGTGGTAGCCTGATTCACTTGCTCCATAGGCAGAGTAAGGACGGAGGCGCTTGAGGCCCATATGCTACACCTCCAGGTGAGGCGGAGCGTCTGTTGCATTGGCACTTCGAGCAGTTGGTGCAGTTAGAGGCCATTGATGCTTGAGTTCTGCGCCAGACAAAAGACCAAATCTTAGTAACTTGCAACCCAAAGGCAACCATTTAACAAACCGCGATTGGTTCGCGAGGACGACACACGAAGTGTGGAGTGGAAAGAGGAAAAGGTCCCACCGGGCGTGCCAGAATCTGTTCCCCTCCGAAAAACGGCCGCCAGGAGTGCGAAGTCCTGACACTGAGATTCGGGGGCAGATGCTAATTGGTTTTATCCGTCTACTTCTCCGAAGATGCCAAGTTGATTTATGGCGCCATGTATCGGAGGTTTAGACGGATGCGGCCGATGTAGCAGACTTCGTCAGATTCCCCCTCGCTTGAGGGGTTTTTGATTGTGGGGACGCTCTTCCCTGCAGGCGCAAGCCCCTGCAGTTAATTACGCTACCGCATCGCGGTAACAACTTTCTTCTTCTCCAGAATTTCACTTCGTGTCGTGGGTGTTTGTTTTGTTTGTGGTTGCCCGTGGATTGTATACGGAGACTAAGTTATGCCGTCGCCCGTAGGACGTGGATTAGTCCAAATCCGTATTTACTTAGATTTGGGTTTGGTGTTTTTTAGTTTAAGGATACGTTAGCCATATTGAGGCTAAGATCAACTTAAACGTTCGTTAAGGATACGTTAGTCCTGTTCGAGACTAAGATCGACTTAACGTGATAATCCATTTATTATATGGCCATCAGGACTTGTCACCTCTCTGACGTCGTTGAAGAATTACAACGATAGGTGTCAGAGGAGTTCAGAGATGTACCCTTGAACCAAAGTCAATTTTGATTTTTACAGTCCATTTGAATGTTTAAGGATACATTAGCCGTGTCTGGGGCTAAGATCAACTTAAACATGATCATTTAGATCCGGTAAAAGAGCATTAGGGAGCTCTATTATTCCAGTTTAGGGACATGGTGGTCCATCGCCAGTTTAGGGACGTGGTGGTCCATCATTAGTTTAAGGACGTTTCGGTCCATCGCCAGTTTAAGGACGTAGTGGTCCATCATTAATTTAAGGACGTTTCGGTCCAATATTAGTTTAAGGACGTTTCGGTCCAATATTAGTTTAGGGATGTTTCGGTCCACGAGTTTAAGGACCCCGTAGTCCATATTCATGTGTAGTCGTTGGGACCCGTCACCTCTCTGACGTCGTTGAAGGATTACAACGAGAACTGTCAGAGGAGTTCGGAGATGTACCCTCGAACCGGATGTAAATTGATTTAGGGAGCAGCCGTGCCCAGACAATTTAATTTGAGGACTTATGGCCACGACTGGGCTAAGTCCAGTTTCAATATTCTTTTGTCTTTGGCCTATTGGACCTGTGCTAGGGCCTTGCCCCTTCACTGCATTATTTTTCTTTGTTTTGGTTGGGCTCTGCCCTTTTAAAATGCATAGCATTTTTGATTAGGCCTGTTAGGCCTTTTAATTGGGCTCTGTCCCTTTTCTTAATAATGCGGAGCATTAAATACTCTGACAATGCCCCACATGGCTTGTCAGGCGCTTTGCGCAAATTAAAAAGCACAAGCGTATGTGGAAGTGACACGTGTTACGCTCTGATGAGCGCAAGCGCAACAGCGCAGTGCGCTGCGTCAGTGCGCTGCGCTGTTGCACCGCTGACACGTGGCGTTTCCTGGCGGCTTGCGCAATAATGCAGTTTTGGCAAGTGCTGGGCACTGTTCTTATTCTTTTGGATCAATTTTAGATCAAAGAATAACAAGTTTTTTCTTGTTTTCAAAGAACCAGTGGTTCATAAAAAGTGCAAGGCACTGTTATTGTTTATTTTTCTTTTTTTTCTTGAAGATCATTGATCTTGTTCTTAGATCAATGATCTGTTTTTCTTAAGAGAATTTTCTCTTTTTCTAAAGGTTTTTACCTTTTTCTCTTCTTCTTGAGGAATTCTCTCTAATTCTTCAGAGTTCTCTCTATTTAATTTTTTTCCAAAGTGTTCCTTTCTTTGAGTTGAGGTTTGGGGTCCTTTTTATAGTGCCCGTAAATTAGTTAAATTTGTTGAAGAGATCTTTCTCTGAGTGATTTGGGGAATTTTCCCCACCGTTGGATCTTTGATCCAAGGGCTTCTGTTTTACAGAAGAAAATCTTCTTGTTTTAACAAGAACAGAAAGATTTCTGTAGAATCTTAATTCTGTTAGGTGTAAACGCCTCAGCGCTTGACACGTGTCGCGCAGCGCAGCGTTTGCGCAGCTGTGCTTGCGCAACTGCGCAGTCACGTGTCGTGCAGCGCAGCGCTTGCGCAGCTGTGCTTGCGCAGCTGTGCTTGTGCAACTGAAACGCTGCTTCCTTTACTTTTAATATAGCTTTGCTCTGATTGGGCGCGCTGCTGCGCTGACATATCTGCGCCTGACACGTGGCATCCTGCGCACAGCGCAGGGGATCTGAAGCGTTGCTTCATTTATTAAAATTTAGATTTTCAAGGTAGAGCTTTGCTCTGATTAGGGGAATCGGAAGCGTTGCTTCACCTGAGATATCTTTTCATCTCCTCTTTTCAAGTCAAACTTGTATTTCCCCGAAATTTTGATTTCCCGGGTCTTGGAAATAATTCCATTGTGCACAGAATTTTCTGTGCTTGGGTCTATATATAACCCAAGGCCGAGCCTTTTCTTTTCTCATCTTCAAAGAACTTCTTCGATCATGGCTTGCAACCGTCCTCATGCCCGCCGACAACCGTGGGAAGTGCCGATCCGGGACGTCGTTCCCCGTTTTGCTGCGCGCTTGGTGGACCCTTCTTTTACGGACGAGCAGTGCGATGCTGCAATGTACGAGCTTTTGACTCGTGTGGGGTCTCCTCTTCCTCCGCATTCCATTTGGCTCCGGATGATCCTTGCCTCGTTGCTCGCCGATCTTCCTCCTCCTCCAGTAGAGATGTCCTCGGCAATGCTTGACGCCGCCGAGGATAAGATCGAGTGCTTCTTTGAAGTGCACTTGATCACCAAAGCCCTGAGGGACTGTTCTCTCCACTTGCTGAGCCAGATACGGGCTCGCCGGGTTGTCATCGCCACCTTTTCTGACGAATGTGGCAATGATCGTTGAGCGTCTACTTCTCGGGAGGACCGACGCTTCAACGTGGTGGAGAAGATAGAAAGGGAACTGGAGAATCTTCTCGTTATTTTTGCGAACCCTTGTCTTTCCGATCCCATATTTGGTGATCTTTTTTAAATGTAATAATAATAATAATGAACAAGTATCTTTCTTTTTAATCAAGTACTTCATTATTTGTTAAGGGTTCTTTTTGTTTTAGTTCTCTGTTGTGCTTGTGCATCGAATGATTTAATTTGCATGTGATTCTTGCAAGGATAAATTGCCTTTGGTGTTTAGCCTCTTTCATGAAGTGGTGTTTTACTTTTCAGTCTTAGAAATAGAGTTTCGTTCTAATTGGGGGAAACAACTGTACTCGGCCTGGAGCCTCAGGCTCCTTATAACGAGGGCCTGAGCGAATATGGGACCAATGAGGGTCTCTTCATAGCGCCAGAAGACACTGATCTTGAGGCCGCTATTGCAGCTTCTGTGCACTCCGCAACCCACCAGGCAGAAATAGCCACCACTGAAGAGGTTCTGGCGGCTTCCCTCAGGACCTTCGAAGAGGAGGAGAGGAATCACGCTTTGTTGGGCATTGGTATGTCTCGGCTCATTGCATCTTCATTCTCCTTTCTTATGGACAATCTAACCCCTTTTTTTATCTTATCGCAGGGACCACAATGCCAATCCCGCAAGATGATGCGGAAACTCTTCTCGGGCCAGTCACCGAAGTCCCGGCCTCTTCGGCATTGCCGAAAGAGGCCTTGCTCAAACGACCGGTGACGGAAGCTATAATGGCTCCAGAGGTAACCCTGGTTGCGGACGATGACATCCTGTTGATAGAGGTTACTAGAAGGTCCGCTTTGACTGCCCGGGCAGAAAGGAAGCGCCGAATGCGCGCGGCAAGGGAGCGTAGTGCTGCCTTAGCCGCGGGTGCGGGTTCGAGCACCGCTATCCCTGCCCCTACTCTCTCAGAGGAATCTCCGGCTGCCTTGTCAGTTGCCTACAGACGGGCAGCACGTGCGGCTCGGGAAGCGAACGGAAGGTCAACTCGAGGTAATGCGACATGGGGTTCCGTTGTCAAAGTTTTAATTATCAGTTCTTACATATCTTGTCTTGCAGGGCCGAGTCTTACTGAAGAAGTGGCAGCGACCGCTGAGCTCTGGGTAGCGGTAGAGGAGGTAGCCGTGATTGCCGAACCCGAAGCGGCGGTAGGCGAGGTGGCTGCAATTACCGAGCTCGAGGTAACGGCCGGTGAGACAGTCACGATTGCCGAGCCTGAGATAGCGGTAGGTGAGATGACCACCATCGTCGAGCCCGAGATGGCGGTAGGTGAGATGACCACCATTGCCGAGCCTGAGGTGGCTATGGGTGAGATAGCCACAATTGCTGAGCCCGAGGTGGCCGCTCTCTCTCAAGAGTCGGGCACCGCCCCCATCATTGCTCTTCCCGCTTACAGATCTTTGCCATCTCCTGGCGTTGCAAGCATTACGATGGCTCTCGTAGAGTTAGGGGATGAGGCGACGGGAGGTGAGACCATCCCGATGGAGGAGGGAGAAGTCATCGCTGTATCAAGTGACGCCCTCGTCACGGTTCCGACTGGAGACTCATCAGGTAGATTTTGGGTTATTGCTTTTCTTTTTATTCTGCAATCCTTTTCAATCTTTACTGACAGTATTTATCTTGTTTCTAATGCAGGTGTGGCGAGCGCTGAGGTTGCGCTGCCTGAGGCAATGCCATCAGCCACCGCCTTGACGGTGACCCCTCCTCTACCTTCTCTCGTACAATCTGGGATGTTGGAAGGTACGGATTCATGATCCATCAGTCTTATTAATTTTTTTAGGCTGTATGACTCATGTACTGACGTTGCATTACTGTTTGCAGGAGTCCTTTTTGACCACCTGTATCAGGTGCTGCATCCACACTTCTCCTTCCCGTCAGAGATTAGTCCGCCAGGTGGTGTCGGTGAGTATCTTTTCTAAACGAAGTTCTCTCTTTAACGGGCAGTCACATTATTGCTGATTCCTCTTTGTATTGCTTGTAGCCCTATAAATCAAAGGCGGGGACGCGGCTATCGTTGCGCCACCAGTACTCCCAACTCTGCCTCCTATTGCAGCCGGTATAGTAGACTCTATTTTTTTGTGTATATATTTTATTTCTCGAGCCGTGATCTGATTGTGATCTGTTTTGCAGCGGTCACATCGACTCCAGTCCCGTTCGAGTCTCGCGTCATAATGCCGGCCGGACCTTTTTCCAGACGTCCATCCTCGAAGGGTGCCGCAAATAGTCTGCGCATGTTAAGCAACTATATTGAGGAGCTTGACGTGGAGGCTCCCACATTTGCTGCGGACTTTGCTGCGAAGGTTAATCTAATGCTGGCGACGCTTATGAATTTCCATAATGAAGGCGTTGTCGAGTCTTGGGTTAACCACTGCCGGAAGATTGAGGCCTGTTTGCACGAGCTTGAGCTAAGGCGTCCTATTCCGGAGGTATTGGCTTTGAACTCCCACCGAGCTGCATGGGTTGAGCAGAGCGTTCCGTTCCTTCGCCATTTCGAACGAGTGGCAACCCTTAAGTGAAAGGAACGTGAGGCGACTTCCGCTGAATCTGTTCAACTGCGCGCTGAGGTTGCAGCAAATGCCGCCCAGCTGAACTCCATTTTTGAAAACCTTCAATGATGTATCTTTGACGGGCTGGAGTTGAGGAAAAAGCTTGATCTTAGTGAGCAGGTTACGCAAAGTCAGGAGGCTGCTCAGCAGGAAATTGATCAGAAACTTTCGTCCTGTCTGCAGCAATGGGCCTAAATTGAAGCAGAGCTGGCCGCGGCGGCTGATCGTGAGAAGGAGTTGAGAGGAGTGCGCGAACAGCTAGCTGATTTATTGAAGACGCCTCCTTCCCAGTAGCTGCTTTTGTATAGATTGAACACTTGTAATCTTTGAATAATATGTATCCATTTTTATTCTTTTATATGATTTGCCTTGTACTCAATTGAATTCATGAATAAGAGATACACATTTTTTGTTCTACTGTTGCTTTCTTCTCTCTTTTATTATCACATATTACCTTAGCAAACATAGCCGGCAGATGATAGGGTGAACATCTTGTTTTGGCTTCTTCGAGGGGTAGTGATGGCTTAGGAAGCTGTCACGCCCCGCTTCCCAAAATACGGAATACGAGGGGTAGACAAGGCCAGCCATGCTCCTACGGTCAAGGAAAAGTCCTGCCGTAGTCGCACTTCGGCTTCTAGTTTATCATGGTAAACAGTAAACGATGCACAGATAATGAGAAATGCAGTAACTGAAAGGAACAATGTAAAGACTGACCTAAAGTGGATCAAACAAATGTAACTCGGAATAGCAGAGTAGTCTGTGATGCACGACTAGTTCTGATCCAGGCTAAGTCTTCTCCTCACACTGAGCATGCATACTCAGGTCGTCAGCGCGACACAATAGCAATATAATGTATATAATCAAGTAACAGTTCTAACAATGGTGAAGGATATGAATAACAGTAAATCAATAACAGCATGAATATAAATGAGCAGAGATAAATGCAGCGGAGCAGTAAAACAGTATAACGATGTGTCATGTATGTCAACACAGTAACATAAGGAATGTAAATGACAGTAACCCTATCAGTCTCTAAGTCTCACTACACAGGTCAATAAGCCTATCGTCAGTCCAAGTGTGAGAGTCAACCACTCGCGAGTGTCCTCCACCCAAGGGTAGAACCCAAGGGCAAGGGACCACGGGCCCAACATGTAACGAATGTATCACGGTGATATAGCACATACCCTGTAAATCTCCATATAACTCCCTAAATATATAAGCCGGCATGGGACTCCCGAGATTCTGTTGAATTCACACTTGAACTACCCCACACCCCGTGGTCTACATCAAACGCTAACCATAACCCTAAATACTAATCGATCCGTGACAAGTCTGCGCGAGAACTGGAGGCAGGACCTCCATCAAGCACGTCCCGACTAATACCTAAGATAAATGGCAGTGTCGGATGCCTTATCTGTGACATCCGTGCAAGCGCTCCCATAAGTGTCCCATACCACTTATAGTCACACGTACACACATCCCACAGACGTCGACAATGCAATAGAATAAAAGGGACTCTGATTGTGCACAAGTACATATCACTTTCACTTAACCACGAATACACGATCACTGACGTACTTGCCACAATCAACACTAAAATCTAACACTGGGTAAATGCACGATGTCACTAGGCTATCAATACAATGATATGGGTATGATATGATGCGTGAACAAGTATATAAACATGATGAGGATGTTATGAAACCGCATTCTTTCACTTGCACGATTTATCATGAAACATATGTATATAATTTGGCGAAATAACAAACAGGTAGTAATTAATATGTTCAGTTATCTATCCATCTAATTTGGTTTCGAGCCAATCGGATTTCAGGATCATTAGTTATAACTGTTTCATTTTAAGCGCTCGCGGCTGGAAATCCAATTTCAGAATCAGGAGTCCGTTTCGCAACGCATTTTAACCCCAGTTGGGATCATAATTTAGCGATGCTACAGTTGGATGAATTCTAGGGTTTTCAGTAAGGTCTTCAACGCAACAGACGGATCGTCAATCGCATCTGTACGTTAGGGGTTATAATGTGTTTAATATCAACATGTACATTCTGATTCTGCTGGGACTGTGATGTGTCCCGATCTTCTAAATTACAGATTAAATATTAAACGGTAACGAAACAGGATGAAATCAATTGTGTTTTCTAGCTAACAGATTTATCTACAATAAACAGCGGAGTTCCGCACCCTACAAGTTGAGTAAATCCTATGGTATCCATTACGGAACAGCAAGCACAATTTGAGTCGCTCTGGACTGCAGTCCAGAGTCGCAGTCCGATACAATTATCATCCCAATTTAAGTACAGGAATATCAGGAAACTGGTATAGGGTTAAAGTTCGTCGAGTTAGCTTCGATTTGAGCCTTCGAACGCACCATTCTAATATGTATATGATTTATGGTGAATTTAACTATTTTCAGATGCAACAGAATTTCAGTTTTACGATCAAACTTGGGGGTAGTCATTTTAACTGTTAACAGTCGTATTTTCTAATGAAATTTGCACACGTTAATCATCTCTACAAGGGCCAATATAATATGTCCAGTTCCGTCAAATACGATAATGATTTTCTATGGGAACAAGCATCGAACAGTTTTGCGACAATATATAACATCAAGCAAACATGGAATATATCTACGATTCTAATTTGTAAAATATACGGAATAGCATGAAAGCAAGTAAGAACTTGCCTGGAACGTCTTGGGGTTGTATGGCAGTAGCGGCAACGACCGAGGCAGCAGAGATAGATGACGTATGGAATGTGCTCGATGAAATGCCAAAGCTCGAATGTTTAGCGGTGATCTTGACTCGGCTTGTGGGTTTGCGTCGCGGCCTAGCTGTCGATGTGTGAAAGCTTGATTGTGCCGGGCCGTTAATGGGGAGAGGGAGTGAGGTACAGAGTTAGAGAGAGAAAGAGATATATAGAGATGAGGTAGAGAGAGAGGACTGAGATTGAGAGAGAGAATTTGAGAGGGCAGGTGAAAGAGAGAAGAGACTGAGAGAGTGAGAGAGAGAAAGTGCACAGAGAGAGAGAGAGAGAGAGGGTTCAGTGAGAGAGAGAAAGAGAGAGGGAAAGAGAGACAGTGAGAGAGAGACAGAGATTGGGAGAGAGAAAGAGGTCGGGAGAGAGAGAGAGAGGGAGAGGGATGTACAGAGGGAGAACGGAGGAGGGAGAGGGGGTGGTGCTGGCGGTCGGTGGGCTTGATTGCCGACGAGGTGATGGAAGTGGTGTCGATGAGGAGAAGGCGATGGTCGTTGGGTCGGGGTGTGCAGGGGTTGAGGTGAGCTGCGGGATCGCGGCGATGAGGGCGATGAAAAGGAGGGACGGTAAGGATGATCGGGGAAGGAGGTGAGAAACTCGGGGAGAAGCGAGTGCGATGGTGATGGACGGAGGTGGCCGGAGGCGGAGAAGACGTAGTCGGGAGAGTTGGAGAGGAGTGGAGACGATTTGCAGCGGTAGCGACGAGAGAGGTGAGGAAGTGAAGATGAGAACGAGGGTTGACGTCGTGGGCGTAACGCCCAGGCGACGTGAGCGCAGGCGGAGGAGACGGCGCGAGAAGCGCGCCCGCGAGCGAGATTGAGGGAAGAGAGCCGTTGGAGGTTTAAAATGGGAGATGAACAGTGGCTATACGGGTCGGGCAAGGGAACGGGCGCGAGTTGGGGTGGGCTTCGCGAAGGTTTGGGCCGAGGGAAGCTGGGCCAGAGAAAAAGGAGAATATTGAGAATAATAGAGAAATTGGAGAGAAAGAGAAGGCCGGGCCAGGCCGGGCAGCTGAAAAATAAGGATTTAATTTTAAATAACGAAGTGGGCTGGGTTCGGCTGTTGGGCTGCTGAATTAAAAGGATTAAAGATAATGGGTGAACAGCTGGGCTGGGGCTGAGAATTTAAATGGGAAAATCAAATTGAAAAAAGAACGGCCGGCTAATAAAAGTTTGGGCTGAACGAAAATAAGGCGAGGATTTAATGAGGGAAAATAAGAATGGGCCAGGGCGAGTTGGGCTAGGAGAAGTGTCAATTTAATTTAGTAAAAAGATCATATGAATGAGCTGAGGAAAATATGAGTGAAATTATTTGATGGTTTGATTACAAAGAAGAGGGGAGTGGGCCTGGTTTAGAAATAAATAAGTATATGGGGATTAGAGAAGAGGGCCGGCTTGGAATATAAAATAAGTGAATCTGTACAATAAAGAATCGATAGGTAATGGGCTTGAGATGAGTTAGGGTTTAGGTTAGGTAATTATATATATAGAATAAGTTAAAATTTATAAATGAATAAATCATAAAATAAAATAAGTAAATCTATAAGTAAGAAAATAAAATCATAAAATAATTAAAATTTTAAAGCAACAAAAATACGGATTTTGGTATAAAAGAGGCTGGGTATTACATCATACCACCCTTACAAAAATTTCGTCCTCGAAATTTAAAACTAATGATAAGTTGTAAAGTCAAAAACGAAAGCTACCATGTCAAAAACTAACTCATAATGGTTTACTTAAAACGGGTGGATGAAATTTGTGAAGATATATATATACCAGAACAACATACATAGAAAGGATTTAATTAAGTATACGGCAGGGACAACTATATGGTCGAGCTATAAGTACACGAGAATATAGGTAACAATAGCGAATGGAAATAATCAAGACGTGTTCAATAAGATCGAAACCCAAATGTGTGCACCTCTAAGTATATCAAAATAGCAAACAGAGAAATAAGTGTAAGGTTCAACTATATATAACAGTAATCGTAGGCACAAAACTCAAAATTAAAGTAACGACGATAATGTAGTGAAAACTAGTCAGTAGATTAAAACGTTTTTGGAAAACGTATCGAAAAATAGGTTTAAAAATGATTTAGAAAACTTGTATAGTGAATCTACGAAACATGGAACAAAATTTGCGCGGTATAAGAGTGCGCTACTGAAAACTGGAAATAATAGCAGTGTACTTACGATACAAAAAACGGAGTAAGCAATAACACAAACCAAAATAATGAAAACTAAATTTTTCGAATAACACAGTCCCTATATATAGTTAGGGTAATATAAAGAACACAAAATTGCATAGGCTAGTTAGGGTAATGATTTCAAGGAAGTGTGGCTCAGTCAGAAGGTCAGAGTGTGGTGGCTTTAAGCTGAATGTTAAGGAGATTTGGCTCGAGTCAGCACAGGAGGTAAGGATGAGCAACAAAGGAACACAAAAGGAAAATGGTAGGAGAACCAACAGTCGATACAACACACAAATCAAAGTTTGAAGAGTTAAAGAACTCGGTATTTCATAAGAAGGTCCTCCTCCCAGAAGATTTCAAACAGTGTACAGACGAAGAATGAACGGTGGCTCATTCCAAGAATCAGGGTGCGGTACTTTCTAATCGAAACGAGGTGAAAGCTATACAATGAGTAGGGATGGACAGTCAGGGATCTCAACAGAAAATAATTGGATAGGGGCAATAAACAAGTATTAAGAGAACCAATAATCGGGAATTTACGAACTCAGAAGATTCATCTCATTCAAGAAAATTTGAAACAATGCATTCCCAAAGGCGAAAAGTGGCCTTAAACTATACACAGTTTATTTGGCCAGAAAGACGACATCAAACAGGAATCCCATCAGTCGCAGTTGTGGAGATTCAGCAGGTTGCGGTAGGCTCGCGCGCTCAGGTAGGGCGTCCATTCCCATAGCGCCTCGCAGATATCTCTATTGGAAGTCCTTCCCCCACAGGATCTTGATCTTCTGGTTCTTCTTCCTCGGATAGAGCTTCTTCATATAGATCTGATTCCATGTGATCCTCTTCTTCTGCATTCTCTTCCATGGGATTTTCCTCCACTGGGTTTCCTTCCATCGGTTCTTCCTCAGGGTCTTCATCGGGATCTTCCTCTATCGGGTCTTCCTCTATAGAGCTCTCTTCAGGATCTCCTTCTTCCTCGTCGGAATCAGTTAACACGTTAAACTCTGGGGCGGCTGCTTCTTCGTCCTCTGATTCGTTGTTCCCGAAGTTGACCTGGGGACCGTTGACCTCGTCAGTGTGTGATCTAAGGAAATGCATGACTGTGTATCCTCATCTAGGTGCGGCGCTGCTCCAGGGTGGGCCATGGTCATAGAGAGAGCATGAGGATGATACATATATTATGATTCAAATTTTATTGCATTCAACTAAAAGTTCAAAGGATACAAGATTTCAAATGGAAAGAAACATTCATAAAACGACAATATTATTACTGAAAGTAGATAACATGAAAATCATTCTTCGACTACTATAGCATTGCATTCTCGTCGCGTGAGTTGAATCCTGCGTTTGATCCGCCTTATGGTCGAAGTTCAAACTACGCGATGATCCTCACTTGGTAGAAGTGGGGAGTGTGGACGAGTTTCCTCCTTGTAGTTCTTTCCTCTCTGGGCAACCGTTGATGAGATGTTTGTCGGAACCGCATATCAGACATTTCCCATGGGCACGGCGACAATCCCTCTGAAGGTGTCCTGGCCTCTTACAATATCCGCAGCAAGGGTTCTTCTGATGCTTCTGTTGACGCTTCATCTTCTTCTCCTTTCCTCGTCCAATAGGGATCCCTGTATGATTGGAGACTCCCGCTGGTGCCTGATTCACTTGTCTTCTCAGTCCTTCAGTTAATAGGTCGTTCGTTCGTTCCTGGGCTTTCTTTAAACCTTGCAGTACACTAAGGATCTCAACAGTCTGATTCTGGGGAGCGGATAAAGATGAAGAGTCGTTGGAAGACATGATCCTGAAACAAGGATTTTAAGGATGATCTAAGTCACAAAATATAGGAGTCAAAACGTAATATGGATAGGACAAAGATTCGATAATATTATAGGTGATGAATCTATTACAAGTGAAGAATCAACGGCATGATTTTAAGTAAACCATAGCGAATAGATAGCTGAACACACGATGTGAATATGGATCAAGAGTGACAAGTTTACAATCTAGACCGAGGGACGTCTTAGATTGCCAAACTGTACACGGAAAACTGCAATCCCAAACGATGCAAAACCTGGGCTTTGATACCAACTAAACCATGTCACGCCCCGCTTCCCAAAATACGGAATACGAGGGGTAGACAAGGCCAGCCATGCTCCTACGGTCAAGGAAAAGTCCTGCCGTAGTCGCACTTCGGCTTCTAGTTTATCATGGTAAACAGTAAACGATGCACAGATAATGAGAAATGCAGTAACTGAAAGGAACAATGTAAAGACTGACCTAAAGTGGATCAAACAAATGTAACTCGGAATAGCAGAGTAGTCTGTGATGCACGACTAGTTCTGATCCAGGCTAAGTCTTCTCCTCACACTGAGCATGCATACTCAGGTCGTCAGCGCGACACAATAGCAATATAATGTATATAATCAAGTAACAGTTCTAACAATGGTGAAGGATATGAATAACAGTAAATCAATAACAGCATGAATATAAATGAGCAGAGATAAATGCAGCGGAGCAGTAAAACAGTATAACGATGTGTCATGTATGTCAACACAGTAACATAAGGAATGTAAATGACAGTAACCCTATCAGTCTCTAAGTCTCACTACACAGGTCAATAAGCCTATCGTCAGTCCAAGTGTGAGAGTCAACCACTCGCGAGTGTCCTCCACCCAAGGGTAGAACCCAAGGGCAAGGGACCACGGGCCCAACATGTAACGAATGTATCACGGTGATATAGCACATACCCTGTAAATCTCCATATAACTCCCTAAATATATAAGCCGGCATGGGACTCCCGAGATTCTGTTGAATTCACACTTGAACTACCCCACACCCCGTGGTCTACATCAAACGCTAACCATAACCCTAAATACTAATCGATCCGTGACAAGTCTGCGCGAGAACTGGAGGCAGGACCTCCATCAAGCACGTCCCGACTAATACCTAAGATAAATGGCAGTGTCGGATGCCTTATCTGTGACATCCGTGCAAGCGCTCCCATAAGTGTCCCATACCACTTATAGTCACACGTACACACATCCCACAGACGTCGACAATGCAATAGAATAAAAGGGACTCTGATTGTGCACAAGTACATATCACTTTCACTTAACCACGAATACACGATCACTGACGTACTTGCCACAATCAACACTAAAATCTAACACTGGGTAAATGCACGATGTCACTAGGCTATCAATACAATGATGTGGGTATGATATGATGCGTGAACAAGTATATAAACATGATGAGGATGTTATGAAACCGCATTCTTTCACTTGCACGATTTATCATGAAACATATGTATATAATTTGGCGAAATAACAAACAGGTAGTAATTAATATGTTCAGTTATCTATCCATCTAATTTGGTTTCGAGCCAATCGGATTTCAGGATCATTAGTTATAACTGTTTCATTTTAAGCGCTCGCGGCTGGAAATCCAATTTCAGAATCAGGAGTCCGTTTCGCAACGCATTTTAACCCCAGTTGGGATCATAATTTAGCGATGCTACAGTTGGATGAATTCTAGGGTTTTCAGTAAGGTCTTCAACGCAACAGACGGATCGTCAATCGCATCTGTACGTTAGGGGTTATAATGTGTTTAATATCAACATGTACATTCTGATTCTGCTGGGACTGTGATGTGTCCCGATCTTCTAAATTACAGATTAAATATTAAACGGTAACGAAACAGGATGAAATCAATTGTGTTTTCTAGCTAACAGATTTATCTACAATAAACAGCGGAGTTACGCACCCTACAAGTTGAGTAAATCCTATGGTATCCATTACGGAACAGCAAGCACAATTTGAGTCGCTCTGGACTGCAGTCCAGAGTCGCAGTCCGATACAATTATCATCCCAATTTAAGTACAGGAATATCAGGAAACTGGTATAGGGTTAAATTTCGTCGAGTTAGCTTCGATTTGAGCCTTCGAACGCACCATTCTAATATGTATATGATTTATGGTGAATTTAACTATTTTCAGATGCAACAGAATTTCAGTTTTACGATCAAACTTGGGGGTAGTCATTTTAACTGTTAACAGTCGTATTTTCTAATGAAATTTGCACACGTTAATCATCTCTACAAGGGCCAATATAATATGTCCAGTTCCGTCAAATACGATAATGATTTTCTATGGGAACAAGCATCGAACAGTTTTGCGACAATATATAACATCAAGCAAACATGGAATATATCTACGATTCTAATTTGTAAAATATACGGAATAGCATGAAAGCAAGTAAGAACTTGCCTGGAACGTCTTGGGGTTGTATGGCAGTAGCGGCAACGACCGAGGCAGCAGAGATAGATGACGTATGGAATGTGCTCGATGAAATGCCAAAGCTCGAATGTTTAGCGGTGATCTTGACTCGGCTTGTGGGTTTGCGTCGCGGCCTAGCTGTCGATGTGTGAAAGCTTGATTGTGCCGGGCCGTTAATGGGGAGAGGGAGTGAGGTACAGAGTTAGAGAGAGAAAGAGATATATAGAGATGAGGTAGAGAGAGAGGACTGAGATTGAGAGAGAGAATTTGAGAGGGCAGGTGAAAGAGAGAAGAGACTGAGAGAGTGAGAGAGAGAAAGTGCACAGAGAGAGAGAGAGAGAGAGGGTTCAGTGAGAGAGAGAAAGAGAGAGGGAAAGAGAGACAGTGAGAGAGAGACAGAGATTGGGAGAGAGAAAGAGGTCGGGAGAGAGAGAGAGAGGGAGAGGGATGTACAGAGGGAGAACGGAGGAGGGAGAGGGGGTGGTGCTGGCGGTCGGTGGGCTTGATTGCCGACGAGGTGATGGAAGTGGTGTCGATGAGGAGAAGGCGATGGTCGTTGGGTCGGGGTGTGCAGGGGTTGAGGTGAGCTGCGGGATCGCGGCGATGAGGGCGATGAAAAGGAGGGACGGTAAGGATGATCGGGGAAGGAGGTGAGAAACTCGGGGAGAAGCGAGTGCGATGGTGATGGACGGAGGTGGCCGGAGGCGGAGAAGACGTAGTCGGGAGAGTTGGAGAGGAGTGGAGACGATTTGCAGCGGTAGCGACGAGAGAGGTGAGGAAGTGAAGATGAGAACGAGGGTTGACGTCGTGGGCGTAACGCCCAGGCGACGTGAGCGCAGGCGGAGGAGACGGCGCGAGAAGCGCGCCCGCGAGCGAGATTGAGGGAAGAGAGCCGTTGGAGGTTTAAAATGGGAGATGAACAGTGGCTATACGGGTCGGGCAAGGGAACGGGCGCGAGTTGGGGTGGGCTTCGCGAAGGTTTGGGCCGAGGGAAGCTGGGCCAGAGAAAAAGGAGAATATTGAGAATAATAGAGAAATTGGAGAGAAAGAGAAGGCCGGGCCAGGCCGGGCAGCTGAAAAATAAGGATTTAATTTTAAATAACGAAGTGGGCTGGGTTCGGCTGTTGGGCTGCTGAATTAAAAGGATTAAAGATAATGGGTGAACAGCTGGGCTGGGGCTGAGAATTTAAATGGGAAAATCAAATTGAAAAAAGAACGGCCGGCTAATAAAAGTTTGGGCTGAACGAAAATAAGGCGAGGATTTAATGAGGGAAAATAAGAATGGGCCAGGGCGAGTTGGGCTAGGAGAAGTGTCAATTTAATTTAGTAAAAAGATCATATGAATGAGCTGAGGAAAATATGAGTGAAATTATTTGATGGTTTGATTACAAAGAAGAGGGGAGTGGGCCTGGTTTAGAAATAAATAAGTATATGGGGATTAGAGAAGAGGGCCGGCTTGGAATATAAAATAAGTGAATCTGTACAATAAAGAATCGATAGGTAATGGGCTTGAGATGAGTTAGGGTTTAGGTTAGGTAATTATATATATAGAATAAGTTAAAATTTATAAATGAATAAATCATAAAATAAAATAAGTAAATCTATAAGTAAGAAAATAAAATCATAAAATAATTAAAATTTTAAAGCAACAAAAATACGGATTTTGGTATAAAAGAGGCTGGGTATTACAGAAGCAGGTTCAGATCTGCTGCCTAAGACTTTTCAATTTTATGAACCGTGAGGGTCTCATAAAGATTTTTCTCCCTACGAGTCGTGAGGATCTCGTAGGTGTATTTTCTCCTTAGGAATCGTGAGGATTCCTAAGTGCGTTTTCCCTTATAAGTCGTAAGGATCTTATAAGAGAGTTTTCTTCCTTACGAATTGAGAGGACCCGTAAGTGTTTAGTGGGATCGATATGTAGATGACGTATTTCTGAAACGGGGTCATATGGATGACGTATTTCCGCGACGGGGTCATGTGGATGACGTATTTCCGAACGGGGTATTTCCGAACGGGGTCATGTAGATGACGTATTTCCGAACGGGGTCATGTGGATGACGTATTTCCGAACGGGGTCATGTGGATGACGTATTTCCGAGACGGGGTCATGTGGATGACGTATTTCCGAGACGGGGTCATGTGGATGACGTATTTCCGAGACGGGGTCATGTGGATGACGTATTTCCGCGACGGGGTCATGTGGATGACGTATTTTCACGATGGGGTCATGTGGACGATGTATTTCTGCGACGGGGTCATTTCAATGACGTATTTCCGAGACGGGGTCATGTGGATGACGTATTTCCGCGACGGGGTCATTTGGATGACGTATTTCCGCGACGGGGTCATTGGATGATGTGTTTCCGCGACGGAGTCATGTGGATGACGTATTTCCGCGACGGCGTCATGTGGATGACGTATTTCCGAGACGGGGTCATGTGGATGACGTATTTCCGCGACGGGGTCATGTGGATGACGTAGGGGTCATGTGAATGACGTATTTCCGCGACGGGGTCATTAGGATGACGTATTTCCGAGGCGGGGTCATGTGGATGACGTATTTCCATGACGGAGTCATTTGGATGACGTGTTTCCGCGACGGGGTCATGTGGATGACGTGTTTCCGCGACGGGGTCATGTGGATGACGTATTTCCTCGACGAGGTCATTTGGATGACGTATTTCCGAGACGGGGTCATGTAGATGACGTATTTGCGCGACAGGGTCATGTGGATGACGTATTTCCGAGACGGGGTCATGTAGATGACGTATTTCCGCGACGGGGTCATTTGGATGATATATTTCCGAGACGCGGTCATGTGGATGACGTATTTCCGCGACGGGGTCATATGGATGACGTATTTCCGCGACGGGGTCATTTGGATGACGTATTTCCAAGACGGGGTCATGTAGATAACGTATTTTCGCGACGGGGTCATTTGGATGACGTATCGTCTGTTGTAATGAGACGAATATCGAAGTGGTCTCCAGGTTGT
Organism: Agapanthus africanus; assembly: GCA_030015575.1. Taxonomy (NCBI): domain Eukaryota; kingdom Viridiplantae; phylum Streptophyta; class Magnoliopsida; order Asparagales; family Amaryllidaceae; genus Agapanthus; species Agapanthus africanus. Next base: position 7,583,388 of record CM057340.1, read on the forward strand.
CTGTGAACCGTTGAGATTTGGAATAGGGGCTTTGCCATAGCTCCAGGGCTGATTGCAGCGTTTGAATCCTGCTGGAATGGGGGGGAACGCTGTTGATGATCTCTAGGCTATCCCTGAACCGTCTAGATTTAGGTTCGTTTTCTGATGAAGCCTGGGGAGGGAAGGTGTGATTCCTTCTTTGTTTGCGCCCCTGGATTGTATACAGAGATTGATGTGATATCACCTGTAGGGCATAAATTTTATTTTTCTTTATTTCTTTCGGCGATGCTCTATCATTTCACGCGAAGGTCGCGATTGCCCAATCATTTCGGCTATTTTTCGCGGTGCCCAATCATTTCGGCTATTTATTTTATTTTTCCTCGCTGCTTTTTATTGCGAGTTGCCCAATCATTTCGGCTATTTTGCATGCATATATTTTTACTTGCTGATTGTTGTAAGTTGCCCCATCATTTCGGCTATTCATATGCATGTGTGGCTTGCTAGCTTCTTTCTGCAAGCTTGGAATTAGACACCGATTTCGGCGTCAGCACCGCTACAACTGGGATATTGCCAGGAGCGAATCATCATCTGCCTCTGTCAATATCGAACAAAGGTGGCTTAGCGAACAGGGTTAGGATTCTGTCGACTAAGGCTTTTGACTTCATGAGCCGTAAGGGCCTCATAAAGTGTCGCGCCCCGCTTCCCAGAGTACGCTAGATTGGGCACGTGACATAGCCAACCATGCTACCTGTGGGTAGAAAGTATCTATCCACAGTCACATTACGGCTGTAGAGATATCAAGAACAAGATAAAACTATCTAAAACATGTCCATAAACCAGAATAACAGGAGTCAATAATAAATGAATGCGGAAGCAAATGATCCAATACAAATAACTGAAAGTATGTCCCATAATGCGGGCTCACATCAGGAAATAAATGCAGGAATTAAAACTAACTACTACTGAACTCACAACTCAGCCTGCTGGCTGAAGTACTCCTGCTCGGACTGCGACAGTGGTACAGAATCTGGGCCATGCAAAACCTAGACGTCAGCGCGTCATGTCAACCAGTAATATAATATGAACAATGTAACAGGCAATGCAAAATAAACATGAAATAAGCAATAATGTGAAACAAGCAGTGCAGGGTAGTGTGCAGTGGGTAACTAAACTGTTCTATCAGGTTTTCTAGTCTAAAGTCTTTGAAATCAATTGATGAATCGTCGATGTAACTCAATAGTATCCCGTACATACCCGGGACCACGGCCACAATATTCTCGGCTGCAGCCGAGACATCGCTAGGCACAAAAAAGGAATGTGTACACTCGATAGTATCCCGTACATACCCGGGACCACGGCCACAATATTCTCGGCCGAAACCGAGACATGCCGCTAGGCACAAAACAAGAATGTGTACACCCAGAACAGGTAGTGAACTGTCGAGTTACAAGTCAAGTGTCACCTTTGATTTCCCTATACCCCCAAGTTATGTGTGTATGTCAAGTCAGGTATTCCGAAATCAAGAAACTAATGCCAACACAGGATCAGGTAAACAGGTTTGTCTGGATAGACAACAGGAACGGTCCATGAGGACTACATGTCAGGTTTGTTGGCATTAGGCACGAGATCAGGTAACAGGTCGGGTCATGGTACATCAGGTCAAGTCAACAGTATACGGTACCATGTCAGGTGTATCAATATATATATATATATATATATATATATATATATAGCCATGTCATGTCAAGATATAAACAATATCGTGGGTGTGCTCACAATCAGATATAAGCAAACATCAAGATCTAATCAATGCGTAAAGCAATAAAGCGGATTTATTATCTAGCTGTACAGTTTTCAATCGTGTTAAATAGATGGTGTCAATATAACGTGAATACAGAACGGTAAATGTAACTACTGGAATTAGGTTAATAAAACATTGAGTGTTCCGAGAATGCAACGACATGTATAATCTGTCTAAAGAATGCAATTGTGATTTGGCCGGTTTAAGATGTTCATGAATATCTGATAGGCTAAACTGGAATAAAAGCACCATAGCAGTAAATCAAAATGTAATCTATCACGTACGGGGGTTGTTAGGTATGAATGATTCGATGCGAGATTAAGTCTCATGTTCGAAAACATAAAGGTACAGCGGAGCCTGATACGGTTAATTGGAACTCCACTGTTATCACTTCTAAATAGAGATTTAACAGGAAAATAATTAATTTGGCATGCTATTAGGGTTAAACAGGAAGCAATGTATGTAAGGTAATTTACTAAATAATACATTATTAGATCATGGATAAATATTAATGCAAGTTTAAAGTTTGTATTAAGGCAAGTTTAAAGTTTCAATAGCATGTAAGCAAGTATCGAATACTTGCCTCGAAAATGACGATCACAAAAACGGAGGCGCGAACCCACGTGACACGATATCAGCAAGGGCTCTACTGGGATCAAGGTGGTGCTCGGTCCGACCTCCGAAATGAAGGGACGATGATAGAGATATGCATGTACAATTTATCATTCTTTAGTTTGATTACTCACACCTCATCTCTGTCTCATTTTCTCTTGTGTATCATATGCTTGTTCCTTTCCCAATATTGTCTTTCTTTGTCTCCACTGCTATCACCCTGATGCCAGTTATGTTTCTTGATTCATCTATTCTAGGGCTCCTTCAACATCTTCCAGCAGTACTGGTGGCGGCGGTTATTTTCCGTCTGTGCCGGACCCCACGGAGCATATACTGCCGCATCATCTGTTTCATCATCCTCACGCTGCTGCCGCTGCGGTGGCGGCGAATTCATCGATTGACGCATCGAGGATTACCACGTCGTCAAGGGATGAGGCAGCATCGATATCAGTGAGCAATGCGAGTGATGTGGAGGTGAGGAGGTGCGGGCGACGACGGTGGCGCCGGCGACGGGGTTGCGGCGGCGACGGGGTGAAGGTGGCTACGGTTCGGCGTTGAGGGCTCGAGTAGGGAACGTTGGTGCAGGGAAAGGAGAAACGGAGAGGGAGAGGAGATGGTCGGTGGTACTGGAGGGCGCAGGTGGTGACGCGGATGGCGACGACGAGAGGCCACCGGCGATGGGTTGTGAGGGTGGAGGCTCGGGTAAACAAAGGAAGAAAGAGGGGATGGCGAGGAGATGACGAGGCCGGCGAGGGTGGTGCCGGCGTTGAGCTGCGGCGGCGAGGAGCACGCGGCTGGGGGTTCTCGTGGGGTTGGGTTTCTCGCGAGGGCTCCGGGAGTTCTGTTCTCGTGAGGAAAAATGAGAGGAGAGAAATAATATAAGAGAGAGAGAGAGAGAGAGAATAGGGTTAGAGAGAGAGAGAGAGATTTGAGGGAGAGAGAGAGAAGAGATCGGGGGAGAGAGAGAGATAGAGAAAGAGAGAGATTGAGAATGGAGAGGGGGCCCACGGGGATTTTAAGCCTCGCGATTGGCCAGAGAAGAACAATTCAGAAGATTTACACAGTTCACAGAAATTTATTCTGTTAAAAAAATATTTTGATTGGTAAATTTTAATTTATGCGATGGATTTAAAATATATATTAATTTGGGATTTTGGCGCTAAATAAAATATTTCCAAATCGCGCCCGGGTCGGGTCCAAAAATTCAAAATTTAAATAATAGGATTTTAAGCGGGTTCCAAATTTTAAAATTGAGTGTTTTATAATTAAAAAGCATACCCCCAAGACGGACACCTGTACGCGCGCGTAGCCGTCCAAACTCTCCCGTTTCACCGAACGGGACGAGAACACGATGCACGGACGCTACCACAAGGCTAGGGGTGACGAGTAGGCCAAGACATATATTTTTAATTTTATTTTAGATGCTAAAATTTGTTATATGCAGAAATGACCTTTCCGGGTAAAATTTTACAGTAAGTGACAATCAGGCAGGCTAAATGAAATCAGTACCACACTAATGCTCAAACAGTAACAAAAAAAACTATAGCATTGGGCTCGGGTGTTACATTATACCCAACTACAAAAAGAATTTCGTCCTCGAAATTCCAAGAATACAAAGATGGATAACTACAAGAAAATGTGAGGAAACTTCTGCCGGATTTCATCTTCTCGTTCCCAAGTGGACTCTCCATGCGATCGATTACCCCAAGAAACAAGCACAAGGGGGATAACCTTGTTCTTAAGGACCTTTTCCCTTCGATCCACGATTTCAACCGGTCGCTCCTCAAAAGTCAAATCTTCTCGTACTGTTAACTCCGAATGATCCAAAACGTGTGTTTCATCAAAACATACCTTCGTAGTTGAGATACGTGAAACACATCGTGCACACCTGCCAAGGACTGCGGTAACGCCAAACGGTACGCTACCTCTCCAACACGCTCCAAGATCTCAAAGGGTCCAACGAATCGAGGACTAAGCTTTCCTCGACTCCCAAAACGAATCACCCCTCTAGTCGGTGATATCTTCAAGAATACCAAATCACCCACGGCGAACTCTAGAGGTCTTCTCGCCATGTCAGCCCAACTCTTCTATCTGTCTTGTGCTGCCTTCATATGATTTCTGATAGTGTTAACCTTCTCAACTGTCTGCACCACCAAATCCGGTCCCAAAAATCTTCGTTCACCGACATCATCCCAACAAACAGGTGAACGGCATTTACGACCATACAAAGTTTCAAACGGAGCCATCTGGATAGTTGCTTGAAAACTGTTGTTGTAAGAAAACTCCACCAAATGTAGATGATCCTCCCACGAACCCTTGAAGTCCAACATGCATGCTCTCAACATATCTTCAAGAGTTTGGATCGTTCTCTCCGACTGACCATCAGTTTGAGGATGATAAGCTGTGCTAAACTTCAATCGAGTCCCCAAACTTTCCTGTAAACTCCTCCAGAAGTGTGATAAGAACCGAGTGTCCCGATCGGACACGATGCTCACCAGTACCCCATGCAATCTTACAATCTCCTGCATGTACCGTTCTGCCAAAGTCTCTGTTGATTGACCAACCCGGAAAGGAATAAAGTGAGCTGCCTTGGTCAACCGATCAACAATCACCCATACTGCATTGTTGCCCTTTGGACTCCGCGATAAAGCCGTCACGAAATCCATGGTTATATGTTCCCACTTCCACTGAAGAATCGGAAGTGGTTGCAATAAACCAGCAACCCTTTGATGTTCAGCCTTAACTTGCTGACACACCAAGCACTTAGCTACAAAGCGAGCAATCTCCCGTTTCATGCATTCCCACCAGAAATGCTGTCTAATACCTCGATACATCTTTGTGCCTCCTGGATGTACAGAATAAGCTGAACTGTGTGCCTCCTTCATAAGCTCTTCGCGAACATCTCCCTTTGGCACACACAAACGGCTACCATACCTCAATGAACCATCTTCGTGGATTAGTAAATCTGTTCGTAGTCCGGCTTCAACTTGCTCTCGAAACTTTTGCAGTCTAGGATCCTGCGATTGTGCTGCTTTAATCTTCTCAATCAAAGACGACTGCACCTGTAGCTGCATCAACTGTCCTGTAGAACGCGGTAGCACAACCTCCAAGTCAAATCTTCGAAAATCTGCAACGATCTCCCTCTGCGTAGTTAACACCTGAATTGCTGGTAACCGACTAAGCGCATCCGGCACAACATTGACCTTCCCCGGATGGTACTTAAGATCAAGATCGTAGTCAGCCATCAGCTCCAACCATCTACGCTGCCTCATATTCAGCTTCTTCTGTGTGAACACATACTTCAAGCTCTTATGATCTGTACAAACTTCGACTCTCTCGCCCAAAAGGTAGTGTCTCCAAATCTTCAAAGCGAAAATCACAGCCGCAGGCTCCAAGTCATGAGTTGGATAATTCTTCTCATGGGTCTTCAATTGTCTTGATGCGTACGCTACAACCTTTCCATGCTGCATCAAAACACATCACAATCCTTTCCCAGATGCGTCGCTGTGAACCACCAATCCTCCGGAATTGTCTGGCACGGTCAGAATAGGGGCGGTTATCAACTTCTGCTTCAACGTCTCAAAAGCTAACGCACATTTATCCGTCCATACAAAAGGTACCTCCTTGCGCGTAAGCTTGGTCAACGGCTCTGCCAGACGAGCAAAGTTCTTCACAAATCTCCTATAGTATCCGGCTAATCCAAGGAAACTTCTTATCTCAGCAACATTCTTTGGAGTCGGCCAATCTCGAACTGCTGCAATCTTTTCTGGATCGACGGCAATTCCATCGCCAGACACAACATGCCCCAAAAACTTCACTTCGTCCAGCCAAAATTCGCACTTACTCATCTTTGCATACAATTTCTCCTGTCTCAACGTCTGCAGTGCGATCTTCAAGTGCTCCGTATGCTCCTCAAAGCTCTTCGAGTAAACTAGAATATCGTCAATGAACACCACAATAAACTGGTCCAAGAACGGTAAAAAGATTCGGTTCATCAAGTCCATGAATATTGCCGGCGCATTCGTTACTCCGAAGGGCATCACTAAGTACTCGTAATGTCCGTACCGAGTTCGGAACACCGTCTTGCAAATATGTTCTGCTTTCACTCGAACCTGATGATATCCGGATCGCAAATCCAGCTTCGAGAATACCCTCGCGCCACTAAGCTGCTCAAAAAGTTCTCCAATGCGAGGGATCGGGTACTTGTTCTTAATAGTCACCCGGTTTAATTCTCGATAGTCGATGCACATCCTTCTCGTGCCATCCTTCTTCTTTACTAGAAGAACTGGAGCTTCCCAAGGTGAGTTACTGCTTCGAATCCAACCCTTCTCAAGCAATTCAGCAACCTGTTTCTTAACTTCTTCCAATTCTACTGGTGCCATTGGATAATACGCTTTAGATACTGGCGCTGTACCAGGAATAAGATCAATTGCGAACTCCACATCTCGCTTCGGCGGTAAACCCGATATATCTTCAAACACGTCCATAAAATCGCGAACGACCGCCGGCTCTTCACCACTATCAACTTCCATAGATGCCATAATGTCATTTGTCGGCTTAGCCCTAAACTTGACTGGCCCGACAGGACTGCTTCCTTACCGCAACTGCTGTCTGCATCGTTGGCAGCTAAAGGTCCAGCGAATCTACCGAGTCTCGTCCATTCTGCTGTATGCATATCTACGGGTGCTCCATTCTGCTTTAGCCCAATAAACTTCTCTTCCACTTCCTCCCGTGTAGTCCGCGGGAAGAACTTCTCCAGGAAACTCTTAGAAAAATCTGCCCACTTGATCGGCTTGGGCAAGCGGGTCTCCTCTAGAAGCCACCATCCTCGGGCGTAGTCCACTAGCTGAATGCTACCACATCAACCCCTTTTGTCATCTGGAATCTGGGCCGCAATCAGCAAATTCTCCGTGTCAACTAGCCACTGCTCGGCTGGCAACGGCTCCTCCACACCAGTAAATGTAGACGGACCCAAACGCCTGAAATCTGCCACGGTCCCTACTTGGTCAACTGGTTTAGCTCCAACGTTGTTTATCGACTGCTGAACGATCTGCAAACCTCCCTGAAACGAGTCCGCCTGCTGTGGAAACAGCTCGGTCTATCTCTTTTGATTCTCCAGCAATCCTCTTATCACTCCAATCATGGCGGCTTCGTCCACATGCCTCTGGTACGTCTTCAAATTCTTACCTGCCATAATCCTGAACTCAAAACACCCATTAGCATGATGATAAATTCTGAATATAGATCAAGGCTAGAACTCCAAGATACTTAAATAGAGTACCGCATTGTAACTATGCCGCGGTATCATAGCCACAATTACTTAACTCCACCCAAGTCGCCTAAGTCCTAGAGATAACAAGAAATCATGTTTTTCGAGTCGATATGCAAAGAAAGTTTGCACATCGCAAAAGATATAATCAGGAAGAATGTGATTCAAGAATGGTAAACGGCAAAGTGGCAGGACATGTTTCCTAAACACGGGCATTCTGATTCGTGTATTGGGTACAATACCCAACTACAAAAGAATCAACCCAACTAACATACGGCTCTGATACCAAAAGAACCATGTCACGCCCCGCTTCCCAGAGTACGCTAGATTGGGCACGTGACATAGCCAACCATGCTACCTGTGGGTAGAAAGTATCCATCCACAGTCACATTACGGCTGTAGAGATATCAAGAATAAGATAAAACTATCTAAAAACATGTCCATAAACCAGAATAACAGGAGTCAATAATAAATGAATGCGGAAGCAAATGATCCAATACAAATAACTGAAAGTATGTCCCATAATGCGGGCTCACATCAGGAAATAAATGCAGGAATTAAAACTAACTACTACTGAACTCACAACTCAGCCTGCTGGCTGAAGTACTCCTGCTCGGACTGCGACAGTGGTACAGAATCTGGGCCATACAAAACCCAGACGTCAGCGCGTCATGTCAACCAGTAATATAACATGAACAATGTAACAGGCAATGCAAAATAAACATGAAATAAGCAATAATGTGAAACAAGCAGTGCAGGGTAGTGTGCAGTGGGTAACTAAACTGTTCTATCAGGTTTTATAGTCTAAAGTCTTTGAAATCAATTGATGAATCGTCGATGTAACTCAATAGTATCCCGTACATACCCGGGACCACGGCCACTAGGCACAAAACAGGAATGTGTACACTCGATAGTATCCCGTACATACCCGGGACCACGGCCACAATATTCTCAGCCGAAACCGAGACATGCCGCTAGGCACAAAACAAGAATGTGTACACCCAGAACAGGGAGTGAACTGTCGAGTTACAAGTCAGGTTTCACCTTTGATTTCCCCATACCCCCAAGTTATGTGTGTATGTCAAGTCAGGTATTCCGAAATCAAGAAACTAATGCCAACACAGGATCAGGTAAACAGGTTTGTCTGGATAGACAACAGGAACGGTCCATGAGGACTACATGTCAGGTTTGTTGGCATTAGGCACGAGATCAGGTAATAGGTCGGGTCATGGTACATCAGGACAAGTCAACAGTATACGGTACAATGTCAGGTGGGTGTGTATATATATATATATATATATATATATATATATATATATGTAGCCATGTCATGTCAAGATATAAACAATATCGTGGGTGTGCTCACAATCAGATATAAGCAAACATCAAGATCTAATCAATGCGTAAAGCAATAAAGCGGATTTATTATCTAGCTGTACAGTTTTCAATCGTGTTAAATAGATGGTGTCAATATAACGTGAATACAGAACGGTAAATGTAACTACTGGAATTAGGTTAATAAAACATTGAGTGTTCCGAGAATGCAACGACATGTATAATCTGTCTAAAGAATGCAATTGTGATTTGACCGGTTTAAGATGTTCATGAATATCTGATAGGCTAAACTGGAATAAAAGCACCATAGCAGTAAATCAAAATGTAATCTATCACGTACGGGGGTTGTTAGGTATGAATGATTCGATGCGAGATTAAGTCTCAGGTTCGAAAACATAAAGGTACAGCGGAGCCTGATACGGTTAATTGGAACTCCACTGTTATCACTTCTAAATAGAGATTTAACAGGAAAATAATTAATTTGGCATGCTATTAGGGTTAAACAGGAAGCAATGTATGTAAGGTGATTTACTAAATAATACATTATTAGATCATGAATAAATATTAATGCAAGTTTAAAGTTTGTATTAAGGCAAGTTTAAAGTTTCAATAGCATGTAAGCAAGTATCGAATACTTGCCTTGAAAATGACGATCACGAAAACGGAGGCGCGAACCCACGTGACACGATATCAGCAAGGGCTCTACTGGGATCAAGGTGGTGCTCGGTTCGACCTCCGAGATGAAGGGACGATGATAGAGATATGCAAGTACAATTTATCATTCTTTAGTTTGATTACTCACACCTCATCTCTGTCTCATTTTCGCTTGTGTATCATATGCTTGTTCCTTTCCCAATATTGTCTTTCTTTGTCTCTACTACTATCACCCTGATGCCAGTTATCTTTCTTGATTCATCTATTCTAGGGCTCCTTCAACATCTTCCAGCAGTACTGGTGGCGGCGGTTATTTTCCGTCTGTGCCGGACCCCACGGAGCATATACTGCCGCATCATCTGTTTCATCATCCTCACGCTGCTGCCGCTGCGAATTCATCGATTGACGCATCGAGGACTACCACGTCGTCAAGGGATGAGGCATCATCGATATCAGTGAGCAATGCGAGTGATGTGGAGGTGAGGAGGTGCGGGCGACGATGGTGGCGCCGGCGACGGGGTTGCGGCGGCGACGGGGTGAAGGTGGCTAGGGTTCGGCGTTGAGGGCTCGAGTAGGGAACGTTGGTGCAGGGAAAGGAGAAACGGAGAGGGAGAGGAGATGGTCGGTGGTACTGGAGGGCGCAGGTGGTGACGCGGATGGCGACGACGAGAGGCCGCCGGCGATGGGTTGTGAGGGTGGAGGCTCGGGTAAACAAAGGAAGAAGGAGGGGATGGCGAGGAGACGACGAGGCCGGCGAGGGTGGTGCCGGCGTTGAGCAGCGGCGGTGAGGAGCACGCGGCTGGGGGTTCTCGTGGGGTTGGGTTTCTCGCGAGGGCTCCGGGGGTTCTGTTCTCGTGAGGAAAAATGAGAGGAGAGAAATAATATAAGAGAGAGAGAGAGAATAGGGTTAGAGAGAGAGAGAGAGATTTGAGGGAGAGAGAGAGAAGAGATCGGGGGAGAGAGAGAGATAGAGAAAGAGAGAGATTGTGAATGGAGAGGGGGCCCACGGGGATTTTAAGCCTCGCGATTGGCCAGAGAAGAACAATTCAGAAGATTTACACAGTTCATAGAAATTTATTCTGTTAAAAAAATATTTTGATTGGTAAATTTTAATTTATGCGATGGATTTAAAATATATATTAATTTGGGATTTTGGCGCTAAATAAAATATTTCCAAATCGCGCCCGGGTCGGGTCCAAAAATTCGAAATTTAAATAATAGGATTTTAAGCGGGTTCCAAATTTTAAAATTGAGTGTTTTATAATTAAAAAGCATACCCCCAAAACGGACACCTGTACGCGCGCGTAGCCGTCCAAACTCGCCCGTTTCACCGAACGGGACGAGAACACGATGCACGGACGCTACAACAAGGCTAGGGGTGATGAGTAGGCCAAGACATATATTTTTAATTTTTTTTTAGATGCTAAAATTTGTTATATGCAGAAATGACCTTTCCGGGTAAAATTTTACAGTAAGTGACAATCAGGCAGGCTAAATGTAATGAGTACCACACTAATGCTCAAACAGTAACAAAAAAAATTGTAGCATTGGGCTCGGGTGTTACATTATACCCAACTACAAAAAGAATTTCGTCCTCGAAATTCCAAGAATACAAAGATGGATAACTACAAGAAAAGGTGAGGAAACTTCTGCCAGATTTCATCTTCTCGTTCCCAAGTGGACTCTCCATGCGATCGATTACCCCAAGAAACAAGCACAAGGGGGATAACCTTGTTCTTAAGAACCTTTTCCCTTCGATCCACGATTTCAACCGGTCGCTCCTCAAAAGTCAAATCTTCTCGTACTGTTAACTCCGAATGATCCAAAACGTGTGTTTCATCAAAACATACCTTCGTAGTTGAGATACGTGAAACACATCGTGCACACCTGCCAAGGACTGCGGTAACGCCAAACGGTACGCTACCTCTCCAACACGCTCCAAGATCTCAAAGGGTCCAACGAATCGAGGACTAAGCTTTCCTCGACTCCCAAAACGAATCACCCCTCTAGTCGGTGATATCTTCAAGAATACCAAATCACCCACGGCGAACTCTAGAGGTCTTCTCGCCATGTCAGCCCAACTCTTCTGTCTGTCTTGTGCTGTCTTCATATGATTTCTGATAGTGTTAACCTTCTCAACTGTCTGCACCACCAAATCTGGTCCCAAAAATCTTCATTCCCCGACATCATCCCAACAAACAGGTGAACGGAATTTACGACCATACAAAGCTTCAAACGGAGCCATCTGGATAGTTGCTTGAAAACTGTTGTTGTAAGAAAACTCCACCAAATGTAGATGATCCTCCCACGAACCCTTGAAGTCCAACATGCATGCTTTCAACATATCTTCAAGAGTTTGGATCGTTCTCTCCGACTGACCATCAGTTTGAGGATGATAAGCTGTACTAAACTTCAATCGAGTCCCCAAACTTTTCTGTAAACTCCTCCAGAAGTGTGATAAGAACCGAGTGTCCCGATCGGACACGATACTCACCGGTACCCCATGCAATCTTACAATCTCCTGCATGTACCGTTCTGCCAAAGTCTCTGTTGATTGACCAACCCGGAAAGGAATAAAGTGAGCTGCCTTGGTCAACCGATCAACAATCACCCATACTGCATTGTTGTCCTTTAGACTCCGCGGTAAAGCCGTCACGAAATCCATGGTTATATGTTCCCACTTCCACTGAGGAATCGGAAGTGGTTGCAATAAACCAGCAACCCTTTGATGTTCAGCCTTAACTTGCTGACACACCAAGCACTTAGCCACAAAGCGAGCAATCTCCCGTTTCATGCCTTCCCACCAGAAATGCTGTCTAATACCTCGATACATCTTTGTGCCTCCTGGATGTACAGAATAAGCTGAACTGTGTGCCTCCTTCATAAGCTCTTCGCGAACATCTCCCTTTGGCACACACAAACGGCTACCATACCTCAATGAACCATCTTCGTGGATTAGTAAATCTGTTCGTAGTCCGGCTTCAAATTGCTCTCGAAACTTTTGCAGTCTAGGATCCTGCGATTGTGCTGCTTTAATCTTCTCAATCAAAGACGACTGCACCTGTAGCTGCATCAACTGTCCTGTAGAACGCGGTAGCACAACCTCCAAGTCAAATCTTTGAAAATCTGCAACGATCTCCCTCTGCGTAGTTAACACCTGAATTGCTGGTAACCGACTAAGCGCATCCGGCACAACATTGACCTTCCCCGGATGGTACTTAAGATCAAGATCGTAGTCAGCCATCAGCTCCAACCATCTACGCTGCCTCATATTCAGCTCCTTCTGTGTGAACACATATTTCAAGCTCTTATGATCTGTACAAACTTCGACTCTCTCGCCCAAAAGGTAGTGTCTCCAAATCTTCAAAGCGAAAATCACAGCCGCAAGCTCCAAGTCATGAGTTGGATAATTCTTCTCATGGGTCTTCAATTGTCTTGATGCGTACGCTACAACCTTTCCATGCTGCATCAAAACACATCCCAATCCTTTCCCAGATGCGTCGCTGTGAACCACCAATCCTCCGGAATTGTCTGGCACGGTCAGAATAGGGGCGGTTATCAACTTCTGCTTCAACGTCTCAAAAGCTAACGCACATTTATCCGTCCATACAAAAGGTACCTCCTTGCGCGTAAGCTTGGTCAACGGCTCTGTCAGACGAGCAAAGTTCTCCACAAATCTCCTGTAGTATCCGGCTAATCCAAGGAAACTTCTTATCTCAGCAACATTATTTGGAGTCGGCCAATCTCGAACTGCTGCAATCTTTTCTGGATCGACGGCAATTCCATCGCCAGACACAACATGCCCCAAAAACTTCACTTCCTCCAGCCAAAATTCGCACTTACTTATCTTTGCATACAATTTCTCCTGTCTCAACGTAAGTCGAGAGGGCTTACAAGGGCTGTTCACCGTGTAGACATATCCCTAGTCACGGATGGGACTTTGTTAGGGAAATGTTTATTCGCGTCCGTGGATTGTATACAAGGGTCAGTATTGAGCCACTTATAGGGCAATATTGGAGGTTGTGGTGGCCGCTTAAGAACAGGTTCAGATCTCTGTAGCTTAAGACTTTTGAATTTTATGAGCCGTGAGGGTCCCATAAGAGGGTTCTCCTTACGAGTCGTGAGGATCTCGCAAGTGTAATTTCTCCTTAGGAATCGTGAGGATCCCTAAGTGTGTTACTCCCTTGTGAGTCGTAAGGATCTCACGTAGGTGGTTTCTCCTTACAAAATCGAGAGGACCTTGCAAGTGTCTTTTAACGAGATTGCGCCCTTTCGGGTTTTCTCAAAACTCGCCAGTAGCCCTGCTGTTTTTACTCATGGAGCCCTTTCGGGTTTTCATCCATACCCATTTTGCTTATGGACATACCGTTTTCTTTTTTTTTCCCTTTTTTTATTCTAACGAGATTACGCCCTTTCGGGTTTTCACAAAACTCACCGGCAACCCTGCTATTTTTACTCACGGAGCCCTTTCGGGTTTTCATCCGTACCCATTTTGCTTATGGACATACCATTTTTTTGTCTCTTCTTTTTGTATTCTTTTTTTGTATCAGCTCTGAGATGTTGCAATCCACCGTAGTTTATCGATATCTCGGTCAACAGCTAGTTTTAAAACATAGTGGTCCATCGTTAGTTTAAGAACGTTTCAGTCCGTCTTTAGTTTAAGCACGTTTCGGTTCACTGTTAGTTTAAGGATGTTTCGGTCCGTCTTTAGTTTAAGGACGTTTCGGTCCACTGTTAGTTTAAGGATGTTTCGGTCCGCTGTTAGTTTAAGAACGTTTCGGTCCGTTAGGCAGCTACTACTTATAGAGTTTGGGCTTAGGAAGATAGCGAGCAGACATAATCGTCGTCATCTATCATTGACCTAGGTCGTGACTCATCAAGCGTAGTACTTTTTTAGGAAGCGACCATTTATTGGCCTGAAGGGTCTTTCACCATGCATGTCCATGAGTAGATAGGCCCCACCCTGATAGACCTTGTTTATGATATACGGGCCTTCATAGTTCGGCTCGAATTTCTCCCGTTTGGCGTAATTGGGGATCATAGGTCTTTTAACTAATAGCACGAGTTCGCCTTGGCGGAATGTTCTCGGCCTAGTCAATCTCTCATATGAGCGCATCATCTTTGCTTTGTAAGCCTCCAGATTTTGTTGCGCCATGAGCCGAGTTTCATCAAGGGCATCGAGCTCTTCAAGCCGAAGGTGAGCATGCTCTTCGTCCGTTAGCTCGTAATGAACTGCCACTCATAGAGAGGGTAGGTCTATCTCGATGGGGAGTACCGCTTCTGTGCCGAATACCAATGCATACAGCGTTGTGTTCGTGGCCGTTTTGAACGTAGTTCGATACGCCCAGAGAGCTTCATACAGTCTTTCGTGCCAGTCCTTCTTATTTCGAGACATCGTCTTTTTCACAATCTTTGTCAAGGTCTTGTTAAAAGCCTCAGCTAGACCGTTAGCTCAGGGATTATAGACTGAGGAGTATCTCCAGTCTATGTTGTGCTGTTGTGCGAAGCGGCTGATCTTGTGGCTTCTGTAGGCTGGCTCGTTATCGGAGATGATCCGTCTCGGAGTTCCAAACCGATAAATGACGTGCGTCTTGAAGAAATGGAGGATATTCTCTGTCTTCACTTCCCTCAGCAGTACTGCTTCTGCCCATTTGGAGAAGTAATCAGTTGTCGCCAAAATAAATCGATGTCCTCTGGACGATGCTGGTTCGATGGGGCCGATTATGTCAGTCCCCCACATTTCGAACGGCCAGCTAGCCACTGTTGGATGTAGTGGATTTGGATGTTGATGGATAAAGTCCCCTTGCATCTGGCACGAGCGGCACCGCTTCGTGTATTCGAGGCAGTCTTGGATTATCGTGGGCCAATAATAACCCATCCATTTGATCTTCAGCTTCATCTTTGGCCCGGCCTGGTGAGAACCGCAGAGTCCGTCGTGAGTTTCTTGGACGACTCTCTTTGCCTCTTCAGGTCCCAGGCATCTTAGCCATAGAGAATCGAATGATCTCTTATACAGGGTATCATTGACGAAAGCGAAAGACAGAGCTCGTTTCATAAGCTGATGTCTTAAGGACGCATCTTCAGGTGTTCGACGGGATTTGAAGTAGTCTATAAAGACTTCTCTCTAATCCTCAACCTTTTCCTGGTCTTTTACTTGCAGAGCCACTTGCTCGGTCGCCCCTTTTCCTTCGGATGACTCTGAAGATATTTCTGCCGGTGCAAGAACCCGACGGTTTTGCACAACGATCCTCACGTCATCGAGGTTTTCGTCAGCCAGTTCTTTAGCGAGCTTGGCTAATGCATCCACTTTGCTATTTTCCGCACGCGGTATGCTTTCCAAGACGTAGGAAGGGATTTGAGTCAGCAACTGTTGTACTCTCTCGCCGTACTTCACCAGCTCTGGCTTGCACGTTTGATAGTCGCCGTTTACTTGACTAACGACCAGTTGGGAGTCTCCGTATATGAGGAGGTTTTCGATTCCCATGTCGATAGCGATCTTGAGACCTGCTATCAAAGCTTCATATTCGGCCTCATTTTTCGTTCTCGGATCAGTTAAGGAGAAGGCGAAGCGCATTATCCCTCCCTGTGGAGTCACGAAGATGAGGCCTACCCTGGATTTGATTATAGGGATGTTTTGTTTGCGCTTCTTCATGGAAGACGCCCCATCAAAATAGAGTTCCCACCGGGTATCATCCCCGTTGATCGTGTCAAACGTATGTTCGTCTGGCAGTTCGCAATTCAAAGGAGAATCGGCGGGTATCGGATGCTCAGCGAGGAAGTCGGTGATGGCCTGGCCTTTCACCGCTTTAAGAGGCCGATATGTTATCGAAAACTCCATCAAGAGCAGGGCCCAGGGCCCATTTAGCGAGCCATCCTGTTAATATGGCCTTCGACATCAAATATTTGAGGGGATCAACCTTCGATATGAGATGGACCTCATGTGCCAACACGTAGTGTCTGAGCTTCGTTATTGCGAAGATCAACGCCAGGCAGTGTTTTTCGATGGGAGAGTAATTGCTTTCTGCCCCCAGTAGAACTCGACTCAAGTAGTAGAGAGCTCTTTCTTTCTCTTGGTCGTTCTCTTGTGCCCATAGCGCGCCTAAGGAACCTTCGAGGGCTGTCGTATATAGGACGGGAGGTTTTCCTTTAACGGGAGCGGCCAGTACTGGCGGATTCTGTAGGTATTGTTTGATTTCGTCCAGTACGCTTTGGCATTTGTGATCCCAGATGAACGGGGTCCCCTTCTTCATTAGGTGACTGTAAGGACGGCATTTGCCGAAAAGATTGGTTATGAATCGCCGGATATATGCGAGCTTTCGTTGGAGAGATCGCAGCTGCTTGAGAGTCTTTGGCGGGGGCATTTCCATGATCGCCTTGATCTTCGATGGGTCTATCTCGATACCTCGGTGTCGAACGATGAATCCCAGGAATTTGCCCGAGGAAACCCCGAACGGGCATTTAAGAGGGTTCATCTTCAAGTTGTATTGCCGAAGGCGTTGAAATACGATTTTCAGATGCTCTAAATGTTCCTCGTATGATTTGCTTTTAACCACGAGGTCGTTGATATAACATTCGACAATTTCATGTATGAGGTCATCGAAGATCTTCGTCATGGCCCTCTGATAGGTGGCACCGGCGTTCTTCAGACCGAAGGGCATCACCTTATAGTAGAATATGCCTAAAGGGGTCCGGAAAGCAGTATGTTTCTGGTCTTCGGGATGCATCTTTATCTGATTATATCCTGATGAGCCGTCCATGAAAGAGAAAACTTCATGAGTGGACGTGTTATCTATCATCAGCTCGGTGACCGGTACTGGGAAGTTGTCTTTCGGGCAGACTTTATTGAGATCCCGAAAGTCCACGCAGATGCGTACCGTCCCATTTTTCTTCATCACCGGGACGATGTTGGCGATCCAGTCAGGGTACCGAACCTCTTGGATGAAACCGGAATCGATTAGTTTCTTGACCTTGGCATTGATGCTCATCTCAAGATCGAGCCGCATTCTTCTCGGTGCTTGTTTGATCGGTTTGATGTCCGTAGATATCGCCAATTTATGCACAACAATCTCTGAATCTAGTCCTGGCATTTCGGAATAGTTCCATGCGAAGCAATCTTTGTGTTGCATGAGTACGTCCTTTAGCGTAGCCACCCTTTCTTCAGACAACAGCTCACTGATGAACGTCGGCCGCGGGTCACTTGTCGTCCCCAAATCAATTTTCTTGAGATTATCTGCAGTAATATGTATCCCATCTTCCAGCTCCTTTGGTGCCGGTGGAAACTCTGAGATTACCTCGTCATCATTGTTTTCGAAGCATCAGGGGAGGTCATCCATATTCTCGGGCTCTTCTTCTGACAATATTATCATATGGCAAGTACGAGATCGCTTCCAAGACCGATGTGGATATGGTTTTATCCTCGTAGATTTGGGTTCATATTTCTGCGGCGGAGTTACCCTCCAGCTGCTAGATAGAGCGAACCTACTTTACTGATACTGGTCTTCGATCCAATTCTTGAATGTGAAGCAGTCTTCGAGAGGATGCCCTATTGCCCTGTGATAGGAGCAATAGTCTAGGTGAGAGACTTCGCCAGCTTGCTCGGGGTGCTTGGACTCCGGGAGTGTCATTATCAGATGTTCTATGACAAGATCGAATATCTTCCTTGTCTTGTCTTGGGGAAAAGAATATGCTCGACTCATCTTTTTCATAAGAGACGAATCCGGACTGCTCGATTCTCGATCACGTGGCTTCTTTGTCCCGCTTTGTCGCTGTCGAACGCTTTTCCCGTTCTTTGGTTTATTTTTGCCTCTGCGTCGAGCCTTTTGTCCAACGGGTTGACAAGGAGGAGCATTTTCATTTTTCATAGCCTGCTGAAGGAGGCGTTGCGTCCTAGCTTTCTCGTAGATGGCCATTTCGCGATTATGGTCATCTCGAACCTTTTGACCTACTTCCCTTATAAGCTTGTCCATTTGTTCTTCGAACGACGGACTGGATATTTTCACGGCGGGAGCTTGTTCTGGTTCAGGGTTAGCATCTTCCCACAGAGCATCTCCTTCTTCATCAAAGTCATGTATGACATAGCAGTCGCGGAGTAGCTCCCGTTTCTTGGATTGAACATACCCAAGCTCGGTCGTTTCCATTCTCCCGTAGGACAATTTCCGCTGAGTTCCAGGGACGTTCCAGATCCTGTTATAGAACCGTGCTTATCGCGCAGTTTGCTTAAGGGGTACACCTTGGCGTCTCAAGAGTCTCTTTAGTCCGTCTGTGTAATATCTGGGCAAACGGATGGGCTGGAGCCTGTCAAGTGTAGAATCTGCACCATGCCAGATTTCTTTCTCCACTTTGGTTTCCCCGGATCGGTAGAATAGGATCGCCTTTTCACCTTTTCTCCTGGGAGGGACATAGAACGTCTGCAGCTCTTCCACATTGTAGGTATCAAGCACGTCTAGTTTTTTATGATGCTTGGGCGGAACCATGGCAACTTGCAAACTTTTCTCTTCATCAGTGAAGGTTTGTATGGATGGCCGAGCAGAGAATATGGCATTGACCTCATCTTCCGAGTCGCTGCCGAAGATCAACATAGGAGCGGATGGTCCTGGCTTGTTGCACTGGGACGGACCTGAGTAAACTATCTCTTCTTCCTCCTCGGTCTCTTCCTCCTCGGTATCACTCCCGAAAACCGGAATGGTAGTGATAGCTTTGTTTTTCGACTTGTAACATCTTTCCGTGTCCTCAAAGTCTGGTAAGAAGTATTTTGCATCTTCGTGCTTGCGGACTTCGTTCACGGAGAATGGGTTTAGCTCTCTTGTCACAGTATACTCAAGACCATCCTTGAAATATTTCATACACTGATGTTGTGTAGAGGGGATGATGTTCTACTCGTGTAACCAGGGCCGGCCGAGCAAAGCATTGTAGTATGTCTTGGCGTCAATGACGTGAAACTTAATGTCCGTGACAAGCAGCCCAAAGCGTAGTGTCAATATCACAGATCCAAGCGTCCGTGATGACTGAGAGTCAAACCCGGATATGGTGATTTTGTCGCGAGCGAGGTGCTGAATGCTCATGCAGATTTCCTTTAGCACCCTTACGTTCAGGAGGTTGACGGAGGACCCATTGTCGACCAGGATTTTATCTATCTTGATGTCATGACAGTATCCGGAGACATATAAGGGACGGTTGTGCTCGCATGTCTCAAGGAGGAGATCTTCATCGCCGAAGGTGATATCGGCTGTGTGTACTTCTTCCATCTCGTCCTTCATCTTTTCTTCGGCGAGGAAAGCTTGGAATTGCTCGGGTTCCTGCAGTGCCTTGATTAAAGAATCTCTCGTCTCTTTGGATAGCAGAAGAGCGTCGAGAATACTGAGCTGTGAGGGTATCTTCCTCAAGTGTGCGAGAACGTTGTAGTCCACCTTACTTTTCTTTGGCGGGTCCTTGGCTGTCAGCTTTTCGACGGCTTGGTCATCAAGGATGATATCCTCAGGGACCTTTTCTTTTCCCTTATCTTTTCTATTTGAACCACTGTTCGAGGGCCCAAGATTTTTTTCGGGCAGCGTACGATTTCGCAGCTGAATATTTTCACAGGCCTTCGGTTCTTCCTCTTTTCCCGAGGTGGATTCTTTAAAGAGAGGGCCAATAGTCATTTCTTCGTCAGAGTCGCTCCCGAAGGTAAGAATTTGTGATCCCCCGACGTTGACCATGCGACAGTTGTCGGTAGTTCTTTTATGCTCCTCGGGCATACTTTTTTGCTCCCGATGAGTTTTGCGTTTCATCCGCTTAAAATGTTGCCGGCAAGCAACATATCCCTGCCACCATCTTTTAAAAGTGTCGCACTCTTCGGTGGGGTGCAAAATCTTTCGATGATATAAGCAGTAGTTAGGATGTGTCTCTACTTCGCCAAGGGCGTTTGCTTCGGGGGATGGCAGCTTCATTCCTATCGATATGGCTTTGGCGAACCTTTTCCTTGTCTTGAACCAGCTTTTATTTGCAACTGAGGTATTTTGATCTGGTGAGAGTGTTTCAACCCTTTCGTCCAGTCGCCGGCGTTTGGCCTTTTCAAATATGGCCATCTCACGCTCTCGAGCAGGTTTACTTTTCAGAAAAGCTTCGTTCAGGAATGCATCAATCATTTCGTCTGACAGCTCCGGAAGTTCCGGCTCAGGATCTGCCCCCAGTTTCTTTGTATAAGAAGCCTCTTCGTCGTCTATCGACGAGTGAGAGATCACATGGCAACTTGCCACGTAATTTTCAGATTCATCCGATGAGTCTTCTCCATCATTTCTGTCCTCAAGGACGTGGCTGAGAAACTCTTGGAGTGTGATTGGAGTCCGCACCTTCTGATTATACTCTTCCAGCGCGTCGATATGTTTTTGCAGGTCCGTGCGCTTGTCGCCAGGCTTCACGGGCTTTTTGGGCTTCTTCTTCTTTTTCGAAGACTTTGACGGCTGGATGTGAGTGCTTTGGCTATCACCACCAATCTTTGGAGTTGGGCGCGGTTTCAGCATCCCCTCGATGATCTCAGGCTCCAGCGGATTCTTCCACCTAATTGCCGGACATGTGTGGAGATCCTTCAGCATTCTTTTAGTTTTAGCTGAAAGAGTGACCTCCCATGGAGCTTCTTCTACAAAAGAGCATGATGCCCCCGGTGTATCCGTATTCTTGGGAGTGTGTGGCCGAGGCGGGTTTACCTTCCAATTCTCGGATAATACGAATTTGCCATGCTGGTACTGATCTTCTATCCAGCTTTTGAAGATGTAACAATTCTCGATCAGGTGGCCCAATATTCGGTGATAAGGGCAGTAGTTAGGATTGCTAATGTCGCCTGGTTGCGCTTGGCGTCTTGGCTCTGGCAGAGTAATGAGCCTGTTGCACAGTGCAAGTTCGAATAAGTTTTTCGTCTTGTCTCGAGGGAACGAGTAAGGGCGTCTCAATTTATCTTCAATAGACCGAGTTCTATCATTTTGGCGATCAACTGGTCTTAGACCACCGGGCTGCTGTTGAGCATTAGCGACGACGGTCACTTTCCCCTTTCCCTTCTCGTTCCGCGGCTCCAGCTTTGGAGGAGACGGTCTATGACCCATCTGGTCCATTTGGGCCAGTTTGTCGATCAAGGCTTGGAACGTGGTCGGCTTGAAGAACATCGTGAATTGGGAAATGGTTGCATGAGGGTCCAGAGTGCCCACGAACATGCCCACTGCCGGCGCTTCTTCGATGCGTTGTTCGCATTTCGACCACAGATTCCGCCATCGTATTGCATATTGAACCCACGTTTCACCGGGTTTCACCCTAGCGTTAATCAATGCTGTAATCGGGGTGCGTTCACTTGCACTCGCGAATCGCTGGGTGAATAATAGCTCCATTTCCGCAAAAGTCTTGACGGAGTCGTTCGGGAGTTCAGAGTACCATTCGAAGGCCATTTCTGACAAGCTGCCGACGAATTGACGGAGCAAAAATTTATCATCACCCCCGGTGTTGCCGCAAAGAGCCCTGAACTGGGCGACGTGCTGGTGGGGATTGCTCGTCCCTTTGTATACATGAAATTTAGGGATTGTATATCCCGGCGGATACTTTATTTGGTCATACCAGCCTGGATATGGTCGCCCAGTTTTAACGACTTGGCCGGCTGCTTCATTCGCCTGGTGAGCTCGTATTTGCTGAGCAATATAGTCATCCAGAGCGGCCTTAGAAATGGTTTCCTCTTTGGCTGCTGAAAGAGCCGAAGGAGGGTTCGATGTCTCCCCTCTGTCGTCTTCAATGATGATAGGAGGGTCTTCAGCTGGAGGTTCTGGCTGTAACATCATCCCGACCATGTCTTGGAAGAGAAGCACCATTCGTTTTATATTAGCCGCTTGTTCTGCCGCTTCTTTGTCCTTCTTTTCGAGGACTCTGCGGAGGAAGTCAGCATCGGTTTCTTGTTCATGACGCTGCTCTGATGACGCCTCCAGGCTTTCTTTTGGCCCGGTGAGTGCGGCCATTTGTGTTAGCATTTCCTGAAGCTTCTGTTGCTGCTCCTGGGTTTTTGTCACGGATCGGGTGAGCGGTCGGTGACCCGTCGAAGCGCGGCTTTCCTCCTTTCCGGAAGCCATAT
The DNA here is from genome assembly GCA_030015575.1 of Agapanthus africanus. Lineage (NCBI taxonomy): Eukaryota > Viridiplantae > Streptophyta > Magnoliopsida > Asparagales > Amaryllidaceae > Agapanthus > Agapanthus africanus. The sequence continues at coordinate 7,606,119 of CM057340.1, forward strand.
AAACAGTATGCACTATTATGCCCCCAGACTTGGGGCATTTGGGCTCAGCGTCTTTGTGGTCTGCCGTAGTCACAGGGGCTTTCTCTGGCCTCCTTCTCTTTTGAGCAGTTGACGTTGAGGGGGCCGTTGCAGCGGGCACCCAGGTAGTTGTCGTCCTTTGTGGCTTGATAGGACAGTTCTTATTTTGCTGAACTTTCACTTTCATTTGTCGGCGAGGGTAATCTTGATCAATCACCGACTCCTGGACCTGTCGGCAGACTTTGTAGATTTTGGAGGATATCCGCTGAGGGGGCTGTTCCGGCTTCGCCTTCGGTGCATTCTCCATGGGTAGAGGAGATTTTTTTAGTACGGCGGTAAGAGAGTTCATGCGCACCTTGTTTAGCAATTCAAAGCTGTTCCCGGTTGGAACAGCAGCATTGACTTCCACCGCTGGGGCTGGTGGAGTTAGCCCAGAGAGGGAGTTGCCCCCAGCTTTCCTTACCCGGCGCTAGTGGTGACGTCGAGCGTGTCGAGCCGCTGGGATTGTTTCAGCTTGAGGGGTCACTTCGTCATGCCCCCTGTTCTGGTGAGGCATTGCTGGTACCAGCCTCTTGAAGACCAACGTCCGTCGAGCAGCAGCGTCTAACCTGTCATAGACAGACCTCTGGGCGGGGGAAGTAGCTTTGAGGACTTCGACTGGAGCGGGAGCCGGAGCAGTCAGTCTTGTGAAGACCGACCCTTTGGCAGGAGAAGCCGCCTTGACGACTTCGGGAGCAGGGATGGCTATCCTCTTCGGAATAACCTTTTCTGGAATTGCAGGGTTCAACATGGGCCCACTTGAACTTTGGCCTAATCTGGCGAAGACCGAGGCGCCGGAGCTGGATGATCCGTTGAGAGGGGTCGCAGTAGGGGTAAGTCGATCGAAGACCGACTTCTTTGGGGCTTCTTGCGGCAACATCGGGGCATTGAAGCTCATGAGCGGGATCATAGTCCCAAAGAACAGTCCAGTGGTGGCCTGGGTTACTTGGTCCACTGGCACCGTGAACAGGGAGGCTGCTTGGGGCCCGTAAGTTATGCTTCCAGATGAGGCGGAATGTGAGTTGTAGTTACAGTTGGAACACTTCACGCAAGTAGACGCCATTGATGTTTCATTTTCTGCGCCAAGCAAGAAACCAAATCTTAGTATCTCGAACCCAAGGGAAACCATATCAAACCGCGATTCGTTCATGAACACGACACACGAAGTGTGGAGTGGAAAGAGGAAAAGGTCCCACAGGGCATGCCAGAATCTATTCCCTGCCGAAAGACGCGGACGAAGACGCGGCGGGCGTCTCGCTTGAATTTCGAGGCAGATGCTAATTGGTGCTATCCGTCCACCTCTCCGAAGATGCCAAGTTGATTTATGGCACCATGTATCGAAAGTTTAAACGGATATGGCCGATGTAGCAGACTTCGTCAGATTCCCCCTCGTTCGAGGGGTTTTTGATTGTGGGGACGCTCTTCCCTGCAGGCGCAAGCCCCTGCAGTTAATTACGCTACCGTATCGCGGTAACCACTTTCTCCTTCTCCAGATGATCACTTCGTGTCGTGGGTGTTTGTTTTGTTTGTGGTTGCCCGTGGATTGTATACGGAGACTAATTTATGTTGTCGCCCGTAGGGCGTGGATTAGTCCAAATCCGTATCTTCTTAGATTTAGGTTTGGGGGTTGGGTTTAAGGATACGTTAGTCTCATTTAAGACTAAGATCAACTTAAAAGTTTGTTAAGGATACGTTAGTCTCATTTTAGACTAAAATCAACTTAACGGGATCGTTTAGATCCAACAAAAGAGCATTCGAGTTTTATTGTTTAGTTTAGGGACATTGCGGTCGATTAGTTTAAGGACATTGCGATCCACTGTTAGTTTAAGGACATCTCGGTCCAGGTTAAGGATATCGTAGTCCGTGAGTTTAAGGACCCCACAGTCCGTAGTTTAAAGACATCATAGTCTATGAAGTTTAAGGACATCATAGTCCGTGAGTTTAAAGACCCTACAGTCCGTAGTTTAAAGATATCGTAGTCTATGAAGTTTAAGGACATCGTAGTCCGTGAGTTTAGGGACCCCACAGTCCGTAGTTTAAAGACGTCATAGTCTATACAATGTGTGGTTGTCGGGACCCGTCACCTCTCTAAAGACGTTGAAGGATTACAACGACAGATATCAGCGGAGTAAAGAGATGTACCCTCGACCCAGTGTGAATCGATTGGAAGATCTGTAGCCCAGTTTGGGACTAAGATATGTTGAATATTCATGTGCAGATGGGCTCAGTTCAATATAAGTTAAGGACTTATGGCCAAAATTGGGCTAAGTCCAATAATATTAAAATGTTTAACATTTTCTTGTTCTGGGCTGTTGAGCCTTTACTTGGGCTTGGAACTTTTAACAATGCTGAGCATTAGGTCATGACAATTTTTGTCTTGTATTGAATGCATAGCACAGAACAATGTATGTTCTGACAGCGCGCCACGTGGCTCGCCAGGCGCTTTGCGCTAATTAAAGAGCGCATTGCGCTTCTGCCAAGTAGCGCACACGAAGAGAACACGTGGCGCGCTTAGCGCTAAGCGCCAGTTTATAAACGCATTGCGCTTTCAGTTTGTGAGCGCATTGCGCTAGTTCAGTGGCGCACCAGTGCATGACACGTGGCGTGCAGCGCAGAGCGCAGCGCATGAGCGCAGTGCGCTGTTACAGAAGCGCAAAATGCAAATTGTGTCTATGGTTGACACGTGGTGCGTTTTGGCGTTGAGCGCCAGTCCAAGGAGCGCAAAAGCGCAGTTCATGAGTGCAAGGCACTTTTCAGTAGCGCAAAGCGCATTTGATCAAATTTATGATCAGAGAATAAGTTTATGTTCTTTTTAAAGGAGGGTTTGCCTCAAGAACAACAGTTCTTCTTTTTGAAAGGGCTTGCCTTTGTGGATCAATGATCTATATGAAGAATATGTTCTTTTTTATTATTTGATGAGATCTATTGATCTCTTTTTATGAAAGACCGTGGTCTTTTTTAGATCTATGATCTTTTTTAGAAGACAGTTCTTCTTTTTATGAGATGATTTCATCTCTGTGTTCATGATTCGTGTTCTTTACTTGAAAAAATGATCTTCTTTTGCTAAAAGCTTGCTTTTTCTTTCTTTGAGTTTTCTCAAAGTTTGTAGGTTTTTTTTCTATATCAGACTTGAAGTCTTGAGGCCTTTATATAGGGCAAATTGATTTGTTAAATCAGTTAAACAGATCTTTCTCTGATTGATTTGGGGATATTTCCCCACCGTTGGATGTTTGATCCTAGGGCTCCCATTTTACAGAAGATAATCTTCTTATTTTAATAAGATTGAGAAATCTTTCCATGCAGAATTTAAATTCTAATTAATTAATGATTTATCATTATTAGATCTTTTGATCTAACGGTGGGGGATTTTTAATTCCAGCGCTAGTGCACGTACGTTTGACACGTAGCGTGCAGCGCAGCCTGCGCTAGCGCACCTGTGTTTGACACGTGGCACGCAGCGCAGAGCGCTGGATTTGAAGCGTTATTTCAATTTTGAATTTTGAATTTTGAAACAGAGTTTTGCTCTGACTGGGGGTGCGCTGCCTAGGGCGCAGCGCACCTGGTGCTAACATATTTGTGTTTGACACGTGGCGCGCAGCGCGCCTAGCGCTGGATCTGAAGCGTTGCTTCAAAATTTGAATTTTGAATCCTTCAAAATAGAGCTTTGCTCTGATTAGGGGAAACAATGTTTCCTCTTATAGGCTTACACATTTACACATAGCCCCTTGGGCTTTACAAAATGACATTTTGTCCATCCCATGTCTCATGTGCTATTTCTTTTTGCACATAAGCCATGGGCTTTACAAAATTTTGGTTTTATACCCATTTTGCTTATATTCATGCACAAAAAAATTACATCAAAATTATTTGTTACATGATTTTTATTTTGGCATGGGGAGGCCGGCCGCGGGGCTCGACTTAGGCGTGAGCCCGCTTACTTGGGGTTGAGCTTTACTTTGACCTGGTCAACTGGGGTGCAAATTTTGATCTCAACAATCCCCTTCTATGGCACCTTTCCTCCATTAAAACCCCCCCTTCTCTCTCTCTCTCTCTATATATATATATATATATATATATAAGTATAATGGAGGAAAGGTGCCATATGAAGGAATTTTCTCCTATGGCGTCGAAAAAATACAATCTCTGTCGTGTTTTCTGACGATCGGCACCCATCATCTTTATCGTTATCATCTAAAGATATGGGTACAGCAAATTTCATGTGATTGTACAACTTTGCACCGTTGAATTAGTGGGTTCAAAATTAACGGTTTACCGACAATAGAACTTTTTACATTGCTAAATCAACGGTGAAAAAGTTGTAGAATCACATGAAATTTGACGTACCCACATCTTAGATAATAACGATGAAGATGATGGATTTCGATCGTCGGAAAACACAATGGGGAACGTATTTTTTCGACGCCATAGAAGAAAATTCCCTCCTATGGCCTCTTTCCTCCATTATTCTACTCTCTCTATATATATGAGGTTAATGGAGGAAAGAGGCCATAGGAGGGAATTTACTTCTATGGCGTCGAAAAGATACACCCTTCCTCATTTTTTCCGACGATCGGCACCCACCATCTTCATCGTTATCATCTAAGATGTGGGTACACCAAATTTCATGTGATTCTACAACTTTTTCACCATTGATATAGTGGGTTCAAAATTAACGGTTTACCAACAATAGAACTTTTTACATTGCTAAATCAACGGTGAAATGGTTGTAGAATCACATGAAATTTGGTGTACTCACATCTTAGATGATAACGATGAAGATGGTGAGTGCCGATCGGCGGAAAAAATAAGGGAGGGTGTATTTTTACGACGCCATAGGAGGAAATTCTCTCCTATGACATCTTTCCTCCATTATTATATATATATATATATATATATATATATATATATATATATAGAGAGAGAGAGAGAGAGAGAGAGAGAGAGAATAATGGACGAAAGAGGCCACAGGAGGGAATTTCCTCCTATGACGTCGCAAAAATACATCCTCTATTGTGTTTTCCGACGATCGGAATGCATTATCTTCATTGTTATCATCTAAGATACGAGTACACCAAATTTCATGTGATTCTACAATTTTTTCACCGTTGAATTAGTGGGTTTAAAATTAACGGTTTACCGACAATAGAACTTTTTACACTGTTAAATCAACGGTGAAAAGTTATAGAATCACATGGAATTTGGTGTACTTACATCTTAGATAATAACGATGAAGATGATGCATTCCGATCGTCGGAAAATACGATGGAGGGTGTGTTTTCTCGACGCCATAGGAGGAAATTCCCTTCTATGGCATCTTTACTCCATTATTCTATATATATATATATATATATAAAAGAAAGGCTCGAAATGAAAAGTGCCTAGGCCTTTAATATTGATGTGTGCGTGTGTGTCTGTGAGAGAGAGAGAGAGAGAGAGTCTGTGAGGGTATTGGAGGAGACTCTGGGCTCAAGACTGCAGCAGTTGTTATGATGCAACAGTGAACTTTGAACTCCTCACCATACGCTACTGCTATATTCACTTTTATCTCTTTCTTTGGATTCTTATCTCTTTATTTATTCAATCTGATGTTTTTATATGCACTAAATTGGTTCACTGAAAGCACTGTCAGGTTTTTTTAGATCTTGAAAGAACAAAGGGTTCATGGCACTTTTATCTTTGGGCATCAAATTTCTGAATTTTTTGACCAGTATATTCTACTCTGTCATGTTTGAACTCATAGTGGAGACATTTTCTAATCAAAGTCAAACTGGGTTTGAAGACCCAACACTGACTCCTCAAACTGCCATAAAATTTTTTTCTTACAGGCCATGTGTGTTTACCAGCAAAAAACAAAAAAAAAATGCATAATGCTTTCATGCAACAAATAAATGATGTATGTGACATTTGTTGCAAAAAGAAATCTCAAATCTATTGTTTGGTTATCTTCAAGTTTTGTAACTGTATCATTCTTTCATGCAACAAATGATGCATGTGGCATTTGTTGCAAAAAAGAGCTCAAATCTATTGTTTGGTTATCTTCAAGTTTTGTAATTGGATTTCCAAATCCAAACCATTTCCTGAGTTTGGTTGAACTAAAAACTAAAGAAAATGCAACATTTGTTACAAATTTGCTTATGTGCCGTATACAAAGCTTATGTGGCGCTCATAATAATTACCATATTCACCATTCCTAAAGTTGCAACTCTTGTCACAACCAAAATGAGTGCAACAAATGTTCCAAGAATTTGATACTTTTTGCATCTTTATTTCCATTTCCGACTCAAGTTTGTTGCTAACCAAATATAGAAAATGAAGATTTTTTGTAACAAATGTTGCATGCATCTCCAAATCCTATCTACCAAACAGCCCCTTAGTTACCATAAACTAATTTTATCACACTGAAATAGCTGTAAGAGTTGTGTTTTACTCTTTTATTCTATGCGACTCAAATATCTTTTCCATGGGGTGACAGAGATAGAAGGAGAGGTGGGACATTGGGAGTCAACTTTTGCGGAAGTAACAATGTCAAGAAGGCAAGGCCGCAAAGGCTGGAGAGGACGACGTTGCGTCATGAGTAGCATCGATCTGAGAAGGAGCGGCGGAGTAGAGAATTGATGAAAGAAAAGTGAGGAAGGAAAGATAAAATGGAAATGCCAAATCATCATTTCACAGGGATATCTTTGCCCCTAAAAAGCCACGTCACCACAAAAACTAATTGATTGAACGAAATACTAACCGAAAGTATTTTAGTGCGAAAAATCAATGGTAGTGATAGTTTGGTGTAATTGAAATTGTCAAAAAAGACAATGGTTGAGGATGATTTAGTGTAATTTATACCCAAAATAGATGGAGTTCTCTCTCCTTAACACCTTATAATGTAAAATAACCTCTGCTTCAACCCAAAATCATTTGAAAATTCTACACATATAAAGCATTAACCAAGGTAAAAAAAGAGAGGAGGAACTAACTCTTTAGAATGAAATTTCTTCATGCAAAGAGAGAATCAACACAACCAACGTGAGAACCACTAATGTATATTACAAAACTAGAAGCTACAAAAACTATCATCAACCATTTACACAAGCATTATAACTATAATAATAATGCTTACAACCTTAGCCACATCCCACAACTTGCCAGAAACTAACGCCATCAAAAAACTCTTTTTGACTTGCTAACACTACTACATCTCTACATCACAAAAGCTCATTGTCACATAACATTGCAAGCATTGGCATTCTCATCACTGAACATATCATAGCTCCCCTGAGACTGCAAATTCGACGGGGTCCCTTGCTCCATCGATCCATAGTGATTATTCTCATGATAATATCGCGGATGTGGATAATATTCCGGATTCATATAGCCCGGGCCCGGATGTTCAAAATTCATGTAGGTTTGCGGCATCGGTGGCATCGGTGCGTAATGCGAATAACCCGCCGTTGGATGCACTGTGTTATAACTTGCTGCATATATCGGTTGCGGGTACATCGGAACTTGGTTTGTCGGTTGAACAAAATTGGGATTCATCATAGATTCTTCATTGCTCGGTGCTTCTATTGCTTTCTTGCCCTTCTTCTTGTCATTGCCAACACTTGGTTTGGCTTCGGGTTCGGGCATTGGGGCCTTCTCGGGTTTTGGTTCGGGTTTGTTGCTATTTGAAGCCCCGGTGTCGGGCTTTGGATCGGGTTCGGATTTTTCAGGGGGTTTTGTGTTGGGTTCGGAGCTTGTAGCAGGGCCGGGATTTTTAGGGTTTTCATTGGGTTCATTGGATTTTGAGGCATCTTTCTCCTTCTCCTTCTCCTTCTCCTTCTCCTTCTCTTTCTCTTTCTCTTTGTTCTTTTCTTTATCACCATTGTTAATGGGATTGGGATTAGGGTTAGGGTTTGGGTTGTTGGGTTTCTTCTCAATTGGCCAAAGCTCTGCATGTTTCCCTGATCTGCCTAGTTTTCTAATTAGGGTTTCGGCTTCGACGTTTCCTGTTACTGTAACTTTGTTCAGCCGGGCATCAATTTCAGTTGTAAAGACGCCTAAATCAAATATCAAAATCAAAATTTGAGTTCAACCCATTAAAATTTTGCACATAAAAGCTCCACAAACAAAAAAAAGATTCAATTTTGAGCCCTACCCAATAATGAAAAGCGCACAAAAACCCTAAAAACAACAAAAAGAAACACTTTGAGAACAACCCATTAATTATTCCCATTCAAAAACTCTACAAACAACAAAAAGGTGGCAAATTTGAGTCGGGAGAATTAGTTACCATCAATGTTTTGAAGGATTTTCTTCACTTTCTTCTTGCATCCTTCACAATGGATTGAAACCTTCAACACCAATGTCTAAATCAAACACAAAAGATAAACTACATCAACACAAAATTCAAAACCCAAATCATAAAGTTAATCAAATAATCAAACTATCATTAGCAATAACCTTATATTGAAGAGGCTCTTGACCTCCCCTTCCTTTAGTTGCCATGGTAGGAAACTAATAAGAGAGAATTGAATATGAGAATGTTTAGAGAGAGAGAGAAGAGGGAGAGGGGATGGGAGTGAGGAAGACGTGGGTTTTATAAGTGTGTGATGTGTGTTGAGTTGGTGGGTAGTGACAATAGAAGGGATCCGGAGTCATGTTATTTTCATCCACTGCTGTCGTGCTATTAACATCATCGGTCCAGAATTTTTTGATCTTAAAATCAACGGTCACGGTGTGCTGCCAAGCAGTGTAAAATATGGGGCTTTGTTGTTAGTGTTTTTCATATGCTTTGCATGTGTGATATACGGTCATGCTACTTTCGGAGAATCATAATAGCAGGAAGAAAAATAATAGCAGGGAGGAAAATAACAGCATGGAGGAAAATAGCAGGGTGCAAACTTCCAAGAGAAGCAACAAGTGAGTTGAGTGAGTGGTATGTCTTTGTAATTACAAGACAAGAAGGCCCCTAGGGCAAATCTTGACCATCCATTGGGAATTTTTCCATTAATTGGGGTGGACATGAAAGGCATTTCCATTGGTGGGAGATGATTACACCACAGTTTTTATACATAACCTACACAGTTGTTGGCTTGCATGTAAAGTAAAGTGTACCTAACCTTTACATGACATTATTGTAATGAGATTTGTTGCACGAAGAAAAGATGTTAGGGTGGTAATTATTCTACCAGCATGTATGAAGCTGAATCTGTTTGTCTTTGTTCTAAAATGAACGGTAAAATTAAATGATAAAAAATATATTAACAGATATGGTTGAAATTATAGACGTGTTTCATAAATAGAAAAGCATATAAAAACAAAACAAAAATGAAAAATCGTAAAAAACATGGTTCACGGGAGCTTTTATATGTTGATGGAAAGGAAATAATTATGGATAGAAATGTGTTAACATGACAATCATTTGTTGATTGCACATGAATAACAAAGATATTAGAATCTAATGATAATTTGAGATTAGTGTTTGAAATGAGAAGAGGATTTTAAATATTTGGTGATATGATAGGGTGAGAAAAGCATCAAGTCACTTCAATGCACTTTCTTATCTAAATGTCAAAAGTGATTACTATGATGTTAAAGCACCAGCTATTAATTTCTTTAAAATAAAAAGAGGAGAGGAAAGTGAAGGTCAGGGGTGTTTGGTGAAGAGCCTTTTCCTAGTACCATAAAAAGATGTTGCTTGCTTTGCTTGAACCACTTTGAGAGAAAGATCAAGTATGTAATTCATTAAATTCTCTGTAAAAGGCAAAAGAAAGTAGATCAAAAGAGACATTGGAGAGGAAAGAGAGATGAGAGTTTGGTGGTTTCTTTAACTCAAGGTTGAGTTCCTTTTCGTGTTCCTTATAAATTCAAATTTAGTTAATGGCCTCTTTTTATTGCATTACTTTATAATTAAGAAAGAATTAAGGTTGTAGCCTAAGATGGGAAGACTAACATTGTGAATAAATTAATTTAGGTTAATGGTCTTTTGAAGATTATATTTAAATTAATTGAGAAAAAATTGAGAAAAAAATGTTAGTTATTCGAATTCGGAATCCATATAAATTCTTGAATTATATAACTTGGACTTAGAATGAATTTATTTATTTACTTTTATGATATTTTGAACTGAGAGAAATACTCAAAAGATGCATGCGGTATGTAAATTATCAACAGAAAATGATGAAACTTGTAATGTACATCTTATAAAAAAGTTTTGATGGCTTCTTAAATTAGGAGGTTTATAGCTCTAGAATTTTTTTAATTTGTTTTCTCTTTTTCTTTGGCTTTTTTGCAAACACTACTACAAATAGGGTTGGGTTTGCCCCTACGGATAAAGCCGTAGGAGCAAACCACTGCCCTTACAGATATATTCGTAGGCACACAAAAAGTGACCGTAGGTGCAAACGCCGCATGTGCAAGTATTTGCTTTAAACATACCTCTACGGTTGAATAATCGCTCATACGGCTTAATGAGTATGTCCATATGTCCTTACGGTGTAATCCGTAGGGACAAAATATTTATTTAATCTACCGGTTTATAAAATAAAATAGTTGTCCCTACGTATTACGCCGTAGGGGCAAATACACGTTCCTACGGAGTAATACGTAGGGCCGGATTTATACCTCCGTAGGTCCATTCTTATGCCCCTACGAATTAATCCGTAGGGACAAATCTAACACCTTTTACTGAGTTCATAGGGGCAAAATATCAGGTATCATGATATTTTGTCCCTACGGATAAATATGTAGGAGCAAAGTTTGTTCCTACGAATTAATCTGTAGGTGTAACTATTGGCCCTACGGATTAATCCGTAGGGACAAATTATCAGTTCTTTTTATTAAAAAAGGGCTGTCTATTTTTTTCTCGCCCTATACACAATAATATATACATCATATAACAAACAAAAAGAATACGATATCAATCTAAATCTTACACATCTCATGCATAATATATAAAAGAAATCAACAAAGAGAATACGATATCAATCTAAATCATCGTGAACACACAAACACCACTAATATCGTCCAAAATATATACTATATGTATCATATAAGTATATACATGCTTAAAATATAAAAATCAAAAAGCTACCCTAGTTCGGTCCAGCTCCACCTCTGATAATCGCCGTAGTCTGGCACATCTGCTTCTCAGATAAACCCTGAGTCAACAATTCGACCAATACGGACTGTGCGAGAGTCTGAGCGGGCTGTGGAGCTGTAGGAGTGGTCTGCGCAACCGCAGCCGAGGTAGCGGCTTGCAGAGCCGCAGCCGAAGGAGATGCATGTGGAGCCTCAGCCGAAGTACCCTGTCGTGTCTGTTCAGTTTTGTGTTTAATAAACGAGTAAGAACTGTGTATTAGTCGAATTCGTATCATTATCAGGTTATTGCGAAAATCCAATCTATGAATATTTAGGGACTTAGATCTCGTTTGGATATCTAGTTTGGAAATCTGCAGTTTATTTTAATTAGACAGTTTTTATGTATGTATGATTAATCAAAACTAAGTCTACAACCAAATAAGCTCAGGCTGCGTACTAATATTGGATATGTTGCTATTTATAATATGATATAATATTTTACTATTAAGTAGTATACATACCATCATCTCCTTCAACTCCTGGACGGTGGCCTTCAAGGTGGCAATATCTTGCTTTAGACGTCGCTCACGGGAGATAAAGGAAGTAACCGCCGGAGTGGAGTCCAACCTCATACGGGCCCTGCTAGGACCCAATCCTCAGCCCCTCTCCCAACCTCCGTGGTGCTCTCCGTGTGCAGCGTCTAGGACTGGGGTCAGCAGAATCAGATCATTCTGTCCAGTAAAATCGATCCCCGATGCCTTCGCCTGCTCAACCACCCGCTCCTACACCCACATTAACCAGTAAAATATAAGTATATCATTTAAATTTGAACTTTTCAAAACAAAAATTTCAAATAGGGGTAGAATAAATATTAACATTTACGCAATACTCCTGGGTAGCGGTGTCGGGGTATCGAAGCTCGCCCATGGCGGGATCTGTTGAGGTGCCGTGGACGGCAAGATACGCGGTCAGCACGCTCGGTGTACCACCCTGCGCCAGGGTCTGAGATCTCTGCAATTCGCAAAAAATTTACATATATTATAAAATAACTCTTAATATTACATTATATCACAGTAGATCTATTATAATTTACCGATACCTCCATGGCACGAGTAATATTCCTCGAGCCACCTGTATAAGTGGGGTGACCTCTTTTCGCCGACTTCCTATTCTCTTTATTTTGATCCGTCTGTTTCTGCACAATACATTCAGATTTAGTTTTCTAATTAAGCAACACAAAAAAATAAATTATATACTAAATAATGAATTACATTTAAAATACAAACCTGTTTGCACTGAGAGTCGAAATATTAGCACAGGAGAGGCCGTATATCTACGTCGATTCTCGCAAAGGCCGGAGTATGTAGGAGAGCCACTCTCTCTGCCTCGGGGGTCGCCATCCACATGGAATAGCAGTCGATCTTCAGCTCGTTCCTATTGTATCGGATCTTTGATTGCATGTTCTTCATCAGGCCATGGTACATAGCGTGAAGATCGAGTACCCTCTCAGGATGATCAGGATCGGGTAGAGGCTGAAAATCGTAATCCAACTGCAAATACAAAAAAACAATGTTATTAAATTGCAAGTGTTAATAATAAATATATTGGATAAATCAAATGAAAATATATATTAATACCCGAGCCTGATCCCAAAAGAGAGCGAATGAGCGCCGGTGCTGGTCGCCCCACTCAACGTGAAGTGGATACTTCTTCACAAGGCGGCTCTCATCCCCTATATACCGGCCGAACCTCTCGGCATAATCGCCGGTATAGCGATAATCAGGAGTAAAGAAGAGGGGGAATGCTGCCTCCCCCTAACTCTGTCGGGCCGCAGCCTGTGGGACTGATTCGGGCCTCGAGTCCGCCTCTCGGGATGGGGATGCCCTGCATCTACAAGAAATATCAAGACAGTCAATATTAAGACAAAGTTGTATTAAGAAATCAAGATTTAACGAAAATTGAAGTGTGATATATACATCCGGCGACAGAAGCACGAGCCTGGGCCCGGGCAGCAGCACGAGCGGGATGATAGTTCCTCCGGTAAGGAACAGCCGGTGACCCGGATATGGACGCATCACCAACTAGAAAATAAATATCGATAAAATTACATGAAGTTCATGTTTATTCTTAAAGAATATGTAAAATGAATAAATATTTTATATTTATTCATACAAACCTGCAGACTGAGCGGAGGGTATGGAAGTGACGGGAGTGACCCATGCACCAGACGTGGACGACCACATATAATTAGACGATCAAATATTGACTATATAAGTAATTGTAAAAAGAATATGTATATCAATAATATAACATTCTAAATCAACATGTATACACTATAGGATATATAAACATACCCGCAGGTGTGGTGGTGGGCTCTGCTAGAGATGTGGAGGCACCACCTACAGCCCGAGATGTAAGTACGTAAGAGCAAAAAGAATGTATGTATATTTATGATATAGCATTCTAAATCAATATACATGCACTATATGATATATAAATATACCTGGAGGTGCGGGAGTGGCCTTTGTCTCTGATGTGGACGCATCACAAACAGTTAGACAATCAAACATTGACAATATAAGTAATTTTGACATAAATATGCATGTATATCTATAATATTACATTCAAAATGAATATGCGTGTAATATACCTGGAGGTGTGGCAAAGTCCACACGGAAGGAGGCATCCGAAGGGGTCTCCGATCGGGGTGCAAGGCCGGCCCTCTGAAGCCCCCTAGAGCTCTCCGGGCGGCAGAACCGCTCTACCTCTGTCTCTGCCGGTGCCGCGGCTGAAGCTCCTGCTGCCTTTCGCTGCTCCCGTCATCGTCATCAAATCTAGATAAAACGGTTCGTGGACGCATTAGACAATCATTATATATGCATGCTATCAAATCCGAGTATTTATAAAAAAAATTGTGAAGAAAATAACTTGGACTAGCTCCACTTTGTAACCATCATAGGGTAGCAGAAGATCAACACGATGAAGATTTCAAACAACGAAACATCATTACAGTATTTAGCAGCAAGCGATAAATGATTAAAAAAATCATGAAAAAACATTTCCAGCTAAAAAAACTAACCAGAATGATTAATTTTTTTTAATGGGTGTTGAATAAGTCGTTAAAATCCTGAACACAATCATACTCGCTCCTCAGTGACAATACTTTGAAAATAAAGCAAGTATATCATCCAAGTAAAACATGCAAAATTTTACTTGCAAGATTTGTTTACAGAAACAAGACATGCATGAAAAATCTGATATCATATGAGAAAGAAACTTAAAATAAAATACTTCTCAGGATTGCAAATCCACAGACAAGGTTTCGACCTTCATGTTATCATTAAGAAACTTATCAGAATACGGCTACAGAACATCAAAATCTTTAAAAAGAAAACAGGATGACAACAAATGGTTAGAAATTCATCACAACCCAACTCATTCTCAAACGCAAATTGACAAACAATTGAAGGTAAAAAGGGAGAGAACAATTCTAAGAAGCATGTTGCCATATTCTAAATTCTCTTATATTAAAAATAAATCTATAGAATACTGGAAAATATGATAGAGTTCATATGAGAGATTACATTCAAGTCCCAACTTTCAAGACACTACTATGTCAAGCTTAATGAGCAAACAAACAAGAGCAGTTGCAAATACTGAAACACCTAACATACAGTAAAATTTTTGGATTTACCTAGCAGAGCGATTCTTCTTTGCAAAACATTATGGGAAAACATAAACAAACCTAATTAACCACAATTAACCATAATCGTTAGCCTAACACAAATTATCCCTAATTAACCCAAACTTAACCCAATTTACCCAAATTAACCTAATTAACTCTAATCAACATCCTAACCTTTTCAAATTATCACTAAGTAACCCCAATTAACCCTATCTTCTAATTAACCAAAATTAACTCTAGCCACCCTAAACCTGAACCAAACCCTAACCCTAACCCTAACCCTAACCATATAATGAAGGCCTAAGCCTAACCCTAGCCCAAGTCTTACCCTAATCTTAACCGCAACTAACTAACCCTAACACTAACTGACCCGAACCCTAATTAACCCTAAACCTAACCCGAACCCTAACACTAACTGACCCGAACCCTAAACACTAAACTGAACCCTAACACTAACCCTAACCCTCACCCTAATCAATAAAAACAGAAACAAACGAATAATTAAAAGTAAAAATAAGAAATTTACTAACCTGTAGCGAAGACGAGGCGATGGTGATGAGGTGCAATCGGCGACGAGGCGCGAGCGGCGGCGAAGAGGAAGTCGATGAGGAAGTCGACGGTGATGTCGGGGATGAAGAGGAGCGTGCGGGAGGGCGGTGGCGACGAGGCGCGGGCGGTGGCGACGAGAGGCGCATGCGGGAGAGAGATGAGGATAATTTTTTTGGGAACGAGGATTTTTCTGTGCCTTATTTTTTATTAATAACCCTTTATCTGCCCCTACAGATTGAACCGTAGGTCCTTCTTTTGAGGCTCCGTAAGGCCAAATAAGAAATTACGTTTTCTGTGTCTTATTTTTTATTAATAACCCATTTATATATCCCTATGGATTAAACCATAGGTCCTTCTTTTACGGGTCCGTAGGGCCAAATAACAAATTACGTTTTAATATTTTTAAATTAATTCGTATAGTACCGTGGGGACAACTACAGGAACCTATGGATTAATCCGTAGGGGCAACATTTTATTGCCCCTACGGATGACGTTATCCGTAGGGCCCTTACTGTAGTAGTGAAATGGTACATGAAACAAATCGTGGCAAGCTGTGAATGACATGGAAAAGATTTGGCTGCCCAAAATAATGAATCCAAAGAAGCAAAAGAGAAAGCAAAAGGCTAGCACAGGACCATCAGATGTTCACACTCACAAAACCTTTGTGTTGATGTGTCTTGCTGTTGTTGCTCACTTTAATCAACCAAAGGATGAGATTTGGTTGTCTCCAAATACCTTAAAAGAGTAAACTTTAATTTCAACATATGTTTTAAAGGTGTTACAACTGCATCACAACTTTTAGGTTTCAAGAATGAAGAGAAATATACTTTAATATATTTTAACACACTTAATGAAAAAAAAACTTATGCTCATAGTTTTTAACTATTCAAATGAATCTAAGAAACACCGAGATGAATCTCTTAAATTCCAACTTTCCAAGGGTTTGGAGTTTATATGGTATAGCCTATATTATATATAAGAAAGTTATAGGAGAGAATATTCCAAAAAAAAAAATTTGACTTAGAGCCATCAAGTTTTCATAAATTAAAAATTGTACCTTGCGATCTACTCATTTGCCTTGAACATATGTAATATTTAATCTTACCCCCTCAATTTTTCAAAATTTAAAATTCTAGCAATTTTGAGATTTTGAAAACTTTCGAGATTTGAGTCTGCTATCTGCTATCGCATACAAAATATTTTTTAAAAGAATGAAAACAAAAAAAAAATCAGTTTTTTGAAAATTTACGATTTTCCAATGCTATACCATGTAAAATAAAAAGAGAAACGGAAGAAAACAGAAAATATTGAGACCTTTTGAAAAATTCATGATTTTTTTTAAAAAAGGAAGAAAAAGTTTCTTGAGATTTTTGAAAATTTTACGTTCGTATGCTATAACAGGAAAAATATTAAAAACCGAAGAAAACATTAAATTTTGATATTTTAAAAATTTTCATGCGGAACAGCGTGCAAAATATTGAAGAAAACAAACAAATTTAGGATTTCTTTAAAATTTCGTGATTTTTCATGTTTTGCCAGAGGTTCTCAGTCATCCGGAGTCTCAGTCATTTGAACCGGATCTCTATATTCTGTTAGATTCTTAGTAGTAATCACGACCTTTTCTTATTTCACCTCACATGCCTTTTTGTTTACTTGTTATCTGAAAGTTCTCCAAAAGTATAAACAAATAAAATATTGGAAAATCGAAGAAAATAAAATATACAGAGTTTTTTGAAATTTCATGATTTCTATGTGTTATACAGCGTGCCAAATAACAAAAAAAAGACAGAAAAATATTATTTTCAGATTTTTGGAAATTTTGGGAATTTCTTTTGCTATATATTACACAAAATATTGAGAAATTGAAGAAAACGGAATGTTTTTTAGATTTCTTTAAAATTTTGCAATTTTCATTTGTTAAAAAAAATAAAATGTTGAAAAACCAAAAAATAATAAATTTTGGGATTTTTAAAAATATTGCAATTTGTGTTTTATATAGCAAGCGAAATGACAAAAAGCGGGTAAAACTTAAAATTTTGATAGTTTTGAAAATTTCATGATTTTGTGTATGTTATAAGAAGCAAACTATTGAAAAATAAAAGAAAATAATTTTTTTGATATTTTTTAAAAGTTCACGAACTGTGTGTGCAATAGTGTTACGCCCCGCTTCCCGGTGTATGAATAAGGAGACGTGACTAGACCCGCGACATATTTATTCAGAAGTAAACACATTAAGCGTAAATAAGCAATATAACATAAATGTACACAAGAAAGATATGAGATGTAAATGAACATCAACTTTTTTTATTTATTAAACATTCTTTATAGTACAACTGAAAAGTAAATACATTGTGCAAAGCAATACCTAAACAATGGCATGAACTGAAAGTAAAAGTATACAAGTGACTAGAGCTCCGGGTTCTCGATGAACTGCTCCAAATCTTCTGAGCTGGGATCGATCTCCAAAGAGTCGGATCCTCCTGACAACATTCCAAAGAAAGAATAAAAAAGAAATCTCGTCAGCGAACAATCACTCGGTAAGTCTCAAAGAGAGATAGAAATAGAATAGACAGATAAAAGAATATACTGTATGATTGTTATGTTAACGCAGTTGTTTGTAGCTTGGTACAGAATATGTCAGTGTATACGAGAGGAGTCCAACTATTCCGTGGAGTAAGGTATACGGAGCATAAGGAACCGTTAAGCCACGGGACAACAGTAACGGATATTCAGGTTAGGTGTATTAAAGTGACCAAAATCGTGCCACTTTTAACACATTCCGTACCAATCTAATCCTTAAAAAAAAACCCGTAATGTTTATTGTATTGTTTATAGCTGTAAGACTTGCCGAAACCATGATATCAATTGCTCATGTAAACGGATAAGGATGTAAACGGATAATAATGTGATCAAGTCAATATATATCCATGGTTCGGTCAGTTCAAGTCATGTTGATATAAATGGTATTCTGGTATTCATGTTCAAGTTCCAGTATATATGGATTCATGGTGTATTGGAGTTATATTGGAATTGTATTCATGTTTAGATTGTATTTCGATTAGACTGAGACTCTGACTGAGTCAGAGTCTTAAACATAATTAGATTCCTGAATTAGGATTTGGAGTTATCGGTCACTGCTGCATATGGACGGCAGGATTTGTGACTTTTTCCAAGCCAATTACCATTGATAACCCCGTTTTAGTTTCCTATCTTAAATCGTCAAGCACCCACTTTTTCCGTCTCCTTGAGCCTCAAGAGAATTGGTCCCGTTTAAACTTATATTTACTAGGGTCCTTATTGTAAATTAATAAACTTGAGGGTGTTTTATGAAAAATAGTTTTGATAAACTTTCAAAATAAATCTCAAGAATTTATTTATCGTATTTAGGGTTTTCATGGATATAATTTTTAAAAGCGAAGTATTTTAATGATTATAAATCTAGATTGAATAGTATATGGTATTTTAGTGTAAATTGACTTGTATGGTTTCTTGATGGTATATACATGAAATTTATGATTCTTGTGTTTAGAAAACATGGAATTTATTATAAAAATAAAATAGATGTTTTGATAATATATATATATATATATAATTATTAAAAATATAATTTATTTATTAAATAGAAAATCATATTATTCTTAAAAATTGTATTAAAAATTCCATCGAGATCGGATGCTCCGTGAACAGGTCTGCATCTCGCTCTACTAGTCTCAAGGATGTGCGATAACCCGCACAATCCAAATCGGGTTCCCTAAAATGGGTTGTAGAGGCTTAATTGTAAGGAATTTAATTAAAACAATATTAAAGATTACGGTTTTATTAGTTTAAGGTATTTTATTATAAAATTGTATTTATCCCACAAAATATTGTTGCAAAAGCCATCGTGCTATGTCATGATGAGTGTTGTGATGAGGTAAGTCATTACCTCGCGAGTTTTCTAAAGGTAATATAAGCAAATATGATGAAATGATACCATAAGTAAACTTTGTGGTATTTAACCGTAAAATTGAAATAAAAGTTGTATAACATTTTATTTTGAATTGAAACTTATTCTAAATGTTTGTTTTAAAATTACTAAACAAGTTGTAACAATATGCATATTTGGTTATTAAGAAAAATTGTGTTTTTAACAAAATTAGAATCGGAAGTCGAAATAACTCCGCTTCCGATGAGTTTTGAGAAGAGAATTCTTTTAATAGGGAAGAGTGGAGAAGAGAGGAGAGGGGACTGTAGGGTGTTTTTCGTCACCCCATTGAGATGTGAATACGCGCGCGCTTGTCAGGTGTATTACAGATTCCCCCTGCCTAGGATAAGCCGGAGTTTATTGATTGCGGGGATTCGAATCTCTGGCAGCCGCGGACTAAGCTGCCGTTAATTACCCCTCGCCTTTGGAGCTAGAGAACCTCCGATTGACGGGTTAAACTAGTCATGCGAACTCAATGTGCAGTATCCGTGTGTTTTGTTTTGGAGGGGGCTTGGATATATCGGGAGCCACGCAGGGTTTTTACGGAGGTCCCACTACCCGGAGAGCGGGCTGGGGGTTAAGGGGGCGAGCAGCCCCCTTGCGCGGTGCGGGGCAGCGTCCTGTTAGAAATTTTTTTCTAACAGGGGAGGTATTTTTAGTGTGGAGTATGTGTGTGTGTATACATACATACATACATACATACATATACATACATACATACATACATACATATACATACATACATACATACATACATATACATACATACATACATACATATATACATACATACATATACATACATACATACATACATATATATATATATATATATATATATATATATATATATATATATATACACACACATATACATATATATATAAGGGAAAGGGCATCCAAAGGATGCGTGGGAAAAAGCGCCAGCGCTTTGGACGCTGGCCTTTGAGCACAAGGGCGCTAGAGCGCTAGCGCCCCACGTGCCAGGCACATGGATGCTCGAGCGCTAGCGCCCCACGTGCCAGGCACGTGGACGCTCGAGCGCTAGCGCTTTGGGCGCTAGCGTCCCACGTGTCAGCACGTGGGCGCTAGCACTCTAAGCACAAGCGTCCCATGTGTCTGCACGTGGGCGCTCAGGCGCTAGCGCTTTGAGCTCAAGGGCGCTAGCGATTTGAGCGCTAGCGCCCCACATGTCAGCATGTGGGCGCTCGGGTGCTAGCGCTTTAGGCGCTAGCGCCCTACGTGTCAGCACGTGGGCGCTCGGGCGCTAGCTCTTTGGGCGCTAGCATTTTGAGCGCAAGGAAGCAAAAAGGACTTGGTCCCTGCAATGGGAGTTGTACTCCCAGAAAGGAGCACTTATTATTATTATTATTATTATTTTTCTTTTTTTTTTGTATGTGTGTGTGTATGAGGAGTTAAACTCTTAGGATGTTTTGAAGCTAATGAAGGGGGTTCTTCTTTGGAGCCCTGGGTCTTCCCAAAAATGGGGTTTTCGGAGATGGGCCTCCTTCTTCCTCCTCTGTTGGCAGGATCTTGAAGATCAAGATATGTGAGATTTTTAAAATCTCTTCTTTTTGAGATCTGATGGGAGATCTAAGCTCCCCTTTGTGGGTTTTGTGGTGAAAAACTATTTAGTTTTGGAAAAGGAAGAGTAAAACTCTTGGTTTAATTCAAAAGAAAGAAGAAGGTTTAGAACCTTCAGAAAGAGGAAAGAGGCACAAACCCTAGATTTTTTTGGGGGGAATGAAAAGTGTCCCTTTGATTCATCATCATGTTGCCTTATATAGGCTTACATATTTACATATAGCCTCTTGGGCTTTACAAAATGGCATTTTGCCCATCTCATGTCTCATGTGCTATTTCTTTTTGCACATAAGCCATGGGCTTACAAAAATTTGGCTTTATGCCCATTTTGTTTACATTCATGCATAAAAAATTACATAAAAATTATTTATTACATGATCTATATTTTGGCATGGAGGAGGCTGGCCGCGGGCTTGACTTGGGCATGGGCCCACTTGACCTGGGCTTGGGGCCACCTGGCTTGGGGTTGACCTTGACTTTGACTCGGTCAACCGGGATGCAAATTTTGACCCCGACAAAGTGCCCCCCATCAATAAATGCACACCGTACATTTGAGTTGTGTGCATGAAATTGATGGATCTTGAAACTGGACTTCGAGGTGGAACATCATTCCGGGGGCGGAGCATCCCTCAGGGTGCATGATTCCCGGGGATCGGAGTATCATTCTGATTTGCGGAGCATAATTCCAGAGTCGGAGTATCATTCCGAAGAGTCGGAGCATAATTCCAGGGATCGGAGCATCATTCCAAAGAGCGGAGCATGATTGCAGGGATCGGAGCATCATTCCGAAGGGCGAAGCATGATTCCAGGGATCGGAGCATCATTCCGAAGGGCGGAGTATGATTCGAAGCATCATTCCGAAGAGTGGAGCATGATTCCAGGGTTCGGAGCATCATTCCGAAGAGCGGAGCATGATTCCAGGGTTCGGAGTATCATTCCGAAGAGTGGAGCATGATTCCAAGGATCGGAGCATCATTCCGAAGGGCGGAGCATGATTCCAGGGTCTGGAGTATCATTCCGAAGGGCGGAGCATGATTCCAAGGAGCGGAGCATCATTTCGAAGAGCGGAGCATGATTCCAGGGTTCGGAGCATCATTCCGAAGAGTGGAGCATGATTCCAGGGATCAGAGCATCATTCCGAAGGGCGGAGCATGATTCCAGGGATCAGAGCATCATTCCGAAGAGAGACAGACATTCTAACCAAAGCATAATTTCGATGTAGAGGTTGATTCCCAGGCGAAGTATAATTCCGACAAGGAAGGCAGCTACTCCGAGGCGAAGCTTGATTTCGACGTGGGGTACACTCTGAGACGAAGCATGATTTCGACGCAGAGGTTGTTGGCTGACTTGATTCCGAGACGGAGCATAATCCCGACGAGGAGGTCGTTGGTTGATTCCGAGCCGAAGCATAATTATGACATAGAAGGCAGATACACCGAGGCGAAGCTTGATTTCGACGCGGGGTACACTCTGAGAAGAAGCATGATTCTGGCGCAAAGCTTGTTGGTTGATTTGATTCCGAGACGAAGTATAATTTCGACAGGGAAGGCAGGTACACCGAGGCGAAGCATGATTTCGACACGGGGTAAATTCTGGGATGGAGCATGATTCCGCCGCAGAGGTTGTTGGTTTGATTTGATTTGGGTTGACATCAGTATCGCTATACTGGAATATAGTACCAGAAGCGAATCATCATTTGCCATGAGTGGATTTGGGGATTTAGGTTTTTGTTTAGCATCTGCATTGCTGCACTGGAATAATGCCAGGAGCAACTCATCATTTGCCCCGGGAGGATTTGGGAATTGGTTTTTTTGCTTGGCATCAGTATCGCTACACTGGAATATGGTACCAGGAGTGAATCATCATTTGCGCTTGCTTATCAGGAAGCGATGGCTTAGGAGACAGGTTTTAGGTCCCTATCACCAAAGACTTTTTAATTTTGTGAGCCGTAAGGGTCTCATAAAGCATTTTCTCCCTACGGGTCGTAAGGATCCCCTAGGTGTATTTTCTCCTTAGGAGTCGTGGGGACTCCTAAGTGTGTTGCTCCTTTATGAGTCGTGAGGATCTCACACGGGAATTTTCTCCTCACAAAGTCGAGAGGACTTCGTGAGTGCATTTCATCTCTTTTTCACGAGTTTGCGCTCTTTCGGTTTTTCACAAACTCGCCGGCAGTCCAGCTGTTTTTACTCACGGAGCCCTTTCGGGTTTTCATCCGTGCCCATTTTGCTTGTGGACATACCCTTTTTTTTGAATCTTCACCGCCGGGGGGACTTTGAATGTGGTCTCACCGGCGGGACTTGGGAGGGATTGGGATCATTTTATGCCCGTGGATTGTATACGGATTTGCAGAATGTATGATCCAGACCGTAGGGCCGGCAAAATTTTGGGACTTTGTTGGCGTCTGCATCGCTGCACTGGAATATGGTCCCAGGAGCGACTCATCATTCGCCGTTGGGGTATAGGATTTGGAATTTGTTTGGCGTCTACATCGCTGTACTGGAATATGGTACCAGGAGCGACTCATCATTCGCCACTTGGGGTATGGGGTTTGGAATTTGGTTGGCGTCTGCATCGCTGCACTGAAATATGGTACCAGGAGCGACTCATCATTCGCCATTGGGATTTAGGGTTTGGAATTTGGTTGGCGTATGCATTGCTGCATTGGAATATAGAACCATGAGCGACTCATCATTCACCATTGGGATTTAGGGTTTGGAATTTGGTTGGCGTCTGCATCGCTGCACTGGAATATGGTACCAGGAGCGACTCATCATTCGCCATTGGGATTTGAATTTGGAATTTGGTTGGCGTCTGCATCGCTGCACCGGAATATGGTACCAGGAGCGACTCATCATTCGCCGTTGGGGTATGGGATTTGGAATTTGGTTGGCGTCTGCATCGCTGCACTGGAATATGGTACTAGGTGCGACTCATCATTCACCACTTGGGGATTTGGATTTGGTTGGCGTCTGCATCGCTACACTGGAATATGGTATCAGGAGCGACTCATCATTCGCCACTTGAGGATTGGGGAGCGATGGCTTAGGAGACAGGTTTAGATCCCTATCGCCTAAGGCTTTTCGATTTTATGGGTCGTGAAGGTCCCATAAAAGCATTTTCTTCCTACGAGTCGTAAGGATCCCGCAGGTGTATTTTCTCCTTAGGAGTCGTGAGGACTCCTAAATGTGTTTTTCCTTTATGAGTCGTAAGGATCCCACAAAGGTTTGTTCTCCTCATGTATCGTGAGGACACATGAGTGGGTCTTCTTAATGGAGCATAATTCTAAAGGCGGAGATCAGCCGCGTAACTGGTGATTACGGTGGGGCATGGGTATGATGAGAATTATTTGAGCCCATGGATTGTATACGATGGTCAACTTGGGGACCAACCGTAGGGCCGGGAGAATTTTGAGAAATTGGATTTTGGTTGGCGTCTGCATCGCTACACTAGAATATGGTACCAGGAGCGACTCATCATTCGCCGTTTTTTTTTGTTTTTGTTGTTTTTTTTTGTTTTAGCACGATTGCTCTATCATTTCAGTTTTTCTTATCACGAAGATCGCGATTGCCCCATCATTTCGGCTTTTATTCGCGGTTGCCCCATCATTTCGGCTTTATTTTCATCTTTATTTTACTCGCTGATTTTTATTGCGAGTTGCCCCATCATTTTGGATTTTCTATATTTTTCTTTTATTTACACATTTTTTGTTTATTTACATATATATATATATATATATATTTACATTCCCAGTTTAACGACTTAGAGGTCGATTGTTCCCAGTTTAATGATGTGGTGGTCGATTGTTTTCAGAGAAAGGCAGATGTCTGAGAGAATAAGTTTCACGAAGAACTTCGGTCTTCATTTGTATGAAATTGGCGGTCGCAGCTGGACTGTTTGTTAACACGCCTTTAGACAGTTCTATCTCTCCTGCCTTGTATTGCTTTTCGACCCAATCTTTGAAGACGAAGCGGTCCTCAATGGCATGACCTATCACTCTGTGATAGGGGCAGTATTTGGGGTCGTCGGTTATATTCGCTTCCTGCGGTCTTTTTGACTCTGGCAGTTGTAGACCGTTCTTCAGGGCGTCTTTGAATATTTTACGGATTTTGTCCCTTCTGAAGGAATAGACCTTATCTAGCTTCTCTTTGAGTAGAGATTCTCCTCTCTCTCCGAACACTGGCTTCCGAAGCTGGTTGGCACTAGGCCCGCTCATCCCTTGCTTATTTCGGTTAACCGAAGTGTTAAAAGATTCAGAATCGTCGGAATTCCCGCCTTTGCGATTATCATCCTTTCGGTTTCTCCAGGACCTATTGTTATTTTGGGAATCCGAGGAGAACTCCTGCTTTGAGCGCTCCAGCATCTGAACTTTCCTGGTCAGCTCTTGGAATGTTTTGAGATCCGCGGTGCATAGAAACGGGGCCATCCAATTGTTGAGATTTCCGACGAGGAGACTGATAGATTGGTCCTGCTCTATCGGCGGTTCGCATTTGACGAAGAGATTGCGCCATTGGGTTATAAAATCCGTGCTGCTTTCGTTGTTCTTTGGCTTGGTCCTTACGAGGTCGGCGATGGTGATCTTATCGCTGACGCTCATGAACCTCTGCCGAAACAGAGACTCCATTTGGACGAAAGTTGTGACGGAGCCATCCGGTATGCTCGCGTACCAATCGAAAGCAATATCGGCCAGACTATTAATGAACTGGCGGAGGAGAAGCACATCATTGCCCCCAGTATTGCCGCATGAAGCTTTAAAATGGGCGACGTGCTGATTCGCATTTCCCGTCCCATCGAATCTTCCGAATTTAGGGATGACATAGCCGCTAGGAAATTCTACCAGATCATATTGGGCAAGATATGGTCTCCCACTACTGCTGATATCTTTTTGCGCTTCGGCTTCAGCTACCAATGTTTTAATTTTGTTGGCAACTAAATCCTTGATTTGATCTTGAGTTAGCGGGCTACTGTCATCGGTAGCCAAGACATTTCCCGAGATAGGATGCGACTGACTTTCATGCGGTCCGCCCACCTTTGGATTTGAGGGAATAGGCGTCGGCTGCCTTGGGACACCGTTTCCCGATTCATGAGCAAAGCCCTGCGCTTGATTGGGTCTCTGAGAGGCAAGTCGGGCCGTGAGCTGCAAGACGACATTCGTCAAGTCGTCAATTTTGGAGTAAAGTTTGGCCATCTCCTTATCTTTACTTCTGAGCTGTTTTCGGAGCTCTTGGAGAAGTTGCTGCTCTGCGTTCTTGGGAGATTGGCTCATCTTCGCTTTCCGAGCCCGACTCCTCATGGACCGAAGGGTCTTTCTGCCTATCATCCTCATCGAGAGGGTTTTTGATCACCCAGCGGAGGCGGCTGTTCTTGGGAAGCGGCAACCACATTCAAGCCAGATTGGATTTTAGATGTGGTGGCTGTAAGTCGACGTTAGACACCCCACATGATGCGGGGAGGCGGAATAGGTAAAACAATCATTTTGTTTGAGTTAACATCGACTAACTTTACGGATTTTTGCTAAACCCTAACTAACAACTAACTAGAAGTGATTAACTACTATGATAAATGATTATACCTAAAGATTCAAGTCCTTCTTGTTCTTGTAGTTCACCTCCTCGTCGGCCTCCTCGATGTGATAGTAGATCCACCCGAGAGTTCTTTCTCCAAACTTTAACCTCTCACTTGAGATAACTAGGTGGTTATGATTGCTAATCAAGATAACCTAGAGGATATAGAGATGGATTATGGATTTATTAGTCTTGTTTGTTGGGGTAAAAATTTACACCCCGGTTGACCAAGTCAAAATTAAAGTCAACCCCAAGCCAAGTGGGCCCAAGCCCAGATCCAGTGGGCCCATACCCGGGTCGAGTCCGAACATGAAGCGGCCGGCCTCCCCCCATGCCAAGATAAAAAATTTTGTGATAAATAATTTTGTTGTATTTTTTTTATTTTTATTTTATGAATAAATGTAAGAAAATGGGCATAAAGCAAATTTTTGTAAAGCCTATGGCTTATGTGCAAAAAGAAATAACACATGAGCCATGGGATGGGCAAAATGGCATTTTTGAAGAGCCCAAGGGGCTACATGTAAAGTGTATAGCCTATAAAGGAAAAGATAATGAAAATATCTCAACAACTTTCTCTCTCTCCCCACAATCAATAAACCCCAGCCTACCTTAGGCATAGGGAATCTGTAATGCGCCTGACAAGCGCGCGCGTATTCCTATCTCAATAGGGTGACGAAAAACACCCTACAGACTCTGGCACGCCCGGTGGGACCTTTCTCTCCTCCCATATCTCGGGTTAAGCGTTCATGCGAACTCATTTAACATATACTCCGATGTTTGTACTGAAATAATTTCTTTCTTTCGTGCAGCAATCAACTTTCAATGACGATGTCTCCTAAGATGAATTCGGCTTACGACGCGACCCCGATCTTGTACGTAGTCAAGATCAATGCCCGCGTAGTTCTCCCCTCCAGTCTCAGCCGGCAATGGGAGGAACCACCCCGTCAATTTGGTTCTATCGTCATCTACCCTGCTGGAAGCGCTCATCTGGCGGAGGTCACGGCAAACCAAGCGGTCAAACCAATCTCAAGAGGAAGGAGGCCGAACGTTGTGGTCGCCAGAGCGCCCCACCCCAAAAGCAAATCTGTATTCGAACGACTCTCCACTGTTCCTAATGGGGGCAAGGCCGTCTACACCAATGGGGCTACGAAGCATCTCCAGCAAGCTCAGATGGTGCCCTTGACAATCGCGCGAGCAGGAATCTTCTCTGGGCTCTCTATCACTCGATCTACGGCGTCTTCCCGAAGAGCCGAAGTCTGCCGAGTGCTTAAAACAGAAAAGTTAAGGCAGAAGCAGCTCAGGTATCGAGCCAATAAGAGGGCCAGGACTCCGGCCAGATGGAGTCATGTGAGATTCCAAGAGCAGAGTCATCCTGCGACGACGGCTGAGTCGGCCGTAAAAATCAGCAATTCCTTCGAACCTTTGAAGTGGGTTCAGAAAAATGCCATGACCACCAGAATCAAGAAGACATCGGTCCGAACGTCGCAACAAAAAGACGTGTCCCGGCCTTAACAGAAAAAGTGTGACACTGTCTCTTCAAGGGTCTATCAGGCGCTCTGTGCCACGCGAAAGCAGCGGGGCAAGTCCAGAAAAGAAGCGTCGGCACCATTCAAGAAGCTGGTCAGGCCAGCCACCTTCAATCGACTGCCCGTTACCGAAACAAGAGGGCCAAGACAACGATCCGTGAAATCAGTCGCCGATAATAAAAAGACGGCTGGATATGTTGTCCATACGCTATATGGCGGGCGGGCGCCCCAGCGACAACCTTCGCAGCAAAAACAGGGATGAGGCCACCACATCTCAAGCCCAATCTGGCTTGAATGTGGTCGCCGCTCCCCAAGAACAGCCGCCTCCGCTGGATGTTGAAAACCCTCTCGAAGAGGACGATAGGCAGAAAAACCCTTCGGTCCAGGCAGAGTCAAGCTCGGAGAGTGAGGAAGAGCCGACTTTCCGCCCCAGGACCGCGGAGCAAGAGCTGCTCCAAGAGTTGCGGAAACAGCTCAAGAGCAAAGATAAAGAGATGACCAAGCTCTATTCGAAGATTGACGACTTGACGAACGTTGTGATGCAACTTACGGCTCAAATTGCTCGAGCGCCTCCCAATCAAGCACAAGTCGCTGTTTACCGTCGGAAATCGGGAAAGACTGACGTCTTGCCTGAATCTGGGGGCAGATGCTATTTGGTTTTATCCGTCCACCTCTCCGAAGATGCCAAGTTGATTTATGGCACCGTGTATCGGAGGTTTAGACGGATGCGGCCGATGTAGCAGACTTCGTCAGATTCCCCCTCGCTTGAGAGGTTTTTGATTGTGGGGACGCTCTTCCCTGCAGGCGCAAGCCCCTGCAGTTAATTACGCTACCGCACCGCGGTAGCAACTTTCTCCTTCTCCAGAATTTCACTTCGTGTCGTGGGTGTTTGTTTTGTTTGTGGTTGCCCGTGGATTGTATACGGAGACTAATTTATGTCGTCGCCCGTAGGACGTGGATTAGTCCAAATCCGTATTTTCTTAGATTTGGGTTTAGTGTTTTGGTTTAAGGATACGTTAGCCCTATTTAAGGCTAAGATCAACTTAAACTTTTGTTAAGGATACGTTAGCCTAATCTCCAGACTAAGATCAACTTAACGGGATCGTTTGGATCCGACAAGAGAGCAATTGGCTCTATTGTTTAGTTTAATGACGTTATGGTCGATTTCCAGTTTAGGGACATGGTTGTCCATCATTCCCATTTGGGGACGAACATTACGTTTCGGTCCAACGTTCCAATTTTGGGACGAATATTAGTTTAAGGACGTTTCGGTCCACGAGTTTAAGGACCCCGCAGTCCGTATCGATGTGTGGTTGTTGGGACCCATCACCTCTCTGACGTTGTTGAAGGATTACAACGATAGGTGTCAGAGGAGTTCAGAGATGTACCCTTGAACTGGATGTAAATTGATTTAAGAGAGCAGTCGTGCTCAGTCAATTTAATTTGAGGGCTTACGGCCAGAATTGGGCTAAGTCCAGTTGAAGATGTTCAACGTTTTTTTTATTTTTGGCCTATTAGGCCTATACTAGGGCTTTGCCCCTGTTTGATAACGCACTGCATTTCATTCTGGCCTGCTAGGCCTTTTTGATTTGGGCTCGGTCTCTTTATAAATGATACAGAGTATCTGTTTGGGCTCTGTCCTTCTTTAAAATAATGCTTTGTATTTAATTTGGCCTGTTAGGCCTTTTTTAATTAGGCTTGGCCCTTCTGTAAATAATGCAGTGCATTAATTGTCTGATATTGGCTTGTCAGGCGCTTTGCGCCAATTATTGAGCGCAAGCGCATGTGGAGGTGACACGTGTCACGCTAGCGCAGTGCGCTGCGCTGTTGCGCTGCTGACACGTGACGTGCTCTGGTGGAGTTGCGCCAATTTTAAAGAGCAATGCTCTATTTTTAAAAGCGCATAGCGCAAGTGGTTATGGTGCTGACACGTGGCGCTCTCTAGTGGCTTGCGCCAACCCAGGAGTGCAACAGTGCAGTTTTTGCAAGTGCAAGGTACTATTTCAATAACTTGATCCAATTTTGGATTCAAGAAAAGAATCTTTAAGATTCCAGAACCAATGGTTCATAAAAAAGTGTAAGTCACTGATTATTTATTTTTTATTGAAGATCATTGAACTTGTTCTTAGATCAATGATCTATTCAGAAAAAATTCTTCTTTTTTATAAAGGTTTTTACCTTTTTTCTCTTCTTGAGTTCTTCTCACAATCTTGATGATAATGTCGATGTTGATCCTTTTTGAATTGGGGTCTAGGGGCCTTTATATAGTGCCCATAAATTTGTTAAATTTGTTAAAGAGATCATTCTCTGAGTGGTATGGGGAATTTTCCCCACCGTTGGATCTTTTGATCCAAGGGCTTCTGTTTTACAGAAGACAATCTTCTTGTTTTAAGAAGAACAAAAAAATCTGACTATAATTTTAATTCTGTTTGGCGCAAACGCACCAGCGCTTGACACGTGTGGCGCAGCGCACCTACGCTGACACGTGTCGCGCAGCGCAGCGCTTGCGCAACTGCGCTGACACGTGTCGCGCAGCGCAGCGCTTGCGCAAACGCTGCGCTGCGTGACACGCTTGCACAACTGCGCTGACACGTGTCGCGCAGCGCAGCGTTTGCGCAACTGCGCTTGCGCAACTGTGCTGACACGTGTCGCGCAGCGCAGCGCTTGCATAACTGAAGCGTTGCTTCCTTTAATTTTTGTTTTTAAATAGAGCCTTGCTCTGATTGGGCGCGCTGCCTTGGGTGCTGCGCTAACGTATCATCTTTTGACACATGGCGCGTTGCGCGCAGTGCACAGAATTTGAAGCGTTGCTTCAATTTTTGAATTTTTGAAATTCGAACAGAGGTTTGCTCTGATTGGAGGAAACAAATGCCCCCCCACCGTTGCGCTCACGTGGCGCACATGTGAGTGCAGCGGTGGCAAGATCCTAGCCATTGGATCAACTGGTGAGTTGAAGGGGCGCAGGCGCCTATAAATAGGACCCTTGGTCCTTAATAAATGGTTTACCATTTTTCAAGAACTTTGATTTTCAGAGCCATGCTCTTGTTTTTAAGAACTTCAGAGCCTTGCTCTCGTTTCTTTTCAAGAACTCCAGAGTTCAGAACCTAGAATCATCTTAGGTAAAATTAAATTAAATTAAATTTAATTAACGGAGCTTTGCTCTCATAGATCTTTGATCTAAAGAAAACCCCTTTGGGGGTTTCATCAACAGAGCCTTGCTCTCAAAAGTCCATAGATCTACAGAGATCTTGTTCATGAGTTTTAACCCATGAACAGAGCTTTGCTCTTGGATCAAATGTAGATCTCTTTTTTTTTATTTGGAAATAAAGAACTCCTAAGAGTTTTCATGGATCTTTAAGATCCCAAAATTTTAATTCTTTCAAGAGTTAAATTTTTCTTTTGATGGATCTTTCCATTATTACCACAGAGCTAGGCTCTTTTTAGGAAATTTTTATTCCCTTGGGACCAGAGTTTGACAAATGTCACTCTGTGACAGAGGTTTGCTCTGAAAGAGGAGATTTTCTCCTTATTTCTAGGGATTTCCCATTAATGAGAATATTCTCTTGGGGATTAATTGACAGTCTCATCCAATGATGGGGCTGTCTTATTAACTGATGCACTGTCATCCAGATTTTGTGGGTCACCCTTTGGTCTCCGATCCACTGCATTGCAGTATGGTATAAATTTTAAAATGCCAAGCGTTGGAATTACAACACTGACGGCTGATTTTTGTCCCCTTGCAGTGAACTTGTCTACTGATTTGTCTTTCCCGTTTGTTCGCTCGGAGGGAGGATTTCCCCAGGCACCAGTGGACCGAGTGGTGCTCGCTCTCATTCGGATCATGACCCCGAGCACAAGAGCCTTCACCTGTGGGGTAGGTGGTATAATGAGATCATCCAGGGTCGCCGAAGTTTCAGTTCCACCACGCCGTCTGAGCCCATATTTTCGCTCCCCTATGCGGATGAACCCCCGGTGAAGTATGTCGTGGAGGTCAAAAATTGGAATTCGGATGACCTCCTCCAGACTGCAATTGGGGATATTCCCGTGCAGCCGCCGCCGGCAATAGACATTTTGGGGAGGCGAAT
This sequence comes from Agapanthus africanus, assembly GCA_030015575.1. Taxonomy (NCBI): domain Eukaryota; kingdom Viridiplantae; phylum Streptophyta; class Magnoliopsida; order Asparagales; family Amaryllidaceae; genus Agapanthus; species Agapanthus africanus. The sequence continues at coordinate 7,638,182 of CM057340.1, forward strand.
CTGTCAGGGTGAAGCACGCCCTTGGGGACAGGCCTATAACATTGGATTGACCCCGCGACCGCCCTCCGGATATTTGCAGTGGGCCCGGTACATCTTATCAGCGAAGAGGACTCATCTGATGAAGATTGGTTTGTATTCGGCCATCTATGTCTCGCTCTTTGAGTATCCCTCTCCTCCAACGTGGTGCGTTAAGACTTTTATTGAACAATGGAATATCCCCACCCACACCTTCCTGATGATGGACAGGGAAGTCTCTATCTCCTTGGAGGAGTTGGCCGATGAGGGGGGAGCATTACGAGAAGCTGCTTCCTCCTGACGAATACGTCTTTGCCACCAAGCCGCTGGTGTTTGATCTGACTCCGGAGAACGCTATTCAGCACCAGTTTCCGGGCTTGGTGAAGGTGCTGGACATCTATGAAGGGCTCTATCTGGAATCAGGCGTCCGGGGAGTCAGTTTCGCAGATTTTATCGCCCGCTTCATTCGACCGGAGTTTCTATCGGAGCGGAGCGAGAAGTTCGCCCAGCTTGATGACCCTTTTGGCTTAGGCTTGGACCGTCGACCCACATCGGAGGCTGATCAAAAGGATTTTTATCTCCCCGGCGCCACCGTCATGCCCCTGTCAGAAATCGCCGTCCCGGGCATGGATAAGGAGACCTTTTTTGTAGGGTTCCTGGGATTGTGGCTGTGCAGCTTTGCGCTCCCCATGCACCCGCGCCATATGCGGTCATCTGTTTTCTATCCAGCGCATCGGATGGTGGCTGGTCTGCAGTTGACAGTAGGAATCGCCGGGTTGACTCACCTTTATAATGGACTTAGCGTAGCGGCGGATGCTAATGAGCTTGGGGTGCAGCCTGCTAACTTCCCGATGCACTACTTCACCTCCTGGATGGAAATGCATGTGCACGGGGTGTTCGGCGCCCATAAAATCCCTCCGTTTTTTGAGAAGTACAGAGTCCCAAGAGTCATGCGGCTGGTCGGTACCTCGATCATGGTTGCGTCTCCGTGAGAGGCTAGGGGGCTGCTCCTTCGTCCACACCTGGTCGGAGCGAAGGTTTCTTTTTTGGATAAAGTCATAACCATAGGCTCAGAGACCACCAAGTCGGTAGTGCTGCCGCGTGATGATTTTAAGGACGGGGCTTCCATATTGAAAGCTCGGGAGATCCTCCACCTCTACTCCATTCGGCCGGGCTACCTGGTGTTTAGGCAGAATGAGACGGCGCTCTTCATGAGATATAACCCTCATCGGTTTACTCAGCAATCGAGCTATCACCAGGGGATCCCGATGGAAGCGTTCTTGGAAGAGCCCGTGGCCAGCCGAGAGGGGATAAAGAGTGCGATGCACCATTTCATGTGGCTTAACACGGGCTCCTATTTCTTCATCAGCGAGCCAAGCTGCGTTCCCAAGGTCCTCAACGCGTACGTGGCCTGGCACACGCACGCAATGGGTCCGGTTATCCATATGGAGAAGCGCATGCTGGTTGACCTCAAGGGTGCGCCCCCCGGCGGCGATCGCAAGGCTCCCTTGAAGCCAAGGACTCCGGTCATTCCTCCGCTGAAAGATGCCAGAGTTGTGCCACCGCGCGTGCTAAGCCCTCCGCGCGGATTGCCGCTCTGTGATACTGTAGATGCGCCACCTGCGCCCCGTGCTCTAGTGGAGACGGTAAATGTGGTTTCGCCGGAGTCCGGCATGGGTGCGGATATCGGTACCCGCCGCCCTAAAGTGCCTGCAAAGCGCAAGTCGATCTCGAGTGCACCCAGGGCTGGTGGGCAGAAGAGGAAGAAGAAGTCGCTCCTCTCTCTCGATGCTATCCTTGGTTTAGAGCCTGAGGTCCCTCTTACCGAAGGTATAAGCGAGTACGGCAGCAATAAGGGCCTCTCGGTAGATCCAGCAGACACCGATCTGGCGGTCGCCATTGCGGCTTCTGAGCGATCAGCCAGACTCGAAGCGTGGTTGGATAAACTCGCTTGAGTAGGTAATCATTAGCTGCACTCTTTGTCATTTTATCGCATTCTTATCATTATTTTTTTTACTAATACTTTCCCCCATTTTTTAACAGGTGTCACTACCGAAGACGCCATTGCTGCCTCTTTAAAAACTTTCCAGGAGGAGGAAAAGAAGCGCGCTTTAACGGGCGTTGGTACGTCCCGCCTTATTAAGTTTTTATCTTCTTTTCTGATGGCCAACCTAACCTTCTTCCTTTGTTTCTTTGTAGGGACCGCGCCAGCTGATGCGGGGATTCTCCCCGGGCCTGCTACTGAAGTCCCAGTCTCTTCGGGGTTGCCGCGAGAGCCTCAACTCGACAAGTCGACGAGGGATGCCTTGAAGAATTTGGAGGCATCTCTGTTCACGGACGACGACGCCTTAATGAGGGAAGCCTTGAAGAGCTCCGTCTTGACGACTCGAGAGGAGAGAAAGCGGTTAAGGTGCGAGGTGAAGACACGCAAGGTTGCTTTGGCCGTGGGAGCGGGCCCAAGCACCGTCCCTCGTGCTGATACTTCCTCAGAAGAGTCCCCGGTCGCTTTGTCCACAGCTCGCAGACAGGTGGCGCGTGCAGTTTGGGGTGCTAACGATAAGTCTACCTCAGGTGATGTATCTTTCAAAATTTTGTTGTAAGAATTGTAAATTTGTCGGTTCTTATATATCTTGTCTTGCAGGACCAAGTCCAACCGAAGGGGAGGCGGAAACCGTCGAACCTAAGGGGACAGAGGAAGAAGCACCGGCCGAACCCGAGCCGACGGTGGGCAACGTCGCCGGGGTTGCTGAGCCTGAGCTGGGGGCTGAGGGAGTTGCACCAGAGATGGTTGTTGATGCTGAGCCTGAGGTGGCGGAAAATGAGACGACCGCTATAACTGATCCTGGGCAGCGGCGGGCGGAGCATCTGAGACTGGTGACCCCATTGTAATGGCGGACGAGACAATGGCGACCGCCGAGCCCGAAGAAGTAGCGGGTGAGATGGGCACGACTCTTGGGGAAAAGCCAGCCGCTCTTTCTCAAGAGTCTGGCAATGTTCCAATTATTGCTCTCCCCGTCTACGGTCTTCCACCGTCTCCTGGTCGTGCGAGCACGACGACAGCCCCTGTCGAGTCTGGTGATGAGGCCACGGGAGGTGGACTCGTATCGATGGAGGAGGGAGACGCCTCTGTTTCGGCCGGCGGCTCATCAGGTAAATCTCAAATTACTGTCCCTTTTTATCTTGCAATCCTTTCTGACAAGTTTATCTTTGTTTTTAACGCAAGTGCGGCCAGTGCCGATGCTCCATTGCTCGAGGGAGCGCCGTCAACTACTGCCTTGGCGGTGGTCACCTCTCAGCCTTCCCTTGTACCATCGCAGATGTTGGAAGGTATGGATTTGCAACCCATTAGTTTTATCTTTCAGCTGCATAATTTATGTACTAATGTCGTACTATTGCGTCTTTTCAGGAGTGCTTTTTGATCACCTCTATCAGGTATTGTACCCGCACTTCTCCTTCCTATCTGAACTCGCTTCTTCCTCCGGTGGCGTTGGTGAGTATAGTTTCCAATTGACGTCTTTCTTCTTTTTTTCTAGTAATGGAATTATTTCTGACTCTTCTTTGTCATGATTGTAGTGCTACAAATCGAAGGAGGAGATGAAAGATCGGTCACACCACTGGCCCTTCCGGCCTTGCCGCCTGCTACAGCCGGTATAGTAAACTATCGCATCGATGACTTTTTTTTGTATTTCTTGAACCGTCATCTAATCGTATTTTATTTTTTCAGTTGTCGTTCCGATCCCGGCGCCCTTTGAGTCTCGTGTCACAATGCCGGCAGGCCCCTTTCTGAGACGTCCGTCTTCAAAGGGTGCCGTAATGAGCTTGGGTATGCTGAGCGGATACGTCGAGGAGCTTGATGCAGACGCTCTCCCCTCTGCCGCGGATTTCGCTGCGGAGGTTAACCCGATGTTGGCGGCGCTTGTGAATTTTCACGATGTAGGCGTCGTCGAGCTTTGGGTTAATCACTGCAGGGAAATCGAGGTCCGCCTGCATCAATCGGAGTTTATGCGCCCTGCTCCCGAGACCTTTGCCGCTAGCAATCAAAGAGCTGCGTGGATCGAGCAAAGCGCTTCTTACTTCCGTCACTTAGAACAAGAAGCGGCTTTAAGGCTGAGGGAATGCCAAGTGACCTCAAACGAGACGGCTCGTCTGCGCGCTGAGATTGAGACGAATGCTGCCCAGGTGAAGGCTATCTTCGAAGGCCTTCTGGAGCGTATCTCTAATGGGCTAAACTTGAAGCAGAAGCTTGATGCCGCCGAGCGTAACGCCCAAGGCCGCGAAGCAGCTCAGCAGGCCGTCGGGAAGCATCTTGCATCTTTCTTGCAGCAGCGGGCTCAAGTGGAGGCGGAACTGACGGTGGTGGCCGATCAGGAAAAGGCATGGAAGGAAGTGCGCGAACAACTGATAGGGCTATTTAAAACGCTTCCTTCCCAGTAGCTGCCCTTGTATCAATATACTTGTAAAAATTTTCTTTTTCGAATAAGATGTATCCATTCTTTATTCTTTTTGTACGATTCACCTTGTACTTGATTGAATTAATAAATAAAGATACACATTTTTTCTTTGCAATGTTTTGTATTATTTCTTTGCTTTCTCCCTTCTCTTATTATCAACATGCCGTCTTGATAAACATGGTTGACAGATAATAGAGTAAGCATCTTGGTTTCTTCAAGAGATAGCGATGGCTTAGGTTGCAGGTTCAGATCTGCTGCCTAAGACTTTTCAACTCCATGAGCCGTGAGGGTCTCATAGAGACTTTTCTCCCTACGGATCGAGAGGATCTCATAGGTGGATTTTCTCCTTAGGAATCGTGAAGATTCCTAAGTGCGTTTTCTCTTATAAGTCGTAAGGATCTTATAAGAGAATTTTCCCTTTTACGAGTCGAGAGGACTCGTAAGCGGTTGTTTCCCTCCTTGTCGAGATTCGACTTTGGAGAGTGAGACCCGTGGATAGTATGCAAGAGACCGTTTTAGACCGACTTGCAGGATTCCAGTGCTTAGGAAACAAGTTTTTTAAATCCCTGCTGCCTAAGGCTTTATCTTCCAAGTCGAAACGAATCGGGGAGTCCTCGCGAAGACACTAATTTCCTCACGGGTCGAGACGAATCGAGCAGTTCTCGTCACGGACACTAATTTCCCTGAGTTGAAGTATTTTGTCGAGGACGCTGGTTTCCTCAAGGTTGAAACGAATCGGAGTATTCCTGCGGAGACACTGGTTTCTCTGCGGGCCGACACGAATCAAGAGTCTCTCATCAAGGACGCTAGTTTCCCTGAATTGAGTTATTTGCCAAGGACACTGGTTTCCCTGAGGTTGAAACGAATCGATGTATTCCTGCAAAGACGCTAGTTTCTCTGCGGGTCGACGCGAATCAGGATGTTCTCGACAAGGACACTGGTTTCCCTGAGTCGAAGGATTTTGCCGAGGACACTGGTTTCTTCGGGGTTGAAACGAATCGGAGTATTCCTGCGGAGACACTGATTTCTCTGTGGGCCGACGCGAATCAGGAGGCTCTCATCAAGGACGCTAGTTTCCCTGAATTGAGGTATTTGCCAAGGACACTGGTTTCCCTGGGTTGAAACGAATCGATGTATTCCTGTAAAGACGCTAGTTTCTCTGTGGGTCGACGCGAATAAGGATGTTCTCGTCAAGGACACTGGTTTCCCTGAGTCGAAGGATTTTGCCGAAGAAACTAGTTTCTTCGGGGTTGAAACGAATCGGAGTATTCCTGCGGAGACACTGGTTTCTTTGAGGGCCGACGCGAATCAAGAGGCTCTCATCAAGGACGCTGGTTTCCCTGAATTGAGGTATTTGCCAGGGACACTGGTTTCCCTGGGGTTGAAAAGAATCGATGTATTCCTGCGGAGACACTGGTTTCTCTGAGGGCCGACACGAATCAGGAGACTCTCATCAAGGACGCTAGTTTCCCTGAATTGAGGTATTTGCCAGGGATACTGGTTTCCCTGGGGTTTGAAATGATCTCTGGTGGTCTTTCAGGTTCCATATGAGTTACCGTCAAAACCGTGAAGCTAGGAATTTGATCTTCGCTTCGTTTGCCGGCACTGCATCTGTTGTATCGAGACGAATGTCACAGTTGTCTCTAAGTTGTTGGTGAACCGTCGAAATTTGGCTTTGCTTTCTTGTGAAGCCTTTTGGGAAGGTATGGTTCCGCCTTTGTTTGTGCCCTTGGATTGTATACAGGGATCGATGTGATCTCAACTGTAGGAAAAAGGTTTCATCATTTTTTTTATTGCTTTATTTCCGCGATGCTCTATCATTTCAGCTTTTATATCGCGAAGGTTGCGATCGCCCAATCATTTCGGCTATTTTTCGCGGTGCCCAATCATTTCGGCTATTTATTTTATTTTTACTCGCTGCTTTTTATTGCGAGTTGCCCAACCATTTCGGCTGTTTTATATGCATACGTTTTTACTTGCTGCTTCTTCATTGCAAGTTGCCCCATCATTTCAGCTATTTTGTATGCATGTGCGGCCTACTGGCTTTTCGCCGTAAACATGAAATTAGACACCGATTTCGGCATCAGCACCGCTACAACTGGGATGTTGCCAGGAGCGAATCATCATTTGCCTTTGTCGATGTCGAACAAAGGTGGCTTAGCGAACAGGGTTAAGGTCCTGTCGACTAAGGCTTTTGACTTCATGAGCCGTAAGGGTCTCACAAAGCTATTTCTCCTTATAAGTCGTGAGGATCTTGTAGGTGTATTTTCTCTTTAGGAATCGTGAGGATTCCTAAGTGTATGTTCCTTTGTAAGTCGTAAGGATCCTACGCGAGGGTTTTCTCCTTGTAAGTCGAGTGGACTTATAAGGGTTGCTCATCATGCGTACATATCCCCAGTCACGGATGGGACTTGCTTAGGGAAATGTTTATTCGCGCCCGTGGATTGTATATAAGGGTCAGAATTGAACCACTTGTAGGGCAATATCGAAGGTTGTGGAGGTTGCTTAAGCACAGGTTTAGGTCTCTGTAACTTAAGACTTTCAAATCTTATGAGCCATGAGGGTCCCATAAGAGAGTTCTCCTTACGAGTCGTGAGGATCTCGTAAGTGTATTTTCTCCTTAGGAATCGTGGGGATTCCTAAGTGTGTTGCTCCCTTGTGAGTCGTAAGGATCCCACGCGGGTGGTTTCTCCTTACAAGGTCGAGAGGACCCTGTAAGTGTCTTTTAACGAGATTGCGCCCTTTCGGGTTTTCACAAACACTCGCCGGTAGTCCTGCTGTTTTTACTCACGGAGCCCTTTCGGGTTTTCATCTGTGCCCTTTTTGCTTATGGACATACCGTTTTTTTTATTCTTTTCATTCTCTTTTTTTTTACGAGGTCGCGTCCTTTCGGGTTTTCACGAACACTCGCCGGTAGCCCTGCTGTTTTTACTCACGGAGCCCTTTCGGGTTTTCATCCGCGCCCATTTTGCTTATGGACATACCGTTTTTTTTTTTTATTTTTATTTATCTCGTCAGCCTGAGGATGCTGCGGTAGTAGTTTAAGGACATTTCAGTCCTCAGCTAGTTTTAGGACGTAGTGGTCCGTCATTAGTTTAAGGACGTTTCGGTCCGTTGTTAGTTTAAGGACGTTTCGGTCCGTCATTAGTTTAAGGACGTTTCGGTTCGCTGAGGAGAAGGCCGGCTACTACTTATAAAGTTTGGGCTTAGGAAGATAGCGAGCGGACATAGTCGTCGTCATCTATCATTGACCTAGGCCGTGGCTCATTAAGCGTAATATTTCTTCAGGAAGCGACCGTTTATTGGCCTGAAAGGCCTTTCACCGTACATATCCATGAGTAGATAGGCTCCACCCTGGTAGACCTTGTCTATTATGTACGGGCCTTCATAGTTCGACTCGAATTTTCCCCGCTTGGCGCGATTGGGGATCATAGGTCTTTTGACCACTAGCACGAGTTTGCCTTGGCGGAATGTCCTCGGCCTAGTCAATTTTTTATATGAGCGCGTCATCTTTGCTTTATAAGCCTCCAGATTTTATTGCGTTATGAGCCGGGTTTCATCAAGGGCGTCAAGCTCCTCAAGCCGAAGGTGAGCATTTTCTTCGTCCGTCTGCTCGTAGTGGACTGCCACTCGCAGAGAGGGTAACTCTATCTCGAGGGGGAGTACTGCTTCTGTACCGAATACCAACGCATATGGCGTTGCGTTCGTGGCCATCTTGAACGTAGTTCGATACGCCCAAAGAGCCTCTTGCAGCCTCTCATGCCAGTCCTTCTTATTTCGGGACACCGTTTTCTTTATGATCTTTGTCAAGGTCTTGTTGAAAGCCTCCGCTAGACCGTTAGCTCGCGGATTATAAACTGAGGAATATCTCCAGTCTATATTGTGTTGTTGCGCGAAGCGACTGACCTTGTGGCTTCTGTAAGCTGGCCCGTTATCGGAGATGATCCGTCGCGGAGTTCCAAACCGATAAATGACGCACGTCTTGAAGAAATGGAGGATATTCGCCGTCTTCATTTCCCTCAGCGGTACTGCTTCTGCCCATTTGGAGAAGTAGTCAGTCGTCGCCAAGATGAACCGATGTCCCCTGGACGATACTGGTTCGATGGGGCCGACTATGTCAGTTCCCCACATTTCGAACGGCCAGCTAGCCACCGTTGGATGTAGTGGATTTGGATGCTGGTGGATGAAGTCCCCATGGATTTGGCATGAGTGGCATTGCTTCGCATATTCAAGGCAGTCCTGAATCATCGTTGGCCAATAGTAGCCCATCCGTTTAATTTTCAATTTCATCTTTGGGCCTGCTTGGTGAGAACCGCAGAGTCCGTCGTGAACTTCCTGAACGACTCTTTTCGCTTCGTCAGGTCCCAGGCATCTCAGCCATAAAGAATCAAACGACCTCTTGTACAGAGTATCATTGACGAAGGCGAAAGACAAAGCTCGTTTCATAAGCTGATGTCTTGAGGATGCATCTTCGGGCGTTCAATGGTATTTGAAGTAGTCTATAAAGACTTCTCTCCAATCCTCAGCCTTTTCTCGGTCTTTTATTTGCAGGGTCGTCTGCTCAGTCGTTCCCTTTTCTTCGGATGATTCCGGAGATATTTCTGCTGGGGCAAGCACCCGACGGCTTTGTACCACAATTCTGACGTCATCGAGGTTCTCGTCAGCCAATTCTTTAGCGAGCTTGGCTAATGCGTCCGCTTTGCTGTTTTCCGCGCGCGGTATGTTTTCCAAGGTGTAGGAAGGAATTTGGGTCAAGAGTTGTTGCACCTTTTCGCCGTACTTCACCAATTCTGGTTTGCACGTTTGGTAGTCGCCATTTACTTGGCTGACGACCAGTTGGGAGTCTCCGTATATGAGGAGGTTTTCAATTCCCATGTTGATGGCGATCTCGAGGCCTGCTATCAAAGCTTCGTATTCGGCTTCATTGTTTGTCCTCGGTTCTGTTAAGGAGAAAGCAAAGCGCATTATCCCTCCTTGTGGAGTCACGAAGATAAGGCCTACCCCCGATTTGATTATGGGCGTACTTTGTTTGCGCTTCTTCATGGAAGATGCTCCATCGAAATAAAGCTCCCATCGGGTATCACCACCGTCGATCGCGTCAAACGCATGTTCGTCTTGCAGCTCGCAATTCAGAGGAGAATCGGCAGGTATCGGATGCTCAGCGAGGAAGTCGGCGATGGCCTGGCCTTTCACTGCCTTGAGAGGTTGATATGTTATCGAGAACTCCATCAAGAGCAGGGCCCATTTAGCGAGTCGACCAGTCAGTATGGCCTTCGACATTAAATACTTAAGGGGGTCCACCTTCGAAATGAGACGAATTTCATGCGCCAACGCATAGTGCCAGAGTTTTGTTATCGCGAAGATCAACGCCAGGCAGTGCTTTTCGATAGGGGAATAATTGCTTTCTGCCCCCAGCAGGACTCGACTTAAATAGTAGAGTGCTCTTTCTTTCCCTTGGTCGTTCTCTTGCACCCATAATGCGCCTAAGGAGCCTTCGAGGGCAGTTGTATAAAGAATGAGAGGCTTTCCCTTGACCGGAGCAGCCAACACTGGCGGATTCTGGAGGTACTGCTTGATTTCGTCCAGCGCGTCTTGGCATTTATGATCCCAGACGAACGGGGTTCCCTTCTTCATCAGGTGGCCGTAAGGACGGCACTTGCCTGAAAAGTTGGCTATAAATCGCCGAATATACGCGAGCTTCCCTTGGAGAGACCGCAGCTGTTTGAGAGTCCTTGGCGGAGGCATTTCCATGATCGCCTTGATCTTTGACGGATCTATTTCGATACCTCGATGTCGGACGATGAATCCTAGGAATTTGCCTGGGGAAACTCCGAATGCGCACTTGAGAGGGTTCATCTTTAAGTTGTATTGTCGAAAGCGTTGAAATATGGTCTTCAGATGCTCGAGATGTTCCTCGTATGATCTGCTTTTCACCGCGAAGTCGTCGATATAGCATTCGACGATTTCGTGTATAAGGTCATCGAAGATCTTCGTCATGCCCCTCTGATAGGTGGCACCGGCGTTCTTTAGACCGAAGGGCATCACCTTGTAGAAGAATATACCTAGCGGAGTCCTGAAGGCGGTGTGCTTCTGGTCTTCGGGATGCATCTTTATCTGATTATACCCTGATGAGCCGTCCATGAAGGAGAAAACCTCATGAGTGAACGTATTGTCTATCATCAGTTCGGTGACTGGCACTGGGAAATCGTCCTTCGGGCAAGCTTTATTGAGATCCCGGAAGTCCACGCATATGCGCACCATCCCATTTTTCTTCATTACCGGGACGATGTTGGCGATCCACTCGGGATACCGAACCTCCTGGATGAAGCCAGAGTCGATCAGCTTCTTGACCTCAGCATTGATACTCATCTCAAGCTCGAGCCGCATTCTTCTTGGTGCCTGTTTGACAAGCTTGACGTCCGGGGATATCGCCAATTTATGCACAGCGATTTCCGGATCTAGTCCTGGCAATTCGGAATAGTTCCATGTGAAGCAATCTCTATGCTGTATGAGCACGTATTTTAACGCAGCCACCCTTTCTTCAGATAGCAGCTCGCTGACGAATGTCGGCCGCGGGTCGTTCGCCGTCCCCAACTCAATTTTCTTGAGGTTATCTGCGGTAGTATGTATTCCATCTTCCAGCTCTTTCGGCGCTGGTGGGAATTCTGAGATCACCTCGTCGTTGCTGTTTTCGAAGCACCAGGGATGGTCATCCATATTCTCGGGCTCTTCTTTTGATATTTTTATCATATGACAAGTACGAGCTCGCTTTCAAGACCGATGTGAATCTGGTCCTACCCTCATGGCTTTGTGCTCGTGCTTCTGTGGCGGCGTTACCCTCCAACTGTCAGATAGAGCGAACTTGCCGAACTGATACTGATCTTCGACCCAGTTCTTGAAGGTAAAGCAGTCTTCGAGAGGATGCCCTATCACTCGGTGATAAGAGCAATAATTTGGGTGTGAGACTTCGCCTGCTTTTTCGGGGTGTTTAGACTCCGGCAGCGTAAGCATTCGGTATTTTATAGCACGGTCAAGTATCTTCTTCGTCTTGTCTCGAGGAAAAGAGTATGCTCGACTCATCTTCTTTATAAGGGACAGATCTGAACCGCTCGATTCCCGCTTGCGTGGCTTCTCAGTCCCACTTTGTTGCTGTCGAGCGCCTTTTTCGCCTTTCGACTTGTTTCTGTCTCTGCGTCGAGCCTTTTTTGTGACAGGTTGACTGGGAGCAGCATTTTCACCTTTCACGGCCTGTTGGTGGAGGCGTTGCATTTTAGTTTTCTCATAGATGGCCATTTCACGGTTATGGTCGTCTCGGACTTTTTGACCAGCTTCCCTTATAAGCCTGTTCATTTGTTCTTCGAACGACGGACTGGGCACTTGTGCATCAAGGACTTTTACTGGTTCAGGATTAGCATCCTCCCATTGAGCATCCGTTTCTTCATCGAAGTCATGTACAACGTAGCAATCATAGAGTAGCTCTCGTTTCTTAGACCGAATGTATCCGAACCCGATTGTTTCCATCCTTCCACTAGGCAACTTGTGCTGAGTTCCGGGAACGTTCCAGACCCTGTCATAGAATTTGGCTTTTCGAGCGGTCTGTTTAAAGGGTATCCCCTGGCGCTTCAGCAGCCTCTTCAAGCCTTCTGTATAATATCTAGGCAAACGGATGGGCTGAAACCTGTTAAGCGTAGGATCCGCGCCGTGCCAGATTTCTTTCTCCACTTTGGTTTTTTCAGAGCGGTAGAATAGAATTGCTTTTTCGCCTTCTCGCCTGGGAGGGACATAGAACGTCCGTAGCTCCTCTACACTGTAGATATCAAGTGCATCCAGTTCTTTATGGTGTTTAGGTGGAACCATGGCGACTTGTAGACTTTGCTCTTCGTCAGCGGACGTTTGTATTGAAGGACGAGCGGAAAATACAGCATGGACTTCATCTTCTGAGTCACTACCAAAGATCAACGTAGGAACGGATGGTCCCGGTTTGTTGTATTGGGGCGGACCCGCATAAACCATCTCCTCTTCCTCCTCGGTATCACTCCCGAAGACAGGGATGGTGGCGTTAGCCTTGTTTTCCGGCTTGTGGCACCTTTCCGTGTCTTCGAAATCCGGTAAGAAGTATTTGGCATCTTCATATTTGCGGACCTCGTTCACGGAGAACGGGTTCAGTTCTCCCGTCATGGTATACTCGAGACCATCCTTAAAATATTTCATACACTGATGCTGTGTAGAAGGGATGATATTATACTCGTGTAACCATGGTCGGCCGAGCAGAGCATTGTAGCATGTCTTGGCGTCTTTGACGTGGAACTTAATGTCCGTGACGAGCAGCCCAAAGTGTAGCGTCAGTATCACAGACCCAAGAGTTCTTGATGATTGGGAGTCGAACCCGGAGATGGTGATCTTATCCCGAGTAAGGTGCTGGACGCTCATGCAGATTTCCTTTAATACCCGCACATTGAGGAGATTAACGGAGGATCCATTGTCGACCAGGATTTTGCCTATCTTTATATCATGGCAATACCCTGAGACATAGAGGGGGCGATTGTGTTCGCACGTCCCTAGGAGAAGGTCTTCATTGCCAAAAGTAATATCGGCCGTGTACACTTCTTCCAATTCATCCTTCATCTTTTCTTCGACGAGAAAAGCTTGGAATTGCTCCGGCTCCTGTGGCGCTTTGATCAATGAATCTCTTGCTTCTTTTGATAGTAGAAGGGCGTCAAGAATGCTGAGCTGCGAGGGTAGCTTTCTCAGATGCGCCAAGACGTTGTAAACCACTTTATTTTTCTTTGGCGGGTCCTTGGCAGTTAGCTCTTCCATGACTTGGTCATCTAGGGCGATATCCTCAGAGACCTTTTCTTTCCCTTTTTCTTTTTTGTTTGAGGGTCCGAGATTCTTTTCGGGTAGCGTCCAATTACGCAGCCGGATATTTTCGCGGACCTTCGGCTCTTCCTCTTTTCCCGAGATGGACTCTTTGAAGAGGGGCTAAGAGCCATTTTTTCGTTAGAGTCGCAACCGAATGTGAGAACTCGTGATCCCCCGGTGTTAACCATGCGACAATCGCCGGTAGTTCTGTTAAGCCGCTCGGTCGTACCTTTCTGCTCCCGGCGAGTTTTGCGCTTCTCTCGCTTAAAATGTTATCGGTGAGCAACATATCCTTGCCACCATCTATTGAAAGCTTTGCACTCTTCGGTGGGGTGCGAAATCTTCCGATGATATAAGCAGTAGGAGGGGTGCATTTCCGCTTCACCAGTAATGTTTCCTTCAGAGGATGGTAGCTTCATGCCCATTGATATGGCCTTAGCAAACCTTTTCCTCGTCTTGAATTTTCTTTTATCTGCGGTGGATGTATTTTGCTCCAGCGGGAGTGTCTCAGCTCTTTCGTCAAGTCGCTGGCGCTTGGCCCTTTCAAATATGGCCATCTCGCATTCCCGATCAGCTTTACTTTTCAACAGAGCTTCATTGAGGAATGCATCAATTGTTTCATCCGATGGCCCCAGAATTTCCGGTTTAGGATCTGCCCCCAGCTTTTCAGCGCAAGGAATTTCCTTATCGTCTGTAAACGAATGGGAAATCATATGACAGCTCGCCACGTATTCCTCGGATTCATCCGATGAACTCTCTCCCTCATCTTCCTCTTGAAAGACATGGTTGAGGAACTCTTGGAGTGTAATGGGAGTCTGTGCTTTCTGGTTGTATTCTTCCAGCGCGTAAATTTGTTTTTGTAAGTCCGTGCACTTGTCGCCAGGCTTCACGGGCTTCTTGGATTTCTTTTTCTTCTTCTTTGAAGATTTTGACAGCTGGTTGCGAGTGCTTGGACCACCACCATCGATCTTTGGAGTTGGGCGCGGCTTCAACATCCCTTCAATGATCTGAGCTTCCAACGGGTTCTTCCACCGGATCGTTGGGCATGTTTGAAGATCGTTCAGCATCCTTTTTGTTTTGGCTGATAGCACAACTTCCCATGGAGTTTCTTCAATGAAAGAGCACGTTGCCTCCGGCGTACTCATCCTTTTAGAGGTGTGAGGTTGCGGCGGATTCACCTTCCATCTGTCGGACAACGCGAACTTGCCATGTTGGTACTGGTCTTCAATCCAATTTTTGAAGACGTAGCAATCTTCGATCGGATGACCCAGTACTCGGTGATAGGGACAGTAATTGGGATCATGGACGTCGTTTGGCTGCGACGGACGTCTTGGATCCGGCAGATTAATGAGTTGGTTGCGCAATGCCAGCTCGAATAATCTTCTCGCTTTATCTCGGGGAAACGAGTAAGAACGATCTAGCCTCTCCTCAAGGGGTACATGCGGATGCATATTATTTTGACGGACAGCCGGTTTCAAGTTGCTCGGCTGTTGTTGAGCATTAGCGACGACAATTGCTTTTCCCTTCCCCTTCTCATTTCGAGAGTCCGGCTTTGGAGGGGGAGATCTATGGCCCATCTGATCCATTTGAGCTAGCTTGTCGATCAGGGCCTGGAAGGTAGTCGGCTTGAAGAACATCATGAATTGCGAGATGGTCGCTTGCGGATCGAGGGTTCCCACAACATGCCTACCGCAGGAGCCTCTTCGATGCGTTGTTCGCATTTTGACCATAAGTTCCGCCACCGTATCGCGTATTGGACCCATGTCTCGCCTGGCTTCACCCTGGCATTAATCAATGCCGTCATCGGGGTGCGTTCGCTGGCGCTTGCAAAATGCTGGGTAAACAGCAGTTCCATCTCCGCAAATGTCTTGATAGAGTCATTTGGGAGCTCAGAGTACCACTCGAACGTTGTATCTGACAAGCTGCCGACGAACTGGCGAAGCAACAATTTATCATCACCGCCGATGTTGCCGCAAAGCGCCCTGAACTGGGCAACATGCTGGTGGGGATTGCCCGTCCCCTTATAGACATGAAATTTCGGTATCGTATAGCCCGGCGGGGACTTGATCTGATCGTACCAGCTCGGATATGGTCGTCCTGTTTTTACGACCTGACCGACTGCCTCAGTCACATGATGAACTCGTATCTGTTGGGCTATATATTCGTCCAAGTCAGCTTTGGAGATTGTCTCCTCCTTAGCTGTTGACAGAGCCGGTGGAGGATTTGACGTTTCTCCCCTGTCGTCTTCAAGGACGATCGGAGGATCTTCTTCAGCAGGAGGATCTTGTTGGATCATCATACCCACCATGTCCTGAAACAGAAGGGCCATTCGCTTTATATTGGCTGCTTGTTCTGCAGCCTCTTTGTCCTTCTTTTCCAGTATCCTGCAAAGGAACTCGGCGTCGGTTTCTTGCTCCTGGCGTTGATCCGAGGACGCTTCAGGGCTTTCTTTTGGCCCAGTGAGTGCGGCCATCGCATTCATCATTTCTTGGAGCTTCTGTTGTTGCTCCTGAGCTTTGGTCATTGACCGTGTAAGCGGTCTATGACTTGTAGATGCACGGCTGTCCTCCTTCCCCGATGCCATGTATACAGTATGGAATACAATGCCCCCGGACTTAGGGCGTTTGGGCTCGCCGCCTTTGACATTTGCCGCAGGCGTGGGAATTTTCTCCGGCCTCCTTCTCTTGTAGGCCATTGAAGTTGAAGGGGCCGTTGCAGCGGGCACCCTGGCGGTTGTCGTCCTTTGCTGTTTAACAGGACGATTCTTTTCTTCCTGCACTTTCGCCCTCTTCTGCCGGCGATAGTGATCTTGGTCTATTACTGAGTCTTGAACCCTTCGCCAGACCTTATAAATTTTGGAGGATAGCCGTTGAGGGGGCTGCTCCAGCTTTGTATCTGTAACACTCTCCGCAGGTGGAGGAGATCTTTTTAGCGTGGCAGTCGGAGAGTTCTTGCGTACCCTCCTTAGTGGTTCAAAGCTGTTCCCAGTTGGAACAGCAGCATTAACTTCCTTCATCGGAGCCGGTGGAGTTAGCCCTGAGGGGGAGTTGCCCCCGGCTTTCCTTACTCGGCGCCAGTGGCGACGTCGAGTGTGACGAGCCGTTGGGACTGGCTCGGCGATAGAGACAGCTTCTTCTTGCCCCCTGTCCGAACGAGGTGCTGCTAGTGTCAGCCTCTTAAAGACTGATGTTGTCCTTTGAGTGGCGATGTTCAATCTGTCAAAGACAGATCCTCGAGCAGGAGCAGGAACCGGAATAGTCGGCCTTGAAAAGACTGACTCTTTAACAGGAGAAGCCGCCTTGACGACTTCTGGAGCAGGGCGGCTGTCTTTCTCGGGACGGCTATTTCAGGGTTCATGGGCTTCCTGGCGGGCCCATCAGAGTTCTGGCTTAGCCTGGCAAAGACAGAGGCTGCCAGTTTGATATTGGATGACCCGTTGAAAGGGGCCATTGTAGCAGTGAGCCGATCGAAAACCGACTTCTTGTTCGCTTCTGGTGCGGGCACTGGCATGGTGAAGCTTGCAGGCGGGAGCATGGTCCCGAAAAACAGACTGGTGGTGGCCTGGGTCACCTGGCCCACCGGCATGGCAAGGATGGAGGTCGCTTGAGGCCCATAGGATACACCTCCAGGTGAGGTGGAGCGTTGGTTGCACTGGCACTTTGAACAGCTCGAGCAGTTGTAGGCCATTGATGCTTGATTTCTGTGCCAGGCAAAAGACCAAATCTTAGTAACTTGAAACCCAAAGGCAACCATTAACAAACCGCGATTCGTTCGCGAAGACGACACACGAAGTGTGGAGTGGAAAGAGGAAAAGGTCCCACCGGGCGTGCCAAAATCTGTTTACTGCCGGAAACCGGGAAAGACTGACGTCTTGCCTGAATCTGGGGGCAGATGCTATTTGGTTTTATCCGTCCACCTCTACGAAGATGCCAAGTTTATTTATGGCACCGTGTATCAGAGGTTTAGACGGATGCGGCCGATATAGCAGACTTCATCAGATCCCCCCTCGCTTGAGGGGTTTTTGATTGTGGGGACGCTCTTCCCTGCAGGCGCAAGCCCCTGCAGTTAATTACGCTACCGCACCGCGGTAGCAATTTTCTCCTTCTCCAGAATTTCACTTCGTGTCGTGGGTGTTTGTTTTGTTTGTGGTTGCCCGTGGATTGTATACGGAGACTAATTTATGTCGTCGCCCGTAGAACGTGGATTAGTCCAAATCCGTATTTTCTTAGATTTGGGTTTAGTGTTTTGGTTTAAGGATACGTTAGCCCTATTTAAGGCTAAGATCAACTTAAACTTTTGTTAAGGATACGTTAGCCTAATCTTCAGACTAAGATCAACTTAACGGGATCGTTTGGATCCGACAAGAGAGCAATTGGCTCTATTGTTTAGTTTAATGACGTTACGGTCGATTTCCAGTTTAGGGACATGGCGGTCCATCATTCCCATTTGGGGACGAACATTAGTTTAAGGACGTTTCGGTCCAACGTTCCCATTTTGGGATGAATATTAGTTTAAGGACGTTTCGGTCCACGAGTTTAAGGACCCCGCAGTCCGTATCGATGTGTGGTTGTTGGGACCCATCACCTCTCTGACGTCGTTGAAGGATTACAACGATAGGTGTCAGAGGAGCTCAGAGATGTACCCTTGAACTGGATGTAAATTGATTTAAGAGAGCAGTCGTGCTCGGTCAATTTAATTTGAGGACTTACGGCCAGAATTGGGCTAAGTCCAGTTGAAGATGTTCAACGTTTTTTTATTTTTGGCCTATTAGGCCTGTACTAGGGCTTTGCCCCTGTTTGATAATGCACTGCATTTCATTCTGGCCTGCTAGGCCTTTTTGATTTGGGCTCTGGCCCTTTATAAATGATGCAGAGCATCTGTTTGGGCTCTGCCCTTCTTTAAAATAATGCTTTGCATTTAATTTGGCCTGTTAGGCCTTTTTTAATTGGGCTTGGCCCTTCTGTAAATAATGCAGTGCATTAATTGTCTGATATTGGCTTTTCAGGCGCTTTGCGCCAATTATTGAGTGCAAGCGCATGTAGAGGTGACACGTGTCACGCTAGCGCAGTGCGCTGCGCCAGTGCGCTGCGCTGTTGTGCTGCTGACACGTGGCGCACTCTGGTGGAGTTGCGCCAACTTTAAAGAGCAATACTCTATTTTTAAAAGCGCATAGCGCAAGTGGTTATGGTGCTGACACGTGGCACTCTCTAGTGGCTTGCGCCAACCCAGGAGCGCAACAGTGCAGTTTTTGCAAGTGTAAGGCACTGTTTCAATAACTTGATCCAATTTTGGATTCAAGAAAAGAATCTTTAAGATTTCCGAACCAATGGTTCATAAAAAATTGCAAGGCACTGTTATTATTTATTTTTTTTATTGAAGATCATTGATCTTGTTCTTAGATTAATGATCTATTCAGAAGAAATTCTTATTTTTTATAAAGGTTTTTACCTTTTTTCTCTTCTTGAGTTCTTCTCACAATCTTGATGATGATGTCGATGTTGATCCTTTTTGAATTGGGGTCTAGGGGCCTTTATATAGTGCCCATAAATTTGTTAAATTTGTTAAAGAGATCATTCTCTGAGTGATTTGGGGAATTTTCCCCACCGTTGGATCTTTTATCCAAGGGCTTCTCTTTTACAGAAGACAATCTTCTTATTTTAACAAGAACAGAAAGATCTTACTATAATTTTAATTCTGTTTTGCGCAAACGCACCAGCGCTTGACACGTATCGCGCAGCGCAGCGCTCACACGTGTCGCGCAGCGCAGCGCTTGCGTAACTGAAGCGTTACTTCCTTTAATTTTTGTTTTTAAATAGAGTCTTGCTCTGATTGGGCGTGCTGCCTTGGGCGCTGCGCTAACGTATCAGTTTTTGACACGTGGCGCGTTGCGCGCAGCGCACGGAATTTGAAGCGTTGCTTCAATTTTTGAATTTTTGAAATTCGAACAGAGTTTTGCTCTGATTGGGGGAAACAGTCGCTACTCATGAGCCGGATGATGACAATACGAAGCGGCTGGTGCCTGTCCCTTTGGGTCCAAGATTCGTCGAGCCGCACGAAAGCCGACCACATTCCGCTTCTGGGGACGCCTTGGCCCCAGATAACACTATCCCGTTAACACAAGATCGGATAATGGATTTGGTCACCAGCAAAGTTAAAACATTGGCGGCCGAAGCTGAAGCTCAGAAAGAGATTGGCAATAGTGGGCGGCCATATCCCGCACAGTACGATCTGATCGAGTTCCCGAGCGGCTACGTCATTCCTAAGTTCGGAAGATTTGACGGGACGGGAAATGCAAATCAGCACGTCGCCCACTTTAAAGCATCGTGCGGAAATACAGGGGGCAATGATGCGCTCCTTCTTCGTCAGTTTGTCAACAGCCTGACCGGTGTCGCTTTTGACTGGTACGCGAGTATACCAAACGGGTCCGTCATTACCTTTGCCCAAATGGAGTCTTTGTTTCGGCAAAGGTTCATGAGTGTCAGTGATAAAATCTCCATTGCTGACCTTATGAGGACCAAGCCGGGGAAGAATGAAAGCAACACCGACTTTATTACCCGATGGCGTAATCTCACTGTCAAGTGCGAACCGCCGCTGGAGCAGGACCAGTCCGTCAGCCTTCTCATTGGGAACCTCAGAAATTGGATGGTCCCATTCTTGTGTACAGCAGGTCTTAAGACATTTCAAGAGCTAACCAAGAAAGTCCAAATGCTGGAACGCTCGAAGCAAGAGTCTACTCCTGACTCTCAGGGAGACAAGACTTGGAAAAGCAAGCGGGGCGACAACCGTAGAAGCGGGAGTTCCAGCAGTACCAATGTCTTTAATGCGTCCGACAGTGAAGAAAAGCGAAGGGCGGGCGAATCCAAAACCAACCGGTCTCGAAAGCCAGTGCTGGGAGGAGAAAGGCCTTCCCTATAGGAGAAAAAGAACAAGGTTTACTCTTTCAGAAGGGACAAGGTCCGGAAGATATTTAAAGATGCCTTGAACAACGGTCTACAATTGCCAGAGTCGAAAAGATCTCAAGAAGCAAAAATGACCGACAATCCCCTGTATTGCCCATACCACCGAGTAGTGAGCCATGCGATCGAGGATTGCTATATCTTCAAAGACTGGGTCGAGAAGCAGTACAAGGCTGAAGAGATCAAGCTGTCCAAAAGTGTGTTGGTGAACAATCAAGTTGCAACCACCAACTTTATACAGACAGAAGCTGAAGCCTTCTGAGAGCAGACAGCCGAACCCGCTGCCCTGAGAAATGAAACGGACTCATCGCGGCCTCCATGGAGTACACACATATCTAACAAGACGAAGAAGATACTAAAGCTACTTCAGAAAGAGCCCAGAACGGAATGGGAAGGGCAGAAGAAGCCTGCCGTACCAGCTGCCAATGCGGCTCTATCAGGCTCAAAATCCAAAAAGCTCAAAAAGAAGAAAAGTGCAGCTAGGCACGAAAAAGAGTCTGCAGGGAGATCGACCATTCAAAAATATGTCGATTCCCTCGAAGACTATGAACAGAAGGAAAGAACTCTAATTCAATTGAAAGAGTTCTTCCCTGTTGAGGCAACGGAGATTTTGGAGGAATTGGATGAAGACTCCAATGAAGAGATCCCAGTAGTGACCTGCTACGCCATTCATCTTGGAAGCGACTCTGAGGGAGAGCTCTGTTTTCCCGTAGAGGACGAGGAGCTTGCTACAATGGCCAACCAGGTCCAGCTCAGAAGCGGCAGGGCCCTACCGCCAAATCAGGGAAACGCCTTAAAAGGAAAGGAGAAACAGGTAGCTAATGAGGAAGATGGCAAGGAACCGGCGAATGAAGATTCGAGTGCTCCCCCGGTGGACTATAATGTCTTGGCTCACCTCCGAAAGCTTCCGTCTCTCCTTAGCATCTACGATGCCTTGGTTCTATCTCAAGAGCTTAGAGATGTTCTCATTCATGCTCTACAAAACCCTGAGCGGTATCAGGCTCGCTTTGCGGAAATTAATATGAAAGAAACTCAGTACATTTTGCAAGCCGCCGCAGTGACGTTTAAAGACGAAGACTTGCTACTGGGAACGGCTGAGCATAATCGGCCGCTTTACGTGACCGGGTATAGTGACGGAGATCGGATTAATCGCATATTGATCGATCCAGGGTTCTCAGTGAACATTATGAACTTGCGAACTCTGAAGAGTTTGTCAATGGACGTCCGACACCTCTCAAGGGAAAGGATTGTCATTCAAGGCTTCAACCAAAATTGCCAGCAAGTTCTGGGGTCCATAGCTCTGCCAATCAAATTTGGGGATTTGCAAACAGAAGCTAAGATATACGTGATCGACGCTGACACGTCTTATAAAATTCTCTTGGGACGGCCATGGCTCCACGATTACGGCATCATTCCGTCAACTCTCCATCAATGCATGAAGTATACTAAAAATGGAGAAGAAAGACGCATTGACTGAGACATCCAGCCGTTCGGTGTGCATGAAGTCAGATATGAAGATTCTCAGTACTTTATGAACCACCAAAATGCTAAGCCACAACTGACTGGGGATGGAGCGGCCCCAAGACTCAAAAGCAAATCTGAGCCGGCTGTCACTTTCAAGAGCAAAAACGCCCAAGTGCGCCCACGTTTCGGTAGTGACATTGATGAGTCCGACGCTGGAAGTCCGTCCTTCCGTAAAACTCGCCCTCGTTTCGGTAGCGATACGGACAAATCAGATACTGAAGGCCCATCCAGCAGCAAAGTCTGCCCTCATCTTGGCAGCGACACTGAAGAGTCGGAGGAAGAGGACCTGCCTTGCAACAACTGTGCAGATTGGGCCCCCATGCGACAAGCGAAACTACGAGAGACCCTCGAAATTGCAGAAGGGTCCCTAGCCTTCACAAGGGTACCGGAGCAGATATGTAAAAAGCTCGATGCGTTGTCAGTCTCCACCGTGGACCAGCTGAAAACTTTCTACGTGCCCGGAAGGAAAAGTGGATAGAAAGGCATCCTTTTTTATGGGTCAAACCCCGTTGTGCACCCGGACGATTTGTCTGTCGCGTGCCTTCCATATGAGAAAGGCATAAGAGCCATCCTCAATCCCAAATACTATGCGCCCGAGATGCAGGAATACTTTAAAAAGTGCGGATACCGGTTATATTAAACGGAGTCCGAAGCAAAGTTTTACGAAGGGCTATGGCATCCACCTCAGGTCCGAGCACTCATAGATGGACGAATTCCAGATGGGCGGGGCATAGGCTTCATCCAGCCTGATTCTAAGGCATGCTACATGATCCATATTGGGGAAGCCAGCGAAGAGTCAAATGATGAAGACGAGCTAGCCGAGTCAGAAGAAGCTCATCAAGAGCTCGAAGATGGCGGACAAGCAACCTTTGACGAGCTAATCGAGATTGACTTAGGAACGCCCGATAATCCAAGGCCGACCTACATCAGCTCACTCTTGTCAGAAGAAATGAAAGAGCAGTTAATTGCCCTGCAGCATGAGTTCGTCGATTGCTTCGCGTGGACATACAAAGAAATGCCTGGCCTTTCCCCTGAAGTGGCCGTGCATAAGCTGGCTATATCTCCTGATGCTAAGCCAGTCAAACAGGCTCCTCGAAGAATGAGAAGGGAACTAGAAGAAAAGGCCATCGAGGAAACCAAGAAGCTCAGCGACGCCGGCTTCATCAGGGAAGAGAAATATGCGGACTGGATCGCATGCATAGTCCTAGTGAAGAAGAAAAATGGGCAGATCCGAGTTTGTGTTGATTTCAGGGACCTCAACAAGGCATGTCCTAAAGAAGACTTTCCGCTACCGGTCATGGAAATGATGGTCGATGACATCTCAAATTATGAGTTGTTCACCTTTATGGATGGCTCGTTTGGATATAATCAGATCAAGATATCGCCTGAGGATGAAAAACACACAGCATTCCGAACCCCGATCGGAATATACTGCTACAAGGTGATGCCGTTCGGACTGAAGAACGCAGGTGCTACGTACCAAAGGGCAATGACCAATATCTTTGATGACCTAATTCATAAAGTCGTCGAATGTTATGTTGATGATCTGGTCGTCAAGACTAAAACCAAGGCCGATCATATCCAAGATCTTAGGACCATTCTCACTAGGCTGAGAGAGTACGATCTGAAAATGAATCCCCTGAAGTGCGCCTTTGGCGTGTCATCGGGAAAATTCCTGGGCTTCATAGTCTGACATCGAGGGATTGAAGTTGACCCATCCAAGATAAAGGCCATCATGGAGATGCCCCCTCCGAAGAGTCTGACGCAGCTGAGATCTTTTCAAGGTAAGCTTGGTTATATACGGAGGTTTATCTCGAATTTATCGGGAAGATGTAGGCCCTTCTCAAAGCTCATGAAGAAAGGAGCTCCTTTTATCTGGGATGCCGAATGTCAAGCAGCGTTCAAAAGCATCAAACAGTACTTGTTGCACCCTCCAGTGCTGGCCGCTCCCATTCCAAATAAACTGCTGATTCTCTACACCACAGCGCTAGATGAGTCACTCGGTGCGCTTCTTTCCCAGAACAACGAGGAGGGAAAGGAGAATGCCCTCTACTACCTCAGTCGAACTTTAGTCGGGACGGAACACAGCTATTCCCCGATCGAAAAGCAATGCCTGGCTCTGATATTCGCTGTGAAGAAGCTGAGGCACTATCTGCTTGCTCATCGAGTTATGTTGATCTCCAAAGTCGACCCGCTCAAACACTTAATGACCAAGGCAAGCCTAGCCGGCAGAATGGCAAGATGGGCTGTCATGCTACTTGAGTTTGACATAGTCTATACTCCTCAGAAAGCAGTAAAAGGGCAAGCTCTTGCATACTTCCTTACTGCCCATCCCATATCAGAGGGGTCACCGCTTAATTGTGAGCTACCCGACGAACAAGTGCTGCACCTAGAGGAAGATGAGCCATATTGGGATCTCTACTTCGATGGAGCCTCATCAGTGAGGAGCTCCGGCAAATCAGGTGTCCCGCAGATAAAAGCAGGGATAGGACTGGTGTTCATCACGCCATCGATGGGAACCCTACGACGTTCTTTTGCTCTCACTGAGCCTCGAACAAACAATGAAGCTGAGTATGAAGCTCTGATAGCTGGTTTAGAGCTTGCCATAGAAATGGAAATCCGTCGGCTACGGGTTTACGGTGACTCCCAGCTCGTCGTCAACCAAGTAAGCGGCGATTATAAGATATACAAATCCGAGTTAGCTCGGTACAGAAGCCAAGTGGTAGAACTCATGAAACGGTTCACTCATATTGAACTAATAAGAGTCCCTAGAGCGTTGAATGGAAAGGATGACGTACTCGCTCGCTTAGCCAAGGAGCTGGCTGATCCTGACATGGACAAAATTCTGATCACGGTCAGGAGCCAGAAAATTCTATCCCCAGTCTCTCTACGAGAAGAGGAGAGCGCGGAACAGAAGAACACTCCTGCCGAAGAAGCTTCGATCATCCAAGACGAGCCCGATTGGAGAGAACCCTTCATAGAGTACCTCCGATACGACAAGCAGCCCGAAGGAAAATCTGCGAGGATTCAGTTGAAAAAGAGGGCTCTCCGATATGTGTTTGTAAATGACACTCTATACCGCAGGTTATATGACCAACTCTGGCTCAGGTGTTTGTCATTAGCCGAAGCCCAAAAGGTCATGAAAGAAGTTCACTCAGGCGTTTGCGGGGCTCACTAATCCGGCCCCAAAATGCGGCTTCAGATCAAACGGCTTGGATATTACTGGCCCACCATGATAAGGGATTGCGAAGAGCATGCAAAGAAATGCCATCTCTGCCAAATCCATGGTGATTTCATTCACAAGCATCCTAATCCGTTGCATCCTACGGTGGCGTCGTTGCCCTTCGAAGTTTGGGGCACCGACATAATTGGCCCAATTGATCCTCCGTCATCCAGAGGCCACCGGTTCATATCGGCCGCAACAGACTACTTCTCTAGATGGGCTGAAGCTGTCCCGCTAAAAGAAGTCAAGACAGAAGATATTCTGACATTCTTCCAGCATAATATTCTATACCGCTTCGGTACACCAAGAAGAATCATTTCTGACAACGGGCCTTCTTTCAAGAGCTTCAAAGTCTCAAGGTTCGCTACTCAGCACAAGATAGACTGGAGATATTCCTCCATCTATAATCCAAGAGCCAATGGGCTAGCCGAAGCTTTCAATAAGACTCTATGCAAGCTCCTGAGGAAAAATGCTTCAGCCAACAAGAGAGACTGGAATCTCAAACCTCACGAGGCGTTGTGGGCATATCGTACCATGCACCGTACACCAACCCAGTCCATTCCATACTCATTGCTCTTCGGAGTGGAGGCGGTCTTCCCCCTCGAAGTCGAAGTTCCAAGCTTAAGAATGGCCGTTCAGCACGAGTTGACGGAGGAGGAAAACGTGTTCCTTCGGCTTGAAGAGCTCGATGCCCTCAAAGAAAAGAGGCTCGCAGTACAGCAAAATCTGGAGCTGTACCGAGCCCAAATGGCACGGGCCTATGACAAGATGACTCATCTCCGCACTTTCAAGAAAGGCGAATTGGTATTGGTCCTCAAAAGACCGATCATTCCCAATCGATATGCCAAGGGAAAATTCGAGCCAAACTGGGAAGGACCATACGTCATCGAGAAAGTGTTCGACGGAGGATCCTACCAACTAATAAGTGCCGAGGGAGAAAGGCCCATGCCACCCATCAATGGCCGGTATCTTAAGAAATACTACGCGTGAATGCTCCAAGTCGCAGGCGAATTGAGCACACCCGCCCTACAGTCCGGATCATACATCTTGCAAAACCGTACACAATCCACGGGCGTAAATGACCCCTATCTCTCCCAAATCCTGCCGGTGAGACTACTTTTAAAAGTCCTACCAGCGGCAAAAAAAAGAAAAAAAAAGGTATGTCCACAAGCAAAACGGGCACGGATGAAAACCCGGAAGGGCTCCGTGAGTAAAAACAGCAGGACTACCGGCGAGTTTGTGAAAACCCGAAAGGGCACAAACTCGTGAAAAGAGATGAAATACACTCGCAAGGTCCTCTCGACCTTGTGAGGAGAAAATCCCTGCGTGAGATCCTTACGACTCACAAAGGAGCAACACACTTAGGAACCCTCACGATTCCTAAGGAGAACATACACCTGCGAGATCCTCTCGACTCGTAGGGCGAGAATGCTTTTATGAGACCCTCATGGCTCATAAAATTGAAAAGCCTTAGGTGATGGGGACCCAAACCTGTCTCTTAAGCCATCATCCCCCAACGGGCAACGGCAAATGATGAGTCGCTCCTGGCATTTCGCTTCAGTGTTAGCGGTGCTGATGCCGACCAAAAACCCAAATCAAGTCCTCCCAAGGCAAATGATGAGTTGCTCCTGGCATTATTCCAGTGCAGCAATGCTAATGCCAAACAAGATCCAAATTCCAAGTCCCCAAACGGCGAATGATGAGTCGCTCCTGGTGCCATATTCCAGTGTAGCGATGCAGACGCCAACCAAAATCCAATTTCTCAAAATTCTCCAGCCCTACGGCCAGTCCCCAAATTGACTGACGTATACAATCCACGGGCTCAAATAATTCTCGTCATACCCATGCCCCACCACAATCACCAGTTACGCGGCTGGTCTCCGCCTTTGGAATTATGCTCCATTGAGAAGACCCACTCATGCGTCCTCACGATACATGAGGAGAACAAACCTTTGTGGGATCCTTACGACTCATAAAGGAAAAACACACTTAGGAGTCCTTACGACTCCTAAGGAGAAAATACACCTGCGGGATCCTTACGACTCGTAGAGAGAAAATGCTTTTATGGGACCCTCACGGCCCATAAAATTGAAAAGCCTTAGGTGATAGGGACCTAAACCTGTCTCCTAAGCCATCGCTCCCCCCAACAGGAATAGGTAAATGATGAATTGCTCCTGGCACATGTGCTTCAGTGTTAGCAACGCTGATGCCTACCCTAACCCCAAAATTCCAAACTCCAATCCAATAGACCCCTAAGTCTTTAAACTGAGAACAGATAACCTCTAAGTCGTTAAACTGGGAACAGATGACCCCTAAGTTGTTAAACTGGGAACGGGGGAATTCCCTCGCGGCAAATGATGATTCGCTCCTGGTACCATATTCCAGTGTAGCGATGTTGATGCCAAACCAAAACCAAAATCCCCAAATCCTGTCATGACAAATGATGATTCGCTCCTGGTACCATATTCCAGCATAGCGATGCTGATGTTAACCCAAATCACATCAAGTCAGCAAAACAACCAATGACCTCCCTGGCAGAGTCAAATTCCACCTCGGAAACAAGTCAACTTCATCCCTGACGCCGCAAGAAGCGGGGCAAGTCAAATCCAGAACCGACCGTCCACGTCGCTTAAATGGCAGCATCGACCGTCCACGTCGCTAAAAGGGTAGCAACGACCGTCCAAGTCGCAAAAAGGGCAGAATCGACCGTCCACGTCGCTAAAATGGCAGCACCGACCGCCCACGTCGCTAAAATGGCAGCATGGACCGTCCACGTCGCTAAAATGGCAGCATCGACCGTCCACGTCGCTAAAAGGGCAGCAACGACCGTCCAAGTCGCAAAAAGGGCAGAATTGACCGTCCGCGTCGCTAAAAGGGCAGCAACGACCATCCAAGTTGCAAAAGGGCAGAATCGACCGTCCACGTCGCTAAAATGGCAGCATCGACCGCCCACGTCGCTAAAATGGCAGCATTGACCGTCCACGTCGCTAAAAGGGCAGCAACGACCGTCCAAGTCGCAAAAAGGGCAGAATCGACCGTCCACGTCGCTAAAATGGCAGCACCGACCGTCCAAGTCGCAAAAAGGGCAGCATCGACCGTCCAAGTCGCTAAAAGGGCAGCATTGACCGTCCATGTCATAAAAAGGGCAGCGCAGGATTCCTACAAAGCGGGAACCAGATCACTCCGGACCAGGGAGACGTCTATCACAGACACTCCGTCTCGGAGACATGTCAAGCAACGACCGTCCATGTCGTAAAAAGGGCAGTGTCAGCTTCCCAAAAAGCGGGAACCAAATCAGGTCGCCTCCAAGTGAAAGAAGATCCATCAAATTCATGCACATGACCCACATATGTGGTGTGCATTTATTGATGGGGGGCAATTTGTTGGGGTAAAAATTTACACCCCGGTTGACCAAGTCAAAATTAAAGTCAACCCCAAGCCAAGTGGGCCCAAGCCCAGATCCAGTGGGCCCATGCCCGGGTCGAGCCCGAACATGAAGCGGCCGGCCTCCCCCCATGCCAAGATAAAAAATTTTGTGATAAATAATTTTGTTATATTTCTTTTATTTTTATTTTATGAATAAATGTAAGAAAATGGGCATAAAGCCAATTTTTGTAAAGCCCATGGCTTATGTGTAAAAAGAAATGGTACATGAGTCATGGGATGGGCAAAATGCCATTTTTGAAGAGCCCAATGGGCTACATGTAAAGTGTATAGCCTATAAAGGCAAAGGTAATGAAAATATATCAACAACTTTCTCTCTCTCCCCACAATCAATAAACCCCAGCCTACCCTAGGCATGGAGAATCTGTAATGCGCCTGACAAGCGCGCGCGTATTCTCATCTCAATGGGGTGACGAAAAACACCCTACATTGCTAACCCTTAGATCTCAACACATGAGAGGATTAGGGTTAGGTCTTTGAAGAGAGAGAGCTTGAGGAGAGAGAATGGAAAGTGAGAATGAAAATGAATTATATCTCATTTGTGAATATATGAAGCATGATAATTATCTAAATGAATAATATATAATAATATCAACCATGCTTCATTAATTCACTTTGGATGAATCATCTCATGAGTCATTAAGCAATAAATGCTTCATTAACTCATTTGGATGAATCACTCCATGAGTCACTAATCCATTTAATGCAAATTCCACCTAAGCTCTCCACCTCATCTTTCTTCTAGAAGCTTCTTGACTAATTACGAGAATGCCCCTCCCATCCGTGAAAACACGGAAATACTGAGACTGTATAAATCTAATAATCCAATACTAGAATCTGGCTTAAACTAAAGCCGCTAGTAAAAACTGTCCGAACATCGTACGTGCATAAATACACGTATGTGTCCGAACCCTGTCGTAAAACCATACGACCTCTATATCGTTTCGCCTGAAACAGGGAAACTCTGTGTGGGACTCTAAAGACTCGACACTACGCTGGCAGTGGGTTTAACCACAGGCCGCAAGCGGTACTAGCTGTACGTAACGGTCCCCAGGTAGATGTCGATAAGAAGGCCGATGAGGAAACCCATCCGAACTCCTACTGAGCCTGATGTGAGAATCTCCGTACAGTCCGATCTGTTCGTCTAAGACTATCGCATATCGGGCCTAGGGGGCAAGCGTCAGTCCCCTAAAAGCGGTATAAGTCGTGTCGGAGTGAAGCCCATTACACCTTGAGAAGCTACTGAAAATCCTATCAGTAAATCTCGTTTGCCCTAGCCAGGGACTTTGCGTAATGGCTCTCTAAACACAGCACGATATGGGAGAGACGAATCCTATCTAACCGCCACTGCCTCTAAGTACTTCAGGACTGCACCCAACTGCTACCTGTTTGCACGACTCCTTTGAGCCGTGATAGGGTAGCAATCTAAGAACAGTGGGAACACACTCGAGACGAAGCAGCAGTGTCAAGTCTGCAGACTATGCTGTACTCATGTCACCTGAGAACTGTTAACTGACGACGGGTATAATACCAACCAACAGTTCCCTGCGAGTCCTGTCCGGTATACCCGTAACCCAACGAGCACCTGTATACTATCTCCAGTACAACGTACTAATGGCTGTGGGACAGACCATTTCCCCTGCTGGGATGAGAAGCGTACACACTAGTCTACTCTGGAGTATCGATGCCTTGTCTCGATAATCCTACGACTAGGGACCTAAAAAAGGATGTGCTTGTAGACTACCCAACCCCCACTAGTGTGACTGCCATCACAACGCTGGTAGTCAAGCAATATCCCAAGGGCTCTATCAATATGTATTCGCGATATGCTAACATATACACATATTAAGATAGATACTAACCAAGTAGCATACTACTATGTTGAGCGAGACTGTTAATATAACTGTGAATATCCCAAGCTTCCATTAACTAATATACAAACCAGTATGATACAATAATGGCTCATAAGGCATATACACTAACAATTTGGTGGCCCCGTCCTTGCTCTTGCTGCGCGTGCCCACCATATAGACAGTGTGGACCACATATCCAGCCATTTCCTCATCTTTGGCGGGGTGACCCTGTTCTTCGAACCTCATGAGGTTCAGCCTAGCAGGAGCCCTAGCCCTTTTGTTGGCTCTATATCTGAGCCTTTTCTGCCTTAGCTTTTCAATTTTAAGGGCTTGGCGGGCATCCATTTCCTGGGAAGCCACCGTGAGTCGATTAGCGGGGAGCTTAGAGAAGACACCCGATCGAGCAGTTGTCAGGGGCAACACCAGAGCTTGCTCGAGAGGCCTTGTTGCTTTGTTGGTGTTGATAGCCTTGCCCCAAGCTGGGGCCAAGGAGAGTCGTTCAAACACCGACTTGCGTTTGAGTTGGGGCGCCTTTGAGACCACCACATTTGGCCTCTTGCCTTTCGAGACCGGTTTGTCTGTCACCGAGGCTTGAGGAGCTGGGATGGCGTTAGCTGACACGAACAGAATAGAACCGAATGGTAGCGGCGGCTCTTCCCATTGCCGCCCAAGACTGGCCGGAGGACCGTCCTGGCGTCCATCTTCATCGTGTAGGAGATGGGAGCTGTGTCGAGAGCTGAGCTGATCCTTGGAGACATCTTTGCTGCGTCCGAAGATTGCAATTGGAGAACGTTAACCTGCACAAAAAAACATGATTTTAGTATAGGCAATTGATATGCATATTAATTGAGTTCGCATGAAAGCTTAACCCAAAATATGGGATGAGAGATACGTCTCACCGGGCGTGCCAGAATCTGTAGGGTGTTTTTCGTCACCCCATCGAGATGGGAATACGCGCGTACTTGTCAGGCGTACTGCAGATTCCCTCTGCCTAGGGTAGGCCAGGGTTTATTGATTATGGGGATTCAAATCTCCGGCAGCCGCGGACTAAGCCGCCGTTAATTACCCCTAGCCTTTGGAGCGAGGGAACCTCCGATTGACGGGTTAAACTGGTCATGCGAACTCAATGTGCAGTGTACGTGTGTTTTGTTTTGGAGGGGGCTTGGATATATCGGGAGCCACGCAGAGTTTTTACGGGGGTCAAGGGGGCTAGCATCCCCCTTGCGGGGTGCGGGGCAGCGTCCCGTTAGAAAAAAATTTCGAACAGGGGAGGTATTTTTAGTGTGGAGTATGTGTGTGTGTATATGTGTGTGTGTGTGTGTGTGTGTGTGTGTGTGTGTATAAGGGCATCCAAAGGATGCGTGGCAAAAAGCGCCAGCGCTTTGGACACTAGCGCTTTGAGCGCTAGCGCCCCACGTGTCAGGCACGTGGGCGCTCGGGCGCTAGCGCTCTGAGCGCAAGAGCGCTAGTGCCCCACGTGTCAGCACGTGGGCGCTCGGACGCTAGCGCCCCACGTGTCAGCACATGGGCGCTCAAGCGCCAGCGCTTTGGGCGCAAGGGCGCCAGCGCTTTGGGCGCAAGGGCGGCAAAAAGGACTTGGTCCCTGCAATGGGAGTTGTACTCCCAGAAAAAAGCACTTATTATTTTGTGTGTGTGTGTGAGAGAGAGAGAGGAGTTAAACTCCTAGGATGTTTTGAAGCAGATGAAGGGGGTTCTTCTTTGGAGCCCTGGGTCTTCCCAAAAATGGGGTTTTCGGAGATGGGCCTCCTTCTTCCTCCTCTGTTGGCAGGATCTTGAAGATCAAGAGATGTGAGATTTTAAAAATCTGTTCTTTTTGAGATCTGATAGGAGATCTAAGCTCCCCTTTGTGGGTTTTGTGGTGAAAAACTATTTAGTTTTGGAAAAGGAAGAGTAAAACTCTTGGTTTAATTCAAAAGAAAGAAGAATGTTTAGAAACTTCAGAAAGGGGAAAGAGGCACAAACCCTAGATTTTTTGGGGGAGAATGAAAAGTGTCCCTTTTATTCATCATCATGTTGTCTTATATAGGCTTACATATTTACATATAGCCCCTTGGGCTTTACAAAATGGCATTTTGTCCATCTCATGTCTCATGTGCTATTTCTTTTTGCACATAAGCCATGGGCTTATAAAAATTTGGCTTTATACCCATTTTGTTTACATTCATGCATAAAAAATTACATAAAAATTATTTATTACATGATCTATATTTTGGCATGGAGGAGGCTGGCCGCGGGCTCGACTTGGGAATGGGCCCGCTTGACCTGGGCTTGGGCCCACCTGGCTTGGGGTTGACCTTGACTTTGACTCGGTCAACCGGGGTGCTAATTTTGACCCCAACAAGGACTTACTGGATTAGATGAGAGAGGGGAGGGAGAGGAAGGGTTCGACAGTTTCGTGGAGTCACGGTGTCGCCGGATTTGTCCCGAGTCGTCGCCAGAAGATGACCTTAGGTTAACTCCACTTTTACAACTAATTTGACTTGGAAAAATTTGAGAGTTTTGATGATAGATTTCAGAATGGAGAGGGATAGGGTGTGGGGTGGTATTTATAGGATAGAATTAGGGTTTAGAGAATTAAAAATGAGAATTAAAATGCATTAAAACATTGGTTAAGGGTGATTTTTAATTCTCTGGATAATTGCAGGAAATTCAAACAGAAGAGGTGTAGTGGGGGCAGGCCAAAGGGTGTTGGGGTAAAATTAGGAGGCATTTGCAATGGGGGACCCTGCGCCGCCAGCCCTTTGGGGATCTTCGCCGGTCGTTTCGGAAGGGTGGGGTCTTGGATTGGTGCCACGTGTTTGTGTCTACTCATATAACATTTTCCACATATTTGATTTTAGTGACTTTTCATTTTTACGTGTATTGCACGTGTAAACTTTCGGGCTTCGAAAAAGTTTAAAAGAAAAATCATTAAAAATAATATGTGGCTGGGGGGAATTTGAACATAAGGGCTATGTCACAGCAGTTCAAGGCTTTACCAATAAGCTACAAGATATTTCTTGCTGTTCTAAAATAAATTAAATACTTATAGCATACTCAGAGTTACAAATACTCCATTTAGTAATTTAACTTTAAACAAATTTCTGTTCATTAAAAACAGAGTCGTTACATTCTACCCTCCTTACAAAAATTTCGTCTTTGAAATTTACAAATATTTAAAGACTAATTTACAGATAAGAAAGGATATCTTGCATGCATGTCGTCTTCTATTTCCCACGTTGATTCTCCTGGTGAGTCTTTCCTCCACATCACTCGGACCAAATTTACTTCCTTGTTCCTAAGTGACTTTACTTTTCTATCCAGGATTTCAACGGGTTGTTGCTCACAAGATAGATCCGTCTGTACAGCGATCTCGGAGTAATCAAGGATATGGCTAGGGTCATTTACATACCTTCAGAGCTGGGATATGTGGAATACGTTGTGCACTCCTTCCAATGAGGGTGGAAGTGCCAAACGATATGCCACTTCTCCGACTTATTCAAGTATGTCGAACGATCCAATGTATCTCGGACTTAGCTTACCCATTTTTCCAAAGCGAATCACTCCATGTTTTGGAGAGATTTTTAGAAAGACATGATCGCCCGGTTAGAACTCTAAGTGTCGGCGCTTTACATCTGCCCAGTGCTTCTGTCGGTCTTGGGCTATGCGCATTCGTTCCGTGATATTGCGAACTACATCTATAGTCGCCACTATCATCGTAGGTCCAAGGAGTTCCCTATCTTCGATGTCGTCACAACTTAATGGTGAACGACACTTCCTTCCATAGAGCGCTGCAAACAGTGTCATTCCAATACTTGCTTGATAGCTGTTGTTGTATGAAACTCCACAAGATGTAGGTGATCTTCCCACGATCCTCCGAAGTCTAGCATATAAGCTCTTAGCATATCTTTAAGGATCTGAATCATTCGCTCAGACTGTCCATCTGTTTGTGGATAGTAAACAGTGCTAAAGTTCAAACTCGTTCCCAAGCTAGCTTGCAGACTCTGCCAAAATCGTGATCGAAATCTGGTGTCACGATCGGAGACAATGCAAACCGGTACTCCATGTAATCTCACGATCTCCTGCATGAGTTTATGGGTATCAGAGATAGTACACTGTTTCCCCCAACCAGAGCAAAGCTCTGTTTGAATTTCAAAATTCAAAAATTTGAAGCAACGCTTCAAATCCCGTGCGCTGCGCGCAACGCGCCACGTGTCAGAAGCTGATACGTCAGTGCAGCGCCCAAGGCAGCACGCCCAATCAGAGCAAAGCTCTATTTAAAGCAAAAATTAAAGGAAGCGGTGCTTCAGTTGCGCAAGCGCTGCGCTGCGCGACACGTGTCAGCGCAGTTGCGCAAGCGCAGTTGCGCTGCGCTGTGCGCTGCGCGACACGTGTCAGCGCAGTTACGCCGTGCTGTGCGCTGCGCGACACGTGTCAAGCGCTGGTGCATTTGCGCCAAACAGAATTAAAATTTTAATAAGATCTTTCTGTTCTTGTTAAAACAAGAAGATTGTCTTCTGTAAAACAGAAGCCCTTGGATCAAAAATCCAACGGTGGGGAAAATTCCCCGAATCACTGAGAGAAAGATCTCTTTAACAAACTTAACAAACCTATGGGCACTATATAAAGACCCCTAGACCCCAACTCAAAAGAGGATCAACATTGTGAGAGATTGAGAACCTCAAAACAGAGAGAACTCCGAAGAAATTTCAAGAAAAAGGTAAAAACTTTCATAAAAGAATTTCTTCTAATAAATCATTGATCTAAGAACAAGATCAATGATCTTCATATAATAAACAGTGCTTTGCACCTTTTTATGAACCACTGGTTCTCTGAAACAAGAGAAACAAGAAAAACTTGTTTTCTTTGATCTAAATTAGATCAAGAAATCAAACAGTACTTTGCACTTTTTTATGAACCATTGGTTCTGTAATCTTAAAGATTCTCAAGATTATTGAAATAGTGCCTTGCACATGCAAAAACCGCACTGTTGCGCTTCTGGGTTGGCGCAAACCACCAGAGAGCGCCACGTGTCAGTATCTGAATCACTTGCTATGCGCTTTTAAGAAAGAGCCTTGCTCTCTGAGATTGGTGCAACTCACCAGAGCGCGCCACGTGTCAGCAGCGCAAGCGCAGCGTACTGGCACAGCGCACTGCGCTTGCGAGACACGTGTCATCACCACAAGCGCTTGCGCTCATTGATTGGCGCAAAGCGCCTGACAAATGCAATGCATTGTTTACTAAAGGGCCAGGCCCAAATCAAATAGGCCAAAATAGATTGCAACGCAATAAAAGGGCAGAGCCCAAATAAAATTGATGCTCTGCATCTGTTATAAAAGGGCAGAGCCCAAACAAAAATAAAATACAATAAAAGGGCAGAGCCCAAACAAAATCGATGCTCTGCATCATTTATAAATGGACAGAGCCCAAACATAATAAATAATGCAATGCATTATTTAAAAAAGGGGCAAAGCCCTAACACAGGCCTAATAGGCCAAATGCAAATAAAAGCGTTGAACATTTTTCAACTGGACTTAGCCTAATCATAGCCGTAAGTCCTCAAAAATAAATTGACTGGGCATAGCTGCTCTCTTAAATCAATTTACATCTGGTTAAAGGGTACATCTCCGAATTCCTTTGACTCCTATCGTTATAATCCTTCAACGATGTCAGAGAGGTGACGGGTCCCGACAACCACACATCAACACGGACTGTGGGGTCCTTAAACCCGCGGACTTAAGCGTCCTTAAACTAAAACACGGACTGTGGGGTCCTTAAACCCGCGGACTTAAGCGTCCTTAAACTAAGGCTTTATCTTCCAAGTCGAAACGAATCGGAGAGTCCTCGCGAAGACACTAATTTCCTCACGGGTCGAGACGAATCGAGCAGTTCTCGTCAAGGACACTAATTTCCTTGAGTTGAATTATTTTGTCGAGGACGCTGGTTTCCTGGAGGTTGAAACGAATCGGAGTATTCTTGCGGAGACACTGGTTTCTCTGCGGGCCGACGCGAATCAAGAGTCTCTCATCAAGGACGCTAGTTTCCCTAAATTGAGTTATTTGCCAAGGACACTGGTTTCCCTGGGGTTGAAACGAATTGATGTATTCCTGCAAAGACGCTAGTTTCTCTGCGGGTCGACGCGAATCAGGATGTTCTCGTCAAGGACACTGGTTTCCCTGAGTCGAAGGATTTTGCCGAAGACACTGGTTTCTTCGGGGTTGAAACGAATCGGAGTATTCCTGCGGAGACACTAATTTCTCTGCGGGCTGACACGAATCAGGAGGCTCTCATCAAGGACGCTAGTTTCCCTGAATTGAGGTATTTTCCAGGGACACCGGTTCCCCTGGGTTGAAACGAATCGATGTATTCCTGCAAAGACGCTAGTTTCTCTGCGGGTCGACGCGAATCAGGATGTTCTCGTCAAGGACACTGGTTTCCCTGAGTCGAAGGATTTTGCCGAAGACACTAGTTTCTTCGGGGTTGAAACGAATCGGAGTATTCCTGCGGAGACACTGGTTTCTCTGAGGGCCGACGCGAATCAAGAGGCTCTCATCAAGGACGCCGGTTTCCCTGAATTGAGGTATTTGCCAGGGACACTGGTTTCCCTGGGGTTTGAAATGATCTCCGGTGGTCTTTCAGGTTCTATATGAGTTACCGTCAAAACCGTGAAGCTGGGAATTTAATCTTCGCTTCGTTTGCCGGCACTGCGTCTGTTGTATCGAGACGAATGTCACAGTTGTCTCTAAGTTGTTGGTGAACCGTCGAGATTTGGCTTTGCTTTCTGGCGAAGCCTGTTGGGAAGGTATGGTTCCGCCTTTGTTTGTGCCCTTGGATTGTATACAGGGATCGATGTGATCTCAACTGTAGGGAAAAAGTTTCATCATTTTTTTTATTGCTTTATTTCCGCGATGCTCTATCATTTCAGCTTTTATATCGCGAAGGTCGCGATCGCCCAATCATTTCGGCTATTTTTCGCGGTGCCCAATCATTTCGGATATTTATTTTATTTTTACTCGCTGCTTTTTATTGCGAATTGCCCAATCATTTTGGCTGTTTTATATGCATACGTTTTTACTTGCTGCTTCTTCATTGCAAGTTGCCCCATCATTTCGGCTATTTTGTATGCATGTGCGGCCTACTGGCTTTTCGCCGTAAGCCTGAAATTAGACACCGATTTCGGCATCAGCACCGCTACAACTGGGATGTTGCCAGGTGCGAATCATCATTTGCCTCTGTCGATGTCGAACAAAGGTGGCTTAGCGAACAGGGTTAAGGTCCGGTCGACTAAGGCTTTTGACTTCATGAACCGTAAGGGTCTCACAAAGGTATTTCTCCTTATAAGTCGTGAGGATCTTGTAGGTATATTTTCTCTTTAGGAATCGTGAGGATTCCTAAGTGTATGTTCCTCTGTAAGTCGTAAGGATCCTACGCGAGGGTTTTTTCTTTGTAAGTAAAGCTGATCGGGAATGCGAGACGGCTATATTTGAAAGGGCAAAGCGCCAGCGACTTGACGAAAGAGCTGAGACACTTCCGCTGGAGCGAAATACATCCTCTGCGGGTAAAAGCAAATTCAAGACGAGGAAAAGGTTTGTTAAAGCCATATCAATGGGTATGAAGCTACCATCCTCTGAAGGAAATATTACCGGTGAAGCGGAAGTTCTCCCCTCCAACTGCTTATATCATCGGAAGATTTCGCATCCCACTGAAGATTGCAAAATTTTCGATAGATGGTGGCAAGGATATGTTGCTCACCGACAACAGTTTAAACGAGATAGGCGCAAAACTCGTCGGGAGCGGAAAAATACAACCGAAGGGCTTAACAAAACCACCGGTGATTGTTGCATGGTTAACGCCAGGGGATCACAAGTGCTTACATTCAGGAGCGATTCCGACGAGGAGCTGGCTCTTAGCCCTCTCTTTAAAGAGTCCACCTCGGGAAAAGAAGAAGAGCAGAAGGTCTGTGAAAATATCCGGCTGCGTAATCGCACGCTTCCCGAAAAGAATCTCGGACCTTCAAATAAAAAAGATAAAGGGAAAGAGAAGGTCCCTGAGGAGATCGCCATAGATGATCAAGTTATGGAGGAGCTAACTGCCAAGGACCCGCCGAAAAGAAATAAGGTGAACTATAACGTTCTGGCACATCTGAGGAAGCTACCCTCGCAGCTCAGCATTCTTGACGCCCTTTTACTATCAAAAGAGACGAGAGAATCGTTAATCAAAGCACTACAGGAGCCGGAGCAATTCCAAGCTTTCCTGGCTGAAGAAAAGATGAAGGATGAATTGGAGGAAGTGCACACGGCCGATGTCACTTTCGGCGATGAGGACCTTCTCCTTGGGACGTGCGAACACAATCGCCCCCTCTATGTCTCAGGATATTGCCACGATATAAAGATAGGTAAAATCCTGGTCGATAATGGATCCTCTGTTAATCTCCTCAACGTGCGGGTGTTAAAAGAAATCTGCATGAGCGTCCAGCACCTTCCTCGGGACAAGATCACCATCTCCGGGTTCGACTCCCAGTCATCAAGAACTCTTGGGTCTGTAATACTGACGCTACGCTTTGGGCTACTCGTCACGGACATTAAGTTCCACGTCATAGACACCGAGACTTGCTACAACGCTCTGCTCGGCTGACCATGGTTACACGAGTACAACATCATCCCTTCTACACAACATCAGTGTATGAAGTATTTTAAGGATGGTTTCGAGTATACCGTGACGGGAGAACTGAACCCGTTCTCTGTGAACGAGGTCCGCAAATATGAAGATGCCAAATACTTCTTACCGGATTTCGAGGACACGGAGAGGTGTCACAAGACGGAGAATAAAGCTAACGCCACCATCCATGTCTTCGGCAGTGATACTGAGGAGGAAGAGGAGATAGTTTATTCGGGTCCGCCCCAATACAACAAGCCGGGACCATCCGCTCCCATGTTGATCTTTGGTAGTGACTCGGAAGACGAGGTCCATACTGTATTCTCTGCTCGACCTTCAATACAAGCGTTCGCTGACGAAGAGCAAAGTCTGCGAGTCTCCATGGTGCCGCTCAAACATCATAAAGAACTGGATGCGCTCGATACCTACAGCGTAGAGGAGCTGCGGACGTTCTATGTCCCTCCCAGGCGAGAAGGCGAAAAGGCAATTCTATTCTACCGCTCTGGGGAAACCAAAGTGGAGAAAGAAATCTGGCACGGCGCGGATCCTACGCTTGACAGGCTTCAGCCCATCCGTCTGCCCAGATATTATACGGAAGGCTTGAAGAGGTTGCTGAAGCGCCAAGGGATATCCTTTAAACAGACCACTCGGAAAGCCAAATTCTACGACAGGGTCTGGAACGTTCCCGGGACTCAACACAAGCTGCCTAATGGGAGAATGGAAACAATCGGGCTTGGATACATTCGGTCCAAGAAACGAGGGCTACTCCACGGTTGCTACGTCGTGCATGACTTCGATGAAGAAGCAGATGCTCAATGGGAAGATACTAATCCTGAACCAGTAAAAGTTCCAGATGCAAAAGTGCCCAGTCCGTCGTTCGAAGAACAAATGGACAAGCTTATAAGGGAAGCTGGTCAAAAAGTCCGAGACGACCATAACCGCGAAATGGCCATCTATGAGAAAGACAAAACGCAACGCCTCCTCCAACAAGCTGGGAAAGATGAAGATGCTGCCCCCTGTCAACCTGTTATAAAAAAGGCTCGACGCAGAGGCAGGAACAAGTCGAAAGGCCAAAAAAGCTCTCAACAGCAACAAAGCGGGACTAAGAAGTCACGCAGGCGGGAAACGAGCGGTTCCGATCTATCCCTCATAAGAAAAATAAGTCGAGCGTACTCCTTCCCTCGGGACAAGACGAAGAAAATACTTGACCTCGCTCTAAAACATTATATGCTTACTGATCAGTCGAAAATAATGTATTTTTAACACGGCAATTTCCCTATCATTTGCACTCATTTAGAAGTGTTCGGTAGTCATATTTCACATATTAATAAAACAGTCATAAAATATCAGATTACATGTGTTAGACCTTAAAACCGGCATTTCTAGGGAAATTGACTGTATTTTATGGCATCGCATCATTCTTGTATTGCGCAACACTTGTGTCGAGATTTGTGCAGGTAATTGCAGGAGCAAAGTCAAAAGAAGCTGATCAAAAATACGCCAACTCAATAATTTCAGATCTGGTAGCATTTCTGAAGGAGATATTAAATTAAACATATATTATAAAAGCCCAAAAGTCAGCCCAAGTTCAACACAGAAGACTCAAGCCATGAAGCTTCAAAAGAGCCGCGGAACCGCGGCGGGAGCCGGCTTGCGCCGCGGTTCCGCGGCGGTTTGGCCACGTCAGCGCATAATTTTCAGTGCAGAATCTCAATCTCAGGGCCCACATTCATTTATGATATGTCAAATTCCAGAATTCTCGCGAAGCTACTGCCAGATCAGCAAACATCATTAAGCAAGGCTAATCCTAATTAAACTCCTAACTAATCTTTTCTAGAAGTTCCCTCCTAACTAATCACATCTAGAAGCTTCTCCTCTAACAAACTTTTGGAGGGAAACTTAGAATTTGAAATCCTAGATCTAGGGTTTGGATATCTATAAATAGGAGCCTAGATCTAAGGGTTAAGGGAATTCATCAATCATTAGGTAATCAATCTTAGTTAATCTTTAGTCTTCTTCAATTCTTCATCCTCTTCCACAAGTCTAGTGACAAGGCTTGTGCGAAAGCCTAACCCTAATTCCACTCCAAATTCAAGATCTTGAGTACCAAATCAAGCGAGAAGCCTTCAACCTTTTAGGAGCCGAGCCGATCTTCAATCGGGCAAGTGATCCAAGCAGATCCGCGACCCACGGAGACGAGCGAAGCCAAATCGATGATCGAGTTCTTCCTCTTGTAGTTCTTGAGCGAATGCAATGAAATTGTTGATATAAATAAAAGGTGAAATTCTTTAATCTTGCTTTCTTTTAAATTCTTGCATCATGATTCGATCTCAATTTATGATTGTAGTTCTTGTTGTGATGTTTGAGTAAAACTCCGCTCGTTAAGGAGTCGAGACGATCAATAGAATTATGATGTAACAAATCTTAATACGATTCTTGAGTCCTACGAGTTTTGTAAACCCTAGCAAGTTCAAGAATCGATGACTTAGTTTCGTAGCGATGCTTTCTTGATTGTGATCGCTCGAAATTAGGGATCTACGATCGTTTCTTGAATTTACTAGAGGCTAGAATGTGAATGATATCGACGAAAGAACAAGGGATAAGATGAAACCCTAGTTTCATAAGAAATCCCTAATTCTCGATCGATTATCATCGATCTAGTATCAATTCATCGAAGGATAAGAATACGTAATTGTAAGATTACATCACATCTATAGATCCGATCGATTCCTACGAGCCTCATTTCGATTCTTGATATTTGGGTTGGAAAAATCAACAAACTATCAATTCTTGATTCTATCTTTTTAATGCTTTCTTAGATCTAGATTTTCACTTTCTTGAATTGCAATTACAAATCTTGAATTGATTTGTTTTCTTTTCTTTAAACTTTTGACTTATCTAATTCAAAAGACGAACGATTACACTGTCCCTGTGGACGATCCGCACTCACTTACAATCTACATCCGACACCGTAGTTGATTGCGGTCAAATAATTTTTGGTTGTGATTTCTATTCTATTCCAACTACACAATCCGAAATCTTTTAACAATCAAATGGCGCCGTTGCCAGGGATCATTTGATTCGATTTGATAAACACAACAAGAATATATTACAATCACTTACACTGCCGGAGTCTAAACACCCCGAACAAGCAGGCGAAGTCTCAAACCCAGACTATTGCTTTTATCATCGAGTGATAGGGCACCCTCTCGAAGACTGCTTCACCTTCAAGAGTTGGGTCGAAGATCAGTATCGGCTTGGCAAGTTCGCTCTGTCCGACAACTGGAGGGTAGCGCCGCCACAGAAGCACGAACTCAAGGCCACGAAAGAAGAACCAATTCCATATTGGGATTGGAAGCGAATTCGTACTTGTCACATGATAACAATATTAAAAGAAGAGCCCGAGAACATGGATGACCTTCCCTGGTGCTTCGAAAACAGCAACGATGAGGTGATCTCAGAATTTCCGCCAGCACCGAAAGAGTTGGAGGATGGAATACATACCACTGCGGATAACCTCAAGAAAATTGAGTTGGGGACAGCAAATGACCCGCGACCGACATTCGTCAGCGAGTTGCTATCTGAAGAAAGGGTGGCTGCGTTAAAAGACCTGCTTATGCAGCATAAAGATTGCTTCGCATGGAATTATTCCGAAATGCCGGGACTAGATCCAGAAATTGCTGTGCATAAATTGGCGATATCTCCGGACGTCAAGCCGGTCAAACAGGCGCCGAGAAGAATGCGGCTCGAGCTTGAGATGAGTATC
The DNA here is from genome assembly GCA_030015575.1 of Agapanthus africanus. Taxonomy (NCBI): domain Eukaryota; kingdom Viridiplantae; phylum Streptophyta; class Magnoliopsida; order Asparagales; family Amaryllidaceae; genus Agapanthus; species Agapanthus africanus. The sequence goes on from CM057340.1 coordinate 7,680,931, forward strand.
AATGCTGAGGTCAAGAAGCTGATCGACTCTGGCTTCATCCAGGAGGTCCAATATCCTGAATGGATCGCAAGCATCGTCCCGGTGATGAAGAAAAATGGGACACTGCGCATATGCGTGGATTTCCGGGATCTCAATAAAGCCTGCCCGAAGGACGATTTCCCAGTGCCAGTCACCGAACTGATGATAGACAATACGTCTACTCACGAGGTTTTCTCCTTCATGGTCGGCTCATCAGGGTATAATCAGATAAAGATGCATCCCGAAGACCAGAAGCACACCGCATTCAGGACTCCTTTGGGTATATTCTGTTATAAAGTGATGCCCTTCGGTCTAAAGAACACCGGTGCCATTTATCACAGAGCCATGACGCAGATCTTTGATGACCTTATACACGAAATCGTCGAATGCTATATTGATGATCTCGTGGTTAAAAGCAAATCATACGAGGAACATCTCGAGCATCTGAAGACCGTATTTCAATGCCTTCGACAATACAACTTGAAGATGAACCCGCTCAAGTGTGCATTCGGAGTTTCCTCGGGCAAATTCCTGGGATTCATCTTCCGCCACCGAGGTATTGAGATAGATCCGTCGAAGATCAAGGCGATCATGGAAATGCCTCCGCCGAGAACTCTCAAACAGCTGCGGTCTCTCTAAGGAAAGCTCGCGTACATACGGAGATTTACAGCCAATCTTTCAGGCAAGTGCCGTCCTTACATCCACCTGATGAAGAAGGGAACCCCGTTCGTCTGGGACCAAAAATGCCATAGCGCGCTAGACGAAATCAAGCAGTACTTGCAAAACCCGCCAGTGCTGGCTGCTCCGGTCAAGGGAAAGCCCCTCAATCTCTATACGACCGCCCTCGAAGGCTCTTTAGGCACATTATGGGCACAAGAGAACGACCAAGGGAGAGAAAGAGCACTCTACTACTTAAGTCGAGTTCTGCTGGGGGCAGAAAGCAATTATTCTCCCATCGAAAAACACTGCCAAGCGTTGATCTTCACGGTAACAAAGCTCAGGCACTATGCGTTGGCGCATGAAGTCCGTCTCATTTCGAAGGTGGACCCCCTTAAATATTTAATGTCGAAGGCCATATTGACGGGGCGACTCGCTAAATGGGCCCTGCTCTTGATGGAGTTTTTGATAACCTATCAGCCTCTCAAGGCAGTGAAAGGCCAGGCCATCGCCGATTTCCTCGCTGAGCATCCGATACCCGCCGATTCTCCTCTGAATTGCGATCTGCCAGACGAACATGCGTTTAACGCGATCGACGGTGGTGATACCCGTTGGGAGCTTTATTTCGATGGAGCATCTTCCATGAAAAAGCGCAAACAAAGTACCCCTATAATCAAATCGGGGATAGGTCTCATCTTCGTAACTCTACAAGGAGGGATAATGCGCTTCGCTTTCTCCTTAACAGAACCGAGGATGAACAATGAAACCGAATACGAGGCTTTGATCGCGGGCCTCGAGATCGCCATCGACATGGGAATTGAAAACCTCCTCATATATGGAGACTCCCAACTGGTCGTCAGTCAAGTAAACGGCGATACCAAACATGCAAACCAGAGTTGGTGAAGTACGGCGAAAAGGTGCAACAACTGTTGACCCAAATCCCTTCCTACACTTTGGAGAACATACCGCGTGCGGAAAACAACAAAGCGGACGCATTAGCCATGCTTGCTAAAGAACTGGCTGACGAGAATCTCGATGATGTCAGAATTGTGGTACAAAGCCGTCGGGTGCTTGCCCCAGCAGAGATATCTCTGGAATCATCCGAAGAAAAGGGAGAGACTGAATAGACGACCTTGCAAATAAAAGACCGGGAAAAGGCCGAGGATTGGAGGGAAGTCTTTATAGACTACTTCAAATACCGTCGAACGCCCGAAGGTAAGTCCTCAAGACATCAGCTTATGAAACGAGCTCTGTCTTTCGCCTTCGTCAATGATACTCTGTACAAAAGGTCGTTCGATTCTTTGTGGTTGAGATGCCTGGGACCTAACGAAGCGAAAAGAGTCGTTCAGGAAGTTCACGACGGACTCTGTGGTTCTCACCAAGCAGGCCTAAAGATGAAGTTGAAGATCAAACGGATGGGTTACTACTGGCCCACGATGATTCAGGACTGCCTCGAATATGCGAAACAATGCCACTCGTGCCAAATCCATGGGACTTCATCCACCAGCATCCAAATCCGCTACACCCGACAGTGGCTAGCTGGCCATTCGAAATGTGGGGAACTGACATAGTCGGCCCCATCGAACCAGCATCGTCCCGGGGACATCGTTTCATCCTAGCAACGACTGACTACTTCTCCAAATGGGCAGAAGCAGTACCGTTAAGAGAAGTGAAGACGGAGAATATCCTCCATTTCTTTAAGATGCACGTCATATATCGGTTTGGAACTCCGCGACGGATCATATCCGATAATGGGCCAGCTTATAGAAGCCACAAGATTAGTCGCTTCGCGCAACAACACAATATAGACTGGAGATATTCCTCGGATTATAATCCGCGAGCTAACGGTCTGGCCGAGGCCTTCAACAAGACCTTGACAAAGATCATGAAGAAGACGGTGTCGTGAAATAAGAAGGACTGGCATGAGAGGCTGCAAGAAGCACTTTGGGCGTATCGAACTACGTTCAAGACAGCCACGAACACAACGTCATATGCGCTGGTATTCGGCACAGAAGCAGTACTCCCCCTCGAGATAGTGTTACCTTCTCTATGAGTGGCGGTCCACTACGAGCTGACAAACGAAGAAAATGCTCACCTTCGGCTTGAGGAGCTTGATGCCCTTGATAAAACCCGGCTCATAGCGCAACAAAACCTGGAGGCTTATAAAACAAAGATGACGCGCTCATATGAAAGATTGACCCGGCCGAGGACATTCCGTCAAGGCGAACTCGTGCTAGTGGTCAAAAGACCTATGATCCCCAACCGCGCCAAGCGAGGAAAATTCAAGCCAAACTATGAAGGCCCATACATCATAGATAAGGTCTACCAAGGTGGAGCCTATCTGCTCATGGATATGCATGGTGAAAGGCCTTTCAGGCCAATAAACGGTCGCTTCCTGAAGCCTACGTCAATGATAGATGATGACGACTATGTCCGTTCGCTATCTTCCTAAGCTCAAGCTCTGTAAGTAGTAGCCGGCCTTCTCCTGAACGGACCGAAACGTCCTTAAACTAATGACAGACCGAGACGTCCTTAAACTAATGACGGACCGGAACGTCCTTAAACTACTACCGCAGCATCTTTAGGCTGACGAGATGAATAAAAAAAATATATAAAAATAAAAAAAAATATATAAAAATATAATAAACGGTATGTCCATAAGCAAAATGGGCACGGATGAAAACCCGAAAGGGCTCCGTGAGTAAAAACAGCAGGGCTACCGGCGAGTGTTCGTGAAAACCCGAAAGGGCGCGACCTCGTAAAATATATATATATATATATATATATATATATATATATATATATATAAAGAATAAAAAAAAGGGGGTATGTCCATAAGCAAAAAGGGCACGGATGAAAACCCGAAAGGACTCCGTGAGTAAAAACAGCAGGACTGCCGGCGAGTGTTTGTGAAAACCCGAAATGGCGCAACCTCGTTTGAAAGACACTTACAGGGTCCTCTCGACCTTGTAAGGAAAAACCACCCGCGTGAGATCCTTACGACTCACAAGGGAGCAATACACTTAGGGATCCTCACGATTCCCAAAGAGAAAGTACACTTGCGAGATCCTCACGACTCGTAAGGAGAACTCTCTTATGGGACCCTCACGGCTCATAAGATTTGAAAGTCTTAAGTCACAGAGACCTAAACCTGTGCTTAAGCAAACTCCACAACCTTCGATATTGCCCTACAAGTGGCTCAATACTGACCCTTGTATACAATCCACGGGCGTGAATAAACATTTCCCTAACCAAGTCCCATCTGTGACTGGGGATATGTACGCACGATGAACAACCCTTATAAGTCCTCTCGACTTATAAGGAGAAAACCCTCTTGTAGGATCCTTACGACTTACAGAGGAACATACACTTAGGAATCCTCATGATTCCTAAGGAGAAGATACACCTACAAGATCCTCACGATTTGTAGGGAGAAATGCCTTTGTGAGACCCTTACGGCTCATGAAGTTAAAAGCCTTAGTCGACAGGACCTTAACCCTGTTCGCTAAGCCACCTTTGTTCGCCATCGACGGAGGCAAATGATGATTCGCTCCTGGCAATATCCCAGTTGTAGCGGTGCTGATGCCGAAATTGGTGTCTAATTTCAGGTTTACGGTGAAAAGCCGGTAGACCGCACATGCATACGAAATAGCCGAAATGATGGGGCAACTTGCAATAAAAAGCAGCAAGTAAAAACGTATGCATATAAAATAGCCGAAATGATTGGGCAACTCGCAATAAAAAGCAGCGAGTAAAAATAAAATGAATAGCCGAAATGATTGGGCACCGCGAAGAATAGCCGAAATGATTGGGCACCGCGAAAAATAGCCGAAATGATTGGGCAATCGCGACCTTCGCAATATAAAAGCTGAAATGATAGAGCATCGCGGAAATAAAACAATAAAAATGAATGAAACTTTTGCCCTACAGTTGAGATCACATCGATCCATGTAAACAATCCAAGGGCACAAACAAAGAGGGAACCGCACCTTCCCAACAGACTCCGCCAGAAAGCTAAGCCAAATCTCTACGGTTTATAGACAACCTAGAGTCAATCAACGACATCCGTCTCGGAAACAAGTCAACAACGACCTCCGACCCGGAAACAAGTCAGCAAATGATCTCCGTCTCGAAAACAAGTCAATCAAAGACCTCCGTCTCGGAAACAAGTCAATCAACGACCTCCGTCTCGGAAACAAGTCAGCCAACGACCTCCGTCTCGGAAACAAGTCAATCAACGACCTCCGTCTCGGAAACAAGTCAATCAAAGACCTCCGTCTCGGAAATAAGTCAGCAAATGACCTCCGTCGCGGAAACAAGTCAATCAACGACCTCCGTCTCGGAAACAAGTCAATCAACAACCTCCGTCTCGGAAACAAGTCGATCAACGACCTCCGTCTCGGAAGCAAGTCAACCAATGACCTCCCTCTCGGAAACAAGTCAATCAACGACCTCCGTCTCGGAAACAAGTCAACCAACGACCTCCGTCTCGGAAACAAGTCAGCAAATGACCTCCGTCTTGGAAACAAGTCAACTAACGACCTCCGTCTCGGAAACAAGTCAGCAAATGACCTCCGTCGCGGAAACAAGTCAATCAACGACCTCCGTCTCGGAAACAAGTCAGCAAATGACCTTCGTCGCAGAAATAAGTCAACCAACGACCTCCGTCGCGGAAACAAGTCAGCAAATGACCTCTGTTTCGGAAACAAGTCAGCTAACGACCTCCGTCTCGGAAACAAGTCAACCAATGACCTCCCCGTCGGAGCAATACTTCGACTCGGAAACAAGTCAATTCACCAACCACTTACGAGTTCTCTCGACTTGTAGGGGAGAAAATTCTCTTATAAAGATCCCTACGACTCATAAAAGAAAACACACTTAGGAATCCTCACGATTCCTAAGGAGAAAATCCACCTACGAGATCCTCTCGATCCGTAGGGAGAAAAGTCTCTATAAGACCCTCACGGCTCATAGAATTGAAAAGTCTTAGGCAGGAGATCTGAACCTGTGACCTAAGCCATCGCTATCTCTTGGAGAAATCTAGATGCTTACTCTATTATCTGTCAGTTGTGTTTATCAAGACAGCATGTTGATAATAAGAGAAGGGAGAAAGCAAAGAAATAATACAAGACATTGCAAAGAAAAATGTATATCTTTATTTATTAATTTAATCAGGTACAAGATGAAGCGTACAAAAGAATAAAGAATGGATACATCTTATTCGGAAAAAAAAAGAATTTTTTTTACAAGTATGTAGATACAAGGGGAATTACTGGGAAGGAAGCGTCTTGCATAACTCTAGCAATTGTTCGCGCACCTCCTTCCACACTTTCTCCTGATCGGCCACCACCGGCAGATCTGCCTCCATTTGAGCCCGCTGCTGCAAGACAGATGCAAGCTGCTCCCTAACGGCCTGATGAGCAGCTTCACGGCCTGGAGTGTCACGCTCGGCGACATCAAGCTTTCGCTTCAAGTTTAGCCCATGAGAGATGCGTTCCAGGAGGCCCTCAAAGATAGCCTTCACTTGAGCAGCATTCGTCTCAACCTCAGCACGCAGACGAGCCGTCTCGCTCGAGGTCTCTTGGTATTCCCTTAGCCTTAAAGCCGCTTCTTGTTCCAAGTGGTGGACATAAGAAGCGTTTTGCTCTATCCACGCTGCTCTTTCATTGCTTGCGGCTAAGGTCTCGGGAGCAGGGCGCACAAACTCCAGTTGATGCAGACGAGCCTCGATCTCCCTGCAGTGGTTAACCCAAGACGCGATGATGCCCTCGTCATAGAAATTTACGAGTATCACCAGCATCGGGTTAACCGCCGTAGCGAAATCCGCAGCAGATGTAGGAGTCTCGACGTCGAGTTCCTTGATGTAGTCGCTCAACATGCGTAGGCTATTCACGGCGCCTTTCGAAGTTGGACGTCTCAGGAAAGGGCCCGCCGGCATTATGACACAAGGCTCGAAGGGTGCCGAGACCGGAATGACAGCTGAAAAAAAAACAAGATATGATCAGATAACAGTTCAAGAAATGAAAAAAGGGGGAGTTATCAATGCGATAGTTTGCTGTACCAGCTGCGGCAGATGGCAAGACCGGAAGGGCCGGTGGCACGGCCGATCTTTTATCCCCTCCTTCAATTTGTAGCACTGCAGTCGGGACGAGAAAAAGTTAGAAATAATTCCATCACTGAAAAAGAAAGATATTAGTTGGAAACTATATTTACCAGCGCCACCGGAGGAAGAAGCGAGTTCAGATGGGAAGGAGAAGTGTGGGAGCAACACCTGATAAAGATGGTCAAAAAGCACTCCTGAAAAGACACAACAGTACGACTTTAGTACATAAATTTTGCGTCTGAAAGATAAGACTAATAAGTTGCAAACCCATACCTTCCAACATCTTCGATGGTATGAGGGAGGGCTGAGAGGTGACCACCGCCAAGGCAGTATTTGACGGCGCTCCCTCGAGCAATGGAGCATCGGCACTGGCCGCACCTGCGTTAAAATAAGGATAAACCTGTCAGGAAAGATTGCAAGATAAAAAAATGACAGTAATCCGAAATTTACCTGATGAGCCGCCGGCCGAAACGGAGGCGTCTCCCTCCTCCATCGATACGAGTCCACCTCCTGTGGCCTCGTCACCAGACTCGACAGGAGATGTCGTCATACTCGCCCGGCCAGGAGACGGCGGAAGACCGTAGACAGGGAGAGCAATGATGGGAGCATTGCCGGACTCTTGAGAAAGAGCGGCTGGCTTTTCCCCAAGAGTCGCACCCATCTCACCAGCTACTTCTTCGGGCTCGGCGGTCGCTATTGTCTCATCCGCCGTCACCATAGGGTCGGCGGTCTCAGGCGCCTCGTCCGCCGCTGCCTCGGGCTCAATCATGGCGATCATCTCATTTGCCGCCACCTCGGGCTCGGCATCAACGACCCCTTCCGGTATAGTTTCCTCGGCCCCTACTTCGGGTTCGGCAACTTCGGCAACGTCGCCTACCGTCGGCTCGGCATCGGCCGGTGCCTTTCCCTCCGTCCCCTTAGGTTCGACGGTTTCCGCCTCCCCTTCGGTTGGACTTGGCCCTGCAAGATAGGATATATAAGAACCGATAGGTTGACAATTCTTACAACGAAACCTTGAAAGGTACATTACCTGAAATGGACTTATCATTAGCTTCCCGAACTGCACGTGCCACCTGTCTGCGTGCGGTAGATAGACCGGCCGGGAGCTCTTCAGAAGGAGAAGCAGAGAGAATAATGGTGCTTGGGCCCGCTCCCATGGCTAAAGCAGCCCTGCGCGCTTTCGCCTCGCGCCTCAGCCGCTTCCTCTCCTCCCGGGCAATTGAGATAGACCTCACCAGAGCCTCTTTCATTGAGGCGTCTTCGTCCGTGAACAGGGATGCCTCCAAATTCTTCAAGGCATCCCTCGTCGACTTGTCTAGTCGAGGCTCTCGCAGCAGTCCCGACGAAACTGGGATTTCAGTAACAGGCCCGGGGAGAGTCCCCGCATCAACTGGTATAGCCCATGCAAAGAAACAAAGAAAGAAGATTAGGTTGACCATCAGAAAAGATAAAAAAATTTTTTAAAGGTGAGACGTACCAACGCCCATTAAAGCGCGCTTCTCCTCCTCTTCCTGGAAGGTTTTTAAAGAGGTAGCAATGGCTTCTTCGGTAGTGACACCTGTTGAAAAATGGGGGAAAGTATTAGTCAAAAATAATGATAAGAAAATGCGATAAAATGACAAAGAGAGCAGCTAATAGTTACCTGACTCAACGAGTTTATTCAACATCGCTTCGAGCCTCGCTGATCGCTCAGAAGATGCAATAGCGGCCGCCAAATCGGTGTCTGCGGGGTCTACCGAGAAGCCTTTATTGCTGCCGTATTCGCTTATTCCTTCGGTAAGAGGGGCCTCAGGCTCTAAACCGAGGATCGCGTCTAGGGAGAGGAGCAACTTCTTCTTCTTTTGCCCGCCAGCTCTGGATGCACCCGGGGCTGATTTGCGCTTGGCAGGCACCTTGGGGCGGCGGGTACCGATATCCGTGCCTACGCCGGACTCCGGCGATACCACATTTACCGCATCCGCTGGAGCACGAGGGGCTGGTGGCGCATCCACAGTATCGCGAAGCGGCAATCCGCGCGGAGGGCTCAACACGCGCGGAGGTCCAACTCCAGAACCTTTCAATGGGGGAATGACCGGGGTCCTCGGCTTCAGGGGAGCCTTGCGATCGCCGCCGGGAGGCGCACCCTTACGGTCGACCAGCATGCGCTTTTCCATTTGGATGACTGGACCCATAGCATGCGCGTACCAAGCCACGTACGCATTGAGGACCTTGGGGACGCAGCTCGGCTCGCTAATGAAGAAATAGGAACCCGTGTTAAGCCGCATGAAATGGTGCATTGCGTTCTTTATCCCCTCTTGGCTGACCACGGGCTTTTCCAAGAAAGCTTCCATCGGGATCCCTTGGTTGTAGCTCGATTGCTGAGCAAACCGGTGAGGGATATACCTCATAAAGAGTGTTGTCTCATTCTGCCTGAACACCAGGTAGCCCGGCCGAATGGAGTAGAGATGGAGGATTTCCCTAGCTTTCAATATGGAAGCGCCGTCTTTAAAATCATCGCGTAGCGACACTACCGACTTGGTGGTCTCTGAGCCTATTGTTATGACCTTATCCAAGAAGGAAACCTTCGCTCCGACCAGGTGTGGACGAAGGAGTAGCCCCCTAGCCTCCCGCGGAGGTGCAACTACGATCGAAGCCCCGACCAACCGTATGACCCTCGGGAGTCTGCATTTCCCAAAAAAGGGAGGACTCTTATGGGCGCCAAACACCCCGTGCACGTGCATTTCCATCCAAGAGGTGAAGTAGTGCATCGGGAAGTTAGCGGGTTTCACCCCAGGCTCACTAGCGTCCGCCGCTATGCTAAGTCCATTATAAAGATAAGCCAGCCCGGCGATTCCTACTGACAACTGCAAACCAACCACCATCCGATGCGCTGGGTAGAAAACAAATGACCGCATATGGCGCGGGTGCATGGGCAGCGCAAAGCTGCACAACCACAAGCCCAGGAACCCTACAAAAAAGGTCTCCTCATCCATGCCTGGGACGGCAATTTCTGAAAAGGGGATGACGGCGGCACCGAGGAGATAAAAGTCTTTGTGGTCATCCTCCGATGTAGGTCGGCGATCTAAACCGAATCCAAAAGGGTCGTCGAGTTGGGCGAACTTCTCGCTCCACTCCGATAGGAACTCCGGTCGAATGAAGCGGGCAATAAAATCTGCGAAACTGACGCCCCGGACGCCCGATTCCAGATAGAGTCCTTCATAGATCTCCAACACCTTCACCAAGCCCGGGAACTGGTGTTGAATAGCGTTCTCCGGCGTCAGGTCAAACACCAGCGGCTTGGTGGCAAAAACGTATTCATCAGGAGGAAGCAGCTCCTCGTAAGGCTCCCCCCTCATCGGCAGACCCGAGATTTCAACAAACTCCTCCAAGGAGATAGAGACCTCCCTGTCCGTCATCAGGAAGGTAGGGGTGGGGATGTTCCATTGCTCGATAAAAGCCTTAATCCACCACGTTGGAGGAGAAGGATACTCAAAGAGCGAGACGTAAATGGCCGAGTACAAACCAATCCGCGGTCCTCTTCGCTGATAGGATGTACCGGGCCCATTGCAAATACCCGGCAGGCGGTCGTGGGATCAATCCAATGTTATAGGCCTGTCCCCAAGGGCGTGCTTCACCCTGACAGATTCGCCTCCCTAAAATATCTATTGCTGGCGGCGGCTGCACGGGGATAGCACCAATTGCTGGTTGGAGGATGTCATCCGAATTCCAATTTTTGACCTCCACGGCATACTTCACCGGGGGTTCATCTGCGTAGGGGAGTGAAGATGTTGGCTCGGACGGCGTGGCGGAACTGAAACTTCGGCGACCCTGAATGATCTCATTGTACCACCTACCCCATAAGTGAAGGCTTTTGTGCTCGGGGTCATGATCCTTGATGAGAGCGAGCACCACTCGGTCCACTGGTGCCTGGGGAAACCCTCCCTCCGAGCGAACAAACGGAAAAGACAAATTGGCAAACATGTTTCCTGCAAAGGGACAAAAATTAACCGTCAATGTTGTACTTCCAACGCTTGGCGTTTTAAAAAAATTCTTTTTCACCGCATTGCAATGCAATGGGTAGGGGACCAAAAGGGGACCCCACAAAATCTTGATGATGTGCACCATTTAATAAGACAGCCCCACCATTGGGTGAGGCTGTCAATTAATGAAAAGATTCCCAAGAGAATATTCTCATTAATGGGAAATCCCTAGAGACAAGGAGAAAATCTCCTCTTTCAGAGCAAAGCTCTGTCACAGAGTAACATTTGTCAAATTCTGGTCTTTAGGGAATCAAATTTCTTAAAAAAGCCTAGCTCTGTGGTAATAATGGAAAGATCCATCAAAAAAATTTAACACTTGAAAGAACTAAAATTTTGGGATCTTGAAAAATCCATGAAAACTTATAAAAAGTTCTTTATTTTCAGATCTAAAAGATCTGCATTTGATCCAAGAGCAAAACTCTATTCATGGGTTAAAACCTATGATCGGGATCTCTGTAGATCTGTAAGTTTTTGAGAGCAAGGCTCTGTTGATAAAACCCCAAAGGGGTTTCCTTTAGATCAAAGATCTATGAGAGCAAGGCTCTGTTAATTAAATTAAATTTAATTCAATTTTTAAAAAAAATTACCTAAGATGATTCTAGGGTCTGAACTTTGAAGTTCTTAGAAAGAAACAAGAGCAAGGCTCTAAAATTCTTAAGCAAGAGCAAGGCTCTGAAAATCAAGATTCTTGAAAGTTGTAAAGAATTTTCTAAGGACCAAGAGACCTATTTATAGGCGCTTGCGCCCCTTCAACTTATCAGTTGATCCAACGACTAGGATCTTACCACCGCTGCACTCACGTGTGCGCCACATGAGCGCAACGGTGGGAGGGGGGCATTTGTTTCCCCCAACCAGAGCAAAACTCTGTTTGAATTTCAAAATTCAAAAATTTGAAGCAACGCTTCAAATCCCGTGCGCTGCGCGCAACGCACCACGTGTCAGAAGCTGATACGTCAGCGCAGCACCCAAGGCAGCGCGCCCAATCAGAGCAAAGCTCTATTTAAAGCAAAAATTAAAGGAAGCAGTGCTTCAGTCGCGCAAGCGCTGCGCTGCGCGGCACGTGTCAGCGCAGTTGCGCTGTGCTGTGCGCTGAGCGACACGTGTCAGCGCAGTTGCGCTGCGCGACACGTGTCAAGCGCTGGTGCATTTGCGCCAAACAGAATTAAAATTTTAATAAGATCTTTCAGTTCTTATTAAAACAAGAAGATTGTCTTCTGTAAAACAGAAGCCCTTGGATCAAAAATCCAACGGTGGGGAAAATTCCCCGAATCACTCAGAGAAGGATCTCTTTAACAAACTTAACAAATCTATGGGCACTATATAAAGACCCTTAGACCCCAACTCAAAAGAGGATCAACATTGTGAGAAATTGAGAACCTCAAAACAGAGAGAACTCTGAAGAAATTTCAAGAAAAAGGTAAAAAATTTCATAAAAGAATTTCTTCTAATAAATCATTGATCTAAGAACAAGATCAATGATTTTCATATAATAAACAGTGCTTTGCATCTTTTTATGAACCACTGGTTCTCTGAAACAAGAGAAACAAGAAAAACTTGTTTTCTTTGATCTAAATTAGATCAAGAAATCAAACAGTACTTTGCACTTTTTTATGAACCATTGGTTCTGGAATCTTAAAGATTCTCAAGATTATTGAAATAGTGCCTTGCACTTGCAAAAACTGCACTGTTGCGCTCCTGGGTTGGCGCAAGCCACCAAAGAGCGCTACGTGTCAGCATCTGAATCACTTGCGCTATGTGCTTTTAAGAAAGAGCCTTGTTCTCTGAGATTGGTGCAACTCACCAGAGCGCGCCACGTGTCAGCAGCGCAAGCGCAGCGCACTGGCGCAGCGCACTGCGCTTGCGAGACACGTGTCATCACCACAAGCGCTTGCGCTCATTGATTGGCGCAAAACGCCTGACAAATGCAATGCATTGTTTACTAAAGGGCCAGGCCCAAATCAAATAGGCCAAAATAGATTGCAACGCAATAAAAGGGCAGAGCCCAAATAAAATTGATGCTCTGCATCTGTTATAAAAGGGCAGAGCCCAAACAAAAATAAAATACAATAAAAGGGCAGAGCCCAAACAAAATCGATGCTCTGCATCATTTATAAATGGACAGAGCCCAAACATAATAACTAATGCAATGCATTATTTAAAAAAGGGGCAAAGCCCTAACACAGGCCTAATAGGCCAAATGCAAATAAAAGCGTTGAATATTTTTCAACTGGACTTAGCCTAATCATGGCCGTAAGTCCTCAAAAATAAATTGACTGAGCACAGCTGCTCTCTTAAATCAATTTACATCCGGTTCGAGGGTACATCTCCGAACTCCTTTGACTCCTATCGTTGTAATCCTTCAACGATGTCAGAGAGGTGACGGGTCCCGACAACCACACATCAACACGGACTGTGGGGTCCTTAAACCCGCGGACTTAAGCGTCCTTAAACTAAAGCACGGACCGTGGGGTCCTTAAACCCGCGGACTTAAGCGTCCTTAAACTAAAATATGGACTGTGGGGTCCTTAAGCCCACGGACTTAAGCGTCCTTATACTACCAATGGACCACCATGTCCCTAAACTGGCAATGGACCGCAATGTCCTTAAACTACCTATGGACCACTACGTCCCTAAACTGGAACAGTAGAGCCCCCTCTAAACGCTCTTCTGTCGGATCCAAACGATCCCGTTTAAGTTGATCTTAGCCTCAAACACGGCTAACGTATCCTTAAACGTTCAAATAGACTTCATATCCCCTAATCAACTTCGGTCTAAGGGTACATCTCTAAACTCCGCTGACATCTATCGTTGTAATCCTTCAACGACGTCAGAGAGGTGACGGGTCCCAACGGCCATATATTAAATGGATCATCACGTTAAGTTGATCTTAGTCTCAAACAAGACTAACGTATCCTTAACAAACATTTAAGTTGATCTTAGCCTCAATACGGCTAACGTATCCTTAAGCTAAAACACCAAACCCAAATCTAAGTAAATACGGATTTGGACTAATCCACGTCCTACGGGCGACGGCATAACTTAGTCTCCGTATACAATCCACGGAAAACCACAAACAAAACAAACACACACGACACGAAGTGAAATTCTGGAGAAGGAGAAAGTTGTTACCGCGATGCAGTAGCGTAATTAACTGCAGGGGCTTGCGCCTGCAGGGAAGAGCGTCCCCACAATCAAAAACCCCTCAAGCGAGGGGGAATCTGACGAAGTCTGCTACATCGGCCGCATCCGTCTAAACCTCCGATACACGGTGCCATAAATCAACTTGGTATCTTCGGAGAGGTAGACGGATAAAACCAATTAGCATCTGCCCCGAATCTCAGGCAAGACGTCTCTCACGTCGTCGTCGCCGCCGTTCGGAGGGGAACATACACATTGAAGAGTTAAATCTTACTTAGATTGAAACTTACCTCCATGTACTTCTTTGCTTGTGTCTTGGTAGATTGGCTAACTCGAAAGGGAATAAAATGAACTGACTTTGTGAGTCGATCCACAATAACCCATACAGCATCGTTATCTTTTGTGCTATGAGAAAGAGTAGTCACAAAATCCATGGTAATGTGTTGCCACTTCCATTCTGGAATATGTAACGGTTGAAGTAAACCAGCAGTCATATGATATTCAGCTTTTATTTGCTGACACACCAAGCATTTGGCTACGCTTCTGGCTACTTCACGCTTCATTCCATGCCACCAGTAATGTTGACGTAAATCTTTGTACTTTTTTGTACCACCAGGGTGTACTGAGCATGGGAAACTGTGAGCTTCTTTCATCAACTCTTCCCGAACAGGACCTTGTGGTACACACAATCTGCTTCCGTATCTCAAAAATCCGTCTTCATGGATGATGAAGTCTATTCTAAGTCCACTTTCTACTTGTTCTCTGATCTTTTGCAACTTGGCATCGCTTGTTTGAGCTGCTTTGATCTGATTGACAATTGTAGACTGAACTTGTAAGTTCACCAAATTTGAAGCGTTACCTAGTATGACCACTTCTATCTCCATCTGATGCAAATCTTGCTATAGCTTCCACTGTGCGGTGAGATTCATTGATAGTGGTTGGGGACTAAGTGCATCAGGAACTACATTCACCTTCCCTGCATGATATTGTAGGTTGACGTCGAAGTCCGCCATAAGTCCTAACCATCTTCTCTGCCGCATATTCAGCTCTTTCTGAGTAAACACATATTTCAGACTTCTGTGGTCTGTGTATATATCTACCCATTCTCCAAAAAGATAATGACGCCAAATCTTCAGTGCAAATATAACAGCTGCCAACTCTAAGTCATGTGTTGGATAATTGCGCTCATGAATCTTCAACTATCTTGATGCATAAGCTACAACTTTTCCATGCTGGTGTAGAACACATCCTAGTCCCTTACCGGATGCATCGCAATGCACTACGAAACCTCCAGATTGGTCCGGTATGAAGAGAATAGGTGCTGATGTCAATCTTGACTTGAGTTCTATGAAAGCCTGTCCACATGCTTCTGACCACACGAATTCTTCATTTTCATGTGTGAGCTTGGTCAGGGATGCTGCAATCTTCGAAAATCCTTCAATAAATCTTCGGCAGTATCCTGCTAAACCCAAGAAATTTTGAATGTCCTTCACTGTCTTTGGTGTCACCCATTCTCTTACTGCTGATACTTTACCTGGATCCACAGAGATTCATTCACCTGAAACGATATGTCCGAGAAATCTGACTTGTTCTAGCAAAAACTCGCACTTGCTGTACTTGGCTGTTTACCGCCAGAAACCGGGAAATACTGACGTCTTGCCTGAATCTGGGGGCAGATGCTATTCGGTTTTAACCATCCACCTCTCCGAAAATACCAAGTTGATTTATGGCACCGTATATCGGAGGTTTAGACGGATGCGGCCGATGTAGCAGACTTCGTCAGATTCCCCCTCGCTTGAGGGGTTTTTGATTGTAGGGACGCTCTTCCCTGCAAGCGCAAGCCCCTGCAGTTAATTACGCTACCGCACCGCGGTAGCAACTTTCTCCTTCTCCAGAATTTCACTTCGTGTCGTAGGTGTTTGTTTTGTTTGTGGTTGCCCGTGGATTGTATACGGAGACTAATTTATGTCGTCGCCCGTAGGACGTAGATTAGTCCAAATCCGTATTTTCTTAGATTTAGGTTTAGTGTTTTGGTTTAAGGATACGTTAGCCCTATTTAAGGCTAAGATCAACTTAAACTTTTGTTAAGGATACGTTAGCCTAATCTCCAGACTAAGATCAACTTAACGGGATCGTTTGGATCCGACAAGAGAGCAATTGGCTCTATTGTTTAGTTTAATGACGTTACGGTCGATTTCCAGTTTAGGGACATGGCGGTCCATCATTCCCATTTAGGGACGAACATTAGTTTAAGGACGTTTCGGTCCAACGTTCCCAATTTAGGACGAATATTAGTTTAAGGACGTTTCGATCCACGAGTTTAAGGACCTCGCAGTCCGTATCGATGTGTGGTTGTTGGGACCCATCACCTCTCTGACGTCGTTGAAGGATTACAACGATAGGTGTCAGAGGAGTTCAGAGATGTACCCTTGAACCGGATGTAAATTGATTTAAGAGAGCAGTCGTGCTCAGTCAATTTAATTTGAGGACTTACGGCCAGAATTGGGCTAAGTCCAGTTGAAGATATTCAACGTTTTTTTATTTTTGGCCTATTAGGCCTGTACTAGGGCTTTGCCTTTGTTTTATAATGCACTGCATTTCATTCTGGCCTGCTAGGCCTTTTTGATTTGGGCTCTGTTCCTTTATAAATGATGCAGAGCATCTGTTTGGGCCCTGCCCTTCTTTAAAATAATGCTTTGCATTTAATTTGGCCTGTTAGGCCTTTTTTAATTGGGCTTGGCCCTTCTGTAAATAATGCAGTGCATTAATTGTCTGATATTGGCTTGTCAGGCGCTTTGCGCCAATTATTGAGCCCAAGCGCATGTGGAGGTAACACGTGTCACGCTAGCGCAGTGCGCTGCGCTGTTGCGCTGCTGACACGTGGCGCGCTCTGGTGGAGTTGCGCCAACTTTAAAGAACAATGCTCTATTTTTAAAAGCGCATAGCGCAAGTGGTTATGGTGCTGACACGTGGCGCTCTCTAGTGGCTTGCGCCAACCCAGGAGCGCAACAGTGCAGTTTTTGCAAGTGCAAGGCACTGTTTCAATAACTTGATCCAATTTTGGATTCAAGAAAAGAATCTTTAAAATTCCAGAACCAATGGTTCATAAAAAAGTGTAAGGCACATTTATTATTTATTTTTTATTGAAGATCATTGATCTTGTTCTTAGATCAATGATCTATTCAGAAGAAATTCTTCTTTTTTATAAAGGTTTTTACCTTTTTTCTCTTCTTGAGTTCTTCTCACAATCTTGATGATGATGTCGATGTTGATCCTTTTTGAATTGGGGTCTAGAGGCCTTTATATAGTGCCCATAAATTTGTTAAATTTATTAAAGAGATCATTCTCTGAGTGATTTGGGGAATTTTCCCCACCGTTGGATTTTTGATCCAAGGGCTTCTGTTTTACAGAAGACAATCTTCTTGTTTTAACAAGAACAGAAAGATCTTACTATAATTTTAATTCTGTTTGGCGCAAACGCACCAGCGCTTGACACGTGTCGCGCAGCGCAGCGCTTGCGCAACTGCGCTTACGCAACTACGCTTACGCAACTGCGCTGACACGTGTCGCGCAGCGCAGCGCTTGCGCAACTGCGCTGACACGTGTCGCGCAGCGTTTGCGCAACTTCGCTTGCACAACTGCGCTGACACGTGTCGCGCAGCGCAGCGCTTGCGCAACTGAAGCGTTCCTTCCTTTAATTTTTTTTTTAAATAGAGCCTTGCTCTGATTGGGCGCGCTGCCTTAGGCGCTGCGCTAACGTATCAGCTTTTGACACGTGGCACGTTGCGCGCAGCGCACGGAATTTGAAGCGTTGCTTCAATTTTTGAATTTTTGAAATTCGAACAGAGCTTTGCTCTGATTGGGGGAAACATTGGTATAGAGTTGATGCTGTCGCAAAGTCCAGGACAATCCTCAAATGTTCAGCGTGTTCTTTCTGACTCTTAGAATACATCAGGATGTCGTCAATGAAAATCACAACAAACCTGTCTAGGTATTCTCGGAAAACTTGGTTCATCAGATATGGATGGTGCATTGGTCACTCCAAATGGTATCATAAGAAACTCATAATGTCCATTGCGAGTCCTGAATGCCGTCTTCGTAATATCAGACTCTTTGACATTCACCTGATGATAACCCGAACGAATATCTAACTTTGAGAAAACGCAAGACCCACTTAACTGATCGAACAGATCGTCGATTCGCGGTAGTGGATAGTTGTTCTTTATCGTGACTTCGTTCAAAACTCTATAATCAATGCACATTCTGTATGAACCTTTCTTCAATACTTGTTCTTTATCGTGACTTCGTTCAAAGCTCTATAATCAATGCACATTCTGTATGAACCTTCACAAGCAACACTGGAGATCCCCAACTTGAAGTACTGGGACGAATCTATCCTTTCTACAGAAGTTCATCCAGCTGAGTACGGATCTCCTTCAACCCTTCTGGACTTAAGCGATATGGTGTTTTGATCACCGGTTGTGCTCCAGGTACTAAATAAATTCCAAATTCAAGAGCTCGATCAGGAGGCAAACCTAATATGTCTTCAGGAAATACGTCATCAAACTCTTGAACTACCTCTGGCTTATCTTCTCCCGCCTTTAGAGTTGCAATCACTGCCTTCTTCGGTTTTGCTTTGTATGTGCTAGACTCTAGGGTACGGTCTCCACTCTTGAAATAAAATACCGGATGCTCTGGAATCTCGAACACCACCCTCCTTTGACGACAGTCGATGGTAGCGTAAAAAGTTCATAGCCAATCCATACCTAAAACTACATCGAAGTTTGGTATATCCAGCACCTTGAAGTCAGCATAAAATTCTCTGCTGCAGACGACCACTGGACATTCCAGCTGGATACGAGTGGTTTGACTGGAATCACATGAGTTCGGACGAACCATTGTGACATAAAGCAATGAGATGCTCCAGTATCGAAGAGTGCTAGTGCAGGAAGTGAGGATACTAAGATTGTACCTAAATTATGTGGGATATGTTTTAGGTATAGGAAAAGATATTTGATATGTATAAGGATTGAAAGAAAGCTTGAAAGAAAAGAGTTACCAGTGATGACTTGGCCAGTGACTTCAGCTTCTTCCACAGTCATTGTGAAAGCCTGTCGCCTTGGTACATTTCTCCTTGCTGGAGGCGCATTCCTCTGTCCGTTCCTCTGTCCTTGAGGTAGGTTCCTTTGTGCTTGATGGAACTGACGAGGATGAGGTGCAGTAGGTCCACGGTGAGGTGGAGCTGGGAGAGCAAGACGAGGAGCAGGTGCCTGGATAGCTGGCCGCTGCGGATAGGTAATTACTGGTCTGGGTACAGGATTTGGATTGAATCTACGAGGACAAGATCCAATATCATGTGTGGATGAGCCACAGACTAAGCAAAGGCGATTAGCACGCCTTCAGTCCTTCGCCAGGTGTCCATTCCTCCCGCAGTAGATGCAAAAGTCTGAACTGGGCCGGTTGAAAGGTACTCCCGGTCTCCTGGGTACAAAAGGTGGCCTAGAAGAGGCTCCTCCTGCTATCTGAGTAGCTGGGCGCTTCATACCGGCAGATTGAGGTATGCCCTTCTTCTTCACTACAGCCTCGTATCGACGGGCAGCCTTCAAAGCTAAGTCGTGGGTTGGGAAATCCCCCGTAGCTAGAGTAGCTTTGATTTCATGGTCCAACCCTTGCTGAAATCTTCTGGCCCTGATCTCAGCAGTCGGTATGAGATGTGCTGCGAACCTGTTACGGTCTTGTGTTAGCTGTGTAGTATATGATATCAGAAAATTCGAATATTTGAGACATATTTTACCTGCTCAACATAGTGAACTCAACATCGTGCTCATCCACGGATTTGCTCCACATGAGCCTTGTTGGAGGTAGATGAATTGCTGCTCCATGTCAAATCGGGCAGTCTCGGGAAAATATTTCGCGTCGAACATGTCGCGAAAAGTCTTCCATTCGATCGGTTGAGTAAGACGGCTTTCTTCCGCCTTTCACCATACTCGGGCGTTATCGGTAAGTTGCAGCTTCGCAACCCTTACCCAAGTAATGTCTGGCACTTGTGCTGCTGCCAGATCGTCTTCGATCGACTGAACCCATTCTTCAGCTTCCAGAGAGTTCTCTTTCCCAGAAAATTGCTTAGGATGCAGTGCCCGGAATTGTTTCACTCCAGGTGCCTCAGCTTCTGGGCGGTTCATTAGGATAGCAGTCTGCTGCTGCTGTCCCTCCAAAAGGCTCTTTATTGTCTCGAGCAGTACCGTCTGCTCGTTGATCGGAGCTACAATGGTAGGCATAAGTGGAAGAAGTGGTGGTGTGGTGTTGCTATTCACATTGGTGGTAGTATTGTTCGGGGAATCCATAACCTTGAAAGAAAAATAGGGTTATGATAGATTCAAGGAATAGGAAATATAAAGAATGTTTTAGTTGCTGATTCTTGTGATATATTGCTTAGGTTTCCATGCAGAACTGGCCCTACATGGTATGACTTCATGCAGAACTGACCTGCATGGGCCTCTAACAAAACCTGTCACGCTCCGCTTCCCGGTGTACAGATAAGGAGACATGACTAGGCCTGCGATGTATTTACTCATAAGTAAACACGTTAAGCGTAAATAAGCAATAAAATATAAACGTACACAAGAAAGACATGAGATGTAAAGGAACAACTACTTTTTTATTTATTAAATATTCTTTACAATACAACTGAAAAGTAAATACAGTGTGGAAAGTAATGCCTAAACAATGGCATGAACTGAAAGTAAAAGTATATTCATGTGACTAAAGCTTCGGATCCTTGATGAACTGCTCCAAGTCTTCTGAGCTGGGCTCGATCTCTAGAGAGTCGGGTCCTACTGACAACATTCCAAAGAAAGAATAGAAAAAAAATGTCGTCAGCGAACAATCACTCGGTAAGTCCCAAAGAGAGATAGAAATAGAATAAACAGATAAGAGAATATACTGGTATAATGTATGATTGTTATGTTAACGCGGTTGTTTATAACTTGGTACAGAATATGTCAGTGTATACGAGAGGAGTCCAACTATCCATAGACTAAGGTATACGGAGCATAAGGAACCGTTAAGCCACGTGACAACAGCAACGAATATTCAGGTTAGGTATATTAAAGTGACCATAATCGTGCCACTTTTAACACATTCTGTACCAATCTACCCTTTAAAAAAACCCGTAATGTTTATTGTATTGTTTATAGCTGTAAGACTTGCCGAAACCATGATATCAATTGCTCATGTAAACGGATAAGGATGTAAACGGATAATCATGTGATCAAGTCAATATATATCTATGGTTCGGTCAGTTCAAATCATGTTGATATAGATGGTATTCTGGTATTCATGTTCAAGTGCCAGTATATATGGATTCATGATGTATTGGAGTTATATTGGAATTGTATTCATGTTTAGATTGTATTTCGATTAGACTGAGACTCTGACTGAGTCAGTGTTTTAAACATAATTGGATTCCTGAATTAGGTTTTGGAGTTATCGGTCACTGCTGCACATGGACGGCAGGATTTGTGACTTTTTTCAAACCAATTACCATTGATAACCCCGTTTTAGTTTCCTACCTTAAATAGGCAAGCACCCACTTTTTCCGTCTCCTTGAGCCTCAAGAGAATTGGTCCCGCTTAAACCTATATTTATTAGGGTCCTTATTGTAAATTAATAAACTTGAGGGTGTTTTATGAAAAATAGTTTTGATAAACTTTCAAAATAAATCTCAAGTATTTATTTATCGTAATTAGGGTTTTCATGGATGTAATTTTTAAAAGTGAAATATTTTAATGATTATAAATCTAGATTGAATAGTATATGGTATTTTAATGTAAATTGACTTGTATGGTTTCTTGATGGTATATTCATGAAATTCGTGATTCTTGTGTTTAGAAAACATGGAATTTATTATAAATATAAAATAGATGTTTTGATAATATTTATATATATATATATATAATTATTAAAAATATAATTTATTTATTAAATAGAAAATCACATTATTCTTAAAAATTGTATTAAAAATTCCATCGAGATCGGATGGTCCGTGAGGAGGTATGCATCTCGCTCTACTAGTCTCAAGGATGTGCGATAACCCGCACCATCCAAATCGGGTTTCCCAAAATGGCTTGTAGAGGCTTAATTGTAAGGAATTTAATTAAATCAATATTAAAGATTACGGTTTTATTAGTTTAAGGTATTTTATTATAAAATTGTATTTATCCCACAAAATATTGTTCCAAAAGCCATCGTGCTATGTCATGATGGGTGTTGTGATGAGGCAGGTCATTACCTTGTGAGTTTTCTAAACGTAATATGAGCAAATATGATAAAATGATGCAGTAAGTAAATTTTGTGGTATTTAACCGTAAAATTGAAATAAAAGTTGTATAATATTGTATTTCGAATTGAAACCTGTTCTAAATGTTTGTTTTAAGATTACTAAACAAGATGTATCAATATAGATATTTGGTTATTAAGAAAAGTTGTGTTTTAAATAAAATTAGAATCGGAAGTAGGAAAAACTCCGCTTCCGATGAGTTTTGAGAAAAGAATTCTTTTAATAGGGAAGAGAGGAGAGGAGAGGGGACTTACTGGATTAGATGAGAGAGGGGAGGTAGAAAAAGGGTTTGAGAGCTTCGTGGAGTCGTGGTGTCGCCGGATTTGTCCCGAGTCGTCGCCGGAAGATGACCTTGGGTTAACTCCACTTGTACAACTAATTTGACTTGGAAAAATTTGAGAGTTTTGATGATAGATCTTAGGATGGAGAGAGCTAGGGTGTGGGATGGTATTTATAGGATAGAATTAGGGTTTAGGAAATTAAAAATGAGAATTAAAATGCGTTAAAACATTGGTTAATGGTGATTTTTAATTCTCTGGATAATTGCAGGAAATTCAAACAAAAGAGGAGTAGTGGGAGGAGGCCAAAGGGTGTTGGGGTAAAATTAGGAGGCATATGCAACGGGGGGCCCGGCGCTGCTGGCCCTTTGGGGATCTTCGCCGGTTTTTTGGGAGGATGGGGTCTTGGATTGGTGCCACGTGTTTTTGTATATAACATTTTCCACATTACTTTTTCATTTTTATGTGTATTGCAAGTGTAAACTTTTGGACTTCCAAAAAATTTAAAAGAAAAATCATTAAAAATAATATGTGGCTCAAGAGATTTAAACACAAGAGCTATGTCACAGCAATGCAAGACTTTACCAATGAGCTACAAGATAATTCTTTCTATTCTAAAACAAATTAAATACTTATTGCATACCCAGGATTGCAAATACTCCATTTAGTACTTTAATTTTAAATAAATTTCTGTACATTAAAAATAGAGTCGTTACAAATAGCAAAACATTGAAAATTGAATAACACAGAAAAATATTGAGATTTTTGAAAATTCAACGATTTTCATGCGATAGAGAATCAAACATTAAAATTTCAAGAAAACAGAAAAAATCTGAATTTTTTACACATTCGCGATTTTCATGTGCCATATAACCTGTGAAATATTGAAAATTTAAAGGAAACAGAACATTTTGGGATTTTTGAAAATATCACGTTAATTATATGCTATAGCAAGTAAAATTTGAAAAATTGAGAAGCCTAAAAAATTTATGATTTTTCAAAATTTTGAGATTTTCGTATTCTATAGCATTCAAAATATTGAAAATTTGTAGAAAGCCGATGATTTTATAAATTTCGGAAACTTTCGTGTGCCATAGCAAACAACATATTAAAAGATGAAGAAAACAAAAAGGTTTGAGATTTTAAAAATTACGTGAATTTTGTGTGGAAGTGAGCAAAACATTGTAAATTATTCGAAAAAAACAAATAATTTTGGGATTTTTATAAATTTCACGAATGTCATGTGTTTTTGGTTTTTTATGAATATCATGTAATTATAGCATGTAAAATATTAAAAACTTTAATAATTTTAAATTTTAAGATTTTTGAAAATTTCATGATTTTCGTATGTTATGACATACATAATATTGAAAGAATGGCAAAAGATTAGAAAATTTTGTGATCTGCATGTTATATCATAGAAAATATTGAAAAACCGAATAAAAACAAATGATATTTTATATTTGAAAATTTCATAATTCTTATATCTCTCCAATCTCCAAGTAGGTAACTAGATCCCACACTGCGCAATGATGAATCGACATCCACTTTCAATGAATGCTCGCTTGAGAGAGCTAAAATCGAGTTTAACTCGAATTTTCAGGAAACACCATCACCATTGGTACAAATGGAATTTCAAGCAATGTCCAATCTCATAATCCAGTCGACAATCCATGCAAAATCGAGAAATGAAAGGAGATCCGTCCCTCTATAATGTCGATACACCATTTTTGATTGATTGGGGCCATTTTTGATTGCAAACAAAATATTCGAAAACCGGAAAAAAAAAACCCAGAAATTTTGAGATTTCTAAAATTTCGTCATATTCATATGCTTATAACATGCAAATTGTTGAAAATTAAAATAAAACAAAAAAATTTGGAGTTTTGTACATTCGTGTGTTATATAATAAGTAAAATATTAAAAATGGAAGAAATTTAATTTTTTTAAGATTTTTTTAAAATTTCTCGAATTTCATATGAGCAATGAAAATATTAAAATGCTAACGAAAAATATCAAAGTATTTGCAAGTTAATTTTTTATATATTTTATTATGAAGTTCATAAATATATGATATTACAACTAACAACTCATATAATAATAAACTTTTATATTAAAATGATTTTCCCTAAGTTTGTACTTCATACACACGCATCGCGAAAGGACCCTTGCTAGTTATTAGAATAATTTTTTCGCGCAAGAAATTATTCTCTTTGCTTGGTGTAAAACACTCGGTCAGGAGGAGCGAGAGAGGAGAAATTAATTCGGACATACTTGGATATTGCATGGAGCCCACACTTCTATATCTTCGCTCTCTTGTCCGGATGTATACGGCCGGCATATGGAATAATTCTTCTATGCAAGCCTACCAATATTTTTCTAACATTCGAGCCTGCCAATATTTTTCTTGAGATGGTTTAAGAAAGACAATTTTACTATAGCCTATGATAATCGATAAAATATCATAATATTTTATTTTATGAAGTTTCTTTAATATATTTTTCATGCTACAAATTTTTGGTTTCTCGATTTTTGGTATATGTGTGACGCCCCGCTTCCAAAATTACGGAATATGAGGAGTTGACAAGGCCAGCCATACTGCTACGGTCAAGAAAATATCCTGCCGTAGTCACACTTCGGTTTCTAGTTTTACGTGGTAATCAGTAATCAATACACAGGTAATGAGAAATGCAGTCATTAAATCAAAACAAATATAAAATTAACCGGATAGTGTAAAAGGAAAGATAGCGCTGACGTCGCTGATCTAGATGTCTGCAATATCCTCAGAGTACGACAGGTGTTGATCCGAGCTAAATCCACTTCTCACTTTGAGCATGCATACTCAGGTCGTCAGAGCGACACAATAGCAGTATATATAAATACAAAAGTAAACACGTGCAATGATGATGAACATGAAGCAGTAAATATAGAATGAAGACGCGCATGAAATAATCAGTACAGGTAAACAGCAAGGTAGGTATATCAAATCAGTAATCAATGCATGTCCATGTCACTAAACCTATCAGTCTCTAAGTCTCACTGTCCAGGTCGCTAAACCTATCGTCAGTCCAAGTGCGAGAGTCAACCACGCAGGAGTATCCCCAACCCAAGGGTAGGGCCCCAGGGGCAAGGGAACACGGGCCCGAAACGCTCGCTAATAATCAGTAATATCACCCATATGACTCCCAGAATCGCTGTATATGCCGGCAGTGGGACTCCCGAGATTCCGTTGAACTCACACTCAAACTACCCCACACCCACGGTCTGCATCAAATACCGACCATAAACCCAAATACTAGTCGGTCCATGACAAGCCTACGCGAGAACTGGAGACAGGATCTCCATCAAGTATATCTCGACTGGTACCCAAGATAAATGGACTGTGTTTGACGCCCTACCTATGACACTAATATAAGTATTTCCATAACCGTCCCATACCAATTATAGTTACACTTACATATCCCCCATAAGCGTCGACAATGCAATAAATTAACTGGGCCCGCTGATTGTGTACAAGTACGTGTCACTTCACTTATTCATTCACGCTTTAACACTAACGTACTTGCCATAATCTAAACACTAATAGCTATCACTGGATAATGGGCACGATCACTAGGTTATCAATGCCTTATGACCACTACATGATATAATGGGAATGCAATAATTATATTATGAATATAACATAGCAGCCAGTGTCATACCATTTGCAAAATTTACTATAAATCATACGTGCAGAATTTAGCAAAATAATGTAAAAGGGGTAAATAGTATGTTTAATTATCTATCCATAAAAATTAGTTTCGCGTCAATCAGGTTTCAGGTTCGCTAGTTATGGCCATTTCAATTTAAGTGTTCACTGCTGGAAATCCAGTTTCAGAACTGGAAGTCCGTTTCGTAACACGTTTTGATCCCAGTTGGGATCATAATTAGGCAATGCTACAGTTTAATAATATGTATATTTTTGTGTTATGTTTCCAACGCATCAAACGGATTATCGATAGGATTCTTATATTAGAAGTTAGGTTATGTACAACGTGCTGGTGTAAGAGAGGTCACTGCAGAAACTGCAGAACACCACGATATTCTAAAATACGAATTAAATACTAAACGAAGGTGAAGCGACACAGGACCAGATTCAGGGGTTAGCTAACTAAATTATCTACGCGACCATATGGGGCCCCATGCATTTTCAGTTTAAGGAAGAGGTGTACAGGTGTTCTAAAGCCAGATATCCAGGTGAAATGCTGCCCCGGACTGCAGTCCCGTGGCTCGTTCGCAATCAAGTATCGTTGCAGTAAACTAACACTGTCGAGAAATAAGCTATGGATGGTTTTAGCCCTTCGAGTCGACTTCGATATGAATCATAGAACGTTATATTCCGAATTGTATTTAATTTAAAATGATTTTAATAAGATAACATGCACGGTAAAATTTTCAGATTAAGACAACTAGGCGGAGGTATCATTCATAGTGGTGAAATCAATATTTTTCCCTCGAATTCTTACGAGTTACCTATTATTATGAAAGGGTTTCAAGGCTCCTAAATTCCGTCATTTTAAATAGGGTTTTCATCTAGGGTGTCATGTCAAATACATAGGTTATGTATAGGCATCAAATGAAACATCCGTTCTCATTAACCGATCCAACTAAGGTTATTCAATTTGAATGTAATATAGTATTGATAAGGGATGGTAACTCTCCATATAATTGAACGATGTGGTTTGCTACAAAACTATTTGACATTTAAACATCGATATCGCTATACACATGAACATTTATACCATAGTATGTAACATTGTTATTTTAATTAACTAATACGATTATTAGCATGAATAAGCAAGGGAAGATGGTTCCACTTGCCTAGCGACAAAATCGATGGTACGGCGGCGGCGACGATGGCGGACGGCACGACACGGGTACGACCACGGCACGATACGACACGCGCACGAGTCTTGGCACACCATGGCACGGGAACTTGGCACGCAGAAGGCTCGGTTGTGCAATGGTTTGCTGAGCAAAGTAGCGGTGGTCGCCGGCGATGGGTTGCTGATCGACGACGGTGACTGTTGTGGCCTCGATAGCGGCTGGTTGCAGGCGATGGTGGCAGTGGTCGGGCGTGCAAGAGGAGCTCGGGTTGCTTGATGGTGGAGGAAGGTTGATTGGGTGTCGGCGGCGGCGGTGTTGGTGGTTGAAGACGAGGTCGGAGCTCCGGCGACGAGGGTGCCACGATGGTGCAAGCCAAGGGTTGCTTGGTAGGGTTCCGGGTATAGGTTGTAGGGGAGATGGGCGGCGGTGAAGGAGACGGTGGTGGTAGTTGTGGGGATGATGTCGAGGAGGTGGTTGACGGTGGTTCAAGGTGCTGGCGTTGTGGTGGTGGGTGTATAGGGAAGGGAAGGTGATCGTGACGAGAGAGAGAGGTGAGGCAGTGAGTGAGGAGGATTGAGAGGAGGGAGGAGGAGGAGAATGCGAGTGAAAGAATAAGAACGAGAGAGGGGTCGGTGGGTTGAGAGGAGGACGTAGGAAGTTCGTTGCCGAGGGAGGAGGGGTCGTGGGTGTAATACCCAGCCCTTTTTATGACGAAATCGGTATTTTGTTACTTTATAATTCCATTTATAAATTTTATTTATATTATTTATAATTTCAATTAATTTTTATACCTCCATTTTCTATTAACCATAAAACCCAAATTTATCTTTTCTTCCCATTACTTCCTTCCCTTTTCCCCAAGCCCATTTCTTTATTTATTTCCTAAAGTAAAATTTCTTTCCCAACAGCCTAGCAGCCACCCAGTTTTTCCTGTTTCCCTCTAAACAAATTTCCTGCGGCCCAACCAATTTTTCCATAGCTATTTCTTTAAAATTCTTTTATTTTCATTCTGCCCAGCCCATCTCACCGAGCCCATCTCTTTTCCTTAACAATTCCTTTAAATTCCTTCTCAAACCCCGGCCTGGCCCTCTTATTCCTTTTCCCTTAATTCTTTTTTATTTTTTCAGCCCAACTCTCTTGGCCCGGCCCGCCTCATCCTCACCCACGCACCCGACCCGCTTCGCCCCTCCTTCTTCCCCAACGGCTATTTTCGTTCCGCGCGCGCTCGACCCCACTCCGTCGCCTCCGCCCACGCTCGCGCCTCGTCACTTGCGTGCGTTACGCCCACGACGCGCGACCCCGTCCCCACTACCTCTCCTCTCTCCCTTCTCTCGCCTCCACGTTCTCTTTCTCTTTTCCTCACCTCACTATCTCCATCTCCCTCGTCCTCCTTCTTCCTCCCCTCTCGACCCGCACCCGCAACCGCCACCACCGCCGGCATCACCCCTCTTCTCACTCCTCACCTCCTCTCTCCCACCGACCAAACGCCCTGCACCCGAACTCCTCCACCGCACCCGACCCCCAATCCCCGCAACCAAACTTAGCCACCATCGTCGGCGGCGGCGATCACCATCATCGACCACCTCATCACTCTACCCACCTCCTCACTCGCCGACCACCCTCCATCACCGGGGCTCGAGCTCGAGACGACCCCCTGCACACCCTCGCTCGACCTCCAACTTTCCTAACACCCTATTTCCGGCCATCTACTACACGCCGACGAGCCCACTGCATCGTCGACCACCACCATCATCATCACCATCGCTATCATCCCTGCTTGTCTCTCTCTCAATCTCTCTATCCCTCTCCCGAGCTCACTCTATCCCCTCTGCAAACCCATTCCCCTCTCCTTCTCTCTCTCTCAATTCTCTCTAACTCACCCCTCTGTGTCCCCCTCTCTCTCACTGCTTCCTTCTCACTCTGCCTCTCTCTCTCTCTCAGCTCTCTCTCCCTCTCAGTTTTCTCTCTCTCTCTCTCTCTCTAGCACTCTCTCTCTCCAAATCCCACCGTCTCTCCATCCTCTATCAACCTACTACCACCACACGACATTGCCCGAGCCCGCAACAGCCCATTCCCAAGCTCGAGCCAAGCCCAAGTCTAGCCGAGACTCGTCGCGTGGTTGCTACCCCGTGCCCGGGACGTGTCACTACTGCTTTAGCTACCGCGCCATCAGTTCACCATGTCCAGGCAAGTTTTATACTTGCTACATGCTAATTAGTATTTGTTACAAACTATAATCTTATAAGTTTTATACTAAACATCCTCGATAAATTACACGATGCAACCGCTTGATGTGTGATCCCAATGAAACTACTTTTCTAATTTGACGGAACTAGATTGTTCTTGTTGGCCCTTAGTGTGATGAATATCTGGTGCAAATTTCGTTTGATAATATGACTGTTAACGACTGAAACAACTACCCCAAGGTTTAATCGTAAAACTGTAATTTTACTGTACCTGAAAACCGTTAAATTCACCATAAATCATATACATACTAGAATGGTGCGTTCGAGGGCTCATATCGAATCCGACTCGACGAAATTTAACCCTATACTAGTTTCCTGGTATTCCTGTACTTAAATTGTGATGATATTTGGATCGGAGTACGACTCTGGACTGCGGTCCAGAGCGACTCCAGTCGTTGCTTGCTGTTCCGTATTGGGTACCACAAGATCTCCTTAACTCATAGATTGCGGAACTCCGCTGGTTATTATAGATAAATCTGTTATCTAGACAACGCAATTGATTTCATTCTGTTTCGTTACCATTTGTTATTTATTCTATAACTTAAAAGATCGGGACGCATAACAGTCCCAACAGAATTAGAACTGACATATTAGTATTGAATAGTGTATAACTCCTGACGTGCAGACGCGATCGAAGATCCGTCTATTGCGTTGAAAACCTTACTGAAAACCCTAGAATTTATCTAACTGTAGCGTCGCTAAAATCTGGTCCCAACTGGGATTAAAATGCGTTGCGAAATGGACTTCTGATTCTGAAACCGGATTTCCAGCCGCGAGCGCTTAAAATGAAATGGCTATAATTAATGATCCTGGAACCCGATTAACTTGAAACTAAATTCGATGGATGGACAACTGAACATACTAATTACTACCTGTTTATCGTTTCGCTAAATTATATACGTACGTTTCATGATAAATCGTGCAAGTGATAGAATACTATTTTTGTGACACCTTAATCGTGCTTATATACTGTTCACGCATCATATCATACCCATATCATTGTAGTGATAACCTAGTGATATCGTGCATTTACCCAGTGTTAGATTCTAGTGATGATTGTGGCAAGTACGCCAGTGTTCGTGTATCCGTGAATAAGTGAAAGTGATACGTACTTGTACACAATCAGTGACCTATTATTCTATTGCATTGTCGACGTCTGTGGGATGCGTGTACGTGTGACTATAAGTGGTATGGGACACTTATGGAAGCACTTGCACGGGTGTCACAGATAAGGCATCCGACACTGCCATTTATCTTAGATATTAGTCGGGACGTGCTTGATGGAGGTCCTGCCTCCAGTTCTCACGCAGACTTGTCACGGATCGATTAGTATTTAGGGTTATGGTTAGCGTTTGATGTAGACCACGGGGTATGGGGTAGTTTAAGTGTGAGTTCAACAGAATCTCGGGAGTCCCATGCCGGCTTATATATTTAGGGAGATATATGGAGATTTACAGGGTATGTGATATACACCGTGATATACATGTTACATGCTAGGCCCGTGGTCCCTTGCCCTTGGGTTCTACCCTTGGGTGGAGGACACTCGCGAGTGGTTGATTCTCACACTTGGACTGACGATAGGCTTAGCGACCTGTACAGTGAGACTTAGAGACTGATAGGGATACTGGCATTTACATTCCTTCTATACTGTGTTGGCATACGTGACATATCGTTCTACTGCTTTACTGTTCCGCTGCATTGATTACTGCACATTCATATTCATGCTGTCATTGATTTACTGTTATTCATATCTATTACCACTGTTAGAACTGTCACTTGATTTTATATATATTATATTGCTATTGTGTCGCTCTGACGACCTGAGTATGCATGCTCAGTGTGAGGAGAAGATTTAGCCTGGACCAGAACTAGACGTGCAACACAGACTTCTTGACTTGCTATTCAAAGTTATATCTTTTGTTTCCCATCAGGTCAGTTCATTTTACTGTTTTATTCCAGTTACTGCATTTCTCATTACCTGCGCATTATTTACTGTTTACCATGTTAAACTAGAAGCCGAAGTGTGACTACGGTGGGACATTTCCTTGACCGTAGGAGCATGGCTGGCCTTGTCTACCCCTCGTATTCCGTATTTTGGGAAGCGGGGCGTGACATGGTTTAGTTGGTATCAGAGCCAGGTTTTGCATCGATTGGGATTGCAGTTTTCCGTGCATAGTTTGGCAATCTAAGACATTCGTCGGTCTAGGTTGTAAACTGTCATTTTTTATCCATATTCACATCGTGTGTTCAGCTATCCATTCGTTATGGTTTCGGGTGACTTGACAAGGTTACGTGGTTGCAATTACACTACCATACTCTATTCAAGTGACTTAAAGTCATACAGTTGATTTCCCACTTGTAATAAATTCATCACCTCTGATATTCTTGAATCTTTGTCCTATCCATATTATATTTTGACTCGCATAGCTTGTGACTTATATCATCCTCAAAATTGTTGTTTCAAGATCATGTCTTCTAACGACTCTTCATCTATATCCGCTCCCCAGAATCAGACCATTGAGATCCTGAGTGTACTGCAAGGTTTAAAGGAAGCCCAGGAGCGAACAAACGACTTGTTGGCTGAAGGACTGAGAAGACAGGTGAATCAGGCACCAGCAGGAGTCTCCAATCATAAAGGGATCCCCGTTAGACGAGGAAAAGAGAAGAAGATGAAGCGTCAATTTGTTTCTCCGCGGCAGAAGCAGCAGAAGATCCCATGTTGTGGGTACTGTAAGAGGCCAGGACATCTTCAGAAGGATTGTCGCCGCGCCCAAGGGAAATGTCTGATATGCGGGTCCGACAAACATCTTATCAACGGTTTCCCAGAAAGGAAGGAGCTACAAGGAGGAGATTCGTCCACACTCCCCACTTCTGCCGAGTGACGATTATTGCGTAGTTCGCTCTTCGAGGATAAAGCAGACCCAACACATGATTCAACTCGCGTAACGATGATGCAGCGGTCTAGCGATCAAAGAAGAATTTTTTTTTGTTTTCCAATTTCAGTATTATGTTGTCATCTTCTTATAAACATTTCTTTCCGTTTGAACCTTTGTATCCGTCGAACTTTTAGTTGAATGAAATAAAATTTGAATCGTAATATATGCATCATTCCCTTGTCATTTCCCTTGTTCATACTATTCATTAGCACAACATTTTAATCTTGATTCTTTTAAAATTCCTGCCACCGCATATTTTCCTATATTTCGTACCTTGAGCTTTTTCCTTGATATATTCCACTGTCTAATCATGACTTTTCTTTTCAGACCATGGCCCACCCTGGAGCAGCGCCGCATCTAGATGAGGATACACAGTCATGCGTTTCCTTATACCGCACGCCGATGAGTTCTGACGATGAGATCAACGGTCCCCAGGTCAACTTCGGAAACAACGATTCAGAGGACGAAGGAGTAGACGCCCCAGAGTTTAACATGATAGCTGATTCCGATGAAGAAGAAGGAGATCCTGAAGAGAACCCTATAGAGGAAGACCCGATAGAGGAAGATCCCGATGAAGACCCGACAGAAGGAAATCCAGTTGAGGAAAATCCCGTGGAAGAAAATCCAGAAGAAGAGAATCACATGGAATCGGACCTCGATGAAGAAGCTTCGTCCGAGGAAGAAGGACCAGAAGATCAAGACCCTGCTGTGGAAGAACTTCCAATGGCGATGCCCGCGAGGCGATATGGAAATGGACGCCCTACCTGAGTGCGCGAGCCTACCGCAACCTACTGAATCTCCACAACCGCGACTGACAAGATTTCTTTGATGTTGTCCTTCTGGCCAAATAAACTGTGTATAGTTTAGGGCCACTTTTCGCCTTTGGGAATGCCTTGTTTCAAATTTTCTTGAATGAAATAAATCTTCTGAATTCGTAAACCTTTTGATTATTGGTTCGCTTAATACTTGTTTATTGCCCATATCCATTTATTTTCTGCTGAGATTCCTGACTGTCCACCCCTACTCATTGTATAGTTTTCACCCTCGTTTCGATTAGAAAGTACCACACCCTGATCCTTGGAATGAGCCACCCTCCATCCCTCGTCTGTGCCCCGTTGAGATCCTTCTAGGAGGAGAACAGTTCCTGTGAAACTTCCGAGTTCACTAACTCTTCAAATTTTAATTTGTGTGTTGTGCCGACTGTTGTTTCCCCCACACTTTTCCTTTTGTATTCCTTTGTTGCTCATCCTTACTTCCTGTACTGACCCTATCCCAATCTCCTTAACATTCAGCCTAAAGCCGCCACACTCCGACCTTTTAATTGAGCCACACCTTCTTGTGATCACTACCCTAACTAGCCCTATTCATATTGGTGATTTCTCTATTACCCCAAATATATTTAGAGACATTATTATTCAAAATTTAGTTTTCATTATTTTAAATTTATCAAAGAGTGTGTGTTATTGATTACTCTGTTTTATGTATTTTAAGTACACTATTAGTATTCTCATTTTTCAGTAGCGCAACCTTACACCGCGCATAATTTTGGTCCATGTTTCTTATTTTCACGATACGAGTTTTCTAAGTTATTTTAAAACTATCTGATCGATATATCGTCCTAAAATGTTTTAACCTAACGACTAATTTTCACTACTTTATTGTCGTTACTCTATTTTCAAGAATTGTGCCTATGCTTACTATTATAAGTGGTTGAGCCTTATACTTATTATTTCTGTTTGCTATTTTGATATACTTAGATGTGCACACATTTGGCTTCGACGTTTACCAAGCACACTTTGATTAATATTATTCGTTAATTGTATCTATATTCTTGTATATTTGTAGTTGCCCTTATAGTGCTCCTGTATTATGCTTTTAGGCCTAACTTTTGTATGTGGTTCTTATATATATGTATGTACCTTCAAAACTTTGCCTACCCGTTTTTAAGTAAATCAACACGTATTAGTTTTCGATATGATAATCCTTCGCTTATTAGTTATAGCTAGTTGTTTCTTTTAAATTTTGAGGACGAAATTTTTGTAAGGGTGGTATGATGTAATACCCAGCCCCTTTTATGACGAAATCGGTATTTTGTTACTTTATAATTCCATTTATAAATTTTATTTATATTATTTATAATTTCAATTAATTTTTATACCTCCATTTTCTATTAACCATAAAACCCAAATTTATCTTTTCTTCCCATTACTTCCTTCCCTTTTCCCCAAGCCCATTTCTTTATTTATTTCCTAAACTAAAATTTCTTTCCCAACAGCCCAGCAGCCACCCAGTTTTTCCTGTTTCCCTCTAAACAAATTTCCTGCGGCCCAACCAATTTTTCCATAGCTATTTCTTTAAAATTCTTTTATTTTTATTCTGCCCAGCCCATCTCACCGAGCCTATCTCTTTTCCTTAACAATTCCTTTAAATTCCTTCTCAAACCCCGGCCTGGCCCTCTTATTCCTTTTCCCTTAATTCTTTTTTATTTTTTCAGCCCAACTCTCTTGGCCCGGCCCGCCTCATCCTCACCCACGCACCCGACCCGCACCGCTTCCCTGACCCGACCCGCTTCGCCCCTCCTTCTTCCCCAACGGCTATTTTCGTTCCGCGCGCGCTCGACCCCACTCCGTCGCCTCCGCCCACGCTCGCGCCCCGTCACTTGCGTGCGTTACGCCCACGACGCGCGACCCCGTCCCCACTACCTCTCCTCTCTCCCTTCTCTCGCCTCCACGTTCTCTTTCTCTTTTCCTCACCTCACTATCTCCATCTCCCTCGTCCTCCTTCTTCCTCCCCTCTCGACCCACACCCGCAACCGCCACCACCGCCGGCATCACCCCTCTTCTCACTCCTCACCTCCTCTCTCCCACCGACCAAACGCCCTGCACCCGAACTCCTCCACCGCACCCGACCCCCAATCCCCGCAACCAAACTTAGCCACCATCGTCGGCGGCGGCGATCACCATCATCGACCACCTCATCACTCTACCCACCTCCTCACTCGCCGACCACCCTCCATCACCGGGGCTCGAGCTCGAGACGACCCCCTGCACACCCTCGCTCGACCTCCAACTCTCCTAACACCCTGTTTCCGGCCATCTACTACACGCCGACGAGCCCACTGCATCGTCGACCACCACCATCATCATCACCATCGCTATCATCCCTGCTTGTCTCTCTCTCAATCTCTCTATCCCTCTCCCGAGCTCACTCTATCCCCTCTGCAAACCCATTCCCCTCTCCTTCTCTCTCTCAATTCTCTCTAACTCACCCCTCTGTGTCCCCCTCTCTCTCACTGCTTCCTTCTCACTCTGCCTCTCTCTCTCTCAGCTCTCTCTCCCTCTCAGTTTTCTCTCTCTCTCTCTCTCATTTCTCTCTCTCTCTATAGCACTCTCTCTCTCCAAATCCCACCGTCTCTCCATCCTCTATCAACCTACTACCACCACACGACATTGCCCGAGCCCGCAACAGCCCATTCCCAAGCTCGAGCCAAGCCCAAGTCTAGCCGAGACTCGTCGCGTGGTTGCTACCCCGTGCCCGGGACGTGTCACTACTGCTTTAGCTGCCGCGCCATCAGTTCACCATGTCCAGGCAAGTTTTATACTTGCTACATGCTAATTAGTATTTGTTACAAACTATAATCTTATAAGTTTTATACTAAACATCCTCGATAAATTACACGATGCAACCGCTTGATGTGTGATCCCAATGAAATTACTTGTCTAATTTGATGGAACTAGATTGTTCTTGTTGGCCCTTAGTGTGATGAATATCTGGTGCAAATTTCGTTTGATAATATGACTGTTAACGACTGAAACAACTACCCCAAGGTTTAATCGTAAAACTGTAATTTTACTGTACCTGAAAACCGTTAAATTCACCATAAATCATATACATACTAGAATGGTGCGTTCGAGGGCTCATATTGAAGCCGACTCGACGAACTTTAACCCTATACTAGTTTCCTGGTATTCCTGTACTTAAATTGTGATGATATTTGGATCGGAGTGCGACTCTGGACTGCGGTCCAGAGCGACTCCAGTCGTTGCTTGCTGTTCCGTATTGGGTACCACAAGATCTCCTTAACTCATAGATTGCGGAACTCCACTGGTTATTATAGATAAATCTATTATCTAGACAACGCAATTGATTTCATTCTGTTTCGTTACCATTTGTTATTTATTCTATAACTTAAAATATCGGGACGCATAACAGTCCCAACAGAATTAGAACTGACATATTAGTATTGAATAGTGTATAACTCATGACGTGTAGACGCGATCGAAGATCCGTCTGTTGCGTTGAAAACCTTACTGAAAACCCTAGAATTTATCTAACTGTAGCGTTGCTAAAATCTGGTCCCAACTGGGATTAAAATGCGTTGCGAAATGGACTTCTGATTCTGAAACCGGATTTCCAGCCGCGAGCGCTTAAAATGAAATGGCTATAATTAATGATCCTGGAATCCGATTAACTTGAAACTAAATTCGATGGATGGAAAACTGAACATACTAATTACTACCTGTTTATCGTTTCGCTAAATTATATACGTACGTTTCATGATAAATCGTGCAAGTGATAGAATACTATTTTTGTGACACCTTAATCGTGCTTATATACTGTTCACGCATCATATCATACCCATATCATTGTAGTGATAACCTAGTGATATCGTGTATTTACCCAGTGTTAGATTCTAGTGATGATTGTGGCAAGTACGCCAGTGTTCGTGTATCCGTGAATAAGTGAAAGTGATACGTACTTGTACACAATCAGTGACCTATTATTCTATTGCATTGTCGACGTCTGTGGGATGCGTGTACGTGTGACTATAAGTGGTATGGGACACTTATGGAAGCGCTTGCACGGGTGCCACAGATAAGGCATCCGACACTGCCATTTATCTTAGATATTAGTCGGGACGTGCTTGATGGAGGTCCTGCCTCCAGTTCTCGCGCAGACTTGTCACGGATCGATTAGTATTTAGGGTTATGGTTAGCGTTTGATGTAGACCACGGGGTGTAGGGTAGTTTAAGTGTGAGTTCAACAGAATCTCGGGAGTCCCATGCCGGCTTATATATTTAGGGAGATATATGGAGATTTACAGGGTATGTGATATACACCGTGATATACATGTTACATGCTGGGCCCGTGGTCCCTTGCCCTTGGGTTTTACCCTTGGGTGGAGGACACTCGCGAGTGGTTGATTCTCACACTTGGACTGACGATAGGCTTAGCGACCTGTAAGTGAGACTTAGATACTGATAGGGATACTGGCATTTACATTCCTTCTATACTGTGTTGGCATACGTGACATATCGTTCTACTGCTTTACTGTTCCGCTGCATTGATTACTGCACATTCATATTCATGCTGTCATTGATTTACTGTTATTCATATCTATTACCACTGTTAGAACTGTCACTTGATTTTATATATATTATATTGCTATTGTGTCGCTCTGACGACCTGAGTATGCATGCTCAGTGTGAGGAGAAGATTTAGCCTGGACCAGAACTAGACGTGCAACACAGACTTCTTGACTTGCTATTCAGAGTTATATCTTTTGTTTCCCATCAGGTCAGTTCATTTTACTGTTTTATTCCAGTTACTGCATTTCTCATTACCTGCGCATTATTTACTGTTTACCATGTTAAACTAGAAGCCGAAGTGTGACTACGGTGGGACATTTCCTTGACCGTAGGAGCATGGCTGGCCTTGTCTACCCCTCGTATTCCGTATTTTGGGAAGCGGGGCGTGACAGTGGGGGTGAGCGCAGGTCGGGGGAAGCGGATGCGGCCGTTGGGGACTTAGGGCCGTTTGGGCAGTGAGCGGGTCAAGTGGAGGCTGGCGCGAGAAAGTTGCGAGGGGGCGTGGGTGCGGGTCTCACGGCGCGGGCGCGAGGAGCGTGGAGGCGTGGGGTGATAGGCGCGAGAAGTGGGGCGACGTTGGGAAAAAGGGCGGGAAGAGATGAACGAGGGAGGAAGATGGTGAGGCGGGTCGGGTCGGGATGTAGGGTGAGGGAATGGTTTGGGCCGGGGGTTCTTGGGCTGGGCTGGGTAGATTAGAAAATAAAGTAGAATAAAAATAAAGTGGGTTTAAGGTTGTTTAGGGTTTAGATTAGGTTTTACAGGAGAAGAGTTTAGAAAAATTAGAATAAATAGATTAACGGTTAGTGTTTAGACTTAGATAATTAGGAAAAATAAAATAGAATAGATTTAAGGAAAATAATATAATAAAGAAAATAGTTTTAATTGGATTCTCATTAGAACTAATTAGAAAAATTAGAGTTGCAGGAAAAGTTTAGGAAAAATTGTTTGGGGAAAATATTCTAAAATAATTTATTACTAATAATACACAAGATAGAATACAAAATAAACCGGGTATTACATCATATCCCCCTTAAAGAAAATTTCGTCCTCGAAATTAAAATAAACGATAAGCTATAAAGTGTAATGCGGAAAGCAACAATTCAAATACTATTATATAGAGATTTACGCAAAAGCAACTAGACGAAAATCAAAGGTTTATATATATATATATATATATATATATAAGAAGTAGCGCAACTAAAAGAATATGCATAAGTAAGCACAAAACCATTCGTAGTAACAAACTATATATATACAATATATACATTGATAATGAAAGATATAATAACATTGGTAAACAATAGTGAAGGATTTGCCGATAAGCCAAAAATGTTTTAGTAAAAATACCGATCAAGTAATTCAAAATAACTTGAGAGAACTCATATGGTGAAATAAGAGAAAAACAAAATAGTATGTGCGATATACGTTTGCACTATTAAAATGTGAAGAATAGTAAATCATTTTAGAATAAGTAAAACAGAAGTAGTCAATAACGCGATTTTTTTTAACCACATGATAAAGGAAACTAAATTTCGAATAGCAAACGTCAATGAATATAATTATAGTAATAAGAAATAACACTAATAATATATAAGGGGCTAGCCAGGGTATGGATTACAGTGGAGTATGGCCCATTCAAAAGGTCGGAATGCGGTATTTTAATCTGAATGTTGAAGAGACTGGGGTCAGGTCACTACAAGATGCAAGGATGAAGAATAATGAATCTCTGGAGGGAAAGAAATGTATTGGGGGAGGGAGAACAGTCAATGCATCATGCGAATCAATACTCAAAGGACTTGCGCACTTAAAAACATTATTATTATTTATTTTTCTAGAAAAATTTTAAACAAAGCATTCCCTAAAGGTAAAAGTGGCCCTAAGCTGTACATGGATTTATTTGGCCAGAAGAAACAAAGATAAATCGCGTCAGTCGCGGTTATGGAAGTTCAACAGGTTACGGTAAGCTCTCGTGCTTAGATAAGGGCGTCCATTTCCATAGCACCTCGCAGGGATTGCCACTGGAGGTTCTTCCGCCTCGAATTCCTCCTCACTCGAGGTTTCATCCTTCGACTCTTTCTCGGCTGGGGCCCCGTCTTCGAGTTCTTCCCCTACGGGGTTTTCTTCTCCTGGTCCTTCTTCCTCGGTTGGAGCTTCTTCATCATGTCCTGCTTCCACTTGATTCACCTCTTCTGGACCTTCTTCCACTGGATTCTCTTCTACTGGGTTTTCTTCCACTAGATTATCCTCAGGATCTTTCTCTTCTGGATTTTCTTCTACCGGGTCTTCCCCAGGATCTTCCTCCATCGGGTCCTCTTCGGGGTCCTCTTCTTCGTCGTCAGAGCCGCTGATCATGTCGACTTCTGGGGCTGCGACTCCCTCATCCTCGGAATCGCTGTTGCCGAAAATAACCTGTGGGCCGTCAACCTCGTCATCTGAACTCACCAACATGCAGTCCAAGGAAACGCAGGACCGAGTGTCCTCATCGAGAGGCGGCGCTACTCCAAGATTGTCCATGGCCTGAAAAGAGAGAGCCACGATCAGATAGTGGAACACACAAGGAAAATAACCAAAAGATGTAGAGCAAATGGAAAATATACGGCAAGCAAGGACTGAAAACCAAAATTTTGAATAATGATGCAGTAAGCAGTATGAGGAAATGAGTGGCAAGGGGACGATACATAAATCACAACTCACAATTTTATTGCATTCAAACTAAGAAGTTTAACGGATACAAAATTTTAAACGAAAGGAAACATTTAATAAAGAGTGACAATATTTTTTTGAAAGCAGAAAAGGTGATAACTCTGCGTCGATATCTATCTCTGCAATCTCGTAAGACAAGTCTGAATCTTGTGCTGGGTCCATATCATCCTCGAACTCAAACTATGAAACAACCAAGTCGCTCAAGTAGATGTGGAAGGTGTTGACGAATCTCCTCCTTGTATCTCTTTCCTTCGAGGGAAACCATTGATAAGATGCTCGTTGGATCCACAAATCAGGCATTGCCTCTTGGCTTGGCGACAGTCTCTCTGAAGGTGTCCTGGTCTCTTGCAATAACCACAACGCTGGACTCTCCGCTGCTTCTGTTGTTGAGTAACAAAGGAGCGCTTCATCTGCACCCCACCACTTTGTCTAACAGGAATTTTCCTATGATTGGGGGCTTCCGTTGGTGCCTGAGCCATTTGCCTTCTTAATCCTTCAGCTAAGAGGTCATTTGTTCGCTCCTGGCTTCCTTCAAGCCTTGCAGTACACTCAAAATCTCGACGGTCTGATTCTGAGGAGTGGAGATAGAAGAAGAGTCATTGGAAGACATGGTCCTGAAACAACAAATATGAGGACGATATAAGGTACAAGGAATAAGAATCAGAATAGGATATAGAATGGATAACGAAACAAGAATATTGGGTGAGGTGAAACTCAAACGAGTGGAAATCAAATGTAGAACTCCAAGTCACTCAAGCAGAGTGCTGCATTATAACCATGCTGCAGTTCATAGTTACAATCACATAACTCTACTAAGTCACCCAAAACCTTAGCAGATGGATCAAAATATGTAGCAGAACACACTATATGAATCAGAGTTAAAGATAACAAGTTTACAATCTAAACCGAAAGGGTGGCTTAAATTGTCAAGCTCTAGTCGGGAACTGCAATCTCAATCCAAACCAATCTGGCTCTGATACCAACAAAACCATGTCACGTCCCGCTTTCCAAAATACAGAATACGAAGGGTTGACAAGGCCAGCCATGCTCCTACAGTCGAGGAAACATCCTGCCGTAGTCACACTTCGGCTTCTAGCTTTACATGGTAATCAGTAATCAATACACCGGTAATGAGAAATGCAGTCACTAGATCAAAACAAATATAAAACTAACCGGATAGTGTCAAAGGAAAGATAGCGCTGACATCGCTGATCTAGATGTCTGCAATATCCTCAGGGTACGACAGGTGCTGATCCTAGCTAAATCCACTTCTCACTCTGAGCATGCATACTCAGGTCATCAGAGCGACACAATAGCAGCATATATAAATGCAAAAGTAAATACGTGCAATGATGATGAACATGAAGCAGTAAATATAGAATGATGACGTGCGTGAAATAATCAGTACAGGTAAACAGCAAGGTAGGTATATCAAATCAGTAATCAATGCATGTCCATGTCACTAAACCTATCAGTCTCTAAGTCTCACTGTCCAGGTCGCTAAACCTATCATCAGTCCAAGTGTGAGAGTCAAACACGCAGGAGTATCCCCAACCCAAGGATAGGGCCCCAGGGGCAAGGGAACATGAGCCCGAAACGCTCGCTAATAATTAGTAATATCACCCATATGACTCCCAGAATCGCTGTATATGCCAGCAGTGGGACTCCCGAGATTTTGTTGAACTCACACTCAAACTACCCCACACCCATGGTCTGCATCAAATACCGACCATAAACCCAAATACTAGTCGGTCCATGATAAGTCTACGCGAGAACTGGAGACAGGATCTCCATCAAGTATGTCTCGACTGGTACCCAAGATAAATGGACTGTGTTTGACGACTTACCTATGACATTAATATAAGTGCTTCCATAACCGTCCTATACCAGTTATAGTTACACTTACATATGCCGCATAGGCGTCGACAATGCAATAAATTAACTGGGTCCGCTGATTGTGTACAAGTACGTGTCACTTCACTTATTCATTCATGCTTTAACACTAATGTACTTGACACAATCTAAACACTAATATCTATCACTGGGTAATGGGTACGATCACTAGGTTATCAATGCTTTATGACCACTCCATGATATGATGAGAATGCAATAATTATAATGAGAATATAACATAACAGCCAGTGTCATACCATTTGCAAAATTTACTATAAATCATACATGCAGAATTTAGCAAACAATTTAAAAGGGGTAAACGGTATGTTTAATTATCTATCCATAAAAATTGGTTTTGCGTCAATCGGGTTTCAGGTTCACTAGTTCTGGCCATTTCACTTTAAGTGTTCACTGCTGGAAATCCAGTTTCAGAACTGGAAGTCCGTTTCATAACACGTTTTGATCCCAGTTGGGATCATAATTAGGCAATGATACAGTTTAATAATATGTAGATTTTTGTGTTATGTTTCCAAATCATCAAATGGATTATCAATAGGATTCCTGTATTAGAAGTTAGGTTATGTACAAGGTGCTGGTGTAAGAGAGGTCACTGCAGAAACTGCAGAACACCACGATATTCTAAAATACGAATTAAATATTAAACGATGGTGAAGCGACACAGGACTAGATTCATGGGTTATATAACTAAATTATCTACGCGAAAATATGGGGCCCCACGCATTTTCAGTTTAAGGAAGCGGTGAACAGGTGTTCTAAAACTAGGTATCCAGGTAAAATGCTGCCCCGGACTGCAGTCCCGTGGCTCGTTCGCAATCAAGTATCGTTGCAGTAAACTAAGATTATTAAGAAACAAGCTATGGATTATTTAGTTCCATCGAGTCGGCTTCAATATGAGCCATAGAACGTTACATTCCAAATTGTATTTAATTTACAATGATTTTAATAAGGTAACATGCACGGTAAAATTTTCAGATTAAGACAACTAGGTGGAGGTATCATTCATAGTGGTGAAATCAATATTTTTCCCTCGAATTCTTACGAGTTATCTGTTATTATGAAAGGGTTTCGAGGCTCATAAATTCCGCCATTTTAAATTGGGTTTTCATCTAGGATGTCGTGTCAAATACATAGGTTATGTATAGGCATCAAATGAAACATCCGTTCTCATTAACCGATCCAACTAAGATTATTCAATTTGAATGTAATATGGTATTGATAAGGGATGGTAACTCTCCATATAATTGAACGATATGGTTTGCTACAAAACTATTTGACATTTAAACATCAACATCGCTATACACATGAACATTTATATTGTAGTATGTAACATTGTTATTTTAATTAACTAATATGATTATTAGCATGAACAAGCAAGGGAAGATGGCTCCACTTGCCTAGCGACGAAGTCGATGGCACGGCGGCGACGATGGCGGACGACACGACACGGGTACGACCACGGCACGACACAACACGCACACGAGTCTTGGCACAGCGTGGCATGGGAACTTGGCACGCAGAGGGCTCGGTTGTGCAGTGGTCTAGGTTGGCGCTCGGGGCAGGGGATGGTTTGCTGGGCAAAGTGGCGGTGGTCACCGGCGATGGATTGCTGATCGACGACGGTGATGTTTATGGCCTCGATAGCGGCTGGTTGCAGGTGATGGTGGC
This sequence comes from Agapanthus africanus, assembly GCA_030015575.1. Taxonomy (NCBI): domain Eukaryota; kingdom Viridiplantae; phylum Streptophyta; class Magnoliopsida; order Asparagales; family Amaryllidaceae; genus Agapanthus; species Agapanthus africanus. The sequence goes on from CM057340.1 coordinate 7,725,181, forward strand.
AGTGGTCGGGTGTGCAAAAGGAGTTCGGGTTGCTTGATGGTGGAGGAAGGTTGATTGGGTGTCGGCAGCGGTGGTGTTGGTGGTTGAAGATGAGGTCGGAGCTCCGGCGATGAGGGTGTCGCAATAGTGCAAGCCAAGGATTGCTTGGTAGGGTTCCGGGTATAGGTTGCAGAGGAGATGGGCGGCGGTGAAGGCGACGATGGTGGTGGTTGTGGGAATGAGGTCGAGGAGGTGGTTGACGGTGGTTCGAGGTGCTGGCGTTGTGGTGGTGGGTGTGCAGGGAAGGGTAGGTGATGGTGACGAGAGAGAGAGGTGAGGCGGTGAGTGACGAGGATTGAGAAGAGGGAGGAGGAGAATGCGAGTGAAGGAATGAGAAAGAGAGAGGGGTCGGTGGGTTGAGAGGAAGTCGTGGGAAGTTCGTTGTCGAGGGAGGAGGGGTTGTGGGGGAGAGCGCAGGTCGGGGGAAGCGGGCGCGGCCGTTGGGTACTTGGGGCCGTTTGGGGAGTGAGTGGGTCAAGTGGAGGTTGGCGCGAGGAAGTTGCGAGCAGGTGTGGGCGCGGGTCTCGCGGTGCGGACGCGAGGAGCGCGGAGGCGTGGGGTGATGGGCGCGAGAAGCGTGGCGACGTTGGGAAAAAGGGCAGGAAGAGATGAACGAGGGAGGAAGATGGCGGGTCGGGTCGGGTCAGGTTGTAGGGTGAGGGAATTGTTTGGGCCAGGGGTTCTTGGGCTGGGCTGGGTAGATTAGAAAAGAAAGTAGAATAGAAATAAAATGGGTTTAAGGTTGTTTATGGTTTAGATTAGGTTTTAAAGGAGAAGAGTTTAGAAAAATTAAAATAAATAGATTAACGGTTAGGGTTTAGACTTGGATAATTAGGAAAAATAAAATAGAATAGATATAAGAAAAATAATATGATAAAGAAAATAGTTTTAATTGGATTCTCATTAGAACTAATTAGAAAAATTAGAGTCGCAGGAAAAGTATAGGAAAAATCGTTTGGGGAAAATATTCTAAAAGAATTTATTACTAATAATACACAAGATAGAATACAAAATAAACCGAGTATTACAATATAGCATGTCGTTAACCGTGAAACCAGTGAAGATTTTAAATTTTTTTGTTTTCCTTAAAATATCGATGTTTCATGTGTAGCACAAAAATCGGTGAAGTTTCAATTTATTTTCTAGATTTTTTTGATTGTGGGGACGCTCTTCCCTGCAGGCGTAAACCCCTGCAGTTAATTATGCTACCACGTCGCGGTAACCACTTTCTCCTTCTCCAGATGGTCACTTCGTGTCGTGGGTGTTTGTTTTGTTTTTGGCTGCCCGTGGATTGTATGCGGAGACTAATTTATTTTGTCGCCCGTAGGGCGTGGATTAGTCCAAATCCGTATCTTCTTACATTTGGGTTTGGGGGTTGGGTTTAAAGATACATTAGCCTCATTTGGGACTAAGATCAACTTAAACGTATGTTAAGGATACGTTAGTCTAATTTTTAGACTAAGATCAACTTAACAGGATCATTTAGATCCAACAAAAGAGCATTTGAACTCTATTGTTTAGTTTAGGGACATTGCGATCGATTAGTTTAGGGACATTACGGTCCAAGGTTAAGGACATCATAGTCCGTGAGCTTAAAGACCTAACAGTCAAGGTTAAGGACATCATAGTCCGTGAGTTTAAAGACCTCACAGTCAAGATTAAGGACATCATAGTCCATGGGTTTTAAAGGACCCCACAGTCCGTAGAATATTTGGTTGTCAAGACCCGTCACCTCTCTGAAGACGTTGAAGGATTACAACGATAAATATCAGAGGAGTAAAGAGATGTACCCTCGAACCAACGTGAGTTGGTTGGGGCTAAGATCTGTTAACATATTTATGAGCAGATGAGCTCAATTAATATGGGTTGTGAACTTATGGCCAATCTTGGGCTAAGTCCAATAAATATTTAACATTTTATTTTGGGCTATTGAGCCTTTATTTAGGCTTGGCCCTTTTAACAATACTGAGCATTGATTTATATCTTGACAATATTTTTGTCTTTTATTGAATGCTGAGCATTCATCTGAGCCCTGGGCTTATTAAAGAACAATTTATGTTTTGTCAGCGCAACACGTGGTGCGCTGGGCGCTTTGCGCCAGTCAAAGAGCGCAGTGCGCTTCTGCCACGTGGCACACATGTAAGGGACACGTGTCGCGCTTGGCGCTAGGCGCCAGATGATGAGCGCATGATGCCAGTTTATGAGTGTTGAGCGCTAATCTATGAGCGCATTGCGCTTTTAGTTTAGTGGCGCACACGTGAGTGACACGTGGTGCGTTTGGCGCTGAGCGCCAGCACATGAGCGCAGTGCGCTATTTCAGAAGCGCAAAGCGCAAGTTGTTAATTGGTGCATACGTGATTGACACGTGGCGCATTTGGCGCTGAGCGCCAGTCCAGAGAGCGCAGAAGCGCAGTTCAAGAGCGCAAAGCGCATCTGATCAGTTTTATGATCTGGGAAACAAATTTATGTTCTTTTAAAAGAGACTTTGTCTCAAGATCTAAGAACAACAGTTCTTATTTTTGCAGGAGATACTTCCGATCTCTTATGTTGATGAAAGGCTTTGCCTTCATAGATCCATGATCTGTGAGAAGAATTATGTTCTTCTTCTATTTTATGATGAGATCTTTTGATCTTTTTTTTTGTGAAAGACTTTTTGTCTTTGTAGATCTATGATCTTTTTAAAGAAATGAATTCTTCTGATTTCATCTCTATGTTCATCATCATCATTTTTACCTTGAAGAAAGATTTTCTTGCAAGAGCTTGCTCTTTGAATTTTCTCAAAGTTTTGGGGAGGTTTCTCTTTCTTTTTTTTTGTATCCGTATCTGTGAGACTTGAAGTCTAGGAGCCTTTTTATAGGGTAGGCTGATTTGTTGATCAGTTAAAGAGATCTTTCTCTGATTGATTTGGGAATGTTTCCCCACCATTGGATCTTTGATCCTAGAGCTTCTGTTTTACAGAAGACAATCTTCTTATTTTTAACAAGATTGTAAAATCTTTCCATACAGAATTTATTCTGTCTTTTGGTAATTTTTATTTACCATTGGATCTTGATCCAACGGTGCTCTGATTTACAGAGCACAATTTTATTATTTAGAAAGATTTTGAGGAATTTTTCCTTAACAGAATTTAATTCTGATTTATTAATGATTTATCATTATTATTAGATTTTTGATCTAACGGTGGGGAGCTTTTAGCTCCAGCGCTAGCGCGCCCGTGTTTTGCACGTGGTACGCTGCTTAAAAGGCAGCGCACCCGTGTTTGACACGTGGTGCGCTGCTCGGAGCGCAGCGCACCTTGCGCTAGCGCATCCGTGTTTGACACGTGGTGCGCTGCTCGGAGCGCAGCGCACCTAGCGCTAGCGCACACATGGTGCGCTGCTTAGAGCGCAGCGCACTTAGCGCTGCATCTGAAGCGTTGCTTCATTTCAAAATTTGAATTTTTGAACAGAGCTTTGCTCTGATTGGGGGAAACAATGATCATTCGATATTAGTGATATACACACACACACACACACACATATACATACATACATACATACATACATGCATTAGGTCGTGGGCCTAGAGGCACGGCTGTAGGGTTATGTCCCGGGAAACAGTGGACCGTAGTTTCGGGCATGCACGAGACCCTTATTTAATACGAGTATCCTTTCCACCAATTGATTTCATTGACTTGGTGACTGATAAGTAGTGACATACACATTGCCTGACTTGCTGACATGATACTTATATTGTAACAACCCTAATTTTCTTATACATTTTTTCATATACAAATTTTTAAATTAATTTTTTCAAAAATTCATAAAAAGGTATTTATTGCCTGAGCACAAGACTTAAGTAATTGATTAGCAATTTAATTACAAGAAAGAGCTTGTAGCTTATTGGTAATACCTTGCATTGCTGAGCCAAGCCACCAGAGTTCAAATCCCATACCCCACATTATTTTTGTATTTATTTTGTTTTAAATCCTTTGGAAGCCCAACAGTCCAAACACCATAACTCCCAAAACTTGAACTACACCTGAAAAAGTAAATATACCAAAGGCTACACCAGAGGACCCCCCACCTCCCTGACCTCCGACTCGGGCCGACTCGGACGGCGGACCGGCCGACTCGGCACGGAGCCGCCGGCCGGACTCGGCTGGACGGCCGAGTCGTCAACACAAAAAATCTGCCTTTTCAACTCCCCTACCCCCCTGTATACTCTATTTATGTGGATTGGTTCCAGAGAGCCCATTAACTCTTATTTAGTTCATTTTTAATACATTTTTCATATATTTTTATATTTTTTTTATCAAAAACCCTTCACCTACCCTACCCCTAGCCTACCCTATAAATACACCCCCTACCCTCTACCCTCTCATCCTAAAATTCTGAGCCCACTCTCTCAAAATCTTCTCCAGAGTTGTGTACTTTGAAAACAAGTTCGCGGCGAACCTCCGGCGAAATTCCGGCGGATATTCCGACGACGTTTTTAGGAACAACCGACGACTAAGCAACGCCTCGGCAACCCCTTTAATTCCTCCTACACTCGCTTACTTAATCGAAACCCGTAAATCCCATTCTATCCCCTTTTCTATTTCTCTAAAATACGAAATTACGAAACCCGACGGAATCGGAACAAATCCGATTTCCGATTCGGTTTTCTATAAAAGTTCACTTCTCACCAAGACATTCATGTTTAAACATCTTTATCTTGACTATTAAACTTTTAAAAATCAATTTGAATAAGTTTCATCACATGAAATGATAATCTTTCCAATTTATCGTATTTTTCACTTTAATACCATCATATTTCGATCTCACATTTAACCCCTTAACTTTGCTATACATTTAAAGTAGAGCACGAGATAATGACTTACCTCTACACACACGCAAATACAACCCTAAGCGACATCATCAAAAACTTAGAATACGATAAAAACAATACTTTCATTTAAATACCATTTCCTTAATAAAATCAATTCTAAAAGTTTAGTTTTGATACACTTTTAAATAAATACCTTTTATTAGGAAAACACGATAAGTTGTGGACATCGATCGTTTAACTTGACTTTATGGTGTCTAGGCTAAGCAAGTGAGCAAAGGTAACTTTAAAAGGCCCATCTCACGATTCGTGAGTGGATCCCTCCTTTCCTCATTTGTACTTACCTGACCACAATTGGCGGTGAAGAGGCGATTTGAGGCTTCTAACGACTTGTCGTTTAGACCATTTAGAAATAGGCTAGTTGACTTAGGAAACCCTAGAATCTAAAATACGGAAAATTTACATCTTTGCAAATAAATACCTTTTACTTTATAAAACCGTTTTCTAAAGAATTAGTATTTTACAATCTTTGCAAAGCGCCGCTACAACCCATTTTTAGGGAACCCGTTCGGGATTGTGCGGTTTATCGCGCACCCTCGGGCTAGTAGTGCGAGATTCAGACCTCCGCAAGGAGCATTCGGTCTCGAAAGGTTTAAAATACGACATCTTAAGAAAATGAGATTTTTTGGAATATAAAAAATTTATTAAAATTATTTTTTGTATAAACATATGTATATTTATCATTTAAATACCTATTTTATTATATTATAAATTTTCCACATTTTCCTAAAAATCACAATAATAAATTTTACACTAAAATACCATGAACTTCAAATAATCAATATTACAGATAAATACTCTTATTTATAAAACTAGGATATTTTCACTAGAAATGTCACAATATAAAATCCACTCTCATTACAACTCTAAAGACGAACAATAAATACTTGAGGTGTATTTTGAAATTATGCCAAAACTATTTTTACATAAACCCCCTCAAGTTTTATAAATTACCCTAAGGACCCTAGCAATTATAAGATCTCGATTCACAATTCTGATTGTCTGACTCGGGTTTGAGTCTGATTAATCTGACTTGAATATGATTCAAGTCAACCTATAATCTACAAGATTCCAATTCAATATCAACACATGAATCCATGAATACAATTATCAATTTATACATCTTGACTGAACCGAACCATGGATATATATTCCTTTTACATGATTCACAGTATTCCATTTACATAACTCTACGGTTATAACCGTTTCCTGATATCATGGTTTCGGTCAGTCAGTCAGTCACTTATACAATCAATACAAGATAAAATTACAAACAAGATATCGCGGGGTTTAAGGGGTAGATTGGTACGGAAGGTGTTAAAGGTGGCACGAGGTGGTCAGATTTAATACACCTAACATGAATCCAGTTGCTGTTGTACCGTGGTATAAACGGTTCCTTGTACTATACGTGCCCCTAGTCTCTGGCATATAGAGACTCCCCTCGTATACACTAGCATCCTTCTGTACCAAGCTACAAACAACAGCGTTAATACGACATTACTACAGGATAATACAACTTTAAAAGATATCTTCTTATTCTGTCCTTTCTACTTTCCTCTTACCTTTGGGACTTACCGAGCGACCTGTTCGCTGACGACATTCTGTTTCTTTCTTCTTTGGATGTCATCAGGTGTTTCGGACCTGGCAGAGATCGAGCTATCGCAAGAAGACTTGGAGCAGTTTGCTGAAGACCCTGCACTTTAGTTTCATTATACACTTTTCCTCTCTGTACTTTTCATTTCCTGTTATGCCACTGTCTAGGCATCTTTTATGTCAGTTCTATTTCCTTTCAGGTATTGTACAAAGAATGTTAATAAATAAAAGTTGATGACCTTTTTATTTTTTGTCTCTTGTATATTTATTTTATATTACTTAGACACGCTTAGCGTATGTACTTCTAAGTATATACGTAGCGGACCTCGTCGCGTCCCCTTTGCAGTACACTGGGAAGCGGGGCGTGACATATATCACACTGTTCATATTCAAATAATGTTCATTACTTTCATGTTCTGTATTCTGTTACGTCTTTCATGTTTAATAGCATTATACCCATCATATATATATTTATTGCTATATGTGGCTTCCTGACGTCCTGAGTGTGCATGTTCAGAGGACGAAGTGGACCTAGCCCAGGAGCAGGATCTGCCATTCGAGCTCACGGAGGTCTAGACCGCAATATCAGCACCATTTCTTTTGCTTTAAGTACATTATATTTCGTTGGTTAGTTATTTTATTCTGCAAAATAAATGTATCTCGGACTCTTTTATTGTGATGTAATAAAGTTGTGAAATGTGATTTCCTTTATTCTTGTATTGTTTACTGACTACCATGTAATGCTAGAAGCTGAAGTGTGACTACGGCGGGATTATTCGCTGACCGTAGGAGCATGACTGGCCTAGTCACCTCTCGTATTCCGTATTTTGGGAAGCGGGACGTGACACTATAGCCCATGAAAATCGGTATCATAAAGATTTTTTGATTTATAGATATTTCGCAAGTTATAACCAATGAAACTTACGAAGGTTTGCAAATTTTCTATTTTTCGTAAACCATCGACACTTAATCAATGGGCTAAATTAAGCATCCGAGCGGCAAAATTTCATAATTTTATATATTTTAGATTTTCTGATATTTTGCGTGTTATAACTCATGAAATTAGTGAAGTGTTTATAAATTTTCCTATTTTTTCATAAACCATCGATATTTCATGTTAAACATACGAAAATCGTTGAAATTTCATAATTTATTTTTTTTTCTTGGATATTCGCATGGCTAGCCCAATAAATTGGAAAGAATGCACAATACTCTATTTTCTCGAGTTTTTTGCATTACTTGTGACATGGCCAATGAAAATTAGTATAATTCATAATATTTTATTTTCTTTAGTTTTTATATTTAGCATGCAACAGCTATGTAAATCACTTTAGTATGTCAATTTTTAGTTTCTTTATTTTTAGATATTCCACATGTTGTAAACTATGAAACCAGTAAAGATAACAGAATATCATGTTTTCCTTAAATCATTGATATTCCATGTGCTATATAGCACACGAAAATAAGAAATTTCATGATTTTTGTTTCTTGAGTTTTTCAATATTTCGCATACAACAGCACATTAAAATTGGAAAGAATTCACAATACTCTATTTTCTTAAGTTTCTTATATTTCTTATATTTTGCATGCTATATTGCATGCTATATAACCTTTGAAATCTGGTAAAATTTCACAACATTTTATGCTCCAGAGTTTTTTTATATTTCATAAGCTGATATTTTTTTGTTTCTCAAATTTCTAATATTTCGCATGCTATATGCTATAATAAAAAAAATGGGTGAAATTTCAGAGTTCTTTGTTTCCTCAAGTTTCTATTTTGCATGTCATAGCCTAATAAAATCGAAAAGAATTCACAATATTGTATTTCAATATTTCTTCTCATATTCTTTCTTATTTCTAAAACACTCACCCTACTCTTTATATTCTTATGTTTCTCCTAAGTTATCCAAACTTATCTCCATCGTTAACTTTAGCTCAACATGCACCGCAAAAACACTACTTACTGACCTTGTTTGGAGTCGAGTTTAGATAACCAATGTTTCATAAAGTTATCTAAACTTAACTCTAAAATGCTAACCATGTCATGCTTGATTTCATTTTGAAGTTTAGAAAACGCCGGTTATCTAAAATTCAAAGTTCAGATAAACGGAGTTTACTAAACTCCAATCTAACCAGAGTATTCTAAACTCTAAAAAATGAGAAGAAAACACTCGTTTTGCAGTTTAAATAACTCAAATGGCCAACCGACTCATTAAAATTAAAATTTAAAATGAAGGAGGCCTTCAAAAAAACTCTCCGGCTCCGTTTCCCTCTCCATTTCCAATTCCCTCTCTTCTCCTACCACCATGCTTCCAACAAATCTCTCCACAAATCCGTCTCTCTCTCTCTCTCTCTCTCTCCCAAATCCAATCTCTCACCACCACCACCCAAATCTTTATCCCAAATATTCACCCCCAACCCCAACCCACACCACCCTAACCAACCCTTTCACCCAATTCACACTACTACAAACAAGGGTTGCCCCTACGGATTTAACCGTAAGGGCAAACCACTTCCCCTACGGATATATCCGTAGGGACGAAAAAATAATCTGTAGGTGCAAACACCGTAGGTGAAAGTTGAATCCCTGAACTTGTCCCTACGGGCAAAAACTTGCCCCTACGGAGTTCTGTGTAGGTCCATTTTCACCTACGGATTAGGACGTAGGGGAAAAAAAGTTATTTTATTTACGGTTATTTTAATTATATTAACTGTACCTACGGATTTATCCGTAGGGCAAAGTACTATCCCCTACGGATATATGCGTAAGTACATATCCGTAGGGGCAAAATATCAGAAATCCTGATATTTTGCCCCTACGGATATATTCGTAGGGGTCTTTGTTTGCCCCTACGGATATATCCGCAGGGGCAAGTCCAACCCCCTGATACTGAGATCAGGGGGGACATATCAGTTAATGCTGATATTTTGCCCCTACGGTCTACGGTTTAAACCGTAGGGGCAACATGTGTACCTACGGATTAATCCGTAGGTACACATTATCTGTTTTTTTTTTAAAAAGGGCTGCCTGATTTTTTCTCGCCCTGTGCACAATAATATATATATCAATAAAATATAAAATTAATCATTACACAACATATATCCCAATATTCATAATCACATCTCACGCATATAATATACAAAAGAAACCCAAATACTGAATATGATATAAAAAAAAAACCAATATCAATATCAATATCGTTTCAAAATGTAGTACAATATGTATGATATAAATAAATATATGTTTCAAAAAATAAGAATTAAAAAGCTACCCTAGCTCGGTCCAGCTCCACCTCTGATAAACGATAGAATAAGACGCGCCTGCTCCTCGGTCAATAAACCATGCAATTCGGCGCAAGCGGGAGTCTGAGCGTCCTGTGGAGCTGGCGATGTGGTCTGCGCAGCCGCCGTCGAGGGAGTCGCTTGCGGAGCCGCGGCTGCGGGAGTCTGAGCGGACGGTGGAGCTATAGGAGCTGTCTGCGGAACCGCAGCCGATGTAGTGGCTTGCGGAGCCGCAGCCGAAGGAGATGCATGCCATGTACCCTGTCGCGTCTGGACCTAACGTGTGTAAGAAGCGTGTAAGAACTGTGTATTATTCGAATTCGTATTATTATCAAGTTATTTGGATATCTAGTTTAGAAAACCGTTATTTATTTTAATTACATATGTATGTATGATTAATCAAACCTAAGTCTAAAACCAAATAAGCTCAAGCTACGTACTAATTATGGATATGTTGATATCTATAATATGACATGATATTTTACTATAAAGTAGTATACATATCAGCATCTCTTTCAACTCCTGAACGGTGGCCCTCAAGCTCTCCAGTTCCTGCTGGACACGTCGCTCACTGGAGACGGAGGAAGTAACCGCCGGGGTGGAGTCCAACCTCATATGGGCCCTGTTTGGGCCCAGTCCCCGGCCTCTCTCCCAACCTCCGTGGTGCCCTCCGTGTGCGGCATCCAGAACTGGGGTCAGCAGCCTCGGATCGCTCTGTCCGGTAAAATCGATCCCCGAGGCCTCGGCCTGCTCAACCACCCACTCCTACACCCACATTAAGCAGTAAAGTATAAGTATAAAATTTAAACTTGAACCTTCCAATACTAAAATTTCAAATATGGGTAGAATAAATATTAACACTTACGCAATAATCCTGGGTAGCGACGTCAGGATATCGAAGCTCGCCCGTGGCGGGATCTGTCGGGGTGCCGTGGACGGCAAGATATGAGAACAGCACGCTCGGTGTACCACCTTGCGCCACGGTCTAAGCTGTCTGCAATATTAGAAAATAACTCTTAATATTAGAAATATTAGAAAATAACTCTTAATATTGCAGAATATCACAAAGGTCGGTCTATTGTAATTTACCGATAATTCCATGGCTCGGGTAATATTTCTCGAGCCACCTGTGTAAGTGGGGCGACCCCTCTTCGCCGACTTCCTGTTCTCAGTATTCTGAACGGCCTGTTTCTGCACAACGCATTAACATTTAGTTTTCTAATTAAGGAACATAAAAAAATAAATTATATCCTAAATAATGAATTACATTTAAAATACATACCTGTTTGCGTTGGGAGTCGAAATATTCGCACAATAGAGGCCATGTCTCTACGTCGACTCTCGCAAACGCCGGAGTAGATAGGAGGGCCGCTCTCTCTTCCTCGGGGGTCGCTATCCACAGGGAGTAGCAGTCGGCCTTCAGCTCATTCCTGTTGTATCGGACCTTGGTCTGCATATTCTTCCTCAGGCCATTGTACGGAGCATGAAGGTCGAGCACCCTCCCAGGGTAATCAGGGTCGGGTACAGGCTGAAAATCGTAATCCGACTGAAAATACAAAAAAAAAATTGTTATTAGATTGCAAGTGTTAATAATAAATATATTGGATAAATCAAATGAAAATATATATTAATACGTATCCGAGCCTGATCAAAGAAGAGGGCGAATGAGCGCCGGTGCTGCTCGCCCTACTCAACGTGAAGTGGATAGTTCTTCACGAGCCGGCTCTCGTCCCCCATATACCAGCCGAACCTCTCGGCATGAGGACCGGTATAGCGATAGTCAAGGGTAAAAAAGAGGAGGAATGATGCCTCCCCCCTAGCTCTGTCAGGCCTCAGCCTATGGGACTGATTCGGGCCTCGAGCCCCTCTCTGGGGATGGAAAGGCCCTGCGTCTGCAAGAAATATCAAGACAATCAATATTAAGACAAAGTTGTATTAAGAAATCAAGCTTAAACGAAAATTGAAGTGTTATATATACCTCCGGTGACTATCGCACGAGCTTGGGCCCGGGCAGCAGCACGAGCGGGACAATAGTTCCTCCGGTGAGGAACAACCGGGGTCCCGGATGCGGACGCATCCCCTCCAACTAGAAAATAAACATTGACGCTAAATTTTCATGAAGTTCATATTTATTCTATAGAGCATACGTAAAATGAATAAATATTTTATATTTATTCATACTAACCTGCAGACGATGCGGATGGTATGGAAGCGGCAGGAGTGGCCCCTGCGGAAAATGTGGACGCACCACCTATAATTAGACAATTAAAAATAGATTATATAAGTAATTGCAAAAAGAATGTGTAGATCAATAATATAACGTTCTAAATCAATATGCATGCACTATAGGATATATAAACATACTCGCAGGTGCGGTGGTGTCACCACCTACAGCTAGACAATAATAAAAATTGCTAAGTAAGAGCAAAATGAATGTGTGTATATTTATGATATAGCATTCTAAATCAATATACATGCACTATATGATATATAAACATACCTGGAGGAGCGGGAGTGGCCTCTGTCCCAGATGTGGACACATCACCAACAACTAGACAATCAAACATTGACAATATAAGTAATTTTGACATAAACAGGCATGAATATCTGTAATATTACATTCAAAATGGATATGCGTGCAGTATACCTGGAGGTGTGGCAAAATCCACACGGAAGGAGGCATCCGTAGGTGTCTCCGATCTGGGTGCAAGACCGGCCCTCTGAAGCTCCCTACGAAGCTCTCCGGACGGCAGAACCGCTCTGCCTCTGCCTCTGCCGCGGCTGGAGCTCCTGCCGCCCCTCGATGCTCCAGACATCGTCATCAAATCTAGATAAACGGTTCGTGGACGCATTAGACAATCATTAAAAGTATTGACTATATATGTATAGAGCGTAAAATGTGAAGTAATAATATAACATTACTGATAACCTTTTTCGTTTCGTGGGCGCATTATACATATCTACTTGGATTTCATCGTCGATGTCATTTCTAACCCACGTAACTTCATGATCGGTCGAAGACAACCCGTCCTTCGAAATAGACGGTCGAACACTTTAAGCCTTCTCTCTTCTTCGTCCTCATCGCTGTCCTCGAATTCTGGGACATCGTAGACATCTCTGGGTTTCCATCGGCATACAACACTCCATCCCGGATGCTTCAGACACTGTGAGTAGTATACTTGGAACGCTTGGTTCGGAAAGATAAACGGATCTTCCTGACCGTAAAATCGAAGTGTGTTCACACTGGTCAATCCATATTCATCTTTCCAAGTCCCAAGATTGCTTCTCCACCTGTCCGTATCGGTTCGCGTATCGTACCAAGTACACTGGAATATATAAAAGGGTTCTGATCGTCCGGGATAGTGGATGCCGAGTATACAATTTAAGTACCCATAATAAATCACATCGTCCGATCCTACCGTCGCAATCCTACTATTCTGAGTGGTTCTAGATGTTTCTATGTCCTTAACTTCGAATTTGTATCTAAGGACACCAAATCCTTTGTAATATGCAACCTCCGTACTAGGAAATTGAGCTAAACATCTTGAATCACTCTCAAATGATGCAGACAAGTTCGGATCGTGGATCTAATAAAACAAATTTTACGACAAATACATAACGATACAAGTTTAGATTAAAACTGATAGCAATAAAATGTTATTCGAATAACTTACATGATCTGTGACCCAATCACAAAAATTATCCTGATGATATTTTTCCAAACGTTCTTCGTTCTAATCAGGATGCCCCTCACGTTCCTCGTTAAAATGAATTCTGTTTTCGACAAATAATTGTGACATTAATATTATATCATTTCATACACACACAAACACAGATATAACAATTAATCCAAAAAAACTTACTCTCTAATTTGTTCAAGACATGCGCAATTAAGCAAGATAAACCGGTATATTTTGTTGATAAAGATAGTGTCTACCCTCTTATACTCGGCTTTACCATATGGCCCGTCTTGAATTCTTCGTGGTTGGTTAAGCCTTGTCTCAATGTTCTCGTCCAGATAGCGGGAACAAAATATGGTTGCTTCATCAAGAAGATAACCTTGCATGATGGAACCCTCTGGTCGATTTTTATTGCGTATATACTTCTTAAGAATGTAAAGGTACCTAATGAAAATATGTTGAATAAATAAATACGGGCATACAGGACAACAATAAATTTATAAATTGCGCGAAACGAAAAATTACACGTACCTCTCGATGGGATACATCCATCGATATTGTACCGGTCCGGCTAACTTCGCCTCAGTTGCAAGATGAACCGTCAAGTGTATTATGATATCGAAGAATGACGGTAGGAAAATACGTTCAAACTTGAAAAGTATCAACGCAATAGAATTTTCTAGTTTATCCAGCGTCACAACCTCCAGTGTTTTAGCACACAACTCCCTGAAAAAACAACATAGGTTGTTGATTATTAGACCAACCGAGTCGGGGAGAGAAGTCTTGAGGGCTAATGGAAGAAAGTGCTCCACGATAACATGGTGATCATGACTTTTCAGCCCATCGATCTTGCCCTTCACAATTTTTATTTTCTTGCTGAATGATCCTGAGAAACCTGTGGGGACTTTCAAATCATGCAACACCTGCAGGAATCTTTTCTTCTCCGGTTGTGACATATGATAAGCGGCATTGGGAAGTACAAACTTGCCCGGTTTACCCGCTACCGGTCTAGGGTGCAATGCACTTCTTATTCCCCACTCTTGTAGATCCATCCGAGCATTCATGTTGTCTTTCGATTTCCCGTCTTTACAAAGAAGCAAGTTAAGTATGTGCTCTGATACTCCCTTCTCTATATGCATGACGTCTAGACAATGACGCACTGAATTTGTAGACCAGTACGGAAGCTCGAAGAAAATGCTTAACTTGTTCCAATATGGTGGTTTGACCTGTTTCGTCGGATCCATCCCGAAGGTCACATTATTGTAACCATCCCATTTACCAGTCACGTCCTCTCCGAACAATGGGGATGGAGGTCTAAGAAGCTCCTGATCACCATCAAAGTGAACCGTGTCTAACCTATAGGGGTGGTCTGGAGGCAGGAAACGTCGATGGCCGCAATAACAAACCTTCCTGCTAAAATTCAAGAATTTCGATGTTGTGTGTTCATGGCAATGAGGGCATGCTTTGTGACCATGTACAGACCAACCTGATAGCATTCCATACGCAGGAAAGTCATTAATTGTCTACATTAAAACCGCACGCAGTATGAAGGTTGTATTTGTGTTTGCATCATATGTCTCTACACCATCAATGAACAAAGATTTCAACTCCTCGATCAGAGGTCGGAAATAGACGTCGATATTGTTCCCCGGTGAGTTTGGTCCGTCGATAAGAAGAGGCATTATAAAGTATGATTGGTCCATAGCCAACCAAGGCGACAGATTATAAATTATCATTACAACGGGCCATGTGCTGTGACTTCCAGCCATATAGTTGAATGGACAGAAGCCATCAGTAGCCAGTCCGAGCCGGACATTGCGAGGATCGCTACTGAATATTGTGTGCCTCCTATCGAAATCCTTCCATGCCGGTGAATCTCTTGGATGGCTCATTTTTCCATCTTCACTTGGAGGAGCACGGTGATGCCAAATCATTGCCTCGGCTGTTTTCTTGCACCTGAATAGCCTCTGTAGCCTCTGTGTTATGGGAAAGTATCGTGCTATCTTCACAGGTATATCAGGCTTCTTATCAGAATCTTTCGGGTTATACCTGGCCTCTCCGCATGTTGGACACTCTTTCAAATCTGAATTCTCTTTCCGGTACAACACACAATTTTTAGGACATGCTTGAATCTTCTCGCACTTTAGACCCAAATCAGACATCATCTTCTGGGCTCCGTACCAGCTGTCGGGCACGTTATTTCTCTGCGGTATAGAATCTTTCAAGAACGAAAGAAGCATTGTGAATGACTTGTTGCTCCATCCATTTAGGCACTTAATCTGGAAAAGTTGGACGAACCATGAGAGCGTGGAATACTTCGCATTCTCATAAATTGGTTTTCTAGCATCATTCATGAAATTTTCATATTTATCCGCACGCGGTCCTTGACCGAAAGGAATGTCATCTTCGGTACGAATAGATTCACTTAGGGCAGCCTCTACCATATCCTCCATTTCTTCTGATGGAAATAAATTACCGTCTTCTCCTTCTGCCGCATTACCGAATTATTCTTCTTCTCCTGCCGCATTATCGTGTTCTCCTTCTTCTTCTGCCGCAGTACTGCATTCTTCTCCTTTCCCGTGATATTTCCAAGTTGTATAAAGTCTAGTAAACCCATGTTTTACAATATGAAGCTCTGCCAATTCTACCTTCTGCCAGTACTTATTGCCACATCTATCGCACGGACAGAGAATCTTCTCTATTATGATCTTATTATGTGCGCGTGCAAATTCAATGAAAGCAACAACTCCTGCAACAAACTTAGGTTGTATACGTTGTTGCCAATCCACATACATCCAGTCCTTAACTCTGACGTACTCATGGGCCATGTTAGACTGCGTAACATATAAATTGTAGGTTATGGTGACTATATTGAGAAATATAAGAACGGGATAGTTACTGACAAAGGAGAAAATCCGTGTATATGTTTTGTGTGTGCGTTTGTCATTGAAAAGAATAAATTATCGAACGTATGTTAACCGATAGACGGGGACTAAGTGGCGCTTTTAGTTTCATATATGAGTATCGATGAGAATATGAAGGTTTCATATTATCATATATTGGTTTTAACTTGAACATCTCGAATCACTCTCTAATTATGCGTTTGTTGTGTATTCTTGATGTATGTGTGTGTTCCGGCTGTCGGGGGTAGGCTTCTATCCCATTAAGAATGTATAGAACGAACACCCATCACTTGTGCTTTCAACCGTTTCGATTAAATTTCGGCAGCACCTCCCCGCTGTTCTCCGAGTACACTGTAATAGAATAGATAATCATTTCAAAGCTGTGAAACAACGTTGAAATGAACATCTAATCTATTTTTGTACACGGAGAACTAACGGAAAGGTACCGACGAAATATCTCGAAACGGATGAAAACACAAGTGAATGAAGGCGTTTGCTTTATACATTCTTAACTTGTCCACATGGGACAAATCTATGGGTTACCATACGATTGAATTTTCTCGTCGCGTAGACTATACGACGGTTGTTAGTATCGAGCTATACTGTCCGATATTTAACAACCTTCGTATAGTTCTATGTCACGACGAGTATCGCACGTATGTTAACCGATAGACGGGGACTAAGTGGCGCTTTTTGTTTCATATATGAGTATCGATGAGAATATGAAGGTTTCATATTATCATATATTGGTTTTAACTTGAACATCTCGAATCACTCTCTAATTATGCGTTTGTTGTGTATTCTTGTTGTATGTGTGTGTTCCGGCTGTCGAGGGTAGGCTTCTATCCCATTAAGAATGTATAGAGCGAACACCCATCACTTGTGCTTTCAACCGTTTCGAGTAAATTTCGGCAGCACCTCCCCGCTGTTCTCCGAGTACACTGTAATAGAATAGATAATCATTTCAAAACTGTGAAAATACGTTGAAATGAACATCTAATCTATTTTTGTACACGGAGAACCATCGGAAAGGTACCGACGAAATATCTCGAAACGGATGAAAACACAAGTGAATGAAGGCGTTTGCTTTATACATTCTTAACTTGTCCACACGGGACAAATCTATGGGTTACTATACGATTGAATTTTCTCGTCGCGTAGACTATACGACGGTTGTTAGTATCGAGCTATACTGTCCGATATTTAACAACCTTCGTATAATTCTATGTCACGACGAGCATCGCACGTATGTTAACCGATAGACGGGGACAAAATGGCGCTTTTAGTTTCATATATGAGTATCGATGAGAATATGAAAGTTTCATATTATCATCGAGTATCATATATTGGTTTTAACTTGAACATCCCGAATCACTCTCTAATGATGCGTTTGTGTGTATTCTTATTGTATGTGTAACATGATTTTAAACCATTGAGATCAAGATTGATAGAACTGATCATCTTACATTGCAATGGTATTCATCAACCAAAAACTATTATTGCAATGGCATTCATCTATAACAATCAACAATTAAAACTACAAATGTAGGATACTGATATCATAAAGCGTTATACGCAACATATGAATTCACATGACTAAAACATGCATCAAAAAAATATGTTCATCCAAAAGATAGGCCACTGTCAACAAATATAGACAAATACGTCATAAAAACAGTAACTAATTAACAAGTTGATTAGCATCTGGATCAAGAAAATGATAGGAAAAACAATTGACTATGATCTATAATGACGAGTCTATTACCATGACTCTCGACTAACAAAGGTGGCTTTTCCTCGGTAGCTTGATAATTGGGATTTCATGGCGAATAAAAATATGCATATGCCGTTTGACCGGGAACTTCAATAGGAAACTCAATGAGGTCGGGTGTAATGAAGTACGCTTTGTATTTCGCTATATCAGGTGATGAAGCCCAAGCCCTAGCTAGCCCCAGCCCCACCCCAACCGAACCCTATCAAAGGTAAAGAACGTCCTTACACTTTCATATTTCTATTAATGATGCAAGTCTCCACCAAGTCAAATTCTTGCAATATCATTCTTTTTAGAGTATGTATAATTTAATAGATAGAATTTTCAAAGTTGGGCAACCAAGAAAAAGTAATAAGGGATTTTACATACATGCCAAAGCTTTGATTATTTATTTATTTATTTTCCATTTCATATTAGTACTTTTATATGTTTGATGATGGCAAGAAATACAAATTATATTAGAACATTGTACATACCTAATTTCCACTTGAAATCGGTTTTTTTCTTTTATCAGTACTCGTTGACATATAGTAACAAACAATATTTGATTAGGAGGACCCAAGATTTTCTCGATCAACAATAATTTTAGTAATCAAACTAGGCTAAAATTGCTCAAAATTCCTCTCAGGTTTGCCAAATTCAGCAAACCCCAACCCCAACCTAACCCTAGCCTCAGACCCAGCCCCAGCCCAGCCCCACCCCAACCCCAGCCCCAGCCCAGCCCAGCCCCAACATAACCCTAACCCCAGCCCTAGCCCCAGCTAAACCCCAACCCCAACCCTAACCCTAACCCCAGCCCCAGCCCAGCCACAGCCCCAGCCGAACCCTAACCCTAACCCTAACCCCAACCCCAACCCCTGCCGAACCCCAACTCCAATCGCAACCCCAGCCCCAGCCATGAACCCTAGCCCTAATGTAACACCCGAGCCCAATACTACTATTTTCTGTTACTGTTTGAGCATTAGATATTACTCATTTCATTTATCTTGCTTGTTTGGGTCTTACTGTAAAAATTTTATCTGGCTAAGTCATTTCTGCAGATAACAAATTTTAGCACCTAAAATAAAATTAAAAATATCTATCTTGGCCTACTCGTCACCCCTAGCCGCGTGGTAGCATCCGTGCGTCGAGTTCTCATCCCGTTCGGTGAAACGGGCGAGTTTGGATGACTACGCGCGCGTACAGGTGTCCGACTTGGGGGTATGCTTTTTAATCATAAAACATTTCATTTTAAAATTTGGAACCCGCTTAAAATCCTATTATTTAAATTTCAAATTTTTGGACCCAACCCGGGCGCGATTTGAAAATGTTTCATTTAGCGCCAAAATCCCAAATTAATAAAATATTTGAAACCATATAAAATTTCTTTTATATTATAATCCTACTGTTACTATATATATTTTTTTATTCATAATCTTTTCACTGTGTTATGATTATAATCTTTGAAATCTTCTTTTAGATTTCTGTTAAAGCTTTCAGCCAATCACGAGCCCGTGGGACCCTTCATTATTCCAATCTCTTTCTTTCTCTTTCCTCCTCTCTAACGTATCTCTCTCTCTCCAATCTCTCTCTCTCTCTCTATCCCCTATTTATATTATCCCTTCCCAGAAATCTCCCCAGAACGAACCGAGAACCCATCAACCCTAGCCCTAGCCACCGTGCCCGTCGCCGCCGCAGCCCCAGCGCCGACGCCACCACCACCATCACCCTCGCCTCTTCACCCTCGTCACAGCCACTGCACCTCCTTCTCCCCGTGTGCTCGACGCCGCGACAGAGACCCCGCAGCAACCCCGTGCCTTCTCTGGTTGGCCGGAGACCTCGTCGGCGACCCTCGTCGTCGTCACCCGCGCCACCGTCGGCGCCTCCTCTTCACCTGCGCGCACCAGACCCGACCACTTCCTCTCCCTCTCCACCTTCTTTCCTTCTCCATTATCCACAGCCCTAGCCGTCGCCTGAAACCTCCTCGCCGGCGCCCCACCGCCATCGACCCCATCGCTGTCACGACATCCGCAACCCCTGTAAGCCTTCTACTCCTTTCCCTCCTCCCTTTTTGCTCTGGTTCCTTTGCATTATTGTTTGCACAACTTGATGTTTCATTATTCTCTTTCTCGCCGGAATCCGGCGATACCGACGACGTGATCCGATATTCCAGCGAGGTACCCCGGTTCGCGTGGTCCCATTGTTCGTTGTTTGGGTTCCATCCGTGAACCGTGCGTCCGTCACGAGTTTCCCCGCCGACATTACGTTCCGTTTTTCCCGGTTCGCGACCCGTCGAGGCAAGTATCACTTGCTACATGCTATACTATATAATTATCTATGTTTGACTCATTAAACCTCTAAAACTTAACTCGGTATAGTTATCTTCTCATTTGGTTGCAATATGACATATAACATTTTTTACAGTTAACATAGAAATTACAGTTTGCCACTTTTAACCTAAGAACCCAGTTTACCTGTTAATCACATTTTACCGTTTAATAGATTGTAGCACTTTCCCATGTAGTTCTATTACATTCGGATATTCATATTCAAAGGCTTGATATAACTGTATTGCATCATCATTTAAACTGTTGCACCGCTAAGGGGTGCTCAAAACCTGTTACTATAATAAAACAGCTGCACTATATTAATGCACTATGGTGATTGAATGAACTGCTCATTGTTGTTTAATTTATTGCTTATTTCCTGCTGTTAATTCCCTGTTCGATTATATATCTGTTGTGAGCACACCCACGATATTGTTACATCTTGACTTGACTTGGTTACACATGATATATATTGATACACCTGACATGGTACCGTTTACTGTTGACTTGACCTGAGGTACCATGACCTGACCTGTTACCTGATCTCGTGCCTAATGCCAACAAACCCGACATGTAGTCCTCATGGACCATTCCTGTTGTCTATCCAGACGAAACCTGCTGTTACCTGATCCTGTGTTGGCATTAGTTCTTGATTACTGAATACCTGACCTGACACATATAACTTGGGGGTATGGGGAAATCAAAAGTGTAAACTAAAGTGTAACTTAAAAGGGTATTACTCGATCCGTGGTCTCGGGGGGTAACGGGACAGAGCCATTCGTGACTCTTACATTTTCCTGATCCGTGGTCCCGGGGGGCAACGGGACAGAACCACTATTGGTTCCCATATTCCTGATCCGTGGTCCCGGGGGGTAACGGGACATATCCTTTGAGTTACATGGAGGATTACTCAAATTGATTTCAAAGACTTTAGAATAGAAAACCTGATAGAACAGTTTAGTTACCCACTGCACACTACCCTGCACTGCTTGTTTCATACTATTGCTTTATTCATGTTTATTTCTGCATTGCCTATTACACTGTTCATATTATATTACTGGTTGACTTGACGCGCTGACGTCTGGGTTTTGCATGGCCCAGATTCTGTACCGCTGTCGCAGTCCGAGCAGGAGTACTTCAGCCAGCAGGCTGGGCTATGAGTTCAGTAGTAGTTAGTTTTACTTCCTGCATTTATTTCCTGATGTGAGCCCGCATTATGGGACACACTTTTCAGTTATTTGTATTGGATCATTTGCTTCCGCATTTATTTATTATTGACTCCTGTTATTCTGGATTATGAACATGTTTTAGATAGTTGTATCTTGTTCTTGATATCTCTACAGCCGTAATGTGACTGTGGATGGATACTTCCTACCCACAGGTAGCATGGTTGGCTATGTCACGTGCCCAATCTAGCGTACTCTGGGAAGCGGGGCGTGACACCTAAATAATCAAAAATTTGTTTAGTTGAAGATTTACTAACCTGTGCGATGGAGGATACGATCGATCGGTGGCGACGACGAAACGGAGGCGACGACGAAAACGGCGACGAGGAAGAACGGTGACCAGAACGGCGGTGGCGACGACGAGAACGGTGGTGGCGACGACGAGAACGGCGGGAATGATTTGGGGATTTTGGTTCGCGCGCGATCGAGAGAGAGAAAGAAAGAGATAATCAGCGTAGGCGATCTGTGCCTTTTTAATTAAATCGCTATTTAGTTGCCCCTACGGATTTGTCCGTAAGTCCTTGGTTTGCGGCTCCGTAGGGGCAAACACCAAATTAAGATTTAATATTTTTACTCTTGAACGTCTTGGACCGTAGGGGCAACCTTCTAGACCTACGGCTTAATCCATAGGGCCAACATAAATCTGCCCCTACGGATTTCACTATCCGTAGGGGCAACCCCCTATTGTAGTAGTGTCACCATTCTTCGGGTTTTGTTTGTTCATCCCTTTTAAAAATGAGCCCTCCCAAAACATACATACCCTCATGTATTTTACTGATTCAAACCGGCCATCTCGATCTATGTATCATGAAATCCCTATGTACAAAAAATCTCGGGATTTAAAGAGCTCTAGCCTGTTCATCAAGCGACCACAATTTTCCTATACCCGATAAGCCGTTAATTTTTCTATCTGTTTGATGAATGCGTTAGAAGTCTTTAAATCCCGAGTTTTTTGTACATAGAGTTTTCATCATACGTAGATCAAAATGAGCAGTTTGGATCGGTAAAATACATGGGGCTTATGTGTGTTTTAAGACGAGAGCTCATTTTTTAAAAAAATGTGGCTAGCGCTCGCGCGTGCGCTCTCTCTCGCTATATATGAATTAAAGAAGATGGATGAGCATGAGATTTGAAGCATATGCATAATTAAATTAAAATGCATGTATTTGGATTTGAAATATCAATATTTCCAACATGTAAATCACTTAAGTATGTCAATTTTTAGTTTCTCTATTTTAGATATTCCACATGTTACAAACCATGAAACTAGTGAAGATAACAAAAAATCATGTAATTCTTAAACCATCCATATTCCATGTGCTTCATAACATACAAAAATCAGATATTTCATAATTTTTGTTTATGGAGTTTTTCAATATTTCTTATGCAATATCCCATTAGATTCGAAAAGAATTCACAATATTATATTTTCTCAAGTTTCTTATATTTTGCCTTCTATGGCCTTTCGAAAACCAATAAAATTTCACAATATTTTATGTTCTAGTGTGTTTTATTTTATAAGCTAACCCCTATGAAAATCAGTGAAATATCATAATTTTAGGTTTCTGGATTCTCTAATATTTCGCATGCATGCTATGTGCAATAATTCCAAAAAACACGGTGAAATTTCACAATATTTTATTTTCTCGAGTCTCAACATATTGCATGTCATAGCCCATTAAAATCGAACTCAAAATCTTTTTTGGGGCTTTTTAATAAAAAGCCCCCTTATACTTCTCTAATTACTAAAAAGCCTCCCTCATACTTCTCTGATTACTAAAAAGCCTCCCTCATACTTCATATTTACTTAAAAAACCACTTATTCATTTAAATTGCACTAAAAAGCCCCCTCATTAGTTTTCCATCAAAATTAAGCGTCCCGTTAGAAAGATAGAACCGAAACTTCTATTTGAGCTGTTCTCGTACCTTCTAGGTATTTAGGCAGGTGTTTTTTTTCCCATAAAAAGAACTTACATTCTTGTTTTGTTGAAAATTGGGATTTAAAGCAATTAAAGAATCGCTCTACTTTCAAATGAGGTTGCCCACGAACTCAAAGCTTATATTTAAAGGACAACCACACTCGACAAACACGTTGCTGGAGAAGGATGAGAAAAACAAGCCAGTTTCCATGATCAATTTGAAAGATCTTTGATCAAAATCCTAATGCTAAACCCAATTTAGAGAAAAAATTGGAAATTTTAGAAAAAGAAAAGGAGTTGGAAGATTTTAAAACACTAACCGATACTCACCGTTCACCTCCTAACAGAGTGATGGAAGATGACAATAAAATCTCTTTTTCGTCTGTTTGGGGTCTTTTTAATGCAATTTAAATGTTTGGAGTCTTTGTTTCCTCAAGTTTCTATTTTGCATGTCATAGCCTAATAAAATTGAAAAGAATTCACAATATTGTATTTCAATATTTCTTCTCATATTCTTTCTTATTTCTAAAAAACTCACCCTACTCTTCATATTCTTATATTTCTCCTAAGTTATCCAAACTTCTCTCATCATTGACTTTAGCTCAACATGCACCGCAAAAACACTACTTATTGGCCTTATTTGGAGTCGAGTTTAGATAACCAATGTTTCATAAAGTTGTCTAAACTTAACTCTAAAATTCTAACTATATCATGCTTGATTTCATTTTGAAGTTTAGAAAACGCCGATTATCTAAAATCCAAAGTTCAGATAAACAGAGTTTACTAAACTCCAATCTAACCAGAGTATTCTAAATTCTAAAAAATGAGAAGAAAACACTAGTTTTGCAGTTTAAATACTCAAATGGCCAACCCACTCATCAAAATTAAAATTTAAAATGAAGAAAGAGGCCTTCAAAAAACCTCTCCGGCTCGGTTTTCCGTTCAATTTCCATTTCCATTTCCCTCTCTTCTCCTACCACCATGCTTCCAACAAAACAACTCCCAATCAAATCTCTCCTCAAATCAATCTCTCTCTCTCTCTCCCAAATCCAATCTCTCACCACCACCACCCAAATCTTTATCCCAAATATTCAACCCCAACCCCAACCCACACCACCCCAACCAACCCTTTCACCCAATTCACCATTCTTCGGGTTTTGTTTATTCACCCCTTTTAAAAATGAGCCCTTAGCACAAAACATACATACCCTCGTGTATTTTACTGATTCAAACCGGCCATCTCGATCTACGTATCATGAAATCCCTATGCACAAAAAATCTTGGGATTTAAAGACCTCTAGCCCGTTCATCAAACGACCACAATTTTCCTATATCCGATAAGCCGTTAATTTTTCTATCTGTTTGATGAATGCGTTAGAAATCTTTAAATCCCGAGTTTTTTGTACATAGAGATTTCATCATACGTAGATCAAGATGAGCAGTTTGGATCGGTAAAATACATGGGGCTTATGTGTGTTTTGGGACAAGAGCTCATTTCTATAAAAAATGTTGCTGGCGCTCGTGCGCGTGCTCTCTCTCTCTCTGTGTATATATATATGAATTAAAGAAGATGGATGAGCATGAGATTTGAAGCATATCCATAATTAAATTAAAATGCATGTATTTGGATTTGAAATACCAATATTTCCAACATGTAAATCACTTAAGTATGTCAATTTTTAGTTTCTCTATTTTAGATATTGCACATGTTACAAATCATGAAACTAGTGAAGATAACAAAATATCATGTAATTCTTAAACCATCCATATTCCACGTGCTTCATAACATACAAAAATCAGATATTTCATAATTTTTGTTTATGGAGTTTTTTAATATTTCATATGCAATATCCCATTAAATTCGAAAAGAATTCACAATATTCTATTTTCTCAAGTTTCTTATATTTTGCCTTCTATTGGCCTTTTGAAAACCAATAAAATTTCACAATATTTTATGTTCTAGAGTGTTTTATTTTATAAGCTACCCACTGTGAAAATCAGTGAAATATCATAATTTTAGGTTTCTCAGATTCTCTAATATTTCGCATGCATGCTATGTACAATAGTTCCCAAAAAAAAAAATATGTGAAATTTCACAATTTTTTGTTTTCTCGAGTTTCAGCATTTTGCATGTCATAGCCCTTATACTTCTCTAATTACTAAAGAGCCTCATTATACTTCTCTGATTACTAAAAAGCCCCCCCCACCCCCCTTCTCTCCCCCCTACTTCATATCTATTTAAAAGACCACTTATACATTTAAATTGCACTAAAAAAAACCTCACTAGTTTTCCATCAAAATTAAGCGTCCCGTTAGAAAGATAGAATCAAAACTTCTATTTGAGTTGTTCTCGTACCTTCTAGATATTTAGGCAGGTGTTTTTTTTTTTCCATAAAAAGAACTTACATTCTTGTTTTGTTGAAAATTGGGATTTAACGCAATTAAAGAATCACTTGACTTTCAAATAAGGTTGTCTACGAACTCAAAGCTTGTATTTGAAGGACGACGACACTCGACAAACACGTTGCTGGAGAAGGATGAGAAAAACAAGCCGGTTTCCACGATCAATTTGAAAGATCTTTGATCGAAATCCTAATGCTAAACCCAATTTAGAGAAAAAATTAGAGATTTTAGAAAAAGAAAAGGGGTTGGAAGATTTTAAAACACTAACCGATACTCACCGTTCACGTCCTAACAGAGTGATGGAAGATGACAATAAAATCTCTTTTTCGTCTGTTTGGGGTCTTTTTAATGCAATTTGAATGTATGGAGGCCCTTAAAGTAAATATGAATTATGGAGTAGCTTTTTAGTAAAAAAAACTTTTTTACCTTTTTATCTCTTCTCTCATTCTTTCTTATTTCTAAAACGCCCATCCTAATCTTAATCTTCTCATCTCTCTCCTCAGTCATCCAACTTCTCTCCATAATCAACTTTAGGTCTAAAACACTCTTCTAATCTTCAACTCGGAAAAGGGGTTCCTACATCAACTTTTTTCTACACAACATTCACGAAATCAACGGGTCTTGCAATTAAACGTGTGAGCTCCACACAAAGTGTTTCAGTGTGTTGCGTAGTCTGTTGTGTAGGAAAATTGCACATCTATCATAGTTGTCAAATCATGATACGTTTTCTTATTTATTGTATCGTGTATCGTATCGTATTGTGTATCGTAAGAAAAAAAAATTCTCTTTACAATAACAATGTAACGATGTATAGAACTAATTATAAGTTAGAAAACTATCAATTAAGCACAACAGGGCCATATACAAACTAAAGCAGATTTCTGAATTATAGTCGCACAAATACATACATATAAATCACATAAACTCATGCAATTACAAAGAAACGGTCCAAAATACTCATCCATATGTCATAATGCATAAACATAACCATGATAAGTTTCATAATTCATAAGAATAATAACCAAAGCATCCCTACCAAATTTTCAAAACATCATTACCGAATAAAATGTTAACGCCTCGAAAATCAATTTTCTCCGATTAGTTCATCAGTCATCACTATCATCGTAAAAACATGAGATATCTTCGAAATGCATATCATTACAGAGAAATTTAGGTCTTGGCTGTGTGGAATCAAGTAGATTATTAATAATTTTATAAGCCAAACATGCTTTAAACCCGAATACCCAGCCCGGCTATGATTTTTAATGGTTAAACAGCGTATCGTGTGTTTCGTGTTTCGTTTCGTACGGCACAAACTGTGTATCGACCGGTATATTGGTAACCCGATACAGACTTATGATCAGTATCGAATTGTCTCCGATCCGTATGGACCAACAGCACCGGGCAGCTACTCTTAACTCAAACTCTCACATACCTTTTCTCATTCAAATAACCTCTCTTGGCTCTCTCTCCCTCCATTTCCCTCTTTCTCTCTCTCTCTCTCCCCACACCATGCTTCCAACAAAACAACTCCAAATCAAATCTCTCCTCCTCAAACCCATCTCTCTCTCCCAACTCCAATCTCTGAGCAGCAGCAGCAGCAGCAGCAAACCACCGAAATCTCTATCCCAAATCTTCAGCCTCAACCCAACCCCAACCCCAACCCCAAGCAACCCATTCACCCAATTCAGCAATCTCCTCCACCAAAGGCAATTCAACCAAGCCAAGGTCCTCCTCAAATCCCTAATCACAACCAAGCCAAGCCTGGGCTCGACCTCAATCCCATTCTCCTCAATCTCAGCCTCTCTCCTCTCCTCTTGCTCCTCCGCCAAGGCCTCTCCCTTCAAGGCCTTCGACATGCTCCTCCGCGTCTCCTCCGATTCGGCCCTCATCGACCTCACCCTCCAAACCTTCGACTTCTCCATCCGGACCTTCCGCCGGGTCGACCCCCGGTCCTGCTCCGTCTGCCTCCAAGCCATCCGGAAAGCCCGCGGGGCCCGACCGGCCCTCGCCTTCTTCCGCAGGATGCTCGACGAGGGCCCCGCGGTCGACGTCACCGTGTATGCCACCGCCATCGTCGTCGACGGCCTGTGCAAGAGCGGGGATATCGAGATCGCCCACGAGCTGGTCGATGAAATGTGTCAAAGAGGGTTGGTGCCTAACGTCGTGTCGTTTAACTCTTTGATTGAGGCCTATTCGAAGAAAGGCGATCTGGGCAGCGTCGGTTCGGTGTTGAATGAGATGGACGAGAGAGGTGTTGGCCGTAGCATCGAGACCTGCTCGCTGCTGGTGAACGGGCTTTCGAGCAGCGGAGATATCGAGCGAGCGGAGAAGGTGTTTCTTGAAGTGGGAGAGAGAGGGCTGGTCCCCGATGTTCATTTGTACACCGCGATGATCAATGGGTACTGTAGAGTTGGCAACATGAAGCAAGCGTTTAAGCTCTTCGACGGGTGTGTCGAGAGAGGGATCGAGCCTAACGAAAGGACTTACGGCGTTCTGATCAACGGGCTTGCTAAGCTCGGCCAAATGCACGCGGCCGAGTTGTTGGTGGATGAAATGCAAAGGAAAGGAATCGATTTGAACCTCGTCGTGTTCAACTCTTTGATCGACGGGTATTGCAGGAAAGGAAACGTCGACAAGGCACTGGAGCTAAGAGAGGTCATCGAGCAGAAAGGGATAGAGCTGGACGCGTATACTTACAACACTATAGCTTGTGGACTGCTAAATGCAAAACGAGCAGTCGAAGCCAAGAGAACTTTACATGATATGATCGATCGAGGGGTCAAGCCAAATATGGTGAGCTCCACCACATTGATCGATATACATTGCAAAGAAGGAGATATGGTGGAAGCGCGAAGGATTTTCCGGGAAATGGGGAGTAAAGGGATGGATCCAGGAAATGCTACATATAACGTCATGATCGATGGATACGTCAAAAAAGGGAGCATTCGCGAGGCCGAGAGGTTTAGGAAAGAAATGGAGAAGAAAGGGATGATGCCCGATATGTACACTTACACTTCGCTGATTCACGGGCACTGTGTGCATGGGAAAGCCGACGTGGCGGTGAAGTTGTTCAAGGAGATGAAGGAGAAGGGTGTGGGCCCGAGCGTGGTGACCTATACTGCGTTGATATCCGGGTTGTCGAAAGAAGGGAGGTCCGACGAGGCGTTTACGTTGTATGATGAGATGTTGGAGGTTGGATTGACTCCTGATGACACAGTGTATGCTTCTCTTGTGGGGAGCATGCATTCAAATAAACAAGAAAAGGAGGTTAGTTCCATTAGATTAGATGAAAGTGAAGAACATAAAAATTCATTGATAGAAAGCTATTAGAGATGAAGAAGACTCTACTTGTACACACATGATGTTATAATTTATGTTCTTTTGGTTGTCATGAAGAACAAAACTTGAAGTTTTTGAGGTTAGGGAATTAAGTTTTATTGGCATACATTGTCATTTAGTTTCTTATTATATAATCATTGGTTTTGGCAAGAAAGATTGATCAAAATGTTATGGTTAATGGAAGGATTATATATTGGTGGATCTCAATCCCAAATATAGTTTTTTGTATATGATGTTTGGGTATGATACACCCTAGGCCACAAATTTCAAAATTATCAGGAAAAGGATGGATGATGGCAACCATTTTCTCAGGATCAGACTTCCATTAACACCTGGCTCTTTAATTATGCTTTTCAACTCTTAAATTTTGCTTAGTGATAACTTGATGTTAGAATATAAAAGTAATTCTCTCAGCCATCATCCTCATCGTAACTTCGGAGATTTTGTACGGTAGAAATAATAGGCATGGTATTAGAGCAACTCATATTTGCCACTGAGCACTTATTAAATACGGATATATTTAAATTAAAAATATCGTTGCGCTCAAAACCCATGTTTCAGTTCAAAGGGTTTTCAAACCTCCAGAAGCATGGTAGAACATAAAAATAAATCCCTTAATTCTTCTCATTATCTTTGGAAGTTTGGCTGACGTGGGCATTTGACACTAGTATATATGATCTCTTGGTTAGGCATTTCCCTTTTCTTGATGTTTTTTATGGTTAGTTGTCGAATATGTTGCATATTTCATAGCTCATGTGTTTGATATCTCGAAATTACATTAGCAGAAAGGCAAACTTTTGTCCTAAATGAGTACATAATTTTTCTGATATTAGAATATGAGAAACTCTTGCTAATGCATTCTTGAGCATAATCATATGCTATCTGTTAAAATGAGTTGCCTCTCTGATAATATTTTGAAGTAGTAATAAAATGTTTTTAATTCTTTTATATATATATATATAGATAGATAGATAGATAGATAGATATAACATGTCATGCATTATAAGTTGTTTTGGAACAAGGTCGAGCACATGATCGGGCACTTATGCGTTTCATATATAAACTTTTCAAAATGCATTTGCTTTTGAACAAGGAAACCATAACATATGTGGTGGATGACCAAGTGTATGTCTCTTTGTCATTAACATGATTTACCTTTGTTAATTAAATGACTCTTTTTTACCAATGAGCAATATTGGAATGACCATCTCACCTCTTGAGAAGATTGTGGGGTTCAAATCCCAGAATGAGAAGTGGCCACAAATTAACGCTTTTGGAGCAAATTCACGGGCCCTCTAGATGTGTGGGTGTGTCGTGTGCTTGTGTGTGATGTGTGCGTGGGTGTTTGTGTGTGTTGTGTGCATAGGTTAGGACTTACGGGCAAGAGCCAAAAAAATTAAATTAGATAACTTTTAATAATATTTAATCACAGCAAAAATTACAATGATAACCTTACAATATTAATATCTTTAAAATAACATTACATAATTTTTTTTAAAAATTTACTTTAGCCTCTTGTGCCCTTTGTTTGAAAATTTCCTGATGCAACCGATTGGGCTCTATTTCTTTCTTTTCATCGTAAGAGATAGAATAACTCAATGGTTATTGTTGGTAAACAGAAATAAAACATAGTCTTTTTTCTTCAAAGGTAATTGAATCATAAGAGTACCGTTTTTCATCAAGGCGAGGAAATACTGCAACTGCTTGGACGTTTTCTATTAATTGAATAGACTACGATGGATAGCGCATCCTACTTTCGGGTTTTGTTCCATCTATCATTTTGCCTTTGACATCCTTATCGAGGATAATACCCGAAGTTGCCATCGTCTCCAACCCTATTATACACTCTCATATTTGGGAGTAGATTTTATAATTTTTCAGTTTTCTCCAATATCCCACTATTATGACAAGAAAGATTTATGTTCTTAAGGGATTAATACACATATATGATAACTACTTTATTGTAGCATAAAGGTGAAAATGATTAAAGAGAGATCAACTTTTAATAGGCTTCCAAAAAAATATGGGGATAAAAGCAAAGTCTGCTTATCAAAATATATATGCTAGCAATTCTATAGTCCGAAATAAGTATTTGAGTACAATAACACTAATTCTATTGTTAAATCCTTATTGGAAAATTAATTTTTTGCACAAAGCAATAAGTAATGCTTGAGGGGAGCAAATACTAATGACCCATGTCACGCATTTTTCCAACACTCATCACAAAAGCATTGTATACTTTAAAAATTAAATGATACTTTTTCACAATTTTGTTATGCACATGATCTAACAAATAAGTAATCATCTACCAATTAATCATGGACTAGGCAAAATAAAATAAAATAAAATAATATATATATATATATATATATATATATATATATATATATATATATATATATATATATATATAATGTGGAGAAATGTGGATGCAATATTTCAAAAAAAAGTACAATGACCGAGAGGACAACAGCTCTATTCATTAACAAATAAATAGCTTAATTTAATTAGCAATAATGCTTACTGATATTATGATTCAACTTAAATTATTGGAGGTTTTGACTCAACCATACACAAGAAAACGAGAGGGAAAAAA
This sequence comes from Agapanthus africanus, assembly GCA_030015575.1. NCBI lineage: Eukaryota > Viridiplantae > Streptophyta > Magnoliopsida > Asparagales > Amaryllidaceae > Agapanthus > Agapanthus africanus. The sequence continues at coordinate 7,757,107 of CM057340.1, forward strand.
TGAAGAACAAGAAGCAAAAAATATTATGGTTTGTGACCAAGATTTTAAACAACTCCCTAAGCTGCCCATACTTATTAAGTAATTTGGAAAATATATTTCATAAAAACTGATAAATGGTTTACAATATGAAATAACAACAAATTATGAAGAATATTTTAAATATTTTGTCCAAGAGAAGGCCATCAAAAAAAGGTGAACAGATAAGGCCTAAATTTAGCTCAACAATTGGGCTCAATGAAGTAGGATAAAAACATTATTCTAAAATAATGAAACCTTTTTTTAAAAAATTGGGTTGAGGATGTTGCTGTGTGGTCATACATTATAATGCAAAATATATTTTATGTTTTCTTTTGGAAAAGGAATTGAGAAACTATTTTTGGCACTAAACAATAAAAAGATTTGAAACCACAACATTTTGCAAGGAAAATATGAATCATAGCTAAGATCTTTTGGTTTCCTCTTTTATTATCATGATTTCTTAAAGCTAAAATGGTTGTTGTGCTCCTATTTAGATCTCGTTTGGAAGCAGGATAACGGTTTCTGAAACCCAGTTCCATGGAATTTCAATGCGAAACTCCAAAACCTGAAACCATGAATTGTTTGGCAACTAAAATATAGTTGCCCCCGCTCCCAATTTTAAAAAGTTTTGAAGGTGCGAAACCCCATTTCTCTAAATTCTCTAAATTCCAAAAAGGTTAAAGTTTCATAAGGTTATGTGCGTCTTTTACTTCTCTTTTTCCCATGCTTAAAAAAGGTTAAGCTATTGGTTTCAAAAAATATGTTGCCACACAAATCTTAAAACTTTTGCAAGAAACCTCAATTTTGCGAAACCGGGGTTTAACTTGACGAAATCGGAGATTCGGAAACCGTGTTGCCAAACTCGACCATATGAGTGGAGTTTACATTGTTATTTGTTACATGAGTTTCAAATACTTTGACATCCAAATAGGAAATTAGGTACTAGAGAAGACCAGAAATTGTAAATTTTAAATTAGTTTTTTCACTCATCCCCAAATTCTTCAATTCTACATTTCAAATTATGATAGAGAGAAGAAAGGAGAAACTTAATGTTTTCATCCTCAGCAATTTTAAAGCAGACATGGGAAGCTCATTTTCATTTTCAATTTTTATTTTTGAATACACACACACACACACAGAAGAAAGATACGGTAGGAGGGAATTTCCTTCTATGGCATCGAAAAAGTATACCCTCTCTCATTTTTTCCGACGATCGGCACCCATCATCTTCATCGTTATCATCTAAAATGTGGGTGCACCAAATTTCATGTGATTCTACAACTTTTCACTGTTGATTTAGTAATCTAAAAAGTTCTGTTGTCGATAAACCATTGATTTTAAACCCACTAAATCAATGGTGAAAAAATTGTAGAATCACATGAAATTTGGTGTACCTATATCTTAGATGATAATGATGAAGATGATGGGTGCTGATCGTCGGAAAAAATTAAGGGAGGGCCTATTTTTTCGACGTCATAAAAGGAAATTCCCTCTTATACCCTCTTTCTTCTATTATTCTTATATAGAGAGAGAGAGAATAATGGAGAAAAGAGGCCATAGGAGGGAATTTCCTTCTATGGCGTCGAAAAAACACACCTTCCATCGTGTTTTCCGACGATCGGAATGCATCATCTTCATTGTTATCATCTAATGTCACGCCCCGCTTCCCAGTATACGACGAAGTGGACGCGACGAGGTCCGCTACGTATGTACTCAGAAGTACATACGCTAAGCGTAGCTAAGCAATATAAAGTAAATCACAAGAGATGAAAGATATAGAATAACAACAACTTTATTAATAACATTCTTTTATACAATGTATGAAAAGTAAATACAACTGAAATGAAAAGCGATGCCTAAACAGTGGCATAACAGGAAATGAAAATACTGGAAAGAACAAAGTACAATATCTAGAGCTCTAGGTCTTCGTTAAACTGCTCCAAGTCTTCACCGGTAGACTCAATCTTAGCTTGGTCCAACGCACCTGACGACATTCAAAGAAGAAAGAAATAAAATGTCGTCAGCGAATATGTCGCTCGGTAAGTCCCAAAGATAAGGAAGGATTAGAATGACAGTGTAAAAGTATTTTCTAAGGTACTATATTGTTGAATATTATGGAATATTGAGTTAACGCTGTTGTTTGTAGCTTGGTACAGAAGAATACCAATGTATACGAGGGGGGTCTCTATATGCTAGAGACCAAGGCAAATGGAAAGTACAAGGAACCATTATGCCACAGTACAACAGCAATAGGATTCAGGTTAGGTGTCTTACTCTGACCACCTCGTGTCACCTTTAACACCTTCCGTACCAATCTACCCCTTAAACCCCGTAGTGTTTTTAACAGTATTGTTGTATTGTATTGTGTAAGTTGGGTGACTGACCAAAACCATGATATCAGTAAACTTGTTGTAACTGTATAATCAGGTAAATGGAATATCAGGATAATGGATGAATATCCATGGTTTGATTCAGTCAAAATGAATATATTGTTAACTGGATTCAGGGATTCATGTATTCAAATTGTGTTGGAATATAAAAGAATATAGATTGACTTGAATCATATTCAAGTCAGAAATAGTCAGACTCTAACCCGAGTCAGACTAAAAGAAAGGTAATTTGAAATTCAATGATTGTTAGGGGCCTTATTGTAATTTATAAAACTTGAGGGGGTTTTATGTAAAAAGTACTTTTGTATAGTTTTCAAAATACACCTCAAGTATTTATTATTCATCTTTATAGTTATAATGAGTGTAACTTTTATTTGTGTTATTGTCACGCCCCGTTTCCCAAAATACGGAATACGAGGGGTAGACAAGGCCAGCCATGCTCCTACGGTCAAGGAAATGTCCTGCCGTAGTCACACTTCGGCTTCTAGTTTATCATGGTAAACAGTAAACGATGCGCAGGTAATGAGAAATGCAGTAACTGAAGGAAACAATATAAAGACTGACCTGAAGTGGAACAAATGAATATAAATCGGGAAGGCAAGTCAAGAAGTCTGTGATGCACGTCTAGATCTGGTCCCAGCTAAATCTTCCCCTCACACTGAGCATGCATACTCAGGTCGTCAGAGCGACACAATAGCAATATAATGTATATAATCAAGTAACAGTTCTAACAGTGGTGAAGGATATGAATAACAGTAAATCAATAACAGCATGAATACAAATGAACAGAGATAAATGCAGCGGAGCAGTAAACAGTATAACGATGTGTCATGTATGTCAACACAGTATATAAGGAATGTAAATGACAGTAACCCTATCAGTCTCTAAGTCTCACTGCACAGGTCACTAAGCCTATCGTCAGTCCAAGTGTGAGAGTCAACCACTCGTGAGTGTCCTCCACCCAAGGGTAGAACCCAAGGGCAAGGGACCACGGGCCCAACATGTAACGAATGTATCACGGTGTCTATAGCACATACCCTATAAATCTCCATATAACTCCCTAAATATATAAGCCGGCATGGGACTCCCGAGATTCTGTTGAATTCACACTTGAACTACCCCACACCCCGAGGTCTACATCAAACGCTAACCATCACCCTAAATACTAATCGATCCGTGACAAGTCTGCGCGAGAACTGGAGGCAAGACCTCCATCAAGCACGTCCCGACTAATACCCAAGATAAATGGCAGTGTCGGATGCCTTATCTGTGACTCCCGTGCAAGCGCTTCCATAAGTGTCCCATACCACTTATAGTCACACGTACACGCATCCCACAGACGTCGACAATGCAATAGAATAATATGGTCGCTGATTGTGCACAAGTACGTACCACTTTCACTTAATCACGAATACACGAACACTGACGTACTTGCCACAATCAACACTAAAATCTAATACTGGGTAAATGCACGATGTCACTAGGTTATCACTACCATGATATGGGTATGATGTGATGCATGAACAGTATATGAAGCATGGTTAATGTGTCATAAAACAGTATCCTATTACTTGCACAATTTATCATAAAACGTATGTATATAATTTAGCGAAATGATAAACAGGTAGTAATTAATATGTTCAGTTATCCATCCATAGGATTTTGTTTCAAGCCAATCGGGTTCCAGAATCAAAAGTTATAACCATTTCATTTTAAGCGCTCGCGGCTGGAAATCTGGTTTCAGAATCAGGAATCCATCTCGCAACGCATTTTAACCCCAGTTGGGATCATAATTTAGCGATGCTACAGTTGGATGAATTCTAGGGTTTTCAGTAAGGTTTTCAACTTAACCGACGGATCTTCGATCGCGTCTGTATGTCAGGAGTTATACTCTATTTAACAATAATGTGTCAGTTCTGATTCTGCTGGGACTGCTATGCGTCCCGATCTTTTAAAATACAGAATAAATAGCAAATGGTAACGAAACAGTATGAAATTAATTGTGTTGTCTAGCTAACAGATTCATCTACAATAAACAGCGGAGTTCCGCAACCTAAGTGTTAAGCAAGTCTTGTGGTACACATTATGGAACAGCAACCAATAACTGGAGTCGCTCTGGACTGCAGTCCAGAGTCGCACTCCGATCCGAATATCATCACAGTTTAAGTACAGGATTGTCTGGAAACTATTATAGGGTTAAAGTTCATCGAGTAGGCTTTGATTTGAGCCCTCGAACGCACCATTCTAATATGTATATGATTTATGGTGAATTTAACGGTTTTCAGGTACAATATAATTTCAGTTTTGCAATTAAACTTGGGGGTAGTCATTTTAACTATTAACAGTCGTATTTTCTAATGAAATTTGCACACGTTAATCATCTCTACAAGGGCCAATATAACATGTCCAGTTCCGTCAAATACGATAATGATTTTCTATGGGAACAAGCATCGAACAGTTTTGTGGCAATATATAACATCAAGCAAACATGGAATATAACTACGATTCTGATTTGTAATATATACGGAATAGCATGAAAGCAAGTAAGAACTTGCCTGGAGATGTCCCGGGGATGCACGGTGATTGTAACGGCGCGAACGCGCGATGAATGGCGCGTGTAGGGTTCGTGGCCTAGGCTCGTGCTCGTTCTCAGCTAGATTGTCTACAATACGGCGCGATACAGGAGCGGACACGGCGTGGCATGGATGCAGGGCACAGTGTGGCTCGGTGCTGTTGCTGGTGATGGAAGCGGTTGTTGAGGGTGGTGAAAGTGTTATAGAGAAAGGTTAAGAGAGAGATGCAGGTAGAGAGATAGGGGAGGGATGTGAGTGAGGGATAGAGATAGAGTGAGAGAGGCTACAGTGAGAGAGGGAGAGACCAGAGGGAGGCAGAGAACAGAGGGAGTGGGAAAGAGAGAGAAAGAGTTAGAGAGAGAGTGGACAGATAGGGGGAGAGTGAGAAAGAGTGCACAGAGAGAGAGGGTGAGGGACCGAGCTTAGAGAGTTCCCTGAGAGAGAGGGGCTCAGAAAGACCAGAAGGAGAGAAGGAGCACAGGGAGAGGGTGAGCTGGGGTAGAGACGGAGAGAGTGAGAGAGGGGAACAGAGGAAATTGGAGAGAGAGAGAAAGATCGGGAGATCACGAAAGGAATAGAGAGCTTGGGAGGGGAGAACGAGAGGGTGCTCGGGAGAAGGTTGTCGGTGATCGGAGACGAGGCGACGAGGATCTCGAGGAGAGGAGGTCGGAGGTATGGGACGGAGGCGGTGGTGACGACGAGGGAACGAGGGGGTCGGCGGTGGTAGATGGGTTTATTGGGTGCTCGGGTGTTGGGTCGCCGGGTATTGGAGGGAGGTGAGGAGGTGATGGGTGCAGAGAGGTTGGTGGGGATGATGACGATCGTTGGAGGTTGCAGGCAAGGCTCGATGGCGGGGGCGATGGTGAGCGGAAGTGCGGGTTCGAGAGGTGAGGGAAAAGAGTGAGTGGGTGCGTACGAGAGGAGGGATATGGAGACGGGGGCGTGCGTCGTGGGTGGTAACGCTCGCGCGAGCGAGTGCGGAGGAGGCGGCGAAGAACTGGGATCGCACGCGGTGAAAGGAAGTAGCCGTTGGAAAAATTGAAGAGGGAGATATACAGTGATGACGGGTCGGGTCGGGTTCAAGACGGGGAGCGGGCCGGTTGGAATGGGCCGGGAAAAATAAGAAAAATAAAATAAGGAATCGAAAGGAGAACGGGGTGCTGATGGGCTGGCGGGCCATGGGCTTGCAAGAAAATGATTTTAAAAGGAAAAGAAGACACGGGCCGGGCTCAGAAAATAAAGTAAGAAATTGGGGAAAAAGGAGATGGGCTGTAGAAAAATTATAATTGAGGAATTTGACAAAATGGGATGTGAGCTGAGGGGGATTTAATGGTAAGGAAAAAATGGTGTTGGGTTATAGGGTTTTAGCTTTCAAATGGAAGAATTAGAGGAGTTGGGCTGGGTTAATAAATAGGGAATAATGGACTTAAGAAAATGAGTTTAGTCTATTTTTAAAAGATGGCCTAAGGGAAATGAACGGGCTAGGTAGCTAAGAATAATTAAAAATTTTATAGATGAAAAAGAAATACGGGTATAGACGTACAAAAAGGCTGGGTATTACATCATACCACCCTTACAAAAATTTCGTCCTCGAAATTTAAAATAAACGGTAAGTAATACAACCATAGGCGAAAACCATTATTTTGCAAACTAACACATAAGGATTTACTAAAAATACGTGGACGAAGAAATTTGAAAGTATAAAATACGTAAGAATAACATACAAAAATATGGCTCTAAATAGGTATAAAACAGGAACAACTTTAAATGTAACTATATATATATACAGAAATATAAATAATAATAATACGAGTAGTATTATTCGAGGCGTACTCGATAAGATCGAAACTCAAACACGTACACGTATAAGTATATCAAAAGTAATACGTCAGAAATAAAATAGGATAAGGCACAAACATTGATAATAGTAAACATAGGCACAAAACCCGAAAATAAAATAACGAGAGTAAAGCAGTGAAAATTTATCGGTAGGTTAGAACATTTTAGGTAAAGTATCGATAAAATAGGTTTAAAATAATTTAGGAAACTTGTATAGTGAAATTAGGCGACATAGAACAAAATATGCGCGGTATAAGGGTTGCGCTACTGAAAATGAGAATACTAATAATGTACTTAAAATACATAAAATGGGGTAGTCAATAACACGTACTCTTTGATAAATTTAAAGTACTGAAGACTAAATTTTTGAATAACAGTGTCCCTAAATATAATTAGGGTAATAGGAAAAACACAAATAGGTATAGGGCTAGATAGGGTAATAATTATAAGGAAGTGTGGCTCAATCAGAAGGTTGAAGTGTGGCGGCTCTAGGCTGAAGATCAAGAAGATTGGGATCGGGTCAGCACAGAAATTAAGGGTGAGCAACGAAAGGACTACAAGGCAAAATACGGGGAAGACTAACGATCGGTAAATCTTATGAATCAAGAATTTGAAAAGCTAATGAACTCGATAATTCACAAGGAAGGTCCTCCTCCCAGAAGGACCTCAAACAGGGTCCAGACGAAGGATGAATGGTGGCTCATTCCAAGGATCAGGGTGCGGTACTTTCTAATCGAAACGAGGGTGAAAACTATACAATGAGTAGGGTGGACAGTCAGGGAACTCAGCAGGACAAATAAATGGATAAGGACACTAAACAAGTATCAAACGAACCAATAATCAAAAGGTTTATGAATACAGAAGATTCAATTCATTCAAGAAAATTCAAAACAAGGCATTCTCCAACACGAAAAGTGGCCCTAAACTATACACATTTTATTTGGCCAGAAAGACAACATCAAAAGATATCCCGTCAGTCGCGGTTGTGGAGATTCAGTAGGTTGCGGTAGGCTCACGCACTCAGGTAGGGGCGTCCATTCCCATATCGCCTTGCGGGGGCCGCCATTGGGAGTTCTTCCACAGGAGGGTCCTGATCTTCTAGTCCTTCTTCCTCGGATGGAGCTTCTTCATCGAGGTCCGACTCCATCTGATTCTCTTCTTCTGGATTTTCTTCCACGTGATTTTCCTTAACGAGATTTTCTTCTACCGGGTCCTCATCGGGATCTTCTTCTATCTGGTCTTCCTCTACAGGGTTCTCTTCGGGATCTTCTCCCTCTTCATCAGAATCAGCCATCATGTCGAACACTGGGACGGCTGCTCCTTCGTCCCCTGAATCATTGTTTTCGAAGTTGACTCGGGGACCATAGACTTCACCATCGGAACTCGTCAGTGTGTGATCTAAAGAAACGCATGACTGTGCCTCCTCGTCTAGATGCGGCGCTGCTCCAGGGTGGGCCATGGCCTGAAAAGAGAAGTCATGATTAGACAGTGGAATACATCAAGGAAAACTCAGGGTACAAAATGTAGGAAAAAAATGTGCGGTTGCAGGAACTGAAAGATCAGAATGAAAATACTGTGATAATAAATAGAATCTGACCTAGAGAAAGCATGAGAATGATATGATTCAAATTTTATTGCATTCAACTAAAAGTTCAACGGATACAAGATTTTAAACGGAAGGAAACATTCATAAAAACGACAATATTATTATTGAAAGTAGATAACATGGAAAGATCATTCTTCGACTACTATAACATTGCATTCTCGTCGCGTGAGTTGAATCTTGCGTCTGATCCGCCTTATCGTCGAAGTCTGAACTACGCGGCAATCCTCACTTGGCAGGAGTGGGGAGTGTGGACGAGTTTTCTCCTTGTAGTTCTTTCCTTTCTGGGCAACCGTTGATGAGATGTTTGTCGGAACCGCATATCAGACATTTCCATTGAGCACGGCGACAATCCCTCTGAAGGTGTCCTGGCCTCTTACAATATCCACAGCAGGGGTTCTTCTGGTACTTCTGTTGCGGGGAAACAAATTGGCGTTTCATCTTCTTCCCTTTTCCTCGTCCAATGGAGATCCCTGTATGATAGGAGACTCCCGCTGGGGTCTGACTCACTTGTCTTCTCAGCCCTTCAGCTAATAGGTCGTTTGTTCGCTCCTGGGCTTCCTTTAAACCTTGTAGTACACTAAGGATCTCAACAGTCTGATTCTGGGGAGCGGACAAAGATGAAGAGTCGTTGGAAGACATGATCCTGAAACAACAATTTGAGGATGCTATAAGTCACAAGCTAAATGAATCAAGATATAATATGGATAGAACAAGGATTCAAGAATATCAGAGATGATGAATATCATTACAAATGGAGAATCAACCGTATGACTTTAAGTTGCTTGACTAGAGTATGGTAGTGCAATTGCAACCACGTAACCTTGTCAAGTCACCCGAAACCATAGCGAATGGATAGCTGAACACACGATGTGAATATGGATCAAGAATGACAAGTTCACAATCTAGACCGAGTGATGTCTTAGATTGCCAAACCCTACACGGAAAACTGCAATCCCAATCGATGCAAAACCTGGCTCTGATACCAACTAAACCATGTCACGCCCCGTTTCCCAAAATACGGAATACGAGGGGTAGACAAGGCCAGCCATGCTCCTACGGTCAAGGAAATGTCCTGCCGTAGTCACACTTCGGCTTCTAGTTTATCATGGTAAACAGTAAACGATGCGCAGGTAATGAGAAATGCAGTAACTGAAGGAAACAATATAAAGACTGACCTGAAGTGGAACAAATGAATATAAATCGGGAAGGCAAGTCAAGAAGTCTGTGATGCACGTCTAGATCTGGTCCCAGCTAAATCTTCCCCTCACACTGAGCATGCATACTCAGGTCGTCAGAGCGACACAATAGCAATATAATGTATATAATCAAGTAACAGTTCTAACAGTGGTGAAGGATATGAATAACAGTAAATCAATAACAGCATGAATACAAATGAACAGAGATAAATGCAGCGGAGCAGTAAACAGTATAACGATGTGTCATGTATGTCAACACAGTATATAAGGAATGTAAATGACAGTAACCCTATCAGTCTCTAAGTCTCACTGCACAGGTCACTAAGCCTATCGTCAGTCCAAGTGTGAGAGTCAACCACTCGTGAGTGTCCTCCACCCAAGGGTAGAACCCAAGGGCAAGGGACCACGGGCCCAACATGTAACGAATGTATCACGGTGTCTATAGCACATACCCTATAAATCTCCATATAACTCCCTAAATATATAAGCCGGCATGGGACTCCCGAGATTCTGTTGAATTCACACTTGAACTACCCCACATCCCGAGGTCTACATCAAACGCTAACCATCACCCTAAATACTAATCGATCCGTGACAAGTCTGCGCGAGAACTGGAGGCAAGACCTCCATCAAGCACGTCTCGACTAATACCCAAGATAAATGGCAGTGTCGGATGCCTTATCTGTGACTCCCGTGCAAGCGCTTCCATAAGTGTCCCATACCACTTATAGTCACACGTACACGCATCCCACAGACGTCGACAATGCAATAGAATAATATGGTCGCTGATTGTGCACAAGTACGTACCACTTTCACTTAATCACGAATACACGAACACTGACGTACTTGCCACAATCAACACTAAAATCTAACACTGGGTAAATGCACGATGTCACTAGGTTATCACTACCATGATATGGGTATGATGTGATGCATGAACAGTATATGAAGCATGGTTAATGTGTCATAAAACAGTATCATATTACTTGCACAATTTATCATAAAACGTATGTATATAATTTAGCGAAATGATAAACAGGTAGTAATTAATATGTTCAGTTATCCATCCATAGGATTTTGTTTCAAGCCAATCGGGTTCCAGAATCAAAAGTTATAACCATTTCATTTTAAGCGCTCGCGGCTGGAAATCTGGTTTCAGAATCAGGAATCCATCTCGCAACGCATTTTAACCCCAGTTGGGATCATAATTTAGCGATGCTACAGTTGGATGAATTCTAGGGTTTTCAGTAAGGTTTTCAACGTAACCGACGGATCTTCGATCGCGTCTGTATGTCAGGAGTTATACTCTATTTAACAATAATGTGTCAGTTCTGATTCTGCTGGGACTGCTATGCGTCCCGATCTTTTAAAATACAGAATAAATAGCAAATGGTAACGAAACAGTATGAAATTAATTGTGTTGTCTAGATAACAGATTCATCTACAATAAACAGCGGAGTTCCGCAACCTAAGTGTTAAGCAAGTCTTGTGGTACACATTATGGAACAGCAACCAATAACTGGAGTCGCTCTGGACTGCAGTCCAGAGTCGCACTCCGATCCGAATATCATCACAGTTTAAGTACAGGATTGTCTGGAAACTATTATAGGGTTAAAGTTCATCGAGTAGGCTTCGATTTGAGCCCTCGAACGCACCATTCTAATATGTATATGATTTATGGTGAATTTAACGGTTTTCAGGTACAATATAATTTCAGTTTTGCAATTAAACTTGGGGGTAGTCATTTTAACTATTAACAGTCGTATTTTCTAATGAAATTTGCACACGTTAATCATCTCTACAAGGGCCAATATAACATGTCCAGTTCCGTCAAATACGATAATGATTTTCTATGAGAACAAGCATCGAACAGTTTTGTGGCAATATATAACATCAAGCAAACATGGAATATAACTACGATTCTGATTTGTAATATATACGGAATAGCATGAAAGCAAGTAAGAACTTGCCTGGAGATGTCCCGGGGATGCACGGTGATTGTAACGGCGCGAACGCGCGATGAATGGCGCGTGTAGGGTTCGTGGCCTAGGCTCGTGCTCGTTCTCAGCTAGATTGTCTACAATACGGCACGATACAGGAGCGGACACGGCGTGGCATGGATGCAGGGCACAGTGTGGCTCGGTGCTGTTGCTGGTGATGGAAGCGGTTGTTGAGGGTGGTGAAAGTGTTATAGAGAAAGGTTAAGAGAGAGATGCAGGTAGAGAGATAGGGGAGGGATGTGAGTGAGGGATAGAGATAGAGTGAGAGAGGCTACAGTGAGAGAGGGAGAGACCAGAGGGAGGCAGAGAACAGAGGGAGTGGGAAAGAGAGAGAAAGAGTTAGAGAGAGAGTGGACAGATAGGGGGAGAGTGAGAAAGAGTGCACAGAGAGAGAGGGTGAGGGACCGAGCTTAGAGAGTTCCCTGAGAGAGAGGGGCTCAGAAAGACCAGAAGGAGAGAAGGAGCACAGGGAGAGGGTGAGCTGGGGTAGAGACGGAGAGAGTGAGAGAGGGGAACAGAGGAAATTGGAGAGAGAGAGAAAGATCGGGAGATCACGAAAGGAATAGAGAGCTTGGGACGGGAGAACGAGAGGGTGCTCGGGAGAAGGTTGTCGGTGATCGGAGACGAGGCGACGAGGATCTCGAGGAGAGGAGGTCGGAGGTATGGGACGGAGGCGGTGGTGACGACGAGGGAACGAGGGGGTCGGCGGTGGTAGATGGGTTTATTGGGTGCTCGGGTGTTGGGTCGCCGGGTATTGGAGGGAGATGAGGAGGTGATGGGTGCAGAGAGGTTGGTGGGGATGATGACGATCGTTGGAGGTTGCAGGCAAGGCTCGATGGCGGGGGCGATGGTGAGCGGAAGTGCGGGTTCGAGAGGTGAGGGAAAAGAGTGAGTGGGTGCGTACGAGAGGAGGGATATGGAGACGGGGGCGTGCGTCGTGGGTGGTAACGCTCGCGCGAGCGAGTGCGGAGGAGGCGGCGAAGAACTGGGATCGCACGCGGTGAAAGGAAGTAGCCGTTGGAAAAATTGAAGAGGGAGATATACAGTGATGACGGGTCGGGTCGGGTTCAAGACGGGGAGCGGGCCGGTTGGAATGGGCCGGGAAAAATAAGAAAAATAAAATAAGGAATCGAAAGGAGAACGGGGTGCTGATGGGCTGGCGGGCCATGGGCTTGCAAGAAAATGATTTTAAAAGGAAAAGAAGACACGGGCCGGGCTCAGAAAATAAAGTAAGAAATTGGGGAAAAAGGAGATGGGCTGTAGAAAAATTATAATTGAGGAATTTGACAAAATGGGATGTGAGCTGAGGGGGATTTAATGGTAAGGAAAAAATGGTGTTGGGTTATAGGGTTTTAGCTTTCAAATGGAAGAATTAGAGGAGTTGGGCTTGGTTAATAAATAGGGAATAATGGACTTAAGAAAATGAGTTTAGTCTATTTTTAAAAGATGGCCTAAGGGAAATGAACGGGCTAGGTAGCTAAGAATAATTAAAAATTTTATAGATGAAAAAGAAATACGGGTATAGACGTACAAAAAGGCTGGGTATTACAGTTATGCTAATGAATATATCCTAATAAAAGTATTAATTGTTTTATTTGAAATTCATGGTATTTTAATGTAACTTTTAATCTTGTAATTTTTAGGAAAATGTGGAAACTTTATCTTATAACAAAATATGCGTTTAAATGATAATTATATATACATTAACACATGAATAATTTTAAATAAATGTTTTATTTTCAAAAATCTCATTTTCTTAAATGTCGTATTTTAAACCTTTCGAGACCGAATGCTCCTTGCGGATGTCTGAATCTCGCACTACTAGCCCGCGGGTGCACGATAAACCGTACTATCCCTAACGGGTTCCCTAAAAATGGGTTGTAGTGGCACTTTGCTTAGGTTTAACAAATACTATTCATTTAGGAAAACGGTTTTATAAATAAAAGATATTTATTTGTAAAAGGGTATAGTTTTCTGTATTTTAGTTTCTAGGGTTTCCTAAGCCAACTAGCCTATTTCTAAGGGTCTAAACGACAAGTCATTAGAAGCCTCAAATCGCCTCTTCACCACCAATTGTGGCCAGGTAAGTACAGGTGAGGAGGGAGGGATCCGCTCACGAATCGTGAGACGGGCCTTTTAAAGTTACCCAAGCTCACTTGCCTAGCCTAGACACCACAAAGTCAGTTTAGATAAACGATCAATGTCCATGACATATCGTATTTTCCTATTAAAAGATATTGTTTTAAAATTGTAAACAACTTAGAACTTTTAGAAAAGGTTTATAAAGAAAAGGGTATTTTAGTGAAAAGTCTTGTATTTTCGTATTCTATGTTTTGACGTTTATCAATTAGGGTTATATTTGTGTGTGTGTAGAGGTAGGTCATTACCTCGTGACTTATTTTAAGGTTTAGATAAGTTTTAGAGGTTAAATATGATGTATTAAACTTGAAGGTATTAAAACGCAAGAATACGGTATTTGAAAACGTTATCATTTCATATGTGAAAATTCATTCAAATTGATTTCTACAAGTTTAGTGATCAAGATAAACATATTTAGGAGTGAGGGAATTGATTAAACGAAGAAAAATAAACTTCATGGTATTTTTATGAAAAGAATACGGTTTTATAAAAAAGCTATCATTTCATGTGAGAAATTTTGTTTAAATTGGTTTCTAGGTGATTAATAGTCATCATGGATAGGTTTGGGTATTATGGATTAGGTGACAAGTGGAAATTTGTAGAAAAACCGAATCGGAAATCGGTTTGTTCCGATTTCCGTCGGGTTCCAAAAAGTCGTATTTTTTTATTAAAAGAAAAGAGAGATAGAAGAGATGGGACTTACGGGTTTTGACAGACTAAGGAGGCTAAGGAAGTGATGGTTGTCGATGCGTCGAAAACGTCGCGAAGGTTCTAGTACGATCGCCGGAATCCGTCGTCGGTTTCGGCAGCGCTTCGCTTCTCGCTCTTTTTCTACGTACCGAGTTCTCTTGAGAATTTGAGAGAGTGGATTTAGAGTTGTGGGGTAAAATGGTAGAGGGTAGGGGTGTTTATATAGGGCTAGGCTAGGGTTAGGGTTTGGATTAAAAAAATATTTAAAAATGTAAAAATTCATTAAAATTTCATTAAATTTGGGATTAAAAGAGGTGTAATGGGAATTTGGTAACAGTTCTGGAAATTTAGTGTATGCAGGGGTATTGACCAAGTCAACACGGAATTTTTCCGTGTTGACGACTCGGCCGACCGGCCGAGTCCGGCCGGCGGCGCCGGCCGACTTGGCCGAGTCGGGGCCGAGTCGGGGCTCAAAGGGTGGGGAAACTTCTGGTTCAACAGTGCAAGGTATTACCAATGAGCTACAAGCCCCTTCTTGTAATTATTGTAGGAAAGTAGATACTTAAAATGTTATCAGCAACATCAATACTCCAAGTATACTTCAAATTTAAAGAAAATTTAGGTATACAAAAATTGGAGTTGTTACATCTAAGATATGGGTAAACCAAATTTCATGTGATTCTACAACTTTTTCACCGTTGAGTGGGTTCAAAATTAACGGTTTACCGACAATAGAACTTTTTACATTGTTAAATCAATGGTGAAAAAGTTGTAGAATCACATGAAATTTGGTATACCCACATCTTAGATGATAACGATGAAGATGATGCATTCTGATCGTTGGAAAATACGATGGAGGGTGTGTTTTTTCGATGCCATAGGAGGAAATTCCCTCATTTGGCCTCTTTCCTCCTTTATATATATATATATATAGAGAGAGAGAGAGAGAGAGAGAGAACTTAGGAGAATTTTTGCGTTAGGTGGCGGCAAAAGGTACTCCCTCCACCATTTTATTCGACGATCGGTATCTTCCAATTTGATATCTATCTTTTAATTTGTCGATACATCAAATTTCATATGATTATAATACCATTTCATTACTTTATATGCTTGAAACTATAAAAAGTGGTCTTTTTTCCGTGGATGAAAAATTCTCATCCATGCCTAACTTAAAAGCCAAACTTAGAGTTAAGTACCTACCATAAAGCATAAAGGTAAGTTACATTTAGAATGTCAACAATTTCCATAAAATAATTTGTGCTTTTACTTGTACATAGTGAAATCTCAACACAAATTCCGATTTAAAAAAATCTTACCGTTCTAGGTAAATCTATTTTAACGCCGTATTAGAAAACTTATCATATATATGCAAAAAAACACTAAATAATAGTTATCGGTTGAAGAAAAAAAAAAGAGAATAAAGAACACATATTCTGTGAAATTTATGCATGACAGCCAGACAAAAGAACCATAAATAATTGTATTTTCCTTTTGATGATGTATTCCTATTTGTGTTGCATGATGTTGTTTCGGTTTCTGTTGTTCGATGCTACATATTTATTATGTATAGTACAATGTATATTAGTTTTTCTACCATTAATAGAACCTGGTGGCAACAATTCATCTATCAAAAAAGGAAGAGCAAAAAGAATCATATGCAATCGTAAATATACTTGAGAGACAAAAGACTCTTCCTTGGTCCCACATAGTGACTAACAACACTATTGTTGCGGGCATCAAATTAAAGTCTTAATCATTAGCTCTTTGAGATGGCATATGAGTCTTTTTTTAATGGCGGCATCTTGTGAAGGAGAAATTGTGTCAAAACCCTAATTGAGGAAGGAACTTATATCTCTAGCCTTTTAATGTTGGACTTATATTATAAAAAAAATAGATGTGTTGCATGCACGTAAACTAAATGAAAGGCTCTCTCTTCACATAGCTCCTTAATTTATTTATTCTTTTTCCATTTAGTTGTCACATCTCTTGGGCTTCACATATAGGTGGATCCTCACCAAATAAAGTTGATAATTAAATCATATTAACATTGCTTTTTCCTAAAAACGAAATAATTTAGTCCGTACATTCGCTAGCTTGTTCATACTAGACCTAACACTTTTAGTTTGGGCAATTATTGGGTTGACATGTACTTTAAATTTAGTAACCATGAAATTTTAGCATTTGGCCTTTTAAGAATTCATATACTCTTTATTTCCCAATCTTTTTTTATGCTCAAGTTTCACTTAAGCTTTAAAATTATGATGACTATTGCCTCCAGATAAATTTATTGTTCACACGCGGTGTGTAACATATTCATAATTGTTTGATGTGGCGTTTTGTCTTAGTCTTTGATCATGCGTCCGTTACATTCTTATGCCAGCTTGGATATCATGCGAAACCATTATACATCATTTTAAACTGTGTGGTTGGGAAAAAGAATAAACAAGCAACTAAGCAACCTCTTAATTAAAATTGTCATGATTTATCTCATTGGTTAGTATTTGTCTTGCTTAACTCTCAACCACCAAGAATCAATATGTTGATTCAAGACATTCCTCTAGAAAGAACATGTGGCATCTATAGAAGCCCAAATGTTAATTTTTGTCGCATATATTATGAACATGTGACATTTTTAGAAGTACATGTTTGTACTGAAATGAAATTTTTACATTTGTCTCAAAATTAACCAATTCATCTGCATGGCATGACTTATGGCAATTAAACAAGTTAATTTACTGTGTAATTTCTATATATATATATTAGGGTTTAATGTTTAATAATTTGTTAGAATTTCTAAATTTGTTATCCTCGTGTAATTACATTTCTCATATTTGTTTATAAGAAATCATGCCTGTGAGCCTCAATGATCTATCAAGTATGCACATTCTCAATCAATGCATGTGATATCCTTTTTGACCATATAAAATGACATAACATTTAGAAAAAGTGGCCAAGCATCAAATTGTGAATAAAAAGAGCAGCTAAGGATATCTACCTCCATGCCTTGTTGTTTATGCTTGGAGAATATATATATATATAGAGAGAGAGAGAATAATGGAGGGAAGAGCCATAGAAGAGAATTTCCTCCAATGGCGTCGAAAAAATACACCCTCCCTCATTTTTAGTGATGATCGGCACCCACCATCTTCATCGTTATCATCTAAGATGTGGGTACACCAAATTTCATGTGATTCTACAACTTTTTCACCGTTGATTTAGGGGTCCAAATTAACGGTTTACCGACAATAGAAATTTTTACATTGCTAAATCAACGGTGAAAAGTTGTAGAATCACATGAAATTTGGTGTACCCACATCTTAGATGATAATGATGAAGATGGTGGGTGCCGATCGTCGGTAATTATAAGGGAGGACGTATTTTTTCGACGCCATAGGAGGAAATTCCCTCCTATGACATCTTTCCTCCATTATTCTCTCTCTCTCTCTCTCTCTCTCTATATATATATATATATAAGATGTGGAATCCATCATCTTCAACGTTATCATCTAAGATATGGGTACGCCAAATTTCATGTGATTCTACAACTTTTTCACCGTTGAATTAGTGGGTTCAAATTTAACGGTTTACCGACAACATAACTTTTTACATTGGTAAATCAACAGCGAAAATGTTGTAGAATCACATTAAATTTGGCGTATCCACATCTTAGATGATAACGATGAAGATGATGGGTGCCGATCGTTGGAAAAACCGAGTGAGCGTGCAATTTTTCGACGCCACAGGAGGAAATTCCCTCCTATGGCCTCTTTCCTCCATTATTCTCTCTCTCTATATATAGAGAGAGAGAGAATAATGGAGGAAAGAGGCCATAGGAGGGAATTTCCTTCTATGGCGTCGAAAAAATACGTCATCTATCGTGTTTTCCGACGATCGGAATCCATCATCTTCATCGTTATCATTTTAGATGTGGGTACGCCAAATTTCATGTGATTCTACAACCTTTTCACCATTGATTTAGCAATGTAAAAAGTTCTATTGTCGGTAAACCGTTAATTTTGAACCTATTAACTCAACTGTGAAAAAGTTGTAGAATCACATGAAATTTGATGTACCCATATCTTAGATGATAACGATGAAGATGATGAGTGCCTATCGTCGGAAAATACGATGGATATTGTATTTTTTCGACACCATAAGAGAAAATTCCCTCCTATGGAATCTTTCCTCCATTATATATATATATAGAGAGAGAGAGAGAGAGAGAGGGGAAACTAAACAAGTTCCTGTTGAATGAGGAAACAAAACAGGTTCCTTTTTGAAAGAGGGCTGTTGAATGACTGATCTCTGGCACCAAAGGCTGCCACCATGGAACCCTAGTTTTATTCACACCAGCTTTAGGGGGTGGCTTTTTTATAAAGTTCAAGCTTTCAAAAATAAATAATAATAATCAGTGGCGGAACCCGGGGACCGGCGGAGCCTCGGCCATGACAAACCTCCGGCAAATGCAACATTTAATATTAATCCGGTTTGCTATATACGTACTATAAATACATGGGGTTAATGGGCCTGAGTATGCCTGATGCGCATAGCTGCAGTACAAGAGAGAGAAAACAGATAGTGGGTCCCTTCATTTTTTTATGTTTGGATGGGCCCCACCACCTATCATGTCTCTTGACATCGCAAGTAATGAGCCTCAAAATATACCTCCGGCCCATTTCACCCTGAATACATTCATTGATAAGGATTAAGTAAGTTTACAGTCAGCCTACCGGTAAAGATACAGGATTTCGACCCTAAAAGCCTTTGTTTCAAGCCTCAACAATTTCATTTCTTTAGAAGATTAAAATCTACATTCAGGTCTTTACTATCTCATTTCGTAAGAGTTGAAAAGGCAAAACGCATTTTAAAAGACATTTAGTACTATTTTTTAACATATTAATATATTTCTACTATAATGTGTCCCCAAAAGTTTTTCTGTCTCCGCAATAATGAGAAGTTAGGCCACAAGTGACAACATAGCCTTTCATTTTCTTATCCAACTGCCAAGCCAAGTCATCTCATCTCATTTGGATGCATGTTGTTAAATACATGGCATCCAAGAGGATCACACTTGATTGGTTTTTATTTAGGTATACAAATGATTATGTATCGGTTTTATTGAAGTATAAATCGGAAGAAATTAAACTTGTCGGAATCTCAATTATGTTTATATCTCTAACAGAAACATCTACCGACTCCTTTTAATGGGAGCGTTGTGGAACTCAAATCTTTAAACTTGGGTTAGCAACATAAATTCTCCTAAAAAAACTCTTTGGCTGTTTTTTGTCTAACATTGTGCCAATGATATCAATGGTGTGTACATGAAAACAAACAAAAGCTAGTGGGTGACTTGGATTCCTATGGCCCCACTTTGTCCACGTGTCACCCTCCAACTACGCAGGAAGTGATCCCTTCACAAGGCCCCCCTAGCATCCATTTTTTAAAAAAAAAATATTATAGTGAATTCCTCGCTCGCGCTCTCTCTCTCTCTCTCTCTCTCCCCCCCATTTGTGCCCATTCTCATTCTTTCAAGACATAATCGAGACTTTTGAAATGAATACTGAATTTTCAATCAATACCCAATTTATGTACAATAGAGATACATAAAAACAATATTAATCAATTAGCACACATCAAATCTTTGTCACTCCTTGCGCTATATATAACACCATGCATGCATCATCACATGCACAATGTAACCACAAATCAAACAAAAGAAAGGGAAAGAAAAACAACAATCAAACAGACACATCACTAGAGATCATCATCATCATCATACATGAAACAACACAATTCAACATGACATGCAAACAAGGACCCTCTCCTCTCCTCCTTCAGGACTCGCTTTAGATATCAATGACTCTAAATGAATCGCGATTCTTGACGACGATATCGTACATGTGCATCGACTTGAACTGCCTGAAGTCCTTTGGGAGCGATATCAGATCGACCGACGATCTTTTATGGAACTGGATAAGATCCGGATCATCATAGTATCGCTCCCATCCAAGACCGAAGAGCTTTCTCTCAAGGAAGGAATACGAAGTTATAACTTCGTTTGTTGGAGTATGAAGCAAGACTTTGCGACGGGCGGTCGAAGACTGCTCGTTCGCGGGATTTTCGACGAGCCTCACTACTCCATTCTTGAACACCCAAACCCCCGACATCGGATTTTTCCGATGTTTTTATGGCAAGACTTAAATGTCTTCAGAGAGAGAGAGAGAGAGAGAGAGAGAGAGATGTATGTGGAGTGTGAGTGGTTGCATTGAGAAGCAAGATTGACAGTGGTAATATATAGAAGATGATGATGAGAGAGAAAATTAGGGTATAGGTTAAAGAAGCACACGTATGTGGGGCCCTAGTTACAAAGATTCTACACATGGTAGCATTTTAGAGGCGGCGCGTTGGATTTGGATGAAGCGTTGTGAGGGAATCTAAGATCAAAGCGAAAGGATAATATTGTGGGTGGTTTTGTGTTTCAAGTTTCTCATATAATTTTGATATAAAATGGGTATGATATTATTATCATGTAAGAGAATAGGAGCATGCATCTTTTTGATGAATGAAATATAATATCTTGGGTAAAAAAGGTCTCTTCTCTTGATGATATAAGATTGTCGTTAATGCCCGGCAAAGCAAGCCAGAATCATATCCGACTCTGCATACGATTTAACATATATTCCTGACGCGGCTTCGCATTATCGAAAGACTAATGACAATGACATTAACAGTGCGAGGATGGCACGAACTGATTTGATCCGGAAGCATCCTTTAGAACGGTCGGTACATTATGGAGCAATCGCATTCAAAACGATGATGTTCTTATAATTTCACGTATACATCTACTATTTCTTTATCACTACCGAGAACTTTTCCAGCCAATGATGCTCCCACCTCGATCACTTAAAATTATGTTGTGGAGGGAATGAATTTGAGCATCGATGACTGTGAATGAAACAAACATGAAGCATATGGTAAAATATTATTTTAACATAATTGGAAAAAATGCCAAGATGTTGCTCTTTCTTAATCTCCATGGCTAAATTGCCTTATCTTAATTAAGAAGGCTACGATGCTGTCTTTATTCGTATGCATGAAGGAAAAATGCTTTTTTAAAGATTAAGATTCTCATGCTTTCAATGGCTTTGCATCTTTGGTTAACGTAGAGAATATGGGTATAAATTAATTAAAATTTTAAATTTGTTTAAGGTTAACGTAGAGAATATCGTCTAAAGATATCGAAAAGCTTCAGTAAATATCTACCAAATATTCTGATTGATATTCTTTGCACTTGCATCGGAAAGTCACGAGTTTAAATGGTTTACCGATAACACGGCATTTTGCATAACCAAATCAACGATCAAACAGTATTAAAATCACATTGAAATTGATGACACTTCAGAATATCGAGATGGACGATGCCGTTTATTGAAATAAAATTGTGGAAACTTGGCTTTGCCAATATAGGAAAGAAACTCTCCTAAGCCATTGATACCCACATTTCTCAATTTAAAGAAATCGAATAGTAAGCTTTCCATAAACTCCCAAAAAATTGCACAAGTGCAAACTGGTAAATCAAATATCGATAATATCGACCGATTTCTAGTTATCGGCATGCCATTGCTTCGATACATATCGTTTTCGAAGACTGCCGTTTGAACTCAATATCGGCCAATATATCGGATCCATCGTACTGACAAAACTATTGACGGCTACGAAACTTATCAACCCACCATAAAGATATGTATAACGGTGGGTATAAAATAAGTCTATGATTGATGATATTAATATCATAAATTCTACATTTAAATATGTATAATGTTCATCATACACTAGACAATATGCCCGATATGTATTAGGAATTTCTGACATTCACACCTGGTAAATTTTTATATTTTATATTGACACCTGGTATGCTCGATATTGTTATTGACGGTCGATATCGATGTCCGATATTAACTCGTATCGCCTAAATATGCTCTGTTATCCGCAATACAATATTAAAAACACTCATCCGATAAAATCCCCTGGTATGATAGTTGATACATTGGTCCAAACGTCTCACTAGTTTTGATCTTAAACTTGATAAGAACCAAAGATGAAAACTTCATAAGAACCGTATTAACACAAGGAAAGATAATCAGCTTGATGCTCCTGATATCACTTAGATTGTGATCCTCAAGTATATTTCTACATGATTATTGAAAACGCTCATCCGATGAAATCCCTATGTCCAATATTCTATACATTGATCCAAACTTCTCACTTGTTTTGATTCCTGAACTCTATGAATCTAAAATCAGAACTTCATAAGAATTTGATGCAGACAAGGAAGATCATTTGCTTGATGCTCCTTATATCACTCAGATCATAATCCTTTAGTATATTCTGCATGATTATGTAACGGATTTGATGCTTATTACAGGTCCTGATCACGCACAGGTGTCACTGCATCACTGCTGGGGGACTAAGGAACAAGGAAGGTATTACTTCACGTGAAGCTCTCTGGCCTCTGTCCCCTAACTTCAGTTGCCTCCTAAACTTTTAAATTAGCTTTCCAAATCTACAGTGTTTATGAACAAATCACATTTTCAGCGTCATCTGCAGTGCATTTAGTAGTCCTGAGTCCAGGCAAAAGTCTCATGCTGATCCGCCACCTACAGTTTAAATTATGCAAGCATGCATCTTAATCAATCACTCACAAGATCAAAGAATGAACACATGCATAACAAGCTAAGCAAATCACTTGGCAAAATTTGCCACCCGATATGAATACCATTCAAGTCTTCGTGCCATGCGAGTCTAAAGGTGTTGAGAAATCCACAGCGAGCAAGTATGACCAAGGATAGCCTTTGTACCATGCTAAAGGTGTTAAGAAACTGCCAAGCATGTTCAATGTTTATCACGCCACACTGGCTTTTCACAGAATCAAATCATCTCTAAAGATAATGAGCAAATATCATTCACCAATTAATTCAAGCTTGTGTCATCCATGACTCGGTATTACCTATATAGCTTTCCAAGTGAATAATTCTTTAAGTGCAATTGATAGGTGCTTCAGGTATAATCGACGACACAGCATATTTTGACATCCTGTCTCAGTAAAGCAACAGCGTGAACATGAAGAATCATCGGAATTACCTGCAGCACCAATAACTGGGTTAGTTCTGTAAAATGCAATGGCCCTTGATGATAAGGACCACACCCCCTGGAAAAAGAATGCCCCAAATAGTATTTGGCTTACATGATAAAAAGGAAGGCACTACCAGTACCAGTTTCTTCATTGCCATGCTCATTTGTTTCGCTTTCGCCAAGCTTGAGGTCCTACCAACGGGGCATGATGTATGCAAGATATGTAAATAGACACCCTTTTGATATAGACATGCTTGCTCTATCCGATTTCTAATGTTTCTGATGAATAGGGCCATCATGTCTCTTTCGTTTATAGCCATTTCACACTTCTTGCTAGCTGTTTATGAAACTTTTCCTATATATTTGACATTATATATAATTCTCGATATGCATACACGTAATCATGTGCATAAATTTCAAATATATCATTTATCGTATGCAATCAATATTCTCATCAATGTAAGTATACTGAAGTGATTTTTTCACCTCTTACAACTGCTCCAATCACGTTTTTCTACCAACTATTATAAGAAATACCACAGTAACACTTTAATGGAATACAAGCACTCCTGAACCAAATCTTAAGAATTTGTTGGTTGTTACTAATGAAGATGTAAGATGCAGAAGAAAAACCGCACCAACAAGAGAAGGCACTAATCTTTATAAATGAACAAATGTAATATATCACCCTATTATGACCACATTAATTGTGCTCAACTTACTGCATTACGCCTTTTGGCTGTCACACTTGCAATCATTGGTTGATAAGCCAAAGAACCACTCTATTTTACACCGCTTATTGGGAATGGGACTGTACTTCTATGTTATAATTCAGGATACTTTATTTATGCTAGACCTATAACACCCCATTCCCTCTCCTTCCTACTATGATGAGTCACGAAATTTTTTACCCCCTTAGAGCTTGGAAAGGACGGAATAAGTGAAGTAATCTCTAATAATTAATGGGGGAAACTACTGGATCGAATCGTTTGTATGCCACATCAGTAGCTAATATCGGGTCCCACCATGTCAGCATCAGCATCACAAAACCTAAAATATTACTAATGGCACACACATCCGTTTGAGTCGTGATAATACCTTAAAGAACTAAAAAAAAGCAAAGGGAGGGAATGCATGATGATAGAGTGCTTCTGGTTTAAGCAAGGGCTTTAAGCAGATTAATTAAGTGTTATAGCTATAATGGCGGGCTTCCCAATTTGATGACTTTTAGTGAGAATAGAATCATGCTTAGCAATTAGAATGAGGAATAAATCCCTCAATATAAGAATAGGGAGAGGAGAATTTGTAAAGCTATAGTGTTGAAATTACAAAGCGGGATCTATTCCATAAGATTAAACTAGATAAGGAACCTTAATCTAAGACGCTATCACATGTGAATGTCACATGGGAGCTTGCTTTGCATATGCAAGCTGTTCCTAGTCCTTGAGTCAAATAAAGTCTCTAGAGCTCTTGATCATTCGAAAGATGAAGTCTATACTTTTTTCTGATGTAATGCAAAGCTTTTAAATGGAGATGGAATTTCCTGTTCCAATCAAATAAAGAGAAGTCAATAATCAAGCGACTGTATCTAACGAGAACTTGATATATGAAAATTCCGCGACACCATCACAGAAAAAGTGCTCCAGGTTCCTGCCACTAGCATTGTGACAGTAGTTATCATTGGACCACATTACTTCATATCATTTGTTGATTAGAGAATTATATGACAATATTTTATCATTGTAATATATGAATTTTGCATTTGTCAAAAAAAAAAAGAATTTTGCAACGTATTATTGCATAAATGTGTACCTATCTACAAGGATTAGGTTACCTCTGGATCGCATAAGGATATGAGCATTACCATATCCATACTTGTTTTTTACTATGACGGATTTGGATCGAGATACAGAAATTCGGATATTGTTCAGTAATAAAAAGTCATATCCGTAACTAACAAAACACGATACAGATATGAAACAGATACTAAAGAGACCTATTAGAGAATAGGAGAATCGGATATGGGTATAAAAAAATTTAAGATTAAACAAACATGTATGCAGAACAGTAATATGGATATAATCGATGCATACTTAACTGATATGACTACTTAAAATATTTGATAAAGACAAATATGCATGCAAATGAATATTATATGAATAAATAAATAAATATTAAATATACTATAAATATTAACAGCATATTTTCATATTTTGAAACAAACATGGTCACATGATATGTCAAAATATTCTTTTGCATACATAACCTACAAAATGAGTGAAAATGCATGGTTTAAATAAGCATTATTAATTAAAAATGATTTTAAATTGATATATTTTCTTGTATGTGTGCGGATATCTGTAACCATATTCAAATTCATAGATACCCATATTCGAGTTCGTATCCGAATGGTTTTGTCAAAACCGTTTCAGCACCCGTATGTGGGACAATATTTAAAAGTATATATATGCATCCGCATCCGCATCCGCATCCAACCGAATCCCAAAAAAAAAATTCAGATCTGGATATCGAAATCTGGGTGCAGCCCTATTAAGGATTCATGCACGAATGCTGACCCAGTATGTTGGTACTTGGTAAACTCTCGGTTTTTTCATCATTCGGGTTGTTCTCAAATATTGGTTCCATATTACAGAATAAGGGTATTTCAAGCAATTTCATGGATCGCTGGTTAAGTATATGAAAAACGCTCAAGAACTGTAACACCAGCCCACTACGTACTCTAATTATCATGGCGCAGATATATGAAAACAAAACATCCGCACAATCAAGACATCTAAAGCTCCGGGGGGAAAATTATTGTCCCGATGATCTGAGGGGTGCTGTCTGCAATGATCTATTATTCCGCAATTCTATCAAATTCTTTCAAGTGCAATATCTGGTTGAACTAATTCTCCTATGGAAAAAAAGCACTCTGTATGTGAGTGAGTTTTCATGTGGGTCCCTTGCACTCCTAAGTTTGTAGTTTTCCTATGGATTATCAATTGAGATTGTTCACATCTGTGGAAACAAAGAAAAAGTTTGCACCTTCTACCAACACATTAAAACGCACAATATACCTAAAGTGTAACATAGGATTTTACACAACAACATGATGGATCATTTGATGGCTACATGGACTTTATAAGTCATCTACTTTACCTTGAATCATAGAACATGCAAACCAGTGATTTATATTAATCCATATCAACATAGGATTTCTACATGCCAGCTAACGAATTTGCATGAAGGTCACTCATAATCTTCTAGTCCTTATGATGAGTGCAAGGTAAGAATATGAAGTATATCAACTGAAACACATACATTTCTCATAAACGAATTATTTACAATTTCGCTGAATCTTTTAATGCAAAGAATAGGGGAGAAGCTAAAAAAGAAATGAATTTTGGAAACAGGACAACAAAATAGCAACAGATGCTCACTTCATAATACCAAATAAAAATCAACAATTTGGCTGAGAAAAATGTTAGGATGGACATAATACAGTATGGAAGCAAGCATGCTTCTAAAAGTCTTAAAAGGATGGAAAATAGATGATCAGTTCATCTGTAATCAAAGGGCTACTATTAAAATTCTACGGCATGTAACTTCTAATTATACCATCTATAGAATCATTGCAGTATTAAGAGGTGAGAACAAATGAAACAAAATAAACAGACTTGAAAATTGCATATGATGTTTACATACAATCCATAAAAGAGCATACTTGAACCCGCTCGAATTGTTACAGATTCTAGAACTAGAAGACTGCATCATTGTGAAAATGCATGCCTCTCATAGCTCGGAAAAGAAATAATTTCTGCATGAGAAAAAAGACCAGGGTATTAGAATACAAAGAATCTACTCCAGTAACAATTGCATATTGTTGCAAAGACTAGGAGGCATCACCAAACTAAATCAAGAGTAGAAAAACAAGAAATTGCATTAAAAGAAAAAGAATGAATCGGAGAGTGCCGATTTGCATTTAGGTAAGAAGAGTTGCAGTATTATTGAACTGCACTTTCTCCCTTTAACACGTCACAAGAACTTTCAAGTTGCTAGAACTATTCCAGAAAAAAAAATTATGTACCAAGGATTCAACAGAATCAATCTTTACAACAATTTAAGCATCCAAATGTCAATTAAGAATTCCCCTGCTATTTTTGAAAAGTTTATGTTTGGGCTTTTACATAAGCAATCAATGCACTAGCATATAAGATGATTTAACATGACTGAAAAGATTGCACGTCAAAACTTCTGAAACAATATCCTAAAAAGTAATATTTCATTAGATAAAAAGAGAAATTATAAGATAAGTGAAAAGTGAAAGCGGTAAAAAGAGGAACTCATAATTCACACATTTAGGTGTATGCCTATATATAGTATCAAGAGAGAGGTTTGATAGGTGTAAACTCAAAGTCTACTGCGAAACTGCTCCAAAGTGAGGGTAAAGGGATTTATTTTTATACCCGAGAACTCACCTGCAGATGGAATACACAATGGTATTTTTTCACCCCTTTTGATGCGTCACTGGTTGGGTTTGAACCACTGTTACTCTGATACAATCTTAAAGGCCCTGCTACTATACCAAAGATATAAAGTTGTGGTGGGCTTCAGGGCTATACTTCATATTTAAACAAAGACAAGAGATCACTCAACATCTTCATATTTATCAATACAAAACCCCAGGAGTTTTCACCGTCTCTTTAACCCTTACAACCAACTTTTATTATAGCATATCAGTTTCTTCACATGACTTGGTTGCAAGACTACATTACAAGAGTATGGCTAATGACCCGTTGGCATGTCCAATTAGTGCTACCTTAGACATCAAGATTCAAAACATTCATCTTGTTGCACAACTTAAGTTTTAAACTTTAAACTAACAGAAAGGATTTCCAAATTCTAGGTTCTGTATGCCAAAATCTCACAGAAAGGTTATAATTATTCGATTGGCTTCAGTGAATTCTACGCCATGTCGCCGAAATTTCAACCCTTTCAATCATTTACTCTTATATTTTGTCTTTCAATCATCCTAAAATTCTAATTGGTTGCTTTCTATAACTGAGTTTCCCCTTCATATGCAAACAATCTAAAGATTGGACATTCCTCAGAGCAAAAACTAAATAGTTTCAATTTACTTTCTAAATATTTGGTCAAAAAAAACCTTTCTATATACAACTTCGGACTTCCATAATGATATGTAGTTAACCCTTTAAATGTTTTCACTCAAGTTCTCTAACAATTTGGCTGCTTGTACATTTTGATCCATCGTCACTCTTATGGAACTTTGCTTATGATTTAAATATCTAAAAGCACATGGGATCAAGAGGACTATGTAAAGATCAGAAAGATTCATAGTAGCGGAAATATTTTGATTGTGTTCATCCATGTTCCTGGTAATGAATAGTTTGTAATAAATGATGCATTAGTTGCATTAGAGTTTGCAACACATTTTGCATATTACGATAGCTCGAATAGCAACATAAATCATGTCAATCAATAAAGTGCATAAATCGTTATGCGGAGGGGCTGGGAATGGGATACACATCATCTCAATCAGCTTAAGGTATACATTGCAACATCTTTTATCTTGAGCTCATACGAAATTTTGCAAATATTTGCAGCAAACTAAAAATGGCTTCTTGAATAACTATATCCAAGTTACTACAACATTACTCCCTTTTGTACCATCATTATGTTAATATTGAATTATTTTAATATGGCTTAATTTTCTGCCTTTATTTTAGTTAACAGCCTGTTGATAATTGAATTTTTCTACTTGATGTTTGTTTAATGTTGAAGTTGATGATAGTAACTGCATGTTCTATACCATGCTCCTCTTGTGTTATTTCTTTTACATTGATGTTTATCATCATTTTTTTGTCTATTAAAAATTCTACTTGCTTGTTGATAAAGACTGAGTGATTTATAGTTGTAAAAGCGGAAAAGAGACTTGGAAGACATGCATCTTGTAAGAGGCTTCCAACTTCCTAAACTTAGGCACTACCAAAGAACTCTCTAATATTAAATACGTCACCCCTTATTCCAAAATAACAAAAAGTTTAGTTAGTCACCCTTAATCCAAATGAATTTTTTTAATTTTGTTATCAAATTTACACTTCTCAAACAATGTAAGAAACCATTCCCGTCTGTATCAAAGCTTGATAACTACATCTAATTGGTTGCCTACAAACGCAGCCCTTCGCTTCTTAGAATTTTAAATTTTTCTATAAAAAAAGTTCCGCTAGGAACCTTTATAACAAAGAAATATATATTTAGATACCCTTTCCATAATGCCTTCGACTTCAGAACTATTGACCCCAACCACTTCCCAGACATTACTATTAATCATTTGTTAACACATTTGTACTGCTCAATGCTTAGCTGCTTAAGACAATGCTACGCCTCAAATACAGAGCAATTTCAGATCTTGATAGCTTGATCTAACAAATAAATGAGTAACAGCATGAGCATTACACTTATATGGCTAAAATTAAAAATTCAGCACAACGTATAAATTTTTGGACCTAAATTCTTAAATAGACATACCCTAATTTCGCTTTGTTTTAAAATCAAAGATCATCCTCGTTCCTCAGATACTCCCCCAAATCTGCCTGATGATTCACCACAATCGCATCCGCCGCCGCCTTCCTACAATCTTGTGTCCCCCTTGCCGCCACCCCAAACCCTAACGGCACATCACTCATGCTAAAGACCACAACCCCATCCCCTGATTTAGTATTCTCCGTGA
Source organism: Agapanthus africanus (assembly GCA_030015575.1). NCBI lineage: Eukaryota > Viridiplantae > Streptophyta > Magnoliopsida > Asparagales > Amaryllidaceae > Agapanthus > Agapanthus africanus. Next base: position 7,787,441 of record CM057340.1, read on the forward strand.
TCCTCCCCAATCCCCCTTTGAGCACAGAGTTCCCATACAAAAATGACATCTCCGCTGTCGGCTTCAGCCAAACCTGTCAGAAATAAAACCATATGGTCATAAATTAATTAGGTTAAATTATACACTTGTTTATCGCTGTTTGCACCAAACCACTTCGAAGTTTTTTTTATTACCGTGAAATACCTTAAATTATGGTTTAGGCCCTGTTTGTGTATGGAGTTAGGATGACCGGAGTTTATTTTAAGTGAGGGTAGAGGTGAGACAAACTCTAGTTTGCAAGGCCCGCCTCCACTCAAAAGTTTTATTTTGATGGGCCGTTATAATTTGGAGTTATATAAACTTCAAAATTTTGTTTTTGAGTTATCTAAACTCCAAAACGTGTATTTCTTCTCATCTATTCAAATTTCAAAAAAATTGGTTGGATCTGACTTTAGGAAACTCCGGTTATCTCAACTTTAGATTTTAGATAACCGGAGTTTCCTAAACGACATGGTTAGGATTTTGAAGTTAGGATTACATAACTTTATGAAAACGTTGGTTATCTGAACTTAACTCTATTCCCAAACATGGTTGTACTAAAAACACAAATGCAGGCTATGTTTGGAAATATAGTTAAGTTTTCTAAACTGGAGTTTCAGAAGGTTGGCAGAACTTAATGTTGGGATGAAGTTGTTCGAAGGAGCAATGCTCGCGACAAGCCAAATCACACAATCAACAACCAATCACGCAATTAACGAAAAGACATTAATAACGATGCAAGAATAAATAAATAAGAACAAAAAAGACGAGAGATTTGTTAACGAGATTCATTCACCGTACGGCTAGTCCTCGGCCGAGCGGAATCTGCAATGTCTATTATAATTGTTGAATCAAGTATACCGAGAAATCCTTGAAGATTTCTCACAAATCTCTCTAGATATCACTAACCCTAGCGGTTACTCTCTCAATACAATGATCTCTCTCTATTAAATTTGGCTGTGTAAAATATATACGAGGGGTCATATAGGCAAACTCTAATCCTATAATAAATAGAGATAAATTATAATATGGAAATATTTGATTCGCAGCAGATTCACCGACGACAGACGTCTGTCCCACACTTGGGCAGACGCCTGTCCCGACTCTATATCTCTTCAGCGTCTCGGCCAGACGTCTGACCCACTTGGGAGACGTTTGCATGCGCTCTGGATTGGGCTTCGCGGCTTCTGCAGACGTCTGCCTCGCTGGCCTTCAGACTTTTATCGTTACTCTGGTGTTTTGACATACTCTTCTGTGCACATCCAGACGTCTGCATGTTCCTTCATCAGACGTCTGACCTGAAGTATTTCTCCATAATTTGGACAATCTCCCCCTTGAAGATACTTCAACCTTGATTCCCAACGCTAGTCAACTTCACACAACTCCGCTCTACTCTCTCCTCATCGGATTTTCATAAAGAGTTTCACCAACCTGCAACAGAGCATCAACTTATCTTTCTGTACGACTTTGGTGAATATATCCGCCGGATTCTTTCTTCAACGATCTTTTGCAAGGTCAACTCGCCTTCTTCCACCGCAATGCGAATGAAATGATATCGTACTTTGATGTCGTCCTCGAATGATAAACCGCGTTCTTCGCCAAATGAATCGCACATTGGCTTTTGCTCCACAAGATATTGAAGTCTTGCTTCTTTCTCAATTCTTCAAGTAGCCCTTTCAATCATATCATCTCATTGCTGGATTTCATGATCGCCGCGTATTCAGTCTCTGTAGTCGACAATATCACCACCTTTTGCAATTAAAAGACCCAACTCACCAATGTTTTCCCGGCCGTAAATACGTAACCTGTTGTGCTCTTCCCGCTATCTCAATCATCCGAGTAGCCCGCATCAACATAACCTTACACCTTTAGAGTTACCCCCGAAACATAAACAGTGACTTGACGTACCTCTTAGATACCTCAACATCCATATCACCGCATTCCAATACTCATTCCCCGGATTTTGCATATAACTACTAACTCTCACTGCATGCGCAATATTTGGTCCCGTACTCACTATCACATATATCAAACTCGCTACCGCAGATGCATAAGGCACGTTTGCCATCTCATCTTTTTGCTCTTAAGTTATCAGGCACTACTCCATACTGAGTTTGAAGTGTTTCACTAAAGGCGTACTCACCGGCTTTGACTTGTCCATATTAAACCGTTTCAAAACCTTCTCGATGTAGTCGTTTTGTGATAACCATAGCTTTCGCTGCTTCCTATCTCTCACGATCTTCATGCTCGGGACTTGCTTGGCCACTCCCAAATTCTTCATAAAGAGTTTCTCAGCCATCATCTCTTCAGATTTTGAATTTTCTCGAAATTCGGACCTGCTACCAATATGTCATCCACGTAAAGTGACAAAATAATGTAATCTACGTCCTTGAAAGTCTGAACATACACGCAATGATCTGATTCACAACACACAAATCCCGTCTCCAAAATAAACTGATCGAATTTGAGATACCACTGTCTTAAAGCTTGCTTGAGGGTATACAAGCTTTTTCACAGTTTACATACCATATTCTCTTTCCCCTTCACCTCATATCCTCGTGGTTGCGTCATATAAATCTCCTCATCCAAATCTTTATGAAGGAACGCGGTCTTGACATGCAGCTGCTCTAAGCGTAAATCCCCCATCGCTAAAATACTAAAAATTACCCGAATAGATATCAACTTCACCACTAGGAGAAATATTTCTTGATAGTCAATACCTTGCTTTTGCACGTAATCCTTGACTACCATACGAGCCTTGTACCGCTTCACATCATTAGCCTCATTTAATCATGTACACCCACCTTTTTAGCAACGCTTTCCAACCGATGAGTAGCTTCACCAGGTCCCACGTACGGTTCTTCTTCAAACAATCCATCTCCTCGTTCATAGCTCACTCTCATTGCTTTCTAGCACCGTCGCTTGTTGCTTCTTCAAGGGATTCGGAAACCCCCGAATCTGTGTGCAGAACAAAGTCGAACACAAGTCTTTTAGGTAGTCGTCTATCTCGTATGGATCTTATCAGAACTGGTACATCTGGCTGCTGAACATGGTCACCATCTTGTTCTTGAACATGATGCTGTATTATAGCTTCCTCCACGTTATGATCTCCACCCGTAGTACCTGAATGCTCTCTAGAGTTCCATCCAACTCGACGAATTCCGATACCACGCCATTTTTGGATTGCTTCTCTTTTTTGTACAAATGTTGCTCATTAAAAACAATGTTCCGGTTTCGTATTACTTTCTTGTTTGTGTACCCCACAGCTTATATCCGAACCCGTCTCCATCATACCCGATGAAAGCACACTTTCTAGACTTGGACTCGAGCTTACTCGTTTCTGCCTTATTAACCAGAGAATATGCAATACAACCAAATAGTTTTAGGTGCTCATAATTAACCGGTCTACCTGACTAAATTTCTTCCGAAATGCCTCCATCAAGCGCATTTGCAGGGCTTCTGGTAATTAAGTACACAGCAGTATCGATAGTTGCTGCTCATAGGAACTTTGGCACATCCGCGTTCAAGATCATGCTCCGCACTCGTTCTAGGATAGTGATGTTCATCCTTTCAGCGATGACATTCTGCTGCGGCGTCCCCGGTACTGTTTTCAACCAACGAATACTCTTTTGCGAACAAAACACCTCGAACTCCTGTGAGTATTATTTCCTTCCATTAACGGACTTAAGGCATTTTACCTTTAGCCCCTATTTGGTTCTCAACATCTGCAATCCAGTGTTTGACGTTATCAAACACATCGGATTTCTTCTTCATCGCATACACCCATATTTTCCGGCTTGCATCGTCGACGAGTGTCACGAAATACCGATTACCTCCATAAGACTACACCGAGGCCGGGCCCCATACGTCCGTATGCACCATCTCCAGCTTCTTGGTATTTTTAGCTACGCCTCCAATATGAAATCTGAGCGCGCTTTGCTTCCCATAAACGTAGCTTTCGCAAAGCCCAACTCCACCTTCTTCGGCCCCGAAAGAATCTCTTACCGTGAAATTTTTTCATGTTTTTCATGCTGAGGTGTCCCAATCGTTTATGCCACAACGAAGTTTCCGAATCTATCTCCGAACCCGTCGCTAATGCAACTGAACCTCTATTGCTTCCATTGAAGGAATACAACGAACCGCTCAACTTGCCTCTTGCGACTACCAACGATCCTTCGGAAATCTTCCATTGAAAATTCCTAAACACCGTCATATAACCTTCGTTGTCCAGCTGGCTTGTAAAAATTAAGCTTTCCTTCGGATCTAGAATATGTCGTGCGTTCTTCAGCTTGATTTGACCTCCTCCTGATGGTTGCAAAATGTTCGTCTCTTTGCCAACGATCTGACACGACTGATTGTTTCCCATCGTCACATGTCCAAGATTGCCTTAAACATACTCACTGAAATGATGCCGGCCCGAAGTGCAATGAAAAGATGCGCCTGAATTTAGGAACCAAGTTTCTGCCTTTGAGTTCTCGCTCGACGATAGACAAAGACCTTATTATCCTTGTTCTTGTGTAGACATCACATTCGCTTTCTTTTCATCCGCCTTCTCATCTGAGCCTTTCTTTAGAGATTTGCAGTCAATTTTGCCGGGACCCTTCTTTCCACAATTCTAACACGCGTCTTGAATTTTTTCTTAAGATTTTTCTCGGCTTTTAGATTTGCCTTTCTTTCCCTTCCCCCTTTCCATCATTCTACCGCGATTCTCCACCGAAAGTGCAGAAGTTCATAAACTTCCACTCACGGCCTTTCTCCGCATCTCATCGTTTGATATGCAACTCACCGCATCATTAAACGTGAGGATCTCTGAGATAGAGTTGCTAACCGTCATAACTAAGTTCTCCCAACTCTCTGGCAACGAACGAAGAAATAACAAGGCCCGAATCTCGTCTTCAAATATGATCGAAAAGGATTCTAACTGGCTCGTCACGCTGTTGAACTCATTTGAGTGTTCTGTCACCGAACCACTCTCAGCCATCTTCATGTTAAAAAACTTCTTCATCAAGTATATCTTGTTTGATGCTGAAGGATTCTCATATAAATTCGCTAATGTCGTCATTAGCGTTATAGTAGTCTTCTCCTTTGAGATGTTAAAGGCCACCTTCTGAGTCAACGACAATCTGATCGTCGTCAGGGTTTTCCTATCCAAAAGGTTTCATGCCTCATTGGTCATCTTCTCGGGCTTTTCTCCAAGCAACGGAAGATACATGTCCTTTTTGTATAGGCTGTCCTCTGTTTGCATGCGCCACCAACCATAATTGTGACCATTGAATTTTTCGATCCTTATTTTATCTTTTGTCATCTTTTCGTCTAACGTCACAGTAAAACATGATTTCTCCCTTGATCTAAACCAACGCCTTCAAAACAACGGTCTAAAAAAGTGGGGAAGATGATATAGGCGTTGTTATCCACCGTTAACCTAGATCGTGGAATTGAAAAACCCTAGGTTCCTTAACCATGCTCTGATACCAGTTGTTGGAATGAAATCGTTCCACAGACCAATACTCGCGACAAGCCAAATCACGCAATTAATAACGAAAAGACAAATTAATAATGATACGAGAATAAATAAATAAGAATCAAAGAGACGAGGGATTTGTTAACAAGGTTCACCCACCGTATGGCAAGTCTCCGGCAGAGCGGAATCTGCAATGTCTGCTATAATTGTTGAATCAAGTACACCGAACAACCCTAGAAGATTTCTTACAAATCTCTCTAGATCTCGCAGACCATAGCCGTCACCCTCTCAATACAATGATCTATCTCTATTAACTCAATACAATGATCTATCTCTATTAAATTTGGATGTGTAGAATACATATGAGAGGTCCTCTTATATAGGCAAACCCTAATCCTATAATAAATATAGATAAATCACAATATGGAAATATTTGATTCGCAGCAGATTCACCGACGAGAGACGTCTGGCCCACACTTGGGCAGACGTCTGTCCCGACTATGTATCTCTTTAGCGCCTCGGTCAAACGTCTGACCCACGCTTGGGAAGACGTCTGTCTGTGCTCTAGATTGGGTTTCGCGGCTTCTGCAAACGTCTACCTTGCTGGCCTTCATACGTCCGTCATTCCTATTGTGTTCTGACATGCTCTTTTGTGCACATCCCAGACGTTAGCCTCTCCCTTCTTCAGACATCTGACCTGAAGTATTTCTCCATAATTTCAACACTTAACTCCAAGATGCTAACTTTGCCCTGATTGGTATTCATTTTGGAGTTGAGCTAACTACATTAAAATCCAATCTGGTCAAAATTTTCTACTCCATTTTTCTAAACACGTCTCTTATAATATAACTAGATTCTGCCTCCGGTTACACAAGCCGGGCCGTGACAGTTAAGGGTATTTTAGTGTAATCTGCCCTAAAAAATAAATTAAGATGGAATTGCGAATCACCTTGTGCCTGGCGTGAGCGGCGAGGAGGTCGAGGCAGTGGATGGTGAGGCGGAACTGGCCGGTCTTGGTGAACTTCCCGACAATAGTGCCGAGCGAGTGGAGGCGGTCGCGGCTGACGTTGGTGGCGCGGCGCACGATAGGCTCGGAGGCGTAGTACACCTTGTTCCTCTGCAGGCGGAACACGTGGCGGCCGTCGCCGTCGACAGCGGGGCGATTGACGATGAGGGCAAGATTCTGGCCGGTGAACTTCAGCAGCTTCTCGAAGACTACGGTCGTCTCCTTCTCGTCGAGGGGGCGCATGGCGGCGGCGATTAGGGTTTGGGTTTTGGAATGGGATTTTGAGAAGAAGGAGCTATAAATATTCTAGAGGCGTTTTTGTATTTAAGCCCCTTGCAATCATTGATATTTGTATATTTAGGTTTTACGATCAGGTTGGTAATGGGCCGGGTCCAGAATTGTTATCTGAGACCGGATCCGGTCCGTTTTAGAATCGAACGTCCACGACGAAGAGGAAGGAAGCCTATGTTCATCAACAAACTTCTTCGAGGAAAAAAAAGAACAGCAAATTTTTTTTTACGGATAATAAGTTGCGCGTATTTGAATTAAAACAAAAGTTATTAAAAACATATGAGGACTGCACGTATGATCAAAATATGTAGCGTTTTCCCGAATTAAATTGCATTTCAAATTCATTTTCTGTATGAGTTTTTTTTGTTGAGAATTTTGAAATGAGGCATGTAGCTATTTATGTGGATGCTTTTTATAGTTGATTTTTAGCAAAACAAAGTTCTAAACTATGTCGATCTAATCCTGTTTTGATTAAATATATATAAGTTAATACAATATAACTCAATTTCGATATAGAATAAGAAAACATGAAAATTTTTAACCAAATTGAAAGTTGTCTAAAATAGAGATTTCAAGCCAAAACAAAATAAAGAAAGATGGGTTAATGTTTTAAATAAATAGTTTCGTGAAAATATTGAAAGAGAATCATATATATATATATATATTTATCGAGAGGTTTCCAATGTTTTTGATATCCCTTGTCAAAACATTGCTCAGAATCACAATATTGATTTTTTATATAGGAAAAAACAATTTTGCAGGAATCAATAAAGTAAGAATTTCTTTGCTATTGATGTGAATGAATCAGCTCAATTAGGTTTTTTTCGTTGAAAGATTATTTTACAGAAAAAATTAGTGTTTTTTTAAATTTTTTATTGTGGAAAAAAGAAATTTGATGATGAGACGGAAAGCTATCATATACTCTTCTTAATTAAGTTATATTTTAATTATGTTTAATTAGCAATAATTTTATAAGAACTGTCATGAAAATATGAATATATAACCGGGAACAAATATTTGACAGCCGCAATCATTAAGACATGGTGTTTCATGTTTTTTTTAGACCACCTACAATCTTCATTAATTGAAGATAAAGGAACCAAACACATATTTCATAAAAAATGTAAGGGTAGAGCTAATTTTTCCATCCCTTACAATGAGCACTAATTAGAAGAAAGGGGCCATATACAACTTTCATTAAAATGGGAGAAGCCAAGGCTAATTTTTCATGAGGACGTAAGCCGCATTAAGGCAAATCCAAGGGGTAACTTAGGAGGGAAAAAAGCTTGAATTCATGCTTGAAAGTTTGAAGTATGGCTTACATATACATATAACAAAGGCTAAATGGCAGGAAATACCCTTATACCATGTATCCCAATAGCAGGAAATATCCGTAACTTTCTAAAACCAGCACTTTACCCTTTCGACTTTAATTGATTCCCAAAATGTCCTTTATATATATGTTTAATTAAAAAATATTTCCTTTTCTCTCTTTCTATATACCCTCATCAATTTTCCATATTAACCATGTCTTTCAAAATTCTTTTAAGTTTTTAAAAATACTCTCAAAGTTAGTAAGTGATTATTATGTTTATTTTTTCAATTTAATTTATTTTTCGCTTACCAACTATACTTGCATCATCATTGTTGTCGTTGTTTTCTTTGTCATAACCCGATAAAAATCTACCTTCGTCTTCTTTCTTCTCCTCCCTTAGACTCATTCATTCTAATTCTCTTCTATTCTTCTTTGTTCTCATAATCTCTTTGTTTCTTCTCCCCTTCTTTTCTCTTCTATTAACTTCCAAATCAAGAAACCCTAACATGAAATAACCCAGATTTTAGAAATTATAACCTAAAGAAAACATTGAATTATGTGCTAATATAAAAAATCCAAAGCAATCAACATTTACAAAAGAGAACACCTAAATCTATCAAATCTTATAAGAATACCTAACTCGATCAAGCAATTTTGGCTTTGGGAATTTGAAAGCATATATGGAATAAAAAGGGATTGAGTATATTTGCTTTTAAATCGATTTTTGTCAAAATTAATCATCATGATGTTGTATTAAAAAAACTCAAAGGATTTTAAGAGGCGCAGGTAATGTCGAAGAATAATCGCGGTATATCAAATGTACATAGAATTTTAAGCGGTGTTTATAAAAACCCTTGATATAAATATTTAAATGAAATATTTAAATGAAGGGTATATTGGGAATCGATTAAAATTGAGAGAGGAAAAGTGCTAGTTTTAGAAAGTCGGGTGCATTTCATGCTATTAGGATAAATATTATGGGTATTTCCTGCCATTGAGGTTATAACAAATGACAAGAGTCTACCACGGTTAACGATTACATGCTTACATAATGATTTTTTTTTCCAACTTCAATAAAAACTTTTAACATGCCTTTAAAGCCTATCAAGTCTTTTTTCCTAAATAGTTTTTCTCTTTTCCTTTTTCTTTTTGGCCGCCGGCCCGTATGTCCTAAATTATGCATACCACACAGACATCACATACAAGCACACAACACGTACGCATGTACCCATGAATTTCCTAAAACCTTTTCCATTCATGAAGTAATGTGGTTTGAAAGTTTGTTGCAAAAATTAGACTGAAAATAAAACCGAGTGATAATATCAATTTACATGCATTAATAATTATAATTATAGACCCATCGATTGCTTATAGGAAAAAGACAAGTGTAATGCAATATTTAATTCTTAAATAAATATCGTATGCAATGAGGAACTAATTTTTTCATACCAAAGAAGGCGAAAAGATACTGATACGATAAGATGCAAGTCAAATGGAAATAAGAATGCTACTGTGATATTATATTGATGAAGAGATTTAATAGACATTTGAAAATTAAGAAAACAGAAGGTTGATAGATAACAGATATTTAAGAGAGTTAATAGTGATGTTTAAGGATTGTGTAAGATAGTTAACATTAACATTGAAAAAGAATTAAAAAAAAATTAATAAAATAAACCCTTTATAATCCAAATGGTCCATTAAAATTGTTAACTCCTCAAATGAAATAGCAATAGTTTTTTTCCCAGCTTTCATTTTCTCTTTTCAATTGACTTTGATCTCCCTCTGTAAATACCTCATAACCCTTCTGCTTTTCTTCATGGCCAAAAAATTCTAGCGAAAGAAAATGTAAGTACTACCCTTGGACGCATAAGGAAAGGCTACGAACGAAATCCCGGTATACAATTTGGATTTGACGTTTGGAGCAATTTTTGATAGATGGCTACGATTGGTTGTGGATGAAAAAGAGATGCAAATTATTTTTAGGTTGTCAACTGGTATTTTCTTTAAAATATACGGATTATGTGTGTGTTATTATTATTATTTTTTGAAGTGGCATATAAGCCTAGATCAAAAGTGTTAGATGTGTCGTAGAATAAGTATGAAATGATATTTTCTTTATATAAATGAATATGAATTTGCCCTTTTTATATTCAAATGTCATGAAAAGATCACATGTCAACATTTTATGAGATCAAGGTTACTGTAACTTCACAACACATGCACATGCATGCCTATTTTGTCTACTCGATGAAAACACTTAAATGTTGGTGCTATGAGCCCGATGTATATGATATTTATGGGGCTATTCTTGAATAAATGTATTAGATTATTAGTTACTGATGATGCTCGATATCGGCGATCTTCCAGATCAGGACACGTGACAGATGACGTGTCCCAGGGCTCACAAAAAAGTACCTACGGTGGCCGACCAGACCACTCCCGTGCCCGTCCTACGAGCAAACGCTGGCTCACCTCCGAGCCCCAACACAATTGGCCTTCTCGGCCTCACAGCTCGTCTTCGAGCTATCACAGGCCCGAGCCTCCTCGGCCCTCTCTGCTCGCTTCCGGGCTCGAGCAGAACCAAGATACCTCGGCTCTCCAGCTCCTCCGTGAGGTCTCCCGCCGAGGTCATCTTCCTCGGTCTCGTCGACCGACCAACAGCACCGCTTGCAGACGTAACCGTCATCCCGCGAATCTCGCCATGCGCGAGATCTCCGCCGGCTACATCCCACATTCCACGCCACCATGATCCCCCATTAACGAGCCTGTCTCGCCATTAATGGGAGGTCCCGCTCATCACGCGGGTGTAACGTCGGGAGCGTAACGGCCGGCGTGATTCTCGCGCCTGTCTCGTCTGCTGCCACCGCTATATAAACCCCTTCTTCAGACGGTTCAAGTAAGCCAATTTTACTCCACTAAGCCGTTATTGATCTCTAGTCTAACTTGACCGTCGGAAGGTCCTCGGTGGTACAACCACCCCGGGACTTCCTTTCAGGTAGCTCGGCAACCACAACCTCAAACCCATTGAGATCCACACGCTTCAGGAGCGACAGACTACAGATCCAATCTCAGCCACCCGTCGCCGCCATCAGCAGATCAATGGAAGGTAACATCTTGGCGCGATCCAGGTCGCGTCAGCTGGCGCCGTCTGTGGGAAAAAATTGATTCCACAAAAACAAAAGTTCACTTTCCGATCTCAATCCAATGGCGAGCGATCATCACGACGATCCAAGCACCAACCGCCGCCTCCCCCTTAACGGAGGCGCGGACGAATCTCCTCCGCCGAGTGCCATCAACGTCCTCGCCGGCCGCGTAGACCGATACGCGTCTGTTGTGGAGGCGCTGATCCGCGTCCAAACGGCGGGGTAAGATCACCAAGTCGTCGCTCCCCCGCCTCGGGGCCAGGACCCCTACAGGGGAAGAGAAGACTCCGTCCGCGTCGGTACTGCCGACCGCCGCCGTATCATTTCCGGCAACCGCGGTTTTCTCGGGCCGACGTACTCGAAAACCCGGTGGGCACTGCTAAGTTTGGCTCCGAGGTCTTACGCTGGAGAGTTTCGCCCCGAGTCTCGTCGCACCCCTGTCCCTCCCGAGGCAGTAGCGGTCAGCTAGCCTGTTTACAGGCACGACCGGCATCCTCTCTCTCGACGGGGTCGCGCATGCGAGACTCTCCACGGCAGCTCGAAAACAACCCCACCAGGGGCGTAAAGAACCTCACCAAAGGGAACCAAGGCTCGTCGAAAGTCATGGTCATGACGGCCGGGGGTACGTCGGGTACATACGAGACTCAGCACCCCGCACCAATCACGGAAGCCGACAGCCGACTGACGAAGAGGCTAAGGGAGACCGAGCCGATCACTTTTGATGACGGGGACTTTCATGGCATATCCTTGCCCCCACAACGACCCCCTGGTGATTACGGCTCGAGTCCATCAATACGAGGTGCACAGAATCCTGGTCAACTCAGGAAGCTCGGTAGACATTCTCTTCCATGACTGCTTCCTGCGCATGGGGCTCGCCTCGGCAGACCTGAAGTCGACCTCCCACGTTCTCTCAGGATTCACCAACCACTCCATCCTGGCGGAAGGGGTAATCAATCTACAGTTCAACATCGGGGAGGCCAACCGTACGCGGACTCTGCCGATGGAGTTCATCGTAGCGAGAATTCCATCGGCCTACAACATCCTCCTCGGCCGCCCCACGCTGAACTCCCTCCGAGCCCAGATATCGACCTATCATCTGGCGATGAAGTTCCCCCTCGACCAGGGCGGGATAGGTCGGGTCTATAGAGACCAGCGAATTGCAAAGGTCTGCTTCACCGCAACATCTTCATCGGAGAGACCGGTCGACGATGCCGAAGGAGAGGGTGACATCAGGGGTTCTCTAGACACTCGAAACGAGCAAACCGAGGTCCGAGGGACCCCGGTGGAGCCTCTGACAGAGGTCTCACTCGTAGAAGGGGACGACGAAAAACTCGTTCAGATCGGGTCGATTCTGACAGGAACCCAGCGAGATGACCTGGTCCATTTCCTCATAAACAACTCCGACGTGTTTGCCTGGGCGCTTGCTGACATGCCTGGGATCGACCCCAAAATTATATCTCACAAGCTCGGGGTTGTGATCCTATGGCCCGACCCGTCAGACAGAAAAAGCGAAGCTTTGCCCCGGCCAAACAGAAGGCTATCGAGGACGAGGTAGATCGGCTCCTCGCCGCCAACTTCATTCGGAATGTGCCCTATTCGGAGTGGCTAGCAAACGTAGTCCTGGTCAAGAAATCAAGCGGGAAGTGGCGCATGTGCGTCGACTTCACCGACCTCAATAAGGCATGCCCCAAAGACAACTATCCCCTACCTCGGATAAATCAGCTCGTCGGCAGCTCGGCAGGCCACGAGCTGTTGAGCTTCATGGATGCCTTCTCCGGCTACAATCAGATCCGTATGAATCCGGCAGACGAAGATCTTACCGCATTCACAATGGACCGGGGGGTATACTGCTACAAGGTGATGCCCTTCGGTCTCAAGAATGCCGGGGCTACATACCAATGGTTGGTCAACAGCATATTCAAGCCACAGATCGGCAGGAACATGGAGGTTTACGTCGACGACATGCTCGTCAAATCAGTCTCGTCGACCGACCATGCCAACGACCTGGGCGAGGCCTTCGAGGTACTTCGTAAGTTCAAGATGAAGCTGAACCCCGCCAAGTGCGCATTCGGGATCACCGGAGGAAAGGTCCTCGGTTTCATGGTCACCCACTGTGGGATCGAGACCAACCCGGAAAAAATCGACGCCATCCTCAACATGATCGCGTCCAAGACCAACGTCGAGATCATGCGACTAACCGGGCGGGTGGCCGCTCTGAGCCGCTTCATGTCGAGATCTTGGGAAAAGTGCCTCCCATTCTTCGAAGCTCTAAGGAAAATTCCGAGGTTCGAGTGGTTAGAAGAGTGCCACACCGCCTTCGACCAGTTAAAGAGGCACCTGGCGACGCCGCCGCTGCTCACCCGACCGATCGAATTCGGCGGTGTCTGACCAAGCGGCAGGCTCAGTGCTCGTCCGGGAGGTCGACGGAGTGCAGATGCCGGTATACTACGTGAGCTATGTATTCAAAGATGCGGAGATGAGGTATCTGGCCATAGAGAAGATCGTCCTGGCCCTCATTGTGGCCTCAAGGAAGCTACGACACTACTTCCAAGCGCACACTATCCTCGTCCTTACCGAACGTCCGCTGGGGGCTATCCTCACCTCGCCCGAATCCTCAGACAGCTTAGAGAAGTGGAGGTGAGAGCTATCCCGGTTTGACATAAAATACCGCCCGAGGCAGGCCATCAAAGCACAAGCCCTGGTCGACTTTATTTTCGAGTGCACCATCCCCAGCAAGGAACCGGAGCCCGCGCCGACCCTCCCGGATCAACACCCAATCGTGGGGAGACCCGACTCGGTCCCTGAGTGGGTCATCTACGTCGACGGGTCCTCAACCGAGAAAGGCTGCGGCGCCGGCCTTATCATTCGGGGCCCGAACGAAGCAGAAATGGAATATTCCCTAAAGCTTGGATTCAAGGCTTCAAACAACGCGGCAGAGTACGAGGCCCTGCTGGCTGGACTTCGCATAACCTCCGGGTTGGGGCTGAGGACAATTCGAATCCGCAGTGACTCAGCCCTGGTCGTTGGCCAAGTAACCGGCCACTTCGAGGGTCGGGAACCCCTAATGGTGAAATATCTGGCCGAGGTAAGAAAACTTCGGAAGAATTTCGACGAAGTCCAGATAGAACAAATACCCAGGCAGCTCAATACCCAAGCCGACGCCCTGAGCAAGCTGGCCTCATCCTACTCGGCCAACAACAAGCGGTCTATCCTCTTCGAAACCTTGCCACGGCCCAGCGTGGAAGACGGTGCGACAATACTTCAGGTGTATACAGCGCAGGAAGATGTCCAGGACTGGCGGAAGCCCCTCGTGGAATTCCTAAGGGACGGTATGCTCCCAAAAGATCGGGGAGCAGCCCTCCATCTCTGGGTCAAAGCCCATCACTTCGTCTGGAGCAATGAAAACCTTTACAAGAAATCCTTCACTCAGCCCCTGCTCCAGTGCGTCGACCCCCACGAAGCCGACTACGTCCTACGTGAAATCTATGAAGGGGTCGGCGGCGCACACCAAGGGGCCCGAACCTTAATCCAGAAGGCGTTGCTCCGAGGGTACTACTGGCCAACTATTCACGAGGACGCCCAGAAGCTCGTCCGGAGATGCAAAAGCTGCCGACTCCACGGAAGCATACCTCGCCTCCCTGCCACCGAGTTGACCGCGTTGACCTCCCCGTGGCCGTTCGCCCAGTGGGGATTGGACATGATAGGCCAGTTCCCTACCGGCGCGGGCGGGCATAAATATGTTCTCGTCGCGGTGGATTGCTTCACAAAGTGGATCGAAGCCGTCCCCATCAGAAAACCGGACGCTGCCACGGCCATCAAGTTCCTGCAAAACAACCTGATACTCTGGTTCGGCATCCCGAGGTTTATCATCACCGACCATGGGACTAACTTCGAGAACGAGAAGGTGAAAGATTTCTGCAACGAATATCATATCCTCATGAAGTTCGCCGCGGTCGCACACCCCCATTGCAACGGGCATGCCGAAGTCGCCAACCGGGATGTCCTCCGGGGTCTCCGGACCCGCTTGAAGGGGCGCTAAGGCAGTTGGGTCGAGGAATTGCCCCGGGTCTTATGGGCCCCGAGCACGTCAAAGAAGACCCCCACCGGGGAAACCCCTTTCAGCCTCTGCTACGAGACCGAGGCGATGGTCCCGGCGAAGATCGGGCTACCCAGTCACCGGGTCGAACACTTCGACGATGAAGCAAACACCACGGTACTGCGGACCAACCTGGACATCTTGCTGGAGAAACGGGACCGGCCTCAAATCAGGGCTGCAGCCTATCAGCAGCAAACTGCCCGATACTACAACGCGCGGGTCAAGCGTCGTTCCTTCAAGACCGGAGACCTGGTCCAACGGCGAAACGAGTTCGTCGATCAAGGCAGGCTGCATAAGTTATCCCCGAAATGAGACGGTCCTTTTCTCGTCTTCGAAGTACTTCCCGGCGGAGCCTACCGCTTACCGGACGCGGACGGCCGCAAGTTTCCACGGCCTTACAACCCCGGCAAGCTTAAGCTGTACCAATGAAACGGATACCTACGTGTGTGTACCTCTCCTTTCTCAAAGGCAATGTAAATCTTTCTAAAAAGTTCTTTCTGCTTAAATAACAAGAGGGGAATGCTAGAGCATTGCAAAAAGAGGAATCTTATTAATTCGAAAAGGTACTCTGGGCTCCTTAATCTTACAAAGCCCTCACGAAGAGGCAGCCCGGCAGCTACCCTGTTCGGCTATCCCTAGCCGGTAGCTCGCCTACCCCACAACGCCAGGGATCTAAGCCCTCACCAAGAGGCAACCAAGCAGCTTCACTGCTTGGTTCATCTTTGGCAGGCCTCCCACGGCCCCTCCAGTGCTAAGGATCTAAGCCCTCACGAAGAGGCAGCCCAGCAGCTACCCTGCTCGGCTATCCCTGGCCGGTAGCTCACCTACCCACAATGCCAGGGATCGAAGCCCTCAAGAGGCAGCCCAGCAGCTACCCTGCTCGGCTATCCCTAGCCGGTAGCTCCCCTACCCCATAAAGCCAGGGATCTAAGCCCTCACCAAGAAGCAACCGAGCAGCTTCACTGCTTGGTTCATCCTTGGCAAGCTTCCCACGGCCCCTCCAGCACCAAGGATCAAAGCCCTCACGAAGAGGCAGCCCTACAGCTCCCTGCTCGGCTATCCCTGGCTGGTAGCTTCCCTACCCCACAACGCCAGGGATTAAAGCCCTCACCAAGAGGCAGCCCTGCAGCTACTCTGCTCGGCTATCCCTGGCTGGTAGCTTCCCTACCCCACAACGCCAGGGATCAAAGCCCTCGCCAAGAGGCACCGGGCAGCAACCCTGCTCGGCCATCCTTAAGGACAAAAAGCCCTCGCCAAGAGGCACCGGGCAGTAACCCTGCTCGGCCATTCTTAGTAGGCCACTTACGGCCCCTCCCGTGCTAAGGATGAAAAGCCCTCGCAAGAGGCAACCGAACCTGCCCTTGTTCGGTTATCCCTGGCTGGTAGCTCCCTACCCCAACAAACCAAGGATCAAAGTCCTCACAGAGGCAACCGGATCCACCCTTGTTCGGTTATCCCTGGCTGGTAGCTCCCTACCAAACCAGGGGTCAAAGCCCTTGCCAAGCGGCACTGGGCAGTAACCCTGCTCGGCCCATCCTTAAGGATCAAAGCCCTCGCAAGAGGCAACCGGGCCCGCCCTTTCTCGGTTATCCCTGGCTGGTAGCTCCCTACCTCAACAAACCAGGGATCAAAGTCATCGCCAAGAGGCACCGGGCAGCTACCCTGCTCGGCCATCCTTAGTAGGCCACTCACGGCCCCTCCCACGCTGAGGATCAAAGCCCTTGCCAAGAGGCACCGAGCAGCTACCCTGCTCAGCCCCATCCTTAGTAGGCCACTCATGGCCCCTCCCGCGCTAAGGATCAAAGCCCTCGCCAAGAGGCACCGAGCAACTACCCTGCTCGGCCCCATCCTTAGTAGGCCACTCACAACCCCTCCGGCGCTAAGGATCAAAAGCCCTCAAAAGAGGCAACCGGGCCCGTCCTTGCTCGGTTATCCTTGGCTGGTAGCTCCCTATCCCAACAAACCAGGGATCAAAGCCCTCGCCAAGAGGCACCGAGCAGCTACCCTGCTCGACACCATCCTTAGTTGGCCAATTACGGTCCCTCCAAAAACTAAGGTCAAGCCCTCCGCAAGAGTCACCAAGCAGCTACTAAGGATCAATGCCCTCGCCATGAGGTACCGAGCAGCTACCCTGCTCGGCGCCATCCTTAATAGGCCACTCACGACCCCTCCAACAACTAAGGAACATGAACTTAACAAGAGGCATCCGGTCTATCAACGTCTTAGCGATCTCCACATCGACTTCGGGGCCATGGAGATACCGTCTTCCCGCCGGTCCTCGTACACTCGGCAAGTGATCAGATTCAAGTCGACGAGTAATCACTAAACAAGGAACGTGCCGAACATAAAAGCAGTACTGTGCAAATACAAGTGTCTACCAACAAAAGGAAGTACAAGCACAAAGCACAAACACTGCTGCGAAAACAAAAAATCTTTATTCAAAAAGCCAAGAGTCTTTACAAGGGTATTATGGGCTCCCCAGCTTTATCAAATTACCCGAAGGTTTACAAAAGGGAAGTTCTGGCCGCAAGCACGGCCTAAACCTCGCTTCCCTCGTCACTGTTGACCGGGGGCATGACTACTGAAAGTGAGACCCAAACTCGAAGCTCACCGTCGGCAAACTCCGGAAGCTGCACCTTGACGGCATCAAGAGCTTTGTTCCATGCAACGGCGGAGGCCTCGCCGAGGTCGACGTAAAATTGGTCCGACCCCTTGTAATCAGCCACGGCCTTTTTAGCTCGGATCTCGGCAAGCTCCGCCACCTGAAGCATCGCTTCGGCATCCCGCCTACTTGCATCCCTCTCCCTCTTCATGGCCGCAAAACGATCGGCCAGTTCCACCAACTTCGCCTCGGCGACCCGGTGGGACTCGCTCAGGCGATAAGACTCCCGACACTTTGAAATGGTGAGATCCGCGGCTTCTGACCGGGATTTGAGAACGATCGACCTCTCCCTCTCCAGACGCAGCTCGAGTCGCAAACCCTCGACCTCCGAAGAAGACTCTTCTACTGACGTCGCAGCCCGAATAGCCCCCTCGGCTTTCATATGAGTAACAAGGGCACAGTGCTGAAGGACCTGGCGAAAAATGGAAAAGAAACTTAAGGACACCCAAACTATGAAAAGGCCGCTCGAAGTAACACATGAGGGAGTACATACCTGAACCGCCCCCTGTGCGATAGCCGCCATTTGGGCCCTCAAGGTCCCCCGCGGCATCTTGCCCCCGGCCGACTCCTCCATACCAGCAAGAAGGCTGGCGGCAATGGAAAGCCCCAATGGGACCACGAACTGGACGTCTCCCTCCTGCACGGGAGTCCCCTCCGGAACCTCCGTCGGCGGTGCACGAGAGACCATCCTCTTCCGCTTAAGAGGAATCCCGTCTTCGCGCTGTCACGCCCCGCTCCCCGGTATACGGCGAAGGGGACGAGACTGGTCCGCTACGTATATACTCAGAAGTATATACGCTAAGCGTATCTAAGCAATATAAAAATATATACACAAGCGACATGATGTAATAAAAACAGCAACTATTATTTATTAACATTCTTTTGTACAATGCATGAAAAGGAAATACAACTGAAATAAAAAGATGCCTAAACAATGGCATAACAGGAAATGAAAAGTACTGAATGGAAATGTACAATGAAACTAGAGCTCTGGTTCTTCAGCAAACTGCTCTAAGTCTTCTGCAGACGGCTCGATCTCTGCCAGGTCCAAACCACCTGACGACATTCAAAGAAGAAGAAATAGAATGTCGTCAGCAAACAGGTCGCTCGGTAAGTCCCAAAGATAAGAGGAAAGTAGAATAGACAGAATAAGAGAGTATCTTTTAAAGTTGTATAATATTGTTGTAATGTTGTGTTAACGCCGTTGTTTGTAGCTTGGTACAGAAGGATGCCAGTGTATACGAGAGGGGTCTCTATATACTAGAGACCAGGGCAAACGGAATATACAAGGAACCGTTAAGCCACGGTACAACAGCAACGGAATATAGGTTAGGTGTCTTAATCTTACCACCTCGTACCACTTTTAACACCTTCCGTACCAATCTACCCCTTAAACCCCGTAGTGTTTTATTTGTATTGTTTTGTACTGTAATTTGAATTGAGTGTATAATTGAAAGACTGACCAAAACCATGATATCAGTAAATGGATATAACCGTAGAATCATGTAAATGGAATAACTAGATAACCATGTAAATGGAATGTATATCCATGGTTCGGTTCAGTCAAGTCGTATAGATTGATAATTGGATTCCTGGATTCATATTGAAGTTTGTAGATTGTAGATTGACTTGAATCATATTCAAATCAGACTAATCAGACTCAAATCCGAGTCAGACAATTAGAAATGTAAATTGAAATCATGATTATTTCTTAAACCTATAATTGCTAGGGTCCTTAGGGTAATTTATAAAACTTGAGGGGTTTTTATGTAAAAAAACTTTTATATACTTTTCAAAATACACCTTAAGTATTCATTATTCATCTTTAGAGTTTTAATGAAAGTGGATTTTATATTGTGATATTTCTAGTGAAAATATCTTAGTTTCAGAAATAAAGGTATTTTATTTGTAATATCGATTTATGTGGAATTAATGGTATTTTAGTGTAAAATCGATTCTTGTGATTTTTTAGAAAAAGTGGAATATTTATATCATAACAAAATAGATATTTTAATGATAAATATACACATATTTATACAAAAATAATTTAAATAAATATTTTATATTCTAGAAAATCTCATTTTCTTAAGATGTCGTATTTTAAATCTTTCGAGACCGAATGCTCCTTGCGGAGGTCTGAATCTCGCACTGCTAAGCCCGAGGGTGTGCGATAAATCGCACCATTCCGAACGGGTTCCCTAAAGTGGGTTGTAGCGGCGCTTTACAAAAATTGTAAAATACTAA
This sequence comes from Agapanthus africanus, assembly GCA_030015575.1. Lineage (NCBI taxonomy): Eukaryota > Viridiplantae > Streptophyta > Magnoliopsida > Asparagales > Amaryllidaceae > Agapanthus > Agapanthus africanus. The sequence goes on from CM057340.1 coordinate 7,807,680, forward strand.
ATCCTTTAGAAAACGGTTTTATGAAGTAAATGATATTTATTTGTAAAGGTGTATATTTTCCGTATTGTATGTTCTAGATTCTCCTAAGTCAACTAGTCTATTCCTAACTGGTCCAGACGACAAGTTGTGAGATATCTCAAATCGCCTCTTCACCGTCAATTGTGGCCAGGTAAGTACAAGTGAAGAAAGGAGGGATCCGCTCACGAATCATCGTGAGACGAGCCTTTTAAAGTTACCTTTCTCACTTGCCTAGCCTAGACACCACAAAGTCAGGTTTAGATAAACCACCGATGTCCACAACTTATCGTATTTTCATAATAAGTGGCACTTCTTTAAAAAGTGTATCAAAACTAAATCTTTTAGAATTGGTTTTATTAAGTATGCGGTATTTAAATGAAAATGTTTGTTTTCTCGTATTCTAGGTTCTCGGGGGTGTTGCATATAAGTGTGTGAGGAGGTAAATCGTTACCTCTATAGGGTGTTTTTCGTCATCCTATTGAGATGGGAATACGCGCGCGCTTGTCAGGCGCATTACAGATCCCCCCTGTTTAGGGTAGGCTGGGGTTTATTGACAGCCGCGGACTAAGCTGCCGTTAATTACCCCTCGCCTTTGGAGCGAGAGAACCTCCGATTGACGGGTTAAACTGGTCATGAGAACTCAATGTGCAGTGTACGTGTGTTGTGTTTTGAAAGGGGTTTTTGGATATATCGGGAGCCACGCAGAGTTTTTACGGGGGTCCTGCTATCCGGATAGCGGGTTGGAGGTCAAGGGGGCTAGCAGCCCCCTTGCGGGGTGCGGGGCAGCGCCCCGGCCTAAATTTTTTAGGAGGGACAGTGGTGTAGAGTATGTGTATGTGTATATATGTATACATATACATATACATATATATATATATATATATATATATATATACACATATACATATACATATACATATATATGTATATGTAGATATATATATACATACATATACATATACATACATACATACATACATACATACATATATATATATATATAAGGGGGGAAAAGGGCATCCTAAGGATGCGTGTGAAAAAGCGCCAGTGCTTCATGTGTCAGCACGTGGACGCTCGGGCACTAGTGCTCTGAGAGCAAGAGCGCTAGCGCTTTGAGCGCTAGCGCTCCACGTGTCAGCACGTGGGCGTTCGGACGCTAGCGCTCCACGTGTCAGCACGTGGGCGCTCGGGCACTCCACGTGTTAACACGTGGGCGCTCGCGCGCTAAAATATACTTGGTCTCTACAATGGGAGTTGTACTCCCAGAAAGGAGCACTTATTATTTTGTAGCACTTATTATTTTGTTTATATATATATATATATATATATATATATATATATATATATATATATATATATATGAGGAGTTAAACTCCTAGGATATTTTGAAGCTGATGAAGGGGCTTCTCCCCTTAAGCCCTAGTTCTTCCCCAAAGTGGGGTTTCTGGAGATGGGTCTCCTTCTTCTTCCTTTGTTTGGCCGGATCTTGAAGATCAAGAGATGCGAGATTTTAAAAATCTCTTCTTTTTGAGATCTGATGGTAGATCCAAGTTCCCCTTTGTGGGTTTTGTGGTGAAAAACAATTTAGTTTTGAAAAAAGAAGAGTAAAACTCTTGATTTAATTCAAAAGAAAAAAAGAAGGTTTGAGACCTTCAGAAAGGGGAAAGAGGAACAAACCTTAGGTTTTTTGAGAGAATGAAAAGTCGTTGGGATATTTTCATTATCCTTGCCTTTATAGGCTATAGACTTTACATATAGCCCCTTGGGCTTTACAAAAATGGTATTTTAGCCATCCCATGGCTCATGTGCTATTTCTTTTTGTACATAAGCCATGGGCTTACAAAAATTTGGCATTATGTCCATTTCGCACACATTCATGCATAAAAAATTACATAAAAAATTATTTATATTTTGGCATGGAGGAGGCTGGCCGCGGGCTTGACTTGGGCATGGGCCCACTTGACCTGGGCTTGGGGGTTGACCTTGACTTTGACTCGGTCAACCGGTGTGCAAATTTTTACCCCAACAAATTGCCCCCCATCAATAAATGCACACAGCATATTTGAGTTGTGTGCATAAAATTGATGGATCTTGAAGTTGAACTTCGAGGTGGAACATCATTCCGGGGGCGGAGTATCATCCCGGGGAGCATGATTCCCGGGGATCGGAGCATCATTCTGATTCGCGGAGCATAATTCCAGGGTAGGAGTATCCCTCGGGGAGCATAATTCCCGGGGATCGGAGCATCATTCCGATGAGCGGAGCATGATTCCAGAGGATCGGAGCATCATTCCGATGAGCGGAGCATGATTCCAGGGTTCGGAGCATCATTCCGAAGAGCGGAGCATGATTCCAGGATTCGGAGCATCATTCCGAAGAGCGGAGCATGATTCCATGATTCAGAGCATCATTCCGAAGAGCGGAGCATAATTCTAGGATTCGGAGCATCATTCCGAAGGGTGGAGCATGAATCCAAGGATCGGAGCATCAGTCCGAAAAGCGGAGCATAATTCTAGGATTCGGAGCATCATTCCGAAGAGCGGAGCATAATTCCAGGATTCGGAGCATCATTCTGAAGGGTGGAGCATGATTCTAAGGATCGGAGCATCATTCCGATGAGCGGCAGACATTCTGACCGAAGCATAATTTCGATGCAGAGGTTGATTCCCAGGCGAAGTATAATTCCGACAGGGAAGGCAGGTACTCCGAGGCGAAGTATGATTCCGATACGGGGTACATTCTGAGACGAAGCATGATTTCGACGCAGAGCTTGCTGGTTTGATTTGATTCGGGTTGACATCAGCATCGCTATACTGGAATATGGTACCAGAAGCGAATCATCATTTGTCATGAGAGGATTTGAGAATTGGTTTTGGTTTGGCATCTGTATTGCTACACTGGAATAATGCCAGGAGCAACTCATCATTTGCCCCGGGAGGATTTGGGAATTGGTTTTTGCTTGGCATCAGTATCGCTATACTGGAATATGGTACCAGGAGCGATTCATCATTTGCGCTTGCTTATCAGGAAGCGATGACTTAGGAGACAGGTTTTAGGTATCTATCACCTAATACTTTTCAATTTTGTGAGCCGTAAGGGTCTTACAAAGCATTTTCTCTCTACGAGTCGTAAGGATCCCGTAGGTGTATTTTCTCCTTAGAAGTTGTGGGGACTCCTAAGTGTGTTGCTCCTTTGTGAGTCGTAAAGATCTCACACGGGAATTTTCTTCTCACAAAGTCGAGAGGACTTTGCGAGTGCATTTCATCTCTTTTTCATGAGTTTGCACCCTTTCGGATTTTCACAAACTCGCCGGCAGTCCTGCTGTTTTTACTCACGGAGCCCTTTCGGGTTTTCATCCGTGCCCATTTTGCTTGTGGACATTGTTCCCTGATTAAAAATCAGGAGAAGCTTCAGAAGAGGCATCACGTGCTCACACGTGACCAGTTGTCACGTGTTGGCACGTGACGCTTAAACCAGCGGCAAAAAGCACATTCATCCCATGATTAAAAATCAAGAAAAAGCTCCAGAAGAGGCATCACGTGCTCACACGTGACCAATGGTCACGTGTTGGCACGTGATGGTTAAGCAGCGGCCAGAGAGCAGAGCGCAGAAGAAGAGAAGCCCATTCCAGGGGTCACGTGGCCACACGTGACCAGGGGTCACGTGGCCACACGTGACCGGCTTTAAAAGCCTTATTCTTTGACAGAATTAAATTTTGATGGATGATCTTTCAAATCTTTCCAAAATGAAAAAGGATTATCTGAAACCGTTGGATTAAAAATCCAAAGGTGATTAAATATCACCAATTTATGGAAAAATCTTGGACTTGGAAAGATTTCTCCCTAAATCTAACCGAAATAACAAAGAGATATCTTTGGATTTAAAATCCAATGGTGAATAAAATTCACCTAATAATCTAAAGGCCCAGATTAATGATGTAGATAAATCAAATCTCTCAAAGAACAAATCAAATCTTTCAATGAGAGATTTACCAAACAGATTGATTATTTTCCTTCTCCTATAAATAGGAGCCGAGAAAAGGAGAATAAAGGACCCTTGGACCTTTTCTTTTGATACACACAGAGAGAGATATAGAGCCTGTGATTCTCTGCAAAAGATAAACCTTAGGTAAGAAAAGAAAATGGAGGTTTAAAAAGAGAATTTAATTCTCAAAAGAATTTAACTCTTAGATAAAGAAAAGTACTTAATTCTTTCCCTGGTAGAGGATCTGTAAAGTGCACATCTCCTCATAAATTGAGAATTTAATTCTCATTGGGTTGAGATCCTGCCATGCAGATCTAAAACACAGAGGAGGAACTGAGTTTTGAGAATTTAATTCTCACAAAATGATAGGAATTCAATTCCTTTGAGATAAAATTAGGGTTTAACCCTATGTTATAGGAATTTAATTCCTTCATAATGAACAGAACTAGGCTTTAACCCTAATTAGGGTTTAACCCTATTTAAGAATATAATTCTTCAGAAGAAAACAGGAATTTAATTCCTCTAAAGTTTGTTGTTAGGGTTTAACCCTATGAAGAAATTAATTCTTAAAAGATGAACAGATCTTTAAAACATGCAAAGAACCAGAGTCACGTGCTACCACGTGACCCCTGCAAAGACCCACAGAAAAGAACTTTGAAGCAACACCTCACGTGTTACCACGTGACCCCTGCGAAGATCTATAAAAGAGAACTTTGAGGCAATACCTCACGTGCCCCACGTGATCTCTAAAGCAGACAAGAGAAAAAGAAACAGAAAAGAGCTCTAGGGCGCCCTTACGTGTCGGCACGTGACCCCTAATGAACATTCTAATAGATCAAAGCGTAAGCCCCCATCACGTGCCCACACGTGATGGCTTTCAGAATTAAAAGTGTTAAACACTTATCTGTAGAACAAAATAAAGGGAAGCAGGGCGCTCTCACGTGCTACCACGTGACCCCTTGGCTGAAGCTTTAACAGACAAACACCCAAATTTTCATCATGTGACAGCACGTGATACTTCAAAGTATTCAATACTTTTGAATGAATAAAATAAGGGGAATCAGGACGCTCTCACGTGTCCATACGTGACCCCTCTCTCCTTAGTGTTTAACACTAGTCTGTAGATTTTGTCCCCAGTGTTTAACACTGATTTTCTTAGTGTTTAACACTAATTTGAAAACTCTGTTCCCAGTGTTCAACACTGATTATCTTTTAGTGTTTAACACTAACTTGTTAATCTTATTCCCAGTGTCCAACACTGTTGGTCTCTAGTGTTTAACACTAGCTTTAGCCCAATTGGCTAAGTTTCCAGAGGCAAAGCCTCTCCTTCAATGAACCAACAGAGGGCCAATATCCCAAACATGATTGGACTGAGCCCAAGCTGGCCATAAGTTCTCAATTCAAACTCAACTGGGCCAATGGGCTCATAATATAATAATTGATCTTAGTTTCCAAATTGGACTGCAGATCACTTAATCTACCTTGGTTTAAGGGTACATCTCTTCACTCCTTTGATACTTGGCGTTGTAATTCCTCAACGTCTTCAAAGAGGTGACGGGTCCCGATGACCACACATTGATACGGACTGTGGGGTCCTTAAACTCATGGACTATGAGGTCCTTAACCTTGACCGTAATGTCTTAAAACTAAACGCCGGACTGTGGGGTCCTTAAACCCATGTACTACGAGGTCCTTAACCTTGACCGGAATGTCTTAAAACTAACAACGGACTATGACGTCCTTAACCTTGACCGCGATGTCTTAAAACTAACATCGGACTGTGGAGTCCTTAAATCCACGGACTACGACGTCCTTAACCTTGACCGCAATGTTTTAAAACTAACATTGGACCGCAATGTCCTTAAACTACCTATTGACCGCAATGTCACTAAACTAAACAACAGGGCTCCCCTAATCGCTCTCTTGTCGGATCTAAACGATCCCGTTAAGTTGATCTTAGTCTAAAACTAGACTAACGTATCCTTAACAAACGTTTAAGTTGATCTTAGTCTCAAACGAGACTAACGTATCCTTAAACACAACCCCCAAACCCAAATCTAAGATAATATGGATTTGGACTAGTCCACGCCCTACGGGCGACGACATAACTCAGTCTCCATATACAATCCACGGGCAACGAAACACAAAATAAACACGCGCGACATAAAGTGACCACATGGAGAAGGAGAAAGTTGTTACCGCAATGCGGTAGCGTAATTAACTCCAGAGGCTTGCGCCTGCAGGGAAGAGCGTCCCCACAATCAAAAACCCCTCAAGCGAGGGGGAATCTGACGAAGTCTGCTACATCGGACGCATCCGTTTAAACCTTCGATACACGGTGTCATAAATCAACTTGGCATCTTCGGAGAGGTAGACGGATAGCACCAATTAGCATCTGCCCCGAATCTCATGCCAGACGGTCCACGTCTTGGCCGCCATTCGGAGGGGAACAGATTCTGGCACACCCGGTGGGACCTTTTCCTCTTTCCACTCCACACTTCGTGTGTCGTGATTCGCGAACCAATCACGGTTTGCTAATGGTTGCCCTTGGGTTTCGAAGTACTAAGACTTGGTGTTTCGTTTGCTGCAGAAAGCAAAAGGATCAACTGCTGACAACTGCTCCAACTGCAAATGCAACCGACGCTCCGCCTCACCTGGAGGTGTAGCATATGGACCGCAGGCTGCTTCCCTATTCACTATGCCTGTGGAGCAAGTGACTCAAGCTACCACCGGTCTATTCTTTAGGACCATGCTCCCGCCGGTGAACACTAACATCCCAATGCCCGTACCGGAAGCGTCAAAGAAGTCGGTCTTTGATCGACTTGCTACTCCCACGGCCCCTCTCAGCGGGTCGTCCAACTCCTCGGTCTTCACCAGACTGAGCCTGAACTCTAAATGGCCCGCCAAAAAGCCCATGATACCTGAGAAGGCCATCCCAAAGAAGACAGTTGCTCCCGAAGTCGTCAAGGCGGCTTCTACTGCCAAAGAGTCGGTCTTTGCAAGACTGGCTGCCCCAGCTCCCGCTCCGGTTCGAAGGTCTGTCTTTGACAGATTGGATACTGCCACTCAAAAGACGCCAGTCTTTAAGAGGCTGACACTGGCAGCAGCCCCTCCCCAGAACAGGGGGCAAGACGAAGCCGTCGTTGAACCAATCCCAACAACCCGTCATGCCCGACGTCGCCACTGGCGCCGGATAAGGAAGACTGGGGGCAACTCCCCCTCCGGACTAACTCCACCAGCTCCAACAGTGGAAATTGAGGCTGCTGTTCCAACCGGGAACAGCTTTGAGCTACTAAACAGGGTACGCAGAAATTCGCCGACTGCGGTTCTCAAAAGATCCCCTCCACCTGCGGAGAATGTTACAGAAGCAAAGCCGGAACAACCTCCTCAACGGCTGTCCTCCAAAATTTACAAGGTCTTGTGGAGGGTCCAAGACTCAGTAATCGACCAAGATCACTCTCGCCGGCAGAAGAGGGTGAAGGTTCAGGAAGAAAAGAACCGTCATGTCAAACAACAAAGGATGGCAACCGCTTGGGTGCCCGCTGCAACGGCTCCCTCCACGTCAACTACTTAAAAGAGAAGAAGGCCGGAGAAAGTCCCCACTCCTACAGAAAATGTCAAGGATAATAAGCCTAAACGCCCTAAGTCTGGGGGAATGATGGTGCATACGGTATACATGGCGTTGGGAAAAGAGGACAGCCGTGCATCCACGGGTCATAGACCGCTTACACGGTCAGTGACCAAAGCTCAGGAGCAACAGCAGAAGCTCCAGGAAATGATGAACGCGATGGCCGCACTCACTGGGCCAAAAGAAAGCCCCGAAGCGTCATCTGATCAACGTCAGGAGCAAGAAAATGACGCTGAATTCCTTCGTAGGATATTGGAGAAGAAGGATAAAGAGGCTGCCGAACAAGCAGCCAATATACAACGAATGGCCCTCCTGTTTCAGGACATGGTGGGAATGATGATCCAACAAGATTCTTCTGCTGAAGATCCTCTAATTTTTCTTGAAGACGACAGGGGAGAAATGTCAAATCCTCCACCCGCTCTGTCAACAGCCAAGGAGGAGACAATCTCCAAAGCTGACCTAGACGAATATATAGCTCAGCAGATACGGGTTCACCAGGCGACTGAGGCAGCTGGTCAAGTTGTCAGAACAGGGCGACCATATCCAAGCTGGTATGATCAGATCAAGTACCCGCCGGGCTATACAATACCGAAATTTCAAGTCTATAAGGGGACGGGCAATCCCCACCAGCATGTTGCCCAGTTCAGGGCGCTTTGCGGCAACACCGGCGGTGATGATAAATTTTTGCTTCGCCAGTTCGTCGGTAGCTTGTCAGAAACGGCGAGTGGTACTCTGAACTCCCAAACGACTCTATTAAAACATTTGCGGAAATGGAGTTGCAATTCACTCAGCGATTCGCGAGCGCCAGCGAACGTACCCCGATAACGGCATTGATTAATGCCAGGGTGAAACCAGGCGAGACGTGGGTTCAGTACGCTATACGCTGGCGAAACTTGTGGTCGAAATGCGAACAACGCATTAAGGAGGCGCCCGCGGTGGGCATGTTCGTGGGTACCCTAGATCCTCATGCAACTATCTCACAGTTCATGATGTTTTTTTAAGCCAACCACGTTCCAGGCTTTGATCGACAAGTTGGCCCAGATGGACCAGATGGGTCACAGACCGTCTCCCCCGAAGCTAGAACCTCGGAACGACAAGGGTAAAGGGAAGGCGACCTTCGTTGCGAACGTTCAGCAGCAACCCAGTGCCCCAAAGCTGGCGGATCAGCTGGAAGAAAGACGACGGCATTACAATGAGAAAATGAAGCGCCCCTACTCATTCCCGCGGGATAAGACGAAGAGGCTATTCGAGCTGGCAATACGCAACAGGCTTATCAACTTGCCAAATCCAAGGCGACCGCCGCAACCCAGTGAGGTGAATAACCCCAACTACTGCCCTTACCATCAAACGGTAAGCCATCCGATTGAGGATTGCTTCGTCTTCAAAGGATGGATTGAAGATCAATTCCTACAGGGCAAGTTTGCGCTGTCCGAGAAGTGGAAGGTGAACCCGCCACAACCTCACACTGCTAAGAAGACGGACACACCGGGGGCAACTTGTTCTTTCATTGAAGAAGTTCCATGGGAAATCGTGCTTTCAGCAAAAACCAAGAGGATGCTGAACGATCTTGAAACATGCTCGGCGATCAGGTGGAAGAACCCGCTGGAACCCCAGATCATTGAAGGGATGCTGAAGCCGCGCCCAACTCCGAAGATCAGTGATGATGTCCCGAGCACTCACAACCAGCCGTCGAAATCTTCAAAGAAAAAGAAGAAGAAAGCTAAGAAGCCCGTGAAGCCTGGCAACAAGCGCACAGACTTACAGAAACAGATTGACGCGCTGGAGGAGTACAATCAAAAGGCGCGGACTCCCATCACACTCCAAGAGTTCCTCAACCACGTCTTTCAGGAGGAAGATAATGAAGAAAGCTCGTCGGATGAATCCGAGGGATATGTGGCGAGTTGTCATGTGATCTCCCACTCGTTTACGAGCGATGAAAAAACTCCTGGCACTAAGAAACTGGGGGCAGAGCCTGAACCGGAGCTTGTGTGGCCAACAGACGAAATGATCGACGCCTTTCTAAACGAGATTCGTTTGAAAAGTAAAGCCGACTAGGAGCGTGAGATGGCCGCATCAGAAGGAGCCAAATGCAGGCGATTAAACGAAAGAGTCGAGGTACTCCCGCCAGATCGAAAAGCACCCGACGCGGATAAAAACATATTCAAGACGAGGAAAAGGTTTGCCAAAGCCATGTCAATGGGAATGAAACTACCACCCTCGGAAGAAAACACACTCAATGGGGCGGAGAGGCACCATAGTTACTGCTCATATCATCGGAAGATTTCACACCCCACTGAGGGGTGCGATGCTTTTAAGACATGGTGGCAGGGATATGTTGCTCATCGGCAACATTTTAAGCGAATGAAACGCAGAACTCGTCGGGAGCAGAGAAGTACGACCGAAGGACACAAAAGAACTACCGGTAACTGTTACACGGTCAACGCCGGGGGATCGCAAGTGCTCACATTCGGGAGCGATTCTGACGAGAAGCTGGCTCTTAGCCCCCTTTTTAAAGAGTCTATCTCGGGAAAAGAGGAAGAACCAGAGGCCTGCGAAAACATTCAGCTGCGCAATCGCACGCTTCCGGAAAAGAATCTTGGACCCGCAACTAGAAAAGATAAGGGAAAGGAAAAGGTCGCTGAGGATATCACCTTAGATGACCAAGTTATGAAAGAGCTGACTGCTAAGGACCCGCCTAAGAAGAGTAGGGTGGACTACAACATCCTAGCGCACCTGAGGAAGCTACCCTCGCAGCTTAGCATTCTCGACGCCCTCCTGTTATCAAAGGAAGCGAGAGATTCATTAATCAAGGCGCTACAAAAGCCCGAACAATTCCAAGCCTTCCTCGCCGAAGAAAGGATGAAGGATGAACTGGAAGAAGTGCACACGGCCGATGTCACGTTCGGTGATGAGGACCTTCTCCTTGGGACGTGCGACCACAACCGTCCCTTCTATGTCTCTGGATATTGCCACGATATAAAGATAGGCAAAATCTTGGTTGACAATGGGTCTTCCGTTAATCTCCTCAACGTGCGGGTGTTAAAGGAAATTTGCATGAGCGTCCAGCACCTTGCTCGGGACAAGATCACCATCTCCGGGTTCGACTCCCAATCATCGAGAACTCTTGGGTCTGTGATATTGACGCTACGCTTTGGGCTACTCGTCACGGACATTAAGTTTCACGTCATAGATGCCAAGACATGTTACAATGCTCTGCTCGGCCGACCTTGGTTACACGAGTACAACATCATCCCTTCTACGCAACATCAGTGTATGAAGTATTTCAAGGATGGTCTCGAGTATACCGTTACAGGTGAGCTAAACCCATTCTCCATGAACGAAGTCCGCAAATACGAAGATGCAAAGTACTTTTTGCCAGATTTCGAGGATACAGAGAGATGTCGCAAACCGGAGAACAAAGCCGCTGCCACCATTCCTGTTTTCGGGAGTGATACCGAAGAAGAAGAAGAGATAGTTTACTCTAGGCCGTCTCGACGCAACGCCCCGGGGCCGTCCGCCCCCATATTGATCTTCGGAAGTGACTCGGAAGATGAGGTTAATGTTGTGTTCTCCAGTCGGCCGCCAATACAAGAATTCCTTGGTGATGATCAGAGTTTGCAAATCACCATGATTCCGCGGGAGCACTACAAAGATCTTGACGCGCTTGAAGCTCACAACGTGCAAGACCTGCGGATGTTTTACGTCCCTCCCAAGCGAAAAGGCGATCCTATTCTATCGATCCTTGGAAACAAGAGTGGAGAAAGAGATCTGGCATGGCGCGGATTCTACACTTGATAAGTTTCAACCCATCCGTTTGCCCAGATATTACACAAACGGATTGAAAAGGCTATTGAAGCGCCAAGGGGTACCCTTAAAACAGACTACTCGACAAGCTCGATTCTATAACAGGATTTGGGATGTCCCTGGGACTCAGCGCAAATTGCCCAACGGGAGAATGGAAACGCTTAGGCTTGGATACGTGAGATCCGGGAAACGGGAACGAGTCCACGGTAGCTACGCCATATATAACTTCGATGAAGAAGAGGACGCCCTGTCAGGAAATGCCAACCCCTCATCAAAACTATATCCCACGATCGAAATGCCGAGTCCGTTGTTTGAAGAACGAATGGACAAGCTTATCAGGAAAGCGGGTCAAAAAGCTCGGGACGACCATAATCGCGAGATGGCTATCTACGAGAAAGCCAAGACGCGGCGTCTTCTTCAACAGGCTGCCAAAGACGAAAATACTCCTCCCTGTCAACCTGTTGTGCAAAAGGCTCGACGTAGAGGTAGAAACAAGTCAAAGAGCAGAAAAGGCGTTCGACAGCGACAAAGCGGGACTGAGAAGTGACGCGATCGAAAATCGAGCGGTCCGGATTTGTCCCTTATGAAAAAGATGAGTCAGGCATACTCTTTTCCTCAGAATAAAACACGGAAGATACTTGACCTCGCTTTAAAACATCAAATGATTACACTTCCGAAGTCTAAATACCCTGAGCAAGCTAACGAGGTCTTTCATCCGGGCTATTGCCCTTATCACCGAGCCATAGGACACCCTATCGAAGACTGCTTCACCTTCAAGAACTGGGTCGAAGATCAGTATCAGCTCGGCAAGTTCGCTCTATCTGACAGCTGGAGGGTAACGCCGCCACAAAAGCACGAACCCAAAGCCATAAGAGCAGAACCAGATCCACATCGGTCTTGGAAGCGAGCTCGTACCTGTCGTATAATAACAATATCAAAAAGGGAGCCCGAGGATATGGATGACCTTCCTTGGTGTTTCGAAAACAATGACGACGAGGTAATCTCAGAATTTCCACCAGCGCCGAAAGAGCTGGAAGATGGCATACATACTACTGCAGATAACCTCAAGAAGATTGAGTTGGGAACGACGAACGACCCGCGACCGACATTCGTCAGCGAGTTGCTATCTGAAGAAAGGGTGGCTGCATTAAAAGACGTGCTTATGCAGCATAGTGATTGCTTCGCATGGAACTATTCTGAAATGCCAGGACTAGATCCAGAAATTGCTGTGCATAAATTGGCAATATCCCCGGACGTCAAGCCAGTCAAACAGGAGCCGAGAAGAATGCGGCTCGAGCTTGAGATGAGCATCAACACCGAAGTTAAGAAGCTGATCGGCTCTTGGTTTATCCAAGAAGTTCAATATCTTGACTGGATCGCCAACATCGTCCCGGTAATGAAGAAAAATGGGACAGTGCGCATATGCGTGGATTTCCGGGATCTCAATAAAGTTTACCCGAAGGACGATTTCCCAGTACCGGTAACCGAGCTGATGATAGATAACACGTCCGCTCACAAGGTTTTCTCTTTCATGGACGGCTCATCAGGGTACAATCAGATAAAGATGCACCCCGAAGACCAGAAGCATACCGCTTTTCGGACCCCTCTGGGAATATTCTGCTACAAGGTGATGCCCTTAGGTCTAAAGAACGCCGGTGCCACCTATCAAAGGGCCATGATGAAGATCTTTGATGATCTCATACATGAAATCGTCGAATGCTATATCGACGACCTCGTCGTGAAAAGCAAATCATACGAGGAACATCTCGAGCATCTGGAGACCGTATTTCAACGCCTTCGGCAATACAACTTGAAGATGAACCCTCTCAAATGCACGTTCGGTGTATCCTCAGGAAAGTTCCTAGGGTTCATTGTCCAGCACCGGGGTATCGAGATAGATCCGTCGAAGATCAAGGCGATCATGGAAATGCCACCGCCAAGGACTCTCAAACAATTGCGGTCTCTCCAGGGAAAGCTCGCATACATCCGGCGATTTATAGCCAACCTTTCAGGCAAATACCGCCCTTACAGTCACCTGATGAAGAAGGGAACCCCGTTCGTCTGGGACCAAAAATACCAAAGCGCGCTGGACAAGATCAAGCAATACCTGCAGAACCCGCCAGTGTTGGCTGCTCCGGTCAAGGAAAAGCCCCTCATTCTTTATACAACCGCCCTCGAAGGTTCCTTAGGCTCATTATGGGCGCAAGAGAACGATCAAGGGAAAGAAAGAGCACTCTACTACTTAAGTCGAGTTCTACTGGGGGCAGAAAACAACTATTCCCCCATCGAAAAATACTGCCTGACGTTGATCTTTGCGATAACCAAGCTCAGGCACTATGCGTTGGCGCATGAAGTCCGTCTCATATCGAAGGTGGACCTCCTTAAGTATTTAATGTCAAAGGCCATACTGACTGGTCGACTCGCTAAATGGGCCCTGCTCTTGATGGAGTTCTCGATAACATATCGGCCTCTCAAGGCAGTGAAAGGCCAGGCCATCGCCGACTTCCTCGCTGAGCATCCGATACCGGCCGATTCCCCTCTGAATTGCGAACTGCCAGACGAACAGCGTTTGATGCGATCGACGGTGGTAATATCCGATGGGAGCTTTATTTCGATGGAGCATCTTCCGTGAAGAAGCGCAAACAAAGCACCCCTATAATCAAATCAGGGGTGGGTCTCATCTTCATAACTCCACAGGGAGGGATAATGCGCTTTGCTTTCTCCTTAACAGAGCCGAGGACGAACAATGAAGCCGAATACGAAGCTTTGATAGCAGGCCTCGAGATCGCCATCAACATGGGAATTAAAAACCTCCTAATATACGGAGATTCCCAACTGGTCGTTAGTCAAGTAAACGGCGACTACCAGACATGCAAGCCAGAGCTGGTGAAGTATGGAGAGAGAGTACAACAACTGCTGACTCAAATCCCTTCCTACACGTTGGAAAGCATACCGCGTGCCGAAAATAGCAAAGCGGATGCATTAGCCAAGCTTGCTAAAGAACTAGCCGACGAGAACCTCGATGACGTCAGGATCGTGGTACAAAGCCGTCGAGTACTTGCCCCTGCAGAAATATCTTCGGAATCACCCGAAGAAAGGGGAGCAACTGAGCAAACGGCCCTGCAAATAAATGACCAAGAGAAGGTTGAAAATTGGAGAGAAGTCTTCTTAGATTACTTCAAATACCGTCGAACGCCCGAAGATGCGTCCTCAAGACATCAGCTTATGAAACGAGCTATGTCTTTCGCCTTCATCAATGATACTCTGTACAAGAGGTCGTTTGATTCTCTGTGGTTGAGATGTCTAGGACCTGACGAAGCGAAAAGAGTCGTTCAGGAAGTTCACGACGGACTCTGCGGTTCTCACCAAGCAGGCCCAAAGATGAAGTTGAAGATTAAACGGATGGGTTACTACTGGCCCACGATGATTCAGGACTGCCTCGAATATGCGAAGCAATGCCACTCGTGCCAGATCCATGGGGACTTCATCCATCAGCATCCAAATCCACTACATCCAACGGTGGCTAGCTGGCCGTTCGAAATGTGGGGGACTGACATAATCGGCCCCATCGAACCAGCATCATCCAGAAGACATCGTTTCATCCTGGCGACGACTGATTACTTCTCCAAATGGGCAGAAGCAGTACCGTTAAGGGAAGTGAAGACGGAAAATATTCTCCATTTCTTCAAGATACACGTCATTTATCGGTTTGGAACTCCGCGACGGATCATTTCCGATAACGGGCCGGCCTACAGAAGCCACAAGATTAGTCGCTTCGCGCAGCAACACAATATAGACTGGAGATATTCCTCAGTTTATAATCCATGGGCTAACGGTCTAGCTGAGGCTTTCAACAAAACCTTGACAAAGATCGTGAAGAAGACGGTGTCCCGAAACAAAAAGGACTGGCACGAAAGACTGCAAGAAGCTCTCTGGGCATATCGAACTACGTTCAAAACGGCCACGAACACAATGCCATACGCGTTGGTATTCGGTACAGAAGCAGTACTCCCTCTCGAGATAGAGTTACCCTCTCTACGAGTGGCGGTCCACTACGAGTTGACGGACGAAGAAAATGCTCATCTTCGGCTTGAGGAGCTTGATGCCCTTGATGAGACCCGGCTCATAGCGCAACAAAATCTGGAGGCTTACAAAGCAAAGATGACGCGCTCATACGAAAGATTGACCAGGCCGAGGACATTCCGCCAAGGCGAACTCGTGCTAGTGGTCAAAAGACCTATGATCCCCAATCGCGCCAAACGGGGAAAATTCGAGCCAAACTATGAAGGCCCGTACATCATAGACAAGGTCTACCAGGGTGGAGCGTATCTACTCATGGATATGCACGGTGAAAGACCTTTCAGGCCAGTGAACGGTCGCTTCCTGAAGAGATACTATGCTTAACGGGTCAAGGCCTAGGTCAATGATAGATGATGACGACTATGTCCGCTCGCTATCTTCCTTAGCCCGAACTCTAAGTAGTAACCAGCATCCTTAACAACGGACCGAAACGTCCTTAAACTAACGGCGGACCGAAACGTCCTTAAACTAACGGCGGACCGAAACGTCCTTAAACTAACAATGGACCACTATTTCCTAAAATTGGCTGCTGACCGAGATGTCGATAAACTACGGTGGATTGCAGTATCTCAAAGACGATAAAAAAAAATAAAAATAAATAAAAATAAAAACGGTATGTCCATAAGCAAAATGGGCACAGATGAAAACCCGAAAGGGCTCCGTGAGTAAAAACAGCAGGGCTACCGGCGAGTGTTTGTGAAAACCCGAAAGGACGCAACCTCGTTAAAGGGCACTTGCAGGGTCCTCATGACCTTGTAAGGAGAAACCACCCGCGTGAGATCCTTACGATTCACAAGGGAGCAACACACTTAGGAGTCCTTACGATTCCTAAGGAGAAATTACACTTGCGAGATCCTCACGACTCGTAAAGAGAACTCTCTTATGGGACCCCCACGGCTCATAGGATTTGAAAGTCTTAAGTCACAGAGACCTAAACTTGTACTTAAGCAACCCCCACAACCTTCAATTTATGCCCTACAAGTGGCTCATACTGACCCTTGTATACAATCCACGGGCGCGAATAAATATTTCCCTAACCAAGTCCCATCCGTGACTAGGGATATGTTCGTATGGCGAACAACCCTTGTAGGCCCTCTCGACTTATAAGGAGAAAACCCTTTTGTATGATTCTTACGACTTGCAAGAGGACATGCACTTAGGAATCCTCATGATTCCCAAGGAGAAGACACACCTAGAAGATCCTCACGACTTGTAGGGAGAAATACCTTTGTGAGACCCTTACGGCTCATGAAGTCAAAAGCCTTAGTCGACAGGACCTTTAACCCTGTTTACTAAGCCACCTTTGTTCAATATCGACAGAGGCAAATGATGATTCGCTCCTGGCAACATCCCAGTTGTAGCGGTGCTGATGCTGAAATCGATGTCTAAAATCCAAGCTTGCAGCGAAAAGGCTAGCGACCCACACATGCATACGAAATAGCCGAAATGATGGGGCAACTTGCAATAAAAAGCAGCAAGTAAAAATGTATGCATGTAAAATAGCCGAAATGATTGGGCAACTCGCAATAAAAAGCAGCGAGTAAAAATAAAATAAATAACCGAAATGATTGGGCACCGCGAAAAATAGCCGAAATGATGGGGCAATCGCGACCATCGCGATATAAAAGCTGAAATGATAGAGCATCGCGGAAAAAGAAATAAAATAAAAATGAAATTCACGCCCTACAGGTGATGTTAAATCTATCCCTGTATACAATCCAGGGGCGCAAACAAAGAAAAGATCATACTCCTCCCCCGGGTTTCATCATAAGAAGAAGCCAAATCTCGACGGGCCGCAAGTGACCTAGAGATTTTCTCAACACTCGTCTTGTAATGACGGACACAACTTCAAGCGAAGCGGAACAGCGGCAACTCCCAGTTCCATGGCTCGGCGATATACAGATCACCAAGAGTCAAATCCCCACCCCGTGAAATGCGGATACAATCAACAAATTCTTGGTCACGTGGAACGCGGATAACGTCACTCTTTGACCCCATGGAAAACGTCCAGAGCGGAGCCTGGTCCTCGCAGAAAACGGCAGTGAACCCGTGGGAAGCATCCAGAGCAAAATTCCTGGTTACGTGGAACGCGGATAACGTCACTCTTTGACCCCGTGGAAAACGTCCAGAGCGGAGCCTAGTCCTCGCCGAGCACGGCAGTGAACCCGTGTGAAGCATCTAGTGCAAAATTCCTAGTTACGTGGAACGCGGATAACGTCACTCTTTGACCCCGTGGAAAACGTCCAGAACGGAGCCTGGTCCTCGCAGAACACGGCAGTGAACCCGTGGGAAGCATCCAGAGTAAAATTCCTGGTCACGTGGAACGCGGATAACGTCACTCTTTGACCCCGTGAAAAACGTCCAGAGCGGAGCCTAGTCCTCGCCGAGCACGACAGTGAACCCGTGTGAAGCATTTAGTGCAAAATTCCTGGTTACGTGGAACGCGGATAACGTCACTCTTTGACCCCGTCGAAAACGTCCAGAGCGGAGCCTGGTCCTCGCCGAACACGGCAGTGAACCCGTGGGAAGCATCCATAGAAAAATTCCTGGTCACGTAGAACGCGGATAACGTCACTCTTTGACCCCATGGAAAACGTCCAGAGCGGATCCTGGTCCTCGCAGAGCACGGCAGTGAACCCGTGTGAAGCATCCAGAGCGGAGCCTGGTCCTCGCCGAGCACGGCAGTGAACCCGTGTGAAACATCTAGTGCAAAATTTCTTGTTACGTGGAACGCGGATAACGTCACTCTTTGACCCCGTGGGAAACGTCCAGAGCGGATCCTGGTCTTCGCAGAGCACGGCAGTGAACCCGTATGAAGCATCCAGAGCGGAGACTGGTCCTCGCCGAACACTGCAGTGAACCCGGAGCAAACACCGGACTGTGGAGTCCTTAAAATCCACGGACTATGATGTCCTTAACCTCGACCGTAATGTCTTAAAACTAACGATCAACCACCATGATTCTAGACTGATTTTACCTTGGTTAAAGGGTACATCTCTTCACTCCTTTGATATTTGGCGTTGTAATTCCTCAACGTCTTCATAGAGATGACGGGTCCCAGTAACCACATATTTCACGGACTGTGGAGTCCTTAAATCCACGGACTATGAGGTCCTTAACCTTGACCGTGATGTCTTAAAACTAACATTGGACTGTGGAGTTCTTAAATCCACAGACTATGAGGTCCTTAACCTTGACCGTGATGTCTTAAAATTAACATCGGACTGTGGAGTCCTTAAATCCACGGACTATGAGGTCCTTAACCTTGACCGTGACATCTTAAAACTTACATTGGACTGTGGAGTCCTTAAATCCACGGACTATGAGGTCCTTAACCTTGACCGTGATGTCTTAAAACTAACATCGGACTGTGGAGTCCTTGAATCCACGGACTATGAGGTCTTTAACCTTGACCGTGATGTCTTAAAACTAACATCGGACTGTGGAGTCCTTAAATCCACGGACTATGAGGTCCTTAACCTTGACCGTGATGTCTTAAAACTAACATCGGACTGTGGAGTCCTTAAATCCATGGATTATGACGTCCTTAACCTTGACCGTGATGTCTTAAAACTAACATCGGACTGTGGAGTCCTTAAATCCATGGACTATGACGTCCTTAACCTTGACCGTGATGTCTTAAAACTAACGTTGGACTGTGGAGTCCTTAAACCCATGGACTATGATGTCCTTAACCTTGACTGCGATGTCTTTAAACTACAATACCCTGGAAACCATCCCAAACCAACCCCTGACCCCGTGAAATACGGATAAGGGTGACCGCACCCAGCATTGCGGGTCCTCACGACCTGCAAGGAAGAAAACTCTCTTGTGAGATCCTTACGACTCCCAAGGGAAAACCCGCTTAAGAATCCTCACGATTCTTAAGAAAAACTTACACCTACGGGATCCTCTCGACCTGTAGGGGAAAAATTCTTTATGAAACCCTTACGACTCATAAAGCTCAAAAGTCTTAGGAGGCAGATCTTAACCCTGAATCCTAAGCCATCGGTACCCTGAAAGTAGGCCAAGATAAATTGTCCGCGGAACACATTCAATAAAAAAGGGACACACCACTCAGAAGAAAAATATGTCTTTATTCATAAACCAAAATGAGTACAAAGTACAATTCATGAAAGAACAAAAAGAAAATACTCTCGTCCAGGAGTATGTACAAAAAGAAAGGAAAAGATACAAGTTTTTCAAGCCGGCGGGCGATTTAGCAATTTCGCTAGCTCATCCTGTTTTTGCTGGGCTATGGCTTCATGTTTCAGGATCGCCAGAAGACGGGCCTTCGCCTAAACCTGCTGGGCCTGATACGAGGCGAGCCGGCCTTCAAACTCTTTCTCAGTGGCCTTGTGAGCCTCGACCCTTTCACGAGTGAACACGGCAGCTTTATCAAGAGCCACCACCTCTTTGATAGACTCTTGAAGCACCCGCCAGAGTTCGTACGCTTTGTTGGCCTTGGCGGTAAGAGTGACTTGAAGCTCGCTCAGCGCCTTAGAAGCCAGCTCCCTCTCCGAGAATTTACGGCCGAGCCTCTTCTCGCATGATGCCATATTTGCCGCGCACCGCGCTATCAGCCCCCGCAACTCCGCCTTTGCAGCCACAGCTTCCGAGGAAAGGCAAGAACACTCAAGGGCGTGCAAGCAAGCCTCCACCTGCCGACAGAACTCCACCCAGACTCGCACCACCTCTTCGCTATAGTAGGTGGCAAGAAAAGGAAGAGAACCGTTAGCTTCAGCGGCAAATGCTTCAGCGGCAAATGCTTCAGCTGTGGTTGCGCTGCCAGCACGAACCTCCTTGATCAAAGACGACAAGGAGACAAGGCTTAATTGGGACAGGCGCTCCGAGGCTCGCAAAGCATAAGGGCCGGGCGGCATAGCGATGCGTGAATCCAGCACTATGGAGGCTGGCAGGGCTGTTCAGATTCAAAAAATGTCAGTAAAATTCTTAAGCAAAAGAACAAGTGGGACTATAATGAAATGTCACTTACCTACGGTCATGCAAGTAGGAGCTGAAGGTTCCCCTGGCCCTTCGAGGACCTCAACCTCATCATTAGCCTCCAAAACTGTAAAGAACATCAATGTCAACACGCAAAATAACAACGATGCTATGAGAAATGATGAACGACACTAACCTTGTCCAGAGGAAAGGACGATGCGTTGAGGGGAAATCGCCTGCGGAGCTGCCATCTCCAATAGACACTGAAACGATTGCCGGGGAGACAAATCAGCGATAGAAGCCGCCAACCCGCGCAATTCTGAGAAAGCAAAAGAGTTTAGACGACAGAAAAATTGCTAATTTAAAATGTAGAAGGTTGCCTTCAACACTCCTCCCGTTCTGAGTCGGGGGGATGGCGGCTTCAACGGCCTCCGCCACGATTTCCGGCTCCAGCAAAGGGAGGGTAGTCCCGACCACCTCTCCTCCGGTCTTTAGGCCGCCCGCAGGAAGAGTCATTGGGGCGGCAATCCCCAAAGGAGCCTCTACCAAAGGAACAAGCGCTCCATGATCAGGAACCGCCACTGGAGGCTCTATGGCAAAAGGAATAGCATTGTCAGCCTCCTCCACATCAAGTAAGGCTGCATCGGGAATGTCAACAGGCTCTAGCTGCAACAAGCCCGTAGGGACCTCCCCCATCGCCGAGGACTCTGCACAATCCGCACAAGAATAAGAATACATATATACGGGCATAAGCAATCTGAAAAAACTGCGAAGAAGTATAAAAAAACATACCAATGCGCAGGGAAGCCCTCAATATGGCTTCTTCAAGCCGATGCTCCTTCTCAAGGAGGCGTGCTCGTCGGGGTTCGAGGGTGGACTCATGGCCGCCGGTCCATAAGGAGAGCGCGTCCGCAACATCCTCTGAGACGGCCTGCTTCAGCGCCCTTTCACCCCACTCCTCCAAGGGGCCGATAAACCGCCGCCGAATCCATGACGGGTCTTCATAGAAGATCACGGCAGGATAGGGTTTCTTCGGAACCCTTACGTTCTGAGACTCAACTTTAGAACGTCTTATGGCCTCAGCCAATTGTGCGGCCTCCTCGGCAGCCGAGCCCGGGAAAAGAAGACCAGCGTCTGACTCTTGCACGACCAACGACTCATCTGGAAGTATGGGCTCAGACTCCGTTAAAGAATCAAGTAAGTTGGTGGCCACCCTCCTCCGCCTCTTAAACCCAGAACCGGCCGCCGAAGACTACCGTTTCTTTCCTCGTGGAGCCTTGGTGCGGCGGCGGCCCACGTCGCCTTCAACACCCTCATCCCTATTACCCTCGCTTGGTGCCACAACCAAGGATGATACCGCCATTGTCGAGGCCAGGGGGGACGAGGCTGCCTCGGGTGGTGGCGCTATTACCGGAGCCCGTCTACCCCGCAACCGAGTACCTAGGGGCATACCAGCTGTTGGAGTAAGATCCACCCCCGACTCCCCCGGAATGAGTGCGGTGCCGGTATCCCTCAGAGGAAAGCGGACCGGGGCGCGCGGTCGCAGCGTAGCTCCCGTGGCTGGAACCTGAGTAGGGGCACCATGACCAAGAAGCACCCTTCTTTCCTCAAGAATAATTGGGTTGACTCGATGGAGATACCAACCCGTGAACGATCCCACGCATCGGGGCATGTACTCAGCTTCAGGGACCATGAAGTGGGAGCTGGTGTTCAACCTCACGAAATGATGAGCGGCATCGCGAACGGCATCAAGTGAAGGGACCGACGCAACTATGAAAGCCTCGAAAGGAACGCCCTGGTCGTATCCAAGCTGCCGAGTGAAGCGATGCGGGTTGTACCGTATGAAAAGAGCTGCACTGTCCTGGCGGAATACCAAATAGCCTGGTCTAATTGCATACAAGTGCGCGGCCTCCCGGGGCCTCAAAGAAGGTACGTTGTCTTTTGACCGGTCCCAGAGTTGTTGAACTGGACCTGAGGGAGAAGATAAGACCCGATCATTAAAAACCAACCCGCCAGCAGTAGCGTAAGGAGAAATCAACGCCCGAATAGCCCCGAATTGAGTCGGGCCAGCGGCAGAAGCATCCACCAATCGCGTAAGTCTCGGGAAGGTATAAGCGTCTTAGAATACGAGCCTTTGATGCATGGCAAAAGCACCCAAGATGTGCATTTCGATCCAAGACGTAAAGTAGTGAAGCGAGAAATTTACCACATCTACGCCAGGGCTGGAAGTATTAGCTGCAGTGCCCAACCCATGATAAAGATGCACCAACGCCGGGATGCCGATGGCCAACCGCGTCCCCTCAGCGATACAATGAGCCGGGTAGATAACCGAGTCTCTCATAAAGCGGCGATGCATGGGGATGACAAACCAACTGAGCCAGACACTGACAAACCCCATGAAGAACGTCTCCTCCTCCATGCCGGGAGCTGCAATAGATTCGAAAGACACCGGCGACATAATGGGGATATAATACTGTGGTAAATCCGATTCCTGGGTCGGCAATGTCTTCGGGCCAAACCCGAAGGGGTCATTAATATGCGCCAACTTCGGAGCCATCTTCGACAGGACATCCTCGCGAAGGAAGCAAGCGATGAAGCTCTTAAAAGTGACGCCTTGCTCCTCAGATTCCGTGAACAGCCGGTCAAAAATACCTAGCGCCTTGATCAAACTTGAACGCTTGTGGCAAACGACGTTCTCACTAGATAAGCAGTCGGTAATTGCGGGATCGGGCTAAAAAACATACTCATCAGGAGGCAGCAGCTCCTCATACAGTGTACCCCTGATTGGCAGCCCCGAGATCTCGCGAAATTCTTCCAGAGAGATCGAAACCCCGCGGTCCCCTAAAAGAAAAGTGTTGGTGGGGAGATTCCACTGGTTCAAGAATGCCTTAACCCACCAGACATGCGGGGATTGGTAGTGGAAGAGCGATGCATACATCGCCTGGTAAAGCCCGACCTTCTGCAGCCGCGCGCGATGGGCAGACAGGATCTAACGAGCCCAGAGGGGGTATCCCGTAGGGTGTCGAGGGGTGAGCCCTATCTTATAGATTTGTCCCCATGGTTGGGCCTCACCCTGACAAATACGCCGCCCCAGAATATCTATAGCTGGGATCGGATGGTTCGGGATACCGGTGGTTGAAGGCTCGAGCCGTCCCGTTGGAGTCCAATTTGGCATCTCCACAGCAAAAACCGTCCTTGGAGGGTCCATCGGCAAGAACGGGAAAGTAGGCTCTGTCGGCACTTCGCAGAGGAAACTCCGGCGACCTCGGATGATATGACTGTACCAAGTTCCCCATAGAAGTAAGCTGGTGCAGTTCGGGTCATGATCCCGGATCATCGCCATCGCCTCATCATCGGATGGTGATTGAGGAAAAGCGGCCTCCGAACGAGTGAAGGGAAAGCACGGAACAGAAGCCATCGCACCTGAAATCAAATAAAGGAAACTGTCAAAAGCAAAGCCAGCAATATATACATACATACATACATATATATATATATATATATATATATATATATATATGAGCATAACCATATATATGAAGACAGTTGAAGAAAGCGACATCAGATTTTTTTATGGGGCCATTGGCTACAAAACACATGGGCCCCACAGAATCAGGTTGACGGCTCGTTAACAATGAGGCCAAGCAATCATAATAAGAAAAAGGGGATATCCTCATTAAATAGGCAGTGGGTTTCAAGTGGCCCTACACATCCCCCTAAAAGACAAATCTACCTTGGACTCTACAACAAATCAAATAGGATCAAGGGAATTAAATTCCCACAGAAGACATCATTGCAAGCTTCTTCTT
Source organism: Agapanthus africanus (assembly GCA_030015575.1). NCBI lineage: Eukaryota > Viridiplantae > Streptophyta > Magnoliopsida > Asparagales > Amaryllidaceae > Agapanthus > Agapanthus africanus. The sequence continues at coordinate 7,831,947 of CM057340.1, forward strand.
CACTGATTACAGAAGGACAACTTATGGCAAGAAAACCCTAAGAAGCCTCCATGGGAAGAACTGAGTTCTTCATGGGAATTAAATTCCTTATTAAGAGAAGGGAATTAAATTCCCAGAAACATTTTCTTTAAACGGAATTAAATTCCTTGGAAAGAGCAACGAATCTCATCATCTCCCTAAAGATCAAATGAACTCTGGGAGACCTACTGATTCGAAGATTAAGTGGTTTTCTATTTCTTTTGTTTGTTGACGAATTTGAAGAAAATTGGTTCATATTAAAAGGGTGAAACCCTTGAGGTGGATTTAAAATCCAGAGAATTTTATGTATAAAAGTTCTTCGTTCGCTCGAGATGATTACCTGAGGAAGAGGAATCAGTCAACAGAATTAAACTCTGGAAATTTTTTGGAACAGAGAACTAAGCTCTGGAAAAGAGAATTAAATTCTCAAAAGAAGGAAGTTCTCAAAGGAGGAAGATGAGCAAAGTGGAGGCTCTTCTGAAAAGACATGGGCATTTATAGGATGGGATGGAAAACGTTTCATCTACCCTACTCAGAACAAAGCAGATCCGACGGTCACAAAAGTGACAGCGTTGCACTCACGTGCAGACACGTGAGAACAACGCTGTGGAGGCATTTGTTCCATGATTAAAAATCAGGAGAAGCTTCAGAAGAGGCATCACGTGCTCACACGTGACCAGTTGTCACGTGTTGGCACGTGGCACTTAAAGCAGCGGCAAAAAGCACATTCATCCCCTGATTAAAAATCAAGAAAAAGCCCCAGAAGAGGCATCACGTGCTCACACGTGACCAATGGTCACGTGTTGGCACGTGATGGTTAAGCAGCGGCCAGAAAGCAGAGTGCAGAAGAAGAGAAGCTCATTCCAGGAGTCACGTGCCTACACGTGACTAGGGGTCAGGTGGCCACACGTGACCAGGGGTTACGTGGCCACACGTGACCGGCTTTAAAAGCCTTATTCTTTGACAGAATTAAATTCTGAGGGACGATCTTTCAAATCTTTCCAAAATGAAAAAGGATTATCTGAAACCGTTGGATTAAAAATCCAAAGGTGATTAAATATCACCAATTTATGGAAAAATCTTGGACTTGGAAAGATTTCCCCCTAAATCTAACCGAAATAACGAAGAGATATCTTTGGATTTAAAATCCAAAGGTGAATAAAGTTCACCTAATAATCTAAAGGTCCAGATTAATGATGAAGATAAATCAAATCTCTCAAAGAACAAATCAAATCTTTCAATGAGAGATTTACCAAACAGATTGATTCTTTTCCTTCTCCTATAAATAGGAGCCGAGAAAAGGAGAAAAAAAGGACCCTTGGACATTTTCTTTTGATACACAGAGAGAGAGATATAGAGCCTGTGATTCTCTGCAAAAGAAAAACCTTAGGTAAGAAAAGAAAAGGGAGGCTTAAAAAGAGAATTTAATTCTCAAAAGAGTTTAACTCTTATATAAAGAAAAGAACTTAGTTCTTTCCCTGGTGGAGGATCTGTAAAGTGCACATCTCCTCATAAATTGAGAATTTAATTCTCATTGGGTTGAGATCCTGTCATGCAGATTTAAAGCACAGAGGAGGAACTGAGTTTTGGGAATTTAATTCTCACAAAATGATAGGAATTCAATTCCTTTGAGATAAAATTAAGGTTTAACCCTATGTTATAGGAATTTAATTCCTTCAAAATGAACAGAACTAGGCTTTAACCCTAATTAGGGTTTAACCCTATTTAAGAATATAATTCTTCAGAAGAAAACATGAATTTAATTCCTCTAAAGTTTGTTGTTAAGGTTTAACCCTATGAAGAAATTAATTCTTAAAAGATGAACAGATCTTTAAAACATGCAAAGAACCAGAGTCACGTGCTACCACGTGACCCCTGCAAAGACCCACAGAAAAGAACTTTGAAGCAACACCTCACGTGTTACCACGTGACCCCTGCGAAGATCTATAAAAGAGAACTTTGAGGCAATGCCTCACGTGCCCCACGTGATCTCTAAAGCACACAAGAGAAAAAGAAACAGAAAAGAGCTCTAGGGCGCCCTCACGTGTCGGCACGTGACCTCTAATGAACATTCTAACATATCAAAGCGTAAGCCCCCATCACGTGCCCACACGTGCTGGCTTTCAGAATTAAAAGTGTTACATACTTATCTGTAGAACAAAATATAGGGAAGCAGGGTGCTCTCACGTGCTACCTCGTGACCCCTTGGCTGAAGCTTTAACAGACAAACACCCAAATCCCCATCACGTGACAGCACGTGATACTTCAAAGTATTCAATACTTTTGACTGAATAAAATAAGGGGAATCAGGGCGCTCTCACGTGTCCACACGTGACCCCTCTCTCCTTAGTGTTTAACACTAGTTTGTAGATTTTGTCCCCAGTGTTTAACACTGATTTTCTTAGTGTTTAACACTAATTTGAAAACTCTGTTCCCAGTGTTCAACACTGATTATCTTTTAGTGTTTAACACTAACTTGTTAATCTTATTCCCAGTGTCCAACGCTGTTGGTCTCTAGTGTTTAACACTAGCTTTAGTCCAATTGGCTAAGTTTCCAGAGGCAAAGCCTCTCCTTCAATGAACCAACAGAGGGCCAATATCCCAAACATGATTGGACTGAGCCCAAGCTGGCCATAAATCCTCAATTCAAACTCAACTGGGCCAATGGGCTCATAATATAATAATTGATCTTAGTTTTCAAATTGGACTGCAGATCACTTAATCTACCTTGGTTTAAGGGTACATTTCTTCACTCCTTTGATACTTGGCGTTGTAATTCTTCAACGTCTTCAAAGAGGTGACGGGTCCCGATGACCACATATTGATACGGACTGTATGGTCCTTAAACTCATGGACTATGAGGTCCTTAACCTTAACCGTAATGTCTTAAAACTAAACGCCGGACTGTGGGGTCCTTAAACCCATGGACTACGAGGTCCTTAACCTTGACCGGAATGTCTTAAAACTAACAACGGACTATAACGTCCTTAACCTTGACCGTGATGTCTTAAAACTAACATCGGACTGTGGAGTCCTTAAATCCACGGACTACGACGTCCTTAACCTTGACCGCAATGTCTTAAAACTAACATTGGACCGTAATGTCCTTAAACTACCTATTGACCGCAATGTCACTAAACTAAATAACAGGGCTCCCCTAATCGCTCTTGTTTCCCCCAATCAGAGCAAAGCTCTATTTGAATTTCAAAATTCAAAATTCAAAGCAACGCTTCGGATTCTTTACGCTGCCCGCAACGCGCCACGTGTCAAAAGCTGATACATCAGCACAGCGCCCAAGGCAGCGCGTCCAATCAGAGCAAAGCTCTATTTAAAACAAAATTAAAGGAAGCAACGCTTCAGTTGCGCAAACGCTGCGCTGCGCGACATGTGTCAGCGCAGATGCGCTGTGCGACACGTGTCAGCGCAGATGCGCTCGTGCAGTTGCGCTGCGCGACACGTGTCAGCGCAGTTGCGCAAGCGCAGTTGCGCTGCGCTCTGCGCTGCTTGACACGTGTCATGCTCTAAGGCGTTTGCACCAAACAGAATTAAATTCTAACAAGATTCTTCTGTTCTTGTTAAAACAAGAAGATTGTCTTCTGTAAAACAGAAACCCTTGGATCAAAGATCCAACGGTGGGGAAAATTCCCCAGATCACTCAGAGAAGGATTTCTTTAACAAATTTAACAAATTTACGGGCACTATATAAAGACCCCTAGACCCCAAATCAAAATCATCAACATTGTGAGAGATTGAGAACTTCAAAACAGAGAGAACTCTGAAGAAATTTCAAGAAAAAAGGTAAAAACCTTCATAGAAGAATTTCTTCTAATAAATCATTGATCTAAGAACAAGATCAATGATCTTCATATAATAATAAGTGCTTTGCACTCTTTTATGAACCACTGGTTCTCTGAAAACAAGAAAAACAAGAAAAACAAGAAAAAACTTGTTTTCTTTGATCTAAATTGGATCAAGAAATCAAACAGTGCTTTGCACATTTTTATGAACCATTGGTTCTGGAATCTTAAAGATTCTCAAGATTATTGAAATAGTGCCTTGCACTTGCAGAAACTGCACTGTTGCGCTCCTGGGTTGGCGCAAGCCACCAGAGAGCGCAATGTGTCCACATCTGAATCACTTGCGCTATGCGCTTTAAGAAAGAGCCTTGCTCTCTGAAATTGGCGCAACTCACCAGAGCGCGTCACGTGTCAGCAGCGCAAGCGCAGCGCACTGGCGCAGCGCATTGCGCTTGCGTGACACGTGTCACCACCACAAGCGCTTGCGCTCAGTGATTAGCGCAAAGCGCCTGACAAATGCAATGCATTTATTTTACTAAAGGGCCAGGCCCAAATCAAATAGACCTAGTAGGCCAAAATAAATTGCAAAGCAATAAATGGGCAGAGCCCAAGTAAAATTGATGCTCTGCATCATTTATAAATGGGCAGAGCCCAAACAAAATTGATGCTCTGCATCCTTTATGGGCAGAGCCCAAACAAAAATAAAAAGTAATGCAATGCATTACTTAAACCAGGGCAAAGCCCTAGCACAGGTCTAATAGGCCAAAAACAAATAAAAGCGTTGAATATTTTTCAACTGGACTTAGCCCAATCATGGCCGTAAGTCCTCAAATTAAATTGACTGAGCACAGCTGCTCTCTTAAATCAATTTACATCCGGTTCGAGGGTACATCTCCGAACTCCTTTGACTCCTATCGTTGTAATCCTTCAACGACGTCAGAGAGGTGACGGGTCCCGACAACCACACATCAACACGGACTGTGGGGTCCTTAAACTCATGGACTTAAGCGTCCTTAAACCAAAAGACGGATTGTGGGATCCTTAAACTCGCGGACTTATGCGTCCTTAAACTAAAACACGGACTGTGGGGTCCTTAAACCCACGGACTCAAGCGTCCTTAAACGGAATATGGACCTCTATGTCCCTAAATTGGAATATGGACCACCATGTCCCTAAACTGGAACATGGACCGCAACGTCCTTAAACTACCTATCGACCGCAACGTCATTAAACTAAATAATAGAGCCAATTGCTCTCTTGTCGGATCCAAACGATCCTGTTAAGTTGACCTTAGTCTCAAATCGGACTAACGTATCCTTAACAAACGTTTAAGTCGATCTTAGCCTAAACATGGCTAACGTATCCTTAAACTAAAACACCAAACCCAAATCTAAGTAAATACGGATTTGGAATAATCCACGTCCTACGGGCGACGGCATCACTTAGTCTCCGTATACAGTCTACGGGCAATCACAAACAAAACAAACACACACGAAACGAAGTAAAATTCTGGAGAAGGAGAAAGTGGCTACCGCGATGCGGTAGCGTAATTAACTGCAGGGGCTTGCACCTGCAGGGAAGAGCGTCCCCACAATCAAAAACCCCTCGAATGAGGGGGAATCTGACGAAGTCTGCTATATCGGCCACGTACGTCTAAACCTCGGATACAAGGTGCCATATATCAACTTGGCATCTTCGGAGAGGTGGACGGATAAAACCAAATAGCATCTGCCCCGAATCTCAGCGTCAGGACTTCGCAGTCTTGTCCGCCGCCTTTCAGAGGGGAACAGATTTTGGCACGCCCGGTGGGACCTTTTCCTCTTTCCACTCCATACTTCGTGTGTCGTATTCGCGAACGAATCGCGGTTTGTTAATGGTTGCCTTTGGATTTTAAGTTACTAAGATTTGGTCTTTTGCCTGGCGCAGAAATCAAGCATCAATGGCCTCTACCTGTTCGAAGTGCTCCAACTGCAGTTGCAACTCGCGTCCTGCCTCGACTGGGGGCATAACCTATGGGCCCCAAGCGGCCTCTTTGTTCACCATGCCCGTGGAGCAGATTACTCAAGCCACCACGGGGTTGTTTTTCGGAACTATGCTTCCGCCAACAAGCTTCAGCACCCCCGTGCCCGTACAAGAAGCTCCTAAGAAGTCGGTCTTCGATCGACTTACAGTTACTGTGGTCCCTCTCAACGGGTCGCCCAACACCAGTGCCTCGGTCTTCTCCAGACTGGGACAAAACTCCTGCAGGCCCACAATGAAGCTTGCAGTCCCAGAAAAGGTCATTGTTCCCCTCCGAACGGCGGCGCACAGGACTGCGAAGTCCTGGCGCTGAGATTCGGGGCAGATGCTATTTAGTTTTATCCGTCTACCTCTCCGAAGATGCCAAGTTGATTTATGGCACCGTGTATCGGAGGTTTAGACGGATGCGGCCGATGTAGCAGACTTTGTCAGATTCCCCCTCGCTTGAGGGGTTTTTGATTGTGGGGACGCTCTTCCCTGCAGGCGCAAGCCCCTGCAGTTAATTACGCTACCGCATCGCGGTAACAACTTTCTCCTTCTCCAGAATTTCACTTCGTGTCGTGGGTGTTTGTGGTTGCCCGTGGATTGTATACGGAGACTGAGTAATGCCGTCGTCCGTAGGACGTGGATTAGTCCAAATCCGTATTTACTAAGATTTGGGTTTGGTGTTTTCAGTTTAAGGATGCATTAGTCGCGTTGCGACTAAGATCAACTTAAACGTTCGTTAAGGATACGTTAGTCCTGTTTTAGACTAAGATCCACTTAACGTAGTGATTAATTTAATGTATGGCCATCGGGACTCGTCACCTCTCTGACGTCGTTGAGGAATTACAACGACGGATGTCAAAGGAGTTCGGAGATGTACCCTCGAACCAGAGTTGATTGGGAGTTTTATAATCCATTTAAATGTTTAAGGATACGTTAGCCGTGTTTGGGGCTAAGATCAACTTAAACGGGACCGTTTAGATCCGGCAAAAGAGCGATTGGCTCTATTGTTCTAGTTTAGGGACGTAATGGTCCATTATTAGTTTAGGGACATCTCGGTCTGTCGCCAGTTTAAGGACGTAGTGGTCCGTCATTAGTTTAGGGACGTTTCGGTCCAACACCAGTTTAGGGACGTAGTGGTCCGATATTAGTTTAGGGACGTCTCGGTCCGATATTAGTTTAGGGACGTTTCGGTCCGATATTAGTTTAGGGACGTTTCGGTCCACGAGTTTAAGGACCCCGCAGTCCATATAGGTGTGTGGTCGTTGGGACCCGTCACCTCTTTGACGTCGTTGAGGAATTACAACGATGGATGTCAAAGGAGTTCAGAGATGTACCCTCGAACCGGTTGTGAATTGATTTAGGAGAGCTATTTTGCTCAATCAATTTAATTTAAGGACTTACGGCCAGAATTGGGCTAAGTCCAGTTGAAAATGTTTGGCATTTTTATTTGTTTTTGCATTGCATTTCTTTTTTATTTTTATTTGGGCTTTGCCCAGAAAGGATGCAAAGCATCAATTTGTTTTGGGCTCTGCCCCTTTTTATTGTATTGCAATTTAATTTGGCCTACTAGGCCCCTCTGATTTGGGTCTGGCCCTTCAGTAAAATGCATTGCATTTGTCAGGCGCTTTGCGCCAATCACTGAGCGCAAGCGCTTGTGGTGAGGACACGTGTCATGCTCTGGTGAGCGCAAGCGCAACAGCGCAGTGCGCTGCGCTAGTGCGCTGTGCTGTTGCGCTGCTGACACGTGGCGCGCTCTGGTGAGTTGCGCCCGTTCCAGAGAGCGAAGCTCTATTTCAAGGCGCGTAGCGCAAGTTGTTCTGCAGCTGACACGTGGCGCGCTCTGGTGAGTTGCGCCAGTTCCAGAGAGCAAAGCTCTATTTCAAGGCGCGTAGCGCAAGTTGTTCTGCAGCTAACACGTGGCGTTCTCTCAGGAGCGCAACAGCGCAGTTTAGAAGTGCAAAGCACTAAGAATCTTTTTAGATTCCAGAACAGAAGTGCAAAGCACTATTTGTTTTCTTTGATCTAATTAGGATCAAAGAAAAATGAGTTTTTCTCTTTATTTCAAGAACCAGAGGTTCATAAAAGTGCAAAGCACTATTTTTTTATTTTATTATTTTTTTTTGTTTTAAAGAACCAGTGGTTCATACGAGTGCAAAACACTATTTTTATTTTCTTCTTTGTTTTAAAGAACCAGTGGTTCATACGAGTGCAAAGCACTATTTTTATTTATTTTTATTTTCTTTTTTGTTTTAAAGAACCAGTGGTTCATACGAGTGCAAAGCACTATTTATTATGTGAAGATCATTGATCAATGATTTATCAAAAGAGATTTCTTTTCTCTCGTGAAGGTTTTTACCTTCTTCTTGAAATTTTTCTCAGAGTTCTCTCTGTTTGAAGCTCTTGATTTTTTTTTTTCAAGAAATGTTGATATGCCTTCTCTTCTCTTCTTGGCTCCTATTTATAGGAGAAGGAAAATAATCAATTTGTTTAGCAAATCTCTCATTGAAAGATTTGATTTGATCGTTGAGAGATTTGATTTATATTTATCATTAATCTGGGCCTTTAGATCATTCAGTGAATTTTATTCACCGTGGATTTTAAATCCAAAAGATATTCCATTTGTTATTCTGGTGAGATTTTCAAGGAAATCTTTCCTTGTTCAAGATTTTTCCATAAATTGATGATTTTTAATCATCTTTGGATCTTTAATCCAACGGTTCCCATAATCCTTTTCCATTTGGAAAGATTTAGAAGCTTTTAGAATTTTAATTCTATTTCGAAAGATTTTTAGAGAAATTTAGAATTTTAATTCTACTAATCTGCAAGGCTTTCAAAGCCTGTCACGTGCTGGCACGTGACCCTTGGTCACGTGTGCACGTGACCCCAAAATTGGTTCCTTTAACAGTCGCTTGTTCATATTGTTGTTTTAACCATCACGTGTCAACACGTGACCATTGGTCACGTGTGAGCACGTGATATTTCATTGAGATAACTTCTGATTTTTAATCAGGGAACAGATTTTAGAATTTAATTCTATTCATTATTTTAGAGGCCTTAAGAGCCCATCATGTGTCTGCACGTGGCCCATGGTCACGTGTGAGCACGTGATGCCCCATTGGGGTCTTTTCTAAGTTTTTATTATATCTTCTAACTCCTCCAGCGGATTCTTAAAAGCCCATCACATGTGAACACATAATGCCTCATAACTTTTGATCCCGGATGAATTATGAAGCCCATAATATATCAAATCGAAGGGTTTTTCGAGACGCTTTCAATACAATCAGAATTTATCCGTTTCTCCTTCGGGAGTTTGTCAAAAAATAGCCCGGAAGATACTGGTTCGTATTTCCTTAAGCGTATCGCTGCCATTTGATACCTTGGACTCTTTTGTGCAGAAATTTTTGGCGGGAACAAATGCCCCCCACTACTTTGCCCACGTAAGTATGTACGTGGGTGAAGTAGTGCAGAGTTATGCAGAGTTATGCATGGCGTATGACCAGTTTTGGGTTGATGTATCACTTTCAGAATCTTGATCTGAGAAGATAACGAGCGGACACAAGCGTCGTCATTTATCATTGACTCAAATCTCAACTCTTAAGGGATATAGTTCCAACCCTTAACTCCATGAGCCGCATCCTTCTATTTCTTTTTTTTTGTCTCACTCTGGCGTGGAGTTGTTCACACGCTTATGAGTAAGTTCTCCATTTCAGTGGCATGTAGCTTTGGAAAGTGTGGCCCATAGATGGTCGGCCCATCTTGACTTCTTTGCAGGGCAGTGATGGCTTAGGAGACAGGTGTAGGATCTGCCACCTAAGGCTTTTCAACTTTACGAGCCGTGAGGGTCTTATAAAGACTTTTCTCCCTACGAGTCGTGAGGATCTCGTAGGTGTATTTTCTCCTAGGGAATCGTGAGGATTCCTAATTGTGTTTTCTCTTATAAGTCGTAAGGATCCTATAAGAGAGTTTTCCTTCTTACGAGTCAAGAGGACCCGTAAGCGGTTGTTTCCCTCCTTATCGAGATTCGACTTTGGAGAGTGTGACCCGTGGATAGTATGCAAGAGACCGTTTTGAGCCGACTTGCAGGGTCCCAGTGCTTAGGAAACAGGTTTTTTAATCCCTACTGCCTAAGGCTTTATCTCACGAGTCGAGACGAATCGAGAAAATCTCGCAAAGACATCAATTTCCTCACGAGTCGAAACGGATCGAGCAGATCTCGCAAGAACATCTTAACGTCGCATTTAACCTCTGCTCTTTACGACAGAAGCCCGTTAAGGTTGGTGGTACTTAGGGTTTTGGCCATCGTACCATCGCATAAGCTGATATAGTCCTCGATAGGCAATCGTGCTGTTCGAGTAGCCATGCGACTGCCGTGTCTCTGATCCTTTCGGGGGCTGGACAAGACGTCTTCAAGCAATCCTCCTTAGCAGTTTGACCGTCAGAAGAGCAAGCGCTAGGAATTTGCCATGCCGCTTTTTACTTGAGGTTAGGCTCATTTTGGAGAGCCCCGATGAGTCATAACCACTCCGCGCTGGTGTGGGGATGATCTCCGATAGTCTTTCGGGCTTTATATGAGTTGCCGTTAAGACCCTGAAGCTAGGAATTTGGCCTTTGCTTCGTTTGCTGGCATTGCGTCTGCTGTATCGAGACGAATGTTGCGGTGGGAACTAGGGATTTTGCCGTGGCTCCGTTTGTTTGATGACGTTACGTCTGCTGTGTCGAGACGAACGTTGGGGTGACATCTCGTCTGCTGTATCGAGACGGACGTCGAAGTGGTGACCACTCCACACTGGTGCGAGATGATCTCTGATTGTCTTTCCGGTTTTATATGACTTGCCGTTAAGACCCTGAAGCTAGGAATTTAGCCTTCGCTTCGTTTGCTGGCATTGCGTCCTCTGTATCGAGACGAATGTCGTGGTCGTCTCTAGGTTACTGGTGAACCGCCGAGGTTTGGAACTAGGGATTTTGCCGTGGCTCCGTTTGTTTGATGACGTTACGTCTGCTGTGTCGAGACGAACGTTGGGGTGACATCTCGTCTGCTGTATCGAGACGGACGTCGAAGTGGTGACCACTCCACACTGGTGCGAGATGATCTTCGATAGTCTTTCGGGCTTTATATGAGTTGCCGTTAAGACCCTGAAGCTAGGAATTTAGCCTTCGCTTCGTTTGCTGGCATTGCGTCCTCTGTATCGAGACGAATGTCGCGGTGGGGACTAGGGATTTTACCGTGGCTCCGTTTGTTTGATGACGCTACGTCTGCTGTGTCGAGACGAACGTTGGGGTGACATCTCGTCTGCTGTATCGAGACGGACGTCGAAGTGGTGACCACTCTACACTGGTGCGAGATGATCTCCGATTGTCTTTCCGGTTTTATATGACTTGCCGTTAAGACCCTGAAGCTAGGAATTTAGCCTTCGCTTCGTTTGCTGGCTTTGCGTCCTCTGTATCGAGACGAATGTCGTGGTTGTCTCTAGGTTACTGGTGAACCGCCGAGGTTTGGAACTAGGGATTTTGCCGTGGCTCCGTTTGTTTGATGACGTTGCGTCTGCTGTGTCGAGACGAACGTTGGGGTGACATCTCGTCTGCTGTATCGAGACGGACGTCGAGGTTGTCTCTAGGTTGCTGGTGAACCGCCGAGGTTTGGAACTAGGGATTTTGCCGTGGCTCCATTCGTTTGATGACGTTACGCCTGCTGTGTCGAGACGAACGTCAAGGTGGTGACCACTCTGTGCTGATGCGAGATGATCTCCGATTGTCTTTCCGGTTTTATATGAGTTACCGTAAAGACGTTGAAACTAGGAATGTGGCCTTCGCTTCGTTTGCTTACACTGCGTCTGGTATATTGAGACGAATGCTGAGGTGGAGCTGGGATTTTGCCATCACTCCGCTTTGTTTCGACCATGTGGTCTTTTGTTAACTTTGCATGTACACCCCGCTGGGCTGCGAAGGAACGCCGTTGTTGACATTGCGTCTGTTGTAACGAGACGAATGCTAAGGTGGAGTTGGGATTTTGCCGTTACTCCGCTTTGTTTCGACCGTGAGGTCTTTTGTTGACGTTGCATCTGCCTCCAGCTGGACTGCGGAGGAACGCTGTTGTTGACATTGCGTCTACTGTATCGAGACGAATGCTGAGGTGAAGCTGGGATTTTGCCATCGCTCCGCTTGATGGTGTAACATCTGTGTCCTGTTGGAATGAGGAGGCACACCGTTGTTGGTCTCCAGGCTGTAGACGTGGCCATTGAGATTTGGAACTATGGACTTTGTCGTGGTTCCGTTTCGTTGCGATTCTGAGGTCAGTTGTTGATGTCATGTCTGCATCTAGTTGGAGTGAGGAGAAACATCGTGTCTGTAATATTGCGACAAATGTCGAGATGGTCTCTAGGTTATCTATGAACCGTCGAGATTTGACTTCGCTTTCTGGTGGAGCCTGTTGGGAAGGTATTGTTCCCTTTTTATCTGTGCCCCTGGATTGTATACAGGGCTCGATGTGATTTCACCTGTAGGGCAAAAAGTTTTATTCTTTCATTTTTTATATTCTTTCCGCGATGCTCTATCATTTCAGCTTTTATATCGCGAAGGTCGCGATTGCCCAATCGTTTCGGCTATTTTTCGCGGTGCCCAATCATTTCGGCTGTTTATTTTATTTTTACTCGCTACTTTTTATTGCGAGTTGCCCAATCATTTCGACTGTTTATTTTATTTTTACTCGCTGTTTTTTTTTTATTGCGAGTAGGGAATTTGGGGTCTGATACCAATCTTGGCATCAGCATCGCTGCGACTGGAATATTGCCAGGAGCGAATCATCATTTGCCGTAAAAGGACTTGGAATTTGATATCGGTCTAGGCATCAGCATCGCTACAACTGGGATATTGCCAGGAGCGAATCATCATCTGCCATGAAAGGACTTGGAATTTGATATCGGTCTAGGCATCAGCATCGCTACAACTGGGATATTGCCAGGAGCGAATCATCATCTGCCATGAAAGGACTTGGAATTTGATACCGATTTAGGCATCGGCATCGCTACAACTGGAATATTTCCAGGAGCGAATCATCATTTGCCTCTGTCGATGTTGAACAAAGGTGGCTTAGTAAACAGGGTTAAGGGTCCTGTCGGCTAAGGCTTTTGACTTCATGAGCCGTAAGGGTCTCACAAAGGTATTTCTCCCTACAAGTCGTGAGGATCTTGCAGGTGTGTTTTCTTCTTGGGAATCGTGAGGATTCCTAAGTGCATGTTCTCTTGTAAGTCGTAAGGATCTTACAAAAGGGTTTTCTCCTTATAAGTCGAGAGGACTTACAAGTGTTGTTTGCTGTACAAGCATATCCCTAGTCACGGATGGGACTTTGTTAGGGAAATATTTATTTGCGCCCGTGGATTGTATACAAGGGTCAGTATGAGCCGCTTGTAGGGCAATATCGAAGGTTGTGGGGGTTGCTTAAGAACAGGTTAAGGTTTCTGTAACTTAAGACTTTCAAATCTTATGAGCCGTGAGGGTCGCATAAGAGAATTCTCCTTACGAGTCGTGAGGATCTCGCAAGTGTATTTTCTCCTTAGGAATCGTGAGGATGCCCAAGTGTGTTGCTCCCTTGTGAGTCGTAAGGATCTCACGCGGGTGGTTTCTCCTTACAGGGTCGAGAGGATCCTATAAGTGTTTCTTTAACGAGGTTGCGCCCTTTCGGGTTTTCACAAACACTCGCCGGTAGCCCTGTTGTTTTTACTCACGGAGCCCTTTCGGGTTTTCATCCGTGTCCTTTTTGCTTATGGACATACCTTTATTATTTTTTTTTTCTTCTTTTTTTTTTCTTTTTTTTTTTTTACGAGGTCGCGCCCTTTCGGGTTTTCACGAACACTCGCCGGTAGCCCTGCTGTTTTTACTCACAGAGCCCTTTTTGCTTATGGACATACCTTTATTATTATTTTTTTCTTCTTCTTTTTTTCTTTTTTTTTTACGAGGTCGCGCCCTTTCGGGTTTTCACGAACACTCGCCGATAGCCCTGCTGTTTTTACCCACGGAGCCCTTTCGGGTTTTCATCCGTGCCCATTTTGCTTGTGGACGTACGGTTTTTTTTTTCATCAGCCTGAGAATGCTGCGGTAGTAGTTTAAAAAAACATTTCGGTCATTTGCAAGTTTTAGGACATTGCGGTCCATCATTAGTTTAAGGACATCTCGGTCCGTTGTTAGTTTAAGGACGTTTCGGTCCGTTGTCGCCGTATTTGAGGCGAATATCTAGTTTATTGACTTTTCGGTCTATGAGTTTTTCTCCATGAATGAACATGATGCCCCCGGCGTATCCATCTTCTTCGGAGCGTGCGGTTGTGGCGGACTCACCTTCCAGTTCTCAGACAGCGCAAACTTGCCCTGTTAGTATTGGTCTTCAACCCAGTTTTTGAAGACGTAGCAGTCCTCGATCAGGTGACCTACTGTTTGGTGGTAAGGGCAATAGTTAGGATTATTAACATCGCCTGGCCGCAACGGACGTTTTGGAGCCGGCAGATTGATGAGTCTGTTACACACTGCCAGCTCGAACAGTCCCCTTGTTTTGTCTTGCGGAAACGAGTAAGGACGTTTCAACTTTTCCTGAAGGGATTGCCACTTGTTGCTTTGGCAAGCAACCAGTCTAGGGTCACCTGATTGTTAGTGAGCGCTGGCGACGAGGGCCTTTTTTCCTTTTCTTTTATCCTTTTTGTTCGCTCCGTTGTTTGCAGGGCCGGGATTCTTTCCGAGTAGCATGCGATTGCACGGCTGAACGTTCTCATAGCTTCTCAATTCCTTTATTTTTGAAATAGATTCCCCGAGGGAAGAGTTGGGGATAGCTTCTTCGTCAGAGTTTCTACCAAAGGTGATAATTTGCGATACCTTAGAGTCGGCTATATGGCAATCGTCGGCGACTCTTTTGCGCTCATATATCGCATTTTTTCGATGTCCACAAGCTTCACACTTTGTCCCGTCGAAATGTTGCTTTTGAGCGACATACCCTTGCCACCAACAGTTAAAGGATTCGCAGTCTTCGGTAGGATGTATGATCTTCTGATGATATAAACAGAAGTTAGGGTGCATCTCTGCCTCAGCGAGAGTATTTTCTTCAGAGGGCGGTAGCTTCATTCCTACTGACAGAGCTTTGGCGAACCTTTTCCTCGTCTTGAATTTGTTTTTACCCGCAGTGTATGGCTTTTGATTTGACGGGAATGCCTTGGCTCTTTCCAGTATGGACATTTCATGCTCTTGATTGGCTTTTGCTTTCAGACGAATTTCATTTAGGAAGGCATCGATCAAATCGTCTGACGGCTGCGGAATTTCTGTTTCAGGGTCCGCCCTCGTTTTCTCGGCGCAAGGAGCCTCTTTATTATCTGCCAATGAGTGAGAGATCACATGACAAGTTGCCCCCGGCGTGTTTGTCTTCTTTGGAGTATGCGGCTGTGGTGGGTTCACCTTCCAGCTTTCAGACAACGTGAACTTGCCTTGTAGGTATTGATCCTCGATCCATCCCTTAAAGACGAAACAATCCTCAATCGGGTGACTTACCGTTTGGTGGTAAGGGCAATAATTGGGATTATTAAGATCGCCTGGCTGCGACAGACGCTTTGGACTCGGCAGATTGATGAGTCTGTTACGCACTGCCAGCTCAAACAGTCTTCTCGTTTTATTCTGAGGAAACGAGTAAGAACGTCCTAGCCTCTCTTCGAGGGATGGGCGTGGACGCGCGTTGTTTTGGCGAACGACCGGCTTTGAGTTGCTCGACTGTTGTTGAGAATTGGCGACGACGATCGCTTTCCCTTTTCCTTTCTCATCTCGGGAATCTGATTTTGGAGGAGACGGTCTATGGCCCATCTGGTCCATTTAGGCTAATTTGTCGATCAAGGCCTGGAAGGTGGTCGTCCTGAAGAACATCATGAATTGCGAGATGGTCGCCTGCGGATCGAGAGTGCCCACAAACATGCCTACCGCAGGTGCCTCTTCTATGCGTTGTTCGCATTTCGACCATAGGTTCCGCCATCGTGTTGCGTATTGAACCCACGTTTCGCTTGGCCTTATCCTGGCATTTATTAGTGCTGTTATCGGGGTGCGTTCACTAGCACTCGCGAATCTTTGTGTAAACAGCAGTTCCATCTCTGCAAATATTTTGACAGAGTCGTTAGGTAGCTCCGAATACCATTCAAAGGCTGTTTCTGCTAAGCTGCCGACGAATTGACGTAGCAACAATTTGTCATCTCCTCCAGTATTGCCGCATAAGGCCCTGAATTGAGCGACATGCTGATGCGGATTCCCTGTCCCTTTATATACGTGGAATTTAGGGATCGTATATCCTGGCGGGTAACTGATTTGGTCATACCAGCCCGGATACGGTCGTCCGGTTCTAACAATTTGCTCAGCCGCTTCATTCGCCTGATGAACCCGGATCTGCTGAGCTATATATTCGTCTAGGTCAACTTTGGAGATTGCCTCCTCTTTGGCTGTTGACAGAGCCGGCGGAGGATTTGAAGTTTCTCCCCTGTCGCCTTCAAGGACGATCGGAGGATCTTCAGCAGGAGGGTCCGGCTGTAACATCATCCCTACCATATCTTGGAAGAGGAGCGCCATCTGTTTTATGTTAGCTGCTTGCTCTGCAGCTTCTTTGTCCCTCTTTTCGAGGACTCTGCGTAAAAAGTCAGCGTCGGTTTCTTGTTCTTGACGCTCATCCGAAGACGTTTCAGAGCTTTCTTTTGGCTCAGTGAGTGCAGCCATTGTAGTCATCATTTCCTGAAGCTTTTGTTGTTGCTCCTGGGCTTTCGTCACGAATCGGGTGAGCGGTCGGTGGCCCGTAGAAGTGCGGCTTTCCTCCTTTCCAGAAGCCATATAAACAGTGTGCACCACCATGCCCCCAGACTTGGGGCGTTTGTGTTCGGTGTCTTTGCGATTTGCCGAAGACATAGGGGCTTTTTGCGGCCTCCTTTTTTGAGTGGTTGGAGTTAAGGGAGCCGTTGTGGCGGGCACCCAAGTAGCCGTCATTCTTTGTGGCTTGACAGAGTAGTCCTTCTCCTGCCGAACTTTCATCTTTTTCTGTCGGCGGGGATAGTCTTGATCAATCACCGACTCCTGGACCTGTCGCCAGACCTTGTAAATTTTAGAGGACAGCCGTTGAGGAGGCTGCTCCAGCTTCTTCTCTTGAGTATTCTCCACATGTGAAGGAGTTCTCTTCAGCACTGCAGTAGGAGAGTTTCTGCACACCTTGTTTAGCAATTCAAAACTGTTCCCGGTTGGAACAGCAACATCGATCCCCACCGTTGGAGCTGGCGGAATTATCCCAGAGGGGGAGTTGCCCCCAGCCTTCCTCACTCGGCGCCAGTGGCGACGTCGAGCGTGTCTTGCGGATGGAGTTATTTCAGCTATAAGGGTGACTTCGTCGTGTCTCCTGTTTTGAGGAGAGACTATTATTGGTGCTAGCCTATCGAAGGCTGACACCCGTTGAGAAGTAATGTCTAATCTGTCAAAGACAGACCTCTGGGTAGGGGAAGCAGCTTTGAGGACCTCGCCTGGAGCAGCAACTGGAATGGCCAGCCTTATAAAAACTGACTTTTTGGAAGGAGGAGCCTTTCCAATGATTTCTTCCGCTTGAGCCGGGATAGCTATCCGCTTTGGGATGGCAGCTTCGGGTACCACGGGCTTGTAGACGTTCTGGCCTAGTCTGTTGGAAACTGAGGTATTGAAGTTGGGTGACCCGTTGAGAGGGGTCGCGGCAGTGGCGAGTCGATCAAAGACCGGCTTCTTTGGAGCTTCTTGCGATGTTATTGGGGCATCGAAGCTTATCAATGGGAGCATAGTCCCGAAGAATAATCCAGCAGTGGCCTGAGTTACTTGCTCCACTGGCATCTTGAAAAGGGAGGCCGCTTGGGGCCCATAAGTCACTCCTCCAGCAATGACGGAGCGAGAGTTGCAGCTGCAGGCGGTGCAGTTCGAAGCCATCGATCTTCTGTTTTCTGCATGGAGAAAGACACCAAATCTAAGTACTTTGAATCCACAAGCAACCACAGCAAACCGCGATTTGTTCGCGAACACGACACACGAAGTGTGGAGTGGAAAGAGGAAGAGGTCCCACCGGGCGTGCCAGAATCTGTTCCCCTCCGAACGGCGGTGCACAGGACTGCGAAGTCCTGGCGCTGAGATTCGGGGCAGATGCTATTTGGTTTTATCCGTCTACCTCTCCGAAGATGCCAAGTTGATTTATGGCACCGTGTATCGGAGGTTTAGACGGATGCGGCCGATGTAGCAGACTTTGTCAGATTCCCCCTCGCTTGAGGGGTTTTTGATTGTGGGGACGCTCTTCCCTGCAGGCGTAAGCCCCTGCAGTTAATTACGCTACCGCATCGCGGTAACAACTTTCTCCTTCTCTAGAATTTCACTTCGTGTCGTGGGTGTTTGTGGTTGCCCGTGGATTGTATACGGAGACTGAGTAATGCCGTCGTCCGTAGGACGTGGATTAGTCCAAATCCGTATTTACTAAGATTTGGGTTTGGTGTTTTCAGTTTAAGGATGCATTAGTCGCGTTGCGACTAAGATCAACTTAAACGTTCGTTAAGGATACGTTAGTCCTGTTTTAGACTAAGATCCACTTAACGTAGTGATTAATTTAATGTATGGCCATCGGGACTCGTCACCTCTCTGACGTCGTTGAGGAATTACAACGACGGATGTCAAAGGAGTTCGGAGATGTACCCTCGAACCAGAGTTGATTGGGAGTTTTATAATCCATTTAAATGTTTAAGGATACGTTAGCCGTGTTTGGGGCTAAGATCAACTTAAACGGGACCGTTTAGATCCGGCAAAAGAGCGATTGGCTCTATTGTTCTAGTTTAGGGACGTAGTGGTCCATTATTAGTTTAGGGACATCTCGGTCTGTCGCCAGTTTAAGGACGTAGTGGTCCGTCATTAGTTTAGGGACGTTTCGGTCCAACGCCAGTTTAGGGACGTAGTGGTCCGATATTAGTTTAGGGACGTCTCGGTCCGATATTAGTTTAGGGACGTTTCGGTCCGATATTAGTTTAGGGACGTTTCGGTCCAATATTAGTTTAGGGACGTTTCGGTCCACGAGTTTAAGGACCCCACAGTCCATATAGGTGTGTGGTCGTTGGGACCCGTCACCTCTTTGACGTCGTTGAGGAATTACAACGATGGATGTCAAAGGAGTTCAGAGATGTACCCTCGAACCGGTTGTGAATTGATTTAGGAGAGCCATTTTGCTCAATCAATTTAATTTAAGGACTTACGGCCAGAATTGGGCTAAGTCCAGTTGAAAATGTTTGGCATTTTTATTTGTTTTTGCATTGCATTTCTTTTTTATTTTTATTTGGGCTTTGCCCAGAAAGGATGCAAAGCATCAATTTGTTTTGGGCTCTGCCCCTTTTTATTGTATTGCAATTTAATTTGGCCTACTAGGCCCCTCTGATTTGGGCCTGGCCCTTCAGTAAAATGCATTGCATTTGTCAGGCGCTTTGCGCCAATCACTGAGCGCAAGCGCTTGTGGTGAGGACACGTGTCATGCTCTGGTGAGCGCAAGCGCAACAGCGCAGTGCGCTGCGCTAGTGCGCTGTGCTGTTGCGCTGCTGACACGTGGCGCGCTCTGGTGAGTTGCGCCCGTTCCAGAGAGCGAAGCTCTATTTCAAGGCGCGTAGCGCAAGTTGTTCTGCAGCTGACACGTGGCGCGCTCTGGTGAGTTGCGCCAGTTCCAGAGAGCAAAGCTCTATTTCAAGGCGCGTAGCGCAAGTTGTTCTGCAGCTAACACGTGGCGTTCTCTCAGGAGCGCAACAGCGCAGTTTAGAAGTGCAAAGCACTAAGAATCTTTTTAGATTCCAGAACAGAAGTGCAAAGCACTATTTGTTTTCTTTGATCTAATTAGGATCAAAGAAAAATGAGTTTTTCTCTTTATTTCAAGAACCAGAGGTTCATAAAAGTGCAAAGCACTATTTTTTTATTTTATTATTTTTTTTTGTTTTAAAGAACCAGTGGTTCATACGAGTGCAAAGCATTATTTTTATTTTCTTCTTTGTTTTAAAGAACCAGTGGTTCATACGAGTGCAAAGCACTATTTTTATTTATTTTTATTTTCTTTTTTGTTTTAAAGAACCAGTGGTTCATACGAGTGCAAAGCACTATTTATTATGTGAAGATCATTGATCAATGATTTATCAAAAGAGATTTCTTTTCTCTCGTGAAGGTTTTTACCTTCTTCTTGAAATTTTTCTCAGAGTTCTCTCTGTTTGAAGCTCTTGATTTTTTTTTTCAAGAAATGTTGATATGCCTTCTTTTCTCTTCTTGGCTCCTATTTATAGGAGAAGGAAAAGAATCAATTTGTTTAGCAAATCTCTCATTGAAAGATTTGATTTGATCGTTGAGAGATTTGATTTATATTTATCATTAATCTGGGCCTTTAGATCATTCAGTGAATTTTATTCACCGTGGATTTTAAATCCAAAAGATATTCCATTTGTTATTCTGGTGAGATTTTCAAGGAAATCTTTCCTTGTCCAAGATTTTTCCATAAATTGATGATTTTTAATCATTTTTGGATCTTTAATCCAACGGTTCCCATAATCCTTTTCCATTTGGAAAGATTTAGAAGCTTTTAGAATTTTAATTCTATTTCGAAAGATTTTTAGAGAAATTTAGAATTTTAATTCTACTAATCTGTAAGGCTTTCAAAGCCTGTCACGTGCTGGCACGTGACCCTTGGTCACGTGTGAGCACGTAACCCCGAAATTGGTTCCTTTAACAGTCGCTTGCTCATATTGTTGTTTTAACCATCACGTGTCAACACGTGACCATTGGTCACGTGTGAGCACGTGATATTTCATTGAGATAACTTCTGATTTTTAATCAGGGAACAGATTTTAGAATTTAATTCTATTCATTATTTTAGAGGCCTTAAGAGCCCATCATGTGTCTGCACGTGGCCCATGGTCACGTGTGAGCACGTGATGCCCCATTGGGGTCTTTTCTAAGTTTTTATTATATCTTCTAACTCCTCCAGCGGATTCTTAAAAGCCCATCACATGTGAACACATAATGCCTCATAACTTTTGATCCCGGATGAATTATGAAGCCCATAATATATCAAATCGAAGGGTTTTTCGAGACGCTTTCAATACAATCAGAATTTATCCGTTTCTCCTTCGGGAGTTTGTCAAAAAACAGCCCGGAAGATACTGGTTCGTATTTCCTTAAGCGTATCGCTGCCATTTGATACCTTGGACTCTTTTGTGCAGAAATTTTTGGCGGGAACAGTCATTCCAAAAAGGATAGCCAAACCTGCTCCTGAAGCCGTCAAGGCGGCTTCTCCTGCTAAGAGATCGGTCTTTACAAGGTTGACCGTCCTAACTCCTGCTTCTACTGCTCAAAAGACATCAGTCTTTAACAGGCTGACGCCGGCAACAGCCCCACACCTGAACAGGGGGAAAGAGGAAGCTGTTTCTGTCTCTGAACCAGTACCGACAACTCGTCGCGCCCGACGACGCCACTGGCGCCGGGTAAGGAAGACTGGGGGCAACCCCCCCTCTGGGATAACTCCTCCAGCCCCAACGGTTGATGTTAACGCTGCTGTTCCAACTGGGAACAGCTTTGAGTTGCTGAACAGGGTACGCAGAAACTCGCCAACCGCGGTGCTCAAAAGGTCTCCTCCACCGGTAGAGATCGCCGTGGAAGCAGAAAAGCCGGAGCGGTCTCCTCAATCACTGTCCTCCAGGATCTATAAGACATGGCGACGAGTTCGAGAATCTGTGATTGATCCTAATTTGTCTCGCCAACAGAAGAAGTCGAAAGGTTGGTAAGAAGAAAATCCCCCGATCAAGCAACGAAAGTTGACGACCACTTGGGTGCCCAAAGCAACGGCCCCCTCGACTTCAACGGCCCATAAGAGAAGAGGGCCAGAGAAAGTCCCTACACCTGTGGCGAATATCAAAGGTGGTGAACTAAAACGCCCTAAGTCCGGGGGCATCGTAGTTTATACCGTCTACATGGCGTCTGGTAAAGAGGACAGTCGCATATCGATGGGTCATCGACCGCTTACACGGTCAGTGACCAAAGCGCAGGAGCAGCAGCAGAAGCTCCAAGAGATGATGAATGCTATGGCCGCATTTACTGGGCCCAAAGAAAACCCTGAAACGTCTTCGGATGAACGCCAGGAGCAAGAAACTGACGCCGAATTCCTTCGTTGAATATTGGAGAAGAAGGATAAAGAGGCTGCTGAACAAGCAGCCAACATAAAGCGTATGGGCCTCCTATTCCAAGATATGGTGAGGATGATGATCCAACAAGATCCTCTGGCCGAAGATCCCCCGATCGTCCTTGAAGACGATAGGGGAGAAACGTCGAATCCTCTACCAGCTCTGTCAACAGCTAAGGAGGAGACAATCTCCAAAGCTGACTTAGACGAGTACATATCCCAACAAATACGGGTTCATCACGCGACTGAAGCAGCCGGCCAGGTCGTGAAAACAGGACGACCATATCCGAGCTGGTACGACCAGATCAAGTACTCGCCGGGCTACACAATTCCCAAATTCCATGTCTATAAGGGGACGGGCAATCCTCACCAGCATGTTGCCCAGTCTAGGGCACTCTGCGGCAAACCGGCGGTGATGATAAACTGTTGCTTCGCCAATTCGTTGGAAGCTTATCAGATACAGCGTTCGAGTGGTACTCTGAGCTCCCGAACGACTCTATCAAAACCTTCACGGAGATGGAGCTGTTGTTTACCCAGCGTTTTGCAAGCGCCAGTGAACGCACCCCGATGACGGCACTGATTAACGCCAGGGTAAAGCCAGGTGAGACATGGGTTCAATATGCTATACGGTGGCGGAACTTATGGTCAAAATGCGAGCAGCGCATTGAGGAAGCTCCTGCAGTGGGTATGTTTGTGGGAACCCTTGATCCACAGGCAACCATCTCGCAATTTATGATGTTCTTCAAACCGACTATCTTCCAGGCCTTGATTGACAAGCTAGCGTAAATGGATCAAATGGGCCATAGACCCCCTCTTCCAAGACCGGACTCCCGAAATGATAAGGGGAAAGGAAAAGCGATCGTTGTCGCTAATGCTCAACAACAGCCGAGCAACTCGAAGCCGGTTGTTCGTCAAAATAATATGCGTCCACAGGTATCCCTTGAGGAGAGACTAGGACGTCTTTACTCGTTTCCCCGAGATAAAACAAGAAGGTTATTCGAGTTGGCGTTGCGCAACCGACTCATAAATCTGCCGGAGCCAAAACGTCCGTTGCAACCAAATGATGTCAATGAGCCCAACTACTGTCCCTATCATCGGGTACTGGGTCATCCGATCGAAGATTGCTATGTCTTCAAAAATTATCTTGAAGACCAGTACCAACAGGGCAAATTCGCATTATCCGATAGATGGAAGGTGAATCCGCTGCAACCTCACACCTCTAAGAGGACAAATATGCCGGGGGCAACGTGCTCTCTCGTCGAGGAAGCCCCATGGGAAGTTGTGCTGTCAGCTAAAACAAAGAGAATGCTGAACGATCTTCAGGCATGCCCAGCGATCAAGTGGAAGAACCCGTTGGAACCGCAGGTCATTAAAGGGATGTTGAAGCCGCGTCCAACTCCAAAAACCAATGATGGTGGACCGAGCACTCGCAACCAGCCGTCAAAATCTTCACAGAAGAAGAAGAAGAAATCCAAGAAGCCTGTGAAGCCTAGCGACAGGCGCACAGACTTACAGAAACAAATTGACGTGCTGGAGGAATACAACCAGAAGGCACGGACTCCCATTACGCTCCAAGAGTTTCTCAACCACGTCTTTCAAAAGGAAGATGAGGAGGAAAGTTCGTCGGATAAGTCTAAGGAATACGTGGCAAGCTACCATATGATCTCCCATTCGTTGACGGACGATGAAGAGACTCCTTGCACTGAAAAGCTGGGGGCAGATCCTGAACCAAAAATTCTGGGGCCATCAGAAGAAGTGATTGACGCATTCCTCAACGAAGCTCGGTTGAAAAGTAAAGCTAATTGGGAACGCGAGACGGCTATATTTGAAAGGGCCAAGCGCCAGCGACTTGACGAAAGAGCTGAGACACTCCCGCTGGAGCAAAATACATCCAATACCGACAAAAGCAAATTCAAGATGAGGAAAAGGTTTGCTAAAGCCGTAACAATGGGCATGAAGCTACCATCCTCCGAAGGAAACACTACTGGTGAAATGGAAATGCACCCCTCCTATTGCTTATATCATCGGAAGATTTCGCACCCCACCGAAGAGTGCAAAGCTTTCGATAGATGGTGGCAAGGATATGTTGCTCATCGACAACATTTTAAGCGGGAAAAGCGTAAAACTCGTCGGGAGCGAGAAAATACGACCGAAGGGCTTAAAAGAACTACCGGCAATTGTCGCATGGTTGACGCCAGGGGATCACAAGTGCTTACATTCGGAAGTGATTCTGATGAAGAGCTGGAGCTTGGCCCTCTTTTTAAAGAGTCAACCTCAGGAAAAGAAGAAGAGCCGAAAGTTTGCGAAAATATCCGGCTGCGTAATCGGACACTGCCTGAAAAGAATCTCGGACCCTCGAACAGAAAGGATAAAGGGAAAGAAAAGGTCTCTGAAGATATCGTCTTAGATGACCAAGTGGTGGAGGAGCTAAGTGCCAAGGACCCGCCGAAGAGGAATAAGGTGGATTACAACGTCTTAGCGCATCTGAGGAAACTACCCTCGCAGCTCAGCATTCTTGACGCCCTTTTGCTATCAAAGGAGGCGAGAGATTCATTAATCAAGGCACTACAGGATCCGGAACAATTCCAAGCTTTCCTGATTGAAGAAAAGATGAAAGATG
Source organism: Agapanthus africanus (assembly GCA_030015575.1). Taxonomy (NCBI): domain Eukaryota; kingdom Viridiplantae; phylum Streptophyta; class Magnoliopsida; order Asparagales; family Amaryllidaceae; genus Agapanthus; species Agapanthus africanus. The sequence continues at coordinate 7,856,581 of CM057340.1, forward strand.
AATTGGAGGAAGTGCACACTGCTGATGTCGCTTTTGGTGATGAAGACCTTCTCCTTGGGACGTGCGAACACAATCGCCCCCTTTATGTCTCAGGATACTGCCACGATATAAAGATAGGAAATATCCTGATCGACAATGGATCCTCCGTTAACCTCCTCAATGTGCGGGTGTTAAAAGAAATCTGCATGAGCATCCAACACCTTGCTCGAGACAAGATCACTAACTCCGGGTTCGACTCCCAGTCATCAAGAACTCTTGGGTCTGTGATACTGACGCTATGCTTCGGGCTACTCATCACAGACATTAAGTTCCACGTCATAGACGCCAAGACATGCTACAATGCTCTGCTCGGCCGACCGTGGTTACACGAGTACAACATCATCCCTTCTATGCAACATCAGTGTATGAAATACGCTAAGGATGGTCTCGAGTATACCGTGGCGGGAGAACTGAATCCGTTTTCCGTGAACGAAGTCCGCAAATATGAAGATGCCAAATACTTCTTACCGGATTTCGAAGACACGGAAAGGTGTCACAAGCCGGAAAACAAAGCTAACGCCACCATCCCTGTTTTCGGGAGTGATACCGAGGAAGAAGAGGAGATAGTTTATTCGGGTCCGCCCCAGTACAACAAGCCAGGGCCACCTGCTCCTACGTTGATCTTTGGTAGCGATTCAGAAGATGAGGTCCATGCTATATTCTCTGCTCGGCTTTCAATACAAACGTTCGTTGACGAAGAGAAAAGTCTACAAGTTGCCATGGTGCCGCCTAAACACCGTAAAGAACTGGATGCACTTGATAGCTACAATGTAGAAGAGCTGCAGACGTTCTATATCCCTCCCAGGCGAGAAGGCGAAAAAGCAATTCTATTCTACCGCTCTGAAGAAACCAGAGTGGAGAAAGAAATCTGGCATGGCGCGGACCCCACGCTTGACAAGCTTCAGCCCATCCGTCTCCCCAGATATTATACAGAAGGCTTGAAGAGGTTGCTGAAACGCAAGGGAATATCCTTCAAGCAGACCGTTCGAAAAGCCAAGTTCTATGACAAAGTCTGGAACGTTCCCGGGACTCAACGCAAACTGCCTAATGGGAGAATGGAAACAATCGGGCTTGGATACATCCGGTCAAAGAAACGAGAGCTACTCCACGGTTGCTACGTCATGTATGACTTTGATGAAGAAGCAGATGCTCAATGGGAAGATGCTAATATGGAACCAGTAAAAGTTCCAGAAACAAAGGTGCCCAGTCCGTCGTTCGAAAAACAAATGGACAAGCTTATAAGGGAAGCTAGTCAAAAAGTCCGAGACGACCATAACCGCGAAATGGCCATATATGAGAAAGCCAAAATGCAACGCCTCCTTCAATAGGCCGTGAAAGATGAAGATGCCGCTCTTTGTCAATCTGTTATAAAGAAGGCTCGACGCAGAGGCAGAAACAAGTCGAAACGCGAAAAAGGCGCTCAACAGCAACGAAGCGGGACTAAGAGATCACGCAAACGAGAATCGAGCGGTTCCGATCCATCCCTCATAAGGAAAATGGGTCGAGCATACTCTTTTCCTCGGGACAAGACGAAGAAAATACTTGACCTCGCTCTAAAACATCATATGCTTACACTGCCGGAGTCTAAACACCCCGAACAAGCAGGCGAAGTCTCACACCTAGACTATTGCCCTTATCACCGAGTGATAGGGCATCCTCTCGAAGACTGCTTCACCTTCAAGAATTAGGTCGAAGATCAGTATCAGCTTGGCAAGTTCGCTCTGTCCGATAACTGGAGGGTAGCGCCGCCACAGAAGCACGAACCCAAGGCCACGGAAGAAGAACCGGTTCCACATTGAGATTGGAAGCGATTCGTACTTGTCACATGATAACCATATCAAAAGAAGAGCCCGAGAACATGTATGACCTTCCCTGGTGCTTCGAAAACAGCGATGATGAGGTAATCTCAGAATTTCCGCCAGCACCGAAAGAGCTGTAGGATGGAATACATACCACTGCAGATAACCTCAAGAAAATTGAGTTGGGGACGGCGAATGACCCGCGACCGACATTCATTAGTGAACTGCTGTCTGAAGAGAAGGTGGCTTCATTAAAAGACCTGCTTATGCAGCATAAAGATTGCTTCGCATGGAACTATTCCGAAATGCCGGGACTAGATCCAGAAATTGCTGTGCACAAATTGGCAATATCTCCGGACGTCAAGCCAGTCAAGCAAGCACCAAGAAGAATGCGGCTCGAGCTTGAGATGAGCATTAATGCCGAGGTCAAGAAGCTGATCGACTCTGGCTTCATCCAGGAAGTTCAATACCCTGAATGGATCGCCAACATCGTCCCGGTGATGAAGAAAAATGGGACAGTGCGCATATGCGTGGACTTCCGGGATCTCAATAAAGCCTGCCCGAAGGACGATTTTCCAGTGCCAGTCACCGAACTGATGATAGACAATACGTCCACTCATGAGGTTTTCTCCTTCATGGACTGCTCGTCAGGGTATAATCAGATAAAAATGCATCCCGAAGACCAGAAGCACACCGCCTTCAGGACTCCTTTGGGAATATTCTGTTATAAAGTGATGCCCTTCGGTTTAAAGAACGCCGGTGCTACTTATCAGAGAGCCATGACGCAGATCTTTGATGACCTTATACAGGAAATCGTCGAATGCTATATTGACGATCTTGTGGTTAAAAGAAAATCATACGAGGAACATCTCGAGCATCTGAAGACCGTATTTCAACGACTTCGACAATATAACTTGAAGATGAACCCTCTCAAGTGTGTATTCGGGGTTTCCTCGGGCAAATTCCTGGGATTCATCGTCCGACACCGAGGTATTGAGATAGATCCGTCAAAGATCAAGGCGATCATGGAAATGCCTCCGCCAAGGACTCTCAAACAGCTGCGGTCCCTCCAAGAGAAGCTCGCGTATATACGGCGATTTATAGCCAACCTTTCAGGCAAGTGCCGTCCTTACAGCCACCTGATGAAGAAGGGAACTCCGTTCGTCTGGGACCAAGAATGCTAAAGCGCGCTAGACGAGATCAAGCAATACCTGCAGAACCCGCCAGTATTGGCTGCTCCGGTCAAAGGGAAGCCCCTCATCCTTTATACAACCGCCCTCGAAGGTTTCTTAGGAGCATTGTGGGCACAGGAGAACGATCAAGGAAAAGAAAGAGCACTGTACTACTTAAGTCGAGTTCTAGTGGGGGCAGAAAGCAACTACTCCCCCATTGAAAAACACTGCCTGGCGTTGATCTTCGCGATAACAAAGCTCAGGCACTATGCGTTGGCGCATGAGGTCCGTCTCATTTTGAAGGTCGACCCTCTTAAATATTTAATGTCAAAGGCCATATTGACGGGACGACTCGCTAAATGGGCTCCGCTCTTGATGGAGTTCTCGATAACGTATCAACCTCTCAAGGCAGTGAAAGGCCAGGCCATCGCCGATTTCCTCGCTGAGCATCCGATACCCGCCGATTCTCTTTTGAATTGCGATCTTCCAGACGAACATGCGTTTGATGTGATCGACGGTAGTGATACCCGATGGGAGCTTTATTTCGATGGAGCATCTTCCGTGAAGAAGCGCAAACAAAGTACCCCTATAATCAAATCGGGGGTAGGACTCATCTTTGTAACTCCATAAGGAGGGATAATGCGCTTTGCTTTCTCCCTAACAGAGCCGAGGACAAACAATAAAGCCGAATACGAAGCTTTGATAGCAGGCCTCGAGATCGCCATCGACATGAGAATTGAAAACCTCATCATATACGGAGACTCCCAGCTGGTCGTTAGTCACGTAAACGGCGACTATCAAATGTGCAAACCAGAGTTGGTGAAGTACGGCGAAAAGGTGCAACAACTGTTGACCCAAATCCCTTTCTATACTTTGGAAAACATACCGTGCGCGGAAAACAGCAAAGCGGACGCGTTAGCCAAGCTCGCCAAGGAACTGGCTGATGAGAACCTCGATGACGTAAGAATCGTGGTACAAAGCCGTCGAGTGCTTGCCCCAGCAGAAATATCTCCGGAATCACCCGAAGAAAAGGGAGCGACTGAGCAGACGGCCCTGCAAATAAAAGATCGGGAAAATACCGAGGATTGGAAAGAAGTCTTTATAGATTACTTCAAATACCATCGAACGCCTGAAGATGCGTCCTCAAGACATCAGCTTATTAAACGAGCTCTGTCTTTCGCCTTCGTCAATGATACCCTGTATAAGAGGTCGTTTGATTCTCTGTGGTTGAGATGCCTGGGACCTGAAGAGGCAAAAAGAGTCGTTCAAGAAGTTCATGACGGACTCTGCGGTTCTCACCAAACAGGCCCAAAGATGAAGTCGAAGATCAAACGGATGGGCTACTACTGGCCCACAATGATTCAGGACTGCCTTGAGTATGCGAAGCAGTGCCACTCATGCCAAATTCATGGGTACTTCATCCACCAGCATCCAAATCCACTCCATCCAACGGTGGCTAGCTGGCCATTCGAAATGTGGGGAACTGACAAGTCGGCCAGATCGACGGAGAATATCCTCCACTTCTTCAAGACGCACGTCATATATCAGTTTGGAACTTCATGACGGATCATCTCCGATAACGGGCCAGCTTATAGAAGCCACAAGATCAGTCGCTTCGCGCAACAACATAATATAGACTGGAAATATTCCTCGGTTTATAATCCGCGAGCTAACGGTCTAGCTGAAGCCTTAAACAAGACCTTGACAAAAATCATGTAGAAAATGGTGTCCCGAAATAAGAAGGACTGGCACGAGAGACTGCAAGAAGCTCTCTGGGCGTATCGAACTACGTTCAAGGTAGCCACAAACACAACGCCATATGCGTTGGTATTCGGTACAGAAGCAGTACTCCCCCTCGAGATAGAGTTACCCTCTCTACGAGTGGCAGTCCACTACGAGCTGACGAACGAAGAAAATACTCACCTTCGGCTTGAGGAACTTGATGCCCTTGATGAAACCCGGCTCATAGCGCAACAAAATCTGGAAGCCTATAAAGCAAAGATGACGCGCTCATATGAAAGATTGACCCGGCTGAGGACATTCCGCCAAGGCGAACTCGTGCTAGTGGTCAAAAGGCCTATGATCCCCAATCGCGCTAAGCGGGGAAAATTCGAGCCAAACTATGAAGGCCCGTACATCATAGATAAGGTCTACCTGGGTGGAGCCTATCTACTCATGGATATGCACGGTGAAAGGCCTTACAGGCCAATAAATGGTCGATTCCTAAAGAAATACTACGCTTAGCGAGTTACTGCCTAGGTCAATGATAGATGACGACGACTATGTCCGTTCGCTATCTTCCTAAGCTCAAACTTTATAAGCAGTAGCCAGCCTTCTCCTAGATGGACCGAAACGTCCTTAAACTAATGGCGGACCGAAACATCCCTAAATTAATGGCGGATCGAAACGTCCTTAAACTAATGACGGACCGAAACGTCCTTAAACTAATGACGGACCGAAACGTCCTTAAACTAATCGCGGACCGAAACGTCCTTAAACTAACAACGGATCGAAACGTCCTTAAACTACTACCGCAGCATCTTTAGGCTGACGAGATGAATAAAAAATATATAAAAAAAACAAAAAAAAACGGTATGTCCATAAGCAAAATGGGCACGGATGAAAACCCGAAAGGGCTCCGTGAGTAAAAACAGCAGGACTACCGGCGAGTATTCGTGAAAACCCGAAAGGGCGCGACCTCGTAAAAAAAATAACATATAAAAATAAAAAGAAAAAAAACGGTATGTCCATAAGCAAAATGGGCATGGATGAAAACCCGAAAGGGCTCCGTGAGTAAAAACAACAGGACTACCGGCGAGTGTTTGTGAAAACCTGAAAGGGCACAATCTCGTTAAAGGACACTTACAGGGTCCTCTCGACCTTGTAAGGAGAAACCACCGGCGTGAGATCTTTACGATTCACGAGGGAGCAACACACTTAGGGATCCCTACGATTCCTAAGGAGAAAATACACTTGCGAGATCCTCACGACTCGTAAGGAGAACTCTCTTATGGAACCCTCACGGCTCATAAGATTTGAAAGTCTTAAGTTGGAGAGACCTAAACCTGTTCTTAAGCAAATCCCCCACAACCTTCGATACTGCCCTACAAGTGGTCCAATACTAACCCTTGTATACAATCCACGGGCGCGAATAAACATTTCCCTAACCAAGTCCCATCCATGACTGGGGATATGTACGCATGATGAACAACCCTTATAAGTCCTCTCGACTTACAAGAAGAAAAACCTCTTGTAGGATCCTTACGACTTACAAAGGAACGTACACTTAGGAATCTTCACGATTCCTAAGGAGAAAATACACCTACAAGATCCTCACGACTTGTAGGGAGAAATACCTTTGTGAGACCTCTACGGCTCATGAAGTTAAAAGCCTTAGTCGACAGGACCTTAACCCTGTTCACTAAGCCACCTTTGTTCGACATCGACGGAGGCAAATGATGATTCGCTCCTGGCAATATCCCAATAGTAGCGGTGCTGATGCCGAAATCGGTATCTAAGTTCAAGTTTACGGTGAAAAGCCGGTAGGCCGCACGTGCATACGAAACAGCCGAAATGATAGGGCAGCTTGCAATAAAAAGCAGCAAGTAAAAACGTATGCATATAAAACAGCCGAAATGATTGGGCAACTCGCAATAAAAAGCAGCGAGTGAAAATAAAATAAATAGCCGAAAGGATTGGGCACCGCGAAAAATAGCCGAAATGATTGGGCAATCGCGACTTTCGCGATGTAAAAAGCTGAAATGATAGAGCATCGCAGAAAGAAATAAAAAAATGAAAGAATGAAACTTTTGCCCTGCAGGTAAGTCCATAGTGACCCCTGTATACAATCCATGTGCATAAACAAAAAAAAGGAAAGGGGACTACATTTCCCCACCAGGCCGCGTCAAAGGGAAGTCAGATCTCGATGACCGCATCTACAGCCTGGAGACCAACAGCGGCGTTCCTCCTCATTCCAGCAGGACACGGACGTGACATCACCAATCGAAGCCACGGAAAAGTCCCCAGTTCTAAGACTCTACGGTTCACAGACAACCTAGAGTCAGCCAATGACCTCCGTCTCGGAAACAAGTCGCCAATGACCTCCGTCGCGGAAACAAGTCAGCCAATGACCTCCGTCGCGGAAACAAGTCAGCCAATGACCTCCGTCGTGGAAACAAGTCAGCAAATGACCTTCGTCGTGGAAACAAGTCAGCCAATGACCTCCGTCTCAGAAATAAGTTAGCCAATGACCTCCGTCGTTGAAACAAGTCAGCAAATGACCTCCGTCGCGGAAACAAGTCAGCCAATGACCTCCGTCTCGGAAACAAGTCAGCCAATGACCTCTGTCGCGGAAACAAGTCCATCTCGGAAACAAGTCCATCTGAGAAACAAGTCATCCAATGAACTCCATCTCGGAAACAAGTCAGCCAATGAACTCCGTCTCGGAAACAAGTCAGCCAATGAACTCCGTCTCGGAAACAAGTCAGCCAATGACCTTCGTCGCGGAAACAAGTCAGCAAATGGCCTCCGTCGCGGAAACAAGTCAGCAAATGGCCTCCGTCGCGGAAACAAGTCAGCAAATGACCTCCGTCTCGGAAACAAGTCAGCAAATGACCTCCGTCTCGGAAACAAGTCAGCCAACGACCTCCGTCTAGGAAACAAGTCAGCAAATGACCTCCGTCGCGGAAACAAGTCAACCAACGACCTCCATCGCGGAAACAAGTCAACCAATGACCTCCGTCGCGGAAACAAGTCAACCAATGACCTCCGTCGCGGAAACAAGTCAGCCAACGACCTCCGTCCTGGAAACAAGTCAGCAAATGACCTCCGTCGCGGAAACAAATCAACCAACGACCTCCGTCGCGGAAACAAGTCAACTAACGACCTCCGTCGCGGAAACAAGTCAGCCAAAGACCTCCGTCGCGGAAACAAGTCAGCCAACGACCTCCGTCTCGGAAACAAGTCAGCCAATGACCTCCGTCGCGGAAACAAGTCAGCCAAAGACCTCCGTCGCGGAAACAAGTCAGCCAACGACCTCCGTCTCGGAAACAAGTCAGCCAATGACCTCCGTCCTGGAAACAAGTCAGCAAATGACCTCCGTCGCGGAAACAAATCAACCAACGACCTCCGTCACGGAAACAAGTCAACCAACGACCTCCGTCTCGGAAACAAGTCAACCAACGACCTCCGTCGCGGAATATGGTCAACCAATGACCTCCGTCTCGGAAACAAGTCAACAAACGACCTCCGTCTCGGAAACAAGTCAACCAACGACCTCCGTCTCGGAAACAAGTCAACCAACGACCTCCGTCGCGGAAACAAGTCAGCAAATGACCTCCGTCGCGGAAACAAGTCAGCAAATGACCTCCGTCGCGGAAACAAGTCAGCAAATGACCTCTGTCGCGGAAACAAGTCAGCAAATGACCTCCGTTGCGGAAACAAGTCAGCAAACGACCTCCCCGTCGGAGCCATACTTCGACTCGGAAACAAGTCAACTCACCAACCACTTACGAGTCCTTTCGACTTGTAAGGGAGAAAATTCTCTTATAAGATCCTTATGACTTATAAGAGAAAACACACTTAGGAATCCTCACGATTCCTAAGGAGAAAATCCACCTACGAGATCCTCTCGATCCATAGGGAGAAAAGTCTCTATGAGACCCTCACGGCTCGTGGAGTTGAAAAGTCTTAGGCAGCAGATCTGAACCTGCGGCCTAGGCCATCGTTATCTCTTAGAGAAATCTAGATGCTTACTCTATTATCTGTTTATCAAGACAACCTGCTGATAATAAGAGAAAGGAGAAGCAAAGAAATGGTACAAGACATTGCAAAGAAAAATGTGTATCTTTATTTATTGAATTTAATCAAGTACAAGGGGAAGCGTACAAAAGAATAAAGAATGGATACATATTATTTAAAAGAAAAATTTTACAAATACAAAGGCAGCTATTGGGAAGGAAGCGTCTTAAATAGCTTAATCAGTTGTTCGCACACTTCCTTCCAAGCCTTTTCCTGATTGGCCACCACCGCCAATTCCGCCTCTACTTGAGCTCGCTGCTGCAAGACAGATGCAAGCTGCTCCCTAACGGCCTGATGAGCAGCTTCATGGCCTGGGGTGTCACGCTCGGCGACATCAAGCTTTCGCTTCAAGTTTAGCCCATGAGAGATGCGTTCCAGGAGGCCCTCAAAGATAGCCTTCACCTCGGCAGCGTTCGCCACAACTTCGGCACGTAGGAGCAGTTTCGCTTGAAGACTCGTGACACTCCTTCAGCCTTAAAGTTGCTTCTTGTTCCAAATGATGGACGTAAGAAGCGCTTTGCTCGATCCATACCGCTCTTTCAGTGCTCACGGCCAAAACCTCAGGGGAAGGACGCATCGACTCCAGCTGATGCAGGCGAGCCTCGATCTCTCTGCAGTGGTTAACCCAAGACGCAACGATGCCCTCGTCATGGAAATTTACGAGTATCACCAGCATCGGGTTAACCGCCGTAGCGAAGTCTGCAGCAGATGTAGGAGTCTCGACGTCGAGCTCCTCGATATAGTCGCTCAACATACGCAGACTGTTCGCGGCGCCTTTCGAGGACGGACGTCTCAGGAAAGGACCTGCCGGCATTGTGATGCGAGGCTCGAAGGGTACCGAGACCGGAACAACAGCTGAAAAGAAACAAGATATGATCAGATAACAGTTTAGGAAATAAAAAAAAGGGAGTTATCAATGTGATAGTTGCTGTACCAGCTGAGGCAGGTGGCAAGGCCGGAAGGGTTGGTGGTGCGGCCAATCTTTCATCCCCTCCTTCAATTTGTAGCACTGCAGTCGGGACGAGGAAAAGTTAGAAATAATTCCATCACTGAAAAAGAAAGATATCAATTGGAAACCATACTCATCAGCGCCACCAGAGGAAGAAGCGAATTCAGATGGGAAGGAGAAGTGTGGGAGCAACACTTGATAGAGATGATCAAAAAGCACTCCTGAAAAGATACAACAGTACGACTTTAGTACATAAATTATGCGGCTGAAAGACGAAACTAATAGATTGCAAATCCATACCTTCCAACATCTTCGATGGTATAAGAGAGGGCTGAGAAGTGACCACCGCCAAGGCAGTAGTTGACGGCGCTCCCTCGAGCAATGGAGCATCGGCGCTGGCCGCACCTGCGTTAAAAAAAAACAAGGGTAAACCTATCAGAAGCGATTGCAAGATAAAAAAAGAGGGACGGTAATCCGAAATTTACCTGATGAGCCTCCAGCCGAGACGGAGGCGTCTCCCTCCTCCATCGACATAAGACCACCACCCGTGGCCTCATCCCCAGACTCCACGGGGGCCATCGTCGTGCTCGCGAGGCCAGGAGACGGCGGAGGGCCATAGGCGGGGAGAGCTATGACCGGAGCATTGCCAGACTCCTGAGAAAGAGCGGTTGGCTTGTCCTCAGGAATCATGTCTACCTCACCCGCTACTCCCTCGGGCCCAACAGTCACGGTTGTCTCGTCTACCGTCACCACGAGGTCATCGGTCTTAGGCGCTCCGCCCACTGCTACCTCGGGCTCGGCATCAACTAATTGCTCAGGCATAGTGGACGTGACCATTTCGTCAGCCACTATCTCGGGCCCAGCAATCTCGGTTGTGTCGTCAGCCATCGGCTCGGGCTCGACCAATGCCTCTCCCTCTGGCTCCTCAGGTTCGACAGTCTCCGCCTCCCCCTCGGTTGGGCTTGGCTCTGCAGGGTAGAATAAATAAGAACCGACAGCTTTATAATTCTTACAACAAAATTCTGAAAGAAATATTACCTGAGGTGGACTTGTCGTTAGCCTCCCTTTTGGCGCGCACCGCCTGTCTATGAGCTGTAGACAAGGCGACCGGGGGCTCTTCTGATGGAGTATCGACATGAAGGACGGTGCTTGGGCCCGCTCCAATGTCCAAGGCAGCCCTGCGTACCTTCGCTTCACGCCTCGACCGCTTCCTCTCCTCTCGGGCTGTCGCGATAGACCTCGTCGACGCTTCCTTCATCAAGGCGTCGTCGTCCTCATTCAAAGATGCCTCCAAAGCCTTTAAGGCATCTCTCATCGGCTCTTCAAGATGGCCTCCCGCGGTAGCCCTGAGGAAGCAGGAACATCGGCAGCTGGTAGAGGCTCCGCGTCACCTAGCGGGATCGGCATTGAGGTTCCTGCGATAAAAGGGAGGGGTTGGATCGACCATAACACAAGGAAAATGAAAATTTGATGAATCGAAACTTACTAAGGCCTAAAGACGCTCTAAGGCGTTCCTCCTCTTGGAAGGTCTTGAGGGAAGTGGCAATGGCTTCTTCAGTGGTGATGCCTGTTGGAAGAAAAGAAGGAAAAATGTTAGTTAAAGGCAATAATAAATATATGATTCAATAGAAAATGCGACTAGTGATTACCTGATTCCGCAAGCTTATCCAGCCACGCGTCGCGCCTCGCCAACCGCTCCGAATCTTCGAGGGCGGCCTCAAGTCCGTGTCATCCGGCGGCATGACTAATCGCTCGTTAGTCCCATATTCACTCAGGCCCTCACCATAGGGAGCGTGGGGTTCCTGACCAAACACGACGTCGGCGGCGAAGATAGACTTCTTTTTCTTCTGCCCGCCAACCCTAGGTACACGCGGGATCGACTTACGCTTGGCAGGCACCTTAGGGCGGCGGGTCCCGATGTCCGCACCCACACCAGACTCCGTCGAGGCTACAACCACTGTCTCTACTGGAGCACAGGGCACCGGCGGTGCATCCGCAATATCGGGGAGCGGCAATCCGCGTGGGGTACTCTGCGCACGCGGTGGTCCGGCTCTAGTATCTTTTAGAGGGGGAACTACCGGGGTCCTTGGCACCAAGGGAGCATTGCGGTCGCTACCTGGAGGCGCACCCTTACGGTCGACCAGCAATCGCCTTTCCTCCTTTATGACGGCTCCCGTCGAATGACTGTACCATTCTGTATATACCTTGAGGAGTCGTGGGGTGCAAGCTGGCTCACTGATAAAAAAATGGGAACCCGTATTCAGGCGCATAAAGTGATGCAGCGCGCTTTCCATCCCTTCTTCGGTAGCAGCAGGTTCCAATAGGAAAGCCTCCGGTGGTACCCCTTGATTGTAGCTCAGTTGTTGAGCGAAACGATGCGGGTTGTACCTCATGAAAATCGCCGCACCGTTCTGCCGGAACACCAAGAAGCCCGGTCTGATAGAATATAAGTGGAGGGTCTCCCGGACTGTCAAAACTGAGGCTCCATCTTTGAAAGTGTCTTGCAGTGGTCGCACTGCAGTGGTAGACGCCTTTCCAATGATCAACACTTTGTCGATAAAAGACACCCCGTCTCCAACGGTGTGGGAGCGAAGGAGTAAACCTCTGGCATTCCGTGGAGATGGAGTCATAATTGATGCTCCAATCAACTGTATGATGCGAGGGAAGCTGCACCTGTCATAGAACGAGGGCCTTTTGTGCATGCCGAAGACACCCGATGTGTGTAGCTCGAGCCATGATATGAAATAGTGCATCGGGAAGATCACGTGCAGCACCCCAGGCTCATTAGCATCCGCCGCTCGACTGAGGCCGTGATACAAGTGTGCCAAGCCGGCGATCCCAACGGCCACTTTTACCCCGATGGTCATCCGGTGAGCTGGGTAAAAGACAGAGGGCCGCATATGGCGGGAATGCATCGGGAGTGCAAACCAACTCAGCCATAGCTCGAGAAATCCTAAGAAGAAGGCCTCTTCGTCCATCCCAGGGGCTGCAACTTCCGCAAAAGACATGGTCGGGGAGTTAGGAAGGAAAAAACCCTTTTGGTCTATTTCCTTCGCCGGTAGGTTATCCAAACCTAGACCGAAAGGGTCCTCAAGAGTGGCGAACTTGGCAGCTTCTGCCGAGAGGATGCTTGGGTGAAGGAACCGAGCGATGAAATCTTCAAAGCTAACTCCGCGACTCCCACATTCGATGAAAAGGGCCTCATAGATGTTCAACACTTTGATCAAACTTGGGAATTGGTGTTGAACAGCATTCTCCGGGGTGAGGCCCCTTACTGCCGGCTTAGCACCGAAGACATACTCATTTATCCGAAGCAACTCCTCATAGTGCTCCCCTATAACCGGTAAACCGGAGACTTCTGTGAACTCCTCCAGAGAAATCGACACTTCCCGATTCATTGCGAGGAAAGTGTGAGTAGGAATGTTCCACTGCTCCAAAAAAGCCTTGAACCACCAGGTGGGAAGCATGGGATACTGGAAGAGGGAGACGTAGACCGCAGTGTACAACCCTAACCTTATCAACTGCGACTTCTTCGTCAACAGGATATATCGAGCCCACGGCAAATAGCCGATCGGGTGGCGGGGGATCAAACCTATGTTATATGATTGCCCCCAAGGTCGCGCCTCGCCTTGGCAGATACGGCGTCCCAGGATATCCAAAACCATAGGACGCTGGACCGGGATTGCATCTATGGCAGGATGAAAAAATCCCTTCGATGTCCAATCAACCATCTCCACGGCATACTGCACCGGGAGAGGGCTGGCATAATGGATCGCCGTAATGGGCTCCGCCGGCACTGCACACGTGAAGCTCCGTCGACCCATGATAATCTGATTATACCACGACTCCCAAAGGTGGAGACTCTTATATTCCGGGTCGTGGTCCCTGATCATAGCCAGGACTTCGCGGTCCAAGGGCGCTTCAGGAAATCCCTCCTCCGAACGAGCAAACGGGAACGAAGTGTCGAAAGACATAGTCACTGCAAGGGAAAAGAAATTAGCCGTTAGTGTTGTAATTCCAACGCTTGGCGTTAAAAAAAATTCATTCATTAATTAATTAAATTAAAGATTAATTAAATTAAAATTAATTACACCACACAGCAGTGTAGTGGGTAGGAGACCGAAGGGGGACCCATAAAATCTGGATGACAATACGTCAGTTAATAAGACAACCCCATCATTGGATGAGATTGTCAGTTAATCCCCAAGAAAATATTCCCATTAATAATAAAAAATCCTAAGAGACAAGGAGAAAATCTCCTCTTTCAGAGCAAAGCTCTGTCACAGAGTGACACTTGTCAAACTCTGGTCTCAGAGGAATAAAATTCTTTAAAAAGAGCCTAGCTCTGTAATAATAAAAAAATTCATCTAAGAAAAAAAATTATTAATTAATTCCTAAAAAATTAAAGTTCTGGGATCTTAAAGATCCATATAAAAAAAACTCTTAAGAGTTCATCATCAGAAGATCAAAAGATCTATATTCTGTCAATGAGCAAAGCTCTGTTCATGGGTTAAGAAACCCCGAAACAAATTTTTTGAGAGCAAAACTCTGTTTAAGAAACCCCAAAGGGAATTTCTTTAGATCAAAAGATCTATGAGAGCAAAGCTCTGTTGGTTAAAATTGATTTAAATTAATTTAACTTAATTTTAAATTAATTTTACTTAAAGTTTTCTAACTTGGAAAATGAGAGCAAAGCTCTAAAGTTCTGGAAACAAGAGCAAAGCTCTGAAGTTCTTAAGCAAGAGCAAAGCTCTGTAAATCAAAATCTAGAAAATGGTGAAGATTTTCTAAGGGCCAGGGGTCCTATTTATAAGGCGCTTGCGTCCCTTCAGCTCACCCGTTGATCCAACGGCCAGGATCTTGCCACCGCTGCACTCACGTGCGCGCCACGTAAGCGCAATGGTGGGGGGGCATTTGTTTCCCCCAATCAGAGCAAAGCTCTGTTTGAATTTCAAAATTCGAAATTCGAAGCAACGCTTCAGATTCTTTGCGCTGCGCGCAACGCGCCACGTGTCAAAAGCTGATATATCAGCGCAGCGCCCAAGGCAGCGCGTCTAATCAGAGCAAAGCTCTATTTAAAACAAAATTAAAAAAAGCAACGCTTCAGTTGCGCAAGCGCTGCGCTGCACGACACATGTCAGCGCAGATGCGCTGCGCTGTGCGCTGTGCGACACGTGTCAGCGCAGTTGCGCTGCGCCGTGCGCTGCGTGACACGTGTCAGCGCAGTTGCGCTGCGCTCTGCGCTGCTTGACACGTGTCATGCTCTAAGGCGTTTGCGCCAAACAGAATTAAATTCTAACAAGATTCTTCTGTTCTTGTTAAAACAATAAGATTGTCTTCTGTAAAACAGAAGCCCTTGGATCAAAAATCCAACGGTGGGAAAAATTCCCCAAATCACTCGGAGAAAGATCTCTTTAACAAATTTATGAGCACTATATAAAGACCCCTAGACCCCAAATCAAAATCATCAACATTGTGAGAGATTGAGAACATCAAAACAGAGAGAACTCTGAAGAAATTTCAAGAAAAAAGATAAAAACCTTCATAGAAGAATTTCTTCTAATAGATCATTGATCTAAGAACAAGATCAATGATCTTCATATAATAATAAGTGCTTTGCACTCTTTTATGAACCACTGGTTCTCTGAAAACAAGAAAAACATGAAAAAAAGAAAAAAAAAACTTGTTTTCTTTGATCTAAATTAGATCAAGAAATCAAACAGTGCTTTGCACATTTTTATGAACCATTGGTTCTGGAATCTTAAACATTCTTAAGATTATTGAAATAGTGCCTTGCACTTGCAGAAACTGCACTGTTGCGCTCCTGGGTTGGTGCAAGCCACCAGAGAGCGCCACGTGTCCACATCTGAATCACTTGTGCTATGCGCTTTAAGAAAGAGCCTTGCTCTCTGAAATTGGCGCAATTCACCAGAGCGCGCCACGTGTCAGCAGCGCAAGCGCAGCGCACTGGCGCAGCGCATTGCGCTTGCGTGACACGTGTCACCACCACAAGCGCTTGCGCTCAGTGATTAGCGCAAAGCGCCTGACAAATGCAATGCATTTCTTTTACTAAAGGGCCAGGCCCAAATCAAAAAGACCTAGTAGGCCAAAATAAATTACAAAGCAATAAATGGGCAGAGCCCAAGTAAAATTGATGCTCTGCATCATTTATAAATGGGCAGAGCCCAAACAAAATTGATGCTCTGCATCCTTTATGGGCAGAGCCCAAACAAAAATAAAAAGTAATGCAATGCATTACTTAAACCAGGGCAAAGCCCTAGCACAGGTCTAATAGGCCAAAAACAAATAAAAGCGTTGAATATTTTTCAACTGGACTTAGCCCAATCATGGCCGTAAGTCCTCAAATTAAATTGACTGAGCACAGCTGCTCTCTTAAATCAATTTACATCCGGTTCGAGGGTACATCTCTGAACTCCTTTGACTCCTATCGTTGTAATCCTTCAACGACGTCAGAGAGGTGACGGGTCCCGATAACTACACATCAACACGGACTGTGGGGTCCTTAAACTCATGGACTTAAGCGTCCTTAAACCAAAAGACGGATTGTGGGATCCTTAAACCCGCGGACTTATGCGTCCTTAAACTAAAACACGGACTGTGGGGTCCTTAAACCCACGGACTCAAGCGTCTTTAAACGGAATATGGACCTCTATGTCCCTAAACTGGAATATGGACCACCATGTCCCTAAACTGGAACATGGACCGCAACGTCCTTAAACTACCTATCGACCGCAACGTCATTAAACTAAATAATAGAGCCAATTGCTCTCTTGTCGGATCCAAACGATCCCGTTAAGTTGACCTTAGTCTCAAATCAGACTAACGTATCCTTAACGAACGTTTAAGTCGATCTTAGCCTAAACATGGCTAACGTATCCTTAAACTAAAACACCAAACCCAAATCTAAGTAAATACGGATTTGGACTAATCCACGTCCAACGGGCGAAGGCATCACTTAGTCTCCGTATACAGTCTACGGGCAATCACAAACAAAACAAACACACACGACACGAAGTGAAATTCTGGAGAAGGAGAAAGTGGCTACCGCGATGCGGTAGCGTAATTAACTACAGGGGCTTGCGCCTGCAGGGAAGAGCGTCCCCACAATAAAAAACCCCTCGAACGAGGGGGAATCTGACGAAGTCTGCTACATCGGCCACGTCCGTCTAAACCTCCGATACACGGTGCCATAAATCAACTTGGCATCTTCGGAGAGGTGGACGGATAAAACCAAATAGCATCTGCCCCGAATCTCAGCGTCAGGACTTCGCAGTCTTGTGCGCCGCCTTTCGGAGGGGAACAGCTCTCTTGTCGGATCTAAACGATCCCGTTAAGTTGATCTTAGTCTAAAACTAGACTAACGTATCCTTAACAAACGTTTAAGTCGATCTTAGTCTCAAATAAGTCTAACGTATCCTTAAACACAACCCCTAAACCCAAATCTAAGATAATACAGATTTGGACTAGTCCACGCCCTACGGGCGACGACATAACTCAGTCTCCGTATACAATCCACGGGCAACCAAACACAAAACAAACACACGCGGCACGAAGTGACCACATGGAGAAGGAGAAAGTTGTTACTGCAATGCGGTAGCATAATTAACTGCAGGGGCTTGCGCCTGCAGGAAAGAGCGTCCCCACAATCAAAAACCCCTCAAGCGAGGGCGAATCTGACGAAGTCTGCTACATCGGACGCATCCGTTTAACCCTTCGATACACGGTGCCATAAATCAACTTGGCATCTTCGGAGAGGTAGACGGATAGCACCAATTAGCATCTGCGCCGAATCTCAGGCCAGACGGTCCACGTCTTGGCCGCCATTCGGAGGGGAACAAACATACCTTCTTTTTTTTCTTCTTCACTTTTTTTTCTTTTTCCTTTTTTTTTGAATCTTTCCTGCCTGTGGGACTTTGAATGTGGTCTCGCCGGTAGGACTTGGGAGAGATTGGGATCGTTTTGCGCCCGTGGATTGTATACGGTTTTGCAGGATGTATGATCCAGACCGTAGGGCCATAAAAATTTCGGGACTTGGCGTCTGCATCGCTGCACTGGAATATGGTACCAGGAGCGACTCACCATTTGCCACTTGGGGATTTAGATTTAGAATTTGGATGGCGTCTGCATCGCTGCACTGGAATATGGTATCAGGAGCGACTCATCATTCGCCATTGGGGTATGAGATTTGGAATTTGGTTGGCATCTGCATCGCTACACTGGAATATGGTATCAGGAGCGACTCATCATTCGCCACTTGGGGGTTGGGGAGTGATGGCTTAGGAGACAGTTTTAGATCCTTACCACCTAAGACTTTTCAATTTTATGGGCCGTGAGGGTCCCATAAAAGCATTTTCTCCCTGCGAGTCGTAAGGATCTCGCAGGTGTATTTTCTCCTTAGGAGTCGTGGGGACTCCTAAGTGTGTTTTTCCTTCGTGAGTCGTAAGGATCCCACAAAGGTTTGTTCTCCTCATGTATCATGAGGACACATGAGTGGGTCTTCTTAATGGAGCATAATTCCAAAGGCGGAGACCAGCCGCGTAACTGGTGATTACGGTGGGGCATGAGGATGATGAGAATTATTTGAGCCCGTGGATTGTATACGGTAGTCAATTTGGGGACTAACCGTAGGGCTGGGAGAATTTTGGAAATTTGAATTTTTGTTGGCGTCTGCATCGCTGCACTAGAATATGGTACCAATAGCGACTCATCATTCGCCTTCGTTTTTTTTTGTTTTTTTGTTTTTTTTATCGCGATTGCTCTATCATTTCAGCTTTTCTTATCGCGAAGGTCGTGATTGCCCTATCATTTCGGCTATTTATTCGCGGTTGCCCCACCATTTCGGCTTTATTTTCATTTTTATTTTTACTCGCTGATTTTTATTGCGAGTTGCCCCATCATTTCGGCTTTTCCTTTTATTTATTTATTTACACATTTTTTGTTTATTTACATTTTTTTATATTCCCGGTTTAACGACTTAGAGGTCGACTGTTCCCAGTTTAATGACGTGGTGGTCGATTGTTTTCAGTGAAAGGCGGATGTCTGAGAGAATCAGTTTCACGAAGATCTTCGGTCTCCGTTTGTATAAAATTGGCGGTTGCGACTTGACTGTTTATTAACACGCGTTTGGACAGTTCTATCTCTCCTGCCTTGTATTGCTTTTCGACCCAATCTTTGAAGACGAAGCAGTCCTCAATGGCATGACCTATCACTCTGTGATAGGGGCAGTATTTGGGGTTGTCGGTCATATTTGCTTCCTGCGGTCTTTTTGACTCTGGCAGTTGTAGACCGTTCCTCAGGGCGTTTTTGAATATTTTACGGATTTTGTCCCTTCTGAAGGAATAGACCTTATCTAGCTTCTCTTTCAGTGGAGATTCTCCTCCCTCTCCGAACATTGGCTTCCGAGGATGGTTGGCATTAGGCCCGCTCATCCCTTGCTTATTTCGGTTAGCCGAAGTGTTAAAAGATTCAGAATCGTCGGAATTTCCGCCTTTGCGATTTTCATCCTTTCGGTTCCTCCAGGACCTATTGTTATTTTGGGAGTCAGAAGAGGACTCCTGCTTTGAGCGTTCCAACATCTGGACTTTCCTGGTCAGCTCTTAGAATGTTTTGAGACCCGCGGTGCATGGAAACGGGGCCATCCAGTTGTTGAGATTTCTGACGAGGAGACTGACAGATTGGTCCTGCTCTATCGACGGTTCACATTTGACGGAGAGATTGCGCCATCGGGTTATAAAATCCGTGCTGCTTTTGTTGTTCTTTAGCTTGGTCCTTACGAGGTCGGCGATGGTGATCTTATCGCTGACACTCATGAACCTCTGCCGAAACAGAGACTTCATTTGGACAAAAGTTGTGACGGAGCCATCCGGTATGCTAGTGTACCAGTCGAAAGCAACATCGACCAAGCTATTAACGAACTGGCGGAGGAGAAGCGCATCATTGCCCCCAGTATTCCCGCATGAGGCTTTGAAGTGGGCGATATGCTGATTCGCATTTCCCGTCCCATCAAATCTTCCGAATTTAGGGATGACATAGCCGCTAGGAAATTCTACCAGATCATATTGAGCAGGATATGGTCTCCCACTGCTGCTGATATCTTTTTGCACTTCGGCTTCGGCTACCAATGATTTGACTTTGTTGGAAACCAAATCCATGATTTGATCTTGAGTTAGCGGGCTACTGTCATCGGTAGCCAAGCCATTTCCCGAGATAGGATGCGACTGACTTTCGTGCGGTCCGCCCACCTTTGGATTTGAGGGAACATGTGTCGGCTATCTCGGGACACCGTTTCCCAGTTCATGAGCAGAGTCCTGCGCTTGATTGGACGGCTGAGAGGCAAGTTGGGCCGTAAGCCATAAGACGACATTTGTCAAGTTGTCGATCTTTGACTAGAGCTTGGCCATCTCCTTGTCTTTGCTTCTGAGCTGTTTTCGGAGCTCTTGGAGAAGTTTCTGCTCTGCATTCTTGGGATGGAAGATTGGCTCATCTTCGCTTTCCGAGCCCGACTCCTCATGAAGTAAGGGCTCTCTCTTCCTATCAGCCTCACTGGGAGGATTTTCATCACCCTCCGGAGGATGCTGATCTTGAGAAGTGACACCTATATTCACACCAGGTTGGATTTGAGATGTGGTGGCCCCATCCTTGCTTTTGCTGCGAAGGTTGTCGCTGGGACGCGTGCCTACCATGTAGACGGTGTGGATAACACATTCAGCCATCCATTCATCACTGGCAGCTGGTTTCGCGAAGCTGTCCGGGCTTTGGAAATTCACAAATTTTAACATGGCCGGAGCCCTAGCCATTTTGTTGGCTCTGTATCTGAGCTGCTTTTGCCTCAGCTTCTCTGCCTTGAGCGCTTGGCAGGCTTTTGCTCTCCGGGAAGCCGCCATAGGCTGAGTGATGGGGAGTTTAGAGAAGATACCCGATTGAGCAGTTGTCAGGAGCATCGCCGGAGCTTGCTCGAGACGCCCTGTTGCTTTGTTGGTGTTGATGGCCTTGCCCCCAGCTGGGGCCAAGGAGAGCCATTCAAACACCGACTTGCGTTTGAGTTGGGGCGCCTTCGAGACCACCACATTTGGCATCTTGCCTTTCGAGACCTGTTTTTTTGTCACCGGGGCTTGAGGAGCTGGGATGGCGTTAGCTGACACGAACAGGATAGAGCCGAACGGTAGCGGCGGCTCTTCCCATTGTCGCCCAAGACTGGCCGGGAGGACCGTCCCGGCGTCCATCTTCATCGTGTAGGAGATAGGAGCCGTGCTGAGAGCTGAGATCGTCCTTGGAGACATTGTTGAAAAGTGATTGCTTGAAAACCTGCATGAAAGGGCATTATTTTAGTATAAATATCGATATGTATATTGATTGAGTTCGCATGAATTCTTAACCCGAAATATGGGAGGAGAGATAGGTCCCACCGGGCGTGCCAGAATCTGTAGGGTGTTTTTCGTCACCCCATTGAGATGGGAATACGCGCGCGCTTGTCAGGCGCATTACAGATTCCCCCTGCCTAGGGTAGGCTGGGATTTATTGATCGTGGGGATCCGAATCTCCGGCAGCCGCGGACTAAGCTGTCGTTAATTACCCCTCGCCTTTGGAGCGAGAGAACCTCCGATTGACGGGTTAAACTGGTCATGAGAACTCAATGTGCAGTGTACGTGTGTTGTGTTTTGAAAGGGGGTTTTGGATATATCGGGAACCACGCAGAGTTTTTACGGGGGTCCCGCTACCCGGATAGCGGGTTGGGGGTCGAGGGGGCTAGCAGCCCCCTTATAGGGTGCGGGGCAGCGCCCTGGCCCAAATTTTTTTGGGAGGGACAGTGATGTAGAGTATGTGTATGTGTGTGTGTATGTGTGTGTGTGTATATATATATATATAAGGAGGAAAAAGGGCATCCAAAGGATGTGTGGGAAAAAGCGCCAGCGCTCCACGTGGCGCTCCCGAACGGGTTCCCCAAAGGGCATCCAAAGGATGAGGTGTCTAAGAAAATTGATTTTCACTTGATTGAGGATATAGACATCGGGAATATTTCGGATGATGAACCTGTCGATTTAATTGAGATTTTATGTTCAAATCATCATCCCGATTTATTAAATATTTCTCCCGAATTTCATATGCGTCTTGATGTTGAAGATAATGGCATGGATGAGATAAATTTTGAGGAGAATTATAAGGATAGTATTGAGGAGAGTTTTGAGAACCATATTGAGGTTGAATCATTTTTATTTGATGTGTCTGATTTTCCAATTCATCCTCCTGAACCTTTGACTGTTATATCACCCTCCCTCCTTTCTATCGTTCCGACCCCGCTTGAAGACTGTGAGCTTGAAAAATTTTCCTTTGAATCTAACACAGTTCTCACAGACGATAACACCTACGAGTGTTTCACTTTTTCGGACGATGTTGATTTCTCCCTGCCCGAGTTTGAGTCCTTTACATTTTCAGATGACTTAGTTGAACCATCAGACTCGATTGCTTACAGTAGTTTCGAACCATTAATGGAATCTTTCAAGTTCGAGACAGTTTACTACGGTGAGAAAGAGACTATCCCTAATTCACTTCCTTTCGTCCTTCCTATTGTTCCGACCGTACAAGTGACCGTTACGCTTTCATCTCCTATACCAAGTTCGGCGTACCCATGTTTTCTTGCGAATCTTGAGGGATTTGATCCCATTTCTCGACAGGTTGATAGGTTAGCGCAATCGCTTATAACACATCAGTCATCACATAGTGCGCTAATTTATTCACTTGATTTACATCCTCGAGATTGTGCGACCCTTCTTTCTTCCTTCCGCCATTCTTTTCCCCCACCGAGACCATATTCTACCATTCTTCTTTCCACACGGTCTCGTGTGCTTCTCATCTCTTTTCTTTCCACCCCGTTTCTTGCACCGACTATACCATTACCACGATAAGATTTTTAAATGGTTAGTGCTAACTTTTGGCTTGTGTAAGGCCAAGCTTAAGTTTGGGGGGAATCTTGTTGTATATATGTATATATATTTTTTGTTTTCTTTTTCTATAAAAAATTTTATAAAAAAAATTCAAAACATTAAAAAAATATATATAATTTTTTTTATAAATAAATAAACAGGGGAGTGCCGGTATTTTGACCCTCTTGGTTTAGCATGACAGTGAGGACACTGTCAAGTTCAAGTTTGGGGGTTTGCTCGGTACGTCTTCTTCCTTCGCATTCATTTGTATATATTTTTGCATTTGCATATTTATTTGAAAACCCATAAAAATTTGAAAATTTTCAAAAATTATAAAAATTTATGTATTCAATTTTGGCTAATTGACTTGAGTTTGAAAAATAGGTTAACTGGCTAGGAACAACTAGAAGACTTAGTAAATTAAAAACCCTAAAAATAACATTCCTTAAAGTTTAACGGTAGAAAGTATATGCCTTGAAGTTTATTTAGAAATAGGTAAATTTTGGGTTCAATTCTTGGGCTAAGTCGAAACGAAAGAAAAGTATTGATGTTCTTATTAGAGTATAAGTTTGAAAAATAGTTCCTAGCTTAAGTCTAGATTCTGAAAACGTATACCCTACAATTTGCACAATCACGCATCTTGAAATTTGGAATAGTAGAAGAGACCTTGAAATGCTCTTGTCTAAAGTCCTTAGTACGAAGAAAAAAAAAGTGTGAATAAAGAATAAAAAAAAATGGACACTGGTTTTTGTGATTACTTAAGGCTGCAAAAATAGAAAAATACTTAGCGAGGGTGCTTCATCACCTAGTGCCTTAGACCAACTGGTTTGGGAGTCACTGCTAAAAGCCTTGGGTGTTGCAAGACTAGGAATTACGCTTAAATGTGCAAACACATCTTGTAATCGGTTGTTGGTACCTCAAGAAGTATTAACGATCGCATGAAGGATGTGTAAGCAAAATTCATTTAAATTCACCAATTAATAAGTGCTTTGGACAACGGACAAGGGTATGATTGCTTGATTTGAACTTCCAAGTGTAGGGGTGATCTATACACACACGTGGGGATATGTGATTAGAGTTTAGATAAGAGAAATGAATGAAGAATAAAACTTGTATTTTTAGTAAAAGTTGATAAAAATTCCTAAATGGAGATGGAACTCTAGAAGGAAAACTTAAGAAATGCCGAAAGCTAAGTAAGTCTATAGAACATATATAATCTTAAGTTAAATAATGAGGAAGTGTGAAGGATATGGGTGGATAATTTGCGGGTCGACGATAATAGACTTCCTTGTTAGAAAACCTAATTGGAGAACAAAAGTCAATGGGCCGAATTGATAGGATTTTGTGGGTAGTATCCGCTGAAAACCCTCAGGAGACAACACTCCTCCTATTAGGGACATCTAGAGGTTTAACGGCTTGTTGCACGAGCTCAGTGCAATCGCGTTTCCCTGCGAAAGTGCGGTTAGGATTTTAGTGAATAAAAATAAGTTTGCTCGAGGACGAGCAAAAGATAAGTTTGGGGGTATTTGTTCACACCATAATATTGCATTTTATATTCCCCATTCTTATGCGTTTTACAATAAAAACAGGTGCTTTTGACGCATGTCTGCTACATGTTACAGGTTACAGGTTCGTGGATCTAAAACAGTGAAAAACACAAAAGACGACACAAAAGAAGGACTTTTGACCAACAATTAGGAGGATCGCAGTCAAACCTAGACGAAGAACAGTTCACAATCAACAAGACAACGCAAGATCCAAATTATCAAGGCAAACGGTTAAAAGATCGCTACAAGTGTTCACTGAAGATCTGGAATCAATGTAGAAGCCCAAATGGAGAAAAGACTAAATAAATGAAAAGCCCAGAGAAACCTAAAGAATCCCAGAAAAAAGTGTCAGGAGATCTCACTAAAGGGCCATGGAACCGCGGCCCAAGCCCACCATTGCCGCGGTTCCACGGCCATATAAAGGAATTACAAGACAGAAATTTTACCAAGTTTCTTTGCGGCTTTGACTAGTCAACCTAGGGTTATTTTTGTAATTGTAGACATGCGGATCAAAATGTAACCTAGGGTTTCTATTTCCTATAAATAGAACTCTAAAGATTGTAAAACTCTATGCTTCCTTTTAATAATAAATTCCAGATCTCTTTTGGAGAGCATCGGTGTTTCTTTTCCATTCAGAAATTCAGATCTGACAAACCTGCATGGATGATTGGAGGGATGCATCTGTAAGTAAATTTAATTTCTCGCCCTAGTTTAGATTTCAATTCTTTGCCCTAGGTAGATTTAATTTCATGCCCTAGGAACTTATTTAGAGTTAGCTTTGGGGAAGGATTTTGAGAGATGAGATCTCTCATCCCTTTCTTACCCATAATACATTAATAGGACTCCATGCATACACGCACACACCGCGCCCTACGGCACCCTATCCCTCGAGGTAGCGGTGACACCGTAGTGTAAAGGCCCGGTTGCGTGCGTTTTCCATGGAGGTTAGGGTAAGGATCTCTAAAGGAAGGACAAGAACCTAGAGGAAGGAACACCTTCCCGAATGGATCTAATCCACTTTATTGATAATTACCATAACTCCTCATAGATCTTCATTCGGGTATGAAAGCGTTGAGATTTACCTACATTTCCAAACCATCTCTAAACCTAACCCTAACAAGAATAGATCTAGATAATCGTAGATAGATTAATTTAGGTTTTTAGATTTAATAACCAATCCGAACACCCTTCGGAATTAACTCGTAAGCGCGAATCGGAGATTCACAACATCCCTGTGGACCGACCCGTACTCACCGGCTAGTTTCGTATGACGCCGTTCTTGATTGCGGTTTAGAAATAGTTTTTGACACACTAAAATCAAATGGCGCCGTTGCCGGGGATGGCGTAGAAATTTCCTTTTCGCAATTTCGGGTTAATCATAAAATAAAAAAATCATAAAAATCTGAAAAATCACAAAAATATAAAAATATATCAATTGTTATTTTTGAAAGGATACTTTGTTATTTTAATTTTTGCAGGATATACAAATTTGGATATGGAGATTTCCAGAAAGCAAAACAGGAAACAAAATATCGGAACAGAAGAGATTTTGAAAAACAGAACAAGGAATTTTTTTTGGAGACCCAAATCGCCCAAACAGCCGCGATTCCGCGGCCAAAACCCACCTTAGGCCGCGGAACCGCGGCCGTCTTGTCGTATCAGAGCATCAAATTTTTTTTTGGGACTCGTGCTGTTTAGACTGCGGCGAAAACGCGTTTATACCGCGGAACCGCGCCCTTTTGGTGATATCATCCTCTGCAATTTGCACTGTAAGCTCCTCTGTTATTTCCCTTCTGGAATTTTTAATAAATTTTCTGAAAAATGCCTGCAGGATTTTGTGCACTTTAAAAATATATTCCCTTCCAAATAACGATCTTGTGCAGGATTTCTGTGCCTTGCTTAAAATGAAATTAGATTGCAAGTAATATTTTGCTGTTGCATATCTTGTGTTAAAAATCTTTTTGCAACAAATATTTGCTAATAAAGAGAAAAAGAATAAAAAAAAGAATAAGGAAAATTTTGATAGAAACTTGCAAAGTTTTTAGCCGCAAATAAATCCTTGCATCACAAACTTTCTTTCCTTTTCCCCTTCTTTTAACATGGGTACCCCACACAATAAATCACTTGCCGAACTTTGGTACCCCGAACCTAATTTTGCGTCGTACGTCAATTTATTCGGTCAATTTAAAGACGATCCTTCCTTACCTAAAAAATCTTTGAAAGATCACATAGAGGCGTCTAGGAGAAACAGTTTGACTTTTCAACCCACTTTGTGTCAACCAAGTCAACCTCTACCACCTACATATGTTGATACCACTTCTGCAAGTCCTTCTGTCACTCCTAGGCCGATGTCCATTGCTGAGCATATTGCTCAATCTCGCAGTCGATCTTTCACCCCTCTCCACTCATCTAGTTTTAGGGATCCGCACGATTGTTCACCTTTTTATCCACATGTTGACCCTAACCCTGCCCAACCATCCACTTCCTACAAGTCATACCCGACCTTCCCACCTTCACTAGACACTGTTTCTACACAGCCATTAAGGAGTTTCACATATCCAACCAATTTTGAATCCTTCACCGAAACCCCCTCACCACCTAAGTCTAGTTTGGAAGAGTCGTTGGAGGCGTATATCACAGCAACAAATAAAATGACTAGGAATATGGAAGCGTCCGTGGCCGCCCTTATGCAACCTAGTGAACCGGTAGCTAGTTTCCCGCTAGCTCAAAATTTTTTAATGTATAAGGAGGCGGTTGGACAGAGTGAGAATGAGAGAGGATTTCCAAATCAAACCTACCCATACCCAATTGCAACCCACAACTCCGGTTTTCAAACATGTGTCCAAAATGATGAGTTGTGCGAATTTGTAGTGTTTGATTTGCCAGATTATGAGGAACCCCTTTCGAGTGAAACCACACCTAATCCTTTCAATCTTTACACCTCCCATCTAGAACCTAAATCGATAAATATCCATGCTTTTGATGAGGTGTCTAAGAAAATTGATTTTCACTTGATTGAGGATATAGACGCCGAGAATATTTCGGATGATGAACCTGTCGATTTAATTGAGATTTTATGTTCAAATCATCATCCCAAGTTATTAAATATTTCTCCCGAATTTCATATGCGTCTTGATGTTGAAGATAATGGCATGGATGAGATAAATTTTGAGGAGAATTATAAGGATAGTATTGAGGAGAGTTTTGAGAACCATATTGTGGTTGAATTATTTTTATTTGATGTGTCTGATTTTCCAATTCATCCTCCTGAACCTTTGACTGTTATATCACCCTCCCTCCTTTCTATCGTTCCGACCCCGCTTGAAGACTGTGAGCTTGAAAATTTTTCCTTTGAATCTAACACAGTTCTCACAGACGATAACACCTACGAGTGTTTCACTTTTTCGGACGATGTTGATGTCTCCCCGCCCGAGTTTGAGTCCTTTACATTTTCAGATGACTTAGTTGAACCATCAGACTCGGTTGCTTACAGTAGTTTCGAACCATTAATGGAATCTTTCAAGTTCGAGACCGTTTACTACGGTGAGAAGGAGACTATCCCTAATTCACTTCCTTTCGTCCTTTTTATTGTTCCGACCGTACAAGTGACCGTTACGCTTTCATCTCCTATACCAAGTTCGGCGTACCCATATTTTCTTGCGAATCTTGAGGGATTTGATCCTATTTCTCGACAGGTTGATAGGTTAGCGCAATCGCTTATAACACATCAGTCATCACATAGTGCGCTAATTTATTCACTTGATTTACATCCTCGAGATCATGCGACCCTTCTTTTTTCCTTCCGCCATTCTTTTCCCCCACCGAGACCATATTCTACCATTCTTCTTTCCACACGGTCTCGTGTGCTTCTCATCTCTTTTCTTTCCACCCCGTTCTTGCACCGACTATACCATTACCACGATAAGATTTTTAAATGGTTGGTGCTAACCTTTGGCTTGTGTAAGGCCAAGCTTAAGTTTGGGGGGAATCTTGTTGTATATATGTATATATATTTTTTGTTTTCTTTTTCTATAAAAAATTTTTAAAAAAAATTCAAAACATTAAAAAATATATATAATTTTTTTTTATAAATAAATAAACAGGGGAGTGCCGGTATTTTGACCCTCTTGGTTTAGCATGACAGTGAGGACACTGTCAAGTTCAAGTTTGGGGGTATGCTCGGTACGTCTTCTTCCTTCGCATTCATTTGTACATATTTTTGCATTTGCATATTTATTTGAAAACCCATAAAAATTGAAAAATTTCAAAAATTATAAAAAATCATGTATTCAATTTTGGCTAATTGACTTGAGTTTGAAAAATAGGTTAACTGGCTAGGAACAACTAGATCTTAGACTTAGTAAATAAAAAACCCTAAAAATAACATTCCTTAAAGTTTAACGGTAGAAAGTATATGCCTTGTAGTTTATTTAGAAATAGGCAAATTTTGGGTTCAATTCTTGGGCTAAGTCGAAACGAAGGAAAAGTATTGATGTTCTTATTAGAGTATAAGTTTGAAAAATAGTTCCTAACTTAAGTCTAGATTCTGAAAACGTATACCCTACAATTTGCACAATCACGCACCTTGAAATTTGGAATAGTAGAAGAGACCTTGAAATGCTCTTGTCTAAAGTCCTTAGTACGAAGAAAAAAAAAGTGTGAATAAAGAATAAAAAAAAATGGACACTGGTTTTTGTGATTACTTAAGGCTGCAAAAATAGAAAAATACTTAGCGAGGGTGCTTCATCACCTAGTGCCTTAGACCAACTGGTTTGGGAGTCACTGCTAAAAGCCTTGGGTGTTGCAAGACTAGGAATTACGCTTAAATGTGCAAACACATCTTGTAATCGGTTGTTGGTACCTCAAGAAGTATTAACGATCGCATGAAGGATGTGTAAGCAAGATTCATTTAAATTCACCAATTAATAAGTGCTTTGGACAACGGACAAGGGTATGATTGCTTGATTTGAACTTCTAAGTGTAGGGGTGATCTATACACACATGTGGGGATATGTGATTAGAGTTTAGATAAGAGAAATGAATGAAGAATAAAACTTGTATCTTTAGTAAAAGTTGATAAAAATTCCTAAGTGGAGATGGAACCCTAGAAGGAAAACTTAAGAAATGCCGAAAGCTAAGTAAGTCTATAGAACATATATAATCTTAAGTTAAATAATGAGGAAGTGTGAAGGATATGGGTGGATAATTTGCGGGTCGACGATAATAGACTTCCTTGTTAGAAAACCTAATTGGAGAACAAAAGTCAATGGGCCGAATTGATAAGATTTTATGGGTAGTATCCGCTGAAAACCCTCAGGAGACAACACTCCTCCTACTAGGGACACCTAGAGGTTTAACGGCTTGTTGCACGAGCTTAGTGCAATCGCGTTTCCCTGCGAAAGTGCCGTTAGGATTTTAGTGAATAAAAATAAGTTTGCTCGAGGACGAGCAAAAGATAAGTTTGGGGGTATTTGTTCACACCATAATATTGCATTTTATAGTCCCCATTCTTATGCGTTTTACAATAAAAACAGGTGCTTTTGACGCATGTCTGCTACATGTAACAGGTTACAGGTTCGTGGATCTAAAACAGTGAAAAACACAAAAGACGACACAAAAGAAGGACTTTTGACCAACAATTAGGAGGATCGCAGTCAAGCCTAGACGAAGAACAGTTCACAATCAAGAAGACAACGCAAGATCCAAATTATCAAGGCAAACGGTTAAAAGATCGCTACAAGTGTTCACTGAAGATCTGGAATCAATGTAGAAGCCCAAATGGAGAAAAGATTAAATAAATGAAAAGCCCAGAGAAACCTAAAGAATCCCAGAAAAAAGTGTCAGGAGATCTCACTAAAGGGCCGCGGAACCGCGGCCCAAGCCCACCATTGCTGCGGTTCCGCGGCCATATAAAGGAATTACAAGACAGAAATTTTACCAAGTTTCTTTGCGGCTTTGACTAGTCAAGCTAGGGTTATTTTTGTAATTGTAGACATGCGGCTCAAAATGTAACCTAGGGTTTCTATTTCCTATAAATAGAACTCTAAAGATTGTAAAACTCTATGCCTCCTTTTAATAATAAATTCCAGATCTCTTTTGGAGAGCATCGGTGTTTCTTTTCCATTCAGAAATTCAGATCTGACAAACCTGCATGGATGATTGGAGGGATGCATCTGTAAGTAGATTTAATTTCTCTCCCTAGTTTAGATTTCAATTCTTTGCCCTAGGTAGATTTAATTTCATGCCCTAGGAACTTGTTTAGAGTGAGCTTTGGGGAAGGATTTTGAGAGATGAGATCTCTCATCCCTTTCTTACCCATAATACATTTTGAATAGGACTCCATGCATACACGCACACACCGCACCCTACGGCATCCTATCCCTCGAGGTAGCGGTGACACCGTAGTGTAAAGGCCCGGTTGCACGCGTTTTCCATGGAGGTTAGGGTAAGGATCTCTAAAGGAAGGACAAGAACCTAGAGGAAGGAACACCTTCCCGAATGGATCTAATCCCCTTTATTGATAATTACCATAACTCCTCATAGATCTTCATTCGGGTATGAAAGCGTTAAGATTTACCTGCATTTCCAAACTATCCCTAAACCTAACCCTAGCAAGAATAGATCTAAATAATCGTAGATAGATTAATTTAGGTTTTTAGATTTAATAACCAATCCGAACACCCTTCGGAATTAACTCGTAAGCGCGAATCGGAGATTTACAACATCCCTGTGGACCGACCCGTACTCACCGGCTAGCTTCGTGCGACGCCGTTCTTGATTGCGGTTTAGAAATAGTTTTTGACACACTAAAATCACACACCAAGTATTTTACGACGCTTCTGGCTACTTCATGCTTCATTCCTTGCCACCAATAATTCTGACGTAGATCTTTGTAAATTTTTGTACCTCCAGGATGTACTGAGTAGGGAGAGCTGTGAGCTTCTTTCATTAACTCTTTCCGAACAGGACCTTTTGGTACACACAATCTGCTGCCGTATCTTAAAGATCCATCTTCATGGATGATGAAGTCTGTTCTGAGTCCATTCTCCAGTTGTTCTCTGATCTTTTGCAACTTAGCATCACTTGCTTGAGCTGCTTTGATCTGATTGACAATGGTTGATTGAACTTGTAAATTCATCAAACTTGAAGCATTACCTGGCATGACTACTTCAATCTCCATCTGATGCAAGTCTTGTTGAAGCTTCCACTGAGCGGTGGGATTCATCGATAATGGTTGGCGACTAAGAGCATCGGGTATGACATTCACCTTCCCTGGGTGATATTGCAAGTTGATGTCAAAATCCGCCATGAGTTCTAACCATCTTCTCTGCCGCATATTCAACTCCTTCTGAGTAAACACGTACTTCATACTTTTATGATCTGTGTAGATGTTCACTCGTTCACCAAGTAGATAATGGCGCCAAATCTTGAGAGCAAAGATGACGGCTGCCAACTCCAGATCATGCGTCGGATAATTGCGCTCATGAGTCTTCAGTTGTCTTGAAGCATAAGCCACAACCTTACCGTGCTAATATAGAACACATCCTAATCTCTTACCGGATGCATCACAATGCACTTCGAATCCTCCAGATTGATCCGGTATTACGAGAATAGGTGCTGATGTTAGCCTTGACTTGAGTTCTACGAAAGCTTTTTCGCATGCTTCTGACCACACAAATTCTTTATCTTTACGTGTGAGCTTGGTCAGGGGTGTTGCTATGTTTGAAAAGCCTTCAATGAACCTTCTGTAATATCCAGCTAAACCCAAGAAACTTCGAATGCCCTTCACTGACTTTGGTGTAGGCCATTCGCTAATTGCTGAAACTTTCATTGGATCCACAGAAATTCCTTCTCCTGATACGATATGTCCAAGAAAACCAACTTGCTTTAGCCAAAATTCGCACTTGCTGTACTTGGAATAGAGCTTATGTTGTCGAAGAGTTTCCAGGACAATTCGTAGGTGCTCTGCATGCTCTTTCCGACTCTTAGAATACACCAGGATGTCGTCGATGAAGATGACAACAAACCTATCTAAGTACTCCCGGAAAACTTGATTCATTAGGTTCATGAATATTGCTGGTGCATTGGTCACTCCAAATGGCATCACTAGAAATTCATAATGTCCATAGCGAGTTCTGAAAGCTGTTTTGTGAATATCAGCTTCCTTGACCTTCACCTGATGATATCCTGAACGAAGATCCAATTTAGAGAAAACACAAGATCCACTTAGCTGATCGAATAAATCATCGATGCGCGGGAGTGGATACTTGTTCTTTATAGTGACTTCGTTCAAGACTCTATAATCGATGCACATTCTGTATGAACCTTCCTTCTTCTTCACGAGTAGTACAGGGGCTCCCTAACTTGAAGTGCTGGGACGAATCCATCTTTTCGCCAATAATTCATCCAACTGTGTTCGGACTTCCTTCAAACCTTCCGGACTTAATCTATAAGGTGCTTTGATCACCGGTTGTGCTCCTGGTACTAAATCAATACTGAATTCAAGAGCTCGATCGGGAGGCAAACCTGATATATCGTCAGGAAATACATCGTCGAACTCTCGAACTACCTCTGGTCTTGATTCTTCTTCCGCTTGAGCCGCTGCAACTACTGCTTCCCTTGGCTTCGCTTTGTAGGTACTTGGCTCCAGGGTACGGTCTCCGCTTTTGAAATAGAAGACCGGATGGTCTGGAATCTCGAATACTACCCTCCTTTGACGACAGTCGATGGTAGCATAAAAAGTTACAAGCCAATCCATTCCTAGAACCACATCGAAGTTCGGTATGTCCAGTACTTTGAAGTCAGCATAAAACTCTCTGCTGCAGACGGCGACTGGACACAAGCTGTATCCCATAGTTGCATTTAGAATGCCATTTCCTGAACTGACATTCCAGCTGGATACAAGCGGTGAGACTGGAATCGCATGGGTTCGGACGAACCGTTGCGACATAAAGCAGTGGGATGCTCCAGTATCAAACAGTGCTAGTGCAGGTAGTGAGGCTACTAAGATTGTACCTAAGGTATGTGGGATATGTTTTAGGTATAGGGAAAGTGTGTAAATAAACAAGACTAAAAGAAAAGTTTAAGAAGAAAAGTTTACCAGTGATGACTTGGCCAGTGGCCTCAGCTTCTTCCACTGACATAGTGAAAGCCTAGCGTCTTAGTACATTCCTCTTGGCCTGAGGAGTATTCCTCGGAACGTTCCTTTGAGCTTGATGGAACTGACGAGGAGGTGGTGCAGCTTGTGGTCCTCTGGGTGGTGCAGGTAGTGCAAATCTTGGAGCAGGGGCTTGGATGGCTGGGCGCTGTGGGTAATTGTTTGCTGGCCTGGGTGCAGCAACTGGGTTTTGCCTTTGGGGACAAGACCCAATATCATGAGTAGCCGAGCCGCAGACTAAGCAAAGACGGTTGGCTCGCCAGCAGTCTTTCATCATATGTCCGGCTATCTTGCAGTAGGTACAAAAGGCTGGGCTGGGACAATGGTTCGGTACTCCGGGTCGCCTTGGCACAAAAGGTGGCCTGGACGAGGCTCCTCCTGCCATCTGGTTGGCAGGGCGCTTAAGTCCTGCAGACGGAGGTCTGCCCCTTGTTTTATCACTGCCTCATAACTGCGGGCAGCTTCCAGAGCATCCTCATGCGTCAGAAATTTCCCTGTGGCTAGTGCAGCCTGAATTTCTGTGTCCAAACCTTGTTGAAAACGACGGGCTCTGATCTCGTCCGTCGGTATCAAGTGTGCCGCAAATCTGTTTAAGGATTGTGTTAGTTGTGTAGTATGTGATATTCAAAAATTGAACTACTGTAACATATCTTACCGGCTTAGCATGGTTAATTCAGCGTCATATTCATCCACTGACTTGTCCCACATCGAACCTTGTTGTAGATGAATGAATTGCTGCTCCATGGCAAACTTGGCAGTCACAGGAAAGTACTTCGCGTCGAACTTCTCGCGAAAAGTCTTCCATTCAATAGGCTATACAAGACGGCTTTCTTCCGTCTTCCACCAGTTGCGAGCATTGTCCGTGAGCTGTAGTTTCGCCACACGGACCCAAGCTATGTCTGGCATTTGTGCTGCCGCCAGATCATCTTCTATACTTTGTGCCCATTCCCCAGCTTCAAGTGGGCTTCCCTTTCCGGAGAACTGCTTGGGATGTAAAACCCTGAATTGCTTTACCCCAGGTGCGTCAGTCTCGGGATGGTTCAGGAGTTGTTGCTGTCCTTCAAGAAGGCTGCGGATCGCCTCAAGTAGTACTGTTTGCTCATTGGGTGGCATAGGAACAGCATGAATGATTGGTAGTGGAGGTAGAGGTGTGTTGTTGACATTGGTGCTGGTGTTGTTCGGGGAATCCATAACCTTAAAGAAGATTTGGGTTAGGACAGATTCAAGTACATGAAATGATAAGATTCAAGGAATATGAAATTGTAAGATTCAAGGAACATGAATTATAAAGAATGTTTTAGTTGCTGGTTCTTGTGTTATATTGCTTAGGTTGTTCACGCAGAATAGAACTGCATGATAGAGTTTCATACAGTTCTGACCTGCATGGGCCACCAACAAAACCTGTCACGCCCCGCTTCCCGGTATACGGCGAAGGGGACGAGACTGGTCCGCTACGTATATACTCAGAAGTATATACGCTAAGCGTATCTAAGCAATATAAAAATAAATACACAAGAGACATGATGTAATAAAAACAGCAACTATTATTTATTAACATTCTTTTGTACAATGCATGAAAAGGAAATACAACTGAAATAAAAAGATGCCTAAACAATGACATAACAGGAAATGAAAAGTACTGAATGGAAATGTACAATGAAACTAGAGCTCTGGTTCTTCAGCAAACTACTCCAAATCTTCTGTAGACGGCTCGATCTCTACAGGGTCCAAACCACCTGACGACATTCAAAAAAGAAGAAATAGAATGTCGTCAGCGAACAGGTCGCTCGGTAAGTCCCAAAGATAAGAGGAAAGTAGAATAGACAGAATAAGAGAGTATCTTTTAAAGTTGTATAATATTGTTGTAATGTCGTGTTAACGCCGTTGTTTGTAGCTTGGTACAGAAGGATGCCAGTGTATACGAGAGGGGTCTCTATATGCTAGAGACCAGGGCAAACGGAATGTATAAGGAACCGTTAAGCCACGGTACAACAACAACGGAATATAGGTTAGGTGTCTTAATCTTACCACCTCGTGCCACTTTTAACACCTTCCGTACCAATCTACCCCTTAAACCCCGTAGTGTTTTATTTGTATTGTTTTGTACTGTAATTTGAATTGAGTGTATAATTGAAAGACTGACCAAAACCATGATATCAGTAAACGGATATAACCGTAGAATCATGTAAATGGAATAACTGGAGAACCATGTAAATGGAATGTATATCTATGGTTCGATTCAGTCAAGTCGTATAGATTGATAATTGGATTTCTGGATTCATGTTGAAGTTTGTAGATTGTAGATTGACTTGAATCATATTCAAATCAGATTAATTAGACTCAAACCCGAGTCAAACAATTAGAAATGTAAATTGAAATCATGATTATTTCTTAAACCTATAATTGCTAGGGTCCTTAGGGTAATTTATAAAACTTGAGGGGTTTTATGTAAAAAATACTTTTATATACTTTTCAAAATACACCTTAAGTATTCATTATTCGTGTTTAGAGTTGTAATGAAAGTGGATTTTATATTGTGATATTTCTAGTGAAAATATCCTAGTTTCAGAAATAAAGGTATTTTATTTGTAATATTGATTTATGTGGAATTTATGGTATTTTAGTGTAAAATTGATTCTTGTGATTTTTAAGAAAAAGTGGAATATTTATATCATAACAAAATAGATATTTTAATGATAAATATACATATATTTATACAAAAATAATTTTAATAAATATTTTATATTCTAGAAAATCTCATTTTCTTAAGATGTCGTATTTTAAATCTTTCGAGACCGAATGCTCCTTGCGGAGGTCTGAATCTCGCACTACTAAGCCTGAGGGTGTGCGATAAACCGCACCATCCCGAACGGGTTCCCCAAAGTGGGTTGTAGCGGCGCTTTACAAAGATTGTAAAATACTAAATCCTTTAGAAAACGGTTTTATGAAGTAAATGGTATTTATTTGTAAAGGTGTATATTTTCCGTATTGTATGTTCTAGATTCTCCTAAGTCAACTAGTCTATTCCTAACTGGTCCAGACGACAAGTTGTGAGATACCTCAAATCGCCTCTTCACCGCCAATTGTGGCCAGGTAAGTATAAGTGAAGAAAGGAGGGATCCGCTCACGAATCATCGTGAGACGGGCCTTTTAAAATTACCTTCTCACTTGCCTAGCCTAGACACCACAAAGTCAGGTTTAGATAAACGACCGATGTCCACAACTTATCGTATTTTCATAATAATTGGTATTTCTTTAAAAAGTGTATCAAAACTAAATCTTTTAGAATTGGTTTTATTAAGTATGTGGTATTTAAATGAAAATATTTGTTTTCTCGTATTCTAGGTTCTCGAGGATGTTGCATATAAGTGTGTGAGGAGATAGGTCGTTACCTCGTGATCTACTATAAATGTATAACAAGTTTGATGAGGTTAAATGAAGGATTGAAACAATGTGGTATTTAAGTGAAAAATACGATAATTTGAAAAAGCTATCATTTCATGTGATGAAACTTTTTCAAATTGTTTGATTAGTGTTTAATAGTCAACATAAGGATGTTTAAGTTTGATTGTATTAGTGAGAAGTGGAATTTTATAGAAAACCGAATCGGAAATCGGATTTGTTCCGATTCCGTCGGGTTTTGTAATTTCGTATTTTTTGAATAGAAAAGACGGAAGGAAGTGGGACTTACGGGTTTTAGATTGAACAAGGGAGTGAGAGAGAACTGGAGTGATTGCCGATGTATTGCTTCGTCGCCGGTAGTTCCCAAAACGTTCGCCGGAAGTTCCGCCGGAATTTCGTCGGAGCTTCGCTTCGAGCTTGTTTCCAAAGTACACGATTCTTGGAAATTTTTTGAGAGAGTGGGCTCAGGATTTTGGGGTGAGAGGGTAGAGGGTAGGGAGTGTATTTATAGGGTAAGCTAGGGTTAGGATAGATGAAAAGTTAAAATGAAAAAATGTGATAAAATGTATTAAAAGTGGAGTAATTGGGGTTTTAAAAGAGCTCTGGAAGTGGTCTGAGGCCGAAATTTTGCAGGTGCATAGGGAATATGAAAAGACACAATTTTCATGTTGGGGTCGTTCCCGGAATCGGCTGACTCGGCCATGACTCGGTTTGAGGACGGAGTCAGACCGAGTCATGGCCGATTTGGCCGATTCCCGGTCGAGTCAGGCAACCGGGATCCCTCCTGACAGTTCATCTAACTTCTGAAAATGTAACATCTTTAGGTGTAGTGGGGTTTTTATGAGATATGCACGTGTAAACTCTTGGTATTCTAAAGGTTTTAAAAAAAAATCAATATTAAAAATAATGTGGGGTATGGGATTTGAACTCTGGTGGCTTGGTTATTACCAATAAGCTACAAGCTCCTTCTTGTAATTATGGAGCTAATTAATTACTTAAAGTAATAACAGTAAATGCAAATACCCCAAGTATACATTAATTTTAAAGCAAATTTTTGTACACTAAAAATGGAGTTGTTACACGCGCTCTCCTGCATCCCTCGTCTGAGATTCGGGAACCCGTGTATGCCTTTGGCCGCC
Organism: Agapanthus africanus; assembly: GCA_030015575.1. NCBI lineage: Eukaryota > Viridiplantae > Streptophyta > Magnoliopsida > Asparagales > Amaryllidaceae > Agapanthus > Agapanthus africanus. The sequence goes on from CM057340.1 coordinate 7,894,525, forward strand.
GCCGGAACAATCGTCAGGAGCTCGTGACGGGGCAGGTGGCCCCGCCATCGGAGGCACACTCGGTGCAGGGCTCGAGTCAGTCGGAGGCACGGCCGCACTGCCGGCCCCCCTCCAGGATTGAGCACCGAAGGCACCAAGAGTCTAGGATCGAACCATCTGTCCTGCCAAAAGGGAGAAGAGGTTCGACTCAGAAGGAGAAGAAGCAGAAGGAAGAAGAAGCAAGACATCTAACTTGATGGGAAGAAGTCTTCGAGAAGAGAAAAACGCAAGATCCGACCTAAAAGGAGAGCGCCGAGCAAATAAGACTCGGAATGAGAAAAATGTGAGGAGAGAGAGATCCTGAATCAGGCCTCCTCCCTATTTATGCTACCGGCGTTCTCATCCAACGACGACGGTCGACTCCCGCCAAAACGATTCAGTGCACTCGACGGCCACGATCGCCCCATCTATCGCAAGCGTATTAGCGGCGTCCCATCGGACGCCAGAAACCTGCGACACGTCACATCAGCCAACCGGCACCCGACACGTTGTCTGTCGCTTTAGCAAAAGTGCACACGAACCGACGCACCCTCTTTAATGCAAAGGATCTTCCCCTGATTCGTTGGCCTCTTCCAAAAAAGACAACCAATTGCCTAGAGACACGCCCGACGATATATTCGGAAAGGTGCTCACCTCGGGTGATCCGGTAAACCACTCTCGACCCGACCCATCAGCTGGTCGGGACGAGAGTGGGGGGCTAATGATGATGCTCGATATCAGCGATCTCCCAGACCAGGACACGTGGTAGATGACGTGTCCCAGGGCTCACAAAAATGACCTACAGTGGCCGACCAGACCACTCCCGTGCCCGTCCTATAAGCAAACGCTGGCTCACCTCCGAGCCTCAGCACAATTGGCCTCCTCGGCCTCACAGCTCGTCTCCGAGCTATCACAGGCCCAAGCCTCCTCGGCCCTCTTAGCTCGCCTCCAGGCTCGAGCAGAACCAAGATACCTCGGCTCCCTCGCTCCTCCGCGAGCTCTCCCGCCGATGTCATCTTCCTCGGTCTCATCGACCGACCAACAACACCGCTTGCAGGCGTAACCGCCATCCCGCGAATCTCGCCATGCGCGAGATCTCCGCCGGCTACATCCCACGTTCCACGCCACCACGATCCCCCATTAACGAGCCTGTCTCGCCATTAATGGGAGGTCCCGCTCATCACGTGGACGTGACGTCGGGAGCGTAACGTCCGGCGTGATTCTCACGCCTGCCTCGCCTGCTGCCACCGCTATATAAACCCCTTCTTCAGTCGGTCAAGTAAGCCATTTTTACTCCACTAAGTCGTTACTCTGCTCTGATCTCTAGTCTAATTTGACCGTCGGAGGGTCCTCGGTGGTACAACCACCCCGGGACTTCCTTGCAGGTAGCTCGGCAACCACAACCACATACCCATTGAGATCCACACGCTTCAGGAGCGACATCCTTCAAATCCAATCTCAGCCACCCGTCGCCGCCACCAGCAGATCAACGGAAGGTAATATCTTGGCGCGATCCAGGCTGCGTCAGTTACTTTCATTTTTTTAAACTTAAATATCGGTCCTTTTTTTATTTTATGTTTGAAAGTATCTACGTACATAATCACAGTCCTTATTTTAAGGATACGCCATCACAAATAATTTTGAGATCTCAATATTTACTTTAATGCACTTGATAGTGTTTAGTGAAATGAAATAGTTTATCATATCCAACTAGATAAAATTTAGATAGATGTGACTCCTCACCAAATATAAACCCAAGGGTACAACGTTGAATACGTAAACAAGGAAGAGCAAGGCTTATCATTTGCGGCAGAGATTTTTATCACACACATGCTTTATGCTCAATTGGTTATTAATAAGTGTACAATGTTAAAAATACATTTAGAAAAAAAATTGATGATTGTATGCATACACAAAAATCTATTTACTATAGCTTTTTTTGTGTTAATTTTTTTTATTATGAAATAATCTCTTCGTGTTTTTTTTTTATTTTATATTATTACATCTTCAAGTGCATGGCAGCATATACCTAGTTTCTTTTCTAAACACATCTTCCTTGCCCTCTTAATTATTGCTTGACCTGTTTTCCTAGTTCTTTATTATTGATTTTCCTAGTTTCAACTATCAAGAGCGAGTGGAGATATGGAAAAGCAGATTGGGGGATTGGAGTAGAGATAAGGAAATTGAAAGAATTGTATAAGAGATAGGGATTTGAAAGAGAAAATATAAAAAATGAAAGCGGGGATAGAAGAATGAGTGAAAATATTGGATTGAAGATGTGGGATTTGAAAACACACATGCAGATTTTGGGAAAGTAGATTGAAGAGAAAAAAATAAAGATTTAAAAGAAAAGCATCGAGAAAGAAGGAGTGAATTATAGTAGTCGTGAGAGGAAATCACACGGATATTTTTTTCGAGAGAATAATTATACGTGTAATCGATTAAAAAGAATGAGCGTATACCTAGATTTTTTGCAAAAAATATTCTTAGTATAATACACACAATCTATTTTGAACTTGAAACATCGGTATTTCATAAGTATTGGTTTTTTTTCTTAGTTTTGGAAATACGCAGGTTTAAAAATAAATCAACCCTCCGCACTAGGCCTGGAAGCAATTTTCCCTCATTAATAATAATATGAGACACATCTCTAATAGGTTCCCCAGATTTATCATGGTAATATACTTGAAAATACTGGCGGATATAACATGTATTTATATTAATTTATTTGTATACACCAATATCCCATATCCCATATCGTTACAAGCAAAACATACACACATACTGAGAGCATATATTCTAACTCTACCTTTTTTTTTATCTTTTCTTTTCCTTTTTTGAGAAAAAAATATTTTGAGAATATATTCTACTCCATAAATGATTGAATGAAACAAGGGCATAGCCCCTAGATATAAACTTTAACCAAATAAATATTACCAAGGCCCAGAATAATTGTGTGACGAAGCCAAATCACACCATCTTTCAACATTTATCATGAAAACATTGCTTAAATCACAGATAATGTGGAGGCCTGTTAATTATCCTCCAAATTTTAACAAAAAAAACAAAGACTGTTGATTATCCTGCAAATTTAATTCTTGCAATGAAAATAACAATGTTGAACTTTTATGGCTTTTACCGCATGCCAATATCTTCAAAATTTTCATATCATCATTTGCCTTTTGTTCCTACATTATCTGTAAAAAGAAATATTTTATTTACACATCATCTAACTAATTGTTCATTACAATTTTTGCACAAGCAGTACATAACAAAAAAATTAAAAAATAAGATCGATCTAAGGGAATAAGGCCATCTTAAATCTCCATTATGATATTCAAATCCATAATAAATAAAAACAAAGGAAAAGGTGCCAAATTATTTTGAAGAATACCAATTTTTTTGAAAAACAATTTAGTTAGAACAATGCAAACCAAATGGGACAATAATGCAAACAAAATACAGCAAAATCACTACATGAAATATTATAATTTCACAAGTTACATGCACTAAACATAACCCAAACAAAGCACACTCCCATCTCACAAACATAATCAACTCTTATTCCACAGCGAGTCAACAAAGCAAGCTGACACCACTCCATTGCCAAACCCTAACCCAAACAGGCAACCAACTGGTAGCTTGCCGATACTGGATACTTTCTTCTCATGTCTTGACCGCGGCGGCGGTCTTCTGCCATGCTGGCCTGGCCGCCACCGCATCCCACCAAGCCTTCATGTGGGGTCGGGAGGTGACCAGGTCTGCCTTCGACGTCATCATCAAGGCAGAAACATGCGGCATGTGGTTCAAATCAGCGAGTGTGAACTCATCCCCCGCAAAGTACTTGCTATTTGATAGCCGCTCTTCGCAAACATCAAGAACTTTGCTCAGCTCGGCGGACTGAGCTTCGACCACGTCTGGGTCCGTAGTCATGCCGATCATCGGCTTGATTAGGAGCTCGAAGACGACTTTATCTGCATGTGAGCTGAAGTGCTGTGACTCAGCTTCGATCCAAGATTCGGCTGCCGCTAGCTCGGCCGGGGTTTCATTAGGAAGGAGGTCGGCCCCGGTTTGTTTGTATTGGATGCAAATGTAGCGGTTGATCGCCCGCGATTCTGAAAGTTGGATGTGAGGACATGAGCAAAGGTTAGGGACCAAATTACATCGATTCTAATTTTATAACAAAGTATATTGAAAACGCTCAACCATTTAGATATTGGTGTCATGCGTCATACGAAACGCCTACACTCCTAAACTGATTTGTCTATTGATCGTCTCAATGGGACTCGAATATGCAAATCAGGTTTTCCATATTAAACAAGATAATCATCAACTATAAATTACCTAGCTGCTCAAATACCAGTCCAAATTGCGAAGTTACAAAGCTAAATTAGGACATGAGATACAACAGCAGCAACAAGCCTTTGTCCCAATTTTTTTGGGATCGGCTCTATGAATCCTTCTCTTCCATCACTCAAATAAGAACTGTCTTCTCGGTCAAATTAAAAAAAAAGGTTATTCAAATCTTGGTTGTTTTGGCTTGAGAAGGCCCTGTTTGGGTATGGAGTTTAGATAACTATGGTTTATTTTTTGGGTTAATTGGTATAGACCCCTGAACTATTTGGGATTAAGCATTTATACCCCATGAACTATAATGATAAGAGCTTAAACCCTATAGGGTTAATAAATATTTTCCTAATACCCATTTTACCCCTTTCTTATTCTCTTCCGCTTTTAAAAAAACTAATCTTTAAACCTAAGATATCAATATTTTAGCCCTAATTTAAAAGTTTGGTCTCGTCTTTTTTTCCATTACATCTCCAAATCTTTTTCCATTATCTTGAAGGTACTTAAGTTGTAACTCTAATCTAAAAACTTGATATTTAACATATTCTCTCCATTAATTTCAAGAAGGGAAAAAGAAATTCAAGATAAGTATTTTTCAATTTTATTTTCTCATCATTTTCTTTAGTTGATTTTGCCAAGATTTTATTTTCTTTGTATTATTAGGGTTATCGGTTCTTCATGCTTGAAGCGGAAGGAAAAGGGATATAATGGGAATTAAAAAAAATTCAGTCAGAAAGGGTAAAAGCTCTGATTATGATACTTCGTGGGGGTATAAGTGCTCGACCTCTCAAAGTACAGTGGATGTATCCACAATTAACCCTTATTTTTAAGTGGATTTTTAAGTGGAGGTAGAGGGATGCAAACTTTGGTTTGCAAGCCTCAAACTCCAAAAATGGAGTTTAGATAACTTTGATAAGATTGGAGTTTAGATAACTACACTTTTCTCATTTTTAAGCAAAACAAGTATAGTTATCATTTTAGAATTGAGTCTTGTTAACTTTATGAAACTCAACTCCATTCCCAAACAGGACCTAAATAGAGGGGAGTTACATTTGGGAACTTTTTTTATTTAGTTAGGATGAAGGAAATAAGAAATTTTAAATAATTTTTTTTCCATTTAAATTTCTCTTGCTGGAGAAAACAAGAAAAAATACAGTATAAACAGACAATTTTAATCAATCTTTTCAAGGATCTGTCAGCTAGATTTACACTTTTGTATCAAATTACAATAATTAAAAATAAGGAAAAGAAATTCTTTTTCCGCCCTTTTAGACTACATAAAAATATATTCTTTCTTTATTTTTTGGGTGTTTTTTTACTTGTAGGCCTCCCAAAACACAGCAAATGTCTTTCTTACCCCCCAAAACTTGGTGTTTACATTTTACCCCAAAAACTAATAAGATATATCATTTTAACCCTTTACGATTTCCGTTTAAAAAAACCCGTTAACTTTAACTTTAATTTTTCCTCATAAATTTTAGGTTTATCATTTACCCAAAGACAATAAATAAGACCGCATAAGCATTCAACATTTTCATAGCTAGAGAAGGATATTGAATATGCTCCTGATTTCATGGCCGATTTTTAGAAAGGCGCAACATAAGCTTGAACCTTAATTTCAATTTGAGAAAGAAATTGCGTATTTCTAGATGTTGAGATTTTTAAAAGAAAAACATGATGTTATGCCGTTAAAAGTTGATGGAAATCGTAAAAGGATTAAAATAATGCATCTTATTAATTTTGAAGTAAAAGTAAATACCAAGTTTTTGGAGATAAGAAGGCATTTGCTATGTTTTAGGAGGGCCTTTCCATTTCTTCATGATTTCTTCCCCTTCATCATTTTCTCTCCAAACCAACTTCTGGGAGAAATGATTAAAATATTTTTAATAGGGGTGTGAAAATTTTGATATATATTTTTTGGACAGAAAAAAATATCGTAACTTAATATGTTACAACAAATTCACACTATTAAAAAGATAAAATACTGAAAATAGTGGAAAAATTACCAAAGAGCTTGATGTCTCCATCTTCAAACGCCGGGATCTGACCAAATGGCTACAAAAACAACCCAACAAATTTTTTTAACATAATCAAAACCCAACATGCATAAATCTTAAAAGGGGGATGTAAAATTTTGAAAGGAAAAAAATTACATTGAGAGCTAGAAACTCAGGCTTTTTGTGAGCACCAGAGAGCAAATCAACAGGGACAAATTCATAGTCCAAGCCCTTCTCATTGAGACAAGCTATCACTCTCACAACATTTGAGCTCAAAGACATCCCATGAACTCTCATCACCATTTTTTCTTCTCTCTCTCTAGATCTATTTTCTCTCTCTAACTCTCTTGGGACCGCTTGTGGGATGCCAAGGACTTGATTAGAAGAGAAATGGGGTGTATATAAAGTTATTTTCAGGCCCAGTTTCCTAACTTGACTTATTTTGAAACCCAAAAAGTTTCAGAACCATAGGAACAGCCGAAGGTATATCGTCAAAAAAATTTAAACCTATACAAAATTGTGCATGTATTGACAATAATATCCTTTTAAGATTTTATAAAGCCCGTGTTCAGATTTGATAAATAAAGTTATATTATGTTGATAATCGATGACATGACTTTGTAATTGGTGATAAATAATGTTATAAATAAAGTTGCTAAAAACCTGAGAAATATTAAAATTGGTGTTTTTGATAAAGATATGGGTTTGAGACCGTCTGTATTTTTCAAGTGTTGAATTTTATAACAATTTTGAAAATGCATGGGTTTAAAAGTAAATTGCTTCTGCACGGAAATAATTTTACCAATAAATATTTTAGCATTTAGGAAGATAATTTTGTTTAATTATGGAAAAATCTAGATGTGGCTGAGATGCAGTCAATAGTCAATCTCAATTCCCTCTTAAGGATTTATTTAAGAATATTGCTAGACTCTAGTCTAGTGGCGAAAAGATTGCTTTTTTGTTCAATTTTTTAAGACTAAATCTCAGGAAATAGATTCAGATTTGCTGCTTTTATGATGGGATTCAGCGAATCGATTTCATCCAGCCGTCCATTTAAGATTGTTTTAATCTTGACGGTAAAATCAATAAACTGCAGGAGCTCCAAAATCTTGGAGAAACAGATGTGCGATATAACAACTCCTGCAATTTATTGGCTTTACGATCAAAATTAAAACAATCTCCAATGGACTATTGGATGGAATCCAGCGAATGGATTCTTTGTTGAATCCTGATAGTACTCGATATCGGCCACCTCCAAGATCATGACGCGTGGCAGATGACATGTCCCAAGGCTCAGAAGAAAGGGTCCACGGGGGCTGACCAGGCCATCCGGTGCCCGACCCGCAAGCGCAAACTGGCCCACCTCGGGGCCCCTGCGAATATGCCTCCTCGGCCATTCGGCTTGCCCCGAGCTGCCACAAGACCAAGACTCCTCGGCCTCCTCGAGCCCCCTGCCGAGGCCGTCTTCTTTGGCCCTTCGACCAACTCCACTGCTCACAAGCGTAACCGCTACTCCGCGAATCTCGCCGTGCGCAGATTCTACGCCAACAACATCCCACGTTCTGCGCCATCATGATCCCTGTTAATGGGCGATCCGCTCATTATGCGGGTGTGACGTCGGGAGCGTAACCGCTGGAGAGATTTTCGCCCCTGCTGCTGCGTGCCACCACCGCTATATAAACCCCTATCACAGAGGGGTCAAGTAAGCCATTCTTTTACACTTACGCCGTTACTCTGCTCGGATCTTGTCACTGACTTAAGCGTCGGAGGGTCCTCGGTGGTACCAAACCACCCCGGGACTTCTTTGCAGGTAAACGGCGGCAGCCTCCTCATCCCACTTTGTTCTCTCAAAACCCATTGAGACCCACACGCAACGAAGGACAATCAACCCAGTTCACCTCGAGATCAACGGAAGACAGCATCTGACGGAGGCCCGAAAAGGAGCTCCATCAGTTGGCGCCGTCTGTGGGAAACTCAAATTCCACAAAATACAAAGTTGACCTTCCTATCTCCTCTCTCATGTCGGACGACCACCCTGGGGATCCCGGAACCAGCCGCCGCCTTCCGCTCACCGAAGGTGGGGATGAACCTTCCCCCATGACCGTCATCAACGCCCTCGCAGGACGGATAGATCGCCTGCAATCCCTCGTGGAAGCCCTCGTCCGCGTCCAAACGACCGCGTCCGGGCCCCAGATCGCTGCTCCGCCACCTCCAGAAAACTCTGCCCCTGTCTGGACAGCCAACCACCAGCAGGCTGCATCCCCTCACCACTGGACCCTCGAACCGGTGCTCCCTGAGGCACGCTGGGCGCCCCAGGGCTCCACGCCGAGATCCGCCGCCAGGAAGCCTCGCCCCGAGCCTCCTTGCGCCCCTTACCCTCCTGAGGAAATGTCGGTCACCTCTCCTATCCACCAGCGTGGCCGACCCCATCATGGTCGGCGGAAACGCACAGAAGGGGTCCGTCCCGGCGACTCAAGGGCTTCCCCATCCTGGGACCTGAGGCACCTTATCGGGAGAAATCGGGACCGCTCCCAGACACAGTCCGCCCGCAGCGGGGCCCGGGAATCCCAAGGCGTCGATTCCTTAAGGTACCACGGTCGGCTCGACGCCCTCGAGAAGAAGATCGAGGGCATGCGCCGAGAAGCTCACTTCTCGAGTGACGGGGCCAAGTACGCCTCCGACTCGCTCACGAAGCCATTCACCGAGGAACTGCTCGCCGTGCGCGTCTCCTCGCGTAACAAGCCCCCGAAGGTCTCTCTGTTCGACGGGAAAACCGACCCGAAGGACCACTTAGACGCTTTCACCGCGGGGATGAGCTTCCAAGATGACTCCGATGCCGCCCAGTGCAGGGCCTTCCCGGCCACCCTCATCCGCCCGGGTCAGGACTGGTTCCGGGGGCTCGAGCCCCGCTTAATTTCAACTTTCGACGAGCTGGCCACCCAGTTCCTCGGCCACTTCGTGGGGAACCATCGACAGAAGCGCACAGTCGACTACTTCTTCACGGTCAAAAGCGGGGACAAGGAAACGTTCAAGGCCTACATCACCCGCTTCTATAACGCCTTCCTCGAGGTGCCCGAGCACCGGGACGAGACCGTCATAATGGCGCTCAGGTCTGGTCTGAGGCACAAAGAATGGTTGCGCTCCTTCGCGCTAGCTCAACCTAAGACCATGGCCGAAGTCAAGGCATGGACCGAGCGCGAGGTCCAGCTGGAATCCGAAGTGAATGCCAACCTTCCTCGGGCGGATCGGCCCGACCAGAAGAAGTGGATTCGGGAGGATGGGCCGGAGCGTCAGCAGCCCTACCACCCGAAATTCCAAGAGTACACCCCCCTCAACGTCTCCCTCGCGGTGTTGCTGGAGGAGACCCAGAATGAGGGTCTCTTCAAGTTCCCCCCGGTCCCACGACAGGTCACTAAGCGAGGCCAGGGCCCCTATTGCGCTTTCCACCGGGTGCCGGGCCACGCCACAGAGGACTGCAAACAATTGAGGGACTACGTTGAGAAGCTCATCCGGTCTGGGCACCTCGCTTCCTACCTAAGGGACAAACGACAGGCCGACCGTGAGCAAGAGCAGCCTCGCCCTCCCACCGACCTGACCATCGGCCAGATCATGCTTGTTTCAGCGGACGGCCAACCCGGAGCTCAGGGAGCCCCATGCCCTATGCCAAGCGCGGAGGTCGGCGGCCCTTCAGGGAGCTCGGCCCAGGCCAATAAAGTCATCTTTTAGCCTGTACCCTTTTTCTTTTATTATTTTGTTTTTTAAGCAATGCGAGTTCTTCCCAAGACCTACTGTTAAAGATCAATAAAGCATTGTGAAAAATAAAGAAAAGCGTTGTTTTATTCAAAGGGTATTATGGGCTCCTCAGCCATACATAAAAAAAGGGGGAAAAAAGGGGAGTTACAATAGTGGGGGAACGGGGTGCAGCGAGCACTGTTCATGGTACTCGGTAAAAATCTCCAACAGCCGGGGCCACGCAAGTTCCAGCCTTTGCCCTCGGTTCCCCCCGCGGGCGTCGACCCCGAGCCTCAGCTCGTAGCATTCGCAGACGAGCGCCTCTGAGCGGGCCAGCCAGTTCGCGGAGATTAGGCTGAAGCGCCTCAAAGACCGCAGCTTGCCCACGACCTCATCGAAGAGCAGCTCCGACACGGGGTTGTGAAGCCCCGGTGATGCCCTCCAGATGGAGTACGTCAGTGGCTGCAGCAGGGAGGAGCGTCTGGGGAGCAACCGGCCAAAGTGATCCTCAATGCGCCCGTAAACCAACTGCACCGTGTCCTCGGTGCAATAGGGTCGTAGAGGTACACATCTCTAAAGCTGACGATGTCGGGGATGGTGAACGGAAAATCCTGCATTCTCGATGGCCTGTCTGCGAAAGGGGGGAGGACTTGTACTCCTTATATAGCCCGACGTACTGCCCAACAGTCGCTTGCTTTCGCCTAGGGAGTCTCCGCCACGCGGCGTCCATCGAGCGTTATCTGGTGAGAACGAAGCGACGCGTCCCTGTCGCTTCGCCTCCCCCCGCATTCAATACGATGGCTGCAAACGCCGTTGCCCTGACCGTTCCTATCACGCACCTACAGCTGATGGTCAGGCTACACCTCGTCGAGATTTGGCCCCGCGGCTTCCCTGCCTGGTCGTCCCCGGTGGGCAGCTTCCCTGCCACAATGCCGGGGATCAAAGAGCCCTCTCAGAGGCTGTCGAGCCCGAGCTTCCCTCACTCAGCTATCCCCCGCAGGCAGCATCACCGCCTCAACACCGGGGATCGAAAAGCTCTCTCAGAGGCAGTCGAGCCCGAGGTTCCCTCGCTCGGCTATCCCCAGCGGGCAGCTTCCCCGCCACAACGCCGGGGATCGAAAAGCCCTCTCAGAGGCAGCCGAGCCCGAGCTTCCCTCACTCGGCTATCCCCAGCGGGCAGCTTCCCTGCCACAACGCCGGGGATCGAAAAGCCCTCACAGAGGCAGTCGAGCCCGAGGTTCCCTCGCTCGGCTATCCTCAGCGGGCAGCTTCCCTGCCTCAACGCCGGGGATCAAAAAGCCCTCCCAAAGGCAGTCGATCCCGAGGTTCCCTCGCTCGGCTATCCCCCGCGGGCAGCTTCACTGCCACAACGCTGGGGATCAAAAAAGCCCTCCCAGAGGCAGTCAATCCTGAGGTTCCCTCGCTCGGCTATCCCCCGCGGGAAGCTTCACTGCTACAACGCTGGGGATCAAAAAAGCCCTTCCAGAGGCAGTCGAGGCTCGAGGTTCCCTCACTCGGCTATCTTTCAGGACAAAAGCCCTCGCCAAGAGGCACCGGGCAGCAACCCTACCCGGCCAAGGGTCCTTGGTAGGCTTCTTACAGCCCTATAGCTTTTTCTCGCGCCAGGGACCAAAGTCCTCCTAGAGGCAGTCGGGTCTTTGCCCGGCTATCCCCGGCTGGTAGCTTCCTACCACAACCGACAGGGATCAAAGTCCTCACCAAGAGGCACCGTGCGGTAACCTCGTTCGGTCCCCGTCCTGAAGGATCAAAAGCCCTCGCAAGAGGCAAACCAAGCAGCTACCCTGCTCGGTCATCTTCGGCTGGTATTTGCCTACCCAAGACGCCAGAGATAAAAGCCCTCGCCAAGAGGCGAACGCGCAGCTTCACTGCCCGGTCATCCTTTGCAAGCCTCTCACGGCCCCTCCGGCGTCAAGGATCAAGGCCCTCGCCAAGAGGCACCGAGCAGCTACCCTACTCGGCCATCCTTCGCAGGCCTCTCTCGGCCCTTCCAGCGCTAAAGGTCAGAGCCCTCGTCACGAGGCCGCCGAGTTCCTTCCTACTCGGCGCATCCCGGCGAGTAGCTCCCTACCCAACAAAAGCCATCATGTCTGTCCAAGCCTAAACGATCTCCCCTCGACCTCGGGGCCCAACAAGGAGATACCTCCTCGGAGAAGCTCGTCGGCAAGCAACGGCAGTCAGCTCGACGAACGATCGTTGAATAGAGGACCAACCTGGCATGAAAGCACAACGGCGCAAGTAAAAATATCCCGAGCGAGTATTCCTCACAAAGAGATGCCAGAAAGAAAAATTTATCACAGCCGAAGAAGAAAAACTTTTTTTTTTACTACTGGATGAGTTTTTTTACAGAAGGTATTTTCTGGCTCCTCAGCCTTACAAAAATTCAAAAGAAAAACAAAATGAAGATAGGGGAGCGGAGGCTCTACACCTCGGGCCCGGGCACAGCCTCGAGGTCCTCAACCTCCACCAGTGGGGGCGCCGGGTCCTCGGCCCCCACCTCGCCGGGAACCTCTCCCCCTTGCTCGTCGGCTCCCATGGGGGGAACTCGGCCCGGAGGTCCGTGTCGTCGAATTCCGGCATCTTGGACTTTACGACATCAAGGGCGTCGTACCAGATGCGGGTCGTGGCCACGGCCAGGTCGTCATAAAAATCCCTCGACCTCTTATAGCTCGCCATGGCCTTCGATCCAGTCGACTTGAGAGCTTCGGCCGACGCCCCCAGCTCCTTCCGGAGGGACTTCACCGTCTTCTTCAGGTTGCCGGCGAGCACCTGGGAGTCCCCGAGCTTGCCCTCGGCGATCGCGGCAGCCTCGCGATGCTGGGCAGCCTCCCTTGTCCCGGCTGCCACCTCGCCCTCCTGGGCGGCGATCCTCGCCGACATCGCCTCCTGCTCCTGCCTGGAGCTTTCTTGCAACGCGGCTGTCATGCCCCGCTTCCCAGAGTACGCTAATTGGGCACGTGACATAGCCAACCATGCTACCTGTGGGTAGGAAGTATCCATCCACAGTTACATTACGGCTGTAGAGATATCAAAAACAAAAATAAAACTATCTAATACATGTCCATAAGCCAAAATAAAATGAGTCAATAATAATAATAATGCGGAAGCAAAAGATCCAATACAAGAATAATTGTAATGTATGTCCCATAATGTGGGCTCACATCAGGAATAAAATGCTGAAAAGTGAAAGAACTAACTACTACTACTGAATCCTCACTGCTCAGCCTGCTGGCTGAAGTACTCCTGCTCGGACTGCAGCAAAGGTACGGAATCTGGGCTATGCAAAACCCAGACATCAACGCGTCATGTCATCAAGCAATGAAATATAAACATGGTAACAAGACATGCAAGTATAATCATAAATGGTAAAACAGGTGTAACAGCAATATATAAATCAGGGCAGTGAAGGGTAGTGTGCAGTGAGTAAACTAAACTGGTCTATTGGGTTATCTACTCTCAAGTCTTTGAAATCAATTTGATGAATCGTCGATGTAACTCAATAGTATCCCGTGCGTGCCCGGGACCACGGTCAAGATTCTCGGGCTGAATCCGAGACGTGCCGCTAGGCAGTAAAAGGTAGCATGTACAGATGAGTGATGTCAGCATCATCACCCTGGGGCTGGCTTAGCCCGTAAGACTGATCAGAACAGATATCGAACTGTCGAGTTACAAGTCAGGTTTCATCATTGATTTCCCCATACCACCAAGTTATATGTGTTCAAATCAGGTATTTAAGTAATCAAGGACTAATGCCAACACAGGAGCAGGTAGGTGTAGGTTTGTCTGGATAGACAATAGGAACGGTCCGTAAGGACTACATGTCAGGTTTGTTGGCATTAGACACAAGATCAGATAACAGGTCAAGCCATGGTACATCAGGTCAAGTCAAGTAGTGTATTTAGGTGTCAGGTTATGTCAAGAGTGTACGGTACCATGTCATATCAAGTAGGAAGTACAAAAGGTCATGTCAGGAAGCACAAAATGTTATGTGAGTGCTCATAAAGCAAACTAATATAAACATGGTTATAAATAAACAAGCACGAGTACTGTCAGAATAATAAACTGGAACATGATATGCAAATAGGTACAGATTAATTTATATCGATACTTAACTACAGTATACAAATATGGATGTTAGAATTATGTTAACATGTATTACATAATCTAGAGATGCAATGATATGTATAATAGGTTCAAAAGATGCCATTATAACTAAAACAAGTCAAGGATGCACACGGGTGTCCAATAGAGTAAACTATAGAAAGGGTACCATAAGCTAGGTAATTATTTATTATGTGATTAAAATATAAACGTGGTTAATATGTTTAATAAAGTAAAAGCAACGGGTATGTTTCAAGTTTTGAAACTAAAATGATATAACGTGACATCGAATATGTAAAAGGGAAATCATGGTATTAAAGTTAAACTGCAGGTTTAATGTGTCATCAAATAGGCATATAGAAATTTAAATAGCATAAATAGTAATTAAAGTAGCATGTAGCAAGTTTCACTTGCCTCGACGGATCGCGATACGGAAAACGGAATGTCTCGCGTCGGCGGGAAAAGTCACGACGCGCGCATGGCATACGGAATGAATCCAAACAATGAACAGTGGGATCACACAGGTCAGATGTCCTTGCTGGGTTGTCAAGATCGTCGATGGTCCGACCGGATTCCGGCGATCAAACAAAAATAGTGAACATTAAAATTTCAAGAACTGTATGAAAGAAAAGAAGAGGAGAAGGGAAGGAGTATGGAGGAGAGGAGGCTCACAAGGGTTTGTAGAGCGGCCATGAGGGTCGACAGCGTTGACGGAGCTCCGGCGAGATACCTGCAGAGGCCACCGGCAGTTAAGGAAATCAGTCACAGAAAAAAATGAATGGAAGAAGGAGAAAGAAGGAGGAAGAAGGAGAGGAGGGAGAGGCAATGCTCACTGGGGTGTGCACGAAGGCCAGGAACGCGGGACAAGTCACCGGCGGCGATCCCACGGTGGTACAGATGCGTGCAGGGGTGCACGGGTTGCCCGGTGCAAGTGCAGGGTGATCGGGGAAGAAGAGAGTGGAGGCGGAGGTGACGAGGGTGAGGAGGCGACGAGGTCTGCGATGGCGTCGTCGGCGCTAGGGCAACGACGAGAGGGGAGACGGTGGCTAGGGCTCGCAAGTGATGGGTTCTGGTTTTGTTAAAGAAGAAGAAGAGAAGAAATATAAAAAGGGAAGAGAGAGAGATACGTGGGTAGAGAGAGAGAAAGATTCGAGAGGATAGAGGGAGGGGATCGAGAGGAGTGAGAAAGAGAGAGAGTAACAGTAAGGAGAGATGAAATTGGATTTTAGCGTAGGGAATAGGGAGGAGAGAGAGAGAGAAAGAGAAAGATGAGAGAGGGAGAGAGAGCTGTGGGGCCCAGGGGAAGAACGGGGGATTGCGATTGGTTGGGAATAAATAAGAATTGGTTTGAAAAATTTTATTAAAGATTCACCGTTAAGAGAAAAATCCTGGGAGAAAATTTGTATTCTGTAAAATATATTTTCGACTGATTAAATTAAAAAAATAAAAATAGGATTTGGCGGGATACAAAATATTTCAGAATTGCGTCCGGGTTGGGTCCAAAAATTTGGATTTGAAATATGAAAAATCTTAGCAAGTTCCAAAAATTGAAATGAAGGATTTTGTAATGAAAAAGCATACTCCCAAGAACGGACGCACGTACGTGCGCGTAGTCGTCCAAACACGTCCGTTTCACTGAACGGGACGAGAACACGATGCAAGGACGCTACCACAGGGTTAGGGGTATTAAACAAGCCATGCTGTGTATTTTTTTAAAATTATTTTAAGTAACTTAAATGGTTACATGCAAGAATAAGAAATGTTAGTGTAGTCTATAATTAGGGAACACGAGCCCAAGTAAACGGGTCGAATATAAAGTAAATTACCATTTGCAACCAAACATGATGAATAAAATAAATACTACAAACAACCCATACGGTAACTGAAATTTGTATAACTGGACTCGGTTGTTACATTATACCCAACTACAAAAAGAATTTCGTCCTCGAAATTCCAAGAACACAAAAGGATAAACGACCAATAACTACAAGAAAAGATGGGGAAACTTCTGCCGGATTCCATCTTCCCGCTCCCAAGTTGACTCTCCATGTGAGCGACTATCCCAAGAAACAAGCACAAGAGGGATAACCTTGTTCTTAAGAACCTTTTCCCTTCGATCCACAATCGCAATTGGTCGCTCCTCAAAATTCAAGTCTTCTCGTACAGTCAGCTCCGAATGATCCAACACATGTATTTCATCTCGAACATACTTACGGAGTTGAGATACGTGAAACACATCATGTACATTCGCCAAGGATTGCGGTAACGCCAGTCGATACGCTACCTCACCAAGAATACCAAATCACCCACGGTGAACTCTAGAGGTATTCTCGACGTATCTGCCCAACTCTTCTGTCGGTCTTGTGCTGCTTTCATATGGTTCCGGATAGCGTTAACTTTCTCAACTGTCTGCACAACCAAATCTGGTCTCAACAATATTCGTTCACCGACATCGTCCCAACAAACAGGTGAAAGACACTTGCGACCATATAAAGCTTCGAATGGAGCCATCTGAACCGTCGCCTGAAAACCGTTGTTGTAAGAAAACTCCACCAAATGTAGATGATCCTCACACGAACCCTTGAAGTCCAACACGCAAGCTCTCAACATATCTTCAAGAGTTTGGATCGTTCTCTCCGACTGGCCATCTGTTTGAGGATGATAAGCTGTGCTAAACTTCAATCGAGTTCCCAAACTTTCCTGTAAGCTCCGCTAAAAGTGTGATAAGAACCAAGTGTCACGATCGGACACGATGCTCACCGGTACTCCATGCAATCTTACAATCTCCTGCATGTACCATTCTGCCAAAGTTTCTGTTAATTGACCAACCCGAAAAGGAATGAAATGAGTTGCCTTGGTCAAACGATCAACAATCATCCAAACTGCATTGTTGCCCTTTGGACTCCGCGGTAGAGCTGTCACGAAATCCATGGTTATATGTTCTCACTTCCACTGAGGAATCGGAAGTGGTTGCAATAAACCAGCAACCCTTTGATGTTCAGCCTTAACTTGCTGACACACTAAGCATTTTGCCACAAAGCGGGCAATCTCCCATTTCATGCCGTCCCACCAGAAATGCTGTCGTATATCTCGGTACATCTTCGTGCCTCCTGGATGTACGGAATAAGCTGAGCTGTGCGCCTCCTTCATAAGTTCTTCACGAATATCTCCCTTTGGCACACATAAACGGCCACCATACCTCAACGAACCATCTTCATGGATCAGTAAGTCAGTTCGAAGTCCAGCTTCAACCTGTTCTCGGAACTTTTGCAATCTAGGGTCCTGCGGTTGCGCTGCTTTAATATTCTCGATCAACGATGAATGTACCTGCAGCTGCATCAACTGTTCCGAAGAATGCGGTAGCACAACCTCCAAATCAAATCTTCGAAAGTCTTCAATGAGTTCCCTCTGTGCAGTCAACGTCTGAATTGCTGGTAACCGACTGAGCGCATCCGGCACGACATTAACTTTCCCCGGATGGTACTTAAGATCAAGATCGTAGTCAGCCATCAGCTCCAACCATCTTCGTTGCCTCATATTAAGCTCCTTCTGCGTGAACACATACTTCAAGCTTTTATGATCAGTGAAAACCTCGACCCTTTCGCCCAAAAGGTAGTGTCTCCAAATTTTCAAAGCGAAGATCACAGCCGCAAGCTCCAAGTCATGAGTTGGGTAATTCTTCTCATGGGTCTTCAACTGTCTCGATGCGTATGCTATAACCTTCCCATGCTGCATCGAAACACATCCCGATCCTTTCCCAGATGCGTCGCTGTGAATCACCAATCCTCCGGAACTGTCTGGCACGGTTAGAATAGGAGCGTTTATCAATTTCTGCTTCAACGCCTCGAAAGATGACGCGCACCTATCCATCCACAGAAAAGGTACCTCCTTGCGCGTAAGCTTGGTCAACGGCTCCGCCAGACGAGCAAAGTTCTCCACAAATCTTCTGTAATACCCGGCGAGTCCAAGAAAGCTTCTTATCTCCGCAACATTCTTCGGAACCGACCAATCTCGAACTTTTCGGGATCAACAGCGATTCCATCGCCAGACACGACATGCCCCAAAAACTTTACTTCTTCCAGCCAAAACTCGCACTTACTCATCTTTGCAAATAATTTTTCTTGCCTCAGCGTCTGCAGTGCGATCTTCAAATGTTCTGCATGCTCTTCAATACTCTTCGAATAGACCAGAATATCATCAATGAACACCACTATAAACTGGTCCAAGAATGGTGAAAAGATTCGGTTCATCAAGTCCATGAATATCGCCGGTGCATTCGTTACTCCGAAGGACATCACTAAGTACTCGTAATGTCCATACCGAGTTCGGAACGCCATCTTGCAAATATCTTCTGTTTTCACTCGGACCTGATGATATCCGGATCGCAAGTCCAGCTTCGAGAATACCCTCGCGCCACTAAGCTGCTCAAATAGTTCGCCAATGCGAGGGATCGGGTACTTGTTCTTAATAGTCACCCGGTTTAATTCTCGATAATCGATGCACATCCTCCTCGTGCCATCTTTCTTCTTAACTAGAAGAACTGGAGCTCCCCAAGGCGAGTTACTGCTGCGAATCCAAGCCTTCTCAAGTAATTCGGTAACCTACTTCTTGACTTCTTCCAACTCCACTGGTGCCATTGGATAATACGCTTTAGAAACTGGCGCTGCACCAGGAACAAGATCAATTGCGAACTCCACGTCTCGCTTCGGCGGAAAACCTGTTATGTCTTCAAACACGTCCATGAAATCTAGAACAACAGCTGGCTCCTCACTTTTATCATCCTCCATTGACGAAAGAACATTAGTTGTCGGCCTAGCCCTAAACTCGACCGGCCTGACAAAACTGCTTCCTCCAATGAAGATAAACTCGGGATATCCGGGAATCTGGAAAATTACTTTCTTTGCTCTACAATCAATGTGGGCATGGAAAGTGCCGAGAAAATCCATTCCCAAGACGACTTCATAGCTGCCCGTATCAATCACCAAGAAATCTGCAAAGAGCTCCCGTCCGCAAACAATAACTGCACAATCTTTACACTCTCTACTAGATATGATTTTCCCATTCCCAGTGTGTATGTCCCAGAAACTAGACAGGGTTGTGCAGGTAATCGAGTGTGTAGCTATAAACTTGGACGACATAAAACAATGGGATGCACCAGAATTAAATAACGCTAATGCGGGAAAACCATGAACGAGTAGAATACCTGAAACAACTTCTCCTGAAGCCTTAGCTTCCTCAGCCGTCAAGGTAAAAGCTCGAGCCTGATTTGGTCCCTGAGTCAGCTGCTTCTGTCCCTGAAATGGTTTATGCGGTGGCTTCTGAATATCATCCCTCGTGCGAAGTTTCGACGGACAAGCGTTGACAGTGTGATCTGCCGCTCCACAAACCAAACAGAGTCCCTGCCTCCTTCGACAATCCTTTTGCACGTGTCCAGGTAAATGGCAGTAGTCACAGATCACGCTCCTTCTTCGATCAACGACAACAGGCTTCTTCATCGGTGTTACGCCACGACGGTTCACTGGAATACCCCTGTGTCCATGTGCTCGGTTCGGTGCAAAAGTCGGCTTCCATACTGTAATTGCTGTTTGCTGTGAACTCCCAGTCTTCCCAGATAAGCTCTGCTGTTCTCGGGCTGCCGTAAGTACCTGTGAGAAAGTGGTCAAACCCAGAGAGACAATCTGCCTCTGGATGTCCACATCCAAGCTGCGCATGAACCTCCTTGCTCTATCCGCATCGTTGGCAACTAAAGGTCCGGCGAACCTACTGAGCCACGTCCACTCAGCTGCATGTACATCTACAGGTGCACCGTTCTGCCTTAGACTGATGAACTTCTCTTCCATTTCCTCCCGTGCAGTCCGCGGGAAGAACTTCTCCAGGAAACTCTTCGAAAAATCCGCCCACTTGATCGGCTTGAGCAAGCGGGTCTCCTCCACAAGCCACCATTCGCGGGCGTAATCCACTATCTGGATGCGTACTACATCCACCCTCTTATCATCTGCGATCTGTGCCGCAATGAGTAAGTTCTCCGTGTCCACTAGCCACTACTCCGCTGGCAACGGCTCCTCCAGGCCAGTAAAGACAGACGGACCCAGTCTCCTGAAATCTGCTACGGTCCCCACACGATCTACTGGTCTGGCCCCAACATTGTTCACGGACTGCTAAACGGTCCGCAAACCTTCCTGAAACGATTCAGCTTGCTGCTGGATCAGCTCGGTCTGCCGCTTTTGGTTCTCTAACATCCCACGTATTACTCCAAGTATGGCGGCTTCGTCAACATGCCTTTGGTACGTCTTCAGATTCTTGTCTGCCATATTCCTGAAATCAAAACACCCAAGGATTAGCATGATAACAGATTCAAAATGTAGATCAAGGCTAGAACTCCGAGTTACTTAAATAGAGTACCACATTGTAACCATGCCGCAGTATCATAGCTATAATTACATAACTCCACCCAAGTCGCCTAAGTTCTAGAGATAACAAGAAATCAGGTTTCGAGTCGATATGCAAAGGAAATTTGCACACCGTAAAAGATATAATCAGGAGGAGGTTAGATTCAAGAACGGTAAAACGACAAGGTGGCAGGACATGTTTCCTAAACACGAGTATTCTGATTCGTGTATTGGGTACAATACCCAACTACAAAAGAATCAACCCGATTAACCTATGGCTCTGATACCAAAAGAACCATGTCACGCCCTGCTTTCCAGAGTACGCTAATTGGGCACGTGACATAACCAACTATGCTACCTGTGGGTAGGAAGTATCCATCCACAGTCACATTACGGCTGTAGAGATATCAAGAACAAAAATAAAACTATCTAATACATGTCCATAAGCCAAAATAAAACGAGTCAAGAATAATAATAATAATGCGGAAGCAAAAGATCCAATACAAGAATAATTGTAATGTATGTCCCATAATGCGGGCTCACATCAGGAATAAAATGCTGAAAAGTAAAAGAACTAACTACTACTACTGAATTCTCACTGCTCAACCTGCTGGCTGAAGTACTCCTGCTCGGATTGCAGCAAAGGTACGGAATCTGGGCCATGCAAAACCCAGATATCAGCGCGTCATGTCATCAAGCAATGAAATATAAACATGGTAACAAGACATGCAAGTATAATCATAAATGGTAAAACAGGTGTAACAGCAATATAAATCAGGGCAGTAAAGGGTAGTGTGCAGTGAGTAAACTAAACTGGTCTATTGGGTTATCTACTCTCAAGTCTTTGAAATCAATTTGATGAATCGTCGATATAACTCAATAGTATCCCGTGCATGCCCGGGACCACGGTCAAGATTCTCGGGCTGAATCCGAGACGTGCCGCTAGGCAGTAAAAGGTAGCATGTACAGATGAGTGATGTCGGCATCATCACCCTGGGGCTGGCCTAGCCCGTAAGACTGATCAGAACAGGTATCAAACTGTCGAGTTACAAATCAGGTTTCATCATTGATTTCCCCATATCCCCAAGTTATATATGTTCAAGTCAGGTATTTAAGTAATCAAGGACTAATGCCAACACAGGAGCAGGTAGGTGCGGGTTTGTTTGGATAGATAACAGGAATGGTCCGTAAGGACTACATGTCAGGTTTGTTGGCATTAGACACAAGATCAGGTAACAGGTCAAGCCATGGTACATCAGGTCAAGTCAAGTAGTGTATTTAGGTGTCAGGTCATGTCAAGAGTGTACGGTACCATGTCATATCAAGTAGGAAGTACAAAAGGTCATGTCAGGAAGCACAAAATGTTATGTGAGTGCTCATAAAACAAACTAATGTAAACATGGTTATAAATAAACAAGCACGAGTACTGTCAGAATAATAAACTGGAACATGATATGCAAATAGGTACAGATTAATTTATATCGATACTTAACTACAGTATACAAATATGGATGTTAGAATTATGTTAACATGTATTACATAATCTAGAGATGCAATGATATGTATAATAGGTTCAAAAGATGCCATTATAACTAAAACAAGTCAAGGATGCACACGGGTGTCCAATAGAGTAAACTATAGAAAGGGTACCATAAGCTAGGTAATTATTTATTATGTGATTAAAATATAAACGTGGTTAATATGTTTAATAAAGTAAAAGCAACGGGTAGGTTTCAAGTTTTGAAACTAAAATGATATAACGTGACATCGAACATGTAAAAGGGAAATCATGGTATTAAAGTTAAACAGCAGGTTTAATGTGTCATCAAATAGGCATATAGAAATTTAAATAGCATAAATAGGAATTAAAGTAGCATGTAGCAAGTTTCACTTGCCTCGACGGATCGCGATACGGAAAACAGAATGTCTCGCGTCGGCGGGAAAAGTCGCGACGCGCGCATGGTACACGGAATGAATCCAAACAACGAATAGTGGGATCACACGGGTCAGATGTCCTCGTTGGGTCGTCAAGATTGTCGATGGTCTGACCGGATTCCGGCGATCAAACAAAAACGGTGAACACTAAAATTTCAAGAACTGTATGAAAGAAAAGAAGAGGAGAAGAGAAGGAGTATGGAGGAGAGGAGGCTCACAAGGGTCTGTAGAGGGGTCGTGAGGGTCGACGGCATTGACGGAGCTCCGGCGAGATACCTGCAGAGGCCACCGGCAGTTAAGGAAATCAGACACAGAACAAAATGAATGGAAGAAGGAGAAAGAAGGAGGAAGAAGGATAGGAGGGAGAGGCAATGCTCACTGGGGTGTGCACGAAGGCTAGGAACGCGGGACAAGTCACCGTGGCGATTCCACGGCGGTGCAGATGCATGCAGGGGTGCACGGGCTGCCCGATGCAAGTGCAGGGTGATCGGGGAAGAAGGGAGTGGAGGCGGAGGTGACGAGGGTGAGGAGGCGACGAGGTCTGCGAAGGCGTCGTCGGCACTAAGGCAACGACGAGAGGGGAGACGGTGGCTAGGGCTCGCAAGTGATGGGTTCTGGTTTTGTTAAAGAAGAAGAGAAGAAATATAAAAAGGGAAGAGAGAGAGAGATATACGTGGGTAGAGAGAGAGAGAGAAAGATTCGAGAGGATAGAGAGAGGGGATCGAGAGGAGTGAGAAAGAGAGAGTAACAGTAAGGAGAGATGAAATTGGATTTTAGCGCAGGGAATAGGGAGGAGAGAGAGATAGAAAGAGAAAGAGAAAGATGAGAGAGGGAGAGAGAGCTGTGGGGCCCAGGGGAAGAACGGGGGATCGCGATTGGTTGGGAATAAATAAGAATTGGTTTGAAAATTTTTATTAAAGATTCACCGTTAAGAGAAAAATCCTAGGAGAAAATTTGTATTCTGTAAAATATATTTTCGACTGATTAAATTAAAAAAATAAAAATAGGATTTGGCGGGATACAAAATATTTCAGAATTGCGTCCGGGTCGGATCCAAAAATTTGGATTTGAAATATGAAAAATATTAGCAAGTTCCAAAAATTGAAATGAAGGATTTTGTAATGAAAAAGCATACCCCCAAGAACGGACGCACGTACGTGCGCGTAGTCATCAAAACACGTCCGTTTCACTAAACGGGACGAAAACACGATGCAAGGACGCTACCACAGGGTTAGGGGTATTAAACAATCCATGTCGTGTATTTTTTAAAATTATTTTAAGTAACTTAAATGGTTATATGCAAGAATAAGAAATGTTAGTGCAGTCTATAATTAGGGAACACGAGCCCAAGTAAACGGGTTGAATATAAAGTAAATTACCATTTGCAACCAAACATGATGAATGAAATAAATACCACAAACAACCCATACGGTAACTGAAATTTGTATAACTGGACTCGGTTGTTACAACGGCGAGCTGGCCCACGGCCTCCACCGCCGGGGCTACCACCTCGGTCTCCATGCGGAGGGCGAGGGCCATGTGTTGGAGAGTCTGGGAAGGAGCAAAAAGAAGTAGGATCAGAAACATGAAGGAAAACACTAAGTCTCACCGCGCAATGGGGGCTTACCTGCACGGCTTCCTGGGCGATCGACGCCAGCTGAGCTTTGAGGGTCCCCCCAGGAACCCGACCCCCGGCCAAGGTCTCTATCTCATGAAGGAGGCTATCCGCGACTGATAGCCCGAACGGCACCGTGAACTGGCGCCCCCTTCCTCCACCACGGTCGACGAGGACCGACCCCCGGAAGGTCTCCGGGACGTCCTCTTGAGCAGCTCCGAGGGGGAGCCGATCTCCTCTTCCGAGGCGGTGTCCTCCGCAATCAGGGCCCGCTTCTGACCCGACGCTCGGCTGGGGCCCGGGGCGGGATCCGCCGCCGATCGTCCTCAGGGCGACGCCACCTGGGCGTTACGAGCCGGGGCAGGCTGCACCCGGGAAGAGCTGGCGCTCCTGGCCCTGGTGGGGTGCCACGACTGGCGCATAACATCCCTGAGAGCTTCGAAGTCCATGGATCCTGCACGAAACGAACACCCCACTTATCAGTAACGCGGGTAAAATATAAACCCAGAAAGCAAGCCTAACTTACCAACAAACTCAACGGGGCTAAGCCCGGCCCAGCTCAAGACCCTCTCGGACAGCAACACGTCATGTCCGGGGATAGGCTCCTATGACGACACTCTCACCGCGGCGGGGTCGTTGGACAGGCTTCCCGGCAGGCACTTCTCCCTCGACCATTTGGTGGGCACTAGCCAGTCCTCGCCATCGGGAGGGGAAACGAAGAGAAACTTTTTTTTCCAATCATGAATGGAGGAGGGTAAGGCCACGACACCGGACCCGGCAGCGACCCCGGGCCGCTTCCTAAAGGAAAAATACACCCACCTGGGGTCACCAGCTCGACCGCCGGGGTGACTCTTGAATGCAAGGGAGGAATCGAGAAGGGAAAGACTGAAAGGAGCCGCCTGCAGCCTCTGGCGGATCAAGAACCCAAGGAGAATCCTCCATGAGTTCGGTACTAGCTGGCCGGGGGCCAAACCGAAGAAGTTTAGAGCGGTGATGACCTCAGGAGAGAAGGGCAGGCGCATTCCGCCCCAAAAAGCTTTCAAGTACAGGGCAATCTCCCTGTCCCGCACCTGATCGGCCCTCTCTCCCTCTTTGGCCAGGCGAAGCGTGTAGCGCGGGGGAATGTGGAAGCGAGCCCGAGCGTTGACGATCTCGTCCTCATGCCTCATCCAGCACGGGGTGCTGGGGGCCATGTCTGCCACCTCCTCCCTGGAGGCGGTCCCCGCCTCACGACCTCGGGGGGAGGGACAGGCCCCTGCCTCCCGAGGGGACTCAGACACAACTAAAAGGGCCCTAGCATCTACTCCTACAACGTCTACTGATTCTACAGAAGAGGAAGACATCTAACATTGGGAAAGAAATTCTTCAGGAGCTGAAGCGAAAGAGAGGAGACGAGCGCCGAGCAGCTGGGGCCTGAGAGAGGAAAATATGAAGAGTAAGGGCCCTAGGGAGGGCCCCACCTAAATTTATCGCCGCATACGGCCTCATCCAACGACGCCCATCGTCTCCCGCCGAAACGACCCTCGCGCCCAGCGGCTCCGATTGTTCCACGTGGCAGCCCAGCGTTGGGCCGTGTCCCTTCAAGCGCCGCAGGCCTGCGTGCGTCGCATCGGCTAATTGATGCCCGACATGTGGATTGTCGCTTCGACTGCAGGGCGCACGAACCGGTGCACCTTCTTTAAATGCAAAGATCTCGTCTTGATTCGCTAGCGAAAAAGACAACCGGTGACCCGAGGA
Source organism: Agapanthus africanus (assembly GCA_030015575.1). Taxonomy (NCBI): domain Eukaryota; kingdom Viridiplantae; phylum Streptophyta; class Magnoliopsida; order Asparagales; family Amaryllidaceae; genus Agapanthus; species Agapanthus africanus. Next base: position 7,920,414 of record CM057340.1, read on the forward strand.
CTCGTCCCGACGAAACCCTAGAAGGGATCTCACCTCGGAAGGCCCGGCAGTCCACTCCTGACCCGACCACTATCTGGTCGAGACAAGAGTGGGGGGCTAATGATAGTACTCGATATCGGCCACCTCCAAGATCATGACGCGTGGCAGATGACATGACCCAAGGCTCAGAAGAAAGGGTCTACGGGGGCCGACCAGGCCACCCGGTGCCCGACCCGCAAGCACAAACTGGCCCACCTTGGGGCCCCCTGCGAATATGCCTCCTCGGCCATTCGGCTTGCCCCAAGCTGCCACAAGACGAAGACTCCTCGGCCTCCTCGAGCCCCCTGCCGAGGCCGTCTTCTTCGGCCCTCCGACCAGCTCCACCGCTCACAAGCGTAACCGCCACTCCGCGAATCTCACCGTGCGCAGATTCTACGCCAACAACATCCCACGTTCTACGCCATCACGATCCCCGTTAATGGGCGATCCGCTCATTACGCGGGCGTGACGTCGGGAGCGTAACCGCCGGCGAGATTCTCGCACCTGCTGCTGCGTGCCACCACCGCTATATAAACCCCCATCACAGAGGGGTCAAGTAAGCCATTCTTTTACACTTACGCCGTTACTCTGCTCGGATCTTGTCACTGACTTGAGCGTCGGAGGGTCCTCGGTGGTACCAAACCATCCCGTGACTTCTTTACAGGTACACGGTGGCAGCCTCCTCATCCCACTTTGTTCTCTCAAAACCCATTGAGACCCACACGCAACGAAGGACAATCAACCCAGTTCACCTCGAGATCAACGGAAGACAACATCTGATGGAGGCCCGAAAAGGAGCTCCATCAAATCCCATCAGAGGAGCAGATCTGAATCCCTCCAACATTTATCCCAATTGCAGGAAATATCCCCGACTTTTTAAAACAAACATTTGTAAATAAATATTTAATTAAAATATCTATATCGGGAATTTTAATATACCCCAAATTTTTTTAAGTTTTAAAAAAATATAAATTTCCTTATAATCCCTTCTTATTTCTTACATGCTTTCAAATCCCCCCCCCCAAAAAAAAAATTTGCTTGATCGGGTTAGGTTTTTATTTATTTATTATTTTATATAATTTGATCGATTTTTTTTTACCACAACGAAGCCCACCAGCCCCGCGTGTATCTCTTCGAAGCACTAAATGGGAGATCTCGGATTCACCACTGGGCTATGTGTCCCGCACTATAATTTGATTGATTTAGATGGTGTTCTATTTTGTAAGTGTTGATTGATTTAGGGTTTTAATGTTAAGATTTACATAATTTTCAAACATCTAACGCTAAAACAGTATGATGTGTTATATTTAAGTGTTTTCATATTTTAAGGCGTAACAACTTATATGATATTAATCTTTGCAGAATAGACATCCAACCAATCCATATCTCAACTATTATAACCACAAAACTTGAGAGTGTTCAAATTGATTTCAATTTGATGGTCTAACATAGCCTCAGATAACGTCATATAAGCAGTAAAAAAAAATAAATGTAGAATTTCTTTAACAAATATTTAATAAATACAATCATCAACTGAATCAGTTATAACTATATAATCATTTTTACCGATCTTAAATAACTATTAGAATCATTGTGAATCATTTTCAAAACAAATCAATCACTCCCACAATATAAGTTGTAATCTTCTTCGATCCTTTTGAATTCAAATTAAAAGAAAATTAATTATAATTTTTATCCGAACACGTGCACCGCATGTGCAAGATACTAGTTTGAATAGTGCTTCTAAAGCCAAATATTTTTTATCAGGTTTTGATGGAGGCCCGGATCTTCTTCAGATATTATCTTCCGTTGATCTGCTGCGAGCGCTGATGGACGGCTGAGATTGAGTTGGAGGGTTGCCTCCTGGTGCGTGTGGATCTCAATGGGTTTTATGTGGTTGAGGCCGAGCTACCTGCAAAGAAGTCCCGGGGTGCTTGTGCCACCGAGGACCCTCGGACGATCAAGTTAGACGGGGTATTTTGGCAGAGTAACGGCCTATTGGAGTAAAATTGGCTTACCTCGATCGTTTGAGAGAGGGGTTTATATAGCGGCAGCAATGGGCAGGCGGGCGCAAGAATCACGCCGGCCGTTACGCCCATGGCGTCATGCTCGCGTGATAGGTGGGATCATACATTAATGAAGAGATAGGCTCGTTAATGGGGGATCATGATGGTGTGGAACGCGGGATCGTGGGTGGCGGATATCTCGCGCATGGCGAGATTCGCGGAGCCATGGCGGAGGCGCCTGTGATCAGTGCTATGGGTCGGTCGAGACGAGACCGAGGAAGATGAGATCGGCGGGAGGCTCGGGCACGAGCGGGAGGTCGAGGCATCTTGGTTCTGAGATAGCTCGGAGGCGAGCTGGGGGTGGTCTGGAAGGCCACCGAAGGTCGGGTGACTCCTCGGGCCGGAGGCCCGAAGACGTGATCCCAACCGAAGTTCTTGATCCTTTCTTGTAGGTTCTTGGACACATCATCTGCAACGTGTCAGCATCTGGAGAGTCACCGATATCGAGCCTCATCATTAGCCCCCCACTCTCGTCTTGACCCATTCCCGGGTCGGGTCGAGTGTGGTCCGACCGATCACCCGTGGTGAGCTCACACTCGAAGATATCGTCGGCGCGTATTCCCGGGCAAAGAGTGGTATTTTCTTGATGACGCCAGCGGATCAGGGGAGAAATCTCGCATTAAAGGGGAAGCGCCGGATCGTGTGTACGTTCGTCGAAGCGACAGCCCACGTGTCTAGCGTTGGTTGGCTGGCAAGACGTGCCGTAGGCGTTCCCGCGCTCGAAGGGACGCACCCAGTGTGAGTGCGACAGGTGGAACACTGTAGGCCGTTGGTTGCAAAACTTTGTTTTAGCGGGAGGCGATCGGAGCCGTAGGATGCGTACGCCGGCAGCTATAAATAGAGGTGGGATCCCCCTCAGGGCTCATACCTCTTCATAATTTCTACGTCCCTGGTCGTGTTAGCTCGGCGCTCTTCTCCTCAGGTCATATTCCTTGCATTTGATCTTCCGAGGACACCTCCCTATCTTCTTCCGAGAAGTCTGTGTTAGTGTATATGCCCTAGAGGCCATTACTGTATCATACTAGTTTGTATATTACTTAATGCAAGCTTGGGATATTCACCTTGTATAAACAATCTTGCTTAATATAGTAGTATGCTACTTGGTTTGTTTCTACTTCAATGTGTACATGTGTTTATTTTGCGATATCACCTATACACATTAGTGGAGCCCTTAGAATCTTTGCTTGATTACCAGCGTTGTGATGGCAGTCACACTAGTGGGGGCTGGGTAATCTATAAGCACATCCTTATACAGGTCCCTAGTCGTAGGACTATCGAGACAGGGCATCGATACTCCGGAGTAGACTAGCGTATGCGCTTCTCATTCCAGTGTGGGAGATGGTCTGTCCGACAGCCATCAGTACGTCGTACTGGAGATAGTATACGGGTGCTTGTTGGGTTACGAGTACACTGGACAGGACTCGTCGGGAACTGACAGGTTGGTATTATACCTATCGTCAGTTATCAGTTCCCAGGTGACATGAGTACAGCTTAGTCCGCTGACTTGACACTGGCACTTCGCCTCGAGTGTGTTCCCACTGTACTTTGACTACTACCCTACCACGGCTCAAAGGAGTCGTGCAAACAGGTGGTAGTTGGGTGCAGTCCCGAAGCACTTGGAGGCAGTGCCGGTTAGACAGGATTCGTCTCTCCCGGTATTGGGGGTTGACATCGCGCTGTGTCTAGGAGAGCCATTACACGAGTAGTCCCTGACCAGGGCAAGCGAGATATACTGGTAGGTTTCCAGTGTTATCTCAGGGTGTTTTGGGGTTCACTCCAACACGACTTGTACCGCTATTTGGGGACTGACGTTTACCGCCCCCTAGGCCCGACATGCGATGTATCAGACGAACAGACCGGACTGTACGGAGAATGTCACATTCAGACTCAGTAGGAGTTCAGATGGGGTTCACCTCGTCAGCCTTCTTATCGGCTTCTACCTGGGGACCGTTACGCACAGCTAGTGCCGCTTGCGGTCTGTGGTTAAACCCACTGCCAGCATAGTGTCGAGTCTTTAGAGTCCCATACAGAGGGTATTCGCCTCTGGGCAAAACAGAGTAGAGGTCGCATGGTTTTGCGACAGGGTTCGTTCTCATCCGCGCACTTGTGCACGTTTGGAGTCCGGACGGATATTGCCAGCGGGCTCTGGTTTGAGCCGGATACTGGTATATGTTTTGGGGTTACTTTTATCTCTCAGTATTCATGTTCCTTGGAACAAGAATGCAGGTGTGTATGCACAGTTGTTTGAGGCGGAAGAAGAGGTTTTTCATTAGGGTTTCGGAACGGGTGCGCATGCACAGTTGACAGTCGTCTTTTTTCCAAACCCTAATGAATTAGTGAGATATCAATTAATAATAGTAATTAAATGAAATTATGTTATGGTTGGTTTTGTTGACTTGTTGATCATGGTTGACTTGTTGACCATGGTTGAATGTTTGACCATCATCATTACTTTGCAAGGATGCTCCTTGATTCTTGCTAACATTCATTTAATGAAGTGATGATAGTGGTCATTCCAAAACAACCATCAACTATTCTTATTTGAATTATTATTACTAATTAGATAATTCTTTTTCTTTTGATATGGTTGCAAAAAGGAAAAAGATAGCTCATTCTATCATATTCATTCTCTCTCCTCACTTCATCTTCTTCTTCCTCAAGCTCAAGGAGAATCCTTCTCATGTGTTGAGAATCCCTCTCCTTGAAAAGAAAACACCCCTTAGACACTCTCTACTCACTCTAGGATCAAAGGTTTAGCAAGCCGAAGATTCTAGTTCTCTCCAAGTTCGAGAAAGAGCCCGAAGGTTGAACCCTCAGGTGGATCCATCTTTGACGGAAGAAAGCGACGAGGAAAGAACCATCAACCTCTACAAAGTTTGAAGAAGAAGGAGTTCAAGTTTAGGTATAACCATCTTTCCGAGTAGCTAACTCTCTTTAGCTTGTTTGCTAGTTTTAGTTTAGGAAAAGATCCCGACTTTGTTAGTCCATGTTGCCCCATGCGCTAAAAATTTGATTTTTATACCGTTTCCGCCTCCCCGTAAGAACCGGGGGTCGCAACGTGGACTTACAGTGGTATCAGAGCCTAACTAAACTTAAACTAGCTTGGTAGCGAAGTCTATGGAAGTTCGAAACCGAAAAATCACAAAAACCGGAAATCAAAAACCCTAAGTTTCTGTTGAAATTTTTTATGCTCTAAAAGCAAAACTTTTTACTCCTAAAATCGGCTCAGGGTTTTCTGAGAACACCCAAGAAAAACGATCCCATGAATCCCTCAAACCGCCGCGGATCCGCGGCCTCAGCTATTCTCTTCGCCGCGGATCCGCCGCCGTTTAGCCTCTTCATGTGATCGTGTTTTGTGCAGTGTTCATCTGGTAGGGTTTTGGGATTTTTCAAATATGTTATATGTGCCCAGATTTTCCAGAAAAGAAATTTACTTTTGGGGTCCTATAAATCCGTATTTCTTTTCGAACTTCGCTACACTTTGGCTATATTGGTTATATCTGTGATGTTTGTATGTATTGAACGTCGGTTAATCGCTATAAGTCGATTAGTCGGGGTTATACATCTCTGTGATCTGTGTTTGATATTGGAATGTGTATATGAATGTGTTGGACTGTCGCGGGTGAATAGCCGGGGTGGATGTGAGATGAGCTTTTGTTTTTCTTTCATTCATTTGTAAATGTAAATTGATGTAATAATATTATTTGTATGGCCGCACAACCGGGTCGGGGTTGTAGCCGTCATTGTATAATTCTTTTTACTGTTTTTGCTCTTAGGATAGACCCATGGAGGGGTGCACAAACTACCGGGTACTTGGCGGGTAGTTTGCCGCACCCGTAGGGGTCTTGGGTGGGGTTTTGGCTATTCACCGCGACCGTGTAATCAACTTTTCGTTGCAGGCTCGAACGGATTGCGGATTCCTAGTATATCCAATGTATTCATCTGTGATCTGTAATGTCTATCATTGCTTTATATTTAGGCGTTGCTTATGTTTTACAGCCGCGCTAGCCCAGCCCCCGCTCTGTCGTTAGTTAAGTAACCTAACGGGTGATGACGGGACCCCGTGGCGAATGCGAATGGCATAAGCGTACGTCATATTTTGGTTGTTTTCTGCAATGGTAGGATTAAATGATGGGACGCATTAAAAGAACTAATGCAAGAATATCACGCATTAAAAGAACTAATGCAAGATAATAAACCAAGTTAAAGTCGTTGGAACACTTTCGAAAAACCACTCGGTTCTTTTCAAAACTAACTTTTAAATGCGGAGCTTGAGCCACTCCTTCTAAAAGCTATCTCGTTCCATCGATTATATCAAGTTCATTACGTTCACGGTTTCGCCAAAACCATTCGTAGCCCTCCATCATTTCAGTTAAATATACGGTAGTATTCAAGCTATGTATTTTGATCTCACGCCAAGGCATAGTGATTGGTAGCTGCCGGATATTTATCTGTTGCATAGATAGAATGCGTTGGTTTGAGACAGTCGTACTGCCATTTTGGCCTACGTCAAGGGTAGGTACGGGTGGGTTCAAATTAACCGGAATAATGATGGGAAGAACTTGACATGTGACTTATGACATTTTGACCTCACGCCAAGGTCATAAGAGCATGGGGCAAAAATCCACATCGGGAGTTTCACAAGTACTGAAACTTGCTAGATTTGCATACCATTTGGAGTGTGATGATTCTGGTAGGATTCCTTCAGTTTCGTCACGCGATGATATTTGGATCCCGATCCTACTGTGAGTATATGCTACTCCTCGGGAAATTTCTCACTAAACGATCAATGCTATAAACCTAGTAGGTGCCTAGAAAGGTGTTAGCGGGGCTACGCCCCCAGGGAAAAGAGGTTCTTAAATTAAGGAACTTCGCGAAAGCGTTGGAAAACCTCCCTCGAAGTACCGACACTGGCCTGGCTGAACGGTTAAGCAAGTATTGTGCGGTGGGATTGATCCCGGCTAATTCTTCCTTTATGGTTTGAGGAGGGATTCGAGAGACAGTGGGAGCCATCCTGTTTAGACAAATTAAAAACCATTCTAAACTTGCAAGAGCATCGTGCTAAAGTGTTTCTTCCTCCCCCCTGCAACAACCAAATTGAAATGACTGGACTTAAGTTACTTCTAGATAAAAACATACTGACAGGGACAAACTACAAAGATTGGCTAAGGAATGTCAAAATGGCAATCACTTACGACAAGCTGGGGTATCTTCTTACCACCAAAGCTCCCCCCGTCCCAGGTCCCACCTCCAGCGTCGCGGATAAGGAAATCCGTAAGACTTGGGAGATTGATTGCGCGAAGGCCAGATGCCTCGTGCTTGCCTCTATGGACATGGAACATCAGAGGAGGCACGAGAATATGGACTTGGAATCCATATTTCTTCATACAAAAGAACTGTATGGAGAGCAGTCTCGTATCGCAAGATACGAAGTGTCGAAGAAGTTATTTTCGGCAAAGTTGGCCATCGGATCATCGGTAGTGGACCACATGCTTAAGATGATAGGCTACATTGAGGAGCTCGCAGAACTTGGGACCACGTTGGAGAGTGAGCTCTATATGGACTTAGTTCTCCAGTCCCTTCCTTCCACTTACGCCCAGTTCATACTGAATTTCAACTTGCAAGAAAAAGAAGTTGAACTTTCAGAACTCCTCAACATGCTGAGGAGTGCAGAGGGCACCCTACAGAAAGGTAGGGAAACATCCACTTTGTTTGTAGAAGGATTTTCTTCTTCTAGGTCCAAGGTGAAAGCCAAGGGAAAGAAGAGGAAAGCCTCCGCCAAACCAAGGGGCGGTGTTAGTAAAGTGGATACGAAGGGAAAAGCAAAGGCAACAAAGATAGCGGGGAAGCTTGTGGGTAAAGAGAAATGCTTCTATTGTCACAAGAGTGGACACTGGAAGAAAGATTGCAGGGCTTGGAAAGCCAGGACACAGAAACTGAAGCAGGTTGCGGCTTCAGCTTCAGGTGTGTATGTTATTGAAAACTGTCTTTCTATAAACTCTACTTCCTGGGTATTGGATACCGGATCAGGATCTCATATCTGTAATTCTTTGCAGGCGTTGAGAAACCGTAGGGTTTTGAAGGCAGGTGACATGACCCTCAGAGTTGCGAACGGAGCTAGCATGGATGCTAAAGCCGTGGGGGACTATCACCTGGGAATGTCAGATGGGCATGTTTTGGTTTTGCGTAATTGCTTTTTTGTACCCAACGCAACTTGTAATATCATTTCTGTATCTTTGGTTTCTAAAGAAGGTTATGAATTTGCGTTTGTAAGTAATGTTGTAAACATTCACCTTAATCAAGTTCTGATTGGGTCAGGTACATTGAGCAATGGTATATACGTATTGAACCAACCACAGATTTTCAATGTCCAGAATACACACAAAAGAAAGTCTCCGGAAATCAATCAGACTTTCTTATGGCATTGTAGACTGGGTCACATCAATGAGAGAAGGTTGACTAAGTTACATACAGAAGGGTATTTGGATCCGTTCGAATATCAATCGTATGCCACTTGTCAATCCTGTCTCAAAGGAAAGATGACAAAGACTCCGTACACTGGACACGGAGTAAGAGCAAGCGAGCTCTTGGGACTCGTACACAGCGACGTGTGCGGTCCAATGTCTACACATGCGCGAAGCGGTTATTCTTACTTCATTACTTTTACGGATGAATTTTCAAGGTACGGTTATGTCTTCTTAATGAAACATAAGTTCAAAGCTTTTGAAAAATTCCAGGAATATAAGAATGAAGTAGAAAAACAGACCGGCAAAAGTATCAAGATTCTAAGATCGGATCGAGGTGGAGAATACTTAAGTGCCGAGTTCCTGAATTACTTAAAAGAGAATGGGATTCTCTCTCAGCTTACTCCTCCATACACTCCGCAACATAACGGTGTATCGGAGAGACGGAACCGGACCCTATTGGATATGGTACGGTCCATGATGAGTAACGCTGAGTTACCGCGATCATTCTGGGGGTATGCGCTAGAAACAGCTGCATACCTTTTGAACCGAGTTCCTACTAAGACTGTGCCTACCACACCATATGAGTTATGGAGTGGGAAGAAACCCTATCTTCAGTACCTAAAGATTTGGGGATGTCCAGCTTATGTCAAAAAGCAGCATACGGACAAGCTCGAGGCACGCTCAGTACTGTGCAAGTTTGTGGGATACCCAAAGAACTCCAGGGGGTATCTTTTCTATTACGCAGAGGAACAAAAAGTCCTTGTTTCTCATAATGCCCATTTTCTGGAACATCAGTTCTTAGAAAAAGAAGTAAGTGGGAGCGCAATAGAACTGGAAGAAATTCCAGAACCTCAGACTATTACTAAAAGCTTAGTGGAACCAGAGGGTTCGAAAGAACAAGACATTCCTACGCCGCTCCGCAGGAGTAGTAGGCAGTCTTATCCCCCCGAGAGATACTACGGTTTTCTCATAGACGGGGATAGAGAGGATTGCATCATAGATTATGATGAGCCTACTAGCTTCCAGCAGGCCGTTCAGAGCATTGACTTGGTAAAATGGCTGGATGCAATGCGGACCGAAATGGAGTCCATGTACACCAACAAAGTATGGACGTTGGACATTGCTCCAGACGGGGTAAAACCCGTAGGATGCAAGTGGATCTTCAAAAGGAAGATTGGTGTAGATGGACAGGTTGAGACCTATAAAGCTAGACTTGTAGCAAAGGGTTTCCGTCAAAGACCTGGCTTGGACTATGACGAAACCTTTTCTCCAGTGGCTATGCTGAAATCCATTCGGATCCTTCTTGCCATTGCTGCCTTCCATGATTATGAGATTTGGCAGATGGACGTAAAAACCGCTTTTCTAAATGGAAATTTAGAGGAGTGTGTCTATATGGACCAGCCAGAGGGTTTCATTCAGAGTGGGAGCAGCGGAAAGGTGTGCAAGTTGCTTAAGTCCATTTATGGACTAAAGCAGGCATCGCGGAGTTGGAACATCTGTTTTGATGAGACGGTCAAGGAATTTGGCTTTATCAAAAATCCAGATGAACCATGCATCTATAGTAGATTTATAGCGAGAACTGTAGTATTCCTCGTTTTATACGTGGATGACATTCTCTTAATAGGAAATGACATTCCTATGCTACAATCTGTCAAGGGGTTCTTGTCACAAAGGTTCTCCATGAAAGACCTGGGTGATGCCTCATACATCCTGGGGATCCGGATCCATCGTGATAGATCCAAGAGGATATTAGGACTTTCACAGTCCAGGTACATCGACACCGTACTAAAAAGATTCAGTATGGAAGATTCCAAGCGCGGTAACCTACCGGCTTGTCACGGGATCACCCTCTCTAAAGAGATGTCTCCTAAGACTGATTTGGAGAGGGATCGCATGTCTATTATACCCTACGCTTCTGCGGTAGGCTCTATAATGTATACGATGTTGTGTACCAGACCGGATGTAGCTTATGCACTGAGTGTAGTAAGCCGGTATCAGTCAAACCCTGGGGAGAAACACTGGATAGCAGTAAAGAACATTCTCAAGTACCTGAGGAGGACTAAGGAGATGTTCTTGGTGTATAGCGGAAAAGACCTCCAGATCGAGGCCTTTGCTGACTCCAGCTTCCAGAGTGACAAGGATGATTCCAAGTCCATGTCGGGTTTTGTCTTTACCCTCAATGGAGGGGCGGTGTGTTGGAAGAGTTCCAAACAGGAAACCGTTGCAGACTCGACGATGGAAGCGGAATACATCGCTGCATCTGATGCCGCAAAAGAAGCTGTCTGGATGAGGAAGTTCTTGAAAGAACTTCAGGTGGTTCCGTCCATTGTTGACCCAATACCTCTTTATTGCGACAACAACGGGGCTATAGCTTTAGCGAAGGAACCCAGGTCCCATCAGAGATCCAGGCACATCTTGAGGCGGTATCACCTGATCAGGGAGATCGTGGATCGCAAGGAGATCGAGGTTCGGAGGGTTGCTTCAGAAGAAAACACTGCAGATCCATTCACCAAGCCCCTACCCCAGACTCAGTTCGAGCGGCGGATCGAGATGATAGGTCTTCGATACGCCAGTACATGGCCTTAGTGCAAGTGGGAGATTGTTAGTGTATATGCCCTAGAGGCCATTACTGTATCATACTAGTTTGTATATTACTTAATGGAAGCTTGGGATATTCACCTTGTATAAACAATCTTGCTTAATATAGTAGTATGCTACTTGGTTTGTTTCTACTTCAATGTGTACATGTGTTTATTTTGCGATATCACCTATACACATTAGTGGAGCCCTTAGGATCTTTGCTTGATTACCAGCGTTGTGATGGCAGTCACACTAGTGGGGGCTGGGTAATCTATAAGCACATCCTTATACAGGTCCCTAGTCGTAGGACTATCGAGACAGGGCATCGATACTCCGGAGTAGACTAGCGTATGCGCTTCTCATCCCAGTGTGGGAGATGGTCTGTCCCACAGCCATCAGTACGTCATACTGGAGATAGTATACGGGTGCTCGTTGGGTTACGAGTACACTGGACAGGACTCGTCGGGAACTGACAGGTTGGTATTATACCTATCGTCAGTTATCAGTTCCCAGGTGACATGAGTACAGCTTAGTTCGCTGACTTGACACTGGCACTTCGCCTCGAGTGTGTTCCCACTGTACTTTGACTACTACCCTACCACGGCTCAAAGGAGTCGTGCAAACAGGTGGTAGTTGGGTGCAGTCCCGAAGCACTTGGAGGCAGTGCCGGTTAGACAGGATTCGTCTCTCCCGGTATTGGGGGTTGACATCGCGCTGTGTCTAGGAGAGCCATTACACGAGTAGTCCCTGGCCAGGGCAAGCGAGATATACTGGTAGGTTTCCAGTGTTATCTCAGGGTGTTTTGGGGTTCACTCCGACACGACTTGTACCGCTATTTGGGGACTGACGTTTACCGCCCCCTAGGCCCGACATGCGATGTATCAGACGAACAGACCGGACTGTACGGAGAATGTCACATTCAGACTCAGTAGGAGTTCAGATGGGGTTCACCTCGTCAGCCTTCTTGTCGGCTTCTACCTGGGGACCGTTACGCACAGCTAGTGCCGCTTGCGGTCTGTGGTTAAACCCACTGCCAGCATAGTGTCGAGTCTTTAGAGTCCCACACAGAGGGTATTCGCCTCTGGGCAAAACAGAGTAGAGGTCGCATGGTTTTGCGACAGGGTTCGTTCTCATCCACGCACTTGTGCACGTTTGGAGTCCGGACGGATATTGCCACCGGGCTCTGGTTTGAGCCGGATACTGGTATATGTTTTGGGGTTACTTTTATCTCTCAGTATTCATGTTCCTCGGAACAAGAATGCAGGTGTGTATGCACAGTTGTTTGAGGCGGAAGAAGAGATTTTTCATTAGGGTTTCGGAACGGGTGCGCATGCACAGTTGACAGTCGTCTTTTTTCCAAACCCTAATGAATTAGTGAGATATCAATTAATAATAGTAATTAAATGAAATTATGTTATGGTTGGTTTTGTTGACTTGTTGACCATGGTTGACTTGTTGACCATGGTTGAATGTTTGACCATCATCATTAATTTGCAAGGATGCTCCTTGATTCTTGCTAACATTCATTTAATGAAGTGATGATAGTGGTCATTCCAAAACAACCATCAACTATTCTCATTTGAATTATTATTACTAATTAGATAATTCTTTTTCTTTTGATATGGTTGCAAAAAGGAAAAAGATAGCTCATTCTATCATATTCATTCTCTCTCCTCACTTCATCTTCTTCTTCCTCAAGCTCAAGGAGAATCCTTCTCATGTGTTGAGAATCCCTCTCCTTGAAAAGAAAACACCCCTTAGACACTCCCTACTCACTCTAGGATCAAAGGTTTAGCAAGCCGAAGATTCTAGTTCTCTCCAAGTTCGAGAAAGAGCCCGAAGGTTGAACCCTCAGGTGGATCCATCTTTGACGGAAGAAGGCGACGAGGAAAGAACCATCAACCTCTACAAAGTTTGAAGAAGAAGGAGTTCAAGTTTAGGTATAACCATCTTTCCGAGTAGCTAACTCTCTTTAGCTTGTTTGCTAGTTTTAGTTTAGGAAAAGATCCCGACTTTGTTAGTCCATGTTGCCCCATGCGCTAAAAATTTGATTATTATACCGTTTCCGCCTCCCCGTAAGAACCGGGGGTCGCAACGTGGACTTACAGTCTGTAGATGTGGTCAGGGTAGAGTCTAGGGAGTCTTCTGGAGCTTTCTCTTCTACTTCTTCCTCTTCCTCCTCTGATTCGGAGTCCCCCCGGGGAGTTAGGGTTAGTAATGCTCCCTGGGGTCGCTCGACGGGGGCGGTCCCCAGAGCGCAGGTCGCGGGTGTTCTTGGCTTGTGATCCACGCTGAGGCGTGCGAATGAGCTCGCCAACATCAAGACTCGTTTCCTCATTCCTCTCGGCTATTCGCTTCATCTGGACGAGAAGGGGGAAATGGCAGACCAGGTACGGGGCAAGGAGATTGCCTTGTATCTGGAAGCCTTTTGGGCCGGGATGCGTCTGCCCTTCTCCCCCGAGGTGATAGCAGTGTTGAATTGTTTTGGGTTAGCCCGGGGCCAGCTAGTGCCGAACTCTTGGAGGATTCTCCTTGGGTTCCTGGTCCAGTTGAGATCGAGTCAGATCCCTTTCAGCCTGAGCCTTCTCGTCTCTTCTCTTTGCTAAAAAACCACCCTGGCGCTCGTAGGGGTGAGCCAAGCTGGGTATACCTCTCTTTTAGAAAACAACGGGAGGACGCTGCTGGGTTGGGGATCGTCTTAGTACCTTCTTACATTCACGAATGGAAGAAGAAATTTTTCGTTATTGTGCCGCCCGAGGATGAGGATTGGCCTGTGCCCACCCAGTGGCAAGAGGCCAGCTGTCCGCGGGTGAGTCGGTCGAATGATCCCGACACGGTGGCAGTGTCGAAGTGGGAGCCCTTCCCTCGAGCTGATGTGCTGCTGTCTGAGCAGGCTCTCAGTTGGGCCGGGCTCAGCCCCGCCTATTACGCGGGTAAGTTAGGAGCTTTCAGGCGACCTATTTAGGCTTGTGCATTCTTTCATTTTTCCTGGCATTCCTGACCCCTTGTATTTTTGTCTAATGCAGGACCCATGGACCTAGGCAAATTTCGGTCTGCTCTGGTTGAACAGAAGAGGGGGAAGAAGGTCGGAGGTGCCGGTCCTTCTCGCTTGTCGTTGGCTCAGGCTCTACCGGTGGCCGCTCTATCCAGGTGCCCAAGCGCGCCCCCGAGTCCAGTCGTGCGCCGGTCCGAAAGCGTGCTCGGGAGCAAGAGCCCCGGGCTCCCAAGGTGGGAGGTGACACTGATTCTCCCGCACTGCTCCTCAAGAGGTTTCATAGGACGACGCCCCACTCCCCGGCTTCCCCAATTCTCGTGGACGATGGGGAGTTTCGCTTCGAGGTGCCCTCGGGACTTTCCTTCGCCGACAGCCTGCTCTCGGAGATGGAAAGGTCGGCCGGGGGCAGAATCCCTCGGGGGACCGCCCGGGCCCAAATGGCGGCCATAACTCAAGAGGCCATGCAGGTTAATGTTCGCACCCCACTTGGTTCTTCATTCAACATTTTTGATTGCGTGATTGGGTGCCTCCCTTTCCCTTTTAACCCTCTTTCTTTTCTTCAGGTCCTCCAGCACGTCGCCCTCGTCGTCAACATGGAGAACGAGGAGATAGCCCTGGCGATACGGGCCGCGGGCGAGTTCTCCTCACGGGAGGAGAGCTCAAGGCTGGAGCTGGAGGCGGCGATGGAAAGGCTCGCTGCCCTTGAAGACCAGGTGGCGGCCGGGAATCGGGAGGTCTCCACGTGCCGAGAGGCCGCCCGAGCTACCGAGGCCCAGTTAGAAGACTCTCAGGTGCTCGTCGCCACCTTGAAGAAGATGGCGAACACCCTCCATAGGGAGAATGAGGCGGAGAAGGAGGGGACAAGGCGTGCTGAGTTTCGGGCGTCAAAGGCTGAGCTTCTGGTGTCGAAGGAGGTGGAGAGTTATAAGAAGTTGGACCAAATCTATGCTGACCTTGCTGGAGCTGCCGGCGTTATCTGGCACGACGCCCTCGACGCTGTCGAGGCCCAGATGCCGGAGTTCCCTGACGGCAAGCTACGGGAGGAGTACCCTCATGAGGATGACGCTCAGGGGAATGCCCTTGTAAACGTTGCAGGGGAAGAGGCCCCCGGTAGGAGCGTTGGGGATAAGTCAGTCGCCCCGGCTACCGGCACCGAGGTTCCTACCATGGGTGCCGACCCTGAAGATGCCGCCCCGGTGGTCGCAGTGGACGCGCGGCTCATCGAGGTTCTCCCCGGCCCTGAGGCCTGAGCTTCCTCGTCTCCTTTTCTTTTTGTGCTAAAATTTTGTAAGCTTCCGGGCGTTTTTGTAAGGCTAGGGAGCCCATAATACCCTTGTAAATACTTCCGACTTTTTATGAATAAAAAATCCTTTTGCAGTTTCTTTGCGTGCACACTTTCCTTTTGTATGTGGTAAACATTTGTATTTGCACGGTACTGCTTTCATGTTAGGTCGGTTTTTTGTCTAGCGATCGCACGTCGAGTTGAATTCGATCATTTGCCAAGTGTACAAAGACTGGTGAAAGGACGGTATCTCCATGGCCCCGAAGTCGAGAGGAGATCGCTCGGTAAGACGTGTAGGGAATTGAGCAGGGTAGCTGCTTGGCGACCCCTAGATGAGGGCTTTGGATCCTTGGCGTCGTGGGGTAAGGCGTTACCAGCCAAGGATGGACCAAGCAGGGTAGCTGCCCGGTTGCCTCTTGGCGAGGGCTTTGATCCCTGGTGTCGGTGTGTAGGGAACTACTAGCCAGGGATAACCGAGCAAGGTCGCTGCCCGGTTGCCTCTTGGTGAGGGCTTTAATCCCTGGCGTCGGTGGGTAGGGAACTATCAGCCTGGGATAACCGAGCAGGATAGCCGCCCGGTTGCCTTTTGGCGAGGGCTTAGATCCCTGCAGTCGGTGGGTAGGGAACTACCAGCCAAGGATAACCGAGCAGGATAGCTGCCCGGTTGCCTCTTGGTGAGGGCTTTGATCCTTAGCGCGGGAGGGCATAGAGAGGCCTGCTAAGGATTGACCGAGCAGGGTTGCTGCCAGGTTGCCTCTTGGCGAGGGATTAGATCCCTGGCGTCGGTGGGTAGGGAACTACCAGCCAGGGATAACCGAGCAGGGGAGCTGCTCGGTTGCCTCTTGGTGAGGGCTTCGATCCTTAGCGCGAGAGGGCACAGAGAGGCCTGCTAAGGATGGACCGAGCAGGGTTGTTGCCCGGTTGCCTCTTGGCGAGGGCTTTGATCCTTGGCGTCGTGGGGTAAGGAATTACCAGCCAGGGATAACCAAGCAAGGTAGCTGCCCGGTTGCCTCTTGGTGAGGACTTTGATCCTTAGCGCGGGAGGGCATAGAGAGGCCTGCTAAGGATTGACCGAGAAGGGTTGCTGCCCGGTTGTCTTTTGGCGATGGCTCAGATCCCTGGCGTCGGTGGGTAGGGAACTATCAGCCAGGGATAACCGAGCAGGGGAGCTTCCCGGTTACCTCTTGGTGAGGGATTCGATCCTTAGCGCGGGAGGGCATAGAGATGCCTGCTAAGGATGGACCGAGCAGGGTTGCTGTCCGGTTGCCTCTTGGCGAGGGCTTTGATCCTTGGCATCGCGGGGTAAGGAATTAACAGCCAGGGATAACCGAGCAGGGTCGCTGCCCGGTTGCCTATTGGTGAGGGCTTTGATCCTTAGCGTGGGAGGGCATAGAGAGGCCTGCTAAGGATGGACCGAGCAGGGTTGCTGCCCGGTTGCCTCTTGGCGAGGGCTTAGATCCCTGGCGTCGGTGGGTAGGGAACTACCAGCCAGGGATAACCGAGCAAGGGAGTTGCCCGGTTGCCTCTTGGTGAGGGCTTCGATCCTTAGCGTTGGAGGGCATAGAGAGGCCTGCTAAGGATGGACCTGTTCCCGCCAAAATCTTCGGCCAAGAGCTATTTGTTCCTGTTTACACCGGTTTAAGTTTCGTTTACATATATGTGTGAAATCGGGCTCATTCATATACACGCATGCACATGTTTTCCCCAATCAGAGAGCAAAGCTCTATTTAAAATTTCAAAATTTGAAATTTGAAATGAGGCAGTGCCTCATAAAAGCGCTTGCGCCAAGAGCGCTAGCGCTAAGAGTCAAAGACTCTGAGGCAGCGCTTACGTGCAAAGCACGAGAGCGCCAGCGCTAAGAGTCAAAGACTCTGAGGCATCGCCTCACGTGCAAAGCATGAGAGCGCTAGCGCTAAGTGCGCTAGCGCCAAGAGTCAAAGACTCTGAGACAGTGCCTCACGTGCAAAGCACGAGAGCGCTAGCGCTAGAACTAAACGTTCTCCATCCTTGGATCAAAGATCCAACGAAGATAATTAAAAATCATTAAATTACCAGAATAAAATTCTGTTGAGGAAATACTCCTCAAATCTTTCCAAACAGGAAAGATTGTGCTCTATAAATTAGAGCATCGTTGGATCAAAGATCCAATGGTGATTAAAAATCACCAAGATACAGAATAAATTCTGTATGGGAAAATATTTTCCCAATCTTGTTAATAACAAGAAAGGTGTCTTCTGTAAAACAGAAGCCCTAGGATCAAAAATCCAACGGTGGGAAAATCCTCAAATCAATCAGAGAAAAGATTTCCTTAACCGATTCAACAAATCAGCCTCCCCTATATAAAGGACCCAAGACTTCAAGTCTTGCACAGAAGAACCCCCTATAAGTTTCAAGTTCTCAGCAAAAAAAAGAAGAGTAAGATCTAAGAAGAAGAAATTTTCTTCGAGGTAAATGAAAAGAAGAGAGATCATAATATCTTCTCAATTTTTGAGAGTTTAACTCTCACATCATAAGAAACTCAGTTCTTTTTCTAAATCACAGATCCATAAGAACAAAGAGATCATAGCATCTCATCAAAAAGAGAAGAACTTAGTTCTTAGATCCATGAGACAAAGTCTCTTATAAACCGAGAATTTAATTCTCAGAGCACAGAATTGATCAGAGCTATCAGAGAAGCGTCTTAGCGCTCTAAGTTTGGCATTCAGCGCCAAACGCACCACGTGCTCCTTACGTGTGCGCTATTTCATAAGAAGCGCCTTAACGCTCCAAGTCTGGCGCTCAGCGCCAAGCGCACCACATGCCCCCCACGTGTGTGCTATTTCATAAAAGTGCACTGCACTCATTGGTTGGCGCCGAGCGTTCTACGTGCTCCTCACGTGAGCGCTTCTAACATAGAGTGCTCTGCACTCCTCAAGATTCACTTCAGCGCCATAAAAAGTGTCCAACACTCAATAAAAGACAAAAAGAGAGAGGGGTGTCAGAATCCAAATTAATGCTCAGCATTATTGAACAAAAAGAGGCTGAGCCCAAACAAATGTCCAACATTTTAATCAAAACTGAGTGAGCTGAGCCCAAGTCGGACACAAGTCCCTAGCTCAGACCAACCGAGCCCATGTGCACACAATTTCCCTAATTGGTCTTAGTCCCAAACCTGACTAAAGATTTCCCAACCAACATTGGTTCAAGGGTACATCTCTTCATTCCTCTGATATGTGTCGTTGTAATTCTTCAACGTCTTTAGAGAGGTGGCGGGTCCCGACAACCAGACATTCCATGGACTATGATGTCCTTAAACTTTATGGACTGTGATGTCCTTAAACTCATGGACTATGATGTCCTTAAACTTTACGGACTATGACGTCCTTAAGCTCATGGACTATGATGTCCTTAAACCCAACGGACCGTAACGTCTCTAAACTAAAACAATAGAGCCCAAACGCTCTTTTGTTCGATCTAAATGATCCCAAAACCCTATTAAGTAGATTTTAGTCTAAAGTTAGACAAACGTATCCTTAACAAATGTTTAAATTGATCTTAATCTCAAATGAGACTAACGATCCTTAAACCAACCCAAACCCAAATCTAAGAAAATACAGATTTGGACCAATCCACGCCCTACGGGCGATAACACAAATTAGTCTCCGTATACAATCCACGGGCAACCCAAAAAAAATAAAACAAACACACACAACACGAAGTGATCATCTGGAGAAGGAGAAAGTGGTTACCGCGATGCGGTAGCGTAATTAACTGCAGGGGCTTGCGCCTGCAGGGAAGAGCATCCTCACAATCAAAATCCCTTCCCAATGAGGGGGAATCTGACGAAGTCTGCTACAACGGCCGCATCCGTCTAAACCTCGGATACACGGTGTCATAAATCAACTTGGCATCTTCAGAGAGGTGGACGGATAAAACCAAATAGTATCTGCCCCCAAAATTCAGGCCAGACGTCCCAACATTCCGGTCGCGTCTTTCGACGGCGAACAGATTCTAGCACACCCGGTGGGACCTTTTCCTCTTTCCACTCCACACTTCGTGTGTTGTGTTCGTGAACGAATCGCGGTTTAATATGGTTGCCCCTAGATTCAAGGTACTAAGATTTGGTGTCTTGCTCCGTCCAGAGAAAATGGCTTCCAACTGCGCCAACTGCAACAACTCCCGCTCCGTCCTCACAGGAGGAGTGACCTACGGGCCTGAAGCGGCCTCCATTTTCGCGATGTCAGTGGAACAGGTGACGCAAGCCACCACTGGGCTGTTCTTTGGGACCATGCTCCCACCGGTAAGCTTCAACGCCCCACTACCGTCGCAAGAAGCTCCGAAGAAGTCGGTCTTTGATCGGCTTGCAACTACCGCGGCCCCTCTCAACGGGTCGCCTAAATCTAACGCCTCGGTCTTTAATAGACTGGGCCAAAGCTCCAATGGGCCCGTCAAGAAGCCCGCAATACCCAAAGGAGTTATCCCGAAGCAGATAGCCATTCCAGCTCTGGTAAACGAAGTCATCAGAGGGGTTTCTCCTACTAAGGGTCGGTCTTCACAAGGCTGGCCGTTCCAACTCCCACTGCGGGTGGAGTCATTATAGGTGCTTCCTCCATCCGAAAGTCAGTTTTCGATAGGTTGGACGTTTCCACTCGGCGGACGTCAGTTTTCAATAGGCTGGCACCAACGACAACCCTTCACCAGAACAAGGGGCATGATGACGCTACCCCCGTAACCGAGCCAATACCATCCGCAAGATACGCTCGACGTCGCCACTGGCGCCGAGTGAGGAAAACTGGGGGCAGCTCTCCCTCTGGACTGACCTTACCAGCTCCGATGGTGGATATTGACGCTGCTGTTCCAACTGGAAACAACTTTGAGCCACTTAGGAGGGTGCGCAAGAACTCTCCAACTGCCATATTAAAAAGGTCTTCTTCACCCGCTGAAAATGTTATCAAGGCGAATCCGGAGCAGCCCCCTCAGCGGCTGTCATCCAAAATTCACATGGTCTGGAGAAAGGTCCAAGACTTAGTGATTAACCAAGACTACTCCCGCCGGCTGAAAAAGATGAAGGTTCGATAAGAGAAGGACCACCCCGTCGTACCGCAAAAGATATCGTTTGTATGGGTGCCCTCTGCAACGGCCCCCTCAACTTCGACCGCCCACAAAAGAGAAGGCCGGAGAAGATCCCCATGTCCACGACCAATCCCAAGGCCGCTGAACCTAAACGCCCTAAATCTGGGGGCATGGTGGTGCATACCATTTGCATGGCTTCCAGGAAAGAGGATAGCCGTATCTCCATGGGTCATCGACCACTTACGCGGTCTGCGACAAAGGCTCAGGAGCAACAACAGCAAAAGCTCCAAGAAATGCTAACGAAGATGTCAGCACTCACTGGGCCAAAAGAAAGCCCAGAGACATCGTCGGAGTAGCGTCAAGAACAGGAGACTGATGCCAAATTCTTTCGAAGAATGCTTGAGAAGACGGACGTAGTGGCCGCGGAACAAGCGGCCAACATAAAACAAATGGCGCTATTGTTCCAAGATATGGTGGGCATGATGATCCAGCCGGACCCTCCAGCCGAATATTCTCCAGTAATAATTGAAGACGACAGAGGAGAGTCATCGAACCCTCCTCCGGCCTTTTCAGCGGCCAAGGAAGAGATGATCTCGAAAGCTGCACTTGATGACTATATAGCTCAACAGATACGAGCTCATCAGGCAAATGCAACTGGCCAAGTTGTCAGACCTGGGCAACCATATCCAGGATGGTACGATCAGATTAAGTACCCGCCAGGATACACGATTCCTAAGTTCCACGTATACAAGGGGACAGGCAATCCCCATCAACAAGTCGCTCAGTTCAGGGCTCTGTGCGGGAACATTGGAGGTGACGATAAGCTACTTCTTCGCCAATTCATCGGCAGCTTGGCGTAGACGGCATTCGAATGGTATTCAGAACTTCCCAACGACTCCGTTAAAATTTTTACGGAGATTGAATTGCTATTCACTCAGCGTTTCGCAAGCGCTAGCGAACGCACCCCAATCACGGCATTGATCAATGCCAGGGTAAAGCCGGGGGAAACATGGGTTCAATATGCAATCCAGTGGCGGAACCTATGGTCGAGATGCGAACAACGCATCGAAGAAGCTCCTGCAGTAGGAATGTTTGTGGGTACCCTTGATCCGCAGGCAACCATATCCTAGTTCATGATGTTTTTCAAGCCAACTACCTTCCAGGCCTTGATTGACAAGCTGGTCCAAATGGATCAGATGGGCCATAGACCGTCTTCCTCGAAAATGGAGCCTCGAAACGAAAAGGGAAAAGAGAAAGCGACCTTCGTCGCCAATACTCAGCAGCAGCCCAGTGGTCCAAAACCAACTGATCGCCAAAATGATAGACAACGATTCTTCAACGAGAAGCTAAAACGCCATTATTCGTTTTCCCGGGATAAAGCGAGGAGACTGTTCGAACTGGCGGTGCGTAACAGGCTCATCAATCTTTCAGATCCAAGACGTCCACTGCAGCCGGGCGACGCTAACAATCCTAATTACTGCCCCTACCACCGAGCAGTAGTGTCACGACCCGAAAAGTACGGAACATGGCCGGCAATTAAACCACGAAACGTCTCAAGGCGTACGTAATCTAAGTAAGCCAAAATCCAGAAATCCAAACCAAGTAAAGCAGTAGAGTGAAGGAAAACCAATTTAAAAGAAAGAAGTTTAACAACATAAGCCGAAGTAATGCATTTTTAAAATCTCAAGTCTTTTCTAAAAATTTCGGCAGAGTTTCCTTTGTAAAAACTGGCCCCAAACGGGGTACAACATGAATAGTATACGAAATGATAAAAGGCATCCCCAAGCGGGAGCTAGCTCTTCGTCAATCGACGGTCACAACCACGCAAGCAAGATAATATACAATACCGAAGGGCGAGGATCAAAACTCAAAAGAAACTCAAATCAACATGAAAACCATAATAATACAACGCGCGACTCTAAGGTCGAAATAAATACAAGTCTGGTTGATGGAGTTTTAGTAGATACAATTGAAATAACAAATACACAATGGTGGTCCTGATGCAAAATAAACCACCTACCAAGGCAATCACCCGGAAGGAACAATGTGCCAGCAAAGCCGCAACGAAACCTGTACGGCAAAACCTGTAAGGAACTGTAGCACAACGGGGGTGAGTTGCTAACTCGTGAGTAGAAAATATCACAGAGAAGAAATCGAATGTATGACGCTATCCTAGGTCATATCAAGTAATATCCTCATATAAATATCCTGATCCATCTACACATAAGTGCAATACCATGTGCACGTGTCAGTGACTCAGATAGCAACATATCAGATATATGATGTATGAATGCATTACAAATGGAAACAGAATACATCATGAGTGAGACAACTGTTTTCTTTCTTTAATGAGATTCCTGTATGTGTATAAATCGAATATCATCAATGAAATCAACAGAGAAATCAGTGTCAAGCATCGAAACAAAACATGAATCTCAATATCTCAATACCTCAGGCTCCGGCTATCCGGACTGGCCTGTATCATCAAATCTCAATATCTTAGTGTCTCAAATCTCAATACCTCAATATCCCAATACCTCGGGCTCCATCAGTCCGGATCGGCCCATATCATCAATCACACGACCATGAACGGTATCCTCCGGATATCCGCCACGCCAAACAATCACCGGTAGGCAGTCTTTCCCTGCCGGGCTCATCGTCTACAACTCGAGCTTCTTGCCCCGGGGTACCATACCGGGTCCACCATGTACCCGCAGACGGTTCATCTAACTCCTCGAATCGGGTCTCGAAAGCCATCTCAGAACCGAGAAAACATCATGGTGGACAATACTCATCATATCAAGGAAAACCGCATCTATCTCTTTAAAACAAATCATCAGTTTATAAAACTTTCATATGCAGTTTCCAAATCCAGAAATCTCAAGAAGGATCCGAAATCATAAAAATCATGATATCAATAAACAGTGAATACCGGCATAAATCTCCATAATACTGCATGACCAATGAATATATGAATGTATCTGATATCATGCAATAAATGCAATAGTTAAACTAGCATATGTAAACTATAACATATTGCAACTATTAACTAGCAAGCTATGTCAATGAATAGTATTCTCTAAAGTGTACGTGACATGGCAATTACCGATGATGATGTGTGTGAGCCGGCAAGCAGGTGTACGTAGAACATATGCATCATCGGTAATAGTGCTGGTGTCCTGACCACAGGGTTTCATAATAATTACAGATAACATATGTACAAGTATGCAATGTGATGAAACATCATGAATATACAGAAAGTGATGTAGTAACAGCAACCCTGAAAAATATACCTACCCAATATACGAGTCATACAGTTTGGTATTTAAATTACTCACAATTCTCCACTTTTAAAAATGAGTATGACCCGAGCCCAGTCAAAAGGGTAAGGGAATCCACCCAAGTCTGAGTCGATCTATATATATATCTAGTAGTCGGTGATCTCTCCTCAATAGTATTACGTACGATACAATAATTAATATGACATCCTCGAGTCAAGAGTGCGGATCTATCTGTTGCGCCACGGCAGCGCCCCGGCCGTCTTACTCGAGGCCAAATTGCGGAATCAAAATTTTTCCTTACTCGGAAACCGGCGCTACCGCGGACAAAGAAAACCCGGATCGTTAACCATTAACCTACGCTAGCAATCAAGAGATAGGGTGAGAAGTATACCGAGTGATCCGAGTCCTCCGGTCTTCTCTTCATCATCCCGATCTCCCGCGGAAAAGCTTGGCTCCACATCGTCGCCTCCTCGCCGGAAAGGGCACCACATCGCCTTCGTCTTTTACGGGCTCCCGCCTCAATACCGAGGCAACTCGAGCATGAAGCCGGCAACTCGACATGCTCAAGATTTGCTGTAGGAAGTAGTGTAGAAACTTTGTCTCTTGGAGTTTATGTAGTTGCCATTGATGGATGGAGGAAGAGGTAAAGAAAATTGGTGCTTTCAATTTTCTAGCAAGAAGAAGATGAAATGAACTCTCTCATTCTTTTTCTTTCTCTCTTTCTTTTTCTTCTACTCTCTTTTTTTTTCATAACCATGAAAGACTTTCTTCAAGTGAGAATGAGAATGGTGGAGGAATGAAAACATAAGGCAAAGGGAGGTGAGTGTAGGAGCATTCAAGAGGTGACCACATCCAAGGTCAAAGAAAACATCAACCATGCTTAAAACACTATGCACTCCATAACCTTTCACTTCTCATATAAATCAAGTCAATGTGCAAGATATGAAAGCCATCATAATCAACACAATTGCATAAAACCCCTCCACAAAGTGTAATTTGCAAAACTGCAAATTACCCCCTCCATCGGAAAAGTCCGGCCGGAAAAGAACAAAGGAAAACCGGCCGGAACGGAATGCAAACTGGCAACTCCAGAAAACTGGTCCCGTAATAAATTACAGGAAAACCCCGACACTGTGCATACACACCCGCATCTGTATTCCGACCGGATACAGATGCAATGAGACAAAATCTACACTGTACTAAACTAGTACCGGCTTAAACCAAAGCCGGCTAGTAAAATCCGTTCGATCCTGATCCGTGCAATACCGCACGTATCTGATCGAACCCTGCCATATATCTATACGGCCACTAGTACAAAACTGTCCGATCCTGATCCGTGCAATACCGCACGTATCTGATCGGACCCTGCCATATCTCCATACGGCCTCTACAGCGTTTCGCCCGAAAGTTGAGTAACTGAAAGTGTGGTGGACTCTAAAGACTCGTCAATACAATGGCTGTGGATTTAACCACTAGCACGTCAGAGGTATAAGCCAATACGTGACGGGCCACCAGCTATTGACCAAAAGGGACGTCGATGAGCGAACTCATCCTGACACCCTACTGAGCCTGTCAGTGACAATATCCGTACAGTCCGGTCCGTTCGTCTATGAGTATCGCATGGCGGGCCTAGGGGGTTGGTAAAAGTCAGACCCCCAAAAGCGGTACAAGTCGTGTCGGAGTGTAGCCCAGAACGCCCTGAGATACTACTGGAATACCTACCAGTAAATCTCCTGCCTCGGCCGAGGGCTTTGCGTAATGGCTCTCCTAGACACAGCGCGACCTCACCCCCAATACCGGGAGAGACGAACCCCAGAAGATCCGCTCACTGCCTCCATGTGGCTCGGGACTGTACCCAACTAAAACCTGTTTGCACGACTCCTTTGAGCCGTGGTAGGGTAGTAATCAAAGCACAGTGGGAACACACACGAGACAAATGACGATCCTCAGGTCGATGAACAAACCTGTACACATGTCACCTGGGAACTGCTATCTGACATCTGGTATAAGACCAACTAGCAGGTTCCCGGCGAGTCCTGTCCGGTGTACTCATAACCCAATGAGCACCTGTATACATCTTAGGTGAACCAACTGACACCAGTGGCTTGTGAGACCGGCCACCGCCCCTCGTCGGGGTCTCGACTGTATACACTAGTCTACTAATGGAGTATCGATGCCCTGTCTCGAAACTCCTACGACTAGGGACCTTTTAAGGATGTGCTTATAGACTACCAGCTCCCACGTATATGATCTCCATCATACTGCTGGTCGTCAAGCAAGAATCCTAGGGGCTCTATCAACGTGTAATAGCGACATGTCAGGTCACCTAAAGCAGTACACGATGATAAAGATAAACCAGATAGCATACTATCATCTCGAGTAAGACTGTCCTACCGGGATAGGTCCTCCCTCAATCATTGCAATCACGTGCCTGTGATCCAATAATTGACTCTGAGGGCACTAACTCCAACAATCTCCCACTTGCACTCAAGGCTAATTATTGCGATGTCGCATACTCACAACCCGTGTGATACCGAACACCCAACTCCTCTACTAGTCAGTCTCACAAAACCCGTTTGCGAAACTATTGCGTTCGAGGAATAGCCTCAGTGAGTGGATCCGCTATGATGTTTCTTTCTTTGTCTCTCTATATCTCAAGTTCGCGGAGAAAACCATCTCCCGAAATGAGCAATACCTGTCTTGGAACGTCTGGATGTCTGATGGGACCTAGTTCATAAATGAACTCCAAATCCAAACTTCTTAGACTGTATCGTTAACTGAACTTAATCAGTATCCTGCGCCATGCCTCCCTCAGTATTGCCTTGGACCACCTGTCCAAAATACTGTCCCTCGTCAGAGGGAGAACTATAACTCTGACAACCTCCTTGTCGTCCATGTCACCTTGGAAGCCTGGAGTGATAACCGTCTCCTAAAGGAGACAGCCGTTATCATATCCCTAGAACATTCACTTATGTTCTAAAACTGCTTCCGACTGTTTCTCCAGGATTGGATCAATATCAACTTATTGCATCTAGTGCAAGAACAACATCTGGTGTGGTACTTGACATCTCATGATTGACTCAATTGCCTAAGCAAGTGATCTGCCAATCATGAGTATCCCTCTCCCCTTTAGTCTATAAGACACCTTTAGAGAGGGTGACTCCATCAACTGCAGGTGTACTACCGTGTCAGGAGTCGTCCATTCTAAATACTCATAGAATGCTGTCAAGATACCCAGATTGGGAAACCACCCAAATCTAGATCTAAAACCATAGATCTAGTAACCAGTATGTCTGATATAATATCCAAGTCCCTTGTGGAGAAACCACTGTGTGACGACCAAAGTATAACCGATCGTAGTATAGGAATATCACTTCCTACTACCTTCTCAACAGATCCACCCCCTATTCTGATGACGTCAAACCTATGACTGTCACATCAGAAATAGATGATCTATCTCCGCTACATCTGCTTTAGTCTATAAATAGACATAAGCCTGATGTCCACCAATGCTTCCGCTGCTCCCACTGACTACGACAACCCTCTGCCAGAGTCATATAGACGTGCACTTCTAAAGCTAGTTTAGAACGACGCTATACTCATCCTCCTGCCGGGTCTCGCAGCCTGGAACAACAGCAATGGCAAGTGTGGGTAAACAAGAACCTCCCTGCCACCGTCCTTGAGCATACCGAAGTACCTCTCGAGTGCCTGAGGTTACCCATCATACCTGCGGAGTGGCCAATGGAATGTCAAATCAGATTGAATCTTTAGGTTCCTTATTAAATCTTCAGTAATCGTTTGCGGTTCTGGAATTACTTCCAGTTCTACCATACTCCCACTACTGTTTTCTGAAAAAAATCCATTTTTAATAAAACTGTGGCGAGTCTAGAACAATATTTCTACTGTTCATCCAGATGGTAGAAAATCAACCCTCGTCATAGCCTGGGTCAACCCACAAACAGCCATTACAGAAACGTGCCTTGAGTTATCCAGAGTCTGGTTTTAATCATAAGCCGGACAACTCCCCGTACCTTAACAATGTTAAGATATGAACTGTACTATATCCAATATAGAACCAGAGGCACTGATTTAAATGAACCAGATTCAAATCATGCAGCTATCTCCAGTGCATGTCAACTAAATGGAAGGAGGCCGATCAGCGTTACTCAACTTAGGAATGCTTCCAATTATGAGTAACCTGAAAGAGAAGCAATTTCTCTTTATCATTACTATCAACTGAATACCATACACAAGTATCTACATCTTCGATCACTTTGAAGAATCCCGATACTTGCTACACCTGGTTCTCTACTCTATTCAAATACCTATAACTCCTCAAAACTTAGACCCTGTGTTTCCACGAAACAGCTGTCTAAAATCTAGAGAAGTCATAAGTAAACCGAATATAGTACGAGGACCAACCCCTCTGTCCTGATGGACACTGGACAACATACAATACTCTGTATAAGTCCGCTGAGTCTAACAACTCTTTCACTGTGCGTCGCAGGTTGAAAACTGTACTTATGGTTAAGAAGAATTACACCGCCGTTTAATGCTCCTTACCTAACCATCCACTGATATAGGTAAATGTCATCGACATAATATCAAAAGGTATATCTCACTCTATGAAAATAGACGTACAGATATATCAATTTGAAATTGGTGCATAACCGCGGATATTCAAAACCAAATAATTGCCGTCCGGCAAACAACCCAGGTGACTTCCTTAAATATCACCGATTACAACGAATCCTGATATAATAAAGATGATCACCCAATTCCCAATAACTTACTCCCACTCATCATCTGTAAAACCATACAAATGTGAGAATCCAACCTGGTAAATACATACCCTGGAGTAAGTGTCTAATCGGGAAATTAGTTTTCTTTTAGCAGTACACAGTGAAACTGAAACATTGAAATGTTTCGTCGGGGTATCCTGGTATTCCTAGTAATGCCTCTTCCATTATCCAGATTCACAACTGTAACCGTATATCTCTTTGCCATCTGTCCAAATCCTTTTATATGTCTTTAGTCATTACCGTCCGCACACCCCTTTAGGCCAATTGGTTTTCTTCCTTCCCTACCGTTCGGCACCAGCCTATGGTTTGGAAGAAGACTATCCAATAAGCATAAAGGGTGTACTGTCCTAATCCTAGGAGCACTCGCAATGCGAGAGAAGGTGAAGATAAAAGACACCTGAATGTACTTTATTCCTATTTCTCCTGAACCAGAATCCATCCCCGAACTGGAACAAGTTCCTTTCGAGTTCGTATATAACCATACGATGGAATATCCAATAAACTGTGGATCTTCGTAGTGATACGGAGTGTCCTGGAGAAATACAAAGGTGATTTAGGATTGGCGAAGAAATACTTGGTTTGGTCGTGAATATCAGTCGCAATTTACTTTGCCCTCCTACTAATCCCTTTCTTTGTCTGAACGTAATACCTTCTGTACACCGTCTAGGTTAACTGGTTTTCTTCATTCCCTACCGGTCGGCACCAGCCTATGGTTTGGAAGAAGACTATCCAATTTACGTAATAGGTGTACTACTCCTAAACCAAGGAGTACTCGCAACCCGAGAGAAGGTGAAAAGAAAAAACAACTGAATAATCCTATCCGTTTTCTCCAGAACCAGAAACCATCCTCGAAGTCCTTCGAGTTCGTATCTAACCATACGATGGTTTTGTCCAATGGAAGTGGACGTTCGTAGTAATACGGGGTGTCCTGGAGAAAAGGGTAAAAGCAGGAGTGGCAATGAGGTCTGCAACTCTGACAATCCAAAAGCCAGTGTTAAGAAGGTTCGGTCAACTTGGTCACTGAGTCATAGTCCAGGGTCGGGTCAATGGTCGCTGCCAGAGAGAGAGAAAAGAAACACTCAGCGTGCACTCTAACCTAGATCAGAATGGTTATCACTTTGTCTAATTAGGAAACCTCCCACTGTACCTCAAATTCTCCTCCAAACCTGAAAGAAGAATTAGTCGGGATCACCCGAGGAGTAAACCAACTCATCAGTGGGAATCGGGATCCAACTATCATCGCATGATAACTTGACGGAATCCACTCAAGTCACCACACTCCAGAAGGTATGCGCATGCCTGGCAAGTTTCAGTTCTTTTGAAACTCCCGATGAGATTTTTACCCCTACGACCCAAGTGACCTTGACTGAGCCAACATATCAAAGGATCCTAGTCAAGTTCAACCCGTCATTATCTTGATTGCATTAGACCCACCCGCACGAGTCCTTGACTGAGCCAAAATGACCGTACGACTGTCCTAACCAATCATATATCCATGCAACAGAAAAGCACTACATAGCTACCGAACACTACGCCTCGGCTGAGCACGACATACGCAGCACGAATACTAAGTAATACTAATCTGAAATGACGGAGGGCTACGACTGGTTTTTGGCGAAAAACCTTTAACGTAATGAACTTGATATCGTTGAAGGAACTGCATAACTTTTTATAAAATATAGTGACGAAAACCTTTACTAAAGAGGTCACTCCCGGTGAAGGGATCTCGGCTCTTTCCCCGTAGAATGAGGTGCAGGATATTCCAACTGAATACCACGATGCAAAGCAAAAGTAATCGGCTATAGTGAAGTTAATGCCCTGACGCAAACTTCTGTCCAAGGGGTCACTCCCGGTGAAGGGATCTCGGCCCTTGCCTCGTCGACTGAGGAGCAGGATATTCCAAATGAATACCACGATGCAAAACAAAAGTGAACGTCCTTGCAATAACAGCTTTTTGAAAAGTGTTCCAACAACAGATTAGGTTTGTTTAACTTGCATTGATCCGAATCAACGCAGTCCCATCAATTGATCACACCACAAAGAACGAAAATATACTGACGTACGTATATGCCATCCGCATTAACCACTGGGTCCCGTCATCACCCGTTAGGTTAGCTAACTAACGGCAGAGCGGGGACTGGACTAGCGCGGATGTAAAACATATACAACATCTACTAATATATATACCAATATATAGTATTTCGCTCAAGGCGTGAATAAAATGCAACATCACAGAAATGTACAGCATCACAGAACAATGCAGATATCTGGAAGCCCCGGGTTTCACAGAGCCGCTGCTGAAACCCGACGTTCCCCTGGTCGTGTGGATAGCCTGTGCAATGAAATCCTAGACCCCTACGGGCGCGGCAAGTCACCCGCCAAAACCTGAAGCGAGGCAGCCCCCTTCAGTACCGTGAATGGACCACCCAGCACTTCACGGAATCCGGTAACTTGGGCACCCCTCCTGGGTCAACCTGTACCCCCTACGAGTGCGGCGAATAGCCCGCCAATCCTGGACTGAAGCCCCCTCCGTCCCAATGCCATGAGATGCGGGCTTGCTGCCCTCCAGAACCCGGCTATCCGCGCACCCCACCGCGGGGCAATCCTAGTACAGAAAGTAAAATATACATACACCGGGTACATCGACCGCAACCAGGTCGTGCCCCAAAAGAATAATACAAACTGGCAGTGACGGCAGTCCACATGTCGGACGCTCGCCCCGCAATATCAAATGTACATAATACCACAAAACAGTACTAGCATTGCATCCAGGCTATCCCCACGACCGATCCGCAACATCACAGCATAAACATAGAACATCAACGTGAAAGTCACGTTCGCAAATCCGTCTAACCGGGCTATAGCAGTTAGACCGGATTTACCGATCGAGTGACATTCACGGTCGCAGATATAATGTAAATACTGTGAAAAATGTGTTTTTAAAAATTTCCGATTGACCAAAAATTAATAAATGGGCCCCCAATCAAAACTGTAGCACTCACAGAAAACCTGGGCCAAATTTTAATATTCCAAATACCCCATTTTCATGTAAAAACCTCACTGGAAAAATTTGGTCCAGAGAGCAAACTGAACCGCGGCGGAAGAGCGGCGCCAAGGAGGGTTACGCCGCGCTTCCGCGGCGGATCTACAGTAACGCATGCCCAAAATTTCCCAGATGTCTTATAATTTCCTGTACATCATTCTGCAATCACCTGAAAAATTTTTCGAGCCCGGAAAAAATCGACAGAAAACTGATGTACACAAAACGCGGTTTTTGGAATTTCGGTCGATCGGAAACGCAAACACATCAAACGAAGCTAGGTAAGGTTAATGGCGTTGCTCTGATACCATGTTGCGCCACGGCAGCGCCCCGGCCGTCTTACTCGAGGCCAAATTGCGGAATCAAAATTTTTCCTTACTCGGAAACCGGCGCTACCGCGGACAAAGAAAACCCGGATCGTTAACCATTAACCTACGCTAGCAATCAAGAGATAGGGTGAGAAGTATACCGAGTGATCCGAGTCCTCCGGTCTTCTCTTCATCATCCCGATCTCCCGCGGAAAAGCTTGGCTCCACATCGTCGCCTCCTCGCCGGAAAGGGCACCACATCGCCTTCGTCTTTTACGGGCTCCCGCCTCAATACCGAGGCAACTCGAGCATGAAGCCGGCAACTCGACATGCTCAAGATTTGCTGTAGGAAGTAGTGTAGAAACTTTGTCTCTTGGAGTTTATGTAGTTGCCATTGATGGATGGAGGAAGAGGTAAAGAAAATTGGTGCTTTCAATTTTCTAGCAAGAAGAAGATGAAATGAACTCTCTCATTCTTTTTCTTTCTCTCTTTCTTTTTCTTCTACTCTCTTTTTTTTTCATAACCATGAAAGACTTTCTTCAAGTGAGAATGAGAATGGTGGAGGAATGAAAACATAAGGCAAAGGGAGGTGAGTGTAGGAGCATTCAAGAGGTGACCACATCCAAGGTCAAAGAAAACATCAACCATGCTTAAAACACTATGCACTCCATAACCTTTCATTTCTCATATAAATCAAGTCAATGTGCAAGATATGAAAGCCATCATAATCAACACAATTGCATAAAACCCCTCCACAAAGTGTAATTTGCAAAACTGCAAATTACCCCCTCCATCGGAAAAGTCCGGCCGGAAAAGAACAAAGGAAAACCGGCCGGAACGGAATGCAAACTGGCAACTCCAGAAAACTGGTCCCGTAATAAATTACAGGAAAACCCCGACACTGTGCATACACACCCGCATCTGTATTCCGACCGGATACAGATGCAATGAGACAAAATCTACACTGTACTAAACTAGTACCGGCTTAAACCAAAGCCGGCTAGTAAAATCCGTTCGATCCTGATCCGTGCAATACCGCACGTATCTGATCGAACCCTGCCATATATCTATACGGCCACTAGTACAAAACTGTCCGATCCTGATCCGTGCAATACCGCACGTATCTGATCGGACCCTGCCATATCTCCATACGGCCTCTACAGCGTTTCGCCCGAAAGTTGAGTAACTGAAAGTGTGGTGGACTCTAAAGACTCGTCAATACAATGGCTGTGGATTTAACCACTAGCACGTCAGAGGTATAAGCCAATACGTGACGGGCCACCAGCTATTGACCAAAAGGGACGTCGATGAGCGAACTCATCCTGACACCCTACTGAGCCTGTCAGTGACAATATCCGTACAGTCCGGTCCGTTCGTCTATGAGTATCGCATGGCGGGCCTAGGGGGTTGGTAAAAGTCAGACCCCCAAAAGCGGTACAAGTCGTGTCGGAGTGTAGCCCAGAACGCCCTGAGATACTACTGGAATACCTACCAGTAAATCTCCTGCCTCGGCCGAGGGCTTTGCGTAATGGCTCTCCTAGACACAGCGCGACCTCACCCCCAATACCGGGAGAGACGAACCCCAGAAGATCCGCTCACTGCCTCCATGTGGCTCGGGACTGTACCCAACTAAAACCTGTTTGCACGACTCCTTTGAGCCGTGGTAGGGTAGTAATCAAAGCACAGTGGGAACACACACGAGACAAATGACGATCCTCAGGTCGATGAACAAACCTGTACACATGTCACCTGGGAACTGCTATCTGACATCTGGTATAAGACCAACTAGCAGGTTCCCGGCGAGTCCTGTCCGGTGTACTCATAACCCAATGAGCACCTGTATACATCTTAGGTGAACCAACTGACACCAGTGGCTTGTGAGACCGGCCACCGCCCCTCGTCGGGGTCTCGACTGTATACACTAGTCTACTAATGGAGTATCGATGCCCTGTCTCGAAACTCCTACGACTAGGGACCTTTTAAGGATGTGCTTATAGACTACCAGCTCCCACGTATATGATCGCCATCATACTGCTGGTCGTCAAGCAAGAATCCTAGGGGCTCTATCAACGTGTAATAGCAACATGTCAGGTCACCTAAAGCAGTACACGATGATAAAGATAAACCAGATAGCATACTATCATCTCGAGTAAGACTGTCCTACCGGGATAGGTCCTCCCTCAATCATTGCAATCACGTGCCTGTGATCCAATAATTGACTCTGAGGGCACTAACTCCAACACTATCCTCATAACTATATCTCGTACGGTAAATCTATCGTACGGCATCCCAAATCTGGATACGGGTCAAATATCATATTTATCTCATTACTCATCTGGTATCCTTATCATCATATGTCAAGAACTGGGGTAGAGATCTAAGTCTAGTACACACTGATACCATCAACAAATATATGTGCGTGTGTCTGAAACACATCGCCTAAAGATCCACTATAATCTCCTGTCGTATCTCATAGCACGAACCAAATCACTTCACTGATCTCACGGCATCATGCCCAATCACATCGACTCATCTCCAAGTACCATATAGCGTCCTCAACATCCGTGTATACGTGTGTGTGTGTGTGTGTGTGTAAGCACCAATACAACCACATATACATATACATACATACACACACATACATATGACGTATACACCCAAAACCATATCCCGTGTATGTATATGTGTGTGTACAACCTTACTCTAGGGTTCACGACTAAGAAACCAACTAAATCCTTTCTTTGATTCTCGCTAACACTAATCCATGATCTCATAATGCTTTTCTTTCTAAGGTTCATATCTCGCAATAACCCATATATGTATCTCTATGCCACGTCACATCACAATCTTATGAATTTGCGGGGGTGCTATACGCCATCCACCTGACTTCCCCCGTAGATATATATCTACTCACCTTGATCTTTGCTTGCTGATGCCGATGTCGCCACTCGCTTGCTTGTCGTCTCGAAGTCCTCGTGAGGGTACCTACGTATCATAACACATCGTATCGCATTAAAATCCGACTCATGACCAAAACGACACACGAATCTCACATAGATCAAAACCTATAGTCCGCTCATGCAAAAGAACAAAATAACCCTCGATATCGGCGTACAAACGCCGATTGATCGAGAAAAATCCAAACGTACAATTCGTGGTTTCGCAACACACTAATCATATATATGAAATAGGGTGAAATCATCAAAACCAATAAATTGATTAAATCGATTTATTACAAGAAACCTAGTAAGCATCAATTAGCCGTTTTAAAACAAAACTTGATATTTTAACAATTCTAATGGCCATAATACTCATTAAACATCTTAAATAAGTCATACAAACCATTTCCACAATTTAATTTCATCAATTTTCATTAACCCCAAAATTTTAGTTTGCAAAATTATCTAAATTTAAACAATTTTCAAAGTAACAATACTCAAATCAACAATTTGACTAGGTTTTGTATGATCTAAGGTGTTAAACTACAATTTATAATGTTAAAGATGTGATGAAAACCCTATCTAGATTTTCATCTCAATTATTTTCATAGTTTATAAAAACCTAGTTTACAAATAGCTTAATTATAATTATTTAAATGTAACAATTAGAAAATTGACAACTAGATTTCATTTTGCATACTCTAAGATGTCATACTACACTTTCAAACCATAACCAATTTATGAAAACCCTAACTAGATTTTAAATTTCACATTTTTAATAAATTCTAAAAATCTAGTTTGCTAAAAAAGCTTAATTTGGACATTTTACATGTAACAATTTGTAATCTAACTACTGGCTTACATTCTTCAAATCCTAAGATGGTAAGCTACCCATTACAACCATAATCCATAGATCAAAATGCCAACATTAATTCAAAAACCTTTCTTGAATTTCCAAGCTTGAAATCAAAACCTAATTAAACACTTAATAGCTAAATTAAAGTAATTAACTAGAAATTAGACTAAGGGCTTAGGATTATACCTCAACATTCAAGAGATCAAACTTGCAACATGGCCTCCCCAATTGGTTTCTTGCTTCATGAATCCAAACTAGATAGGTCAAAGAATAATGGCTAGGATTTTAAATTAGGAATTTGTGAGAGTTTTGCTTTGATTTTTGAAGCAAAAAGAAGCATTTTAGTGAGGAAATGAGATAAAGAATGGTGGAGGTGGGGCTGCAGTTTGCTCGGCCAGTGAGGAGGGGGGGAGGATGTTTGTGTGTGTGTGGGAGAGAAATTCATAAGTCAAAGGACACCATACTTCACATACAACAAGCCCTTGCTCATTTCTTTATTCTTTTCCTTATTTCCTTTGTTTTCTTTTCTTTTAAAGCCTCAACAAGTGGGGGAAAAATTTGGGAGGGCAGCCAAGGGGCTCGGCCAGCAGTAGAGGGGGAGGAGAGAGGGTGTGGGTGAGTGTGGGTGATGGAAAAAAAGATAATTATTATACCCCAATTTCCCTTCACATTAATTTCACTATTTAAGCCTTTTTCCCTGATATTTTCTAAAACCGTCATGACAATTTCTTTTCATTTCAAAAACAATATTTTACATGTTAGTTTAATGTGTCATGATGCACAAAACTTGTATCCACCCATTCCAATTTGTAATTATCCCTAATTAAATGTATCAGTGATGGCTTAAAATAATATTAAAATAATTAATTTCGGAAAAATTTTCAGTCAACTAGAAATTTTACAAGTGACTCAAAAAAACACCAAATACTAGCAATTACATAGCTAGAATAGGTATATTTAATTTTATGATGAAAAATAATTTTATCTTGATTTTTACGGAAAACACCCGTTATTTTACCGATTCTCCGAAATTTCACTTAAACGATTTTCAAAACGTTACAAGTAGGCCATTCAATCGAAAATTGTTTCGTCTTCAAAGGCTGGATTGAGGACCAATACCAACAGGGCAAAGCTCCATGGGAAGTTGTTCTTGCGACAAAAACTAAAAGGATGCTGAAAGATCTCCAAACATGTCCAGCGATTTGGTGGAAGAGCCTGCTGGAGCCCGAGATTATTGAGGGGATGCTGAAGCCGCGCCCAACGCTGAAAGTTGGTGAAGATAGACAAAACATACAGGCCAAGCCTCCAAAATCTTTAAAGAAAAAGAAGAAGGCCAAGAAGCCCATCCAACCCTAAGACAGCCGTATAGGTCTGCAGAAATACATCGATGCACTGGAAGAATATAGCCAGAAAGCACGAACCCCAGTCACGTTGGATGAGTTCTTTAAGCATGTTCTTGAAAATGAAGCCGATGACGCTGATGAAAAAGACAATTCTTCAGAAGAGCCCGAGGATTATGTGATAAGCTGTCATATGATCTCTTACTCATCAATAAATGGCAAAGAAGCTCCTGATGCAGAGAAACTGGGGGCAGATCCAGAACCGGAATCAAAATCCCTGGAGCCATCGGACGAATTGATTGACAGACTGCTGAGCGAAGCTCTTCATAAAAGCAAATCTGACTGAGAGCGTGAAACGACCATATACGAAAGGGTTAAGCGTTAGCGTCACGTTAAAGAAGCTCCTGTGTTGAGAAGCCATAGAGTATCCCAACCGGATAAAAGCACTTCTGCCGCCAGCAAAGGCAGGTTTAAGGCAAGGAAGCAGCTCGCTAAAGCCCTGTCGATGGGAATAAAGTTGCCGCCTTTCAAAGAAGACACTTCAGAAAATACGTTCCCCGATGAACTAGATGCACATCCAAACTACTGCTTATACCATCGGAGGATCACACACCCTACCGAGGAATGCATAGCCTTTAAAAATTGGTGGCAGGGATACGTTGCTCATCGACAGCATTTCAAGCGGATGAAGCGCAAAACTCGTCGAGAGCAGAGAAGCACGGCAGATGAGTGCAAAAGAACTACCGGCGACTGTCACATGATTGATTCCGGAGGATCGCAAGTTCTCACCTTCGGGAGCGATTCTGATGAAGAAATAGCTCTCGACCCTCTCTTCAAGGAATCCATCTTCGAAACAGAAGAGATTAAGACCTGCAAGAACATTCAGCCGCGTAATCGCACGTTACCCGAAAAGAATCTCGGACCCACAAATAAGGGATCGAACAAAAAAGATAAGGGGAAAGAAAAAGTCCTTGAAGAATCGCACTCGATGATCGAGTCGTCGAAGAGCTAGCAGCCAAGGACTCGCCAAAGAAAAACAAAGTGGATTACAACGTTCTGGCACATCTGAGGAAGATACCCTCGCAGCTAAGCATTCTCGATGCCATTATGCTATCTAAAGAGGCAAGAGATTCTTTGATCAAGGCACTACAAGAGCCCGAGCAGTTCCAAGCTTTCCTTGCCGAAGAAAAGATGAAGGACGAGCTGGAAGAAGTGCACACGGCTGACATCACTTTCGGCGATGAAGATCTCCTCCTCGGAACGTGCGAGCATAACCGTCCCTTGTATGTCACCGGATACTGCCATGACACCAAGATAGGGAAGATCTTAGTTGATAACGGGTCCTCTGTCAACCTCCTAAATGTGAGGGTGTTAAAAGAAATCTGCATGAGCGTCCAGCACCTCGCTCGGGATAAAATCACCATCTCCGGGTTCGACTCCCAGTCATCACGGATGCTCGGGTCTGTGATACTGACGTTACGCTTTGGGCTGCTCGCCACCGACATCAAGTTTCATGTCATTGACGCCAAGACTTGCTACAACGCTTTGCTCGGCAGGCCTTGGTTACATGAGTACAACATCATCCCTTCTACAAAACATCAGTGTATGAAGTACTTCAAAGATGGTCTCGAGTATACCGTGACAGGGGAGCTGAACCCATTCTCTGTGAATGAAGTCCGAAAGTACGAAGATGCAAAGCGTTTCTTACCAGACTTTGAAGACACGGAAAGATGCCATAAGCCGAAGAACAAGCAAAAAGCTATCACCACTATTCCGGTTTTTAGGAGCGATACCGAGGAGGAGGAAGAGATAGTCTATTCAGGGCCGCTCCAATACAACAAGCCCGGACCGTCTACCCCTA
Organism: Agapanthus africanus; assembly: GCA_030015575.1. Taxonomy (NCBI): domain Eukaryota; kingdom Viridiplantae; phylum Streptophyta; class Magnoliopsida; order Asparagales; family Amaryllidaceae; genus Agapanthus; species Agapanthus africanus. Next base: position 7,959,301 of record CM057340.1, read on the forward strand.
TGTCGGTCTTCGGCAGCGGCTCTGAAGATGAGGTCAATGCAGTATTTTCTGTTCGGCCATCAATACAAGCCTTCACTGGCGATGAACGGAGTTTGAAAATCTCCATGATTCCGCAAAAGCATTACAAAGAGCTCGACGCACTTGATACCTATAGTGTGCAAGAACTGCAGACGTTCTACGTCCCTCCCAGGCGAAAAGATGAAAAGACGATCTTCTTTTATTGATCCACGGAAACCAAAGTGGAGAAAGAAATCTGGCATGTTGTCGATTCTACGCTTGATAGGCTCCAGCCAATCCGTCTTCACAGATACTACACAGAAGGATTAAAAAGACTGTTGAAGCGCCAAGGCGTACCCTTTAAACAGACCGCTCAACAAGCTCAGTTCTACAACAGGATTTGGAACGTCCCCGGAACTCAGCGAAAATTGCCCAACGGGAGAATGGAAACAATCAGGTTTGGATATGTTCAATCCAAGAAATGAGAGTGATTCCATGGCTGCTACGTTATACATGACTTCGATGGAGAAGGAGATGCTTTGTTAGAAGACCCTGCTATTGAACCAAAACGAGATCCTACAGTAAAAATACCGAGTCCGTCGTTTGAAGAACAGATGGACAAGCTAATAAGGGAAGCGTGTCAAAAAGTCCGGGATGACCACAATCATGAAATGGCCATTTACGAAAAATCCAGGACGCAGCGCCTCCTTCAGCAGGTTATGGAGAATGACGATGCCCTTCGTCGCCAGCCCGTCATACGGAAGACTCGACACGGAGGCAAAAACAAACTGAAGAATGAAAAGAACGTTCGGCAGCAGCAAAGCGGGTCAAAGAAGCCACGCGATCGAAAATTGAGCAGCCGGGATCCGTCTCTTATAAAGAATATGGGTTGAGCATATTCTTTTCCCCAAGACAAGACAAGGAAGATATTCGGTCTTGTCATGAAACATCAAATGATTACGCTCCCGGAATCCAAACACCCCGAACATGCAGACGGGGTCTCTCACCTGGATTATTTCTCCTATCACCGAGCGATAGGACATCCTCTCGAAGACTGCTTCACATTCAAATACTGGGTAGAAGACCAGTATCAGCATAGCAGGTTTGCTCTATCCAGCAGTTGGAGAGTAACCCTACCACAAAAGCATGTACCGAAAGCCATGTATACAGCGAGAGTAAAACCAGATCAACATCGGTCTCGAAAACGATCTCGTACCTGCCACATAATAACGTTGTTAGAAGAGGGAGTTCACGAGAATATGGATGACCTCTCCTGGTGCTTCGAAAATGAGGACGAAGACGAGGTGATCTCAGAATTTCCACCGGCGCCAAAAGAGTTGGAAGATGGAATACATACTACTGCGGACAACCTAAGGAAAATCGACTTGGGGACGGCAAACGACCCAACGTTCGTCAGTGAGCTACTGTCTGAGAAGCTAGTGGCTACGCTAAAAGACGTGCTCATGCAGTATAAAGATTGCTTTGCATGGAACTATTCCGAGATGCCGAGGCTAGATCCAGAGATAGCGGTACACAAATTGGCGATATCTGCGGATATCAAGCCAGTCAAACAAGCGCCGAGAAGAATGCGGCTCGAACTTGAAATGAGCATCAACGCCGAAGTCAAGAAGCTAATCGACTCCGGCTTCATCCAAGAAGTTCAGTACCTTGACTGGATCGCCAACATTGTCCCAGTGATGAAGAAGAATGGGGCGGTGCGCATCTGCGTAGACTTTCGGGATCTCAACAAAGCCTGTCCGAAGGATGACTTTCCCGTACCGGTCACCGAGTTGATGATAGATAACACTTCCACTCACGAAGTCTTCTCCTTCATGGACAGATCATCAGGGTACAACCAAATAAAGATGCATCCCGAGGACCAGAAGCATACCGCTTTCCGGACTCCTCTGGGCATATTCTGCTACAAAGTGATGCCTTTCAGTCTGAAGAACGCCGGCGCCACCTATCAGAGGGCCATGACAAAGATTTTCGATGACCTCATACATGAAATCGTCGAATGGTATATCGACGATCTCGTGGTGAAAAGAAAATTGTACGAGGAACATTGGGAGCATCTGAAGATATTGTTTCAACGTCTTCGAAAATACAACCTGAAGATGAACCCTCTCAAATGCGCGTTTGGAGTTTCCTCAGGCAAATTCCTAGGATTCATCGTACGACACCGGGCATCGAGATAGACCCGTCAAAGATCGAGGCGATCATGGAAATGCCTCCGCCAAGAACTCTCAAACAACTGCGGTCTCTCCAAGGGAAGCTCGCGTATATCCGGCGGTTCATAGCCAATCTCTCCGGCAAATATCGCCCCTACAACCATTTAATGAAGAAGGGGACCCCTTTCGTCTGGGATCGCAAATGCTAAAGCACACTGGACGAAATCAAGCAATACCTGTAGAATCCGCCGGTACTGACCACTCCAGTCAAGGGAAAGCCCCTCATCCTTGTTGGGGTAAAAATTTACACCCCGGTTGACCAAGTCAAAATCAAAGTCAACCCTAAGCCAGGTGGGCCCAAGTCCAAGTCAAGTGGGCCAATGCCCGGAGCGAGCCCGAACATGAAGCGGACGGCCTCCCCCTATGCCAAAATTTTGTTGTATTTCTTGTATTTTATTTTATGAATAAATGTAAGAAAATGGGCGTAAAGCCAAATTTTTGTAAAGCCCATGACTTATGTGCAAAAAGAAATAGCACATGAGGTATGGGATGGGCAAAATGCCATTTTTGTAAAACCCAAGGGGCTATATATAAAGTGTATAGCCTATAAAGGCCAAGATAATGAAAATATCTCAACAACTTTTTCTCTCTCCAAAAAAATCCAGATCTGTGATCTTCTTCTTTCTCAAGGTTCTAAAACCTTCTTTTTTTCTTTTGAATTAAACCAAGAGTTTTACTTTTCCTTTTATAAAATAAAATAGTTTTTCACCACAAAACCCACAAAGGGGAACTCAGATCTGCCATCGGATCTCAGATAGAAGAGATTTTTAAAATCTCACATTTCTTAATCTTAAGATCCGGACAACAAAAGAAGAAGAAGGAGTCCCATCTCCAGAAACCCCACTTTGGGAAAGAACTAGGGCTCAAGGAGAGAAGCGCTTCATCAGCTTCAAAACATCTTAAGAGTTTAACTCCACTCTAATTTCTCTTTCGGGAGTTTAAGGGGCTAAAAGCCCTTTTTCTCGCCGGCGCCCAAGCGCCTTGCGCTCAAGCGCCCAGCGCCCACGTGCCGACACATGGCGTGCTAGCGCTCGAGCGCCCGCGCCCACGTGCCGACACGTGGTGCTCTAGCGCTCGAGCGCGCTCAAGCGCCCAGCGCCTACGTGCTGACACGTGGTGCGCTAGCGCTCGAGCACCTAGTGCTCAAGCGCCCATGTGCCGACACGTGCGCTCGAGCGCCCAGCGCCCATGTGCCGACACGTGGCGCGCTAGCGCTCGAGCGCCCAGCGCCCACGTGTCGGATATGTCGTGCGCTAGCGCCTAAGCGCACAACACCTAAGCGCACAGCGGTCAAGGCGCTGGCCCCACGCGTCATTTGGGTGCTTTTTCCCTTTATATATATATGTGTGTGTGTGTGTGTGTGTGTGTGTGTGTGTATAGATACTCACACACTCCATAACACCATCCCTTTAAAAATTTTTGGGCCGGGGCGCTGCCCCGCACCCCGCAAGGGGGCTGCTAGCCCCCTTGACCTCCAGCCCGCTATCCGGGTAGCGGAACCCCCGTAAAAAGTCTGTGTGGCTCCCGATATATCCAAACCCCTTCAAAAAACGACACTGTACATTGAGTTCGCATGACCAATTTAACCCGTTAATCGGAGGTTCTCTCGCTCCAAAGGCGAGGGGTAATTAACGGCAGCTTAGTCCGCGGCTGCCGGAGATTCGGATCCCCACAATCATTAAAACCCGGCCAACCCTAGGCATGGGGAATCTGTAATGCGCCTGACAAGCGCGCGGGTATTCCCATCTCAATGGGGTTAGGAAAAACACCCTACAGATTCTGGCACGCCCGGTGGGATCTTTCTCTCCTCCCATATCTCGGGTTAAATGTTCATGCGAACTCAATCCATATATATATCGATTGCCTATACTGAAATAATGTTTTTTTTTCCGTGTAGCAATCAACTTTCAACGACGATGTCTTCTAAGATGAATTCAGCTTCCGATGCGACCCCCATCCCGTACATGGTCAAGGTCAATGCTCGTGTGGTTCTCCCCGCAAGCCTCAGTCGACAGTGGAGGAACCGCCCCGCCAGTTCGGTTCCGTCGTCATCTACCCTGCCGGAAGCGCTCATCTGGCAGAAATCTCGGCAAAGCAGGCGGCCAAGCCGGTCTCAAGGGGAAAGAAGCCGAATGTTGTAATCGCCAAGGCACCACAACCGAAACTTAAAACGATGTCTGAACGACTCTCTGGCGTTCCAGCTGGGGGCAAGACTTCCAGTACGAAGGGCAACATCAAATATTGCGGACGAGCTCAGGCGATGACTCCAACAAGTGCACAATCGATCGTATCTCCAAAATCCTCCATCGCCCGGTCTACGGCGTCTTCCCAAAGAGCCGAAGTCTGCCAGGTGCTTAAAGCAGAAAAGTTAAGGCAGATGCGGCTCAGGTATCGACCCAACAAGAGGGCCAGGACTTCGGACAAGTGGAGTCTTGTGAGGTTCCGAAAGCAGGGTTACTCCGCGACGACGGCTGAGTCGGCCGTAAATACAATTCCTTCGAACCTCTAAAGTGGGTTCAGAAAAATGCCATGACCGCCAGAATCAAGAAGACAGCGGTCCGAGCGTCGCTACGAAGAGACGTGTCCCGGCCCCAACAGAAAAAGTATGACACTGTCTCTTCAAGAGTCTATCAGGCGCTCTGTGCCGCAGGAAAGCAGCGGGGCAAACCCAGAAAAGAAGCGCCAGCACCATTCAAGAATCTGGTCAGGCCAGCCGCCTTCAATCGACTGCCCGCTACCGAAACAGGAGGGCCAAGACAGCGATCCGTGAAATCAGTCGCCGATAATAAAAAGACGGCTGGATATGTTGTCCATACGGTCTATATGGCGGGCGGGCGTCCCAGCGACAACCTTCGCAGCAAAAGCAAGGATGGGGCTACCACATCCCAAGTCCAATCTGGCTTGAATGTGGTTGCCGCTTCTCAAGAACAGCCGCCTCCGCTGGATGATGAAAACCCTCTCGATGAGGACGATAGGCAGAAGGACCCTTCGGTCCAGGCAGAGTCAAGCTCGGACAACGAGGAAGAGCCGACTTTCCGCCCCAGGACCGCGGAGCAAGAGCTGCTTCAAGAGCTTCGGAAACAGCTCAAGAGCAAAGATAAAGAGATGGCCAAGCTCTATTCAAAAATTGACGACCTAACGAACGTTGTGATGCAGCTCACAGCTCAAATTGCTCGAGCGCCTGCCAATCAAGCACAAGTCGCCACCTATGAGCCGGATGATGACAATCCAAAGCGGCCGGTGCCTGTCCCTTTGGGTCCAAGATTCGTCGAGCAGCACGAAAGCCGACCACATTCCGCTTCTGGGGACGCCTTGGCCCCAGATAACACTATCCCGTTATCATAAGATCGGATAATGGATTTGGTCACCAGCAAGGTTAAAACATTGGTGGCCGAAGCTGAAGCTCAAAAAGAGATTGGCAGTAGTGGGAGGCCATATCCCGCATAGTACGATCTGATCGAGTTCCCGAGCGGCTACGTCATTCCTAAGTTCGGAAGATTTGACGGGACGGGAAATGCAAATCAGTACGTCGCCCACTTTAAAGCATCGTGCGGAAATACAGGAGGCAATGATGCGCTCGTTCTTCGTCAGTTTGTCAACAGCCTGACCGGTGTCGCTTTCGACTGGTACGCGAGTATACCAGACAGGTCCGTTATTACGTTTTCCCAAATGGAGTCTCTGTTTCGGTAAAGGTTCATGAGTGTCAGTGATAAAATCTCCATTGCTGATCTTGTGAGGACCAAGCCGGGGAAGAATGAAAGCAACACCGACTTTATCACCCGATGGCGTAATCTCACTGTCAAGTGGGAACCGCCGCTGGAGCAGGACCAGTCCGTCAGCCTTCTCATTGGGAACCTCAGAAATTGGATGGTCCCATTCTTGTGTACAACAGGCCTCAAGACGTTTCAAGAGCTAACCAAGAAAGTCCAAATGCTGGAACGCTCGAAGCAAGAGTCTACCCCGGACTCTCAGAGAGACAAGACTTGGAAAAGAAAGCGGGACGATAACCGTAGAAGCGGGAGTTCCAGCAGTACCAATGTCTTCAATGCGTCTGACAATGAAGAAAAGTGAAGGGCGGGCGAGTCCAAAACCAACTGGTCTCGAAAGCCAGTGCTGGAAGGAGAAGGGCCTTCCCTAGAGGAGAAAAAGAACAAGATTTACTCTTTCAGAAGGGGCAAGGTCCGGAAGATATTTAAAGATGCCTTGAACAACGGTCTACAATTGCCGGAGTCGAAAAGACCTCAAGAAGCAAAAATGACCAACAATACCCTGTATTGCCCGTACCACCGAGTAGTGAGCCATGCGATCGAGGATTGCTATATCTTCAAAGACTGGGTCGAGAAGCAGTACAAGGCTGGAGAGATCGAGCTGTCCAAAAGTGTGTTGGTAAACAATCAAGTTGCAACCACCAACTTTATACAGACAGAAGCTGAAACCTTCTGGGAGCAGACAGCCGAACCCGCTGCCCTGAGAAATGAAACCGACTCATCGCAACCTCCTTGGAGTAGGCACATATCTAACAAGACGAAGAAGATGCTAAAGCTACTTCAGAAAGAGCCCAGGACGGAATGGGAATGGCAGAAGAAGCCTTCCATTCCAGCTGCCAATGCGGCTCCATCAGGCTCAAAATCCAAGAAGCTCGAGAAGAAGAAAAGTTCTGCTCGACGCGAAAAGGAGCCTACAGGGGGATCGACCATTCAAAAATATATCGATTCCCTCGAAGAATATGTACAGAAGGAAAGAACTCTGATTTAATTGAAAGAGTTCCTCCCTTTACGAGCGGCTCGAATTCTGGAGGAGTTAGAAGAAGACTCCGATGAAGAGATCCCAGTAGTGACCTTCTATGCCATCCATCCTGCCAGCGACTCTGAGGAGGAGCTCTGTTTTCCCGAAGAGGACGAGGAGCTCGCCACAAAGGCCAACCAAATCCAGCTTAGAAGCGGTAGGGATCTACCACCAAATCAGGGCAACGCTCCAAAAGGGAAGGAAAAACAAGTCGCTGATGAAGAAGATGGCAGAGAACTTGCTCATGAAGATTTGAATCCTTCCCCGGTAGACTATAATGTCTTGGCTCACTTCTGAAATCATCCGTCTCTCCTTAGCATCTACGATGCCTTGGTTCTATCTCAAGAGCTTAGAGATGTTCTCATTCATGCTCTATAAAACCCTGAGCGGTATCAGGCTCGCTTTGTGGAAATTAACATGAAAGAAGCTCAGTACACTTTGCAAGTCACCGCAGTCACGTTTAAGGATGAAGACTTGCTACTGGGAACGGCTGAGCATAATTGGCCGCTTTACGCGACCGGGTACAGCGACAGAGATCGGATTAATCGCATATTGATTGATCTGGGGTCCTCGGTGAACATCATGAACTTTCGGACACTGAAGAGTTTGTCAATGGACGTCCGACACCTGTCAAGGGAAATGATTGTCATTCAAGGCTTCAATAAAAACTGCCAGCAAGTTCTGGGTTCCATAGCTCTGCCAATCAAATTTGGGGATCTGCAGGCCGAAGCTAAGATATACGTGATCGACGCTGACACGTTTTATAAAATTCTCTTGGGGCGGCCGTGGCTCCATGATTACGGCACCATTCCGTCGACTCTCCATCAATGCATGAAGTATACTAAAAATGGTGAAGTAAGACGCATTGACAGAGACATCCAGCCGTTCGGTGTGCATGAGGTCCGATATGAAGATTCTCGGTACTTCATGAACCACCAAGATGCTAAGACACAACTGACTGAGGATAGAGCGGCCCTAAGACTCAAAAGCAAATCTGCGCCGGCTGTCACTTTCAAAAGCAAAAACGCCCAAGTGCGTCCGCATTTCGGTAGCGACACTGATGAGTCCGACGCTGGAAGTCCGTCCTTCCGTAAAACTCGCCCTCGTTTCGGTAGCGATACGGACGAATCTGATGCTGAAGGCCCATCTAGCAGCAAAATTCGCCCTCATCTTGGCAGCGACACTGAAGAGTCGGAAGAAGAGGACCTGCCTTGCAACAGCTGTGCAGATTGGATCCTCATGCAACAAGCGAAACTACCAGAGACCTTCGAAATTGCAGAAGGCTCCCTGGCCATCACAAGGATGCCGGAGCAGATGTGCAAAGAGCTCGATGCATTGTCAGTCTCCACCATGGACCAGCTGAAAACTTTCTACGTTCCCGGGAGGAAAAGTGGACAGAAGGGCATCCTGTTTTATAGGTCAAACCCTGTTGTGCACCCGGACGAGTTGTCTGTCGTGTGCCTTCCCTATGAGAGAGGCATAAGAGACGTCCTCAATCCCAGATACTATGCACCCGAGATGCGAGAATATTTCAAAAAGTGCGGATGCCGGTTATATCAAACGGAGTCCGAAGCAAAGTTTTATGAAGGGCTATGATATCCGCCCCAGGTCCGAGCACTCATCGATGGATGAATTCCAGACAGACGGGGCATAGGCTTCATTCAGCCTGATTCCAAAGCGTGCTACATGATCCATATTGGTGAAGCCAGCGAAAGATCAAATGATGACGACGAGATAGCCGAGCCAGAAGAAGCTCCTCAAGAGCTCGAAGATGGCGGACGAGCAACCTTTGACGAGCTAACCGAGATTGACTTAGGAACGCCCGATAATCCAAGGCCGACCTACATTAGCTCACTTTTGTCGGAGGAAATGAAAGAGCGGATAATTGCCCTGCTGCATGAGTTCGTCGACTGCTTCGCTTGGACGTACAACTAAATGTCTGGCCTTTCCCTTGAAGTGGTCGTGTATAAGCTGGCTATATCTCCTGACGCTAAGCCAGTCAAACAAGCTCCTCAAAGAATGAGAAGGGAACTGGAAGAAAAGGTCATCGAGGAAACCAAGAAACTCATCGATGTCGGTTTCATCAGGGAAGAGAAATATGCGGACTGGATCGCATGCACAGTCCCAGTGAAGGCAGATTCGAGTTTGTGTCGATTTCAGGGATCTCAACAAGGCATGTCCTAAAGACGACTTCCCGCTACCGGTCATGGAAATGATGGTCGACGACACCTCAAATTACGAGCTGTTCACGTTCATGAATGGCTCGTCTGGATATAATCAGATCAAGATGTCTCCTGAGGATGAGAAACACACAGCATTTCGAACCCCGATCGGAATATATTGCTACAAGGTAATACCATTCGGACTGAAGAACGCAGGGGCCACATACCAAAGGGCAATGACCAATATCTTTGATGACCTAATTCATAAAGTCGTCGATTGTTATGTTGATGATCTGGTCGTCAAGACTAAAGCCAAGGCCGATCATATCCAAGATCTAAGGACCGTTCTCACCAGGCTGAGGGAGTACGATCTGAAAATGAATCATCTAAAGTGCGCTTTTGGCATGTCATCGGGAAAATTCCTGGGATTCATAGTCCGACATCGAGGGATTGAAGTTGACCCATCCAAGATAAAGGCCATCATGGAGATGCCCCCTCCGAAGAGTCTGACGCGGTTAAGATCTTTTCAAGGCAAGCTTGTTTATATACGGAGGTTTATCTCAAATTTATCGGGGAGATGTAGGCCCTTCTCAAAGCTTATGAAGAAAGAGCTCCTTTTATTTTGGATGCCGAATGTCAAGCAGCATTCGAAAGCATCAAACAGTACTTGTTGCACCCTCCAGTGCTGGCCGCTCCTATTCCAAATAAACCGCTGATTCTCTACACTGCAGCGCTAGATGAGTCACTCGGTGCGCTCCTTGCCCAGAACAACGAGGAGGGAAAAGAGAATGCCCTCTACTACCTCATTCAAACTTTAGTCGGGGCGGAACACAACTATTCCCCGATCGAAAAGCAATGCCTGGCTCTGATATTCGCTGTGAGAAGCTGAGGCGCTATCTGCTCGCTCATCGGGTTATGCTGATCTCTAGAGTCGACCCGCTCAAACACTTAATGACCAAAGCAAGCCTAGCCGGTAGAATGTCAAGATGGGCCGTCATGCTACTTGAGTTTGACATAGTTTATACTCCTCAGAAAGCAGTAAAAGGGCAAGCTCTTGCAGACTTCCTCGCCGCTCATCCTATACCAGAAGGGTCGCCGCTAAATTGTGAGTTACCCGACGAACAAGTGCTGCACCTCGAGGAAGATGAGCCATGTTGGGAGCTCTACTTCGATGGAGCCTTATCAATATAGACCTCCAGCAAATCAAGCGTCCCAGGGATAAAAGCAGGGATAGGATTGGTGTTCATCACGCCATCAATGGGAACCCTACGGCATTCTTTCGCTCTCATCGAGCCTCGAACAAACAATGAAGCTGAGTATGAAGCTCTGATAGCTGGTCTGGAGCTCGCCATAGAAATAGAAATACTTCGGCTACGGGTTTACGGTGACTCTTAATTTGTCGTCAACCAAGTAAGCGGCGACTATAAGATATACAAACTCGAGTTAGCTCGGTACAGAAGCCGAGTGGTGGAACTCATGAAACGGTTCACCCACATTGAACTGATGAGAATCCCTAGAGCGTTGAATGGAAAGTTTGACGTACTCGCTCGCTTAGCCAAGGAGCTGGCTGATCCTGACATGGACGAAATTCTGATCACTGTCAGGAGCCGGCATATTCTACCCCCAGTCTCTCTACGAGAAGAGGAAAGCGCGGAACAGAAGAGCAGTCCTGTCGAAGAAGCTTCGACCATCCAAGATGAGCCCGATTGGAGAGAACCCTTCATAGAGTACTTCCGATACGACAAGCTGCCCGAAGAAAAATCTGCGAGGATTCAGCTGAAGAAAAGAGCTCTCCGATACGTGTTTGTAAATGACACGTTATACCGCAGGTCATATGACCAACTCTGGCTCAGGTGTCTGTCATTGGCCGAAGCCCAAATGGTCATGAAAGAAGTTCACTCGGGCGTTTGCGGTGCTCGCCAATCTGGCCCCAAGATGCGACTTCAGATCAAACGGCTTAGGTATTACTGGCCCACTATGATACGGGATTGCGGAGAGCATGCAAAGAAATGTCAGATCTGCCAAATCCATGGTGATTTCATTCACAAGCATCCCAATCTGTTACATCCTAAGGTGGCGTCGTGGCCCTTCGAAGTCTGGGGCACCGACATTGTTGGCCCAATTGATCCTCCGTCATCTAAAGGCCACCGGTTCATATTGGCTGCAACCGACTACTTTTCCAGATGGGCTGAAGCTGTCTCGCTAAAAGAAGTCAAGACAGAAGATATTCTGGCGTTCTTCCAGCATAATATTCTATACCGCTTCGTTACACCAAGAAGAATCATATCTGACAACGAGCCTTCTTTCAAGAGCTTCAAAGTCTCAAGGTTCGCTACTCAACATAAGATAGACTGGATATATTCCTCTATCTATAATCCAAGAGCCAACGGGTTAGCCGAAGCCTTCAATAAGACTCTATGCAAGCTCCTGAGGAAAAATGCTTCAGTCATCAAGAGAGACTGGAATCTCAAACTTCACGAGGCGTTGTGGGCATATCGTACCACGCACCATACTCCAACTCGGTCCACTCCATACTTATTGCTCTTCAGAGTGGAGACGGTCCTCCCCCTCGAAGTCGAAGTTCCAAGCTTGAGAATGGCCGTCCAGCATGAGTTGACGGAGGAGGAAAACGTGCTCCTTCAGCTTGAAGAGCTCGACGTGCTCGAAGAAAAGAGGCTCACGGTGCAGCAAAATCTAGAGCTATACCAAGCCCAAATGTCACAGGCCTATAACAAGATGGCCCGTCTCCGCGCTTTCAAGAAAGGAGAATTGGTGTTGGTCCTCAAAAGACTGATTATCCCCAATTGACATGCCAAGGAAAAATTTGAGCCAAACTGGGAAGGACCATACCTTATCGAGAAAGTGTTCGATGGAGGATCCTACCAACTAATAAGTGCCGAGGGGGAATGGCCCATGCCACCCATCAATGGCCGATATCTCAAGAAATACTACGTGTGAATGCTCCAAGTCGCAGGCGAATTGAGCACACCAGCCCTACGGTCTGGATCATACATCCTGCAAAACCGTATACAATCCACGGGCGTAAACGACCCCTATCTCCCCCAAGTCCTGCCGGTGAGACTACTTTTAAAGTCCCACCATCGAAAAAAAAGGTATGTCCACAAGCAAAATGGGCACGAATGAAAACCTGAAAGGGCTCCGTGAGTAAAAACAGCAGGACTACCGGCGAGTTTGTGAAAACCCGAAAGGGCGCAAACTCGTGAAAAGAGATAAAACACACTCGCAAAGTCCTCTCGACCTTGTGAGGAGAAAATCCCTGCGTGAGATCCTTACGACTCACAAAGGGGAAACACACTTAGGAATCCTCACGATTCCTAAGGAGAACATACACCTGCGAGATCCTCTCGACTCGTAGGGAGAGAATGCTTTTATGGGACCCTTACGGCTCATAAAATTGAAAAGTCTTAGGTGATAGGGACCTAAACCTGTCTCCTAAGCCATCATTCCCCAACAGACAACGGCAAATGATGAGTCGCTCCTGGCATTTCGCTTCAGTGTTAGCGGTGCTGATGCCGACCAAAAACCCAAATCCCAAGTCCTCCCGAGGCAAATGATGAGTTGCTCCTGGCATTATTCCAGTGCAGCAATGCTGATGTCAAACAAGATCCAAATTCCAAGTCCCCAAACGGCGAATGATGAGTCGCTCCTGATATCACATTCCAGTGCAGTGATGCAGACGCCAACCAAAATCCAATCTCCCAAAATTCTTCCAGCCCTATGGTTGATCCCCAAGTTGACTACCGTATACAATCCACGGGCTCAAATAATTCTCATCGTACCCATGCCCCACCGCAACCACCAGTTACGCGGCTGGTCTCCACCCTTGGAATTATGCTCCATTTGGAAAGACCCACTCATGTGTCCTCACGATACATGAGGAGAACAAACTTACGGGATTTTCACGACTCGTAAGAAAACACCTTCGTGGGATCCTTACGACTCACAAAGGAGAAACACACTTTGGAGTCCCTACGACTCCTAAGGAGAAAATACACCTACGAGATCCTCTCGACTCGTAGAGAGAAAATGCTTTTATGGTACCCTTACGGGTCATAAAATTGAAAAGCCTTAGGCGATAGGGACCTAAACCTGTCTCCTAAGCCATCGCTCCCCAACAGGAAAAGGCAAATGATGAATTGCTCCTGGCACACGTGCTTCAGTGTTAGCAACGCTGATGCCTACCCTAAATCCCAATATTCCAAACTCCAATCCAGTAGACCCTTAAGTCTTTAAACTGGGAACAGATGACCTCTAAGTCGTTAAACTGGAAACAGATGACCTCTAAGTCGTTAAACTGGGAACGAGGGAAATCTCCTCATGGCAGATGATGATTCGCTCCTGGTACTATATTCCAGTGCAGCGGTGCTGATGTCAACCCAAATCACATCAAATCAGAAAAACAACCAATGACCTCCCGGGCAGAATCAAACTCCGCCTCGGAAACAAGTCAACTTCATCCCTGACACCGCAAGGAGCGGAGCAATTCAAATCTAGCACCGACTGTCCCAGTCGCTAAAAGGGCAGAACTGACCGTCCAAGTCGCTAAAAGGGCAGCACCGACCGTCCAAGACGCTAAAAGGGCAGAACCGACCGTCCACGTCGCTAAAAGGGCAGTACCGACCGTCCAAGTCGCTAAAAGGGCAAAACCGACCGTCCAAGTCGCTAAAAGGGAAGAACCGACCGTCCACGTCGCTAAAATGGCAGCACTGACCGTCCAAGTTGCTAAAAGGGCAGAACCGGCGGTCCAAGTAGCAAAAAGGGCAGCACCGACCGTCCAAGTCACAAAAAGGGCAGCACCGACCGCCCAAGTCGCTAAAATGGCAGAACCGACAGTCCAAGTCGCTAAAATGGCAGAACCGACCATCCAAGTCGTAAAAAGGGCAGAATTGACCGTCCACGTCACAAAAAGGGCAGCACCGACCGTCCACGTCGCTAAAAGGGCAGCATCGACCGTCCAAGTCGCAAAAAGGGCAGCACCGACCGTCCACGTCGCTAAAAAGGCAGTACCGACCGTCCACGTCGCTAAAAGGGCAGCAACGACCTCCTCGTCGGAATTATGCTCCGCCTCGGAATCAAGTCAACTAGACACTCCATCTCGGAGACACGTCAAGCATCGACCGTCCATGTCGTAAAAAGGGCAGTGCCAGCTTCCCAAAAGGTGGGAACCGAATCAAGTCGCCTCCACGTGAAAGAAGATCCATCAATTTCATGTACACGACCCACATATGCTGTGTGCATTTATTGATGGGGGGCAATTTATTGGAGCAAAAATTTATACCCCGGTTGACCAAGTCAAAATCAAAGTCAACCCCGAGCCAGGTGGGCCCAAGCCCAAGTCAAGTGGGCCAATGCCCGGAGCGAGCCCGAACATGAAGCGGCCGGCCTCCCCCCCATGCCAAAATTTTGTTGTATTTCTTGTATTTTATTTTATGAATAAATGTAAGAAAATGGGCATAAAGCCAAATTTTTGTAAAGCCCATGGCTTATGTGCAAAAAAAAATAGCACATGAGGCATGGGACGGGCAAAATGCCATTTTTGTAAAGCCCAAGGGGCTATATGTAAAGTGTATAGCCTATAAAGGACAAGATAATGAAAATATCTCAACAACTTTTCTCTCTCCAAGAAAATCCAGATCTGTGATCTTCTTCTTCCTCAAGGTTCTAAAACCTTCTTTTTTCTTTTGAATTAAATCAAGAGTTTTACTCTTCCTTTTATAAAACAAAATAGTTTTTCACCACAAAACCCACAAAGGGGAACTCAGATTGCCATCGGATCTCAGAAAGAAGAGATTTTTAAAATCTCACACTTCTTGATCTTTAAGATCCGTCCAACAAAGGAAGAAGAAGGAGACCCATCTCCAGAAATCCTACTTTGGGGAAGAACTAGGGCTCAAGGGGAGAAGCCCTTCATTAGCTTCAAAACATCTTAGGAGTTTAACTCCACTCTAATTTCTCGTTCGGGAGTTTAAGGGGCTAAAAGCCCTTTTTCTCGCCGGCGCCCAAGCGCCTGAGCGCCTTGCGCTCAAGCGCCCACGTGCCCACACGTGCCCACACGTGGCGCGCTAGCGCTCGAGCGGCCAGCGCCCACGTGCCGACACGTGGCGCGCTAGCGCTCGAGCGCCTAGTGCTCAAGCGTCCAGCGCCCACGTGCCCACACGTGGTGCGCTAGCGCACGAGCGCCTAGTGCTCAAGTGCCCAGCGCTTAAGCGCCTAGCGCCCATGTGCCGACATGTGTGCTCGAGCGCTTAGCGCTCAAGCGCCCAGCGCCTATGTGCCGACACGTGGCGCGCTAGCACTCGAGCGCCCAGCGCCCACGTGTCGGATACGTGGGGCGCTAGCGCCTAAGCGCACAGCACCTAAGCACACAGCGCTCAAGGCGCTGGCCCCACGCGTCCTTTGGGCGCTTTCTCCCTTTTTATATATATATGTATACATATATATATATATATAGATACTCACACACTCCATAACACCGTCCCTCTAAAAAATTTTGGGCCGGGGCGCTGCCCCGCACCCCGCAAGGGGGCCGCTAGCTCCCTTGACCCCCAGCCCGCTATCCGGGTAGTGGGACCCCCGTAAAAACTCTGTGTGGCTCCCAATATATCCAAACCCCTTCAAAACACGACACTGTACATTGAGTTCGCATGACCAGTTTAACCCGTTAATCGGAGGTTCCCTCGCTCCAAAGGCGAGGGGTAATTAACGGCAGCTTAGTCCGCAGCTGCCGGAGATTCGGATCCCCACAATCATTAAACCCTGGCCTACCCTAGGCAGGGAGAATCTGTAATGCGCCTGACAAGCGCGCGCGTATTCCCATCTCAATGGGGTAAGGAAAAACACCCTGCAATCCTGTACACAACAGCCTTTGAAGGTTCTTTAGGCGCGCTATGGGCACAAGAGAACGGCCAAGGGAAACAGAGAGCCCTCTACTATTTGAGTCAAGTTCTCCTGGGTCAGAAAACAACTACTCCCCCATCGAAAAACACTGCCTGGCATTAATCTTCACGATAACGAAGCTCAGACACTATACTTTGGCACATGAGGTCCATCTCATATCAAAAGTGGATCCTCTCAAATATTTGATGTCAAGAGCCATACTAACGGGACGGCTTGCTAAATGGACCCTCCTCTTGATGGAGTTCTCGATAACATACCGACCGCTCAAGGCAGTGAAAGGCCAGGCCATCGCCGACTTTCTCGCTGAGCATCCGATACCTGCCGATTCACCCATAAATTGCGAATTGCCAGACGAGCACGCGTTTGACACGATCGACGGGAAGAAAAGGGGGAGTGATACCTGATGGGAACTCTACTTCGACAGGGAATCTTACATGAAGAAGCGAAAGCACAACTCCCCCATAATCAAATCCGGGGTAGGCCTCATCTTCGTGACTCCACAAGGAGGGATAATGCGCTTTGCCTTTTCCTTGACAGAACCGAGGATAAACAATGAAGCAGAATATGAAGCTTTAATAGCAGGTCTTGAGATCGCTGTCGACATGGGAATCGAAAACCTCCTCATATACGGAGACTCCCAGCTAGTCGTTAGCCAAGTAAACAACGACTATCTAATGTGGAAACCAGAGTTGGTGAACTACGGCGAGAGAGTACAACAATTGCTGAATCAAATCCCTGCTTATGCCCTGGAACGCATACCGTGTGCGGAAAATAGCAAAGCAGATGCGTTAGCCAAACTCGCTAAAGAACTGGCTGACGAAAACCTCGATGACGTGAGGATCGTTGTGCAAAACCGTCGGGTTCTTGCACCAGCAGAAATATCTCCGGAGTTGTCCGAAGAAAAGGAAGCGACCAAACAAACAACCTTCCAAATAGAAGACCAGGAAAAAGCTAAGGATTGGAGAGAAGTCTTTATAGACTACTTCAAATCCCGTCGAACACCTGAAGATGCGTCCTCAAGACATCAGCTCATTAAACGAGCTCTGTCTTTCGCTTTCATCAATGACATGCTGTATAAGAGATCGTTCGACTCTCTATGCCTGATATGCATGGGACCGGAAGAAGCAAGGGGAGTCGTCCAAGAAATTCACGATGGACTTTGTGGTTCTCACCAAGCCGGGCCAAAGATGAAGCTGAAGAATGAAGCTGAAGATCAAAAGGATGGGCTATTATTGGCTCACGATGATTCAGAACTATCTCGAATACGCGAAGTAGTGCCACTCGTGCCAGATTCATGGGGACTTCATCCACCAGCATCCAAATCCGCTACACCCAACGGTGGCTAGCTGGCCGTTCGAAATGTGGGGAACTGACATAATCGGGCCCATCAAACCAGCATCGTCCAGAGAACATCGGTTCATATTGGCGACAACCGATTACTCTCTTAGTGGGCAGAAGCAGTACCGCTAAGAGAAGTGAAGACGAAGAATATTCTCCATTTCTTCAAGACACACGTCATCTATCGGTTTGGCACTCCGCGATGGATTATCTCCGATAACGGGCCAGCCTATAGAAGCCACAAAATCAGCCGCTTCGTACAGCAGCATAGCATAGACTGGAGATACTCTTCGGTCTATAATCCCCGAGCTAATGTTCTAGCTGAGGCTTTCAACAAGATCTTGACGAAGATCATAAAGAAGACAGTGTCCAGAAATAAAAAGGACTGGCACGAGAGACTGCATGAAGCTCTCTGGGCATATCGGACCACGTTCAAAACGGCCACCAACACAACGACATATGCGTTGGTGTTCGGTACAGCAGTACTCCCCTTGGAGATAGAGCTACCCTCTATATGAATGGCAGTTAATTACGAGCTAACAGACAAAGAGAATGCTCATCTTTGGCTTGAGGAGCTCGACGCCCTTGACGAAACCCGGCTCATGGCGCAGCAAATCTTGGATACTTACAAAGCAAAGATGACGCGCTCATACGAGAGATGGACTAGGCCGAGAAAATTCCGCCAAGGCGAACTCATACTAGTGGTCAAGAGACCTATGATCCCCAATCGTGCCAAACGGGGAAAATTCGAGCCGAACTATGAGCACCTGTACATCATAGATAAAGTCTACCAAGGTGGGGCTTACTTGCTCATGAATATATGGCGAAAGAACCTTCCGACCAATAAACGGCCGATTCCATAAGAAGTACTACGCCTGACGAGTCACGGACCAGGTCAATGATAAATGACGACGCCTATGTTCGCCCGCTATCTTCCTGAATCCAAACTCTATAAGTAGTGCCCAGCGAAACCTCGTTTCCGAGGCTACGGACCGAGATGTCCTAAAACTAACAATGGATCGCAATGTCCTAAAACTAACGACTGGCCGAAAACGTCTCTAAACTACTACAAATCGCAGCATCCCAAGGTTGAAAAAAAAACGGTACGTCCATAAGCGAAATGGGCACAGATGAAAACCCGAAAGGTACCCGTGAGTAAAAACAGCAGGGCTACCGGCGAGTTTGTGAAAACCCGAAAAGGCGCAATCTCGTTAAAGGACACTTGCAAGGTCCTCTCGACCTTGTAAGGAAAAAATACCTGCGTGAGATCCTCGACCTCGTGGTGCAACTGCCTGGCGTGTAGCGCCAACCGGGGGAGGAAGTAAAGCCATCGGCGTAGAAGGTGGAAGGGGTAAAGCAGCCTGTGGAATAACGGTCCCTCCCTGGGATCTACAGTCCCGCGCAAAGTGTCCGGGAAGTCCACAACTAAAACATGTAGATGGAGGCCTCTGATCATCTGGATATAAACTGAACATCTAGCCCTGAGTCCAACCTCGCCCGAAACTGCGGCCTAGAGTATATCTTCCTCTACCTCCACCAAACTGTCTAGCCAGTGGCCCGGTCGGCCTACTCCTCTTTGGCCCCGGAACAACCACTGCCTCTCTCAACTGCTCCTCTACTTGTATTGCTGCATCCATGGCTTGCGCATACATATCAAAATGCTGGGAGCCTATCGCCAGATGTAACTGAGTATCCAGACTCCTTAGGAACCTCTTCACCCGAAGCTCCTTCATAGGTACTAAATATAGAGCATAGCGCGACAACTGGGTGAATCGTAAATCATAATCTGCCACCGACATACTTGCCGATTTCCGCAATGCTTCAAAACTGCTAGCTCTAGCGTCCCTCACACTCTGGGGAAGAAATCTGGCAAGAATAACCGTGGAAAACTCGGTCTACGACATCGGAGGAAGACTCGTGGCTCGCCCTCTCTCCATCGACTCACACCACTCCTGTCAAGTCCCTCCAAACAAAAGCTAGTCAGCTCAACTAACTTCGCATCAGAACATCGCAATGCTCTGTCAATCCTCGCCATCCTATCAAAAAAGGACTGAGGATCTTCCGCTACATCGGTCCCCGTAAATACTGGAGGTCTCAATCTCATAAACTCTGCAAGTGATACCTCCATCACCCTCGTATCTACCAGTACCACCGTCTGCGTAGGCTGTACCTCGGACTCTGCTACGGTCGGTGCCGGATCCTGTCTCAGTATTCGAGTGGCCTCAGCTAACTGTCCTACCACTCGCTGTAATCCCAACATACCCTCCTCAATCCTAGTCATGTGATCTGGAGGAGGAGGATCAACATGCTCATGCACCGCCGGAACGTCCGGTGTACCAGTCGTCGTCACAGGCGGATTCGCCCTAGCTGCATCTCTGGCTGCGGCTCGCCTAGCCCGCATAGCCATAGTAACTGGAATAAGAAACGAGAGTTGATAAGGCGTATGAATAGGAACAATCAATAACGGAGAATCAACGGAAGAATAGATCAGAATATACATCCTAAGGTTAGTTAGGCTGAATACGAGAACGTAAATATACCGCGGAACATACGTACGGTACTGCATTCATCCTAATTCACCTACTCCATCAAACCAAAGGTCATCCTAACTCACGGACTCATGTCAAACTATTTTAATCCCCTACTCAATTCCGTAAGGTTATTCCTAAGCTCTGATACCAACTTTGTCACGACCCAAATTTGGATGTGACCGGCACTTAGATTGTATCATATCTAAAGATATGCACACAGTCCAAGTAAGCCAAAAACCAAGATCAAAAATCCTTTTTGCGGAATTCTTTATATAGAAAATTTAATTTTTAAGTAACAATCGCATGTTATGAAGTTAAGATATTTAACAAGTATAAGGTGTTAAGTTTGGTTGTATCCCTAGTTGGGATCAAAAATATCAACAGCGGAAAATAAAATCACAGTATCTAGAGCATCAATACGAATCTCAAACATAAAGAAATGAAACCACAATTTATAAAACTAAACGATCTTAACTGTCAATAATATACATATCATCTCTCACACTAAGTCATATACAGGTCTGATGGAGATTTTCTAGATACAAAAATACAATACCAAAATAGAAGGTTACTACATATGTAATTCAACTAGCAAAAGATGTGATAAAGCTGCAAACGAAGATCTACACCGCAGCTAACCGTCCACTCTATCCCTGCAAGGAACTGTGGCACAACGGGGGTGAGTTGCCAACTCAGTGAATATAACTAACATATAACGGTTAATAAAGTAAATATGATGATCAAACTAACTGAAATATGAATAAGTATCATGTATGATTATCTGTGGAAATCATGAATCTATAATATATGAATCTCCTAATCAAAACTGAAATCTCATCATTTATTCCCAATAAATTTTCATTTCCCCGTGTCCATCATCGACACAAAACTTCCATTTCTCACAGGCATCATTCCTTGAATGATCCTGAAATCAACAATACCGGTCGTTATCATCTAGATATACGCTGTATTTTTACCACTATCTCCGGTATCGAGTAACCTCGCTAGGCTCCCCCGCCTCAATGCGGCTATCCTGCCCCTCGGTCTTGACCGGGTCCACCATGTATCCAACTGTATATCTCCCCCACTTAGTATAGATAACGTAAAATCTGCGACCGTATATCTTCCCCACTCGGTCCGGAATAAAACCAATTCATAAAACACCTCATGGTGGACATGACACATCAATCAGGAAAATCACTGGATTTATGTAATAGTATTCAAAACTCAAAACCATAAATCATCAGTAATACGTTTATCTCGTACATCAACATGAAATACTCAGATACTAAAACATGATATAAATGATACAATTTACTACTATTTATTGGGGTGTATGATACGATATGAATCATTTTAACAAAAATTTTGCTAAGTGTAAAAGTGACATGGTAATATCGACGAGGTGTGTGTAACATATAAGATGTGCACGTGGCATGACTCGTCAATAATTGTGTGGTGTTCTAGCAGCTAAACAAGGTATATGTGAATGATAAATGCATATTTGTCAATTTGGCATAACAAAATAAAGCATTAAGTTAAATAAAACTACGGGCGTATCACGCCATCTCTACACAATTTCCCGGTAGATGTTTAGTCTACTCACAGGAAACGTCGAATCTATTCAGGAATTGCCAATCCTTTCCCTTTCCTTACTGCCTCCGCAAATCCCGTATTCGAATCTAATATCACAATTAAATTTACATAAGCAAACGACTACTCCGACATGACGGAAATGAAAAACACACGTTCCCACGTACTAGTTATATCGTATACGACTAGATCGAGCTATTAAACACTTATCCTTACTGGATTTTTAACCCTAACCTGTATCGCTACAGAATTTAAATCGCGACGCGTTTTAACCGTGTCGCATTTGGTGATTTAAGATATCCTTTCCGACATACGCTTCCAGATTTTATCTGTAATAAAACTAATTTATTTAAACAACACCAAAATGATCTACTGAAACCTATACAATCACCCAAAACCCCCTAGCTACCCACAAATCCGACGACGACGGATTTCCTCTCTTGGTCGCCGGCCCAAATCCGAGCCCTCTGGTTCGTGATACTATGGGTTGCTCTAGGTGTTGCATACATCATTTTAGAACTGTTTTGTTAAGTTAATTATCTTCCCAACAAAAGCAGATTTCAACAGAGCTTAAACTTAACTAAAATACGATATTATGGAACTTTGTTCAATTCAAATTAACTAAGCTACAGAACTAAATCTCCTACTGTGTTTAAGAAGTTTACCCTCTAATTAGTTGTTGGAATACCCCTCCAAGATGCTAAGCCCCTCTTAGCTTGATGGTGAAGAAAACCTAGAACATAGCTCCTTTCATCTTCTTCTTCCTATTGTTCTTTTTTTTTCTACCTATTTTTATTTTGATTTCAGAAATTTCAGAATTCTAAATTAATTATGACCTGAACATAGTTTATATATGGCAATTGAAGTGATAATGTGAAGGAGGAGGTTGAATCAAGCTCGAGGTAAGGGTTTCATGCAAGTATGAGGTGGTGGATGTGTGTATGCATGCAAGTATGAGGTGTGCTAGCCTTATTCTTTAATTTTTGTTTTAATTTACACTAAAATTCTGAGTTAATTGATTTTCCAACCCATTTCCATTTACACCCTTAACAATTTTTCTATTTGCACAAAAATCCTAAACTTTACCTAAAAACCCCTCACAACTTAGTTTATTATAAAACACCCATTTTATTAAAATGAAGCTAAAATAGTTACTAAAACCCTTATAACTTAGTTATGTTTCATACTAAAATTTTTATTTAAATTGTTTTACATAGAACTTATGAAACTTGACTTATTTGTTTTTAAAAACTTTGCGATATATCATATTATTATTAAATTAATTAATTTTATTTATTTCTAAAATTTCAGAATGTTACAGCAACGCTTCGACACGGATACATGTCAACCCCTGACCTCCTTGTCGTCAAGCAATGCTTCGACACGGATACATATCAAACTCTGACCTCCCTGTCGTAAAGCAACGCTTCGACTCGGAAAAATGTCAACCCCTAACCCCCCGCCGGAGCAATGCTCCGTCTCGAAAATACATCAACCCATGATCTCCCTGTCGTAAAGAAATTTTTCGACTCGGAAATAAGTCAACACACGAACCTATCAACCCATAAAAAGAAAGTTCTCTTGTAAGATCTTTACGACTCTCACAAGAAAATGTACTTAGGAGTCCTCACGAGCCTGTTCTCCGCCGAAAGACGCGACCGGGATGTTGAGACGTCCGGCCTGAATTTTGGGGGGCAAATGCTATTTGGTTTTATCCGTCCACCTCTCCGAAGATGCCAAGTTAATTTATGGCTCCGTGCATCGAAAGTTTAGACGGATGCGGCCGATGTAGCAGACTTTGTCAGATTCCCCCTCATTGTGAGGGGGTTTTTATTGTGAGGACGCTCTTCTCTGCAGGCGCAAGCCCCCGCAGTTAATTACACCACCGCATCGTGGTAACCACTTTCTCCTTCTCCAGATAGTCACTTCGTGTCGTGTGTGTTTATTTTGTTTTTGGTTGCCCGTGGATTATATACGGAGACTAATTTATGGTGTCACCCGTAGGGCGTGGATTTGTCCAAATCCATATTTTCTTAAATTTAGGTTTGGGTTGGGTTTAAGGATCGTCAATCTAGTTTGAGACTAAGATCAACTTAAACGTTTGTTAAAGATACATTAGTCTAATTTTAGACTAAGATCTACTCAACAGGGTTTTGAGATCATTTAGATCCAACAAAAGAGCATGTGGGCTCTGTTATTTTAGTTTAGGGACTTTGCGGTCCATAAGTTTAAGGACATCATAGTCCGTGGAGTTTAAGGACATCATAGTCCATAGTTTAAAGACGTCATAGTCTATTAGGGTTTAGTTTAAGGATGTTACGGTCCATTGAATTTAAGGACATCATAGTCCATGAGTTTAAGGACTTCATAGTCCATAAAGTTTAGTTTAGGGACGTTGCGGTCCATAGTTAGTTTAAGGATATTACGGTCCATTGTTAGTTTTAGGACGTTGCGGTCCGTTGGGTTTCTGGTTGTCAGGACCCGCCACCTCTCTGAAGACATTGAAGAATTACAACGACACGTATCAGAGGTGTGAAGAGATGTACGTTTGAACCAATATTGGTTGGGAGATCCATAGTCAGGTTTTGGACTAAGATCAGTTAAAATGATTTATGAGCATATGGGCTTAATTAATCTGAATTAGGGGTCTGTGGCCAACTTGGGTTCAGCCCACTCAATTAAAATGTTGAACATTTAATTAGACTCAGTCCTTTTTATTTAACAATGCTCAGTATTGGTTTGGGTTTTGACAACCTTTTTTTGTCTTTTATTTAGTGTTGAGCACTCATTATGGCTCTGGGCTTTATTTAAAGAACAATTTATCTTCCCTCAGCGCCCACGTGAGGAGCACGTGGCGCACTTGGCGCTGAGCGCTGGACTTAGAGCGCTAAAGCGCTTCCTGTGAGATAGCGCACACGTGAGGAGCACGTGGCGCGCTTGGCGCGCTTGGCGCTGAGCGCCAGTCAATGAGTGCAGAGCGCTTCTTTATAAAATAGCGCCCACATGAGGAGCACATAGTACACTTGGCGCTGAGCGCCAACCTTAGAGCGCTGGGCGCTTCTTTTAAAATAGCGCTTTGAGCGCTGGACGCTGAGCACCAGACTTGGAGCGCTAAGGCACTTCTTTAAATTGGAACGCTAAGGCTCTGCGGCGCTGTGCGCCAGACTTGGAGCGCTGAGGCGCTTCTTTAAATTGGAGCGATAAGGCTTTGCGGCGCTGTGCGCCAATCTTGGAGCGCTAAGCCGCTTCTTTTTAATTGGAGCGCTAAGGCTCTGCGGCGCTGTGTGCCAGTCTTGGAGCGCTAAGGTGCTTCTTTTTAATTGGAGCGCTAAGGCTTTTTTTAGGCAGCTTTGATCAGTTCTGCGCTCTGAGAATTAAATTCTCGTTTATAAGAGACTTTGTCTCGTGGCTTTAAGAACAAGGTTCTTATTTTAATAGGAGATATTACAATCTCTTATGTTTTTGTGAAAGACATTGACTTTATGGATCTGTGATCTGAAGAGAATTAAGTTCTTCTCCCCCCTTTTTATGATGAGATGCTATGATCTCTTTTGTGAAAGACCTCTGTCTTATAGATCTATGATTTAGAAAAAAGAACTAAGTTCTTCTTCTCTTTATGCGATGCTTTTATCTCTCTGTTTTATTTACCCTGAAGAAATTCTTCTTCTAAGAGCTTGCTCTTCTCTTTGAAATTTCTCAAAGTTTGTGGGGGGGGGGGTTCTCTGTGTATGAAAACTTCTTCTGAGTTTCTTCTATTGGGGCCTTTATATAGTGGAGGCTGATCAGTTAAGGCAATCTTTTCTGATTGATTTGGGGATATTTCCCCACCATTGGATCTTTGATCCTAGGGCTTCTGTTTTACAGAAGACATCTTTCTTGTTATTAACAAGATTGGGAAATTAATTTCCCATATAGAGATTACTCTGTATCTTGGTGATTTTTAATCACCATTGGATCTTTAATCCAACGGTGCTCTGATTTACAGAGCACAATCTTTCTTATTTGGAAAGATTTGAGGAGTATTTCCTTAACAGAATTAAATTCTGTAATTTGATGATTTATCATCTTCGTTGGATCTTTGATCCAACGGTGGAGAACATTCAGTTCTAGCGCTTGGCGCTCGCGTGCCTTGCACGTGAGCGCTGCTTCAGAATCTTTGACTCTCAGTGCTGGCGCACTTGGCGCTAGCGCTCTTGGCTTTGCACGTGAGCGCTGCCTCAGAGTCTTTGACTCTTAGCGCTGGCGCACTTGGTGCTAGCGCTCTCGTGCTTTGCACGTGAGCGCTGCCTCAGAGTCTTTGACTCTCAGCGCTGGCGCTCTTGGCGCGAGCGCTCTCGTGCTTTGCACGTAAGCGCTCCCTCAGAGTCTTTGACTCTTAGCGCCGGCGCTCTTGGCGCCAGCGCTTTTATGAAGCGCTGCTTCATTTCAAATTTCAAAATTTGAACAGAGCTTTGCTCTGATTGGGGGAAACAAATGCCCCCCCACCGTTGCGCTCACGTGGCTCACACGTGAGTGTAGCGGTGGCAGCCTTTCCACCGTTTCTTAGAAGTCGGATCGACTTTCCCTGCCTATAAATAGGACCTTTGGCCCTTTGAGATGACTACTTGTTCATCTTCTTGTTTTGTTTTTGTTTCTTGAGAATTCAATTCTCTTTCAGAGCCCAGATCTTTGCCTCAAGAAATTTCTCAGGGTCAAATCTCTGCCCAAATTCAGTAAGAATTGAACTTATTGACAGAGCTTTGCTCTTCTCAGATCACAGATCTTAAAAATATGTTTTAGGGTTTTACCCTTCAACAGATCCTTGCTCTTCTTTAGATTATAGATCTAATAATCTTTTTTAGGTTGATTTTAACCCATGACTTGGAACACTGTTCGTCTTCCATGAAGAACTCTCAGAGTTTGTTCACAGATCTTGGAGATCTTGGAGTTTTTACTCTGTAAAAGCTTTGCTTTTTTAGTTTTTTGATGGATGATTCCATCGTCTTCACAGAGCATAGCTCTTACAATTTTTAAGGAATTCTATTCCTCTCATGATTAGAGTTGACGGATGTCACTCTGTTGCAGAGCACTGCTCTCAAGGGAGTTTTACTCATTGGCCCGAGGGCCCTTCATTGAATGAGAATCCTTTTAGGATTCCCTTCTTAATTGCACAAATTTGAATTTGTTGGGTGTCTTAATCAACACTTGTTTTCTTCATGCGGATATCAAGAGTTGTTTAAATCCTCGTGTATGTTTCAATAAGCATTTTCTTGATCCGTCTGTCCACTAAACTCTCACTGATTTTCATTTTCAAGCGCTATGGCCGCTCATTTGTACTGTCTTGACAAAATCATCTTTTATGAGGACATCCGCGCACAAGGCCGTTGTCAAAACCAGGAGCTTATAAACGCCCAATGCGCTGAAATTATGAATCGTTTCAATGCACACAACGGTCGACTGCTTCCACGTCGCTCCGCTCTCTTGAAGATTATAGTGAGAGCAATTTGGGGAGAACTTCTTGGATTTTATGAAGCCATGCTACTTAATGCACTGGATGACACTGAAGATAAGGTGCACTCAGTTTATCTGACGGGCCTGATCTCGAAGAAGAGGCGAGATAATCTCATTGATATTTTGCATCAAACTTTCTAACAGACGATGATAATCGCTGCTTATCAAAAGGTGGAGGACATCAGCGAAGATCCTGACGCTTATGATCGTGAGAGGATGCACACGAGAATGGTCAGAGACGCCAAAAACATTTTAGACGGCCTCACTTTTGGATTTTTAATCCGTGTCCTGGATTCAATGTTTTGCCATTGTAAACATTTTAATGATGCTTTTGTTTACTGTTTTCATCAATGTAAGAACTTTCTGAGGTATGAATAACAAATTTTTTCTTTCCATGCGTTTATTTTATCTTTTTAGCACATACATGAGTGGGTACGCTTCGGACGCTCAATTGGATGTAAATCAAATTTCTCCTTATTGCCTTACATAATGTCACGCCCCGCTTCCCAGAGTACGCTAAAATGGGCACGTGACATAGCCAACCATGCTACCTGTGGGTAGGAAGTATCCATCCACAGTCACATTACGGTTGTAGAGATATCAAGAATAAAATAAAACTATCTAAAACATGTCCATAATCCAAGATAACATGAGTCAAGACTAATAAATGAGGAAGCGAAAGATCCAATAAAAAATAACTGGAATGTATGTCCCATAATGCGGGCTCACATCAGGAATAAAATGCAGTAAAGAAAAGCTAACTACTGCTAACACTCACAGCTCAGCCTGTCGGCTGAAGTACTCCTGCTCGGGCTGCGATAGCGGTACAGAATCTGGGCCATGCAAAACCCAGACGTCAGCGCATCAAGTCATCAAGTAATAACATAATAAACAGGCAATGCGAATATAGACATGAATAAAGCAAGAGTAACAATAGTATGAATCAGAGCAGTGCAGGGTAGTGTGCAGTGGGTAAACTGGACTGTTCTATCAGGTTCTCTGTTCTAAAGTCTTTGAAACCAAATTGATGAATCATCGATGTAACTCAATAGTATCCCGTACATACCCGGGACCACGGCCTCAATATTCTCGGGCTGAAACCGAGACATGCCTCTAGGCACCAAACAGGAATGTGTACACTCAATAGTATCCCGTACATACCCGGGACCACGGCCTTAATATTCTCGGCTGAAACCGAGACATCCCGCTAGGCACCAAACAGGAATTTGTACACTCAAACAGGTAGTGAACTGTTGAGTTACAAGTCAGGTTTCACCTTTGATTTCCCCATACCCCCAAGTTATATGTGTATGTCAAGTCAGGTATCCCGTAGTCAAGAAACTAATGCCAACACAGGATCAGGTAAACAGGTTTTTCTGGATAGACAACAGGAACGGTCCATGAGGACTACATGTCAGGTTTGTTGGCATTAGACACAAGATCAGGTAACGGGTCAGGTCATGGTACATCAGGTCAAATCAAGCAGTATACGGTACCATGTCGGGTCAATCAATATGTATGTAGGAAGTCAGGTCAAGATGTAAACAATATCATGGGTGTGCTCATACTCAGTTACATAATCAAGCATGGTTAACAACATGATCTAAGCAATGAATTAAGCAATAGGCAGATTCATTCAATTAGCAATACAGTTATCAACTGTGTCACAGAGATGATTTCAACGTTATGAGAATGCAGTAAGATAATTATAGCCGTTTAATCATGTTACCAAGTTAAGACTTCATGTGTGCAATGATATTTACATATATAGGTTCCAAGTTTGAAAGATAAAATGTTATATAACAATATTGAACAAGAAAAAGAGAAACGATCGTACCAAAGTTAAATTTATAGGTTTAGGGTGTCATTAATATGTATGTAAATATTGTTTAGCATATAGCAAGGGGTACTTGCCTCGACGGGTCGCGGATCGGGAAAACGGGACGTTAAACGTCGGCGGGGAAAACTCGCGACGGGCGCACGGTTCACGGAATGAACCCAAATAACGAACAGTTGAACCACACGGGTCGGGGTACCTCGCTGGAACGTCGGGACACGTCGCCGGCACGGCCGGATTCCGGCGAGATCAAAAACAGCGAATCGATCAAGATTGCAACAAGAAAAGAAAAGAAAATAAAGAAGAAGGGAAGGAGTATGGAGAAGGGAATGCTCACGAGGATCTGTGGGACGGGTGGTGACGGTCGACTACGTCGACGGAGCTCCGGCAGTGGCCTACGACAACAGCGAAAGAAATCTGTCGATCAATCTTTAACAGAGAAGGAAAAAGAAAGGAAAAGAGGAGGGGATGCTAACTCACCGAGGGGTGTGCGCGAGGGTCGGGGCTACGGGGACGAGGTCACCGGCGGCGACTCACAGCGGCTCAGACGGGCGCTGGGGGTGGGTGCAGGTGACCGCGGCTGGTGTAGGGTGCAAGGGAAGAAGGGAGAGGAGGAAGGAGGTGCAGTGGATTGGTCAAGGGCGAGGAGGCGACGATGATGGTGATGGTGGTGTCGGCGTTAGGGCTGCGGCGGTGAGGAGGGAGGCGGCGATAGTTAGAGTTCGCTGGGGTCTGGGTTGCTGCGTGAAAGAAAAAGAAGAGGGGGAAAAAGAAATATAGAGGAGAGAGAGAGAGATAGAGAGATATACGGGGGAGAGAGAAAGAGGAGAGAGATAGAGAGAGATACGGGGGAGAGAGAGAGGAGAGAGAGATATGAGGTGGGGCCCACGGTTATATGAAGGTTGATTGGCTGAGGGAAATAGTGGGGGTTAGGAAATAATACTAAAGAGATTTTAAAGATTTAAGGGAACAGTGAAAATTATATGGTTTAAGAAAAATATACGATGGTTTAAATATATTAAAATTTGGGATTTTGGCGCAAGGTAAAACATTTCCAAATCGCGCCCGGGTCGGGTCCAAAAATTTGAAATTGAAATAATAAAATTTTAGGCGGGATCCAAAATTTAAAATGAAGTGTTTTGCAATCAAAAAGCATACCCCCAAAACGGACACACGTACGTGCACGTAGTCGTTCAAACTCGCTCGTTTCACTGAACGGGACGAGAACACGGTGTACGGACGCTACAACGGGGTTAGGGGTGTCAAGCAGGCCAAGATGAGTATTTTTAATTTTATTTTAGATGCCATAAATTGTTACATGCAGAATTGAATTGACGGGGGTAAAATTTACAATAAGTAACAATCAAGCAAGATAAATGAAATAAGTGCCATACTACGCTCAAACGGTAACTGAAATCAGTAGCATTGGGCTCGGGTGTTACACATAACATGTGATTGATGTCCGTGGGTTATGCCTTTTTGTTTTGACTGGGTGCAAAGCAGTTTACATACTCTTGAGCAGCACCTCGATTTCGATGGCATGTAATTTTGGCAAGTGTGGCTTGTAGATAATAAGTAACAGTTCGTCTTGAACTCTTTGTAGGATAGTGATGGCTTAGGAGACAGAGTTAGGATCTACCACGTAAGACTTTTCAATTTTATGAGCCGTGGGGGTCTCATAAAGAGTTTTCTCCCTATGAGTCGTGAGGATCTCGTAGGTGCATTTTCTCCTTAGGAGTCATGCGGATTCCTAAGTGTGCTTTCTCTTGAGAGTTGTAAAGATCCCGCAAGAGAATTTTCTCCCTAACAAGTCGAGAGGACTCGTAAGTGATTGGTGAGTTTACTTATCTCTGAGTCGAAGTATTGCTTTACAACAAGGAGATCATGGGTTGACATGTATCCATATCGAAGCGTTACTTAACGATAAGTCAAAGTGTTGCTTGACGACAGGGAGGTCAGGGTTGACATGTATCCGTGTTGAAGCATTGCTTTGCGACAAGGAGGTCAGGGGTTGACATGTATCCGTGTCGATTCGTTGCTTGACGACAGGGAGGTCGGGGTTGACATGTATCCGTGTCGAAGCGTTGCTTGACGACAGGGAGGTCAGGGGTTGACATGTATCCGTGTCGAAGCGTTGCTTGACGACAGGGAGGTCAGGGGTTGACATGTATCCGTATCGAAGCGTTGCTTGACAACAGGGAGGTCAGGGTTGACATGTATCCGAGTCGAAGCGTTGCTTGACGACAGGGAGGTCAGGGGTTGACATGTATCCTAGTCGAAGTGTTGCTTGACGACAGGGAGGTCAGGGTTGACATGTATCCGAGTCGAAGTGTTGCATGACGACAAGGAGGTCAGGGTTGACATGTATCCGAGTCGAAGCATTGCTTGACGACAAAGAGGTGAGGGGTTGACTCTAAATTGTCTGTGCACCGTAGAGTCTTGGAACTGGGGACTTTGTCGTGGCTTCGATTGGTGATGTCGCGTCCGTGCTTTGTTGGCATGAGGAGGAACGCCGTTGTTAGTCTCTAGGCTGTAGAGGTGGCCGTCGAGATTTGGAACTAAGGACTTTGCCATGGCTCCGCTTCGCTGCGACCTTGAGGTCGGTTGTTGACGTCACGTCTGCATCCGGTTGGAGTGAGAAGAAACACCGTTGTTAACCTTTAGGTTGTAGATGTGGTCGTCAAGATCTGACTTCCCTTTGACGCAGCCCGATGGGGAAATGTAGTTCCCTTTTCGCTTATGCCCATAGATTGTATACAAGAGTCGGTATGGACTCGTCTGTAGAGCAAAAGTTTCATTTTATATTTACTTTTTTTGTTTTCTTTCTGCGATACTCTATCATTTCAGCTTTTTATATCGCGAAAGTCGCGATTGCCCAATCATTTCGGCTATTTTCTGCGGTGCCCAATTATTTCGGCTATTTTTTTCTTTTTACTCGCCGCTTTTTATTGCGAGTCGTCCAATCATTTCAGCTATTTTGTATGCATATATTTTACTTGCTGATTTTTGCAAGTTGCCCCATCATTTTGGCTATTTCACATGCATTTTTGGCTTGCTGATTTTTATCGCGAGTTTAAACTTGGAATTTGATACCGATTTAGGCATCAGCATCGCTACAACTGGGATATGGCCAGGAGCGAATCATCATTTGCCTTTGTCGGTTTGAACAAAGGTGGCTTAGCAAATCGGGTTAAGGTCCCGTCGACTAAGGCTTTTGACTTCATGAGCCGTAAGGGTTTCATAAAGGTATTTCTCCCTACAAGTCGTGAGGATCTTGTAGGTGCGTTTTCTCCTTAGGAGTCGTGAGGACTCCTAAGTGCGTTTTCTCTTATAAGTCGTAAGGATCTTATAAGAGTGTTTTCTCCTTATCAGTCGAGAGGACTTATAAGGGTCGTTCACCATGTGATGATATCACTCATTGCCGGTGGGACTCTGTTGGGGAAATGTTTATTCGTGCCCGTGGATTGTATACAAGGGTCAACATTGAACCGCTTGAAGGGCAATATCGAGGTGTATGACGGCTTCAGAACAGGTTTAGATCCCTGTAGCTTAAGGCTTTTGAATCCTATGAGCTGTGAGGGTCTCATAGGGGAATTCTTCTTACGAGTCGTGAGGATCTCGTAAGTGTAACTTCTCCTTAGGAATCGTGGGGATTCCTAAGTGTGTTGCTCCCTTATGAGTCGTAAGGATCTCACACAGGTATTTTCTCCTTATAAGGTCGAGAGGACCTTGCAAGTGTCTTTTAACGAGATTGCGTCATTTCGAGTTTTCACAAACTCGCCGGTAGCCCTGCTGTTTTTACTCACGGAGTCCTTTCGGGTTTTCATCCGTGCCCATTTCGCTTATGGACGTACCGTTGTTTTTATGCGTCAGCCCTTGGATGCTGCGGTTTGTAGTAGTTTAAAGAAGTTTCGGTCAGTAGTTAGTTTTAGGACATCTCGGTCCGTTGTTAGTTTTAGGACATCTCGGTCCATCGTTAGTTTTAGGACGTCGCGGTCCATCGTTAGTTTTAGGACGTTGCGGTCCATCGCACGTTTTTGGGGCAAGGTTTCGCCGGATACTACTTATAGAGTTTGGACCCAGGAAGATAGCGAGCGGACATAGGCGTCATCATCTATCATTGACCTGGTTCGTGACTCGTCAAGCGTAGTATTTTTTTCAAGAACCGGCCGTTTATTGGCCGGAAGGGTCTTTCGCCATGCATATCCATGAGCAAGTAAGCCCCACCTTGATAGACTTTGTCTATGATGTACGGGCCCTCATAATTCGGCTCGAATTTCCCTCGTTTGGCACAATTGGGGATCATAGGTCTCTTGACAATCAGCAAGAGTTCTCCTTGGCTGAATGTTCTCAGCCTAGTCAATCTTTCATATGAGCGCGTCATCTTTGCTTTGTAAGCCTCCAAGTTTTGTTGCGCCATGAGCCAAGTTTCATCAAGGGCGTCGAGCTCCTCAAGACGAAGATGAGTATTCTCCTTGTATGTTATCTCGTAGTGAATCGCCACTCGTAGGAAGGGTAGCTCTATCTCCAAGGAGAGTACCGCTTCAGTGCCGAACACCAATGCATATGGTGTTGTATTTGTGGCCGTTTTGAACGTGGTTCGGTACGCCCTGAGAGCTTCATGCAGTCTCTCGTGCCAATCCTTCTTATTTTTGGACACTGTCTTCTTTATGATCTTCGTCAAGGTCTTGTTGAAGGCCTCAGCTAGACCGTTAGCTCGGGGATTATAGACCGAGGAGTATCTCCAGTCTATGCTATGCTGTTGTGCGAAACAGCTGATTTTGTGACTTCTATAGGCTGGCCCATTATAGGAGATAATCCGTCGCGGAGTACCGAACCGATAGATGACGCGTGTCTTGAAGAAATGGAGGATATTTTCTGTCTTCACTTCTCTTAGCGGTACTGCTTCTGCCCACTTAGAGAAGTGATCGGTCGTCGCCAATATGAACCGATGTACTCTAGACGATGCCGGTTCAATGGGCCCAATTATGTCAGTTCCCCACATTTCGAACGGCCAGCTAGCCACCGTTGGGTGTAGCGGATTTGGATGCTGATGGATGAAATCCCGGTGAATCTGGCACGAGTGGCACTGCTTCGCATATTCGAGGCAGTCCTGAATCATCATGGGCCAATAGTAGCCCATCCTTTTGATCTTCAGCTTCATTTTTGGCCCGGCTTGATGAGAACCACAGAGTCCGTCATGAGTTTCTTGGATGACTTTCTTTGCTTCTTCCGGTCCTAAGCATCTTAGCCACAGAGAGTCGAACTATCTCTTATACAGCGTATCATTGACGAAGGCAAAAGACAGAGCTCGTTTCATGAGCTGATGTCTTGAGGGTGCATCTTCAGGTGTTTGACGGGATTTGAAGTAGTCTATAAAAACTTCTCTCCAATCCTTAGCCTTTTCCTGGTCTTTTATTTGTAGGGCTGTTTGCTTGGTCGCTTCCTTTTCTTCAGACGATTCTGGAGATATTTCCGTTGGTGCAAGAACCCGACGGCTTTGCACAACGATCCTTACGTCATCGAGGTTTTCGTCAGCCAGTTCTTTAGCGAGTTTGGCTAATGCATCCGCTTTGCTATTCTCCGCACGCGGTATGCTCTCCAGGGCGTAGGAAGGGATTTGAGTCAGCAATTGTTGAACTCTCTCGCCATACTTCACCAATTCTAGTTTGCACGTTTGATAGTCGCCGTTACTTGGCTAATGACCAACTGGGAGTCTCCGTATATGATGAGGTTTTCAATTCCCATGTCGACAACGATCTCAAGCCTTACTATCAAAGCTTCATATTCGGCTTCATTGTTTGTCTTCGGCTCTGTTAAGGCAAAGGCAAAGCGCATTATCCCTCCTTGTGGAGTCACGAAGATGAGGCCTACCCCAGATTTGATTATGGGGGAGTTATGCTTTCGCTTCTTCATTGAAGATGCCCCATTAAAGTAGAGTTCCCATCGGGTGTCATTCTCTCTTCTCCTCCCGTCGATCGTGTCAAACGCGTGCTCGTCTGGCAGTTCGCAATTTAGGGGTGACTCGGCAGGTATTGGGTGCTCAGCGAGGAAGTAGGCGATGGCCTGGCCTTTCACTGCCTTGAGGGGACGATAAGCTATCGAGAACTCCATCAAGAGGAAGGCCCATTTAGCGAGCCGTCCTGTTTGTATGGCTCTTGACATCAAATACTTGAGAGGATCCACTTTTGATATGAGATGGACCTCATGCGCCAAAGCATAGTGTTTGAGCTTCGTTATTGCGAAGATTAACGCCAGGCAGTGTTTTTCGATGGGGGAGTAGTTGTTTTCTGCCCCCAAGAGAACTCGACTTAAATAGTAAAGGGCTCTCCCTTTCCCTTGGTCATTCTCTTGTGCCCATAGCGCGCCTAAAGAACCTTCAAGGGCTGTTATATACAGGATGAGAGGCTTTCCCTTGATCGGAGTAGTCGGTACTGGCGGATTCTGCAAGTATTG
This sequence comes from Agapanthus africanus, assembly GCA_030015575.1. Taxonomy (NCBI): domain Eukaryota; kingdom Viridiplantae; phylum Streptophyta; class Magnoliopsida; order Asparagales; family Amaryllidaceae; genus Agapanthus; species Agapanthus africanus. Next base: position 7,994,639 of record CM057340.1, read on the forward strand.
CTTGATTTCGTCTAGTGCGCTTTGGCATTTGCGATCCCAGACGAACAAGGTCACGCCCCGCTTCCCGGAATATGGCGAAGGGACGCGACGAGGCCGCTATGTATTTACTCTGAAGTAAATACGCTAAGCGTAACTAAGCAATATAAAAGAAATATACACAAGAGACAAATGTAATGAAACAACAACTTTATTTATTCACATTCTTTCTGTACAATGCATGGAAAGTAAATACAACTGAAATAAAGCAATGCCTAAACAATGGCATAACAGAAATGAAAAGTACTGAATGGAAAGTGTACAATGACTAGAGCTCGGGGCCTTCACTGAACTGGTCCAAGTCTTCAGCAGTAGGCTCGATCTCTGACGTGTCCAGATCACCTGACAACATTCAAAGAAGAAAGAAAGAGAATGTCGTCAGCGAACAGATCGCTCGGTAAGTCCCAAAGATAAGAGAGAAGTAGGATAGACAGAATAAGAAGGTAACTTTTAATGTTGTATTATATTGTTATAGTGTTGTGTTAACGCTGTTGTTTGTACCTTAGTACAGAAGATGCCAGTGTATACGAAAGAGGTCCCACTTACACCGGAGACTTTGGTAACCCGTAATACAAGGCTCCGTCGATAATACCACGGAACAACGGTATGGATGTAATTACGTCTTAAGTGACCACCTCGTGCCACCTTTAACATATCCCGTACTAATCTACCCCTTAAACCCCGTAGTATTATCTTGATTGTATTGTTGTATTGTATTGTCTTGTATTGTAAACTATATAGATTGTATAATTGGATGACTGACCGAAACCATGATATCAGTAAACGGATGTAACTGGAGAATCATGTAAATGGATGTAACTGGATAATCATGTAAATGGAAGTATATCCATGGTTCGGTTCGGTCAAGTTGATAGATTGAATATCTGGAATAAATGGATTCATGGATTCATGTAGAATTGTAATATTGTAGATTGTAGATTGTACTTGAATCATATTCAAGTCAGATTATAATGAGACTCAAACTGAGTCAGACAATTAGAAAAGTAAATTGAAATCCTGATTGTTTTGATATTATCGGTAACCGCTGCACATAGGCAGCAGGATTTGTGTCTTTTTCAAAGACGATTACCGTATTGATAACACCGTTGTTAAGTTGTCTACCTTAGATAGGCAAGCACCAATATCTCCGGCTCCCTGAGGCTCAATAGACTGGTCCCGCTTAAACCTATGTTTACTAGGGTCCTTAGGGTAATTTATAGAACTTGAGGGGGTTTTATGTAAAAATACTTTGTAAAGTTTTCAAAATACACCCCAAGTATTTATTATCGTCTTTAGAGTTGTAATAAATGTAGATTTTATATTTGTGATATTTCTAATGAGAATATCCTATTTTCATGATAAATGGTATTTATTTGTAATATTGGTTTTGTATGGAATTCATGGTATTTTAAGGTAAATTAATTCTTGTGATTTTTAGAAAAAGATGGAATATTTATATCATAACAAAATAGGTATTTTAATGATAAATATACATATATTTATACAAAAATAATTTTAATATATATTTTATATTCTAAAAATCTCATTTTCTTAAGATGTCGTATTTTAAATCTTTCGAAACCGAATGCTCCTTGCGGAGGTCTGAATTTCGCACTACTAAGCCCGAGGATGTGCGATAATTTGCACCATCCCGAACAGATTCCCAAAATGGCTTGTAGAGACGCTTTGCAAAGATTTGTATAAATACTAAATCATTAAGAAAAAATGGTTTTATAAGTAATGGTATTTATTTAACAAGATGTCGTTTTCCCGTATTCTATATTCCCGAGGGTATTATGCTATGTTGCATATGAATGTTGTGAGGGGGTAGGTCATTACCTATTGATCTACTTAAAGTTATAGCAAGGTTTTGATGGTTTAAATGTAGAAAAGAAACTATATGGTATTTTAATGAAAAAAATACGGTAAAATGGAAATAGCAATTTCTTTTGATAAAGAACTTGTTCAATATGATTAGTTAGTGTTTAATAGTTAACATGAAGTGGTTTAACAAGATTATATTAAGAAAATGTTGGATTTTGAGAAAGAACCAAATCGGAAACCGGATTTACTCCGTTTCCGTCGGGTTTTGGAATTTAGTATTTTTAGAAAAGATTAGAGAAGGGAAATTAGGAATTACGGGTTTCGAACTTAAAGGAGAAGAAGGGGAGACGAGAAGAGTCGACGGTGCGTCGTTTCGTCGCCGGGAACTCCTACGAGTGTCGCCGGAAAATTCGCCGGAGTTTCGCCTTTCGCTTCTTTCAAAGTACACTGGGGTTCTAAGAATTTTCTTGAGAGTTGGCTCAGAATTTTGAAGTGAGGGGGTAGTGTGTAGGGGTGGTATTTATAGGGTTAGGCTAGGGTTAGGGTAGATGAAAAGTTTAAAATGAAAAATGTAATAAAATGTAATAAAAATGTATTAAGAGTGGAGTAATTGAGGTTTTAAAAAAGCTCTGGAAATATTATGAGGATAAAATTTTGCAGGTGTACAGGGGAGACTAAAAGACACATTTTTTGTGTTGGGGTCGTCGCCGGAATCGACCGACTCGATCGCGACTCGGCCGTGACTCGGTCGGAGGCTTGAGTCGGCCGAGTCGAGGCCGAGTTGGCCGATTTTCGGCCGAGTCAGGCTGCCGGAACCCCCCTCCCCCGACGGTTCATTTATCCTTTGGCAATGTTACATTTCAGGGTGTAATGGGGGTTTTTGTGAGATATGCACGTATAAACTCTTGGTATTCTAAAGGTTCAAAATAAAACAATATTAAAAATAATATGGGGTATGGGATTTGAACTCTGGTGGCTTGGTTCAGCAGTGCAAGGTATTACCAATGAGCCACAAGCTCCTTCTTGTAATTAAATAGCTAATTAATTACTTATGTCTTGTGCTCAGGCAATAAATACCCCTTTATGCATTTTGAAAATTTTTTTTTGTAAAGAAAGTTGTATAAGAAAATTAGGGTTGTTACAAACGGGGTCCCCTTCTTCATTAGATGACTGTAGGGACGGAATTTTCTGGAAAGGTTAGCTATGAACCGTCGGATATATGCGAGCTTTTCTTGGAGAGATCGCAGTTGCTTAAGAGTTCTAGGCGGAGGCATTTCCATGATCGCCTTGATCTTTGATAGGTCTATCTCGATGCCCCGGTGTCGTACGATGAATCCTAGGAATTTACCCGAGGAGACTCCGAACGCGCATTTGAGAGGGTTCATTTTCAAGTTGTATTTCCGTAGGCACTGAAACACGATTTTCAGATGCTCCCAATGTTCCTCGTACGATTTGCTTTTAACCATGAGGTCGTCGATGTAGCATTCGACTATTTCATGTATGAGGTCATCGAAAATCTTCGTCATGGCCCTCTGATAGGTGGCTCCTGCGTTCTTCAGACTGAAAGGCATCACTTTGTAGCAGAATATGCCCAGAGGAGTCCGGAAAGCGGTATGCTTCTGGTCCTCAGGATGCATCTTTATTTGATTGTACCCTGACGAGCCGTCCATGAAGGAGAAGACTTCGTAAGTGGACGTGTTGTCTATCATTAACTCGGTAACTGGTATGGGAAAATCGTCTTTCGGATAGGCTTTGTTAAGGTCTCGAAAGTCTACGCAGATGCGCACCGTCCCATTTTTCTTCATTACTGGGAAAATGTTGGCAATCCAGTTGGGGTATTGCACTTCTTGGACGAAGCTGGAGTCGATTAGCTTCTTGACCTCGGCGTTGATGCTCATTTCAAGTTCGAGCCACATTCTTCTCGGCGCTTGTTTGATTGGCTTGATGTCCGGGGATATCGTCAATTTGTGCACAGCTACTTCTGGATCTAGTCCCGGCATTTCGGAGTAGTTCCATGCGAAGCAATCTGTATACTGCATGAGCACATCCTTGAGCGTAGCCACTTTTTCTTTAGACAACAGCACACTGACGAACGTGGGTCGTGGGCCGTTTGCCGTCCCCAAGTCGATTTTTCTGAGGTTATCTGCAGTAGTATGTATCCCGTCTTCCAGCTCTTTTGGCACAGGTGGAAATTCTGAGATCAACTCATCTTCATCCTTATTTTTGAAGCACCAGGAGAGGTTATCCATGTTCTCGCGCATTCCATCTTCTGACAGCGTTATTGCGTGACAGGTACGGGACCGTTTCCAAAACCGATGTTGGTCTGGTTGTACTCTCACCATATACGTTGCCTTTGGCATATGCTTTTGTGGCGGGGCCACCTTCCAACTATTGGATAGATCGAACCTGCCTTGCGGATACTGGTCTTCTACCCAATTTTTGAATGTGAAGCAGTCTTCGAGAGGATGTCCTATCGCTCGGTGATAGGAGCAATAATCCAGGTGAGAGACCTCGTCTGCTTGTTCGGGTGTTTGGACTCCGGGAGCGTAATCATTTGATGTTTCATGACAAGATCGAATATCTTCCTTATCTTGTCTTGGGGAAAAGAATATGCTCGACCCATCTTCTTTATAAGAGACGGATTCTGGCTGCCCAATTCTCGATCGCGTGGTTTCTTGGACCCGCTTTGCTGTTGTCGAACGTTTTTTCCGTTCTTCAGTTTGTTTTTGCCTCCGCGTCTAGTCTTCCGTATGATGGGCTGGCGACGAAGGGCATCGTCATTCTCTGTAGCCTGCTGAAGGAGGCACTGCGTCCTGGCTTTCTCGTAAATGGCCATTTCGCGGATGTAGTCGTCCTGGACCTTCTGACTCGCTTCCCGTACTAGCTTGTCCATCTGTTCTTCAAACGACAGACTCGACATTTTTATGGCAGGGCCGCGTTCAGGCTCAGCGTCAGCGTCTTTTAAAGGAGCATCCTCTTCTTCATCAAGGTCCTTTATGACATGGCAGCCATGGAACTGCTCCCGTTTCTTGGACTGGATATATCCAAGCCCAATCGCTTCCATTTTTCCGTTGGGCAATTTTCGCTGAGTACCGGGAACGTTCCAGATCCTGTTGTAGAATTGGGCCTATCGCGCGGTCTGTTTAAAGGGTATGCCTTGGCGCCTTAACAGCCTTTTTAATCCTTCCGTGTAGTATCTGGGCAGACGGATAGGCTGGAGCTTGTCAAGTGCAGAATCAGCACCATGCCAGATTTCTTTCTCCACTTTGGTTTCCCCGGATTGATAGAAGATGATCGCCTTTTCATCTTTTCGCCTGGAAGGGACGTAGAACGTCTGTAGTTCCTGCACATTATAGGTATCAAGTGCGTCGAGCTCTTTGTAGTGCTGCCGTGGAACCATAGCGATTTGCAAACTCCGTTCGTCGCCTGGCACGGCTTGTATGGATGGTCGAACAGAAAATACTACATTGACCTCATCTTCAGAGTCGCTGCCGAAGATCAACATAGGGGTAGACGGTCCGGGCTTGTTGTATTGGAGCGGCCCCGAATAGACTATCTCTTCCTCCTCCTCGGTATCGCTCCCAAAGACCGGAATAGTGGTGATAGCTTTTTGCTTGTTCTCCAGCTTATGGCATCTTTCCGTGTCTTCGAAGTCCGGTAAACAGTACTTGGCGTCTTCATATTTGCGGACTTCGTTTATGGAGAATAGGTTCAGTTCCCCCGTCACGGTATACTCGAGACCATCCTTGAAATATTTCATACACTGATGTTGTGTAGAGGGGATGATGTCATACTCGTGTAACTAAGGCCTGCCGAGGAAAGCGTTGTAGCAAGTCTTGGCATCAATAACGTGGAACTTGATATCAGTGACGAGCAGCCCAAAGCGTAACGTCGGTATCACAGACCCGAGCGTCCGTGATGACTGGGAGTCGAACCCGGAGATGGTGATTTTCTCCCGAGCGAGGTGCTGAATGCTCATGAAAATCTCCTTCAACACTCTTACATTTAGGAGATTGACAGAGGACCCGTTGTCAACTAGGATCTTTCCTATCTTGATGTCATAGCAGTATCCGGTGACATACAAGGGACGGTAGTGCTCGCACGTTCCGAGGAGAAGATCTTCATCGCCGAAAGTGATATCAGCCGTGTGCACTTCTTCCAGCTCGTCCTTCATCTTTTCTTCGGCAAGGAAAGCTTGGAACTGCTCGGGCTCTTATAGTGCCTTGATCAGGGAATCTCTTGCCTCTTTAGATAGTAGAAGGGCATCGAGAATGCTTAGCTATGAGGGGATCTTCCTCAGGTGTGCCAGAACGTTGTAATCCACCTTATTTTTCTCGGGCGGGTCCTTGGCTGCCAGCTCTTCGACGACTCGATCATAGGGCGATATCCTCAGGGACTTTTTCCTTCCCTTTATCTTTTTTATTCGACTCCTTGTTTGTGGGTCCGAGATTCTTTTCGGGTAACGTGCGATTGCGCAGCTGAATGTTCTCGCAGGTCTTCATCTCTTCTGTTTCGGAGATGGATTCCTTGAAGAGAGGGCCGAGGGCTATTTCTTCATCAGAATCGCTCCCGAAGGTGAGAACTTGCGATCTCCCGGAATTAACCATGTGACAGTCGCCGTCAGTTCTTCAGCGCTCATCTGTCGTATTTCTCTGCTCTCGACGAGTTTTGCGCTTCATCCGCTTGAAATGCTGTCGATGAGCAACGTATCCCCGCCACCAATTTTTAAAGGTCATGCATTCCTCGGTAGGGTGTGTAATCCTCCGATGGTATAAGCAGTAGTTCAGATGTGCATCTAGTTCGTCGGGGAACGTATTTTCTGAAGTGTCTTCTTTGAAAGGTGGCAACTTCATTCCCATCGACAGGGTTTTAGCGAACTGCTTCCTTGTCTTAAACCTGCTTTTGCTGGTGGCAGAAGTGTTTCTATCTGGTTGGGGCACTCTATGGTTTCTCAATACCGGAGCTTCTTCAACGTGACGCCGACGCTTGGCCCTTTCATATATGGTCGTTTCACACTCTCGGTCAGACTTGCTTTTCTGAAGAGCTTCGCTAAGCAGTCTGTCAATCAATTCGTCCGATGGCTCCATGGATTTTGATTCCGGTTCTGGATCTGCCCCCAGTTTCTCTGCATCAGGAGCTTCTTTGCCATTTATTGATGAGTGAGAGATCATGTGGCAGCTTGCCACATAATCCTCGAGCTCTTCTGAAGAATCATCTCCTTCATCAGCGTCATCGGCTTCGTTTTTAAGAACATGCATAAGGAATTCATCCAACGTGATTGGAGTCCGTGCCTTCTGGTTATATTCTTCCAGCGCATCGATGTATTTCTGCAGACCTGTACGGCTATTTTCGGGTCGGACGGGCTTCTTGGCCGTCTTCTTTTTCTTTAAAGATTTTGGAGGCTTGGCCTGAATGTTTTGTCCACCTTCACCAACGTTCAGTATTGGGCGCGGCTTCAGCATCCCCTCAATAATCTCGGGCTCCAGCGGGCTTTTCCACCTAATCACCGGACACGCTTGGAGATCTTTCAGCATTCTTTTAGTTTTGACTGAAAGAGCGACCTCCCATGGAGCTTCTTCTATAAAAGAGCACGATGCCCTTGGCGTGTCTATCTTTTTAGGAGTGTGTGGTTGGGGCGGGCTCACCTTCCAATTCTCAGACATCGCGAATTTGCCCTATTGGTATTGGTCCTCAATCCAGCTTTTGAAGACGAAGCAATCTTCGATTGGATGGCTTACTGCACGGTGGTAGGGACAGTAATTAGGATTGTTGGTATCGCCTGGTTGCAGCGGACGTCTTGGATCTGGCAGATTGATGAGCCTGTTGCGCACTGCCAGCTTGAACAGTCTCCTCGTTTTTTCCCAGGGAAACGAGTAAGGGCGTTTTAGCCTTTCGTTACAGAATCGCTGTCTATCGTTTTGGCGATCAGCTGGTTTTGGACCGCTGGGCTGCTGCTGAGCATTGGCGACGAAGGTCGCTTTCCCTTTTCCCTTTTCGTTTCGAGAATCCGCTTTTGAAGAAGACGATCTATGACCCATCTGATCCATTTGGGCCAGTTTGTCAATCAAGGCCTGGAAGGTAGCCGGTTTGAAAAACATCATGAAATGGGATATGGTCGCCTGTGGATCAAGGGTACCCACAAACATGCCTACTGCAGGAGCCTCTTCGATGCGTTGTTCGCATTTCGACCATAGGTTCCGCCACCGGATTGCATACTAAACCCATGTTTCTCCCGGCTTCACCCTGGCATTGATCAATGCCGTGATTGGGGTGCGCTCGCTGGCACTTGCGAACCTTTGTGTAAACAGTAACTCCATTTCTGCAAATGTCTTAACGGAGTCATTCGGGAGTTCAGAGTACCATTCAAACGCTGTCTCCGACAAGCTGCCAACAAACTGGCGAAGCAGCAGTTTATCGTCACCTCCGGTGTTGCCGCACAGAGCCCTGAACTGAGCGACATGTTGATGGGGATTGCCTGTCTCCTTGTATACGTGGAACTTAGGGATCGTGTATCCTGGAGGGTACTTTATTTGATCGTACCAACCCGGATAGGGTCGTCCAGTCTTGACGATTTGGCCGGCCGCTTCGTTCGCCTGATGAGCTCGTATTTGTTGAGCTATATAATCATCGAGCGCGGCTTTCGAGATTGTTTCCTCATTTGCATCTGAAGAGGCCGGAAGAGGGTTTGATGTCTCTCTTCTGTCGTCTTCAACGATAATCGTGGGGTCTTCAACTGGAGGATCCAGCTGTATCATCATCCCGACCATATCTTGGAATAAAAGCGCCACTTGTTTTATATTGGCCGCTTGTTCCGCGGCCTCTTTGTCTTTTCTCTCGAGCATTCTTCGAAGGAATTCGGCATCAGTTTCCTGTTCTTGACGCTGCTCCGACGATATTTCCGGGCTTTTTTTTGGCCCAGTGAGTGCGGCCATTTGTGTTAGCATCTCCTGGAGATTTTGTTGTTGTTGCTCCCGAGCCTTAGTTACTGATCGGTTGAGCGGTCGGTGACCCGTAGAAGCACGGCCTTCCTCTTTCCCGGATGTAACAACTCCATTTTTTTAGTGTACACAAATTTGCTTTAAATTTAAAGTATACTTGGAGTATTTAATGTTGCTGTTACCACTTTAAGTATCTATTTCACTCCATAATTACAAGAAGGAGCTTGTAGCTCATTGGTAATACCTTGCACTGCTGAACCAAGCCACCAGAGTCCAAATCACATGCCCTACATTATTTTTAATATTTATTTGTTTTAAATTTTATAGAAGCCCAACAGTCTACACGTGATAACTTCCACAATTCCCACTATACATGAAAATGTTAATGCACCAGTGTCTACCTCCGGCGACCCCCCATCTTCCGAGCCCTCGACTCGGCCGGACTCGGCCGAGTCTGCCGGCGGATCGGTCGGCCGAGTCGTCTGAATGAAAAATGTGCATCTTGGTCTTCTCAACCCCCCTGCACACTCCAATTACTCAGATCGTTTCCAGAGAGCCTTTAATACTTCTTTTACTCCATTTTTAATAATTTTTTAATACATTTTTACATTTTTTTTAAAATTAAAACCCTACATCTACCCTAACCCTAGCCTAACCCTATAAATACACCCCTACCCTCTACCCTCTCGCCCCCAAACTCTGAGCCAACTCTCTAGAATTCTCAAGAAATCCTTGTGTGCAATCGAAGTGAGCGAAAGGCGAAGCTCCGGTGAATTCTCCGGCGGAATTTCCGACGACGATCCTAGGAGCTCCCGGCGACGAAACTACGCACCGGCGATTCCTCTCCTTCCATCTTACTCGCTTGGTTATCTAAAACCCGTAAGTCCCATTTTCTATCTCTCTTTTCTATTCTAAAAATACGGATTTACAAAACCCGACGGAATCGGAACAAATCCGATTTCCGATTCGGTTTCTTATAAAACTTCACTTCTCGTTAATGCAATTATGCTTAAACTCTCTCATGTTGATTATTAAACACTAATCAACCAAATTGATCAAGTTTCATTTCATAAAATGATGGCTATTTCAATTTATCGTATTTTTCACTTAAATACCACATTGTTTCAATTCTACATTTAACTCCATTAAACTTGCTATACCTTTAAGTAGATCACGAGGTAACGACCTACCTCCTCACATACTCATATGCAACATAACATGATACCCTCGAGAACTTAGAATACGGGAAAACAAACATTTTCATTTAAATACCCTTTACTTAATAAAACAATTTCTAAAAGATTTAGTATTGACACATCTTACAAATAAATAACCTTTGAGTTAATAATAAAAATATCTAGACTCAGCCAATTAAGGACTGTCGCACTCATTAGGACAGAGGAAGGTTATGGACATTCAGTCGTTTATCTAAACCTGACTTTATGGTGCCTAGACTAGACAAGTGAGAAAGGTAACTTTAAAAGGCCTGTCTCACGGTGATTCGTGAGCGGATCCTTTCTTTCTTCACTTATACTTACCTGGCCACAATTGGCGGTGAAGAGGCGATTTGTGGGATATCTCACAACTTGTCGCTTTGGACCAGTTAGGCGCAGTCTAGTTGACTTAGGAGACCCTAAAACATAGAATACGGGAAATCGACATCTTTACTAATAAATACCATTTACTTAATAAAACCGCTTTCTAAAGGATTTAGTATTTATACAAATCTTTGTAAAGCGCCGCTACAACCTATTTTGGGGAACCCGTTCGGGATGATGCGGATTATCGCACATCCTCGGGCTTAGTAGTGCAAGATTCAGATCTCCGCAAGGAGCATTCGGTCTCGAAAGATTTAAAATGCGACATCTTAAGAAAATGAGATTTTTAGAATATAAAATATATATTAAAATTATTTTTGTATAAATATATGTATATTTATCATTAAAATACCTATTTTGTTATAATATAAATATTACAACTCTTTTCAAAGATTACAAGAATCAATCTTACACTAAAATACCATGAATTCCATACAAAACCAATATTACAAATAAATACCATTTATTATGAAATTAGGATATTTCCACTAGAAATATCACAATATAAAATCTACATTCATTACAACTCTAAAGACGATTAATAAATACTTGGGGTGTATTTTGAATAGTATATAAAAGTATTTTTACATAAAACCCCCTCAAGTTCTATAATTTACCCTGAGGACCCTAGAAAATATAGGTTTAAGCGGGACCAATCTCTTGAGCCTCAGGGAGCCGGAGAAGTGGGTGCTTGCCTATCTAATGTAGACAACTTAACAAACGGTGTTATCAATACGGTAATCGTCTTTGAAAAAGACACAAATCCTGCCGCCCATGTACAGCGGTTACCGATAACATCTAAACAATCAGGACTTCAATTTACTTCTTTAATTGTCTGACTCAGATTAAGTCTCATTATAATCTGACTTGAATATGATTCAAGTACAATCTACAATCTACAATCTACAATTTACAATCCACAATTTTACAATTCAACATGAATCCATGAATCCATTATTCCATACATTCAATTTATCAATCTATACAAGTTGACTGAACCGAACCATGGATATACATTCCATTTACATGATTATACAGTTACATCCGTCACTGATATCATGGTTTTGGTCAGTCATCCAACTATACAACCTATACAATACAATACAACAATACAATCAAAACACTACGGGGTTTAAGGGGTAGATTGGTACGGAAGATGTTAAAAGTGGCACAAGACCGTAAGATTAAGACACCTAACCTATATTCCGTTGCTGTTGTACCGTGGCTTAACGGTTCCTTGTACATTCCGTTTGCTCTGGTCTCTAGCATATAGAGACCCCTCTCGTATACACTGGTATCCTTCTGTACCAAGCTACAAACAACAGCGTTAACACAACATTACAAAAATATAATACAATTCTAAAAGATACTTTCTTACTCTGTCCATTCTACTTTCCTCTTATCTTTGGGACTTACCGAGCTACCTGTTCGCTGACGACATTCTATTTCTTTCTTGTTTGAATGTCGTCAGGTGATCTGGACCCGTCAGAGATCAAGCCCACTGCTGAAGACTTGGACTAGTTCAGTGAAGACCCCAAGCTCTAGTCATTGTACACTTTCATTCCAGTACCTTTTCATTTCTGTTATGCCATTGTTTAGGCATTACTTTATTTCAGTTGTATTTACTTTCCATGTATTGTATAGAAAGAATGTGAATAAATAAAGTTGTTGCTTTATTATATCTTATCTCTTGTGCATTTACTTTTTTTGTATTGCTTAGTTACGCTTAGCGTATTTGCTTCTGAGTAAATACGTAGCGGCCTCGTCGCGTCCTCTGCCCGTATACTGGGAAGCGGGGCGTGACACCGGAAGCCATATAAACAGTATGCACTATCGTGCCCCTAGACTTGGGGCGTTTAGGTTCAGTGTCCTTGAGATTCGTCGCGGACACAGGGATTTTCTCCGGCCTTCTCCTTTTGTGGGCGGTCAATGTTGAGGGGGCCGTTGCAGCGGGTTCCCAAGTAGATGACTCCTTTTGTGGTATGACAGGGTGATCCTTCTCTTGTCGAACCTTCATCTTCTTCGGTCGGCAGAAGTAGTCTTTATTGATCACCGAGTCTTGGACCTGTCGCCAGACCATGTGAATTTTAGAGGACAGCCGCTGAGGGGGATGCTCCAGCTTTGCCTTTGCAGCGCTCTCCACAGGTGGAGGAGATCTTTTTAGCACGGAGGTCGGAGAATTTTTGCGCACCCTTCTAAGTAGTTCAAAGCTGTTCGTGGTTGGAACAGCAGCATCGACTTCCAGCGTTGGAGCAGGCGGAGTAAGTCCAAAAGGGGAACTGCCCCCAGGTTTCCTCACTCGGCGCCAGTGACGACGTCGAGCATGCCTTGCAGACGGTATTGGTTTAGCTATGGGGTGGCTTCATCATACCCCCTGCTCTGGTGAAGGGTTGCTGCCGGTGCCAGCCTCTTAAAGACTGATGTCCGCTGAGAAGAAACGTCCAACCTATCGAAGACTGATTTTTGAGCAGGGAAAGCAGCCTTGGTGATCTCGCCCAAAGCGGGGGTTGGAGTGGACAGTCTAGTGAAGACCGATCCCTTAGCAGGAGTAGCCTCTCTGATGATTTCGTTTGTTGGAACAGGGATGGCTATCCATTTCGGGATAACCCCCTCAGGTATCGCGGGCTTCTTAATGGGCCTATTGAAGTTATGGCTCAGTCTGTTAAACACTGAAGCGTTGGATTTGGGTGACCAGTTGAGAGGGGCCGCGGTAGTCGTAAGCCGATCAAAGACCGACTTCTTCGGAGTTTCTTGCGACGACAGTAGGGTGTTAAAGCTCAACGGTGGGAGCATGGCCCCAAAGAACAGCCCAGTAGTGGCTTGCGCCACCTGTTCCACTGGCATCATGAAAACGGAGGCCGCTTGAGGCCCGTAGGTCACTCCTCCGGCAGGGACGGAGTGGGAGTTGCTGCAGTTGAAAGCCATTGATCTTCTGTTTTCTGCACGGAGCAAGACACCAAATCTTAGTACCTCGAATCCAGGGGCAACCATAGCAAACCACGATTCGTTCGTGAAGCACGATACACGAAGTGTGGAGTGGAAGAGGAAAAGGTCCCACCGGGCGTGCCAGAATCTGTTCTTCGCCGAAAGACGCGACCGGGACGTTGAGACGTCCGGCCTGAATTTTTGGGGGCAGATGATATTTGGTTTTATCCTTTCACCTCTCCGAAGATGCCAAGTTGATTTATGGCACCGTGCATCGGAAGTTTAGACGGATGCGGCCGATGTAGCAGACTTCGTCAGATTCCCCCTCATTGTGAGGGGTTTTTTATTGTGGGGACGCTCTTCTCTGCAGGCGCAAGCCCCTGCAGTTAATTACGCTACCACATCGCGGTAACCACTTTCTCCTTCTCCAGATGGTCACTTCGTGTCGTGTATGTTTATTTTGTTTTTTGTTGCCCGTGGATTGTATACGGAGACTAATTTATGTTGCCGCCCGTAGGGCGTGGATTAGTCCAAATCCGTATTTTCTTAGATTTGGGTTTGGGTTTAAGGATCGTTAATCTCGTTTGAGACTAAAATCAACTTAAACATTTGTTAAGGATACGTTAGTCTAATTTTAGACTAAGATCTACTCAACAGGGTTTTGAGATCATTTAGATCCAACAAAAGAGCATGTGGGCTCTGCTGTTTTAGTTTAGGGACATTGCGGTCCATAAGTTTAAGGACATCATAGTCCATGGAGTTTAAGGACATCATATTCCATGGAGTTTAAGGACATCATAATCCATAGTTTAATGACGTCATAGTCTATGGGGGTTTAGTTTAAGGACGTTGCGGTCCATTGGGTTTAAGGACATCATAGTTCATGAGTTTAAGGACTTCATAGTCCATAGAGTTTAGTTTAGGGACGTTGCGGTCCATAGTTAGTTTAAGGACATTACGGTCCATTGTTAGTTTTAGGACGTTGCGGTCCATTGGGTTTCTGGTTGTCAGGACCCGCCACCTCTCTGAAGACATTGAAGAATTACAACGACACGTATCAGAAGTGTGAAGAGATGTACCCTTGAACCAATATTGATTGGGAGATCCATAGTCAGGTTTTGGATTAAGATCAGTTAAAAGGATTTATGAGCACATGGGCTCAATTAATCTGAATTAGGGGTCTGTAGCCCACTCGGGCTCGGCCCAGTCACTTAAAATGTTGAACATTTAATTAGGCTCAGTCCTTTTTATTTAATAATGCTGAGCATTGGTTTGGGTTCTGACAACCTTTTTTTGTCTTTTATTGAGTGTTGAGCACTCATTAAGGCTCTGGGCTTTATTTAAAGAACAGTTTATGTTCTCCCAACGCCCACGTGAGGAGCACGTGACACACGTAGCACTGAGCGCTAGACTTAGAGCGCTAAGACGCTTCCTGTAAGATAGCGCACACGTGAGGAGCACGTCGCGCGCTTAACGCTGAGCGCCAGTCAATGAGTGCAGAGCGCTTCTTTATAAAATAGCGCCTACGTGAGGAGCACGTGGTGCGCTTGGCGCTGAGCACCAACCTTGGAGCGCTGGACGCTGAGAGCCAAACTTGGAGCGCTAAGGCGCTTCTTTAAATTTGAGCGCTAAGGCTCTGCGGCGCTGTACGCCAGACTTGGAGCGCTGAGGCGCTTCTTTAAATTGGAGAGATAAGGCTCTGCGGTGCCGTGCGCCAGTCTTGGAGTGCTAAGGCGCTTCTTTTTAATTGGAGCGCTAAGACTCTGCGGCGCTGTGCACCAGTCTTGGAGCGCTAAGGCACTTCTTTTTAATTGGAGCGCTAAGGCTCTTTTTAGGCAGCTTTGATCAGTTCTGCGCTCTGAGAATTAAATTCTCGTTTATAAGAGACTTTGTCTCATGGCTTTAAGAACAAGGTTCTTATTTTAATAGGAGATGTTACAATCTCTTATGTTTTTGTGAAAGACTTTGTCTTTATGGATCTGTGATCTGAAGAGAATTAAGTTCTTCTCCCCCCTTTTTATGATGAGATGCTATGATCTCTTTTGTGAAAGACCTCTGTCTTATAGATCTTTGATCTAGAAAAAAGAACTAAGTTCTTCTTCTCTTTATGAGATGCTTTTATCTCTCTGTTTTATTTACCTTGAGGAAATTCTTCTTCCGAGAGCTTGCTCTTCTCTTTGAAATTTCTCAAAGTTTAGGAGGGGTTCTCTGTGTATGAAAACTTCTCCTGAGTTTCTTCTATTGGGGCCTTTATATAGTGGAGGCTGATTATTTAAGGCAATCTTTTCTGATTGATTTGGGGATGTTTCCCCACCATTGGATCTTTGATCCTAGGGCTTCTTTTTTATAGAAGACATCTTTCTTGTTATTAACAAGATTGGGAAATTATTTTCCCATACAGAGATTACTCTATATCCTGGTGATTTTTAATCACCATTGGATCTTTGATCCAACAGTGCTCTGATTTACAGAGCACAATCTTTCTTGTTTGGAAAGATTTGAGGAGTATTTCCTTAACAGAATTAAATTCTGTAATTTGATGATTTATCATCTTCGTTGGATCTTTGATCCAACGGTGGAGAACATTTAGTTCTAGCTCTTGGCGCTCTCGTGGCTTGCACGTGAGCGCTGCTTCAGAGTCTTTGACTCTCAGCGTTGGCGCACTTGGCGCTAGCGCTCTTGGCTTTGAACATGTGCACTGCCTCTGAGTCTTTGACTTTTAGCACAGGCGCAATTGGCGCTGGCGCTCTCGTATTTTGCACGTGAGCGCTGCCTCAGAGTCTTTGGCTCTTAGCGCTGGCGCTCTTGGCGCGAGCGCTTCCTCAGAGTCTTTAACTCTCAGCGCTGGTGCTCTTAGCGCGAGCGCTTTCGTGCTTTGCATGTGAGCGCTCCCTCAGAGTCTTTGACTCTCAGCGCTAGCGCTCTTGGCACGAGCGCTTTTATGAAGCGCTGCTTCATTTCAAATTTCAAAATTTGAACAGAGTTTTGCTCTGATTGGGGGAAATAGACCCCTAAGTAGAAATTATACCCACGAGATCCTCACGACTCATAGAGAGAAAAGTCTTTCTGAAACCCTCACGGCTCATAAAGTTGAAAATTCTTAACCAGCAGGCCTGAACCTGTTTCTTAAGCCATCACTAACCTACGAAAAGGCCAATATGGACCATCTACAGACCACATTTGCCAAAATTACATGCCAGAGAAATGAAGGTGCTACTCAAGAGTGCGTAAACTGCTTTGCGTCAAGTTAAAACAAAAAGGCGTAACCTACGAACGTCAGCTACATACTATGCAAGATGGTATAGAGAACATTTGATTCGCATCCAGTTAAGTGTTCGAAGCGTATCCACTCATGTATGTGCAAAAAGTCTTAACGCATAAAATAAACGCATAGAAAGGGAAAATTTGCTATTCATACTTCAGAAGATTCTTACAGCGATGAAAACAGTAAACAAAAACATCACTAAAATGTTTACAATGGCAAGACATCAAATCCAGGACATGGATTGAGAAATTCAGAAGTAAGGCCATCTAAAATGCTTCGGGTCCCTCGGACCATTCTCGTATTCATCCTCTCACGATCGCAAGCGTCAGGGTCCTCACTGATGTCCTCCGCCCTCTGATAGGCAGCAATTATCATCGTCTGCTAGAAAATTTGATGCAGGATATCAACAAGATTGTCTCGCCATTTCTTCGAAATCAGGCCCATCAGATGTACCGTGTGCACCTTATCTTCGGCATCATCCAATGCCTTAAGCGGCATGGCTTCATAAAAGCCAGGAAGTGCTCCCCAAATCGCTCTCACAACGAGCTTCAAAAGAGCGGAACGACGAGGAAGCAGTCGACCATTGTATTCATCAAAGCGACTCATAACTTCAGCGCACTGGGCATTTGTAAACTCTTGGTTTTGGCAGCAGCCTAGTGCGCGAATGTCTCCATAAGAAATAATTTCGTTAAGATCATACAGATGGGCGGCCATAGCACCTGAAAAGGAAAATCAATGAGAGTTTGGTGGACAAACTGATCAAGAAAATGCTTATTGAAACAGACATAGGGGTTTAAACAACTCTTGATATCCTCACGGAGAAAACAAGTTCTGATTAAGGTACCCAACAAATTCAAATTTGTGCAAATAAAGGAGAAATCCTAAAAAGGATTCTCATTTAATGAGTAACTCCTCGGGTCAAGGAGTTAAACTCCTCAAGAGCAACGCTCTGCAAACAGGAGTGACATTTGTCAAAATCAATGATGAAGGGAATAAAAATTCCCCAAAAAAAGAATCTTAAAGAGCTATGCTCTGCGAAGAAGATGCAATAATCCATCAAAAACCCTAAAAGCAAAGATTTTTACAGAAGTTAAAAACTTCAGGATCTGTAAGATCTGTAAAGCGAACTCTAAGAGTTCTTCGTTAATAGGCTAAAGGAGCCCTAAAAAAGGAATTTTTTTTCTGATCCATGATCTAGGAAGAGCAAAGCTCTGGTTTTTAATTAACGGGTTAAGAAACCCTAAAAATCTTTAAGATCTGTGATCTAAGTAGAGCAAAACTCTGTTAATCTTAGCAAAAAATTTGACAGAGTCTTAACTCTAAAGGAGTTTTCTGAGGCAGAGAGCTTGGCTCTGAAAGAGAATTAAATTCTCAAGAACAAGAAAACAAGAAGATGAACAGAGGTCATCTCAAGGGCCAAAGGCCCTATTTATAGACGCCGGAAGTCGATTCAACTTCCAAGTTGATCCGACGGTGGAAAAGCTGCCACCGCTGCACTCATGTATGAGCCACGTGAGCGCAACGGTGGGGGGGAGGGGGCATTTGTTTCCCTCAATTAGAGAGCAAAACTCTATTTAAAATTTCAAAATTTGAAATGAGGCAGCGCCTCATAAAAGCGCTAGAGCCAAGAGTGCCAGCGCTAAGAGTTAAAGACTCTGAGGCAGCGCTCCCGTGCAAAGCACGAGAGCGCTTGCGCCCAGAGCGCCAGCGCTAAGAGTCAAAGACTCTGAGGCAACGCCTCACGTGCAAAGCACGAGAGCGCTAGTGCCAAGTGTGCCAACGCTAAGAGTCAAAGACTCTAAGGCAGCGCTCACGTGCAAAGCACGAGAGCACTAACGCTAAGTGCGCTAGCGCCAAGAGTCAAAGATTCTGAGACAGCGCCTCACGTGCAAAGCACGAGAGCGCTAGCGCTAGAACTAAACGTTCTCCACCCTTGGATCAAAGATCCAACGAAGATGATAAAAAATCATCATATTACCAGAATAAAATTCTGTTGAGGAAATACTCTTCAAATCTTTCCAAACAGGAAAGATTGTGCTCTGTAAATCAGAGCACCGTTGGATCAAAAATCCAATGGTGATTAAAAATCACCAAGATACAGAATAAATTCTGTATGGAAAAATATTTTTCCAATCTTGTTAATAACAAGAAAGATGTCTTCTGTAAAACAGAACCCCTAGGATCAAAGATCCAACGGTGGGAAAATCCTCAAATCAATCAGAGAAAAGATTTCCTTAACTGATTCAACAAATCAGCCTCCCCTATATAAAAGACCCAAGAATTCAAGTCTTCCACAGAAGAACCCCCTATAAGTTTCAAGTTCTCAGCAAAAAAAAAGAGAAGATCAAGCTCTAAGAAGAAGAAATTTTCTTCGAAGTAAATGAAAAGAAGAGAGATCATAATATCTTCTCAATTTTTGAGAGTTTAACTCTCACATCATAAAAAACTCAGTTCTTTTTCTAAATCACAGATCCATAAGAACAAAAAGATCATAACATCTCATCAAAAAGACAAGAACTTAGTTCTTAGATCCATGAGACAAAGTCTCTTATAAACCGAGAATTTAATTCTCAGAGTACAGAATTGATCAGAGCTATCAGAGAAGCGCCTTAGCACTCCAAGTTTGGCACTCAGCGCCAAGCGCATCTCGTGCTCCTCATGTGTGCGCTATTTCATAAGAAGCGCCTTAGCGCTCCAAGTCTGGCGCTCAGTGCTAAGCGCACCACGTGCTCCTCACGTATGCACTATTTCGTAAGAAGCGCCTTAGTGCTCCAAGTCTGGCGCTCAGCGCCAAGCGCACCACATGCTCCTCACGTGTGCGCTATTTCATAAGAAGCGCCTTAGCGCTCCAAGTCTGGCGCTCAGCGCCAAGCGCACCGCGTGCCCCCCACGTGTGCGCTATTTCATAAAAGTGCACTGCACTCATTAGTTGGCACCAAGCACCGAGCGTTCTACGTGCTCCTAACGTGGGCGCTTCTAACACAGAGCGCTCTGCACTCCTCAAGAAGGACTTCAGCACCATAAAAAGTGTCCAACACTCAATAAAAGACAAAAGGAGAGAGGGGTGTCAGAACCCAAATTAATGCTCAGCATTATTGAACAAAAAGAGGCTGAGCCCAAACAAATGTTCAACATCAAAACAAATGTTCAACATTTCAATCAAAACTGAGTGGGCTGAGCCCAAGTCGGACACAAGTCCCTAGCTCAGACCAACCGAGCCCATGTGCACACAATTTCCCTAATTGGTCTTAGTCCCAAACCTGACTACAGATCTCCCAACCAACATTGGTTCAAGGGTACATCTCTTCATTCCTCTGATATGTGTCGTTGTAATTCTTCAACGTCTTCAGAGAGATGGCGGGTCCCGACAACCAGACATTCCATGGACTATGATGTCCTTAAACTCATGAACTATGATGTCCTTAAACTTTACGGACTATGAGGTCCTTAAACTCATGGACCATGATGTCCTTAAACCCAACGGACCGTAACGTCCCTAAACTAAAACAATAGAGCCCAAACGCTCTTTTGTTGGATCTAATGATCCCAAAACCCTGTTAAGTAGATCTTAGTATAAAGTTAGACTAACGTATCCTTAACAAATGTTTAAGTTGATCTTAATCTCAAATGAGACTCACGATCCTTAAACCAACCCAAACCCAAATCTAAGAAAATACGGATTCAGACTAATCCACGCCCTACGGGCGACAACACAAATTAGTCTCCGTATCAATCCACGGGCAACAAAAAAAATAAAAATAAAACAAACACACACGACACGAAGTGATCATCTGGAGAAGGAGAAAGTGGTTACCGCGATGCGGTAGCGTAATTAACTGCAGGGGCTTGCGCCTGCAGGGAAGAGCGTCCCCACAATCAAAAACCCCTCCCAATGAGGGGGAATCTGACGAAATCTGCTACAACGGACGCATCCATCTAAACCTCCGATACACGGTGTCATAAATCAACTTGGCATCTTCAGAGAGGTAGACGGATAAAACCAAATAGCATCTGCCCCCAAAATTCAGGCCAGACATCCCAACGTCCCGGTCGCGTCTTTCGGCGGCGAACAGCACACATCAGAGGAAGAACAAGAGTTAGAAAGGGAGAACTTAGTGGTCAACGACAAAAAGAACTCATTTAATTGAACATTTTATTCTATAGGAAATAAATCACCAAACATGGGATCGAAAGTACAGAGATTCACAAAACTATAATAAAATTCTCAAACTCCCTCTCTGCCTTCTCCACCATGTCAAAGCGGCGATCTTCACGAGGAGTCGCTTCCTATCGGTCAGCACCGTGCCTATCGGCGAAGGCGGACATTATGGCCTGCTGAGCCCGTATCTGGCTTAGCAGCCGAACAGAGCGATCCCACAGAGCTGCGGTAATCAAAAGTGCCTCATGAAAGCACTCGATCTTGTCCTCCGCGGCATCGAGCATTGCCGGAGTCATCTCCGCTGGATGAGGGGGAATGTCATCGAGCACGGACAAGAAGGTCATCCAGAGCCAAATGGAGCCGATGGGGAGAGGACATCCCCTATGAGTCAAGAGCTCGTACAACGCCGTATCGCATTGGTCATCCGTGAGAGCAGGGTTCACCAAGCGTGCAGCAAAATGAGGAACAATTTCCTCAATAGGCACCTCCCATGGCTGCCGGCGAGCATGTGGACGATTACAAGCCATAGCTCTTCTCTGTTAAAATGATTCTTTGAAAGTGAGAGAGAAGAGAAGTATTGCTTCGAATTATAAAGGGAGACATTTAAGGCTAGGCACAGAAAATTTTGTGCATGATGGAACTATTTCCAAGCCCTGTGTCACGCCCTGCTTCCCAGAGTATGCTAAGATGGGCACGTGACATAGCCAACCATGCTACCTGTGAATAGGAAAAATCCTTCCACAGTCACATTACGGCTGTAGAGATATCAAGAACAGGAAAGTAAACTAACTATCTAGTATATGTCCATAAGCCAGAGCAAAAGAGTCAAGAAATACGAGATGCGGAAGCCATAAGATACAATAAATGAAACACTTGGAAGAAAGAATACATACCAACAGGAACTTCACCGCTCAATCTAATAGCGGCAATACTCCTGATCAGTCTACACAAGGTAGAAGAATCTGGGCCATGCAAAACCCAGACGTCAGCGCGTCATGTCATCAAGTAATAAAATATAAACAGGGTAACAGGCAATGCAAATATAAACATGAATGAAAAGCAGGTGTAACAGTAATGTAGATCAGGGCAGTGCAGGGTAGCGTGTAGTGAGTAACTAAACTGTTCTATCAGGTTTTCTGTTCTAAAGTCTTTGAAATCAAATTGATGAATCATCGATGTAACTCAATAGTATCCCGTGCATACCGGGGACCACGGTCCAGATTCTCGAGCTGAAACCGAGACATGCCGTTAGGCACTAAAACAGGAATATGTACAGATGAATGATGTCAGCGGCATCATCCCAAGGCTGGCCTAGCCTCTAAAACTGATCAGAACAGGTATCGAACTGTCGAGTTACAAGTCAGGTTTCATCATTGATTTCCCCATACCCCCAAGTTGTATGTGTAAGTCAAGTCAGGTATTCAGTAATCAAGAACTAATGCCAACACAGGATCATGTAAGTAGGTTTGTCTGGATAGACAACAGGAACGGTCCATAAGGACTACATGTCAGGTTTGTTGGAATTAGACACAAGATCAGGTAACGGGTCAAGTCATGGTACATCAGGTCAAGCCAGGTAATGTATAAAGGTGTCATGTCATGTCAGCAGTGTACAATACCATGTCATATCAAGTAGGAAGTGCAACAGGTCATGTCAGGAAGCGCAAATAATATGTGGGTGCTCACAAATCAACTAATATAAACATGGTTATAAATAAACAAGCATGGAATTATCAGAACAATAAATTGGAACATGATATACAAATAGGTACAGATTGAACTACTAGGATGCACGGTTATCAGTTTGGGTTTAAGGGATAGTTTTAATATTTCACAACTACAGTTTTAACAATATGGATGATAAAAGGGTTGATATGTATTAAATAATCTAAGATGCAACGGACGATAAATCAGGTTAGACGTACGCGAACAGTCATCCGATAGGTATAGAGTATAAAGAGGGGTACTGTGGGTCATGCCAGTAATTGTTATAAGATTTAAATATGAGTGCGCATACTATGTATAACAGAACTAAAAGCAAACTGGTATGTTTCGAGCCATGATTATAAAATGATATACGGGATGCCGAACTGTAAAAGGAATTAGGGCATTAACTGTGAACTTCAGGTTAACGTGCATTCAATTGGACAAATAGAACTTTAAATAACATATATAGTAATTCAAATAGGATGTAGCAAGTTTCACTTGCCTGGACGGATCAAGAACATGAATACGGAACGTCTTACGTCGGCGGAAAACGTCGCGACGCGCACACGGTACACGGAATGAGTCCAAACAACGCACGATGGAATCCCACGGGTCAGGTATTCTCGCTGGGTTGTCGGAATTGTCATCGGCACGCTGGATCCCGGCAAACGAGAAACAACAGTAAAATATCAATAGGAAAAAATACGAGGAATGTGAAGAAGAGGAGACTAAGAAGAAGATCTCACTGTGGCTAAGGGTTCTGGGACTTCAGGGGAGTTGGCAACTGCGACTACGACGAGGGTTGCCGGCGTGTGGGTTTCCCGGCGAAGGGTAGCAGTATGCAGGGGTTCACGGCCGTCGGGGATCAAGGTTGCAGGGGATAGCATTACGATCTAGAGTGGCAGAGGAGAGAAAGAAGATAGGGAACAAGGGGTAGTGACGGCGAGGGATGATCGCCGACGGCGAGGCAGAGACGAGGAGGGCTCAGGCGTAGGTATGGTTTTCTGTGGGTTCTCTGGTGATGGGTTCGTCGGAGCTGCAAGTGTGGGTGATGGTGGCGTCGGGGTCGGAAAGATGTGAGGAGAAAGGTGGTGGTGGTCGGGAGGTGTAGGAGGTCGTCGGTGACGAGGGTTCGTGAGGTTGGGTTGCAGTAGTTGGGGGTTGTGCAGGTTGTTGGTAAGGACTCGGGAAGGATGAATAACTAGAAGGAGATGAAGAGGAGGAGGAGGTAGTGACGAGATGATGGATGCGAGGGGGTCGGCGGCAAGAGGCGGCGCCACGAGGGGGCTCGGGTTCCTCGCGAAGATGGCGAAGGAAAAAAAATAATGAAGGAGAAGAGAAGGAAGGTGACAGTAGGGGAGAGGCGGTGACGGGATCCAAGAAGGGAATAGTGATCGCGAGAGGAGAGAGAGTGGATGCGAGGGGAGAAAGAAAGAGAAGGGAGAGAGAGGGGGAGAGAGAGTTGCGGAGGAGGGAGGAGAGAGAAGGAGAAAGAGAAAGAAAGAGAGAGAGAGAGAGAGAGAGATAGTGGGCCTGGTAAAATATGAGGGTTGTGATTGGATGAGGGATGTATGAGCACGATATATAAGGAAAGAAATATTTGGGAAGAGAGCGAGAGAGAAAGGGAAAAGCGAGAGAGAGAGATTCGTGGTGGGGCCAGCACATGAAAGGGAGAGTTCGATTGGCTGAGAGAAAAAGAATTGTTTAGGGATAAGATTTTATTTAAAAGGATTTAAAGAGATTTAATTGTTAAAAAATATTTTATATAGTTGTGAGGGCAATCTGAGTTGTTAAGAAAATGTTTAATGAATTAAGGAATTTAAGAATTGATAGATATTTAGCGGGATACAAAATAATTCCGAAATACGCCCGGGTCGGGACCAAAATTTTAGATTTGAAATATAAAAAATGTTGGCAGGTTCCAAAAATTGAAATGAAGGATTTTGTAATAAAAGAGCATACCCCCAAGAACGGACGCACGTACGCGCGCGTAGCCATCCAAACACGTCCGTTTCTTTGAACGAGACAAGGACGCTACCACAGGATTAGGGGTATCAAGCAGGCCAAGACAAGTATTTTAATTTATTTTACTTGATTTAAATTGTTATATGCAAAAGATGCGATACAAGACAGGTACCGGTATAAACTAAATTATGAAATGCACTAGTCCATGTAACAAATCAAGGCAATATATAATAAGAGTCAAACAGGTTCAAGCAAGCGGTTCGGGTCAAATGCCGAGTAACATGTAAAATACTATTCGCACCCAAACACGCTAATCAGGAATAGACCATGGATAAGTAGAATACTGAAACTGGAATTGGTATAAATGAACTCGGGTGTTACACTCTGTTAAAAGAAGGAATTGGGAAAGAGAAGTTTGACCTTGGAAAAGCAAAGAGAGAAGGCGAAAAGACACCTTCAGAAAAGAGGCAGCACCTCACGTGTCTTGCACGAGGGCGCCAGCGCCAAGAGTTAAAAACTTTGAGGCAGCGCCTCACGTTCCTTGCACGAGGACGCCGGCGCCTCACGTGCCTTACACGAAGACGCCGGCGCCAAGAGTTAAAAACTCTGAGGCAGCGCCTCACGTGCAAAGCACGAGAGCGCTAGCGCCCAGAGTTAAAAACTCTAGTGCAGCGCCTCACGTGCAAAACATGAGAGCGCCAACGCCAGAACTAAAAGTTCTCCACCCTTAGATCAAAGATCCAACAGAGATGATAAATCATCAGAGCACAGAATTAAATTCTGATTGAGGAAATACTCCTCAAATCTTTCTAAACAAGAAAGATTGTGCTCTGTAAATCAGAGCACCGTTGGATCAAAGATCCAATGGTGATTAAAAATCACCAAGATACAGAATTAAATTCTGATTGAGGAAATACTCCTCAAATCTTTCTAAACAAGAAAGATTGTACTCTGTAAATCAGAGCACCGTTGGA
Source organism: Agapanthus africanus (assembly GCA_030015575.1). Taxonomy (NCBI): domain Eukaryota; kingdom Viridiplantae; phylum Streptophyta; class Magnoliopsida; order Asparagales; family Amaryllidaceae; genus Agapanthus; species Agapanthus africanus. The sequence goes on from CM057340.1 coordinate 8,020,030, forward strand.
TCAAAGATCCAATGGCAATTAAAAATCACCAAGATACAGAATAAGCTCTGTATGGGAAAGTATTTTCCCAATCTTGTTAAAAACGAGAAAAATGTCTTTTGTAAAACAGAAGTTCTTGGATCAAAGATCGAACGGTGGATAAATTCCCTAAATCAATTAAGAAATCTCTCAATGAGAGATTTTCTTAACTGAATCAACAAATCAGTCTCCCCTATATAAAGGACCCAAGACTTCAAGTCTTGTACAGGAGGAACCCCCCATAAACTTCAAATTTCAAATACGAGAGCAATTTCTTCTCAAGGTAAATAACAATAAGTGAGATCACAGCATCTCCTCCATATTTAAGAGTTTAAGCTCTTACATAAGAAGAACTCGGTTCTTTCTCCAGATCTCAGATCTATAAGACAAAGTCTTTCATAAGTGAGAATCTAATTCTCAGATAATTGAATTGAGCAGAATAGAAAACTCAGCGCTTGAGAGTTTAACTCTCACATCGAAAGAACTTAGTCCTTTTTCCAGATCTCAGATCTATAAGACAAAGTCTTTCATAAGTGAGAATCTAATTCTCAGAGAATTGAATTGAGCAGAACAGAAAATTCAGTGCTTAGCACTCCAAGTCTGGCGCTCAGCACCGAGCGCTCCACGTGCTCCTCACGTGGGCGCTATCTTATAAGAAGCGCTTAGCACCCCAAGTCTGGCGCTCAGCGCCGAGCGCTCCACGTGCTCCTCACGTGGGCGCTACTTAATAAAAAGTACTTAGTACTCATAGTCTGGCGCTCAGCGCCGAGCGCTCCACATGCTCCTTACGTGGGCGCTACTTAATAAAAAGTACTTAGTACACATTGCCTGGCGCTCAGCGCCGAGCGCTCCACGTGCTCCTCATATGGGCGCTACTTAATAAAAAGTACTTAGTACTCATTGCCTGGCGCTCAGCGCCAAGCGCTTCATGTGCTCCTCACGTGAGCGGTATCAAGTGCTCAATACTCCATATAAAAGAATACAAATAAAACAAAAAGAATAGAAGGTGTCAGAACCCATCAATGCTCAGCATTGCTAATGCAGAAAGGGGACCAAGCCCAAATAAATAATCAAGTGGGCTGCGCCCAAGGTTGTCAAATCCCAAATTAACCCAACCCATATACTTTCAAATTGGACTTAGTCCCAAACAAGATCATCAAATCTTTGATGAACATTCACTAGTTCAAGGGTACATCTCTTCATACCTCTGATAAATGTCGTTGTAATTCTTCAACGTCTTCAGAGAAATAGAGGGTCCCAATAACCAATAGCTTTTGGCGCATCCCCAAACCGTTAAACCAAAACCCTACAGACTATGATATCTTTAAACACAGACACGGACTATGATGTCTTTAAACACAGACTATGATGTCTTTAAACTCTAAGGACTATGATGTCCTTAAACATGGACTATGATGTCCTTAAACCCAATGGACCGCAACGTCCCTAAACTAAATTCTATGGAATATGATGTCCTTAAACCCAATGGACCGCAACGTCCCTAAACTAAACTCCATAGACCGCAACGTCCCTAAACTAAACTCTATGGACTATGATGTCCTTAAACCCAACGGACCGCAACGTCCCTAAACTAAACTCTACGGACTATGATGTCCTTAAACCCAATGGACCGCAACGTCCCTAAACTAAACTCTATGGACTATGACGTCCTTAAACCCAATGGACCGCAACGTCCCTAAACTAAAACGATAGAGCCTAAATGCTCTTTCGTTGGATCTAAATGATCCTAAAATCCTGTCGAGTAGATCTTAGTCTAAAATTAGACTAACATATCGTCAACAAACATTTAAGTTGATCTTAATCTCAAACGAGATTAATGAGCCTTAAATCAAACCAAACCCAAATCTAAGAAAATACGGATTTGGACTGATCCCCGCCCTACGGGCGACAACACAAATTAGTCTCCATATACAATCCACGGGCAACCAAAAATAAAACAAACACATACGACACGAAGTGAACATCTGGAAAAGGAGAAAGTGGTTACCGCTACGCAGTAACTTAATTAATTGCAGGGGCTTGCGCCTGCAGGGAAGAGCGTCCCCACAATAAAAAAAAACCCTCACAATGAGGGAGAATCTGACGAAGTCTACTACATCGGCCGCGTCTGTTTAAATCTTCGATACATGGTACCATAAATCAACTTGGCATCTTCGGAGAAGTAGACAGATAAAACCAAATAGCATCTGCCCCCAAAATTCAGGCCAGACGTCCCAATGTCCCGGTCGTGTCTTTCGGCGGTAAACAGATTCTTGCACGCCCGGTGGGACCTCTTCCTCTTTCCACTCCACATTTCGTGTGTCGTGTTTTTTCCAGCGATCAGATAATCGCGGTGTATATGTTTATGATTCCCCTTGGGTGCTGGGATACTGAAGCCGGCATTGCGTCTCTATGAACAATGGCGTTTGCTCCTACCCTAGCAACTCAGGCTCTGTCACATCCAGTAGAGTCAAGTATGGGCCACTTGCAGCCTCAAATCTCTGCAATCCGGCTCTTAAAGAAATCAACGGGCTTCTCTTTGGGTCGATACTCCCACCTCCTACCCTCGGTGCCTCAACGCCGATGGAAGAAACCCAGAGGAAGTATGTCTTCCACAGGCTGGTTCCCCAAGCTGCAGCTTTGCCGACGGAATCAGTTCTCAAACAACTGGCACCTACGAAGGACCAAGGTCGACGCAGGGGGAAGAATATTCAAGCTCTTAAAGGAAACAGGGGGCAGGCTCGGCAAAATCCCGAAGCTAATCAAATCCCGACCGTAAGAAATAGTCGACGTCGATATCGGCATCATACAAAATAAGCTGGGGGCAGTTCTCCGTATGGTCCTATTTCAACCCCAGTAGTGAATGTTGTTCCAACCGGGAATGGACTCAAACTGTTGCGAAGGGTCAGACAAAATTCTCCTACCGCAATATTGAAGAAATCTCCGCAGCCCATGGAGATCCCACGAGAGTTGAAACCAGTTCGCTCCCTGAGACATCTTTCCTCATCTATATATAAGGTGTGGAAGCAGGTGAAGGGGACTCATCCCAAGACGGATCCTGATACAGTGGTTTCTCCCAAAACCAAAGCGGCTTTTCACATAAAAGAGAGGCCTGATAAAGCTCAAGTGCCCGAAGCAAACTCCAAAGGCCAAAACTCCAAGCACCCCAAGCCTGGGGGCATGGTAGTTCACATAGTCTATGTGGTGAATTCCAAAGATGAAGTTCGAGCTTCTACTAGTCACCGACCTCAAACTCGGTCCCTGACTAAAGTTCAACTGCAACGTAAAAAGCTGCAGGAGATGCTCGCTCAGACGACGGCAAACGCTAATCCATCGCCTAAAGAAAATCCTAAGGACGCACCCGAGGAAAGAGTAGAGAAAGAGTCGGATATTGATTTCCTAAAGTGCGCTCTAAAAAAGAGAGATGAAGAAGCGGCAGAAATATCCACTAAAATGAACCAAATGGCCCTTCTGATTCAGAATATGGCTGGAATGATGGTTCAATCGGAACCACTGACAGATGAACCGCCGGTAGTCGGTCTTAAAGATAAGGATGACATTTTAAATGCTCTGCAAACATCATCAACGGCTAAGGAGGAAATGATCCTTAAAGGAAAAGCTGGACGCATATATCGCTCAGCAAGTCAAAACTCATTATACTAGTGAAGCATCAAATAGGCCAATCAAGATTGGTCGACCGTATCCGGCGTGCTACGATCAAATACAGTACCCACCAGAATACATACTTTCGACTCCATATATACAAAGGAACTGGGAATCCTCGCCAGCACATTGTGCGATTTAAATCCATGTGCGGCAATTCTGGAGAGAATGGTATACTCCTCCTATGACAGTTCATCAGCTGTCTGGCGGACATTGCCTTCGAATGGTATGCGGAACTCCCAAATGATTTCGTGAAGAGTTTCGACGAGATGGATATGCTCTTCTGCCAGGGATTCGCTAATGAGAACGAACATACTACCGTGACGACGCTGGTCAACGAAAGGGTTAGACCAAATGAGACTTGGGTTCAATATGTTACCCGATGGCGAAATCTCTGGTCAAATACAAGCAACGTATCGACGAAGCTGCAGCTGTAGGAATGTTCATAGCTACCCTTCACCCAAATTTAAAAGGTGTTCCCATTTACGGCCCTTTTCAAGCCGACAACCTTCCAAAAACTCATGGATAAAATGGCTTCGATTGGACCAAATGGGTCAAGACTCTTTCTCATCCGATAATGACGAGTGAAAAGAGGAGGCAAGATGGCATTTGTTTCTTACGCTCAACAAAAATAAGCGGCTCTGAAGCAACCAGTCACCAAAATAGCGACGACATGGGTACTCATTCTCCCTGAGATATACACAGGGGGTATATTTCTCACTAGCGGAAGAATCTCTATGTAGAATGGTCTTTTCTTCTCAAAGGACAGGAAGGATATTAAGGGGCCTACAAACAGGTCCCACAATCTAGTGGAATGCTTCGATTAAAAAAAAGAAAAAAATAGTATGTCCTCAAGCAAAATGGGCACGGATGAAAATCCGAAAGGGCGCCGTGAGTAAAAACAGCAGGGCTACCGGTGAGTTTGTGAAAACCCGGAAGGGCGCAATCTCGTTAAAATAAATACACTTACGAGATCCTCACGACTCGTAAGGAGAATCCCCCTGTGAGACCTTCACGGCTCATAGGATTCAAAAGCCTTAAGTTACAGGGATCTGGACCTGTTCTTAAGCCGTCATATCCCCAAATTGCCCTACAGGCGGTCCATATTGACCCTTGTATACAGTCCAGGGGCACGAATAAATATTTCTTTGCCAAGTTCTACAAATGGAAAGAAATGTCCCCATATTGTGAATAACACTTGTAGGTCCTCTCGACTTATAAGGAGAAAACACTCTTGGAAGATCCTTACAACTTACAAGAGAAGACATCACTTAGGAATCCCCATGATTCTTAAGGAGAAAATACGCCTACGAGATCCTCAAGCTCGTAGGGAGAAAACCGTTTATGAGACCCTTACGGCTCATAAAGTCAAAAGTCTTAGTCGACAGGATCCTAACCCCGTCTACTAAGCCACCTTTGTCCAAATCGACAGGGGCAAATGATGAGTCGCTCCTGGCAATATCCCAGTTGTAGTGATATTGATGCCTAAACAGGTGTCAAACTCCAAGTCAACCTCTCCGTCAAATGCCGCCCCTACAGTCATCTGATGAAGAAGGGGACCCCGTTCGTTAGGGATCGTAAATGCCAAAGAGCACTGGAAGAAATCAAGCAATATCTCTAGAACCCGCCGATACTGACCACTCCAGTCAAGGGAAAGCCCATCATCCTGTACACAACAACCCTTAAAAGTTCTTTAGGCGCGCAATGGGCACAAAAGAACGACCAGGGGAAGGAAAGAGCTCTCTATTATTTGAGTCGAGTTCTCCTGGGGGCAGAATACAACTACTCCCCCATCGAAAAATACTGCCTGGCGTTAATCTTCGCGATAACGAAGCTTCGACATTATGCTTTGGCGTATGAGGTCCATCTCATATCAAAAGTGGATCTTCTCAAATATTTGATGTCAAGAGCCATACTAACGGGACGGCTCGCTAAATGGGCCCTACTCTTAATGGAATTCTCGATAACATGTCGACCGCTCAAGGCAGTGAAAGGCTAGGCCATCGCCGACTTTCTCGCTGAGCATCCGATACCTGCCGATTCACCCCTAAGTTGCGAATTGCCAGACGAGCACGCGTTTGATATGATCGACGGGGAGAGAGGAGGGAGTGATACCCGATGGGAACTCTACTTCGATGAGGCATTTTCCATGAAGAAGCGAAAGCACAGCTCCCCCATAATCAAATCTGGGGTAGGCCTTGTCTTCGTGACTCCACAAGGAGGGATTATGCGCTTTGCCTTTTCCTTAACGGAGCCAAGAACAAACAACGAAGCGGAATATGAGGCTTTGATAGAAGGTCTTGAGATCGCTGTCGACATGGAAATTGAAAACCTCCTCATATACGGAGACTCCCAGCTGGTCGTTAGTCAAGTAAACGGCGACTATCAAACGTGCAAACCAGGGTTGGTAAAGTACGGCGAGAGAGTGCAACACTTGCTGACTCAAATCCCTTCCTACGCCCTAGAAAGCATACCGCGTACAGAAAATAGCAAAGCGGGTGCATTAGCTAAACTCATTAAAGAACTGGCTAACGAAAACCTCGATGACGTAAGGATCATTGTACAAAGCCATCGGGTTCTTGCACCGGCAGAAATATCTCCGGAGGCGTTTGAAGAAAAGGAAGAGACCAAGCAAACAACCCTACAAATAGAGGACCAAGAAAAGGCTAAGGATTGGAGAGAAGTCTTTATAGACTACTTCAAATCTCGTCAAACACCGGAAGATGCATCCTCAAGACATCAGCTCATGAAACGAGCTCTGTCTTTCGCCTTCGTCAATGATACTCTATATAAGAGATCGTTCGACTCTCTGTGGCTGAGATGCCTGGGACCAGAAGAAGCATGGAGAGTCGTCCAAGAAACTCACGACGAACTCTGCGGTTCTCATCAAGCCGGGCCAAAGATGAAGCTGAAGATCAAAAGGATAGGCTATTACTGGCCCACGATGATTCAGGGCTACCTCGAATACGCGAAGCAATGCCACTCATGCCAAATTCATGGAGACTTCATCCACCAGCATCCAAACCCGCTACTTCCAACAGTGGCAAGCTGGCCGTTCGAAATGTGAGGAACCGACATAATTGGGCCCATCGAACCAGCATCGTCCAAAGGACATCGGTTCATATTGGCGACAACTGATTACTTCTCTAAGTGGGAAGATGCCATACCGCTAAGAGAAGTGAAGACGGAGAACATCCTCCATTTCTTCAAGACGTACGTCATCTATCGGTTTGGCATTCCGCGACGGATTATCTCCGATAACGGGCCGGCCTACAGAAGTCACAGAATCAGCCGCTTCGCACAGCAGCATAACATAGACTGGAGATACTCTTCGGTCTATAATCCCCGAGCTAACGGTCTAGCTGAGGCTTTTAACAAAACCTTGACGAAGATCATAAAGAAGACGGTGTCCAAAAATAAAAAGGACCGGCACAAGAGACTGCATGAAGCTCTTTGGGCGTATCGAACTACGTTCAAAACGGCTACGAATACAACGCCGTATTCATTGGTATTCGGCACGGAAGCAGTACCCACTTGGTGATAGTGCTACCTTCTCTACGAGTGGCGGTTCATTACGAACTAACAGATGAAGAAAATACTTATTTTCGGCTTGAGGAGCTCGACGCGCTCGATGAAACTCATCTCATAGCGCAACAAAACTTGGAGGCTTACAAAGCAAAGATGACACGCTCATACGAAAGATTAACTAGACTGAGAACATTCCGCCAAGGCGAACTCATGCTAGTGGTCAAGAGACCTATGATCCCCAATCGTGCCAAACGGGAGAAATTCGAGCCAAACTATGAGGGCCCATACATTATAGACAAAGTCTACCAAGGTGGGGCTCACTTGCTCATGGATATGCATGGCAAAAGACCCTTCCGTCCAATAAACGGCCGATTCCTTAAGAAATACTATGCCTGACGAGTCACAGCCCAGGTTAATGATAGATGACGAAGCTTGTGTCCGCTCGCTGTCTTCCTGAGTACCAAACTCTATAAGTGCTATCTGGAAAAACTTCGCCGCAGAAACGTACAACGGACCGCAATGTCCTAAAACTTAAAATGGATCGCAATGTCCTAAAACTAACAATGGACCGCGATGTCCTGAAACTAGCTATGGACCGAACGTCCTTAAACTACTATGAACCGCAGCGTCCTTAAGATAACGCGGCAAAAAAAAAACGGTACATTCATAAGCGAAATGGGCACGGATGAAAACCCGAAAGGGCTCTGTGAGTAAAAACAGCAGGGTTACCGGCGAGTTTGTGAAAACCCGAAAGAGCGCAGACTCTTAAAAAAAAATTCATGCACACTTGCAAGGTCCTCTCGACCTTGTAAAGAGAAAATACCTGCGTGGGATCCTTACGACTTATAAGGGAGCAACACACTTAGGGATCCCCATGATTCCTAAGGAGAAATTACACTTACGACATACTCACGACTCATAAGGAGAATCCTCTTATGAGACCCTTATGGCTCATAGGATTCAAAAGCCTTAAGCTACAGGTATCTAAACCTGTTCTTAAGCCATCACATTCCACAGATTGCCCTACAAACGGTTCAATATTGACCCTTGTATACAATCCACGGGCATAAATAAACGTTTCCCTCGTCCAGTTCCACCAACGGTGTGAAATTCCCCTATCTGGCGAACAACACTTATAGGTCCTCTCGACTTGCAAGGAGAAAATGCTCTTGTGAGATCCTTACGACTTACAAAAGAAGACATCACTTAGAAATCCTCATGATTCTTAAAGAGAAAATACACTTACGAGATCCCCATGACTCGTAAGGAGAAATACCTTTACGAGACCCTTACGGCTTATGAAATCAAAAGCCTTAGTCATCAAATCCCTAACCCTGTCTACTTAGCCACCTTTGTTCGATAGCGGCAAAGGCAAATGATGATTCGCTCCTAGCAACGTTCTAGTAGTAGCGATGCTGATGCCTAAATCGGTAACAAATTCCAAGTCCTTTCATGGCAAGTGATGATTCGCTCCTGGAAATATTCCAGTCACAGCGATACTGATGCTATGATTGGTATCAGATCTCAAGTCCATACTCGCGACAAAATCAGCGAGCCAAAAATACAAAAAAAAATATAGCCGAAATGATTGGGCAACTCGCAATAAAAACAGTGAGTAAAAAGAAAAATAGCCGAAATGATTGGGCACCGCGAAAAATAGCCGGAATGATTGGTCAATCGCGACTTTCGCGATATAAAAAGCTGAAATGATAGAGCATCGCGGAAGGAACTAAAAAATGAAAGAATAAAATTTTTGCCCTACAGGCAAGTCTATACTGACCCATGTATACAATCCATGGGCATAAACGAAAAGGGAACCACATTTCCCTACAAACTCTGTCAAAGGGAGAGCCGGATCTCAACGGCAACATCTACAGCCTAGAGATCGGCAACGACATTCATCCTCATTCCAGCAGGATACGGACACGACACCACCAATCGGAGCCACGTCAAAGTCCCTAGTTCTAAGACTCCACGGTTCACAAACAACCTAGAGTCAGCCAATGACCTCCCCGTCAGAACAACACTTCGACCCGGAAACAAGTCAACTAATGACCTCCCCGCCGGAACAACGCTCCGTCTCGGAAACAAGTTAGCCAATGACCTCCCCGCCGGAACAACACTCGGACCTGGAAACAAGTCAGCCAATGACCTCCCCGCCGGAACAACGCTCCGTCTCGGAAACAAGTCAGCCAATGACCTCCTCGCCGGAACAACGCTCCGACCAGGAAACAAGTCAACCAATGACCTCCCCGCCGGAACAACGCTCCGTCTCGAAAACAAGTCAGCCAATGACCTCCCCGCCGGAACAATGCTCCGTCTCGGAAACAAGTCAGCCAATGACCTCCCCGCCGGAACAACGCTCCGTCTCGGAAACAAGTCAGCCAATGACCTCCCTATCGGAACAACGTTTCGATCTGGAAACAAGTCAACCAATGACCTCCCCGCCGGAACAACGCTCCGTCTCGGAAATAAGTCAGCCAATGACCTCCCCGTCGGAACAACGCCCCATCTCGGAAACAAGTCAGCCAATGACCTCCTCGCCGGAACAACGCTCCGACCCGGAAACAAGTCAACCAATGACCTCCCCGCCGGAACAACGCTCCGTCTCGGAAACAAGTCAGCCAATGACCTCCCCATCCGAACAACGCTCCATCTCGGAAACAAGTCAGCCAATGACCTCCCTGCCGGAACAACGCTCCGTCTCAGAAACAAGTCAGCCAATGACCTCCCCGCCGGAACAACGCTCCGTCTCGGAAACAAGTCAGCCAATGACCTCCCCGCCGGAACAACGCTCCGTCTCGGAAACAAGTCAGCCAATGACCTCCCCGCCGGAACAACGCTCCGTCTCGGAAACAAGTCAGCTAATGACCTCCCCGCCGGAACAATGCTCCGTCTCGGAAACAAGTCAGCCAATGCTCCATCTCGGAAACAAGTCAGCCAATGACCTCCCCGCCGGAACAATGCTCCGTCTCGGAAACAAGTCAACCAATAATCTCTCGATTCGCCTCGACCCCCAGGAAAATCAATGTCCCTGTGAAAACCTCTTAACCCATAAAAGAAGATTCTCGTGTAAGATCCTTACGACTCTCAAGAGAAAATGCACTTAGGAGTCCTTACGACTCCTAAGGAGAAAACACACCTACGGGATCCTCACGACTCGTAAGGAGAAAGGTCTTTATGAGACCCTCACGACTCATAAATGTAGGGTTCCTAGGCACTCTAATGGAGTCTTACAAGTGATCAAACATGCAAATTTCTAAAAAATAAGGTGCCGAGAAACCGTAGAACGGATCGTTAACTAGATATATATAGGCGAAGCGAGTAAGTAAACGGAAATATAGCTAAAGGGAAGGGGCTACAACCTTTGTAGATCCGGTCCACCACTTCCTAAGCTCCGCGATGATCTCCCTCCGCTGTCCAAATCGAACCCTTGACTCTAGCATTGGCATCATTGAAGAATGGGCGGGCTTGATCGTCGGTTCGATGCCGAAGATGATCTACGTCGCGGCATCACAAGAACAAGCTCCAACTTCACCAAGCTTTGAAAACTTGTGAAGTAAACATCCTATACAACTTGGCAAGAGGTAGAGGATTAAGAAATAGGAAGTGGGTAGACTTTAGAATTGGATTTCTCACTTGATTTCATTAGTTGCCATTGATGGTCACTAGCTTTCTTCATGGAAGAAGAAGATGAAGAAGAAGAAGAAGATATGATAAGTTAATTTAAAATAGATAAAAATATGAATACTTATCATAATCTTACCCTTGGTTAAGTGTAGAGAATCAACTAAGGTTAGTGAATGGTTAGGTTTTGTAGATGAAGACAAAATGGTCAAAGCTTCTTGAAGCTTCAAAGAAAGCAACAAAACAATCAACCATTTTATTTTCATTCCAAATGAAGAATGAATAAATAAAGAAATAGTTAATAAATACAAAACCCTAACCATTACACAACCATGGTTTAATCATACACTTAACTAAGTATGCATGTATCATCAAACATGATACAATCATGTGCACAAAAATATATCACATATATAACTTGCACAATTCAAGTGAGAAAATCCATTTAAAGTGAACCAATACTAGTTAATGCAAAGTAATATATCAAATATATAATTATACATTAAATCATTAAATCAACACTTGATTCAATGATCCGGTCATATCGCATATAACCGGCTAGTATCCAATGTATCGGCTTACCGAATCAATCCTTGATTCGATAACTAGGTTATATCGCATACAACCATTCGACACATTTATCGCGAGAATGAAATACGGTATCACATACACGCATTATTCTCGGTCCCACACATATCTCATATGCGCTCCTATTTCGTTTCGCTTGAGCCAGGAAACCTCTGTGTAGGACTCTAAAGACTCGTCAATACGCCGGCAGCAGGTGATGATCATATCAAACACCCACAAGCCGCAAGCGGTCTGCTAAACGTAATGGCCACCCGGGTATTGAGCGATCAGAAGATCGACGAGCAAGCCTGCTCACACTCCTGTGAATCCAACCAGTAACACTTACCGTACAGTCCGGTCTGTTCGTCTGATATGCCGCATATCTCGCCTAGGGGTGGTAAACGTCAGACCCCAGTAGCTCGATAAGTCATGCCGACTTGAAGTCCATAACATTCATGAAACTACTGGTAACTCTTACCAGTACATCACAGCAACCCTGGCCAGGGATTTCCTGTTATGGCCAGTCGAGCATAGCACAACATCAACCCCCAATACCGGGAGAGACGAATCCCCTCCTATCGCTCATTGCCTCCATGTGAATCGGGACTGTACCCAAAAACCACCTGTTTGCACGCCTCAGTAGAGCCGTGGTAGGGTGGAAATCAAAGCACAGTGGGAGACACACAAGACTCTATGACGATCTCGGGTCAACAGACTAAGCTGTACCAGTGTCACTAGAGAACTGCCATCTGACGTGAGGTATAATACCATCTGGGAGTTCTCGGCGAGTCCGTTCAGTGTACCCAGTCTCCACTGAGCACCCGTATACCATCTCTGATGTCAAACACCGATGGATATGGGATCATCCATCGCCCATCGCATGGGTCGAGAAGATATACGCTAGTCTACTCTGGAATATCGATGCCCCGTCTCGATATTCCCACGACTAGGAACAATGAAGGATGTACTCATTGACTACCCAGGCCCCACTAGTATGATCTGCATCATAGTCCTGGAAGTCGAGTACACATCCTAAGGGCTTTATCAACATGTAATCAGAGAGACAGAAGGTATACACGTTAAGATAAAGAGCAACCAGATAGCGTACTATCATGTCAAGCAAGAAAGTCCTCCCTATATATGTCCCAGCATCCACTACAATATACATCCAATGTACAGTAATGGCCTCTAGGGCATACATATAACTAGCAATCTCCCACTTGCACTAGGGCCATCTGTAGCAGTGGTTGTAGTATCTAATACTCAACCATCCCATAAAGTCTCTCTTTGGGAAAAGGCCTTCGTGAGTGGATCCGCCGTGTTGTCCTCTGAGTCTACTCTCCTAACCTCGATCATCCTGGAGATCAACTATCTCCATGATCAGGTGATGCTGCCTCAGAATATGTCTGGGTCACTAATGGGACCAGGGTTCCAGGGTCGAAGCCACACTTCCATTGTCACACAATGGTAGGAACCAAGTTCATCCTATGAACCTATATACACCCAAACTGCCTCTTTGGTAGTATCTTTAATAGCGATGTTACCAGCCTTTATCGTCCAGTTTGCCATATCTAGCTTGGAACTTTTCCAACATACCGTCCCTTTACTAAGGGTAAAGACAATGCCTGTGACTGACATTCAGTCGTCTTTATCACTCTGGAACCCTTCCAGTGATTCTCCCCAGGATCGATTGATACCATCTCACTACAACTAGTGAGTATCCTAACATCCAATTAGATCTATCTCATAGATCCAAAGCCTAGGATTTAGTAGGTATCACTTTGATCCTATATGGAAAATCATTGTGATAAGCGGAGATTGATCGAGCGTAGTATAGGAAATTCCTTCCCTAACAAGAGTATGTCATCCACGTACTCTACGAGAATCGTCACCATACTCCCTACTACCTTTTTGTTTATACAAGATTCATCTACCATTTTGATGATGTCAACTTCTTTGACTAATCCATCAAAACAGATGTTCCAACTCCGCGATGCCTGCTTTATCTTATAAAGCATCTTGCACATGTTTCCGCTGCTCCCACTGTCTACGAGGCCTTCTGGCTGTGTTCTTATAGACGTTCTCTTCTAAATCATTATTTAGAAAAGTAGTCATGGCACCCAACCACCAGATATCGTATTCATGGTATGTAGCCGTGGCAAGTAGGATCTGGATGGACTTAAGCATAGTCCCTAGAAAAGGTTTCATCATTATCCACACCTGGTTGATGACTAAAACCTTTAACAAGTCTAGCTTTAAAAGTCTCAACTTTTCCATGTACACCAAGTAATCTTCTCAAGATATACTTGCTCCTGATGGGGATTTAACCCTTCAGATATAGCAACCAAAGTCCATACTTTGTTGGTGTATAAGGATTCCATCTCAGATCACTAAGCATCCAGCCATTCTTACAGAGTCCCTACTCTCGATGGCCTGCTCGAAATTGGTTGGGTCATCATCTCATGATGCAATCCTCGCTCCCACTGTCATCGAGAAATCGAGGTATCTCTCAGGCAGGTGAGGAACCCTACCAGATCGGCGGAGAGGCTGAGGTTCATCGGGGACTATAGAATCCTTTGGTTCTGTCAAATCTTCAGCTGTAGTTTCGTATAGCTGGAACCTTTCCAGTTCTACAGAACTGACCTTGCCTCGATCTTGTCCGGATTTTGCTTTTGACATAGGCCGGACAATCCCAAATCTTAACTTACTTAAGAGATAGGATCTTCCCACACCATATCTTATATGGAGTGGTAGGCACTGATTTGATTCGAACCTAATTCAATAGGTATGCAGCTTCTCAAGCGCATAACATCCAAAAGGAAATAGGTAACTCAGTAATACTCATCATAGAGCACACGATATCTAATATTGTGTGATTGCTCCGTCCCGATACACCGTTGTGCTGTGGTGTATTCAGAGGAGTAATACTGAGAGAGAATCTCATTTTCCTTTAGAATAATCCAGGAATGCCATACACAAGTATTCTCCTCCTTGATCACATCAAAAGACATAATACTTTTACCCGTTTGTTGGTTCTCTACTTCTAACTTATATTCTGTGAATATCTCAAAAGGTTCGGACTTATGTTTCAACAGGAACATACGACTGAATCTTGAGAGATTATCAGAGAATATAATGAAGTATAAAGAACCAGTCCTGGCATGTGCAGACAGGAGACCTTACATACATCATCATGTATCAGTCCCAAGAGTTTACTAACTCTTCCTCTGTTTCCAGTAAACAGAGCTGGTGTCATTATATCTTTGTGACATGACTGGAGAGTTTCACAAGATGTAAATTCAAACTGATTTAAATATGCATCTAAATGTAACTTCAGCTAGTCGGGTCGCATTGATATGACCTAGTCTACAAAACCTCAAGAAGAATTCGTTCATTTCTGAACTCTTCCTCTTGTGTGTGTTCTGAATACTAAGAACTGTAGTTTGATTTAGAACGTCAATGCTTTTAGATAACGTGCCTGAACCGATCAACTTTTGATATAGGAAATGTTCAAAACATTATCCATCAATACAAAATTATATCCTTTCTTTACTAATAAAGAGACTGATATGATTTTGTATATCAGGTTCGGTATCTAATAGCATTTGTTCAGAATCAATGTATTCGTAATACAGGGTGACAGTGACCAACAGACTTGGCTGCAACACTTGCCCCATTTTCTGCCTCATGAAACTTATCACCCGTTCTCAGTTTTTCTACCTTTTTGTAGCCCTATATAACAGATTACATATCTGAGATCCTGATCCGGTATCATATACCCAGGATGCAGAGGATACTGAGAAACAGTTCTTTGTAATGAACACACCCGAAGGAGATGCATCATATGCACTGTCTTCGTTTGGGCGGCATAGCAATTCTGGTATTCCTCAATTTCCTGCTCTGTCTTATAACAATTATAAGTTGGAGCGGGACCAACGTTCCCCAGCTCAGTATAACAAGCGGGTTCGGTCAATATCCGTATTATTATCTTGATTAAGGCGTGATATGGTCGCTACCAGGAGAGAGAGAGAAGAAAACACTCTGCGTGCGCTCTTGCAAGATTAGATTGGTTATATATTTTATCTAATCAGGATGGCTCCCACTGTTTTTATCAAATCTTCCTTCAAACCTTAAAAGGAAAGACTAGCCGGGATTAATTACACTCTACAAGTTCGCCAATCTTTCAGCCAAGCCAGTGTCGGTACTTTGAGGGAGGTTCCCCGTGCTTTCGCACGGACCTAATTACAGTAAACCTCGTTTTCCCAGAGGCGTAACCCCGTTGACACCTTTCTGGACACCTACTTGATCGGCTAATTGCAAAGTGCAAAACTCTCCCAGGAGTAACAATTACTCGCAGTGGGTATCGGGATCCAACTATCACATAGAAGGTATGCAATCTCATTGCAAATTTCAACACTTGAAACTCCCGATGAAGGTTTTTACCCTTAGCACCTATGACCTTAACTATGGTCAACAAATCATAAGTACTAGTCAAGTTCTACCCGTCATTTCGTGATTAATTAGACCCACCCACATGACCCTTAACTAAGGTCAACAAAGTCACGCGACTGTCCTAACTAATCGCATCATATGCGGTGTAGGAAGACATCACTTAGCTACCGTACACTGTGCCTTGACTATGGTCAACAAACACAGCACGAATACTAAGTACTCTACTTTCTAAAATGACGGAGGGTTGCGAATGGTTTTTGTGAAAACCTTAAACGCTTTGAACTTGATCTCGTTGCGGAATCAAATGGTTTTTAAATGGAATGTTTTCGAGGCTTTTCTAGTTTTGCTAAAGAGGTCACTCCCGGTGAAGGGATCGTCGGCCCTTTCCTCGTCGAATGAGGTGCGGGATATATCATATATATCACTGTGCAAAGCGGAAACTATAGAAGCGATCAAAGACAAACCGAGGGTTGTAGTATCTGCCAGTTATTGCTAAAGGAGTCACTCCCGGTGAAGGGATCTCGGTCCTTTCCTCATCGAATAAGGTGCAGGATATTCTATAATGAACACCGCGATGCAAAGCAAGAACTGTAGCTACCTGTTTTTATTTTGAAATTCGATTCCACAACATCAATTAGGTTTATTTTCTTTCATTAATCTCATTAATGAATATCCCATCATTTAAGTCCACCTAACCATCACAGATAAATATAACGCACGCTTATGCCATCCGCATTCGCCTCGATGTCCCGTCTGCACCGTTAGGTTAGGTAACTAACGGCAGAGCGGGGCAGGGCTAGCGCGGGTGTAAAACATAAGCAACGTTTATATAATATATCATATATACTATATATAATATTTGTCACAGAACATCACATGATCACATCACAGATAAATCACAGCAGAAGAAACATATGAAATATTGGATATACTAGGACGTCCGTGTTTTCAATACGAGCCAGTATAAAACACGGATTCCACGGTCGTGATGAATAGCCAATCCCACACCCCTAGACCCCTAGGAGAGCGGCAAGCAACCCTACCAATTCTAGGGTTAGGAGACCCGAACTCGACTTCTCGAGTTGGTTTCCCACTGGACCCCAGAACCCGGTTACTTGTGCTCCCCTCCTTGGGTCTATCCTAGTGCAGAAAAGTAAATAATATACAACAACGGTGACAACTTCCGCAACCTGGAAATGCCCCAATAGAAGAATATTACATACAAGTTTTTACATGAATGAAAATGAAAAACACTCATCTCACATAAAAACCCCCGGCTATTCAAACACGACGATCCAATATAACATATCCAGCAACACATAACATCACATGTCATCAACGTAAGTAAATATGCGCATCCCAATTGTCGTTGACATATAGCAACGAAACCGGCGATATCACATATTACACTTACGGTCACAGAAAATAAAGTGTAAAACTACAACAATTGGAATCCGCAACCACCTCAGACATCGCATGCCTGACCAAATGAATTCTTTAGACATCGCATGCCTAACAATTATAAACCCCGCATTTTAATCTCATTATCGAAAACACTTTTCAATATCAAGTCGGGAAATTCAACAGGATTCCCGACATTCTGATCGAATGCTCGTCGCAAACTTTAGTAGACGGCCGCACCCCCGAAGCCGTCGACGAAGTGCACCAAGGCGGAACACCGCTACCGCGAGCACCCAAACGGATGCTTTCGGCGACGGGGTTCTCCTACAGTCACTTGGTCGGGGCTATGGAGTGAAGCTGTCTATTAAGTTTACCCGGCGAGTATCCGCGTACACTACGTGATTGCGACGGACTTTTGATCACATCAAAATTCCGTGGCAACCGATCAAGTGAGACTAAAGTGCTATGTTTATAACATTCATTCAGTTATCACAAAACTTTTGTGAATTCCAATTGTTGTATCGCATTCCGGATAAACAGAAAATGTTAAACTTTCCGATTGAACATTCGAACACCCAAGTTTTCCCGAAACAGCTCAACACATGAAATAAGTCTAACAACATTCAGTTCGTGCCTCAGTACCAACGGTCCAGCCGTAGAAGGGTCAAGCCAACGCCTCACATGTGGCACGCCGTACTGCTCCAAACCCGAAGGTTCAAAGGGCAGTTCAAGACGGTCACATAATCGAGTTAAGGTTTGTTGTCTTCTAGAGGGTCCATCGCGTTACTTGCACTACTTAGAACATCGTTAAACTATGGAAAAATCCAACAATTGGAAATTTCCCGGCAGGGGAAAAAGTGGGTATTTATATTCGGTCGAACTTTTTAACATATTCTAAAAATTCCCGGAAAAGCACACCGACAAAAATTAGACAGTCCGATCGAATACACCGAGTCCCCAATACAACCCAGAAAATAAAACTCTGGAATAAATATTAAAATATTCCCAGGAAAACGAGCACTAAAAACTAGGAGTTACTGTGAAAAGATAAACAGATGATGGGACAACTTGGCCGCGGAACCGCCGCACAAGCCATGCTTGTGCCGCGGTTCCGCCGCACTCTTGAGGAATCATGCTCTCGAATTTCACAGTAAGTCTTAGGATTACCTGATGATTTTTCTGCATATTTTTAATTTCGAAAAAACCACGATTTCAGAAAAAGTCCAGAGAGCAATATTAGGGTTTGGGTTTTGGTTCGATCGGAGTTCTAATTCCGTCTGGACTTCGCCTAAGGCTCTAGCTAGGCTTTGATACCACAGTAGGGTTCCTAGGCACTCTAATGGACTCTTACAAGTGATCAAACATGCAAATTTCTAAAAAATACGGTGCCGAGAAACCCTAGAACGGATCGTTAACTAGATATATATAGGCGAAGCGAGTAAGTAAACGGAAATATAGCTAAAGGGAAGGGGCTACAACCTTTGTAGATCCGGTCCACCACTTCCTAAGCTCCGCGATGATCTCCCTCCGCTGTCCAAATCGAACCCTTGACTCTAGCATTGGCATCATCGAAGAATGGGCGGGCTTGATCGTCGGTTCGATGCCGAAGATGATCTACGTCGAGGCATCACAAGAACAAGCTCCAACTTCACCAAGCTTTGAAAACTTGTGAAGTAAACATCCTATACAACTTGGCAAGAGGTAGAGAATGAAGAAATAGGAAGTGGGTAGACTTTAGAATTGGATTTCTCACTTGATTTCACTAGTTGCCATTGATGGTCACTAGTTTTCTTCATGGAAGAAGAAGATGAAGAAGAAGAAGAAGATATGATAAGTTAATTTAAAATAGATAAAAATATGAATACTTATCATAATCTTACCCTTGGTTAAGTGTAGAGAATCAACTAGGGTTAGTGAATGGTTAGGTTTTGTAGATGAAGACAAAATGGTCAAAGCTTCTTGAAGCTTCAAAGAAAGCAACAAAACAATCAACCATTTTATTTTCATTCCAAATGAAGAATGAATAAATAAAGAAATAGTTAATAAATACAAAACCCTAACCATTACACAACCATGGTTTAATCATACACTTAACTAAGTATGCATGTATCATCAAACATGATACAATCATGTGCACAAAAATATATCATATATATAACTTGCACAATTCAAGTGAGAAAATCCATTTAAAGTGAACCAATACTAGTTAATGCAAAGTAATATATCAAATATATAAGTATACATTAAATCATTAAATCAACACTTGATTCAATGATCCGGTCATATCGCATATAACCGGCTAGTATCCAAAGTATCGGCTTACCGAATCAATCCTTGATTCGATAACTAGGTTACATCGCATACAACCATTCGACACATTTATCGCGAGAATGAAATACGGTATCACATACACGCATTATTCTCGGTCCCGCACATATCTCATATGCGCTCCTATTTCGTTTCGCTTGAGCCAGGAAACCTCTGTGTAGGACTCTAAAGACTCGTCAATACGCCGGCAGCAGGTGATGATCATATCAAACACCCACAAGCCGCAAGCGGTCTGCTAAACGTAACGGCCACCCGGGTATTGAGCGATCAGAAGATCGACGAGCAAGCCTGCTCACACTCCTGTGAATCCAACCAGTAATACTTACCGTACAGTCCGGTCTGTTCGTCTGATATGCCGCATATCTCGCCTAGGGGTGGTAAACGTCAGACCCTAGTAGCTCGATAAGTCATGCCGACTTGAGGTCCATAACATTCGTGAAACTACTGGTAACTCTTACCAGTACATCACAGCAACCCTGGCCAGGGATTTCCTGTTATGGCCAGTCGAGCATAGCACAACATCAACCCCCAATACCGGGAGAGACGAATCCCCTCCATCGCTCATTGCCTCCATGTGAATCGGGACTGTACCCAAAAACCACCTGTTTGCACGACTCAGTAGAGCCGTGGTAGGGTGGAAATCAAAGCACAGTGGGAGACACACAAGACTCTATGACGATCTCGGGTCAACAGACTAAGCTGTACCAGTGTCATCAGAGAACTGCCATCTGACGTGAGGTATAATACCATCTGGGAGTTCTCGGCGAGTCCGTTCAGTGTACCCAGTCTCTACTGAGCACCCGTATACCATCTCTGATGTCAAACACCGATGGATATGGGATCATCCATCGCCCATCGCATGGGTCGAGAAGATATACGCTAGTCTACTCTGGAATATCGATGCCCCGTCTCGATATTCCCACGACTGGGAACAATGAAGGATGTACTCATTGACTACCCAGGCCCCACTAGTATGATCTGCATCATAGTCCTGGAAGTCGAGTACACATCCTAAGGGCTTTATCAACATGTAATCAGAGAGACAGAAGGTATACACGTTAAGATAAAGAGCAACCAGATAGCGTACTATCATGTCAAGCAAGAAAGTCCTCCCTATATATGTCCCAGCATCCACTACAATATACATCCAATGTACAGTAATGGCCTCTAGGGCATACATATAACTAACAATCTCCCACTTGCACTAGGGCCATCTGTAGCAGTGGTTGTAGTATCTAATACTCAACCATCCCATAAAGTCTCTCTTTGGGAAAAGGCCTTCGTGAGTGGATCCGCCGTGTTGTCCTCTGAGTCTACTCTCCTAACCTCGATCATCCTGGAGATCAACTATCTCCATGATCAGGTGATGCTGCCTCAGAATATGTCTGGGTCACTAATGGGACCAGGGTTCCAGGGTCGAAGCCACACTTCCATTGTCACACAATGGTAGGAACCAAGTTCATCCTATGAACCTATATACACCCAAACTGCCTCTTTGGTAGTATCTTTAATAGCGATGTTACCAGCCTTTATCGTCCAGTTTGCCACGGTATCTAGCTTGGAACTTTTCCAACATACCGTCCCATTACTAAGGGTAAAGACAATGCCTGTGACTGACATTCAGTCGTCTTTATCACTCTGGAACCCTTCCAGTGATTCTCCCCAGGATCGATTGATACCATCTCACTACAACTAGTGAGTATCCTAACATCCAATTAGATCTATCTCATAGATCCAAAGCCTAGGATTTAGTAGGTATCACTTTGATCCTATATGGAAAATCATTGTGATAAGCGGAGATTGATCGAGCGTAGTATAGGAAATTCCTTCCCTAACAAGAGTATGTCATCCACGTACTCTACGAGAATCGTCACCATACTCCCTACTACCTTTTTGTTTATACAAGATTCATCTACCATTTTGATGATGTCAACTTCTTTGACTAATCCATCAAAACAGATGTTCCAACTCCGCGATGCCTGCTTTATCTTATAAAGCATCTTGCACACGTTTCCGCTGCTCCCACTGTCTATGAGGCCCTCTGGCTGTGTTCTTATAGACGTTCTCTTCTAAATCATTATTTAGAAAAGTAGTCATGGCACCCAACCACCAGATATCGTATTCATGGTATGTAGCCGTGGCAAGTAGGATCTGGATGGACTTAAGCATAGTCCCTAGAAAAGGTTTCATCATTATCCACACCTGGTTGATGACTAAAACCTTTAACAAGTCTAGCTTTAAAAGTCTCAACTTTTCCATGTACACCAAGTAATCTTCTCAAGATATACTTGCTCCTGATGGGGATTTAACCCTTCAGATATAGCAACCAAAGTCCATACTTTGTTGGTGTATAAGGATTCCATCTCAGATCACTAAGCATCCAGCCATTCTTACAGAGTCCCTACTCTCGATGGCCTGCTCGAAATTGGTTGGGTCATCATCTCATGATGCAATCCTCGCTCCCACTGTCATCGAGAAACCGAGGTATCTCTCAGGCAGGTGAGGAACCCTACCAGATCGGCGGAGAGGCTGAGGTTCATCGGGGACTATAGAATCCTTTGGTTCTGTCAAATCTTCAGCTGTAGTTTCGTATAGCTGGAACCTTTCCAGTTCTACAGAACTGACCTTGCCTCGATCTTGTCCGGATTTTGCTTTTGACATAGGCCGGACAATCCCAAATCTTAACTTGCTTAAGAGATAGGATCTTCCCACACCATATCTTATATGGAGTGGTAGGCACTGATTTGATTCGAACCTAATTCAATAGGTATGCAGCTTCTCAAGCGCATAACATCCAAAAGGAAATAGGTAACTCAGTAATACTCATCATAGAGCATACGATATCTAATATTGTGTGATTGCTCCGTCCCGATACACCGTTGTGCTGTGGTGTATTCAGAGGAGTAATACTGAGAGAGAATCTCATTTTCCTTTAGAATAATCCAGGAATGCCATACACAAGTATTCTCCTCCTTGATCACATCAAAAGACATAATACTTTTACCCGTTTGTTGGTTCTCTACTTCTAACTTATATTCTGTGAATATCTCAAAAGGTTCGGACTTATGTTTCAACAGGAACATACGACTGAATCTTGAGAGATTATCAGAGAATATAATGAAGTATAAAGAACCAGTCCTGGCATGTGCAGACAGGAGACCTTACATACATCATCATGTATCAGTCCCAAGAGTTTACTAACTCTTCCTCTGTTTCCAGTAAACAGAGCTGGTGTCATTATATCTTTGTGACATGACTGGAGAGTTTCACAAGATGTAAATTCAAACTGATTTAAATATGCATCTAAATGTAACTTCAGCTAGTCGGGTCGCATTGATATGACCTAGTCTACAAAACCTCAAGAAGAATTCGTTCATTTCTGAACTCTTCCTCTTGTGTGTGTTCTGAATACTAAGAACTGTAGTTTGATTTAGAACGTCAATGCTTTTAGATAACGTGCCTGAACCGATCAACTTTTGATATAGGAAATGTTCAAAACATTATCCATCAATACAAAATTATATCCTTTCTTTACTAATAAAGAGACTGATATGATTTTGTATATCAGGTTCGGTATCTAATAGCATTTGTTCAGAATCAATGTATTCGTAATACAGGGTGACAGTGACCAACAGACTTGGCTGCAACACTTGCCCCATTTTCTGCCTCATGAAACTTATCACCCGTTCTCAGTTTTTCTACCTTTTTGTAGCCCTATGTAACAGATTACATATCTGAGATCCTGATCCGGTATCATATACCCAGGATGCAGAGGATACTGAGAAACAGTTCTTTGTAATGAACACACCCGAAGGAGATGCATCATATGCACTGTCTTCGTTTGGGCGGCATAGGAATTCTGGTATTCCTCAATTTCCTGCTCTGTCTTATAACAATTATAAGTTGGAGCGGGACCAACGTTCCCCAGCTCAGTATAACAAGCGGGTTCGGTCAATATCCGTATTATTATCTTGATTAAGGCGTGATATGGTCGCTACCAGGAGAGAGAGAGAAGAAAACACTCTGCGTGCGCTCTTGCAAGATTAGATTGGTTATATATTTTATCTAATCAGGATGGCTCCCACTGTTTTTATCAAATCTTCCTTCAAACCTTAAAAGGAAAGACTAGCCGGGATTAATTACACTCTACAAGTTCGCCAATCTTTCAGCCAAGCCAGTGTCGGTACTTTGAGGGAGGTTCCCCGTGCTTTCGCACGGACCTAATTACAGTAAACCTCGTTTTCCCAGAGGCGTAACCCCGTTGACACCTTTCTAGACACCTACTTGATCGGCTAATTGCAAAGTGCAAAACTCTCCCAGGAGTAACAATTACTCGCAGTGGGTATCGGGATCCAACTATCACATAGAAGGTATGCATTCTCATTGCAAATTTCAACACTTGAAACTCCCGATAAAGGTTTTTACCCTTAGCACCTATGACCTTAACTATGGTCAACAAATCATAAGTACTAGTCAAGTTCTACCCGTCATTTCGTGATTAATTAGACCCACCCACATGACCCTTAACTAAGGTCAACAAAGTCACGCGACTGTCCTAACTAATCGCATCATATGCGGTGTAGGAAGACATCACTTAGCTACCGTACACTGTGCCTTGACTATGGTCAACAAACACAGCACGAATACTAAGTACTCTACTTTCTAAAATGACGGAGGGTTGCGAATGGTTTTTGTGAAAACCTTAAACGCTTTGAACTTGATCTCGTTGCGGAATCAAATGGTTTTTAAATGGAATGTTTTCGAGGCTTTTCTAGTTTTGCTAAAGAGGTCACTCCCGGTGAAGGGATCGTCGGCCCTTTCCTCGTCGAATGAGGTGCGGGATATATCATATATATCACTGTGCAAAGCGGAAACTATAGAAGCGATCAAAGACAAACCGAGGGTTGTAGTATCTGCCAGTTATTGCTAAAGGAGTCACTCCCGGTGAAGGGATCTCGGTCCTTTCCTCATCGAATAAGGTGCAGGATGTTCTATAATGAACACCGCGATGCAAAGCAAGAACTGTAGCTACCTGTTTTTATTTTGAAATTCGATTCCACAACATCAATTAGGTTTATTTTCTTTCATTAATCTCATTAATGAATATCCCATCATTTAAGTCCACCTAACCATCACAGATAAATATAACGCACGCTTATGCCATCCGCATTCGCCTCGATGTCCCGTCTGCACCGTTAGGTTAGGTAACTAACGGCAGAGCGGGGCAGGGCTAGCGCGGGTGTAAAACATAAGCAACGTTTATATAATATATCATATATACTATATATAATATTTGTCACAGAACATCACATGATCACATCACAGATAAATCACAGCAAAAGAAACATATGAAATATTGGATATACTAGGACGTCCGTGTTTTCAATACGAGCCAGTATAAAACACGGATTCCACGGTCGTGATGAATAGCCAATCCCACACCCCTAGACCCCTAGGAGAGCGGCAAGCAACCCTACCAATTCTAGGGTTAGGAGACCCGAACTCGACTTCTCGAGTTGGTTTCCCACTGGACCCCAGAACCCGGTTACTTGTGCTCCCCTCCTTGGGTCTATCCTAGTGCAGAAAAGTAAATAATATACAACAACGGTGACAACTTCCGCAACCTGGAAGTGCCCCAATAGAAGAATATTACATACAAGTTTTTACATGAATGAAAATGAAAAACACTCATCTCACATAAAAACCCCCGGCTATTCAAACACGACGATCCAATATAACATATCCAGCAACACATAACATCACATGTCATCAACGTAAGTAAATATGCGCATCCCAATTGTCGTTGACATATAGCAACGAAACCGGCGATATCACATATTACACTTACGGTCACAGAAAATAAAGTGTAAAACTACAACAATTGGAATCCGCAACCACCTCAGACATCGCATGCCTGACCAAATGAATTCTTTAGACATCGCATGCCTAACAATTATAAACCCCGCATTTTAATCTCATTATCGAAAACACTTTTCAATATCAAGTCGGGAAATTCAACAGGATTCCCGACATTCTGATCGAATGCTCGTCGCAAACTTTAGTAGACGGCCGCACCCCCGAAGCCGTCGACGAAGTGCACCAAGGCGGAACACCGCTACCGCGAGCACCCAAACGGATGCTTTCGGCGACGGGGTTCTCCTACAGTCACTTGGTCGGGGCTATGGAGTGAAGCTGTCTATTAAGTTTACCCGGCGAGTATCCGCGTACACTACGTGATTGCGACGGACTTTTGATCACATCAAAATTCCGTGGCAACCGATCAAGTGAGACTAAAGTGCTATGTTTATAACATTCATTCAGTTATCACAAAACTTTTGTGAATTCCAATTGTTGTATCGCATTCCGGATAAACAGAAAATGTTAAACTTTCCGATTGAACATTCGAACACCCAAGTTTTCCCGAAACAGCTCAACACATGAAATAAGTCTAACAACATTCAGTTCGTGCCTCAGTACCAACGGTCCAGCCGTAGAAGGGTCAAGCCAACGCCTCACATGTGGCACGCCGTACTGCTCCAAACCCGAAGGTTCAAAGGGCAGTTCAAGACGGTCACATAATCGAGTTAAGGTTTGTTGTCTTCTAGAGGGTCCATCGCGTTACTTGCACTACTTAGAACATCGTTAAACTATGGAAAAATCCAACAATTGGAAATTTCCCGGCAGGGGAAAAAGTGGGTATTTATATTCGGTCGAACTTTTTAACATATTCTAAAAATTCCCGGAAAAGCACACCGACAAAAATTAGACAGTCCGATCGAATACACCGAGTCCCCAATACAACCCAGAAAATAAAACTCTGGAATAAATATTAAAATATTCCCAGGAAAACGAGCACTAAAAACTAGGAGTTACTGTGAAAAGATAAACAGATGATGGGACAACTTGGCCGCGGAACCGCCGCACAAGCCATGCTTGTGCCGCGGTTCCGCCGCACTCTTGAGGAATCATGCTCTCGAATTTCACAGTAAGTCTTAGGATTACCTGATGATTTTTCTGCATATTTTTAATTTCGAAAAAACCACGATTTCAGAAAAAGTCCAGAGAGCAATATTAGGGTTTGGGTTTTGGTTCGATCGGAGTTCTAATTCCGTCTGGACTTCGCCTAAGGCTCTAGCTAGGCTTTGATACCACAGTAGGGTTCCTAGGCACTCTAATGGACTCTTACAAGTGATCAAACATGCAAATTTCTAAAAAATACGGTGCCGAGAAACCCTAGAACGGATCGTTAACTAGATATATATAGGCGAAGCGAGTAAGTAAACGGAAATATAGCTAAAGGGAAGGGGCTACAACCTTTGTAGATCCGGTCCACCACTTCCTAAGCTCCGCGATGATCTCCCTCCGCTGTCCAAATCGAACCCTTGACTCTAGCATTGGCATCATCGAAGAATGGGCGGGCTTGATCGTCGGTTCGATGCCGAAGATGATCTACGTCGAGGCATCACAAGAACAAGCTCCAACTTCACCAAGCTTTGAAAACTTGTGAAGTAAACATCCTATACAACTTGGCAAGAGGTAGAGAATGAAGAAATAGGAAGTGGGTAGACTTTAGAATTGGATTTCTCACTTGATTTCACTAGTTGCCATTGATGGTCACTAGTTTTCTTCATGGAAGAAGAAGATGAAGAAGAAGAAGAAGATATGATAAGTTAATTTAAAATAGATAAAAATATGAATACTTATCATAATCTTACCCTTGGTTAAGTGTAGAGAATCAACTAGGGTTAGTGAATGGTTAGGTTTTGTAGATGAAGACAAAATGGTCAAAGCTTCTTGAAGCTTCAAAGAAAGCAACAAAACAATCAACCATTTTATTTTCATTCCAAATGAAGAATGAATAAATAAAGAAATAGTTAATAAATACAAAACCCTAACCATTACACAACCATGGTTTAATCATACACTTAACTAAGTATGCATGTATCATCAAACATGATACAATCATGTGCACAAAAATATATCATATATATAACTTGCACAATTCAAGTGAGAAAATCCATTTAAAGTGAACCAATACTAGTTAATGCAAAGTAATATATCAAATATATAAGTATACATTAAATCATTAAATCAACACTTGATTCAATGATCCGGTCATATCGCATATAACCGGCTAGTATCCAAAGTATCGGCTTACCGAATCAATCCTTGATTCGATAACTAGGTTACATCGCATACAACCATTCGACACATTTATCGCGAGAATGAAATACGGTATCACATACACGCATTATTCTCGGTCCCGCACATATCTCATATGCGCTCCTATTTCGTTTCGCTTGAGCCAGGAAACCTCTGTGTAGGACTCTAAAGACTCGTCAATACGCCGGCAGCAGGTGATGATCATATCAAACACCCACAAGCCGCAAGCGGTCTGCTAAACGTAACGGCCACCCGGGTATTGAGCGATCAGAAGATCGACGAGCAAGCCTGCTCACACTCCTGTGAATCCAACCAGTAATACTTACCGTACAGTCCGGTCTGTTCGTCTGATATGCCGCATATCTCGCCTAGGGGTGGTAAACGTCAGACCCTAGTAGCTCGATAAGTCATGCCGACTTGAGGTCCATAACATTCGTGAAACTACTGGTAACTCTTACCAGTACATCACAGCAACCCTGGCCAGGGATTTCCTGTTATGGCCAGTCGAGCATAGCACAACATCAACCCCCAATACCGGGAGAGACGAATCCCCTCCATCGCTCATTGCCTCCATGTGAATCGGGACTGTACCCAAAAACCACCTGTTTGCACGACTCAGTAGAGCCGTGGTAGGGTGGAAATCAAAGCACAGTGGGAGACACACAAGACTCTATGACGATCTCGGGTCAACAGACTAAGCTGTACCAGTGTCATCAGAGAACTGCCATCTGACGTGAGGTATAATACCATCTGGGAGTTCTCGGCGAGTCCGTTCAGTGTACCCAGTCTCTACTGAGCACCCGTATACCATCTCTGATGTCAAACACCGATGGATATGGGATCATCCATCGCCCATCGCATGGGTCGAGAAGATATACGCTAGTCTACTCTGGAATATCGATGCCCCGTCTCGATATTCCCACGACTGGGAACAATGAAGGATGTACTCATTGACTACCCAGGCCCCACTAGTATGATCTGCATCATAGTCCTGGAAGTCGAGTACACATCCTAAGGGCTTTATCAACATGTAATCAGAGAGACAGAAGGTATACACGTTAAGATAAAGAGCAACCAGATAGCGTACTATCATGTCAAGCAAGAAAGTCCTCCCTATATATGTCCCAGCATCCACTACAATATACATCCAATGTACAGTAATGGCCTCTAGGGCATACATATAACTAACAATCTCCCACTTGCACTAGGGCCATCTGTAGCAGTGGTTGTAGTATCTAATACTCAACCATCCCATAAAGTCTCTCTTTGGGAAAAGGCCTTCGTGAGTGGATCCGCCGTGTTGTCCTCTGAGTCTACTCTCCTAACCTCGATCATCCTGGAGATCAACTATCTCCATGATCAGGTGATGCTGCCTCAGAATATGTCTGGGTCACTAATGGGACCAGGGTTCCAGGGTCGAAGCCACACTTCCATTGTCACACAATGGTAGGAACCAAGTTCATCCTATGAACCTATATACACCCAAACTGCCTCTTTGGTAGTATCTTTAATAGCGATGTTACCAGCCTTTATCGTCCAGTTTGCCACGGTATCTAGCTTGGAACTTTTCCAACATACCGTCCCATTACTAAGGGTAAAGACAATGCCTGTGACTGACATTCAGTCGTCTTTATCACTCTGGAACCCTTCCAGTGATTCTCCCCAGGATCGATTGATACCATCTCACTACAACTAGTGAGTATCCTAACATCCAATTAGATCTATCTCATAGATCCAAAGCCTAGGATTTAGTAGGTATCACTTTGATCCTATATGGAAAATCATTGTGATAAGCGGAGATTGATCGAGCGTAGTATAGGAAATTCCTTCCCTAACAAGAGTATGTCATCCACGTACTCTACGAGAATCGTCACCATACTCCCTACTACCTTTTTGTTTATACAAGATTCATCTACCATTTTGATGATGTCAACTTCTTTGACTAATCCATCAAAACAGATGTTCCAACTCCGCGATGCCTGCTTTATCTTATAAAGCATCTTGCACACGTTTCCGCTGCTCCCACTGTCTATGAGGCCCTCTGGCTGTGTTCTTATAGACGTTCTCTTCTAAATCATTATTTAGAAAAGTAGTCATGGCACCCAACCACCAGATATCGTATTCATGGTATGTAGCCGTGGCAAGTAGGATCTGGATGGACTTAAGCATAGTCCCTAGAAAAGGTTTCATCATTATCCACACCTGGTTGATGACTAAAACCTTTAACAAGTCTAGCTTTAAAAGTCTCAACTTTTCCATGTACACCAAGTAATCTTCTCAAGATATACTTGCTCCTGATGGGGATTTAACCCTTCAGATATAGTGTCACGCCCCGCATCCCAAAATATGGAATACGAGGTATGACTAGGCCAGCCATGCTCCTACGGTCAAGGAATCATCCTGCCGTAGTCACACTTCGGCTTCTAGCACTACATGGTAATCAGTAAATAAGCACAATATTAAAGGAATCACATCACTAATTTATTACATTGAAATTTCATTGTTCACAGATTACAGATAATAAGAACGATAACTAACCGAGTTCAATCTCACAATCTCTTTTATGGAAAGCAATAAATGAAGAAGGTACACCAAACTATATCTCCGTGAGCTCAAAGGATAGATCCGTCTCCTGTGCTGGTCTTCCCGCGGGATCTGAGCATGCATACTCAGGTCGTCAGAGCGACACAAATAATAATAATATAATAATCAAATGAAACAGGTAAATGAGGTATTACGGGTATGAGAATAATGCGAGTAAACACTATGTCACAATATGATGCAGAATATGTTATGTGTCCCTATCGGTCTCTAGGTCATATTTGAAATCACATAGTGGAAGGAGGATCATGTTTAACAGGAGTCTCGTACATACCCGAGACCACGGCCCACACGCCCGGGACATAACCCTGTCAGCCGGATCGCCAGATCCTGTCCTACACGAATAAGTATCACAGTTCGAATGATCATCCTCTAAACACGGTCCCGCTAAATAAGATACTCTTTCCACTTTGATTTCCCCTTTTTCCCCAGGTTACACTATTTAAGATATTGATCTATTTGTGTACGAGTATACCAATGTCACGGTTTCATCACTGTCCACTATATCAATCACTGTCCACTGTACCAATCACTATCACGATTATTCACTTTCCATTGGTGTACTCGTCACTCCTAAATCAACACCGATCACGCACGATAATGCAATGTCCATACGCACTAACACTGTGTAAATGACAAGGGTATGATATATGTATTGTATGCTACCAATAAACACGGTATGTTATGAATTAGCATGCACGTCATGAATTTAAGTAAATTGCACAAATTAATATATTACAAATTCAGCAGAAATGATGTAGGTAAGATATATAGAACAATCAGTCAGTAATTCATCAAAATTTGTTTCAGTCCAATCGGGGTTTCGGTTTTCAAGATATAACTGTTTCAGTTTAAGTGTTCACGGCTGGAATTTCAATTTCAGAGCTGAACTTCTGTTTCGCAACACGAATTGCACCCAGTTGGGCTCAAAATTTAGCGATGACACAGTTAGATGAAATCTAGGGTTTTCGATAAAGTATTCAACGCAACAGACGGATCCTCAATCGCATCTGTACGTTGAAAGTTATATACAGTTTAATCTCAAATGTCATTCCAGAAAGTGTTCTGGACAGCTTTATGTTCTGCTCTTTTAAAATAAGTTTAAAATAACAAACTGCGATGAATCGGAATGAAACCACTTGTTTTCTTTCACTAACAGGTATATCTTATAACTACTGAAAGCTCCGTATCATGCGATTTCAGGAAACACGGGGACGCAGGACTTTAGACAGAACATACTAATCTGAAACGCTCTGGACTGCAGTCCAGAGTCGTGTTCCGATCCAATTATCTTCATGGTTTCAGAACAGAAAACATTAAAATTCTACATAGGGTTAAAATTCGTCGAGTCAGCTTCGATTTAAGCCCTCGAACGCATCTTTCCAATATGTGTATGATTTATGGTGTATTTATTCGTTTTCAGCTACGAGAGAATTCTAGTTTTAACAACATGTTTGGGGGTATCGATTTTTGTTACAAACAATCGTGTTTTCCAGCGAATTTCACACACATTATACATCATTAAAAGGGCCAACAGAAGGTAAAGGTTGCCGTCAATTTAGACAAATATTTCTATTAGTAACTAACATCGAGCACTTAGGTTTTAACATGTATAGGAAATCGGTAAGTTGTAAACTACATTATCTAGGTGGGTAACCCTATTATTATAGCATGAAGCAAGTAAATACTTGCCTGGAGAATGCCTCGGGGTCGTATGGCAACAGCGTCGTCGCGAACGCGCGGTACACGCCACGTATCGAATTCCCGCGAGCCTCGATCTTGATGTGGATCTCGCGTCGGGTTGTCCGGAGTCCTTTGCGCAGCCACTAGACGTTGATGGATGTTTGACGATCCACTGCGAGTGTATTGGGGTTGCCGACAGTCGACGGCGTCGCTCCGGCGGCGTGTACAGTGCACACACAGTGAGGACAAGTTAGAAATTTGGGTTTTTGGAGTTTTTGGAGAAGGGATAAGTTAGGCAGTGGGGCTGGATACGGTTGTGATGGTGATGATGCTGAGGAGGTGGAGGTCGTTGGGTGATTCAGATGAGGTGGGGGTTCACCGGCGTCGAAGGGGTGATGCGGCCGAGATTTGTTTAAATGGGTTTGTGTGCAGGGGATGTTTGACAGGGCTCGGTTTGAAGAATGGTGAAGTCGTGGAGGGGGAGAGTTGGTGGAGGAGACGTGAGGTGATGCAGAGGGGGAAATTGGAGGGAGTTCGTCGTCGTCGTGGTTGGAGGTGGCAGTGGGTTAAGGGAATTTGGGGCTCGGTGGAATTAGAGGAAAATGAAGAGTGAGTTGGAGACGAGGTGAGTAAGAGAGAGGGATGAGAGCGACGAGGTTGTAGTCGTGGGGGCAACGGTCGGGCGAAGGCGTGGGCGACGGCGAGGGAGGCGTGTCTCGCGCGCGCGTTACGGGGTTGCCGTTGGGGAAAAATTCAAAAGGAAGATGAACAGTGAGGGCTTTGCACGCGGGCTTGGGTTTATGGGAATGGGCCGGCATAAAAAAAAAAATTCCTTTAAAAAAATCCTCGTGGGCTGCAAGGGTTTTAAGGAGGGGACGGGCCAAAAAAAAGGGGACGGGTCTGAGGAAAATTTGATTGGCCCGGGAAAAAGTAAGGAAATAATAGAAGGTGGGCTGAAAATAATAAAAAGGGAGTTTATTTAAAAATTTAGAGTGGGCTGAAACTTAGGGTTTTAAAATATAGGGTTAGGATTTTATTGATAAATTTTGGTTTTAAATTTTGGGTTTTAGCTTTTAGGGTTTGGACTATAATTCCAAAAGAGCTGAAAAAATAGGGTTTAAACAACCAACTAAAAATATATGGAGTCAAGAATAAGTTAATCACCAGAATTCAGAAAATAGAAGATTTCATGTAAAAAGGGAACGGGGATTTACATATAGCAACCAAAGTCCATACTTTGTTGGTGTATAAGGATTCCATCTCAGATCACTAAGCATCCAGCCATTCTTACAGAATCCCTACTCTCGATGGCCTGCTCGAAATTGGTTGGGTCATCATCTCATGATGCAATCCTCGCTCCCACTGTCATCGAGAAACCGAGGTATCTCTCAGGCAGGTGAGGAACCCTACCAGATCGGCGGAGAGGCTGAGGTTCATCGGGGACTATAGAATCCTTTGGTTCTGTCAAATCTTCAGCTGTAGTTTCGTATAGCTGGAACCTTTCCAGTTCTACAGAACTGACCTTGCCTCGATCTTGTCCGGATTTTGCTTTTGACATAGGCCGGACAATCCCAAATCTTAACTTGCTTAAGAGATAGGATCTTCCCACACCATATCTTATATGGAGTGGTAGGCACTGATTTGATTCGAACCTAATTCAATAGGTATGCAGCTTCTCAAGCGCATAACATCCAAAAGGAAATAGGTAACTCAGTAATACTCATCATAGAGCATACGATATCTAATATTGTGTGATTGCTCCGTCCCGATACACCGTTGTGCTGTGGTGTATTCAGAGGAGTAATACTGAGAGAGAATCTCATTTTTCTTTAGAATAATCCAGGAATGCCATACACAAGTATTCTCCTCCTTGATCACATCAAAAGACATAATACTTTTACCCGTTTGTTGGTTCTCTACTTCTAACTTATATTCTGTGAATATCTCAAAAGGTTCGGACTTATGTTTCAACAGGAACATACGACTGAATCTTGAGAGATTATCAGAGAATATAATGAAGTATAAAGAACCAGTCCTGGCATGTGCAGACAGGAGACCTTACATACATCATCATGTATCAGTCCCAAGAGTTTACTAACTCTTCCTCTGTTTCCAGTAAACAGAGCTGGTGTCATTATATCTTTGTGACATGACTGGAGAGTTTCACAAGATGTAAATTCAAACTGATTTAAATATGCATCTAAATGTAACTTCAGCTAGTCGGGTCGCATTGATATGACCTAGTCTACAAAACCTCAAGAAGAATTCGTTCATTTCTGAACTCTTCCTCTTGTGTGTGTTCTGAATACTAAGAACTGTAGTTTGATTTAGAACGTCAATGCTTTTAGATAACGTGCCTGAACCGATCAACTTTTGATATAGGAAATGTTCAAAACATTATCCATCAATACAAAATTATATCCTTTCTTTACTAATAAAGAGACTGATATGATTTTGTATATCAGGTTCGGTATCTAATAGCATTTGTTCAGAATCAATGTATTCGTAATACAGGGTGACAGTGACCAACAGACTTGGCTGCAACACTTGCCCCATTTTCTGCCTCATGAAACTTATCACCCGTTCTCAGTTTTTCTACCTTTTTGTAGCCCTATGTAACAGATTACATATCTGAGATCCTGATCCGGTATCATATACCCAGGATGCAGAGGATACTGAGAAACAATTCTTTGTAATGAACACACCCGAAGGAGATGCATCATATGCACTGTCTTCGTTTGGGCGGCATAGGAATTCTGGTATTCCTCAATTTCCTGCTCTGTCTTATAACAATTATAAGTTGGAGCGGGACCAACGTTCCCCAGCTCAGTATAACAAGCGGGTTCGGTCAATATCCGTATTATTATCTTGATTAAGGCGTGATATGGTCGCTACCAGGAGAGAGAGAGAAGAAAACACTCTGCGTGCGCTCTTGCAAGATTAGATTGGTTATATATTTTATCTAATCAGGATGGCTCCCACTGTTTTTATCAAATCTTCCTTCAAACCTTAAAAGGAAAGACTAGCCGGGATTAATTACACTCTACAAGTTCGCCAATCTTTCAGCCAAGCCAGTGTCGGTACTTTGAGGGAGGTTCCCCGTGCTTTCGCACGGACCTAATTACAGTAAACCTCGTTTTCCCAGAGGCGTAACCCCGTTGACACCTTTCTAGACACCTACTTGATCGGCTAATTGCAAAGTGCAAAACTCTCCCAGGAGTAACAATTACTCGCAGTGGGTATCGGGATCCAACTATCACATAGAAGGTATGCATTCTCATTGCAAATTTCAACACTTGAAACTCCCGATAAAGGTTTTTACCCTTAGCACCTATGACCTTAACTATGGTCAACAAATCATAAGTACTAGTCAAGTTCTACCCGTCATTTCGTGATTAATTAGACCCACCCACATGACCCTTAACTAAGGTCAACAAAGTCACGCGACTGTCCTAACTAATCGCATCATATGCGGTGTAGGAAGACATCACTTAGCTACCGTACACTGTGCCTTGACTATGGTCAACAAACACAGCACGAATACTAAGTACTCTACTTTCTAAAATGACGGAGGGTTGCGAATGGTTTTTGTGAAAACCTTAAACGCTTTGAACTTGATCTCGTTGCGGAATCAAATGGTTTTTAAATGGAATGTTTTCGAGGCTTTTCTAGTTTTGCTAAAGAGGTCACTCCCGGTGAAGGGATCGTCGGCCCTTTCCTCGTCGAATGAGGTGCGGGATATATCATATATATCACTGTGCAAAGCGGAAACTATAGAAGCGATCAAAGACAAACCGAGGGTTGTAGTATCTGCCAGTTATTGCTAAAGGAGTCACTCCCGGTGAAGGGATCTCGGTCCTTTCCTCATCGAATAAGGTGCAGGATGTTCTATAATGAACACCGCGATGCAAAGCAAGAACTGTAGCTACCTGTTTTTATTTTGAAATTCGATTCCACAACATCAATTAGGTTTATTTTCTTTCATTAATCTCATTAATGAATATCCCATCATTTAAGTCCACCTAACCATCACAGATAAATATAACGCACGCTTATACCATCCGCATTCGCCTCGATGTCCCGTCTGCACCGTTAGGTTAGGTAACTAACGGCAGAGCGGGGCAGGGCTAGCGCGGGTGTAAAACATAAGCAACGTTTATATAATATATCATATATACTATATATAATATTTGTCACAGAACATCACATGATCACATCACAGATAAATCACAGCAGAAGAAACATATGAAATATTGGATATACTAGGACGTCCGTGTTTTCAATACGAGCCAGTATAAAACACGGATTCCACGGTCGTGATGAATAGCCAATCCCACACCTCTAGACCCCTAGGAGAGCGGCAAGCAACCCTACCAATTCTAGGGTTAGGAGACCCGAACTCGACTCCTCGAGTTGGTTTCCCACTGGACCCCAGAACCCAGTTACTTATGCTCCCCTCCTTGGGTCTATCCTAGTGCAGAAAAGTAAATAATATACAACAACGGTGACAACTTCCGCAACCTGGAAGTGCCCCAATAGAAGAATATTACATACAAGTTTTTACATGAATGAAAATGAAAAACACTCATCTCACATAAAAAACCCCGGCTATTCAAACACGACGATCCAATATAACATATCCAGCAACACATAACATCACATGTCATCAACGTAAGTAAATATGCGCATCCCAATTGTCGTTGACATATAGCAACGAAACCGGCGATATCACATATTACACTTACGGTCACAGAAAATAAAGTGTAAAACTACAACAATTGGAATCCGCAACCACCTCAGACATCGCATGCCTGACCAAATGAATTCTTTAGACATCGCATGCCTAACAATTATAAACCCCGCATTTTAATCTCATTATCGAAAACACTTTTCAATATCAAGTCGGGAAATTCAACAGGATTCCCGACATTCTGATCGAATGCTCGTCGCAAACTTTAGTAGACGGCCGCACCCCCGAAGCCGTCGACGAAGTGCACCAAGGCGGAACACCGCTACCGCGAGCACCCAAACGGATGCTTTCGGCGACGGGGTTCTCCTACAGTCACTTGGTCGGGGCTATGGAGTGAAGCTGTCTATTAAGTTTACCCGGCGAGTATCCGCGTACACTACGTGATTGCGACGGACTTTTGATCACATCAAAATTCCGTGGCAACCGATCAAGTGAGACTAAAGTGCTATGTTTATAACATTCATTCAGTTATCACAAAACTTTTGTGAATTCCAATTGTTGTATCGCATTCCGGATAAACAGAAAATGTTAAACTTTCCGATTGAACATTCGAACACCCAAGTTTTCCCGAAACAGCTCAACACATGAAATAAGTCTAACAACATTCAGTTCGTGCCTCAGTACCAACGGTCCAGCCGTAGAAGGGTCAAGCCAACGCCTCACATGTGGCACGCCGTACTGCTCCAAACCCGAAGGTTCAAAGGGCAGTTCAAGACGGTCACATAATCGAGTTAAGGTTTGTTGTCTTCTAGAGGGTCCATCGCGTTACTTGCACTACTTAGAACATCGTTAAACTATGGAAAAATCCAACAATTGGAAATTTCCCGGCAGGGGAAAAAGTGGGTATTTATATTCGGTCGAACTTTTTAACATATTCTAAAAATTCCCGGAAAAGCACACCGACAAAAATTAGACAGTCCGATCGAATACACCGAGTCCCCAATACAACCCAGAAAATAAAACTCTGGAATAAATATTAAAATATTCCCAGGAAAACGAGCACTAAAAACTAGGAGTTACTGTGAAAAGATAAACAGATGATGGGACAACTTGGCCGCGGAACCGCCGCACAAGCCATGCTTGTGCCGCGGTTCCGCCGCACTCTTGAGGAATCATGCTCTCGAATTTCACAGTAAGTCTTAGGATTACCTAATGATTTTTCTGCATATTTTTAATTTCGAAAAAACCACGATTTCAGAAAAAGTCCAGAGAGCAATATTAGGGTTTGGGTTTTGGTTCGATCGGAGTTCTAATTCCGTCTGGACTTCGCCTAAGGCTCTAGCTAGGCTTTGATACCACAGTAGGGTTCCTAGGCACTCTAATGGACTCTTACAAGTGATCAAACATGCAAATTTCTAAAAAATACGGTGCCGAGAAACCCTAGAACGGATCGTTAACTAGATATATATAGGCGAAGCGAGTAAGTAAACGGAAATATAGCTAAAGGGAAGGGGCTACAACCTTTGTAGATCCGGTCCACCACTTCCTAAGCTCCGCGATGATCTCCCTCCGCTGTCCAAATCGAACCCTTGACTCTAGCATTGGCATCATCGAAGAATGGGCGGGCTTGATCGTCGGTTCGATGCCGAAGATGATCTACGTCGAGACATCACAAGAACAAGCTCCAACTTCACCAAGCTTTGAAAACTTGTGAAGTAAACATCCTATACAACTTGGCAAGAGGTAGAGAATGAAGAAATAGGAAGTGGGTAGACTTTAGAATTGGATTTCTCACTTGATTTCACTAGTTGCCATTGATGGTCACTAGCTTTCTTCATGGAAGAAGAAGATGAAGAAGAAGAAGAAGAAGAAGATATGATAAGTTAATTTAAAATAGATAAAAATATGAATACTTATCATAATCTTACCCTTGGTTAAGTGTAGAGAATCAACTAGGGTTAGTGAATGGTTAGGTTTTGTAGATGAAGACAAAATGGTCAAAGCTTCTTGAAGCTTCAAAGAAAGCAACAAAACAATCAACCATTTTATTTTCATTCCAAATGAAGAATGAATAAATAAAGAAATAGTTAATAAATACAAAACCCTAACCATTACACAACCATGGTTTAATCATACACTTAACTAAGTATGCATGTATCATCAAACATGATACAATCATGTGCACAAAAATATATCATATATATAACTTGCACAATTCAAGTGAGAAAATCCATTTAAAGTGAACCAATACTAGTTAATGCAAAGTAATATATCAAATATATAATTATACATTAAATCATTAAATCAACACTTGATTCAATGATCCGGTCATATCGCATATAACCGGCTAGTATCCAATGTATCGGCTTACCGAATCAATCATTGATTCGATAACTAGGTTATATCGCATACAACCATTCGACACATTTATCGCGAGAATGAAATACGGTATCACATACACGCATTATTCTCGGTCCCGCACATATCTCATATGCGCTCCTATTTCGTTTCGCTTGAGCCAGGAAACCTCTGTGTAGGACTCTAAAGACTCGTCAATACGCCGGCAGCAGGTGATGATCATATCAAACACCCACAAGCCGCAAGCGGTCTGCTAAACGTAACGGCCACCCGGGTATTGAGCGATCAGAAGATCGACGAGCAAGCCTGCTCACACTCCTGTGAATCCAACCAGTAATACTTACCGTACAGTCCGGTCTGTTCGTCTGATATGCCGCATATCTCGCCTAGGGGTGGTAAACGTCAGACCCCAGTAGCTCGATAAGTCATGCCGACTTGAGGTCCATAACATTCGTGAAACTACTGGTAACTCTTACCAGTACATCACAGCAACCCTGGCCAGGGATTTCCTGTTATGGCCAGTCGAGCATAGCACAACATCAACCCCCAATACTGGGAGAGACGAATCCCCTCCATCGCTCATTGCCTCCATGTGAATCGGGACTGTACCCAAAAACCACATGTTTGCACGACTCAGTAGAGCCGTGGTAGGGTGGAAATCAAAGCACAGTGGGAGACACACAAGACTCTATGACGATCTCGGGTCAACAGACTAAGCTGTACCAGTGTCACCAGAGAACTGCCATCTGACGTGAGGTATAATACCATCTGGGAGTTCTCGGCGAGTCCGTTCAGTGTACCCAGTCTCCACTGAGCACCCGTATACCATCTCTGATGTCAAACACCGATGGATATGGGATCATCCATCGCCCATCGCATGGGTCGAGAAGATATACGCTAGTCTACTCTGGAATATCGATGCCCCGTCTCGATATTCCCACGACTGGGAACAATGAAGGATGTACTCATTGACTACCCAGGCCCCACTAGTATGATCTGCATCATAGTCCTGGAAGTCGAGTACACATCCTAAGGGCTTTATCAACATGTAATCAGAGAGACAGAAGGTATACACGTTAAGATAAAGAGCAACCAGATAGCGTACTATCATGTCAAGCAAGAAAGTCCTCCCTATATATGTCCCAGCATCCACTACAATATACATCCAATGTACAGTAATGGCCTCTAGGGCATACATATAACTAACAATCTCCCACTTGCACTAGGGCCATCTGTAGCAGTGGTTGTAGTATCTAATACTCAACCATCCCATAAAGTCTCTCTTTGGGAAAAGGCCTTCGTGAGTGGATCCGCCGTGTTGTCCTCTGAGTCTACTCTCCTAACCTCGATCATCCTGGAGATCAACTATCTCCATGATCAGGTGATGCTGCCTCAGAATATGTCTGGGTCACTAATGGGACCAGGGTTCCAGGGTCGAAGCCACACTTCCATTGTCACACAATGGTAGGAACCAAGTTCATCCTATGAACCTATATACACCCAAACTGCCTCTTTGGTAGTATCTTTAATAGCGATGTTACCAGCCTTTATCGTCCAGTTTGCCACGGTATCTAGCTTGGAACTTTTCCAACATACCGTCCCTTTACTAAGGGTAAAGACAATGCCTGTGACTGACATTCAGTCGTCTTTATCACTCTGGAACCCTTCCAGTGATTCTCCCCAGGATCGATTGATACCATCTCACTACAACTAGTGAGTATCCTAACATCCAATTAGATCTATCTCATAGATCCAAAGCCTAGGATTTAGTAGGTATCACTTTGATCCTATATGGAAAATCATTGTGATAAGCGGAGATTGATCGAGCGTAGTATAGGAAATTCCTTCCCTAACAAGAGTATGTCATCCACGTACTCTACGAGAATCGTCACCATACTCCCTACTACCTTTTTGTTTATACAAGATTCATCTACCATTTTGATGATGTTAACTTCTTTGACTAATCCATCAAAACAGATGTTCCAACTCCGCGATGCCTGCTTTATCTTATAAAGCATCTTGCACACGTTTCCGCTGCTCCCACTGTCTACGAGGCCCTCTGGCTGTGTTCTTATAGACGTTCTCTTCTAAATCATTATTTAGAAAAGTAGTCATGGCACCCAACCACCAGATATCGTATTCATGGTATGTAGCCGTGGCAAGTAGGATCTGGATGGACTTAAGCATAGTCCCTAGAAAAGGTTTCATCATTATCCACGCCTGGTTGATGACTAAAACCTTTAACAAGTCTAGCTTTAAAAGTCTCAACTTTTCCATGTACACCAAGTAATCTTCTCAAGATATACTTGCTCCTGATGGGGATTTAACCCTTCAGATATAGCAACCAAAGTCCATACTTTGTTGGTGTATAAGGATTCCATCTCAGATCACTAAGCATCCAGCCATTCTTACAGAGTCCCTACTCTCGATGGCCTGCTCGAAATTGGTTGGGTCATCATCTCATGATGCAATCCTCGCTCCCACTGTCATCGAGAAACCGAGGTATCTCTCAGGCAGGTGAGGAACCCTACCAGATCGGCGGAGAGGCTGAGGTTCATTGGGGACTATAGAATCCTTTGGTTCTGTCAAATCTTCAGCTGTAGTTTCGTATAGCTGGAACCTTTCCAGTTCTACAGAACTGACCTTGCCTCGATCTTGTCCGGATTTTGCTTTTGACATAGGCCGGACAATCCCAAATCTTAACTTACTTAAGAGATAGGATCTTCCCACACCATATCTTATATGGAGTGGTAGGCACTGATTTGATTCGAACCTAATTCAATAGGTATGCAGCTTCTCAAGCGCATAACATCCAAAAGGAAATAGGTAACTCAGTAATACTCATCACAGAGCACACGATATCTAATATTGTGTGATTGCTCCGTCCCGATACACCGTTGTGCTGTGGTGTATTCAGAGGAGTAATACTGAGAGAGAATCTCATTTTCCTTTAGAATAATCCAGGAATGCCATACACAAGTATTCTCCTCCTTGATCACATCAAAAGACATAATACTTTTACCCGTTTGTTGGTTCTCTACTTCTAACTTATATTCTGTGAATATCTCAAAAGGTTCGGACTTATGTTTCAACAGGAACATACGACTGAATCTTGAGAGATTATCAGAGAATATAATGAAGTATAAAGAACCAGTCCTGGCATGTGCAGACAGGAGACCTTACATACATCATCATGTATCAGTCCCAAGAGTTTACTAACTCTTCCTCTGTTTCCAGTAAACAGAGCTGGTGTCATTATATCTTTGTGACATGACTGGCAAGTTTCACAAGATGTAAATTCAAACTGATTTAAATATGCATCTAAATGTAACTTCAGCTAGTCGGGTCGCATTGATATGACCTAGTCTACAAAACCTCAAGAAGAATTCGTTCATTTCTGAACTCTTCCTCTTGTGTGTGTTCTGAATACTAAGAACTGTAGTTTGATTTAGAACGTCAATGCTTTTAGATAACGTGCCTGAACCGATCAACTTTTGATATAGGAAATGTTCAAAACATTATCCATCAATACAAAATTATATCCTTTCTTTACTAATAAAGAGACTGATATGATTTTGTATATCAGGTTCGGTATCTAATAGCATTTGTTCAGAATCAATGTATTCGTAATACAGGGTGACAGTGACCAACAGACTTGGCTGCAACACTTGCCCCATTTTCTGCCTCATGAAACTTATCACCCGTTCTCAGTTTTTCTACCTTTTTGTAGCCCTATGTAACAGATTACATATCTGAGATCCTGATCCGGTATCATATACCCAGGATGCAGAGGATACTGAGAAACAGTTCTTTGTAATGAACACACCCGAAGGAGATGCATCATATGCACTGTCTTCGTTTGGGCGGCATAGGAATTCTGGTATTCCTCAATTTCCTGCTCTGTCTTATAACAATTATAAGTTGGAGCGGGACCAACGTTCCCCAGCTCAGTATAACAAGCGGGTTCGGTCAATATCCGTATTATTATCTTGATTAAGGCGTGATATGGTCGCTACCAGGAGAGAGAGAGAAGAAAACACTCTGCGTGCGCTCTTGCAAGATTAGATTGGTTATATATTTTATCTAATCAGGATGGCTCCCACTGTTTTTATCAAATCTTCCTTCAAACCTTAAAAGGAAAGACTAGCCGGGATTAATTACACTCTACAAGTTCGCCAATCTTTCAGCCAAGCCAGTGTCGGTACTTTGAGGGAGGTTCCCCGTGCTTTCGCACGGACCTAATTACAGTAAACCTCGTTTTCCCAGAGGCGTAACCCCGTTGACACCTTTCTAGACACCTACTTGATCGGCTAATTGCAAAGTGCAAAACTCTCCCAGGAGTAACAATTACTCGCAGTGGGTATCGGGATCCAACTATCACATAGAAGGTATGCAATCTCATTGCAAATTTCAACACTTGAAACTCCCGATAAAGGTTTTTACCCTTAGCACCTATGACCTTAACTATGGTCAACAAATCATAAGTACTAGTCAAGTTCTACCCGTCATTTCGTGATTAATTAGACCTACCCACATGACCCTTAACTAAGGTCAACAAAGTCACGCGACTGTCCTAACTAATCGCATCATATGCGGTGTAGGAAGACATCACTTAGCTACCGTACACTGTGCCTTGACTATGGTCAACAAACACAGCACGAATACTAAGTACTCTACTTTCTAAAATGACGGAGGGTTGCGAATGGTTTTTGTGAAAACCTTAAACGCTTTGAACTTGATCTCGTTGCGGAATCAAATGGTTTTTAAATGGAATGTTTTCGAGGCTTTTCTAGTTTTGCTAAAGAGGTCACTCCCGGTGAAGGGATCGTCGGCCCTTTCCTCGTCGAATGAGGTGCGGGATATATCATATATATCACTGTGCAAAGCGGAAACTATAGAAGCGATCAAAGACAAACCGAGGGTTTTAGTATCTGCCAGTTATTGCTAAAGGAGTCACTCCCGGTGAAGGGATCTCGGTCCTTTCCTCATCGAATAAGGTGCAGGATGTTCTATAATGAACACCGCGATGCAAAGCAAGAACTGTAGCTACCTGTTTTTATTTTGAAATTCGATTCCACAACATCAATTAGGTTTATTTTCTTTCATTAATCTCATTAATGAATATCCCATCATTTAAGTCCACCTAACCATCACAGATAAATATAACGCACGCTTATGCCATCCGCATTCGCCTCGATGTCCCGTCTGCACCGTTAGGTTAGGTAACTAACGGCAGAGCGGGGCAGGGCTAGCGCGGGTGTAAAACATAAGCAACGTTTATATAATATATCATATATACTATATATAATATTTGTCACAGAACATCACATGATCACATCACAGATAAATCACAGCA
This sequence comes from Agapanthus africanus, assembly GCA_030015575.1. Taxonomy (NCBI): domain Eukaryota; kingdom Viridiplantae; phylum Streptophyta; class Magnoliopsida; order Asparagales; family Amaryllidaceae; genus Agapanthus; species Agapanthus africanus. The sequence goes on from CM057340.1 coordinate 8,064,465, forward strand.
GAAGAAACATATGAAATATTGGATATACTAGGACGTCCGTGTTTTCAATACGAGCCAGTATAAAACACGGATTCCACGGTCGTGATGAATAGCCAATCCCACACCCCTAGACCCCTAGGAGAGCGGCAAGCAACCCTACCAATTCTAGGGTTAGGAGACCCGAACTCGACTCCTCGAGTTGGTTTCCCACTGGACCCCAGAACCCGGTTACTTGTGCTCCCCTCCTTGGGTCTATCCTAGTGCAGAAAAGTAAATAATATACAACAACGGTGACAACTTCCGCAACCTGGAAGTGCCCCAATAGAAGAATATTACATACAAGTTTTTACATGAATGAAAATGAAAAACACTCATCTCACATAAAAACCCCCGGCTATTCAAACACGACGATCCAATATAACATATCCAGCAACACATAACATCACATGTCATCAACGTAAGTAAATATGCGCATCCCAATTGTCGTTGACATATAGCAACGAAACCGGCGATATCACATATTACACTTACGGTCACAGAAAATAAAGTGTAAAACTACAACAATTAGAATCCGCAACCACCTCAGACATCGCATGCCTGACCAAATGAATTCTTTAGACATCGCATGCCTAACAATTATAAACCCCGCATTTTAATCTCATTATCGAAAACACTTTTCAATATCAAGTCGGGAAATTCAACAGGATTCCCGACATTCTGATCGAATGCTCGTCGCAAACTTTAGTAGACGGCCGCACCCCCGAAGCCGTCGACGAAGTGAACCAAGGCAGAACACCGCTACCGCGAGCACCCAAACGGATGCTTTCGGCGACGGGGTTCTCCTACAGTCACTTGGTCGGGGCTATGGAGTGAAGCTGTCTATTAAGTTTACCCGGCGAGTATCCGCGTACACTACGTGATTGCGACGGACTTTTGATCACATCAAAATTCCGTGGCAACCGATCAAGTGAGACTAAAGTGCTATGTTTATAACATTCATTCAGTTATCACAAAACTTTTGTGAATTCCAATTGTTGTATCACATTCCGGATAAACAGAAAATGTTAAACTTTCCGATTGAACATTCGAGCACCCAAGTTTTCCCGAAACAGCTCAACACATGAAATAAGTCTAACAACATTCAGTTCGTGCCTCAGTACCAACGGTCCAGCCGTAGAAGGGTCAAGCCAACGCCTCACATGTGGCACGCCGTACTGCTCCAAACCCGAAGGTTCAAAGGGCAGTTCAAGACGGTCACATAATCGAGTTAAGGTTTGTTGTCTTCTAGAGGGTCCATCGCGTTACTTGCACTACTTAGAACATCGTTAAACTATGGAAAAATCCAACAATTGGAAATTTCACGGCAGGGGAAAAAGTGGGTATTTATATTCGGTCGAACTTTTTAACATATTCTAAAAATTCCCGGAAAAGCACACCGACAAAAATTAGACAGTCCGATCGAATACACCGAGTCCCCAATACAACCCAGAAAATAAAACTCTGGAATAAATATTAAAATATTCCCAGGAAAACGAGCACTAAAAACTAGGAGTTACTGTGAAAAGATAAACAGATGATGGGACAACTTGGCCGCGGAACCGCCGCACAAGCCATGCTTGTGCCGCGGTTCCGCCGCACTCTTGAGGAATCATGCTCTCGAATTTCACAGTAAGTCTTAGGATTACCTGATGATTTTTCTGCATATTTTTAATTTCGAAAAAACCACGATTTCAGAAAAAGTCCAGAGAGCAATATTAGGGTTTGGGTTTTGGTTCGATCGGAGTTCTAATTCCGTCTGGACTTCACCTAAGGCTCTAGCTAGGCTTTGATACCACAGTTGGGTTCCTAGGCACTCTAATGGACTCTTACAAGTGATCAAACATGCAAATTTCTAAAAAATACGGTGCCGAGAAACCCTAGAACGGATCGTTAACTAGATATATATAGGCGAAGCGAGTAAGTAAACGGAAATATAGCTAAAGGGAAGGGGCTACAACCTTTGTAGATCCGGTCCACCACTTCCTAAGCTCCGCGATGATCTCCCTCCGCTGTCCAAATCGAACCCTTGACTCTAGCATTGGCATCATCGAAGAATGGGCGGGCTTGATCGTCGGTTCGATGCCGAAGATGATCTACGTCGAGGCATCACAAGAACAAGCTCCAACTTCACCAAGCTTTGAAAACTTGTGAAGTAAACATCCTATACAACTTGGCAAGAGGTAGAGAATGAAGAAATAGGAAGTGGGTAGACTTTAGAATTGGATTTCTCACTTGATTTCACTAGTTGCCATTGATGGTCACTAGCTTTCTTCATGGAAGAAGAAGATGAAGAAGAAGAAGAAGATATGATAAGTTAATTTAAAATAGATAAAAATATGAATACTTATCATAATCTTACCCTTGGTTAAGTGTAGAGAATCAACTAGGGTTAGTGAATGGTTAGGTTTTGTAGATGAAGACAAAATGGTCAAAGCTTCTTGAAGCTTCAAAGAAAGCAACAAAACAATCAACCATTTTATTTTCATTCCAAATGAAGAATGAATAAATAAAGAAATAGTTAATAAATACAAAACCCTAACCATTACACAACCATGGTTTAATCATACACTTAACTAAGTATGCATGTATCATCAAACATGATACAATCATGTGCACAAAAATATATCACATATATAACTTGCACAATTCAAGTGAGAAAATCCATTTAAAGTGAACCAATACTAGTTAATGCAAAGTAATATATCAAATATATAATTATACATTAAATCATTAAATCAACACTTGATTCAATGATCCGGTCATATCGCATATAACCGGCTAGTATCCAATGTATCGGCTTACCGAATCAATCCTTGATTCGATAACTAGGTTATATCGCATACAACCATTCGACACATTTATCGTGAGAATGAAATACGGTATCACATACACGCATTATTCTCGGTCCCGCACATATCTCATATGCGCTCCTATTTCGTTTCGCTTGAGCCAGGAAACCTCTGTGTAGGACTCTAAAGACTCGTCAATACGCCGGCAGCAGGTGATGATCATATCAAACACCCACAAGCCGCAAGCGGTCTGCTAAACGTAACGGCCACCCGGGTATTGAGCGATCAGAAGATCGACGAGCAAGCCTGCTCACACTCCTGTGAATCCAACCAGTAATACTTACCGTACAGTCCGGTCTGTTCGTCTGATATGCCGCATATCTCGCCTAGGGGTGGTAAACGTCAGACCCCAGTAGCTCGATAAGTCATGCCGACTTGAGGTCCATAACATTCGTGAAACTACTGGTAACTCTTACCAGTACATCACAGCAACCCTGGCCAGAGATTTCCTGTTATGGCCAGTCGAGCATAGCACAACATCAACCCCCAATACCGGGAGAGACGAATCCCCTCCATCGCTCATTGCCTCCATGTGAATCGGGACTGTACCCAAAAACCACCTGTTTGCACGACTCAGTAGAGCCGTGGTAGGGTGGAAATCAAAGCACAGTGGGAGACACACAAGACTCTATGACGATCTCGGGTCAACAGACTAAGCTGTACCAGTGTCACCAGAGAACTGCCATCTGACGTGAGGTATAATACCATCTGGGAGTTCTCGGCGAGTCCGTTCAGTGTACCCAGTCTCCACTGAGCACCCGTATACCATCTCTGATGTCAAACACCGATGGATATGGGATCATCCATCGCCCATCGCATGGGTCGAGAAGATATACGCTAGTCTACTCTGGAATATCGATGCCCCGTCTCGATATTCCCACGACTGGGAACAATGAAGGATGTACTCATTGACTTCCCAGGCCCCACTAGTATGATCTGCATCATAGTCCTGGAAGTCGAGTACACATCCTAAGGGCTTTATCAACATGTAATCAGAGAGACAGAAGGTATACACGTTAAGATAAAGAGCAACCAGATAGCGTACTATCATGTCGAGCAAGAAAGTCCTCCCTATATATGTCCCAGCATCCACTACAATATACATCCAATGTACAGTAATGGCCTCTAGGGCATACATATAACTAACAATAAAGTTAAAAAGTCTTAGGCGGCAAATCTGAACCTATTTCTTAAGCCATCGCTGCCTTGCAAGTGAGCCCAAGATGGACTATTGCATACTATCCACGGGCCACACTTTCCGAAGTCGAATATCGACAAGGAGAAAAAACAACTTACGAGTCTTCTCAACTTGTAAGGGGAAAATTCTCTTGTGAGATCCTTACGACTCTTAAGAGAAAACGCACTTAGGAGTCCTCACAACTCCTAAGGAGAAAATACACCTTCGGGATCCTCTCGACTCGTAGGGAGAAAAGTCTTTATGAGACCCTCATGGCTCATAAAGTTGAAAAGTCTTAGGTGGCAGATCTGAACCTATTTCCTAAGCCATTGCTGCCCTGCAAGTGAGCCCAAGATGGACTATTGCATACTATCCGCGGGCCACACTTTCCGAAGTCGAATATCGACAAAGAGAAAAAAAACAACTTACGATTCCTCTCGACTTGTAAGGGGAAAATTATCTTGTGAGATCCTTACGACTCTCAAGAGAAAACACACTTAGGAGTCCTCACGACTCTTAAGAAGAAAATACACCTACGGGACCCTCTCGACTCGTAGGGAGAAAAGTCTTTATGAGACCCTCACGGCTTAGAAAGTTGAAAAGTCTTAGGCGGCAGATCTGAACCTGTTTACTAAGCCATCACTGCTCTACAAGGAGGTCAAGATGGACTATCTGCGGGGCGCATTTGCCAAAGCCACATTCGCCAATGAAATAAAGAAGCTACTTACGGGTCCTCACGACTCGTAAGGAAAAATACCCGAGTGAGATCCTTATGACTCACGGAGGAGATGAACACTTAGAAATCCTCACGATTTCTAGGGAGAATTTGCACCCACGAGATCCTCTCGACTTGTTGGGAGAAAAAACCTTCTTGAGACTCTTACGACTCATGAAGATTAAAAAAAAGTTCTTAGGCCACAAGGACCCTAAACTTTTCTCCTAAGCCCTCAATCCTATAGCCATGCATAACTCTGCACTACTTCACCCACGCACATATTTACACGGGCAAAGTAGTGGGGGCATTTGTTCCCGCGAAAATCTTTGGCCAAGAGCTATTTGTTCCTGTTTACACCGGTTTAAGTTTCGTTTACATATATGTGTGAAATTGGGCTCATTCATATACGCACATGCACAGATCAGAGGAAGAACAGGAGTTAGAAAGGGAGCACTTGGTGGTCAACGACAAAAAGAAAGCATTTAATTGAACATTTTATTCTATAAAAAATGGATCACCAAACATGGGATCGAAAGTACAGGGATTCACAAAACTATGAATAAAATTCTCTAACTCATTCTCTGCCTTCTCCACGATATCAAAGAGGCGATCTTCACGAGGAGTCGCTTCACATCGGTCAGCACCGTGCCCATCAGCGAAGGTAGATATTATGGTCCGCTGAGCCCGTATCTGGCTTAGCAGCCGAACAGAGCGATCCCTCAGAGCTGCGGTAATCAAAAGTTCCTTATGAAAGCACTCGATCTTGTCCTCCGCGGCGTCGAGAATTGCCGGAGTCATCTCTGCTGGATGAGGGGAAATGTCATCGAGCATGGACAAGAAGGACATCAAGAGCCAAATGGAGCCGATGGGGAGAAGAGATCCCCTACGAGTCAAGAGATCGTACAACACCGTATCGCATTGGTCATCCGTGAGAGCAGGGTTCACCAAGCGTGCATGTAACAACCGAGTTCTGTTATACCAATTTCTGTTACCGTATTGTTGTCTGTGGTATTTATTTCATTTATCATGTTTGGTTGCAAATGGTAATTTACTTTATATTCGACCCGTTTACTTGAGCTCGTTGTTTCCTAGTTATAGATTACACTAACATTTCATATTCTTGCATATAACCTTTTAAGTTACTCAAAATAAGTTAAAGATACATGTCATGGCCTGCATAGTACCCCTAACCCTGTGGTAGCGTCCTTGCACCGTGTTCTCGTCCCGTTCAGTGGAAAGGACGCGTTTGGATGGCTACGCGCACGTACGTGTGTCCGTTCTTGGGGGTATGCCTTTCTGTTACAAAATCCTTCATTTCAATTTTTGGAACTTGCTAATAATTTTCATATTTGAAATTCAAAATTTTAGACCCGACCCGGGCGCAATTCTGAAATATTTTGCATCCCGCCAAATCCTATTTATTTAAATCTTTTTTTAAAAAAAACAGCTTAAAAATATTCTCAGCCTACCATATTTTCTAAAGCCAACGAGATTATATTTTTAAAACCTCAGTAAATCTTTTGTAAATTTTTCCTAACAGTTCCTCTCACCCAATCAAAACCCTCCATTCCTATCATCGCGGCCCCACCAATTCTTTCTCTCTCTCCCTTTTCTCCTTCTCTCTCTTCCTCGTTCTCTCTCACCCCCGCTACCAGACAAATCCATCTCTCCTCCCCTTTCTCTCTCCTCTCGTTTCTCTCTATCTCTCTCTTCTCGCGCCCGCTTCTCTCTCCTCTCGCGGTGCGCGAGAATCCCGTCACCTCCCCCACGTTCTCGTCGCCTCCCTTATATCTCCTCCTTCGTCTTCTTCTGTTTTCTTTTAAAACCCATGCACGATGAAGGAAACCCATCCAACTCCCGTCGCCTCTTCAAACCCTAACCCTATTCTTGCTCCACACCACCGTCTTCTTGCCTCCTCACCATTTTCTTTTTTTTCTTTTCCTTCTTCTCGAGTCTCTCTCCTGCACACACGCCCGAGGGAAAACTCAACAACCAAACACCGCCTTCCATCGCCGCCGACCGTCCACCATCGCCATCGCCATCTCCCCCCTCTCCTCTGTTCTCCCTCCAGTAACCAATATCCTGCACGCAAAACCCCAGCAACTCCTAACCCGAGCCCAAACCCTAATCAAACCCTAGCTCCTCGGAAACCCTTCACCGGCGTCCCTCACCGCCGTCGATCTCGCAGTTACTGCTAGCACACCCCTGCACACAGCCCAGTAAGCTATCCCTCATTCTTCTTCTTCTCTTCTTTTTCTTTCATGCATTCTTTTATTTTGGATTGTTCACTGTTGTGTTAGATCTCCGGAATCCGGTCGGGCCGTCGACGACCCCGACGATCCAGCTAGGACCTCTGACCCGTGTGATTCCACTGTTCGTCGTTTGGACTCATTCCGTGTACCGTGTGCGCGTCGCGACTTTTCCTGCCGACGCGAGACGTTCCGTTTACCGTTTCTTGAATCCGTCGAGGCAAGTGAAACTTGCTACATGCTATTCATATTATTCCTATATTAATTTATCTATTTTCTTATTAAATCTCTAGATAGAATCTAAAGCCATGAGTTCCAAGACAACAGCACAATGTTCCATTTACATATTTCAGATCTAGAACTTGAAACCTAACTGTTGCATTTAGCTTACTAAACCTAGTAACTACATTTATATGTTAGATCACATAATCACAATTGTTTTCATAGCCATAATACCCTTTTGTAGTTTATACCCTATCGGACGACCGGTTGCATACATCTAGCCTAATTCATATTCAAATGCATCTCTAGATTGTTTTAGTACATATTAATATGATGTTATCATCCACATTTGTTATACTGCATTCATGAAATGTTAAAACTATCCCTTAAACCCAAACTGATAACCGTGCATCCAAGTAGTTTAATCTGTACCTCTTTGCATATCATATTACATGTTCCAGTTTATTGTTCTGACAGTACTCGCGCTTGTTTATTTATAACCATGTTTATATTAGTTTGATTTGTGAGCACCCACTTAATATTTTGTGCTTCCTGACATGATATGTTGCACTTCCTACTTGATATGACATGGTACCGTACACTCTTGACATGACATGACATCTAAATACACTACTCGACTTGACCTGATGTACCATGGCTTTATCTGTTACCTGATCTTGTGTCTAATGCCAACAAACCTGACATGTAGTCCGTAAGGACCGTTCTTGTTTTCTATCCAGACAAACCTGTACCTACCTGATCCTGAGTTGGCATTAGTTCTGGATTACTTTATACCTGACTTGAACACATATAACTTGGGGGATGGGGAAATCAGTGATGAAATCCTGACTTGTAACTCGACAGTTGCTTGCTTATACTGATCAGTTTTAGAGGCTAGGCCCGCCTCGGGATGATGCTGCTGACATCGTTCGTCTTTACCCCTTTCCTTTTAGTGCCTAGCGGCACGTCTCGGTTTCAGCCCGAGAGTCTTAGACCGTGGTCCCAGGCATGCACGGGATACTATTGAGTTATATCGATGATTCATCAAATTGATTTCAAAGACTTAAGACTATTCAACCCAACAGACCAGTTTAGATTACCCACTGTACACTACCTTTCACTGGTCTGTTTTAGATTGCTGTTACATCTGCTTTACCATTTATGATTATATTTGCATGTCTTGCTACATTATTATTGCTTGATGTTATGACGCGCTGACGTCTGGGTTTTGCTTGGCCCAGATTCCGTACCTTTGCTGCAGTCCGAGCAGGAGTACTTCAGCCAGCAGGCTGAGCAGTGAAGACTTCTTAGTAGTTAGTTCTTTTATTTTCAGTATTATTTTATTCCTGATGTGATCCCGCATTATGGGACATACATTCCAGTTATTCTTGTATTGGATCTCTTGCTTCCGCATTATTTATTCTTGACTCATTTTATTTTGGCTTATAGACATGTGTTAGATAGTTTATTATTGTTCTTGATATCTCTACAGTCGTAATATGACTGTGGATGGATACTTCCTACCCACAGGTAGCATGGTTGGCTATATCACGTGCCTATCTTAGCGTACTCTGGGAAGCGGGGCATGACAGTGCAGCAAAACGAGAAACAATTTCCTCAATGGGCACCTCCTATGGCTGCCGGCGAGCATGTGAACGATTACAAGCCATAGCTCTTCTCTGTTAAAATAATTCTCTGAAAGTGAGAGAAGAGAAGCATTGCTTCGAATTATAAAGGGAGACATTTAAGTCTAGGCACAGAAATTTTTGTGCATGATGGAACTATTTCCAAGCCATGTTAAAAGAAGGCATTGGGAAAGAGAAGTTTGACCTAAGAAAAGCAAAGAGAGAAGGCGAAAAGGCACCTTCAGAAAAGAGGTAGCGCCTCACGTAACTTGCACAAGGGCGCCGGCGCCAAGAGTTAAAAACTCTGAGGCAGTGCCTCACGTGCCTTGCACGAGGGCGCCAGCGCCAAGAGTTAAAAACTCCGAGGCAGTGCCTCACGTGCAAAGCACGAGAGTGCCAGTGCCCAAAGTTAAAAACTCTGAGGCAGCGCCTCACGTGCAAAGCATGAGAGCGCCAGCGCCAGAACTAAAAGTTCTCCACCCTTGGATCAAAGATCTAACGGAGATGATAAATCATCAGAGCACATAATTAAACTCTGATTGAGGAAATACTCCTCAAATCTTTCTAAACAAGAAATATTGTGCTCTGTAAATCAGAGCACCGTTGGATCAAAGATCCAATGGTGATTAAAAATCACCAAGATACAGAATTAAATTTTGATTGAGGAAATACTCCTCAAATCTTTCTAAACAAGAAAGATTTTGCTCTGTAAATCAGAGCATCGTTGGATCAAAGATCCAATGGTGATTAAATATCACCAAGATACAGAATAAGCTCTGTATGGGAAAGTATTTTCCTAATCTTCCTAAAAACAAGAAATGTCTTCTGTAAAACAGAAGTTCTTGGATCAAAGATCCAACGGTGGATAAATTCCCTAAATCAATTAAGAAATCTCTCAATGAGAGATTTCCTTAACTGAATCAACAAATCAGCCTCCCCTATATAAAGGACCCAAGACTTCAAGTCTTGTACAGGAGGAACCCCCCATAAACTTCAAATTTCAAATACGAGAGCAATTTCTTCTCAAGGTAAATAACAATAAGTGAGATCACAGCATCTCCTCCATATTTAAGAGTTTAAGCTCTTACATAAGAAGAACTCGGTTCTTTCTCCAGATCTCAGATCTATAAGACAAAGTCTTTCATAAATGAGAATCTAATTCTCAGAGAATTGAATTGAGCAGAATAGAAAACTCAGCGCTTGAGAGTTTAACTCTCACATCAAAAGAACTTAGTCCTTTTTCCAGATCTCAAATCTATAAGACAAAGTCTTTCATAAGTGAGAATCTAATTCTCAGAGAATTGAATTGAGCAGAACAGAAAATTCAGTGCTTAGCACTCTAAGTCTGGCGCTCAGCGCCGAGCGCTCCACGTGCTCCTCACGTGGGCGATATCTTATAAGAAGCGCTTAGCACCCCAAGTCTGGCGCTTAGCGCCGAGCGCTCCACGTGCTTCTCACATAGGCGCTACTTAATAAAAAGTACTTAGTACTCATAGTCTGGCGCTCAGCGCCGAGCGCTCCACGTGCTCCTCATGTGGGCGCTAATTAATAAAAAGTACTTAGTACTCATTGCTTGGCGCTCATTGCCTGGCGCTCAGCGCCGGGCGCTCCATGTGCTCCTCACGTGGGTGCTACTTATTAAAAAGTACTTGGTACTCATTGCCTGGTGCTCAGCTCCATATGCTCCTCACGTGAGCGCTATCAAGTGTTCAACACTCCATATAAAAGAATACAAATAAAACAAAAAGAATAAAAGGTGTCAGAACCTATTTCAATGCTCAGCATTGCTGATGCAGAAAGGGGACCAAGCCCAAATAAATAATCAAGTGGGCTAAGCCCATGGTTGGTCAAATCCCAAATTAACCCAATCCATATGCTTTCAAATTGGACTTAGTCCCAAATAAGATCATCAAATCTTTGATGAACATTCACTAGTTTAAGGGCACATCTCTTCATATCTCTGATACATGTCGTTGTAATTCTTCAACGTCTTCAGAGAGATGGAGGGTCCCAATAACCAATAACTTTTGGTGCATCCCCAAACTGTTAAACCAAAACCCTACAGACTATGATGTCTTTAAACACAGACACAGACTATGATGTCTTTAAACTCTACGGGGTATGATGTCCTTAAATATGGACTATGTTGTCCTTAAACCCAATGGATTGCAACGTCCCTAAAATAAATTCTATGGACTATGATGTCCTTAAACCCAATAGACCGCAACGTCCCTAAACTAAACTCCATGGACATCAACGTCCCTAAACTAAACTCTATGTACTATGACGTCCTTAAACCCAACGGACCACAACGTCCCTAAACTAAACTCTACGGACTATGAAGTCCTTAAACCCAATGGACCGCAACGTCCCTAAACTAAACTCTATGGACTATGAAGTCTTCAAACCCAATGGACCGCAACGTCCTTAAACTAAAACGATAGAGCCCAAATTCTCTTTCGTTGGATCTAAATGATCCTAAAATTCCGTCGAGTAGATCTTAGTCTAAAATTAGACTAACGTATACTCAACAAACATTTAAATTGATCTTAATCTCAAACGAGATTAACGAGCCTTAAATCAAACCAAACCCAAATCTAAGAAAATACGGATTTGGACTAATCCCCGTCCTACGGGCGACAACACAAATTAGTCTCTGTATACAATCCACGGGCAAAAAAAAATAAAACAAACACATACGACACGAAATGAGCATCTAGAGAAGGAGAAAGTGGTTACCGCTACGCGGTAACGTAATTAACTGCAGGGGCTTGCGCCTGCAGGGAAGAGCGTCCCCACAATCAAAAACTCCCTCACAATGAGGGGGAATCTGACGAAGTCTACTACATCGGTCGCATCTGTTTAAATCTTCGATACATGGTGCCATAAATCAACTTGGCATCTTTGGAGAGGTAGACAGATAAAACCAAATAGCTTCTGCCCCTAAAATTCATGCCAGACGTCCCAACGTCCCGGTCGCGTCTTTCGGCGGTAAACAGGACCGAGCATGGTAGCTGCTCGGCTTTGTGAGGTTTTATCTCCTGGTTCATGAACATCGGGAAGAGTAACCGTCGTAAGCGACACGCGTCATGAGCGTGCGGGGGGAGGTGAAGCGTAAGAGCCGCGTCGTTCCGATTTCGCCGAGAAAGGCGGGATACCCGCCGCGTGGCGGTACAGTAGTGGAAGAAACGAACTACTGTTGGACTCCTGAGGGCGCTGTAGGGCTATAAAATGGAGGGCTTGTTGAGCACTCATTTCTTCATCTCCAAAACGTAAGAATGGACACTTTCCCTTTCACCATCCCCGATATCATAAACTTCGAGGACGTGTACCTGTACGATCAGTACTGCACTGAGGATACGGTGCAGGTAGTTATAGGCCGCATCGAGGATCATTTTGGACGACTGCTTCCCCGGCGCTCACCCCTCCTCCAGCTGTTGATGTACTCAATCTGGAGGGCGTCACCGGGGCTGCACAACCCCTTATCCGAGCAGCTGAAGGAAGAGGCGGTTGGTAAGCTGAGGTCCTTGTGCCATTTCGGCCTGATATCGGCTGGTCGGCGAGATCGCTCGGTGGCACTCGTCCTCGAGTGCTACCAACTGAGGCATCATGCCGACGTTTGCGGACGTCATCAGAGGAAGAGGTCCGAGGCGGAGAGGGCTCGGCTGGCGAAAATATCCTCGGAGTATCACGAGCAATGTTTCCTGCACCCCCTTCCCGCACTGCTGTAATAATAATAATTTTTTTATTTTATGTAATGTAAGGCTGAGGAGCCTATAATACCTTTTTTGAATCAATAAAATTCTTTTTTTCTGCAATGCTCGAATGTTTCGTCCTTCTTGTTTGTTTAAATAAAAAGAACTTGGAAGAATTTACATTGCCTTGCCAAAGAACTGTAACACCTTAGAATGCGATTAGTGGTTAATTATGCTTTAATGTGGGGTTTTTAGTAAAAAGTTTACTAAAATGGTTTTCAAATATTTTATCAAAATTAATGAATATTTTATTAGAATTTAATTGGGCTTGCACACACATGTGCATGTAAACTAGGGATAAGTTTGGGGTTAAACCATGTTTAGGTAGCCATGGTGAACTAACCCATTTAATTAGGATTATGAAGTTAATTAATAGTATTAGTTAATTATTTTTTTATATAGTGTTTTGGGGGTTGACTTGAGATTGAGGAGAGAGAGGGAATGGTGGCATGAGAAGCATGCTTGCTAGGTAATTATGAGAGAGAGAGAGAGGGAAAATGGTTGACCTTCATTTTCTTTTTCAAACACTCAATTAATTCCCACATTCATCACATATCTCTCCCTCTCATTTTCCCTACACATATACACACCCAGCAGCAGCATACCCCCAGCAGCAGCATCCGCAGCACACATACCCCCTTCTCTTTTTCTTCTTCTTCTCCTTGCATCCAAGCCTCAATCTTCATCAAAAATCCATTTTTCTTCACAAATCTCTTGCAAAACACCTCCTTGCTGGTTCTTGGGGCAAATTCATCAAGGTTGAGCCACACTAACCCACTTTGAGGTATAAAACTCACCCTAACCACTTCTTTGCTAAACATGTAGTTATTTAGCTTAATTTAGTATTTAATGTGGTTTTTAGTGCTAGTTTTGTGGTTTAAGTGGGGTTTAAGTTAAGTTAGGATTATTATGGCTTAATTAACGTAATTAGGTGTTATTTGTGCTGGGTAAACCAAGTAGTATCACTAGATTTTGTTAAAACGCCTTAATGTCGCAAAATTTAAATTTTTAATACGGTTTTGAATCAAGTTTTAGGATATAAGAGATCTGCTATACCTGTGATCATTTACTTGTTCAGCAAACATATGCAGAATAGTGTACAGGGTAGCTGGAGTTTTGTGTTGAAATTCGAGCCCGTTCTCGTCCCAAAAATCCGGCGACATCCCCTTGTTTACCGGCGTCGCCGGCCCCCCTGTTGAGTTGGGTGTTGGTTCTGTGCAGGAGGGTGTCTATGTATGTTTGTCTGTGTTTGGTATTGTTTATTTTCTTGGTTGTTGCTCCAGGAAAAATCTGGAACCAATAACCTATGGTTTAGTGTGTTTTGTGACTTGCGCGACACGTACGCTTCGAGTCTGAGTTTAGTGGGTTCTGTGTGTCGCAACACGTCAGCGTGGTTACTGGGTTCAGCACACACGTTTAGTATTTTGAGTGCACACACGTTAACTTACGACAATAGTTTTCTCGTATAGTTTTGGTACCGCATTTTTGCAGGATTTTTCCTTATGTGTATTGCTTTGTGTAATTCTAGGATCGATCGTGGAGACATCGGACGCGGCGCGGAAGGGAAAAGCGGTGATTGGATCCGGCTAGCTGAGACATTCCAGTGAGTGAAATCGTATGGATGGCGCGAGGCGCCCGATAGTTTTAAAACTTCTAGTAGTACAGGCATTTTGCGTATAGTTCCTAGTTATCTATTTTGCTGCATTGCATGACTTTTTATATCCATATATGTGTTAGTTCATCATATAGAACCATTGAACCCTTAATATGAGACATGCGACACGCGTACTATATGACTTTCTTAGTTCATTATGTAGAACCATTGAACCATTAAAAATGAGTATGTGGCACAAGTATTAATTAACTTGTTAAATTGAGAATCTAGAATCATATTGCACCATTATCATGAGTTATGCGGCACAAGTACTATTTAACTTGCTAAATTGAAAATGTGAAACTATTGCACAATTATCATGAATTATGCGGCACAAGTACTATTTAACTTGCTAAATCGAGAATGTGAAACTATTGCACCATTATCATGAGTGTGCGGCATAAGTACTAATCAACTTGCTAAATTCAGAAATTGGAACAATTACACCATATATGACTTGTAAACTTGAGCGGGTATATTCCATTCATCAGGGTATATATGGAGAATTGAGAGTATTTTAAATACCAAATTGTATGACTCGTATATTGGGTAGGTTTATTCTTCAGTGTTGCTGTTACTATAGCACTTTCTTTATATTCATGATGTTTCATCGCATTCCATGCTTATACATATGTTATCAGTAATTATTATGAAACCCTGCTGTCAGGACACCAGCACCATTACCGATGATGCGTATGTTCCACGTACACCTGCTTGCCGGCTCACACACATCATCATCGGTAATTGCCATGTCACGTACACTTTAGAGAATACTATTCATTGACATAGATTGCTAGTTGATAGTTGCAATATGTTATCGCTTTCATATACTAGTTTAACTATTGCATTCATTGCATGATATCAGATGCATTCATATATTCATTAGTCATGCAGTATTATGAAGATTTATGCCGGTATTCACTGTTTATTGATATCGTGATTTTGATGATTTCGGACCCTTCTTTAGATTTTCTGGATTTGGAAACCGCATGTGACATTTTATAAACTGATGAATTATTTTAAAGATAAAGATGCGGTTTTCCTTGAAATGATGAGTATTGTCCACCATGATGTTTTCTCGGTTCTGAGTTGGTTTTCGAGACCCGATTCGAGGAGTATGATGAACCGTCTCGGGTACATGGTAGGCCCGGTAAGGTACCCCGGTGCAATAAGCTCGAGTTGTAGACGATGAGCCTGGCAGGGGCAGACTACCTACCGGTGATTGTTGGCGCGGCGGATATCCGGAGGATACCGACCGTGGTCATGAGATATTGATACTTTGAGATGGGCCAGTCCGGATTGCTGGAGTCCGAGATTTTTGAGATATCTATACTTTGGGACACTGAGATATTCATTTGAGGTGTCGATGCTTGACACGGATTTCTGTTGATTTCAATGATATTTCCTCGGATATTTCACAGGAGTTTATCTAAGATGAAATTAATGACTTTCTAATATCAAACATACTCTAATCACGTGTTCAATTGCATACATGCTAGTACATCATGCCATATCAGTATTGTTGAGTTGTGACACTTTTGCGTACATGCTTGCGATAGCCTTTATAGATGTTATATATTACTCACGAGTTGGCAACTCACCCCCGTTGTGCCACAACCTTTTTGCAGGTCCGATCCGTCAGCACTGTAGCGGCGGACGCACTTCATCCTTCTGCTCCTTTTGCTTGGATTTGAGGCTTTGCTCGTAGGTGGGTTGTGAGATTATTTTGTTTCCACCTTGTATATTTATTATATTTAGCGTACTCCATCTACTGTATCTGCTACTTGTATTAATGTATCATGACCTAGAGACGAGACAGTGAGATTTGTGGACATTTATGTTGTTTCTCTGGGTCGAGCTCACTTGAGCCGACGTGATGCTTATTACTTGGATTTTTACATGCTTTTTTTTGCACGGTAATGATTTTTATTGCATGTGATGTTGAGACCGCTTTTGGCGAAGAGCTAGCTCCCGCTTGGGGATGCCTTATTCATGTTTTATGTATATCCTTGTCTTATACCCGTTTGGGTCCAGTTTTTACAAAGGAGACTCTGCCGAAAATTTTGGAAAAAGTGAAGTTGTTTTTAAAGATTTTGATGTGACTTATTTAGTTTTCCTTCACTCTATTTCTTAATTGGGTTTTGATTTCTGGGCTTTGGCTTACTTAGATTACGTACGCCTCAAGACGTTTCGTAATTTAAGTGACAGTCACGTTCCGTACCTTTTCGGGTCGTGACATGAGTACATAAACTAGAGACTCCGAAATGAGTGAATAAACTATAAACTCCGAAATGAGTATATAAACTATTTCACGCCCGATTAAGACATCAAGAAACAAAAAGGCGCAACTCATGGGCCTCAGGGTTTAAAACTACATTTCTTAAGAATTGAGATATGAGTTAACGATAGATGATAACGCTTGTGTCCGCTCGCTATCTTCTTAGATCGAAATTCTAAAAGCTGAGTACGACACGCCAGCCCGAAACCAGCCGTATGCTATGCAAGGCAGTGGGGAGAGCATTTTATTCACACCCGTTTAAGTGCTCGCTTACAAATACATGCGTACTTGAATGGAAATAGCGTTGAAAGCATGCCGATTTATATACGCGTGTGGAGGGCTAATGCATGACACGTGCATATCAGTGGCGTTTGCACCTAAAAAAAAAACTAAGGGTGAAGTGCGCTTGCGCACATGTAGGTTGCACGTATGTTTAAACAATACAATCAGAGGAAGAACGTGTGTTAGAAACGAAGCACTCGGTAGTAAACAATAAAAGGAATGCATTTAAATAAATATTTTATTCTACAGAAAAGAGATCACCGAATACGGGATAAAAATACAAAGGTTTACAAAACTATAAACAAAGTTTTCTAAAGCCCTCTTGTCACGCCCCGCTTCCCAAAATATGTAAACACAGCACGTGACAGAGCTAACCATGTTACCTGTGGCTAGGAATCATCCTTCCAAAGTCACATTACGGCTGTCTATAAAATATCAAGAACAGTAAAATATATAATCTAGCTACCACATGTCCATCTGCCACAGTAAATAGAATCAAGAAAATGCATAAAGCGGAAATGGATCAAGATCCAATAAATAATAGTATCTGAATCACGTCCCAATATAGGCTCACATCAATAGAAATAAAACTACTGAAATAAATAAACTAAGAGTCTCTATACTAAAATCTAGCTTCTCATTACTTGGCTTGATTGGTAAAGTACTCCTGATCTGCATGCGATAAAGGTAGAAGAACTGGGTCATGCAAAACCCAGACGTCAGTGCGTCATAAAATCAAAAGAATCGTAATAACCAGGATATGATGCTATGATTAAACATGAATGTAAATAACTAACACAGATATAAATAGTGAGCTATATGTATGTGATGTGTATCCTAAAGTCTGTGCTTCTAGGTTATCTATTCTAGAAGTTTTTGAAATCAATTTAATAGAATCGTCGATGTAACTCAATAGTATCCCGTGTGTGCCCGGGACCACGGTCAAGACTCTCGGGCTGAATCCGAGACATGCCGCCAAGCAGTAAACATGTATCATATACAGACGAATGATATCAGCAGCATCATTCTGGGGCTGGCCGAGCCCGTAAGTACTGATCGGTATCTGGAAGTATCGAAATGTTGAGTTACAAGTCGGGTTTCATTATTGATTTCCCCTTACCCCCAAGGTTTTGTGTTCAAATCAGGTATTGATGATATAAATCTAATGCCAACATAGGATCAAGCAGGTACAGGTCTTTTCTATCTAGACAACAAGTCACGTCCGTCAAGATAATAAATCAGGATTGTCGGCATTAAATATAAGATCCAAGTAACAAGTCTGTTAGTGTGTCATGAACATGTCATGTGATGCATATGTATCAAATAGATACTAAATGTGAAACTGTAATCAAAATTGAAACACGACTAATGCCAGGATGCATATGTTTCTATCTGTAATAACCATTATACATCCATGACTATGTATGATGCAAACTAGATAACATGTTGTACTAATGTAGTAGTATAACTATATCATGATGTTCTGTCATGCAACTAGATATGCTATTATCAGTACGGATACGAACGGATAACGTAACACTGTAAATCGGTAATAGTTGCTTAATAATAAAATACATGTACTATTTTTATTCATATAGATATTGAAAAAATATAATATAGCATGTTGCAGGTTAAACTTGCTTGATCGGATCTCACGTCGAGGTACGGATGACACGTTCCAATGTCGGAATAACGTCACGATGCAAACTTACGCACGTAGAATTGGACCTAGCTCAGCAGCTGCGTAACGTGGTGACAGGGCTAGACGACGACAGTGACTGGGTCATCTTGATCGTCGGTGACACGCAACTCCGGCGAGACGGCCGGCAAGAAAGAAAAGAAAGAAAAGAAAGAAAGAAAAGAAAGAAGAAGAAGAAGAAGAAGAAGAAGAGAAGGAAGTGGTGGTTGCTGTTGCTGGTTATGGGGTTAGCGAAGACAAAGGAGAAGGTAGCAAGGTGACAGTGACGAGGTCGACGGCGAGGTGGCGGGGTGTGGCTATGAACCTTGAATGGTGATCGGGAAAGTTGCAGGGTCAGTCGGTGGTTGTGGTATAGGGTGTTCTTGGGTGCTGGGGAGGCAAGGAGGTGACGAGGAGTTCGGTGGTGATGGTTTTTCTGGCGAGGGTGAGGTTGCAGGCGATGGGCGTTGGGTTTTGGTGGTGCTCGGGTGTCGTCGGGCAGGAGAGGAGGAGGAGATGGTGGAGGTGAGGACGAGGATGAGAAGGCAACGGTGATGGTGAAGGGTGAACGGGACGACGACGATGTGGGCGAGGGTTAGGGCTTTGGGTTTCGCGAGCTAAGTCGTGAAAAGAAGGAGGAAAGAAAGAGTAGGTTTTTATAGAATAATAATTTTATTATATATATATATATATATATATATATATTCGAGAGAGAGAGAGAGACAGGGAGAGAGAGGGAATTATTAGTTTAGTTAAATTATTTAATATATTATATATTATATATATATAACATATTATATATAGGTTAGTTAAAAAATAATATAATATATATATTATAGGATTTTACAGCTAATACCAGATTACTCCGAATATTACCCGTATCCAATCTAGTTTTTAAATATGTAAAATATACGTAAAATTTTAAACCATAGTGTGATATCCTGTCAATAAAAATGTATACCCCCAAGTACGGATCTATATAAATATACGTAGTGATCAAAACGAGTATGTTTTAACAATTAGGACATGAACATGATATATTGGTGCAACCACATGATATGGGGTGTGATGACATACAAGGCTAGATATTAAAATATATTATTTGGTTTTAATTTTGTATTATTAAAAGATATGTGGAATATATTATATGTGTATAATATCTAGATTTGCATGGATATTTTGTACTAGCAAATATTTGATGTAATGTAGAACCATGATGGATTTCAACCATGCAAGTCGGGTCGGATAATAACCATAGCTGCTAAATGCACTATCCATAACCCAAAAGCAATAATAATAAAGAAATTTACCGCAAGATTTGAAATACCCCAAAATATATAATATAAGTGCACTAGGGTGTTACATTATACCCAACTACAAAAGAATTTCGTTCTCGAAATTCCTGGATCAAGAAAAGACAATAAAACACGGATCTAAGGAAAGAGGTATGAAAACTTCTATCGGATCTCATCTTCACGTTCCCAAATAGATTCTCCGTGCGAACGATTCCCCCATGACACGAGTACTAGTGAGATTACTTTATTCTTGAGAACCTTTTCTTGTCGATCCACAATAGCCATTGGTTGCTCTTCATACGTTAAATCTTCCCTTACCGTCAGTTCCGAGTGATCTAGGACGTGCGTCTCATCTCGATCATACTTGCGGGTTGAGATACATGAAACACGTCATGAACACCCACCAAGGATAGTGGTAAAGCCAATCGATAAGCTATTTCTCCAACACGCTCGATAATACCGAAAGGCCCCACGAATCGAGGACTAAGCTTGCCTCGACTACCAAATCGGACCACTCCTCTGGTCGGTGATATTTTAAAGAATACAAGATCACCAACTGCGAACTCCAAAGGTCTTCGTTCAGTATCAGCCCAACTTTTCTGTCGATTTTGCGCCGCCTTCATATGGTTTTGGATCACGTTAACTTTGTCCACCGTTTGCACAATAAGATCCGGTTCGATAATCTTCTTTCTTCAATATCGTCCCAACAGATAGGCGAGCGACACTTACGACCGTACAATACTTCGAATGGAGCTATCTGTATAGTCGTCTGAAAACTGTTGTTGTATGAAAACTCCACCAAGTGCAAATGATACTCCCATGAACCCTTGAAGTCTAACTTGTATGCTCTCAACATATCTTCAAAAGTTTGGATCGTTCTTTTAGACTGGCCATCTGTCTGAGGATTATAGACAATGCTAAACTTCAAGCGAGTTTCCAAACTTTTCTGTAGACTCCTCCAAAAGTTGGATAAAAATCGAGTATCACGATCCGAAACAATACTCACGAGTACTCCATGCAATATCACAATCTCCTGTAGGTACCGCTCTGCCAAAGCCTCCGTCGACTGACCAACACGAAATGGTATAAAATGAGCTGCCTTCGCCAATCGATCGACAATCACCCAAACTGCATTATTGCCCTTTGGACTCCGTGGTAATGCTGTCACGAAATATATGGTTATATGTTCCCAATTCCATTAAGGAATTGGAAGTAGTTGCAACAAACCAGCTACCCTTTGATGTTCAGCCTTGACTTACTAACATACCAAGCACTTCGATACGTAGCAAGCAATCTCCCTTTTCATGCCATCCCACCAGAAATGTTATCGCAGATCTCTACACATCTTTTTGCCTCCCGGATGTACGGAATATACGGAACTATCATCCTCCTTCATGACTTCTTCATGAACATCTCCTTTAAGCACACATAAACGACTACCATATCGTAACGAACCATCTTCATGAATTAACAAGTCCGTTCGAAGTCCCGCTTCTACTTGTTCTCGAAACATCCGCAACCTTAGATCGTGCGACTGTGCTGCTTTAATATTATCGATCAAGGATGACTGTACTTGCAACTGCATCAACTGTCCCGAAGAATGCGGTAGTACAATCTCCAACTCGAATCTCTGAAGATCGGCTATAATCTCCTTCTGTGCAGTCAACATCTGTATCGCTAGCAACCGACTTAGAGCGTCCGACACTACAATAACTTTCCCCGGATGATATTTTAGATCAAAATCATAGTCAGCCATCAGCTCTAACCATCTACGCTGCCTCATGTTGAGCTCTTTCGATGTGAACACACACTTTAGGCTTTTTTGATCGGTAAACACTTCGACTCTTTTGCCCAATAAGTAGTGTCTCCAAATCTTCAGAGCAAAAATCACTGTTGCTGGCTCTAAATCATGAGTTGGGTAGTTCTTCTCATGAGTCTTCAATTGCCTCGACGCATAAGCTATGACCTTCCCATGCTGCATCAGAACACATCCCAAATCTTTCCTAGATGCGTCGCTGTGAATAACTAGTCCTCCGGAACTATCTAGCACTGTCAGAATAGGAGCGGTGGTCAATCTCTGCTTCAGCGCTTCAAAATCTGATGCACACTTCTCAGTCCACACGAATGGTACCTCCTTACATGTTAGCTTGGTCAGTGGTTCTGCTATCCAAGCGACGTTCTCTACAAACCTTCTATAGTATCTGGCAAGCCCAAGAAAACTTCTGATCTCCTTTATATTCTTTGGAATTGACCAATCATGAACAGCTCCAATCTTTTCGGGGTCAACATCAATTCCATCTCTGGATACAACATGTCCCAAGAACTTCACTTTTTCGAGCCAAAACTCGTACTTGCTCATCTTAGCATACAACTCTTCTTGTCTCAATGTTTGCAGTGCGATCCTTAAATGTTCTGCATGCTCTTCTTTGCTCCTCGAATAGACCAGAATATCATCAATGAATACCACCACAAACTGGTCCAGATACGGTGAAAATATTTGGTTCATCAAGTCCATAAATATTGCCAGTGCGTTAGTAACTCCAAACGGTATCACTAAGTACTCGTAATGTCCATATCGAGTTCGGAACGATGTCTTGCAAATATCTTCTGATTTCATCCGAACTTGATGATATACAGATCGCAAATCCAACTTCGAGAATACCCTCGTGCCACTGAGTTGATCGAATAATTCGCCGATGCGGGGGATTGGATACTTGTTCTTAATAGTCATCCGGTTTAATTCTTGATAATCGATGCACATACTCCGCGTGCCATCCTTCTTCTTGACTAGAAGAACTGGAGCACCCTATGGTGAACAGCTACTGCGAATCCAACCCTTCTCTAATAACTCAGAAACTTGTCTCTTTACCTCTTTCAGTTCCACCGGTGACATCGGATAAAAGCCTTTGAATTGGCGCTGCTACAGGAATAAGATCAATCACGAACTCCATATCTCATTTTGACGGTAAACTCAAGATATCCTTGAACACATCCATGAAATCCCGAACTGCTATCAGCACTTTATCTACAACTTGTTTACGAATTTCGCCTTTCAGTAAACGGTTTCCTTCATCATGAATTTGCAAGTTTGTTCTAAGTCTTGTGGGTTATCAGCCAACCACACTTCCGCTGCGCCACTCTGATAAACTGAGGTGGGTTCGTCAGAACTTCTTCAATCAAATATCTTATATCTGATCGGCCTTGAAGCAGTCTGTACCAGCTCCCGCTGGGGGTTAATCTCAAACTACTGCAAACATCATATGTTCTCCTATATTTCTCCTTATTCTTCGAAACGCAGACAGACTGGTCACTGCGGGACAAGAGAAAAGATATAACACGGTTGTGGGATTCAAGTTCACGATAAGACATAAATTCTTAAGCAATGAAACCGAAAGAAACAAAGTAGTACAATGAACATAAGTCAAGAAAATGAATAGAAATAGGATTCCAGGTTACCTAAATAGAGTACCGCATTATAACTATGCCGCGGTACATATTACAATCACATAACTCCATTCAAGTCGCCCAAATCCTAGTATCAAAATCGAAAGAATAAGAAGGGAGAAACAATAAGAAATCGGGAGGATTCAAAATTGAGATGCAAAGTCATTTTCATATCGTCAAGATAAAATAATTAAGCGAAAGATAAGATTCAAGAATTTGAATGACAAGATAATAATGTAGCAGGACATGTTCCTAATTCCGGGTTTCCTGGTTTGTATTGGGTTCAATACCCAACTAGAAAAAGAACCAAACCCGACCAACCCTAAATCCTACCAAACAAACTCTGTCATGCCCCGCTTCCCAAAATACGTAAACACGGCACGTGACAGAGCCAACCATGCTACCTGTGGTTAGAAATCATCTCTCCACAATCAGATTACGGTTGTCTGTACGATATCAAGAACAGTAAAATATATAATCTAGCTACTACATGTCTATCTGCCACAGTAAGTAGAATCAAGAAAATGCATAAAGCGGAAACGAAGCAAGATCCAATAAAGAATAGTATCTGAATCACGTCCCAATATGGGCTCACATCAATAAGAAAAAAACTGCTGAAATAAATAAACTAAGAGTCTCTAAACTAAAAGCCAGCTTCTCTTTGCTCGGCTTGATTGCTAAAGTACTCTTGATCTACCTGCGATAAAGGTAGAGGAACTGGGCCATGAAAAACCCAGACGTCAGTGCGTCATAATATCAAAAGAATCGTAATAACCAGGATATGATACTATGATTAAACATGAATATAAATAACTAACACAGATATAAATAGTGAGCTATATGTATGTGATGTGTATCATAAAGTTTGTGCTTCTAAGTTATCTATTCTAGAAGTGTTTGAAATCAATTTAATAGAATCGTCGATATAACTCCATAGTATCTCGTCCGTGCACAGGACCACGGTCAAGACTCTCGGGCTGAATCTGAGACGTGCCGCTAAGCAGTAAACAGGTACAAACGAATGATGCCAGCAGTATCATTTCGGGGATGGCCGAGCCCGTAAAGACTGATCAGTATCTAGAAGTGTCGAACTATTGAGTTACAAGTCAGGTTTTATTATTGATTTCCCCTTATTCCCAAGATTTTGTGTTCAAGTCAGGTTTTGATGATATAAATCTAATGCTAACACTGGATCAAGCAGGTACAGGTCTTGTCTATGTAGACAACAAGTCACGTCCGTCAAGACAATAAATCAGGATTGTCAGTATTAGCGATAAGATCCAAGTAACAAGTCTGTTAGTGTGTCGTGAACATGTCATGCGATGCATATGTATCAAATAGATACCCAATATGAAACTGTAATCAAAATCGAAGCACGACTAATGCCAGGATGCATATGTATCTATCTGTAATAACCATTATAGGTCCATGACTATGTATGATGCAAACTAGATAACATGTTATACTAATGTAGTAGTATAATAATATCATGATGTTCCGTCATGCAACTAGATATGCTATTATCAGTACGGATACGAACGGATAACGTAACACTGTAAATCGGTAATAGTTGCTTAATAATAAAACACATGTACTATTTTTATTCATATAGATATTGATATAATATAACATATCATGTTGCAAGTTAAACTTGCCTGATCGGATCTCACGTCGAGATATGGATGCCACGTTCCAATGTCAGAATAACGTCGTGATGCAAACTTACGCACGCAGGGCTGGACCTGGCTGAGCGGCTACGTGACATAGTGACAAGGCTAGACGATGACGGTGACTGGGTCGTCTGGATCGTGGACGATACGCAACTCCGGCGAGACGGCCGGCAAGAAAGAAAAGAAAAGAAAGAAAGAAAAGAAAGAAGAAGAAGAAGAAGAAGAAAAGAAGGAAGTAGTGGTTGTTGTTGCTGGTTATGGGGTTGGCGAAGACAGAGGAAAGGGTGGCGAGGTGACAGTGACGAAGTCGATGGCGAGGTGGCGGGGTGTGGCTGTGAACCTTGAATGGTGATCAGGGAAGTTGCAGGGTCAGTCGGTGGTTATGGTATAGGGTGTTCTTGGGTGCTTGGAGGCGAGGAGGTCGATGGTGACGGTGGTGATGGGTTTTCCGGTGTGGGTGAAGTTGCAGGCGATGGGCGTTAGGTTTTGGTGGTGCTCGGGTGTCGCCGGGGAGGAGAAAAGGAGAAGAGGAGGAGATGGTGGAGGTGAGGACGAGGATAAGAAGGCGACGGTGATGGTGAGGGGTGAACGGGATGGCGATGATGTGGGCGAGGGTTGGGGCTCTGGGTTTCGCGGGCTATGTCGTGAAAAGAAGAAGGAGAGAGAGAGTAGGTTTTTATAGAATAATAATTATATTATATATATATATATATATTCGAGAGAAAGAGAGACTGAGGTTAGAGAGAGACTGAGAGAGAGGGAATTATTAGTTTAGTTAAATTAATTAATATTATATATATATATATAACAAATTATATATAGGTTAGTTAAAAAATAATATAATATATACATTATAGGATTTTACGCCTAATACCTGATTAGTCCAAATATTACCCGTATCTATTCAAAAATCTAGTTTTTAAATATGTGGAATATACGTAAAAGTTTAAATCATAATGTGATATCCTGTCAATAAAAATGTATACCCCCAAATACGGATCTACATAAATATATGTAGCGATCAAAACGAATCTGTTTTAACAATTAGGACATGAATATGATATATGGGTGCAACCACGTGATATAGGGTGTGATGACAAGTAAGGCTGGTTATTAAAATATATTATTTTTTTTTAATTTTGTATTATTAAAAGATATGTGGAATATATTATATGTGTATAATATCTAGATTTGCATGGATATTCTGTAATAGCAAATATTTGATGTAATGTAGAACCATGATCGGTTTCAACCATGCGGGTCGGGTCGGATAATAACCACAGCTGCTAAATGCACTATCCGTAACCCAAAAACAATAATAATAAAGAAATTTACCGCAAGGTTTGAAATACCGCAAAATATATAGTATAAGTGCACTAGGATGTTACACCTCTCAACCTTCTCCACCATGTCGAAGCGGCGATCTTTGCGAGGAGTCACTCCCCATCAGTCAGTGGCGTGCTCGTCGGAGAAAGCAGACATGATGGCCCGCTGAGCCCGTATCCAGCTTAGCAACTGAACAGAGCGATCCCTTAGAGGCTTGGTAATCAGACATGCCTCATGAAAGCACTCGATCTTATCCTCCGCTACGTCGAGCATCGCCAGAGTCATCTCTGCTAGATGAGGAGGAATGTCGTCGAGCACGGACAAGAAGATCATCCGGAGCCAAATGGACCCGATGGGGAAATGATATCCTCTACGAGTCAGGAGCTCGTGCATCACCGTGTCGCATTGGTCATCCGAGAGATCGGGATTCACCAAGCGTACAGCAAACGAAGAACAATTTCCTCGATAGGAACCTTCCATGGCTGCCGATGAGCATGTGGACAATTGCAAACCGTGACTCTTGATTTATTAAAATGGTTCTTTCCTTGTAACGTAGAAGAAGAACATTGCTTCAGGTTATAAAAAGAAGCATTTAAGTCTAGGTACAGAAAATGTTGTACATGGTGGAACTATTTCCAGATTCTGACAAAAAGAAGGCATTGGAAAAGAAAGAGTTGACTCAAAAAAAACAGAGCAAGAAGGTGAAACGTTTCCCTCGTATAATAAGGCATCACCTCACATGCATAACGCGTGAGGACTGGCGCTAGTTTTTTTTATATATAGGATTAAATCCTATAACCGCGCCTCACGTGAAAGCACATGTGAGCGTTGGCGTAAAAGAAAAAAAAAGCTTTGCCATTCATGCTTCAAAGAAATTTATATATTGGTAATGAGGATGATAAAAAAGGGAAAGAAACAAACATCATCAAAAGTCTACAATAGAAAAACGCTAAATTCCAGACATGGATTCTCAAACTTAAAGGCAAGTTTGAGTAAAGCGCTTCTAACTTCTTTGATCACCTTCTTATGCATCCTCTCCCGAATCCAAGTTTCAGGATCCCCGCTGATATCTTCTATCCTCTGGTATGTGGATAGTATCGCTTTCTGTTAGAAGACGCGATGCAAAACAGCGATGAGATAATCTCTCCGCTTCTTTGAGATCGGGCCTATCAGATATACTGAATGCACCTTGTCTTCAGCGTCGTTAAGTGCCTCAAGCGGCATAACCTCATCAAGCTCAGGAAGCGCTTCCCAGATCGATCCAACGATAATCTTTAAAAGCGCAGAACGGCGGGGGAGCAATCGGCCGTTGTGATCATCAAAGCGACGCATTACCTCATCGCATTGAGCATCAGTGTATTCCTGGCCTAGAAAGCGACCTTGTATGCGGATTTTTTTGTAGGAGACAATTTCCTCGATATCGTATAGATGACCAGCCATGCAACCTGAAAAGAAACCCAGTGAAAAGTTAGCAATAAAAACAAAACGCTAGCATCATAGAATCAAGATGGTGGCTCATCAACATTGTGATAATCCAAAAGGATTCTCATTAAATGAATATTGCTCATTAAATGAACAGTGGAGTTAAAAACTACCCATATTCCCCGAAAGGTGGGTTCTTTAAAACAAACAACAGATTCAAATCTGTGGAAAAAAAGAGAAGCGATTAAAACCCCAAAAATTCTAGAAAAGGAAAAACATCCAAGAACGGTAAAAGGAATAAAATTCCCAAAGTTCTTAAGATTCAAATCAGAGCTAAGCTCTGCAAAAAAATGGAATTAAATTCCCCCAAACAGTGAGACTAAAACCCAGAAATTCCCATGTTAGAAAATTCATGGGTTAATTGATGGAATCAAGTTCCAGAAAACCTCTAATGTCAAGATTGACAGTAGGGTAAAACCCTAAAAAGGAGAATCAAAAATTCTCAAGAATGTTCATTGACTCAAGTCTTGGATATGGATATCAAGATCCATGATCTATACAAAAAAAGGTTTTTTTAAAGATCTTCAAGATATCGATTCAAAAAGAAGAAGAAAGAGCTAAGCACTGTCGAATCTGATAATGGATTTAAAATCCAAAAATAAAAAAATATATATGCTCATAAGGGATTAGGCGCTAAGCTCTGTTCATAGTCCTCACCAAGAAATTTGGCAGAGTCTACTCTGTTCAAAAGAGTTCTTGAGGACAGAGATCTAAGTTTTGAAACGAGAATTAAATTCTCAAAAAAAAATAAGGCTCAAGGAAGAAGATGATGAGACAGCAGTTATCTCAAGGGCCAAAGGCCCTATTTATAAGACGTGGGAGGGAACTGTTCAACTTCCTAAGTGATCCAACGGTAGTAAAAGTGACACCGTTGCATTCACATGTAGGCCACATGAGAACAACGGTGGGGTATTTGTTCCCCTAATAATTAAATACAATAATAAGAGGAAAGCTCAGTTAAATATAATAAGGCAGCGCCTTACGTGCTCTCCATGTGAGCGCCAGTGCCGACCTCTTATAGAATTAAATCCTATAGTGGCGCTGCACATGAATTTCATGATAGCGCCAATGTGCAAAGCACAGGAGCGCCTGTTATATATAAGAATTTAATTCTTAAGTGGCGTCCGCGTACGTAACATGTGAGCGTCAGCGCCCAAATTAAGAGCGGGTAGAATTAAATTCTACATGGAGATTATTTCCCTATAACTTGGGATGTTCTCTGTTAAACAGAATCGTTGGATCAAAAATCCAATAGTGGTGATAAATTATCAAATGATAGAACTAAATTCTATTAGGAGAAAATATCTCCCTAATCTTTTTAAGTGAGAAAAATATTCTCGGTTGGATCAAAAATCCAATGATAGAATTAAATTCTATTTTTGAGAATATATTTCCCCAATCTTTCTAAATAAAGAAAGATTATTCTCTGTAAAACAGAGAGCCCTTTGATTAAAAATCCAATGGTGATTAAAAATCACCGTTTGACAGAAAAAAATTCTGTATATGGGAAAATATTTTCTTAATTTTATTAAAAATAAGAAAACATATTCTGTAAAACAAAAATCCACTGGATCAAAAATCCAACTGTGGATAAAATCCCCCGAACAATTTTTGAGGCCAATTAAATCAATTAGTATTTTTCAAATGAGAGATTTTCTCAAACTAGTCAACAAATTTGACTCTCCTATATAAAGGACGGGAGACTTCAAAAAAAAGGAGGAACCCCCCATATGTTTCTGCAGACAAAAAAAATAGGAACCACAACTGAGAATTGAATTCTCTTTCAAAGAAGATCTATATGTTCTTTCAAACTCTAGGTAAAGAAAAGGTAGAGATAAAATATATCTCTTTTGCCTAGCATAAAGAAAATAAGGGTTCGACCCCTCATAAAAATAAGGGTTCGACCCTAATCTGAGATTTGCAAAGCAAATCTCCCCACAAGTTGAGAAATAATTCTCATCGGGAAGATTTTGTTCTTCAAACTCAAAATCTAGAGGAAAAAACTAGATTAAAAGAAAGAAAAGAAAAGAAAACTTATAGTTCTAAGAATTTAATTCCACTGCAAACAGGGTTTAATCCTACATAAAAGAACTTAGTATAAAAGAAATCTAGTTCTCCGATAAATAAAAAAAGAGAAGATCCCAGATCTTCAAAAAATGAAGATCTTGGCGATCATTAATGGACAATATGCCGTTAACAGAGATTTAATCTCTGAAAAGAAAAGGAACTCAGCCCCTCACGTGAAACACACGTAAGCGTCCAAAATATTCCCAAAATAAAGAACCCAGCGCCTCACGTGGTTCCCATGTGTGCGCCCTAAAATAAGGGACTCAGCTCCTCACGTGCTTCTCACGTGGGCGCTCAAAACAGAAAGCCAGCGACTCACGTGAAATACATGTGAGCACTGAGTAAAACTGCTTGGCGCTGAGTAAAACTGTCAAAATGACTAAGTGCTTAGCACTGATTGGACAACGCCCATGTCCGAGCACCGCACGTGCTCCTCACGTGAGCGCCATACCAAGTGCTTAGCACTCCATATTCAGTCAAAATGACTAAGTGCTTAACATTGATTGGACAACGTCCCTATCTCAGCGCCTCACGTGATACATACGTGAGCGCCATATAAAATATTTAGCACTATATATTCAGTCAAAATGACTGAAGTGGTTAGCACTGATTGGGCAGCGCCCATGACTGAGTGTTTCACATGATATACATATGAGCGTCAGAGCCACAAATAAGTGCTTAGCACTTCTGCATAAAGGAAAAAGGCTGAGCAAACAAATTACAAATAAGTGCTTAGCACTTTTGAATAAAAAAAAGAAGAAAAGAAAAAAAGACTGAGCAGGCCAAGCTTAAATTGGCTAAAAGTCTCTATGGTGTCGATGGCAACTGAGCCCAAATACTCTTTTGTTGGATCTTAAATAAAAAAAATGATCCTTAAAATGTTGCTAAGCTGATCTTGGTCTCAAATAAGACTATGTATCCTTAGTTAAAATAAATTGAGCCCAAATGCTCATTTATTTAAGTTGATCTTAATCTAAAAATAAATTAACGGTCCTTAAATAAAACAAAATATTCAAAACCCCAAATCTAAAATATACGGATTTGGAATGATCCACGCTCTACGGGTGACGACATAAACTAGTCTTCGTATATAATCTATGGGCAACTTTAACAAACAAAATAACACACGACACGAAGTGAACTACTGGAGTAAGAGAAAGTGGTTATTGCAACGCGATGACGTAATTAACTACAGGGGCCTGCGCCTGCAAGGAAGAGCGTCCCCACAATCAAAAAACCCTCACAAACGAGGGGGAATCTGATAAAGTCTGCTGCAACGATCGCATATGTCTAAACCTCCGATATATGGTGCCATAAATCAACTCGGTATTTTCGGAGAGGTGGATAGGTAAGTCCAAATAGCATCTACCCCCAAATTCAGGCTAGACGTCCCAACGTCTCGGTCCGGTCTTTCGGTGGTAAACAGTTGCATTCGTCTTGTACCCCTTAGTTCTCCTCGTTCCCCTTTCTGGCATAGCTCCAAACCTTGAAAATGTTCCTCAAAACCGCGAAACTGATGCAACCCTCCTGCCGAGATCACAAACCTTCCTCACATTTGAGTATTTGAATAGAAGCCAAAACTGACTTGAACTTCTCCATAAGAATAAGCTTCGATAGCATGTCCGCCGAATTAACCTTAGCATCGATTTTGATCAAATCGATCTCTTTTTCGGCCCACTCCCTTATCTTGTGATACCGCACGTCGATATGCTTCGTTCGACTGTGGTATACCTGATTCTTTTTCAGGTGAATGGCGCTTTGACTGTCACAAAACAAAAGAACCGACCCCTTCTCGAATCCGAACTCGCCAACTAAACCCTTTAACCACAAGGCTTCTTTCGATACTTCCATTGCTGTCATGTATTCTGCCTCCGTCGATGATAGCGCCACAGTATCTTGAAGTGTTAACTTCCAACTGACAGGAGATTCTGCAACTATATATACATAGCATGTAATTAATTTTCTCTTGTCTATGTCACCAGCGTAATCAACATCTACATATCTCTGCAACTGGCTCAATTTATCTTCTAACTTGCGAAAGAGTAAACCGAGATCTTTATTTTCTTTCAGATACCGAAGTATCCACTTTACAGCTTTCCAATAGAGCTTTCTTGGATTTGACATGTGCCGACTAACCAGACTTACCGCATAGGATATATCTGGACATGTGTATATCATATCATACATAAGTGATCCCACCACGCTTGCATATGGTACTCGAGAAATATTTTCCTTCTCCTCATCTGATTTCGGACACTTCTTGGATGATAACTTGAAATGACCGGCGATAGGGGTACTCACATGTCTTGAGTCCTTCATGCTGAATTTCTCAAATATCTTCTCAATATACTTTCTTTGGGATGGCCATAACTTTCTAGACTTTCTGTCTTGGAAAATCTTCATCCCAAGAATTTTCTTTGCTTTACCTAAATTCTTCATGTCAAATTATGCACTCAATTAGGCTTTGAGCGTCGTTATTTCTGTCATGCTCTTAGCAGCAATTAACATGTCATCTATATATAGGAGTAGATATATTGACGAACTATCTTTAATCCGCTTCGAGTACACGCAGCTGTCATACTCACATCGAGAGTAATAGTTCTTCATTATAAAAGAATTGAAGCGCTTGTACCATTAGCTGGGAGACTATTTCAACCCATATAGAGATCTTTTGAGTTCACATACGTGATCCTCTTTGCTGGGCTCCATAAATCCTTCAGGTTGCCTCATGAAGATAATCTCTTCCAACACACCATGCAGAAAGGCTGTTTTCACGTCCATTTACTCCAACTTTAAATTATGAACTACTACCAGTGCCAACAAAACTCGAATAGATGTATGCTTGACTACATGCAAGAAAATCTAATTGTATTCAACCCCCTCCTTTTGAGTATAACCCTTCGTAACTAACCTTACTTTGTATTGCTCATTATCCTTTTTCTTGAATACCCACTTGCAGCTTATAGCCCTTTTTTTTCTTTCGGTAGCTCAATCAACTTCCACGTGTCGTTCTTTCGAAGTGATTCCATTTTCTCTGTCATCACAACAACCTATCGATCCCTATTTTCTTGCTTAATGGCCTCCTGATAATTACTAGGATTTCCGCTTTTAGTGACTAAAACAAATGCGAGCATATCTTCGAAACCATACCTTACTGGTGCCTTATGTGAAGGTGTTGATCTCCTTAATTCCATTGTCTGTAGGTCATGCTGGGGTTGGTTCTCACTTTTTGTCTTCGTATTCTGCCAGTCTACCTCTGCATCAATAGGTTGAAATTGTGCTTCAGTATTCGTATCTTTATGAGTGCCAGAAAACTCCACCTCCACCAGATCATCGTCACCTGATACTCCACCTACCTCCTTATTTTCTTCAACCACGTCTTTCAACATGGATGCCGCATCGAAAATCACATCTCGGCTAGTGAACGCCCTTCTGTTTTCCGGATCCCATAACTTGTAGCCTTTAACTCCAAGTTTGAATTCGAAGAAAACACACCGTTTTGACTTTGACTCTGGCTTGGTCCTATCCTTCTGATTCATGAGTGAGAAAGCAGGGCACCCAAACACTCATAATAAATCTGTAACGATCCTGAATTTTCTGTACAAATTTTTTTCTTAAAGTACAGAAAGGAGTTTGCAAGCCTGAGCACAACTTAAGAACAGCAAGAAACAACTTGTAGCTCACTGGTAAAGTCTTGCACTGCTGTGACATAGCCCGTGTATTCGAATCCAATCAGCCACATATATTTTTTTCTGAATTTTTCTTTTAAAATTTTTGGAAGCCCAAAAGTTTACACGTGCACCGCACATAAAATGAAAAGTCACAGAAAATCAAACATGTGATAAATGTTGTATGAACTGATATGGACACGCGGCATAAATCCAAGCACCCAACTCCTCAATTCGACTGGCGAGATCGGCCTCCAGACCGGCGCCGACGGTCCCCCCGTGGGGAAAAGTCCCCGTATTTTGCCCACTAAACCCCTTAGCTTACCCCACTACTCCTGTTCTGTTTATTTTTCCTGCAATTATCCAGAGAATTTATATTCATCATAAATCCCATTTTTAATGCATTTTTAATTCTTTCTTCAATTCCAAAATCCTAATTTTACACTATAAATACAACCCCATATCCTAGCTCTCTTCATTCTGAAATCTATTGCCAAAATTCTCAAAAAAAATTCTAAGTCTAAGAAGAGTACAAGTAGAGTTAGCCCTAGGTCATATTCCGGCGAGAATTCGAGACATTTCCGACGACCCTATG
Organism: Agapanthus africanus; assembly: GCA_030015575.1. Classification (NCBI taxonomy): domain Eukaryota; kingdom Viridiplantae; phylum Streptophyta; class Magnoliopsida; order Asparagales; family Amaryllidaceae; genus Agapanthus; species Agapanthus africanus. The sequence goes on from CM057340.1 coordinate 8,098,514, forward strand.
ACTCCACGAAGGCTACTACCCTCATCCTCTACCTCCCCTCTCTCCTTTAAATTTGTAAGTCCCATATCTCTTCTTCTCTTTCTACCATAAAACTTCTCTTTTTCAAAATATGTCGGTAAGTGGAGTTATACCGACATTTGTTTCTAAAACCTTTGAAAACCACAATTCTTCTTAGGAATCACTTGCACTCATGTATATACCTTACTTGTAATCATTTAACTAATATTTAGAAACCAATTTCACTCTAAAACTTCATGTTAAATAACTTTAATTAAGTTTTTACGTTTAAATACCATGAACTTTACATACGACATCTTTTAATTATTTTGCTTAATATTACCTTTAGAAAACCTCGCTCGGTAATGACCTACCTCTCATATACACACATCTTGATATAGCACGATTCTCTTGAACAATATTTTTATGGCAAAATACGACTTTTCATCAAAATATCTTAAACTATTAAAAATTCGGATTTCTTTAAATTGTGTTACTTAATTCTTTACGATTGTGCCTCTACATCCCATTTTGGGGAACTCGCTATTGGATGGTGCGGATTATTGCACATCCACGGGCTAGTAGGGCGAGATGCAGACCTCCTCACGGAGCATACGATCTCGATGAAATTTTAATACAATTTTTAAGAAAAACAAGGATTTCTATTTAATAATAAGAATTTATTTTTAATAATTATATAATTATTATCAAACCACAAAAGATATTATTAAATTCCATATTTTCTAAACAAAATAAAAGAATTACAAGTTTCATGAAAATACCATCAAAAATCAATACAAGTCAAAGTTTATACTAAAAAACCTTGAACTACTCAAGTTTCACTAATATACTTCATTCTTTAAAAATTTACATCCATAAAAACCCTAAATAACATAAATAAATACTTGAGATTTATTTTGAAAGTATACTAAAAATATTTTTCATAAAAACCCCTCAAGTTATATTAAATTACAATAAGGACTCTAGTAAATATAGGTTTAATCGGGACCAATTCTCTTGAGCCTCAGGGAGCCGGAGAAAGTGGGTGCTTTCCTATTTAAGGTAGGAAACTAAAACAAAGTTATCAATGGTAATTGTCTTGTAAAAAGACATAAATCCTGCCGTCCATGTGCAGCAGTTACCGATAACTCCTAAACCTAATTCAGGATCCAAATTCTGTTTAAAGTGTCTGGCTCAAGTCTGAGTCCAAATATCAATCTGAATCCAATCAAATATGAAGCCAAGTCAACATGAATCTAAACATGAATACTTGAACATGAATACCAGAACAATATCAAACATGCAACATAACTTGACTTGACCGAGCCATGGCTATATCTTGACTCCATTATATGACTACTTGATACATCATGAACTGTTTACATAAACAACTTATATTCATGGTCTCGGAAAGTCTGATAATTACAAATCAATACAATATACATTACGGGGTTTAACAGGGTAGACTAGTACGGAATGTATTAGAAGTGGAACGAGATGGTCACTATAAGACACCTACATGAACATTCGTGTCGTTGTCCCATGGGCATTGACAGGGCCTTGTACTTCCGATTACCATAGTCCACGGAGCAAGTTGGACTCCTCTCGTATACACTGATACATTCTATACCAAGTTACAAACAACTACGTTAGCATAACAAACAGATAATTTACCAGTTCTATTCTCTTTGCTTATCTATTCCATTCTATCTTTTGGGATTTACCGAGCGCTAGTTCGCTGACGACATTCATGTCTCTTCTTTCTTTAGAATGTTCGTCAGGAGGACCCGACTCTCAGAAGACCGAGCCCGATCAGGATGATTTGGAGCAGTTCACAGAGGAGCCAGACTTCTGGGCTTTTACTTGTACTTATTTCAGTTCATATGCCACTGTTTAGGCATCGTTTTCTATCATTGTACTTTCCTTTTCAGTTGTATGTAAAGAATGAATGTTAATAAAAGTTGTTGTTATTATTACATCTCTTGTTATTCTTGTGTATTCATTTATATTGCTTATTTACGCTTAACGTGTTTACTTCTGAGTAAATACGTCGCGTGCCTCGTCACGTCTACTTCCTAGTACACTGGGAAGCAGGGCGTGACAGAATCATAACCGTCTGGCTCTCCTTTTCATACTTCTTTGGGGATCTGAAGATTTATGGTTGTAGATGGAGACCTGTTAACCAAATAGCACGCATAACTTACCGCCTCTGCCCAGAAGTCCTCAGAAAGACGTGATTGCAACCGCATACTTCTGGCTCTCTAGTAGTGTCCTGTTCATATGCTCCGCCGCCCCACTTTGCTCTAGATGTTCTGGAACTGTTCATTGTCTTTGTACACCCTGTTCATTACAGTGCTCTTGAAACTCCTTCGAGGTATATTCACCTCCATATATGTCCTCAAGTAATTCATCGATCGCTCCTTTCGCTTCTCTACGGCCGTTTTCCATTCCTTAAATATGGCAAACACATCTGACTTGTGTTTGAGGAAATAGACTCATACCTTCCGTGAGAAGTCGTCAATGAAAGTGATATAGTATATGTCACCTCCCTTTGATGGAATAAATAATGACCCCCATACGTCTGAGTGTATATAGTCGAGAAGTCCTTTGTTCTTGTGCACGGCTTGCTTGAAGCCAACGTTATGTTGCCTCCCTATCGTACAATATTTGCAGAAGTCCAGCTTGCACGTGGTAATCCCTTTAAGCAACTCCCTTCTGTGCAACTCACGAAGACCCCTCTCACTCATGTGGTCAAGAAGTATATGCCACAACTTTGTGGTATCCTCTACATATTTCTCTATAAGCACGACTGCACCACCAGTGCTTCCGTCTAAATGATACAAGTTTTTCAGTCGTTGTCCCTTCATGACCATGAGGTCATCCCTGACAATCTCTAGCACTCCATCTTGAACTACGAACTTGCATCCTGCCGCATTCAATATTCCTAGAGAAATCAGATTCTTCTTTAATTCCGGAATGTGTCTTACGTTCACAAGTGTTCACACCACACCATCAAACATGCGAAGTTTGATGTTCCCTATACCAATGGTCTTGCATGCCACATTGTTCCCCATGAGAACACTGCTACCATTGAACTCCTTATAGGTGTCGAACAACTCCTTTTTGGGACACATATGATATGAACATCCGGAGTCAAGTATCCAAGCATTATAATTTTCCTCCTTCCCGGTATGTACAGTGAGTACATCACACGGTACTTCTTCTTCTACTTTTGTTGCAACACTGGCTTGATTCGAACTACTTGTACTGTCTCCTTGCCCCTCTTCTCCAACCACTATTTGGAATTTTGGTATTGCTTCTTCCTATGCCTTGGCTGTTTGCAAAAAACAATCATAGTTCACCATCTTGCCCTGATGATTTGGATTTCTCCCTATTACTCTTGCCTCTTTCTTTTGTCTTCGACCTTTCCCTTTCACTGGCAATCAACCATGGTGACTTTTCTGATAGATTTGATTTCTTCATGATCTCATTGTTAAGAAGTGTAGTTATAACCTTCTCCATCTTAAGAGTCTCCTTCCCATAAGATATTGGAAGCGAAGAAAGGAGCAAAAGCGCTTGGTCTTTCTCCTCTAACTTTACTTCAAGACATAAAATATCAATGAACATCTTATTGAAGTTATTCAAGTGGTCGTGAATTGGAGTCTCTTTCTTCATGCGTAGACTGTAAAGTTGCTTCTTTAAATACAGTTTGTTGGACAGAGATTTTTTCATATACAAGCTCTCTAACTTCAACCATAAACATTCCGCAGAAGTTTCTTTCATGACGCTGTATATCACGTTGTCCGCCAGACAAAACTCTATCATGCACTGTTCCCTCTGATCCATGTCTTCTCATGTATCATCTGCCATGTCGGTAGGTTTCTTACCGCCAAGAACTTTAAAGAGCCATTTTTTTACAAGAAGTGCCTTAACCCTTCTTTGCCACATCGAGAAGTTACCTTTGCCATTAAATTTCTCCACCTCAAACTTGGTGTTATTGACCTTGTTATTCGACATCTTTAATTCCGAAGCAGAAAACCTTCCCTCGGATCCTTAAGAACCAATATCTTCATAATCGCAATCTAAAAAGATAGGGAATGGACACAAGCGTTGTCACCCATCGTAGACTTAAAACGTTAAACTAAAGAGCGTGGCTCTGATACCAGTTGTTGATGGCGCGTAGCAGAAAAAACTGATGGATCTTGAGATCCCTTTTAACGAATAACAACTAGAACAAAGCAAAATCAAATCGCAACACAAGAGATTTAACGTGGAAAACCTAAACAGGAAAAACCACGGGGAAAGGGGAAAAACTTTAGTAGAATTTCATAGAAAACTTTGCAGAATATTACAAAACCCTCTCCTTCAAGATCTCCAGCTAGATCTACCTTATTCTCTATTGAAGTTCTCCTTAATGGCCTACTTGATCCCTTACGGAGCCGTCTTTTCGCCTCTCTTAAAGCTTATGATCAAGCCCTCTTTAAAACTTAATCCTAGCATCTTATTTATACCCAAAACAAATCTGGGTTATAATAGGATTTCTTTATTTAACGAAACTGTTCTGTTCGACCCGAAAATCCTTTAAGCCGGCTCAAAATAACTATGAGCCGGCTTATACGAACAAAGAAGAATCGCTAATTTCTGGCATGTTGTGAGACGTCTCTGTTGGATATAGGTGCCCTCAAGGCAATTATTGTAATTGTAGGAGAATTTATACGGATAGAACAGGCTTGCTCGAGATAATAGTATGCTATCTGGTTTGTATTTATCATTTATGTGTATATATTTTATTTGTTATTACGTATCGCTAATACATAATGATAAAGCCCATATAATCTTTGCTTAACTATCAGGATTATGATAGGGATCATACTAGTGAGGCCCGGGTAGTCCATAAACACATCCTTAAATGTCCCTAGTCGTAGGAGTATCTAGATTGGGTATTGGTACTCTAGTTTAGATTAGTGTATACGTTTCTTAACCCCGTACAGAGCGATGGTTGATTCCATAGCTATTGGTGTTTGACACCAAAGATTGTATGTAAGTGCTCATTGGAGAATGAGTTACACTGGACGGACTAACCGAGAACTCCTGAATGGTATTATACCTATAGTCAGATAGCAGTTCTCTGGTGACATGAGTATGGGGTAGTCTCTTGACCTTAGATCGCCATAGTTTCTTATGTGTGTGCCCACTGTACTTTGATTACTACCCTACTACGGCTTTAAAAAGTCGTGCAAACAGGTTTAATTGGGTACAGTCCCGAAGCACATGGAGGCAGTGAGTGGTCGAGGGGATTCGTCTCTCCCGGTATAGGGAGTCGATGTCGCTCTATACGATACATGACTATAACCAGAATCTCGCGGCCATGACAGTTGAGATAAACTGATAAGTGTTATCAGTTGTATCTCTGATGGTTATGAGTCAAATGTCTGCATGAATTATTAGGTTATTGGGGTCTAACAGATTCCACCCCCCCCCCAGACCCGGTATGCGACACTCTTTGACAAAGAGACCGAACTGTACGACAACTGTCACTGATAAGCTCTGATTGCGTTCGGGTGAGCTTACTTGTCGACCTTTCTTTTGATTAATACCTAGATAGCCGTTACGTAAAGCTAATGTCACTGACGTGCTTGTAGGTTAACCCTTGAGGGGATTGATCTAAAAGTATTTCAGATCAATCGGATATAATCATAATCTATTGGCAACGTATTAATTGAGTCTTTAGAGTCCCACACAGAGGTTTTTCATGCTCAGGTGAAACTATATAGAGTACATATGATGATACGTGCGGGAGTTTGATTAAATACATGTATTTTATACATGTATATTAATCGGACATTTTTAATACTAGCCGATTTATGTTTAACCAGATTATTAAACCAAGTGGTGATATATATATATATATATATATATATATATATATATATATATATATTAATTATGTTCATTTTCTATTTATCTATCATTTGTTATTTGTATACGATATAAATACGGGTATATGTATGAGATACATATACATTTGTGTATATGATACACATTCTAGATGTTTGATACATTAAAACATCCAGAACACTTCATTTATTATTATCAATATAAAATAAATGACTCATTTCTTTTAATTGATAAAAGAAATGAAGCATGGATAAAAGAGAAGAGTAGAGTTTCTAATTTCAATCTCGCACAATGTATTTTTGATGGCAAGGCTAGATATGAAGCTCTTTCCTTTTCTCTCTCTTGATTTTCAAGAGAGAGAGAGAGGTGATTTCTACATCTCTTGATTTTTCCATTAGCAAAGGAAATGGTCAAGTTACTTCAGTAGTGGTTTACATAAGATGAAGTTGAATCTTGATCAGTTGGGGTTTACTCGACGTGAATCATCTTCGGCGAGAATAAAGACTTGCAAACTCGATCCGGAGGCGACGGAGTTTAGCATGTGTCTTCCACAATTAGATGGACACGCTACAAAGGTTGTAGTACCTCAAACTCCCCTCTTTGCTTACTAGATTTCTGTGTTGCAATACTTAGTAAACGATCCATCTTAGGTTTGGAATTGATGCTATATTTTGTAAAATTATTATTCTATGCTTCCGCCGGATCCGCAAGTGTTGCGACCCTAGCACCGGATCCCCTTCAGTCTCAAAGTTATCTTGAGCCGTCTCAGCATCGGGTTGAGCTAGCTCAAAGTTGTCATAAGCCGTCTCAATATATATATATATATACAAGACACCTTCATAACAGAAAGATCATTCAAGCTTGGTTCGCTTTTTAATAAACCGAACTTAAGCCAAAAATTATAAGGTCATATCAAGCAAACTCAGCTTGAGCGTAACTTGTTTGATTGATCTGGATTGTTTCGGCAAAAAAAATTCTTTGAATGATTAAACCCATTACACATGCACACAACATTTTGTAAGATGAAATTAAATCTGTTTGCAATGATCATCATTTGTTACGCTGAAACATACACTAAAGATTTGATCTTTAAGTCGCGCAAAACCATAGTTCATTATATGGTAAATGAGTCATCAACAGCCATTATAATTGTAGTTCATGAGCTCGGCTGAATTCAAGCCGAGCCAGCTTGAGCTGCTGCCTCAGCTCAAAACAAGCCGAGCCGACAATGAGTCAATCCAAATATACTGGAGCTAGACCTGAGATAAGCCTGGCTCGCTCAGGTTCTGCTCATTTGCAACTTTAGCTACCAAAATGTCATAAAAGCTTAAATTTGGCAGAAAAAGATGCAACACTAAGGATATCATGACCGAACAACTGCGTTGGCTGAGAAAGCTCGAAGAGCTTCCCTTCCTTCCCTTCAAGGTAGTCGCACACCACTTCATCCTCGAGGCAATCCCAAGCTGGATCAGTAAATTAGAGGTCGATAAGTATGACCAAAACATACAACTTTTCTCATGTCTTCCAAATAAATAACACATAAAATTATGGACAAAATTCAATCTTGTTTTCTACTGAAAACTTGATGGCATGCTCCAAATTACCATAGCAAAAGAAGAAAAAAAAGAAGTTATATATTAGAAATAGATAATGTTGTTCAACTCCAAAACAAAGATAAAGCCATGAGTGAAACCGATTGCATTACCTTGGCAGTGTCTCCACTTTTCTTAAAAAAATAGAACAGATTGAAAACAATGACACAAAAGAGATCACCGTCTATACCGAAATTCCGCACAAATGAAGTAATCAAATGCAAGAATCGAACAATATCTTAATGCAAGCAATCACAAGCGACCACTACAAGAACTTCTCGGCGACAACTATATGTAGAAATGCTTAGATTTTACAAGGATTTTATCGTCTGGTATACACAACAGGAATCTACAAGAAGATACAAACATTAATATTTGCAAACCATAGAAATATTTACAGTTCCTTCGGTTTCTGGGAGAAAGTGAAGATGTTTTGACCAATTTTCCCAGATGCGTTCAAGAAGCTTCATCAGGTTTCAAGATATTGCAGCATTCCAGCTGCTTCATCTCTCCACCAATGTTTGGATCAAATTCGCATCTGTAAAAGCTGCAGCATCGAATAGAATGACAATGTAATTTTAGTCCAAACAACCAAATTTGCAAATTCATAAGTAATCGAAGGAAACTTTCTTACTTTTGCCCATTTAGAAGAAAATTTCCATGACTTTTAAGAACCTCCAATATGCTACAAATTTTAATACCCTTTTCTATGTGTTATTTTTGCCAGTGTAGGCAGAAAAAGATAAGGAAAACATATCTCAAGTTGTAGTTATAAGTTGGGGTAAAATTTCGGTTCTAGAAGTTAGGGTATTTCCTACTGAACAGGTTGACGCAACAGTTTAGATAGGCTTAGCCAAAAAGTTTTATATGAGAACAGCAAACTGAATCGTATCTCCACTTTATTTGCCTTAAAACAGCAGTTATCTTTAAGCTGATAGTTTTTGTTTTAGGAAGTATTTTATGGAACAAAAGTGGAACGAAAAAGAACAAGAGATGAGAGCTTTTTGGTCTTTAATTGCAAATACATTTCTTTTGTAGGTAAAGCAAACTTCCAATCTCAGTTCCTTTCCTTCGTTTTGGTCTCTTTAAACAAACAAATCTTGCTTCTAAAAATCATATGTGCATGCTATTATTATGCATCCTTCAGCATTTTGGATGTGTTCAACACAAGTAAGAAATGGCTAATGACATTTAACAGTGCGAAAGATTAGCGTTTCTCATGTTTGCATACCTTCCATCCATTCCGAGGATAACTATAGTATTCTTCTGATGGCCAAAAGCAACAATGTACTGAGAACCTTCATGCAATCGGAATTGTGCCACTGACCATTCTGAATTAAAATATTTTGGTAATACGCCTGGAGGAAAGAGCTTAAATTAATGAATGTTTCAATAGGTGACACTTCAAGAATTATGAATATTACTGATAGCCAGCAACCTATGGTTTAGAGCTGATGATCCTCAGCATATAGAGAAGATAAGGCATCAGCTGCAGTGGTTTTATTGATAAGGTTTTTGTTTCTGAGGATGAATCTGGATGTAGTAAAATAAGCCAAATATGAATTCAACTCAAACAAAGTAAGGCATGTTTGTGTCATGGAATGTAAACAAGGAAAACCATGAAAAGCATTTTTTTAATTTCCTTGTTTGATTTTCATGAAATGTGTACTCTTAAGATGCTGTGCTTTTCATCTTTTTCCCTAATTGGTATTGATGAATTGGTGTCATGGGGAAAGGAAAGTATGGGCCATTTACTTACTTTTTCTTAATATTGTCGAAAGTGACTCTCTCTTCTCTCATCAATCATAACAATTACTACTCTTTCCGTTTCACAAATATAGGTCTCTTTTTTCCATCAAAATATTAGTCCCTTTACAATATCAAGAAGAAACTTCGATCACCAATGCATTTCAATACTAAATTTCCTAAACAAACCCTCAATAAATCCCCTTAGTTAATTATGTTGATTACCTATGCAAAAGAGCATTGACGTTTTATCATCCCATACCGATTTTGTTGGTTTCACTCTTTTTTTTTATGCCTTTGACTTCATGTTTTCCAACGCTCTTTTTCAATCAACACAACAATTGAACTCATCTCTAATCCTTTTATACTTATATATAAGTATACACAAGTTAAAAAAAATTAATCTTCTTATCCATTTTAATAAAAAAAATAATGGCTAGCAATGTTGGTGCCGAAAAATGGACGGCGGGGAGACGATGGCAGCATGAGCGATCAAACATATCAAAATGTATCTTAGTCCATTTGAATTTTTTCCCCTCTTCGGAACCGATCAAAGACGAAGAAAGAAGTTCAACTTTGTTTTCCAATTTAATCTTCCAGGTCCTGAAGAAATCGAGAATTACACTTCAACATATACATGTAGAATTTATTCATCTCAGGAGAAGGATACAATTTGAAGTATGTTGAAAATTGGTTATCCAAATATTATAAATATTTATTTGTTTATTTATTTATTTATTTGCATAAAGTTTGATATGTAATGATTTTTATTTTTATTTTGCAAATAGATAATACGTCGATATAAAGGACAACTCAATCAACATATTTTTAATTGTATCCTTCTCCTCAGATGAATAAATTCTACATGTATGCGTTGAAATAGAATTCTTGATCTTCAGGAGCTGAAAGATTTAAACTAAAAAACGAAGTTGAACTTTTTTCTTCATCTTTGATCGGTTCTGTAGAGGGTAACTAATTCAAATCGACATACATTTTGCTATGTTTGATCACTCGTGTTACCGTCGCTTGCCTGTCATCGCAGCCGCCACCGATTTTCTGTCAACGGCATTGCTAGCCATTATTTATTTATTAACATGTATAAGAAGATTAAAATTACTATAACAAACGTTTGTATACTTGCATGTAAGTATAAAAAGATTAGAGATGGATACAATTGTGTTGAATGAAAATGAGCAATGGAGAACATGAAATCAAGGGCATCAAAATTAATATGGGATAATAAAATTTGAATGCTCTTTTGCCTATGTAATCAACATAGCTAATTAAGAGGATTTATTGAGGTTTAGTTTAGGAAATTTAGTATTGAAAATGTATGATAATCGAAGTTTCTAGATATTGTAAAGGGACTAATATTTTGATGAAAAAGAGCAAAAAGAGACCTATTTTGTGAAATGGAGGGCGTAAATTATTTTAAAATGATAGGATTCCTTGTCTTTTCACGACTCTAGAGCGGGAATTATATTTCCTAATTTTGATGTGGCAAGGTGCCAAATAAGCAATAGGGTAAAGGATTTCATTATACCAAACAAAAGAACCACCGTCAATGAATATGTAAACTCCTATGTGTCACATGCAACTATGATTTCTCCATCACTTTTTCAGGCAACTAAACAGCCCCTAAGGTTGAATCCAAAGAAGTGACAAAATCTGATATTTTCAAGTCAAAATTGCTGGAATCTCATCTTTCCATACTGATTGAAGTCTTGCCAAAGCAAAGTTTAATAAAAATCAGATAATAAAAATCAGATAGCAGGTTACAAATCTCTATACTCTTCCAAATAAAGTTCAATAACAAAATCTAACGAGACAGACTTCTATGCACTTCCGCATCAGGTTTCACAGAATCAAACAATGGGCTTCAGATCTCTATACTTTTCCACATCAAGTTTGGGAATCAGACAAGTCGTCACCGATTCTAAGTGAAACATCATTTTCCATGATAATATAACTTCTTGACTGAACTAAACTACTCATACTTAACACCAAGCAGATCTCTTGGACTTTTGAGTATAATCCATTTTCTGAACACATACAACATCAGTTTTTTTAATAAATGCAAGATCAGATATTTAGACTCATGGTAGACGAATTATTTAGAGAATATTTGAAAGGACAGGTTGAGGTCTCAATGCAAAATACTAAACCCTGGATAACATATAAAAGAACATGCAGTCATGCTACCATATAGTTGATTTGCTTTTCACAGAACATGCCAGTAGTCTATGATCGGACTATCCTATGCACCCTCATGATAATACTTTTTCATAAAGGAGAGCATAATAACATATGGGAAATAGTGGTGCCTTGCCTTTGATAAAGGAAAGGGATGAACTTGCAGCTGGAATATTTGGGTCTGGTGCAGGGCGAGGCTTATCATTTCCTGTCAACCCTAGATTAACCTTGAGGCCGAATACATGGACAGTTCCTTTGTCACTTGAGACTGCTAACCACTGCATGTTCTCTGAGAAAGCCAAGCTGTATATCTCTGCTCGGTCAGCACCCCTCCTTACCTACAGTAAAAATCATTAAGAGAAAGAGAGAAATGTAAGGGGTTCGAATAAAAGGAAATATTTCTCTTAAGATAAAGCTTCTGCTAGTTCTTTAAATTCAGAAGATCATTATCATGTGGACGACAATATTGTTCCCTTAAGCTGAATTTCAGAAGAATAAGACCAATTATATATATTTAAGTTGTGAACTTATCATAATGCTAGCTAATGATTCATGATAAAATAATTTGCAGGTAATAAGCTATATATTGTGGATGTAATAATACAAGGAGAAATATGTGGTTGCTAAGTAAGCACGAATCCGGATACAGATAGGAGATACAGTATGAGAAGGATTCATGCATTTAGAAGAGTCAAACAGGCGGGTCAGGATACCCACAAGAGGGTCATTGCAGGTAGCATGTCAAATGGGTACAAGCAAAAACGCCTGGAGTTAAAAGGGTATGATATTATATGTCCGTCACCCGACCGGTATATGGCTAGCGGGTGTGCGGGTAGCCCATGTATGAATGACGGGTCAAACACTAGCAGGTTAAGTGGCAAATGTTGTAGTGGTAAAAGTTTACATTTGGTGATCCAAAAATAATTAATTAAACTTCACCTTACAAGAAATCGATACAAACCCAAAAGATTGGCAAAAAAGATCATGGGTTTGGCACAGGAAGAGGACAGGTGTCTGTGAATTATAGTATTATACTAACCATAATGACTTAGAAAAAGTGGAAGGAAAAGATTCCCTCGTAAGAGGAGAATAATCTAACTTACGAAGTATGGATTAAACTCTTATAATTAAGACTAATAATTGCATGCATGCCATTTGAAATTTCTGTGTTGTCTTTATTTTGGACAGTTAGGGGCTGTTTGGTAGATAGGATTTGGAGATACATGCAACATTTGTTGCAAAAAATCTCCATTTCCTATGTTCCATTAGCAACAAACTTGAGTTGGAAATGGAGATGCAAAAAGCATCAAATTCTTGTAACATTTGTTGCACTAATTTTGTTCGTAACAAGAGTTGCAACTTTGGGAATGGTAAGTATAGTAATTATTATGGGGTGCCACATAAGCTTTTTATATGCCACAAGTGCAAATTTGCAACAAGTGTTGCATTTTCTTTAGTTTTTTGTTCAACCAAACACAAAAAAATGGTTCGGATTTGGAAATCCAATTGCAAAACCTGAAGATAACCAAACAATGGATTTGGGCTATTTTTTTGCAACAAATGCCGCATGCAACATTTGTAGCATAAAAGCATGATGCGGTTTTTTTTGTTGCTAACCAAACATGCCTTTAATGTATGCCCGTAAAACCTATAAACCTGAGGACCGAGCCAACCCAGTGACAGAACTAAACATGTGGGTCGGATGCAGTAATTATTTGATGGGTCTGGCGATATAACTAAACAGGTGGGCCGGGTGCACTAATTTTTTGATGGGTTTGTTATTGACACCTTTACGCAGATTCACAATTTTTCAAAAATATGGGATACAATTAGTTGGGACATGCTGATTTTTTGTAGCATAAATATATGTACATAATAACAAATATTATCATTTTAGCAAATGCAAGCTATAAGTTGTGTTATGCATGTACTGTTGTTCTTAGCCATCGATACATATCAATTGACATCTAGAACACAATATAAATTTTAAGATTTGTCAAAAGAGTTCCACAAGTAATCCTTATGAAACCAATGTAATCTGATGTGGATGCAAATCCAACACAGATGCGTCTCCTCCATGAAGAATCCATGTGACATGATGTGTTTGAATAAGATAGTGGGTGTATCATTAAGATTAGGAACTATTCTATAATTTTCTAAATACATGATGATTTAGGAATCTAGCTAGAAGTTAATGGAAGGATTAAGTTAGCAAAGAAACACAAGCATCAAAACGACGCCTCAATACAAGAACACGGCTTGTTGCTTTTGTATGCTACTCACAAGTATTATTACTTCCGTAGACTACTTACAAGTGTTTGCTTCCAGCAGGAATAGTTGAAGCGGCATTTCTGCTACTGTTCTTGTAAGCCTATTCAATTAGAGTATTTTTCCACTCAGATATTTGATCTCTAGAATACACAAATCACATTAAAAGCTAAGTTCATATGTGTTCCCCTCTATACCCATTCTCTAAATGAAGTTGTGATCCCTCCAATTTGTTTGTTGGAAGGTTGTAAGAAACACTACATGGTGTTGGGCGGTAGGAGTACTGCCTAGCGCCTAGGTGCGTACACGCCGACTAGCCGATTTTCCTTTTTTAAGTTGATACATGTGTATATGCAAAAGATGGCAAGAGAAGCATATGTTATTCACTATTATTGTAATAAAAAAATAAACAATATGAAAAATATTGTTAATAAATATAGTAAATACACATGTAACAATGCAAAAAATGATGTAATATATTTAACATTAGCTAGGTAATAATTAAAATCAGTAAATTAGAAAATGCCACTATCGAAAAAGCATGTAAGTCTCTTAATTCGGACCATGAAGGATTAATCTGTTTGAAATTTGGACTAGGCACTTTAACCACTTGATTCCAATGCCTAGCCCTAAAGTGGAGCGGTCTTAGACCACTTACGCTTAGGCAGCTTTCCCGTCTGGATCAATTTTTAAAACTATGATTTGCTAGAAAATAAATTGTTTGTAAGCTTCGGCTTCAAAAATATATACCAGTCGTCATTTGCTTCTTCCTTACGAGAAAGAGCGTGATCAACATTGAAAATCAATCCAACTCCGAGTCATCTTTAATATAAAGGTGCCACATATATTTTGTCTAGGAACTCGCATCCACTCAAGGTCAAGTGAACCTCAAAGAGCCACATGATATGTATTAGTATATACCATGTACTTCTAACAATCTTTAATCATGTATACACGATAGCAAAACTAGTTGAACATGTACCTTTTACTTTTCTAGTTTAAGTTCATGTATTTGGTGCCTCACAAGATTGATTCATAAATTCATAGAATATCAAAAGTCAAAAATAAGAATGAACCCCCATAAATTGATAACACCTAGAAAATGAATAAAATGTTGCAAAATATTCTAGTCGATTTCTTCTAGAAATTCAATTGGTAAGGCATGATAATATTACTCTTGAAGAATAATTAGCAAATTGATATTACCTAGAAAATGAATAAAATGTTGCAAATACGTATTCTTGTCAATTTCTTTTAGAAATTCAATTGGTAGGGCATGATAATATTATTCTTGAAGAATAATTAGCATTAAAACTAAATCTAGGTTGAAGTCAAATAAACTTTGAATGGACCTAAATTCTAGTTGAAATAAAATGCCATATGCAACTAAGATTATTTATAGGTATGTAAATAGTCATTTCTCTTAAAAATATTGATGAAAATAAGGTGCGTGAAGGTCATGAATCCAAACTAAAGAAAGAAATCGTTGATGTGATTTAAATTTTTAATTGCATATGACATTATAATAAACATAAAAATTATAAAATTAGAGATTAGCATTTGATATTATTTAAAAGTCAATCAAGCGATAATAGAATGATGTAATTAATGTGATTCAAATTTTCAGTTGTATATGACATTATGATAAACACAAATATTTTAAAATTAGAGATTAGCATTTATCATTTGTTTAAAGTTGATCAAATAATTTCAATACTTTTCTCTTCAATAAAAAATGTATATTTCTATATATAAAGATAAATTATACCGGGATAGAGCCTTGACAGCGTATAGTAACCTCAATGGTCTATTTCATATATTTAGATGATCAAATTTATTTAAGTCAACGTCATTTAGCACAATTTGAAGAAATATCATGACACTTACACTTGATTTCTAAAACCATATGAATAAATTCATAGTTGCTCATTGAATTTATTGTACCGTGGATAAATCCAATTTAGGTAGTGTAAAATTTTATTTTGAACTATTCTAATGTTGTGAGTCGGCGGATCAATTATTTTCGACACATAACATATGAAATGCTAATAGATAGAGACGCGTTAATTTCAATAAAAATTAAACTATATAATAGCATATTGTAAATATACAGTCCACATCTTGCAACTATTTCAATATCCGATATTTAATACTTTGGTCGTAGCATGAATATTGAGCAGAAATAAGTCATCATACAGAGGATACAGAGGCTCTATGTTTTACCTTCCTTAAAGACATTTCTTTATTTACACTTTACAAGCTCATCCAAATTTCCGTTTTAAGTCTCAAGCTTGCAATATCAAGTTTTTATCCAAACTTTCGGAAATGGTAATATAAATTCTTTTTCATTTTATTTTTTTCACTTAAAGTTGTCTCCTAAGTTAAATTGGAAGCTAAACCATCTTTTTTACCGAAGCTATCTTTGTTCGTTCAAATCTACTCTTAATGAACCATATACTGTAATTTTATCATTTCTTCATTCTCAAGCATTTGCTGACATATATTGCATATACCCAAAGTATCTCACTTAGTTCCTTTATTTTATCCTCTATAAAGGTTGTTGTAGCTCATTGTGAATACACTCATTTTTTATCTTTTCTTTATGGAATTTTCATTTGTCCCTATAAACATTCTCACTTCAATTGCACTCATCTTTTGGAAAAGTTTCTTACTTGTCCAACAATTTATATAAAACATCAATTTCATATAGTCAACAACAATAAGTCTTTAACCCAACATTTTAGGAACGGTTATAAGAGTATACTCCTTCCAATCCACTCCGTTGAGAACCTTCTCCTCCATTAAATAGACAATGGTTATTATTTTTTAACCGACTCTATCCATGAGTGTTCAAGTTTAACCATAACTCTTATTGCGTCATTAACTATAGTTTTGTTACTTACTCCAACTAAGACATTTATTGGTCTTCATGGCATATGAACATTTCAGTACATTCCCCCTTAGCTTATCCTCTATTGAAGCGATCTCCGACTTGTTACAAATACATTCATTCTTACCTTATCTTTTAAAATATTGTCACTCATCCGTATCAATATTCTCATTTCAACCACACTCATTTTTTAGACATGTTTCTTAATCGTCCAACATTATAATCCATAAATGTAACATTTTCAAAAAATATAAAATATTAATTTTGGGAATTTTTATAATTTAATATTATTTTATTGATTATTTTAATATTAAATGCAAATAAATAGGAAAAATGTTAGAAAAAATTATGAAAAATTATGGAAAATTCTAAAATAGGGTAAATTAGTGGATTATGGCATTTTTAAGTTTTTGTGATTAGTTTGACAATAATTTAGTGCTAATCGCGATTAAAATCGCTAATCGGGTTTTTTGGCAATTTTGTGCAAAACTTGCACATATCACTTTTTCTACACTTGTGCATTTTTCTAGCCATGGTTTTCTTTTGGGATTACTATTGATGTGAGAAGGTTTGGATTTTAAAAGAAAAGGAAAAGAAAGGAAAATATAATGATGAGGGTAGGTGAGAGAGAGAGGTGGACTTTGACTTAGCATACTTAGCCATTCTCCTCGTTTTCTGTGCACAGCCCCTGTTCCTCTAGTGTTGACCCAGGGTACTTCTAGTTTTGACAGATTCTATCTAGGGTGAAATCTGGGACATATATCCTAAGTTGCTATTTTGGATTCGTGTTTCCGTATTCCGTATTTTTGATTCTGAAATGGTGGAATGTGTTTTGCCTCGACTAATTGTCGTTTATACGACGATGTAGAGGATTTATTGATGGTTTTGAAGGCGTGCCATAGGTTCTCACCTATAGGCCCCTTATCGTATCGTTTTGGATTTCGTGCGCCGTTTTAGATTGGATTTGGTTTTAATGCGCATATACGATATTTTGATGTGTAGGTACCCATGAAGACTTCGGGACGACAAGCAAATACGTGGTGACGTCCGCAATTGGTGATGCAAGGTGAGTAGATT
Organism: Agapanthus africanus; assembly: GCA_030015575.1. NCBI lineage: Eukaryota > Viridiplantae > Streptophyta > Magnoliopsida > Asparagales > Amaryllidaceae > Agapanthus > Agapanthus africanus. The sequence continues at coordinate 8,116,175 of CM057340.1, forward strand.
ATATCTACAGGGGGAAGTCGGGTGGATGGCGTATAGCACCCCCGCAGTCCGTAGATAGATTACTATGTAGTTTATTGTGATATTAGGTGTATTGTGGATAATGTAGGGTTAGAAGTGACTAGTGTAGTTCATAGTCGCGAACCCTAGGGTAGAATTACACCTACACACACCCTTGCTTATCACTTGTACTTGCACTGTGATTGATGATATGTGATGACTTTGGAGATGAGTCGATGATGTGGGCTGGGTGCCCTGGGATCGGTGATTTTATACGATTCATATGTGGGATATGACTTGTGATTCTTGCGGGCTTGGGATATGTGTTTACCCCCGCATGCATACTTACTGAGGTTACCGTTTTGTACTAGACATAGAGTAGTACTCCAGACTATATGATCTGACGATGGTGATATCTGTTATGTGATGAGACAGTGAGATACTGACCCCTACCCAGCTATGGGGATGCCGTACGATGATTTACCGTACGAGCCGATATTGATGATAGATCCGCACTCATAACTCGAGGATATCTTATGATATGACATTGAGGCGAGATCACCGACTATATACTTTTATACATGTATCGACTCAGATTTAGGTGGTTTCCACACCTACCCCTCCTGATTGACCGGATACTTAGATGTAGTTTGCATAGTAGATACTTCACTGTGGTGTTGACTACTAGATATCTGCATTTTCCTGCTATTCGCATTGCTGGCATATGTTCATTGTTATATTATTATCATGCTGTTAGGACACCAGCACCATTATCGATGATGCGTATGTTTCACGTACACTATTTGCCGGCTCACACACTTCATCATCGATAATTGCCATGTCACTACACTGTAGTACTGTTGCATTCATGATATGATTACTGCTTGGCATATTGTACACATGTACCTGTACACAAACATAGATGATTCTGACTTGATTGAGATTGAGGACCGCAAGATATTCTTTAAACTGATTCATTCTAAAGGAGCGGTTCCTCCCGACATATGTACATTACTATTCCATGTTGCATGATTTCTGATATGATTATCTCTCTTTACATGTCGCATACATCATGGATTGATTGCATAGCACATTGCATTGGATTTACTTCTTGATGTGGATTTTCATGTGATTTCTGATTTTGAGGACCGTGGGATTATTTAAGAAAAGATGTTCTTTTATGAAAACCCGGTACCTCGTGATATGATATTTGGGTGCGTCCACCACGCGTTTTCTCGGTGCTGAGACGTGTGCTTGAAACCCGATTCGAGGAGGTGATGTACCGTTTGCGGGTTCGTGGTGGGCCCGGTATGGTTCCCCTCGGCGAGATGATCGATGGGTTATGCCGATTGAGCCTGGAGGCGGGCGAGTACCTACCGGTGATTTTACCTGAGCTCGGCGGATATCCGGGGGATACCGCCTGGAGCCGAGAGATGGGCATACTGCCGGGGCCGACGGGCCGATATCCGCAGACGGAGCCCAGAGATGGACATGGGTTGACTCGTGCTGCCGGGGCCGAGGGCCGATACCGCAGACGGAGCCCCATATGGATGAGGATTTACGTGTCGATGCTTGGCACGGGTTTCATGATGTTTTCCATGATATTGTTTATATCCTCATACTTGCATACATGATGCTTACTGTCAGTGGGTGACAGGTGGACGGGTTCCACATATATACAGACATGGATCATATACAGACTGGATTTACACTTGTCATACTTCATTTGTATATATAACAGGGTATGAGGGCGCTGTTATATATACCCTTACACCAATATTAGTGGTATGGGACGCTAATATATGTGTATTGATATTATTGATATTTCTTCATTGATACTTCATGCAGACATACCTTACATTGATGACATGTTGTTACCTGAGTACCTGGCATTATATACATGATTAGATATTACCTTGCCACCTTATTACACTCAGATGTACTCTTGTGGATATTTTATTGATCGTTGACTTAGGATTATGTCTTGCATTCGATTTATCCTTGTAGATGTTTCTATTCACGAGTTGGCAACTCACCCCCGTTGTGCCACAGTTCTTGCAGGTTATGTCGTACAGGTTCTATTGCGGCATTTCTGGCACACTTCCTTCTTGCGGGTGATTTGCTTTTGGTAGGTGGATTCTTTTGCATCAAGAATCCCCAGTTTGTATTTATTTTATTCATTGTATCTAGAAATTGTCCATCAACCCAAAAACTTGTATATTCTTTCAGACTTAGAGACAGTGTGGTATTATTCGACCTTAGAGTCGCGCTTAGTAGTATTGCGGTTTTCTTGCTGCTTTTTGAGCTTTCCTTGATTTTGATCCTCGCCACTTGGCGTTGTATATTATCATATCATCGTGTGGTTGTGACCGTCGATTGACGAAGAGCTAGCTCCCGCTTGGGGATGCCTTTATCATTTTATATATTGTTATTCATGTTGTACCCCATTCGGGGCCAGTTTTACAAGAGAAACTCTGCCGAAAATTTTAGAAAAGACTGTACGGTTTTCAAATGCACATTCGGCTTAGTTATTTAAAAACCTTGATTTCAAACATGTTTTTCTACACTTCTTTAAACCAGTTTTCTTTACTTATTCTCAAAAATGGTTTTAGATTTCTGGGCTTTTGGCTTACTTGGATCAGATGGAGTCCTATAGACTTCATATGGTTCAAGGGCCAGTCACGTGCTCTTTCGGGTCGTGACAAAGTTGGTATCAGAGCGCTAGGTTGACCTTGGTTCGAGTCTAAGTTTGACTATGTGGAGCCTAGGGATTTGTTTATATACGGAACTTAGGCTTGACCTTACGGAACTTAGACTTGGTCGAGGGGGTGTAAACCCGAACTTTTGTCGTTTTAGGATGACCCTTGGTTGATGGATTTGGTGACTAAAGTAGAGTGACGTACCGTTGGTATGTTCCGCGGCATACTTACGACACGCCACTCCGCTTAAGGAACCTTAGGATGTACATACTTTCGAGATCAGTGATTCTCTTTATATCCAGGATTATTCATCCATTTGAGATCCCCGATTCTATTAGTTTCATGATCATACCTTCATTGATACTGTTCCTTCCTATGATCATGTATCCACTTTGGATCTGTTGTTTCCCTTCTTGCCACTGATGTGCTCTCTTTGATACTCGATTGAGATTCCTGTCACCGTGTTTGAGCGCAGTTTGGGCTGCTGCTAGGGTTACGGCCGGTGTGAGCTCGTTTGGTACGAGGGCCGACCTTTGTGTTTTCTGGTGACATGGGAACGTCTCGAGTTAGTGTTGGTGATTGTGACCTCTAGTGGAGGCGAGTGCTTGGTCTTGCACCGGATGATCGGGCCTTTGTTAGAGCTGCCAGTTGAGAGAGGACTGTTGATGTACAGCATACCTCAGAGATGGTGATGTCGCCTACCGTGCAGACAGATGGACCAGCTGTCGCTGAGATTGACAGGGTGTTGCTTTCGGAGCTTACGAGCTGAGATTGCCGGAGCTTTCAGGCAGTTATGCGACAGATGATAGCTAGTCTACCCGATTTGAGAGACGAAGGTGATTCGTCCGATTTTGCGCCAGAGCGGGCCCAGTTGAGTTGAAGATTTCCAGTGTGGAGAGTCTTACTCAGATCTAGAGCAGGCTGATTCAGAGATGACCGTTTATGTATTGCCTTTCCTGGAGGATTGAGGCGTTGTTCGGCGTACAGGCATATGAGCCAGTTGTTGCTGCAAATGATGAGATATCGCCCAGATGATTGGAGCTACTGCAGCATGAGCATGTTCTTAGAGAGATGATAGCGAGTTGCTAGTCACCGAGGATGGATGACTAGGACGCGTGGTGAGCTCGCTTACCCCGATGCGAGGTCATCAGGTGGATTGATTCCAGCTAGAGACGACTTCACGCAGATTCGTTGAGAGTCGATTGAGACGATCGAATGTCAGGAGCCTATTTTCCAAGTTTAAAGTATACGGAAAGACATGCAGGTGATTCTATGGACCCTCTAGAAGAATGAAACCCTAACTCGACTTAATGACCGTGTGACAGCCTTGGAACCTTAGGGTTTACGGCGGTTCCGCGGCGCCATTAGTGAGGCTTGGGTTTGCCCTTCTACGGCTGGACCACCGACGCTGTGGCATGTACTCGATACTATTAAACTGTACCCGAGATGTGAGCTCTTGGGGGATTATGAGGATCTAACGAGTCGATCGGATGGTTCGACATCTTTCGGATATCGTGATGGGACACTGCTTGGGAGACTCCAGGTGCGAGCATAGCCGTCGGAGCGCAGTTCGTGCAGCCATGATGAGACGAGTCCGAATCAGTCGACACTGATGCAGAGTGAAGAAAAGATTTCGCAAGATATTTCGACGAGATGACGTCCCACTCCGCCGACATCAGAGATGTTATACGCACCCAGAGGCGTGGTATATGGATATACCTTCCAGAAAGAAGCGCGATAGGTATGCAGCCGTTCCGGAATAAGCTTTAGCTTCAGCATTGGATGATGACTTCCGGGCATTTCGGCAGGATTGAGATTTGAGAAAGGAACCTCGGCAGGACCTTTCTGGAGTACGATACGAGAAGACCTGGACCAGGAGTGGTCGTGTTGCGCACACCCAGCAGGCCAGAGTTCGGCATTGTCGACGAGGTAGTTGACCAAGTTCGGATAGAGGAGCTTAACCAGATGCGTTGCGAATTGATCAAGGATGGACGAGTGACGAGTATTCCTCCGATAGTTGGGACGTGTTTCCGAGGACCAGTTCGGCCTGACATATGCTACAGAGTGATGAAGCTACAGAATACGTGATTCGAGTCCGTGTGAGAGACTTCAGATTGACCGTGGCCGAGACAGTGCAGTGCATAGTAGCTTGGCGTGACGTCACAGTGGACGACGATAGAGACAGTTGGAACAAGAGGTTCGTGTGAGACCCCGACGAGCTGTCATTGCTTCCCGTCGAAACTAGAGACCTGATATGCTTACAGAAACGTTGGGATGTGACCAATTTCCGAGAAATGTTGTGCTGAGGACACAGATGTCTTTCCAGCGAGAAGAGATAGCACAAGAGAGCCAGCCTCTGTACAGATCGGCATAGGCATGATTGGAAGAGACCTTGAGCAGGATTCCTTTCAGGACATTGCTGCAATGATGTTTGCATCCAGGATCAGATGTGTGACGTGCATTCAGATAGCCAGAGACCGACGTCAGTGATATGCTGCCTTACGAGTGGTCGTGAGGTTTGACCGAGAGGTGACCAGAAAAGTGCCAGAACGGAATCGTCCCCGTTAGCACACCTGACAGGGCCGATGAGCCGATTGACCGCGTGATAGGTAATCCGCAGAGAAGATAAGGACCTAGAGAGTCAGAAGACGCCAGACCGTGAGCAAGAGGCAGGTAGATATCCTGCGCTGCTAGCAGTGGATTACACTGACTCCTTCTCGACCTTGAAGGAGAAACTACCGAAGACGGTATTTATGATTTGTGATTTTGTGATTCGATTATCACGTATCCGTCATTTTGGATTTCAGTATTTTGGGCGTTCTATTTGCACGATCTAGTTTTGGTGACTGAGTTTCATGATATTGGTTTCATGCACCCACTGGATATTTATATATTTTGCGCAGAGTTTTCATGCATTTTAGTGTTAGGCTTTGATTCGTGCACGCTGATGCACACGGTTGTGAGATTTTCCTTGCGGTACCCTGATTTTGGTTTGAGCCGCATTATATCGTTGATTTTGACCCGGATTTTGATGGTTGATTTTTGCACTCCGTGCTGGCGATGTGCTTTACGCCTGTTCGGTGTTTGCTATTGGATTTCGTGATTTCCGTGCATGTTGAGTGCGCAGGGTTTAGATTTTCATTCGTGCACGATGGATGCACCGGTTTGGATTTTCGCGCATGTTGGGCGCATGTTTTTAGATACGATTTTGGTGCACGCCAGATGCACTAAATCGAGATTCTTCGTGCATGTCAGATGCACTGGATTTTTGACTGCCAGGCACACACGTTGCCTATGACAGATGCTTCGTGCACACCCGTTGCACTTGGATGTTGTTTTGTGCACCTGTTTAGCACATATATGGATTTTTTTTTGATTTCAGTACGCACCAGACGCACAGGATGGTGTTATGTTTAGATTGGATGTCTACATGTGTAGTTCCGATCCATATCATATCGGTTTTGTATTGGATTTGACATTGTGTTTTTTTTTTTTTACATTGACTCCGATGATTGCAGGATGTTTGACGGAGTTTTGTTTTCGAGTTATCTGCTCAGTACCCTTGCGCATGCATTGCGCTGTGACGTTCTATGTGTTGATGATTTCGGAGCCCCGACGACTTTGTTTATTACTGAGATGTTTTTGTATCTGGGGGTTTAAATTTAAAATTCGGGGACCGAATTTCTTTAAGGGGGGTAGATTGTAACATTTTCAAAAAATATAAAATATTAATTTTGGGAATTTTTATAATTTAATATTATTTTATTGATTATTTTAATATTAAATGCAAATAAATAGGAAAAATGTTAGAAAAAATTATGAAAAATTATGGAAAATTCTAAAATAGGGTAAATTAGTGGATTATGGCATTTTTAAGTTTTTGTGATTAGTTTGACAATAATTTAGTGCTAATCGCGATTAAAATCGCTAATCGGGTTTTTTGGCAATTTTGTGCAAAACTTGCACATATCACTTTTTCTACACTTGTGCATTTTTCTAGCCATGGTTTTCTTTTGGGATTACTATTGATGTGAGAAGGTTTGGATTTTAAAAGAAAAGGAAAAGAAAGGAAAATATAATGATGAGGGTAGGTGAGAGAGAGAGGTGGACTTTGACTTAGCATACTTAGCCATTCTCCTCGTTTTCTGTGCACAGCCCCTGTTCCTCTAGTGTTGACCCAGGGTACTTCTAGTTTTGACAGATTCTATCTAGGGTGAAATCTGGGACATATATCCTAAGTTGCTATTTTGGATTCGTGTTTCCGTATTCCGTATTTTTGATTCTGAAATGGTGGAATGTGTTTTGCCTCGACTAATTGTCGTTTATACGACGATGTAGAGGATTTATTGATGGTTTTGAAGGCGTGCCATAGGTTCTCACCTATAGGCCCCTTATCGTATCGTTTTGGATTTCGTGCGCCGTTTTAGATTGGATTTGGTTTTAATGCGCATATACGATATTTTGATGTGTAGGTACCCATGAAGACTTCGGGACGACAAGCAAATACGTGGTGACGTCCGCAATTGGTGATGCAAGGTGAGTAGATTATATCTACAGGGGGAAGTCGGGTGGATGGCGTATAGCACCCCCGCAGTCCGTAGATAGATTACTATGTAGTTTATTGTGATATTAGGTGTATTGTGGATAATGTAGGGTTAGAAGTGACTAGTGTAGTTCATAGTCGCGAACCCTAGGGTAGAATTACACCTACACACACCCTTGCTTATCACTTGTACTTGCACTGTGATTGATGATATGTGATGACTTTGGAGATGAGTCGATGATGTGGGCTGGGTGCCCTGGGATCGGTGATTTTATACGATTCATATGTGGGATATGACTTGTGATTCTTGCGGGCTTGGGATATGTGTTTACCCCCGCATGCATACTTACTGAGGTTACCGTTTTGTACTAGACATAGAGTAGTACTCCAGACTATATGATCTGACGATGGTGATATCTGTTATGTGATGAGACAGTGAGATACTGACCCCTACCCAGCTATGGGGATGCCGTACGATGATTTACCGTACGAGCCGATATTGATGATAGATCCGCACTCATAACTCGAGGATATCTTATGATATGACATTGAGGCGAGATCACCGACTATATACTTTTATACATGTATCGACTCAGATTTAGGTGGTTTCCACACCTACCCCTCCTGATTGACCGGATACTTAGATGTAGTTTGCATAGTAGATACTTCACTGTGGTGTTGACTACTAGATATCTGCATTTTCCTGCTATTCGCATTGCTGGCATATGTTCATTGTTATATTATTATCATGCTGTTAGGACACCAGCACCATTATCGATGATGCGTATGTTTCACGTACACTATTTGCCGGCTCACACACTTCATCATCGATAATTGCCATGTCACTACACTGTAGTACTGTTGCATTCATGATATGATTACTGCTTGGCATATTGTACACATGTACCTGTACACAAACATAGATGATTCTGACTTGATTGAGATTGAGGACCGCAAGATATTCTTTAAACTGATTCATTCTAAAGGAGCGGTTCCTCCCGACATATGTACATTACTATTCCATGTTGCATGATTTCTGATATGATTATCTCTCTTTACATGTCGCATACATCATGGATTGATTGCATAGCACATTGCATTGGATTTACTTCTTGATGTGGATTTTCATGTGATTTCTGATTTTGAGGACCGTGGGATTATTTAAGAAAAGATGTTCTTTTATGAAAACCCGGTACCTCGTGATATGATATTTGGGTGCGTCCACCACGCGTTTTCTCGGTGCTGAGACGTGTGCTTGAAACCCGATTCGAGGAGGTGATGTACCGTTTGCGGGTTCGTGGTGGGCCCGGTATGGTTCCCCTCGGCGAGATGATCGATGGGTTATGCCGATTGAGCCTGGAGGCGGGCGAGTACCTACCGGTGATTTTACCTGAGCTCGGCGGATATCCGGGGGATACCGCCTGGAGCCGAGAGATGGGCATACTGCCGGGGCCGACGGGCCGATATCCGCAGACGGAGCCCAGAGATGGACATGGGTTGACTCGTGCTGCCGGGGCCGAGGGCCGATACCGCAGACGGAGCCCCATATGGATGAGGATTTACGTGTCGATGCTTGGCACGGGTTTCATGATGTTTTCCATGATATTGTTTATATCCTCATACTTGCATACATGATGCTTACTGTCAGTGGGTGACAGGTGGACGGGTTCCACATATATACAGACATGGATCATATACAGACTGGATTTACACTTGTCATACTTCATTTGTATATATAACAGGGTATGAGGGCGCTGTTATATATACCCTTACACCAATATTAGTGGTATGGGACGCTAATATATGTGTATTGATATTATTGATATTTCTTCATTGATACTTCATGCAGACATACCTTACATTGATGACATGTTGTTACCTGAGTACCTGGCATTATATACATGATTAGATATTACATTGCCACCTTATTACACTCAGATGTACTCTTGTGGATATTTTATTGATCGTTGACTTAGGATTATGTCTTGCATTCGATTTATCCTTGTAGATGTTTCTATTCACGAGTTGGCAACTCACCCCCGTTGTGCCACAGTTCTTGCAGGTTATGTCGTACAGGTTCTATTGCGGCATTTCTGGCACACTTCCTTCTTGCGGGTGATTTGCTTTTGGTAGGTGGATTCTTTTGCATCAAGAATCCCCAGTTTGTATTTATTTTATTCATTGTATCTAGAAATTGTCCATCAACCCAAAAACTTGTATATTCTTTCAGACTTAGAGACAGTGTGGTATTATTCGACCTTAGAGTCGCGCTTAGTAGTATTGCGGTTTTCTTGCTGCTTTTTGAGCTTTCCTTGATTTTGATCCTCGCCACTTGGCGTTGTATATTATCATATCATCGTGTGGTTGTGACCGTCGATTGACGAAGAGCTAGCTCCCGCTTGGGGATGCCTTTATCATTTTATATATTGTTATTCATGTTGTACCCCATTCGGGGCCAGTTTTACAAGAGAAACTCTGCCGAAAATTTTAGAAAAGACTGTACGGTTTTCAAATGCACATTCGGCTTAGTTATTTAAAAACCTTGATTTCAAACATGTTTTTCTACACTTCTTTAAACCAGTTTTCTTTACTTATTCTCAAAAATGGTTTTAGATTTCTGGGCTTTTGGCTTACTTGGATCAGATGGAGTCCTATAGACTTCATATGGTTCAAGGGCCAGTCACGTGCTCTTTCGGGTCGTGACAATAAAGTAGTAATGATTCTTATAGTTGTTTGTTAGAAATTTTCCTTCAACTTCAAAGGTATCATATCGCATTAACACTCCTAAATCACTTCTCCATACAAACCGTCCAGCTGTGATTCTATCATAACATAAACTACATTTTACTCTAATCTCATCGTCATGATAAATTATAGATCTTTAATGATAAAGAATGGTTAATTCTTAAGATCTCTTGGCCACTAATTTACACTGTATTTCCATTTTTACACCGTTTTGCTAAAGTTACATATCATATATTCTGATTTTGTTCTATTAATCCTAAATCCTTTAAATTCTAAAGCATCTTTCCATTTATTAACTTTAAAATCGTCATTCTACGGATGTTATCTACTAATACAATATCAGTAGCAAAAGAACATACACCACGAAATATCATCCTAAATGTCTAGTTAGTTCATCCATCACTAATGCATCAAGATAACCACTTAATATTAATCTTTGAAGTAAGCCTCAGTGATAGGAAATGGCTCCATCTATCGTTACTCCATTAATTGCTCCATTGTACATATATTTAATCACATTAATATACCTGCAAGCCATTAATGATGGGTTTGGTTGTGTATAGTTGAGCAACATATGGCTTCATGTATATAAATGAATAAGATCTAGAGTTTGGTTCTATGTAGTTGGCGCACAAACATATAGTTATACAACAACAACTGAGCCTTTTATCCCAAGCATATGGGGTAGGCTACATGAACCAACATGAGAATCACGTCGGATCCAGCACATGAATCCTCCGCCTCCACTCACTCCTATCGAACAATATACTTTCATTGAGTACTTTGGCAACCATATCGTTTCGTATCACCTCCATCCATATTTTCTTCGGTCTCCCTTTTGCCCTTTTGCCATTGCCCATATCGAGAGTATCTATTCGTCGAACCGGTGCTTCCATAGGTCTGCGTCGCACATGACCAAACCATCTTAGCCGGTTTTCCCGCATCTTCTCCTCCATAGGTGCTACACCAACTTTTGCACGAATATCCTCATTTCGCACCTTATCTTTTCTAGTATTACTGCACATCCAACGAAACATGCGCATCTCCGCTACGTGTATCTTCTGTGTATGATGCTTCTTAGGAGCCCAGCATTCTGTACCATATAATATGGCAGGCCAAATAGCGCTCCGATAAAACTTCCCTTTCAATTTAAATGGAAAGTTACGATCACACAAAATCCCTGTTGCATACCTCTATTTCAACCAACCAGCTTGGATCCTTTGATTAACATCACTATCGATCTCTCCATTCTTTTGGATGATGGAACCTAGATATCTAAACTGATCGCTCGGTGATATCTCTTGCCCTTCCAATGTTATACCAATATGGTTTTGACTTCTCCGGTTACTAAATTTGCAATGCATATATGATGTCTTGGACCTGCTCAATCTGAATCCCCGAGATTCCAATGTTTGACTCCATAATTCCAATTTGGCATTAACCCCTGATTTCGTCTCATTTACTAGAACAATATCATCAGCGAATAGCATACACCAAAGTATCTCATCTTGGATAGTTCTAGTAAGCTCATCCATTACGATGGTGAAGGTAAACAGGAATGGACTTAATGCAGATCATTGATGTAAACCAATTGTAATCGGAAAATCACCCGTTAAGCCGCCGCAAGTTCTGACATTTGCCACTACTTCATCGTACATATCCTTGATTATGTCAATATACTTAACGGGGACCCGCTTCTTCATCATTGTCCCCCATAATACCTCTCTAGGTATCTTGGCGTACGTTTTTTCTAAATCAATAAATATCATATGCAAATCTCTTCTCCTCTCTCGAAAACGCTCGACAAGTTAACGAAGCAAATGAATAGGCTCTGTCATCGATCGTCCAGGCATGAACCCAAACTGGTTCTCTGTTATCTTAATACCTTTCCTTAGCCTGTGTTCAATCACTCTCTCCCAAAGTTTCATGGTGTGACACATAAGTTTTATTCCACGGTAGTATGAGCAACTTTGAATGTCACCCTTGTTCTTGTAGATAGGTACAAGGATATTTTTCCTCCATTTGTTTGGCATCTTTTTTGTCTGCCAAATCTTATTAAACAGATCTGTTAGCCATTTAACGCTTATTTCTCCTAAGCATCTCCAAATCTCGATAGGAATCCCGTCATGACCGATCAACCGCTTTTCTTAAACTCATTCTGTTCAAAACTTCTTTAACCTCAGGTAGTCTTATTTTACGCATGAAATCACGGTTTATATCTTGATATTGAATGACAAGTCCATCCAAATTCTTAGTAAAGCTTTTATTGAACAATTTGTCAAAATAATCCATCTTTCCTTGATATCCTCATCTCGAACTAAAACCTTCTGATTTTCATTTTTAACACTTCACCGCACATAAGTCTCTAGTCTTCCTTTCCCGCATCCGAACAATCCGGTATATATCATTTTCAGCATCTTTAGTGTCTAATTTCTCGTACACCTCCTTGTAGACCTTAGATTTAGCTTCCCGAACAGCTTTCTTAACTTTCTTTTTAGCCATTTTATACTTCTCAAATCTCTCCACATCTCTACTTTTCTTCAAATCTTTATAAGAATCCCTTTTAATTTTAATAGCAGCCTTTACTTCTTCATTCCACCATAATGTGTGCTTAGATAGTGGAGCACCACCTCTCGACTCACCAAGTAGATCTCTAGCTACCTTCTTAATACAACTAGCCATTTGTTCCATGTTCTGTCTGAATTGTCTTCCGACTGCCAATCCGCTTCTTGGACTACACGATCTATAAAAGCGTTTTGGTTACCTTCTTTCAATCGCCACCATTTAATTCTAGGCTTTACCTTACGTCTAATCTTCCTAGGTCCTCTTCTAAATCGAAAATCTAGAACTAAAAGTCTATGTTGAATGATTACACTCTCACCTGGTACTATCTTACAGTCGATACAACAATCTCTATCTATTCTTCTCGTCAGAAAAAAGTCTATTTGACTAGCACTTGATCCGCTCCTAAAAGTGATAAGGTGAGACTCTCTTTTCCTAAACCAGGTGTTTGCTAAGATCAAGTCATAAGATAAAGCAAAATCTAAAATCGAGTCACCTACTTCATTCCTTTATCCAAAACCAAAACCTCCATGGATGGTATCAAACCCACTACGACTAGTACCTACATCTCCATTAATATCACCACCAATAAATAACTTCTCTCCACTAGGTATACTTTGCACCATCTCGTCTAAATCCTCTCAGAATAGACGCTTACTAGCGTCATCAAGACCTATCTGTGGTGCATAAGCACTAATAACATTAAGGATCTCTCCACCTAGAATAAGCTTAACTAGTAAAATTCTTTCACATTTTCTCTTAATCTCAACTACATCCTCAAGCAACCGTCTATCTATGATTATGCCTACCTATTACGATTTTTATCTCTACCCGTATACCAAAGCTTATAACCCCAAGGCTCTATGACTCTGCTCTTTTCACCTACCCACTTAGTTTCTTGCAAACACATAATACCAACTCTCCTCCTAATCATCACCTCCACTAATTCTATTAGTTTACCCGTAAGGAAACCTATGTTCCAGAAAGCTAGACGAATCCTATGAAAACCTAGAAGCCCTTGCATACTTAACACTACACCCAGGATCCGATGTAGCGCGTCGCTGAGTAGGGGACGCCCCAACGATATTCTTATTATGGTTCATGTCATAGAATGTGACAGTTTTACGTTGGTTGTCAAAAGCCTACCACAACCCTCACCCTTTCTCATCCGGACTTAGGACCGGCAACGATGGGTTTTAAAATTAAAAAGTGTCTTAGAAGTAGGCATTGAAGTGTGATACTTAGGACCCTTTATTGCACAAACATATTTTATCAATACATGACCATCTATCAATTGATTTAGCCATCTCCATCATTAAATGTTACATCTTTTTTTAGCAAAAACATTTTGTTTGAGGGTATGATAAAGTAAAGATTTGCAATATGGACCAATTGGGTTTTAAATGTGATTTTATGAAGAAACTTTATTTATTTAACTATCTATTTTAACACTTTTGTTTTGTTGTTGAGATGGGTCTAAAATAATTTAGTTGACAGTGATTATTCTTTTATATTGATTAAAAATGCTATGAAAAGATAAGTTTTCTAAGAAATATTTTATTATTACCACAAGTAGTTCATACTATAAATAAACCAAACATTGGTTTTCTAAAATAGTTGCCAACCAACTAAACACTAAAATGCAAATCCAACTATATCATTTGGAATAACATGTAGTTGAAATACTTATGCCACCAATATTAAGTAATCAAACATATTCTAATTTCTTATCTAAAACAACCATCTATTTTCTTAAAGATCCTATCGCAAGTCTTTTCTAAATGAATGAAAATCATATATATATGTGTGTGTGTGTGTTTTCAATCTTTATATTTCTCCATCAATCCCTTTAATAACTAAATCACTTCCATGATATGCCTTCCTTCCATAAAACCATTTGATTATCTGATAAAGTCATATAGACGTTTTCTTACTTAACCTATATTCAATTACCCTCTCATAACTTCTTTATATGACTTAAAAGCTTAATTCCACAATACTTTGAACAATTTTGTAAATCTACTTTCTTATAAATGTGTTTTCTTATTTTTCATTTATCTAGCATTTTTTCAGTTAATATTATCGGTAGTCTCGTATCTCCTAAATACCTCCAAATTTCGATGGGAATATTAGCAAGTTTCAAGGCTTTTCCTATTTTTAAATTTTCTAAAGCATGTTTCTCTTTATTATAGCTAATCTTACAACGATCCATAACGTTTTTAATATTGCCTACATTGTTTGTTTCTGCAAAAGTTCTCCATTATTATTCTCATAAACAAATTATAAAGGCAACCCCTTCATTTTTCTTTAATCTCATCATCCTTAATTATAACATTTATAACATTTTGGTCTTCACTTTTAATACATAAACATTACTCAAGTCTATGCTTTTCTTATCTCATCTTTAGAAGTTTATAACGGTGTTTAAAAATGTGTGGTGAAGTACGCTTCACTACAAAATGGAGACAATTCTTTTTGTAATGCCTTGGAAAAGGATGCAGTCACCAAAGCATTATGCTAAACAATGAAAAAGCGCACGTTTTCACACACAATGCATCTTGCAAAAACATTTCCTATCACGTGTTATGGAGAAAATGACCTGGGTCAATTACAGTGAAAAATTGGTTTAAGGTACGGTCGGTTTACATTTTACAATTAAACAATAGGTTCTATTTCCACCACTAGAATAAAACCCCAATCCTAGCCCCATTTCCCGTTCTTTTCTTATGTGGCACACCTCACTCTCTCTGCCCAAAACCTCCTCCTTCTCCCTTGCGTCCCATTATCCCTATATATAGTTATATTAGCATACTACTTTTGTAGTTCTTACTTAAAACCTCTGTTTCACTACACACTAACCCTTTTTAGAACACACACACACATATTGGGAGATAATCCTATGAGGTCGGTTCCCATTTCTTATTTTGAGACCAAACTTTAAAACACACAGCCTGTCGTGTTTTTCACCGATCCGTATTGGTCACTTTGATCTACTTGTATTAAATAGGTTGTGTATAAAGTTTCATTAGATCTGAAAACCTCTAACATATCCATCAAGTGGTCTTATTTTTCATGCATCGTAAAGTAATCGATTTTTTAGTCTATTTGATAGATTAATTAGATGCCACTAAATCTCATAAATTTTTATGCATAACCTGTCTCATAAAGACATGGTTGCCAAAGGCCTTAATGAAAGTATATTATTCGATATGAGCGAGTGGAGACGGAGGATTCATGTGCTGAATCCGGCGTGATTCTCATGTTGGTTCATGTAACATATCCCATATGCCTGGGATAAAAGGCTCATTGTTGTTGATAACCTATATATCATGTGTAGATAACAATACTCGGTGTGAATCGGTGAAAAGCACGATAGATTGTGTTTGAAAAGTAGATGTCAAAAAAAGAAATGATGGACCTCATATGATTGTATATATATCCTTTTGTTTCTAACTTTTTATATAAATTATCATAAACTTTATATATAACTTCACTGACCATCATTTTAGCTTTCCTTGTTTGTTACATATATTTCTTAAAATTTTATCCATTTTATATTTTTTCCAAATATATAATATTCTTTTACTTTAATTACCGTTTGAACTAACGGAGCCGTATCGCTGCCATATCAACACTAGCGGTACCATGTCAGCCTTAAAAATTGCACCAAAAAATACCCTCTTCATCCTCCTAACCCTAACCCTAGTTCCAGTGCACTTCGTCATTGTCGACGTCGTAATCGTTGTCGACCTACCCTTACCTTCATTTTCATTGGCTACTCCAACTTATCTTCATCCCCGTCATCGCTACCCCTATCGTGACCTGGCCTCAAATTCATCTTCATCTTTGCCCTAGCCATAACCCTAGCCTCGTCACCACCCCTATGCCGATCTCAATCATCTTCCATCATCATCTTCATCATCTTTTTCGAGACCTCCACCGCTACTCCCATCCCCATAGCTTTACCTCTACATGCCCCCAACCTTCTCCACCTACGGCCATACCATTAATTATTTAGTTAAGAAAAATAATTATTTTAAATTGTTAATAATTAGTCAATATTTAATTTAATTGATTATATTTATTAAAAGAGCAAGATATCATTTATTTACACATTTAACATTGTTAATCGTTAACCATCATTAACCAATTAGTCATGGTAGTTATCCGAAATTTACAAACCTTTTAGTAATTTTCTTTCAAACATTGAAACTTGTTTGGGGTATTATAGAAATAAACCATATTATTATTCTAATTCAATTCGTTTTACATTGACTATATTATATTAGTGTTTTATCCACTAGCGCACTCACCCTGTCTTTGTTTTCTTTCTTTTCTTATGCAGCATAATTTGTCTATTGTATTCGCCTGCCCATTTAATTTATCGATTATACTATATTTCGTTTCTTTCCCTTGCCTAATCTACTAACCCTACCTATTTCTATCTCTAATCCTATTCCCACTTCATCCTTGATCGCATGTAAATGCATCGAGATAGCTCCGCTGTGTCGATGCATCATATTGCTTTTAAGAGATGCCATAGGAAATTTCTTTTGGATTCATTTCATAGATATCGGATTATGTTTTGCGTTGGATGTCAGTTAGCTACAGAGTATTTCTAAAGTACTTCTCCACTTCGATTATCCTTCTTTGGTCCGATAACTGCATCTTCATTGACCTTACAATCATAATTCGCAATACACCGTGCACAGCCACTTCGGGTTCAGCACTGTCTCAATCTGATGCACCAGCTTCAAATCTGCGAAATTGTACACGAAAATCTTATGGTCGAGCACCACCGTGATCCGGTCCGGCCGGAGCCGCACAGCCCTGACCTCGGACCGGAACTAGAGCTCCCCAATGCACAGGGACTGGTGGTCGTCCCAGATCATGACCTTGTTAGGCGGGGAGTCGAGATAGGCCCCGCCGACAACAAGGACGGGGATGTTGCATCGGAACAGCATCCCCACAACGGCGATCCCCACGCCGTCGAAGTCCCAACGAAAGATCTCGCAGAACAAATCGCAGTTGAAAATTCAAAACCCTCGCTCAGTGCCGACGGCGAAGCAACCGTGGTCCTGGTTGAACGACAAGTGCAGCAACGGCAATAGTGAAGGAGACGGGGGCTCCGATGGCAGAGGCGGCACCGGCTCTGCTGACATGGACATTTCAGGTTAGGATCCGGGTTGGATCGAATACGTGACGAAATTTAGGTTCGAGAGGTAAAAGGAGGAAGAGGAGCACAGAGGGTGGCCATGGGAAGGGGCCAGCTCGGGGAATTTAAGGGTTTCGAGGGGCAAAATAGGGCATTTGAGAATAAAAATAGAAGGATATTGAGGGATTTTGAGGAGAAAGTAGACGCTGGCTTTGATTGTCTGTAAAGGACACTTAGGAATATATAATTCCCATACAAAAGAGGTTGCGTGGGTTTGTGGTTAATTATGTATGTGCCATTATGGCAGTTGCTTGTTTTTTTAGAAGCAAAAATTTGTCCGAAAACTAAATTATGAGGAATCTATTGCTTCTGTTTATTTAAACATTTTATGACTATATTGCGCTAGCGTCAATCCACGTAATACTATTAATAAAATGGATTTCAAAGAATATGAAAATTATTAATTCTATTATATACGTATGTCTATGCTTTATTTAGATTAATATGAAAACCTCGAAAAGTAAAAAATGTTTTTTCGGAATTATGAGAATTTTTCATTTAATTTGTCATCATAAGATTTAAATTAGGAATTTTCTCTTCTCTGATATTAAAATAATGGAGATTTCAGCAAATGCCACTGGAAATTGAATTTAAGCTCATAGGTTTATGAATAGTATTTTTATATTCAGTAAATGCTCTGTTATCTAGGAAAATATGATGTATGAAAGGTCTTTTCGCAAAAAGGCTAGAGGGATATATTTAAAGTCCTTTTTCCTAATAACTAAATTTCGTTAGTGGGCAATCGTCTTGATCCATGGGCTTCACACTATTGTTTAGAATAGCAACGAGGCCCAATTAGAATAATTGTGTTCAAAATATATAATGTGCATATGGGTGTATTTTCGAAATATTTTTTAAGAAAAAAGCAGGGCAAGAAATCCTACTCGATATATTGAAAAAATAAAATACATCTTCGAAATATGTATTTGCATTTCTATAAAATCCAATTTTTCTTTATCATACCAAATTGCCGGTTCAAAACTTTTTTCTTATGAAAATCGCTCGTTTGAAGTCTGCAATCCAGTATTACAATCATTTTTCGTTTAGATAGTGAGCTTGTACACTAATTCGTATACATTATTATTAACAACAAATAATGTTTTAATTCGATCTTACACCCAGCATTGAAGATAATATGTTATGTTTGTGTCATGTTGTGTTGCATTGTGTGCATTCTTTACCAGCATTCTGCAAATGCGATCCTCGTATTATGCCTCAAAATAGGACTATGGAACTCGGTTAGGGAGTTTCTCTTCTTATTTATTGCATTCTTAAGAATGGTGCACGTGCAAAAATATTCAAAAGGCATCAAGGGCATGGTTAAAACGATGTACATATTAAGTAATTTTCATGTACATTTTGAGAAGGCTCGCGTAGTTGGAAATATAGAAAGAAAAGAATAATAGGTGATGCGTAACTATTTTTCAAAATCTTGGGAATATTTCTTGCCACATGCATGTCACTTTAAAAATCAGATTGCGGCCTATTGGCACTTAAAAGGTATCTACAAATATAAATCTTCATACAAGACGCGTGCATTGCACATGCACCGCAAAATTGAGTGCAAGTGACATTAATTTAGCACTGTTGGTTCCAATTTGTAGACTATGCTCCCAAAAACCGTGAAGACTTTGTTATCTCGAGTCAGAACCATACAACATTTGACACCAACATTTCTGTTAATATTAGCAAAAATTTAGCACTCCAAAACCTAAAATTCTTAGCCTTCATCTCAAAGACTAGTATCGGAACCAATTTTTTAAAAACTTTTTTCTCCATGTTCCCCAACAAAAATATTGCGTTTATTTTGACAAATTGTTCAATAAGAGCTTTACTAACCATTTGGATGGACTTGTCATTCAATCTCAGGATATAAGTCATGATTTTATGTGTAGGATAAAAATACCTGAGATTATGAAGGCTTTGAAGATGATGAAATCAGGAAAAGCTGTTGGTCCAGACGGGATTCCTATTGAGCTATGGAAATACCTATGACAGATGGTCGTTAGGTGGCGGACATATCAATTTAAAAAGATTTGGCAAACCAAAAAGATGTCAAATGAGTGAAGGAAGAATACCCTGTACCCATCTACAAGAACAAGGATGCCATTCAAAGTTGTTTAAACTACCATGAAATAAAACTAATGTCACACCATGAAGCTTTGGGAGAAGGTGGTTGAACACAGGTTAAGACAGGATATTAAGATAACAGAGAACCAGTTTGGGTTCATGCCTGAACGACTGACGACAAAGGTTATTCATTTGCTTTGTCAACTTGTCGAATGTTTTCAAAAGAGAACGGATTTGCATATGGTTTTTATTGACTTAGAGAAACCTTACGAGAAGATACCTAGAGAGAGATTATGGCGAACGATGATGAAGAAGTCTCAATCAGATACATTGACATAATCAAGAACATGTATGATATAATGGCATATGTAAGAGCTTACGGCGGTCTAACAAGAGATTTTCCGATTACAATTGGTTTGCATCAAGGATCTGGGTTAAGTCCATTCTTATTTGTCATAGTGATGGATGGGCTTACTAGAACTATCCAGGATGAAATATCTTAGCGTATGTTATTCGCTGATGATATTATTCTGCTAAATGAGACGAAAATGTGGGTTAATGCCAAATTGGAGTTATGAAAGCAAATGTTGAAATCTCTGGGGTTTAGATTAAGTCTAAGATACATATATGCAATGAAAATTTGGTAGACAGAGAAGTCGATAACACAGTGGTATAACATTAGATGGACAAGAAATATCACCGAACGATAAATTTAGATATCTAGGTTCCATCATCCAAAAGGATGGTGAGATCGATAACGATGTCAACCAGAGAATTCAAGCTGGTTGGTTAAAATGGAGTGCAACGAGAATTTTGTGCGATCGTAGCTTTCCATTAAGGTTAAAGGAAAAGTTTTATCGAAACGCTATTTGGCATGCCTTATTATACGGTAAAAAATGCTGGGCTCCTAAGAAACATCATGCACAGAAGATGCATATAGCGGAGATATACATGCTTTATTGGATGTGGGGTAACACTAGAAAACATAAGATGCGAAATGAGGATATTCATGCAAAAGTTAGTGTAGCACCCGTTGAGGAGAAGATGCGAGAAAACCGTTTAAAATGGTTTGGTCATATGCGATGCAGACCTACGGAAGCACCGGTTCGATGAATGGATATTCTCGATTTAGGCCAAGTCAAAAGAGCGAAAGGGTGACCGAAGAAAATGTGGATGGAGGCGTACGAAAAGATATTGATGCCAATGGCTTTAATGAAAGTATATATTTGATAGAAGTGGATGGAGGTGGAGGATTCATGTGCTCGATCCGGCATGATTCTCATGTTGGTTCATGTAGCCTACCACATATGCGTGGGATAAAAGGCTCGGCTGTTGTTGTTTCAATATAAATAACCCCAAAATCTCTTATTTCTAACCGAGTCCCCAAAATCATGGTATTTTGATTAAGACCTCAAAATCTCTTAATTTATTTATATCGGTCCTCTTAGTTGATTTTCCATCCATCCACCGTTAAAGGTTTAGGCTTTCAAGTTGTCATCCATAAACTCTTAGTCTCCTTTTCAATTATCTTTCATTAAGGGATTTTTTGTTTGCAAGGAAAAGTGTAGAAAAGTGCTAATTATGCACTGTAGCAATAACTTCTCACAAAATTCCCTTTTCCTCTATTTGATTCCAATGAAGAGGTTCATTTTCCAGCTCATAAATGCTAAAACAGTGTTGCCATGTTGGAAAAATACAAAAACCGTTTTCTGAGCTCATCCTTCTGAAAACGAGCCAATATCTTACAAAAGGAGTAAAAAAAATTAATTAACATTGGAAGAAGAAAGGAGCAAGAGTTAGACTCATATCCTCTCCAGTGCTGTTCTAGCACATATATTTTTAGCCGCTGGATTTGATCCAAAAGTTGAGAGGCATTTAACAGACATTAATAAAAAAAAAATCGAGCAGATACGTTATAGTGCAAGCACATGATAGCTTCTTCATTTCTCCTTTGTTCCTTAGGGTTGATGGATCTTTCCACCCCTAACGTAAAAATTGAAAAAATTAACAATCATTTCTGAAGATATTGACTCTACCAAAAATGAAATATTTCATTCTTTTGATACATCCCTCAATCTCAATCTCTTTGTACTTCTCTCTCAATCTGACTATATAATTTAAATTGTATATCTTATGCATCTATTTGGAATTAGCTATAGTCCTTTCAATATATGCTTGTCTAGTGTTGTCAATATCATACTTTCTAAATTAAAAATTTCCTCTTTGTTTAGATAGAAATGGGTTGGTGAGTAGAATTCTCTCTCAAAATTTCGCCGAATCACTAATGTGTTCATGGTTCCTATTTATGGTGAATAAAATTATTCATGACGCTGATGATGATTTGGAGGAAGATATAGAAAGAATTGGAGAATTTCTTTCTATATCGGATCGTGTTTTACATTGGATGCCATTTGGGTAACAAGGAGTATTTCTAAAGCACTTCACCACTTTGATTATCCCGCTTTGGTCCTATGAACTACATCTTCAGTGATCTCACGATCATAATTCACGATACTAACTAATACTCTTTCATTCTTATTTCAATTAAGATAGGTGTAACTGATATGAACCTATGGGTATTCAACTACGCATGAAATGCTCTACGCTGTGTTAACTCTACGAGCTTAAACTACAACTAGGATCAAAAATAAAACGGGAGCTATAGATTCATGCTTGTACTATTTACACTACCCAATTAAACCATAGAGAATATTAATATCGACAAACTAAGTCCTAATTTCCATCAAGCCACACAAACCATACAACAAGAATGTCAAGGACAGTAGCTCAACGACTACGTGCAAACCTTAATTAAGATTAGTTTCATGATAAGTTGATAATTTGCGCACTATTTTATTCTTCGTTGAATTAGAATTTCATACGAAATGGTATTTCTACCAATGAAAGTTCAACATATTGTGAAATGTTCTAACATATAGTAGAGGTCACAATTTAATTAGGACTGAAAAAAATGTGTACCATGAACCAATGTTTCTATAATAATCAATCCCTTTATTTTAATAATTAACCAATTTAATCATGGATAGCCGAAGAATTTAGACGAATTGAGCCCTAATATCCATCAAACCAGATCAAAATCAGCAAAAGCAAGAACTCACTTCTTGAAGCAGCGTCCCATCAACCGCACTAAAAATCCTAACCAACGTCCCCTTGGTACTCGCAGTCGCGATCAACCTCCCGTCTTGCGACAAAGCAAAACAAGCAATCCTCGAATCGTGTGCCATGATAAACTTAGTCCTCCTCGCCCCATAATGCTCGACCCTCACCTGCCCCTTCTGCCCCCCAGGGCAAACCAGCACCAAGCTCCCCTGCTGCTGCGACACCGCGCACAGCCCCTTGGGGTTCGGCACCGTCTCGATCTGATGCACCAGCTTCAAATCCGCGAAATTGTACACAAAGATCTTGTGATCGAGCACCACCACGATCCGGTCCCGCCGGAGCCGGACCGCCCTGACCTCGGACCGGAACGAGAGCTCCCCGATGCACCGTGACTGGTGGTCGTCCCAGATCATGACCTTGTTCGGCGGGTAGTGGGGCTGGGGCCCGCCGCCGACGAGGGCGAGGATGTTGCACCGGAACAGCATCTCCACGACAGCGATCCCCCCGCCGTCGAAGTCCCGGCGGAAAATCTCGCGCAACGGGTCGCAGTTGAAGATCCGGAACCCTCGGTCGGTGCCGGTGGCGAAGCAGCCGTGGTCCTGGTTGAACGACAGGTGCAGCAGAGACGGCGACGGATTCGGAGGCTCCGCTGGCGGCAGAAGCTCCGCTGGCGTGGCGGGCGGGGATGAGGGCGTTTCGGGTTCGGATCCGGGCTGGATCGGATCGGGGTCGAAGTTAGGGTTTGGGGGCCAAGAGGAGGAGGAAGGAGGAGCGGAGAGGGCGGCCATGGGAGAGAGACAGATCGGACAATTTAGGGATTTCTAGGGGCAAAATGGGGGCATCAGAGGAAGGAAGAAGATTGAGGAATTTTGGAGAGAAAGCTGACGCTGGCTTGGATTGTCCGCGAAAGAGAGACTTGGGATATATAATTCCCATAATGAATGACGAAAGAGGTCGCATGGTACGTGGTTAATTACGTAAATACCATTATGACAGTTGCTTGATTTTTTGTTAAATAAAAAATTAGAGTAATTAACAGTTTGTCTCCGCGTTTTAGCACGTGCAATCCACGTAATTAAATTAGCTAGTATGTTGCACGCTGCGATGCACGTGTATGTTTCAACATCACAGAGATCTGAAATGATTTTTAATGGATTAGTTGGAGAGATGGAAACGTGGATGTTTCCCCAATATTTAACCTAATAAAAGAGCAAAACTCTGTTTGAATTTAATGAGGTATCGTCTCACGTGCTTTCCATGAGAACGCCAGCGCTAGAGCCTATCTTATAAGATTAAATTCTATGGTGGTGTCTCACGCGCTCCTCACGCGAGCGCCAATATACAAAGCACAGAAAAATCTATCACATTAAGAGTTAAACTCTTAGATGACGTCGCACGTGCTCCTCACGTGGACTTCCCCTTTTAACAGCGTCCAGCGTCTCACGTAAAAACACGCAGGCGCCAATGTGCAAAGCACGTAAGTATCTATCATAAGAATTAAATTCTTAAGTGGCGTCCACGTGCATAACATGTGAGCGCCAGCGTCCGAGTTCATATCAATTGAATTAAAATCTACATTTCCCTAACAAAAGTTGGGATATTCTCTATTAAACAGACCCGTTTAATCAAAAATCCAACGGAGATAATAAATCATCAAAATATAGAATCAAATTCCATTAGGAGAAAATATCTCCCATATATTTCTAAATAAGAAAGATCCTCTCAGCTGGATCAATAATCCAATAATAAAATAAAATTCTATTTTATTGCTCTCTGTAAAATAGAGAATGTTTGTATTAAAAATCCAATGGTGATTAAAAATCACCATTTTACAGAATAAATTCTGTATATGGGAAAATATTTCCCCAGTCTTGTTAAAGACAAGAGAACATATTCTGTAAAAAACAGAAGTTTTTGGATCAAAGATCTAACAATGAGTAAAATTCCCCAAAATTAATTTTGAGACCAATTAAATCAATTGAAATCTCACAATACGAGATTTTCTCAAAACCAATTAACAATCTGCATCTACCATATAAAGGACCCGAGACTTCAAGTCAAAAAAGAAAAGAAAAAATCTATAAGCTACGGCAAAGATACAGTGAGCTCATGAGAGAACAAAGAACTCAATTCTCAACGAAGAAGACTTTTCTCCTCAAAAAAAATCATGAGTAAAGAAACACAGAGATCAAAATATCCCTTTTCACTTATATAAGGGTTTAACCCTTTTAAAAAAACTTAGTTTTTTCTCTGGATCTGAGATCCACAAAACAAGTCTCCCACAAGTTGAAAATTTAATTCTCATCAGAAAGATCTTGTTCTTGAATCAAAGATTCAGAAAAGAACTAGGTCCAAAAGAAAAGGCAAAAGGAAAAAGAACTTATAAATGAACTTAGTTCTTAAAGAAAAAACTCGATCCCAGATCTTCAACAAACGAAGATCCTGGTGATCATTAATGGCCAAAATACCATCAACAGAGATTTAATCTCTAAAAAGGGAAAAAGACCAGCGCCACACGTGCTTCCCACGTGGGCGCCCCTTTTAACAGGGCCTAGCGCCTTACGTGAAATACACGTGGGCGCTCAAAACAGAAGGCCAGCGCCGCACGTGCTCATCACGTGGGTGCTGGATAAAAGTGCATAACATTCCAGATACAACCAAAACGGCTAAGTGCTTAGCACTGATTGGGTAGCGCTCAACGCCTCACGTGTTCCTCACATGGGCGCCACTAGAAAAGGAAAGGGCTTAACAAACAGAGCCCAAATAAGTGCCTAGCACTTTTGAATAAAAGAAAAGACTAAGCAGACCAAACCCCAAATTGGGCAGGTCTCTGAAGACTTCCTACAGCAGAGCCCAAACGCTCTTTTGCTAGGTCTTAAATAAAAAAAAGTCCCTAAAATGTTGTTAAGTGGATCTTAGTCTCAAATTGGACTAATGTATCCTTAGCAAAAAACAAATCGAGCCCCAAATGCTCATATATATTTAAGTTGATCTTAATCTCAAACTAGATTAATGATCCTTAAATAAAACCAAGCCCAGATCAAAAAATATACGGATTCGGACTAATCCGCGCCCTACGGGCGACGACATAAATTAGTCTCCATATACAATCCACGGGCAACCTAAACAAACAAAAACACAAACGACACGAAGTGAACTTCCGGAGCGGGAGAAAGTGGTTATCGCAATGCGGTAACGTAATTAATTGCAGAGGCTTGCACCTGCATAGAAGAGCGTCCCCACAATCAAAAAACCCGTCGCGCCCCGCTTCCCAGCGTACGGCGAAGGGGACGCGACTGGCCGAACAACAACTTTATTTATTAACATTCTTTTGTACAATGCATCTGAAAAGTAAATACATGGAATGGAAAGTAATGCCTAAACAGTGGCATAACAGAAATGGAAAATACAGAATGTAAATGTGTACAAGAATCTAAAGCTCTGGGTCGTAAGCTAGCTGGCCCAAATCCTCGCTGGTGGGTTCGATCTCCGGAAGGTCCGAATCACCTGACAACATTCCAAAGAAGAAAGAGAAGAAATGTCGTCAGCGAACAAACGCTCGGTAACTCCCAAAGATGAAGGAGAAATAGAATAGACGGAGAGAGTGTAACTTTTAAAATTGTATTATATTGTTATAATATTATATTTAGTGTTAACGCTGTTGTTTGTAGCTTGGTACAGAAGAGGCCAGTGTATACGAGAGGAGTCTCAGTAGACCAGAGACTAAGGTGGACAGAAAGTACAAGGAACCGTTCGGCCACGGTACAACGGCAATGGAATACAGATTAGGTGCCTTAATGGTTGCAGTCTCGTGCCACTTCTAACACCTTCCGTACCAATCTACCCCTTATAAATCCCGCGATGTCTTGATTGTATTGTATTGTCTTGTAATTGTATTGTATAAATGGATGACTTGCCAAAACCATGATATCAGTAAATGGATGTAACTGGATAATCATATAGATGGATGTATATCTATATTTCGGTTCAGTCAAGTTGAATAGATTGATAGATTGAACAGATTGAATACATGGATTCATATTGATTTGTTATATATACTTGAATCTCATTCAAGTCAGATTGATTATATCGAGACTCGGTCTGAGTCAGGCAATTAAAAAAGAAATTGAATCCTGAATTAGGTTTTGATGTTATCGGTAACGGCTACACATGGACAGCAGGATTTGTGTCTTTTTCAAAAACGATTACCGTGTTGATAACACCGTTTGTTAATTTGTCTACCTTAAATAAGCAAGCACCCATATCTCCGGCTCCCTGAGGCTCAAGAGACTGGTCCCGCTTAAACCTATATTTACTAGGGTCCTTAGGGTAATTTATAAAACCTGAGGAGGTTTTATGTAAAAATAATTTTGTATAATTTTCAAAATACACCCCAAGTATCTAATTATCGTCTTTAGAGTTTTCATAGATATAGATTTTATATATGTGGCATTTCTAGTGAATAAAACCTAATTTCATAATATATGGTATTTAATTATAAAGTATTGAACTTGTATAGAATTGCATGGTATTTTCATGTAAAGTGATTCTTTTGATTTAGAAAAGTTGGAATATTTATATTATATCTAAAATTAGATATTTTGATCACACACACACACACACACACACACACACATATATATTTATATAAAATAATTTTAATTTATTATTTTTCTAGAAATCTCATTTTCTTAAGATATTTGTATTTTTAAATCTTTCGAGACCGTATGCATCTTGCGGAGGTCTGCATCTCGCACTACTAAGCCCGAGGATGTGCGATAATCCGCACCATCCCGAACGGTTCCCCAAAATGGGTTGTAGCGGCGCTTTGCAAAGAATTGTTTAAAATACATAATCTTGTAGAAAAAGGTTTTTATATAAGTCGGAGGTAGTTTTATGTAAAACCGTATTTTCCCAAATCTATGTTTCCCAATATCATCGTGCTGTATTACATATGAGTGTTGTGAAGAGGTAGGTCATTATCTCGTGAACTATCTAAAGGTATAGCAAAGGTAATGATGTTTCTATATCGAAGCTAAACCATATGGTATTTTTCTGTAAAAGTGCAATAAAAATTGAAATATGAATTTTTTTGATATGGAACTTGTTAAATATGTTTTTTTAATGATTAATAGTCATGTTGTGAGAGATTGGTATTGTTGTTTTAAGAAAAATGGAACTTTTAAAGAAAAACTGAATCGGAAGTCGGATTAACTCTGCTTCCGTCGGGTTTTAGAATTACGAGTTTTCAGAATAGAAAAGAGAAGAGGGAGGAGGGACTTACTGGATTTTAGATTAGAGAAGAGGAAGAGGGAGTGGTGGGAGGTGCCGGTGTGTCGTTTCGTCGCCGGGAGCTCCTAGGGTCGTCGTCGAAAGTTCATTGAAGTTTCGCCCTTCGCTAACTCCACTTGTACACTATTGAACTTAGAATTTTCTTGAGAGTTTTTGGACAGAGATTTGGAGTGAGGTGGTGGCAAAGAGTGTAGGTATTTATAGGAGAATTTTAGGGTTATGGTAGAAGAAAAGATGTATTGAAAATTGTATTAAAAAGAATGGATTAATGAGAATTTAATTGGCTCTGTAATGTGCAGGAAAATTAAACTATACAGGGTTATGGGGAATGCAAAGAGTCACAAGAGTCAAGAAGAACCAAATCCGATCCGAGGTGAGTCGGCCGGCGGCGGCGGCCGATTCGGCCGGCGGACCGGCCGAGTCAGGCCGAGTCGGGCCCCCCCGACGCCACGTGTTCATTGTCGCTTGGTTAGTACAGTGGGGTCGTTTGTTTTTTAGTGCGACTCTTGGGTTTACGGGTTAAGCACGTGTAGACTCTTGGGCTTCTAAAATGATTAAAAGAAAACTAATTAAAAAATAATGTGGCTGATGGTATTTGAACTCTGGTGCTTTGGTTCAGCAGTGCAAGAACTTACCAGTGAGCTACAAGCTCCTTCTTGCTGTTCAAAAGCAAAATAAACTTATAACTTGTGCTCAGGCAAAAGTAGCCCTTTCTGTATTTTTGAAAAAAATTTACAAAATGTTTAAGGTTGGTACATTCTACCTTCCTTAAAAAAATTTCGTCCTCAAAATTTGTAAAAAGAAAGTGTAACGGATTCAAGAAAACTTTGGTGATAGAACTATTGGTAGTGTATGAAAAATGTGTGAAGGAATGAAAGAATGCAAAGGTTTCGGTAAGATTGTAAAAGAGGTGAGGGAATTTTGGGTTAGAACAGATTCAAAATATATGAAATTGGAAGATTCAAGGAATAGGTATTGTAAGGAATGTTTTCAATTGCTGGTTCTTATGTTATATTGCTTAAGTTGTCCACACAATGCTGAACTGCATGGTAGGGTTCCATACAGCTCTGACCTACATGGGCCACCAACAAAACCTGTCACGCCCCGCTTCCCGGCATACGGCGAAAGGGACGCGACTGGCCGCTACGTATTTACTCAGAAGTAAATACGCTAAGCGTAACTAAGCAATATAAAAGAAATATACACAAGAGACAAATGTAATGAATATCAACTTTATTTATTAACATTCTTTTGTACAATGCATCTGAAAATTAAATACATGGAATGGAAAGCAATGCATAAACAGTGGCATAACATAAATGGAAAATACAGAATGTAAATGTGTACAAGAATCTAAAGCTCTGGGTCATAAGCTAGCTGGTCCAAATCCTCGCTGGTGGGCTCGATCTCCGGAAGGTCCGAATCACCTGACAACATTCCAAAGAAGAAAGAGAAGGAATGTCGTCGGCGAACAAACGCTCGGTAAGTCCCAAAGATGAGGGAGAAATAGAATAGACAGAGAGAGTGTAACTTTTAACGTTGTATTATATTGTTATAATGTTGTATTTAATGTTAGCACTGTTGTTTGTAGCTTGGTACAGAAGAGGCCAGTGTATACGAGAGGAGTCTTAGCAGAACAGAGACTAAGGTGGACGGAAAGTACAAGGAACCGTTCAGCCACGGTACAACGGCAATGGAATACAGGTTAGGTGCCTTAATGGTTGCAGTCTCGTGCCACTTCTAACACCTTCCGTACCAATCTACCCCTTATAAACCCCGCGATGTCTTGATTGTATTGTTTGTATTGTATTGTCTTGTAATTGTATTGTATAGATGGATGACTTTCCGAAACCATGATATCAGTAAATGGATGTAACTGGAGAATCATGTAGATGGATGTATATCCATGGTTTGGTTCAGTCAAGTTGTATAGATTGATAGATTGAACAGATTGAATATATGGATTCATATTGATTTGTTATATATACTTGAATCTCATTCAAGTCAGATTGATTATATCGATACTCAGTCTGAGTCAGACAATTAGAAAAGAAATTGAATCCTGAATTAGGTTTTGATGTTATCGGTAACCGCTGCACATGGACGGCAGGATTTGTGTTTTTTTCAAAGACGATTACCGTGTTGATAACACCGTTTGTTAATTTGTCTACCTTAAATAGGCAAGCACCCATATCTCCGGCTCGCTGAGGCTCAAGGGACTGGTCCCACTTAAACCTATATTTACTTGGGTCCTTAGGGTAATTTATAGAACTTGAGGGGTTTTATGTAAAAATAATTTTGTATAATTTTCAAAATACACCCCAAGTATTTAATTATCGTCTTTAGAGTTTTCATAGATGTAGATTTTATATATGTGACATTTCTAGTGAATAAAATTTAATTTCATAATATATGGTATTTAATTGTAACGTATTGAACTTGTATGGAATTGCACGGTATTTTCATGTAAAGTGATTCTTTTGATTTAGAAAAGTTGGAATATTTATATTATATCAAAAATTAGATATATTGATGATACATATATATATATATATAAAATAATTTTAATTTATTATTTTTCTAGAAATCTCATTTTCTTAAGATATTTGTATTTTTAAATCTTTCGAGACCGTATGCTCCTTGCGGAGGTCTGCATCTCGCACTACTAAGCCTGATGATGTGTGATAATCCGCACCATTCCGAACGGGTTCCCCAAAATGGGTTGTAGCGGCGCTTTGCAAAGATTTGTTTAAAATACATAATCTTGTAGAAAAAGGTTTTTATATAAGTCGGAGGTAGTTTTATGTAAAACCGTATTTTTCCAAATCTATATTTCCCAATATCATCGTGCTATATTACAAATGAGTGTTGTTAAGAGGTAGGTCATTACCTCGTGAACTATCTAAAGGTATAGCAAGGGTAATGATGTTTCTATATCGAAGCTAAACTATATGGTATTTTTCAGTAAAAGTACAATAAAAATTGAAATATGAATTCTTTTGATATGGAACTTGTTCAATATGTTTTGTTAATGATTAATAGTCATGTTGTGAGAGATTGGTATTGTTGTTTTAAGAAAAATGGAAATTTTAAAGAAAAACCAAATCGGAAGTCGGATTAACTCCGCTTCCGTCGGGTTTTAGAATTACGAGTTTTCAGAATAGAAAAGAGAATAGGGAGGAGGGACTTACTGGATTTTAGATTAGAGAAGAGGAAGAGGGAGTGGTAGGAGGTGCTGTTGCATCTTTTCGTCGCCGGGAGCTCCTAGGGTCGTCGTCGGAAGTTCGTCGAAACTTCACCCTTCGCTAACTCCACTTGTACACTATTGAACTTAGAATTTTCTTGAGTTTTTGGACAGAGATTTGGAGTGAGGAGGTGGAAAAGAGTGTGGGTATTTATAGGAGAATTTTAGTGTCAGGGTAGATGAAAAGATGTATTGAAAATTGTATTGGATTAATGGATTTTAATTGGCTCTGTAATGTGCAGGAAAATTAAACTATACAGGGTTATGGGGAATGCAAAGAGTCACAAGAGTCAAGAAGAACCAAATCCGATCCGAGGTGAGTCGGCCGGCGGCGGCGGCCGATTCGGCCGTTCCGCCGGCCGAGTCGCCCCCTCGGACGCCACGCGTTCATTGTCGCTTGGTTAGTACAGTGGGGTCATTTATTTTTAGTGGGACTCTTGGGTTTACGGGTTAAGCACGTGTAGACTTTTGGGCTTCTTAAAAGATTAAAAGAAAACTAATTAAAAAATAATATGGCTGATGGGATTTGAACTCCGGTGCTTTGGTTCAGCAGTGCAAGGTCTTACGAGTGAGCTATAAGCTCCTTCTTGCTGTTCAAAAGAAAAATGAACTTATAACTTGTGCTCAGGCAAAAGTATCCCTTTCTGTATTTTTGAAAAAATTGTACAGAAAATTTAGGGTTGTTACATTCTACCCTCCTTAAAAAAAATTTCGTCCTCAAAATTTGTAAAAGGAAAGTGTAACGGATTCGAGGAAAGTTTGGAGATAGAACTATTGATAGTGTATGAAAAATGTGTGAAGGAATGAAAGAATGCGAAGGTTTTGGTAAGATTATAAAAGAGGTGGGGGAATTTTGGGTTAGGACAGATTCAAAATATATGAAATTGGAATATTCAAGAAATAGGTAGTGTAAAGAATGTTTTCAGTTGCTGGTTCTTGTGTTTTATTGCTTAGGTTGTCCACACGGTGCTGAACTGAATGGTAGGATTCCATACAGCTCTGACCTGCATGGGCCGCTAACAAAAACCTGTCACGCCCCGCTTCCCGGTATACGGCGAAGGGGACGCGACTGGCCGCTACGTATTTACTCAGAAGTAAATACGCTAAGCGTAACTAGACAATATAAAAGAAATATACACAAGAGACAAATGTAATGAACAGTAACTTTAATTATTAACATTCTTTTGTACAATGCATCTGAAAAGTAAATACATGGAATGGAAAGCAATACCTAAACAGTGGCACAACAGAAATGGAAAATACAGAATGTAAATGTGTACAAGAATCTAAAGATCTGGGTCCTAAGCTAGCTGGTACAAATTCTCGCTGGTGGGCTCGATCTCCGAAAGGACCGAATCACCTGACAACATTCCAAAGAAGAAAGAGAAGGAATGTCGTCAGCGAACAAACGCTCGGTAAGTCCCAAAGATGAAGGAGAAACAGAATAAACAGAGAGAGTGTAACTTTTAAAGTTGTATTATATTGTTATAATGTTGTATTTAGTGTTAACGCTGTTGTTTGTAACTTGGTACAGAAGAGGCCAGTGTATACGAGAGGAGTCTCAGTAGACCAGGACTAAGGTGGACGGAAAGTACAAGGAACCGTTCAGCCACGGTACAACGACAATGGAATACAGGTTAGGTGTGTTAATGGTTGCAGTCTCGTGCCACTTCTAACATCTTCCGTACCAATCTACCCCTTATAAATCCCGCGATGTCTTGATTGTATTGTTTGTATTGTATTGTCTTGTAATTGTATTGTATAGATGGATGACTTGCCGAAACCATGATATCAGTAAATTGATGTAACTGGAGAATCATATAGATGGATGTATATCCATGGTTCGGTTCAGTCAAGTTGTATAGATTGATAGATTGAACAGATTGAATACATGGATTCATATTGATTTGTTATATATACTTGAATCTCATTCAAGTCAGATTGATTATATCGAGACTCAGTCTGAGTCAGACAATTAGAAAAGAAATTGAATCTTGAATTAGGTTTTGATGTTATCGGTAACCGCTGACATGGACGGCAGGATTTGTATTTTTTCAAAGACGATTACCGTGTTGATAACACCGTTTGTTAATTTGTCTGCCTTAAATAGGCAAGCACCCATATCTCCGGCTCCCTGAGGCTCAAGGGACTGGTCCCGCTTAAACCTATATTTACTAGGGTCCTTAGGGTAATTTATAGAACTTGAGAGGGTTTTATGTAAAAATAATTTTGTATAATTTTCAAAATACACCCCAAGTATTTAATTATCGTCTTTAGAGTTTTCATAGATGTAGATTTTATATATATGACATTTCTAGTGAATAAAACCTAATTTCATAATATATGGTATTTAATTGTAAAGTATTGAACTTGTATGGAATTGCATGGTATTTTCATGTAAAGTGATTCTTTTGATTTAGAAAAGTTGGAATATTTATATTATATCAAAAATTAGATATTTTGCTGATACATACATACATATAAATAAATAAATATATATATATATATATAAAATAATTTTAATTTATTATTTTTCTAGAAATCTCATTTTCTTAAGATATTTGTATTTTTAAATCTTTCTAGACCGTATGCTCCTTGCGGAGGTCTGCATCTCACACTAGTAAGCCCGAGGATGTGCGATAATCCGCACCATCCCGAACGGGTTCCCCAAAATGGGTTGTAGCGGCGCTTTGCAAAGATTTGTTTAAAATACATAATCTTGTAGAAAAAGGTTTTTATATAAGTCGGAGGTAGTTTTATGTAAAACCGTATTTTTCCAAATCTATGTTTCCCAATATCATCGTGCTATATTACATATGAGTTTTGTTAAGAGGTAGGTCATTACCTCGTGAACTATCTAAAGGTATGCAAGGGTAATGATGTTTCTATGTCGAAGCTAAACTATATGGTATTTTTCTGTAAAAGTGCAATAAAATTTGAAATATGAATTTTTTTGATATGGAACTTGTTCAATATAATTTGTTAATGATTAATAGTCATGTTGTGAGAGATTGGTATTGTTGTTTTAAGAAAAATGGAACTTTTAAAGAAAAACCGAATCGGAAGTCGGATTAACTCCGCTTCCGTCGGGTTTTAGAATTACGAGTTTTTAGAATAGAAAAGAGAAGAGGGAGGAGGGACTTACTGGATTTTAAATTATAGAAGAGGAAGAGGGAGTGGTAGGAGGTGCCGGTGCGTCGTTTCGTCGCCGGGAGCTCCTAGGGTCGTCGTCGGAAGTTCGTCGAAGCTTCGCCCTTCGCTAACTCTACTTGTACACTATTGAACCTAGAACTTTCTTGAGAGTTTTTGGACAGAGATTTGGAGTGAGGAGGTGGAAAAGAGTGTAGGTATTATAGGAGAATTTTAGGGTTAGGGTTGATGAAAAGATGTATTGAAAATTGTATTAAAAAGAATGGATTAATGGATTTTAATTGGCTCTGTAATGTGCAGGAAAATTAAACTATACAGGATTATGGGGAATGCAAAGAGTCACAAGAGTCAAGAAGAACCAAATCCTATCCGAGGTGAGTCGGCCGGCGGCGACGGCCGATTCGGCCGATCCGCCGGCTGAGTCAGGCCGAGTCGGGCCCCCCGACGCCACGTGTTCATTGTCGCTTGGTTAGTACAGTGGGGTCGTTTGTTTTTAGTGTGACTCTTGGGTTTACGGGTTAAGCACGTGTAGACTCTTGGGTTTCTAAAAAGATTAAAAGAAAACTAATTAAAAAATAATGTGGCTGATGGGATTTGAATTCCGGTGCTTTGGTTCAGCAGTGCAAGGTCTTACTAGTGAGCTACAAGTTCCTTCTTGCTGTTCAAAAGCAAAACAAACTTATAACTTGTGCTCAGGCAAAAGTACTCCTTTCTGTATTTTTGAAAAAATTGTACATAAAGTTTAGGGTACAAAACCTCTCACAAACGAGGGAAGATCTGATAAAGTCTGCTACAACGGTCGCATCCGTCTAAACCTTCGATATATGGTGCCATAAATCAACTGGGTATTTTCGGAGAGGTGGACGGATAAATCCAAATAGCATATGCCCCCAAATTCAGGCCATATGTCCCAACATCTCGGTCAGGTCTTTCGGCGGTGAACAGGTTCTGGCACGCCATGTGGGACCTTTTCCTCTTTCCACTTCACACTTCGTGTGTCGTGTTTCGCGAACAAAATCACGGTTCGCTTTGGTTGCCCTTGGATTCGAGGTACTAAGATTTGGTGTCTTGCTCATGTGCAAAAGAAGAAGAAAATCGATGTCTTCCAACTGCATCTCTTACAACAGCAACTCTCGCTCCACCCCAACTGGAGGAGTGACCTACGGGCCCAACGTGGCCTCCATCTTTTCAATGCCGGTGGGGCAAGTTACACAAGCCACTACTGGGTTGTTCTTCGGGACCATACTACCACCAGTGAGTTTCGGTGCCTCGGCGCCGCAGGAAGAAGCTCCCAAGAAATCGGACTTCGATCGACTTGCAACCACAACTGCCCCTATCAACAGGCCGTCCAAATCCAGCGTCTCAGTCTTCAACAGGCCGAGCCAAAGCTCAAACGGGCCCGTAAAGAGGCTCGTGATTTCTGAAGGGGCTGCCCCAAAATGGATAGTCCTCCCAACTCCTCCTGCAGGTGAAGTCATCAAAGATACTTTCTCTACCAGAAAGTCGGTCTTTGAAAGATTGGTTGTTCCTCCTCAAGCTCTGCTAAGGACGTCAGTCTTCAACAGACTGACACCAACAACAGCCCCTCAGCAAAACCGGGGCATGAAGAAGCTGTTTCCGAAACAAAGGTGGACCCGTCTACAAGACACGCTCGACGTCGCCACTGGCGCCGAGTGAGAAAAGCTGGGGGCAACTCCCCTTCTGGACTTACCCCACCAGCTTCAATAGTGAAAGTTGACGCTGCTGTTCTAACTGGAAACAGTTTTGATATGCTCGGGAGGGTACGCAAGAACTCTCCAATGGCGGTGCTAAAGAAATCGCCTATGCCTGCAGAAGCCACAGCGCAGGCGAAGACGGAGCAGCCCCATCAGCAGCTCTCCTCCCAAATTCACAGGGTCTGGCGGAAAGTCCAGGACTCTGTGATCAGCAAAGATTACTCTCGTCGATCGAAGAAATTGAAGGCTCGGCAAGAAGAAGACCATCCCTCCACCATACAGCGAGGGATTTCTTCCATATGGGTGCTTGTTACAACGGCTCCTTCAACTTCGACCTTCCACAAAAGGACAAGGCTGGAGAAAACCCCACCGCCTGCGGCAAATTCCAAAGGCGCTAGACCCAAACGCCCCAAGTCTGGGGGCATGATCGTACACACGGTTTACATGGCTTCCGGAAAAGAAAAATTCCGTGCTTCCGTAGGGCACCGGCCGCAAACTCGGTCACTGACAAAAGCTTAGAAGCAACAACAAAAGCTCTAGGAGATGCTGACCAAAATGGCAGCACTTACAGGGCAGAAAGAAAGCCCGGACACAACAGTCGAACAACGCCAGGAACAGGAGACCGATACAGAGTTCCTGCGAAGGGTGCTTGAAAGAAAGGACAAGGAAGCTGCTGAGCAGGCTGCTAACATAAAACAGATGGCTCTCTTGTTCCAAGATATGGTTGGGATAATGATCCAGCCAGAACCCCTAGCCGAGGATCCGCCGATAATTATCAAGAATGACAGAGGGAAAACATCAAATCCTCCTCCGGCCTTATCGGCAGCTAAGGAGGAAACGATTTCCAAGGCCGATCTTGATGATTACATAGCTCAACAAATACGAGTTCATCAAGCTAGTGATGCTGCTGGCCAAACCATCAGAACCGGGCGACCGTATTCAGGATGGTATGACCAAATTAAGTACCCGCCGAAATATACGATCCCCAAGTTCCATGTGTACAAGGGTACAGGCAACCCACACCAACACGTCGCACAGTTCAGAGCTCTGTGCGGCAACACTGGAGAAGACGGCAAACTGTTGCTTCTCCAGTTCGTTGGTAGCCTGTCAGAGACGGCCTTTGAATGATACTCGGAGCTTTCAAATGAATCCGTAAAGACATTCACAGAGATAGAGCTGTTGTTCACACAGCGGTTCGCCAGCGTAAGCAAGCGTACCCTGATCACGGCTTTAATCAATGCCAGGGTAAGGCCGGGAGAAACCTGGGTCTAATGTGCGATCCGGTGGCGGAACCTGTGGTCAAAGTGCGAACAACGCATCGAAGAATCCCCCGCCGTGGGCATGTTTATCGGGACCCTAGATCCGCAAACGACTGTGCCCCAGTTCATGATGTTCTTCAAGTCGACGACCTTCCAGGCTCTAATCGATAAAGTGGCCCAAATGGACCAGATGGGCCACGGGCCTTCCTCCTCAAATAAGGACCCTCGAAACGCCAAGGGTAAAGGGAAAGCGGCCTTCGACGCCAACACTCAACAACAACCGAGCGACCCAAAACCGGCTGTTCGCCAAAATAATGCACATCCATGCATATCCCTGAAAGAAAGGCTAGGACTCGTTTACTCGTTTCCTCGCGATAAGACGAGGAGAATATTTGAGTTGGCAATGCGTAACAAACTCATCACATTGCCAGACCCACGGCGTCCACCGCAACCCGGCGACGTCAAAACCCCCAACTACTGCTCCTATCACAGAATGGTGAGCCACCCAATTGAGGATTACTACGTCTTCAAGAACTGGGTCGAGGACCAGTATCAACAGGGGAAGTTCACGCTGTCTGAGAACTAGAGGGTGAACCCACCACAGAAGCACACTCCCAAAAAAGTGGATGCCCCGAGGGCATCATGCTCGCTCGTGGAAGAAACCCCATAGGAAGTCGTTCTTTCAGTAAAAACCAAAAGAATACAAAAGGATCTACAGGCATGTCCGACAGTTAGGTGGAAAAGCCCACTTGAACCTGAAATTATTGAAAGGATGCTAAAACCGCGTCCCATACCGAAAGTTGTTGACAAAGGGCAAAATCCCCAAGTAAAGCCTTCAAAGTCTTCGAAGAAAAAGAAGAAGACCAAGAAGCCTGTGCAGCCTGCCAAGTATGACGACAAGCCCACAAACCTACAAAAGTACATCGACGCGCTGGAGGAGTACAACCAGAAGGTAGGAAATGGGTTTTTTCCTTTAAGAACTAAGTTCTTTTATAGGTTCCTTTTCCTTTTGCTTTTTCTTTTGGACCTAGTTCTTTCTGAATCTTTGATTCAAGAACAAGGTTTTCCCGATGAAAATTAAATTATCAACTTGTGGGAGATTTGTCTTGTGGATCTCAGATACAGAAAAAGAACTAAGTTCTTTTAAAAGGGCTAAACCCTTATATAGGTGAAAAGAGATATTTTGATCTCTGTGTTCTTTACCTAGGGTTTTTTTAGGAGAAAAGTCTTCTTCGTTGAGAATTGAGTTCTCTATTCTCTCAAAACCTCACCTCATAAACAGCGACAACGGACCGAGATGTCCCTAAACTAACAACGGAGCGAGATGTCCTTAAACTAAAACCTCGCCTCAAAAACAGTGACAACGGACCGAGAAGTTCCTAAACTAACAATGGACCGAGATGTCCTTAAACCAAAACTTTGCCTCAAAAACGGCGACAACGGACCGAGAAGTCCTTAAACTAACAATGGACCGAGATGTCCTTCAACTAAAACTTCGCCTCAAAAACGGCGACAACGGACCGAGATGTCCTTGAACTAAAACTTCGCCTAAAAAACGGCAACAACGGACCGAGAAGTCCCTAAACTAACAATGGACCGAAATGTACTTAAACTAAAACCCCGCCTCAAAAATGGCGATAACGGACCGAGAAGTCCCTAAACTAACAAATGACCGAGTTGTCCCTAAACTAAAACTTTGCCTTAAATATGGTGACATCGGACCAAAAAGTCCCTAAACTAAGATTTTGCCTCAAACAGGACGATATAGGACCGAAGCGTCCTTAAACATGCGCATTGACCCAAAATACAACGATACATTCTCTTAAGATCTAGATTGCAATCAAAGTCTCAATGGCGAGAGTTGCAACTCAAGTCCCTGTTAGTTATATGTTTGCCCTAGAGGCCATTATTGTATATATGATGTATATTATAGTGGATGCTTGGATATATATAGAGAGGACTTTCTTGCTCGACATGATAGTATGCTATCTGGTTGCTCTTTGTCTTAACATGTAGACTCGTATTGTGATACTGTCTTGCTCTCACATGTTGATAAAGCCCTTAGGATGTGTACTTGACTACTAGGACTATGATGGAGATCATACTAGTGGGGCCAGGGTAGTCCACAAGTACATCCTATAATTGTTCCTAGTCGAGGGTATATCGAGATAGGGCATCGATATTCCAGAGTAGACTAGTGTATACGCTTCTTGACCCATATGATGGGCGATGGATGATCCCACATCCATTGGTGTTTGACATCAAAGATGGTATACTGGTGCTCAGTGGAGACTGGGTACACTGAACGGACTCGCCGAGAACTCCTAGTTGGTATTATACCTATCGTCGGATATCAGTTCTCTGGTGACACTGGTACAGGTTAGTCTGTAGACCCGAGATCGTCTTAGAGTCTTGTCTGATTCCTACTGTGCTTTGATTTCCACCTTACCACGTTCAAGAGAACGTGCAAAACGGTGGCTTTTGGGTACAGTTCCGAATCACATGGAGGCAATGAGCGATAGGAAGGGTTTCGTCTCTCCCGGTATTGGGGGTTGATGTTGCGCTGTGCTCGATTGGCTATAACAGGAAGTCCCTGGCCAGAGCTGATACGGAGATCTACTGGTAAGTGTTATCAGTAGTTTCTTGACCCGTTATGAGCCTCACATCGGCATGACTTATCGGTTACTGGGGTCTGACGTTTACCACCCCTAGACTGGATATGCGACATATCAGACGAAGAGACCAGACTGTACGGTAGTGTTACTGACAGGCTTTACAGGAGTATGAGCAGGCTTGCTTGTTGATCTTCTGATCGCTCAATACCCGGGTAGCCATTACGTCCAGCTAGTACCGCCGACGGCTTGTGGGTGCTTAATATGATCATCACCTACTGCCGGCGTATTTACGAGTCTTTAAAGTCCTACACAGAGGTTTACTGGCTCAGGCAAAACGAAGTAGGAGCACATATGTGATATGTGCGGGACCGAGATTAATACGAGTATGTGATACCGTATTCAATTCCCGCGATATGTGATATCGGTCGGTTATATGTGATATAGCCGGGTTATCGAAACAAGTGTTGATTCGATAAGATGATACATATAATATTAGTCGGTTATATGTGATATAGCCGGATTATTAAATCAAATGTTGAATTGATAATTTAATGTATAATTATCTATTTGATATATTAAATTACGTTAACTAATATTTGCTCACTTGTGCATTTCTTTTTTCTCACATGTGCACACTTAATATATATGTGATATATATTATTTGTGTTTTCTTTTTTGTGTCATGCTTGATGATACACACTACATGGGTGTATGAGACTCACACCATGCTCATGATAATGCAAGGTTTATTTATTTAAGGTAAATCCAAATTAGTTGGAAATTAGTGACATGGGTGAAGCTTGTGGAAGCTTGTAGACCAATTGACTTAGTCTACTAGTTTTGTCTTACCTTAGATATGTGTTAACCTAACCATTATCTAAACCCATGGTAAAGTCTCTACATGAGTTATATGAGATATTTTCTCACCCATGGTTGCCACAAAAATTATTGGCCTAATCTCTTCATCTTCTTCTTCATCAAGAGCTTAGCTCTCTAGCTTTTGAGGAAGTGGGGAAAAATAGTGAGAAAAAGAATTCTAGAGTGAGCAAAATTCCTACTTCATCATCGTCTACTAGATTAGCCATTTAGTTTAGGGTGTTAGCTTCACTAATCCCTAATTAGTGAAGAGATAGCTTGGGTTAGTGTCTCCTCGACGTAGATTATTTTCGGCCTCGAAGACTTCGTGCAAGCTTGTTCCTTTCTTCTTGTGAAGCCATTCTAGAGTCCGGAGGATCACTACTTGGTGCGAAGGGACCACCACACGGAGCTATTGAAGTGAAGGACCGGTCTACAAAGGTTGTATTCCATATTCACTCAGATGTAAAGTAGTTTACATGGTGTATTGCCTAAATCTCTAGTTAAGATTCTAGGATTAGGGTTGTTTAGCATGGCAATTTTTAAAAAATGGCATGGACGATGCCTCCCGAAACCTTGCTGTCGTGCTAGGCGACCTTACAGTGGTATCAGAGCCAAGCTAGAGAATTAGACGATGTTTGTAGAATTACGAAACAGAAACAACTCCGAAACACCCAAAACCAGAACCTAGTTTCAGTCAAATTTTTTAAGTCGTCGAAAAACTTTTTAAGCAACTGCAGAATGTTATATGAGATATAACATGAACACTGGACAAAAACGAACACAATTGGTCGGATTTGACCCGGCGACATTTGTTAGGTCCACGTTACCCACCCCGGTCCTTTCGGGGATGCGGAATAAGTAAAACGAAAATTTTTCCTAACTAGGTAACATGGACCGTACAAGAAGGATCGTTGCTAAACAAGAACTAACAAAATTCTACAAGTTCTAACTACTATGTAGAATGGTTATTGTTCCCCTCCGAACGACGGCCGAGACGCGGGACGTCTTGCCTGAGGTTCGGGGCAGATGCTAATAGGTGCTATCCGTCCACCTCTCCGAAGATGCCAAGTTGATTTATGGCACCGTATATCGAAGGTTTAAACGGATGCGTCCGATGTAGCAGATTTCGTCAGATTCCCCTTCGCTTGAGGGGTTTTTGATTGTGGGGACGCTCTTCCCTACAGGCGCAAGCCCCTGCAATTAATTACGCTACCGCATCGCGGTAACCACTTTCTCCTTCTCCAGATGGTCACTTCGTGTCGTGTGTGTTTATTTTATGTTTAGTTGCCCGTGGATTGTATACGGAGACTGAGTTATGTCGTCGCCCGTAGGGCGTGGACTAGTCCAAATCCGTATTATCTTAGATTTGGGTTTGGGGGTTTGGGTTTAAGGATACGTTAGCCTCATTTGAGCCTAAGATAGACTTAAACGTTTGTTAAGGATACGTTAGTCTAGTTTTTAGACTAAGATCGACTTAACGGGATCGTTTAGATCCGACAAGAGAGCAGTAAAAGGGGCTCTGTTGTTTAGTTTAGTGACGTTGCGGTCGGTAGGTAGTTTAAGGACATTGTGGTCCATGGGTAGTTTAGGGACATTGCGGTCCAAAGTTAGTTTTAAGACGTTGCGGTCAAGGTTAAGGACGTCATAGTCCATGGGTTTAAGGACCCCACAGCCCGTTGTTAGTTTTAAGACATCTCGGTTAAGATTAAGGACCTCATAGTCTATGAGTTTAAGGCCCCCACAGTCCG
Organism: Agapanthus africanus; assembly: GCA_030015575.1. Lineage (NCBI taxonomy): Eukaryota > Viridiplantae > Streptophyta > Magnoliopsida > Asparagales > Amaryllidaceae > Agapanthus > Agapanthus africanus. The sequence continues at coordinate 8,159,007 of CM057340.1, forward strand.
TTGTTAGTTTTAAGACATCTCGGTCAAGGTTAAGGACCTCATAGTCCATGAGTTTAAGGACCCCACAGTCCATGTCAATGTGTGGTCATCGGGACCCGTCACCTCTTTGAAGACGTTGAGGAATTACAACGCCAAGTATCAAAGGAGTGAAGAGATGTACCCTTGAACCGGGGTGGATTAAACAATCTTTAGCCCAATTTAGGATCGAGACCAATTAATTGTGTTATGAGCCCATTAGCCCAGTTAAGTTTGAATTGAGGACTTATGGCCATCTTGGGCTAAGTCCCATCATGTTTAAAATACTGGCTTTCTGTTGGTCCATTGAAGGAGAGGCTTTGCCTTTAGCCATTTAACCAATTGGGCTGAAGTTAGTATTAAACACTAAAGATCAGCAGTGTTGAACACTAGGAACAAGTTAGTGTTTTAACACTGAAAGACAGTTGGTGTTAAACACCAGCAACAGGGGGTTCAAATTAGTGTTTATGTTAAACACTAGAGCAAATCAATGTCAAACACTAGCAGTAGAGATTTCAGATTAGTGTTAAACACTAAGAATAATCAGTGTTAAACACTGGTGACGGAGATTTTAATTTAGTGTTGAACACTAAGGGAGTTAATCTTAAGCTCTGTTAACAGGGGTCTAATTTAGCGTTAAACACTAAGAAATTCAGTGTTAAACACTGCAAATAAAGTTCTTTGATTAGTGTTGAACACTAAGGCCAAACAGTGTTTAACACTGGATTCCGGGATTCCAATTTAGTGTTAAACACTAAGGCAAGAGGGGTTACGTGGTAGCACGTGAGGGCGCCCTCCCTTCATTTGTTCTGCTGATAATATCGTATCTTTTGGAGCATCACGTGCCATCACGTGACGGGCATTGAAATGCTTGTATGTTAAAGCTTCTGCCAAGGGTCACGTGGGTCACATGAGGCACTGCCTCAAAGGGCCTTTTCTGCGGATCTTTTCGGGGGTCACGTGGTGGCACGTGACCCTGCCTCTATGTATGTTTTTTTAGAAGATCTGTTAATCCCTTTTAAGAATTAAGCTCTTCACCTTAACAATAATTAAATTCCTATTTCCTTCTGAAGATTTATATTCTGGGATAAAGTTGAACTCTGAATGGGGTTAAACCCTAATAACAGTTTTAAGGAATCAAGTTCCCACTCTCTTTTAGAGACTTATTCTGAGGAATGAGATTCTGTCGTAGGGTGAAACCCTAATTTCTTCTTTCTTAAGGGAATTAAATTCCTGTTATTTTAACAGAACTCAGTTCTTAACTAGGGTTGAACCCTGAATCTGTTTATTTTGAAGGAATTAAATTCCCATAACATAGGGTCAAACCCTAATTCTATTTTGAAGGAATTAAATTCCTATAGTTCTGTGAGAATTAAATTCTCGATCTTCCATTCCCTCTCTATGCTTTGGATCTACATGGCAGGATCTCAACCCATTGAGAATTAAATTCTCAATTCGAGGGGAGATGTGCACTTTACAGATCCTCCACTAAAGAGAGAACTATGTTCTTCTGTTTTATATCAGAGTTAAACTCTGTTGAGAATTAAATTCTCTTTTTCTTTCAAAAAGCCTTCCCTTTCTTACCTAGGATTTTCTTTTGCAGAAGATCCAAATTCCTCCAAAGTATCAAGGCTCTCCTCTTTTTTTATGTATCGATTCCTCCTGCATGTATGTCCCTCTGTGTGTCCCTTGGCTTCTATTTATAGGAGAAGCAGCCGAATCAATTAGTTTTGGCGAATCTTTCATTGAGAGATTTAATTTGTATTCACCATTCGTTTTGGACCTTTGGATTATTAGGTGAATTTTATTCACCATTGGATTTTAAATCCAGAGATTCTCCTTTGCTATTTCGGTTAGATTTTAAAGGGGAAATCTTTCCAAATTCAGGCTTTTTCCATAGATAGATAATATTTAAGAATCTTTAAATCTTTAATTCAATCGGTTCCTTTGGAAAGATTTGAGAGGCCTTTTCTCAGAATTTAATTCTGTTGACAGATAGGCTTTGAAAGCCGGTCACGTGTGGCCACGTGACCCTTGGTCACGTGTGGGCACGTGACCCCCCTTGGAACGAGAACTCTTCTTCCTTTTTGCGCTCTGCCTTCTGGCTGCCGCCTAGCCGTCACGTGCCACCACGTGACCCCTGGTCACGTGTGAGCACGTGACCCCTGGTCACGTGTGAGCACGTGACCCTCGTCTAGTGCCTTTTTCTTGATTTAATCAGGGAGTTGAGTCTGCTGCTTTTGAGTGTCACGTGCCAACACGTGACCTTGGTCACGTGGGAGCACGTGACCCTTTCTGAAGCCCTTTTCCTTGATTTGATTAGGGAACCGGTTTGCCTTTGAAGCCGCTTTTAAATGTCACGTGCCAACACGTGATCCTGGTCACGTGGAAGCACGTGACCCTTTCTGAAGCCCTTTTCTTTGATGTACACGGGAAGCTGAATCTGCCTTGCCGATGCTTTTAAATGTCACGTGCCAATACGTGACTGCTGGTCACGTGGTAGCACGTGATGCCTCCTTCGTAACCTTTCCTGATTTTAAATCAGGAAACAAATGCCCCCACAGCGTTGTTCTCACGTGTTTGCACGTGAGTGCAACGCTGTCACTTTTTGTGACCGTTTGATTCCTCTAGGGATTTGGGGAGATGAAACGTTTCCATCACCTTCTATAAATATTGGGGTCATTTCAGAGACGCCTCCACTTTGCTCATCTTCTTCCTTGCAAACTTTTTCTGAGAATTTAATTCTCTTCTTCCAGAGCTTAGTTCTCTGCCTTGAAACAATTTTCAGAGTTTAACTCTGTTCGAAAAGAACTCTTTTCCTCAGGTAATGTCCTTGAACGAACGATGAAGTTTCACATTCCTCTGGATTTTAAATCCAAAACAAGGGTTTTTACCTTTTATTAACAAAGAACCCATTTTTCTTCGAGTTTCTTAACCAAAATACGAAACCATTTTAACCTCCAACAGTAGATTTCTTAGGGTACATATGATGATCCATGGAGTTTAACTCTGTTCACAGAAAAGGCTTTTTGGGGAATTTAATTCCCTTTTCTTAATAAGGAATTTAATTCCTGTGAAGAACTCAATTTCTTTCCATGGAGGCTCCTTAGGGTCTCCTTACCCTAGGTTATCATTCTCTAATTAATGAAACAGAAACTTTGTAATGATGTCTTCTGTGGGAATTTAATTCTTTTGATCCTGTTGGATCCGTTGTAGAGCCCGAGACAGATTTGTCTTCTAGGGGGAATGTATAGGGTTACTTGAAACCCATTCTTTATTTAATGAGGATATTCCCTCTGTTTTATTATAACTGCTTGGTCTCATTATTAATGAGCCGTCATCTTGATTCTGTGGGGCCCATGTGTTTTGTAGCCAATGGTCCCAGAAAAATCTACTGTTGCTTTCTTTAACTAGTCTTCATGTTCGTGCATGGATATATATATATCGCTGACTTTGCTTTTAACGGTCTTCTTTTATTGGATTTCAGGTGTGATGGCTTCTGTTCCATGCTTTCCCTTTTCTCGCTCGGAGGCTGCTTTTCCTCAGTCACCATCTGATGAGGAAGCGATGGCGATGATCCGGGCACATGACCCGAATTGCACCAACCTACTTCAATGGGGATCTTGGTATAGTCATATTATTCAGGGTCGCCGGAGTTTCCTTTGCGCGGTACCGACAGAGCCCACTTTTCCATTCTTACCGATGGACCCTCCGAGAACGGTTTTTGCTGTGGAAATGCCCAATTGGACTCCAACGGGGAGGCTCGAGCCTTCGACGACCGGTATTCCGAACCATCCGATCCCGGCCATAGATATCTTGGGGCGACGTATTTGCCAAGGTGAGGCCCACCCGTGGGGGAAAATTTATAAGATAGGGCTCACTCCTCGACACCCTACGGGATACCTTCTCTGGGCTCGCTACATCCTTTCTGCCCATCGTGCGCGGCTGCAGAAAGTCGGGCTTTATCAGGCAATATACGCGTCACTCTTCCATTATAAGTCCCCGCATGCCTGGTGGGTCAAGGCGTTTTTGAACCAATGGAATCTTCCCACCAACACTTTCATTCTAGGAGACTGCGAGGTCTCGATCTCTCTGGCAGAATTTTATGACATTTCGGGGTTGCCAATCAGGGGTAGTCTGTATGAGGAGTTGCTGCCTTCTGACGAGTACATTTTTGAACCCGAGCCCGCCCCGGTTGACGGCCTGTCTGCTGAGAATGCCGTCCGCCACAAGCGTCCCAGTTTAATCAAAGCGATAGGTATCTTCGACCGATTATTCACCGAATCCGAAGATCAGAGTGTTACTTTCAAGAGCTTCATTGCTCATTTCCTTCATGAGGACGCCTTATCAAAGACAGCCCCGAAGTTTGCAAACATGAAAGACCCCTTTGGGTTTGGCCCGAAGAAACTGCCAACTAATGAATCGGATCTGCCGCAATACTACATTCCCATAATGTCGCCGATGTCTTTCGAATCCATCGCAGCTCTCGGCATGGATGAGGAGACATTCTTCGTGGGGTTTGTTAGCGTCTGGCTCAGTTGGTTTGTCATCCCCATGCATCGTCGCTTTATGAGAGCTTCGGTTATCTATCCGGCTTATCGTATTGCTGAGGGGACGCGGTTGGCCGTCGGCATCCCAGCCTTGGCGCACCTTTATCATGGGTTGGGCACCGCAGCTAATACCTCTACTCCTGGCTTGGATGTGGTAAACTTTTCGCTTCATTATTTCACGTCCTGGATCGAAATGCACGTGTTGGGGGCTTTGGCTATGCATCAGAGGCCTGCGTTCTATGACGCCTACACTTTCTCTCGGCTTATGCGATTGGTGGATGCTTCTGCCGTTGACCCAACTCAATTCGGGGCTATTCGAGCGTTGATTTCTCCTTACGCTACTGCCAGCGGATTAATATTTAATGATCGGGTCTTATCTTCTTCCACGGGTTCGGCCCAACCGCTTTGGGACCGGTCGAAAGATGACGCGCCCACTTTGAAGCCCCGGGAAGCCGCGTGCTTATATGCAATCAGACCGGGTTACCTGGTGTTTCGTCAGGACAGTGCGGCTCTCTTTATGCGGTACAATCCACATCGCTTTGCTCGGCAGTTTGGCTATGATCAGGGCGTCCCATTTGAAGCTTTCATAATCGCGCCGGTTCCTTCGCTCGAGGCCGTCCGAGATGCCGCCCACCACTTTGTGAGGCTGAACACCGGTTCTCAGTTCATGATCCCTGATGGTGACTACATTCCCTGATGTGTGGGGTCGTTTACGGGCTAGTATCTCCATCGGGTGAACCCGGTTATTATTGAGGAGAGAAGGGTGCTTCTTGGCCATGGCGCCCCTATTCAGGTTCTGGCCCCGGGAGCCATGCTGCGACCACGTGCCCCAATCCGCTTTCCCCTGAAGGATATCGGCACTGCGATTATTCCTGGAGAGTCAGGAGTAGATCTTACTCCAATAGTTGGTATGCCCCTGGGTACTCGGTCGCGGGGTAAACGGGCTCCGGTAACAGCACCCCCACCCGAGGCAGCACCACCCTCCGTGTCATCGACGATGGCAGTGTCATCTCCAGTCGTGGCCCGGGGAGAGGGTGTTGAGGGCGACGTGGGCCAACGACGCACTAAGGCTTCGAAGGGAAAGAGACGGTCGTCCTCGGCGACTGGTTCTGGGTCCAAGCGTCGAAGGAAGGTGGCTACTAATTTGCTCGACTCTTTAACGGAGTCTGAGCCCATCCTTGAAGATGAGCTGTTGGCCTTACCGGAATCAAACGCTGAACTACTTTTTCCCAGTTCAGCCGCCAAGGAAGCTGCACAGTTGGCTGAGGCTATAAGGCGTTCCAAAGACGCGTCTCAGAACGCCAGGGTTCCGAAGAAGTCCTATCCTGCTGTAATCTTTTACGAGGACCCCTCGTGGATTCGGCGGCGATTTATAGGCCCTTTGGAGGAATGGGGGGAAAGGGCTTTGAAGCAGGCTGTTTCAGAGGACGCGGCGGACGCGCTTTCTTTATGGACCGGCGGCCATGAGTCCACTCTCGAACCCCGGCGAGCACGCCTCCTTGAGAAGGAGCAGCGGCTTGAAGAAGACATATTGAAGGCTTCGTTACGCATTGGTATGCCTTTATACTTCTTTATAGCATTTCGGATTGTTTACGCCTGCATGCCTGCATCTTTATTCTTGTGTGAATTGTGCAGAATCTTCGACGCTGGGGGAGCTCCCTACGGGCTCGTTGAAGCCAAAGCCTGTCGAAATTCCCGATGAAGCGTTGCTCGATGTGGAGGGTGCTGATGAGGCTGCTCCTCTTGCAATAGAGCCTCCAGTGGCAGTTCTTGATCATGAAGCACTCGCTCCTTTGGGGGAGGCTCCTTTAGAGATTGCTGCCCCAACGGCTCTTCCCGAAGGCGGCCCGGAGGCTGAGATGGAGGTAGTGGGGACTACCCTCCTTCTGTTGGAGCCCGAGGTTCCGGCAGAGGCTGTCGAAGCTGCTATCCCCCCGACTCAGAATGGGAGAAGTGTTGAAGGTAACCTTCTGAATTTTAAATTAGCAGCCTTTCCGTTGTCTGAACTCTTTTGTTTTCTCAGAATTACGCGAGTTGGCGGCCTCTATTGTCGATCTGTCTCCCCGGCAATCCTTTCAGCGTCTACTGGAGATGGCAGCTCCACAAGCGATATCCCCCCAACGTATTGTCCTCTCATCCGGGCAAGGTTGGTGTCGTCCATCACTTCTCATAGCATCGTCGTTATTTTGCATATTGACATTGATGTTTTCTACAGTTTTGGAGGCCGATGATGAGGTCGAGGTTCTCGAAGGGCCAGGGGAACCTTCAGCTCCTACTTGCACGACTGTCGGTAAGCGACATTTCATCATACTCTCATTCGTTCTTTGCTTAAGAATTTTACTGACATCTTCCAAATTTGAACAGCTCTGCCAGTCTCTACGGCGTTGGAGTCGCGCATCGTGATGCCGCCCGACCCTTATGCCTTGCGGGCTTCAGAACGCTTGGCCCAATTAAGCCTTGTCTCCTTATCATCTTTGATTGAGGAGCTCCGTGCTGGCAGCGCGACCACCGCTGAAGCGTTTGCCGCCGAAGCTAACGGTTCTCTTCCTTTTCTCGCCACCTACCATAGCGAAGAAGTGGTGCGAGTCTGGGTGGAGTTCTGTCGGCAGGTGGAGGCTCGCTTGCATGCCCTTGAATGTTCTCGCTTTTCCTCGGAAGTCGTGGTTGCAAAAGCGGAGTTGCGGGGTCTGATAGCCCGATGCGCGGCCAACATGACGTCATGCGAGAAGAGGCTTGGCCGCAAATTCTCGGAGAGGGAGCTAGCTTCCAAGGCGCTGAGCGAGCTTCGCGCCACTCTTACCGCCAAGGCCAACAAAGCGTATGAACTCTGGTGGGTGCTTCATGAGTCCATCAAAGAGGTGGTGGCTCTCGACAAAGCTGCCGCGTTCACTCGTGAAAGGGTCGAGGCTCATAAAGCCACCGAGAAAGAGCTCGAAGCTCGGCTTGCTTCGTATCAGGCCCAGCAGGCGCAGGCGGAGGCCCGTCTTCTGGAGATCTTGCGTCATGAAGCCGTGGCTCAGCAACAAAACGATGAGCTGGTAAAATTACTACACCGCCCGCCGGCTTGAGGACTTATATCTTTTCCCTTTTTTTTGTACATACTCATGGATGAGAGTATCTTCTTTTTGTTTCTTTGTATCCATTTTAGTTTATGAATAAAAGATACATTTTTCTTCTAAATGACGTGTCTCTTTTCATTGAATGCGTTTGCGGACAATTTATCTTGATCTCCTTACAGGGCAGCGATAGCTCAGGATTCAGGGTTAAGATCTGCTTCCTAAGACTTTTGCACTTTACGAGTCACGAGGGTCTCATAAAGAGTTTTTTCTCCCCATGGGTCGAGAGGATCCTATAGGTGTAAGTTCCTCTTAAGAATCGTGAGGATTCTTAAGCGAGTTATCCCTTGAAAGTCGTAAGGATCTCACAAGAGAGTTTTTCTTCCTTACAGGTCGTGAGGACCTGCAAGTGCTGGATGTGGTCGCCCTTATCCGTGTTTCACGGGGTCAGGGGTTGCTCCAGGTATCGTAGTTTAAAGACGTCGCGGTCAAGGTTAAGGACATTATAGTCCGTGGGTTTAAGGACTCCACAGTCCGATATTAGTTTTAAGACATCACGGTCAAGGTTAAGGACCTCATAGTCCGTGGGTTTAGGGACTCCACAGTCCGATGTTAGTTTTAAGACATCACGGTCAAGGTTAAGGACCTCATAGTCCGTGGATTTAGGGACTCCACAGTCCGATGTTAGTTTTAAGACATCACGGTCAAGGTTAAGGACCTCATAGTCCGTGGATTTAAGGACTCCACAGTCCGATGTTAGTTTTAAGACATCACGGTCAAGGTTAAGGACCTCATAGTCCGTGGATTTAAGGACTCCACAGTCCGATGTTAGTTTTAAGACATCACGGTCAAGGTTAAGGACCTCATAGTCCGTGGATTTAGGGACTCCACAGTCCGATGTTTGGTTGCAGGGACCTGTCACCTCTTTGAAGATGTTGAGGAATTACAACGCCAGGTATCAAAGGAGTGAAGAGATGTACCCTTCAACCGAGGCAGATTCCATAGGCAATCGGGGTGGTTGATCGTTAGTTTTAAGACATTACGGTCAAGGTTAAGGACATCATAGTCCGAGGATTTTAAGGACTCTACAGTCCGGTATTTTCTCTGGATGCTTCACACGGGTTCACTGCCGTGCTTGGCGAGGACCAGGCTCCGCTCTGGGCGTTTTCCCCGGGGTCAAAGAGTGACATTATCCGCGTTCCATGTGACCAGGAATTTTGCATTAGATGCTTCACACGGGTTCACTGCCGTGCTCGGCGAGGACTAGGCTCCGCTCTGGATGCTTCACACGGGTTCACTGCCGTGCTCTGCGAGGACCAGGATCCGCTCTGGACGTTTTCCACGGGGTCAAAGAGTGACGTTATCCACGTTCCACGTAACCAGGAATTTTGCACTAGATGCTTCACACGGGTTCACTGCCGTGCTCGGCGAGGACTAGGCTCTTCTCTGGATGCTTCACACGGGTTCACTGCCGTGCTCTGCGAGGACCAGGATCCGCTCTGGACGTTTTCCACGGGGTCAAAGAGTGACGTTATCCGCGTTCCACGTAACCAGGAATTTTGCACTAGATGCTTCACACGGGTTCACTGCCGTGCTCGGCGAGGACTAGGCTCCGCTCTGGATGCTTCACACGGGTTCACTGCCGTGCTCTGCGAGGACCAGGATCCGCTCTGGACGTTTTCTACGGGGTCAAAGAGTGACGTTATCCGCGTTCCACGTAACCAGGAATTTTGCACTAGATGCTTCACACGGGTTCACTGCCGTGCTCGGCGAGGACTAGGCTCCGCTCTGGATGCTTCACACGGGTTCACTGCCGTGCTCTGCGAGGACCAGAATCCGCTCTGGACGTTTTCCACGGGGTCAAAGAGTGACGTTATCCGCGTTCCACGTAACCAGGAATTTTGCTGATTGTATCCGCATTTCACGGGATGGAGGTTTGACTGTTGGCGATATGTATACCACCGAGCCATAGAACTGGGAGTTGCCACTGTTCCGCTTAGCTTAGCGTTGTGTCCGTTGTTACGAGACGAGTGTTGAAACGATCTTCAGGTCTCCTTTGGCCCGTCGAGACTTGGCTTCCTCTTCTGATGAAACCTGGGGGAAAAGTATGATCCCTTTTTTGTTTACGCCCTTAGATTGTGTACAGGGTGTGATGGAACATCACCTGTAGGGCATAAATTGAAACCCCCCTTTTTTTATATTTTATTTCTTTTTCCGCGATGCTCTATTATTTCAGCTTTTATATCGCGGAGGTCGCGATTGCCCTATCATTTCGGCGATTTTTCGCGGTGCCCAATCATTTCGGCTATTTTTTTTTCATTTTCACTCGCTGTTTTTTATTGCGAGTTGCCCCATCATTTCGGCTATTTTTCATGCATACATTTTTACTTGCTGCTTTTTATTGCAAGTTGCCCCATCATTTCGGTTATTTCGTATGCATGTGTGGCTTGCTAGCTTTTTCGCCGCAAGCTTGGATTTTAGACACCGATTTCGACATCAGCAACGCTGCAACTGGGATGTTGCCAGGAGCGAATCATCATTTGCCTCTGTCGATGTCGAACAAAGGTGGCTTAGTAAACAGGGTTAAGGGTCCTGTCGATCAAGGCTTTTGACTTCATGAGCCGTAAGGGTCTCACAAAGGTATTTCTCCCTACAAGTCGTGAGTATCTTGCAGGTGTATTTTCTCCTTAGGGATCGTGAGGATTCCTAAGTGTATGTTCCTCTGTAAGTCGTAAGGATCCTACAAGAGAGTTTTCTCCTTATAAGTCGAGAGGAATTATAAGGGTTGTTCACCATATGGACATGTCCCTAGTCACGGGTATGACTTTGCTGGGGAAATGTTTATTCGCGCCCGTGGATTGTATACAAGGGTCAGTATTGAGCCGCTTGTAGGGCAGTATCGAAGGTTATGGGGGATCTGCTTAAGAACAGGTTTAGGTTTCTGTAACTTAAGACTTTCAAATCTCATGAGCCGTGAGGGTTCCATAAGAGAATTCTCCTTACGAGTCGTGAGGATCTCGCAAGTGTATTTTCTCCTTACGAATCGTGAGGATTCCTAAGTGTGTTGCTCCTTTGTGAGTCGTAAGGATCTCACGCGGGTGGTTTCTCCTTACAAGGTCGAGAAGACCCTATAAGTGTCTTTTAACGAGGTTGCGCCCTTTCGGGTTTTCACAAACACTCGCCGGTAGTCCTGCTGTTTTTACTCACGGAGCCCTTTCGGGTTTTCATCCGTGCCCATTTTGCTTATGGACATACCGTTTTTTTATTCTTTTCATTTTCTTTTTCTCCTTTTTTTTTACGAGGCCGCGCCCTTTCGGGTTTTCATGAACACTCGCCGGTAGCCCTGCTGTTTTTACTCACGGAGCCCTTTCGGGTTTTCATCCGTACCCTTTTTGCTTATGGACATACCGTTTTTATTTATTATATTTTTTTATCTCGTCAGCCTAAGGATGCTGCGGTATTAGTTTAAGGACGTTTCGGTCCGTCGTTAGTTTAAGGACGTTTCGGTCCGTCGTTAGTTTAAGGACGTTTCGGTCCGTCGTTAGTTTAAAGACATTTCGGTCCGTCGTGAAGAGAGCCGGCTACTACTTATAGAGCTTTGAGCTTTAGGAAGATAGCGAGCGGACATAGTCGTCGTCGTCTATCATTGACCTAGGCTGTGGCTCATTAAGCGTAGTATTTCTTTAGGAAGCGGCCGTTTATTGGCCTGAAAGGCCTTTTACCATGCATGTCCATAAGTAAATAGGCCCCACCCTGGTAGACCTTATCTATGATGTACGGGCCTTCATTGTTTGGCTTGAATTTTCCCCGCTTGGCGCGATTGGGGATCATAGGTCTTTTGACCACTAGTACGAGTTCGCCTTGGCGGAACGTCCTCGGCCTGGTCAATCTTTCGTACGAGCGCGTCATCTTTGCTTTGTAGGCCTCTAGATTTTGTTGCGCTATGAGCCGGGTTTCATCGAGGGCATCAAGCTCCTCAAGCCGAAGGTGAGCATTTTCTTCGTCCGTCAGCTCGTAGTGGACTGCCACTCGTAGAGAGGGTAACTCTACCTCGAGGGGGAGCACTACTTCCGTCCCAAATACTAGTGCGTACGGCGTTGTGTTCGTGGCCGTCTTGAACGTAGTTCGATAGGCCCAAAGGGCCTCTTGCAGCCTCTCGTGCCAGTCTTTCTTATTTCGGGACATCGTCTTTTTCATGATTTTTGTCAAGGTCTTATTGAAGGCCTTGGCTAGACCATTAGCTCGTGGATTGTAAACTGAGGAATATCTCCAGTCTATATTATGATGCTGCGTGAAGCGGCTAATTTTATGGCTTCTGTAGGCTGGCCCGTTATCGGAGATAATCCGCCGTGGAGTTCCAAACCGATAGATGACGTGCGTCTTGAAGAAGTGGAGGATATTCTCCGTCTTCACTTCCCTTAGCGGTACTGCTTCTGCCCATTTGGAGAAGTAATCAGTTGTCGCCAGGATGAAACGATGTCCCCGGGACGATGTTGGTTCGATGGGGCCGACTATGTCAGTCCCCCACATTTCGAATGACCAGCTAGCCACCGTCGGATGTAGTGGATTCGGATGCTGGTGGATGAAATCCCCATGGATTTGGCACGAGTGGCACTGCTTCGCATATTCGAGGCAGTCCTGGATCATCGTGGGCCAGTAGTAACCCATCCGTTTAATTTTTAACTTTATCTTTGGGCCTGCTTGATGAGAACCACAGATTCCATCATGAACCTCTTGAACGAGTCTTTCTGCTTCATCCGGTCCTAAGAATCTTAGCTACAGAGAATCAAACGACCTCTTATACAGAGTATCATTGACAAAAGCGAAAGATAGAGCTCGTTTCATGAGCTGATGTCTTGAGGATGCTTCTTCGGGGATTCGGTGGGATTTAAAGTAGTCTATGAAGACTTCCCTCCAGTCCTCAGTCTTCTCACTGTCTTTTATTTGTAGGGTCGTCTGCTCAGTCGCTCCTTTTTCTTCGTATGATTCCGGAGATATTTCTGCTAGGGCAAGCACTCGACGGCTTTGTACCATGATTTTAACGTCATCGAGGTTCTCGTTAGCCAATTCTTTAGCAAGCTTTGCTAACGCGTCCGCTTTGCTATTTTCCGCGCGTGGTATGCTTTCCAAAGTGTAGGAGGGAATTTGGGTCAATAGTTGTTGCACCTTTTCGCCGTACTTCACCAACTCCGGTTTGCACGTTTGGTAGTCACCATTTACTTGACTAACGACCAGTTGAGAATCCCCGTATATAAGGAGGTCTTCAATTCCCATGTCGATGGCGATCTCGAGGCCTGCTATCAGAGCTTCGTATTCGGCTTCATTGTTTGTCCTCGGCTCTGTTAAGGAGAAGGCGAAGCGCATTATCCCTCCTTGTGGAGTTACGAAGATGAGGCCTACCCCTGATTTGATCATTGGGATACCCTGTTTGCGCTTCTTTATGGAAGACGCTCCATCGAAATAGAGTTCCCATCGGGTACTACCGCCGCCGATCGCATCGAATGCATGCTGGTCCGGCAGCTCGCAATTCAGAGGAGAACCGGCAGGTACTGGATGCTCAGCAAGGAAGTCGGCAATGGCCTGGCCTTTCACTGCCTTAAGATGTCGATACGTTATCGAGAACTCCATCAGGAGTAGAGCCCATTTAGCGAGTCGACCCGTCAATATAGCCTTTGACATCAAATATTTAAGAGGGTCCACCTTCGAAATGAGACGGACTTCGTGCGCCAACGCATAGTGCCTGAGCTTTGTTATAGCGAAGATCAACGCCAAGCAGTGTTTTTCAATGGGAGAGTAGTTGCTTTCTTCCCCGAGCAGAACTCGACTTAAGTAGTAGAGTGCTCTCTCCTTTCCTTTCTCTTGTGCCCATAATGCGCCTAAGGAACCTTCGAGGGCGGTCGTATAAAGAATGAGGGGTTTTCCCTTGACCGGCGCAGCCAACACCGGAGGGTTCTGCAAGTACTGCTTGATCTCGTCTAGTGCGCCTCATTTGTGATCCCAAACGAATGGAGTTCCCTTCTTCATCAGGTGGCTGTAAGGACGGCACTTGCCTGAAAGATTGGCGATGAATCGCCGGATGTATGCGAGCTTCCCTTGGAGAGACCGCAACTGTTTGAGGGTTCTTGGCGGAGGCATTTCCATGATCGCCATGATCTTAGATGGATCCACTTCGATACCTCGGTGTCGGATGATGAATCCCAGGAATTTACACGAGGAGACTCCAAACCCGCATTTGAGGGGATTCATCTTCAAATTATATTGCCGAAGGTGTTGAAATACAGTCTCCAGATGCTTTAAATGCTCTTCGTATGACATGCTCTTTACTACAAGGTCATCGATATAGCACTCGACGATGTCATGTATGAGGTCGTCGAAGACCTTTGTCATGGCCCTTTGATAGGTAGCGCCGGCGTTCTTTAGACCAAAGAGCATAACCCTGTAGCAGAATATACCCAAAGGGGTCCGGAAAGCGGTGTGCTTCTGGTCTTCGGGATGCATCTTTATCTGATTATACCCTGATGAACCGTCCATAAAGGAGAAAACCTCGTGAGTGGACGTGTTATCTATCATTAGCTCGGTTACCGGTACTGGGAAATCGTCCTTCGGACAGGCTTTATTGAGATCCCTGAAATCCACGCATATGTGTACCGTCCTATTTTTCTTCATTACCGGGACGATATTGGCGATCCAGTCGGGATATTGGACTTCTTGGATAAATCCAGAATCGATCAGCTTCTTAACTTCGGCGTTGATGCTCATTTCAAGCTCGAGTCGCATCCTTCTTGGCGCCTGCTTGATTGGCTTGATGTCCGGGGATATCGCTAATTTATGCACAGCAATCTCCGGATCTAATCCTGGCATCTCGGAATAGTTCCACGCGAAGCAGTCTTTATGCTGTAGAAGCACGTCCTTTAACGCGGCCACCCTTTCTTCAGATAGCAGCTCGCTGACGAATGTCGGTCGCGGATCATCTGCCGATCCCAGCTCAATCTTCTTGAGGTTATCTGCAGTAGTATGTATGCCATCTTCCAGTTCTTTCGGAGCTGGCGGAAATTCTGAGATCACCTCATCATTGCTGTTCTCAAAGCACCAGGGAAGGTCATCCATGTCCTTGGGCTCTTCTTTTAATATCGTAATCATGTAACAGGTGCGAATCCGCTTCCAGGACTGAGGTGGATCCGGTTCTGCTCTTGCGGCTTTGGGTTCGTGCTTTTGTGGCGGCGTTACCCTCCAGCCGTTGGATAAAGCGAATCTGCCCTGTTGGTACTGGTCCTCGACCCAGTTCTTGAAGGTGAAGCAGTCTTCGGTAGGATGTCCTATGGCTCGGTGATAAGAGTAATAGCTCAGATGAGAAGCCTTGTTAGCTTGCTCAGGGTGTCTAGACTCTGGAAGTGCGATCATTCGATGTTTTATAGCGAGCTCGAGTAACTTCTCCATCTTGTCTCGAGGGAAGGAATACGCTCGACTCATCTTCTTCGCGAGGGACAAATTCGGACCGCGCAATGCCCGCTCACGTGACTTTCTAATCCTGCGTCGTTGTCGTCGGCTCCTCTTTCCGCTTTTTGATTTATTTCTGCCTTTGCGTCGGGCCTTTCGTACAACGGGTTGACAGGGATGGGCATCTTCGTCTTTTGCAGTCTGTTGAAACAGACGTTGCGTCTTGGCTTTCTCGTAGATGGCCATCTCGCGGTTGTGGTCTTCCCGAGCTTTTTGACCCGCTTTCCTGATAAGCTTGTCCATTCGTTCTTCAAATGACGGACTCGGCCCTTCAATTGCGGGATCTAGTTTTGATGAGGGGTTGGCATTTCCTGGCAGGGCGTCCTCTTCTTCATCAAAGGTATATATGGCGTAGCTACTGTGGGCCCGTTCCCGTTTTCCAGCTCTCACGTATCCAAGCCCAAGTGTTTCTATTTTTCCGTTGGGCAATTTGCGTTGAGTCCCAGGGACATCCCAAATCCCGTTGTAGAACCGAGCTTGTCGAACAGTCTGTTTTAAGGGTACCCCTTGGCGCTTCAATAGCCTCTTTAGTCCATTTGTGTAGTATCTGGGCAAACGGATGGGTTGGAGCCTGTCGAGTGTAGCATCCGCCCCATGCCAGATCTCCTTCTCTACTTTCGTCTCTGAGGATCGGTAGAATAGGATTGCCTTCTCACCCCTTTGCCTGGGAGGGACGTAAAACGTTTGCAGGTCCTGCACATTGTAAGCTTGAAGTGTGTCGAGATCCTTGTAGTATTCTCGCGGCACCATGGTGATTTGCAAACTCTGATCATCGCTAGAAGGTGCTTGTATTGACGGTCGATTGGAGAACACGGCATTAACCTCATCTTCCGAGTCACTTCCGAAGACCAACATGGGGGCGGGCGTCCCTGGGTTGTTGCGTTGAGATGGCCCAGCATAAACTATCTCTTCTTCTCCTTCGGTATCGCTCCCGAAAATAGGGATGGCGGCGGCGGCTTTGTTCTCCGGCTTGCGACACCTTTCTGTATCCTCGAAATCTGGCAAAAAGTACTTCGCATCTTCGTATTTGCGGACTTCGTTCACGGAAAATGGGTTCAGCTCACCTGTTACGGTATACTCGAAACCATGCTTAAAGTACTTCATACACTGATGTTGTGTAGAAGGGATGATGTTGTACTCGTGTAACCAAGGGCGACCGAGCAAGGCGTTGTAGCAGGTCTTGGCGTCAATGACATGGAACATGATGTCTGTGATGAGTAGTCCAAAGCGTAATGTTAGTATTACGGATCCGAGAGTCCGTGACGATTGGGAGTCGAAATCGGAGATGGTAATTTTGTCACGAGCGAGGTGTTGCACACTCATGCAGATTTCCTTTAACACCCGAACGTTAAGGAGATTGACGGAGGATCCATTATCCACTAGGATCTTGCCTATCTTGATATCATGGCGGTATCCAGAGACATATAGAGGACGGTTGTGGTCGCACGTCCCGAGAAGGAGGTCTTCGTCACCGAAAGTGATGTCGGCCGTATGCACTTCCTCCAGTTCATCCTTCATCCTTTCCGCAGCAAGGAAGGCTTGGAATTGCTCAGGTTCTTGTAACGCCTTGATTAATGAATCCCGCGCTTCTTTTGATAATAGGAGGGCATCGAGAATGCTAAGTTGAGAAGGTAGCTTCCTTAGGTGCGCTAGGATGTTGTAGTCCATCTTACCCTTCCTGGGAGGGTCCTTGGTAGTCAGCTCTTTCATAACTTGGTCATCTAAAGTGATATCCTCAGTGACCTTTTCCTTTCCCTTATCTTTTCTATTTGCGGGCCCGAGATTCTTTTCCGGGAGCGTGCGATTGCGCAGCTGAATGTTTTCGCAGGCCTCTGGTTCCTCCTCTTTCCCTAAAACGGATTCTTTAAAGAGAGGGCCCAGAGCCATTTCTTCATCAGAGTCGCTCCCAAAGGTGAGAACTTGTGACCCTCCGGCGTTAACCATGTAACAGTTGCCAGTGGTTCTGTTGTGCCCGTCGGCAGTACTTCTTCGTTCCCGACGGGTCTTGCGTTTCATGCGCTTAAAATGTTGTCGATGAGCAACATATCCCTGCCACCATATCCTAAAGGCGTCGCACTCCTCCGTGGGGTGTGAAATTTTCCGATGATATGCGCAATAATCAGGGTGCTTCTCCGCCCCATTGAGCGTGTTTTCTTCTGAGGGTGGTAGCTTCATTCCCATTGATATGGCTATGGCAAACCTTTTCCTCATCTTGAATATCTTCTTGTCTGCCTCGGGTGCCTTTCGATCTGGCAGGAGTACTTCAACTCTTTCGTTCAGTCGCCTACATTTGGCTCCTTCCGATGCGGCCATCTCACGCTCCTGATCCGCTTTACTCTTTAGACGAATCTCGTCTAGAAAGGCGTCGATCATTTCATCTGTTGGCCACACAAGCTCTGGTTCAGGCTCTGTCCCCAGTTTCTTAGTACCAGGAGTTTTTTCATCGTCGGTAAACGAGTGGGAGATTACGTTACAACTCGCCACATATCCCTCGGATTCATCCGACGAGCTTTCTCCATCATCTTCCACCTGAAAGATGTGGTTGAGGAACTCTTGCAGCGTGACAGGAGTTTGCGCCTTTTGATTGTACTCCTCCAGCGCGTCGATTTGCTTCTGCAAGTTCGTGCGCTTGTCTCCAGGCTTCACGGGCTTCTTAGATTTCTTCTTCTTTTTCTTCGAAGATTTTGACGGTTGGGCGTGAGTATTTGGGCCATCACCACGAGTCTTCGTAGTTGGGCGCGGCTTCAACATCCCTTCGATAATTTGAGGTTCAAGCGGGTCCTTCCATTCGACCGCCGGGCACGCATGAAGGTCCCTCAGCATTCTTTTGGTTTTAGTTGACAGCACGACCTCCCATGGAGCTTCTTCAATAAAGGAACAGGTTGCCCCCGGTGTATCTGCTTTCTTAGAAATATGCGGCTGTGGTGGGTTCACCTTCCACTTTTCGGACAGCGCAAACTTCCCCTGGAGGTATTGATCTTCAATCCATCCTTTAAAAACGAAGCAATCCTCAATCGGATGGCTTACCGTTTGATGGTAGGGGCAATAGTTGGGGTTATTCACCTCAGTGGGTTGTGGCGGTCGCCTTGGATTTGGCAGGTTTATAAGTCTATTACGTACTGCCAACTCGAATAACCGTTTCGTCTTATCCCGCGGGAACGAGTAGGGGCGCTTCATCTTCTCGTTATAATACCGGCGTCTTTCTTCCAATTGATCCGCCAGCTTTGGGGCATTGGGTTGCTGCTGGGCATTCGCGACGAAGGTTGCCTTTCCTTTACCCTTGTCACTCCGAGGCTCGGGCTTCGGGGGAGACGGTCTATGACCCATCTGGTCCATCTGGGCCAACTTGTCGATTAGAGCCTGGAATGTGGTTGGGTTAAAGAACATCATAAACTGGGAGATAGTTGCGTGAGGGTCTAGGGTTCCCACGAACATGCCCACCGCGGGCGCTTCCTCAATGCGTTGCTCGCATTTCGACCACAAATTTCGCCAGCGTATAGCATACTGGACCCACGTTTCGCCTGATTTTACCCTGGCATTAATCAATGCCGTTATTGGAGTGCGTTCGCTGGCGCTCACGAATCGCTGAGTGAATAGCAACTCCATTTCAGCGAACGTCTTGATAGAATCATTCGGGAGTTCCGAATACCATTCGAACACTGTTTCTGATAAGCTGCCCACGAACTGGTGAAGCAGCAGTTTATCATCACCGCCGGTGTTACCGCAAAGGGCCCTGAACTGGGCAACATGTTGATGGGGATTGCCGGTCCCCTTATACACGCGGAATTTTGGTATTGTATAACTCGGCGGATATTTGATTTGGTCGTACCAGCTTGGTTACGGCCGCCCCGTTTTTACGACTTGACTAGCTGCCTCAGTCGCATGATGAACCCGGATTTGCTGGGCTATATAGTCGACTAAATCAGCCTTAGAGATTGTCTCCTCCTTGGCCGTTGAGAGGGCCGGCGGTGGATTTGACGTTTCTCCCCGGTCGTCTTCAAGAACGATTGGGGGATCCTCAGCGGGTGGATCCTGTTGGATCATCATTCCTATCATATCTTAGAAGAGGAGGCCCATACGCTGTATGTTGGCTGCTTGTTCAGCAGCCTCTTTGTCCTTCTTCTCCAATATTCGGCGAAGGAATTCGGCGTCGGTTTCTTCCTCCTGGCGTTCGTCCGAAGACGTTTTTGGGTTTTCTTTTGGCCCGGTAAGTGCGGCCATAGCATTCATCATTTCCTGGAGCTTTTGCTGTTGCTCCTGAGCTTTGGTCACCGACCGTGTAAGCAGTCTATGGCCTGTAGACGCACGGCTGTCTTCCTTCCCCGACGCCATGTATACAGTATGGACCATCCTGCCCCCAGCCTTAGGGCGTCTGGGATCAGCGCTTTTAGCTCTCGTTGCAGGCCCGGGGATCTTCTCCGGCCTCCTCTTTTTATGAGCAGTGGAAGCTGAGGGGGCCATTGGGGTGGGCACCTAGACAGCTTTTCGTGGCTTAGCCTGGTGACTGGCTTCCTGTTGGATTTTCAGCTTCTTGTGCTGGCGGGAGAACTTTGGATCGATCATCGAGTCTCGGGCCTGCCGCCAAACCTTATAGATCTTGGAAGACAGCCGTTGAGGGGATCGGGGCTGTTCTGGCTTTATTTCCGCAACTTTTTTTAGTGGAGGAGGAGACCTCTTTAACACCGCAGTAGGAGAATTCCTTCGCACCTTATTTAGCATCTCGAAACTGTTCCCAGTTGGAACGGCAGCATTAACTTCCACTGTTGAGGCTGATGGAGTTAGCCCAGAGGGGGAGTTGCCCCCAGCCTTCCTTACTCGGCGCCAGTGGCGACGTCGAGCGTGTCGAGCGGACAGCGCTGGTTCAGATATATATATATATAAAATAATTTTAATTTATTATTTTTCTAGAAATCTCATTTTCTTAAGATATTTGTATTTTTAAATCTTTCGAGACCGTATGCTCCTTGCGGAGGTCTGCATCTCGCACTACTAAGCCCGATGATGTGTGATAATCCGCACCATTCCGAACGGGTTCCCCAAAATGGGTTGTAGCGGCGCTTTGCAATGATTTGTTTAAAATACATAATCTTGTAGAAAAATGTTTTTATATAAGTCGGAGGTAGTTTTATGTAAAACCGTATTTTTCCAAATCTATATTTCCCAATATCATCGTACTATATTACAAATGAGTGTTGTTAAGAGGTAGGTCATTACCTCGTGAACTATCTAAAGGTATAGCAAGGGTAATGATGTTTATATGTCGAAGCTAAACTATATGGTATTTTTCAGTAAAAGTGCAATAAAAATTGAAATATGAATTCTTTTGATATGGAACTTGTTCAATATGTTTTGTTAATGATTAATAGTCATGTTGTGAGAGATTGGTATTGTTGTTTTAAGAAAAATGGAACTTTTAAAGAAAAACCAAATCGGAAGTCGGATTAACTCCGCTTCCGTCGGGTTTTAGAATTACGAGTTTTCAGAATAGAAAAGAGAATAGGGAGGAGGGACTTACTGGATTTTAGATTAGAGAAGAGGAAGAGGGAGTGGTAGGAGGTGCTGTTGCATCTTTTCGTCACCGGGAGCTCCTAGGGTCGTCGTCGGAAGTTCGTCGAAACTTCACCCTTCGCTAACTCCACTTGTACACTATTGAACTTAGAATTTTCTTGAGAGTTTTTGGACAGAGATTTGGAGTGAGGAGGTGGAAAAGAGTGTGGGTATTTATAGGAGAATTTTAGTGTCAGGGTAGATGAAAAGATGTATTGAAAATTGTATTGGATTAATGGATTTTAATTGGCTCTGTAATGTGCAGGAAAATTAAACTATACAGGGTTATGGGGAATGCAAAGAGTCACAAGAGTCAAGAAGAACCAAATCCGATCCGAGGTGAGTCGGCCGGCGGCGGCGGCCGATTCGGCCGTTCCGCCGGCCGAGTCGCCCCCCCGGACGCCACGCGTTCATTGTCGCTTGGTTAGTACAGTGGGGTCGTTTATTTTTAGTGGGACTCTTGGGTTTACGGGTTAAGCACGTGTAGACTTTTGGGCTTCTTAAAAGATTAAAAGAAAACTAATTAAAAAATAATATGGCTGCTGGGATTTGAACTCCGGTGCTTTGGTTCAGCAGTGTAAGGTCTTACGAGTGAGCTATAAGCTCCTTCTTGCTGTTTAAAAGAAAAATGAACTTATAACTTGTGCTCAGGCAAAGTATCCCTTTCTATATTTTTGAAAAAATTGTACAGAAAATTTAGGGTTGTTACATTCTACCCTTCTTAAAAAAATTTCGTCCTCAAAATTTGTAAAAGGAAAGTGTAACGGATTCGAGGAAAGTTTGGAGATAGAACTATTGATAGTGTATGAAAAATGTGTGAAGGAATGAAAGAATGCGAAGGTTTTGGTAAGATTATAAAAGAGGTGGGGGAATTTTGGGTTAGGACAGATTCAAAATATATGAAATTGGAAGATTCAAGAAATAGGTATTGTAAGGAATGTTTTCAGTTGCTGGTTCTTGTGTTTTATTGCTTAGGTTGTCCACACGGTGCTGAACTGAATGGTAGGATTCCATACAGCTCTGACCTGCATGGGCCGCTAACAAAAACCTGTCACGCCCCGCTTCCCGGCATACGGCGAAGGGGACGCGACTGGTCGGTACGTATTTACTCAGAAGTAAATACGCTAAGCGTAACTAGACAATATAAAAGAAATATACACAAGAGACAAATGTAATGAACAGTAACTTTATTTATTAACATTCTTTTGTACAATGCATCTGAAAAGTAAATACATGGAATGGAAAGCAATGCCTAAACAGTGGCACAACAGAAATGGAAAATACAGAATGTAAATGTGTACAAGAATCTAAAGCTCCGGGTCCTAAGCTAGCTGGTCCAAATTCTCGCTGGTGGGCTCGATCTCCGAAAGGACCGAATCACCTGACAACATTCCAAAGAAGAAAGAGAAGGAATGTCGTCAGCGAACAAATGCTCGGTAAGTCCCAAAGATGAAGGAGAAACAGAATAAACAGAGAGAGTGTAACTTTTAAAGTTGTATTATATTGTTATAATGTTGTATTTAGTGTTAACGCTGTTGTTTGTAACTTGGTACAGAAGAGGCCAGTGTATACGAGAGGAGTCTCAGTAGACCAGGACTAAGGTGGACGGAAAGTACAAGGAACCGTTCAGCCACGGTACAACGACAATGGAATACAGGTTAGGTGTGTTAATGGTTGCAGTCTCGTGCCACTTCTAACATCTTCCGTACCAATCTACCCCTTATAAACCCCGCGATGTTTTGATTGTATTGTTTGTATTGTATTGTCTTGTAAGTGTATTGTATAGATGGATGACTTGCCGAAACCATGATATCAGTAAATTGATGTAACTGGAGAATCATATAGATGGATGTATATCCATGGTTCGGTTCAGTCAAGTTGTATAGATTGATAGGTTGAACAGATTGAATACATGGATTCATATTGATTTGTTATATATACTTGAATCTCATTCAAGTCAGATTGATTATATCGAGACTCAGTCTGAGTCAGACAATTAGAAAAGAAATTGAATCTTGAATTAGGTTTTGATGTTATCGGTAACCGCTGCACATGGACGGCAGGATTTGTGTTTTTTTCAAAGACGATTACCGTGTTAATAACACCGTTTGTTAATTTGTCTGCCTTAAATAGGCAAGCATCCATATCTCCGGCTCCCTGAGGCTCAAGGGACTTGTCCCGCTTAAACCTATATTTAATAGGGTCCTTAGGGTAATTTATAGAACTTGAGAGGGTTTTATGTAAAAATAATTTTGTATAATTTTCAAAATACACCCCAAGTATTTAATTATCGTCTTTAGAGTTTTCATAGATGTAGATTTTATATATATGACATTTCTAGTGAATAAAACCTAATTTCATAATATATGGTATTTAATTGTAAAGTATTGAACTTGTATGGAATTGCATGGTATTTTCATGTAAAGTGATTCTTTTGATTTAGAAAAGTTGGAATATTTATATTATATCAAAAATTAGATATTTTGATGATACATACATACATATAAATAAATATATATATATATATATATAAATATATATAAAATAATTTTAATTTATTATTTTTCTAGAAATCTCATTTTCTTAAGATATTTGTATTTTTAAATCTTTCTAGACCGTATGCTCCTTGCGGAGGTCTGCATCTCACACTAGTAAGCCCGAGGATGTGCGATAATCCGCACCATCCCGAACGGGTTCCCCAAAATGGGTTGTAGCGGCGCTTTGCAAAGATTTGTTTAAAATACATAATCTTGTAGAAAAAGGTTTTTATATAAGTCGGAGGTAGTTTTATGTAAAACCGTATTTTTCCAAATCTATGTTTCCCAATATTATTGTGCTATATTACATATGAGTTTTGTTAAGAGGTAGGTCATTACCTCGTGAACTATCTAAAGGTATAGCAAGGGTAATGATGTTTCTATGTCGAAGCTAAACTATATGGTATTTTTCTGTAAAAGTGCAATAAAATTTGAAATATGAATTTTTTTGATATGGAACTTGTTCAATATAATTTGTTAATGATTAATAGTCATGTTGTGAAAGATTGGTATTGTTGTTTTAAGAAAAATGGAACTTTTAAAGAAAAACCGAATCGGAAGTCGGATTAACTCCGCTTCCGTCGGGTTTTAGAATTATGAGTTTTTAGAATAGAAAAGAGAAGAGGGAGGAGGGACTTACTGGATTTTAAATTATAGAAGAGGAAGAGGGAGTGGTAGGAGGTGCCGGTGCGTCGTTTCGTCGCCGGGAGCTCCTAGGGTCGTCGTCGGAAGTTCGTCGAAGTTTCGCCCTTCGCTAACTCCACTTGTACACTATTGAACTTAGAACTTTCTTGAGAGTTTTTGGACAGAGATTTGGAGTGAGGAGGTGGAAAAGAGTGTGGGTATTTATAGGAGAATTTTAGGGTTAGGGTTGATGAAAAGATGTATTGAAAATTGTATTAAAAAGAATGGATTAATGGATTTTAATTGGCTCTGTAATGTGCAGGAAAATTAAACTATACAGGATTATGGGGAATGCAAAGAGTCACAAGAGTCAAGAAGAACCAAATCCGATCCGAGGTGAGTCGGCCGGCGGCGACGGCCGATTCGGCCGATCCGCCGGCCGAGTCTGGCCGAGTCGGGCCCCCCGACGCCACGTGTTCATTGTCGCTTGGTTAGTACAGTGGGGTCGTTTGTTTTTAGTGTGACTCTTGGGTTTACGGGTTAAGCACGTGTAGACTCTTGGGTTTCTAAAAAGATTAAAAGAAAACTAATTAAAAAATAATGTGGCTGATGGGATTTGAATTCCGGTGCTTTGGTTCAGCAGTGCAAGGTCTTACTAGTGAGCTGCAAGTTCCTTCTTGCTGTTCAAAAGCTAAACAAACTTATAACTTGTGCTCAGGCAAAAGTACTCCTTTCTGTATTTTTGAAAAAATTGTACATAAAGTTTAGGGTTGTTACAAAACCTCTCACAAATGAGGGAAGATCTGATAAAGTCTGCTACAACGGTCGCATCCGTCCAAACCTTCGATATATGGTGCTATAAATCAACTGGGTATTTTCGGAGAGGTGGACGGATAAATCCAAATAGCATATGCCCCCAAATTCAGGCCATACGTCCCAACATCTCGGTCAGGTCTTTCGGCGGTGAACAGGTTCTGGCACGCCATGTGGGACCTTTTCTTCTTTCCACTTCACACTTCGTGTGTCGTGTTTCGCGAAAAAAATCACGGTTCGCTTTGGTTGCCCTTGGATTCGAGGTACTAAGATTTGGTGTCTTGCTCATGTGCAAAAGAAGAAGAAAATTGATGTCTTCCAACTGCGTCTCTTACAACAGCAACTCTCGCTCCACCCCAACTGGAGGAGTGACCTACGGGCCAAACGCGGCCTCCATCTTTTCAATGCCGGTGGGGCAAGTTACACAAGCCACTACTGGATTGTTCTTCGGGACCATACTACCACCAGTGAGTTTCGGTGCCTCGGCGCCGCAGGAAGAAGCTCCCAAGAAATCGGACTTCAATCGACTTGCAACCACAACTGCCCCTATCAACGGGCCGTCCAAATCCAGCGTCTCAGTCTTCAACAGGCCGAGCCAAAGCTCAAACGGGCCCGTAAAGAGGCTCGTGATTTCTGAAGGGGCTGCCCCAAAACGGATAGTCCTCCTAACTCCTCCTGCAGGTGAAGTCATCAAAGATACTTCCTCTACCAGAAAGTCGGTCTTTGAAAGATTGGTTGTTCCTCCTCAAGCTCTGCTAAGGACGTCAGTCTTCAACAGACTGACACCAACAACAGCCCCTCAGCAAAACCGGGGCATCAAGAAGCTGTTTCCGAAACAAAGGTGGACCCGTCTACAAGACACGCTCGACGTCGCCACTGGCGCCGAGTGAGAAAAGCTGGGGGCAACTCCCCTTCTGGACTTACCCCACCAGCTTCAATGGTGAAAGTTGACGCTGCTGTTCTAACTGGAAACAGTTTTGATATGCTCGGGAGGGTACGCAAGAACTCTCCAACGGCGGTGCTAAAGAAATCGCCCATGCCTGCAGAAGCCACAGCGCAGGCGAAGACGGAGCAGCCCCATCAGCAGCTCTCCTCCCAAATTCACAGGGTCTGGCGGAAAGTCCAGGATTCTGTGATCAGCAAAGATTACTCTCGTCGATCGAAGAAATTAAAGGCTCGGCAAGAAGAAGACCATCCCTCCACCATGCAGCGAGGGACTTCTTCCATATGGGTGCTTGTTACAACGGCTCCTTCAACTTCGACCTCCCACAAAAGGACAAGGCTGGAGAAAACCCCACCGCCTGCGGCAAATTCCAAAGGCGCTAGACCCAAACGCCCCAAGTCTGGGGGCATGATCGTACACACGGTTTACATGGCTTCCGGAAAAGAAAAATTCCGTGCTTCCGTAGGGCACCGGCCACAAACTCGGTCACTGAAAAAAGCTTAGAAGCAACAACAAAAGCTCTAGGAGATGCTGACCAAAATGGTAGCACTTACCGGGCAGAAAGAAAGCCCGGACACAACAGCCGAACAACGCCAGGAACAGGAGACCGATACAGATTTCCTGCGAAGGGTGCTTGAAAGAAAGGACAAGGAAACTGTTGAGCAGGCTGCTAACATAAAACAGATGGCTCTCTTGTTCCAAGATATGGTTGGGATAATGATCCAGCCAGAACCCCTAGCCGAGGATCCGCCGATAATTATCAAGAATGACAGAGGGAAAACATCAAATCCTCCTCCGGCCTTATCGGCAGCTAAGGAGGAAATGATTTCCAAGGCCGATCTTGATGATTACATAGCTCAACCAATACGAGTTCATCAAGCTAGTGATGCTGCTGGCCAAACCATCAGAACCGGGCGACCGTATTCAGGATGGTATGACCAAATTAAGTACCCGCCGGGATATACGATCCCCAAGTTCCATGTGTACAAGGGTACAGGCAACCCACACCAACACGTCGCACAGTTCAGAGCTCTGTGCGGCAACACTGGAGAAGACGACAAACTGTTGCTTCTTCAGTTTGTTGGTAGCCTGTCAGAGACGGCCTTTGAATGATACTCGGAGCTCTCAAATGACTCCGTAAAGACATTCACAGAGATAGAGCTGTTGTTCACACAGCGGTTCGCCAGCATAAGCAAGCGTACCCTGATCACGGCTTTAATCAATGCCAGGGTAAGGCCAGGAGAAACCTGGGTCTAATGTGCGATCCGGTGGCGGAACCTGTGGTCAAAGTGCGAACAACGCATCGAAGAATCCCCCGCCGTGGGCATGTTTATCGGGACCCTAGATCCGCAAACGACTGTGCCCCAGTTCATGATGTTCTTCAAGTCGACGACCTTCCAGGCTCTGATCGATAAACTGGCCCAAATGGACCAGATGGGCCACGGGCCTTCCTCCTCAAATAAGGACCCTCGAAACGCCAAGGGTAAAGGGAAAGCGGCCTTCGACGCCAACACTCAACAACAACCGAGCGACCCAAAACCGGCTGTTCGCCAAAATAATGCACATCCATGCATATCCCTGAAAGAAAGGCTAGGACTCGTTTACTCGCGATAAGACGACGAGAATATTTGAGTTGGCAATGCGTAACAAACTCATCACATTGCCAGACCCACGGCGTCCTCCGCAACCCGGCGACGTCAAAACCCCTAACTACTGCTCCTATCACAGAATGGTGAGCCACCCAATTGAGGATTACTACGTCTTCAAGAACTGGGTCGAGGACCAGTATCAACAGGGGAAGTTCACGCTGTCTGAGAACTAGAGGGTGAACCCACCACAGAAGCACACTCCCAAAAAAGTGGATGCGCCGGGGGCATCATGCTCGCTCGTGGAAGAAACCCCATAGGAAGTCGTTCTTTCAGTAAAAACCAAAAGAATACAAAAGGATCTACAGGCATGTCCGGCAGTTAGGTGGAAAAGCCCACTTGAACCTGAAATTATTGAAGGGATGCTAAAACCGCGTCCCATACCGAAAGTTGTTGACAAAGGGCAAAATCCCCAAGTAAAGCCTTCAAAGTCTTCGAAGAAAAAGAAGAAGACCAAGAAGCCTGTGCAGCCTGCCGAGTATGACGACAAGCCCACAAACCTACAAAAGTACATCGACGTGCTGGAGGAGTACTACCAGAAGGTAGGAAATGGGTTTTTTTCTTTAAGAACTAAGTTCTTTTATAGGTTCCTTTTCCTTTTGCTTTTTCTTTTGGACCTAGTTCTTTCTGAATCTTTGATTCAAGAACAAGGTTTTCCCGATGAAAATTAAATTATCAACTTGTGGGAGATTTGTCTTGTGGATCTCAGATACAGAAAAAGAACTAAGTTCTTTTAAAAGGGCTAAACCCTTATATAGGTGAAAAGAGATATTTTGATCTCTGTGTTCTTTACCTAGGGGTTTTTTTTAGGAGAAAAGTCTTCTTCGTTGAGAATTGAGTTCTCTGTTCTCTCAAAACCTCACCTCATAAACAGCGACAACGGACCGAGATGTCCCTAAACTAACAACGGAGCGAGATGTCCTTAAACTAAAACCTCGCCTCAAAAACAGCGACAACGGACCGAGAAGTTCCTAAACTAACAACGGACCGAGATGTCCTTAAACCAAAACTTTGCCTCAAAAACGGCGACAACGGATCGAGAAGTCCCTAAACTAACAATGGACCGAGATGTCCTTCAACTAAAACTTCGCCTCAAAAACGGCGACAACGGACCGAGATGTCCTTGAACTAAAACTTCGCCTAAAAAACGGCGACAACGGACCGAGAAGTCCCTAAACTAACAACGGACCGAAATGTACTTAAACTAAAACCCCGCCTCAAAAATGGCGACAACGGACCGAGAAGTCCCTAAACTAACAAATGACCGAGTTGTCCCTAAACTAAAACTTTGCCTTAAATATGGTGACATCGGACCAAAAAGTCCCTAAACTAAGATTTTGCCTCAAACAGGACGATATAGGACCGAAGCGTCCTTAAACATGCGCATTGGCCCAAAATACAACGATACACTCTCTTAAGATCTAGATTGCAATCAAAGTCTCAATGGCGAGAGTTGCAACTCAAGTCCCTGTTAGTTATATGTTTGCCCTAGAGGCCATTATTGTATATATGATGTATATTATAGTGGATGCTTGGATATATATAGAGAGGACTTTTTTGCTCGATATGATAGTATGCTATCTGGTTGCTCTTTGTCTTAATATGTAGACTCGTATTGTGATACTGTCTTGCTCTCACATGTTGATAAAGCCCTTAGGATGTGTACTTGACTACTAGGACTATGATGGAGATCATACTAGTGGGGCCAGGGTAGTCCACAAGTACATCCTATAATTGTTCCTAGTCGAGGGTATATCGAGATAGGGCATCGATATTCCAGAGTAGACTAGTGTATACGCTTCTTGACCCATATGATGGGCGATGGATGATCCCACATCCATTGGTGTTTGACATCAAAGATGGTATACTGGTGCTCAGTGGAGACTGGGTACACTGAACGGACTCGCCGAGAACTCCTAGTTGGTATTATACCTATCGTCGGATATCAGTTCTCTGGTGACACTGGTACAGGTTAGTCTGTAGACCCGAGATCGTCTTAGAGTCTTGTCTGATTCCCACTGTGCTTTGATTTCCACCTTACCACGTTCAAGAGAACGTGCAAAACGGTGGCTTTTGGGTACAGTTCCGAATCACATGGAGGCAATGAGCGATAGGAAGGGTTTCGTCTCTCCCGGTATTGGGGGTTGATGTTGCGCTGTGCTCGATTGGCTATAACAGGAAGTCCCTGGCCAGGGCTGATACGGAGATCTACTGGTAAGTGTTATCAGTAGTTTCTTGACCCGTTATGAGCCTCACATCGGCATGACTTATCGGTTACTGGGGTCTGACGTTTACCACCCCTAGACTGGATATGCGACATATCAGACGAAGAGACCGGACTGTACGGTAGTGTTACTGACAGGCTTTACAGGAGTATGAGCAGGCTTGCTTGTTGATCTTCTGATCGCTCAATACCCGGGTAGCCGTTACGTCCAGCTAGTACCGCCGATGGCTTGTGGGTGCTTAATATGATCATCATCTACTGCCGGCGTATTTACGAGTCTTTAAAGTCCTACACAGAGGTTGACTGGCTCAGACAAAACGAAGTAGGAGCACATATGTGATATGTGCGGGGCCGAGATTAATACGAGTATGTGATACCGTATTCAATTCTCGCGATATGTGATATCGGTCGGTTATATGTGATATAGCCGGGTTATCGAAACAAGTGTTGATTCGATAAGATGATACATATAATATTAGTCGGTTATATGTGATATAGCCGGATTATTAAATCAAATGTTGATTTGATAATTTAATGTATAATTATCTATTTGATATATTAAATTATATTAACTAATATTTGCTCACTTGTGCATTTCTTTTTTCTCACATGTGCACACTTAATATATATGTGATATATATTATTTGTGTTTTCTTTTTTGTGTCATGTTTGATGATACACACTACATGGGTGTATGAGACTCACACCATGCTCATGATAATGCAAGGTTTATTTATTTAAGGTAAATCCAAATTAGTTGGAAATTAGTGACATGGGTGAAGCTTGTGGAAGCTTGTAGACCCATTGACTTAGTCTACTAGTTTTGTCTTACCTTAGATATGTGTTAACCTAACCATTATCTAAACCCATGGTAAAGTCTTTACATGAGTTATATGAGATATTTTCTCACCCATGGTTGCCACAAAAATTATTGGCCTAATCTTTTCATCTTCTTCTTCATCAAGAGCTTAGCTCTCTAGCTTTTGAGGAAGTGGGGGAAAAATAGTGAGAAAAAGAATTCTAAAATGAGCAAAATTCCTACTTCATCATCGTCTACTAGATTAGCCATTTAGTTTAGGGTGTTAGCTTCACTAATCCCTAATTAGTGAAGAGATAGCTTGGGTTAGTGTCTTCTCGACGTAGATCATTTTCGGCCTCGAAGACTTCGTGCAAGCTTATTCCTTTCTTCTTGTGAAGCCATTCTAGAGTCCGGAGGATCACTACTTGGTGCGAAGGGACCACCACACGGAGCTATTGAAGTGAAGGACCGGTCTACAAAGGTTGTATTCCATATTCACTCAGATGTAAAGTAGTTTACATGGTGTATTGCCTAAATCTCTAGTTAAGATTCTAGGATTAGGGTTGTTTAGCTTGGCAATTTTTTGAAAATGGCATGGACGATACCTCCCGAAACCTTGCTGTCGTGCTAGGTGACCTTACAGTGGTATCAGAGCCAAACTAGAGAATTAGACGATGTTTGTAGAATTACGAAACAGAAACAACTCCGTAACACCCAAAACCAGAACCTAGTTTCAGTCAAATTTTTTAAGTCGTCGAAAAACTTTTTAAGCAACTGCAGAATGTTATATGAGATATAACATGAACACTGGACAAAAACGAACACAATTGGTCGGATTTGACCCGGCGACATTTGTTAGGTCTACGTTACCCACCCCGGTCCTTTCGGGGATGCGGAATAAGTAAAACGAAATTTTTTCCTAACTAGGTAACATGGACCGTACAAGAAGGATCGTTGCTAAACAAGAACTAACAAAATTCTACAAGTTCTAACTACTATGTAGAATGGTTATTGTTCCCCTCCGAACGGCGGCCGAGACGCGGGACGTCTTGCCTGAGGTTCGGGGCTGATGCTAATAGGTGCTATCCGTCCACCTCTCCGAAGATGCCAAGTTGATTTATGGCACCGTATATCGAAGGTTTAAACGGATGCGTCCGATGTAGCAGACTTCGTCAGATTCCCCCTCGCTTGAGGGGTTTTTGATTGTGGGGACGCTCTTCCCTGCAGGCGCAAGCCCCTGCAGTTAGTTACGCTACCGCATCGCGGTAACCACTTTCTCCTTCTCCAGATGGTCACTTCGTGTCGTGTGTGTTTATTTTATGTTTAGTTGCCCGTGGATTGTATACGGAGACTGAGTTATGTCGTCGCCCGTAGGGCGTGGATTAGTCCAAATCCGTATTATCTTAGATTTGGGTTTGGGGGTTTGGGTTTAAGGATACGTTAGCCTCATTTGAGCCTAAGATCGACTTAAACGTTTGTTAATGATACGTTAGTCTAGTTTTTAGACTAAGATCGACTTAACGGGATCGTTTAGATCCGACAAGAGAGCAGTAAAATGGGCTCTGTTGTTTAGTTTAGTGACGTTGCGGTCGGTAGGTAGTTTAAGGACATTGCGGTCCATGGGTAGTTTAGGGACATTGCGGTCCAAAGTTAGTTTTAAGACGTTGCGGTCAAGGTTAAGGACGTCATAGTCCATGGGTTTAAGGACCCCACAGTCCGTTGTTAGTTTTAAGACATTTCGGTCAAGGTTAAGGACCTCATAGTCTATGAGTTTAAGGACCCCACAGTCCGTTGTTAGTTTTAAGACATCTCGGTCAAGGTTAAGGACCTCATAGTCCATGAGTTTAAGGACCCCACAGTCCGTGTCAATGTGTGGTCATCGGGACCCGTCACCTCTTTGAAGACGTTGAGGAATTACAACGCCAAGTATCAAAGGAGTGAAGAGATGTACCCTTGAACCGGGGTGGATTAAACAGTCTTTGGCCCAATTTGGGATCAAGACCAATTAATTGTGTTATGAGCCCATTAGCCCAGTTAAGTTTGAATTGAGGACTTATGGCCATCTTGGGCTAAGTCCCATCATGTTTAAAATACTGGCTTTCTGTTGGTCCATTGAAGGAGAGGCTTTGCCTTTAGCCATTTAACCAATTGGGCTGAAGTTAGTGTTAAACACTAAAGATCAGCAGTGTTGAACACTGGAAACAAGTTAGTGTTTTAACACTGAAAGACAGTTGGTGTTAAACACCAGCAACAAGGGGTTCAAATTAGTGTTTATGTTAAACACTAGAGCAAATCAATGTCAAACACTAGCAGCAGAGATTTCAGATTAGTGTTAAATACTAAGAATAATCAGTGTTAAACACTGGTGACGGAGATTTTAATTTAGTGTTGAACACTAAGGGAGTTAATCTTAAGCTCTGTTAACAGGGGTCTAATTTAGCGTTAAACACTAAGAAATTCAGTGTTAAACACTGCAAATAAAGTTCATTGATTAGTGTTGAACACTAAGGCCAAACAGTGTTTAACACTGGATTCCGGGATTCCAATTTAGTGTTAAACACTAAGGCAAGAGGGGTCACGTGGTAGCACGTGAGGGCACCCTCCCTTCATTTGTTATGCCGATAATATCGTATCTTTTGGAGCATCACGTGCCATCACATGATGGGCATTGAAATGCTTGTATGTTAAAGCTTCTGCCAAGGGTCACGTGGGTCACATGAGGCACTGCCTCAAAGGGCCTTTTCTGCGGATCTTTTCGGGGGTCACGTGGTGGCACGTGACCCTGCCTCTATGTATGTTTTTTTTAGAAGATCTGTTAATCCTTTTTAAGAATTAAGCTCTTCATAGGGTTGAACCCTAACAATAATTAAATTCCTATTTTCTTCTGAAGATTTATATTCTGGGATAAAGTTGAACTCTGAATGGGGTTAAACCCTAATAACAGTTTTAAGGAATCAAGTTCCCACTCTCTTTTAGAGACTTATTCTGAGGAATGAGATTCTGTCGTAGGGTGAAACCCTAATTTCTTCTTTCTTAAGGGAATTAAATTCCTGTTATTTTAACAGAACTCAGTTCTTAACTAGGGTTGAACCCTGAATCTGTTTATTCTGAAGGAATTAAATTCCCATAACATAGGGTCAAACCCTAATTCTATTTTGAAGGAATTAAATTCCTATAGTTCTGTGAGAATTAAATTCTCGAGCTTCCATTCCCTCTCTATGCTTTGGATCTGCATGGCAGGATCTCAACCCATTGAGAATTAAATTCTCAATTCGAGGGGAGATGTGCACTTTACAGATCCTCCACTAAAGAGAGAACTATGTTCTTCTGTTTTATATCAGAGTTAAACTCTGTTGAGAATTAAATTCTCTTTTTCTTTCAAAAAGCCTTCCCTTTCTTACCTTGGGTTTTCTTTTGTAGAAGATCCAAATTCCTCCAAAGTATCAAGGCTCTCCTCTTTTTTTATGTATCGATTCCTCCTACATGTATGTCCCTCTGTGTGTCCCTTGGCTTCTATTTATAGGAGAAGCAGCCGAATCAATTAGTTTTGGCGAATCTTTCATTGAGAGATTTAATTTGTATTCACCATTCGTTTTGGACTTTTGGATTATTAGGTGAATTTTGTTCACCATTGGATTTTAAATCCAGAGATTCTCCTTTGTTATTTCGGTTAGATTTTAAAGGGGAAATCTTTCCAAATTCAGGCTTTTTCCATAGATAGGTGATATTTAAGAATCTTTAAATCTTTAATTCAATCGGTTCCTTTGGAAAGATTTGAGAGGCCTTTTCTCAGAATTTAATTCTGTTGACAGATAGGCTTTGAAAGCCGGTCACGTGTGTCCACGTGACCCTTGGTCACGTGTGGGCACGTGACCCCCCTTGGAATGAGAACTGTTCTTCCTTTTTGCGCTCTGCCTTCTGGCTGCCGCCTAGC
Source organism: Agapanthus africanus (assembly GCA_030015575.1). Classification (NCBI taxonomy): domain Eukaryota; kingdom Viridiplantae; phylum Streptophyta; class Magnoliopsida; order Asparagales; family Amaryllidaceae; genus Agapanthus; species Agapanthus africanus. Next base: position 8,193,192 of record CM057340.1, read on the forward strand.
CGTCACGTGCCACCACGTGACCCCTGGTCACGTGTGAGCACGTGACCCTCGTCTGACGCCTTTTTCTTGATTTAATCAGGGAGTTGAGTCTGCTGCTTTTGAGTGTCACGTGCCAACACGTGACCCTGGTCATGTGGGAGCACGTGACCCTTTCTGAAGCCCTTTTCCTTGATTTGATTAGGGAACCGGTTTTCCTTTGAAGCCGCTTTTAAATGTCACGTGCCAACACGTGATCCAGGTCACGTGGGAGCACGTGACCCTTTCTGAAGCCCTTTTCTTTGATGTACACGGGAAGCTGAATCTGCCTTGCTGATACTTTTAAATGTCACGTGCCAACACGTGACTGCTGGTCACGTGGTAGCACGTGATGCCTCCTTCGTAACCTTTCCTGATTTTAAATCAGGAAACAGTTATACCTTGGTCTTGAACTCCTTCTCTTCTTGTTGTGGTTCTTCCTCTTGCTTGCTCCTTGTAGTTGCTTGAACGGATCCTCCTTGTCGTCTCCTCTTTGCCATAGATGGATCCACCCGAGGGTTTCGAAATTGAGCTCCAATCTCAACGTAGAGATGACTAAGGTGTTTGGTTTGCCAAACCTAATACCTTAGATTGAGTAGAGAAGTGTGATGGTGGTTTTGTCTCAAAGGTTCATAATTTCCAACTCATGGAACACTTGAACCTTGAGAGAGGAAGAGGGAGAGCTTTTTTCATGAGAGAGAAAGAAGATGATAGAATCAGCTCTCATCATGCAACCATCCTCACAAAAGTGAGAATAATGATAATGATAATAATAATTAAGTATGGTGATGGTTAGTTTCAATGACCATTATCATTTCATGCAATTATTTCATTTTGTAAACAACAAGCAAGCAAAAGTCATACCCATGAAATGATAGCCATGAAATGATGATGGTCAACAAGTCCAAAATGGTCAACTGGTCAACAAAGTCAACAAGTCAATAAAAGTCAAACTTTCAATTCAACCATGGCACAATAATACTTAATTAATATTATTAGTCATATATCATATTCTCATTAGGGTTAAGAGAAAAGTCAACGGTCAACAAGTCAACCAAAACCAAATGGTCAACAACCTTAATAAGAATTCTCTGCCTCTGCCTCTGTCAACTGTGCATACACACCCGCATCCGTGCTCCAAGGAACACGAATACACTGAGACAACACCAATCCCAAAACAATTACTAGGATCTGGCTTAAACCAAAGCCCACTAGTAACTACTGTCCGGACACCAAACGTGCACAAGTGCGCGGATGTGAACGAACCTCGTCGCAATACCATGCAACCTCTACTCCGTTTTGCCTAAAGGAGAGTAACCATCTGTGTGGGACTCTAAAAGCTCGACACTACGCTGGCAGTGGGTTTAACCACAGGCCGCAAGCGGTACTAGCTGTACGTAACGGTCCCCAGGTAGATGCCGATAAGAAGACTGATGAGGTGAACCCATCCTAACTCCTACTGAGCCTGAATGTGACAATCTCCATACAGTCCGGTCTGTTCGTCTGAGAATATCGCATGGCGGGCTTAGGGGGCGGTAAATGTCAGTCCCCTAATAGCGGTACAAGTCGTGTCGGAGTGTAGCCCAAAACACCCTGAGAATCTACTGGAAAACCTACCAGCAATTCTCGCTTGCCCTGGCCAGGGACGACAATGTGTAATGGCTCTCCTAGACACAGCGCGATATCAACTCCCAATACCGGGAGAGACGAATCCTGTCTAACCGTCACTGCCTCCAAGTGCTTCGGGACTGCACCCAACTACTACCTGTTTGCACGACTCAGTAGAGCCGTGGTAGGGTAGTAATCTAAGAACAGTGGGAACACACTCGAGGCGAAGTGATAGTGTCAAGTCAGCAGACTAAGCTGTACTCATGTCATCTGGGAACTGTTAACTGACGATAGATATAATACCAACCAATAGTTCCCGACGAGTCCTGTCCAGTGTACTCGTAACCTAACGAGCACCTGCATACTATCTCCAGTACGACGTACTGATGGCTGTGCGACAGACCATCTCCTCTGCTGGGAAGAGAAGTGTATGCACCAGTCTACTCTGGAGTATCGATGCCCTGTCTCGATAATCCTACGACCAGGGACCAAAAATAAGGATGTGCTTATAGACTGCTCAGCCCCCACTAGTGTGATCGCCATCACAACGCTGGTAGTCAAGCAAAAATCCTAAGGGCTCTACCAATATATTTTCAGCGATATGTTAAAAGAAACATATACACATATTAAGATAGAAACAAACCAAGTAGCATACTACTATATCGAGCAAGACTGTCGTAAACCCGTATATATATCCCAAGCCTCCAAAATGTATTATACAAACTAGTACTATACAATAATGGCCTCTAGGGCATACATATCTAACAACATTCACCTTTTTTCCGAGCTGGCCGGCCCTGTTGTGGCTTTTGGGGTTCGTTTTTGTTCTGTGTTATGGTATCTGGGTTTTGGTGTTTTAGGTGTTGCTTGTTTTTTCTAAAATTGTATAAGATGTTAATTTTCTATAAATGCAATTCGGAGTGTTTCGTAGTCGTAATTCTAACTTTATTTCGGGTTATTTAGACGGCGTTAAAAAGTTCGAACGAATATCAAATACCCATTTTAACCTTCGCTGGAAAATTTTCCAAGAGTTGGATTTTTCGAAATTAAAGAACATTCAAAAATCATGCAAGTAATGCGATAGACCCTCTAGAAGAACGAAACCCTAACTCGATTCTATGACCGTAAGAACCGCCACAAAACCCTAGGGTTTGCGGTAATTCCGCGGCGCCATAGGTGAGGCAAGGGTTGGCCCTTTTACGGTTGGTCCATAGGTACCGTGGCATGTTCTGAGTATTTTTAAACCGTGCTCAAGTGTTGAGCTTTTTGGGAAATTTTGGATGTTTGTTGATTCGATCGAAATGTTTAACATCGTCTAGCTATTTGTTGAATGAGATACAATATTTGGAATTCATATTGTTAGGCATGAAATCCGAAGTATGTGATATTTCGAGTTTATGATGTCTAAGGTGATTGTGGATTCCAAATGTTATAGTTTGACATTTTCTTTTTCTGCGGCCGTAAGTGTAATATGTGGTGTATCGCCGTTTTCGTTGCTATATGTCAACGATAATTGGGATACGCATATTTACTTACGTTGATGACATGTGATGTTTTGTGTTACTGTGATATGTTATATTGGATCGTCGTGTTTTGAATAGCCGGGTTTTTTATGTGACATGAGAGTTTTTCATTTTCATTCATGTAAAATTTTTTGCATGTAATATTCTTTTATTGGGACACTTCCGGGTTGAGGATGATGTCACCATCGATGTATATTATTTACTTTTCCGCATTATGATAGATCCAAGGTGGGGAGCACAAGTAACCGGGTTCTAGAGTCCAGTAGGAGACCATCTCGAGGAGTCGAGTCCGGGTCTCCTAACTCTAGAATTTGTTGGGTTGCTTGCCACTCTCGTAGGGGTCTAGGGATGTGGGTTTGGCTATTCATCGCGACCATGGAATTCGTGTTTTATACTGGCTTAATTTAAAACACAGAATTCCTAGTATATCCAATATTTCATATGTTATCTTCTGCTGCTGATATTCTGTGATGTGATCACTTTGTATGCGTGAGACGAATGCTTTATTATTATATATATGATATATAATAAACGTTGCTTGTGTTTTGCACCCGCGCTAGTCCCGCCCCGCTATGCCGTTAGTTAAGTAACCTAACGGTGCATAACGGGACACTGTGGCGAATGCGGATGGCATAAGCGTACGTTGTATTTTCGTTTCTTCTGTAATACTTAGGAAGCATAAATGATGGGACTTCATTAATGGGATTAATGAAAAAGAAAGAAACCTGAAAAGATGTTGTGGAATCAAATTTTCAAAAAGGATAGCTCTAGTTTTTGCTTTGCATAGCGGTATTCCTTGTAGAATATCCAGCACCTCATTCGATGAGGAAAGAGTCGAGATCCCTTCACAGGGAGTGACCTCTTTAGCGAAACTAGCAGATGCTACAACTCACTCGGTTTTGTCTTTTGATTGCTTCTCTAGTTCTTGCTTTGCATAGTGGTATTTGTGAAATATCCTGCACCTTATTCGATAACAAAGAGGCTAGGTGCTAGGTCCCGTGATCGGCTAGAACAACCATCCATCCATAGCTTGATGAGTCAAGAGAAGGAGAATCACCAGGAGTGACCACTTTAGCAAAACTAGCAAAAGCCTAAAAAATACTCCTTTTCTAAGTCACTAGATTCTACAACGATATCATGTTCATTACGCAAAAGGTTTTTCTAAAAACCTGACGTAACCCTCCGTCATTTTAGGAAGTAGAGTACTTAGTATTCGTGATGCATTTGTTGACCATAGTTAAGGCGCAGTGTACGATAGCTGAGTGATGTCTTCCTACATAGCATATGATGCGATTAATTAGGACAGCCATATGATTTTGTTGGCCATAGTTAAGGATCATGTTGGTGGGTCAAATTAATCAAGAAATGACGGGTAGAACTTGACTAGTGCTTATGATTTGTTGACCATAATTAAGGTCATAAGTCACAAGGGGTAAAAATATTATCGGGAATTTCAAGTGTTAAAATTTGCAATGAGATTGCATACCTTCTATAAGATAGTTGGATCCCGATACCCACTGCGAGTAAGAGTTACTTCTGGGAGAGTTTTACACATCACAATTAGCTAATCAAGTAGGTGTCTAGAAAGGTGTTAACGAGGTTACGCCCCTGGGAAAACAAGGTTTATTTTAATTAGGTCCGTGCGAAAGCACGGGGAATCTCCCTTAAAGTACCGACACTGGCATGGCCGAAAGATTGGTGAACTTGTAAGGGTGTAATTAATCCCGGCTAGTCTTACCTTTTTGGATTTGAAGGAATATTTGATAAAAACAGTGGGAGCCATCCTGATTAGATAAGATAATAACCAATATAATATTGCAAGAGCATACGTTAAAATGTTTTCTATATGAGAAAGAGTTACAGAACTCTTGGGACTAATACATAGTGATGTATGCGGTCCCATGTCTACACATGCCAGGAATGGTTCCTCTTACTTCATTACATTCACACAAGTCTGAAGCTTTTGAGAAATTCAAAGAATATAAGCATGAAGTCGAGAACCAGACGGGTAAAATTATTAAAATCCTACGATTCGATCGGGGAGGAGAATACTTGAGCACGGAATTCCGTGACTATCTAAAAGAGAATGAGATTCTCTCTCAGCTTACTCCTCCGTATACACCACAACACAACGGTGTATCAGAGCGGAGGAATCACACCCTATTGGATATGGTGCGCTCTATGATGAGCACCGCTGAGTTACCTATTTTCTTTTGGGGTTATGCGCTGGAGACGGCCGCATACCTATTGAATAGAGTTCCAACCAAATCGGTGCCTACCACTCTATATGAGATATGGAATGGGAAGAGACCATCTCTTAAACGAGTTAAGATATGGGGTTGTCCGGCCTATGTTAAAAAGCAAAATCCGGACAAGCTCGAGGCAAGATCAGCTCTGTGTAAGTTTGTGGGATATCCAAAGGATTCCTATGGATATATCTTCTACCACGGTGAGTTACAAAAGGTGTTTGTTTCTCAATATGCCACCTTTTTAGAAAAGGAATTTCTTCTAAAAGAAATTAGTGGCGAAGAGGTAGAGCTGGAAGAAGTTCCAGCGGCACAAACTACAACTGATGATTTATTAGAACCAGAGGATTCAATAGTTCCCAACGAACCTCAGCTTCTCCGCCGATCTAGTAGGGTTCCTCATCCACCTGAGAGATACTACGGTTTTCTCATTGATGGTGGGAGCGAGGATTGCATCATGGAAGATGATGACCCAACTAGCTTTGAGCAGGCCATCACGAGTGGGAACTCTGTGAAATGGCTGGATGCAATGCGATCTGAGATGGAATCCATGTACACCAACAAAGTATGGACTTTGGAAGTTGCTCATGAAGGGGTAAAACCCATTAGGAGCAAATCGATCTTTAAGAAGAAACTTGGTGTAGATGGAAATGTTTAGACTTTCAAAACTAGACTTGTTGCAAAAGGTTTTCGTCAACGACCAGGTGTGGATTATGATGAAACCTTTTCTCCAGTGGCTATGCTTAAATCCATCCAGATCCTACTTGCCATCACTGCATAACATGACTACGAAATCTGGCAAATGGATGTTAAGACCGCCTTTCTAAATAGTGATTTAGAAGAGAGCGTGTACATGACTCAGCCAGAGGGCTTCGTGGACAGTGGGAGCAGCGGAAAGGTGTGCAAGTTGCTTAAATCCATCTACGGGTTAAAGCAAGTATCGCGGAGTTGGAACATCTGTTTTGATGTGGTAGTCAAAGAGTTTGACTTCATCAAAAACGTAGATGAACCTTGTATATATAAGAAGGTGGCAGAGCGTAAGATTATCTTCCTCGTATTGTACGTGGATGACATACTCTTGATAGGAAATGAAGTTCCTATACTACACTCGGTCAAGCACTTCTTATCACAAAGATTCTCAATAAAAGATCTAGGTGATGCCTCCTACATCTTGGGGATTAAGATCTATATAGATAGATCTAAACGGATACTGGGATTGTTCCAATCCATGTATAGATACCATACTAAAGAGGTTTAGTAAGGAAGATTCCAAGCGTGGGAATTTACCCACGATCACATGACTCACTCTCTCCAAAGAGATGTTTCCCAAGACTGATTTGGAGAGAGCTCGTATGCAAGAGATACCCTATACTTCGGCAGTAGACTCTATCATGTACGCGATGTTATGTACCAGACCCAATGTAGCATACTCACTAAGTGTAGTGAGTAGGTATCAAGCAGATCCTGGAGAGAATCACTGGACAGCTGTGAAGAACATTCTCAAGTACTTGAGAAGGACTAAAGAGATGTTCTTGGTGTTGTTTCTGCCAAAATTTTCGGCCAAGAGCTATTTGTTCCCTTACAAAAAAAGGGGAGAATCCCCAAAAAACAGGCATCATGTGTCAAACACGTGGGCGCACATATGCAAAGCATATGAGCGCCGAACATAAATAATCAAGGGCCAAACAGGCATCACGTGTAAAACACGTGGGCGCTCATATTCAAAGCATATGAGCACTGAATATAAATAACCAAGGGCCAAACATGCATCACGTGTAAAACACGTGGGCGCTCATATGCAAAGCATATGAGCGCTGAACATAAATAACCAAGGGCCAAACATACCTCACGTGTTACACACGTGAGCGCTCTGAATATACACAGGCTAAAACCCATACTAGGGGTCACGTGTTAAATACGTGAGTGCTTTTGCCAATCACATGCAAAGCATGTGAGCACCCTAATTTAAAATGTTCCTATCAAATTCTGGAATTAAATTCTATTTGAGAAATATTTTCTTAATTTTTCTTAAACTAGAAAGATCTTCTTTGTTAAACAGAAGACCCTTGGATCAAAGATCCAGCGGTGATCATTTGATAGAATAAAAATCTATCATAGGAAAATATTTTCCTAATCTTATAATAAGAATAAAATTCTATGTTAACAAGATATCCATATTAAGAAAATATATTTATGATCTTGTTAAACTAAAATGATTTGATGGATTAAAATTCTAATCTTGTTAAAACTAACAAGATATTCATAAACTTGTTAAACAAACAAGAAATCTTCTCTGTTAAACAGAGAGCCTTTGGATTAAAAATCCAATGGTGAATAAAATTCACCGAGTGATCTAAAAGATCATGTTGGTTATAAAATCAATCAAAAATCTCTCATTGAGAGATTTGCTGAACAAACTGATTCTTTTCTTTCTCCTATAAATAGGAGCCAAGAAGGAGAAAAGACAAGGGAGGAGGGGAAGAAAAATAGAGAGAGAATTTAATTCTCTAAAGAAGGGGAACCCCTCCCAAAAGCTCCCATAAAAAGAGAATTTAATTCTCAAACCAAGAGTTTAACTTTTCTAAAAGAACTTAGTTCTTACTCTGGTTAAGATCTGCAGAAGCAGATCTCTCCACAAGTTGAGAATTTAATTCTCATCGGGGAGATTCTGTCGTGCAAATTCAAAAACTAGGGGAAAGAACTGAATCCAAAAGAGTTTAACTCTTACAAAACACATAGGAATTTAATTCCTCTAAATAAAATTAGGGTTTAACCCTATAAAATAATTTAATTCTTAAACAAGGGATTTAACACTCCATGCACGTAAAAGAGATCAGTACCCAACATGATCATGTGTGTCCACGTGACTCCCCCCATCAATGATCAAAAGAGAACGAATGAAATTAGGTCATGTGCTCTCACGTGACTCTTGAACAAACTTCTCAAAATAAAAGGGAGTAAAGCCAAGGCAGAACAAATTTTGGGCGTCTCACGTGTTCCCACGTGATCCCTAGCAATTATCAAACAAAAGAGGATTCTACCCAAAGGCAATGCCCACCTAAAGGATGCCACACGTGACGTCACGTGACCTCTGAGAAGTGTTCAACACCCATAAAAGAGAAAATGGAATAAACCCTATTTTTGGAGCGCCTCACATGACCCCACGTGACCCCTGAGAAGTGTTCAACACTTATAAAAGAGAAAAGGGAATAAACCCTATTTTTGGAGCGCCTCATGTGACCCCATGTGACCCTCAAGTAGTGCTTAGCACTTATAAAGCAAAAAGGAATAAATCAAAGGCAGTTTCCACTTTTTGGGCACCTCACGTGATCTCATGTGACCCAAATAGTGCTTGGCACTCAGAAGAGAACAAAAGAATAAAACCAAAGAAGCACCGCTAACGCCTCACGTGCTTACACGTGACGGCTATAGGGCTAAAGTGTTTAACACTTATATCCATCACGTGCGACACGTAAGCATTCTCAAATTCCAATGTTTAACACTGTCTCAAAGTATCGCGTGGGAGCACGTGAGCGCTGAATAAACATGTTAGTGTTGAACATTATGAAGGGCTAACATTAGCCAGAATCAGACCAAATGTTCCAAGGACCGTCAATCGAACCCCCTCATGCTCAGGGTCCCCCAAACCGATCTCAGTCCTAGAAATAACTAATGAGCTCCTAACAGATGACATCTAAAATGATGTTCATCCCACCATGATCTCTCCCCTCGATCTGCAATTTGGTTCAAGGGTACATATCTCCACACCTTCGATACATGTCGTTGTAATTCTTCAACGTCTTCAGAGAGATGGAGGGTCCCAATAACCAATAACTCTTAGTGCACCACCGAACAAGTTTTTCAAAAAGGGGAGTAAATCTAAAACACATCTCAATTTGGGGGCACCTCACGTGTTCCCATGTGACCCCCAAACAGTGGTGTATAAAAGAAGGAGAAAATTCCAAAGACAGCGCTCGCATTTTGAAGGAACCTCACGTGTCTACACGTGACTCTTTGATGAACCAAGTGCTTAGCACTTATAAATGAAAGAGAAATAAAATCCAGAGAACAGTTCTCACCTCGGGCGCCTTACGTGCTCATACGTGAGCCAAGTGCTCAGCACTTTTATATATATGAGGGAATAAACTTAAGGAACAATGCCCACTTCGGGGCCCCTCACGTGTTCACACGTGAGCTCCTCCAAAGTCCAGTGTTTAACACTGATTCAGTGCTTAGCACTATGAGGTGACTAAGGGAAATCAACCTTAGCCCAAATTAGCCAATTCTTCAGAAGACAAGACCCTTTTTTTCACCAATCAACTGAGCCCCCATGTTCGGGTCTTCCCAAACTAATCCTAGTCCCAAAGATGACTAGTGTTCTCCTAACATATGACATCTAAACTGATGTTCATCTCATTTCCCAAAATCGGGACATTAGTTCAAGGGTACATCTCTTCATACCTCTGATACATATCGTTGTAATCCTTCAACGTTTTCAGAGAGATGGGAGGTCCCAATAACCAATAACTATTCATCCATCTCCAAACTGGTTAAACCAGAATTCCATGGACTATGATGTCCTTAAACTTTATGGACTGTGGGGTCCTTAAACTCATGGACTATGATGTCCTTAAACTTTACAGACTATGACGTCTCTAAACTCTATGGACTATGATGTCCTTAAACCTATTGGACCGCAACGTCCCTAAACTAAACCCTACAGACTATGATGTCTCTAAACAAGACTATGATGTCTTTAAACTCCATGGACTATGATGTCCTTAAACTTATGGACTGCAATGTCCCTAAACTAAAACAATCGAGCCCAAAAGCTCTTTTGTTGGATCTAAATGATCCCGTTAAGTTGAACTTAGTCTAAAATTAGACTAACGTATCCTTAACAAATGGTTAAGTTGATCTTAGTCTAAAATTATGCTAATGTATCCTTAACAAACGTTTAAGTTGATCTTAGTCTCAAAGGAGATTAACGATCCTTAAACCCAAACCAAAACCCAAATCTAAGAAAATACGGATTTGGACTAATCCATGCCCTACGGGCGACAACATAAATTAGTCTCCGTATACAATCCACAGGCAACCAAAAAACAAAACAAACACACACGACACGAGGTGACCATCTGGAGAAGGAGAAAGTTGTTACCGCGATGCGGTAGCGTAATTAACTGCAGGGGCTTGCGTCTGCAGGGAAGAGCGTCCCCACAATCAAAAACCCCTCATAATGAGGGGGAATCTGACGAAGTCTGCTACATCAGCCGCATCCGTCTAAACCTCCGATACATGGTGCCATAAATCAACTTGGCATCTTTGGAGAGGTGGACGGATAAAACCAAATAGCATCTGCCCCCAAATTCAGGCAAGACGGACCTACGCGGTCGCGTCTCTGTATTCGGAGGAGAACGGATTCTGGCACGCCCGGTGGGACCTTTTCCTCTTTCCACTCCACACTTCGTGTGTAGTATTTTTCCGCGATCAAATAGTCGCGGTATATATGTTTGTGGTTGCCCTTAGGAGAGTGGATACTGAAGCCGGCGTTTCGTCTCTATGAAGAATGGCGTTTACTCCCATCTTAGCAACTCAGGCTCTGTCATATCTGGTGGAGTCAAGTACAGGTCACTTGCGGCCTCAAATCTCTACAATCCGGCTCTTCGAGAAATCAACGGGCTTCTCTTTGGGTCGATACTCCCACCTCCCACCCTTGGTGCCTCAACGCCGATGGAGGAAGCCCAAAGGAAGTCTGTCTTCCACATGCGGGCTCCCCAGGCAGCAGCTTTGCCGACGGAATTAGTCCTCAAACAACTGGTACATGCCAAGGACCAAGGTCGACGCAGGGGGCAGAATATTCCAGCTCTCAAAGGAAACAGGGACAGGCTCGGCAAATCCTGGAGCTAATCAAATCCCGGTCGTAAGAAACGGTCAACGTCAATATCGGCATCATACAAAATGAGCTGGGGGCAGTTCTCCGCATGGTCCTGTTTCAACCCCAGTGGTGAATGTTGTTGTTCCAACTGGGAACAGCTTCAAACTGTTGCGAAGGGTCAGACAAAATTCTCCTACCGCAATATTGAAGAAGTCTCCGCATCCCATGGAGATCCCACGAGAGCAGAAACCAGTTCGCTCCCTGAGATAACTTTTGTCATCTATATATAAGGTGTGGAAGCAGGTGAAGTGGACTCACCCCAAGACGAATCCTGATACAACGGTTCCTTCTAAAACCAAAGCGGCTTTTCATAAAAAAGGAGGCCCAATAAAGCTCAAGTGCCCGAAGCAAACTCCAAAGGCCAAAAACTCCAAACACCCCAAGCCTGGAGGCATGGTAGTTCACACAGTCTATGTGGTGAATTCCAAAGACGAAGTTCGAGCTTCTACTAGACACCGAACTCAAACTCGGTCCTTAACAAAAGTTCAACTGCAACGTGAAAAGCTATAGGAGATGCTTGCTCAGGCGGCACCACTCGTTAATCCATCGCCTAAGGCAAATCCCGAAGACGCGCCTGGAGAAAGAATAGAGAAGGAGTCGGATATTGATTTCCTAAAGCGCGCTCTGAAAAAGGGAGATGCAGAAGCGGCAGAAATGTCCACTAAAATGAACCAGATGGCCCTTCTGATTCAGAATATGGCTGGAAAGATGGTTCAATTGGAACCACTGGCAGATAAACCGCCGGTAGTCAGTCTTAAAGATAAAGATGATATTTCAAATCCTCTGCAAACCTCATCAACGGCCGAAGAGGAAATGATTCCAAAAGCAAAGCTGAACGAATATATCACTCAGCAAATCAAAGCTCACTATGCCAGTGAAGCATCAAATAGGCCAATCAAGACTGGTCGACTGTATCCGCCGTGCTATGATCAAATACAGTACCCGCCAGAATACGTACTTACGACTCCACATGTAGAAAGGAACTGGGAATCCTTTCCAGCACATTGCGTGATTTAAATCCATGTGCGGAAATACTGGAGGAAATAACATACTACTCCTCTGACAGTTCATCGGCTGTCTAGAGGGCATTGCCTTCGAATAGTATGTGGAACTCCCGAATGACTCCATGAATACCTTCGACGAAATGGAGATGCCCTCCTGTCAGAGATTCGCTAGTGTGAATAAACGCGCTAGTGTGAATAAACGCGCTAGTGTGAATAACCGTGACGGCACTGGTCAATGAAAGGGTTAGACCGAATGAGACTTGGGTTCAATGTGTTACCCGATGGCGAATTCTCTGATAAAATACAAGCAACGCATCGATGAAGTTGCAGCCATGGGAATGCTCATAGCCACCTTTGACCCAAATTCAAAGGCGTCCTCGTATATGGCCCTCTTCAAGCCGACAACCTTCTAAGAGATCATGGATAAAATGACTCGATTGGATCAGCCGAGTCAATACCCTTCATCATCTGATGAAGATGAATGAAAAGCGGAGGTAAGGTGGTATTTGTCGCCGACGCTCAAAAAAAAAAATGAGCGACTGTGAAGCAACCTGTCACTAAAATAGCGACGGCGTGGGTACTCGCTCCCCCCGAGGTATACACAGGGGGCATATTTCTCACTGGAGAAAGAATCTCTACGTAAGATGGTCCTTTCTTCTCAAAAAATAGAAAGGATATCAAGGGGCTTATAAACGAGTTCTGCAGTCAAGTGGAATATCCCACATAAAAACAAAAAAAACAAAAAAAAAACAAAAAAAAATGGTACGTCCATAAGCAAAATGGGCACGAATGAAAACCTGAAAGGGCTCCGTGAGTAAAAACAACAGGGCTACCGGCGAGTTTGTGAAAACCCGAAAGGGCGCAATCTCGCTAAAAGACACTCGCAAGGTCCTCTCGACCTTGTAAGGAGAAAACTACCCGCGTGGGATCCTTACGATTCACAAAGGAGCAACACACTTAGGGATCCCCACGATTCCTAAGGAGAAATTACACTTGCAAGGTCCTCTCGATCCTGTAAGGAGAAATACCTGCGTGAGATCCTTACGACTCACAAGGGAGCAACACACTTAGGAATCCCCACGATTCCTAAGGAGAAAACACACTTACGAGATCCTCACGACTCGTAAGGAGAATTCCCCTTTGAGACCCTCACGGCTCATAGGATTCAAAAGCCTTAAGCTACAAGGATCTGAATTTGTTCTTAAGCCATCACAATCCCCAGATTGCCCTACAAGCGGTTCAATACTGACCCTTGTATACAATCCACAGGCATGAATAAACATTTCCCTAACAGAGTCCCACCAGCGACTAGGGATATGCTCACACGGTGAACGACCCTTGTAAGTCCTCTCGACTTATAAGGAGAAAACACTCTTGTAGGATCCTTACATCGTATAAGAGAACATACACTTAGGAATCCTCACGATTCCTAAGGAGAAAATGCACCTACGAGATCCTTACGATTCGTAGGGAGAAATACCTTTATGAGACCCTTACGGCTCATGAAGTCAAAATCCTTAATCGATAGGATCCTAACCCTATTTACTAACCCATCTTTGTATAAATCGACAAAGGCAAATGATGATTCGCTCCTGGTGATGTCCCAGTTGTAGCGATGCTGATGCCTAAATCGGAATCAAATTCCAAGTCCTTTCACGGCAAATGATGATTCGCTCCTGGCAATATTCCAATCGCAGCGATGCTGATGCTAAGATTGGCACCAGATTCCAAGTTCCATACTCGTGGCGAAAAATCAGCGAGCCAAAAATGCATATGAAATATCCAAAATGATGGGGCAAGTTGCAACAAAATTAGCAAGTAAAAATATATGCATACAAAATAGCCGGAATGATTGGTCAACTCGCAATAAAAAACAGCGAGTAAAAGAAAAAAAAACAGCCGAAATGATTGGGCACCGCGAAAAATAGCCGAAATGATTGGGCAATCGCAACTTTCGTGATACAAAAAGCTGAAATGATAGAGTATCGCGGAAAGAAAACAAAAATATATATGAAATGAAACTTTTGCCCTACATGTGAGATCACATCGATCCCTGTATACAATCCAGGGGCATAAACGAAAAGGGAACCACATGTCCCCCACCAGATCCTGTCAAAAGGAAAAGTCAGATCTCAACAGTAACATCTGCATCCCAAAAGATCAACAACGGTGTTCCTTCTTATGCCAGCAGGGCATGGAAGCGACACAACGAAACTGAGCCACGACAAAGTCCCTAGTTCCAAATCTTAACGACAATATCTACAACTTAAAAATCAGCAACGGTGATCCTCCTCATTCCAACAGGATTCGGACGCAACATCAACAAAGTGGAGCTACAGCAAAGTCCTAGTTCCAAGAATCTACGGTCCACAGACGACCTAGAGTCAACCAATGACTTCCCCGCCGGATCAACGCTCCGTCTCGGAAACAAGTCAATCGACCCCAGGGAAATTAGCGTCCTTGGCAAAAACCTTGATTCAGGGAAATCAGCGTCCTTGACGAGAGCATCTCGATTCGCATCGACCCGCTGAGAAATCAGTGTCTTTGCAGGAATATCTCGATTCGTATCAACTCCGAGGAAATCAGTATCCTTGGCAAAAACCTCGATTTAGGGAAATCATCGTCCTTGACGAGAGCATCTCGATTCACGTCGACCCGCAGAGAAATCAGTGTCTTTGCAGGAATACCTCGATTTGTCTCAACTCCGAGGAAATCAGTGTCCTTGGCAAAAACATCGATTCAGGGAAATCAGCGTTCTTGACGAGAGCATATCGATTCGCGTCGACCCGCAAGGAAATCGGTGTCTTTGCAGGAATACCTCGATCCGTCTCGATCCCCAGGGAAATCAGCGTCCTTGGCAAATATCTCGATTCAGGAAATCAGTGTCCTTGACGAGAACATCTCGATTCGCGTCGACCCGCAGAGAAATCAGTGTCTTTGCAGGAATCTCTCGATTCGTTTCGATCTCCAGGGAAATCAGTGTCCTTGGCCAAACCTCGATTCAGGGAAATCAGTGTCCTTGACGAGAGCATCTCGATTTGCGTCGACTCGCAGAGAAATCAGTGTCTTTGCAGGAATACCTCGATTCGTTTAAACTCCAAGGAAATTAGTGTCCTTTGCAAAATACCTCGATTCAGGGAAATCAACGTCCTTGACGAGAGCATCTCGATTCGCGTCGACCCGCAGAGAAATTAGTGTCTTTGCAGGAATACCTCGATTCGTCTCAACTCCAAGGAAATCAGTGTCCTTGGCAAAATACCTCGATTCAGGGAAATCAACATCCTTGATGAGAGCATCTCGATTCACGTCGACCCGCAGAGAAATCAGTGTCTTTGCAGGAATACTTCGATTCGTCTCAACTCCGAGGAAATCAGTGTCCTTAGAAAATACCTCGATTGAGGGAAATCAATGTCCTTGACGAGAGCATTTCAATTCGCGTCGACCCATAAGGAAATCAGTGTCTTTGCAGGAATACCTCGATTCGTCTCACCCCCAGGGAAATCAGCGTCCTTGGCAAAAACCTCTATTCAGGGAAATCAACATCCTTGACGAGAGCATCTCGATTAGCGTCGACCTGCAGAGAAATCAGTGTCTTTGTAGGAATATACGTCTTCAACAATGGAGCCACGGCAAAATCCCTAGTTCCAAATCTCGACGGTTCACAGATAACCTAGAGACCACCACGACATTCGTCTCGTTACAGCAGACGTAGTGTCAACAGCAGCGTTTCTTCTCAACTCCAGCAGGATGCAGATACGCCATCAACAACTGACCCCAAGGTTAGAACAATGGAGCCACGGCAAAGTCCCTAGTTCCAGGTCCCGACGGTTCACCAACAACCTAGAGATCGACGTTCGTCTCGATACAGTAGACGCAATATTACCCCAGCGTTCTTCCTCCAAAAAGATGCAGACGCGACACCAACAGTGGAGCCACGGTAAAGTCCCTAGTTCCAAGCTTCGACGGTTCACCAACAACCTAGAGACAACCGCGACATTCGTCTCGATACAGCAGAGGCAATGCCAGCAAACGAAGCAAAGACAATATTCCTAGATTCAGGGTCTTGACGACAACTCATATAAAACCTGAAAGACTATCGGAGATCATCCCACACCAGCGCGGAGTGGTCATGACTCATCGGGACTCCCCAAACTGAGCCTAACCTCAAGTAAAAAGCGGCATGGCAAAATTCCTAACGCTTGCTCTTCTGACGGCAAAATCGCCTAGGAAGATTGCTTGAAGACGTCTTGTCCAGCCTCCAAAGGGATTAGAGATACGACAGTTGCGAGGCTACTCGAACAGCAAGATTGCCTATCGAGGAATACATCAGCCGACGCGACAGTACGACTGACAAAAACCCTAGTACTACAGACCCTAACGGACCTTTGTCGTAAAGAGCAGAGGTTAACTGTGATGTTAGGACATTCTTGCGAGAACTTCTCTATTCGTCTCGATTTGTGAGGAAATTAGTGTCCTTGCGAGAACTTCTCGATTCGTCTCGACTCGTAGGGAAAAGCCTTAGGCAATTGGGATAAGGACCTGTTTCCTAAGCACTGGGGCCCTGCAAGTCAGTCTAAGATGGGCGCATGTATACTATTCACGGGCCACACTCTTCGAAGCCGAACATCGACAAGGAGGGAACAACCATTTACGAGTCCTCTCGACTTATAAGCGGGAAAATTCTCTTGCGAGATCCTTACGACTCTCAAGAGAAAATACACTTAGGAATTCTCACAATTCTTAAGGAGAAAATACACCTACGAGATTCTCTCGACTCGTAGGGAGAAAAACCTTTATGAGACCCTCATGGCTCATAAAGTTGGAAAGCCTTAGGCGGCAGATCTGAACCTGTTTTTTAAGCCATCGCTGCTCTACAAGGAGGTCGATATGGACTATCTGCGGGCTACATTTGCCAAAGCCACATTTGCCGCTGAAATAAAAAAGCTACTTACGGGTCCTCATGATTCGTAAGGAAAAATACCCGAGTAGGATCCTTACAACTTACGGAGGCGATGAACACTTAGAAATCCTCATGATTTCTACGGAAAATTTACACCTACGAGATCCTTTCAACTCGTAGGGAGAAAAAACTTCTTGAAAGCCTTTCAGTTCATGAAGATGGAAAAAGTCTTAGGCTACAAGGACCCTAAACTTGTCTCCTAAGCCCTCAAATCTATGGCCCTACATAACTCTGCACTACTTCACCCACGTACATACCCACGTGGGCAAAGTAGTGGGGGCATTTGTTCCCGCCAAAATTTTCGGCCAAAAGCTACTTGTTCCCTTACAAAAAAGGGGGAGAATTCTCAAAAAACATGTATCACGTGTAAAATACGTGGGCGCACATATACAAAGCATATGAGCGCCGAACATAAATAATCAAGGGCCAAACAGGCATCACATGTAAAACACGTGGGCGCTCATATGCAAAGCATATGAGCACTGAACATAAATAACCAAGGGCCAAACAGGCATCACGTGTAAAACACGTGGGCGCTCATATGCAAAGGGAATAAACCCTATTTTTGGAGCGCCTCACGTGACCTCACGTGACCCTCAAGTAGTGCTTAGCACTTATAAAGGAAAAAATGAATAAATCAAAGGCAGTTTCCACTTTTTGGGCGCCTCACGTGATCTCACGTAACCCAAATAGTGCTTGGCACTCATAAAAGAACAAAAGAATAAACCCAAAGAAGCAGCGCTAGCGCCTCACGTGCTTACACGTGACGACCACAGGGCTAAAGTGTTTAACACTTATATGCATCACGTGCGACACGTAAGCATTCTCAAATTCCAGTGTTTAACACTGTCTCAGAGTATCACGTGGGAGCACGTGAGCGCTGAATAAACATGTTAGTGTTGAACACTATGAAGGGCTAATATTAGCCAGAATCAGACCAAATGTTCCAAGGACCGTCAATCGAGCCCCCTCATGCTCACGGTCCCCCAAACCGATCTCAGTCCTAGAGATAGCTAATGAGCTCCTCACAAATGGCATCTAAAATGATGTTCATCCCACAATGATCTCTCCCCTCGATCTGGAATTTGGTTCAAGGGTACGCCTCTCCACAACTCCGATACATGTCGTTGTAATTCTTCAACGTCTTCATAGAGGTTGAGGGTCCCAATAACTAATAACTTTTAGTGCACCACCGAACAAGCTTTTCAAAAAGGGGAGTAAATCTAAAACACATCTCAATTTGGGGGCACCTCACGTGTTCCCACGTGACCCCCAAATAGTGGTGTATAAAAGAGGGAGAAAATTCCAAAGACAACGCTCGCATTTTGAAGGCACCTCACGTGTCTACACGTAACTGTTTGATGAACCAAGTGCTTAGCACTTATAAATGAAAGAGAAATAAAATCCAGAGAACAGTTCTCACCTCGGGCGCCTCACGTGCTCACACGTGAGCCAAGTGCTCAGCATTTTTATATATATGGGGGAATAAACTCAAGGAACAATGCCCACTTCGGAGCCCCTCACGTGTTCACATGTGAGCTCCTCCAAAGTCCAGTGTTTAATACTGATTCAGTGCTTAGCACTATGGGGTGACTAAGGGAAATCAACCTGAGCCCAAATTAGCTAAGTCTTCAGAAGACAAGACCCTTTTTGTCACCAATCAACTGAGCCCCCATGTTCGGGTCTCCCCAAACTAATCCTAGTCCCAAAGATGACTAGTGTTCTCCTAACAGATGACATCTAAACTGATGTTCATCCCACTTCCCAAAATCGGGACATTGGTTCAAAGGTACATCTCTTCATACCTTTGACACATGTCGTTGTAATCCTTCAACGTCTTCAGAGAGATGGGGGGTCCCAATAACCAATAACTATTCATGCATCTCCAAGCTGGTTAAACCAGAATTCCATGGACTATGATGTCCTTAAACTTTATGGACTGTGGGGTCCTTAAACTCATGGACTATGATGTCCTTTACCGATTCGAGCTTCCAGAGTGATAAGGACGACTTTAAGTCGGTCTCGGGATTTGTCTTCACCCTCAATGGAGGGGCGGTTTGTTGGAAGAGTTCCAAACAGGAAACCGTAGCAGACTCGACGATGGAGGCTGAATACATCGCTGCCAACGATGCTGCCAAAGAGGCTGTTTGGATGAAGAAGTTCATTAAAGAACTTGGTGTGGTTCCGTCCATCGAGCATCTAATACCTTTGTATTGTAATAACAATGGAGATGTGGTTTTGGCCAAGGAACCCAGGTCCCATCAGTGATCCAGGCATATTCTGAGGCGGTATCACCTGATCCGGGAGATAGTTGATCGCCGGTAGATCGAGGTCAGGAGAGTTGACACGAAGAACAACACAGCGGATCCACTCACAAAGACCGTACCCCAGATACAATTTGAGAGACTCTTTAGGACGTTGGGTATGAGATACTACAACAACTGGCCTTAGTGCAAGTGGGAGATTGTTAGTTATATGTATGCCCTAGAGGCCATTATTGTACATGTGATGTATATTATAGTGGATGCTTGGATATATATAGAGAGGACTTTCTTGCTCGACATGATAGTATGCTATCTGGTTGCTCTTTATCTTAACATGTAGACTCGTATTGTGATACTGTCTTTCTCTCACATGTTGATAAAGCCCTTAAGATGTGTACTTGACTACTAGGACTATGATGGAGATCATACTAGTGGGGCCAAGGTAGTCCACAAGTACATCTTATAATTGTTCCTAGTCGAGGGTGTATCGAGACAGGGCATCGATATTCCAGAGTAGACTAGCGTATACGCTTCTTGACCCATATGATGGGCGATGGATGATCCCACATCCATTGGTGTTTGACATCAAAGATGTTATACGGGTGCTCAGTGGAGACTGGGGACACTGAACGGACTCGCCGAGAACTCCTAGTTGGTATTATACCTATCGTCAGATAGCAGTTCTCTGGTGACACTGGTACAGGTTAGTCTGTAGACCCGAGATCGTCTTAGAGTCTTGTGTGATTCCCACTGTGCTTTGATTTCCACCTTACCACGTTCAAGAGAATGTGCAAAACGGTGGCTTTTGGGTACAGTCCCGAATCACATGGAGGCAATGAGCGATAGGAGGGGTTTCGTCTCTCCCGGTATTGGGGGTTGATGTTGCATTGTGCTCAATTGGCTATAACAGGAAGTCCCTGGCCAGGGCTGATACGGAGATCTACTGGTAAGTTTATCAATAGTTTCTTGACCCGTTATGAGCCTCACATCGGCATGACTTATCGGTTACTGGGGTCTGACGTTTACTACCCCTAGACTGGATATGCGACATATCAGACAAAGAGACCGGACTGTACGGTAATGTTACTAACAGGATTTACAGGAGTATGAGCAGGCTTGCTTGTTGATCTTCTGATCGCTCAATAACCGGGTAGCCGTTACGTCCAGCTAGTACCGCCGATGGCTTGTGGGTGCTTGATATGATCATCACCTATTGCCTACGTATTGACGAGTCTTTAGAGTCCTACACAGAGGTTTACTGGCTCAGGCAAAACGAAGTAGGAGCACATATGTGATATGTGCGGGACCGAGATTAATACGAGTATGTGATACCGTATTCTATTCTCGCGATATGTGATATCGGTCGGTTATATGTGTTATAGCCGGGTTATCGAAACAAGTGTTGATTCGATAAGATGATACATATAATATTAGTCGGTTATATGTGATATAGCCGGATTATTAAATCAAATGTTGATTTGATAATTTAATGTATAATTATATATTTGATATATTAAATTACATTAACTAATATTTGCTCACTTGTGCATTTCTTTTTTCTCACATGTGCACACTTAATATATATGTGATATATATTATTTGTGTTTTCTTTTTTGTGTCATGCTTGATGATACACACTACATGGGTGTATGAGACTCACACCATGCTCATGATAATGCAAGGTTTATTTATTTAAGGTAAATCCAAATTAGTTGAAAATTAGTGACATGGGCGAAGTTTGTGGAAGCTTGTAGACCCATTGACTTAGTCCACTAGTTTTGTCTTACCTTAGATATGTGTTAACCTAACCATTATCTAAACCCATGGTAAAGTCTCTACATGAGTTATATGAGATATTTTCTCACCCATGGTTGCCACAAAAATTATTGGCCTAATCTCTTCATCTTCTTCTTCATCAAGAGCTTAGCTCTCTAGCTTTTGAGGAAGAGGGGAAAAATAGTGAGAAAAAGAATTCTAAAGTGAGCAAAATTCCTACTTCATCATCGTCTACTAGATTAGCCATTTAGTTTAGGGTGTTAGCTTCACTAATCCCTAATTAGTGAAGAGATAGCTTGGGTTAGTGTCTCCTCGACGTAGATCATCTTCGGCCTCGAAGACTTCGTGCAAGCTTGTTCCTTTCTTCTTGTGAAGCCATTCTAGAGTCCGGAGGATCACTACTTGGAGCGAAGTGACCACTACACGGAGCTATTAATGTGAAGGACCGGTCTACAAAGGTTGTATTCCATATTCACTTAGATGTAAAGTAGTTTACATGGTGTATTGCCTAAATCTCTAGTTAAGATTCTAGGGTTAGGGCTGTTTAGCATAGCAATTTTTTGAAAATGGCATGGACTATGCCTCCCGAAACCTTACTGTCGTGCTAGGCGACCTTATAGTGGTATCAGAGCCAAGTTAGAGAATTAGACGATGTTTCTAGAATTATGAAACCGAAACACGCACGAAACACCCAAAACCAGAACCTAGTTTCTGTCAAATTTTTTAAGTCGTCGAAATTTTTTTTAAGCAACTGCAAAATTTTATATGAGATGTAACATGAACACTGGACAAAAACGAACACAATTGGTCGGATTTGACCTGGCAACATTCACCTTTTTTCCGAGCTGGCCAGCCCTGTTATGGCTTTTGGGGTTCGTTTTTGTTCTGTGCTCCGGTCTCTGGGTTTTGGTGTTTCAGGTGTTGCTTGTTTTTTATAAAATTGCATGAGATGTTAATTTTCTATAAAGGCAATTCAGAGTGTTTCGTAGTCGTAATTCTAATTTTATTTCGGGTAATTTAGACGGCGTTAAAAAGTTTGAACGAATATCAAATCCCCACTTTAACCTTCGCTGGAAATTTTCCAAGAGTTGGAATTTTCGAAGTTAAAGAACATTCAAAAATCATGCAAGTAATGCGATAGACCCTCTAGAAGAACGAAACCCTAACTCGATTCTATGACCGTAAGAACCGCCGCCAAACCCTAGGGTTTGCGGTAGTTCCTCGGCGCCATAGGTGAGTCAAGGTTTGGCCCTTCTACGGTTGGTCCATAGGTACTGTGGTATGTTCTGAGTATTTTTAAACTGTGCTCAAGTGTTGAGCATTTTGGGACATTTTGGATATTTGTTGATTCGATCGGAATATTTAACATCATCTAGATATTTGTGGAATGTGATACAATATTTGGAATTCATATTGTTAGGCATGAAATCCAAAGTATGTGATATTTCGAGTTTGTGATGTCTAAGGTGATTGTGGATTCCAAATGTTGTACTTTGACATTTTCTTTTCTGCGACCGTAAATGTAATATGTGGTATATCGCCGTTTTCGTTGCTATATGTCAATGACAATTGGGATACGTATATTTACTTACGTTGATGACATGTGATGTTATGTGTTGCTGTGATATATTATATTGGATCATCGTGTTTTGAATAGCCGGGGTTTTTTATGTGACATGAGAGTTTTTCATTTTCATTCATGTAAAAATTTTTGTATGTAATATTCCTTTATTGGGGCACTTCCGGGTTGAGGATGATGTCACCATCGATGTATATTATTTACTTTTCCGCATTAGGATAGACCCAAGGTAGGGAGCACAAGTAACCGGGTTCTAGAGTCCAGTGGGAGACCATCTCGAGGAGTCGAGTCCGGGTCTCTTATCTCTAGAATTGGTAGGGTTGCTTGCCGCTCTCGTAAGGGTCTAGGGATGTGGGTTTGGCTATTCATCGCGACCGTGGAATCCGTGTTTTATACTGGCTTAATTTAAAACACGGAATTCTTAGTATATCCAATATTTCATATGTTATTTTCTGCTGCTGATATTCTGTGATGAGATCCCTTTATATGCATGAGACGAATACTTTATTATTATATATATGATATATAATAAACGTTGCTTATGTTTTGCACCCACGCTATTCCCGCCCCGCTATGCTGTTAGTTAAGTAACCTAACGGTTCATAACGGGACACTGTGGCGAATGCGGATGACATAAGCGTACGTTGTATTTTCGTTTCTTCTGTGATGCTTAGGAAGCATAAATGATGGGACTTCATTAATGAGATTAATGAAAAAGAAAGAAACCTAAAAAGATGTCGTGGAACCAAATTTTCAAAAAAGGTAGCTCTAGTTTTTGCTTTGCATAGCGGTATTCCTTGTAGAATATCCAGCACCCCATTCGGTGAGGAAAGAGTCGAGATCCCTTCACAGGAAGTGACCTCTTTAGCGAAACTAGCAGATGCTACAACTCACTCAGTTTTGTCTTTTGATTGCTTCTCTAGTTCTTGCTTTGCATAGTGGTATTTGTGAAATATTCTGCACCTTATTCGATAAGGAAAGAGCCGAGATTCTTTCACCAGGAGTGACCACTTTAGCAAAACTAGCAAAAGCCTAAAAAATACTCCTTTTCTAAGTCACTAGATTCTACAACGATATCAAGTTCATTACGCAAAAGGTTTTTCTAAAAACCTGACGTAACCCTCCGTCATTTTAGGAAGTAGAGTACTTAGTATTCGTGCTGCGTTTGTTGACCATAGTTAAGGCGCAGTGTACGGTAGCTGAGTGATGTCTTCCTACATAGCATATGATGCGATTAATTAGGACAGTCATATGACTTTGTTGGCCATAGTTAAGGGTCATATGGGTGGGTCAAATTAATCAAGAAATGACGGGTAAAACTTGACTAGTGCTTATGATTTGTTGACTATAGTTAAGGTCATAAGTCACCGGGGGTAAAAATATTATTGGGAATTTCAAATGTTGAAATTTGCAATGAGATTGCATACCTTCTATAAGATAGTTGGATCCTGATTTCTACTGCGAATAAGAGTTACTCCCGGGAGAGTTTTACACATCACAATTAGCCAATCAAGTAGGTGTCTAGAAAGGTGTTAATGAGGTTACGCCCCTGGGAAAACAAGGTTTATTTTAATTAGGTCCGTGCGAAAGCACGGGGAACCTCCCTCAGAGTACCGACACTGGTCTGGCCGAAAGATTGACGAACTTGTAAGGGTGTAATTAATCCCGACTAGTCTTACCTTTTAGGGTTTGAAGGAAGATTTGATAAAAACAGTGGGAGCCATCCTGATTAGATAAGATAATAACCAATCTAATATTGCAAGAGCATACGCTAAAATGTTTTCTTCTCTCTCTCTCTCTCCAGGTGATGACCATGTCAGGTCTTAATCAAGATAATAATATGGATGTATTGACCGAACCCGCTTGTTATACGGGACAGGGGAACGTTGGTTCCGTTCTCTCTTATAATTATTATAAGACTGAGCAGGAAATAGGGGAATATCCGGATTTTCACGCCACCCAAACCAAGAATAAGCATGTTGATGTATTTTCTTCGGGTGTGTTAGTTACCGAGAATTGTTTCTCAGTACACTCTATATCCTGGGTATTAGATACCGGATCAGGATCCCACATATGTAATATGTTGCATGGGCTAAGAAAAGGTAGAGAACTGGGAATGGGTGATCATTCCGTATGAGTAGGGAATGGTGCAAATGTTGCAGCTAAAGCAGTTGGTGAATATCACCTTATATTACCAAATGGTAATACATTGATTCTGAACGAATACTATTACATCCCGAACCTGATATGCAATCTTATATCAGTTTCTTTATTAAGTAAAGAAGGATATAATTTTGTAGTACAGGATAATGTTATGAACATTTTTATGAATCAAAAGTTGATTGGATCAGGCTCGTTAAATAATGGCATATACGTTCTAAATCAAACCACAGTTCTTAACGTACAAAACATACACAAGAGGAAGACTTCAGAAATGAACGAATTCTTCTTGTGGCATTGTAGACTAGGTCATATCAATGCGACACGACTAGCTAAGTTGCATAAGGATGGATATTTGAATCCGTTCGAATTATCATCTTATGAAACTTGTCAGTCATGTCTCAAAGGAAAGATGATCAAAACTCCGTTTACTGGACACGGAGAAAGAGTTACAGAACTCTTGGGGCTAATACATAGTGATGTATGCGGTCCCATGTCTACACATGCCAGGAATGGTTTCTCTTACTTCATTACATTCACTGACGATCTCTCAAGATACGGACATGTGTTCCTGATGAAACACAAGTCTGAAGATTTTGAGAAATTCAAAGAATATAAGCATAAAGTCGAGAACTAGACGGGTAAAAGTATTAAAATCCTACGATCCGATCGGGGAGGAGAATACTTGAGCATGGAATTCCGTGACTATCTAAAAGAGAATAAGATTCTCTCTCAGCTTACTCCTCCGTATACACCACAGCACAACGGTGTATCGGAGCGGAGGAATCTCACCCTATTGAATATGGTGCGCTCTATGATGAGCACTGCTGAGTTACCTATTTCCTTTTGGGGTTATGCTCTGGAGACGGCCGCATACCTATTGAATAGAGTTCCAACCAAATCGGTGACTACCACTCTATATGAGATATGGAATGGGAAGAGACCATTTCTTAAACGAGTTAAGATATGTGGTTGTCCGGCCTATGTTAAAAAGCAAAATCCGGACAAGCTCGAGGCAAGATCAGCTCTGTGTAAGTTTGTGGGATATCCAAAGGATTCCTATGGATATATCTTCTACCACGGTGAGTAACAAAAGGTGTTTGTTTCTCAATATGCCACCTTTTTAGAAAAGGAATTTCTTCTAAAAGAAATTAGTGGCGAAGAGGCAGAGCTGGAAGAAGTTCCAGCGGCACAAACTACAACTGATGATTTATTAGAACCAGAAGATTCAATAGTTCCCAACGAACCTCAGCTTCTCCGCCGATCTAGTAGGGCTCCTCATCCACCTGAGAGATACTACAATTTTCTCATTGATGGTGGGAGCGAGGATTGCATCATGGAAGATGATGACCCAACTAGCTTCGAGCAGGCCATCACGAGTGGGAACTCTATGAAATGGCTGGATGCAATGCGATCTGAGATGGAATCCATGTACACCAACAAAGTATGGACTTTGGAAGTTGCTCCTGAAGGGGTAAAACCCATTGGGAGCAAATGGATCTTTAAGAAGAAACTTGGTACAGATGGAAAAGTTGAGACTTTCAAAACTAGACTTGTTGCAAAAGGTTTTCGTCAACGACCAGGTGTGGATTATGATGAAACCTTTTCTCCAGTGGCTATTCATAAGTCCATCCAGATCCTACTTGCCATCACTGCATACCATGACTACGAAATCTGGCAAATGGATGTTAAGACCGCCTTTCTAAATGGTGATTTAGAAGAGAGCGTATACATGACCCAGCCAGAGGGCATCGTGGACAGTGGAAGCAACGGAAAGGTGTGCAAGTTGCTTAAATCCATCTACGGGTTAAAGTAAGCATCGCGGAGTTGGAACATCTGTTTTGATGTGGTAGTCAAAGAGTACGACTTCATCAAAAACGTAGATGAACCTTGTATATATAAGAAGGTGGCAGAGAGTAAGGTTATCTTCCTCGTATTGTACGTGGATGACATACTCTTGATAGGAAATGATGTTTCTATACTGCACTCGGTCAAGCTCTTCTTATCAGAAAGATTCTCAATGAAAAATCTAGGTGATGCATCATACATCTTGGGGATTAAGATCTATAGAGATAGATCTAAACGGATACTGGGATTGTCCTAATTCAGGTACATAGACACCATACTAAAGAGGTTTAGTATGGAAGATTCCAAGCGTGGGAATTTACCCACGATCACATGACTCACTCTTTCCAAAGAGATGACTCCCAAGACTGATTTGGAGAGAGCTCGCATGCAAGGGATACCCTATGCTTTGGCAGTAGGCTCTATAATGTACGCGATGATATGTACCAAACCCAATGTAGCATACTCACTAAGTGTAGTGAGTAGGTATCAAGCAGATCCTGGAGAGAATCACTGGACAGCTGTGAAAAACATTCTCAAGTACTTGAGATGGACTAAAGAGATGTTCTTAGTGTATGATAACGGTGAACTCCAAGTGGAGTCCTTTACCGATTCGAGCTTTCAGAGCAATAAGGACGACTCTAAGTCGGTCTCGGGATTTGTCTTCACCCTCAATGGAGGGGCGGTTTGTTGGAAGAGTTCCAAACAGGAAACCGTGGCAGACTCGACGATGGAGGCTGAATACATCGCTGCCAACGATGCTGCCAAAGAGGCTGTTTGGATGAAGAAGTTCATTAAAGAACTTGGTGTGGTTCCGTCCATCGAGCATCTAATACCTTTGTATTGTAATAACAATAGAGATGTGGTTTTGGCCAAGGAACCCAGGTCCCATCAGTGATCCAGGCATATTCTGAGGCGGTATCACCTGATTCGGGAGATAGTTGATCGCCGGTAGATCGAGGTCAGGAGAGTTGACACGAAGAACAACACAGCGAATCCACTCACAAAGACCGTACCCCAGATACAATTTGAGAGACTCTTTAGGACGTTGGGTATGAGATACTACAACAACTGGCCTTAGTGCAAGTGGGAGATTGTTAGTTATATGTATGCCCTAGAGGCCATTATTGTACATGTGATGTATATTATAGTGGATGCTTGGATATATATAGAGAGGACTTTCTTGCTCGACATGATAGTATGCTATCTGGTTGCTCTTTGTCTTAATATGTAGACTCGTATTGTGATACTGTCTTCCTCTCACATGTTGATAAAGCTCTTAGGATGTGCACTTGACTACTAGGACTATGATGAAGTTCATACTAGTAGGGTCAGGGTAGTCCACAAGTACATCCTATAATTGTTCCTAGTCGAGAGTGTATCGAGACAGGGCATCAATATTCCAGAGTAGACTAGCGTATACGCTTCTTGATCCATATGATGGGCGATGGATGATCCCACATCCATTGGTGTTTGACATCAAAGATGGTATACGGGTGCTCAGTAGAGACTGGGTACACTGAAAGGATTCGCCAAGAACTTCTAGTTGGTATTATACCTATCGTCAGATAGCAGTTCTCTGGTGACACTGGTATAGGTTAGTCTGTAGACCCGAGATCGTCATAGTGTCTTGTGTGATTCCCACTATGCTTTGATTTCCACCTTACCACGTTCAAGAGAACATGCAAAATGGTGGCTTTTGGGTACAGTCCCGAATCACATGGAGGTAATGAGCGATAGGAGGGGTTTCGTCTCTCCCGGTATTGGGGTTTGGTGTTGCGCTGTTCTCGATTGGCTATAACAGGAAGTCCCTAGCCAGGGCTGATACGGAGATCTAATAGTAAGTTTATCAGTAGTTTATCGACCCGTTATGAGCCTCACATCGGCATGACTTGTCGATTACTGGGGTCTGACGTTTACCACCCCTAGACTGGATATGCGACATATCAGACGAAGAGGCCGGACTGTATGGTAATGTTACTGACAGGATTTACAGGAGTATGAGCAGGCTTGCTTGTTGATCTTATGATCGCTCAATACCCTGGTAGCCGTTACATCCAGCTAGTACTACCGACGGCTTGTGGATACTTGATATGATCATCACCTATTGCCAGCGTATTGACGAGTCTTTAGAGTCCTACACAGAGATTTACTGGCTCAGGCAAAACGAAGTAGGAGCACATATGTGATATGTGCGGGAACGAGATTAATACGATTGTAAGATACCGTATTCTATTCCTGCGATATGTGATATCGGTCGGTTATATGTGATATAGCCGGGTTATCGAATCAAGTGTTGATTCGATATGATGATACATATAATATTAGTCGGTTATATGTGATATAGCCAGATTATTAAATCAAATGTTGATTTGATAATTTAATGTATAATTATATATTTGATATATTAAATTACATTAACTAATATTTGCTCACTTGTGCATTTCTTTTTTCTCACATGTGCACACTTAATATATATGTGATATATATTATTTGTGTTTTCTTTTTTGTGTCATGCTTGATGATACACACTACATGGGTGTATGAGACTCACACCATGCTCATGATAATGCAAGGTTTATTTATTTAAGGTAAATCCAAATTCGTTGGAAATTAGTCACATGGGTGAAACTTGTGGAAGCATGTAGACCCATTGACTTAGTCCACTAGTTTGTCTTAACTTAGATATTTGTTAACCTAACCATTATCTAAACCCATGATAAAGTCTCTACATGAGTTATATGAGATATTTTCTCACCAATGGTTGCCACAAAAATTATTGGCCTAATCTCTTCATCTTCTTCTTCATCAAGAGCTTAGCTCTCTAGCTTTTGAGGAAGTGAGGAAAAATAGTGAGAAAAAGAATTCTAAAGTGAGCAAAATTCCTACTTCATCATCCTCTACTAGATTAGTCATTTAGTTTACGTTGTTAGCTTCACTAATTCTTAATTAGTGAAGAGGTAGCTTGGGTTAGTGTCTTCTCGACGTAGATCATCTTCGGCCTTGAAGAATTCGTGTAAGCTTGTTCCTTTCTTCTTGTGAAGCCATTCTAGAGTCCGGAGGATCACTATTTGGAGCGAAGGGACCACTACACGGAGCTATTGATGTGAAGGACCGGTCTACAAAGGTTTTATTCCATATTCACTTAGATGTAAAGTAGTTTACATGGTGTATTGCCTAAATCTCTAGTTAAGATTCTATGGTTAGTGTTGTTTAGCATGGAAATTTTTTGAAAATGATATGGACGATACCTCCCGAAACCTTGCTGTCGTGCTAGGCGACCTTACAGTCCCACTGGCAATATAGCTACTCCAGCGATGAAGCCATCCCCAAGTCCCACCGGGCGTGACAGAATCTGTTCACCACCGAAAGACCGAATCGAGCGTTGGGACGTCTGGCCTGAATTTGGGGGCAAATGCTATTTGGATTTATCCGTCCACCTCTCCGAAAATACCAAGTTGATTTATGGCACCGTATATCGGAGGTTTGGACGAATGCGGCCGTTGTAGCAGATTTTATTAGATTTCCCCTCGTTTGTGAGGGTTTTTTTTATTGTGGGGACGCTCTTCCCTGCAGGCGCAAGCCCCTACAGTTAATTACGTTACCGCATTGCGATAACCACTTTCTTCTGCTCCGAAAGTTCACTTCATGTCGTATGTGTTTTTGTTTGTTTAGATTGCCCGTGGATTATATATGGAGACTAGTTTATGTCGTCGTCCGTAGGGCGCGGATTAGTCCAAATCCGTATATTTTTAGATTTGGGCTTGGTTTTATTTAAGAACCGTTAATCTAGTTTGAAATTAAGATCAGCTTAAATATATATCAGTATTTGGGGCTCGATTTGTTTTTTGCTAAGGATACATTATTCAAATTTGAAACTAAGATCCACTTAACAATATTTTAGGGTCTTTTTTATTTAAGACCCAGCAAAAGAGCGTTTGGGCTCTGCTGTAGGAAGACTTCAGAGACCTGGCCAATTTGGGGTTTGGTCTGCTTAGTCTTTTCTTTTATTCAAAAGTGCTAGGCACTTATTTGGGCTCTGTTTGTTTAGCCCTTTCCTTTTTTGATGGTGCCCGTGTGAGGAACACGTAAGGCGCTGGACTCTACCTAATCAGTGCTAAGCACTTAGCCGTTTTGGCTATATCTGGAGTGCTATGCACTTTTATTCAGTGCCCACGTGATGAGCACGTGCGGCGCCGGCCTTCTGTTTTGGGCGTCCGCGTGTCTTTCACGTAAGGCGCTAGTCGCTGTTGAAAGGGGGGCCCATGTGGGAAGCATGTGAGGCGCTAGTCTTTTCCTATTTTAGAGATTAAATCTATGTTAATGGTATTTTGGCCATTAATGATCACCAGTATCTTCGTTTGTTGAATATCTGGGATCGGGTTTTTTCCTTTAAGAACTAAGTTCTTTTATAGGTTCTTTTTCCTTTTTCCTTTTCTTTTGGACCTAGTTCTTTTCTAAATCTTTGTGTTACGCCCTGCTTCTTGGTGTACGGACAAGGGGACGTAGCGGACCTGCTACGTATTTACTCAGAAGTAAACACGATAAGCGTAAACAAGCAATATAGTAAAGTACACAAGTAAGACATGAGATGTAAATGAACAGCAATTTTTATTTATTAAACATTTTTTACAATACAACTGGAAATGTAAATACAAGACTGAAAAGCAATGCCTAAACAATGGCATGAACTGAAAGTAAAGTATATACAAGAGTCTAGAGCTCTGGATCTTCTACAAACTACTCTAAGTCGTCTGAACTTGGGTCTATCTCCCAAGAATCGGATCCACCTGACAACATTCCAAAGAAAGAAGAGAAAGGAATGTCGTCAGCGAACAATCGCTCAGTAAGTCCCAAAGAAAAGTAGAAATAGAATAGACAGATAAGAAAGAATATAACTGTATAATATTTGATTGTTATGTTAACGCAGTTGTTTGTAGCTTGGTATAGAATATGCCAGTGTATACGAGAGAAGTTCAACTCACCTCGTGGACTATGGTATACGGAGCACAAGGAACCGTTAAGCCACAGAACAATAGCAACAGATATTCAGGTTAGGTGTATTTTTGGGGTCAAAAATTACACCCTGGTTGACCAAGTCAAAGTCAACCCCAAGCCAAGTGGGCCCAAGCCCAGATCAAGTGAGCCAATGCCTAAGTCGATCCCCACGGCCGGCCTTCCCCATGCCAAAATGAAATCATGTAATAAATAATTTTGATGTAATTTTTTATGCATGAATGTAAGAAAAATGGGCATAACGCCAAATTTTTGTAAAGCCCATGGCTCATATGCAAAAGAAATGAGCACAAGAGGTATGGGATGGGCAAAATGCCATTTTGTAAAGCCCAAGGGGCTATATGTAAATTGTTAAGCTGATATAAGACAACATGATAATGAAATAAAAAAGAACAATTCATTCTCTCTAATTCTAGGGTTTGTGCCTCCTTCCCCTTTCTCAAGGTTCTAAAAATTTCTTCTCCTTTTTTGAATTAAATCAAGAGTTTAACTCTTTCTTTTCCAAAAATAAATAGTTTTTCACCATAAAACCCTTGAAGGGGAGCTCGGTGTTCCCCTCCGAAAGACGGCGCGACGCAGAGAACGTCTTGCCTGAGATTCGAGGTAGATGCTATTTGGTGCTATCCGTCCACCTCTCCGAAGATACCAAGTTGATTTACGGCACCGTGTATTGGAGGTTTAGACGGATGTGGCCGATGTAGCAGACTTCGTCAGTTCCCCCTCGCTTGAGGGGTTTTTGATTGTGGGGACGCTCTTCCCTGCAGGCGCAAGCCCCTGCAGTTAATTACGCTACCGCATCGCGATAACAACTTTCTCCTTCTCCAGAATTTCACTTCGTGTCATGGGTGTTTGTTTTATTTGTGGTTGCTCGTGGATTGTATACGGAGACTAATTTATATCGTTGCCCGTAGGACGTGGATTAGTCCAAATCCGTATTTTCTTAGATTTGGGTTTGGGGTTTTGGTTTAAGGATACGCTAGCCATATTTGAGGCTAAGATCAACTTAAACGTTTGTTAAGGATACGTTAGTTCAATTTGAGACTAAGATCAACTTAACGGGATCGTTTAGGTCCGACAAAAGAGCATTTGGGGGCTCTATTGTTCCAGTTTAGGGACATGGTGGTCCATTGCCAGTTTAGGGACATGGTGGTCCATCATTCCATTTTGGGGACGAGTATTGGTTTAAGGACGCATTAGTCCATGAGTTCAAGGACCCCACAGTCCGTATTGTTGGTTTAAGGATGCATTAGTCCATGAGTTTAAGGACCCCACAATCCGTATTGTTGGTTTAAGGACGCATTAGTCCATGAGTTTAAGGACCCCACAGTCCGTATTGTTGGTTTAAGGACGCATTAGTCCATGAGTTTAAGGACCCCACAGTCCGTATTACCAGTTTAGGGAAATAGTGGTCCATCATTCCATTTTAGGGACGAGTATTGGTTTAAGGACGCATTAGTCCATGAGTTCAAGGACCCCACAGTCCGTATTGTTGGTTTAAGGACGCATTAGTCCATGAGTTTAAGGACCCCACAGTCCGTATTGTTGGTTTAAGGACGCATTAGTTCATGAGTTTAAGGACCCCACAGTCCGTATTGTTGGTTTAAGGACGCATTAGTCCATGAGTTTAAGGACCCCACAGTCCGTATTGTTGGTTTAAGGACGCATTAGTCCATGAGTTTAAGGACCCCACAGTCCGTATTACCAGTTTAGGGACATAGTGGTCCATCATTCCCATTTTGGGAAGGGATATTAGTTTAAGGACGCATTAGTCCATGAGTTTAAGGACCCCACAGTCCGTATCGATGTGTGGTTGTCGGGACCCATCACCCCTCTGACGACGTTGAAGGATTACAACGACAAATATCAGAGGAGTTTGGAGATGTATCCTTGAACCGGATGTAAATTGATTTGAGAGAGCATTTGTGCTCAGTTCAATTTAATTTGAGGACTTACGGCCAGAATTGAGCTAAGTCTAGTTGAAAATGTTCAACATTTTATTTGCATTTGGCCTGTTAGGCTTTTACTAGGACTCTGCCCCTGTTTAATAATGCATGACATTTTTGTTTGGTCTATTAGACCTTTATTTGGGCTCTGCCCTTTTTTAAATGATGCACAACATCTGTTTTGGTCTGACAGACCTTTGTTTGGGCTCTGCCCCTTTTTTAACAATGCATTGCATTTTATTAGGCATGTTAGGCCCTTTTAATTGGGCTCTGCCCTTCTTTTTAATAATGCACTGCATTAATTAGTCTGACAGAGAGCTACGTGGCTTGTCAGACGCTTTGCGCCAATTAAAGAGTGCAAGACGCAAGTGCGTGTGGAGGTGACACGTGTCACGCTCTGGTGAGCGCAAGCGCAGTGCGCTGCGCTAGTGCGCTGCCGACACGTGGAGCGCTCTGGTGACTTGCGCCAAACCAAGAGAGCAATGCTCTGTTTTTAGAAGCGCAAGGCGCAGCTGTTCTGTGATTGACACGTGGCGCTCCCTGGTGGCTTGCGCCAATCCAAGGAGCGCAACAGTGCAAACTTCAAAAGTGCAAGGCACCGCTTAATATTTGGATCAAAGAAAACAAGTTTTTTTCTTTTTCCAAAGAGATTCTACCTCAAATTTCAAGAACCAGTGGTTCATCAAAAGACAATGCCTTTATATAGATCAAAAGATCTAATGAAGAAGTAAATTACTTCTTTTTTATTATTATCATTTTTTTATTGAAGATTTTTTATCTTGTTCTTAGATCATTGATCTTTTTTAGAAGAAATTCTTCTTTTATTCAAAAGGTTTACCTTTTCTTTCTCTGAGCTCTTCTCAAAATTTTTTTAGAGGAGTTCTGTGTGTTTTAAACTTGGAGTTTAGGGGCCTTTATATAGGGCCAATTGATTTGTTAAATAAGTTAAAGAGATCTTTCTCTGAGTGATTTAGGGATTTTTCCCCACCGTTGGATCTTTGATCCAAGGGCTCCTGTTTTACAGAAGATAATCTTCTTGTTTTAATAAGATCAGAAAGATCTTTCTGGAATTTTAATTCTGTTTTAGTGCTGGCACAATTAGCGCAAGCGCACCTGCGCTTGACACGTGTCGCGCAGCGTAGAGCGCAGCGCAGAGCGCTAGGGCAACTGCTCTTGACACGTGTCGCGCAGCGCAACTGCGCTGACACGTGTCGCGTTGCGCAGAGCGCAAATCATCTGAAACGTTGTTTCCTTTATTTTTATTTTAAATAGAGCCTTGGTTTGATTGGGTGCGCTGCCTTGGGCGCTGCGCTCCTTGCGCTGGCGTGTCTGCTTTTGATACGTGGCGCGTTGCGCGCAGTGCAAGGAATCTGAAGCGTTGCTTCAATTTTTGAATTTTTGAAATTCAAACAGAGTTTTGCTCTGATTGGGGGAAACAAATGCCTCCCCACCGTTGCGCTCACGTGGCGCACACGTGAGTCCAGCGGTGGCAAGATCCTAACCGTTAGATCAACTCAGGAGTTGAAGGGCGCACAAGCGCCTATAAATAGGACCCTTGGTCCTCAACAGATGTTCATCATTTTCAAGAATTTGATTTTCAGAGCCTTGCTCTTGTTTTCAAAGTCAGAACTTTTTTAGAAAAACTTTTTGGTAAAAATTAATCTTAAATTAAATTAATTTTAATTAATAGAGCCTTGGTCTCATAGATCTTTTGATTTAAAGAAAACCCCTTTGGGGTTTCACCAACAGAGCCTTGCTCTTAAGAATCTATTTCAGGGTTTCTTAACCCATGAACAGAGCATCGCTCTTTGGCAAAACATAGATCTTTTGATCTAAAAATGAAGAACTCTTAAGAGTTTTCATGGATCTTTAAGATCCCAAATTTTTTTAATTTTTAATTTTTAAGAATTAATTTTCCTTTGATGGATATTTCCATCATTATCACAGAGCTAGGCTCTTTTAATCTTTTGAGGAATTTTATTCCCTTGAGACCAGAGTTTGACAAGTGTCACTCTGTGACAGAGCTTTGCTCTGAAAGAGGAGATTTTCTCCTTGTCTCTAGGGATTTCTCATTAATGAGAATATTCTTTTGGGGATCTCCTCATTAATTGACAGTCTCATCCAATGATGGGGCTGTCTTATTAACTGATGTATTGTCATCTAGATTTTGTGGGTCCCCCTTTGGTCCCCTATCTACTGCATTGCAGTGTGGTACAAATCTTGAAGTTTCAAGTGTCAGGATTTTTAAAAAAAAATTAAATTAAGATACTGACAGCTGAGTCTCATTTTTCTTTGTAGGCAATCATGTCTGCTGATCTGTCTTTCCCATTCGTTCGCTCAGAGGGAGGATTTCCTGAGGCTCCAGTGGATCGGGAGGTTTTCGCTCTGATTAAGGATCACGACCCGGAGTATAAGAATCTTCATCTGTGGGGCAGATGGTATAATGAAATCATTAAGGGTCGCCGAAGCTTCTCCTGTGCGACGCCTTCAGAGCCAATCTCGTCGATCCCGTATGCGGATGCACCCCCGGTGAACTATGCCGTGGAGGTTGTGAATTGGAACTCGGAGGATCTTCTCCAGCCTTCGATTGGTGCTATTCCCGTGCAGCCGCCGCCGGCCGTGGATATTCTGGGGCGACGCATATGCCAGGGTGAGGTGCGCCATTGGGGACATGCTTATAACCTCAGATTGACCCCGCGACAATTGGCCGGATATTTGCAGTGGGCGAGGTAAATCTTGTCGGCGAAGAAGACGCATATGATGAAGATCGGTTTGTACCCTACCATTTACGCCTCGCTTTTTGAGTATCCTGCTCCTCCAACGTGGTGGGTTAAGGAGTTCGTGGACCAATGAAACATCCCCACTCTTACTTTTCTCTTGACGGACAGGGAAGTCTCCATCCCCCTGGAAGAATTTGCTGAGATATCCGGTCTGCCGGTGAGGGGGGAGCATTATGAGGAGTTACTTCCTCCAGATGAGTACGTCTTCGCCACCAAGCCGCTGGTATTTGATTTGACGCCGGAGAATGCTATTTAGCACCAGTTTCCAAGTCTGGTGATGGTGCTGAATATATATGAGGGCCTCTACTTGGAATCAGGAATCCGGGGAGTCAGTATTGCAGATTGTATTGCCCGCTTTCTTCGACCGGAGATTCTTTCGCAGCGGAATGAAAAGTTCGCCAAGCTCGATGACCCCTTCGGCTTTTGCTTAGATCGCCTACCGACATTGGAGAATGATCAACAGGGTTTTTACTTTCCGGACGCTGCCATCATGCCCTTATCGGAAATCGCCGCCCCGGGCATTGACGAAGAGACCTTCTTCCTCGGCTTTCTAGGATTATGGCTGTCCTGTTTCGCGCTTCCCATGCACCCACCCTACATTAGGCCGTTCGTCTTCTACCCAGCGCACCGGATGGTGGCTGGTATATAATTGTCGATCAGAATCGCCGGGCTGGCTCACCTGTATCATGGATTAAGCGTGGCGGCGGACGCGAATGAACCCGGGGTGCAACCCGCCAATTTCCCGATGCACTATATTACTTCATGGATGGAACTGCATGTGATTGGAGTATTCGGGATTCATAAAAGCCCCTCCTTTTACGAGAAGTGCAGACTCCCGAGAGTCATGCGGTTAGTCGGCGCTTCTATTGTGAATCCATCTCCACGGGAGGCCAGGGGGTTGCTTCTCCGTCCGCATATGGTCGGAGCGAGAATGTCTTTCCAAGACAAGGTGATAACCGTTGGCCCGGACACCTCCAAGACAGTGTTGGCGCTGCACGATATTTTCAAAGACGGGGTCTCCATATTGAAAACCCAGGAGATCCTGCACTTATACTCCATCCGGCGGGGTTTTTGGTGTTCAGGCAGGATGATAAGGCGCTCTTCATGAGGTACTGCCCCAATCGGTTCTCCCAGCAACTAGGATATAACCAGGGGGTCCCGCTGGAGGCGTTTTTGGAAGAGCCCGCGGCCACCAGGGAGGGGATACGGAGCGCGTTACACCACTTTATGCGGCTGAACACGGGCTCCTACTTCTTTATCAGTGAGTCGAGCTGCGTCCCACGGATACTCAACGTATACGTGGCTTGGTATAGGCATGCCATGGATGCAGTCATCCATGAAGAGAAGCGCATGTTGGTTGACCGCAAGGGTGCGCCTCCCGGCCGCAACCGCAAGGCTCCCCTGAAGCCAAGGACCCCGGTCGTTCCTCTGCTGAAAGATGCTGGAGCTGGACCACCGTGCGTGCTGAGCCCTCCGCGCGGATTGCTGCCTCGTGATACCGTTGACGCGCCCCCATCGCCCCGTGCTCCAGTGGAGACGGTGAACGTCGTTTCTCCCGAGTCTGGAGTGGGCTCGGACGTTGGGACCCGCCGCCCTAAGGTGCCCGCGAAGCGTAAGATGATTTTGGCGGCGATCGGGGCCCGCGCGCAAAAGAGGAAGAAGAAGTCCATTCTTTCTCTGGATGCCATCCTCGGCTTAGAGCCTCAGGCCCCTCTCACCGAAGGCTTAATCGAATATGGGAGCAACGAGGGTTTCTTGGTAAAGCCAGAAGACACCGACCTGGCGGCCGCCATTGAGGCTTCTAAGCGATCGGCAAGGCTCGAAGCGTGGTTGGCTAAACTTGCTCAATCATGTAATCATTAGTTGCATTCTTTGTTATTTCCTCGTACTTTTATCATTATCTTTGACTAATGCTTCTTCCCTTTTTTAACAGGCGTCACCACTGAAGAGGCTATCGCTGCTTCCCTCAAAACTTTCCAGGAGGAGGAAAGGAAACGTGCTCTGTCGGGCGCTGGTATGTATCGGCTCGCTGAGTCTTTATTCTCTTTTTTTTATAGCCAATCTAATCTTCTCTCTGTCTTTTTGCAGGGGCCGTGGGATCTTCTGCGCAAGCCGATGCGGGGACTCTTCCTGGGCCAGCTACTGAAGTCCCGGCCTCTTCGGGGCAGCCGCGAGAGACCCAACTTGAAAAGCCGATGAGGGATGCCTTGAAGGCTCTGGAGGCAACTCTAAACGCAGACGATGATGCCTTGTTGGAAGCTTCCAAGAGGTCCGTCGTGACGGCCCGGGAAAAGAGAAAGCACTTGAGGCGCGAGGCGAAGGAGCGCAGAGCTGCTTTAACTGTAGGAGCGGGCCCAAGCACCATTATTCCCGCCGCTTCTCCTTCCGAGGAGCCCCCGGTCGCCTTGTCTAGTGCCCATAGACAGGCGGCGCGTGCAATTCGGGAGGCCAACGATCGATCCACCTCAGGTAATGTGTCTTTCGAGACTTTGTTACAAAAGTTGTACAACTATCGGTTCTCATACATCTTTTCTTGCAGGGCTAAGTCCAACTGAAGAAGGGGCGGAAACCGTCGAACCTAAGGGGACAGTGGAGGAGGTACTGGCTGAACCCGAGCCGACGGTGGGCGACGTCGCCGGGGTTGCTGGACCCGAGGTAGTAGCTGATGAAACAGTCATGCCTATTGAGCCCGAGACGGCCACCACTGCCGAGCGCGAGGGAGCGGCAAATGAGACGGCTACTATAACCAAGCCTGGGGCAGCAGCGGATGGAGCACCTGAGACCGATGACCCCATGGCAACGGTAGACTGAGCCCAAGGGAGTAGCGGGTGAGACGGGCATGATTCCTGAGGACAAGCCGGTCGCTCTTTCTCAAGAGTCTGGCAATGCTCCGATCATTGCTCTCCCCACCTACGGTCCTCCGTCGTCTCCTGGCCTCGCGAGCACGACAACGGCTCTCGTAGAGTCTGGCGATGAAGCGTCAGGAGTTGGTCTCATGTCAATGGAGGGAGACGCCGCCGTTTCGGCTGGATCATCATCAGGTAAATTTCGAGTTACCGTCCTTCTTTTATTCTGCAACCTTTCCTGACAGGTTTACCCTCCAGTTGTCAGATAGAGTGAATTTGCCAAGCTGATACTGATCTTCAACCCAATTCTTAAAGGTGAAACAGTCCTCGAGAGGGTGCCCCATCACTCGGTGATAAGGGCAATAGTCCGGGTGAGAGACTTCGCCTGCTTGTTCAGGGTATTTAGACTCCGGCAGTGTAAGCATTTGATGTTTTAGAGAAAGGTCAAGTATCCTC
The DNA here is from genome assembly GCA_030015575.1 of Agapanthus africanus. Lineage (NCBI taxonomy): Eukaryota > Viridiplantae > Streptophyta > Magnoliopsida > Asparagales > Amaryllidaceae > Agapanthus > Agapanthus africanus. The sequence goes on from CM057340.1 coordinate 8,233,151, forward strand.
TTCGTCTTATCCCGAGGAAAAGAGTATGCTCGACTCATTTTCTTCATTAGGGATAAATCAATAACGCTCGACTCCCGTTTGCGTGGCTTCTTTGCCCTGCTTTGTTGCTGTTGAGCGCCTTTTTGGCCTTTCGACTTATTTCTTCTTTTGCGCCGAGCCTTCTTTATAACGGGTTGACAAGGAGCGGCATTTTCATCTTTCACGGCCTGTTGAAGGAGGCGTTGCGTTCTGGCTTTCTCGTAGATGGCCATTTTACGGTTATGGTCGTCTCGGACTTTTTGACCTTCTTCCCTTATGAGCTTGTCCATTTGTTCTTCGAATGGCGGACTGGACTCTTTTGCATCTGGAACCTTCACTGTCTCAGGATTAGCGTCGTCCCATTGAGCATCTGCTTCTTCATTGAAGTCGTGCACGACGTAACAGTCACGGAGCAGCTCTCGTTTCTTGGAACGAATGTATCCGAGCCCAATTTTCTCCATTCTCCCATTAGGCAGCTTATGCTGAGTTCCAGGGACGTTCCAGACCCTGTCATAGAATTTGGCCTTTCTAACGGTCTGTTTGAAGGGTATCCCTTGGTGCTTCAACAGCCTCTTCAAGCCTTCTGTATAATATCTGGGTAGACGGATGGGTTGAAGCCTGTCCAACGTAGGATCCGCCCCTTGCCAGAATTCTTTCTCCGCTTTGTTTTCTTAAGAGCGGTAGAATAGAATTGCTTTTTCTCTTTCTCGTTTGGGAGGGATATAGAATGTCCGCAGCTCTTCTACACTGTAGATATTAAGTGCATCCAGTTCTTTATGATGTTTAGGCGACACCATGGCGACTTGTAGACTTTGCTCTTCGTCAGCGGACGTTTGTATTGAAGGTCGAGCAGAGAATACAGCATGGACTTCATCTTCCGAATCGCTACCAAAGATCAATGCAGGAGCCGATGGTCCCGGCTTGGTGTATTGGGGCGGACCCGAACAAACTATCTCCTCTTCCTCCTCGGTATCACCGCCGAAGACAGGGATGGTGGCGTTAGCTTTATTCTCTGGCTTGTGACACTTCTCCGTGTCTTCGAAATCCGGTAAGAAGTATTTGGCATCTTCATATTTGTGGACCTCGTTCACAGAGAACGGGTTCAGTTCTCCCGTCACTGTATACTCGAAACCATCCTTAAAATACTTCATACACTGATGTTGTGTAGAAGGGATGATGTTGTACTCATGTAACCATGGTCGGCCGAGCAAAGCGTTGTAGCATGTCTTGGCGTCTATGACGTGGAACTTAATGTCCGTGACGAATATCCCGAAGCGCAGCGTCAGTATCACAGACCCAAGAGTTCTTGATGACTGGGAGTCGAACCCGGAGATGGTGATCTTGTCACGAGCAAGGTGCTGGACGCTCATGCAGATTTCTTTTAAGACCCGTACATTGAGGAGATTAACGGAGGATCCATTGTCGATCAGGATTTTGCCTATCTTTATATCGTGACAGTATCCTGAAACATAGAGGGGGCGATTGTGCTTGCACGTCCCAAGGAGAAGGTCCTCGTCGCCGAAAGTGACATCGGCTGTGTGCACTTCCTCCAATTCATCCTTCATCTTTTCCTCGGCCAGGCATGCTTGGAATTGTTCCGGATCTTGGAGTGCCTTAATTAACGAGTCTCTCACCTCCTTTGATAGCAAAAGAGCGTCAAGAATGCTGAGTTGTGAGGGCGGCTTCCTCAGATGTGCTAAGACGTTGTAATCCACCTTATTCTTCTTCGGCGGGTCCTTGGCGGCTAGCTCTTCCACCACTTGGTCATCTAAGACGATATCTTCAGAGACCTTTTCTTTCCCTTTATCTTTCCTGTTTAAGGGTCCGAGGTTCTTTTCAGGCAGCGTCCGATTCCGCAGCTGGATATTTCGCAGACCTTCGGCTCTTCTTCCTTTCCCGAAGTGGATTCTTTAAAGAGAGGGGCAAGTTCCAGCTCCTCATCAGAATCGCTCCCGAATGTAGGCACTTGTGACCCGCCGGTGTTAACTACGTGACAATCGCCGGTAGTTCTTTTAATCCCTTCGGTCGTATTTCTTTGCTCTCGACGAGTTTTACGCTTTTCCCGCTTAAAGCATTGTCGATGAGCAACGTATCCTTGCCACCATCTATCGAAAGCTTTGCACTCTTGTGTGGGGTGCGAAATCTTTTGATGATATAAGCAATAGGAGGGGTTATTTCCACTTCACCGGTGATGTTTCCTTCAGAGGATGGTAGCTTCATGCCCATTGATATGGCCTTAGCAAACTTTTTCCTCATCTTGAATTGGCTTTTGTCGGCAGCGGAGGTGTTTTGCTCCAGCGGGACCATCTCAGCTCTTTCATCAAGTCGCTGGCGCTTGGCCCTTTCCAATATGGCCTTCTCGCGTTCTTGATTAGTTTTACTTTTCAACCGAGCTTCATTAAGGAATGTGTCAATTACTTCATCCGATGGCCCCAGAAATTTTGATTCGGTATCTGCCCCCAGCGTTTCAGTACAAGAAGTCTCCTCATCGTTGACGAACGAATGGGAAATCACATGACAGCTCGCCACGCATTCTTCAGATTCATCTGACGAACTTTCTCCCTCACCTTCCTCTTGAAAGACGTGATTGAGGAACTCTTGGAATGTAATGGGAGTCCGTGCTTTCTGATTGTATTCTTCCAGCGCGTCAATTTGTTTTTGTAAGTTTGTGCGCTTGTCGCCAGGCTTCACAGACTTCTTAGATTTCTTTTTCTTCTTCTTCGAGGATTTTGACGGCTGGTTGCGAGTGCTTGAGCCACCACCATCGGTCTTTGGAGTTGGACATGGTTTCAACATCCCTTCAATGACCTGCAGTTCCAACGGGTTCTTCCACTTGATCGCTGGGCATGTCTGAAGGTCGTTCAGCATCCTCTTTGTCTTGGTTGATAATACAACTTCCCAAAGAGCTTCTTCAACGACGGAGCATGTTGCCCCCGGCGTATTCGTCCCTTTAGATGTGTGGGGCTGCGAGGGATTCACCTTCCATTTGTCAGATAACGCGAACTTGCCCTGTCGGTACTGGTTTTCAAGCCAATTTTTGAAAACGTAGCAATCCTTGATCGGATGACCCAGTACTCGATGATAAGGACAGTAGTTGGGCTCGTTGACGTCACTTGGTTGTAACGGGCGTTTTGGATCCGGCAGATTTATGAGTCGGTTGCGCAACGCCAGTTCGAATAACCTCCTCGTTTTATCGCGGGAAAGGAGTAAGGACGCTCTAGTCTTTCCTCGAGGTCTACATATGGGCGCATATTATTTTGACGCACAACCGGCTTCGAGTTGCTCGGTTGTTGTTGCGCATTAGCGACGACGATCGCTTTTCCCTTCCCTTTGTCATTTCGGGAGTCTGGCTTTGGAAGAGGAGGTTTATGGCCCATCTGATCCATCTGTGCTAGCTTATCAATCAAGGCCTGGAAGGTAGTCGGCTTGAAAAACATCATAAATTGCGAGATGGTTGCTTGTGGATCAAGGGTTCCCACAAACATACCCACCGCGGGAGCTTCTTCAATGCGCTGCTCGCACTTCGACCATAAGTTCCGCCATCGTATAGCGTACTGAACCCACGTCTCGCTTGGCTTTACCCTAGCGTTAATCAGTACCGTCATCAGGGTGCGTTCACTGGCGCTTGCAAAACGCTGAGTAAACAACAGCTCCATCTCCGCGAAGGTTTTGATAGAGTCGTTCGGGAGCTCAGAGTACCACTCGAACGCCGTATCTGATAAACTTCCAACAAACTGGCGAAGTAAAAGCTTGTCATCACCACTGGTGTTGCCGCAGAGTGCCCTGAACTGGGCAACATGCTGGTGAGGATTGCCCGTCCCCTTGTAGACATGGAACTTAGGAATTGTGTAACCGGGTGGGTACTTGATTTGATCGTACCAACTTGGAAATGGCCGCCCCGTTTTTACGACCTGGCCGGCTGCTTCGGTCGCATAATGAACCCGTATTTGTTGGGCTATGTACTCATCCAAATCAGCTTTCGAGATTGTATCCTCCTTAGCTGTTGATAGGGCTGGCGGAGGATTTGATGTCTCTCCCCTATCATCTCTAAGGACAATCGGGGGCTCTTCAGCCGGAGGATCTTGTTGTATCATCATCCCTATCATGTCTTGGAAGAGGAGGCCTATACGCTGTATGTTGGCTGCTTGTTCCGCAGCCTCTTTGTCCTTTTTCTCCAATATCCGACGAAGGAATTCGGCGTCGGTTTCTTCCTCTTGGCATTCATCCGAGGACGCTTCAGGGTTTTCTTTTGGCCCTGTAAGTGCGGCTATAGCGTTCATCATTTCTTGGAGCTTCTACTGCTGCTCCTGCGCCTTAGTCACTGATCGCGTAAGTGGTCGATGACCCGTAGATATGCGACTGTCCTCTTTACCAGACGCCACATAGACGGTATGCACTACGATGCCCCCTGACTTAGGGTGTTTGGGTGCACCACCTCTGATATTTGTCGTTGGTGCGGGGGTTTTCTCCGGCCTTCTTCTTTTGTAGGCCGTTGAAGTTGAGGGGGCTGCTGCAGTGGGCACCCTGGTGACTGTCCTCCTTTCCTGTTTGATCGGACGGTCTTTTTCTTCTTGCACCTTCGCCTTTTTCTGTTGGCGAGAATGCTCTGGGTCAATTACGGAGTCTTGAACCCTCCGCCAAACCTTGTATAGTTTTGAGGACAGCCGTTGAGGGGGCTGCTCCTGCTTCGTTTCCGGAACTCTCTCCGCAGGTGGAGGAGATCTCTTCAGTGTAGCGGTTGGAGAGTTCTTCCGTACCCTTCTCAGCAGTTCAAAACTATTCCCAGTTGGAACAGCAGCGTTGACTTCCACTACTGGAGCCGGTGGAGTTAGACCTGAGGGGGAGTTGCCCCCTGCCTTCCTTACTCGTTGCCAATGGCGACGTTGAGCACGACGAGCCCTTGGGACTGGCTCGGAGATAGAGATTGCTTCTTTTTGCCCCCTGCCTGAATGAGGCGCCGCTGGTGTTAGCCTCTTAAAGACTGAGGTTGTTTTTTGAGGGGTGATATTCAACCTCTCGAAGACGGATCCTCGAGCAAGGGCGGGAGCAGGAATCGTCAGTCTTGAAAAGACTGATTCTTTGATAGGGGAAGCCGCCTTGACGACTTCTGGAGCAGCAGTTATTGCTTTCCTTGGGACAGCCAATTTAGAGTTCTGATTTAGCCTGGTGAAAACAGAGGCTGTCGGTTTGGTAGTGGGCGACCCGTTGACAGGGGTCGTCGTAGCAGTAAGCCGGTCGAAGACCGACTTCTTGTTCACTTCCGGTGCAGGTATTGGCTCAGAGAAGCTTGTAGGTGGGATCATGGTCCCGAAGAACAGGCCAGTGGTGGCTTGGGTCACCTGGTCTACCGGCAGAGCGAGGAAGGAAGCCGCTTGGGGCCCATATGCTACACCTCCTGATGAGGTGGAACGTCCATTGCAGTGGCATTTCGAGCAGTTGGTGCAGTTAAAGGCCATTGAATCTTGAGTTCTGCGCCAGGCAAAAGACCAAATCTTAGTAACTTGAAATCCAAAGGCAACCGTTAACAAACCGCGATTGGTTCGCGAAGACGACACACGAAGTGTGGAGTGGAAAAAGGAAAAGGTCCCACCGGGCGTGCCAGAATCTGTTCCCCTCCGAAAGACGGCGCACAAGACTGCGATGTCCTGACGCTGAGATTCGGGGCAGATGCTATTTGGTTTTATCCGTCCACTTCTCCGAAGATGCCAAGTTGATTTATGGCACCGTGTATCGGAGGTTTAGACGGATGCGGCCGATATAGCAGACTTCGTCAGATTCCCTCTCGCTTGAGGGGTTTTTGATTGTGGGGACGCTCTTCCCTGCAGGCGCAAGCCCCTGCAGTTAATTATGCTACCGCATCGCGGTAGCAACTTTCTCCTTCTCCAGAATTTCACTTCGTGTCGTGTGTGATTGTTTTGTTTGTGGTTGCCCGTGGATTGTATACGGAGACTGAATAATGCCGTCGCCCGTAGGACGTGGATTAGTCCAAATCCGTATTTACTTAGATTCGGGTTTGGTGTTTTTAGTTTAAGGATGCATTAGTCGCGTTGCGGCTAAGATCAACTTAAACGTTCGTTAAGGATACGATAGTCCTGTTTGAGACTAAGATCAACTTAACGTGATAATCCATTTAATATCTGGCCATCGGGACTCGTCACCTCTCTAACGTCGTTGAAGAATTACAACGGCAGATGTCAGAGGAGTTCAGAGATGTACCCTTGAACCAAGGTTGATTTGGAGTTTTATAGTCCGTTTGAATGTTTAAGGATACGTTAGCCGTGTTTGGGGGCTAAGATCAACTTAAACGGGATCGTTTAGATCCGGCAAAAGAGCATTTGGAGGCTCTATTGTTCCAGTTTAGGGACGTAGTGGTCCATAGGTAGTTTAGGGACATTGCGGTCCATATTCCAGTTTAGGGACATGGTGGTCCGCATTCCAGTTTAGGGACGTGGTGGTCCGCATTCCAGTTTAGGGACGCGGTGGTCCGTATTCGCATTTAGGGACGTGGTGGTCCGCACTCCAGTTTAGGGATGTGGTGGTCTATATTCCAGTTTAGGGACGTGGTGGTCCATATTCCAGTTTAGGGACGTGGTGGTCCGACATTAGTTTAAGGACGTTTCGGTCCATCGCCAGTTTAAGGACGTAGTGGTCCATCATTAGTTTAAGGACGTTTCGGTCCAATGTTAGTTTAAGGACGTTTCGGTCCACGAGTTTAAGGACCCCGCAGTCCGTATCGATGTATGGTCGTCGGGACCCGTCACCTCTCTGACGTCGTTGAAGGATTACAACGATGGGTGTCAGAGGAGTTCGGAGATTGTTGGAGATAGTGCCCTCAGAGTCAATTATTGGATCACAGGCACGTGATTCCAATGATTGAGGGAGGACCTATCCCGGGACGACAGTCTTTCTCTAGATGATAGCATGCTATCTGGTTTACCTTTATCATCGTGTACTGCTTTAGGTGACCTGACAGGTCGCTATTACACGTTGATAGAGCCCCTAGGATTCTTGCTTGACTGCCAGCAGTATGAGGGCGATCATATAAGTGAGAGCTGGAGTCTATAAGCACATCCTTAAAAGGTCCCTAGTCGTGGGAGTTTCGAGACAGGGCATCGATTCTCCAGAGTAGACTAGTGTATACAGTCGAGACCCCGACGAGGGGCGGTGGCCGGTCTCACAAGCCACTGGTGTCAGTTGGTTCACCTAAGATGTATACAGGTGCTCATTGGGTTATGAGTACACCGGACAGGACTCGCCGGGAACATGCTAGTTGGTCTTATACCTGACGTCAGATAGCAGTTCCCTGGTGACATGTGTACAGGTTAGTTCATCGACCTGTGGATCGTCATTTGTCTCGTGTGAGTTCCCACTGTACTTTGATTACTACCCTACCACGGCTCAAAGGAGTCGTGCAAACAGGTTTTAGTTGGGTACAGTCCCGAGCCACATGGAGGCAGTGAGCGGATCTTCGGGGGTTCGTCTCTCCCGGTATTGGGGGTGAGGTCGCGCTGTGTCTAGGAGAGCCATTACACGAAGTCCTTGGCCAAGGCAGGAGATTTACTGGTAGGTATTCCAGTAGTATCTCAGGGTGTTCTGGGCTACACTCCGACACGACTTGTACCGCTTTTGGGGGTCTGACTTTTACCAACCCCCTAGGCCCGCCATGCGATGCTCGTAGACGAACGGACCGGACTGTACGGATATTGTCACTGACAGGCTCAGTAGGGTGTCAGGATGAGTTCGCTCATCGACGTCCCTTTTGGTCAATAGCTGGTGGCCCGTTACGTATTGGCTTATACCTCTGACGTGCTAGTGGTTAAATCCACAGCCATAGTATTGACGAGTCTTTAGAGTCCACCACACATTCAGTTACTCAGCTTTCGGGCGAAACGCTGTAGAGGCCGTATGGAGATATGGCAGGGTCCGATCAGATACGTGCGGTATTGCACGGATCAGGATCGGACGGTTTTGTACTAAAGGACGTATGGATATATGGCAGGGTTCGATCAGATACGTGCGGTATTGCACGAATCAGGATCGGACGGATATTACTAGCCGGCTTTGGTTTAAGCCGGATCCTAGTATAATACAGTGTAGATTTGTCTCATTGCATTTGTATCCGGTCGGAATACAAATGCGGGCATGTATATGCAGAAGCGGGGTTTTCCTGTAATTTATTACGGGACCAGTTTTCTGGGGTTGCCAGTTTGCATTCCGTTCCGGCTGGTTTTCCTTTGTTCTTTCCCGGCCGGACTTTTCCGATGGAGGGGGTTATTTGCAATTGTGCAAATAACATTTGTGGAGGGGGTTTCTTGCAAATATATTCATTATGATAGGATAAGCATCTTTGCTTTTTCATGATGGTTTTTGCATTTATGAGATTTGATAGGATATGGGTTGATTAAGGGTTTGATTTGAAACTTGCCTTTTTTGATGGGGTCACCTCTTCTCATCTCCTACCCCCACCTCCCTTCTTGTTATGGATTCATATTCCCTTCCCTCCACCATTCTATATATAAGGCCGGCCACATTGAGAGAGAGAGTGGAAAAATATGAGAGAGTTTCATTTTTGGCATGGTGGCATTATTCTTGATCTCATATTCTTCTTGCCGGAAAATTGAAAGCACCAATTTTCCTAACCTCCTCCTCCATCCTCCATGGCAACTAAAACCCCAAATGAGACATAGCCTCTACACTACATTCTACAGCAAATCTTGGGCATGTCGACTTGCCAGCTTCATGCCCGAGTTGCCTCGGTATAGAGGCGGGAGCCCGTAAAAGATGCAGGCGATGTGGTGCCCTTTCGGCGAGGAGGCGACGACCGGAGTTTCCGCGGGAGATCGGGACGACGACGAGAAGACCGGAGGACTCGGATCACTCGGTATATCTCTTCCCTATCTTGTTACTTTGCTAGATCTAGTTTAATGGCCCGATCCGGGGTTTAGTGCGCGGTGGTGCCGGTTTGCTAATTTCGCAAAATTAAAGTTTATCACCGCTTCCGCATTTCTGGCGTCGGATTGACGGCTGGGGCGCCGCCATGCACTTACAGTGGTATCAGAGCCTCGCCATTAACTTCGTCTAGCTTTGTTTGATGTGTTTGCATTTCCGATCGACCAAAATTCCAAAAAACCGCGTTTTTCTTTACATCAGTTTTCTGTCGAAATTTTTTGAAGTCCAAAAATTTTTCAGGTTGTCTCAGAATGATGTGCAGGGAGTTCTAAGAACACTGGAAAAATTCGACAACACGATCCCTCCGTACGACCGCGGAACAGCGGCCATAACCCCTCTTTGGCCGCGGTTCCGCCGCAGGAATGAGGGATCATGTCATCGTTTTTTTGCAGTGGGCTTGTGGGCTAAAAATAGGGGTTTTGGAATATTAAAATTGGGCCCAGAATTTCTGTGAGTGCTACAGTATTGCTTGGGGGCCCACTTGTTAATTTTTGATCGATCGGATATTTTAAACACATTATTTCACAGTATTTACATTATATCTGCGACCGTGAATGCCACTCGATCGGTAAATTCTGTCTAACTGCTATAGCCCGGTTAGATGGATTTGCGAACGTGACCTTCACGTTGATATTCTGTGTTTATGCTGTGATGTTGCGGATCGGTCGTGGGGGATAGCCTGGATGCAATGCTAGTACAGTTTCTGTTGTATTATGTACTTTTGATATTGCGGGGCGAGCGTCCGACATGTGGACTGCCGTCACTGCCTGTTTGTATTATTATTTTGGGGCACGACCAGGTTGCGGTCGATGTACCCGGTGTATGTATATTTTACTTTCTGTACTAGGATTACCCCGCGGAGGGGTGCACGGATAGCCGGGTTCTAGAGGGCAACAAGCCCGCATCTCATGGCATTGAGACGGAGGGGGCTTCACTCTAGGATTGACGGGCTATTCGCCGCACTCGTAGGGGGTACAGGTTGACCCAGGAGGGGTGCCCAAGTTACCGGATTCCTTGAAGTGCTGGGTGGTCCATTCACGGTGCTGATAGGGGCTGCCTCGCTTCAGTTTTCGGCGGGTAACTTGCCGCGCCCGTAGGGGTCTAGGATTTCATTGCACAGGCTATCCACACGACCAGGGGAACGTCGGGTTTCAGTAGTGGCTCTGTGAAACCCGGGGATCCCAGATATCTGTATTGTTCTATGATGCTGTACATTTCTGTGATGTTGCATTTTATTCACGCCTTGAGCGAAATATAATATATTGGTATATATATTAGTAGATGTTGTATATGTTTTTTCATCCGCGCTAGTCCAGTCCCCGCTCTGCCGTTAGTTAGCTAACCTAACGGGTGATGACGGGACCCAGTGGCGAATGCGGATGGCATATACGTACGTCAGTATATTTTCGTTCTTCGTGGTGTCATCAATTGATGGGACTGCGTTGATTCGGATCAATGCAAGTTAAACAAACCTATTCTGATGTTGTTGGAACACTTTTCAAAAAGCTGTTATTGCAAGGACGTTCACTTTTGTTTTGCATCGTGGTATTCATTTGGAATATCCTGCTCCTCAGTCGACGAGGCAAGGACCGAGATCCCTTCACCGGGAGTGACCCCTTGGACAGAAGTTTGCGTCAGGGCATTAACTTCACTATAGCCGATTACTTTTGCTTTGCATCGTGGTATTCATTTGGAATATCCTGCACCCCATTCTACGGGGAAAGAGCCGAGATCCCTTCACCGGGAGTGACCTCTTTAGTAAAGGTTTTCGTCACTATATTTTCTAAAAAGCTATCCGTTCCTTCAACGATATCAAGTTCATTACGTTAAAGGTTTTCGTCAGAAACCATTCGTAGCCCTCCGTCGTTTCATATGGATAGTCAATAGTATTCAAGCTGTGTATGTTGGCCAAAGTCAAGGCACAGTGTTTGGTAGCTGTTGGGTATTCATATGCAGTATAGATAGATGCGTTGGTTTGGGACAGCCGTACTGCCATTTTGGCCAAAGTCAAGGGTAGGTACGGGTGGGTTCAAATTAACCTGGAGAATGACGGGTAGAACTTGACATGTGACTTATGATATGTTGGCCAAAGTCAAGGTCATAAGAGCATGGGGTAAAAATCACATCGGGAGTTTCAAAAGAACTGAAACTTGCCAGATATGCGCATACCTTCTAGAGTGTGATAGCGTGAGCGGATTCCGTCACGTTATCATGCGATGAGAGTTGGATCCCGATTCCCACTGATGAGTTGGTTTACTCCTTGGGTGACCCCGACTAATTCTTCTTTCAGGTTTGGAGGAGAATTTGAGGTACAGTGGGAGGTTTCCTGATTAGATAAATTGGTAACCATTCTGATCTAGGTTAGAGTGCACGCTGAGTGTTTCTTTTCTCTCTCTCTTTGGCAGCGACCATTGACCCGACCCTAGACTATGACTCAGTGACCAAGTTGACCGAACCTTCTTAAACACTGGCTTTTGGATTGTCTGAGTTGCAGACCTCATTGCCACTCCTACTTTTACCCTTTTCTCCAGGACACCCAGTATTACTGCGAACGTCCACTTCCATTGGACAAAACCATCGTATGGTTAAATACGAACTCGAAGGAATTCGAGGATGGTTTCCGGTTCTGGAGAAAACGAATAGGACTATTCAGTTGTCTTTTCCTTTTACCTTCTCTCACATTGCGAGTACTCCTTGGTTTAGGAGATAGTACACCTATTACGCAAATTGGATAGTGTTCTTCCAAACCTTAGGCTGGTGCCGAACAGTGGGGAATGAAGAAAACCAATTAGCCTAACGATGGTGTATAGAAGGTATTAAGTTAAGACAAAGTAAGGGATTAGTAAGAGGGCAAAGTAAATTGCGACTGATATTCACGACCAAACCAAGTATTTCTTCGTCAATCCTAAATTACCTTTGTATTTCTCCAAGACACTCCGTATCACTACGAAGATCCACAGTTTATTGGATACTCCATCGTATGGTTATATACGAACTCGAAAGGAACTTGTTCCAGTTCGGGGATGGATTCTGGTTCAGGAGAAATAGGAATAAGGTTTATTCGGTTGTCTTTTATCTTCACCTTCTCTCGCATTGCGAGTGCTCCTAGGATTAGGACAGTACACCCATTATGCTTACTGGATAGTCTTCTTCCAAACCATAGGCTAGTGCCGAACGGTAGGGAAGGAAGAAAACCATTTGGCCTAAGGGGTGTGCAGAAGGTAATGACTAAAGACATATAAAGGGATTTGGAGAGGTGGCAAAGAATTATACGGTTATAGTTGTGAATCTGGATAATGGTAGAGGCATTACTAGGAATACCAGGATACCCCATCGAAATATTTCAATGTTTCAGTTCACTGTGTAATGTTAAAAGAAAACTGATTTCCCGATTAGATACTTACTCCAGGGTATGTATTTACCAGGTATGATTCTCACATCTGTATGGTTTTACAGATGATGAGTGGGAGTAAGTTATTGGGAATTGGGTGATCATCCTCATTATATCGGGATTCGTTGTAATCGGTGATATTTGAGGAGATCACCTGGGCTGTTTGCCGGTCGGCAAATATTTGGTTTTGAATATCCGCTTTTATGCACCAATTTCAAATTGATATATCTGTACGTCTATTTTCATAGAGTGAGATATACCTTTCTGAAATTATGTCTACGACATTTACCTATATCAGTGGATGGTTAGGTAGGGAGCATTAAACAGCGGTGTAATTCTTCTTAACCATAAGTACAGTTTTCAACCTACGACACACAGTGAAAGAGTTGTTAAACTCAGCGGACTTATACAGAGTATTGTATGTTGTCCAGTGTCCATTAGGACAGAAGGGTTGGTCCTCATACTATATTCTGTTTACTTTTAACTTCTCTAGTTCTTAGACATGTGTTTCGTAGAAAAACAGGGTCTAAGTTTTGAGGAGTTATAGGTATTTGAATAGAGTAGAGAACCAGGTGTAGCAAGTATCGGGATTCTTCAAAGTGATCGAAGATGTAGATACTTGTGTATGGTATTCAGTTGATATTAATGATAAAGAGAAATTGCTTCTCTTTCAGGTTACTTATAATTGGAAGCATTCCTAAGTTGAGTAACGCTTATCAGCATTTTTCCGTTTAGTTGACATGCACTGGAGACAGCTGCATGATTTGAATCTGGTTAAATTAAATCAGTGCCTCTGGTTCTATATTGGATATAGAACAGTTCATATCTTAACGATGTTAAGGTACGGGGAGTTGTCCGGCTTATGATTAAAACCAGACACTGGACAACTCAAGGCACGTTTCTGTAATGGCTGTTTGTGGGTTGACCCAGGTTATGACGAGGGTTGACTTTCTACCATCTGGGAGATCAATAGTAATATTGTTCTGGACTCGCCACAGTTTTAATAAAAATGGATTTTTTCAAAAGCAGTAGTGGGAGTATGGTAGAACTGGAAGTGATTCCAGAACCGCAAACGATTACTGAAGATTTGATAAGGAACCTAACGATTCAATCTGTTTTGACATTCCATTGGCTACTCCGCAGATACGGTGGGTAACTTCAGGCACCCGAGAGGTACTCCGGTAGCCTCAAGGACGGTGACAGGGAAGTTCTTGTTTACCCACACTTGCTATTGTTGTCGTTCCAGGCTGCGAGACCCGGCAGGAGGATGAGTATAGCGTCGTTCTAAACTAGCTTTAGAAGTGCACATCTGTATGACTCTGCCAGAGGGTTGTCGTAGTCAGTGGGAGCAGCGGAAGCATTGGTGGACATCAGGCTTATGTCTATTTATAGACTAAAGCAGATGTAGCGAAGATAGATCATCTATTTCTGATGTGACAGTCATAGGTTTGACTTCATCAGAATAGGGGATGGATCTGTTGAGAAGGTAGTAGGATGTGATGTCATGGTATTAGGATGACATACACAGAGTAGGAAGTGATATTCCTATACTACATTCGGTTATTCTTTGGTTGTCACACAGTGTTTTCTCCACATAGGACTTGGATATTATATCAGACATTCTGGTTACTAGATCTATAGATCTAGATTTGGGTGGTTTCCCAATTTGGGTACTTAGACAGCATTCTAAGAGTATTTAGAATGAACGACTCCTGGCACAGTAGTGTACCTACAGGTGACGGAGTCACCCTCTCTAAAGGTGTCTTACAGACTAAAGGGGAGAGGGATGTGCATGATTGGCAGATCACTTGCTTAGGCAATTGAGTCAATCATGAGATGTCAAGCACCACACCAGATGTTGTTCTTGCACTAGATGCAATAAGTTGACATTAATCCAATCCTGGAGAAACAGTCGGAAGCAGTTTTAGAACATAAGTGGATGTTCTAGGGATATGATAACGACAGCCTCATTCAGGAGACAGTTATCATTCCAGGCTTCCAAGGTGACATGGACGACAAGGACGTTGTCAGAGTTATAGTTTTCCTTCTGATGAGGGACAGTATTTTGGACAGGTGATCCAAGGCAATACTGAGGGAGGCATGGCGTAGGATACTGATTAAGTTCAGTTGACGATACAGTCTAAGAAGTTTGGATTTGGAGTTCATTTATGAGCTAAGTCCCATCAGACATCCAGACACATTCTAAGACAGGTATTGCTCATTTCGGGAGATGGCTTTCTCCGTGAACTTGAGATATAGAGAGACATAGAAAGAAATATCAGAGCGGATCCACTCGCTGAGGCTATTCCTCGAACGCAATAGTTTCGCAAACATGCTTTGTGAGACTGACTAGTAGAGGAGTTGGGTGTTCGGTATCACACGGGCTATGAGTATGCGACATCGCAATAATTAGCCTTGAGTGCAAGTGGGAGATTGTTGGAGATAGTGCCCTCAGAGTCAATTATTGGATCACAGGCAAGTGATTGCAATGATTGAGGGAGGACCTATCCCGGGACGACAGTCTTACTCGAGATGATAGTATGCTATCTGGTTTACCTTTATCATCGTGTACTGCTTTAGGTGACCTGACAGGTCGCTATTACACGTTGATAGAGCCCCTAGGATTCTTGCTTGACTGCCAGCAGTATGAGGGAGATCATATAAGTGAGAGCTGGAGTCTATAAGCACATCCTTAAAAGGTCCCTAGTCGTGGGAGTTTCGAGACAGGGCATCGATTCTCCAGAGTAGACTAGTGTATACAGTCGAGACCCCGACGAGGGGCGGTGGCCGGTCTCACAAGCCACTGGTGTCAGTTGGTTCACCTAAGATGTATACAGGTGCTCATTGGGTTATGAGTACACCGGACAGGACTCGCCGGGAACATGCTAGTTGGTCTTATACCTGACGTCAGATAGCAGTTCCCTGGTGACATATGTACAGGTTAGTTCATCGACCTGGGGATCGTCATTTGTCTCGTGTGAGTTCCCACTGTACTTTGATTACTACCCTACCACGGCTCAAAGGAGTCGTGCAAACAGGTTTTAGTTGGGTACAGTCCCGAGCCACATGGAGGCAGTGAGCGGATCTTCGGGGGTTCGTCTCTCCCGGTATTGGGGGTGAGGTCGCGCTGTGTCTAGGAGAGCCATTACACGAAGTCCTTGGCCAAGGCAGGAGATTTACTGGTAGGTATTCCAGTAGTATCTCAGGGTGTTCTGGGCTACACTCCGACACGACTTGTACCGCTTTTGGGGGTCTGACTTTTACCAACCCCCTAGGCCCGCCATGCGATGCTCGTAGACGAACGGACCGGACTGTACGGATATTGTCACTGACAGGCTCAGTAGGGTGTCAGGATGAGTTCGCTCATCGACGTCCCTTTTGGTCAATAGCTGGTGGCCCGTTACGTATTGGCTTATACCTCTGACGTGCTAGTGGTTAAATCCACAGCCATAGTATTGACGAGTCTTTAGAGTCCACCACACATTCAGTTACTCAGCTTTCGGGCGAAACGCTGTAGAGGCCGTATGGAGATATGGCAGGGTCCGATCAGATACGTGCGGTATTGCACGGATCAGGATCGGACGGTTTTGTACTAAAGGCCGTATGGATATATGGCAGGGTTCGATCAGATACGTGCGGTATTGCACGAATCAGGATCGGACGGATATTACTAGCCGGCTTTGATTTAAACCGGATCCTAGTATAGTACAGTGTAGATTTGTCTCATTGCATTTGTATCCGGTCGGAATACAAATGCGGGCATGTATATGCAGTAGCGGGGTTTTCCTGTAATTTATTACGGGACCAGTTTTCTGGGGTTGCCAGTTTGCATTCCGTTCCGACCGGTTTTCCTTTGTTCTTTCCCGGCCGGACTTTTCCGATGGAGGGGGTTATTTGCAATTGTGCACATAACATTTGTGGAGGGGGTTTCTTGCAAATATATTCATTATGATAGGATAAGCATCTTTGCTTTTTCATGATGGTTTTTGCATTTATGAGATTTGATAGGATATGGGTTGATTAAGGGTTTGATTTGAAACTTGCCTTTTTTGATGGGGTCACCTCTTCTCATCTCCTACCCTCACCTCCCTTCTTGTTATGGATTCATATTCCCTTCCCTCCACCATTCTATATATAAGGCCGGCCACATTGAGAGAGAGAGTGGAAAAATATGAGAGAGTTTCATTTTTGGCATGTTGGCATTATTCTTGATCTCATATTCTTCTTGCCAGAAAATTGAAAGCACCAATTTTCCTAACCTCCTCCTCCATCCTCCATGGCAACTAAAACCCCAAATGAGACATAGCCTCTACACTACATTCTACAGCAAATCTTGGGCATGTCGACTTGCCAGCTTCATGCCCAAGTTGCCTCGGTATAGAGGCGGAAGCCCGTAAAAGATGCAGGCGATGTGGTGCCCTTCCGGCGAGGAGGCGACGACCGGAGTTTCCGCGGGAGATCGGGACGACGACGAGAAGACAGGAGGACTCGGATCACTCGATATATCTCTTCCCTATCTTGTTACTTTGCTAGATCTAGTTTAATGACCCGATCCGGGGTTTAGTGCGCGGTGGTGCCGGTTTGCTAAGTTCGCAAAATTAAAGTTTATCACCGCTTCCGCATTTCTGGCGTCGGATTGACGGCCGGGGCGCCGCCATGCACTTACAGAGATGTACCCTCGAACCGGAGGTAAATTGATTTGAGAGAGCATCTGTGCTCAGTTCAATTTAATTTAAGGACTTACGGCCAGAATTGGGCTAAGTCCAGTTGAAAATGTTCAACATTTTGTTTGCATTTGGCCTTTGTCTGGGCTTTCCCCTTTTTAGAATAACGCATAGCATTACTTCAGGCCATTTAAGCCCATTTTGACTGGGCTCTGCCCTTTTTATTATAATGCAGAGCATTTGTTTTGGTCCATTGGACCTTTCATTTGGGCTCTGCCCTTTTAAATAATGCATAGCATTTTTATTATTTTGTTTGGACTCTGCCCATTTATAAATGATGCAGAGCATCAATTTAATTAGGCCTGCTTGGTCTTTTTGATTTGGGCCTGGCCCTTTAGGAAATGCATTGCATTTTCAGGCGCTTTGCGCCAATCAGAGAGCGCAAGCGCTTTTAGTGTTGACACGTGTCGCGCAGGCGCAGTGCGCTGCGCTGGTGCGTTGCGCTAGTATGCTGCGCTGCTGACACGTGGCGCACTCTGGTGAGTTGCGCCAATTACAGAGAGCAAAACTCTATTTCAAAAGCGCGTAGCGCAAGTTGTTCTGTAGCTGACACGTGGCGCTCTTCCAAGAGCGCAACAGCGCAGTTTGGAAGTGCAAAGCACTAAGAATCTTTTAGATTCAAGAACAGAAGTGCAAAGCACTATTTGTTTTCTTTGATCTAATTAGAATCAATGAAAACAAGTATTTCTTGTTTTTCTTATCTCAAAGAACCAAAGGTTCATAAAAGTGCAAAGCACTATTTTATTATTATTATTTTTATTAAAGATCATTGATCTTGTTTTTAGATCTATGATCTGTTCATGAGAGAACTTTCTCCTTTTTTCTAAAGGTTTTTACCTTTTTGTTCTTGAGGAGTTCTTCAGAGTTCTCTTTCCCTTCTCCTTTTTTTTAGAAAATGTTGATACCTTTGAATTGAGGCCTAGGGTCCTTTTTATAGTGCCCATAAATTAGTTAAATTTGTTAAAGAGATCTTTCTCTGAGTGATTTGGGGAATTTTCCCCACCGTTGGATCTTTGATCCAAGGGCTTCTGTTTTACAGAAGAAAATCTTCTTGTTTTAAAAAGAACAGAAAGATTTCTTAAAATCTTTATTCTGTTTGGCGCAAATGCCCCAGCGCGTGGCATGTGTCACGCAGCGCACAGAGCAGCGCAACTGCGCTGACACGTGTCGCGCAGCGCACCTGCGCTAGCGCACCTGCGCTAGCGCACCTGCGCTGACACGTGTCGTGCAGCGCAAAGCGCAGCGCAACTGCGCTGACACGTGTCGCGCAGCGCAAAGCGCAGCGCAACTGCGCTGACACGTGTCGCGCAGCGCAGTGCTTGCGCAACTGAAGCGTTGCCTCCTTTAATTTTGCTTAAAATAGAGCTTTGCTCTGATCGGGCGCACCTTCTTGGGCGCTGCGCTGATGCGTCTGCGCCTGACACGTGGCGTGTTGCACGCAGCGCAAAGAATTTGAAGCGTTGCTTCATTTATTAAAGTTTAAATTTTCAAAGCAGCGCTTTGCTCTGATTGGGGGAATATGAAGCGTTGCTTCATCTCCCGCCTCGGAATTTGAACAGAGCTTTTCTCTGATTGGGGTAAACAATAGCATTCGACGATTTCATGTATAAGGTCATCGAAGATCTTTGTCTTGGACCTTTGATAGGTGGCACCGGCATTCTTTAGACCGAAGGGCATCACCTTATAGCAGAATATACACAAAGGGGTCCGGAAAGCGGTGTGCTTTTGATCTTCGGGATGCATCTTTTTCTGATTATATCCTGACGAGCCATCCATGAAAGAGAAAATCTCGTGAGTAGACGTGTTATCTATCATCAGCTCGGTGACTGGCACTGGGAAATCATCCTTTGGGCAGGCTTTATTGAGATCCCGAAAGTCCACACATATGCGCACTGTCCCATTCTTCTTCATCACTGGGACGATGTTAGCGATCCAATCGGGGTACTGAACCTCTTGGATAAACTCAGAGTCGATCAGCTTCTTGACTTCGGCGTTGATGCTCATCTCAAGCTCGAGCCGCATTCTTCTCGGTGCCTGTTTGACTGGCTTGACGTCCGGGGATATCACCAATTTATGCACAGCAATTTCTGGATCTAGTCCTGGCATTTCGGAATACTTCCATGCGAAGCAATCTTTATGCTGTATAAGCACGTCTTTTAACGCAACCACCCTTTCTTCAGATAGTAGCTCGCTGACGAATGTCGATCGCGGGTCGTTCACCGTCCCCAACTCAATTTTCTTGAGGTTATCTGTAGTGGTGTGTATTCCATCTTCCAGCTCTTTAGGCGCTGGTGGAAATTCTGAGATCACCTCGTCATTGCTGTTTTCGAAGCACCAGAGAAGGTCATTCACATTCTCGGGCTCTTCTTTTGATATTGTTATCATATGACAAGTACGAGCTCGCTTCCAAGACCGATGTGGATCTGGTTCTGCTCTCGTGGCTTTAGGTTCATGTTTCTGTGGCGGCGTTACCTTTCAGCTGTTAGATAGAGCGAACTTGCCGAGCTGATACTGATCTTCGACCCAATTCTTGAAGGTGAAGCAATCTTCGAGAGGGTGTCCTATTACCCTGTGATAAGAGCAATAGTTTGGGTGTGAGACTTCGCCCGCTTGCTCAGGGTGTTTAGACTCCAGTAGCGTAATCATTTGGTGTTTTATAGCTAGGTCAAGTATCTTCTTTGTCATGTCTTGAGGAAAAGAGTACGCTCGACCCATCTTCTTCATAAGACAAATCCGGACCGCTCGATCCCCGCTCGCGTGACTTCTTAGTCCCGTTTTGTCGTTGCTGAATGCCTTTTCCGCTCTTTGACTTGTTTCTGCCTCTGCGTCGGGCCTTTTTTACGACAGGTTGACAAAGAGGGGCCTTTTCATCTTTCGCAGCCTGTTGAAGAAGGCGTTGTGTCCTGGCTTTTTCGTAAATGGCCATTTCGTGATTGTGGTCATTTCGGACCTTTTGACCAGCTTCCCTTATAAGCTTGTCCATTTATTCTTTGAACGACGGACTGTGCACTTTTGCATCAGGAACTTTTTCTGGTTCAGAATTAGCATCCTCCCATTGAGCGTCCCCTTCTTCATTGAAGTCATGTACGACGTAACAGTCGTGGAGTAGTTCTCGTCTCTTGGACCGAATATATCCAAGCCCGATTGCTTCCATCCTTCCACTAGGCAACTTGTGCTGAGTTCCGGGAACGTTCCAAACCCTATCATAGAATTTAGCTTTTTGCGTGGTCTGTTTGAAGGGTATCCCCTAGCGCTTCAACAGCCTTTTTAAGCCTTCTGTATAATATCTAGGCAGACGGATGGGCTGAAGCCTGTCAAGCATGGATCCGCACCGTGCCAGATTTCTTTCTCTACTTTGGTTTCTTCAGAGCGGTAGAATAGAATTGTCTTTTCGCCTTCTCGCCTGGGAGGGACATAGAACGTCCGCAGCTCCTCTACACTGTAGGTATCGAGCGCATCCAGTTCTTTATGATGTTTAAGTGGAACCATGGCGACTTGGAAACTTTGGTCCTCATCAGCAAATGTTTGTACTGAAGGCCGAGCAGAGAATATAGCATGGACTTCATCTTCCGAGTCACTGCCAAAGATCAACATAGGAGCGGACGGTCCCGGCTTGTGTGTATTGGGGTGGACCCGAATAAACTATCTCTTCCTCTTCCTCAGTATCACTCCCAAAGACAGGGATGGTGGCAATAGCTTTGTTCTCCGGCTTATGACACCTCTCCGTGTCTTCGAAATCCGGTAAGAAGTATTTTGCATCTTCATATTTGCGGACTTCGTTCACGGAGAATGGGTTCAGCTCTCCTGTTACGGTATACTCAAGACCATCCTTAAAATATTTCATACACTGATGCTGTGTAGAAGGGATGATGTTGTACTCGTGTAACGAGGGTCGGCCGAGCAAAGCATTATAGCATGTCTTGGCGTCTATGACGTGGAATTTAATGTCCGTGACGAGTAGCCCAAAGCGTAACGTCAGTATCACAGACCCGAGAGTCCGTGATGATTGAGAGTCAAACCCGGAGATGGTGATCTTATCCCGAGCGAGGTGCTGGATGCTCATGCAGATTTCTTTCAATACCCGTACATTGAGGAGATTGACGGAAGAGCCATTGTCAACCAAGATTTTGCCTATCTTTATATCGTGGCAGTACCCTGAGACATAGAGGGGACGGTTGTGCTCGCACGTCTCAAGGAGGAGGTCTTCATCACTGAAAATGACATCGGCTGTGTGCACTTCCTCAAGCTCGTCCTTCATCTTTTCTTCGGCGAGAAAAGCTTGGAATTGCTCTGGCTCCTGTAGCGCTTTGATCAATGAATCCCTTGCTTTTTTTGATAGTAAAAGGGCGTCAAGAATGCTGAGCAGCGAGGGTAGCTTCCTCAAGTGTGCCAGAATGTTGTAGTCCATCTTATTTTTCTTTTGCGGGTCCTTGGCGGTCAACTCTTCTATGACCTGGTCATCTAGGGCAATATCCTTAGAGACTTTTTCTTTTCCCTTATCTTTTTTATTTGAGAGTCCGAGATTCTTTTCGGGTAGTGTACGATTACGCAGCCGGATATTTTCGCAGGCCTTCGGCTCTTCCTCTTTTCCCGAGGCGGACTCTTTAAAGAGAGGGCTAAGAGCCATTTCCTCGTCAGAATTGCTCCCGAATGTGAGAATTTGCGATCCCTTGGCGTTAACCATGCGACAATCACCAGTAGTTCTTCTAAGCACCTCAGTCGTACTTTTCCGCTCCCGACGTTTTTTGCGCTTCTCCCGCTTAAAATGTTGCCGGTGAACAACATACCCTTGCCACCATCTATTAAAAGCTTTGCACTCTTCGGTAGGGTGCGAAACCTTTCGGTGATATAAGCAATAGGAAGGGTGCATTTTTGCTTTACCGGCAATGTTTCCTTCAGAGGGTGGTAGCTTCATCCCTACTGATATAGCTTTAGCAAACCTTTTCCTCGTCTTGAATTTGATTTTGTCCGCAACGGATGTCTTTTGATTTGACGGGAGTGTCTCAACTCTCTCGTCTAGTCGCCGGCGCTTGGCCCTTTCAAATATGACTGTCTCGCGTTCTCGATTAGCTTTACTTTTCAACAGAGCTTCGTTGAGGAATGCATCAATTGTTTCATCTGATAGCCCTAGAAGTTCCGGTTCAGGATCTGCCCCCAGCTTCTCAGTGCAAGGAGTTTTCTCATCGACCGTAAACGAGTGAGAGATCACATGACAACTCACCACATATTCCTCAGATTCATCCGACGAGCTCTCTCCCTCATCTTCCTCTTGAAAGACGTGGCTGGGAAACTCTTGGAGTGTGATGGGAGTCCGTGCCTTTTGATTGTACTCCTCCAGCGCGTCGATCTGTTTCTGCAAGTCCGGGCTTCACGGGCTTTTTGGATCTCTTCTTCTTCTTCTTTGAAGATTTCGACGGCTGGGTGTGAGTGCTTGGGCCATTACCATCGATCTTTGGAGTTGGACGCGGCCTCAGCATCCCTTCAATGATCTCAGTTTCCAACGGGTTTTTCCACCTGATCGCCGGGCATGTCTGGAGGTCATTCAGCATCCTCTTTGTTTTGGCTGATAGCACAACCTCCCACGGGGCTTCTTCAACAAAGGAGCACGTTGCCCCCGGCATATTCACCTTTTTAGGGGTATGAGGCCGCGGCGGGT
Source organism: Agapanthus africanus (assembly GCA_030015575.1). Taxonomy (NCBI): domain Eukaryota; kingdom Viridiplantae; phylum Streptophyta; class Magnoliopsida; order Asparagales; family Amaryllidaceae; genus Agapanthus; species Agapanthus africanus. The sequence continues at coordinate 8,255,889 of CM057340.1, forward strand.
TCACCTTCCATTTTTCTGACAACGCGAACTTGCCTTGCTGGTATTGGTCTTCAATCCAGTTTTTGAAGACGTAGCAATCTTCGATCGGATGCCCTAATACTCGATGGTAGGGGCAGTAATTGGAATCATTAACGTCGTTTGGCTGCGACAGACGTCTTGAATCCGGCAGATTGATGAGTCTGTTGCGCAATGCCAGCTCGAACAGTCTTCTCATTTTATCTTGAGGAAACGAGTAAGGACGTCCTAGCCTCTCCTCGAGAGGTATGCGTGGATGCATATTGTTTTGACGGACAACCGGCTTCAAGTTGCTCGGCTGTTGTTGAGCATTGGCGACGACGATCGCTTTTCCTTTCCCTTTCTCACTTCGAGAGTCCGACTTTGGAGGGGACGGTCTATGGCCCATCTGGTCCATTTGAGCTAGCTTGTCGATCAAAGCCTGGAATGTGGTCAGTTTAAAGAACATCATGAACTGTGAAATAGTTGCATGAGGATCTAACGTGCCCATGAACATGCCCACCGCTGGCGCTTCTTCGATGCGATGTTCGCACTTTGACAATAAGTTCCACCATCGGATTGCATATTGGACCCAAGTTTCGCCCGGCTTTACTCTTGCATTGATCAGAGCCGTTATTGGAGTACGCTCGCTGGCGCTTGCGAAACGCTGGGTAAACAACAACTCCATTTCAGCAAATGTCTTGTAGAGTCGTTTAGGAGCTCGGAGTACCATTCAAACGCCGTCTCCGATAAACTGACGACGAACTGGCGGAGCAGTAGCTTATCGTCACCTCCAGTGTTGCCGCATAAGGCTCTGAATTGAGCGACGTGTTGATGGGGATTGCCTGTCCCCTTGTAGACATGGAACTTTGGGATCGTGTAGCCCGGCGGGTACTTGATCTGATCATACCAGCTCGGATATGGTCGTCCCGTTTTCACAACTTGACCGGCTGCCTCAGTTGCTTAGTGAACTCGTATTTGCTGAGCTATGTATTCATTTAGGGTAGCTTTAGAAATTGTCTCCTCCTTGGCTGTTGATAGAGCCGGTGGAGGATTTGACGTTTCTCCCCTGTCATCTTCAAGGACGATCGGAGGATCTTCAGCAGGAGGATCCTGCTGGATCATCATACCCACCATATCCTGGAACAGAAGGGCCATTCATTTTATATTGGCTACTTGTTCCGCAGCCTCTTTGTCCTTCTTTTCCAATATTCTTCGAAGGAACTCGGCGTCGGTTTCTTGCTCCTGGCGTTGATCCGAGGATGCTTCGGGGCTTTCTTTTGGCTCGGTGAGTGCGGCCATCGCATTCATCATTTCTTGGATCTTCTGTTGCTGCTCCTGAGTTTTAGTCACCGCTCGCGTAAGCGGTCTATGACCTGTAGATGTACGGCCGTCCTCTTTCCCGGACACCATGTAGACGGTATGGACCACAATGCCCCCGGACTTAGGGCGTTTGGGCTCACCGCCTTTGACATTTACAGCAGGCGTGGGGACTTTCTCCGGCCTTCTTCTCTTGTGAGCGGTCGACGTGGAGGGGGCCGTTGTAGCGGGCATCCAAGTGGTTGTCGTCCTTTGCGGTTTGACAGGGCGGTTCTTTTCTTCTTGAACTTTCACCCTCTTCTGCCGGTGAGAGTGATCTTGAATGACTACTGAGTCCTGAACCCGTCGCCAGACCTTGTAAATTTTGGAGGACAGACGTTGAGGGGGCTGCTCTGGCTTTGTTTTTGTAACATTCTCCGCGGGTGGAGGAGATCTTTTCAGCACGGCAGTCAGAGAGTTTCTGCGCTCCTTGTTAAGCAGTTCAAAGCTGTTCCCAGTCGGAACAGCAGCATTGATTTCCACTGTTGGAGCTGGTGGGGTTAGCCCAGAGAGGGAGCTGCCCCCGGCCTTCCTTACTCGGCGCCAGTGGCGACGTCGAGCGTGTCGAGCTATTGGGGCAGGTTCGGCGACGGGGATGGTTTCGTCTTGCCCCCTGTCTAGATGAGGCGCCGCTGGTGCCAGCCTCTTAAAGACTGCTGCCTTTTGAGTAGCGGTATCCAATCTGTCAAAGACAGACCTTCGAGCAGGAACGGGAGCCGGAATAGTCAGTCTTGTGAAGACCGACTCTTTGGCAGGAGAAGCCGCCTTGACGACTTCAGGAGTAGAGATGGCTATCTTCCTTGGGATGGCCACTTCAGGTGTAATGGGCTTCTTCGCAGGCCCATTGGGGTTCAGGCTCAGTCTGGTGAAGACCGAGGAGTTGGAGTTGGACGACCCGTTGAGAGGGGCTGTGGCAGTAGCAAGTCGATCAAAGACCGACTTCTTTGAAGCTTCCGGTACGGGCACTGGGATGGTGAAGCTTGCGGGCGGGAGCATGGTCCCGAAAAATAGACCGGTGGTGGCCTGCGTCACTTGTTCTAGCCGCATAGCGAGGATGGAGGCCGCTTGAGGCCCATAGGCTACACCTCCAGGTGAGGCGGAGCGTCGGTTGCATTTGCATTTGGAGCAGTTTGAGCAGTTGGACGCCATTGCTGTTTGATTTCTGCGCCAAGCAAGAGAACAAATCTTAGTAACTTGAAACCCGAGGGCAACCATTAACAAACCGCGATTTGTTCGCGAAGACGACACACGAAGTGTGGAGTGGAAAGAGGAAAAGGTCCCACCGGGCGTGCCAGAATTTGTTCCCCTCCGAAAGACGGCGCGACGCACAGAACGTCTTGCCTGAGATTCGGGGCAGATGCTATTTGGTGCTATTCGTCCACCTCTCCGAAGATGCCAAGTTGATTTATGGCACCGTGTATCGGAGGTTTAGACGGATGCGGCCGATGTAGCAGACTTCGTCAGATTCCCCCTCGCTTGAGGGTTTTTGATTGTGGGGACGCTCTTCCCTGCAGTTAATTACGCTACCGCATCGCGGTAACAACTTTCTCCTTCTCCAAAATTTCACTTCATGTCGTGGGTGTTTGTTTTATTTGTGGTTGCCCGTGGATTGTATACGGAGACTAATTTATATCGTCGCCCGTAGGACGTGGATTAGTCCAAATCCGTATTTTCTTAGATTTGGGTTTGGGGTTTTGGTTTAAGGATACGCTAGCCATATTTGAGGCTAAGATCAACTTAAACGTTTGTTAAGAATACGTTAGTCCAATTTGAGACTAAGATCAACTTAACGGGATCGTTTAGATCCGACAAAAGAGCATTTGGGGGCTCTATTGTTCCAGTTTAGGGACATGTCCATTGCCAGTTTAGGGACATGGTGGTCCATCATTCCATTTTGGGGACGAGTATTGGTTCAAGGACGCATTAGTCCATGAGTTCAAGGACCCCACAGTTCGTATTGTTAGTTTAAGGACGCATTAGTCCATGAGTTTAAGGACCCTACAGTCCGTATTGTTGGTTTAAGGACGCATTAATTTTAAGGACGCATTAATCCATGAGTTTAAGGACCCCATAGTCCGTATTGTTGGTTTAAGGACGCATTAGTCCATGAGTTTAAGGACCCCACAGTCCGTATTGTTGGTTTAAGGACGCATTAGTCCATGAGTTTAAGGACTCCACAGTCCGTATTACCAGTTTAGGGACATAGTGGTCCATCATTCCATTTTGGGGACGAGTATTGGTTTAAGGACGCATTAGTCCATGAGTTCAATGACCCCACAGTCCGTATTGTTGGTTTAAGGACGCATTAGTCCATGAGTTTAAGGACCCCACAGTCCGTATTGTTGGTTTAAGGACGCATTAGTCTATGAGTTTAAGGACTCCACAGTCCGTATTGTTGGTTTAAGGACGCATTAGTCCATGAGTTTAAGGACCCCACTGTGCGTATTACCAGTTTAGGGACATAGTGGTCCATCATTCCCATTTTGGGGAGGGATATTAGTTTAAGGACGCATTAGTCCATGAGTTTAAGGACCCCACAGTCCGTATCGATGTGTGGTTGTCGGGACCCGTCAACTCTCTGACGACGTTGAAGGATTACAACGACAAATATCAGAGGAGTTCGGAGATGTACCCTTGAACCGGGTGTAAATTGATTTGAGAGAGCATTTGTGCTCAGTTCAATTTAATTTGAGGACTTACGGCCAGAATTGGGCTAAGTCTAATTGAAAATGTTCAACATTTTATTTGCATTTGGCCTGTTAGGCTTTTACTAGGGCTCTGCCCCTGTTTAATAATGCATGGCATTTTTGTTTGGTTTATTAGACCTTTATTTGGGCTCTGCCCTTTTTTAAATGATGCACAACATCTGTTTTGGTCTGACAGACCTTTATTTGGGCTCTGCCCCTTTTTTAACAATGCATTGCATTTTATTAAGCCTGTTAGGCCCTTTTAATTGGGATCTGCCCTTCTTTTTAATAATGCACTGCATTAATTAGTCTGACAGAGCGCCACATGGCTTGTCAGGCGCTTTGCGCCAATTAAAGAGCGCAAGGTGCAAGCGCGTGTGGAGGTGACACGTGTCACGCTCTGGTGAGTGCAAGCGCAGTGCGCTGCGCTAGTACGCTGCTGACACGTGGCGCGCTATGGTGACTTGCGCCAAACCAAGAGAGCAATGCTTTGTTTTTAGAAGCGCAAGGTGCAGCTGTTCTGTGATTGACACGCGGCGCTCCCTGGTGGCTTGCGCCAATCCAAGGAGCGCAACAGTGCAAACTTCAAAAGTGCAAGGCACTGTTTAATATTTGGATCAAAGAAAACAAGTTTTTTTCTTTTTCCAAAGAGGTTCTACCTCAAATTTTAAGAACCAGTGGTTCATCGAAAGGCAATGCCTTTATATAGATCAAAAGATCTAATGAAGAAGTAAATTACTTCTTTTTTTATTATTATCATTTTTTTATTGAAGATCTTTGATCTTGTTCTTAGATCATTGATCATTTTTAGAAGAAATTCTTCTTTTATTCAAAAGGTTTACCTTTTCTTTCTCTGAGCTCTTCTCAAATTTTTTTTAGAGGAGTTCTGTGTGTTTTAAACTTGGAGTTTAGGGGCCTTTATATAGGGCCAATTGATTTGTTAAATCAGTTAAAGAGATCTTTCTCTGAGTGATTTAGGGATTTTTCCCCACCGTTGGATCTTTCATCCAAGAGCTCCTGTTTTACAGAAGATAATCTTCTTATTTTAACAAGATCAGAAAGATCTTTCTGGAATTTTAATTCTGTATTAGTGCTGGCACAGTTGGCGCAAGCGTACCTGCGCTTGACACGTGTCGCGCAGCGCAACTGCGCTGACACGTGTCGCGCAGATCATCTGAAGCGTTGCTTCCTTTATTTTTATTTTAAATAGAGCCTTGCTCTGATTGGGTGCGCTGCCTTGGGCGCTGCGCTCGTTGCGCTGGCGTGTCTGCTTTTGACACGTGGCGCGTTGCGCGCAGCGCAACGAATCTGAAGCGTTGCTTCAATTTTTGAATTTTTGAAATTCAAACAGAGTTTTGCTCTGATTGGGGGGGAACACTCGAATCTGCCTTCAAATCCCTAAATGGGGAGATTTTAAGTCTCACCCCCCTTTTTCTCCTAAGATCTAGCCAACGGAGAGGAAGAAGAAAGATAACCATATCCAAAAATCTCATTCCGGAAGGATCCGAGGCTCAAAAGAAGATCCAAAGATTTCTAGGAGTTTAACTCCATTCAAGATCTGTTGGAATTTAACTCCATAAATCAAACCCCCTTTTTAGGAGTTTAACTCCAAATCTATATATAAGCCCCTTGGGAGTTCAACTCTTAACCCAGGGGCTAAGTCCTTTTTCCGCTGGTGTGTCCAGCGGTCATGAGCCGCGCACGTGACCCATGGGCGCCCAGCGGTCGCGTGCAGCGTACGTGACCCACGGGCGCCCAGCGGTCGCGTGCGCCTCACGCGACCCGTGGGCGTTAAGCACCCACGTGCGCCTCACGCGACCCGCGGTCGCGTGCAGCTCACGTGACCCACTGGCGCCCAGTGATCGCGTGCTCCACACATAACCCGTGGACGCCCAGCGCCCACACGCCAGGAATGTCACGCCCCGCTTCCCGATATACGGTGAAGGGGACGCGACCGGTCCGCTACGTATTTACTGTGAAGTAAATACGCTAAGCGTATCTAAGCAATATAAAGATAAATCACAAGAGACAAGAGATATAAAATAACAACAACTTTATTTATTAACATTCTTTTGTACAATACATGAAAAGTAAATACAACTGGAATAAAAGCGATGCCTAAACAATGGCATAATAGGAAATGAAAAATACTGAATAGAAAAGGTACAATGTCTAGAGCTCAGGGTCTTCTAGAAACTGATCCAAGTCTTCACTGGTGGGCTCGATCTCTACTGTGTCCAGATCACCTGACGACATTCAATGAAAAAAGAAATAAAATGTCGTCAGCGAACAGGTCGCTCGGTAAGTCCCAAAGATAAGGGAGAAATAGAAAAGACAGAATAATATGTATCTTTTACAGTTGTATTATATTGTTATAATGTTGTGTTAACGCTGTTGTTTGTAGCTTGGTATAGAAGGATACGGTATAGAAGGATGCCAGTGTATACGAGAAGGGTCTCAGTATGCTAGAGACCAGGGCAAACGGAATGTATAAGGAACCGTTAAGCCATGGTACAACAGCAACGGAATATAGGTTAGGTGTCTTAATCTTACTGTCTCGTGCCACTTCTAACACCTTCCGTACCAATCTACCCCTTAAACCCCGTAGTGTTTTGATTGTATTGTTGTATTGTATTGTATAGTTGGATGACTGACCAAAACCATGATATCAGTAAACAGATTGTAACTGCATAATCATGTAAATGGAATAACTGGATAATGGATGTATATCCATGGTTTGATTCAGTCAAGTTGTATAGATTGATAACTTGATTCATGGATTCATGTGTTCATATTGAATTGGAATATTGTAGATTGTACTTGAATCATATTCAAGTCAGATATAATCAGACTCAAACCCGAGTCAGACAATTAGAAATGTAAATCGAAGTCTTGATTATTTCTTAAACTTATATTTACTAGGGTCCTTAGGGTAATTTATAAAACTTGAGGGGGTTTTATGTAAAAATACTTTTATATAGTTTTCAAGATAAACCCCAAGTAATTATTATTCGTCTTTAGAGTTGTAATCAGTGTAGAATTTATATTGGTGATAATTCTAATGAGAATAACCTAATTCCATAAATAAAGGTATTTATGTGTAAATATTGATTATATTGAATTCATGGTATTTTAGTGTAAACCGATTCTTGTGCCATTTTTAGAAAAATGTTGGATATTCATAATAATTCAAAGTAAATATTTTGGAGTTACATATACATATATTTATATGAAAATAAATTTTAATATATTTATTATAATCTAGAAATCTCATTTTCTTAAGATGTCGTATTTAAATCTTTCGAGACCGAATGCTCCTTGCGGAGATCTGCATCTCGCACTACTAAGCCCGAGGATGTGCGATAATCTGCACCATCCAGAATGGGTTCCCCAAATGGGTTGTAGCGGCGCTTTGTAAAGATTTGTTTAAATACTAGTCTTTAAAGAAAAACTGTTTTATTAAGTTATGGTATTTAAGTGAAAAGGTCATTTTTCTCGTATTCTATGTTCTAGACGGCTCCTACTAAGCGACAAGTTATGAGATATCCTTCAAGATCGCCTCTTCACCGCCAATTGTGGCCAGGTAAGTACAAGTGAAGAAAGGAGAGATCCGCTCACGAATCACCGTGAGACGGGCCTTTTAAAATTACCTTTCTCACTTGTCTAGTTTAGGCACCGCAAAGTCAGGTTTAGATAAATGACTGAATACCCACAACCTTGCTATGTCCTAATGAATGCGACGGTCCTTAATTGACTGAGTCGAGATATATTTTTTTTATTAGCTCAAAAGTTATTTATTTATACTAAATGTTTTGGAATTGGTTTTTATTAAGTAAAGGGTATTTACATGAAAATGTTTGTTTTCCTGTATTCTAAGTTCTCGAGGTATCGTGTTATGTTTGCATATGAGTGTGTGAGGAGCTAGGTCATTACCTCGTGATCTACTTAAAGGTATAGCAATTTTAATGGAGTTAAAGGCATAATTGAAACAATGTGGTATTTAAGTAAAAATACGATAATTGGAAATAACTATCATTTTATGAATTGAAACTTGATCGATTTGGTTTGATTAGTGATTAATAGTCAACATGAGGATGTTTAAGCACGATAGTATTAATGAGATGTGGAGTTTTATAAGAAAACCGAATTGGAAATCGGAGTTGTTCCGATTCCGTCGGGTTTTGTAAATTCGTATTTTTTAGAAAAGAAAAGAGAAGTTAAAAAGGGACTTACGGGTTTGGACAAACACGTGAGCGATAAGGAAGAAGTGGGTTCACCGGTGCGTCGATTCGTCGCCGCGAGTTCCTAGCACGATCACCGGAAGTTCGCCGTAGATTTCGTCGGAGCTTCGCCTTTCGCTCATTTTCAAAGTACACAAGATTTTCTTAAGATTTTGAGAGAGTGGGCTCAGAATTTTGGGATGAGAGGGTAGAGGGTAGGGATGTATTTATAGGGTTAGGCTAGGTGTAGGGTTTTTAATAAAAAATTATAAAAATGTGTGAAAAACATTAAAAATGGATTAAATAGGGTATAATTGTGTTTCTGGAACCGATCTCATAAATTGGAGTGTGCAAGGAGGTAGGGGAGGCCAAGAGACACTTTTCCTCAGTTGATGACTCGGCCGGTCGGCCAAGTCCGGCCGGCGGCGCCGGCCCGAGTCGGCCGGTCCTCCGACCGACCCGGCCGAGTCGAGGTCTCGGGAGGTGGGGGGTCGCCGGGGGTAGCCACTGGAACATTTAACTTTTCATGGATAGTGGGGTTTTTGTGAGAAAACACGTGTTGACTGTTGGTATTCTAAAAACTCAAAACAAAATAATATTAAAAATAATGTGGGGCATGAGATTTGAACTCTGGTGGCTTGGTTCAGCAGTGCAAGGTATTACCAATGAGCTACAAGCTTCTTCTTGTAATTATGGTGTGAAATAAATACTTAAAGTGATAAAAGCAACATTAAATACTCCAAGTATATTTTAAATTTAAATCAAATTTATGTACACTAAAAATAGAGTTGTTACAGTCTACCCACCTTACAAAAATTTCGCCCTCGAAATTTATAATTTTTATTTGAGGACTAGTTTACAAAGAGGTGTGAATATCTTGCACGCATCTCATCTTCCCTTTCCCAAGTGGACTCTCCTGGAGTGTCTTTCCTCCACATCACTCGAACCAAGTTAACTTCCTTGTTCCGAAGTGTCTTCACTTTCCTGTCCAGGATCTCCACAGGCTGTTGCTCACAAGATAAATCAGGCTGTATGGTGAGCTCGGAATGATCGAGAACATGTCTAGGGTCACTCACATACCTTCTGAGTTGGGATATGTGGAACACATTATGCACTCCTTCCAATGAAGGTGGAAGCGCTAAGCGGTATGCCACTTCACCGACTCGTTCGAGTATGTTGAACGGTCCAATATATCTCAGACTTAATTTACCCCGTCTTCCAAATCGGATCACTCTGCGGTTCGGAGATATCTTCAAGAATACGTGATCTCCTGGCTGGAACTCCAAGTGTCGTCTTTTTGCATCTGCCCAGTGCTTGTGTCGATCTTGGGCTATGCGCATCTTTTCCCTGATAGTACGAACTATATCAACAGTCGCTACTATCATCTCTGGTCCAAGTAGTTCCCTATCTCCGATATCATCCCAACTTAATGGTGATCGACACTTCCTTCCATACAGTGATGCAAAAGGTGCCATTCCTAAGCTTTCTTGGTAGCTGTTGTTGTACGAAAACTCCACGAAATGTAGGTGATCTTCCCACGATCCTTTGAAGTCTAACATACATGCTCTGAGCATATCCTCCAAGATCTGAATAGTTCGCTCCGACTGACCATCTGTTTGTGGATGATAAGCCGTGCTGAAGTTCAGACTTGTTCCCAAGCTTGCTTGCAGACTCTGCTAAAATTGCGATCGAAACCTGGTGTCACGATCGGAGATAATGCAGACCGGTACTTTATGAAGTCTCACAATTTCCTGTATGAGTTCATGGGTATCAGAGATAGTACATTATGAAGAGTTTAAATCTTAAGTAGATTATTACCTCCATGTACTTCTTTGCTATTATCTCAGTAGATTGGCCAACTCGAAATGGGATGAAGTGAGCCGACTTTGTGAGTCGATCCATAATGACCCATACGGCATCGTTACCCTTTGTACTGTGAGGAAGAGCAGTCACAAAATCCATCGTGATGTGTTGCCACTTCCATTCTGGGATTGGTAACGGTTGAAGTAATCCAGCTGTCCTGTGATATTCAGCCTTTACTTGCTGACACACCAAGCATTTTGCGACGCTTTTGGCTACTTCACGCTTCATTCCATGCCACCAATAATTCTGACGTAGATCTTTGTACATCTTGGTACCTCTAGGGTGTACTGAGTAGGGAGAGTTGTGAGCTTCTTTCATTAACTCTTCCTGAACAGGACCTTTTGGTACACACAATCTGCTGCCGTATCTCAAAGATCTGTCTTCATAGATGATGAAGTCAGTTCTGAGTCCATTCTCCGCTTGTTCTCTGATCTTTTGCAACTTAGCATCACTTGCTTAAGCTGCTTTGATCTGATTGACAATGGTTGATTGAACTTGTAAATTCATCAAACTTGAAGAGTTACCTGGCATGACTACTTCAATCTCCATCTGATGCGAGTCTTGTTGAAGCTTCTACTGAGATTCATCGATAATGGTTGACGACTAAGAGCATCAGGTACCACATTCACCTTTCCTGGGTGATATTGCAAGTTGATGTCAAAATACGCCATGAGTTCTAACCATCTTCTCTGCCGCATATTCAACTCCTTCTGAGTAAACACGTACTTCAGGCTTTTATGATCTCTGTAGATGTTTACTCATTCACCAAGTAAATAACGGCGCCAAATCTTGAGAGCAAAGATGACGGCTGCCAACTCCAGATCATGCGTCGGATAATTGCGCTCATGAATCTTCAGTTGTCTTGAAGCATAAGCCACAACTTTACCGTGCTGATGTAGAACACATCCTAATCCCTTATCGGATGCATCGCAATGCACTTCGAATCCTCCAGATTGATCCGGTATGACGAGAATAGGTGCTGATGTCAACCTTGACTTGAGTTCTACGAAACTTGTTCGCATGCTTCTGACCACAAAAATTCTTCATCTTTACGTGTGAGCTTGGTCAGTGGTGTTGCTATCTTTGAAAAGCCTTCAATAAACCTTCTGTAATATCCAGCTAAACCCAAGAAACTCCGAACGTCCTTCACTGACTTTGGTGTAGGCCATTCGCCAACTGCTGAAACTTTCGCTGGATCCACAGAGATTCCTTCTCCTGATACGATATGTCCAAGAAAACCAACTTGCTTTAGCCAAAACTCGCACTTGCTGTACTAGGCATAAAGCTGATGTTGTCGTAGAGTTTCCAGGACAATTCGTTGGTGCTCTGCATGCTCTTTCCGACTCTTGAAATACACTAGGATGTCGTCGATGAAGATGACAACAAACCTGTCTAAGTACTCCCGAAAAACTTGATTCATTAGGTTCATGAATATTGCTAGTGCGTTGGCCACTCTAAATGGCATCACTAGAAATTCGTAATGTCCATAACGAGTATTGAAAGCTGTTTTATGAATATCAGCTTTCTTGATCTTCACCTGGTGATATCCTGAACGAAGATCCAATTTAGAGAAAACACAAGATCCACTTAGCTGATCGAATAAATCGTCGATGCGTGGAAGTGGATACTTGTTCTTTATAGTGACTTCGTTCAAGGCTCTGTAATCGATGCACATTCTGTATGAACCTTCCTTCTTCTTCACGAGTAGTACAGGTGATCCTTAACTTGAAGTGCTGGGACGAATCCATCCTTTTGCCAGTAATTCGTCCAACTGTATTCGGACTTCCTTCAAACCTTCCGGACTTAAACGATAAGGTGCATTGATCACCGGTTGTTCTCCTAGTACTAAATCAATGCTGAATTCAAGAGATTGATCGGGAGGCAAACCTGATATATCGTCAGGAAACACGTCGTCGAACTCTCGAACTACATCTGGTCTTGATTCTTCCTCTTCCGCTTGAGCTGCTGCAACTACTGCTTCTCTTGGCTTCGCTTTGTAGGTACTTGGCTCCAGGGTACGGTCTCCACTTTTGAAAAAGAAGACCGGATGATCTGGAATCTCGAATACTACCCTCCTTTGATGACAGTCGATGGTAGCATAAAAAGTTCCAAGCCAATCCATTCCTAGAACCACATCGAAGTTCGGTATGTCCAGCACTTTGAAGTCAGCATAAAACTCTCTGCTGCAGACGACTACTGGACACAGGTTGTATCCCATTGTTGCCTTTAGAACGCCATTTCCTGAATTGACATTCCAGCTGGATACAGGCGGTGAGACTGGAATCGCATGGGTTCGAACAAACCGTTGCGACATAAAGCAGTGAGATGCTCCAGTATCAAACAATGCTAGTGCAGGGATTGAGGATACTAATATTGTACCTAATGTATGTGGGTTTTGTTTTAGGTATAGGGAAAGCTAAGTAGCAAGATAGGAAAGAAAGGTTTGAAAAGAAAATTTTTACCGGTGATAACTTGGCCAGTGGCCTCAGCTTCTTCCACTGTCATCGTGAAAGCCTGGTGCCTTGGTACATTCCTCCTGACCTGAGGAGCATTCCTCGGAACGTTCCTTTGAGCTTGATGGAACTGACGAGGAGGTGATGCAGCTTGTGGTCCTCTGGGTGGTGCAGGTAGTGCAAGTCTTGGAGCAGGTGCTTGAATGGCTGGACGCCGCGGGTAGGTAATTGCTGGCCTGGGTGCAGAAACTGGGTTTTGTCTTTGGGGACAAGACCCGATATCATAAGCAACTGAGCCGCAGACTAAGCAAAGACGGTTGGCTCGCCGGCAGTCTCTCATCATATGTCCAGTTCTCTTGCAGTAGGTACAAAAGGCTGGGCTGGGATGATGGTTCTGTATTCCGGGTCGCCTTAGCACAAAAGGTGGTCTGGACGAGGCTCCTCCTGCCATCTGGTTGGCAGGACGCTTAACTCCTGCAGACTGAGGTCTGCCCCTCGCTTTTATCACTGCCTCATAACTTCGGGCAGCTTCCAGAGCATCCTCATGAGTCGGAAATTTCCCTGTGGCTAGTGCAGCCTGAATTTCCGTATCCAAACCTTGTTGAAAGCGACGGGCTCTGATATCATCCGTCGGTATCAAGTGTGCCGCGAATCTGTTTAAAGAATTGTGTTAGCTGTATAGTATGTGATATTTAAAAATTTGAACTATTGTGACATATCTTACCGACTTAGCATGGTGAATTCAGCGTCATACTCATCTACTGACTTGTTCCACATCGAACCTTGTTGTAGATGAATGAACTGTTGTTCTATGGCAAACCTGGCAGTCACAGGGAAGTACTTCGCGTTGAACTTATCGCGAAAAGTCTTCCATTCAATAGGCTGTTCAATACGGCTTTCTTCCGCCTTCCACCAGTTCCGAGCATTGTCCGTGAGCTGTAGTTTCGCCACACAGACCCAAGCTATGTCTGGCACTTGTGCTGCCGCCAGATCATCTTCTATGCCTTGTGCCCATTCCTCCGCTTCAAGTGGGCTTCCCTTTCCGGAGAACTGTTTGGGATGTAAAGCCCTGAATTGCTTTACCCCAGGTGCGTCAGTCTCGGGACGGTTCAGTAGTTGTTGCTGTTCCTCAAGGAGGCTGCGGATCGCCTCAAGCAGAACTGTTTGCTCGTTGGGTGGAGCAGGAATAGTAGGCACAATGGGTAGTGTAGGTTGAGTGTTGTTGAAGTTGGTGCTAGTGTTGTTTGGGGAATCCATAACCTTGAAGAAAAAATTTGGGTTAGGACGGATTCAAAATATTGGAAATGATAAGATTCAAGGAACATGAATTGTAAAGAATATTTTAGTTGCTGGTTTTTGTGTTATATTGCTTAGGTTGTTCACACAGAACAGAACTGTATGATAGAGTTCACACAGCTCGGACCTGCATGGGCCACCAACAAAACCTGTCACGCCCCGCTTCCCGGTATACGGCGAAGGAGACGCGACTGGTCCGCTACGTATTTACTGTGAAGTAAATACGCTAAGCGTATCTAAGCAATATAAAGATAAATCATAAGAGACAAGAGATATAAAATAACAACTTCTTTATTTATTAACATTCTTTTGTACAATACATGAAAAGTAAATACAACTGGAATAAAAGCGATGCCTAAACAATGGCATAACAGGAAATGAAAAATACTGAATAGAAAAGGTACAATGTTTAGAGCTCGGGGTCTTCTAGAAACTGATCCAAGTCTTCACTGGTGGGCTCGATCACTGCTGTGTCCAGATCACCTGACGACATTCAAAGAAGAAAGAAATAGTATGTCGTCAGCGAACAGGTCGCTCGGTAAGTCCCAAAAATAAGGGAGAAATAGAAAAGACAGAATAAGAGGTATCTTTTTACAGTTGTATTATATTGTTATAATGTTGTGTTAACGCTGTTGTTTGTAGTTTGGTACAGAAGGATGCCAGTGTATACGAGAAGGGTCTCAGTATGCTAGAGACCAGGGCAAACGGAATGTACAAGGAACTGTTAAGCCATGGTACAACAGCAATGGAATATAGGTTAGGTGTCTTAATCTTACTGTCTCGTGCTACTTCTAACACCTTCCGTACCAATCTACCCCTTAAACCCCGTAGTGTTTTGATTGTATTGTTGTATTGTATTGTATAGTTGGATGACTGATCAAAACCATGATATCAGTAAACAGATTGTAACTGCATAATCATGTAAATGGAATAACTGGATAATGGATGTATATCCATGGTTTGATTCAGTCAAGTTGTATAGATTGATAACTTGATTCATGGATTCATGTGTTCATATTGAATTGGAATATTGTAGATTGTACTTGAATCATATTCAAGTCAGATATAATCAGACTCAAATCCGAGTCAGACAATTAGAAATGTAAATCGAAGTCTTGATTATTTCTTAAACTTATATTTACTAGGGTCCTTAGGGTAATTTATAAAACTTGAGGGGGTTTTATGTAAAAATACTTTTATATAGTTTTCAAGATAAACCCCAAGTAATTATTATTCGTCTTTAGAGTTGTAATCAGTGTAGAATTTATATTGGTGATAATTCTAATGAGAATAACCTAATTCCATAAATAAAGGTATTTATGTGTAAATATTGATTATATTGAATTCATGGTATTTTAGTGTAAACCGATTCTTATGCCATTTTTAGAAAAATGTTGAATATTCATAATAATTCAAAGTAAATATTTTGGAGTTACATATACATATATTTATATGAAAATAAATTTTAATATATTTATTATAATCTAGAAATCTCATTTTTCTTAAGATGTCGTATTTAAATCTTTCGAGACCGAATGCTCCTTGCGGAGATCTGCATCTCGCACTACTAAGCCCGAGGATGTGCGATAATCTGCACCATCCAGAATGGGTTCCCCAAATGGGTTGTAGCGGCGCTTTGCAAAGATTTGTTTAAATACTAGTCTTTAAAGAAAAACAGTTTTATTAAGTTATGGTATTTAAGTGAAAAAGGTCGTTTTTCTCGTATTCTATGTTCTAGACGGCTCCTAGTAAGCGAAAAGTTGTGAGATATCCTTCAAGATCGCCTCTTCACCGCCAATTGTGGCCAGGTAAGTACAAGTGAAGAAAGGAGGGATCCGCTCACGAATACCGTGAGACGGGCCTTTTAAAATTACCTTTTTCACTTGTCTAGTCTAGGCACCACAAAGTCAGGTTTAGATAAACGACTGAATGCCCATAACCTTGCTATATCCTAATGAATGCGACGGTCCTTAATTGACTGAGTCGAGATATTTTTTTTTATTCGTCGAGGCATATGACCCCTAGAGTGTTTCCTACAAGAGGTGGCAGCTTCATTCCCACTGACAGGGTTTTGGCGAACCGCTTTTCTGCCTTAATCCCCCTCTTGTTTGTCGCAGGTATGCCTTGGTTTGGTTGGAGTACTTTACGACTCTATATTGCCGCAGCTTCTTCATCCTGACGCTGATGCTTAGCCTTTACATATATGGTTGTTTTGCGTTCTCGGTCAGTTTTTCTTTTTCGAATGACTTCGTTTAACATCCTATCGATCGGGTCTTCTGCCAGTTCCGGGGATTTTAGCGCCGATTTTGCCCCCAGTTTCTCTGCGTTGTTTTCTGACGCTGACGGAGTTTCTTCGTCATTTAACAACGAATGGGAGACCATGTAGCAATTTGCTACATAGTCTTCGGTTTCTTCTGATGAGTCATTTTCCTCATCGTTGTCACTATCTTCGTTCTGAAGAATATGCTTGACAAACTCTTCGAGGGTGACCGGTGTCCGCACCTTCTGGTTGCACTCCTCTAGCGCGTCGATGTACTTTTGTAGGTTTGTGCGCTTGTTGTCATACTCGGCAGGCGGCACAGGCTTCTTGGTCTTCTTCTTTTTCTTCGAAGATTTTGAAGGCTTGACTTGGGGATTTTGCCCTTTGTCAACAACTTTCGGTATGGGACGCGGTTTCAGCATCCCTTCGATAATTTCAGGTTCAAGTAGGCTTTTCCACCTAACTGCCGGACATGCCTGTAGATCCTTCAGCATTCTTTTGGTTTTTGCTGAAAGAACGACTTCACATGAAGTTTCTTCCATGAGCGAGCATGATGCCCCCGGCGCATCCACTTTTTAAGAGTGTGCTTCTGTGGTGGGTTCACCCTCCAATTCTCAAACAGTGCAAACTTCCCCTGTTGATACTGGTCCTCGACCCAGTTCTTGAAGATGTAGCATCCTCAATTGGGCGGCTCACTATTATGTGATAGGAGTAGTAGTTGGGATTGTTGACGTCGCCGAGTTGCAGTGGACGCCGTGGGTATAGCAACGTGATGAGTTTGTTACGCATTGCCAACTCAAATAGTTTCCTCGTCTTATCGCGGGGAAACGAGTAAGCGCGTCCTAGCCTTTCATCCAAGGATAAGCGTGGACGTGCCTTGTTTTGGCGAACAGACGGTTTTGGGTCACTCGGTTGTTATTGAGTGTTGGCGATGAAGGCCGCTTTCCCTTTACCCTTGGCGTTTTGAGGGTCCTTATTTGAGGAGCCAGGCCCATGGCCCATCTAGTCCATTTCAAGAGGAGGGTCAGTTTATCGATCAGAGCCTGGAAGGTCGTCGGCTTGAAGAACGTCATGAACTGAGACATAGTCATTTGCGGATCTAGGGTCCCGATGAACATGCTCACGGCAGGGGATTCTTTGATGCGTTGTTCGCACTTTGACCGCAGGTTCTGCCACCGGATCGCATATTGGACCCAGGTTTCTCCCGGCCTTACCCTGGCATTGATTAAAGCCGTGATCGTGTAGGGTAACTAGGCACTGTCACAAGGTTCTATAAGGCATCAACCATGACAAAATCAAATTTTTAAAGTGGCGAACAACCCTAACTAAGATCTTATACTAGAGATTAGGCGAAACAATTAACAAGTAAACAACTTTACTTCTAAGAGAAAGGGATTACAACCTTTGTAGTCCGTTCCTTCGCTTCATAAGCTCCGAGTAGTAGTCCCTTCGCCACGATCCATGAACTCTCGAACTCTAGAGAGGCTCCGCAAGTCGAATGATGCATGCTTGCTTGAAGACTTCCATTTCGAAGATGATCTACTTTGAAGAAACTCAAACCCAAGCTCTTTGTTTGCTAATCAAGTATTAGCAAAGCAAACACCCTAATCTAAATGGCAAGAATAGATGAGGATGATGAAGTAGGAATTTAGCTCTCATTTGTTTTCGATTTCTCACTCATTTTCATCACATGTCAAAAAGCTAGAAAGATTTTCAAGCAAGAAGAAGGAAGAAGAAGAAGCAAACTCTTTGTGATGAATAGTGAAAACTCATGTGAGGTTAGAAATGCAATCATGGGTTAAGTATCAAGACTTAACCCTTATAGAGATTTAACTAGGGTAAAGGGTTGGGTTGGGTTAAAGAAATATCTATGCAAAATATCACAAAATATCAAGGTCAAAGTCAAAGCTTCAAGAAGCTTCTTGAAAGCTTCATGAAAAATTAACCCTAATCCAAACCCTAACCATATTTAAACTCCACAAAACATGTTGCATTTATAACCATAACATGTTACAATATTATATATCACATATACAATATTTATTGTAACAAAATAAAATAATACAATTAACATATATCACATATATATCAATGTATTACCCGAGTGAGAAAAAGAATCTTTAAGTGAGCTTATATTAGTTAATGTAATTTAATATATCAAATATATAATTATACATTAAATTATCGAATCAACACTTGATCCGATAATCCGGCTATTTCACAAATAACCGACTAATATAATCTGTATCATTTCATCGAATCAACACTTGATCCGATGACCCGGCTATATCACATATACCCGGCCGATATCACATATCGCGAGAATCTGATACAGTATCACATACTCGTATTGTTCTCGGTCCCGCACATATCACATATGTGCTCCTATTCCGTTTTTCCTGAGCCAGGAAACCTCTGTGTAGGATTCTAAAGAATCGTCAATACGCCGGAAGTAGGTGATGATCATATCAAACACCCACAAGCTGCAAGCAGTCAGCTAAACGTAACATCTACTCAGGTATTGAGCGATCAGAAGATCAACAAGCAAGCCTGTACATTCTCCTGCGAATCCAATCAGTAACACTCCCGTACAGTCCGGTCTCTTCGTCTGATATGTCGCATATCTCGCCTAAGGGTGGTAAACGTCAGACCCCGGTAGCTTGATAAGTCGTGTCGATATGAGGTCCATCACAGTTCGAGAAACTACTGATAACACTTATCAGTAAATCTCAGCAACCCTGGCCAGGGATTTCCAGTTATGGCCAATCGAACACATTTCAACATCAACTCCCTATACCGGGAGAGACGAATCCCCTCCTATCACTCATTGCCTCCATGTGATTTGGGACTGTACCCAAAAGCCACCGTTTTGCACGTCCTTTTAGACGTGGTATGATGGAAATCAAAGCACAGTGGGAATCACACAAGACTCTATGACGATCTCGGGTCTACAGACTAACCTGTACCAGTGTCACCAGAGAACTGCCATCTGACGTGAGGTATAATACCATCTGGGAGTTCTCGGCGAGTCCGTCCAGTGTACCCAGTCTCCACTGAGCACCTGTATACCTTCTCTGATGTCAAACACCAATGGATATGGGATCATCCATCGCCCATCATATGGGTCAAGAAGCGCATACACTAGTCTACTCTGGTATATCGATACCCTGTTTCGATACACCTACTTCTAGGATCATTTGAAGGATGTACTTAGCGACTACACTGTCCCCACTAGTATGATCCGCATCATAGTCCTGGTAGTCAATTACTCATCCTAAGGGCTTTATCAACATGTAACATAGAGACAATCAGAGCACGTGTTAAGATAAAGTGTAATCGGATAGCATACTATCATGTCGAGCAAGAAAGTCCTCCTTATATATGTCCAAGCATCCACTACAATATACATCGTATGTACAGTAATGGCCTCTAGGGCATACATATAACTAACAATCTCCCACTTGCACTAGGGCCATCTGTTGTGGTATCTCATACCCAACAATTAGCTGTGATTGAAGTATCTCATACTCAACCATCCCATAAAAGTCTCTACTGGGAAATAGGCCTTTGTGAGTGGATCCGCACTGTTGTCCTCTGTGTCTACTCTCCTAATCTCAATCTCCCTGGAGATCAACCATCTCCATGATCAGGCGACACTGCCTAAGAATATGTCTGGATCTCAGATGGGACGGGGGATTCCTTGGCAAAAGCCACAACTCCATTGTCACACAATGGTAGGAACGAAGTTCATCTCATGAACTAGTGTACATCCAGACTATTTCTTTGGTAGCATCCTCGGTAGTGATTTATCCTGCCTTTGTCGTCTAGTATGTCTCGGTATCTAGCTTGGAACTCTTCCAACATACCGTCCCTCCACTGAGGGTAAAGATAATTCCTGTGACTGACATTCAGTCATCCTTATCACCCTGGAACCTTTCCAGTGATTCTCCCCAGGATCGATTGATACTATCTCACTATACCTAGTGAGAATCCTAACATCCAATTAGATCTATCTCATAGATCCAAAACCCAGGATTTAGGAGGTATCGCTTTGATCCTTATATGGAGAATCCTTGTGATAAGAGGAGATTGACCGAGCGTAGCATAGGAAACTCTTTCCCTATCAAGAGTATGTCATCCACGTACAATACGAGGATCACCGCCATACTCCCTACTACCTTTTTGTATATTCAAGGTTCATTTACCATTTTGATGAAGTCAAACTTTTTGACTTTCACATCAAAACAGACGTTCCAACTCCGCGATGCCTGATTTATCTCAAAAAACAACTTGCACACGTTTCCGCTGCTCCCACTGTCTACGAAGCCCTCTGGCTGTGTACTTATAGACGCTCTCTTCTAAATCACTATTTAGAAAAGCGGTCATGACACTCAACCGCCAGATATCGTAGTCATGGTATGTAGCAATGGCAAGTAGGATCTGGATGGACTTAAGCATAGCTTTTGAAAGTCTCAACTTTTCCATATACACCAAGTAATCTTCTTAAGATATACTTACTCCTGATGGGGATTTAACCCTTCAGATAAAGCAACCAAAGTCCATACTTTGTTTGTGTATAAGGATTCCATGTCAGATCGCTTAGCATCCAGCCATTCTTACAGAGTCCCACTCCTGATGGCCTGCTCGAAATAAGTTGGGTCATCATCTCATGATGCAATCGTCGCTCCCACTGTCATAGAGAAAACCGAAGTATCTCTCAGGTGGGTGAGGAACCCTACTAGATCGGCGGAGAGGCTGAGGTTCGTTGGAAACTATTGAATCCTTCGGGTTTTACCAAATCATCAGCTGCAATTTGTATAGCTGGAACTCTTTCCAGTTCTACCTCATTTCCACTAATTTCTTCACAAGAAATTCCCTTTCACAAAGGTGGCATGCTGAAAAACAAAACATCTTTTGTTCCTCGATGTGGTACAAGATATTCTCTTGCGAATGCTTGGGATATCCAACAAACTTCCACAAAACTGATCTTACCTTGAGTTTGTCCGGATTTTGCTTTTAGACATAGGCCGGACAACCCCAAATCTTAATATCCTTAAGAGATGGGCTCTTCCCATACCATATCACATATGGAGTGGTAGGTATCTGATTTGATTGGAACCCTATTCAATAGGTATGCATCTTTTTAAGTGCATAATTCCCAAAAGGAAATTGGTAACTCAGTAGTACTCATCATATAGCACACCTTATCACATAGGGTGTGATTGCTCCGCCCCGATACACCGACGTACTTTGGTGTATACGGAGGAGTAATGCTGAGAGAGAATCTCATTCTCCTTTAGAATAGTCCAGGAATCCCGTGCTCAAGTATTCTCCTCCCTGATCACATCAAAGGACATAATACTAATACCCGTTTTGGTTCTCTACTTCTAACTCATTCTCATTGAATTTCTCAAAAGGTTCAGACTTGTGTTTCAACAGGAACACATGTGCGAATCTTGAGAGATAATCAGTGAATATAATGAAGTACAAAGAACCGGTCTTGGTATGTGTAGACTGGGGACCTTACATACATCATTATGTATCAATCCCAAAAGTTCACTAACTCTTTCTCTATTTCTAATAAACGGAGTTGTGGCCATCTTATCTTTGTGACATGACCGGCAAGTTTCACAAGATATAAATTCAAACTAATTTAAATATGCATCTAAATGTAACTTCAGCTAGTCGGGTTACCATGATATGACCTAGTCTACAATACCTCAAGAGGGATTCATTCATTTCTGAACTCATTCTCTTATGTGTGTTCTGTATACTAAGAACTGTGGTTTGGTTTAGAACGTCTATGCTTTTAGATAACGTGCCTGAACCGATCAAATCTTGATATAGGAAATGTTCAAAACATTATCCAACAATACAAAATTATATCCTTCTTTACTAATAAAGAGACTGATATGATATTGTATATCAGGTTCGGTATCTAATAACATTCGTTCAGAATCAATGTATTTGGTAATACAGGGTGATAACTGCCGACAAACTTGGCTGCAACACTTGCACCATTTCCAACTCTTGAAACTTATCACCCGTTCTTAGTTCTCTACCTATCTGTAGCCCATGTAACGGATTACATATGCGGGATATTGATCCGGTATCTTATACCCAGGACGTAAAGGATACTGAGAAACAGTTCTAGGTAATGAACACACCCGAAGAAGATGCATCAGCATGCACTTTCTTCGTTTGGGCGGCACGGGAATTCTGGTAATCCCCTATTTCCTGCTCAGTCTTATAACAATTATAAGTTGGAGCGGGACCAACGTTCCCTAGCGCAGTATAATAAGCGGTTTTGGTCAATACATCCGTATTATTATCTTGATTAAGGCATGATATGGTCGCTACCTGGAGAGAGAGAGAGAAGAAAACACTCAGCGTATGCTCTTGTAAGATTAGATTGGTTATTAATATATCTAATTAGGATGTCTCCCACTGTTTTAGTCAAATCTTCATTTAAACCCTAAAAGGAAAGACTAGCCGGGATTAATTACACCCTACAAGTTCGCCAATTTTTCAGCCAGGCCAGTGTCGGTACTTTGAGGGAGGTTCCCCGTGCTTTCGCACGGACCTAATTAAAATAAACCTCATTTTCCCAGGGGCGTAACCCCGTTAACACCTTTCTAGACACCTACTTGATCGGCTAATTGTAATGTGTAAAACTCTCCCAGGAGTAACTCTTACTCGCAGCGGGTATCGGGATCCAACTATCTCATAGAAGGTATGCAATATCATTGCAAATTTCAACACTTGAAATTCCCAATAATATTTTACCCCTAGCATCCTATGACCTTGACGAAAGCCAACAAACCATAGGCTACTAGTCAAGTTCAACCCGTCATTTCTCGATTGAATTAAACCCACCCGCACGATCTTTGACGAAAGCCAACAAAGTCGTACGACTACCCTAACTCAATCGCATCATATACTTATACAGATAAGCATAAATAGATACCGCACACTACGCCTTGACGAAAGCCAACAAACGTAGTACGAATACTATGAAGTACTTATCTGAAATGACGGAGGGCTACGACAGGTCTTTAAGAAAACCCTTTGCGTAATGAACTTGATATCGTTGTAGAATCGAGTGATTTTAAAAGGAGCGTTTTTTAGGCTTTTCTAGTTTTGCTAAAGAGGTCACTCCCGATGAAGGGATCTCGGCTCTTTCCTTATCGAATAAGGTGCAGGATATTTCACAAATACCACTATGCAAAGCAAAAACTATAAAAGCAATCAAAAGACAAACCGTGTTTGTAGCATCTGCTAGTTTCGCTAAAGAGGTCACTCCCGGCGAAGGGATCTCGGCTCTTTCCTTATCGAATAAGGTGCTGGATATTCTACAAGGAATACCGCTATGCAAAGCAAGAACTAGAGCTACCAGTTTTTAAACAAGTTTCTACGACATCTTTAGGTTTCTTTTATTTTCATTAATCTCATTAATGAAGTCCCATTTTGTTATGCTTCATAAGCATCAGATATGAAACGAAATCAGCAATATAATATATATCTCATATATAATATAAACATTCATCTCAGGCAGTAATATGATCTCATCACAGAACATGGCAGCTGAAGAACATATATGAAATAATGGATATACTAGGCTGTCCGTGTTTTAATACGAGCCTGTATAAAACACGGATTCCACGGTCGTGATGAATAGCCAAACCCACATCCCTAGACCCCTACGAGAGCGGCAAGTAATCCTGCCAGTTCTAGAGTTAGGAGACCCGGTCTCGACTCCTCGAGATAGTCTCCCACTGGACCCTAGAACCCGATTACTTGTGCTCCCTGCCTTGGGTCTATCCTAATGCGGAAAAGTAAATAATATACAATGGTGACATCATCCTCAGCCCGGAAGTGCCCCAATAAAAGAATATTACATACAATTGAATTTTACATGAATGAAAATGAAAAACTCTCATCTCACATAAAACCCCCGGCTATTCAAAACACGACGATCCAATATGACATATCACAGCAACACATAATATCACATATCATCAACGTAAGTAAATATGCGTATCCCAATTGTCGTTGATGTATAGCAACGAAACTGGCGATACACCACATATTACACTTACGGTCGCAGAAAAGAAAGTGTAAAACTACAACAGTTGGAATCCGCAACCACCTTAGACATCGCATGCCTAACCAAATGAATTCCTTAGACATCGCATGCCTAACAATTATAAACTCCGCATTTTAGTCTCATTATCGAAAACACTTTTCAATATCTAGTCAGGCAATTCAACAAGATTCCCGATATCCTGATCGAATGCTCGTCGAAAACTTTAGTAGACGGCCGCATCCCCGATGCCATCGACGAAGTGCACTAAGGCGGAACACCGTTATCGCGAGCATCCGAACGGATGCTTTTGGCGACGGGGTTCTCCTACAGTCACTTGGTCGGGGCTATGGGGCATGGCTGTCTATTATGTTTACCCAGTGAGTATCCGCGTATGCTACGTGATTGCAATGGACTTTTGATCGCATCAAAATCCCGTGGCAACCGATCATCTGAGACTAAAGTGCTAGATTTATAACATTCAAATTAGTTATCTCATAACTACTTGTGGATTACAAATATTGTATCACATTCCAGATAAATAGACAATGTTAAACTTTCCGATCGAATAAACAAACACCCAAGATTTCCCAAATAGCTCAACACTTGAGCGGAGTTCAAGAAAAAACCCAGAACATGTCGCAGCCCCAATGAACCAGCCGTAGAAGGGTCAAACCAACGCCTCACAAGTGGCAACGCTAAACTACCACAAACCCAAGGGTTCAAGTGGCAGTTTTGACGGTCACATAATCAAGTTAAGGTTACGTTCTTCTAGAAGGTCCACAGATACGCTTGCATGATTTTCCGAAAGTTTTAAACTCGAGAAAAAATCCAACATTTGAAAATTTTCCGATAGGGAAAAAAGTGAGTTATTGATATCCGTTCGAACTTTTTAACACGTTCTAAATTATCCGGAAAAAACTTAAACGAAGTTAAACTTTCCGATCGAATCAACGAATACAAAAGATCTCCAGAAAACTCAACACTTGAGCAGAATTAAAAATTCCTAGAAGCATAAAAAAGTACCTACGATGTTACTGTAAAAGAACTCTAACCCTAATTTCCCTATATGGCCGCGGAACCACCGCGCAAGTCAGGGTATTGCCGCGGTTCCGCGGCGCTTTAAAGGTATCAGTATCTCGTTTTTCACAGCAATCCTTAGAATTACCTGCTTTATTTTGTGAGTATTTTTAGTACAGAAAAAATCAACATTTTAAAAAATTTCCACAGGGGGTATAATGCGACGTTTCGGGGTTCGATCGGACTTTAAACTTCGTCTAGACTCGCCTAAAGCTCTAGCTTGGCTCTGATACCACTGTAGAGTTACTAGGCACTGTCACAAGGTTCTACAAGGCATCAACCATGCCAAAATAAAAATTTTCAAGTGCCAAACAACCCTAACCAAGATCTTATATTAGAGATTAGGCGAAACAATTAACAAGTAAACAACTTTACTTCTAAGAGAAAGGGATTACAACCTTTGTAGTCCGTTCCTTCGCTTCATAAGCTCCGAATAGTAGTCCCTTTGCCGCGATCCATGAACTCCCGAACTCTAGAGAGGCTCCGCAAGTCGAATGATGCATGCTTGCTTGAAGTCTTCCATTTCGAAGATGATCTACCTTGAAGAAATTCAAACCCAAGCTCTTGCTTTGCTAATCAATTATTAGCAAAGCAAACACCCTAATCTAAGTGGCAAGAACAGATGAGGATGATGAAGTAGGAATTTAGCTCTCATTTGTTTTCGATTTCTCACTCATTTTCATCACATCTCAAAAAGCTAGAAAGATTTTCAAGCAAGAAGAAGGAAGAAGAAGAAGCAAACTCTTTGTGATGAATAGTGAAAACTCATGTGAGGTTAGAAATGCAATCATGGGTTAAGTATCAAGACTTAACCCTTATAGAGATTTAACTAGGGTAAAGGGTTGGGTTGGGTTAAAGAAATATCTATGCAAAATATCACAAAATATCAAGGTCAAAGTCAAAGCTTCAAGAAGCTTCTTGAAAGCTTCATGAAAAATTAACCCTAATCCAAACCCTAACCATATTTAAACTCCACAAAACATGTTGCATTTATAACCATAACATGTTACAATATTATATATCACATATACAATATTTATTGTAACAAAATAAAATAATACAATTAACATATATCACATATATATCAATGTATTACCCGAGTGAGAAAAAGAATCTTTAAGTGAGCTTATATTAGTTAATGTAATTTAATATATCAAATATATAATTATACATTAAATTATCGAATCAACACTTGATCCGATAATCCGGCTATTTCACAAATAACCGACTAATATAATCTGTATCATTTCATCGAATCAACACTTAATCCGATGACCCGGCTATATCACATATACCCGGCCGATATCACATATCGCGAGAATCTGATACAGTATCACATACTCGTATTGTTCTCGGTCCCGCACATATCACATATGTGCTCCTACTCCGTTTTTCCTGAGCCAGGAAATCTCTGTGTAGGATTCTAAAGAATCGTCAATACACCGGCAGTAGGTGATGATCATATCAAACACCCACAAGCTGCAAGCAGTCAGCTAAACGTAACATCTACTCAGGTATTGAGCGATCAGAAGATCAACAAGCAAGCCTGTACATTCTCCTGCGAATCCAATCAGTAACACTTCCGTACAGTCCGGTCTCTTCGTCTGATATGTCGCATATCTCGCCTAGGGGTGGTAAACGTCAGACCCCGGTAGCTTGATAAGTCGTGTCAATATGAGGTCCATAATAGTTCGAGAAACTACTGATAACACTTATCAGTAAATCTCAGCAACCCTGGCCAGGGATTTCCAGTTATGGCCAATCGAACACTGCGCAACATCAACTCCCTATACCGGGAGAGACGAATCCCCTCCTATCGCTCATTACCTCCATGTGATTCGGGACTGTACCCAAAAGCCACCGTTTTGCACGCCCTTTTGGACGTGGTATGATGGAAATCAAAGCACAGTGGGAATCACACAAGACTCTATGACGATCTCGGGTCTACAGACTAACATGTACCAGTGTCACCAGAAAACTGCCATCTGACGTGAGGTATAATACCATCTGGGAGTTCTCGGCGAGTCCGTCCAGTGTACCCAGTCTCCACTGAGCACCCGTATACCTTCTCTGATGTCAAACACCAATGGATATGGGATCATCCATCGCCCATCATATGGGTCAAGAAGCGCATACGCTAGTCTACTCTGGTATATCGATGCCCTGTCTCGATACACCTACGACTAGGAACATTTGAAGGATGTACTTAGCGACTACACTATCCCCACTAGTATGATCCGCATCATAGTCCTGGTAGTCAAGTACTCATCCTAAGAGCTTTATCAACATGTAACATAGAGACAATCAGAGCACATGTTAAGATAAAGTGTAACCAGATAGCATACTATCATGTTGAGCAAGAAAGTCCTCCCTATATATGTCCAAACATTCACTACAATATACATCGTATGTACCGTAATGGCCTCTAGGGCATACATATAACTAACAGATCGGAGTACGCTCGCTTGCGCTGGCGAACCGTTGTGTGAACAGCAACTCCATCTCTGTGAATGTCTTTATGGAGTCATTTAGGAGCTTCGAGTACCATTCAAAGTCCGTCTCTGACAGGCTACCAACGAACTGGCGAAGCAGCAGTTTGTCGTCGCCTCCAGTGTTGCTGCAAAGAGCTCTGAACTGTGCGACGTGTCATTGTGGGTTATTTATCCCCCTGTACACATGAAACTTGAGGATCGTATATCCCGACGGGTACTTGATTTGGTCATACCATCCTGGATATGGTCGTCCGGTTCTGATGATTTGGCCAGCAGCTTCACTAGCTTGATGAGCTCGTATTTGTTGAGCTATATAATCATCAAGAGCAGCCGTGGAAATCGTTTACTCCTTGGCTGCCGATAAGGCCGGAGGAGGATTTGATGTTTCCCCTCTGTCATCCTCGATAATTATCGGCGGATCCTCGGCTGGGGGTTCTGGCTGGATCATCATCCCAACTATATCTTGGAACAAGAGAGCCATCAGCTTTATGTTAGCAGCCTGCTCAGCAGCTTCCTTGTCCTTTCTTTCAAGCACCCTTCGCAGGAACTCTGTATTGGTCTTCTGCTCCTGGCGCTGTTAGGCTATTGTGTCCGGGCTTTCTTTCTGCCCGGTAAGTCTGCCATTTTGGTCAACATCTTTTGGAGCTTTTGTTGTTGCTCCTGAGCTTTTGTCAGCGACCGAGTTTGTGGCCGGTGACTTATGGAAGCACGACTTTCTTCTTTTCCGAAAGCCACGTAAACCGCGTGTACGATCATGTCCCCAGACTTGGGGCGTTTAGGTCCAGCGCCTTTAGAATTTTCTGCAAGCGATGGGATTTTCTCCAGCCTTGTCCTTTTGTGGGAGGTCGAAGTTGAAGGAGCCGTTGTAACAGGCACCCGTGTGGAAGAAGTCCCTCGTTGTATGGTAGGGGGATGGTCTTCCTCTTGCCGAGCCTTCGATTTCTTCGGTCGACGAGAGTAATCTTTGCTGATCACCTAGTCCTGGACTTTCTGCCAGACCCTGTGAATTTAGGAGGAGAGCCGCTGATGGGGCTGCTCCATCTTTGCCTGCACTGTGGCTTCTGCAGGCAGGGGCGATTTCTTTGGCACCGCCGTTGGAGAGTTCTTGCGTACCCTCCTGAGCAGATCAAAGCTGTTCCCGGTTGGAACATCAGCGTCAACTTCCACCATTGAAGCTGGTGGGGTAAGTCCAGAAGGGGAGTTGCCCCCAGCTTTTCTCACTCGGCACCAGTAGCGACATCGAACATGTCTTGCAGGCGGGGCCGCCTCAGTTTCAGAAATGGCTTCTTCATGCCCCCGGCTTTGCTGAGGGGCTGTTGTTGGTGTCAGCATGTTGAAGACTGACGTCTTTAGCAGAGCATGAGGAGGAACAACAAATCTTTCAAAGACCTACTTTCTGGTAGAGGAAGCACTTTTGACGACTTCACCTGCAGGAGGAGTTGGGAGAGCAATCCGTTTTGGGACAGCCCCTTCAGATATCACAAGCCTCTTTACGGGCCCGTTTGAGCTTTGGCTCAGTGTAACACCCGAGCCCAATAAAACTATTTATATTACTAGTTGAGGGTTATATCTTGCTCATTCCAATTATCCTGATTGTTTGGTGCTTTTTGCAAAATTTTAACCGGTTAAGTCATTTTGGCACATAACAAATTTTAACTCCTAAAATGAAATTAAAAGTGTCCAGGTTGACCTACTCGTCGCCACTAGTCGCGTGGTAGCGTCCGCGTGTCGAGATTCCGTCCCGTTTGGCTAAACGGGCAAGTTTGGACGACTACGCACACGTACAAGTGTACGACTTGGGGGCACGCATTTTAATCATTAAACACCTCTTTTCAAAATTTGGAACCCGCTTAAAATCCTATAATTTAAATTTGGAGCATTTGGGCGCAACCCGGGCGCGATTTGGAAATGTTTCATTTTGCGCCAAAAAGGCCCATTTAATTTAATATCTTAAACAATTTATATATACGATTATATATTCTTCACAGTTAAATCTTTCCAAAAATCCTCACTAAATCAAATCTCGCCTCAGCCCAGCCAATCGCGTGGCTCCGTCCCTCTCGTGGGCCCCCTTCCCTTTCCCTATCTCTCTCTCTCTCTCTTCCCTCAATCTCTCTCTCCAATCTCTCTCTCTCTCTTCCTCTATTTATATTTCCTCCATGCAGCCGCCACAACCCATCGTCTCCACCACGAGGACGTCTCGTAGCCCTAACCCTAGCCCCTCGTTCTTCGCCGCCGACCTCCCCACGACCTCGCCACCATCACCTCTGCACCTCCCCCGTCTCTTTTTCCTTTTCCCCGAGCCTTCCCTGCAACCCACATAACCTGCAAACCTTCCCTGATCCCAGAATCTCCACCGCCTGCACCACACCGTCGACGGCCCTCGTCGTCGACGACTCTTCCATCTTCCTCTCCTCTCTCTCGTTCCCAACTCAACCCTAGCCCTGCACCCATTGCACCGAGCCTAACCCAAGCCCAAACCCTAACCGGAACCCTAGCAACTCCTCTGGTTCGCCGAAAAAGGACACCGTCGACCCCCTCGTCGTCACCAGCACACCGACGACCATCTCCTCTCCTCCCAGCAACCCAAACCAGGCCTCTACCTCCCCCTACTCACAGCACAACCGACCCAGCCGCTTCCAGCCCTCGCCGCATCTCCTGTTCACCGCCGGCGCGTCCATCGCCGTCGGGCCCGTCGTAGTTGCCCCCGATTCTTCCCTGTAAGCCTCCCTTTAGCTTTCCACTCATGTTTAATCCCTTGCTGGTCCTTGTTGCGTTTATCGTATTTGCTAACTTCGCTGCTTGTGACTTTTGCCGGAACCCGACCGTGCCGTCTCGTGAACCCGACACTCCAGCGAAGTACCCTGGTCCGTGTGATCCCGTTGTTCTCTGTTGGGACTCGATCCGTGGCCCATACACCCGTATCGTGTTTTCTGCCGACATCGCATCCGTGTTCCAGTTTGCAAAACCGTCGAGGCAAGTATCTGAATACTTGCTTAAACATGCTAGCGTGCGAGATTTAGTCTTGCCACGCAATTGAATTCATACTATATAATACAACAACTTAATGATGGTAATTGATATTATATTATAAGTTAAAATTGATAGTTGCAGTTATCGTTAACCTGGAATCTTTATAATAGTTTCTCGTAATTAATCAACCCACTATCAATCCATAATTCAACTAAATAAAACAATTGGATCATATCTGCTTTAATTGTTAAATCATTCACGAGACAATTATTATACTTAGTGTAAATTCCTGTAGCTTCATTACTTCATGATTGTGGATATTGCTTCACCTTGTGGCTATTGCACCTCAAAGGTGCGTGAACCTGATTAATAAGAGAATACAAAACATCACTGTGTTTACATAGATTAATATTGTTAGTTACTGTTCCTGCTGCTGTTCATTACTCGTTACTATACCTGTTATCAGCATACATCTGATTGCATTACATATTGACCGATCTTGATACACCTGACACATGTACTGATACACCGGACATGACACCCTGTACATATCGACCCAACCTGTTGAAAAGTAACCTGACCTGTTACCTGATTTCATGCCTAATGCCGACAAACCTGACCATTCCCGCTGTCTATCCAGACAGACCTACTCTTACCGGATTTTGTGTTGGCATTAGTCCGTGACTACTGAATACCTGACCTGACATACATAGCTTGGGGGTATGGGGAAATCAAAGGTGAAACCGACTTGTAACTCAACAGTTCCATACATTGTTCTGATCAGTCTTACGGGCTTGGCCAGCCCCGGAGTATTGATGCTGACATCACTCGCCCATCCTACTACCTTTTACTGCTTAGCGGCACGTCTCGGATTCAGCCCCGAGGATCTTGACCGTGGTCCCGGGCACGCACGGGATACTATTGAGTTACATCGACGATTCATCAATTGATTTCAAAGACTATAGAGTAGAAACCTGATAGGACAGTTCAGTCACCATTGCACTTTACCCTGCACTGTTATTTCCTAGTACTGCTTTATTCATGTTCATACCTGCATTGCTTATCACCATATTTGTTATATTATTTGGTTGACATGACGCGCTGACGTCTGGGTTTTGCATGGCCCAGATTCTTTACCACTGTCGCTGACCGAGCAGGAGTACTTCAGCCAGCAGGCTGATCTGTGAGTTCTGCAGTGGTTAGTTCATTTATTGCATTTTATTTCCAGGTTCGATCCCGCATTATGGGACGTACCTTTCCATTATTGTATTGGATCATTAGCTTCCGCACTTATTGTTTATTGATTCTTGTTATTATGGATTTGGACAAGTATTAGATTAGCTTATTATCTTGTTCTTGATATCCTTACAACCGTAATGTGACTGTGAATGGATACTTCCTACCCACAGGTAGCATGGTTGGCTATGTCACGTGCCCAATCTTGCGTACTCTGGGAAGCGGGGCGTGACATGGTTCTTTTGGTATCAGAGCCATAGGTTAATTGGGTTGATTCTTTGTAGTTGGGTATTGCACCCGATACACGAATCAGAATGCCCGTGATTAGGAAACATGTCCTGCCACCTTGACCGTTTTACCATTCTTGAATCACATTCTTCCGGATTATATCTTTTACGACGTGCAAACTTACTTTGCATTGTCAACTCGAAAACCTGATTTCTTGTTATCCCTAGGACTTGGACGACTTGGGTGGAGTTAAGTGATTGCGGCTATGATACAGCGGCATAGCTACAATGCTGTACTCTATTTAAGTATCTTGGAGTTCTAGCCTTGATCCATATTCAGAATCTATCATCATGCTAATATGGGGTGTTTTGAGTTCAGGATTATGACAGGTAAGAAGTTAAAGACGTACCAGAGGTGTGTGAACGAAGCCGCCATGCTTGGGGTGGTAAGAGGAATGCTGGAAATCAAAGAGACAGACCGAGCTGATCCAGCAGCAAGCGGACTTGTTTCAGGAAGGTTTGCAGATCGTTCAGCAGTCTGTAAACGATGTTGGAACTAGACCAGTTGACCGAGTAAGGACCGTAGCAGATTTCAGACTTTTGGATCCGTCTACTTTCACTTTTCTGGAGGAGCCGTTGCCAGCCGAGCCGTGGCTAGCGACACGGAGAATTTGCTGATTGCGACACAGATTCCAGAGGACAAAGGAGTTGATGTGGTGCGCATTCAGTTAGTGGATTACGCCGAGAGTGATGGCTTGTGGAGGAGACCCGCTTGCCCAAGCCGATCAGTTGGGCGAAGTTTTTCTAAGAACCCCCTGGAGAAGTTCTTCCCGCAGACTGCGCGGAGGAAAGGGAAGAAATTTATCGGACTAAGGCAGAATGGAGCAACCGTGGACGTGCATGCAGCGGAGTGGACGAGACTCAGTAGTCTCGCTGGACCTTTCGCGGCCAACGATGCAGACAACAGTTGCGGTAAGGAAGCAGTTCTGTCGGGCCAGTCGAGTTTAGGGCTAGGCCGACAAACAGTGTTCTTGCAGCTATGGAAGTTGATAGTAATGAAGAGCCGGCAGTTGTTCGCGATTTTATAGACGTATTTGAAGATATCAGGCTTACCGCAGAGGCGAAACCTGGAGTTCGCGATTGATCTTAGTCCTGGTACAGCACCAGTATCTAAAGCTTATTATCCGATGGCACCGGTGGAATTGGAAGAAGTTAAGAAACAAGTTGGTGAATTACTCGGGAAAGGATGGATTCGAAGCAGCAACTCACCTTGGGGAGCTCCAGTTCTTTTAGTAAAGAAGAAGGATGTGCATTGATTATCGAGAATCGAACCGGGTGACTATTAAGAACGAGTACCCGATCCCTCGCATTGGAGAACTTTTTGAGCAGCTCAGTGGCGCGAGGGTATTCTCGAAACTGGATTTGCGATTCGAATATCATCAGGTCCGAATGAAAGCAGAGGATATTTGCAAGACGGCGTTTCGGACTCGATATGGGCATTTCGAGTATCTAGCGATGCCCTTCGGAGTAACGAATGCGCCGGCAATATTCATGGATTTGATGAACAGGGTCTTTTCACCATACCTGGATCAGTTCATTGTGGTATTCATTGACGATATTCTGGTGTACTCAAAGAGTCCGGAGGAGCATGCTGAGCATTTAAAGATCGCACTGCAGACACTGAGACAGGAGAAATTATTCGCGAAGATGAGTAAGCGCGAATTCTGGCCGGAAGAAGTGAAGTTTCTGGGGCATGTTGTGTCGGGCAATGGAATCGCCGTTGATCCCGAGAAGATTGCAGCAGTTCGAGATTGGCCTATTCCGAAGAATGTTGCGGAGATAAGAAGTTTTCTTGGACTCGCCGGTTACTACAGAAGATTTGTGGAGAACTTCGCTCGTTTAGCTGAGCCGTTAACCAAGCTTACGCGTAAGGAGGTACCGTTTGGTTGGACGGATGGATGTGCATTGGCCTTCGAGACGTTGAAGCAGAAGTTGATAACCGCCCCGATCCTGACCGTACCGGATGATTCAGGAGGACTGGTGATTCACAGCGACGCATCTGGAAAAGGATTGGGGTGTGTTTTGATGCAGAATGGGAAAGTCGTCGCTTACGCATCGAGACAGCTGAAGACTCATGAGAAGAACTACCCGACTCATGACGTAGAGCTTGCAGCCGTGATCTTCGCCCTGAAGATTTGGAGACACTACCTTTTGGGCGAGAGAGTCGAAGTCTTTACAGATCACAAGAGTTTGAAGTATGTGTTCACTCAAAAGGAGTTGAACATGAGGCAACGCAGATGGTTGGAGCTGATGGCCGACTACGACCTTGATCTTAAGTACCATCCGGGAAAAGTTAACGTCGTGCCAGATGCGCTAAGTCGGTTACCAGCAATTCAGATATTGACTGCACAGAGGGAGATCATTGCGGATTTTCGGAGATTTGACTTGGAGGTTGTGCTACCACGTGCTACGGGACAGTTGTTGCAATTGCAAGTACAGTCGTCCTTAGTTGAGAGGATTAAAGCAGCACAATCGCAGGATCCTAGACTACAAAAGTTTCGGGAGCAGGTTGAAGCAGGACTACGAACCGATTTACTGATCCACGAAGACGGTTCATTGAGATATGGTAGCCGTGTGTGTGTGCCAAAAGGAGATGTGCGTGAAGAGCTCATGAAGGAGGCACACAGTTCAGCTTACTCCGTACATCCAGGAGGGACAAAGATGTACCGAGATATTCGACAGCACTTCTGGTGGGAAGGTATGAAACGGGAAATTGCTCGCTTCGTGGATAAGTGCTTGGTGTGTCAACAAGTCAAGGCTGAACACCAAAGGGTTGCTGGTTTGTTGCAACCACTTCCGATTCCTCAGTGGAAGTGGGAACATATAACCATGGATTTCGTGACGGCCTTACCGCGAAGTCCAAAGGGCAACAATGCTGTATGGGTGATTGTCGATCGATTGACCAAGGCAGCTCACTTTATTCCTTTTCGGGTTGGTCAATCGACGGAGACTTTGGCAGAGCGGTACATGCAGGAGATTGTGAGATTGCATGGGGTACCGGTAAGCATCGTGTCCGATCGGGACACTCGGTTCTTGTCGCACTTTTGGAGGAGTTTACAAGAAAGTTTGGGGACTCGATTGAAGTTCAGCACAGCTTATCCTCCTCAGACTGATGGACAATCGGAGAGAACGATCCAGACCCTTGAAGATATGTTGAGAGCTTGCATGTTGGACTTCAAAGGTTCTTGGGAGGATCATCTACACCTGGTGGAGTTTTCGTACAACAATAGCTTCCAAGCGACTATTCAGATGGCTCCGTTTGAAGCGTTGTATGGTCGTAAGTGTCGTTCACCTGTTTGTTGGGATGATGTGGGTGAACGAAGGTTACTAGGGCCAGATTTGGTGGTACAGACAGTTGAGAAGGTGAATACGATCAGGAAGCATATGAAGGCAGCTCAAGACAGACAGAAAAGTTGGGCTGACACGTCAAGAAGACCTCTAGAGTTCGCCGTGGGTGATTTGGTATTCCTGAAGATATCACCGACTAGAGGAGTGATTCGCTTTGGAAGTCGGGGAAAGCTTAGTCCTCGATTCGTTGGACCCTTCGAGATATTGGAGCGTGTTGGAGAGGTAGCGTACCGTTTGGCGTTACCACAGTCTTTGGCAGGAGTGCACGATGTGTTTCATGTGTCTCAACTATGGAGGTATGTTCGTGATGAGACTCATGTCTTGGATCATTCGGAGTTGACCGTACGGGAGGACCTAACTTTTGAGGAGCGACCAGTTGAAATCAAGGACCGAAGAGAAAAGGTTCTTAAGAACAAGGTCATCCCTCTTGGACTAGTTTCTTGGGGTAATCGATTGCACGGAGAATCCACTTGGGAGCGAGAAGACGAGATCCGACAGAAATTCCCTCACCTTTTCCAGTAGTTAGCTATCTTGTATTCTTGGAATTTCGAGGACGAAATTCTTTTTGTAGTTGGGTATGATGTAACACCCGAGCCCAATAATACTATTTATATTACTAGTTGAGGGTTATATCTTGCTCATTCCAATTATCCTGATTGTTTGGTGCTTTTTGCAAAATTTTAACCGGTTAAGTTATTTTGGCACATAACAAATTTTAACTCCTAAAATGAAATTAAAAGTGTCCAGGTTGACCTACTCGTCGCCACTAGTCGCGTGGTAGCGTCCGCGTGTCGAGATTCCGTCCCGTTTGGTTAAACGGGCAAGTTTGGACGACTACGCACACGTACAAGTGTACGACTTGGGGGCACGCATTTTAATCATTAAACACCTCTTTTCAAAATTTGGAACCCGCTTAAAATCCTATAATTTAAATTTGGAGCATTTGGGCGCAACCCGGGCGCGATTTGGAAATGTTTCATTTTGCGCCAAAAAGGCCCATTTAATTTAATATCTTAAACAATTTATATATACGATTATATATTCTTCACAGTTAAATCTTTCCAAAAATCCTCACTAAATCAAATCTCGCCTCAGCCCAGCCAATCGCGTGGCTCCGTCCCTCTCGTGGGCCCCCTTCCCTTTCCCTATCTCTCTCTCTCTCTTCCCTCAATCTATCTCTCCAATCTCTCTCTCTCTCTTCCTCTATTTATATTTCCTCCATGCAGCCGCCACAACCCATCGTCTCCACCACGAGGACGTCTCGTAGCCCTAACCCTAGCCCCTCGTTCTTCACCGCCGACCTCCCCACGACCTCGCCACCATCACCTCTGCACCTCCCCCGTCTCTTTTTCCTTTTCCCCGAGCCTTCCCTGCAACCCACATAACCTGCAAACCTTCCCTGATCCCAGAATCTCCACCGCCTGCACCACACCGTCGACGGCCCTCGTCGTCGACGACTCTTCCATCTTCCTCTCCTCTCTCTCGTTCCCAACTCAACCCTAGCCCTGCACCCATTGCACCGAGCCTAACCCAAGCCCAAACCCTAACCGGAACCCTAGCAACTCCTCTGGTTCGCCGAAAAAGGACACCGTCGACCCCCTCGTCATCACCAGCACACCGACGACCATCTCCTCTCCTCCCAGCAACCCAAACCAGGCCTCTACCTCCCCCTACTCACAGCACAACCGACCCAGCCGCTTCCAGCCCTCGCCGCATCTCCTGTTCACCGCCGGCGCGTCCATCGCCGTCGGGCCCGTCGTAGTTGCCCCCGATTCTTCCCTGTAAGCCTCCCTTTAGCTTTCCACTCATGTTTAATCCCTTGCTGGTCCTTGTTGCGTTTATCGTATTTGCTAACTTCGCTGCTTGTGACTTTTGCCGGAACCCGACCGTGCCGTCTCGTGAACCCGACACTCCAGCGAAGTACCCTAGTCCGTGTGATCCCGTTGTTCTCTGTTGGGACTCGATCCGTGGCCCGTACACCCGTATCGTGTTTTCTGCCGACATCGCATCCGTGTTCCAGTTTGCAAAACCGTCGAGGCAAGTATCTGAATACTTGCTTAAACATGCTAGCGTGCGATATTTAGTCTTGCCACGCAATTGAATTCATACTATATAATACAACAACTTAATGATGGTAATTGATATTATATTATAAGTTAAAATTGATAGTTGCAGTTATCGTTAACCTGGAATCTTTATAATAGTTTCTCGTAATTAATCAACCCACTATCAATCCATAATTCAACTAAATAAAACAATTGGATCATATCTGCTTTAATTGTTAAATCATTCACGAGACAATTATTATACTTAGTGTAAATTCCTGTAGCTTCATTACTTCATGATTGTGGATATTGCTTCACCTTGTGGCTATTGCACCTCAAAGGTGCGTGAACCTGATTAATAAGAGAATACAAAACATCACTGTGTTTATATAGATTAATATTGTTAGTTACTGTTCCTGCTGCTGTTCATTACTCGTTACTATACTTGTTATCAGCATACATCTGATTGCATTACATATTGACCGATCTTGATACACCTGACACATGTACTGATACACCGGACATGACACCCTGTACATATCGACCCAACCTGTTGAAAAGTAACCTGACCTGTTACCTGATTTCATGCCTAATGCCGACAAACCTGACCATTCCCGCTGTCTATCCAGACAGACCTACTCTTACCGGATTTTGTGTTGGCATTAGTCCGTGACTACTGAATACCTGACCTAACATACATAGCTTGGGGGTATGGGGAAATCAAAGGTGAAACCGACTTGTAACTCAACAGTTCGATACATTGTTCTGATCAGTCTTACGGGCTTGGCCAGCCCCGGAGTGTTGATGCTGACATCACTCGCCCATCCTACTACCTTTTACTGCTTAGCGGCACGTCTCGGATTCAGCCCCGAGGATCTTGACCGTGGTCCCGGGCACGCACGGGATACTATTGAGTTACATCGACGATTCATCAATTGATTTCAAAGACTATAGAGTAGAAACCTGATAGGACAGTTCAGTCACCATTGCACTTTACCCTGCACTGTTATTTCCTAGTACTGCTTTATTCATGTTCATACCTGCATTGCTTATCACCATATTTGTTATATTATTTGGTTGACATGACGCGCTGACGTCTGGGTTTTGCATGGCCCAGATTCTTTACCACTGTCGCTGACCGAGCAGGAGTACTTCAGCCAGCAGGCTGATCTGTGAGTTCTGCAGTGGTTAGTTCATTTATTGCATTTTATTTCCAGGTTCGATCCCGCATTATGGGACGTACCTTTCCATTATTGTATTGGATCATTAGCTTCCGCACTTATTGTTTATTGATTCTTGTTATTATGGATTTGGACATGTATTAGATTAGCTTATTATCTTGTTCTTGATATCCTTACAACCGTAATGTGACTGTGAATGGATACTTCCTACCCACAGGTAGCATGGTTGGCTATGTCACGTGCCCAATCTTGCGTACTCTGGGAAGCGGGGCGTGACATGGTTCTTTTGGTATCAGAGCCATAGGTTAATTGGGTTGATTCTTTGTAGTTGGGTATTGCACCCGATACACGAATCAGAATGCCCGTGATTAGGAAACATGTCCTGCCACCTTGACCGTTTTACCATTCTTGAATCACATTCTTCCGGATTATATCTTTTACGACGTGCAAACTTACTTTGCATTGTCAACTCGAAAACCTGATTTCTTGTTATCCCTAGGACTTGGGCGACTTGGGTGGAGTTAAGTGATTGCGGCTATGATACCGCGGCATAGCTACAATGCTGTACTCTATTTAAGTATCTTGGAGTTCTAGCCTTGATCCATATTCAGAATCTATCATCATGCTAATATGGGGTGTTTTGAGTTCAGGATTATGACAGGTAAGAAGTTAAAGACGTACCAGAGGCGTGTGAACGAAGCCGCCATGCTTGGGGTGGTAAGAGGAATGCTGGAAATCAAAGAGACAGACCGAGCTGATCCAGCAGCAAGCGGACTTGTTTCAGGAAGGTTTGCAGATCGTTCAGCAGTCTGTAAACGATGTTGGAACTAGACCAGTTGACCGAGTAAGGACCGTAGCAGATTTCAGACTTTTGGATCCGTCTACTTTCACTTTTCTGGAGGAGCCGTTGCCAGCCGAGCCGTGGCTAGCGACACGGAGAATTTGCTGATTGCGACACAGATTCCAGAGGACAAAGGAGTTGATGTGGTGCGCATTCAGTTAGTGGATTACGCCGAGAGTGATGGCTTGTGGAGGAGACCCGCTCTCCCAAGCCGATCAGTTGGGCGAAGTTTTTCTAAGAACCCCCTGGAGAAGTTCTTCCCGCAGACTGCGCGGAGGAAAGGGAAGAAATTTATCGGACTAAGGCAGAATGGAGCAACCGTGGACGTGCATGCAGCGGAGTGGACGAGACTCAGTAGTCTCGCTGGACCTTTCGCGGCCAACGATGCAGACAACAGTTGCGGTAAGGAAGCAGTTCTGTCGGGCCAGTCGAGTTTAGGGCTAGGCCGACAAACAGTGTTCTTGCAGCTATGGAAGTTGATAGTAATGAAGAGCCGGCAGTTGTTCGCGATTTTATAGACGTATTTGAAGATATCAGGCTTACCGCAGAGGCGAAACCTGGAGTTCGCGATTGATCTTAGTCCTGGTACAGCACCAGTATCTAAAGCTTATTATCCGATGGCACCGGTGGAATTGGAAGAAGTTAAGAAACAAGTTGGTGAATTACTCGGGAAAGGATGGATTCGAAGCAGCAACTCACCTTGGGGAGCTCCAGTTCTTTTAGTAAAGAAGAAGGATGTGCATTGATTATCGAGAATCGAACCGGGTGACTATTAAGAACGAGTACCCGATCCCTCGCATTGGAGAACTTTTTGAGCAGCTCAGTGGCGCGAGGGTATTCTCGAAACTGGATTTGCGATTCGAATATCATCAGGTCCGAATGAAAGCAGAGGATATTTGCAAGACGGCGTTTCGGACTCGATATGGGCATTTCGAGTATCTAGCGATGCCCTTCGGAGTAACGAATGCGCCGGCAATATTCATGGATTTGATGAACAGGGTCTTTTCACCATACCTGGATCAGTTCATTGTGGTATTCATTGACGATATTCTGGTGTACTCAAAGAGTCCGGAGGAGCATGCTGAACATTTAAAGATCGCACTGCAGACACTGAGACAGGAGAAATTATTCGCGAAGATGAGTAAGCGCGAATTCTGGCCGGAAGAAGTGAAGTTTCTGGGGCATGTTGTGTCGGGCAATGGAATCGCCGTTGATCCCGAGAAGATTGCAGCAGTTCGAGATTGGCCTATTCCGAAGAATGTTGCGGAGATAAGAAGTTTTCTTGGACTCGCCGGTTACTACAGAAGATTTGTGGAGAACTTCGCTCGTTTAGCTGAGCCGTTAACCAAGCTTACGCGTAAGGAGGTACCGTTTGGTTGGACGGATGGATGTGCATTGGCCTTCGAGACGTTGAAGCAGAAGTTGATAACCGCCCCGATCCTGACCGTACCGGATGATTCAGGAGGACTGGTGATTCACAGCGACGCATCTGGAAAAGGATTGGGGTGTGTTTTGATGCAGAATGGGAAAGTCGTCGCTTACGCATCGAGACAGCTGAAGACTCATGAGAAGAACTACCCGACTCATGACGTAGAGCTTGCAGCCGTGATCTTCGCCCTGAAGATTTGGAGACACTACCTTTTGGGCGAGAGAGTCGAAGTCTTTACAGATCACAAGAGTTTGAAGTATGTGTTCACTCAAAAGGAGTTGAACATGAGGCAACGCAGATGGTTGGAGCTGATGGCCGACTACGACCTTGATCTTAAGTACCATCCGGGAAAAGTTAACGTCGTGCCAGATGCGCTAAGTCGGTTACCAGCAATTCAGATATTGACTGCACAGAGGGAGATCATTGCGGATTTTCGGAGATTTGACTTGGAGGTTGTGCTACCACGTGCTACGGGACAGTTGTTGCAATTGCAAGTACAGTCGTCCTTAGTTGAGAGGATTAAAGCAGCACAATCGCAGGATCCTAGACTACAAAAGTTT
This sequence comes from Agapanthus africanus, assembly GCA_030015575.1. NCBI lineage: Eukaryota > Viridiplantae > Streptophyta > Magnoliopsida > Asparagales > Amaryllidaceae > Agapanthus > Agapanthus africanus. The sequence continues at coordinate 8,297,576 of CM057340.1, forward strand.
CGGGAGCAGGTTGAAGCAGGACTACGAACCGATTTACTGATCCACGAAGACGGTTCATTGAGATATGGTAGCCGTGTGTGTGTGCCAAAAGGAGATGTGCGTGAAGAGCTCATGAAGGAGGCACACAGTTCAGCTTACTCCGTACATCCAGGAGGGACAAAGATGTACCGAGATATTCGACAGCACTTCTGGTGGGAAGGTATGAAACGGGAAATTGCTCGCTTCGTGGATAAGTGCTTGGTGTGTCAGCAAGTCAAGGCTGAACACCAAAGGGTTGCTGGTTTGTTGCAACCACTTCCGATTCCTCAGTGGAAGTGGGAACATATAACCATGGATTTCGTGACGGCCTTACCGCGAAGTCCAAAGGGCAACAATGCTGTATGGGTGATTGTCGATCGATTGACCAAGGCAGCTCACTTTATTCCTTTTCGGGTTGGTCAATCGACGGAGACTTTGGCAGAGCGGTACATGCAGGAGATTGTGAGATTGCATGGGGTACCGGTAAGCATCGTGTCCGATCGGGACACTCGGTTCTTGTCGCACTTTTGGAGGAGTTTACAAGAAAGTTTGGGGACTCGATTGAAGTTCAGCACAGCTTATCCTCCTCAGACTGATGGACAATCGGAGAGAACGATCCAGACCCTTGAAGATATGTTGAGAGCTTGCATGTTGGACTTCAAAGGTTCTTGGGAGGATCATCTACACCTGGTGGAGTTTTCGTACAACAATAGCTTCCAAGCGACTATTCAGATGGCTCCGTTTGAAGCGTTGTATGGTCGTAAGTGTCGTTCACCTGTTTGTTGGGATGATGTGGGTGAACGAAGGTTACTAGGGCCAGATTTGGTGGTACAGACAGTTGAGAAGGTGAATACGATCAGGAAGCATATGAAGGCAGCTCAAGACAGACAGAAAAGTTGGGCTGACACGTCAAGAAGACCTCTAGAGTTCGCCGTGGGTGATTTGGTATTCCTGAAGATATCACCGACTAGAGGAGTGATTCGCTTTGGAAGTCGGGGAAAGCTTAGTCCTCGATTCGTTGGACCCTTCGAGATATTGGAGCGTGTTGGAGAGGTAGCGTACCGTTTGGCGTTACCACAGTCATTGGCAGGAGTGCACGATGTGTTTCATGTGTCTCAACTACGGAGGTATGTTCGTGATGAGACTCATGTCTTGGATCATTCGGAGTTGACCGTACGGGAGGACCTAACTTTTGAGGAGCGACCAGTTGAAATCAAGGACCGAAGAGAAAAGGTTCTTAAGAACAAGGTCATCCCTCTTGGACTAGTTTCTTGGGGTAATCGATTGCACGGAGAATCCACTTGGGAGCGAGAAGACGAGATCCGACAGAAATTCCCTCACCTTTTCTAGTAGTTAGCTATCTTGTATTCTTGGAATTTCGAGGACGAAATTCTTTTTGTAGTTGGGTATGATGTAACACCCGAGCCCAATAATACTATTTATATTACTAGTTGAGGGTTATATCTTGCTCATTCCAATTATCCTGATTGTTTGGTGCTTTTTGCAAAATTTTAACCGGTTAAGTTATTTTGGCACATAACAAATTTTAACTCCTAAAATGAAATTAAAAGTGTCCAGGTTGACCTACTCGTCGCCACTAGTCGCGTGGTAGCGTCCGCGTGTCGAGATTCCGTCCCGCTTGGCTAAACGGGCAAGTTTGGACGACTACGCACACGTACAAGTGTACGACTTGGGGGCACGCATTTTAATCATTAAACACCTCTTTTCAAAATTTGGAACCCGCTTAAAATCCTATAATTTAAATTTGGAGCATTTGGGCGCAACCCGGGCGCGATTTGGAAATGTTTCATTTTGCGCCAAAAAGGCCCATTTAATTTAATATCTTAAACAATTTATATATACGATTATATATTCTTCACAGTTAAATCTTTCCAAAAATCCTCACTAAATCAAATCTCGCCTCAGCCCAGCCAATCGCGTGGCTCCATCCCTCTCGTGGGCCCCCTTCCCTTTCCCTATCTCTCTCTCTCTCTTCCCTCAATCTCTCTCTCCAATCTCTCTCTCTCTCTTCCTCTATTTATATTTCCTCCATGCAGCCGCCACAACCCATCGTCTCCACCACGAGGACGTCTCGTAGCCCTAACCCTAGCCCCTCGTTCTTCGCCGCCGACCTCCCCACGACCTCGCCACCATCACCTCTGCACCTCCCCCGTCTCTTTTTCCTTTTCCCCGAGCCTTCCCTGCAACCCACATAACCTGCAAACCTTCCCTGATCCCATAATCTCCACCGCCTGCACCACACCGTCGGCGGCCCTCGTCGTCGACGACACTTCCATCTTCCTCTCCTCTCTCTCGTTCCCAACTCAACCCTAGCCCTGCACCCATTGCACCGAGCCTAACCCAAGCCCAAACCCTAACCGGAACCCTAGCAACTCCTCTGGTTCGCCGAAAAAGGACACCGTCGACCCCCTCGTCGTCACCAGCACACCGACGACCATCTCCTCTCCTCCCAGCAACCCAAACCAGGCCTCTACCTCCCCCTACTCACAGCACAACCGACCCAGCCGCTTCCAGCCCTCGCCGCATCTCCTGTTCACCGCCGGCGCGTCCATCGCCGTCGGGCCCGTCGTAGTTGCCCCCGATTCTTCCCTGTAAGCCTCCCTTTAGCTTTCTACTCATGTTTAATCCCTTGCTGGTCCTTGTTGCGTTTATCGTATTTGCTAACTTCGCTGCTTGTGACTTTTGCCGGAACCCGACCGTGCCGTCTCGTGAACCCGACACTCCAGCGAAGTACCCTGGTCCGTGTGATCCCGTTGTTCTCTGTTGGGACTCGATCCGTGGCCCGTACACCCGTATCGTGTTTTCTGCCGACATCGCATCCGTGTTCCAGTTTGCAAAACCGTCGAGGCAAGTATCTGAATACTTGCTTAAACATGCTAGCGTGCGATATTTAGTCTTGCCACGCAATTGAATTCATACTATATAATACAACAACTTAATGATGGTAATTGATATTATATTATAAGTTAAAATTGATAGTTGCAGTTATCGTTAACCTGGAATCTTTATAATAGTTTCTCGTAATTAATCAACCCACTATCAATCCATAATTCAACTAAATAAAACAATTGGATCATATCTGCTTTAATTGTTAAATCATTCACGAGACAATTATTATACTTAGTGTAAATTCCTGTAGCTTCATTACTTCATGATTGTGGATATTGCTTCACCTTGTGGCTATTGCACCTCAAAGGTGCGTGAACCTGATTAATAAGAGAATACAAAACATCACAGTGTTTATATAGATTAATATTGTTAGTTACTGTTCCTGCTGCTGTTCATTACTCGTTACTATACCTGTTATCAGCATACATCTGATTGCATTACATATTGACCGATCTTGATACACCTGACACATGTACTGATACACCGGACATGACACCCTGTACATATCGACCCAACCTGTTGAAAAGTAACCTGACCTGTTACCTGATTTCATGCCTAATGCCGACAAACCTGACCATTCCCGCTGTCTATCCAGACAGAGCTACTCTTACCGGATTTTGTGTTGGCATTAGTCCGTGACTACTGAATACCTGACCTAACATACATAGCTTGGGGGTATGGGGAAATCAAAGGTGAAACCGACTTGTAACTCAACAGTTCGATACATTGTTCTGATCAGTCTTACGGGCTTGGCCAGCCCCGGAGTGTTGATGCTGACATCACTCGCCCATCCTACTACCTTTTACTGCTTAGCGGCACGTCTCGGATTCAGCCCCGAGGATCTTGACCGTGGTCCCGGGCACGCACGGGATACTATTGAGTTACATCGACGATTCATCAATTGATTTCAAAGACTATAGAGTAGAAACCTGATAGGACAGTTCAGTCACCATTGCACTTTACCCTGCACTGTTATTTCCTAGTACTGCTTTATTCATGTTCATACCTGCATTGCTTATCACCATATTTGTTATATTATTTGGTTGACATGACGCGCTGACGTCTGGGTTTTGCATGGCCCAGATTCTTTACCACTGTCGCTGACCGAGCAGGAGTACTTCAGCCAGCAGGCTGATCTGTGAGTTCTGCAGTGGTTAGTTCATTTATTGCATTTTATTTCCAGGTTCGATCCCGCATTATGGGACGTACCTTTCCATTATTGTATTGGATCATTAGCTTCCGCACTTATTGTTTATTGATTCTTGTTATTATGGATTTGGACATGTATTAGATTAGCTTATTATCTTGTTCTTGATATCCTTACAACCGTAATGTGACTGTGAATGGATACTTCCTACCCACAGGTAGCATGGTTGGCTATGTCACGTGCCCAATCTTGCGTACTCTGGGAAGCGGGGCGTGACATGGTTCTTTTGGTATCAGAGCCATAGGTTAATTGGGTTGATTCTTTGTAGTTGGGTATTGCACCCGATACACGAATCAGAATGCCCGTGATTAGGAAACATGTCCTGCCACCTTGACCGTTTTACCATTCTTGAATCACATTCTTCCGGATTATATCTTTTACGACGTGCAAACTTACTTTGCATTGTCAACTCGAAAACCTGATTTCTTGTTATCTCTAGGACTTGGGCGACTTGGGTGGAGTTAAGTGATTGCGGCTATGATACAGCGGCATAGCTACAATGCTGTACTCTATTTAAGTATCTTGGAGTTCTAGCCTTGATCCATATTCAGAATCTATCATCATGCTAATATGGGGTGTTTTGAGTTCAGGATTATGACAGGTAAGAAGTTAAAGACGTACCAGAGGCGTGTGAACGAAGCCGCCATGCTTGGGGTGGTAAGAGGAATGCTGGAAATCAAAAAGACAGACCGAGCTGATCCAGCAGCAAGCGGACTTGTTTCAGGAAGGTTTGCAGATCGTTCAGCAGTCTGTAAACGATGTTGGAACTAGACCAGTTGACCGAGTAAGGACCGTAGCAGATTTCAGACTTTTGGATCCGTCTACTTTCACTTTTCTGGAGGAGCCGTTGCCAGCCGAGCCGTGGCTAGCGACACGGAGAATTTGCTGATTGCGACACAGATTCCAGAGGACAAAGGAGTTGATGTGGTGCGCATTCAGTTAGTGGATTACGCCGAGAGTGATGGCTTGTGGAGGAGACCCGCTCGCCCAAGCCGATCAGTTGGGCGAAGTTTTTCTAAGAACCCCCTGGAGAAGTTCTTCCCGCAGACTGCGCGGAGGAAAGGGAAGAAATTTATCGGACTAAGGCAGAATGGAGCAACCGTGGACGTGCATGCAGCGGAGTGGACGAGACTCAGTAGTCTCGCTGGACCTTTCGCGGCCAACGATGCAGACAACAGTTGCGGTAAGGAAGCAGTTCTGTCGGGCCAGTCGAGTTTAGGGCTAGGCCGACAAACAGTGTTCTTGCAGCTATGGAAGTTGATAGTAATGAAGAGCCGGCAGTTGTTCGCGATTTTATAGACGTATTTGAAGATATCAGGCTTACCGCAGAGGCGAAACCTGGAGTTCGCGATTGATCTTAGTCCTGGTACAGCACCAGTATCTAAAGCTTATTATCCGATGGCACCGGTGGAATTGGAAGAAGTTAAGAAACAAGTTGGTGAATTACTCGGGAAAGGATGGATTTGAAGCAGCAACTCACCTTGGGGAGCTCCAGTTCTTTTAGTAAAGAAGAAGGATGTGCATTGATTATCGAGAATCGAACCGGGTGACTATTAAGAACGAGTACCCGATCCCTCGCATTGGAGAACTTTTTGAGCAGCTCAGTGGCGCGAGGGTATTCTCGAAACTGGATTTGCGATTCGAATATCATCAGGTCCGAATGAAAGCAGAGGATATTTGCAAGACGGCGTTTCGGACTCGATATGGGCATTTCGAGTATCTAGCGATGCCCTTCGGAGTAACGAATGCGCCGGCAATATTCATGGATTTGATGAACAGGGTCTTTTCACCATACCTGGATCAGTTCATTGTGGTATTCATTGACGATATTCTGGTGTACTCAAAGAGTCCGGAGGAGCATGCTGAGCATTTAAAGATCGCACTGCAGACACTGAGATAGGAGAAATTATTCGCGAAGATGAGTAAGCGCGAATTCTGGCCGGAAGAAGTGAAGTTTCTGGGGCATGTTGTGTCGGGCAATGGAATCGCCGTTGATCCCGAGAAGATTGTAGCAGTTCGAGATTGGCCTATTCCGAAGAATGTTGCGGAGATAAGAAGTTTTCTTGGATTCGCCGGTTACTACAGAAGATTTGTGGAGAACTTCGCTCGTTTAGCTGAGCCGTTAACCAAGCTTACGCATAAGGAGGTACCGTTTTGTTGGACGGATGGATGTGCATTGGCCTTCGAGACGTTGAAGCAGAAGTTGATAACCGCCCCGATCCTGACCGTACCGGATGATTCAGGAGGACTGGTGATTCACAGCGACGCATCTGGAAAAGGATTGGGGTGTGTTTTGATGCAGAATGGGAAAGTCGTCGCTTACGCATCGAGACAGCTGAAGACTCATGAGAAGAACTACCCGACTCATGACGTAGAGCTTGCAGCCGTGATCTTCGCCCTGAAGATTTGGAGACACTACCTTTTGGGCGAGAGAGTCGAAGTCTTTACAGATCACAAGAGTTTGAAGTATGTGTTCACTCAAAAGGAGTTGAACATGAGGCAACGCAGATGGTTGGAGCTGATGGCCGACTACGACCTTGATCTTAAGTACCATCCGGGAAAAGTTAACGTCGTGCCAGATGCGCTAAGTCGGTTACCAGCAATTCAGATATTGACTGCACAGAGGGAGATCATTGCGGATTTTCGGAGATTTGACTTGGAGGTTGTGCTACCACGTGCTACGGGACAGTTGTTGCAATTGCAAGTACAGTCGTCCTTAGTTGAGAGGATTAAAGCAGCACAATCGCAGGATCCTAGACTACAAAAGTTTCGGGAGCAGGTTGAAGCAGGACTACGAACCGATTTACTGATCCACGAAGACGGTTCATTGAGATATGGTAGCCGTGTGTGTGTGCCAAAAGGAGATGTGCGTGAAGAGCTCATGAAGGAGGCACACAGTTCAGCTTACTCCGTACATCCAGGAGGGACAAAGATGTACCGAGATATTCGACAGCACTTCTGGTGGGAAGGTATGAAACGGGAAATTGCTCGCTTCGTGGATAAGTGCTTGGTGTGTCACCAAGTCAAGGCTGAACACCAAAGGGTTGCTGGTTTGTTGCAACCACTTCCGATTCCTCAGTGGAAGTGGGAACATATAACCATGGATTTCGTGACGGCCTTACCGCGAAGTCCAAAGGGCAACAATGCTGTATGGGTGATTGTCGATCGATTGACCAAGGCAGCTCACTTTATTCCTTTTCGGGTTGGTCAATCGACGGAGACTTTGGCAGAGCGGTACATGCAGGAGATTGTGAGATTGCATGGGGTACCGGTAAGCATCGTGTCCGATCGGGACACTCGGTTCTTGTCGCACTTTTGGAGGAGTTTACAAGAAAGTTTGGGGACTCGATTGAAGTTCAGCACAGCTTATCCTCCTCAGACTGATGGACAATCGGAGAGAACGATCCAGACCCTTGAAGATATGTTGAGAGCTTGCATGTTGGACTTCAAAGGTTCTTGGGAGGATCATCTACACCTGGTGGAGTTTTCGTACAACAATAGCTTCCAAGCGACTATTCAGATGGCTCCGTTTGAAGCGTTGTATGGTCGTAAGTGTCGTTCACCTGTTTGTTGGGATGATGTGGGTGAACGAAGGTTACTAGGGCCAGATTTGGTGGTACAGACAGTTGAGAAGGTGAATACGATCAGGAAGCATATGAAGGCAGCTCAAGACAGACAGAAAAGTTGGGCTGACACGTCAAGAAGACCTCTAGAGTTCGCCGTGGGTGATTTGGTATTCCTGAAGATATCACCGACTAGAGGAGTGATTCGCTTTGGAAGTCGGGGAAAGCTTAGTCCTCGATTCGTTGGACCCTTCGAGATATTGGAGCGTGTTGGAGAGGTAGCGTACCGTTTGGCGTTACCACAGTCATTGGCAGGAGTGCACGATGTGTTTCATGTGTCTCAACTACGGAGGTATGTTCGTGATGAGACTCATGTCTTGGATCATTCGGAGTTGACCGTACGGGAGGACCTAACTTTTGAGGAGCGACCAGTTGAAATCAAGGACCGAAGAGAAAAGGTTCTTAAGAACAAGGTCATCCCTCTTGGACTAGTTTCTTGGGGTAATCGATTGCACGGAGAATCCACTTGGGAGCGAGAAGACGAGATCCGACAGAAATTCCCTCACCTTTTCCAGTAGTTAGCTATCTTGTATTCTTGGAATTTCGAGGACGAAATTCTTTTTGTAGTTGGGTATGATGTAACACCCGAGCCCAATAATACTATTTATATTACTAGTTGAGGGTTATATCTTGCTCATTCCAATTATCCTGATTGTTTGGTGCTTTTTGCAAAATTTTAACCGGTTAAGTCATTTTGGCACATAACAAATTTTAACTCCTAAAATGAAATTAAAAGTGTCCAGGTTGACCTACTCGTCGCCACTAGTCGCGTGGTAGCGTCCGCGTGTCGAGATTCCGTCCCGTTTGGCTAAACGGGCAAATTTGGACGACTACGCACACGTACAAGTGTACGACTTGGGGGCACGCATTTTAATCATTAAACACCTCTTTTCAAAATTTGGAACCCGCTTAAAATCCTATAATTTAAATTTGGAGCATTTGGGCGCAACCCGAGCACGATTTGGAAATGTTTCATTTTGCGCCAAAAAGGCCCATTTAATTTAATATCTTAAACAATTTATATATACGATTATATATTCTTCACAGTTAAATCTTTCCAAAAATCCTCACTAAATCAAATCTCGCCTCAGCCCAGCCAATCGCGTGGCTCCGTCCCTCTCGTGGGCCCCCTTCCCTTTCCCTATCTCTCTCTCTCTCTTCCCTCAATCTCTCTCTCCAATCTCTCTCTCTCTCTTCCTCTATTTATATTTCCTCCATGCAGCCGCCACAACCCATCGTCTCCACCACGAGGACGTCTCGTAGCCCTAACCCTAGCCCCTCGTTCTTCGCCGCCGACCTCCCCACGACCTCGCCACCATCACCTCTGCACCTCCCCCGTCTCTTTTTCCTTTTCCCCGAGCCTTCCCTGCAACCCACATAACCTGCAAACCTTCCCTGATCCCAGAATCTCCACCGCCTGCACCACACCGTCGACGGCCCTCGTCGTCGACGACTCTTCCATCTTCCTCTCCTCTCTCTCGTTCCCAACTCAACCCTAGCCCTGCACCCATTGCACCGAGCCTAACCCAAGCCCAAACCCTAACCGGAACCCTAGCAACTCCTCTGGTTCGCCGAAAAAGGACACCGTCGACCCCCTCGTCGTCACCAGCACACCGACGACCATCTCCTCTCCTCCCAGCAACCCAAACCAGGCCTCTACCTCCCCCTACTCACAGCACAACCGACCCAGCCGCTTCCAGCCCTCGCCGCATCTCCTGTTCACCGCCGGCGCGTCCATCGCCGTCGGGCCCGTCGTAGTTGCCCCCGATTCTTCCCTGTAAGCCTCCCTTTAGCTTTCCACTCATGTTTAATCCCTTGCTGGTCCTTGTTGCGTTTATCGTATTTGCTAACGTCGCTGCTTGTGACTTTTGCCGGAACCCGACCGTGCCGTCTCGTGAACCCGACACTCCAGCGAAGTACCCTGGTCCGTGTGATCCCGTTGTTCTCTGTTGGGACTCGATCCGTGGCCCGTACACCCGTATCGTGTTTTCTGCCGACATCGCATCCGTGTTCCAGTTTGCAAAACCGTCGAGGCAAGTATCTGAATACTTGCTTAAACATGCTAGCGTGCGAGATTTAGTCTTGCCACGCAATTGAATTCATACTATATAATACAACAACTTAATGATGGTAATTGATATTATATTATAAGTTAAAATTGATAGTTGCAGTTATCGTTAACCTGGAATCTTTATAATAGTTTCTCGTAATTAATCAACCCACTATCAATCCATAATTCAACTAAATAAAACAATTGGATCATATCTGCTTTAATTGTTAAATCATTCACGAGACAATTATTATACTTAGTGTAAATTCCTGTAGCTTCATTACTTCATGATTGTGGATATTGCTTCTCCTTGTGGCTATTGCACCTCAAAGGTGCGTGAACCTGATTAATAAGAGAATACAAAACATCACTGTGTTTACATAGATTAATATTGTTAGTTACTGTTCCTGCTGCTGTTCATTACTCGTTACTATACCTGTTATCAGCATACATCTGATTGCATTACATATTGACCGATCTTGATACACCTGACACATGTACTGATACACCGGACATGACACCCTGTACATATCAACCCAACCTGTTGAAAAGTAACCTGACCTGTTACCTGATTTCATGCCTAATGCCGACAAACCTGACCATTCCCGCTGTCTATCCAGACAGACCTACTCTTACCGGATTTTGTGTTGGCATTAGTCCGTGACTACTGAATACCTGACCTGACATACATAGCTTGGGGGTATGGGGAAATCAAAGGTGAAACCGACTTGTAACTCAACAGTTCAATACATTGTTCTGATCAGTCTTACGGGCTTGGCCAGCCCCGGAGTGTTGATGCTGACATCACTCGCCCATCCTACTACCTTTTACTGCTTAGCGGCACGTGTCGGATTCAGCCCCGAGGATCTTGACCGTGGTCCCGGGCACGCACGGGATACTATTGAGTTACATCGACGATTCATCAATTGATTTCAAAGACTATAGAGTAGAAACCTGATAGGAAAGTTCAGTCACCATTGCACTTTACCCTGCACTGTTATTTCCTAGTACTGCTTTATTCATGTTCATACCTGCATTGCTTATCACCATATTTGTTATATTATTTGGTTGACATGACGCGCTGACGTCTGGGTTTTGCATGGCCCAGATTCTTTACCACTGTCGCTGACCGAGCAGGAGTACTTCAGCCAGCAGGCTGATCTGTGAGTTCTGCAGTGGTTAGTTCATTTATTGCATTTTATTTCCAGGTTCGATCCCGCATTATGGGACGTACCTTTCCATTATTGTATTGGATCATTAGCTTCCGCACTTATTGTTTATTGATTCTTGTTATTATGGATTTGGACATGTATTAGATTAGCTTATTATCTTGTTCTTGATATCCTTACAACCGTAATGTGACTGTGAATGGATACTTCCTACCCACAGGTAGCATGGTTGGCTATGTCACATGCCCAATCTTGCGTACTCTGGGAAGCGGGGCGTGACACTCAGCCTGTTGATGATTGAGATACCGGATTTGGACGGCCCGTTGAGAGGGGTCGTTGTGGTTGCAAGTCGATCGAAGACCGACTTCTTAGGAGCTTCTTCTTGCGGCGCTGAGGCACCGAAACTCACTGGTGGGAGCATGGTCCCGAAGAACAACCCAGTGGTGGCTTGTGTAACTTGCCCCACCGGCATTGAAAAGATGGAGGCCGTGTTGGGCCCGTAGGTCACTCCTTTAGTTGGGGTGGAGCGAGAGTTGTTGTTGTAAGAGGTGCAGTTGGAATCCATTGATTTTCTTCTTCTTCTGCACAGGAGCAAAACCAAATCTTAGGGCCTGTTTGGTTGCAGGATTATGAGTTTGGATTTGGATTTTGGATTGTGCAATCCTAGGATTCCATAATTTTGTGTTTGGTTGCAGGATTTGGATTTCTAGGATTCCTTTGTTTTTTATAGGGGGCCCACCATAAAACAAGGATTCTGGAATCCTAAAAATTTTCAAGGATTTTCAAGGATTTGGCACTATTCATTGTACTTTTAGATGGGGCACGTGTACTTTATTTATTTAATAATCTTCTCTCTATCTATCTCTCTCTAAAATCCTCAAATCCAAATCCCACTTTTTTCACCAACCAAACAAAAATTATAAGGATCAACAAATCCAATACTAGGAATCCAAAACCAACCAAACAACAAATTATCAAATCCAGAAATTTCAACCGTACTATTTTGGAATCCAAATTCCATAATCCTGCAACCAAACAGGCCCTTAGTACCTCGAATCCTAGGGCAACCATAGCGAACCGCGATTTTGTTCGCGAAACATGACACACGAAGTATGGAGTGGAAAGAGGAAAAAGTCCCACCGGGCATGCCAAAATATATTCACCACCGAAAGACCGGATCGAGACGTTGGGACGTCTGGCCTGAATTTGGGGGCAAATGCTATTTGGATTTATCCGTCCACCTCTCCGAAAATACCAAGTTGATTTATGGCACCATATATCGGAGGTTTGGACAGATGCGGCCGTTGTAACGGACTTTATCAGATTTCCCCTCATTTGTGAGAGTTTTTTTATTGTAGGGACGCCTTTCCCTGCAGGCGCAAGCCTCTGCAGTTAGTTACGTTACCGCATTGCGATAACCACATTCTCCTGCTCCGGAAGTTCACTTCGTGTCGTGTGTGTTTTTGTTTGTTTAGGTTGCCCGTGGATTGTATACAGAGACTAGTTTATGTCGTCGCCCGTAGGGCGCGGATTAGTGCAAATCCGTATATTTTTAGATTTGGGCTTGGTTTTATTTAAGGACCGTTAATCTAGTTTGAGATTAAGATCAACTTAAATATATATGAGCATTTGGGGCTCGATTTGTTTTTTCGCTAAGGATACATTAGTCCAATTTGAGAGTAAGATCCAATTAACAACATTTAAGGTTTTTTTTTATTTAAGACCCAACAAAAAAGCGTTTGGGCTCTGCTGCAGGAAGACTTCAGAGACCTGGCCAATTTGGGGCTTGGTCTGCTTGGTCTTTTCTTTTATTCAAAAGTGCTAGGCACTTATTTGGGCTCTGTTTGTTCACCAATTTCCTTTTCTGGTGGCGCCCGTGTGAGGAACTCGTGAGGCGCTGGGCGCTACCCAATCGGTGCTAAGCACTTATCCATTTTGGCTGTATCTGGAGTGCTATGCACTTTTATTCAGTGCCTACGTGATGAGCACGTGCGGCGCTGGCTTTTTGTTTTGGGCGCCCGCGTGCCTTTCACGTGAGGCGCTAGGCGCTTTTAAAAGGGGCGCCCACGTAGAAAGCACGTGAGGCGCTAGTCTATTTCCCTTTTTAGAGATTAAATCTCTGTTAATGGTATTTTGGCCATTAGTGATCACCAGGATCTTCATTTGTTGAAGATCTGGGATCGGGTTTTTTCCTTTAAGAACTAAGTTCTTTTATAGGTTCTTTTTCCTTTTCCTTTTTCTTTTGGACCTAGTTCTTTTCTGAATCTTTGAATCAAGAACAAGGTCTTCCCGATGAGAATTAAATTCTCAACTTGTGGGAGACTTGTCTTGTGGATCTAAGATCCAGAGAAAGAACTAAGTTCTTTTAAAAGAGTTAAACCCTTATATATATGAAAAGAGATATTTTGATCTCTGTGTTTCTTTACCTAGGGTTTTTTTTAGAAGAAAAGTCTTCTTCGTTGAGAATTGAGTTCTCTGTTCTCTCAAGAGCTCGCTGTATTTTTGCCGGAGTTTATAGAGGTTTTTTTTTCTCTTTTTGACTTGAAGTCTCGGGTCCTTTATATAGTAGAGGCAGATTGTTAATTGGTTTTGAGAAAATCTCTCATTGAGTGATTCCAATTGATTTAATTGGTCTCAAAATTGATTTTGGGAATTTTACCCACTGTTGGATCTTTAATCCAAGGACTTCTGATTTTTACAGAATATGTTCTCTTGTCTTTAAAAAGATTGGGGAAATATTTTCCCATATACAGAATTTATTCTATAAAATGGTGATTTTTTGGATTTTTAATCCAATGGTTTTCTGTTTTACAGAGAGCAATAAAATAGAATTTTATTTTATTATTAGATCATTGATCCAACCAAGAGGATCTTTCTTATTTAGAAAGATATGGGAGATATTTTCTCCTAATAGAATTTGACTCTATATTTTTATGATTTATCATCTCCGTTGGATTTTTGATCCAACGGCTCAATTTAACAGAGAATATCCCAACTTTTGTTAGGGAAATGTAGATTTTAGTTCTACTGATATGAGCTCGGGCGCTGGCGCTCACATGTTATGCACGTGGGCGCTACTTAAGAATTTAATTCTTATGATAGGTACTTATGTGCTTTGCACATTGGCGCCTGCGTGTTTTTTACGTGAGGCGCTAGGCGCTGTTAAAAGAGGGCGCCCACGTAAGGAGCACGTGAGGCACCATCTGAGAGTTTAACTCTTATGTGATAGATTTTTCTGTGCTTTGCATATTGGCGCCCGCGTGAGGAGCGCGTGAAGCGCTACCATAGGATTTAATCCTATAAGATTGAATCTGGCGCCTTCGTGGAGAGCACGTGAGGCGCTGCCTCATTAAATTCAAACAAAGCTTTGCTCTTTTATTAGGTTAAATATTATGGAAAAAAATGCCCCCACCGTTGCTCTCTCGGAAAGCTTCTTGTCGTCATAATCGCCCATTATACGTTACCGGGTATTGCCACGATATCAAGATAGGAAAAATCATTATCGATAACGGATTCTCTGTCAACCTTCTCAACGTGAAAGTGTTGAAAGAGATTTGCATGAACGTCCGGCACTTGGCCCGAGAAAAAATTACCATCTCCGGGTTCGACTCACAGTCGTCACGGACGCTCGGGTCCGTAATATCGACGCTATGCTTTGGGCTGGTCGTCACTGACATCAAATTTCATGTCATTGACGCCAAGACTTGATATAACGCTCTGCTTGGTAGGCCTTGGTTACACGAATACAACGTCATCCCTTCTACACAACATCAGTGTATGAAGTATTTCAAAGATAGTTTGGAATACACCGTTACAGGGGAGCTAAACCTGTTCTCGGTAAACGAAGTCCGAAAATATGAAGACGCAAAGTACTTCCTACCAGACTTCGAAGATACGGAAAGATATCTTAAGCCGGAGGATAAACAGAAATCCATCGCCACCGTCCCAATCTTTGGGAGCGATACCGAAGAAAATGAAGAAATAGTCTACTCGGGGAAACCCCAAGACAACAAGCCCGGACCATCTACTCCCATTTTAGTTTTCGGCAGCGACTCTGAGGATGAGGCCAATGCAGTGTTCTCCATCCGCCCGTCAGTGCAAACCCTCGACGAAGCAGATAAGAGCCTGCAAATCACAATGGCTCCGCCTCGGCATTACAAGGAACTTGATGCGCTCGATACATACAACGTACATGAACTACAGACTTTATACGTGCCTCCCAGGCAAAAAAGTGAAAAGGAGATCCTCTTTTATCAATCTGCAGAGACTAAAGTAGAAAAAGAAGTCTGGCATGATGCCGATTTTGCACTCGACAGGCTTCAACCAATCCGTCTGCCAAGATACTATACGGAGGAATTGAAAAAGCTGTTAAGATGCCAAGGTGTACCCCGCGAACAAACTGTTCGACAAGCCCATTTCTACAAAAAGATTTGGGATATTTCCGGGACTCAGCGAAAGATGCCCAACGGGAAGATGGAGACAACGGGGCTCAGATACGTTCGGTCCAAGAAATGGGAGCAGTTCCACACCTGCCGCGTCATAAACAGCTCCAACGAAGGGGAAAACGCTCTTCCGTATGGCCGTGATGTTGGAACATAGCAAAATCCCGCTCTAAGAACGTTAAGTCCGTCGCTCGAAGAACAAATAGACAAGCTAATAGAAGAGGCTTGTCAAAAGAGTCGAGACAATCACTGCCGCGAAATGGATATCTATGAAAAAAAGCCAGGACGCAGCGCCTCAATTAGTAACCTATAGAGAAAGAAGACTACAATGCCCTTTATCCTCAGCTCGCTGTATGTCCTCGCAAAAAGAAAAATTCCAAAATAGAGGCAAAAATAGGACAAAAAGCGCAAACAACGTTTGCAAACAACAAAGCGGATCTAAGAAGCCGCTCTATCAAGAAAAACTTGGTTGGAACCCGTCCTTTATAAAGAAGATGGGTCGGGAATACTCTTTCCCTCAAGACAAGACAAGGAAAATATTCAACCTTGTCATGAAGCACCAAATGATGACGCTCCCGGAGTCTCGGCATCCCAAACAAATAAACGAGGTCCATCACCCGAATTATTGCTTCTACCATCGAGCCATAGGTCATCCCCTTGAAGACTGCTCCACCTTCAAAGACTGGGTCGAAGACCAATATCAACAAGACAGGTTTGCTTTATCCGATAGCTGGAGGGTAACCCCCACCACAAAAGCATGAGCCAAAGAGGACCTATACCGTGAGGATATGACCAGCTCAACATCAAGGATTGAAGCGAACCCGTACCTGCCATGTGATAACACTCTTAAAGGAGGGAGAGCATGAGACGATAGATGACCCCTTCAGGTGCTTCGCAAATGAAGACGAGGACGAGGTGATCTCAGAGTTTCCACCAGCACCAAAAGAGCTAGAAGACGGGATACACACTACGGCGAACAACCTAAGGAAAATTGACTTAGGGACGGAAAACGATCCGAGGCCAACATTCGTCAGTGAGCTGCAATCTAAAAAAAAAGTAGCCACGTTAAAAGACGTGGTCATGCAGTATAAAGACTGTTTCGCATGAAACTATTCCGAGATGCCGGGTCTAGATCCAAAGGTAGCATTACATAAATTGGCCATATCGCCGGACATAAAGCCAGTCAAACAGGCGCCAAGAAGAATGCGGCTCGAACTTGAGATGAGTATAAATGCCGAGGTCAAGAAACTAATCGACTCTGGTTTCATCCAAGAAGTTCAATATCCCTACTGGATCGCTGAAATCATTCCGGTGATGAAGAAAAATGGGACGGTGCATATCAGCGTGGACTTTTGGGACCTCAACAAAGTTTGGCCGAAGGATGACTTCCCAGTATCTGTTACCGAGCTGATGATCGATAACACGTCTACCCATGAGGTCTTCTCCTTCATGGATAGATCTTCAGGATACAACCAAATAAAAATGCATCCTGAAGACCAAAAGCATACCGCCTTCCGGACTCCGCTGGGCATATTCTGCTATAAGGTGATGCCTTTCGGTTTAAAGAACGCTGGCGCTACTTACCAAAGGGCCATGATGAAGATCTTCGATGACCTCATCCATGAGATTGTCAAATACTACATCGATGACCTTATGGTGAAGAGCAAGTCTTACGAGGAACATTGGGAACATCTAAACATAGCGTTCCAACGTCTTCGGAAGTATAATCTGAAGATGAATCCTCTAAAATGCGCGTTTGGAGTCTCCTCAGGCAAATTCCTAGGATTCATTATACGGCACCGGGGTATCGAAATCGATCCCTTAAAAATCAAGGCAATTACGGAAATGCCCATGCCAAGGACCCTCAAACAATTGCAATCTCTTCAAGGAAAGCTCGCATATATCTGGCGGTTCATAGCCAGCCTCTCCGGAAAATGTCGTCCCTACAGTCATTTGATGAAGAAGGGTACACCGTTCGTATGGGATCAAAAGTGCCAAAATGCACTAGACGAAATCAAGCAATACCTACAAAATCCACCGGTATTGACCGCTCCGGTCAAGGAAAAACCTCTTATACTGTATACAACAGCCCTTGAGGGTTCTCTAGGCGTGCTATGGGCACAAGAGAATGATCAGAAAAATAAGAGATCTTTGTACTATTTGAGTCGAGTTCTCCTGGGGGAAGAAAACAACTACTCCCCCATCGAAAATGTAACAACCCTAAACTTTCTGTACAAATTTTTCAAAATTACAGAAAGGGTATTTTTGCCTGAGCACAACTTATAAGTTTGTTTTGCTTTTTAATAGCAACAAAGAGCTTGCAGCTCATTGGTAAGACCTTGCACTGCTGAACCAAAACACCAGAGTTCAAATCCCATACCACACATTATTTTTAATATTGTTTTATTTTGAATATTTAGAATACCAAGAGTCTACACGTGCATAACTCGTAAAAATCCTACTACACATGTAAAAGTAAATGTCCCAGGGAGTAGACCAAGAGACGACGGACCCACGGCGACGACCCCGGCCTTAACTCGGCCCGAGTCGGCCGGCGACTCGGCCAGACTGCCGGGTTGTCAACATGAAATGTCTGCCTCTTCATCTTCCCAGTACCCCTACACACTTTAATTCTGTAGATCGGTTCCAGAGCCCCTTTAAATCACATTAAACCCTATTTTTATACAATTTTTATTACAAATTTCAATTCAACCTTTCACCTACCCTAAACCCGAGCCTTACCCTATAAATACAAGCCCTAAACACACCCCCTCACTCCAAAATTCTGATCAAAACTCTCAAGAAAACTCTAGAGAATTTGTGTGCAATTGAAGTTAACAAAAGGCGAAAGCTTCGGCGATTTTCCGACGACAACCCTAGGAGCTCCAGGCAACGAAACGACGCACCGGTGCCTCCTACCGTTCCCTCTTCCTCTCCTCTAACCTACAAACCTGTAAGTCCCACCTCCATCTTCTCTATTCTTTTCTAAAAACACTTATTTCTAAATACCGACGGAATCGGAGTGAATCCGATGTCCGATTCGGTTCTTCCTAAAAATCTCACTTTTTCTTAAATACAACCATACTAAACCATTACATGTTGAATATTAAACATTAACAAGTCGTATTGAACAAGTTCCATATCAAAAAGATTTATATTCCAATTGTTATCGTACTTTTTCACTAAAATACCATGTAGTTTAATTCCGACATTTAAAACATCAAAACCTTGCTATACCTTTAAGTAGATCACGAGATAATGACCTACCTCCTCACACACTCATATGCAACATAGCACAGTACCTTCGGGAACATAGAATACGGGAAAACGAATCTTACATATTAATACCCTTAGCTATTAAAACCGTTTTCTACAAGATACGTATTTAATATAAATCTTTGCAAAACGCCGCTACAACCCATTTGAGGAACCCGTTCGGGATGGTGCGGATTATCGCACATCCTCGGGCTTAATAGTGCGAGATGCAGACCTCCGCAAGGAGCATTTGGTCTCGAGAGATTTAAAATACGAATATCTTAAGAAAATAAGATTTCTAGAAATATAATATATATTAAAATTATTTTTATATAAATATATATATATGTATCATTAAAATATCTATTTTTGATATATTATAAATATTCCATTTTTTCTAAAATCACAAGGATCACTTTACATTAAATACCATGAATTCTATACAAGTTCAATATTACAATTAAATACCATGTATTATGAAAAATAGGGTTATTCACTAGACATGTCACAAATATAAAATTTACAACTATGAAAAACTCTAAAGACGATAAATAAATACTTGGGTGTATTTTGAAAAGTATACAAATTATTTTTACATAAAAAAAAACCCCTCAAGTTCTATAATTTACCCTAAGGACCCTAGTAAATATAGGTTTAAGTGGGACCGGTCTCTTGAGCCTCAGGGAGCCGGAGATATGGGTGCTTGCCTATCTAAGGTAGAAAATTTAACAAAGGTGTTATCAATACGGTAATCGTCTTTGAAAAAGGCACAAATCCTGCCGTCCGTGTGCAACGGTTACCGATAACATCAAAACAATCAGAATTTCAATTTCTTTTCTAATTGTTCTGACTCAGACCGAGTCTCATTAATAATCTGACTTGAATATGATTCAAGTAAAATCTACAATCTACAATTCAACATGAATCCTTGAATCCATTTATTCAATATATTCAATCTATATTGACTGAAGCGAACCATGGATATACTTCCATTTACATGATTCTCCAGTTACATCCATTTACTGATATCATAGTTTCGGCAAGTCAACCATCTATACAAGACAATACAATTCACAATACAACACAAATAATACAATACAATACTTCACGGGGTTTAAGGGGTAGATTGGTACGGAAGGTGTTAGAAGTGGCACGAGACTGCAAGATTAAGACACCTAACCTGAATCCAATTGCCATTGTTCCGGGTTGTATAACGGAGCCTAGTACTTCCATTTACCTTTAGTCTCTGGCATATAGAGACTCCTCTCGTATACACTGGCATCCTTCTGTATCAAGCTACAAACAACAGAGTTAACACTAAATACAATATTATAACAATCAAATATAACTTTAAAAGTTACACACTCTCTCTCTCTGTCTATTCTATTTCTTCCTTATCTTTGGGACTTACCGAGCGATTTGTTCGCTGACGACATTCTCTTTCTTCTTCTTTGAATGTCGTCAGGTGTTTCGGACCTTCCAGAGATCGAGCCCAGCACTGACGATTTGGACCAGTTTATTGAAGATCCCGAACTGTAGTTACACTTGTACACTTTTCATTTCAGTACTTTTCATTTCTGTTATGCCACTGTTTAGGCATTGCTTTCATTCAGATGTATTTACTTTTCCATGCATTGTACCAAAGAATATTAATATATAAAGTTGTTGTTCAGTTATACCTACTGTCTTTGTCTCTTGTGCATTTTTACTTATATTGCTTAGATACGCTTAGCGTATTTACTTCAGAGTAAATATGTAGCGGCCTCGTTGCGTCCCCTTCGCCGTACACCGGAAAGCGGGGCGTGACAGAAAGGCATTGCCTGACACTGATCTTCACGATAACGAAGCTCAGACATTACGCCTTGGCGCATGAGGTCCATCTCATATCAAAGGTGGATCCTCTCAAATATCTGATGTCAAGAGCCATACTGACAGAAAGGCTTGCCAAATGGGCCCTCCTCTTGATGGAGTTATGGATAACGTATCGACCCTTTAAAGCAGTAAAAGGCTAGGCCATTGCTGACTTTCTCGCGGAGCATCCGATACCAGCCGACTCCCCCTAAATTGTGAGTTGCTAGATGAACATGAGTTCGACACAATCGAAGGAGAGAAAGAAGAAAATGATTCCCAATGGGAACTCTATTTCGATAGAGCATCTTCCATAAAGCAGCGAAAGCAGAATACCCCCATAATCAAAGCCGGGGTGGACCTTATCTTCATGACCCCGCAAGGAGGGATATTGTGTTATGCTCTTTCCTTAACAGAACCGAGGACTAATAACGAAGCTGAATATGATGTTTTGATAGCAGGTCTCGAGATTGCTGTCGACATGAGAATCAAAGACCTCCTTATATATGGAGACTCCCGGCTGATCGTTAGCCAAGTAAATGGCGACTAACAGACGTGCAAGCCAGAGCTGATAAAGTACGGCGAAAGAGTGCAGCAATTGCTGGCGCAAATTGCCTCCTACATTCCAGAGAGTATACCGTGTATGGAAAACGGCAAGGTGGATGCGTTGGCCAAATTGGTTAAAGAATTAGCCGACGAAGACCTCGATGAAGTAAAGATCATCGTGCAAAGCCACAGGATACTCGCGCCAACAGAAATATCTTCAGGAGACTTAACAGAGTCATCCGAAAGAAAAGAAATGACCGAACAAGTAGCCCTTCAAATAGAGGACGAAGAAAAGGTCAAGGATTGGAGGGAAGTCTTCATAGACTACTTCAAATCCCAACAAACACCCAAAAATGCGTCGTCTAGACATCGGCTCATAAAACGAGCTCTGTCCTTCGCCTTCGTCAATGATACTCTATATAAGAGATCGTTCGACTGTCTATGTCTAAAATGCCTAGGGCCGAAAGAAGCAAAGAAAGTCGTCCGAGAAACTCACGACGGACTCTGCAGTTCTCACCAAGCTGGGCAAAAAATGAAGCCGAAGATCAAAAGAATGAGTTATTAATGGCCCATAATGATTCATGACTGCCTCTAATATGCGAAGCAGTGTCATTCGTGCCAATTCACAGGGGCTTCATCCACCAGCATCCAAATCCGCTACACCCAACTGTAGCTAGCTGGCCGTTCGAAATGTGGGGAACCGATATAATCGGCCCCATTGAACCAGTATCGTCCAAAAGAAATCGGTTCATACTGGCAACGACCGATTAATTTTCTAAGTGGGCAAAAGTAGTACCACTAAGGGAGGTGAAGACGGAAAATATCCTCTATTTCTTCAGAACCCATGTCATCTACCGGTTCGGCACTCCGCGACGAATTATCTCGGATAATGGGCCAGCCTACAGGAGCCATAAAATCAGCCGTTTCTCACAACAGCATAAAATAGATTGGAGATACTCTTCAGTCTATAATTCTCGTGCCAACGGTCTAGCCGAAGCTTTCAACAAGACCTTGATGAAGATTATAAAGAAAACGGTGTCCAGAAACAAAAGAGACTGGCACGAAAGGCTGCATGAAGCTCTATGGGCGTATCGAATAACGTTTAAAACGGCTACGAATACAACACTATACGCGTTGGTATTCAGCACGGAAGCAGTTCTTCCCTTGGAAATAGAACCCCCTTCTCTACGAGTAGCGGTTCGATACGAGTTGACAGATGAAGAAAATGCTTATCTTCGGCTTGAGGAGCTCGATGCCCTTGACGAAACTCGCCTTAAAGCACAGCAAAACCTGGAGGCTTATAAGGCAAGGATGACACGGTTATACGAAAGACTGACCAGGCTGAGAACATTCCGCCAAGGCGAACTCGTGCTAGTCGTCAAAAGACCAATGATCCCTAATCGTGCAAAACAAGGGAAATTCGACCAAAACTATGAAGGCCCGCACATCATAGACAAAGTCTATTAAGGTGGAGCCTACCTGCTTATGGATATGCATGGCGAAAGACCCTTCCGGCCAATAAACGGCCGATTTCTCAAAAAATACTATGCCTAACAAGTCACGGCTTGGGTCAATGATAGATGACGACGCTTGTGTCCGCTCGCTATCTTCCTGAGTCAAAAACTCTGAGAGTAGTATGTGAAGAAACCCCGTCGCCTCAAACATGGCGATGACGGACCGAGATGTCCTTAAACCAGAAACCTTACCTTAAAAACGGCGACAATGGACTAGAAGTCCCTAAACTAACAACGAAACGAAATGTCATTAAACTAAAACCTCGCCTCAAAAATGGCAACAACGGACCGAGAAGTCCCTAAACTAACAAAGGACCGAGATGTCCTTAAACTAGAACCTCACGTCAAATATAGCGACATCGGACCAAAAAGTCCCTAAACTAAGATTTTGCCTCAAACAGGGCGATATAGGACCGAAGCATCCTTAAACATGCGCATCGCCCCAAAATACGGCGATACACTCCCTTGAGATCTAGATTGCAATTGAAGTCTCAATGGAGAGGGTTGAAACTCAAGTCCCACTGGCAACACAGCTACTCCAGCGATGAAGCTATCCCCAAGTCCTACTGATGGGTCACCTGCAGTGAGACTACTTTCAGAAGTTCCATCGTTAAAAAAAATGTATGTCCACAAGCGAAATGGGCACGGATGAAAACCCTAAAGGGCACCGTGAGTAAAAACAGCAGGACTATCGGCGAGCTTGTGAAAACCCGAAAGGGCGCAATCTCGTTAAAAAAAACAAAAAAAAACGGTATGTCCATAAGCAAAATGGGCACGAATGAAAACCCGAAAGGGCGTCGTGAGTAAAAATAGCAGGACTACCGCCGAGCTTATGAAAACCTGGAAGGGCCCAATCTCGTAAAAAACATATATATATATATAAGAAAAAAATATACACTTACGGGATCCTCATGACTCTTAAGGAGAATTCCCCTTATGAGACCCTCATGGCTTGTAAGATTCAAAAGCCTTAAGCTACAAGGATCTAAACCTATTCTTAAGCCGTCATATTCCCCTGATGTTGCCCTACAGGTGGTCCAATATTGATCCTTGTATACAATCATTGGGAACGAATAAATATTCCCCCACCAAGTTCCTCCAATGGCGAGAAATGTCCCCATGTGGTGAACGGCACTTGTAAGTCCTCTCGAGTTATAAGGAGAAAACACTCTTATAAGATTCTTACGACTTATAAGAGAATATACACTTAGGAATCTCCACGATTCCTAAGGAGAAAATACACCTACGAGATCCTCATGATCCGAAGGGAGAAATAACCTTATGAGACCCTTATGAGTCATAAAGTCAAAAAGTCTTAGTCGACAGGATCCCAACCCCGTTTACTAAGCCATCTTTGTTCAAGTCAACAAAGACAAATGATGATTCGCTTC
Source organism: Agapanthus africanus (assembly GCA_030015575.1). Lineage (NCBI taxonomy): Eukaryota > Viridiplantae > Streptophyta > Magnoliopsida > Asparagales > Amaryllidaceae > Agapanthus > Agapanthus africanus. The sequence goes on from CM057340.1 coordinate 8,321,549, forward strand.
TGGCAACATTCCAGTCATAGCGATACTGATGCCTAAACAGGTGTCAAACTCTAAGTCCTTTCAAGACAAATGATGATTCGCTCCTGCCAATATTCCAGTCGTAGCAATGCTGATGCCAAGGTTGGTATTAGATTCCAAATTTGCAATAAAAACAGTAACAAGTAGCAAAAAAATGCATATGAAATAGCCGAAATAATGGGGCAACTCGCAATAAAAATCAGCGAGCAAAAAATATGCATATAAAAACAGCCTAAATGTTTGGGCAACTCGCAATAAAAAGCGGCGAGTAAAAAATATAAAAAATAGCCGAAATGATTGGGCACCGTGGATAAAAAACCGAAATGATTAAGTAATAGCGACTTTCGCGATATGAAAAGCTGAAAAGATAGAGTATCGCGGAATATATATATATATAATTTTCTCTTCCCTGCAAGTAGGTCCATATTGGCTCTTGTATACGATCCATATGCACAGATGAAAGAATAGGAACCATATTTTCTCACCAAGCTCCGTCAAAGGAAGAGCCAGATCTCGACGATTCATATACAGCTTAGGGATCAACTTGATGTTCCTTCTCGGTGTAGACGCAACGTCAACAAATAAAAGTGGAGTGATGGAAAAAAATCCTAGCTCCAGCTCGACGTGCTCCTCATTTTAGCAGTATGCGGACGCAACAATCAAATAAATATGAAGTGATGGCAAAATCCTAACTTCAGATCTTAATGGCAACATCTAAAGCCTAGAGATCATCCCGACGTTCTTCTCATACCGGCAGGGTGCAGACACGACTTCAACAAAGACCCAAGGGTAAAAAAGAAATGGAGTCACGACAAAATCCTAGCTCCAAGTCTTGACGGTTTATATACAACCTAGAGACTATTCCGGCGTTCCTTCTCACTCCAGCAGGATGTAGACGCAACGTCAACAAAAGACCCAAGGGTCGAAAAAAATGGAGCAATGGCATATTCCGAGCTCCGGACTTCAACTGCGATACATGCAGCATAGGGTCCTACAGATGTCTACCCTATTTCAGCAAAGAAATGACACGGCATCGTCAAAACAAAAATGAAGCGATGGCATATTCCTAGCTTCGGGTCTTGACGGCAAATCATATAAAGCCTAAAAGACAATCGGAGATCATCCCACACCAGTGCAGAGTGGTTATGACTCATCAGGGCTCCAAACTAAGCCTAACCTCAAGTAAAAAATGTCATGGCAAATTCCTAACGTTTGCTCTTCCGACGGTAATATAGCCTAAGGAAATTACTTGAAGACATCTTGTCCAGCCCCCGAAAGGATCAAAGATACGACAGTCGCGGGGCTACTCGAATAACAGCTTAAGGACTGCATATTGAGGAATACATTAGCCAATGCGATGGTACCACGGACTAAAACCCTAGTACCACAAACCTAATGGACCTCCATCATAAAGAATGGGGGTTATCTACATATAACGTTAGGACAAGTTTGCATGTAAACCCAAGGGAGGCAAACCAAATAAACTCTAAAATGAGTACATAAACTAGAAACTCCGAAACGAGTGAATAAACTACAGACTCCGAAACGAGTGCATAGACTATAGACTCCGAAACGAGTGAATAAACTACAGACTCTGAAATGAGTACATAAACTAGAAACTCCGAAATGAGTGAATAAAGTAGAGACTCCGAAACGAGTGAATAAACTAAAGACTCCGAGACGAGTGAATAAACTACAGACTCCAAAACGAGCAAGTAAACTAATGGGCGCTAAATCAAGACATCAAAAAACAGAAAGGCGCAACTCATGGGCCTCGGGGTTCAGAAATACATTTCTTAAGGATTGAGATTTGAGAAGACGCTTGTATCCGCTCGCTATCTTCTCAGATCAAAATTCTAATAAAGTCCTGTATGCTAGCTCGAAATCGGCCAGATGCTATGCATCACTTCAGTCCAATGTTCACCTATGTCCAAATACATGCATCAGAAACTTCTAAAGATTAAAATACAAAATGTATATACAGAGGCAGGATGCCCATATGAATATGCGCCGGGGATGAAACGTTCAGTGCTTGACATTATTTTATTATTATTATTATTTATTACACAGAGAAAAGATCGCCGAATATGGGATCAGAGATACAAGGATTAACAAAACGATATACAAAATTCTCTAATTCCCTCTCTGCCTTTTCCACCATGTCAAAGCGGCGATCTTCACGAGGAGTCACTCCCCATCGGTCAGCGCCATGCTCATCAGCAAAGGCAGACATGATGGCCAGCTGAACCCGTATCTAGCTTAGCAGACGAACCGAACAATCCCTCAGAGGCTGGGTAATCAAACAAGCCTCATGGAAGCACTCGATCTTGTCCTTCGCCACGTCGAGCATCGCCAGAGTCATCTCTGCTGGATGAGGAGGGATGTCAGCAAGTACAGACGAGAAGATCGTCTGAAGCTAAATGGAGCCGGCAGGAAAAGAAGAACCCCTACGAGCCAGAAGCTTGTACATCACCGTGTCACACTGGTCATTAGAGAGAATGGGATCCGCTAAACGTGCAGCAAAATGAGAGACAATTCCCTCGATAGGTACCTTCCACGGTTGCCGACGAGCATGCAGACGATTGTTCACTGCCGAAAACAGAGATGAACTGGGATGGCTCATTTTGCCTGAATCCTGGGGGCAGATGCTATTTGGATTTATCCTTTCACCTCTCCAAAGATACCAAGTTGATTTATGGCACCATATATCGGAGGTTTGGACGGATGCGGTCGTTGTAGCGTGACTTCGTCAGATTCCCCCTCGTTTTGCGAGGGGTTTTTGATTGTGGGGACGCTCTTCCCTGTAGGCGCAAGCCCCTATAGTTAATTATATTACTACATCGCGATAACCACTTTCTCCTGCTCCGGAAATTCACTTCGTGTCGTGTGTGTTTTTGTTTGTTTTAGTTGCCCATGGATTGTGTACAGAGACTAATTTATGTTGTCACCCGTAGGGCGTGGATTAGTCCTAATCCGTATATCTTAGATTTGGGGTTTTTATTTAAGGACCGTTAATCTATTTTGAGATTAAGATCGACTTAAATGTATGTGAGTATTTAGGGCTCGATTTATTTTTGTTAAGGATACATTAGTCCAATTTGAGACTCAGATCCACTTAACAATTTTTAGGATCATTTTTATTTCAAATCCAACAAAAGATCATTTGGGCTCTATTGTTTTAGTCTAGGGACGTTTCGGTCCATTATCGTTATTTTGGAGGCGAATTTTAGTTTAAGAACGTTTCGGTTTGCTATCGCCATTTTGGAGGCGAATATTAGTTTAGGGACTTCTCGGTTCTCTATCGCCATTTTGGAGGCGAATATTAGTTTAGGGACTTCTCGGTTCTTTGTTCAATTTGCGCGCACGTGTATTTGTTATGTGACGGAGTGAACAATGGTAATATGGAATGCATCCAATTTGGGGTGCGGTCTGATTTGAGATGTGCACGTCAATTTGGAAGTGCACTAAAGAGTTGTTGGTTGTCGGGACCCGCCACCTCTCTGAAGACATTGAAGAATTACAATGACATATATCAGAGATGTGGAGAGATGTACCCTTAAACCAAATCCCATATTTGAGGGGAAAAAGAGCTGTTGTAGACCTGAGAAATGTTAGTCATGTTTGAGACTAAAATTATCTTAGGAGATATAAGATGAATATCATTTGCGATATCATCAATGGGAGACCACTAGTCATTTTTGAGACTGAAGTCGACTTGGGAAAACATGAGCAATATGGGTTCAGTTGTTTTAGTATCAAAGAGGTCTAACCTCAGGAAACTTAGCCAATTTGGGCTAAGATTGAGTCTCCAACAGTGCTAAGCACTGAAGAATACAGTGCTCACGTGCGTTTCACGTGGGCACTGGATTAGTGTTAAACACTAGAGCTTTATGGCGCTCACGTGACACATGTGAGGCACCCCAAATATGGGCACCAGACTAGTGTTAAACACTAGAGTTTTATGGCGCACACGTAACACACGTGAGGCACCCCAAATATGGGCACTGCCCTTTGGATTTTATCTCCCTTTTTTTATATAAGTGCTAAGCACTTGGTTCTTGTTGCGCCCGCGTGTGAAACACGTGAGGCACCCCAAATATAGGCGCTGCCCTTTGGGTTTTATTCCCCTTTTTATATAAGTGCTAAGCACTTTGTAGGAGTTCTCGTGCAAAGCACGTGGCTGTCTCTTTTTGTATACTGGGGTGCTTTAACACTCACATGGAAAACAGTGAGGCAGTTTTGATTGTTCTCTTTGTTCGTTTGAAGCACCCACGTGGGAAACACGTGAGATTTCGAAATAGTGCTAAGCACCAACGATTTGGTCTTGGAGATCTTGGATCACTGTTTTTTTATTGAAGAACTAAGTTCTTAATATAGGGTTAAATCCTAATTTTTGGAGGAATTAAATTCCTCTGTGTTCCCATTCTTCTTCTCCCCCTCCCCCCCTTTTTTATGTAACTTAGTTATTTTCCCCTAGATTTTGAATCTTGCAGAGCAAAATCTCCCCGATTAGAATTAAATTCTCAACTTGTGGGGAGATTTGCCTCTGCAAATCTCAACCAGAGGAAAGAACCGAGTTCTTATATGATGGGTTAAACCCTTAGAGAGGCAAAGGAGAGGTGTTTTATTTTTACCTAGTGTTTTAAGGAAGCAAGTCTTTTCTTTGAGAATTAAATTCTCCTGTTCCTCAAAAGCTCCCTGTATATTCTTTTTTTAAGCCTCTGGGGAGTTCTCTCTCTCTCTCTCTCTCTGCGTCTGTGTGAGACTTAAAGTCTCGGGTTCTTTATATAGTGGAAAGAAGTTTGTTTAATTCTGAGAAAATCTTTCATTGAGAGATCCCAATTTATTTAATTGGTCTCGGAATTGATTTGGGGAATTTACCCACCATTGGATCTTTGATCCAAGGACTTTTGTTTTTTTACAAAAGATATTATTCTTATTTTTAACAAGATTGGGGATATTCTCTCATATATAGAATAAAATTCTATCGAGCGGTGACATTTTAATCGCCATTGGATTTTTAATCTAAGGGTGCTCAGTTTAACAGAGTATAATCTTTCTCTATTTAGAAAGATATAGAAAATATTTTGGATCTTTGATCCACTAACTCTCTGTTTAACAGAAAATATTCTTCCCAATAGAATTTAATTCTATATTTAATCACCGTTGAATCCTTGATCCAATGGTTCATTAAGTAGAATTTAATTTTACGCAAGGAGGTGTCCTCACGTGTTTAGCACGTGGGACTTAATTTGGCCCTCTTAGCTGTTTGATTGTAGTACTTATATGCTTTGCATATAGGCACTCACGTGTTTACCACGTGAGGCTTTTTTAGCCTATCAGTAGTTTAATTGCAGCGCCTATATGCCTTACATATAGACGCTCACGTGTAAAATACGTGAGGCTTGTTTAGCCTATCAGTAGTTTAATTGCAGCGCCTATATGCCTTACATATAGGTGCTCACGTGTAGGCTTGTTTAGCCTATTAGTAGTTTAATTGCAGCACCTATATGCCTTGCATATAGGTGCTCACGTGTGTAACACGTGAGGCTTGTTTAGCCTATCAGTTGCTTAAATGCAGCGTCTATATGCTTTGCATATGGGCGCTCACGTGTTTAACACGTAAGGTTTGTTCAGCCTATCAGTAGTTTAATTGTAGCGCCTATATGCCTTGCATATAGGCGCTCACGTTTTCAACACGTGAGACTCGAATAGTAGGGGGTTTCCCCCTTTTTTATGAGGGAACAAATGCCCCCCAGCGTTGCTCTCACAAGGTATGCACGTGAGTGCAACGCTGTCCACTCTTACAGCCGTTGGATTTGCCTAGGGGAACGGGAAGATGAACCGCTCCCCATCATGTCTTATAAATGCGGGGGCTTGGCCCTTGTCACGCCCCGCTCCCCAGAGTACGCTAAGATCGGCACGTGACAGAGCCAACCATGCTACCTGTGGCTAGGAAAGATCTCTCCACAGTCACATTACGGCTGTCTAGAGATATCAAGAACAGTAGAAATAATAAACAATAATACATGTCCATGAGCCAGAATAACGAGTCAAGAATAAAATAATACGGAAGCAAAAGATCCAATAAACAATAATAATCTAGAATGTACGTCCCAAAATACGGGCTCACATCAAGAATAAAATAATACTGAAAGGAACTGAACTAAACTAATACAGGTCCTCACTGCTCGACCTGTTCACTGAAATACTCCTGCTCGGCCTGCAGCAAAGGTAAAGGATCTAGGCCATGCAAAACCCAGACGTCAGTGCGTCATAATATCAAACAATAATAAAATCAAGGAGTAGCAAGACATGCAGATACGAGTATCAACGGTAAATAAGGTATAACAATAACATAAATAAGGGCAGTGAAGGGTAAAAGCAGAGGTGACGTGCAGTGAGTAATCTAAGCTGGTCTACTGGGTTAACTACTCTCAAGTCCTTGAAATCAATTTAATGAATCGTCGATGTAATTCAATAGTATCCCGTGCGTGCCCGGGACCACGGTCAAAGACTCTCGGGCTGAATCCGAGACATGACGCTAGGCAGTAAAAGGTAGTATGTAAAGACGAATGATGTCAGCAGCATCATCCCGGGGCTGGCCTAGCCCGTAAGACTGATCAGTAAAGGCATCGAACTGTCGAGTTACAAGTCAGGTTTCATCATCGATTTCCCCATACCCCCAAGTTATGTGTTCAAGTCAGGTATTGATAAATCTGAGACTAATGCCAACACAGGAATCAAGCAGGAACATGTTTGTTTATATAAACAGCAGGATATGTCCATCGGGACAACAGGTCAGGATTTTCGGCATTATAAACAGGATCAGGTAACAAATCAAGTAGTAATATATTAGGTCATGTCAAGTAGTGTACGAGTATCAAGTCAGATCAAGTAATGGTGTATCAGATCATGGCAAGTAGTATACATGTATCAAGTGGGTGCTCATGATCAAACTGTAATAAGCATGGGTGCACAAAATTAAGTATGGAGTACTAATATAACAATAAAATGATATAATGTGACATGGTATGCAAATTGATATAAAATCAATGATATGGATGCGCAATTATCGATTAGGGTTACATTTATAGTTCTGATACTAATTAGGATGCACTTATTAAATATGGGGTGTTAATACAATAATAATATGAATTAATGTGATCTATAAATGCAGTTGTATATATTTTAAATGAGATGGATGCAAACGGTATCCTGAAAACAATAAAACTATAAAAGGGTAATGTGGGATGTACAACTAAGCAATATGAGATGTAAATATTCCATTGGGTACAGTATATTGTAATATAGTATGTAACAAGATAAGTTTGCATGCGCTAGATGTAGTAACACGTACGGATGCAGATGGATGTCGAAAAACTTTAAAAGTAAAGATGGGGTGCATAACTTGAAATACAAGTATTATATTTATTAAAATAGATGTATATAAAGTAATGTAGCATGTAGCAAGATAAACTTGCCTAGACGGAACGTGAAACGGATATGTACGGTACGTCCCACGTCGGCGAAATGTCGTGACGCGCGCACGGTACACGGAACGGGTCCAAACAACGTAAGAGAGTGATCATGCAGGCAAGGCGCGTTCGCTGGGTCGTCTGGATCGTCGGCGTCGTCACGTCTCCGGCGATCATTGGAAAAATGGATTTCATAAAAGAATAAAGAAAAGAGAAAGAAAAAGAAGAAGAGGAAGAAGAAGGGCTGTGCTCACTGGGTTTGTGCGATGGAGTTGTCTTGGGGTCAGAGGAGTTGGCAAGGGGCGACGACGATGAAGGATCGCCGGCGGCGAGATCCACAGCAATGGCAGTGGGGATTCTCGGGTCGAATGGGGTATGCAGGGAAGCTCTGGTTGTTTGGGATGAAGAGATGATGGTGGTGGTGGTGTCAAGAGGTTGGGAGAGAGAGATGAGGAAGGTGCAGAAGTGACGACGAGGTGAGGTCGTCGGCAGTGGAGGGTGCAGGTGAAGGAGGAGATGGGTTCTTTGTTCAACGTTGGGGTGAGGACGAGGAGGAGAGGAGAAAGGAAGGAGATGAGAGAGGAGAGGGAGATGAGTGAGGTTGAAGATGAGGGTGAGGGTGGCGGCGTTGGCAGAGGGGGAGGCTGGGTTTCTTTGGGTTAGGGTTTGCGTCGGGAAGGAGAAAGAATGAAGGAAGGAGGTTACTTTATGAGAGAAGGAGGTGAGCGGATCCCTGGTGAACAGGGATCGCGAGAGGAGTGAGAGAGGGGGGAGAGAGAAAGAGAGAGAGAAGGGGGAAGAGAGAGATAGAGAGGAGAGAGAGGGGGGTGAGATAAATTTGTTGTGTAGTGAAGAGAGAGGGGCTGAGTGATGGTGGGCTCTGTGAGTTAGGGAAAGAAAAGGAAAGAGAGAAAGATGATTGGCTCAGAGTGTGGGGTCGGAGGAAAGAGAATAGAGAAAGAGAAAGAGAGAGATTCTGAGTTGTTAAACTGTTTAGATGTTACATTTAAAAAGATTTGATTAGGTAAATAAATTTAAACTGTCGACTAAAATTTAAATATAAATATTATTAAAATTGGAATTTTGGCGGGATACAAAAATATTCCAAAACGTGCCCGGATTGAGTCTAAAATTTCAAATTTAAATTATGAAAAATATATGCGACTTTCGAAATTCAAAATGAATGCTCGTGTAATGAAAATGCATACCCCCAAGAACGGATGCACGTCCGTACGCGTAGCCATCCAAATACGTCCGTTTCACTGAACGGGACGAGAACAAGATGCACGGATGCTACCACGGGGTTATGGGTATCATGTAGGCCATGTTATGTGTCTTTAAAATATTTTACGTGACTTAAAATGTTAAATGGTAAAAAATGTAATGCCAGATAAAATGCCAGTATGCAGTATTCATGAAAGTGCACATGTCTCTGTAACAACTCAAGATAATTCATAAATATGAATCAAACAAATTTCAAGCAAGCGGGTCGGGTCGGATGCAATGTAAAATGTAAAATACTATTCGCACCTAAAACACGATAAATCAGGAAAATACCACAATTAAGAAAATACGAGAACTGGAATTGGTATAAATGAAGTAGGGTGTTACATTATACCCAACTACAAAAGAATTTCGTCCTCGAAATTCCAATAACAAAGAAGGATAAACAATCAAGAAACTATAAGAATAGGTGTGGAAACTTCTGTCGAATCTCGTCTTCTCGTTCCCAAGTCGATTCTCCATGCGAGCGGTTTTCCCAAGAAACAAGTACGAGAGGGATAACTGTAACAACCGAGTTCAGTTATACCAATTTCTGTTTCCGTATTCATTTATCTGTGGTATTTTATTTATTTATCGTGTTTGGGTGCGAATGGTATTTCACTTTTACATCGCGTTCGACCCAACCCGCTTGCTTAAACTGGTGGATTCATATTTATAGATTACCCTGGCTTCTTAGATAGACACATGCATCTAGTGTAATTCCATATTGGCATTTCATATAGCATTGCATATCTTACATATAACATTTTTAGGTCATGTATGATAAATTAAAATTGCATTTCATAACCTGCATGATACCCCTAACCCCGTGGTAGTGTCCGCGCATTTTGTTCTCATCCCGTTCAGTGAAACGGACTTGTTTGGATGGCTATGCGTACGTACGTGCATCCGTTCTTGGGGGTATGCATTTTAGTTACCTAATCATTCATTTTAAAATTTGGAAGTCGCATTTATTTTTCGTATTTAAAATCTGAATTTTTAGACCCGACCCGGGCACGTTTTGAAATAATTTTGTATCTCGCCAAAATTCATTTATTTAAAATTTTAATATTAATTCGAATATATTCTTTTATTGCTCAGAAGGTTTTCTCAAACAACTAAAATCTTTTTAAATATTTTTAAAAATCTTTTCTTAAACAAACCCCAGCCTCTCTTCTCTCTTGCGCCGGCCCCACTCTAACTCTCTCTCTCTTCTTTCCTCTTCTCTTTCTCTCTCTTCCTCTCTCTCTCCCTCACCACTATCTCTTTCTCTCTCCCCAAATAAAAACAAATTTCTCTCTCCTTCCTATTCACCTATCCCTCTCTCTCACCTCTCGATCTCTCTCTCTCTCTCCCTCTCTCAGAATCCCTCTCTCTCTCCTCTCGTATATTCTTTCTCTCTCCCTCTCTATATATTTTCCCTTCTCTTTCTTTTTTAAAACAAAAAAAAAACGAACCCATAACCAAAACCCTAGCCTCCGCCGCCACCTCGCCATCGCACAAAACACCGACGACGCCTTTCCCGACCTCGTCGCCTCCTCGCCCTCATCGCCTCCGCCTCCATCTTTTCTCTTCCCCGAGCCCTATGCACGCACCCGAGCCCAAAACCGAGCACCCTGCACGCCTTGCACCGCCGGAGTTGATCGCTGCCGGTGATCTCGTTCTCGTGTCCCCGACTCCGTACACCCCCAGTGAGCCTGCACTCCCTCTCCTCTCCTTCTTACCTCTTCCTTCCTTTCTTTCTTTTCTTCTGTTATTTTTCTTTATGAGGCCGCTGTTCTTTGCAGATCGCTTAGCCAGAGCTCCGTCGACGTCGTCGACACCTCACGACTCCTCTTTGAATCACAGTGAGCTTACCTTCAGCTCAACCCCATCCTCTCTTCCTTTTCTTTATCATTCTTTTCTTTCTTTTCTGTCTTTATATCAATGCTCACTGCGATTTTAGATTGCCGGAATCCAGTCGTGCTGTCAACGATCCCAACGACCCAGCGAGCGTACCTGACCCGTGTGATCCCCTTGTACGTTGTTTAGATCTGTTCCGTGTACCGTGCGCGCGTCGCGACTTTTTCCGCCGACGTGAGACGTTCCGTATACCCGTTTCTTGATCAGTCGAGGCAAGTAAAACTTGCTACATGCTATTTATATTATTTTATACTTATTAATTGCATAGTAAACCTGTAGATTAAATCTAATGCCACATGTTCCATTTTAACATTTCGATGTTCTGTTTATATCATTTTAGATTTAGAACTTGAAACATATCTTGATTGCATATTAGATTACAATCCATTGTACCCACGTTCATATTTATATCACATAGTGCTTGGTTGCATAGCCCATAGTACCCTTTTAATAGTTTATACCATATCGGACACCCGTTTGCATACATCTAGCCTAATATATATTCAATTGCATCCCTAAATCATTTAATACATATTAATGAGATTTTTACATTCCATATTTGATAAAGTGTATTTAATTAGTGTTGGAACCATAACCCTAACTCAAATCGATAACCGTGCATCCATATGTTTTAATTTATACCTATTTGCATACCACGCCACAATATTCCATTTTTATTGTTCCACTAGTATCCCATACTTGTTTTGTATACTCATGCTTATTATAGTTTGATTATGAGCACCCACGTGACATAGGTGCACCCCCTGAAATAACTTGATACACCTACTACTTGACACGACATGGTACCGTGCACTTCTTAACATGGCATGATACCTATATACTACCTTACTTGACCTGATGTACCATGGCTTTACCTGTTGCCTGATCTTGTTACTAATGCCAACAAACTTAACCTGTTGTCCCTACGGACATTTCCTGTTGTCTATCCAGACAAACCTGTACCTGTTTGATCCTGTGTTGGCATTAGCATCAGATTATTAATACCTGACTTAAACTTATAACCTGGGGGTATAGGGAAATCAATGATGAAACCTGACTTGTAACTCGATAGTTCGATACCTTCACTGATCAGTCTTACGGGCTAGGTGATTGATCTCAAAAACTCTCTATTAACCGCAATCAAGAACGGCGTCGCTTTGCAGCTAGCCGGTGAGTACAGGTCGGTCCACAGGGATGTTGTGAATTTCCTAGTCGCTTAAACGAGTTAATTCCGATGGGAGCCGGATTGATTATTAAATCTAAAAACTAAATTAATCTATATCTAAGTCTTGCTAGGGTTAGGTCTAAATTAAGTTTGGAAAGTCTATAAATCTCACCGCTTTCTATACCCATATGAAGATCTAATTAGGTGTTATGGTAATTATTAATAAAAGGGATTAGAACCATTCGGGAAGATGTTTCTTCCTCTAAGTTCTTGTCCTTCCTTTAGAAATCCTTACCCTAAGCTCCGTGGAAAACCATCACAACCGGGCTTTTATACTACGGTATCACCGCTACCTCGATGGATAGGGTGCCGTAAGGAGCGGTATGTGCATGTATGCATAAAGTCCTATGAAAATATATGACGGGCAAAAAAAGGGGATGAGAGATCTTCGTCTCTCAAACCTTCCCCAGATCTAACCCTAACAAGCGAGGAGACTACTCACTCATTAAGGAATTGAAATACATTTATCTAGGGCAGAGAATAAAAGATTAACTAGGGCAAGGAATTAAATTTATCTAGGGCAAGAATAGAAAATTAACCTAGGGCAGAAAATAAAGAACTTACAAAAAATGATGCTCTCCAAAAGAATGCTGAAATTTATTAATGAAGGGAGGCATAGCCTTTACAATGATTTAGAGTTCCTATTTATAGAGGATAGGAAACCCTAGGTTACAATTGATTCGCATGTCTACATTTACCAAAATATTCTTAGGAAGACCTAGTCAAAGTAGACTCCAAGTTTTGATAAAATTTTATGTCTCTGTCTCATTTAAAGGAAGTATTGGGCCTTGAAATTTCCTTTGTGGGCTCTTCTGTCTTTGGGCTTCCTTATTATTTGGTTTTTTTATTAAAATAGCTTCTATGTTTCTTCCAGATCTCCAGTGAATAATTACGGTGGACTTTTAACCGTTCGCTTTGTAATCTTGGACCTTGCATTGCCTTGTACTTTGTGAATTTTATTTTTGATGTAGGCTTGATCAAGAGTCTTCTGTTTGTTGGTCAAAGTCCACTTTTGCATCGTCTTTTCATCGTTTTCACTGTTTTCTGTCCAAGAACCTGTAACCTGTAATATGTAGCAGACATGCGTCAAAAGCACCTGTTTATTCATAAAACGAATAAGAATGGGGAATATAATAATACAATATTATGGGGTGAACAAATACCCCCAAACTTATCTTTTGCTCGTCCTCGAGCAAACTTATTTTTTTATTCTTGTAACACCCGAGCCTAATACTACTATTTTCAGTTACTGTTTGAGCATAATGTGGTACTCATTTCATTTAACTTGCTTATTTGTTGCTTACTGTAAAATTTACCCGGCAAAATCATTTCTACATATAACAAATTTTGGCATCTAAAATAAAATTGAAAATATTCATCTTGGCCTACTTGACACCCTTAGCCTCGTGGTAGCGTCCGTGCATTGTGTTCTCGTCCCGTTCAGTGAAACGGGCGAGTTTGGATGGCTACGTGCACGTGCGTGTGTCCGTTTTGGGGGTATGCTTTTTAATCATAAAACACTTAATTTTAAAATTTGGATCCTGCTTAAAATCCTATTATTTCAATTTTAAATTTTTGGACTCGACCCGGGCGCGATTTGGAAATGTTTTATTTGGCGCCAAAATCCCAAATTTTAATATTATTAAAACGATCGCATATATTTTTCTAACTAACCTGATATCTTACTGTTCATTACCTATCTTTTATATTTTTAAGTTAACCATATAATATTTTTACAATGTTTTATATCCTTCTCAATTTATTCTCTCAGCCAATCACAACCTCCCCTTTAACCCCGTGGGCCCCACTTTCCCTCTCTTCCTATTCTCTCTCTCCACTTTTTCTCTCTCTATCTCCCCCTCATATATTCTCTCGTACTTCTCTTTATCATTCTTTCTCTTCTTACTTCATGTCTCGTTTCTCATTTTTTTTAACTGTTCTTTTGTTGCCGGAATTCCGTCATGCCGGTGACGTTTCTCGACGTTCCAGCGAGGTACCCCGACCCGTGTGGTTCCTTTGTTCGTCGTTTGGGTTCATTCCGAGAACCGTGCGCCCGTCGCGAGTTTTCCCCGCCGACGGTTAACGTTCCGTTTTCCCGATTCGCGACCCATCGAGGCAAGTTAATCTTGCTACATGCTATATAATTCATTTTATACCTATTTAAATAAATACCATACCTATAGTTTAAATCTAGTGCCCCATGTTTAATTTTATAACGTTTCGATATTCCGTTTGCATCCGTTTATATCATATTAAATCTAGATCATGAAAACTTTTCTTGTGACATACTAGATTACATTATACTGCATCCATATCAATTAAAATATACATTGTCGTAATATTTCTTATTATTATCTTTAATTAGTTTATAATATGCATTTTATGATATTATATATATTTAAAATATTATAGTTTACACATGAAACGTCGTTGAAAAAGCGGATACGACAAATCTGAAATTTACTGTACACCTTACCGTATAAAATTCATTATAAATCATAGAAAAATCATTAGTATACGTTCTTTAGTTCGTTACGAAGATAACTCAGAATACTATAACTATATGAAATATTTACTTGCAAAATAAATTGTTTAAATAACGTAAAATGCAAATGAAAATGTCTCCAAACTGCTGTCCAGGAAAATTCCAGCAGCAAACTTTCAACTTCGAATATTCATAACTTTTTGTTGGGATAACCTGAGATGCTTATACTTATAAAACTGAAAACCTTATTGAATTATCTTTGTTTTGGTATAAGACACGTCCCTTTTGGAGAATGTTTGTTATTTTTAAGCTATTTTACAAATTAGGGTGACGCTGAATTTCTGAACGGAACTTTCTTGTGCATGGTTAATCAATACCACTTTTTTAGTTATTAATCGCTTTGAATATGCTATCCATATTAATATTATTAAATTAATATTTATATCACATATTGCTTAGTTGTACATCCCACATTACCATTTTATAGTTTTATTACTTTTCGGATACCCGTTTGCATCCATCGCATTTAAGATACATATAATTGCATCCATACATCACATTACTACATAATAATGTGATATTAACGCTCCATGTTTAATAAATTGCATCCTAATTAATATTGGAACTATAAATGTAACCCTAATCGATAACTGTGCATCCATGTCCTTGAAATTATATCTATTTGCATATCATATTACATGTTCCAGTTTATTGTTCTGATAGTACTCATGCTTGTTTATTTATACACATGCTTATGTTTGTTTGATTATGAGCACCCACATGACATCTTGTGCTTCCTGACATAACCTGTTACACTTCCTACTATACCTGACATGGTACCGTGTACTGTTGACTTGACCTGATGTACCATGACTCGACCCGTTACCTGATCTTGTGTCTAATGCCAACAAACCTGACATGTAGTCCTCATGGACCGTTCCTGTTGTCTATCCAGACAAACCTGCTTTTACCTGATCCTGTGTTGGTATTAGTCCTTGATTACTGAATACCTGACTTGACATATACAACTTGGGGGTATGGGGAAATCAAAAGTGTAAACTAAAGTGTAACTTAAAAGGGTATTGCTTGATCCGTGGTCCCGGGGGGTAACGGAACAGAGCCATTCGTGACTCTTACATTTTCCTGATCCGTGGTCCCGGGGGGTAACGGGACAGAACCACTATTGGTTCACATATTCCTGATCCGTGGTCCCGGGGGTAACGGGACATATCCTTTGAGTTACATGGAGGATTACTCAAATTGATTTCAAAGACTTTAGAATAGAAAACCTGATAGAACGGTTTAGTTTACCCACTGCACACTACCCTGTACTGGTATGATTCATATTATTGTTATTCTTGCTGTATTCATGTTTATATTACATTGCCTGCTACACTGTTCATATTATATTACTTGATGACATGACGCGCTGACGTCTGGGTTTTGCATGGCCCAGATTCCGTACCGCTGTTGCAGTCCGAGCAGGAGTACTTCAGCCAGCAGGCTGAGCTGTGAGTTCAGTAGTAGTTAGTTTTATTTCCTGCATTTATTTCCTGATGTGAGCCCGCATTATGGGACACACTTTTCAGTTATTTGTATTGGATCATTTGCTTCCGCATTTATTTATTATTGACTCCTGTTATTCTGGATTATGGACATATTTTAGATAGTTTTATCTTGTTCTTGATATCTCTACAGCCGTAATGTGACTGTGGATGGATACTTCCTACCCACAGGTAGCATGGTTGGCTATGTCATGTGCCCAATCTAGCGTACTCTGGGAAGCGGGGCGTGACAATTCTCGACAAAAACCTAACCGCACTTTCGCAGGGAATCGCGATTGCACTGAGCTCGTGCAACAAGCCGTTAAATCTCTAGGTGTCCCTAGCAGGAGGAGTGTTGTCTCCTGAGGGTTTTCAGCAGATACTACCCACAAAATCCTATCAATTCGGCCCATTAACTTTTATTCTCCAATTAGGCTTTCTAACAAGGAATTCTATTATCGTCGACTCGTAAATTATCCACCCATATTCTTCACACTTCCTCATCATTTAACTTAAGATTATATATGTTCTGCAGACCTACTTAGCTTTCGGCATCTCCTAAGTTTTCCTTCTAGGGTTCCATCTCCACTTAGGAATTTTTATCATCTCTACTAAAGATACAAGTTCTATTCTTCACTTCTTTCTCTCATCTAAACTCCAATCACATATCCCCACGTGTGTGTATAAATCACCCATACACTTGAAAATTCAAATCAAGCAATCATACTCTTGTCCGTTGTCCAAAGCACTTATTAATTGGTGAATTTTTAAATGAATTTTGCTACACATCCTTCATGCGACCGTTAATACTTCTTGAGGTACCAACGACCGATTACAAAATGCGTTTGCACTTTAAAGCGTACTTCCTAGTCTTGTAACACCCAAGGGTTTTTAGCAGTGACTCCCAAACCAGTTGGTCTAAGGCACTAGGTGATGAAGCACCCTCACTAAATATTTTTCTATTTTTTTTAGCCTTAAGTAATCACAAAAACCAGCGTTCATTTTTTTTTCTTTATTCACTTTTTTTCTTTTATTTTCATTGTACTAAGGACTTTAGACAAGAGTATTTCAAGGTCTCTTCTACTATTCCGAGTTTCAAGGTGCGTGATTGTGCAATTTGTAGGGTATACATTTTCAGAATCTAGACTTAAGCTAGGAATTATTTTTCAAACTTATACTCTAATAAAAATATCAATACTTTTCCTTTGTTTCGACTTAGCCCAAGAAGTGAACTCAAAATTTGCCTATTTCTAAATAAACTACAAAGTCATATACTTTCTACCGTTAAATTTTAAGGAATGTTATTTTTAGGGTTTTTAATTTACTAAGTCTAAGATCTACTTGTTCCTAGCCAGTTAACCTATTTGTCAAACTCAAGTCAAATAAGGCCAAAATTGAATATATTAATTTTTATAATTTTTCAAAAATTTTCAATTTTTATGGGTTTTCAAATAAATATGCAAATGCAAAAATATGTACATATGAATGCGAAGGAAGAAGACGTACCGAACATACCCCCAAATTTAAACTTGACAGTGTCCTCACTGTCATGCTACACCAAGAGGGTCAAAATTGTCGGCACTCCCCTGTTTATTTATTTATAAATTTTTTTTTATTTTTTTAATTTTTATTGTTAAAAGAAAAACAAAAATATATATACAACAAGGTTCCCCCCAAACTTAAGCTTGGCCTTACATAAGCCAAAGGTTAGCACCAACCATTCAAAAATCTTATCGTGGTAATGGTCGAGTTGGTGAAAGAATGGAGTGGAAAGAAAAGAAATGAGAAGCGCATGAGACCGTATGCAGGTAGAAACGGTGTATGGTCTCGGTGGAGGAGAATGGCGGAGGGGAAAAAGAAATGGTAGTGGTTCTACTTGTTCAAGTGGAGATTGATTAATCACAAAATCCGTGTCGTTTAAGAATGCGAGTTCGTCGGCGAAAATATCCTCGAAACTTTCGTCTAAGGTCCAATTGAAAATTATCGAACTCAAAATATCGGATTGTGATTCATCAACACTCGGTATCATGAAATGAAGTGTAGAAGAACCAAAGAAAGTGGGAATACAAATTTGAGGGTGGGGATGGAGCGTATAAATTAGCACAATTTGTAATGACCGATATGTAAAAAGCGATTGTGCTAATCTATCAACCCATGGAAAAATATGATTAAGTCTCTCAAGATTCGTGAGCAAACATGGGTACGTCGAACTTGGTATTGGAGATGAAAGCGTAACGGTCTCTTGCACAGTCGGAACTAGGACGGAGGGAAGTGAGTGAGGAAGGGTAGCAATTAAAGATTCGGGAGGGTAGACACAATTAGTGGACGGGACATGATGAATTGGGAAATCCGACTCATCAAACAAAACTGGTTCAGCCTCAATAATTTCCTCAATATCCTCCTCAAAATTTAGCCTATCCATGTCATTATCATCAAAATCAAGACGCATATGAAGTTCGGGAGAAACATTTAATGACTCGGGATGATGAATTGGACATAAAATTTCAATTAAATCGATGGGTTCATCATCCGAAATATTCCCGACGTCTATATCCTCAATCAAGTGAAAATCAATTTTTTCTGACACCTCATCAAAAGCATGGATATTTATCGATTTAGGTTCTAGAGTGGAGGTGTAAAGTTCAAAAGGATTAGGTGTGGTTTCACTCGAAAGGGGTTCTTCACAATCTGGCAAATCAAGAACTACAAAGTCACACAACTCGTTTTTATTTTCAACTGGTGAATTATTTGGGACAATCGATGGAAAATCGAAGTTGTGGGTTTCAATTGGGTGTGGGTAGGTTTGATTTGGAACTCCTCTCAACTTCTCACTCTGTCCAACCACCTCCTCATACATTGAAAAATTTGAAGCTAGTTGGAAACTAGCTACCGGTTCAGTAGATTGCATAAGTGCGGCAATGGACGCATCCACATTCCTAACCATTTTGTTTGTTGCTGAGATATAAGCTTGCAACGACTGTTCCAAACTAGACATGGGTGGTGAGGGGGTTTCGGTAAAAGATTTGAAATTGTTTGGATATGTGAAACTCCCAAAAGGCTGTGTAGAAACAGTGTCTAGTGACGGTGGGAAAGTCGGGTAGGACTGGTAGGAAGTGGGTGGTTGGACAGGGGTAGGGTCAACATGTGGATAAAAAGGTGAATGGACTTGTTGATCCCTAGAACTAGATGTGTTGAGAGTGGTGAAAGATCGGCTACGAGATTGAGCGATATGCTCCGCAATAGACATCGGTTTAGGAGTTACAGCAGGACTTGAAAAAGTGGTATCAACATATGAAGGTGGTAAAAGTTGACTTGGTCGACACAAAGTGGGTTGCAAAGTCGAACTGTTTCTCCTAGACGCTTCGATTTGATCTGTCAAAGAAATTTTGGGCATGGAGGGATCTTCCTTAAATCGACCGAAACAATTGACTTACGACGCAAAATTAGGTTCGGGATACCAAAGTTCGGCAAGAGATTTATGATGTGGGGTACCCATGATAGAAGAAAAAGAAGAGAAAGAAGGTAGGTGGTGCAAGGATTTCTTAGAGGCAAAAATTTGCAAGTTGTTAAAAAAAAATTCTTCCTCTTACCCCTTTTTTTTTATTTGTTTGGAACTTTTTGCAAAAAAGATTTTCGATAAAGGGCTAAGACACACTTTCGATCAACCAAAAATACACAATCAGGCCTAGATCTAGGGTCACCTAGATCAGCTAGACAGCTCCTAACTGTTCCAAAGGGCTAGAAATAGGACCTCAAACCGCCTCTTCACCGCCAATTGCGGCCAGGTAAGTGCCAGGTAAGTGGGAGGCTCCCCGCTATAAATAGCGGTCCTAATTAAGTAACCACTTGCCTTAGACACACTTGCCTAGACACCGCAAAGTCAGGTTAGGATAAACGGTCGATGCCTATAACTAGTCCTTCGTCCTATTGAGCTCGAAGTCCTTAGGGCTGAGTCTAGTATTTTTTAATTAAGAATGGTCAATGCAAATGCCTTATGTGATTTCTGGGGTCCTGGGAAGGGTGATAAAATCCCCACCCAATCTGAATTGGTCAAAAGCCCCTTAAAATCCGATTAAAAATATGCAAAACAGTAAATCACTTGCAATCAAATCTTTTTTGTGAATTTCAAAGTTTGCAAGCTTTCTAATTAAAATTTTCCTTTTTCCGCTTGCTCTTTATTTGGAAATTTTGCAAAAAGAATTTCGATAAAAGATATGCAGAACAAAAAATATTACTTGCAATCAATTTCTATTTTAAGCGATGCGCAAAAATCCTGCACAAGATTTGTTATTTGGAAAGGAAAAGATTTTTTAAGCGCAAAGAATCCTGCAGGAGATTTTTCAGAAGATATATCGGAGATTTGCAGAGGAGGAGAGAGAAAACTCACAGAGATTTGCAGTGGCGGAACTGTTTTTTTCCTGGTGATGTCACCAGGGCACGGCGGTTCCGCGGCCAGAATGGGGGTCGCGCGGCGGTTCCGCCGCGTGTTGGTCGCTTCGGCTGTTTTTTTTTGGTACTAGGCCGCCGCGGTTCCGCGGTCAGAAGGCGATATTGCCGCCGTTCCGCGACAGATTTTTTTTTTTTTACACGTCACCAAATCGCCGCGGTTCTTCTTGTTGACTCAGTCCTCCAAATTTCTTCTGTTGTCTGTTGTGATATTTCTCTATTTGTTCGAATTTGATATTTGTTGTTTTGATCTCTAGAGAATTCCTGATCCGAACTTGATTGTAGATCCTGCAAAATTCAAACAAAGATACCCTTCACAAAATAACAAAATGATAAATTTTTATATTTTTTGTGATTTTTCAGTTTTTATGGTTTTTTTAATTTAATATTAACCCGCAATTGCAAAGAGAAAATAACACGCCATCCCCGGCAACGGCGCCATTTGATTGATCTCAAAAACTCTCTATTAACCGCAATCAAGAACGGCGTCGCTTTGCAGCTAGCCGGTGAGTACGGGTCGGTCCACAGGGATATTGTGAATTTCCTAGTCGCTTAAACGAGTTAATTCCGATGGGAGCCGGATTGATTATTAAATCTAAAAACTAAATTAATCTATATCTAAGTCTTGCTAGGGTTAGGTCTAGATTAAGTTTGAATAGTCTAAAAATCTCACCGCTTTCTATACCCATATGAAGATCTAATTAGGTGTTATGGTAATTATTAATAAAAGGGATTAGAACCATTCGGGAAGATGTTTCTTTCTCTAAATTCTTGTCCTTCCTTTAGAAATCCTTACCCTAACCTCCATGGAAAACCATCACAACCGGGCCTTTATACTACGGTATCACCGCTACCTCGATGGATAGGGTGCCGTAGGGAGTGGTATGTGCATGTATGCATAGAGTCCTATGAAAATATATGACGGGGGAAAAAAAGGGGATGAGAGATCTTCGTCTCTCAAACCTTCCCCGGATCTAACCCTAACAAGCGAGGAGACTACTCACTCATTAGGGAATTGAAATACATTTATCTAGGGCAGTGAATAAAAGATTAACTAGGGCAAGGAATTAAATTTATCTAGGGCAAGAATAGAAAATTAACTTAGGGCAGAAAATAAAGAACTTACAAAAAATGATGCTCTCCAAAAGAATGCTGAAATTTATTAATGAAGGGTGGCATAGCCTTTACAATGATTTAGAGTTCCTATTTATAGAGGATAGGAAACCCTAGGTTACAATTGATTCGCACGTCTACATTTACCAAAATATCCTTAGGAAGACCTAGTCAAAGTAGATTCCAAGTTTTGGTAAAATTTTATGTCTCTGTCTCATTAAAAGGAAGTATTGGGCCTTGAAATTTCTTTTGTGGGCTCTTCTGTCTTTAGGCTTCCTTATTATTTGGTTTTTTTATTAAAATAGCTTCTATGTTTCTTCTAGATCTCTAGTGAATAATTACGGTGGACTTTTAACCGTTCGCTTTGTAATCTTGGACCTTGAATTGCCTTGTACTTCGTGAATTTTATCTTTGATATAGGCTTGATCAAGAGTCTTCTGTTTATTGGTCAAAGTCCACTTTTGCATTGTCTTTTCATCGTTTTCACTGTTTTCTGTCCAAGAACTTGTAACCTGTAATATGTAGCAGACATGCGTCAAAAGCACCTGTTTATTCATAAAACGAATAAGAATGGGGAATATAATAATACAATATTATGGTGTGAACACTAGGCCAGCCCCGAGGTGATGCTGCTGACATCACTCATCGTTACATACTACCCTTTTACTGCCTAGCGGCACCTTTCGGATTCAGCCCGAGAATCTTCACCGTGATCCCGGGCACGCACGTGATACTATTGAGTTACATCGATGATTCATCAAATTGATTTCAAAGACTTGAGAGTAGTTAACACAGTAGACCAGTTTAGATTACTCACTGCACACTACCCTTCACTGTCCTTATTTATATTGTTGGTTTACCTGTTTTTACTGTTCATGATCATACATGCATGTCTTGCTACCCCTGTTTATATTATTGCTTGATGTTATGACGCACTGACGTCTGGGTTTTGCATGGCCCAGATTCTTTACCTTTGCTGCAGGCCGAGCAGGAGTATTTCAGTCAGTAGGCTGAGCAGTGACGACTTGTTAATAGTTAGTTCATTTCACTTTCGGTATTTTCATTCCTGATGTAAGTCCGCATTATGGGACGTACATTTTAGTTTATTCTTGTATTGGATCTTTTGCTTCCGCATTATTTTATTTTTGACTCATTTTATTCTGACTTATGGACATGTGTTAGATAATTTATTATTGTTCTTGATATCTCTACAGCCGTAATGTGACTGTGGAAGGATATTTCCTATCCACATGTAGCATGGTTGGCTATGTCACGTGCCTATCTTAGCGTACTCTGGGAAGCGGGGTGTGACGTGGTTCTTTTGGTATCAGAACCATAGGTTATAGGTTAATCGGGTTTGATTCTTTTTGTAGTTGGGTATTGGACCCAATACACGAATCAGAAAACTCATGATTAGGAAACATGTCATGCCCCCTTACCGTCTTACCATTTTGAATCTTAACCTCCTCCTGATTATACTTTTACGATATGCAAACCTCCTTTGCATATCGACTTGAAACCTGGTTTCCTTTTGGTTATCTCTAGAACTTAGGCGACTTGGGTGGAGTTATGTGATTGTAGCTATGATACCGCGGCATGGTTACAATGCGGTACTCTATTTAAGTAACTTGGAGTTCTAGCCTTGATTCATATCCTTGATCTATATTTTGAATCTGTTATCATGCTAATCCTTTTGGTGCTTTGATTTCAGGAACATGGCAGACAAGAATCTGAAAACGTACCAAAGGCGTGTTGACGAAGCCGCTATACTTGGAGTAATCCGTGGGATGTTGGAGAACCAAAAACGACAGACCGAGCTGAACCAGCAGCAAGCTGAAGCTTTTCAGGAAGGTTTGCGGACCATTCAGCAGTCCGTGAATAATGTTGTGGCCAGACCAGTTGATCGTGTGGGTACCGTGGCGGATTTCAGGAGACTGGGTCCGTCTGTCTTTACTGGCCTGGAGGAGCCGTTGCCAGCAGAGCAGTGGCTGGTTGACACGGAGAATTTACTTATTGCGGCACAGATCCCAGAGGATAAGAGGGTGGATGTGGTACGCATCCAGTTGGTAGATTAGGCCCGTGAATGGTGGCTTGTGGAAGAGACTCGCTTGCCCAAACCGATCAGTTGGGCGGTTTTTTCGAAGAGTTTCTTGGAGAAGTTCTTCCCGCGGACTGCACGGGAGGAAATGGAAGAAAAGTTTATCAGTTTGAAGCAGAACGGCGCACCTGTAGATGTACATGCAGCTGAGTGGACGCGGCTCAGTAGATTCGCTGGACCTTTGGTTTCCAACGATGCTGATAGGGTAAGGAGGTTCATGCGCAGTTTGGATGTGGACATCCAGAGGCAGATTGTCTCCCTGAGTTTGACCACTTTCTCACAAGTACTTACAGCGGCCCGAGAGCAGCAGAGCCTATCTATGAAGACTGGGGGTACACAGCAGCCAGCAGTTACAGTGCGGAAGCCGGCATTTGCACCGAACCGAGCACATGGACGCAGAGGTATTCCAGTGAACCATCGTGGCGTAACACCGATGAAGAAGCCTGTTGTTGTCGATCAGAGGAGGATCGTGATTTGTGACTACTGCCATTTACCTGGGCACGTGCAAAGAGATTGTCGAAGGAGGCAGGGACTCTGTTTGGTTTGTGGATTGGCTGATCATACTATCAACGCTTGTCCATCGAAGCTTCGCACGAAGGATGATATTCAGAACCCACAGCAGAAACCGTTTCAGGGACAGAAGCAGCTGACTCAGGGACCAAATCAAGCTCGAGCATTTACCCTGACGGCTGAGGAAGCCAAGGCTTTATGAGAAGTTGTTTCAGGTATTCTACTTGTTCATGGTTTTCCCGCATTAGCGTTATTCGATTCTGGTGCATCCCATTGTTTTATGTCGTCCAAGTTTATTGCTACACACTCGATTGCTTGCACGACCCTGTCTAGTTTCTGGGACATACACACTGGGAATGGGAAGATCATATCTAGTAGAGAATGTAAGGATTGTGCAGTTGTTGTTTGCGGACGAGAGCTATTTGCAGATTTCTTGGTGATTGATACAGGCAGCTATGAAGTCGTCTTGGGAATGGATTTTCTCAGCACTTTCCACGCTCACATCGATTGTAGGGCGAAGAAAGTAATTTTCCAGATTCCCGGGCATCCAGAGTTTTATCTTTACTGAAGGAAGCAGTTCTGTCAGGCCAGTCGAGTTTAAAGCTAGGCCGACAGATAGTGTTCTTTCGTCGATGAAGGTTGATAAAGATGAAGTGCCAGTTGTTGTCCGAGATTTCATGGACGTGTTTGAGAACATATCAGGTTTACCGCCGAAGCGAGACGTGGAGTTCGCAATTGATCTTGTTCCTGGTGCAGCGCCAGTTTCTAAAGCGTACTATCCAATGGCACCAGTGGAGTTGGAAGAAGTCAAGAAGCAGGTTATTGAATTACTTGAGAAGGGTTGGATTCGAAGCAGTAACTCACCTTGGGGAGCTCCAATTCTTCTAGTCAAGAAGAAAGATGGCACAAGGAGAATGTGCATCGATTATCGAGAATTAAACCGGGTGACTATTAAGAACAAGTACCCGATCCCTCGCATTGGTGAATTATTTGAGCATCTTAGTGGCGCGGGGGTATTCTCGAAGCTGGATTTGCGGTCTGGATATCATCAGGTCCGAGTTAAAACAGAAGATATTTGCAAGACGGCGTTCCGAACTTGGTATGGACATTACGAGTATTTAGTGATGCCCTTCGAAGTAACAAACGCACTGGCGATATTCATGGACTTGATGAACCGAATCTTTTCGCCATTCTTGGACCAGTTTAGAGTGGCGTTCATTGATGATATTCTGGTCTACTCCAAGAGTATTGAAGAGCATGCTGAACACTTGAAGATCGCACTGCAGACGTTGAGGCAAGAAAAATTGTATGCAAAGATGAGCAAGTGCGAGTTTTGGCTTCAAGAAGTGAAGTTTTGGGGACATGTCGTGTCCGGAGATGGATCGCCGTTGATCCCGAAAAGATTGCAGCAGTTCGAGATTGGCCGATTCCGAAGAACGTTGCAGTGATCAGAAGCTTTCTTGGACTTGCCGGGTATTACAGGAGGTTCGTGGAGAACTTTGCTCGTTTGGCAGAGCCTTTGACCAAGCTTACGCGCAATGAAGTACCATTTGTGTGGACGGATAAGTGTGCGTCAGCTTTTGAGGTGTTGAAACAGAGGTTGATAACCGCTCCTATTCTAACCGTGCCAGACAATTCCAGAGGATTGGTGATTCAGAGTGACGCATCTGGGAAAGGATTGGGATGCGTTTTGATGCAGCATGGGAAGGTTATAGCATACGCATCGAGACAGTTGAAAACCCATGAGAAGAATTACCCAACTCATGACTTGGAGCTAGCAGCTGTGATTTTTGCTCTGAAGATTTGGAGACACTACCTTTTGGGCAAAAAGGTCGAGGTTTTCACCGATCATAAAAGCTTGAAGTATTTGTTCACGCCGAAGGAGCTTAATATGAGGCAGCGTAGATGGTTGGAGCTGATGGCTGACTACGATCTTGATCTTAAATACCATCCGGGGAAAGTTAATATTGTGCCAGATGCGCTTCGTCGGTTGCCAGCAATTCACATGTTGACTGCACAGAAGGAACTTATTGAAGACTTTCGAAAATTTGATTTGGAGGTTGTGCCACCGCATTCTTCGGGACAGTTGATGTAGCTGCAAGTACAGTCGTCGTTGATCGAGAATATTAAAGCAGCGCAGTCGTAGGACCCTAGATTGCAGAAGTTCCGAGAACAGGTTGAAGCTGGACTTCGAACGGACTTGTTGATTCATGAAGATGGTTCGTTGCGGTATGGTAGCCGTTTGTGTGTGCCAAAGGGAGGTATTCGCGAAGAACATATGAAGGAGGCGCACAGTTCAGCATATTCCGTACATCCAAGAGGCACGAAGATGTACCGAAATATACGACAGCATTTCTGGTGGGAACGCATGAAATGGAAGATTGCCCGCTTTGTAGCGAAGTGCTTGGTGTGTCAGCAAGTTAAGGCTGAACATCAAAGGGTTGCTGATTTATTGCAACCACTTCCGATTCCTCAGTGGAAGTGGGAACATATAACCATGGATTTCGTGACGACTCTACCGTGGAGTCCAAAAGGCAACAATACAGTTTGGGTGATTGTTGATCGATTGACCAAGGCAGCTCATTTCATCCCTTTTCGAGTTGGTCAATCAACAGAAACTTTGGCAGAACGGTACATGCAGGAGATTGTAAGATTGCATGGTGTACCGGTGAGCATCGTGTCCGACCGTGACACTCGTTTCTTATCACACTTTTGGAGGAGTTTACAGGAAAGTTTGGGGACTCGTTTAAAGTTTAGCACAGCTTATCATCCTCAGACAGATGGCCGGTCGCAGAGAACGATCCAAACTCTTAAAGACATGTTGAGAGCTTGCATGTTAGACTTCAAGGGTTCTTGGGAGGGTCATCTACACTTAGTGGAGTTTTCTTACAATAACAGTTTCCAGACGACTATTCAGATGGCTCCATTCGAAGCTTTATATGGTCGCAAGTGTCGTTCACCTGTTTGTTGGGATGATGTTGGAGAACGAAGATTGTTGGGACCAGATTTGGTCGTGCAGACAGTTGAGAAGGTTAATACTATCCGGAATCATATGAAAGCAGCACAAGACCGACAAAAGAGTTGGGCAGATACGTCGAGAAGACCTCTAGATTTCGCCGTGGGTGATTTGGTATTCTTGAAGATATCACCGACTAGAGGGGTGATTCATTTCGGAAGTCGAGGAAAGCTTAGTCCTCGATTCGTTGGACCTTTTGAGATTTTGGAGCGTGTTGGAGAAGTGGCGTATCGATTGGCGTTACCGCAATCCTTAGCGAATGTTCATGACGTGTTTTACGTATCACAACTCCATAAGTATGTTCGAGATGAAACACATTTGTTGGATCATTCGGAGCTGACTGTACGAGAAGATTTGAGTTTTAAGGAGCGACCGATGTCGATTATGGATCAAAGAGAAAAGGTTCTTAAGAACAAAGTTATCCCTCTTGTACTTGTTTCTTGGGGTAATAGCTCACATGGAGAATCAACTTGGGAACGAGAAGATGAAATCCGACAGAAGTTTCCACATCTATTCTTGTAGTTTGTTGTTTGTTTATCCTTTTTTTCTTGGAATTTCGAGAACGAAATTCTTTTTGTAGTTGGGTATAATGTAATAACCAAGTTCAGTTATACTAATTTCTGTTTCCCTATTCACTTATCTGTGGTATTTTATTTATTTATCGTGTTTGGGTGCGAATGGTATTTCACTTTTACATCGCGTTCGACCCGACCCGCTTGCTTGAACTGGTGGATTCATATTTATAAGTTAGCCTGGCTTGTTACATAGACACGTGCATCTAGTGTAATTGCATATTGGCATTTCATATAGCATCGCATATCTTACATATAACATTTTTAGGTCATGTATAATAAATTAAAATTGCATTTCATAGCCTGCATGATACCCCTAACTCCGTGGTAGCGTCCGCGCATCTTGTTCTCATCCCGTTCAGTGAAACGAACTTGTTTGGATGGCTACGCGCACGTACGTGCATCCGTTCTTGGGGGTATTCATTTTAGTTACCTAATCATTCATTTTAAAATTTGGAAGTCGCATTTATTTTTCGTATTTAAAATCTGAATTTTTAGACCCGACCCGGGCGCGTTTTGAAATACTTTTGTATCTCGCCAAAATTCATTTATTTAAAATTTTAATATAAGTTCGAATATATTCTTTTACTGCTCAGAAGGTTTTCTCAAACAACTAAAATCTTTTTAAGTTTTTTTAAAAATCTTTTCTTAAACAAACCCCAGCCTCTCTTCTCTCTTGCGCCGGCCCCACTCTAACTCTCTCTCTCTCCTTTCCTCTTCTCTTTCTCTCTCTTCCTCTCTCTCTCCCTCACCGCTATCTCTTTCTCTCTTCCCAAATAAAACCAAATTTCTCTCTCCTTCCTATTCACCTCTCCCTCTCTCTCACCTCTCGATCTCTCTCTCTCCCTCTCTCAGAATCCCTCTCTCTCTCCTCTCATATATTATTTCTCTCTCCCTCTCTATATATTTTCACTTCTCCTTCTTTTAAAAAAAACGAACCTATAACCAAAACCCTAGCCGCCACCTCCACCTCGCCGTCGCTCAAAACAACGACGACGCCTTTCCCGACCCCGTCGCCTCCTCGCCCTCATCGCCTCCGCCTCCATCTCTTCTCTTCCCCGAGCCCTGTGTACGCACCCGAGCCCAAAACCGAGCACCCTGCACGCCTTGCACCGCCGGAGTTGATAGCCGCCGGTGATCTCGTTCTCGTGTCCCCGACTCCGTACACCCCCAGTGAGCCTGCACTCCCTCTCCTCTCCTTCTTTCCTCTTCCTTCCTTCCTTTCTTTTCTTCTGTTCTTTTTCTTTATGAGGCCG
The DNA here is from genome assembly GCA_030015575.1 of Agapanthus africanus. NCBI lineage: Eukaryota > Viridiplantae > Streptophyta > Magnoliopsida > Asparagales > Amaryllidaceae > Agapanthus > Agapanthus africanus. The sequence continues at coordinate 8,350,475 of CM057340.1, forward strand.
CTGTTCTTTGCAGATCGCTTAGCCGGAGCTCCGTCGACGCCGTCGACACCTCACGACTCCTCTCTGAATCACAGTGAGCTTACCTTCTGCTTAATCCCTTCCTCTCTTCCTTTTCTTTATCCTTTCTTTTCTTTCTTTTCTGTCTTTATATCAATGTTCACTGCAATTTTAGATTGCCGGAATCCGATCGTGCCATCGACGATCCCGACGACCCAGCGAGCGCACCTGACCCGTGTGATCCCCTTGTACGTTGTTTGGATCCGTTCCGTGTACCGTGCGCGCGTCGCGACTTTTTCCGCCGACGTGAGACGTTACGTATACCCGTTTCTTGATCGGTCGAGGCAAGTAAAACTTGCTACATGCTATTTATATTATTTTATACTTATTAATTGCATAGTAAACCTGTAGATTAAATCTAATGCCACATGTTCCATTTTAACATTTCGATGTTCCGTTTATATCATTTTAGATTTAGAACTTGAAACATATCATGATTGCATATTAGATTACAATCCATTGTACCCACGTTCATATTTATATCACATAGTGCTTGATTGCATAGCCCATAGTGCCCTTTTAATAGTTTATACCCTATCGGACACCCTTTTGCATACATCTAGCCTAATATATATTCAATTGCATCCCTATATCATTTAATACATATTAATGAGATTTTGACATTCCATATTTGATAAAGTGTATTTAATTAGTGTTGGAACCATAACCCTAACTCAATCGATAACCGTGCATCCATATGTTTTAATTTATACCTATTTGCATACCACGCCACAATATTCCATTTTTATTGTTCCACTAGTACCCCATACTTGTTTTGTATACCCATGCTTATTATAGTTTGATTATGAGCACCCACGTGACATAGGTGCACCCCTTGACATAACTTGATACACCTACTACTTGACACGACATGGTACCGTACACTTCTTAACATGACATGATACCCATATACTACCTGACTTGACCGATGTACCATGGCTATACCTGTTGCCTGATCTTGTTACTAATGCCAACAAACTTAACCTGTTGTCCCTACGGACATTTCCTGTTGTCTATCCAGACAAACCTGTACTTGTTTGATCCTGTGTTGGCATTAGCTTCAGATTATTAATACCTGACTTAAACTTATAACCTGGGGGTATGGGGAAATCAATGATGAAACCTGACTTGTAACTCGACTGTTCGATACCTTCACTGATCAGTCTTACGTGCTAGGCCAGCCCCGGGGTGATGCTGCTGACATCACTCATCGTTACATACTACCCTTTTACTGCCCAGCGGCACGTCTCGGATTCAGCCCGAGAATCTTTACCGTGATCCCGGGCACGCACGGGATACTATTGAGTTACATCGATGATTCATCAAATTGATTTCAAAGACTTGAGAGTAGTTAACACAGTAGACCAGTTTAGATTACTCACTGCACATTACCCTTCACTGTCCTTACTTATATTGTTGTTTTACCTGTTTTTACTGTTCATGATCATACATGCATGTCTTGCTCCCCCTGTTTATATTATTGCTTGATGTTATGACGCACTGACGTCTGGGTTTTGCATGGCCTAGATTCTTTACCTTTGCTGCAGGCCGAGCAGGAGTATTTCAATCAGCAGGCTGAGCAGTGAGGACTTGGTAGTAGTTAGTTCATTTCACTTTCGGTATTTTCATTCCTGATGTGAGCCCACATTATGGGACGTACATTCCAGTTTATTCTTGTATTGGATCTTTTGCTTCCGCATTATTTTATTCTTGACTCGTTTTATTCTGGCTTATGGACATGTGTTAGATAGTTTATTATTGTTCTTGATATCTCTACAGCCGTAATGTGACTGTGGAAGGATATTTCCTATCCACAGGTAGTATGGTTGGCTATGTCACGTGCCTATCTTAGCGTACTCTGGGAAGCGGGGCGTGACAATAACCCTGTTCTTAAGAACATTTTCTCTTCGATCAACAATCGACATCGGTCGCTCCTCAAAGGTCAAATCCTCTCTTACAGTCAGCTCCGAATGATCCAGCACGTGTGTTTCATCCCGAACATACCTACGGAGTTGAGATACATGAAACACGTCATGAACACTTTCCAAAGATTGTGGTAAAGCCAATTGATAAGCCACTTCTCCAACACGCTCCAAAATCTCGAAAGGCCCTACGAATCGAGGACTAAGCTTGCTTCAACTCCCAAAACGAATCACTCCTCTAGTCGGTGATATCTTCAAGAATACCAGATCACCAACAGCGAACTCTAGAGGTCTTCTTGATATATCGGCCCAACTCTTCTGCCGATCTTGTGCTGCCTTCATATGATTCCGAATAGTATTAACTTTCTCCACAGTTTGCACGATCAAATCCGGTCCCAACAATCTTCGTTCTCCAATATCGTCCCAACAAACAGGTGAACGACACCTGCGACCATACAACGCTTCAAATGGAGCCATCTGAATAGTCGCCTGAAAACTGTTATTATACGAAAACTCCACCAAGTGTAGATGATCCTCCCATGAACCCTTGAAGTCTAACATGCAAGCTCTCAACATGTCATCAAGAATTTGGATCGTCCTCTCCGACTGACCATCTGTCTGAGGATGATAAGCTGTGCTAAATTTCAATTGCGTCCCCAAACTTTCCTGTAAGCTCCTCCAGAAGTGCGACAAAAATCGGGTATCACGATCAGAAACGATGCTCACAGGTACTCCATGCAATCTTACAATTTCCTGCATGTACCGTTCTGCTAACGTTTCCGTTGACTGACCAACTCTAAATGGTATGAAATGAGCTGCCTTGGTCAAACGATCAACAATCACCCAAACTGCATTGTTACCCTTTGGACTCCACGGTAAAGCTGTCACGAAATCTATGGTTATATGTTCCTACTTCCATTGAGGAATCGGAAGTGGTTGCAATAAACCAGTAACCCTTTGATGTTCAGCCTTAACTTGCTGGCACACCAAGCACTTTGCTACAAAGCGAGCAATCTCTCGTTTCATGCCTTCCCACCAGAAATGCTGTCGAACATCACGGTACATCTTCGTGCTTCTTGGATGCACGAAATACGCGGAACTGTGTGCCTCCTTCATAACTTCTTCGCGAATATCTTCTTTTGGCACACACAAACGGCTACCATATCGCAACGAACCATCTTCATGAATTAACAAGTCCATTCGAAGTCCAGCTTCAACCTGTTCTCGAAACTTCTGCAATCTTGGGTCCTGCGATTGCGCTACTTTAATATTCTCGATCAACGACGACTGTACTTGCAGCTACATCAACTATCCCGAAGAATGCGATAGCACAATCTCCAAATCGAATCTCCGAAAGTCTTCAATAAGCTCCTTCTGTGTAGTCGATATCTGAATTGCTGGCAACAGACTAAGAGCATCCGGCACAACATTAACTTTCCCCGGATGGTACTTTAGGTCAAGATCGTAGTCAGCCATCAGCTCCAATCATCTGCGCTGCCTCATGTTAAGCTCTTTCTGCGTGAACACATACTTCAGGATTTTGTGATCGGTGAATACTTCGACCCTTTCGTCCAATAAGTAGTGTCTCCAAATCTTCAAAGCGAAAATCACAGCTGCTAGCTCCAAATCATGAGTTGGGTAATTCTTCTCATGGGTCTTCAATTGTCTCGATGCGTAGTCTATAACCATTCCATGCTGCATCAAAACACATCCCAAACCTTTCCCAGATGCGTCGCTGTGAATCACCAATCCTCCGAAACTGTCTGGTACGGTCAAAATAGGAGCGGTTATCAATCTCTGCTTCAATGCCTCAAAAGCTGACGCATACTTATCCGTCCATCCAAACGGTACTTCCTTGGGCGTAAGCTTGGTCAGAGGCTCAGCCAAACCAGCAAAATTCTCCACGAACCTTCTGTAGTATCCTGCAAGTCCAAGAAAACTTCTGATCTCTGCTACGTTCTTTAGAATCGGCCAATCTCGAACTACTGCAATCTTCTCAGGGTCAACGGCGATTCCATCTCCAGATATGACATGCCCCAAAAACTTCACTTCTTCAAGCCAAAACTCGCATTTGCTCATCTTTGCATACAATCTTTCTTGCCTCAATGTCTGCAGTGCGATCTTCAAGTGTTCCGCATGCTCTTCAATGCTCCTCGAGTAGACCAGAATATCATCGATGAACACCACTATAAACCGGTCCAAGAATGGTGAAAAGATTCGGTTCATCAAGTCCATAAATATCGCCGGTGCATTCGTGACTCCGAAAGGCATCACTAAATATTCGTAATGTCCATACCGAGTTCGGAACGCAGTCTTGCAAATATCTTCTGATTTAACTCGGACCTGATGATACCCGAATCGCAAATCCAGCTTCGAGAATACCCTCGCGCCACTAAGCTGCTCGAACAATTCGCCAATGCGAGAGATCGGGTACTTGTTCTTAATAGTCACCCGGTTTAATTCTCGAAAATCGATGCACATCCTCCTTGTGCCATCTTTCTTCTTGACTAGAAGAACTGGAGCTCCCCAAGGTGAATTACTGCTGCGAATCCAACCCTTCTCAAGCAATTCGGTAACCTGCTTCTCGACTTCTTCCAACTCCACTGGTGCCATCGGATAGTACGCCTTTGAGATTGGTACTGCACCAGGAACAAGATCGATTGCGAACTCCACATCTCGTTTTGGTGGTAAACCCGAGATGTCTTCGAACACGTCCATGAAATCTCGAACTACAGCTGGCGCTTCCTCTTTATTAACTTCCATTGTCGAAAGAACGTTGTTGGTCGTCCTAGCTCTAAACTCAACTGGCCCGACAGAACTGCTTCCTCCAGTGAAAACAATCTCCGGATGTTCGGGAATCTGGAAAATCACTTTCTTTGCCCTACAATCAATGTGAGCGTGGAAAGTGCCGAGAAAATCCATTCCCAAGACAACTTCATAACTGCCGGTATCAATCACAAAGAAATCTGCAAACAACTCCCGTCCGCAAACAATAACTGAACAATCCTTACATTCTCTACTAGCTATGATCTTCCCGTTCCCAGTGTGTATGTCCCAACAACTAGATAAGGTCGTGCAAGGAATCGAGTGTGTAACAATAAACTTGGACGACATAAAACAATAGGATGCACCAGAATCGAATAACTATAATGCGGGAAAACCATGAACAAGTAGGAAACCTGAAACAACTTCTTCTGAAGCCTTAGCTTCCTCAGCCATCAGGGTAAATGCTCGAGCTTGATTGGGTCCCTGAGTCAGCTGCTTCTGTCCCTGAAACTGCTTCTGCGGTGGCCTCTAAACATCATCTTTCGTGCGAAGCTTTGACGGACAAGCGTTGATAGTATAATCCACCAATCCACAGACCAAACAGAGTCCCCGCATCCTTCGGCACTCCCTTTGCACGTGTCCAGGTAAATGGCAATAGTCACAAATCACGCTCCTTCCCTAATTAGCAACGACGGGCTTCTTCATCGGTACAACGCCATATCGGTTCACCGGAATACCTCTGCATACATGCGCTCGGTTCGGTGCAAACGCCGGCTTCCGCACTGCAACTGCCTGTTGCTACGTATCCCCGGTCTTCACCGATAAGCTCTGCTGCTCTCGGGCCGCCCTAAGAACTTGAGAGAAAGTGGTCAATCCCAGAGATATGATGTGCCTCTGGATTTCCACGTCCAAACTGCGCAAAAACCTTCATTCCCTATCAGCTTCTTTGGCCACCAAAGGTCCAGCGAATCGACTGAGCCGTGTCCACTCAGCCGCATGTGCATCTACAGATCCGTCATTCTGCTTCAAACTGATAAACTTTTCTTCCATTTCCTCCCGTACAGTCTGCGGGAAGAACTTTTCCAAGAAACTCTTCGAAAAATCTGCCCAACTGATCGACTTGGGCAAGCGGGTCTCTTCCACAAGCCACCATTCACGGGCATAGTCCACTAATTGGATGCGTACCACATCCACTCTCTTGTCCTCTGGAATCTGTGCCGCAACGAGTAAATTCTCCGTATCAACCAGCCACTGCTCCGCTGGCAACGGCTCCTCTAGACCAGTAAAGACGGATGGACCAAGTCTCCTGAAATCAGCCACGGTACCCACACGATCAACTGATTTGGCCACAACATTGTTTACGGACTGCTGGACGGTCCGCAAACCTTCCTGAAAAGCTTCGGCTTGCCGCTGGTTCAACTCGGTCTGCCGTTTTTGGTTCTCCAGCATGCCATAAATTACTCCAAGCAACGCGGCGTCATCCACGCGCCTCTGGTACGATCTTAGATGTCTGTCTGTGATATTCCTAAAACCAAAACACCGAAAAGGATTAGTATGATAACAAGATTCAAACCATAAATCAAGGATACGAATCAAGGCTAGAACTCCAAGTTACTTAAATAGAGTACCGCATTATAAACCATGCTGCGGTACATAGTTACAATCACATAACTCCACCCAAGTTGCCCAAATTCTAGAGATAAACAATAGAAAACCAAAGTTTCAAGTCAAGATGCAAAAAGGTTTGCATATCGTCAAGGTAAGAATCAGAAGGAAGTTAAGATTCAAAAATGGCAAGATGGTAAAGTGGCAGGACATGTTCCTAATCACGAGTATTCTGATTCATGTATTGGGTCCAATACCCAACTACAAAAGAATCAAACCAGATCAACCTAAATCCTATGGCTCCGATACCAAACTAACCCTGTCACGTCCCGCTCCCCAGAGTACACTAAGATCGGCACGTGACAGAGACAACCATGCTACCCGTGGCTAGGAAAGATCCCTCCACAGTCACATTACGGCTGTCTAGAGATATCAAGAACAGTAGAAATAATAAACAATAACACATGTCCATGAGCCAGAATAACGAGTCAAGAATAAAATAATACGGAAGCAAAAGATCCAATAAACAATAATAATCTAGAATGTACGTCCCAAAATACGGGCTCACATCAAGAATAAAATAATACTGAAAGGAACTGAACTAAACTAATACAGGTCCTCACTGCTCGACCTGTTCACTGAAATACTCCTGCTCGGCCTGCAGCAAAGGTAAAGGATCTGGGCCATGCAAAACCCAGACGTCAGTGCGTCATAATATCAAACAATAATAAAATCAAGGAGTAGCAAGACATGCAGGTACGAGTATCAACGGTAAATAAGGTATAACAATAACATAAATAAGGGCAGTGAAGGGTAAAAGCACAGGTGACGTGCAGTGAGTAATCTAAGCTGGTCTACTGGGTTAACTACTCTCAAGTCCTTGAAATCAATTTAATGAATCGTCGATATAACTCAATAGTATCCCGTGCGTGCCCGGGACCACGGTCAAAGACTCTCGGGCTGAATCCGAGACATGCCGCTAGGCAGTAAAAGGTAGTATGTAAAGACGAATGATGTCAGCAGCATCATCCCGGGGCTGGCCTAGCCCGTAAGACTGATCAGTAAAGGCATCAAACTGTCGAGTTACAAGTTAGGTTTCATCATCGATTTCCCCATACCCCCAAGTTATGTGTTCAAGTCAGGTATTGATAAATCTGAGACTAATGCCAACACAGGAATCAAGCAGGAACATGTTTGTTTATACAAACAGCAGGATATGTCCATCGGGACAACAGGTCAGGATTGTCAGCATTAGAAACGGGATCAGGTAATAAGTCAAGTAGTAATATATCAGGTCATGTCAAGTAGTGTACGAGTATCAAGTCAAGTCAAGTAATGGTGTATCAGATCATGGCAAGTAGTATACATGTATCAAGTGGGTGCTCATGATCAAACTGTAATAAGTATGGGTGCACAAAATCAAGTATGGAGTAGTAATATAACAATAAAATGATATAATATGACATGGTATGCAAATTGATATAAAATCAATGATATGGATGCGCAATTATCGATTAGGGTTACATTTATAGTTCTAATACTAATTAGGATGCACTTATTAAACATGGGGTGTTAATACAATAATAATATGAATTAATGTGATCTATAAATGCAGTTGTATATATTTTAAATGAGATGGATGCAAACGGTATCCTGAAAACAGTAAAACTATAAAAGGGTAATGTGGGATGTACAACTAAGCAATATGAGATGTAAATATTCCATTGGGTACAGTATATTGTAATATAGTATGTAACAAGATAAGTTTGCATGCGCTAGATGTAGTAACACGTACGGATGCAGACGGATGTCAAAAAACTGTAAAAGTAAACATGGGGTGTATAACTTGAAATACAAGTATTATATTTATTAAAATAGATGTATATAAAGTAATATAGCATGTAGCAAGATAAACTTGCCTAGACGGAACGTGAAACGGATGTGTACGGTACGTCCCACGTCGGCGAAATGTCGCAACGCCCACACGGTACACGGAACGGGTCCAAACAACGTAAGAGAGTGATCATGCAGGCAAGGTGCGTTCGTTGGGTCGTCTGGATCGTCGGCGCCGTCACGGCTCCGGCGATCGTTAGAAAAATGGATTTCACAAAAGAATAAAGAAAAGAGAAAGAAAAAGAAGAAGAGGAAGAAGAAGGGTTGTGCTCACTGGGTTTGTGCGATGGAGTTGCCTTGGGGTCAGAGGAGTTGGCAAGGGGCGACGACGATGAAGGATCGCCGGCGGCGAGATCCACAGCAAGGGCAGTGGGGATTCTCGGGTCGAATGGGGTGTGCAGGGAAGCTCTGGTTGTTTGGGATGAAGAGATGACGGTGGTGGTGGTGTGAGAGGTTGGGGGAGAGAGATGAGGAAGGTGCAGAAGTGACGACGAGGTGGGGTCGGCGGCGGTGGAGGGTGCAGGTGAAGGAGGAGATGGGTTCTTTGTTCAACGTTGGGGTGAGGACGAGGAGGAGAGGAGAAAGGAAGGAGATGAGAGAGGAGAGGGAGATGAGCAAGGTTGAAGACGAGGGTGAGGGTGGCGGCATTGGCAGAGGAGGAGGTTGGGTTTCTTTGGGTTAGGGTTTGCGTCGGGAAGGAGAAAGAATGAAGGAGGGAGGTTACTATATGGGAGAAGGAGGTGAGCGGATCCCTGGTGAACAGGGATCGCGATAGGAGTGAGAGAGAGGGGGAGAGAGAGAAAGAGAGAGGGGGGAAGAGAGAGATAGAGAGAAAAGAGAGATCGAGAGGAGAGAGGGGGGAGAGATAAATTTGTTGCGTAGTGAAGAGAGAGAGGCTGAGTGATGGTGGGCTCTGTGAGTCAGGGAAAGAGAAGGAAAGAGAGAAAGATGATTGGCTCAGAGTGTGGGGTCGGAGGAAAGAGAATAGAGAAAGAGAAAGAGAGAGATTCTGAGTTGTTAAACTGTTTAGATGTTACATTTAAAAAGATTTGATTAGGTAAATAAATTTAAACTGTCGACTAAAATTTAAATATAAATATTATTAAAATTGGAATTTTTGCGGGATACAAAAATATTCCAAAACGCGCCCGGGTTGGGTCTAAAATTTCAAATTTAAAATATGAAAAATATATGCGACTTTCAAAATTCAAAATGAATACTCGGGTAACGAAAATGCATACCCCCAAGAACGGATGCACGTCTGTGCGCGTGGCCATCCAAATACGTCTGTTTCACTGAACGGGATGAGAACAAGATGCGCGGATGCTACCACGGGGTTATGGGTATCATGCAGGCCATGTTATGTGTCTTTAAAATATTTTACGTGACTTAAAATGTTAAATGGTAAAAGATGTAATGCCAGATAAAATGCCAGTATGCAGTATTCATGAAAGTACACATGTCTCTGTAACAAGTCAAGATAATTCATAAATATGAATCAAACAAATTTCAAGCAAGCGGGTCGGGTCGGATGCAATGTAAAATGTAAAATACTATTCGCACCCTAAACACGATAAATCAGGAAAATACCACAATTAAGAAAATACGAGAACTGGAATTGGTATAAATGAACTAGGGTGTTACAGCCCTTGAGATGACCGATGTTCTTTCATCTCCTTCCTTGCTTATTTTTTTTGAGGATTTAATTCTCTTTTTCAGAGCTTAATTCTCTGCCTGCAAAACTCCAGAATTAAACTCTGTAAAAACACTTTCTCTGGTAAGGATTATGAATGGAATTCATTTCTTAGGAAACCTTTTTTGTTCTTGTCTTAGATTTTAAATCAACAGAGCTTTGCTCTTTTTCTTGGAACGATTTATCGAAGATCCAAAAAGACATTTTCTTTTCTGTAGTAAACCTTAAGGTGTTGAGGATCGTGAGTTCTCCTCTGATCTTTGAGGATCTCTGGAATTTAATTCCATTTCCTTCGTTTCCCCATCGTGAGGGTTTCTGGAATTTAATCCCATTATTAAAGGAATTTAATTCCATATTACAGAACTTAGCTCTGAAAGACTCGGAGGCTTTTGGGAAATTTATTCCCTGGTGTTCTTGAGCATATATATTATTATTATTATATATATATATATATATTAGGGTTTTAATCCCCTTTTCAAAAATTTTGATTCTGTTGGGTATTTTAACAGAACTCGTATTTCGAGAACGTTAGGAGTTGTTTAATCTCCACTGTTTATTTAATGAGAATCTTTTTGGATTCTCACAATGATTATCTAGCCTCATCATTGGTGAGCCGTCATTTTGATTTCGTAGGGTCCACTGACTTTGTAATTAGTGGTCCTATGAAACCGATTCACACTTTTCATTAATGGGTATTCTCCCTTTTTTTCTAGATACAATAGCATCACTTCCATACTTTCCTTACACGCGCTCAGAAGCTTCTTTTCCACAATCGCCTTCAGACGAGGAGGTTATGGCAATGATCAGGGAATATGATAGGGACAATACAAGCCTTCTCCTGTGGGGGGTTTGGTACGGTCCTATTATCAGGGGCCGCCGTAGTTTAACATGCAGAGTTCCAGCAGAACCTATCCGCTCGATGTCATTGATAGAGCGTCCGCGTACTGCTTATGCGGTGGAAGCGACCAATTGGGCCCCCGAGGGCCGTCTTAATCCATCAACGACAGGGATACCGAATCAACCCGTGATGGCTATCGATATTTTAGGACGCCGGATATGTCAGGGTGAAGCTCAACCCTGGGGGCAAGTTTATAATGTAGGCGTTATCCCGCACCATCCAGTGGGCTACTTTTCTTGGGCCCGATACATTCTCTCCTCCCAACGCGCACGGCTGCAGAAGGTTGGGTTATACCAAGCAGTATATGCCACTATTCTACTATCACACTCCCCACGTCTGGTAGGTTAAGGCCTTCTTGAACCAATGGAATCTTCCCACGAACACGTTCTTGCTAGGGGATCGTGACGTCTCGATCTCGCTGGAGGAGTTTCGTGAAATTTCAGGGTTGCCGATCAGAGGAGAGCATTACGAAGAATTACTGCCTCCTAATGAGTACATATTCGCCACAGTGTCAGTTATGCTTGAGGGCTTGACGACCGAGAATGCTGTTCGGCACAAGCATCCAAGTCTGATCAAAGCCTTGGGTATCTTTGAGAAACTATTCGTTGCATCAGAAGGGCAATGTGTCACTTTTGACGCTTACATTGCTTGCTTTCTTCGTGAAGATGTCTTATCCAAGAAAGCTCCGAAATTCGCGAAGGTCGAAGATCCTTTCGGATTTGGCTTAAAGAAATTGCTGGCCAAAGAAGAGGACCTATCGCAGTTTTATATTCCAAACTCGTCAGTCGTGGCTTTTGACGCGATCGCTGCACCTGGGATGGATGAAGAAACTTTCTTTGTCGGCTTTATCAGTCTTTGGCTTAGCTGGTTTGCTAGGCCAATGCATCACCACTTCATGAGAGCCTCCGTCTTCTACCCTGCTCATTGCATAGCTGAAGGAGCGTGATTGGCTGTTGGTGTTGCGGGATTGTTACACATATACCAAGGGTTAAGCACTGCCGCCAACACTTCGAACCCAGGTACGGATACCATGAATTTCTCTATCCACTACTTCACGTCGTGGATCGAGATGCACGTGTTAGAGGCATTTGCCACGCACCGGAGGTCTGCTTTCTATGAGTCATATACATTCCCACGGATTATGAGACTGGTTGATACTTCCGCTCCTGACCTGACCCAGCTAGGGGCTTTGCGAGTATTACTTAATACGTATTCAAACGAAGGTGGGATGGTTTTTAGCGATCGAGTCCTTTCTTTTCCTGCGGGACCCGTTCAACAATTGTTTGATTTATCAAAGAATGGGGCTCCATCTTTAAAGCCAAAAGAGATCATGCACTTATACTCAATCAGGCTAGGGTATTTGGTGTTCCGTCTTAACGACGCTACCCTCTTCATGCGGTATAATCCGTATCGCTTTGCCCAGCAGTTAGGCTACAACCGGGGCGTCCCCCTCGAAGCCTCTTTAGTTAAGCCTACTCCTTCTCTGGAGGTAGCCCGCGATGTTATCCATCATTTCATGCGGTTGAACACGGGTTCTGTTTTCATGATCCCGGAGCCTGACTATCTTCCAAGGCCCGTGGGGCCCTTCAAAGGCTGGTATCGCCACCGGGTCGGTCCCATCATCGCAGTGGAAAGACGGGTACTCTTTGAGTCTATAGCTCCTATTCTAGATCAAGCTGTCAGTGCCCCGTTGCGGCTACGATCAGTTGTTTGCCCTCCTCTAACGGATAGCGGCTCAGTGCTCATTCCTAAAGCCGTCCAAGCTGAATCAACCCCCCGTACTGCTGGTATGCCGGTGCGTACGAGAACCGAGACAGTGACTCCTGATAAAGCACCAGCCGTGGCATCCACAAAGGCAGCTATCGAAGGGGATGTCGGACAACGCCGTGCAAAAGCGCAAAAGGGGAGAAAGCGCCCCTCTGGTGTTAGCTCAGGCTCTAAAAGGAGAAAGAAATCAGTCACCGGCCTACTCGACGCTTTGCTTGAATCCTAGCCCCTTATCCAGGATGAGCCGATATATATGCAGGAGCCAAACGACGAACTTCTTTTCTCTGGTTTCTCTGCCGAGGAGGCTGCTCAGTTGGCCGAGGCTTTAAATCACACACAAGATGAGGCTAAAAACGTCCCCTACGGGAAAGGAAAACTTCCCGCTGTTGTATTTCATGATGTCGATCCGGCTCCAGCCATGTTACTGATAACTCCTTTGACGCTAGAGGAGGAACGTGCTTTGAAACAGCTGGTGTCGGACGTCTTCGAACATGAAGCTGCTTTGAAAGCGGGTAGGGATCCATTCTCGATTGAGGCCCGACGAGCGCATCTAAACAAAAAGGCGCAGCAGCTCGAACAGACCATCCTTCAGGCTCCTTGGGGTATTGGTACGCGTATTTCTTGTCCTTTTCAGCAAATAATTTATATTACTTTCACGTTGCATTATCTTTAAAAAAAATTGTAGGGCCTTCTACAGCGGGCGTAATTTCGAGCCCAGATCGCGCCATGGACGTAGCTTCTATGACTATCTCCCATGACACACCAGAGGGTGTAAAGGAGATTACTGAAGCAGCTATCCCCGCTGTGGAGCTCCTAGTGATGGATTGTGTCCCTCCAGCAGAGACTGCCACACCGGCAAAAGATTCCATGGATATTTCCGATGACACACCTGAAGGGGTAGAAGAGATTACCAAAGCTGCCATGCCCGCTTTGGAGCTTCCAACGGCGGCTTTTGTCCATCTATTGGAGACTGCTGCGTCGGCCATAGATTTCACGAATATTTCCAATGACGCGCCTGACGGTGTAGAGGAGGTTGTCGAAGCTGCCATCCCTCCGGTTCAGAGCGGGCGAAGTATCGAAGGTAATCTTATATACATATACATTTTGTTTAACGACCCTTCTATATATCTGAACCTTTCTCTCTCAGAATTGCGGGAGTTGGCGTATTCTATTGTGGATCTTTGTCCGAGGAAAACCTTCCAGCGTTTACTCGATATGGCGGCCCCGCAAGCGATACCTCCACAAAGTATAGTCCTTTCTTCTGGCCAAAGTCGGTATTCTTTTGCCTTTTTTGTTTTATATTTTCACAATGATGCTGATATGCCTTTTTATTTAAACTACAGTAGTGGAAGCCGACGACGAAGTCGAATTCTTGACGGACCTGGGGAGCTCTCAAACCTGCCTTGCATGGCTGTGGGTAAGTGACACTTTATCCTTGGTATCCTTTTACTTGTTCTATATTTGGGAAGGCAACTAACCGTGCATGTATCTTCACACCTTTGCTAGTCCTGACTCCATTAGAGTCCCGGATTTCCATGCCGCCGGGACCTTACGCCCGGCGTGTGTCTGAGAGGATAGCAAAACAGAGCATTCATTAATTGGCGACTCTCATTGAAGATCTTTACGCTGGTAATTCTGTCACGGCCGAAGAATTCGCTGTTGAAGCCAACACTTCCTTATTTGTTCTTGCCACTTATCATAACGAGGCACTGGTGCGTACTTGGGTCGAGTATTGCCATCGAGTGGAGGCCTGCCTAAATGGGATTGCATGCATACGCCTTCCCTCTGACATCTTGTCTGTAAAGGCGAGCCTGCGTGGATAGATCAACCGATGTGCAGCCAATCTCCAGTCATGCGAGAAAAGGCTCAACTGGAAGTTTTCGGCAAGGGAGTTGGCTTCAAAGGCTTTAGGGGAACTTCAAGCCCAACTCACTGCCAAGACCACTCGAGCTTATGAAATTTTGTGGGTTCTTCAAGAGGCTATTACAGAGGTGGCGGCCCTAGATAAAGCCGTATTTTTACACGTGAGATGGTCGAGGCCTACAAGGCTACCGAAAAAGAGATTGAGAGTCAATTTTCTTCATACCAGAACCAACAGACACAGGCAGGAATTCGGCTCGCAGGGTTGATAGAGCTCGAAGCACAAGTTCGGCAGAAAAATGATGAACTTGTTGGCTTATTGAATCGTCCACCAGCTTAGAAAACGTTTTACACCTTGTATTCATTTTGATTCATGAATAAAAGTATCTTGTATTCATTTTGATCTATGAATAAAAGATATTTCATTTCATACTTGTGTCTCTCTTTCCTTCGATGTCTTGACTTGACGTAAAGTAGTTTATTTACTCATTTCGGAGCTTGTGGTTTATTTACTCATCTCGGAGTCTCTAGTTTATGAACTCATTTTGGAGCTTGTAGTTTATTCACTTATTTCGGAGTCTCTAGTTTATGGACTCATTTCGGAGTTTGTTTAGTTTATGGACACATTTCGGAGTCTCTAGTTTATGAACTCATTTTGGAGTTTGTTTAGTTTATGGGCTCATTTCGGAGTTTGTTTAGTTTACCTCCCTTGGGTTTACAGGCAAATTTATCCTAACGTTATATATAGATAACCCCTGCTCTTTGTGACAGAGGTCCATTAGGTTTTGTGGTACTAGGGCTTTGGTCCGTGGTACCGTCGCGTTGGCTGATGTATTCCTCGATATGCAGTCTTTAAGCTGTTGTTCGAGTAGCCCCGCGACTGCCGTGTTTCTGATTTCTTCGGGGGCTGGACAAGACGTCTTCAAGTAATCTCCTTAGGCTATATGACCGTCGGAAGAGCAAGCGTTAGGAATTTTCCATGTCGCTTTTTACTTGAGGTTAGGCTCAGTTTGGAGCCCCAATGAGTCATAACAACTCCGCGCTAGTATGGGATGATCTCCGATGGTCTCTTAGGCTTTATATGAGTTGCCGTTGAGCCCCTGAAGCTGGGAATATGCTGTTGCTTCATTTTTTGTTTTGACGATACCGTGTCGTTTCTTTGCTGAAATAGGATAGACATCTGTAGGACTTCTATGCTGTAAGTATTGCAGTTGAAGTCCGGAGCTAGGAATATGCCTTTGCTCCAGTTTGGTTTGGCTATTTGGAGCCTTTGTTGACATTGCGTCTGCTATAACAAGAAGAATGTCGAGCTGGAGCTGGGATTTTGCCGTCACTCCTTTTTGATTTGGCTATTTGAAGCCTTTGTTGACATTGCGTCTGCTATAACGAGAAGAATGTCGAGCTGGAGCTGGGATTTTGCCGTCACTCCTTTTTTATTTGGCTCATTGGAGTCTTTGTTGACGTCGCGTCTGCACCCTGATAGAATGAGAAGGTACGCCGAAGGAGTCTTTAGGTTGTATGTGAACCGTCAAGACTTGGAGTTAGGAATTTGCCATGGCTCCGTTTTGTTTCAACCTTTGGGCCTTTGTTGGCGTTGCATCTGCATCTTAATGGAATGAGAAGGAACGCCGAGCTGATCTTTAGGCTGTAGATGCTGCCATCAAGATCTAGCTCTCCCTTTGACGGAGCCTGGTGAGAAAACATGGTTCCCTTTTTCATTTGTGCCCATGGATTGTATACAGGGGTCGGTGTAGACTCACCTGCAGGGCAAAGAAAATTTTCTTTTATTTTTGATGTCCGCGATGCTCTATCTTTTCGGCTTTTCATATCGCAAAAGTCGTGATTGCCCAATCATTTTGGCTTTTTATCCGCGGTTCCCAATCATTTCGGCTATATCGTTTTTTCTCGCTATTTTTTACTGCGAGTTGCCCAAACATTTCGGCTGTTTCATATGCATATATTTTTTGCTCGCTGATTTTTATTGCGAGTTGCCCCATCATTTCGGCTATTTCATATGCATTGTTTTTACTCGCTATTTTTTTTATTGCGACTTTGGAATCTGATACCAACTTTGGCATCAGTATCGCTACAACTGGAATATAGCCATGAGCGACTCATCATGTGCCGTGAAAGGACTTGGAGTTTGGCACCTGTTTAGGCATCAGCATCGCTACCACTAGAATATTGCCAGGAGCGAATCATCATGTGCCTTTGTCGATTTAAACAAATATGGCTTAGTAAACAGGGTTAGGATCTTGTCGACTAAAACTTTTCGACTTTATGAGCCGTAAGGGTCTCATAAAGGTTTTTTCTCCCTACGAGTCGAAAGGATTTCGTAGGTGTGGGTTCTCCCTAGAAGTTGTGAGGACTCCTAGGAGGTATTTTCTCTTGCAAGTCATAAAGATCTTACAAGAGTGTTTTCTCCTTATATGTCGAGAGGACTTACAAGTGTCGTTCACCATATGGGATATTTCTCGCCATTGGTAGAACTTGGTAAGGGAGTATTTATTCGTGCCCGTGGATTGTATACAAGGGTCAATATTGGACCGCTTGTAGGGCAACTTGGGGGATGCAATGGCTTAAGAACAGGTTTAGATCCATGTAGCTTAAGGCTTTTGAATCTTACGAGCCGAGAGGGTTTCATAAGGGGAATTCTCCTTACGAGTCATGAAGATCCCGCAAGTGTAATTTCTCCTTAGGAATCACGAGGATTCCTAACTGTGTTGCTCCTTTGTGAGTTGTAAGAATCTCACGCACGTATTTTCTCTTCACAAGGTCGAGAGATCCTTGCAAGTGCACATG
Source organism: Agapanthus africanus (assembly GCA_030015575.1). Lineage (NCBI taxonomy): Eukaryota > Viridiplantae > Streptophyta > Magnoliopsida > Asparagales > Amaryllidaceae > Agapanthus > Agapanthus africanus. The sequence continues at coordinate 8,367,738 of CM057340.1, forward strand.
AATTTTTTTTATTTTACGAGTTTGCGCCCTTTCAGGTTTTCACAAACTCGCCGGCAGTCCTGTTGTTTTTACTTACGGCGCCCTTTCTGGGTTTTCACAAACAAGCCGGTAGCCATGCTGTTTTTACTCACGGCGCCCTTTCGAGTTTTCATCCGTGCCCATTTTGCTTGTGGACATACCATTTTTTAGTAGTCGGACTCTCGAAAGTAATTTCGCTGCACGTGACCTATCTGTTTGTTGGTGGGACTTGGGAAGTGGCTTCGTTGCTGCGGTAGCTGTGTAGCCGGTAGGACTTGAGTTGCAGCTTCTGCTATTGAGACTTTGATTGCAACACAGATCTCAAGGGTGGATATCGCCGTATTTGGGCCGATGCGCCATGTTTGAGGTGGCACACTAGTTTAGGGACCTTTCGGTCTATTATCTCCGTGTTTGAGGCGACGCGCTAGTTTAAGGACATTCTGGTCCGAAGTTTTAGTTTAAGGACATCTCGGTCCATTGTTAGTTTAGGGACATCTCGGTCCATGGCCAGTTTAAGGACGTAGTGGTCCACTGTTACCATTTTCAAGGCAACAGGTCTTCTGGATACTACTTTTAGGGTTCTGACTCAGAAAAATAGCGAGTGGACACAGGTTTCGTCATCTATCATTGACCTGAATCATAACCCGTTAGGCGTGGTATCTTTTGAGGAATCGGACATTTATTGGCCGGAAGGGTCTTTCGCCATGCATATCCATGAGGAGGTAGGCCCCATCCTAGTAGACCTCCTAGTCGACCATGTCTATGATGTACGTGCCCTCATAGCTCGGCTCGAATTTCTCCCGTTTCGCATGATTAGGGATCATAGGTCTTTTGACGATTAGCACGAGTTCGTCTTGGTGGAATGTTCTCGGCCTGGTCAGTTTTTCATATGACCGTGTCTGTTCTCCACCGAAAGACGCGACCGGGACGTTGGGACATCAATGCCTGAATTTTGAGGGCAGATGCTAATTGGTGCTATCCGTCCACCTTTCCGAAGATGCCAAGTTGATTTATGGCACCATGTATCGAAGGTTTAAACGGATGCGGCCGATGTAGCAGACTTCGTCAGATTCCCCCTCATTTGAGGGGGTTTTTATTGTGGAGACGCTCTTCCCTGCAGGCGCAAGCCCCTGCAGTTAATTACGCTACCGCATTGCGGTAACCACTTTCTCATTCTCCAGATGGTCACTTCGTGTCGTGTGTGTTTGTTTTGTTTTTGGTTGCCCGTGGATTGTATACGGAGACTAATTTATGTTGTCGCCCGTAGGACGTGGATTAGTCCAAATCCGTATCTTCTTAGATTTGGGTTTAGGGGTTGGGTTTAAGGATACGTTAGTCGCATTTGAGACTAAGATCAACTTAAACGTTTTTTAAGGATACGTTAGTCTAATTTTAGACTAAGATCAACTTAACGGGATCGTTTAGATCCAATAAGAGAGCATTTGGGCTCTGTTGTTTAGTTTAGGGACATTGTGGTCGATTACCAGTTTAAGGACATAGCGGTCCATTACCAGTTTAAGGACATGGTAGTCCAATGTTAGTTAAAGGACATCTCGGTCCATGGGTTTAAAGGGACCCCACAGTCCGAGATTAAGGACATCATAGTCCTTGGGGTTAAAGGGACCCCACAGTCCGAGGTTAAGGACATCATAGTCCATGGGCTTAAGGACCATACAGTCCGTAGTTTAAAGACGTCATAGTCTATAAAGTTTAAGGACATCATAGTCCATGAGTTTAAGGACCCCACAGTTCATGGAATGATTGGTTATCGGGACCCGTCACCTCTCTGAAGACGTTGAAGAATTACAACGACAAATATCAGAGGAGTGAAGAGATGTACCCTTGAACCAAAGTTGATTGGGAAATCTGTAGTCCAATTTGGGACTAAGATCAATTAATTTAGATTATGAGCACATGGGCTCAGTTAAATCTGAATTGAGGACTTATGGCCAGCTTGGACTAGGTCCAATTAAGTTTGAAATGTTGGCCCTTTGTTGGACTGTTGAACATTTGTCTTGATTCAGCCCCCCTATTATTTAGCAATGCTAAACATGAGTCTGGGTTCTGATCATGTCTTTATCTTTTATTGAGTGCTGAGCACTCATATGCCATATGAGATGATCAATCTTGGAAGACAGGGATATATTTGAGGCTCATTCAAAGGGAAGTCTTGCCTCTGGAAGACTTAGCCAATTTGGGCTAGATTGGTTTTAAAATAGTGTTAAACACTAGAAGATATTTGGCGATCACGTGTTCCCACGTGATGCGCTTTAAAACAGTGTTAAACACTGGGGACAAAATGCTCAAAATAGTGTTAAACACTAAAACTGGGGTGGTCACGTGGGGTCACGTGAGGCGCCTGAGAATTGGGACAAACCTCCTTTATTTTACCCTCAAATCTGCAAATAAGTGTTAAACGCTTTTAGTCTTCAGGCCATCACGTGTTGCACGTGATGGGTATCCATGTATTGATTATTAAAGTGTTTATTAAGGGGTCACGTGAGGACACGTGAGGACGCCCAAAATTGATTCTGCCTTTGGCTTTGTTCCTTTTATTTTGAGGGTCACGTGGAAGCACGTGGGGCATTGCCTTCATGCTTTTTCTTTCTCATTTTGAAGGGTCTGTTTAAGGGTCACGTGGGGGCACGTGAGCATGTTGGATAATGATCTCTTTACGTGCATAGAGATTTTTAAATCCCTTTTTCTTTTAAGAATTAAATTCTGTTATAGGGTTTAACCCTAATTTCATTTTAGAGGAATTAAATTCCCATGTGTTTTGAAAGAATTAAATTCTTATGTAGGGTTAAACCCTAGTTTCATTTGGAGGAATTAAATTCCTATGAATTTGGGAGAATTAAATTCTCATATAGGGTTAAACCCTAGTTCTGTCTTGGAGGAATTAAATTCCTATGAATTTGGGAGAATTAAATTCTCATGTAGGGTTAAACCCTAGTTTTATTTGGAGGAATTAAATTCCTATGTATTTGGGGGAATTAAATTCCTTAAACTCAATTCTCCCTCTAAATTTTGGATCTGCATGGCAGAATCTCCCCGATGAGAATTAAATTCTCAACCTGTGGGGAGATCTGCTTCTACAAATCTTCAACCAAAGGAAGAACTAAGTTCTTGTTCAGAAAAGTTAAACTCTTAAATTGAGAATTAAATTCTCTTGTTTTTTTATGGAGCTTAGATTTCTTTCCCCTTTCTCACCTAGGGTTTCTTTTCTCTGAAAGGAACTTCTTTTCTCTCTTGAGAATTAAATTCTCCTTTCTTTTTTCTCTCTTGAGAATTAAATTCTCCTCTCTTTTTTTTCTCTCTGTTCTTCTCTAAAAAAAGTAGTTTTCTTCTCTTTTCTTCTTGGCTCCTATTTATAGGAGAAAGAAAAGAATCAATTTGTTTAGTCAATCTTTCATTGAAAGATTTTGGTTGTTTTTGTAACTAACACGATCTTTTAGATCACTCAGTGAATTTTATTCACTATTGGATTTTCAGTCCAGAAGATATTCTGTTTGTTATTCTTGGTGAATTTCAGGGGAATCTTTCCTTGTATAAAATCTTTCCATAAATTGGTGATTTTTAATCACCATTGGATTTTTAATCCAACCGTGCTCCATTTTACAGAACGCCATCTTTTGTTTGGAAAGATTTAGAGAGATTTTATTTTAGTTAGGTTCTTTGCTTTCCCTTAATTAGAATTTAATTCTATTATTTTAGAAGGATTTGAAAAGTCTATCACGTGTTGACACGTGACCCTTTTATTTGATTATTAAATAGAATTTAATTCTATCAGTTAAAGAGTTTAGGAAGCTGTCACGTGTTGACACGTGACCCCCCTTGATTAACATTTTACCTGGAATTTAATTCTGTTGTTTTAAATGACTAAGGATCATCACGTGTCAACACGTGACCCTTGGTCACGTGTGAGCACGTGATACCACGTTGGGGTATTTCCTGATATTTTGTTATATTTTTGTTTGACTAGAATTTAATTCTATAAAGTAAAGGTCACAGGAACCTATCACGTGTCGGCACGTGACCCTTGGTCACGTGTGAGCACGTGATACCCCATTGGGGAATTTCCTGACATTTGTTATATTTTTTAATTCTTTTCTGTGGGTTTAAAAGCCCATCACGTGTTGGCACGTGACCCCATTTAATTATTTATTTTATTCAGTGCCTACAGGCTTTGCCTGTAAATGGTCACGTGTGGGCACGTGATGCTCAGTCACGTATGGGCACGCGATGCCCGGTCACGTGTGGGCACGTGATACCTCATAACTTTTGATCCCGGATGAATTATGAGGCCCATAATATATCAAATCGAAGAGTTTTTCGATACGCTTTCAATACCATCAGAATTTAGCTATTTCTCATTCGGAGTTTATCAAAATACAGCCTGGAAAATACTGGTTCGCATTTTCTTAAGCGTATCACTGCCATTTGATACCTTGGGCTCTTTTGCGCAGAAATTTTTGACGGGAACAAATGCCCCCCACTACTTTGCCCACGTAAGTATGTACGTGAGTGAAGTAGTGCAGAGTTATGCATGGCGTATGACCAGTTTCGGGTTGGTATATAACTTTCAGAATCTTGATTTGAGAAGATAACGAGCGGACACAAGCGTCGTCATTTATCATTGACTCAAATCTCAACTCTTAAGGAAAATAGTTCCAAACCCTCAGCCCCATGAGCCGCACCCTTCTATTTCTTTATGTCTTACTCTGGTGTGAAGGAGTTTATATGCTCATGAGTAACTTCTCCATTTCAGTGACATGTAGCTTTGGCAAGTGTGGCCCATAGATGGTAGATAACAGTTCATCTGGAACTCTTTATAGAGCAGCGATGGCTTAGGAGACAGGGTTAGGATCTGCCACCTAAGACTTTTTAACTTTATGGGCCATGAGGGTCTCATAAAGGCTTTTCTCCCTACAGGTCGAGAGGATCCCGTAGGTGTATTTTCTCCTTAGGAGTCGTGAGGACTCCTAAGTGCGTTTTCTCTTGAGAGTCGTAAGGATCACACAAGAATTTTCCTCCTTACAAGTCGAGAGGACTCGTAAGTGGTTGTTTCCCTCCTTGTCGAGATTCGACTTTGGAGAGTGTGGTCCGTGAATAGTATGCAAGAGTCCATTTTGGACTGACTTGCAGGGCCCAGTGCTTAGGAAACAGGTCTTTATCCCCATTGCCTAAGGCTTTTTCCTACGAGTCGAAACGAATCGAGAAGTTCTCGCAAGGACACTAATTTCCTCACGAGTCGAGACGAATCGAGAAGTTCTCGCAAGAATGTCCTAATGTCACAGTTAACCTCTGCTCTTTACGACAGAGGTTCGTTAGGGTCTGTGGTACTAGGGTTTTGCCCGTCGTACTGTCGCGTTGGCTGATGTATTCCTCGATAGGCAATCTTGCTGTTCGAGTAGCCTTGCGACTGTCGTGTCTCTGATCCCTTCGGGGGTTGGACAAGACGTCTTCAAGCAATCTTCCTAGGCAGTTTGACCGTCGGAAGAGCAAGCGTTAGGAATTTTGCCATGCCGCTTTTTACTTGAGGTTAGGCTCAGTTTGGGGAGCCCCGATGAGTCATAACCACTCCGCGCTGGTGTAAGATTCTTTCAGGTTTTATATGAGTTGCCGTCAAGACCCTGAAGCTAGGAATTTGGCCTTTGCTTCATTTGCTGGCATTGCGTCTGCTGTATCAAAACGAATGTCGCAGTTGTCTCTAGGTTGTTAATGAACCATCGAGGTTTGGAACTGGGGATTTTGCCGTGGGTCCGTTGTTTGATTGTCGCGTCTGAATCCTGCTGGAGAGAGAACGCTGTAGTGACATCTCGTCTGCTGTATCGAGACGAACGTCGAGGTGGTGACCACTCCATATGGGATGATCTCCGGTAGTCTTTCAGGTTTTATATGAGTTACCGTCAAGACCCTGAAGCTAGGAATTTGGCCTTCGCTTCATTTGCTTTGGCGTGTCCGAATCCTGTTGGAGGAAGGACGCTGTAGTGATATTTTGTTTGCTGTATCGAGACAAATGTCAAGGTGGTGACCACTCCATATGGGATGATCTCTGGTAGCCTTTCAGGTTGTATATGAGTTACCGTCAAGACCATGGAGCTAGGAATTTGGCCTTCGCTTCGTTTGCTTTGGCGTGTCCGAATCCTGTTGGAGGAAGGACAATGTAGTGACATCTCGTCTGCTGTATCGAGACGAATGTCGAGGTGGTGACCACTCCATGTTGGATGATCTCCGATAGTCTTTCAGGTTTTATATGAGTTACCGTCAAGACCTTGAAGCTAGGAATTTTGCCTTTGCTTCGTTTGTGTTGTCGTTGCTTCTGCTGTATCGAGAAGGACGTCGAGGTGGTGACCACTCCGCGCTGGTGTGAGATGATCTCCGATAGTCTTTCAGGTTTTATATGAGTTGCCGTCAAGACCCTGAAGCTAGGAATTTGGCATTCGCTTCGTTTGCTGGCATTGCGTCTGCTGTATCGAGACAAACATCATGGTGGTGACCACTCCATATGGGATGATCTCCGGTAGTCTTTCAGGTTTTATATGAGTTACCGTCAAGACCCTGAAGCTAGGAATTTAGCTTTTGCTTCGTTTTGACCGTAAGGTCTTTTGTTGACGTTGCGTCTGCATCCTGCCGGACTGTGAAGGAACGCCGTTGTTGACATTGCGTCTGGTGTAACAAGACGAATGCTGAGGTGGAGCTGGGATTTTGCCATCACTCCGCTTTGTTTTAACCGTGAGGTCTTTTGTTGACGTTGCTTCTGCATCCTGCTGGACTGCGAAGGAACGCCGTTGTTGACATTACGTCTAGTGTAACGAGACGAATGATGAGATGGTCTCTAGGTTGTCTGTGAACCGTCTAGATTTGGAACTAGGGACTATACCGTGGCTCCGTTTGATGGTGTAACATCTAGGTCCTGCTGGAATGAGGAGGCACACCGTTGTTGACATCTAGGCTGTAGATGTGGCCATTGAGATTTGGAACTAGGGACTTTGCCATGGCTCCGTTTCGTTGCGACTCTGAGGTCGGTTGTTGACGTGACGTCTGCACCTGGTTGGAGTGAGGAGAAACGCCGTTGGTGATCTCTAAGTTGTCGATGTTTACGTCGAGACCCTGAAGCTAGGGATCTTCCTTTGCTTCGTTTGTTGACATTGTGCCTGCAATATTGCGACAAATGTCGAGGTTGTCTCTAGGTTGTCTATGAACCGTCGAGATTTGGCTTCGCTTTCTGATGGAGCCTGGTGGGGAGGTATGGTTCCCTCTTTGTTTGTGCCCCTGGATTGTCTACAGGGATCGATGTGATCTCACCTGTAGGGCAAAAAGTTTCATTCTTTCATTTTTTTAATTCTTTCCGCGATGCTCTATCATTTCAGCTTTTTACATCGCGAAAACCCCGATTGCCCAATCATTTAGGCTATTTTTCGTGGTGCCCAATCATTTCGGCCATTTGTTTTATTTACTCGCTGCTTTTTATTGCGAGTTGCCCAATCATTTCGGCTGTTTTTGTATGCATACATTTTTACTTGCTGATTTCGTTGCAAGTTGCCCCATCATTTCGGCTATTTCATATGCATTTTTGGCTCGTTGATTTTTTATCGCGAGTGTGGAACTTGGAATCTGGTGCCAATCTCAGCATCAGCATCGCTGCGACTGGAATATAGCCAGGATCGAACCATCATTTGCCATGAAAGGACTTGGAATTTGATACCGATTTAGGCATCAACATCGCTACAACCGGGATATTGCCAGGAGCGAATCATCATTTGCCTCTGTCGATGTCGAACAAAGGTGGCTTAGCAAACAGGGTTCGAATCCCGTCGGCTAAGGCTTTTGACTTCATAAGCCGTAAGGGTCTCATAAAGGTGTTTCTCCCTACGAGTCGTGAGGATCTCGTAGGTGCGTTTTCTCCTTAGGAATCATGAGGATTCCTAAGTGTGTGTTCTCTTATAAGTCGTAAGGATCTTACAAGAATGTTTTCTCCTTATAAGTCGAGAGGACTTACAAGGGTCGTTCACCATGTGAGCATATCTTTAGTCGCTGGTGGGACTTTGTTAAGGAAATGTTTATTCGTGCTCATGGATTGTATACAAGGGTCAGCATTGAGCCGCTTGTAGGGCAGCATTGGAGCTTGTGGTGGCTGCTTAAGAACAGGTTCAGATCCCTGTAGTTTAAGGCTTTTGAATCCTATGAGCCGTGAGGGTCTCAAAGGGGGAATTCTCCCTACGAGTCGTGAGAATCTCGTATGTGTAATTTCTCCTTAGGAATCGTGAGGATTCCTAAGTGTAATTATCCCTTATGAGTCGTAAGGATCTCACGCAGGTGGTTTCTCCTTACAGGGTCGAGAGGACCTTGCAAGTGTCTTTTAACGAGTTTGCGCCCTTTCGGGTTTTCACAAAACTCGCCGGTAGTCCTGTTGTTTTCACTCATGGAGCCCTTTCGGGTTTTCATCCGTGCCCATCTCGCTTGTGGACGTACCATTTTTTTTTAAACGAGTCTGTGCCCTTTCGGGTTTTCACAAACATCGTCGGTAGTCCTGCTGTTTTTACTCACGGAGCCCTTTCGGGTTTTCATCCGTGCCCATCTTGCTTATGAACGTACCGTTTTTTTTTCCGTCAGCCTTAGGATACTGCGGTCCGTAGTAGTTTATAGACATTTCGGTCAATTGTAAGTTTTAGGACATTGTGGTCCATCGTTAGTTTAGGGACATTTCGGTCCATAGCTAGTTTTAGGACATAGTGGTCCATTGTTAGTTTAACGATGTTTCGGTCTGTGGTTGCCATATTTGAGGCGAGTTTCTAGTTTACGGACTTTTCGGTCCACGGGCTTTCTCTATGAACGAGCATGATACCCCCGGCATGTCCACCTTTTTAGGGGCGTGAGGTTGTGGCGGGTTCACCTTCCAGTTTTCGGATAATGCGAATTTGCCTTGTTGGTATTGGTCCCCAATCCGGCCTTTGAAGATGAAGCAATCTTCGATTGGATGACTTACTGTTTGGTGGTGAGGGCAGTAATTAGGATTGTTGACATCGCCTGGATGCAACGGACGTTTTGGATCCGGCAGATTGATGAGTCTGTTGCGCACTGCCAGCTCGAACAATCTCCTCGTTTTATACTGGGGAAACGAGTAAGGACGTCCCAGTCTCTCCTCGAGGGATGGGCGTGGACGCACGTTATTTTGGCGAACAACCGGCTTTGAGTTGCTCGGCTGCTGCTGAGTATTGGCGACGAAGGTTGCTTTCCCTTTTCCACTTTCATTTTGAGGATCCGTCTTTGAAAAGGACGGTCTATGGCTCATCTGGTCCATTTGGGCCAGTTTGTCAATCAAGGCTTGGTAGGTGGTGGGCTTGAAAAACATCATGAACTGAGAGATGGTTGCCTGCGGATCAAGAGTACCCACGAACATGCCCACCGCAGACGCTTCTTCGATTCGCTGCTCGCACTTCGACTATAAATTTCGCCACCGTATTGCATATTGAACCCATGTTTCCCCTGGGTTCACCCTGGCATTGATTAGTGCCGTGATCGGGGTACGTTCGCTAGCGCTCGCAAAACGTTGGGTGAATAGCAGCTCCATCTCTGCGAAAGTTTTGACGGAGTCGTTGGGAAGCTCCGAATACCACTTGTTCCCGCCAAAATTTTGGCTCAAAACTTGCTCCCTTATAAAATAATAACAATAAAATAAAAATAAAATATAATAAAAGGAAAAACTCCACATGCAAAGAATGTAACAAATGCTTCAAAGCCAAGAATTCAAAAGTTGAAGCAACGCTTCAGATCCAGCGCTCTGCGCTACGCGCCACGTGTCAAACACAGATGGGCTAGCGCTAGAAGCGCGGCGCCCTAGGCAGCGCACCCCCAATCAGAGCAAAGCTCTGTCTTAAATTTTAAAATTCAAAATTTGAAGCAACGCTTTAGATCCAGTGCTCCGCGCTGCGCGCCACGTGTCAAACGTAGGCACGCTAGCGCTCTGCGCTGCGCTCCGCATGTCAAACACGGGTGCGCTAGCGCAGTTGCGCTGTGCTCTGCGCTGCGCGCCACGTATTGAACGTAGGTGCGCTAGCGCAGTTGCGCTGCACTACACGCCACGTGTCGAACGTAGGTGCGCTAGCATAAGGTGCGCCAGCGCTGGAATTAAAAATTCCCCACCATCAGATCAAAAGATCTACTAATAATAAATTATTAATTAATCAGAACTAAAATTCTGTTATGGAAAGATTTTTCAATCTTATTAAAACAAGAAGATTATCTTTTGAAAAAGAGAAGCCTTAGGATCAAAGATCCAACGGTGGGAAATATTGCCAAATCAATCAGAGAAAGATCTCTTAAAACTGATTTAACAAATCATTTGGCCCTATATAAAGGACCCTACACTTCAAGTCTAAAAAAAAGAGGAGGACAAAGAAAAAGAGAGAGAGAAAACCCTCTGCAAACTTTGAGAAAAAAAGGAGCAAGCTCTTAGAAAAAAAGAAGATCATTTCTTCATATTCAAGGTAAAGAACTATGTTCTTGAACAACAGAGATGAAACTATTTCGTAAAAAGAAGAACCATCTTCTAAAAAAAAGATCATAGATCTGAAAAATCACCAAGGTTTTTTGATAAAAAGAAAAAAGATCAAAAGATCTAATCATAAAATTATAAAAGAAGTATTTCACTTCATTCACAGATCTTTGATCTATAAAGGTAGAGCCCTTTTATAAAACAAGAACTTTTGTTCTTGAATCTTGAGGCAAAGCCTCCTTTAAGAAGAACATAAATTTGTTCTTTGATCTTAAATCTGATCAAATGCGCTTTGCGCTATTTAGAAAGTGTCTTGCACTCGTGAATTGCGCTCTTGCGCTTATTGGACCGGCGCTCAGCGCCAAAAGCTGCCACGTGTCAACCGAAGACACAATCTGCGCTTTGCGCTTCTGAAACAGCGCACTGTGCTCATGGGCCGGCGCTCAGCGCTAAGCGCGCCACGTGTCGCTCGCTGGCATGCCAACAGACTAGCGCAAAGCGCTCATAAATGGAAAGCGCGATGCGCTAATGAATCAGCGCTAAGCGCGACACGTGTCACATTCGTGTGCGCTAGCGCAATGCGCTCTTTAATTGGCGCAAAGCGCCTGACGCGCCACGTAGCGCACTGTCAGAACACACTCTGTTCTGATAAATGCTATAAGACAAAAATGTCAGAGCCCAATGCCTAGCATTATTAAAAGGACCGAGCCCAAACAAAGGCTTAACAGCCAGAACAAAAATAAAATGTTAAACATTTTTTTTAATTGGACTTAGCCCAATTCTGGCCATAAGTCCTCAACTTAAATTGAACTGAGCACATCTGCTCACAAATATTCAACAGATCTTAGTCCCAAACTGGACTACAGATCTTTCAAACAATTCACACCGGTTTGAGAGTACATCTCGTTACTCCTTTGATATTTGTTCGTTGTAGTTCCTCAATGTCTTCAAAAAGGTGACGGGTCTCGACAACCACACATTTCATGGACTGTGGGGTCCTTAAACTCATGGACTATGATGTCCTTAACCTCGACCGTGATGTCTTAAAACTAACGTTGGACTGTGGAGTCCTTAAACCCATGGACTATGATGTCCTTAACCTCGACCGTGATATCTTAAAACTAACGTTGGACTGTGGAGTCCTTAAACCCATGGACTATGATGTCCTTAACCTCGACCGTGATGTCTTAAAACTAATGTTGGACTGTGAGGTCCTTAAACCCATGGACTATGATGTCCTTAACCTCGACCGTGATGTCTTAAAACTAATATCGGACTGTGGGGTTCTTAAGCCCATGGACTATGATGTCCTTAACCACGACCGTGATGTCTTAAAACTAATATCGGACTGTGGGGTCCTTAAGCCCATGGACTATGATGTCCCTAACCTCGACCGTGATGTCTTAAAACTAACATCGGACTGTGGGGTCCTTAAGCCCATGGACTATGATGTCCTTAACCTCGACCGTGATGTCTTTAAACTAACATCGGACTGTGGGGTCCTTAAACCCACGGACTATGATGTCCTTAACCTTGACCGCGATGTCTTTAAACTAACGATGGACCGTAATATCCTTAAACTAATCGACCGCAATGTCTCTAAACTAAACAATAGAGCCCAAATGCTCTCCTGTTGGATCTAATTGATCCCGTTAAGTTGATCTTAGTCTAAAATTAGACTAACGTATCCTTAACAAACGTTTAAGTTGATCTTAGTCTCAAACGAGACTAACGTATCCTTAAACCAAACCCCCAAACCCAAATCTAAGAAGATACGGATTTGGACTAATCCACGTCCTACGGACGACAACATAAATTAGTCTCCGTATACAATCCACGGGCAACCAAACACAAAACAAACATCCATGACACGAAGTGACCATATGAAGAAGGAGAAAGTTATTATCGCGATGCAGTAGCGTAATTAACTGCAGGGGCTTGCGCCTGCAGGGAAGAGCATCCCCACAATCAAAAACCCCTCAAACAAAGGGGAATATGACGAAGTCTGCTATATCAGCCGCATCCATTTAAACGTTCGATACACGGTGCCATAAATCAACTTGGCATCTTCGGAGAGGTGGACGGATAGAACCAATTAGCATCTGCCCCCAAATTCAGGCAAGACGTTCGTCTTCCTGGTTTCCGGCGGTAAACACCACTCAAATGCCGTTTCCGACAAGCTACGAACAAACTGGCGGAGCAGAAGCTTATCATCACCCCCGGTGTTACCGCACAAGGCTCTGAATTGAGCGACATGCTGATGTGGATTCCCAGTCCCTTTATATACGTAGAATTTAGGGATCGTATATCCCGACGGGTACCTTATTTGGTCATACCAGCTTGGATAGGGTCGCCCAGTCTTAACGACATGTCCAGCCGCTTTGTTTGCTTGGTGAGCTCGTATTTGCTGAGCGATGTAGTCGTCCAAGGCGGCCTTAGAGATTGTCTCTTCTTTGGCTGCTGAAAGAGCCGGAGGGGGGTTCGATGTCTCCCCTCTGTCGTCTTCAATAATGATTGGGGGGTCTTCAGCTGGAGGATCCGGCTGTAACATCATCTCGACCATGTCTTGGAATAAGAACGCCATTTGTTTTATGTTGGCAGTTTGTTCCGCTGCATCTTTGTCCTTCTTTTCGAGGATTCTCCGAAGAAACTCGGCATCAGTTTCCTGCTCACGGCGCTGCTCCGAGGATGTCTCCGGGCTTGCTTTCGGTCCCGTAAGTGCGGCCATGGCTGTTAACATTTCTTGGAGCTTTTGTTGTTGTTGCTCCTGAGCCTTAGTCACTGATCGCGTAAGCGGTCTATGACCTGTGGAGATATGGCTATCCTCTTTTCCGGATGCCATATAGATGGTGTGCACCACCATGCCCCCAGACTTGGAGCGTTTAGGTTCAGTGCCCTTGACATTTATTGCAGACACCGGGATTTTCTCCAGCTTTCTCCTCTTATAAGCGGTCGAGGTTGAGGGGGCTGTTGCAGTGGGCACCCAAGTAGTTGTCGCCTTTTGTGGCTTGACAAAATGGTCCTCTTCTCGCTGAACTTTCACCTTTTCTGTCGGCGAGAGTTATCTTGATCAATCACCAAGTCCTGAACCTGTCGCCAAACTTTATAAATTTTAGAGGACAGCCGCTGAGGGGGCTGCTCTAGCTTCACCTTTGTAGCATTCTCCATGGGTGGAGGAGATCTTTTCAGCACGGCTATCAGAGATTTCTTGCGCACCCTCCTGAGTGGTTCAAAGTTGTTCCCAGTTGGAACAGCAGCGTCGACTTCCACCATCGTATTGCGTATTTTTTTCGGGCATTTGAGCTTTATTGGGCCTCTCTTTTTTGTGAAAAGTCGCTTTGGTTTTGGGAGGAACCGCAGTTTCGGGATCCGTCTGGGGATGAGTCCCCTTGTATTTGAAAGAGGATTTGTCAGAGTTTGGCTGACATTTAGAGGAAGAGCCGCGGTTGACGACAGAGTCCTTCACTCGCTTCCGTACTTTATATATAGATGAGGAAAGTTGCTTCAGGGAGCGAACTGGTTTCTGGTCTCGTAGGATCTCCATGGGCTGCAGAGATTTCTCAAATATTGCGGTAGGAAAATTTTATCTGACCCTTCGCACCAATTTGAAGCTGTTCCTAGTTGGAACAACATTCACCACTGAGGTTGAAATAGAACCATACGGAGAACTTCTCCCAGCTCATTTTGTATGATGCCAATATCGACGTCGACCATTTCTAATGGCCGGAATTTGATTAGTTTCAGGATTTTGCCGAGCCTGCCCCCTATTTCCTTTGAGAGCTTGAATATTCTGCCCCCCGCGTCGACCTTGGTCCTTGGCATGTGCCAGTTGTTTGAGGACTGATTCCGTTGGCAAAGCTGCAGCTTGGGGAACCAGCTTGTGGAAGACAGACTTCCACTGGGCTTCCTCCATCGGCGTTGAGGCACCGAGGGTGGGAGGTGGGAGCATCGACCTAAAGAGAAGCCCGTTGATTTCTTGAAGAGCCGGATTGCAAAGATTTGAGGCTGCAAGTGGCCCATACTTAACTCCACCAGATGTGACAGAGCCTGTGTTGGGGTGAGTAAAAGCAAACGCCATTCTTCATAAAGACGAAATGCCGGCTTCAGTATCCACTCCCCTAAGGGCAACAAAAAACATACACAACGCGATTATCTGATCACGGGAAAAACACGACACATGAAGTGTGGAGTGGAAAGAGGAAAAGGTCCCACCGGACGTGCCAGAATCTGTTCTCCGCCGAAAGACGCGACCGGGACGTTGGGACGTCCCATTATTGAGACTAAGATCAACTTAAACGTTTGTTAAGGATACGTTAGTCTAATTTTAGACTAAGATCAACTTAACGGGATCGTATAGATCCAACAAGAGAGTATTTGGGCTCTATTGTTTAGTTTAGGGACATTGCGGTCGATTACTAGTTTAAGGACATAGCGGTCCATTACCAATTTAAGGACATGGTGGTCCAATTTTAGTTTAAGGACATCTCGGTCCATGGGTTTAAAGGGACCCCACAGTCCGAGGTTAAGAACATCAAAGTCCGTGGGTTTAAATGGACCCCACAGTCCGAGGTTAAGGACATCATAGTCCATGGGCTTAAGGACCCCACAGTCCATAGTTTAAAGACGTCATAGTCTATAAAATTTAAGAACATCATAGTCCATGAGTTTAAGGACCCCACAGTCCATGGAATGATTGGTTATCAGGACCCGTCACCTCTCTGAAGACGTTGAAGAATTACAACGACAAATATCAGAGGAGTGAAGAGATGTACTCTTGAACCAAAGTTGATTAGGAAATTTGTAGTCCAATTTGGGACTAAGATCAATTAATTTAGATTATGAGCTCATGGGCTCAGTTAAATCTGAATTGAGGACTTATGGCCAGCTTGGGCTAGTTCCAACTAAGTTTGAAATGTTGGCCCTTTGTTGGACTGTTGAACATTTGTCTTGATTTAGCCCCCCCATTATTTAGCAATGCTAAACATGAATCTGGGTTCTGATCATGTCTTTATCTTTTATTGAGTGCTGAGCACTCATATGCCATATGAGATGATCAATTTTGGAAGACAAGGATATATTTGAGGTTCATTCAAAGGGAAGTCTTGCCTCTGGAAGACTTAGCCAATTTGGGCTAGATTGGTTTTAAAATAGTGTTAAACACTAGAAGATATTTAGCGATCACGTGTTCCCACGTGATGCGCTTTAAAACAGTGTTAAACACTGGGGACAAAATGCTCTAAAAATGGGGTAGTCACGTGGGGTCACGTGAGGCGCCTAAGAATTGGGACAAACCTCCTTTATTTTACCCTCAAATCTGCAAATAAGTGTTAAACGCTTTTGGTCTTCAGGACATCACGTGTTGGCACGTGATGGGTATCCATGTATTGATTATTAAAGTGTTTATTAAGGGGTCACGTGGGGACACGTGAGGGCGCCCAAAATTGATTCTGCCTTTGGCTTTGTTCCCTTTATTTTGAGGGTCACGTGGGAGCACGTAGGGCATTGCCTTCTGCTTTTTCTTTCTCATTTTGAGGGGTCTGTTTAAGGGTCACGTGGGGGTACGTGAGCATGTTGGATAATGATCTCTTTACGTGCATGGAGATTTTTAAATCCATTTTTCTTTTAAGAATTAAATTCTGTTATAGGGTTTAACCCTAATTTCATTTTAGAGGAATTAAATTCCCATGTGTTTTGAAAGAATTAAATTCTTCTGTAGGGTTAAACCCTAGTTTCATTTGGAGGAATTAAATTCCTATGAATTTGGGAGAATTAAATTCTCATATAGGGTTAAACCCTAGTTCTGTCTTGGAGGAATTAAATTCCTATGAATTTGGGAGAATTAAATTCTCATGTAGGGTTAAACCCTAGTTTTATTTGGAGGAATTAAATTCCTATGTATTTGGGGGAATTAAATTCCTTAAACTCAATTCTCCCTCTAAGTTTTAGATCTGCATGGCAGAATCTCCCCGATGAGAATTAAATTCTCAACCTGTGGGGAAATCTGCTTCTACAAATCTTCAACCAAAGGAAGAACTAAGTTCTTGTTCAGAAAAGTTAAACTCTTAAATTGAGAATTAAATTCTCTTTTTTTTTATGGAGTTTAGATTTCTTTCCCCTTTATCACCTAGGGTTTCTTTTCTCTGAAAGGAACTTCTTTTCTCTCTTGAGAATTAAATTCTCCTCTCTTTTTTCTCTCTTGAGAATTAAATTCTCCTCTCTTTTTTTTCTCTCTGTTCTTCGCTAAAAACAAAGTAGTTTTCTTCTCTTTTCTTCTTGGCTCCTATTTATAGGAGAAAGAAAAGAATCAATTTGTTTAGTGAATCTTTCATTGAAAGATTTTGGTTGTTTTTGTAACTAACATGATCTTTTAGATCACTCGGTGAATTTTATTCACCATTGGATTTTCAGTCCAGAAGATATTCTGTTTGTTATTCTTGGTGAATTTCAGGGGAATCTTTTGTTGTATAAAATCTTTCCATAAATTGGTGATTTTTAATCACCATTGGATTTTTAATCCAACGGTGCTCCATTTTACAGAACACCATCTTTTGTTTGGAAAGATTTAGAGAGATTTTTTTTAGTTAGGGTCTTTGCTTTCCCTTGATTAGAATTTAATTCTATTATTTTAGAAGGATTTTAAAAGTCTATCACGTGTTGGCACGTGACCCTTTTATTTGATTATTAAATAGAATTTAATTCTATCAATTAAAGAGTTTAGGAACCTGTCACGTGTTGGCACGTGACCCCCCTTGATTAACATTTTACCCAGAATTTAATTTTGTTGTTTTAAAGGACTAAGGATCATCACGTGCCAACACGTGACCCTTGGTCACGTGTGAGCACGTGATACCACGTTGGGGTATTTCCTAATATTTTGTTATATTTTTGTTTGACTAGAATTTAATTCTATAAAGTAGAGGTCACAGGAACCTATCACGTGTCAGCACGTGACCCTTGGTCACGTGTCAGCACGTGATACCCCATTGGGGAATTTTTTGATATTTGTTATATTTTTTAATTCTTTTCAGTGGGTTTAAAAGCCCATCACGTGTTGGCACGTGACCCCATTTAATTATTTATTTTATTCAATGTCTACAGGCTTTGCCTATAAATGGTCACGTGTGGGCACGTGATCTCCGGTCACGTGTGGGCACGTGATACCTCATAACTTTTGATCCCGGATGAATTATGAGGCCCATAATATATCAAATCGAAGAGTTTTTCGAGACACTTTCAATACCATCAGAATTTAGCTGTTTCTCATTCGGGAGTTTATCAAAATACAGCACGGAAAATACTGGTTCGCATTTTCTTAAGCGTATCACTGCCATTTGATACCTTAGGCTCTTTTGCGCAGAAATTTTTGACGGGAACAGTGTCATCCTTGCCTTATAAGCCTTCAGGTTTTGCTGTGCTATAAGGAGAGTTTTTTCGAGGGCGTCGAGCTCCTCAAGCCGGAGATGAGCGTTTTCTTCATCCGTCAGTTCGTATCGAACCGCTACTCGCAGAGAAGGGAGTTCTATTTCCAAGGGAAGTACTGCTTCTGTGTCGAATACTAATGCGTATGGGGTCGTATTCATGGCCATTTTGAATGTCGTCTAGTATGCCCAGAGGGCTTCGTGTAGCTTTTCATGCCAGTCTTTTTTGTTTCTAGACACCGTTTTCTTTATAATCTTCGTCAAGGGCTTGTTGAAAGCTTCAGCTAGACCATTAGCTCGGGGATATAAATGGAAGTATATCTCCAGTCTATTTTATGTTGTTCTGCGAAGCAGCTAATTTTATGGCTCCTGTAGGCCGGTCCATTATCCGAGATTATCCGTCGTGGTGTGCCGAACTGGTAGATGACATGTTTCTTGAAGAAATGGAGAATATTCTCCGTCTTCACTTCCCTTAGTGGCATTACTTCTGCCCACTTAGAAAAGTAATCGGTCGTTGCTAGTATGAGTCGATGTCCTTTGGACGATGCTGGTTCGATGGGACTAATTATGTCGGTTCCCCACATTTCGAACGGCCAGCTAGCTACCGTTGGGTATAGCGGATTTAGATGTTGGTGGATGAAGTCCCCGTGAATTTGACACAAGCAACATGCTTCGCATATTTGAAGTAGTCCTGAATTATTGTGGGCCAATAATAACCCATTCTTTTGATCTTCAGTTTCATCTTTGGCCCGGCTTGATGAGAACCGCAGAGTCCGTCGTGAGTTTCTTGAACGACTCTGTCATCAAGGGTGATTTCCCCAGGGACTTTTTCTTTCCCCTTGTCTCTTTTACTCAAACATTTACTTGTAGGTCCGAGGTTCTTCTCAGGCAGCGTGCGGTTACGCAGTTGAATGTTGTCGCAGTTCTTCTCCTCCTCTTCTTTTTTGGAGGTGGAGTTCTTGAAGAGAGGGTCGAGGGTCATTTCTTCCTCAGAATCGCTCCTAAAGGTAAGAACTTGGAATTTTTCGCTTTCCCGACTGGTATCAACCATATGACAGTTGCCAGTCATTTTCTTAAGCGCACTTGTCGAACTTCTTTGCTGTCGACGAGCTTCGCGTTTCATCCTCTTGAAGTGTTGTTGATAGGCAACGTATTCTTGCCACCACTTCCTGAAGGCACTGCATTCCTCGGTGGGCTGGGTAACCCTCCGATGATATAGGCAGTAGTTTGGATGTATATCCGCTCCGTCGAGGCATATGACCCCGGAAGTGTTTTCCATGAGAGGAGGCAGATTCATTCCCATAGACAGGGCTTTGGCGAACCGCTTCTCTACTTTGATCCTGCTCTTGTTTGTGGCAGGTGTGCTTTGGCTTGGTTGGAGTACTTTACGACTCATTCTTACCGCGGTTTCTTCATCCTGACGCTGATGCTTAACCTTTTCGTATATGGTTGGTTCGCGTTCTCGGTCAGATTTGGTTTCTCGAGAGGATTCATTTAACAACCTATCGATTAGGGACAGTTCCGGGGATTTTGGCACCGATCCTGCCTCCAATTCCTCTGCGTTGTTTTCTGACACCGAGGGAGCTTCTTCGCCATTTGATGACAAATGGGGGACCATGTGGCAATTTGCTACATAATCTTTGGTTTCTTCTGATGAGTTATTTTCCTCATCATTGTCACTCTCTTCATTCTCAAGAATATACTTGAGAAACTCTTCGAGGGAGACCGGTGTCCGCGCCTTCTGGTTATACTTCTCCAACACGTCAATGTACCTCTGTAAGTCTGTGCATTTGTCGTCATACTCGGCAGATTGCATAGGCTTCTTGGTCTTCTTCTTTTTCTTCGAAGACTTTGAGGGTTCGACTTGGGGATTTTGTCCTTTGTCGACAGTTTTCGGTATGGGGCGCGGTTTCAACATCCCTTCAATGATTTCCGGTTTAAGCGGGCTCTTCCACCTGATTACCGGACATGCCTGGAGATCCTTCAACATTCTTTTAGTTTTAGCTAAAAGGACGACTTCCCATGAAGCTTCTTCCACGAGCGAGCATGATGCCCCGGCGTATCCCCTTTTTAGGAGCGTGCTTCTGTGGCAGGTTCACCTTCTCGTTCTCAGAAAGCGTGAACTTCCCCTGTTGATACTGATTCTCGACCCAGTTCTTGAAGATGTAGCAATCCTTAATTGGGTGGCTTACGATTATGTGATAAGAGCGGTGGTTGGGATTGTTGACATCGCCTGGTTGCGGTGGACGTTGTGGGTCCGGCAATGTGATAAGTTTGTTGCGCACTGCCAGCTCGAACAGTCTCCTTATCTTGTCACGGAGAAACGAGTAAGCGCGTCCTAGCCTTTCTTCCAGGGATAAGCGCGGACGCATGTTGTTTTAGCGAGCAACCGGTTTCGGGTCACTCGGTTGCTGTTGAGTGTTGGCAACGAAGGCTGCTTTCCCTTTACCCTTGGCATTTCGAGGGTCTAATTTTTAGGAGGAAGGCCCATGGCCCATCTGGTCCATTTAGGCCAGTTTGTCAATCAGAGCCTGGAAGGTGGTCGGCTTGAAGAACGTTATGAACTGGGACACCATCGTTTGAGGATATAGTGTCCCGATGAACATACCCACGGCAGGAGATTCTTCGATGTATTGTTCGCACTTCGGCCATAGGTTCCGCCACTGGATCGCGTATTGGACCCAGGTTTCTCCTGACTTCACCCTAGCATTGATTAATGTCGTGATTGGGGTGCGCTCGCTTGCGCTGGCGAACCACTGTATGAACAACAGTTCCATCTCTGTGAATGTTTTGACGGAGTCATTTGGGAGCTCCGAGTACCATTCAAAGGCCGTCTCTGACAGGCTGCCAACGAACTGGCGAAGCAACAGTTTGTCGTCACCTCCAGTATTGCCGCATAGAGCTCTGAACTGAGCGACGTGCTGATGCGGATTGCCTGCCCCTTTTTACACATGGAATTTGGGGATCGTATATACCGGCGGGTACTTGATTTTCTTGATGAGCTCGTATTTGTTGAGCTATATAATCATCAAGAGCAGCCTTGGAGATTGTTTCTTCCTTGACCACTGATAAAGCTGGAAGAGGGTTTGATGTTCCCCTCTGTAATCCTCGACGATTATCGATGGATCTTCGGCTGGAGGTTCTGGCTGGATCATCATTCCAACCATGTCCTGGAATAGAAGTGCAGTCTGCTTTATGTTAGCTGCTTATTCCGCGGCCTCCTTATCCTTCCTTTCAAGCACCCTTCGTAAGAACTCTGTATTGGTCTCCTACTCTTGACGCTGTTCAGATGTCGATTCTGGGCTTTCTTTCTGCTTGGTAAGTGCTAAAATTTTGATCAGCATTTCCTGGAGCTTTTGTTATTGCTCCTGAGTTTTTGTCAACGACCGAGTTTGTGGCCGATGACCCACGGAAGCACGGCTTTCCTCTTTCCGGAAGCCATGTAAACCGTGTGTACGATCATGCCCCCAGACTTAGGGCGTTTGGGTCCATCACATTTGGAATTTGCCGCCGGTGGTGGGATTTTCTCCATCCTCATCCTTTTGTGGGAGGTTGAAGTTGAAGGAGCCGTTGTAACAGGCGTCTGTGTAGAAGACATCCCTCGCTGTATAACGGAGGGATAGCCTTTCTCCTGCCGAACCTTCACTTTCTTCAGTCGGCGAGAGTAGTCTTTGTCAATTACAGAATCTTGGACTTTCCGCCAGACCCTGTGAATTTGAGAAGAGAGCCGCTGAGGGGGATGCTCCGGCTTTGCCTGCATTGTGTTTTCAGCAGGTGGGGGAGATTTCTTTAGCACCGCGGTTGGAGAGTCCTTGCGCACCCTCCTAGGCAGATCAAAACTGTTCCCGATTGGAACAGCAACGTCAATTTCCACCATTGGAGCTGGTGGGGTGAGTCCGGAGGAGGAGTTGCCCCCAGCTCTTCTCACTCGGCACCAGTGACGACGTCGAGCGTTCCTTGCAGACGAGACCACCTCAGTTGTGGAAGCGGCTCCATCGTGCCCCCTGTTTTGGTGAGGGGCTGCTACTGGTGCCAGCCTATCGAAGACTGACGTTCTTTGAGAGGGAATGGCCAATCTTTCGAAGGCCGACTTTCTGTTAGGGGAAGCACTTTTGATGACTTCACCTGCAGGAGGAGTTGGGAGGACTATCCGTTTTGGGATAGCCCCTTCAGGTATCGCGAGCCTCTTTGCGGGCCTATTTGAGCTTCGGCTCAGCCTGTTGAAGATTGAGTTGGCAGACTTAGACGACCCGTGGAGAGGGGTCGTTATGGTTGCAAGTCGATCGAAGACCGATTTCTTAGGAGCTTCTTCTTGCGGCGTTGGGGTGCTGAAACTCGTTAGTGGGATCATGGTCCCGAAGAACAATCCGGTAGTAGCTCGAGTAACTTGCCCCACCGGCATTGAAAAGATGGAGGCCACATTGGGCCCATAAGTCACTCCTCCAGTTGGGGTGGAACAGGAGTTGTTGTTGCAAGTTGTGCAGCTGGAAGCCATTGATGTTCACTTCTTCTTTCTGCACAGGAACAAGACACCAAATCTTAGTATCTCGAATCCAAGAGCAACCATAGCGAACCGTGATTTTGTTCGCGAAATACGACACACGAAGTGTGGAGTGGAAAGAGAAAAAGGTCCCACCGGGCGTGCCAGAATCTGTTCACCGCCAAAAACAGAGACAAACTGGGATGGATCGTCTTGCCTGAATCCTGGGGGCAGATGCTATTTGGATTTATCCGTCCACCTCTCCGAAGATGCCAAGTTGATTTATGGCGCCATATATCGGAGGTTTAGACGGATGCGGCCATTGTAGCGTGACTTCGTCAGATTCCCCCTCATTTTGCGAGGGGTTTTTGATTGTGGGGACGCTCTTCCCTGCAGGCGTAAGCCCCTGCAGTTAATTACGTTACCGCATCGCGATAACCACTTTCTCCTGCTCCGGAAGTTCACTTCGTGTCGTGTGTGTTTTTGTTTGTTTTGGTTGCCCGTGGATTGTATACGGAGACTAATTTATGTTGTCGTCCGTAGGGCATGGATTAGTCCAAATCCGTATATCTTAGATTTGGGGTTTTTATTTAAGGATCGTTAATCTATTTTGAGATTAAGGTCGACTTAAATGTATGTGAGCATTTGAGGCTCGATTTGTTTTTGTTAAGGATACATTAGTCCAATTTGAGACTAAGATCCACTTAACAATTTTTAGGATCATTTTTATTTCAGATCCTGTCACGCCCCGCTTCCCGGTGTAAAGTAAGGAGACACGACGGGACACGCGGCGTATTTACTCAGAAGTAAACATGCTAAGCGTATCTAAGCAATATAAAGTAAAATGTATACAAGAGACATAAATGTAAATGAACATCAACTTTTATTTATTCAACATTCCTTTACAATACAATACTGGAAAGTAAATACAAGTCTGGAATGCGATGCCTAAACAATAGCATAACTGAAATGAAAAGTATGTACAAGTAAAGTCTAATGGTCGTGCTGCTCAGTGGTCTGCTGTGAACTGCTCCAACTGCTCCTGGCTGGTCTCGAACTCCTCAGAGTCGGGTCCTCCTGACAACATTCCAAAGAAGAAGAGAAATAAGAATATCGTCAGCGAACAATCGCTCGGTAGGTCCCAAAGAAAGAAGGAGAAGACAGAGAATAGAACATGTGAAATAGATATATTATATTTGTTATTCTAACGTAGTTATTGTAGGTTGGTATAGAATATGCCAGTGTATACGAGAGGAGTCCAACTTACACCATGGACTTTGGTAACCCATTGTACAAGGCTCCAACGATAATACCATGGAACAACGGCATGGATATAATTACGTCTTTTAGTGACCACCTCGTGCCACCTTTAACATCTTTCGTACCAGTCTACCCTTTTATAAACTCCGTAATGTTTATTGTACTGATTGTACTGATTGTATTGTATTGTCTTGTAGTAAATGGAAGACTTGCCGAAACCTTGATATCAGTAAACGGAATGGATATAAATGGATAGTCATGTAATCAGAGTATATCCATGGTTCGGTTCAGTCATGTTCATATTGATATGGATTGTATTCTGGTATTCGTAGATTTATGTTGTCTTGTAGTTATACTTGAATTGAATTCAAGTCAGATTGTATTCAGATTTGACCATGACTCGAACTAAGTCAAACTTTTAAACAGAATTGAAGTTCTGATTGTTTTGGAGTTATCGGTAACTGCTGCACATGGACGGCAAGATTTATGTCTTTTTCCAAGACAATTACCGTATTGATAACACCGTTTTTAAGTTGTCTACCTTAGATAGGCAAGCACCCATATTCTCCGGCTCCCTGAGGCTCAAGAGAACTGGTCCTGCTTAAACCTATGTTTACTAGGGTCCTTATTGTAAATTAATATAACTTGAGAGGGTTTTATGAAAAATAGTTTTGATATATTTTTAAAATATACCTCAAGTATTTAATTATCATCTTTAGGGTTTTCGTAATTTAATTTTTATAAAGTGAAATATTCTAGTGAATATAACCTAGTTTTCATTGTATATGGTATTTTGGTGTAAACTTGGAATGGTATTGAATTGTAAAGGTAGTTTCATGAAATTTGTGATTCCTTTGATTTAGAAACATTGAATATATATATTGTATACTTAAAATAGATATTTTAATAATATTTATATATATCTAATTTTTTTTTAAATATAGAATTTATTTATTAAATAGAAATCATATTTTTCTTAAAAATTGCATTAAAAATTCCATCGAAATCGAATGCTCCTTGCGGAGGTCTGCATCTCGCTCTGCTAGGCCCGAGGACGTGCGATAACCTGCACCATCCCGATCGGGATTTCCCAAAATGGGTTGTAGAGGCGTATTTGCAAGGAATTAAGTAATACACTTTTAAAGAAAACGGTTTTGAATGTTTAAGGAATTTAATCGTAAACTAGTATTTTCCCATAAACTAATGTCCCAAGAGTTATCGTGCTATATCAAAAATGTGTGTTGTGATGAGGTAGGTCATTACCTCATGAGTTTTATAAAGGTAATACAAGGGAATATATTGAATTGTGTCGAAAGTAAAGTATATGGTATTT
Source organism: Agapanthus africanus (assembly GCA_030015575.1). NCBI lineage: Eukaryota > Viridiplantae > Streptophyta > Magnoliopsida > Asparagales > Amaryllidaceae > Agapanthus > Agapanthus africanus. The sequence goes on from CM057340.1 coordinate 8,392,745, forward strand.
AATCGTAAAAATACGATAAAAGTTGCATAATAGATTCTTTTAAGATGAAACTTGTTCTAATGTGTTTGTTTATGTTTTTTTATCATTATGAAGGAATATGGTATTTTATTGTTTAAGAAAAATAGAGTTTTTAAAGAAAAACGAATCGGGGGTCGGAATAACTCCGCTTCCGACTAGTTTTGAAAATAGATTGTTTTAGAATAGAGATGGAAGAGGGGTGTCATGACCCAAAGTTTGGATGTGACCGGCACTTAGTTTATATGATATCTAAAGATATCGACATAATCTGAGTAAACCAAAAACCAAGATCAAAAACCTTTTTTGCGGAAATTTAGAAATTTTCAGTATTTAAGTAATAAGAATGAAGTAGCATGCCGAAACGTTTCAAAAAAGGAAATGTAACAACTGATGTTAAACTTTCGACAGTGCCTATCTTTTTAATTATTAATAGAAATCCAATTTAAGTTGTGTAATTAAATTGCATCCCTAGTTGGGAGCAAACAATGCCAACAGCGGAAATCAATACGCAATCATAGTATAACACTCAAGGTGAAGAATTTCATGCAAGATTTAATACAACATAAGTTAACATAACTAACGATATCACTCGGTCTAAATAATATACAACATGTTTTGTTCTAAGTCAATATACAGGGTCTGATGGAGTAATACTAGATCCAAAATATACATATCCAAAATAGGAGGTTACTACATATGTAACTCACCTAGCAAAAAGAGCGGTAAAAGCTGACGAATGGATCTGCACTGTTGCTATGCGTCCACACGACTCCTGCAAGGAACTATGGCACAACGGGGGTGAGTTGCCAACTCAGTGAATAAATCTAACATATAACGGCTGATAATGTAAGTATGAGGAACTAGAACTAATATCAAAAAGATGAATATAATGCATGATAATATGTGGAAATATGACCATAAACTACTAAGTATATAAATAAAACTGAAATCTCATCAATTATTTCCAAATAAGGTCCATCCTTTTTCCATGTCCAATATCGACACAAATCTTCTGTTTTCATCAGGCATCGTTCCCCGAACGATCCCGTCAACCAATAACACCGGTCGGTATTACCTAGATATCCGCCGTGTTCATAACTGTCTTCGGTATCGATTATTCTCGCTAGGCTCCCTGCCTTAAATGCGGCTTTCTTGCCCCTCGGTCTCGACTGAGTCCACCATGAATCCGACTATATAGCTCCCCCACTCAGTCTGGATAACGTGAAAATCCGCGACCGTATAGCTCCCCCGCTCGGTCCGGAATAAAACCAATCATAAAAACATCTCATGGTGGACATCTCATATCAACATGAAAATCACTGAATCTACTCAATAGTATATAAAAACTCAAATCCATAAATCCTCAATAATCCAATGCATCTTATATTGAAATACTAACACTTGAATATGAAACATGATATCATTTATGCAAAGTAATTACCATTTTTTATGCTAAAGGTATAGTAGGAATCGTATTTAACATAACAAATACTAAGTGTGTGGGTGACATGTTAATATCGACGAGATGTAATGTAACATGTAGGTGCGTGCATGTGCAGCATGACTCATCGATAATTGTGCACTGTTCTAACAATTGTTAACATGACGATGTATATATATATATATATGAATGCATATGATCAACATTTATATGCAAAGGCATTTTTATTTAAACTTAACTACGGGCGTATCACGCCATCCATACAAAATCCCCTGGTAGATGTTTAGTCTACTCACCGGAATATGTCGTATACTACTCAGAAATCATTAATCCCTTTCATTTCCTTGCGGCTTCCGAAGTTCCCGTACTCGAATCTAATATCAACATTAACTTGTATAAGAAACGGCTAAACTCCGTTATAGCGAAAACATAAAAATACAAGTTTTACGTATTAGCTATACTAAGTATGACTATTGCAACTATCTAACACTTATACTAACTGGATTTTAACCAATCGTTGTTCGTAACAAAAAACTAAAAACGCGTTACGAAACACCCGTGTCGTATTTTAGAGTTTTGATCCCTTTTCAGATATTAGCTTCCAGATTTCCCATACTGAAAATTTAACTTAAATAAACAATACCAAACAGATTAATCTACATATATATACCTACCCTAAAAACCACAGAACCCAACTCCCCAAGAAATCCGGCAAGATCGGATTTTTCCTTCTTATCGCCGGCCAAAATCCGAGCAATGGGGTTCGTCTTCCTATGGTTTATTCTAGGTCCGGTTTATAAGATAATGTAATTGTTTGGTTAGGTTAATTTTCATCTAAACTATAGCAGATTCCAGACAGAGCCCAAACTTGTAAAAATACGATATTTACCGATATTCGATCTCTAAACTAAAACAGTTACAGAACTAAAATCCTACAGTGTTTAAAGATTATACATACAGAGGATTGCTGGAAGATCTTCCTCCAAGATGCACAAGCTCCTAGTTCCTAGTTTGAGGGTGAGGAAAATCCTTAGAACTTAGCTCTTCTCTTCACTTCTCTTTTCTTTTATTTTCTTTGTTGTTCTAAGTTTTTGTTTTCTCTTTGCTTTTCTTTTCTATGTTCTGATCAAATTTTGATTTTCTATGAACTGAACAAGTGTGTAAAAAATAAGGGGAGTGAGCTATGAGATATAGGAGGAGGTGTCACCAAAAAGGGGGTGGTAGTTTCATGCAAGTAGGTGGTGTAGCAAGGAAAATGGTGGGGTTTTCATGCAACGGGTGAGGTATGTGCATGAGGTGTATATGCAAGAAGGAGGTGTCTTCATGGTGTTATGATACACCAAGGGTTTAAATTAACCTTAACCAATTCCTACCCCTTTTTGCATAACAACCCTTAAACAATTCTAATTTGCATAAATAAACTAACATTTTCACATAACCCCTCATACTATATCATATTATACATGAAGCTAAACTTTTCACTAAAACCCTTGAAATTCCTTAATGTTACATACTTAAAATTTTAATTTAATTAGTTTCACACTACTTATGAAAGTGTCATGTTTTGTTTCACTAACTTTTTAAATTAACATTTTATTATTTAATCAATTAAATTAATTTATTATCTAAAATTTTCAAAATGTTACAATATCCCCCTTAAGAAAATTCGGTCCCCGAATTTAAAACTTAACTATACATACCTTCAAAAAGATGTGGAAATTTCTTCCGCATCGCATCTTCGGCCTCCAAAGTGATCTCCTCGCGATTCGTTCCTCGCCAAAGAACCTTTACAGACGGAAGTACCCTTGATCTCAGTTTCTTTGCCTGCCGGTCTAGAATAGCTACTGGCTGCACTGTGTAGGATAAATCCTACTCAAGCTGTACGGTCTGATGCTGGATCGCGTGAGAAGGATCGTGAAGATACTTGCGAAGTATAGACACATGAAACACCGGATGCACATCGGGAAAACTCGGTGGAAGTGCTAAACGATAAGCTACAGCACCCACTCTCTTCAGAATCTCATAGGGTCCAATATATCTGGGGCTGAGCTTCCCCTTTTTCCCGAAAAGCATCACATCCTTCATCGGAGATACACGAAGGAACACATGATCTCCCACATCAAACTCGAGTCTACGACGGCGTCGATCGGCATATGATTTCTATCTATACTGGGCCGCTCTCATTCTGTCCCGTATCAACTGGATCTTTTCTGTAGTCTTATGTACTATCTGCGGTCCCAAAATGCTACTCTCGCTGAGTTCCGTCCAGCAAACGGGTGATCGACACTTTCTCCCATACAAAGCTTCAAAGGGTGCCATCTGGATCGTCTCCTGAAAACTGTTGTTATAAGAGAACTCTATCAAAGGTAAGTGACGATCCCAACTGCCACCGAAATCAAGACTGCAGGCTCGAAGCATATCCTTTAGAGTCTGTATGGTCCGCTCTGACTGACCATATGTCTGCGGGTGAAAAGCTGTACTAAAAATCAGTCGGGTACCTAGAGCCTCTTGGAGTTTCTGTCATAGCCAGCTGGTGAACTGCGTACCCCTGTCGGATACTATGCACGTCGGAACTCTATGCAATCGTACGATCTCATTAATATAGACCTGAGCATAATGTGTGTATCTATAAGTCGTCTTCACCGGAAGAAAGTGAGCGGTCTTTGTTAATCTATCCACAATCACCCAGATAGAATCATACCCTCTGCTAGTCCTGGATAGACCCACAATGAAATCCATGGAGATCTGCTCCCATCTCCACTCCGGAATAGGTAAGGGCTGCAACTCTCCTGCAGGCCTCTGGTGCTCGGCATTGACTTGCTGACAAGTCAAGCATCTCGAAACAAACTCCGCGACATCTCTCTTCATTCCTTCCCACCAATAGACATCCTTTAAGTTATGATATATCTTGGTGGAACCAGGATGAATATTATATGATGGCCGATGGGCCTTCTCTAAGATCTCACGTCTCAGTCCTTCCAAATCCGGCACACGAAGACGAGTCCCAAAACGTAATACTCCACGGTCATCTATCACGAACTCAGACTCTCTACCCTGTCTAACCTGATCCATGATCTTTGACAAACGAGCATCCGTGGGCTGGGTCTCTCTAATACGATCCAATAACTGAGGACGAGTGCGAACATGAGCTAATTGTCCTCCTGTCGATGTGAACTCAAACTGTATATGGCTATCACACAGAATCTGCCAATCTGTCGAAGACTGTCTCTGCATGGTGCGTAAATGAAATATGCTACCTACAGGCCTCCGACTCAAAGCATCTGCTACAACATTTACTTTGCCCGGATGATACAAAATCTCGCAATCGTAATCCTTCACTAGTTCCATCCATCGACGCCGCCTTAGATTCAGATCCCGCTGCTGAAAAATATACTTCAAACTCTTGTGGTCTATGAATATCTGGCACGACTCACCGTACAAGTAATGCCTCCAAATCTTCAGTGTGAATACCACAGCATCCATCTCTAAATCATGCATGGGGTAGTTCTGCTCGTGCCTCTTCAGCTGTCGAGAAGCATAAATGACAACATTGCCGTGCTGCATCAACACACAGCCTAAACCCACTCGAAAGGCGTCACAATAAACAACAAAACCACCTGACCCAGAAGGTAAAGATAAGACTGGTGCAGTCGTCAAGCGAGTCTTCAACTGCTGGAAACTCCGCTCACACGCCTCCGTCCAAAGAAATGGAACCTCCTTCCTGGTCAACCCGGTCAGCGGTGCAGCGATCCGAGAAAAATCCTGCACAAAACGTCGGTAGTAACCGGCCAGACCCAAGAAACTACGAATCTCTGTAACTGACACAGGTCTGGGGCTGTACTTATTCAATCTTCTTTGGGTCTACACGTATACCATCTCTTGTAACTACGTGACCCAAGAAATCCACACTATCCAGCCAGAAATCACACTTGGAGAATTTAGCGAACAGCTGATGTTCCTTCAAGGTCTGCAATGTGATACGCAAATGCTGCTCGTGCTCCTCCCGGCTCTGAGAATAAACAAGAATATCATCAATGAATACAATAATAAACTGTCACGCTCCGCTTCCCGAAATACGGAATACGGAGAGCGACGAAGGCCAGCCGTGCTACCTACGGTAAGGAAAAATCCTTCCATAGTCACATAAGGATGTCTAGATTAACCTGTCAAAATAAAATCCAATACCAAAAGGGATAATACTGATAATCATGCTGCAATGAAACCAAAAGAAATACTAAAAATGGGTCCACTAGATAATTGATGCAAAAAAAGATCCGATACAATAGGTTCGAAAAGAAAACAAAATCTGAAAGATACAAGAGTCCTAATGTCCCATAAGGGCGCACATACTAAATACTAGCAGAAAAGGAAAATAGACCTACGGGTTACTGATCTTCAGAAAAGTCATAGTAGCCGCTGCGATCCTGCTCCGCCTGGAAATCTGTCTCTAAACCTGAGATGGCAAATCTCAGGGATGTCAGAACATCCCAGCAAGTACTCAACGTATAAGGTGTGTGTAGTATAATAACAAGAATATAAGAAAGTAGTGAAGCCCGGATGTGCAAGAAAAACAGATATATAAATAAACAGATGCATTAACACTATGAAACATGTATGTAAGAGGTCAAGTCATGGTCACTAAAAGGTAAACTATCCTATCGTAAGTTCGAGTGTGTGCGTCAACCTCTGCAGGAGTATTCCTAACCCAAGAGTGGTGCCCCAGGGGCTAGAAAACACGGGCCCAACTGTGGAATGAACAAGAGACCGATATAGCCCGGTACGAGCTGTAAACATGAGACCGATATAGCCCGGTACGAGCTGTAAACATGAGACCGATATAGCCCGGTATGAGCTGCCGGCATGGGACTCCTGAGATCCTGTTGTACAAACGCACACTCAAACTACCCCAACACCCGCGTATTTATAGCTACTATGGTAATGACTAGAGCACTAATTAAGAATGCTGAAAAGACTGGAATTGTGGTATGGTAATTGTATAGAGATGAAACTGGTAAATAGTAATGTGTCATATCATGTAATTCAGCATTCAAATTAGAGAACTCATTTTAATATGAGTAGTCTGGAACAATGAGTAGTCATGGCATGTCAAGTACAATAGTTATAAAATGATAGTGTCCATAAACAAGAATAGCATGTTAAGGTTTCTCAAGCATGCCGACAATGATAGTCTCAAGTAAAATGTTAAATATAGACGATAGGATATGATAAGGTCAAAAATGTAAACAAGACTCAACATAAATATGCAAGCATATGTATTTAACATCCGGGTTTATTTATTGAAAAGAATAATAAACTGAAATATGGTTTTAAATGGTTAATATAGTTAAACAGGAATGACAAATTACAGATGCATAAAGCGGATAGTGGTAATAGTATAATTACGAGATAATAAGTAAGATAAAATAAACGACAGATTGACTAGTCATCATGTAAGTGCTAATAATAAGTTTTATAATCATATGATAATAGAAAATATTAATACAAATTATAGTATCAAAATAATTTATATGACTAGGGCACATAGAGTGCAGCGATATTATAAGAAGTAATAGTGTAGAAAGTTTAATTTATATATATAAAATATTAAGCCCAAAGCGTTTATTGATTAACAGTAATAATGGTATATTTTTATATTTTAGATTAGGATATAAGTGTTGACATTTTGCATGCTAGTGTATACCAATATTGTTGCAACAGAAACATATAATAACTTATAAAGCTTTTTATATATTAAACCACATTTACATGTTAAAATTTATTTTATTATGCTTGCACTTTTACAGTTTTTCACTTGATGAAAGGATTAATAGGTATTCTAGATCCTAGGGTTTTCATCATATGTACAAATATTATAAGATATATTAATAAAACGGCAAAATATTGCAATTTTATTTAAATATTGTAAGTTAATAATTTATTTAAAGAATTGCCGATATTGTATCGACTAAAAAAATAAAAGAGTTACTTACCTCGGAGACAGATAAACACGACGACACGAAAAACAACTCCAAGGTTTGATTGCTCGGCTAATATTGAAGAAGAAGAAAATATTGTGATGGAAAAAAGAGAAGGTTGATTAATATGAGAAGGGGAGAGATGATAATAATTGGGTTGTTATTTATAGGGAAGAGAGATATTGTTAAAAATTTGTGAGATTATTATAATTGGAGAGAGAAATATTCTGATGAGATGAGCTTTGGATTTGATTTTATAAAAGAGAGATATGATGGGTTGTTATATACTTCTATAAGATATTAGAAAAGTTGTATATATACATATTAGTTTGTATATAGTTAAAATAATAGAAAAGTATATGTATATATACATATTAGTATATAGTGAAAATATATGTAGATATGTATATGGTTATGGGTTAATGAAAATAAATATAATTAGTTATATATATAGAATTTTATGATATCAAACAACTAAAATATATTTTCAGTTAAACTATCATAAAAAATATCTTTAATTATATATATGTATGTATGTATATAAGTTTGTAGAAAAATAATTAAAGAGAGTAGATTTGAGAAAGAGAATCTGCTGAGAGAGATTAGATTAGATTGGAGAGAGAGGGATTTTGTTAGGTGTTCCCCCAATCAGAGCAAGGCTCTGTTTGAATTTTGAAAATTCAAATCTTTGAAGCAACGCTTCAAATTCCGTGCGTTGCGCGCAATGCGCCACGTGTCAAAAGTTAACACGCCAGCACAACGCCCAAGGCAGTGCGTCCAATCAGAGCAAGGCTTTTTAAAAAAAACAAAAGCAACGCTCAGTTGCGCAAGCGCTGCGCTGCGCTGCGCGACACGTGTCTGCACAGTTGCGCAAACACAGCTGCGCAAGCGCACCGCTGCGCGACACGTGTCTGCGCAGTTGCGCAAGCACAGCTGCGCAAGCGTTTCCCTGCGCGACACGTGTCTGCGCAGCTGCGCAAGTGCTTCACTGCGCGACACGTGTCACGCACTGGGGATTCTTGCGCAAAACAAAATAAATCTTGTTAAAACAAGAAGATTTTCTTGTATAAGGCAGGGGCCTTTGGATCAAAGATTCAACGGTGGAGAAAATTCCCCAAATCACTCAGAAAAAGATTTATATAACAAATCTAACTAATTTATGAGCACTATAAAAAGGACCCCAGGCCTCATTTCAAAAGGATTGAGATCGGACTAAAAAAAAAAGAGAAGAGAACTCTGGAGAACTCCTTGAGAATACAAAAAAAAAGGTAAAAAAACCTTTAAAATAAGAGAAAATTCTCTTAGGAATAGATCATTGATCTAAGAACAAGATCAGTGATCTTCAATAAATAAATAAATAAATAAAAATAATAAAAAATAGTGCCTTGCACTTGCTATGAACCTTTGGTTCTCTGAAATAAGAAAAAACTTGTTTTTCTTTGATCCAAATTTAGATCAAGGGATAAAAAGTGCTTTGCACTTCTTGAATCTACAAAGATTCTCAGTGCTTTGTACAAATGCAATGCATTACTTGAAGGGCCAGGCCCTAATCAGAAAGACCTAACAGCCCAAAATAAATTGCAAAGCAATAAAGGGCAGAGCCCAAATGAAATTGATGCTCTGCATCATTATAAAGGGCAGGGCCCAAAACAAAATTGATGCTTGGCATCCTTCCTGGGCAAGGCCCAAATAAAAATAAAAAGAAATGCTCTGCAAAAGCAGATAAAACGTTGGATATTCTCAACTGGACTTAGCCCAATTTTGGCCATAAGTCCTTAAGTTAAATTGACTGAGCAAAATTGCTCTACTAAATCAATTTACAATCGGTCCGAGGGTACATCTCCGAACTCCTTTGACATCCATCGTTGTAATTCTTCAACGACGTCAAAGAAGTGACGGGTCCCAACGACCACACATCAATGTGGACCGAAACGTCCTTAAACTAATATTGGACCGAGACGTCCTTAAACTAATATTCGTCCCTAAATGGGAATATTGGACCGAAACGTCCCTAAACTAATATTGGACCGAAACGTCCCTAAACTAATAACGGACCACTACGTCCCTAAACTGGCGTTGGACCGAAACGTCCTTAAACTAATATTGGACCGAAACGTCCCTAAACTAATAACGGACCACTACGTCCCTAAACTGGCGTTGGACCGAAACGTCCCTAAACTAATATTGGACCGAAACGTCCCTAAACTAATAACGCACCACCATGTCTCTAAACTGGAATATGGACCACCACGTCCCTAAACTGGAACAATATAGCCTCCTAATGCTCTTTTGCCGGATCTAAACGGTCCCGTTTAAGTTGATCTTAGCCCCAAATACGGCTAACGTATCCTTAAACACTCAAATGAACGATAAAATTCCAAATCGACCTTGGTTCAAGGGTACATCTCCGAACTCCTCTGACATATGTCGTTGTAATCCTTCAACGACGTCAGAGAGGCGACGAGTCCCGACGGCCATATATTAAATGGATCACCCCGTTAAGTTGATCTTAGTCTCAAACAGGACTAACGTATCCTTAACGAACGTTTAAGTTGATCTTAGCCGCAACGCGGCTAACGTATCCTTAAACTAAAAACACCAAACCCAAATCTAAGTAAATACGGATTTGGACTAATCCACGTCCTACGGGTGACGGCATTACTCAGTCTCCGTATACAATCCACAGGCAACCACAAACAAAACAAACACACACGACACGAAATGAAATTCTGGAGAAGGAGAAAGTGGCTACTGCGATGCGGTAGCGTAATTAACTGCAGGGGCTTGCGCCTGCAGGGAAGAGCGTCCCCACAATCAAAAAACCCCTCAAGCGAGGGGGAATCTGACAAAGTCTGCTACATCGGCCGCATCCGTCTAAACCTTCGATACACGGTGCCATAAATCAACTTGGCATCTTCGGAGAGGTAGACGGATAAAACCATATAGCATCTGCCCCGAATCTCAGGCACGGATGTCTTAACGTCTCGGCCGCCATTCAGAGGGGAATAGATTCTGGCACGCCCGGTGGGACCTCTTCCTCTTTCCACTCCACACTTCATGTGTCGTCTTCGCGAACCAATCGCGGTTTGTTAAATGGTTGTCTTCGGATTTCAAGCTACTAAGATTTGGTCTTTTACCTGACGCAGAATTCAAGATTCAATGGCCTCTAACTGCACCAACTGCTCGAAATGCCACTGCAACGGACGCTCTACCTCACCAGGAGGTGTAGCATATGGGCCCCAAGCGGCTTCCTTCCTCACTCTGCCGGTAGACCAGGTGACCCAAGCCACCACCGGCTTGTTCTTCGGGACCATGATCCCACCTACAAGCTTCTCTGCGCCAATACCTGCACCGGAAGTAAGCAAAAAGTCGGTCTTCAACCGGCTCACTGCTACGACGGCCCCTGTCAACGGGTCGCCCGTTACCAAACCAACAGCCTCCGTTTTCGCCAGGCTAGATCAGAACCATAGAGTGGCCGTCCCAAAGAGGGCAACGGCCGCTGCTCCGGAAAACGTTAAAGCGGTTTCTCCCATCAAAGAATCGGTCTTCGCGAGATTGACGATTCCCACTCCTGCCCCTATTGGTCAAAGGACATCAGTCTTCAATAGACTGACATTGGCAGTCACCCCACATTCAAACAGGGGGCAAAAAGAAACTATCTCAATTTCCGAACCAATCCCGATGGCTCGTCGTGCGCGACGTCGCCATTGGCAACACGTGAGGAAAGCAGGGGGCAACTCTCCCTCAGGGCTAACTCCACCTGCTCCAATGGTGGAGGTCAACGCTGTTGTTCCAACTGGGAACAGCTTTGAATTGCTGAGGAAAGTGAGGAAGAACTCTCCAATTGCTACATTGAAAAGATCTCCGCCTATGGAGAAAGCTCCGGAGACAAAGCAGGAACAGCCCCCTCAACGGCTGTCGTCAAAAATTTATAAAGTTTGGCGGAGGGTTCAAGACTCCGTGATTGATCCGGACCACTTTCATCGCCAGAAAAAGGCAAAGGTGGAAAAAGACAAAAACCGTCCCATTAAACAACAGGGGGCAACAATTGCTAAGATGCCCACTTCAACGGTCCACAAAAGAAGGAGGCCAGAGAAAGCTCCCGTGACAGCGGCAAAGGTTAAAAATGGTGAACCTAAACGCCCCAAGTCAGGAGGCATAACAGTTCACACGGTTTACATGGCATCGGGAAAAGAAGACAGCCGTGCATCAACGGGTCATAGACCGCTTACACGGTCAGTGACCAAGGCTCAGGAGCAACAACAGAAGCTCCAGGAGATGATGAACGCCATGGCTGCACTCACAGGGCCAAAAGAAAGCCCTGGAACCTCTTTAGATGAACGTCAGGAACAAGAGACTGACGCCGAGTTCCTTCGCCGAGTATTGGAGAAGAAGGACAAAGAGGCTGCCGAACAGGCAGCCAACATACAGCGTATGGGCCTCCTCTTCCAGAACATGATAGGGATGATGATACAACAAGATCCTCCCGCTGAAGAGCCCCCGATCGTCCTTGGAGATGATAGAGGAGAGACATCAAATCCTCAGCCCGCTCTATCAACGGCTAAAGAGGATACTATTTCTAAAATGGACTTGGACGAATATATAGCCCAACAAATACGGGTTCATCATGCGGCTGAGGCAGCCGGCCAGGTCGTAAAAACGGGGCGGCCGTATCCAGGTTGGTACGATCAGATCAAGTACCCGCCAGGTTACACGATTCCCAAATTCCATGTCTACAAGGGAACGGGCAATCCTCACCAGCATGTTGCCCAGTTCAGGGCCCTCTGCGGCAATACCGGTGGTGACGACAAGTTGTTGCTTCGCCAGTTCGTTGGAAGTTTATCAGATACAGCGTTCGAGTGGTACTCTGAGCTCCCTAATGACTCTATTAAGACCTTCGCTGAGATGGAGCTGCTGTTTACCCAACGTTTTGCAAGTGCCAGTGAACGTACCCCGATGACGGCGCTGATTAACGCCAGGGTAAAGCCGGATGAGACGTGGGTCCAATACGCTATACGGTGGCGTAATTTATGGTCAAAATGTGGGCAGCGTATTGAAGAAGCTCCCGCAGTGAGTATGTTTGTGGGAACCCTCGATCCGCAAGCAACCATCTCGCAATTTATGATGTTCTTCAAGCCGACAACCTTCCAGGTTTTGATTGACAAACTAGCGCAGATGGACCAGATGGGCCATAAGCCCCCTCTCCCAAAGCCGGACTCCCGAAATGATAAAGGGAAGGGAAAAGCGATCGTTGTCGCTAATACCCAACAACAGCCGAATAATGCGAAGCCGGTTGTGCGTCAAAGTAATACGCGTCCGTACGTAGACCTTGAGGAGAGACTAGGGCGTCCTTACTCCTTTCCCCGTGATAAAACAAAGAGGTTATTCGAGCTGGCGTTACGCAACAGACTCATAAACCTGCCAGATCTAAAACGTCCGTTGCAACCAAATGACGTCAACGAGCCCAACTACTGTCCTTATCATCGAGTACTAGGCCATCCGATCGAAGATTGCTACGTCTTCAAGAATTGGCTTGAAAACCAGTACCGACAGGGCAAGTTCGCGTTATCTGACAAATGGAAGGTGAATCCCCCGCAGCCCCACACCTCTAAGGGGACGAATACGCCGGGGGCAACATGCTCCGTCATTGAAGAAGCTCCTTGGGAGGTCGTATTATCAGCCAAGACAAAGAGGATGCTAAACGATCTTCAGACATGTCCAGCGGTCAAGTGGAAGAATCCGTTGGAACCGCATGTCATTGAAGGGATATTGAAGCCACGTCCAACTCCAAGGACCGATGGTGGCGGTTTAAGCACTTGCAGCCAGCCGTCAAAATCTTCAAAAAAGAAGAAGAAGAAATCTAAGAAGCCCGTGAAGCCTGGTGGCAAACACACGGACTTACAAAAGCAAATTGACGCGTTGGAAGAATACAACCAAAAAGCGCGGACTCCCATTACGCTCCAAGAATTTCTCAACCACGTCTTTCAAGAAGAAGGTGAGGGAGAAAGTTCGTCAGATGGAGCTGAAGAATGCATGGCGAGCTGTCATATGATTTCCCATTCGATTACGAACGATGAGGAGACTCCTTGCACCGAAAAGCTGGGGGCAGATCCTGAACCAAAAGTTCTGGGGCCATCAGATGAAGTAATTAACGCATTCCTTAATGAGGCTCGGTTAAAAAGTAAAGCTGATCGGGAGCGCGAGGCGGTTATATTTGAAAGGGCCAAGCGCCAGCGACTGGATGAAGGAGCTGAGACGATCCCGTTGGAGCTGAACATTTCCGCTACCAACAAAAGCCAATTCAAGATAAAAAAGAAGTTTGCTAAGGCCATGTCAATGGGTATGAAGCTACCATCCTCCGAAGAAGAAATTACCGGTGAAGCGAAAATGCACCCGTCTTATTACTTGTATCATCAAAAGATTTCGCACCCCACTCGAGAGTGCAAAGCTTTCGATAGATGGTGGCAAGGATACGTTGCTCACCGACAACACTTTAAGCGGGAGAAGCGTAAAGCTCGTCGAGAGCAAAGAAATATGACCGAAAGGCTTAAAAGAACTGCTGGCGATTGTTGCGTGGTTAACACCGGTGGATCACAAGTGCCTACATTCGGGAGTGATTCTGATGAAGAACTAGAACTTGCCCCTCTCTTCAAAGAGTCCGCTTCGAGAACAGAAGAAGAACCAAAGGTTTGCGAAAATATCCGGCTACGTAATCACACGCTGCCCGAAAAGAACCTCGGACCCTCGAACAGAAAAGATAAAGGGAAAGAAAAGGTCTCTGAAGATATCATCTTAGATGACCAAGTGGCGGAAGAGTTAAACGCCAAGAACCCGCCCAAGAGAAATAAGGTAGACTACAACGTTTTGGCGCATCTGAGGAAGCTGCCCTCACAGCTCAGCATTCTTGACGCCCTTTTGCTATCAAAAGAGGCGAGAGATTCGTTGATTAAGGCGCTCCAAGATCCGGAACAATTCCAAGCATGCTTGGCCGAGGAAAAGATGAAGGATGAATTGGAGGAAGTGCACACGGCCGATATCACTTTTGGCGATGAAGACCTTCTACTTGGGACGTGCGAACACAATCGCCCTCTCTATGTCTCGGGATACTGCCATGATATAAAGATAGGCAAAATCCTGATTGATAACGGGTCGTCTGTTAACCTACTCAACGTGCGGGTGTTGAAAGAAATCTATATGAGCGTCCAGCACCTTGCTCGTGACAAGATCACCATCTCCGGGTTCGACTCCCAATCGTCAAAGACTCTTGGATCTGTGATACTGACGCTACGCTTCGGGCTACTCGTTACGGACATTAAGTTCCACGTCATAGACGCCAAGACATGTTACAACGCTTTGCTCGACCGACCATGGTTACACGAGTACAACATCATCCCTTCTGCACAACATCAGTGTATGAAGTATTTTAAGGATGGTTTCGAGTATACCGTGACGGGAGAACTGAACCCGTTCTCTGTGAACGATGTCCGCAAATACGAAGATGCCAAATACTTCTTGCCGGATTTCGAAGACACGGAGAAGTGTCACAAGCCGGAAGATAAAACTAATGCCACCATCCCTGTCTTCGGCAGTGACACCGAGGAAGAAGAGGAGATAGTGTATTCGGGTCCGCCCCAACATAACAAGCCAGGACCGTCCACTCCTACATTGGTCTTTGGTAGCGATTCGGAGGACGAGGTCCATGTCGTATTCTCTGCTCGACCTTCAATACAAGCTTCTGCTGATGAAGAGCAAAGTCTGCAAGTCGCCATGGCGCCGCCTAAACATTATAAAGAACTGGACGCACTTAATATCTACAGTGTAGAAGAGCTACGGACATTCTATATCCCTCCCAGGCGAGAAAACGAGAAAGCAATCCTGTTTTACCGCTCTGAAGAAACCAATGTGAAAAAAGAAATCTGGCATGGCGTAGATCCTGCGCTCGACAGGCTTCAGCCTATCCGTCTTCCCAGATATTATTCAGAGGGTTTGAAGAAGCTGCTAAAACGCCAAGGGATATCCTTCAAGCAGACCGTTAGAAAGGCCAAATTCTATGACAGGGTCTGGAACGTTCCCGGGACTCAACGCAAACTGCCTAACGGGAGAATGGAAACAAAAGGGCTTGGATACATCCGGTCAAAGAAACAAGGGTTACTACCCGGTTGTTACGTCGTGTATGACCTTGATGAAGAAGCGGATGCTCAATGGGAGGACGCTAATCCTAAGCCAGTGAAAGTTTCAGATGCAAAGGAGCCCAGTCCGTCGTTCGAGGAACAAATGGACAGACTTATAAAGAAAGCTGGTCAAAAGGTCCGAGATGATCACAACCGTGAGACGGCCATCTACGAGAAAGCCAAGACGCAACGCCTTCTCCAACAGGCCGTAAAGGATGAAAATGCCGCTCCTTATCAACCCGTTATAAAGAAGGCTCAGCTCAAAAGCAGAAATAAGTCGAAAGGCCAAAAAGGCACTCAACAACAACAAAGCAGGGCTAAGAAGCGACGCAAACGGGAGTCGAGCGTTATTGATCTATCCCTTATGAAGAAAATGGGGCGAGCATACTCGTTTCCTCGGGACAAGACGAAGAGGATACTCGATCTTGCCCTAAAGCATCAAATGCTTACATTGCCGGAGTCTAAACACCCCGAACAAGCGGGCGAAGCCTCACACCCGGACTATTGCTCTTACCATCGTGTGATAGGTCATCCTCTTGAAGATTGCTTCACCTTCAAGAATTAGGTCGAAGATCAGTACCGGCTTGGTAAATTCGCTCTGTCCGACAACTGGAGGGTAGCACCACCACAAAAGCATGAACCCAAGGCCATGAAAGAAAAACCAGTTCCACATTGGGACTGGAAGCGAATTCGTACCTGTCACATGATAACAATACTAAAAGGAGAACCCGAGAACATGGACAGCCTTCCTTGGTGCCTCGAAAACAGCAATGATGAGGTAATCTCAGAATTTCCCCCAGCTCCGAAAGAACTAGAGGATGGAATACATACCACTGCAGATAACCTCAAGAAAATCGAGTTGGGGACGGCGAACGATCCGCGACCGACATTCGTCAGCGAGCTGCTGTCTGAAGAAAGGGTGGCTGCGTTAAAGGACGTCCTTGTGCAGCATAAAGATTGCTTCGCATGGAACTATTCCGAAATGCCAGGACTAGATCTGTAGGGTTCCTAGGCACACTAGTGAGGTCTCACAAGGCATCAACCATGCCAATTTCAAAAATTCTAGGTGCCGAGAGACCCGACTACGGATCGTTTGCTAGAAAACTAGGCGAAAAACAATCTAGTTAACACTTAACTAATGGGATATCGGAAATACAACCTTTGTAGATCCGGTGCTCCACCTCCATAGCTCCGCAACGAAGTCGTCTCCGCTGTCCAAAAGGAATCCGGGCTCTAGAGTCGGCTTCGTCGGAGAAAAAGCGAGCTAGGTCGTCGATGTCCATGCCGAAGATGATCTACGTCGAGGCATCGCTAAAACAAGCTCCACCTTCACCAAGCCCTAAAAACTTGTGAAGGAAACACACTCTACTACTTGGCAAGAGGTAGAGGATGAAGAAATAGGAAGTGGGTAGACTTTAGAATTGGATTTCTCACTCATATGCTCAATATGCCATTGATGAAGACAAGCTTCTTCATGAAGAAGAAGAAGAAGAGCAAGAAGAAGATAAATATTATGATAAGAATTAAAAATAAAAGGAAAAATCCATTCTTATCATAATTCTCACCATGGTTAGGTGTAGAGAATTAACTTGAGTTAATAGAAGTGGTTAGGGTTAAGCATGAGACAAAATGGTCAAAGTCTTCATGAAGATTCATGAATGGTCAAAAGAAAGCAACCATTTTCCTCATTATCTTTTCATTTATTCATTTATCAAAAATAAATAGATAATTAAATAAGATAAATGAATAACAAATAATAAACCCTAACCATTCCTGTAACCAAGGTTTAATTCTTTATACTTAACCATTTTTGCATGCACCATCAAATATGATACAAGCAAGTGCACAAATCATATCGCATATGCAATGCGCACATCTGAGCGAGAAAATCCATTTAAAGTGAACCGATACCAGTTAATGCAAAGTAATATATCAAATATATTATTATGCATTAAATCATTAAATCAACACTTGATTTAACGATCCGGTCATATCGCATATAACCGACTAGTATCTAATGTATCGGCTTATCGAATCAACGCTTGAATCGATAACTAGGTTATATCGCATACAACCATTCGACGCATTGATCGCGAGAATGAAATACGGTATCACATACACGCATTAGTCTCGGTCCCGCACATATCTCATATGCGCTCCTATTTCGTTTCGCTTGAGCCAGGAAACCTCTGTGTAGGACTCTAAAGACTCGTCAATACGCCGGTAGCAGGTGATGATCATATCAAACACCCACAAGCCGCAAGCGGTCTGCTAAACGTAACGGCCACTCGGGTATTGAGCGATCTGAAGATCGACGAGCAAGCCCGCTCACACTCCAGTGAATCCAACCAGTAACACTACCGTACAGTCCGGTCTGATCGTCTGATATGTCGCATATCTCGCCTAGGGGTGGTAAACGTCAGACCCCAATAGCTCAATAAGTCGTGTCGATATGAGGTCTATAACAATTCGAGAAACTACTGGTAACACTTACCAGTAAATCTCAGCAACCCTGGCCAGGGATTTCCTGTTATAGCCAATCGAACACAGCGCAACATCAACCCCCTATACCGGGAGAGACGAATCCCCTCCTATCGCTCATTGCCTTCATGTGACTCAGGACTGTACCCAAAAACCACCGTTTTGCACGCCCTCTTGGACGTGGTAAGATGGAAATCAAAGCACAGTGGGAACCACACAAGACTCTATGACGATCTCGGGTCAACAGACTACTCTGTACCAGTGTCACCAGAGAACTGCCATCTAACGTGAGGTATAATACCATCTGGGAGTTCTCGGCGAGTCCGTCCAGTGTACCCAGTCTCTACTGAGCACCCGTATATCTCCTCTGATGTCAAACACCAATGGATATGGGATCATCCATCGCCCATCTGTATGGGTCGAGAAGGTATACGCTAGTCTACTCTGGTATATCGATGCCCTGTCTCGATACACCCACGACTAGGGACTTTGAAGGATGTACTTATAGACTACCATGTCCCCACTAGTATGATCCGCATCATAGTCCAGGTAGTCAAGTACAGATCCTAAGGGCTTTACCAACATGTAACAGAGAGACAATCAGCATACACGTTAAGGTAAAGATCAACCAGATAGCATACTATCATGTCGAGCAAGAAAGTCCTCCCTATATATGTCCCAGCATCCACTACAATATACATCCTATGTATAGTAATGGCCTCTAGGGCATACATATAACTAACAATCTCCCACTTGCACTAGGGCCATCTGTAGCAGTGGTTGTAGTATCTCATACTCAACCATCCCATAACAGTCTCTCTCTGGGAACAGGCCTTTGTGAGTGGATCCGCTGTGTTGTCCTCTGAGTCTACTCTCCTAACCTCGATCTCCCTGGAGATCAACCATCTCCATGATCAAGTGATACTGCCTTAGAATATGTCTGGATCACTGATGGGACCGGCGTTCCTTGGCATAAGCCACAACTCCATTGTCACACAATGGTAGGAACGTAGTTCATCTTATGAACCAATATACACCCAAACATCTCTTTGGTAGCATCTTAAGTAGCGATGTATCGTGCCTTTATCGTCTAGTATGTCACGGTATCTAGCTTGGAACTCTTCCAACATACCGTCCCTTTACTGAGGGTAAAGACAATGCCTGCGACTGACACTCAGTCGTCATTATCACCCTGGAACCCTTCCAGTGATTCTCCCCAGGATCGGTTGATACCGTCTCACTACAACTAGTGAGAGTCCTAACATCCAATTAGATCTATCTCATAGATCCAAACGCCAGGATTTAGGAGGTATCATTTTGATCCTATATGGAGAATCATTGTGATAAGCGGAGATTGACCGAGCGTAGCATAGGAAACTCCTTCCCCATCAAGAGTATGTTATCCACGTACTCTACGAGGATCAACACCATACTCCCTACTACCTTTTTGTATATACAAGGTTCATCTACCATTTTGATGATGTCAAACTCTTTGACCGCTTCATCAAAATAGATGTTCCACCTCCGCGATGCCTGCTTTATCCAATAAAGCATCTTACACACGTTTCCGCTGCTCCCACTGTCTACAAAGCCCTCTGGCTGTGTACTTATAGACATTCTCTTCTAAACTTCATTTAGAAAAGCTGTCATGACACCCAACCACCAGATATCGTAGTCATGGTATGTAGCCGTGACAAGTAGGATCTGGATGGACTTAAGCATAGCTACTTGAAAAGGTTTCATCATTATCCACACCTGGTCAATGATGCAAACTTTTAACAAGTCTAGCTTTGAAAGTCTCAACTTTTCCATGTACACCAAGTAATCTTCTCAAGATATACTTGCTCCTGATGGGGATTTAACCCTTCAGATATAGCAGCTAAAGTCCATACTTTGCTGGTGTATAAGGATTCCATCTCAGATCATTAAGCATCCAGCCATTCTTACAGAGTCTTACTCCTGATGGCCAGCTCGAAGCTAGTTGGGTCATCATCTCATGATGCAATCCTCGCTCCCACTGTCATAGAGAAACCGAAATAACTCTCAGGTGGGTGAGGAACCCTACTAGATCGGCGGAGAGGCTAAGGTTCATTGGAATCTACTGAATCCTATGGCTCTATCAAATCATCTACTGTAGTTTGTATATCTGGAACCTTTCCAGTTCTACATAACAGACTTTGCCTCGAGCTTGTCCAGATTTTGCTTTTAGACATAGGCCGGACAACCCCAAATCTTAATTGGCTTAAGACATGGGCTCTTCCCATACCATATCACATATGAAGTGGTAGGCAACTGATTTGATTTGAACCCTATTCAATAGGTATGCAGCTTCTCAAGTGCATAACACCCAAAAGGAAATAGGTAACTCAGTATTACTCATCATAGAGCACACCATATCAAATAGGGTGCGATTGCTCCGCCCCGATATACCATCGTACTATGGTGTATACGGAGGAGTAATGCTGAGAGAGAATCTCATTCTCCTTTAGAATAGTCCAGGAATTCCGTGCACAAGTATTATCCTCCCTGATCTCATCATAGGACATAATACTTATACCCGTATTTTGGTTCTCTACTTCTCAATCATATTCTGTGAATATCTCAAAAGGTTCGGACTTGTGTTTCAACAGGAACATATGTCTGAATCTTGAGAGATTATCAGAGAATGTAATGAAGTAAAAAGAACCGGTCTTGGCATATGTAGACAGGGGACCTTTATACATCAACATGTATCATCCCAAGAGTTTACTAACTCTTTCTCTGTTTCCAGTAAACGGAGGTATGGTCATCTTATCTTTGTGACATGACTGGCGAGTTTCACAAGATGTAAATTCAAACTGATTTAAATATGCATCTAAATGTAACTCAGCCAGTCGGGTCGCATTGATATGACCTAGTCTACAATACCTCAAGAAGGATTCGTTCATTTCTGAACTCTTTCTCTTGTGTGTGTTCTGTATACTAAAGAACTGTAGTTTGATTTAGAACGTCAATGCTTTTAGATAACGTGCCTGAACCGATCAACTTTTGATATAGGAAATGTTCAAAACATTATCCAACTATACAAAATTTTACCGTTTCTTTACTAATAAAGAGACAGATATGATTTTGTATATCAGGTTCGGTATCTAATAACATTCGTTCAGAATCAATGTATTGGTAATACAGGGTGACAGTGACCAACAGACTTGGCTGCAACACTTGCCCCGTTTTCTGCCTCATGAAACTTATCACCCGTTCTCAGTTCTCTACCTATCTGTAGCCCTATGTAACAGATTACATATCTGGGATCCTGATCTGGTATCACATACCCAGGACGTAAAGGATACTGAGAAACAGTTCTATATAATGAACACACCCGAAGATGATGCATCAGCATGCACTCTCTTCGTTTGGGCGGCACGGGAATTCTGGTATTCCCCAATTTCCTGCTCTGTCTTATAACTATTATAAGTTGGAGCGGGACCAACGTTCCCCAGCTCAGTATAACAAGCGGGTTCGGTCAATATTCCGTATTATTATCTTGATTAAGGCGTGATATGGTCGCTACTTGGAGAGAGAGAGAAGAAAACACTCAGCATGCGCTCTTGCAAGAATAGATTGGTTATTGTTTTATCTAATCAGGATGGCTCCCACTGCTTTTTATCAAATCTTCCTTCAAACCCTAAAAGGAAAGACTAGCCGGGATTAATTACACACTACAAGTTCGCCAATCTTTCAGCCAGGCCAGTGTCGGTACTTTGAGGGAGGTCCCCCGTGCTTTCGCACGAACCTAATTAATGTAAACCTCGTTTTCCCAGAGGCGTAACCCCGTTGACACCTTTCTAGACACCTACTTGATCGGCTAATTGTAATGTGTAAAACTCTCCCAGGAGTAACTCTTACTCGCAGCGGGTATCGGGATCCAACTATCTCATAGAAGGTATGCAATCTCATTGCAAATTTCAACACTTGAAATTCCCGATAATATTTTGCCCCAAGCGATCTATGACCTTGACTGAGTCAACAAATCATAGACCACAAGTAAAGTTCAACCCGTCATTTCTCGATTGAATTAAACCCACCCGCACGACCCTTGACTGAGTCAACAAGGCCGCACGACTACCCTAATCCAATCGCATCATATGCTTTGCAGATAAGCACTAATCAGCTACCGCACACTACGCCTTGACTGAGTCAACAAACGCAGCACGAATACTAACTAGGACTTATCTGAAATGACGGAGGGCTACGTCAGGTTTTTAAGAAAACCTTTTGCGTAATGAACTTTATATCGTTGTAGAATCAAATGATTTTAAAATGGAGTGCTTTTGAGGCTTTTCTAGTTTTGCTAAAGGAGTCACTCCCGGTGAAGGGATCGTCGGTCCTTTCCTCGTCGAATGAGGTGCGGGATATATCACATATATCACCGTGCAAAGCAAAAACTCTTAAAAGCAATCAAAAGACAAACCGAGTGTGTAGCATCTGCCAGTTATTGCTAAAGGAGTAACTCCCGGTGAAGGGATCTCGGTCCTTTCCTCATCGAATAAGGTGCAGGATATATCACATATACCGCTATGCAAAGCAAGAACTGTAGCTACCTGTTTTATTTTGAAATTCGATTCTACAACATCTTAGGTTTCTTTTACTTTCATTAATCACATTAATGAAGTCCCATCATTTAAGTACCTAAACATCACAGATAAATACGACGTACACTTATGCCATCCGCATTCGCCTCGATGTCCCCTCGTGCACCGTTAGGTTAGGTAACTAACGGCAGAGCGGGGCAGGGCTAGCGCGGGTGTAAAACATAAGTAACGTCTATATAATATATCATATATACTATATACTGTATCTATCACAGAACATCTCATGATCACATCACAGATATCGCAGCAGAAGAAACATATGAAATATTGGATATACTAGGACGTCCGTGTTTTCAATACGAGCCAGTATAAAACACGGATTCCACGGTCGTGATGAATAGCCAAACCCACACCTCTAGACCCCTACGAGAGCGGCAAGCAACCCTACCAATTCTAGAGTTAGGAGACCCGGACTCGACTCCTCGAGTTGGTCTCCCACTGGACTCCAGAACCCGGTTACTTGTGCCCTCCTCCTTGGGTCTATCCTAGTGCGGAAAAGTAAATAATATACAAACGGTGACAACTTCCGCAACCTGGAAGCGTCCCAATAAAAGAATATTACATACAAGTTTTTACATGAATGAAAAAGAAAAACACTCATCTCACATAAAAAAACCCCGGCTATTCAAACACGACGATCCAATATAACATATCCAGCAACACATAACATCACATGTCATCAACGTAAGTAAATATGCGCATCCCAATTGTCGTTGACATATAGCAACGAAACCGGCGATACCACATATTACACTTACGGTCACAGAAAAGAAAGTGTAAAACTACAACAGTTGGAATCCGCAACCACCTCAGACATCGCATGCCTGACCAAATGAATTTCTTAGACATCGTATGCCTAACAATTATAAACCCCGCATTTTAGTCTCTATATCGAAAACTCTTTTCAATATCAAGTCGGGCAATTCAACAAGATTCCCGAAATACTGATCGAATACTCGTCGCAAACTTCAGTAGACGGCCGCACCCCCGATACCGTCGACAAAGTGCACCAAGGCGGAACACCGCTACTGCGAGCACCCGAACGGATGCTTTCGGCGACGGTGTTCTCCTACAGTCACTTGGTCGGGGCTATGGGGTGTAGCTGTCTATTAAGTTTACCCGGCGAGTATCCGCGTACGCTACGTGATTGCGACGGACTTTTGATCACATCAAAATTCCGTGGCAACCGATCAAGTGAGACTAAATTGCTACGTTTATAACATTCATTCAGTTATCTCATAACTTATTGTGAATTCCAATTATTGTATCCCATTCCGGATAAATAGAAAATGTCAAACTTTCCGATCGAACAATCGAACACCCAACTTTTCCCGATACAGATCAACACATGAAATAAGTCTAACAACATTCAGTTCGTGCCTCAGTACCAACGGTCCAGCCGTAGAAGGGTCAAGCCAACGCCTCACATGTGGCACGCCGTACTGCCCCAAACCCGAAGGTTCAAAGGGCAGTTCAAGACGGTCACATAATCGAGTTAAGGTTTGTTGTCTTCTAGAGGGTCCATCGCGTTACTTGAACTACTTAGAACGTCGTTAAACTACGGAAAAATCCAACACTTGGAAATTTCCCGACAGGGGAAAAATTGGGTATTTATATCCGGTCGAACTTTTTAACATATTCTAAAATTTATCCGGAAAGCCAAATAGACAAAATTTGATACCCCGATCGAAACACCGAATCCCCAAAACAACTCCAGAAAATTCAACTCTTGAATAAATTTTAAAAATTCCCAGAAAATCCAGAAGAATTTATCAGGTATTACTGTGCAAACAGTAAGGGATGACGTCATGATTGAGCCGCGGAACCGCCGCATAAGCAGGGCTTATGCCGCGGTTCCGCCGCCTAAGTTACTGTTCATCCAATAATTTTTGCATCGTAATTCTTATTTTTTCTTACTGAATTTTTTAGCAATTTTTAATTCACAAAAATCCAGAAAAACAGAAAATGTCCAGAGAGCTATTTTTGGGTCGGGTTTCGGTTCGTTCGGGTTTCAAATTCCGTCTGGACTTCGCCTAAGGCTCTAGCTAGGCTCTGATACCACTGTAGGGTTCCTAGACACACTAGTGAGGTCTCACAAGGCATCAACCATGCCAATTTCAAAAATTCTAGGTGCCGAGAGACCCGACTACGGATCGTTTGCTAGAAAACTAGGCGAAAAACAATCTAGTTAACACTTAACTAATGGGATATCGGAAATACAACCTTTGTAGATCCGGTGCTCCACCTCCATAGCTCCGCAACGAAGTCGTCTCCGCTGTCCAAAAGGAATCCGGGCTCTAGAGTCGGCTTCGTCGGAGAAAAAGCGAGCTAGGTCGTCGATGTCCATGCCGAAGATGATCTACGTCGAGGCATCGCTAAAACAAGCTCCACCTTCACCAAGCCCTAAAAACTTGTGAAGGAAACACACTCTACTACTTGGCAAGAGGTAGAGGATGAAGAAATAGGAAGTGGGTAGACTTTAGAATTGGATTTCTCACTCATATGCTCAATATGCCATTGATGAAGACAAGCTTCTTCATGAAGAAGAAGAAGAGCAAGAAGAAGATAAATATTATGATAAGAATTAAAAATAAAAGGAAAAATCCATTCTTATCATAATTCTCACCATGGTTAGGTGTAGAGAATTAACTTGAGTTAATAGAAGTGGTTAGGGTTAAGCATGAGACAAAATGATCAAAGTCTTCATGAAGATTCATGAATGGTCAAAAGAAAGCAACCATTTTCCTCATTATCTTTTCATTTATTCATTTATCAAAAATAAATAGATAATTAAATAAGATAAATGAATAACAAATAATAAACCCTAACCATTCCTTTAACCAAGGTTTAATTCTTTATACTTAACCATTTTTGCATGCACCATCAAATATGATACAAGCAAGTGCACAAATCATATCGCATATGCAATGCGCACATCTGAGCGAGAAAATCCATTTAAAGTGAACCGATACCAGTTAATGCAAAGTAATATATCAAATATATTATTATGCATTAAATCATTAAATCAACACTTGATTTAACGATCCGGTCATATCGCATATAACCGACTAGTATCCAATGTATCGGCTTATCGAATCAACGCTTGAATCGATAACTAGGTTATATCGCATACAACCATTCGACGCATTGATCGCGAGAATGAAATACGGTATCACATACACGCATTATTCTCGGTCCCGCACATATCTCATATGCGCTCCTATTTCGTTTCGCTTGAGCCAGGAAACCTCTGTGTAGGACTCTAAAGACTCGTCAATACGCCGGTAGCAGGTGATGATCATATCAAACACCACAAGCCGCAAGCGGTCTGCTAAACGTAACGGCCACTCGGGTATTGAGCGATCTGAAGATCGACGAGCAAGCCCGCTCACACTCCAGTGAATCCAACCAGTAACACTACCGTACAGTCCGGTCTGATCGTCTGATATGTCGCATATCTCGCCTAGGGGTGGTAAACGTCAGACCCCAATAGCTCAATAAGTCGTGTCGATATGAGGTCTATAACAATTCAAGAAACTACTGGTAACACTTACCAGTAAATCTCAGCAACCCTGGCCAGGGATTTCCTGTTATAGCCAATCGAACACAGCGCAACATCAACCCCCTATACCGGGAGAGACGAATCCCCTCCTATCGCTCATTGCCTTCATGTGACTCAGGACTGTACCCAAAAACCACCGTTTTGCACGCCCTCTTGGACGTGGTAAGATGGAAATCAAAGCACAGTGGGAACCACACAAGACTCTATGACGATCTCGGGTCAACAGACTGCTCTGTACCAGTGTCACCAGAGAACTGCCATCTGACGTGAGGTATAATACCATCTGGGAGTTCTCGGCGAGTCCGTCCAGTGTACCCAGTCTCTACTGAGCACCCGTATATCTCCTCTGATGTCAAACACCAATGGATATGGGATCATCCATCGCCCATCTGTATGGGTCGAGAAGGTATACGCTAGTCTACTCTGGTATATCGATGCCCTGTCTCGATACACCCACGACTAGGGACTTTGAAGGATGTACTTATGGACTACCATGTCCCCACTAGTATGATCCGCATCATAGTCCAGGTAGTCAAGTACAGATCCTAAGGGCTTTACCAACATGTAACAGAGAAACAATCAGCATACACGTTAAGGTAAAGATCAACCAGATAGCATACTATCATGTCGAGCAAGAAAGTCCTCCCTATATATGTCCCAGCATCCACTACAATATACATCCTATGTATAGTAATGGCCTCTAGGGCATACATATAACTAACAAGATCCAGAAGTTGCTGTACATAGACTAGCAATATCCCCGGGTGTCAAGCCAGTTAAACAAGCACCGAGAAGAATGCGGCTCGAGCTCGAGATGAGCATCAACGATGAAGTCAAAAAGCTGATAGACTCTGGCTTTATCCAGGAGGTTCAATACCCTGAATGGATTGCTAATATCGTCCCGGTGATGAAGAAAATTGGGACGGTGCGCACATGCGTGGATTTTCGGGATCTTAATAAAGCCTGCCCAAAAGATGATTTTCCAGTACCAGTCACCGAACTGATGATAGACAATACGTCCACGCATGAGGTTTTCTCCTTCATGGACGGCTCATCAGGGTATAATCAAATAAAAATGCATCCTGAAGACCAGAAACATACAGCTTTTCGGACTCCTTTAGGGATATTTTGTTATAAAGTGATGCCCTTCGGTTTAAAGAATGCCAGTGCCACTTATCAAAGGGCCATGACGAAGATCTTCGATGACCTTATACATGAAAGCGTCGAATGCTATATCGACGACCTCGTTGTTAAAAGCAAATCATATGAGGAACATCTCGAGCATCTGAAGACTGTATTTCGACGCCTTCGACAATACAATTTGAAGATGAATCCTCTTAAATGTGCATTCGGGGTTTCCTCGGGCAAATTTCTGGGATTCATCGTCCGACACCGAGGTATTGAAATAGATCCGTCTAAAATCAAGGCGATCATGGAAATGCCTCCGCCGAGAACTCTTAAACAGTTGGGATCTCTCCAGGGAAAGCTCGCATATATTCGGCGGTTTATCGCTAATCTTTCAGGAAAGTGCCGTCCTTACAGTCACCTGATGAAGAAGGGAACCCCATTCATTTGGGATCACAAATGCCAAGGCGCACTGGATGAGATCAAGCAGTATTTGCAAAACCCTCCAGTGTTGGCTGCTCCAGTGAAGGGAAAGCCTCTCATTCTTTACACGGCCGCCCTTGAAGGTTCTTTGGGCGCATTATGGGCACAAGGGAATGACCAGGGGAAAGAAAGAGCACTTTACTACTTAAGTCGAGTGCTGCTGGGGGCAGAAAGCAATTACTCCCCCATTGAAAAACACTGCCTGGCATTGATCTTCGCAATAACAAAGCTTAGACATTACGCATTAGCGCATGAAGTCCATCTTATTTCAAAGGTGGACCCTCTCAAATATCTAATGTCAAAGGCCATATTGACGGGACGACTCGCTAAATGGGCCCTGCTCTTAATGGAGTTCTCGATAACATATCGACCACTCAAAGCAGTGAAAGGCCAGGCCATCGCCGACTTCCTTGCTGAGCACCCGATACCGGCCGACTCTCCTTTAAGCTGCGATCTTCCAGACGAACATGCGTTTGATGCGATCGACGGTGATAATACCCGATGGGAGCTTTATTTCGACGGAGCATCTTCCGTGAAGAAGCGCAAACAAAATACCCCTATAATCAAATCGGGGGTAGGACTCATCTTTATAACTCCACAAGGAGGGATAATGCGCTACGCGTTCTCCCTGATGGAACCGAGGACAAACAACGAAGCCGAATACGAAGCTCTGATAGCAGGCCTCGAGATCGCCATTGACATGGGAATTGAAAACCTCCTCATATACGGAGATTCTCAACTGGTCGTTAGTCAAGTAAACGGCGATTACCAAACATGCAAACCGGAATTGGTAAAATACGGTGAAAAGGTGCAACAACTGCTAACCCAAATTCCCTCCTATACTTTGGAGAGCATACCACGCGCGGATAACAGCAAAGCGGACGCGTTGGCCAAACTTGCTAAAGAAATGGCTGACGAGAACCTCGATGACGTTAGAATCATGGTACAAAGTCGTCGGGTGCTCGCCCCCGCAGAAATACCTTCGGAATCACCCGAAGAGAAGGGAGTGACTGAACAAGCGACCTTGCAAATAAAAGATCATGAGAAGGTTGAGGATTGGAGGGAAGTCTTTATAAACTACTTCAAGTCCCACCAAATGCCCGAAGATGCGTCCGCAAGACATCAGCTCATAAAACGAGCTCTATCCTTCGCCTTCGTCAATAATACTCTATACAAGAGGTCATTCGATTCTCTGTGGCTGAGATGCTTAGGACCGGACGAAGCGGAAAGAGTCGTTCAGGAGGTTCATGACGGAATCTGCGGTTCTCACCAAATAGGTCCAAAGATGAAGTTGAAGATCAAACGGATGGGCTATTACTGGCCCACGATGATTCAAGACTGCATCGAATATGCGAAGCAATGTCACTCATGCCAGATTCATGGGGACTTCATCCACCAGCACCCAAATCCGTTGCATCCAACGGTGGCTAGCTGGCCATTCGAAATGTGGGGGACTGACAAAGTTGGCCCTATCGAACCAGCATCGTATAGGGGACATCGTTTCATCCTGGCGACGACTGACTACTTCTCTAAATGGGCAGAAGCAGTACCGTTAAGAGAGGTGAAAACGGAAAATATCCTCCACTTCTTCAAGACGCATGTCATGTATCGGTTTGGAACTCCGCGACGGATCATCTCCGATAACGGGCCAGCTTACAGAAGCCACAAGATCAGTCGCTTCGCGCAACAGCATAATATAGACTGGAGATATTCCTCGGTTTATAACCCGCGAGCCGATGGACTAGATGAAGCCTTCAACAAGACATTGACAAAAATCATAAAGAAAACGGTGTCCCGTAATAAGAAAGATTGGCACGAAAGACTGCAAGAAGCTCTCTGGGCATATCGAACTACATTCAAGACGGCCACGAACACAACGCCGTACGCGTTGGTGTTCGGTACGGAAACAGTACTCCCCCTCGAGATAGAATTACCCTCTCTACGAGTAGCAGTTCACCACGAGCTAACGGATGAAGAAAATGTTCACCTTCGGCTTGAGGAGCTTGACGCCCTTGACGAAACCCGGCTCATAGCGCAGCAAAATCTGGAAGCTTATAAAGCAAAGATGATGCGCTCATATGAAAGATTGACCCGACCTAGGACATTCCGCCAAGGCGAACTCGTGCTAGTGGTCAAAAGGCCTATGATCCCCAATCGCGCCAAGCAGGGAAAATTCGAGCCGAACTATGAAGGCCCATACATCATAGATAAGGTCTACCAGGGTGGAGCCTACCTACTCATGGACATGCATGGTGAAAGGCCTTTCAAACCAATAAACGGTCGCTTCCTAAAAAAATACTACGCTTAATGAGCCACAGCCTAGGTCAATGATAGATGACGACGACTATGTCCGCTCGCTATCTTCCTAAGCTCAAGTTTTATAAGCAGTAGCCAGCTTCTCAATAGCGGACCGAAATTTCCTTAAACTAACAGCGGACCGAAATGTCCTTAAACTAATAGCAGACCGAAACGTCTTTAAACTACTACCGCAGCATGTTTAGGCTAACAAGATATGGAAAAAAAAACATATAAAAAATAAAATTAAAAAAAACGGTATGTCCACAAGCAAAAAGGGCACGGATGAAAACCCGAAAGGGCTCCGTGAGTAAAAACAGCAGGGCTACCGGCGAGTGTTCGTGAAAACCCGAAAGGGCGCGACCTCGTAAAAAAAGAGAGAAAAAATATATATATAAAAATAAAAAGAATAAAAAAAACGGTATGTCCATAAGCAAAATGGGCGCGGATGAAAACCCGAAAGGGCTCCGTGAGTAAAAACAGCAGGGCTACCGGCGAGTGTTTGCGAAAACCTGAAAGGGCGCAACCTCGTTAAAGGACACTTATAGGGTCCTCTCGACCTTGTAAGGAGAAACCACCCGCGTGAGATCCTTACGACTCACAAGGGAGCAACACACTTAGGGATCCTCACGATCCCTAAGGAGAAAATACACTTGCGAGATCCTCACGACTCGTAAGGAGAACTCTTTTATGGGACCCTCACGGCTCATAAGAGTTGAAAGTCTTAAGTTACAGAAACATAAACTTGTGCTTAAGCGACCCCCACAACTTCCGATATTGCCCTACAAGTGGCTCAATACTGACCCTTGTATACAATCCACGGGCGCAAATAAACATTTCCCTAACCAAGGTCCATCCGTGACTAGGGATATGTTCGCATAACCCTTGTAAATCCTCTCGATTTACAAAGAGAAAACCCTCCTGTAGGATCCTTACGATTTACAGAGGAACAAAACACTTAGGAACCCTCACGATTCCTAAGGAGAAAATACACCTATAAGATCCTCACGACTTATAGGGAGAAATAGCTTTGTGAGACCCTTACGGCTCATAAAGTCAAAAGCCTTAGTCGACAGGACCCTAACCCTGGTCGCTAAGCCTCCTTTGTTCGACAATGACAGAGGCAAATGATGATTCGCTCCTGGCAACATCCCAGTTTTAGCGGTGCTGATGCCGAAATCGGTGTCCGATTTCAGGTCTACGGCGAAAAGCCGGTAGGCCACACATGCATACGAAATAGCCGAAATGATTGGGCAACTCGCAATAAAAAATAGCAAGTAAAAATGTATGCATGCAAAATAGCCGAAATGATTGGGCAACTCGCAATAAAAAATAGCGAGTAAAGATAAAATAAATAGCCGAAATGATTGGGCACCGCGAAAAATAGCCGAAATGATTGGGCAATCGCGACCTTCGCGATATAAAAGCTGAAATGATAGAGCATCGCGGAATTAAAACAAAAAATGACGATAAAACTTTGGCCCTACAGTTAAGATCACATCGATCCCTGTATACAATCCAAGGGCGTAAACAAAGGGGGAACCATACTTTCCCAACAGACTCCGTCAGACGACGAAGCCAAACCTCGACGGTTCGTTTCAACCGAAGAAGCCAGTGTGTTCAGCAAATTCCTCGACTCACAGATACAAACACTCCTTGACGAGAGCCTTCTGATTCGCGTCGACCTGCAGAGCCACCAGTGCCTCCGTGGGAATCCTCGACTCGTTTCAAACCCCAAGGAAACAAATAATCCTTGGCGCTCGGGAAACAAATAATCCCTAGCAAATTCCTCAACTCACAGATACAAACACTCCTTGACGAGAGCCTCCTGATCCGCGTCGACCTGCAGAGCCACCAGTGCCTCCGTGGGAATCCTCGACTCGTTTCAAACCCCAAGGAAACAAATAATCCTTGGCGCTCGGGAAAAAAATAATCCCTAGCAAATTCCTCGACTCACGGATACAAACACTCCTTGACGAGAGCCTTCTGATTCGCGTCGACACGCAGAGCCACCAGTGCCTCCGTGGGAACCCTCGACTCGTTTCAAACCCCAAGGAAACAAATAATCCTTGGCGCTCGGGAAACAAATAATCCCTAGCAAACTCCTCGACTCACGGATACAAACACTCCTTGACGAGAGCCTCCTGATCCGCGTCGACTCGCAGAGCCACCAGTGCCTCCGTGGGAATTCTCGACTCGTTTCAAACCCCAAGGAAACAAATAATCCTTGGCGCTTGGGAAACAAATAATCCCTAGCAAACTCCTCGACTCACGGATACAAACACTCCGTGACGAGAGCCTCTTGACCCATGCAGAGCCACCACTGTCTTTGCGGAAGAATTCCCGGTTCGTCTCAACTTGCAAAATGAAGCCTCAGGAAGCAAGAATTGAAAAACTTGCTTCCTGAACAATGGGGCCCTGCAAGTCAATCCAAAATAGTCTCTTGCATACTATTCACGGGTCTCACTCTCCGAAGTCGATTTTCGACAAGGAGGGAAACAACCGCTTACGAATCCTCTCGACTCGTAAAAGGGAAAATTCTCTTATAGGATCCTTACGACTTATAAGAGAAAACCACACTTAGGAATTCTCACGATTCCCAAGAAGGAAATCCACCTATGGGATCCTCTCGACCCGTAGGGAGAAAAGCCTCTATGAGACCCTCACGGCTCATAGAGTTGAAAAGTCTTAGGCAGTAGACCTGAACCTGCGGCCTAAGCCATCGCCATTTCTTAAGGAAGTCAGAATACTCGTTTTAGATATCCATCAATCATGGTTATTAAGACAGCCTGCTGACAATAAAAAGAAGATGACAGAAAGAATATCTGATCTACATTTGATCTGGCGTTCGTGACGCATTCATTTATGCACAGGCAGAAGACTCAGGACGAGAAATAAGACAAGCTGAAATGAAAAGGAGGAGGGCTTCCATTCATACCGCTAGAAAATTTCTTTTTTACAATCATAAGAACAATAAATAAGAAACATTATTCAAATTATTACAACGGTATAACCTCAGAGCCGGGGCACGGATTAAGGAAATCGAAAGTAAGGCCATCCAGAGCCCTTTTGGCCTTTCTAATTATTCTTATGCGCAGTCTTTTGCGCTCCTCTATGTCAAGATCATCGGCAAGCCCTCCTGGCCTTCGATAAGCAGCAACTATCGTCGTCTGCTGGAAGACTTGGTGTAGGATGTCAATGAGGCTGTTCCGCCGTTTCTTTGAGATCAGCCCTGTCAGGTACACTGAATGCACCTTGTCTTCGGCATCATCCAGCGCATTGAGCGGTAAGGCCTCATGAAGACCCGGAAGTGCTCTCCATACGGCTCCCAACACGACTTTCAAAAGGGCCGAACGACGAGGCAACAGCCAACCACCGCTTGCGTTCAGACGACCCATGACTTCTGCACATTCAGCATCTGTAAACTCCTGGTTTTGTTGACGACCCTGAGCGCGGATATCGTCGTAGGTAATGAACTCGTGCAAACTGTATAGATGCACCGCCGCCATTATGCCTGGAGGAAATATTACAGGAAGATCAGCAATAGAAAAGCAACAGTATACATAGAGGACTAAATTCCTAGAGAGAAAAACTATGTTCAAGGACAAAATCCCCTAGACGAAAGCTCTGCTGGTTAAGATTAATCTAAGAATCGATTTTACCTAAAGTTTTTCTAAAAACTTTGAAAAAAGGAGTAAGGCACCGGAGCTCTTGAAGGCAAGAACAAAGCTCTGAAGTTTTTGAAAATAAAAATCTAAAAGATGATAAGTATCTGTGGGGGACCAAAGGTCCTATTTATAGGCATCAAATGCCTCTTCGACTTCCAAAAGTTGTCACGGCGGTTTATCCCAATCAGAGCAAAGCTCTGTCTTGAAAGTTAATTTAATGAAGCGACGCTTCAGATTATTTGCGCCTTGCAACGTGCCACGTGTCTGACGCAGACGCATCAGCGCAGCGCCCAAAGCAGCGCACCCAATCAGAGCAAAGCTCTATTTCAAGCAAATTTAAGGAAGCAACGCTTCAGCTGCGCTGCGCCGTGCACTACACGACACGTGTCAGCGCAGATGCGCTAACACAATTGCGCTGCGCCGCGCGACATGTATCATACTATGGAGCATTTGCGTCAAACAAAATTAAAGTTCTGAAGAAATCTTTTCCGTTCTTGTTAAAACAAGAAGATTTTCTTCTGTAAAACAGAAGCCCTTGGATCAAAGATCCGACGGTGGGGGAAGTTCCGCCAAATCATTCAGAAAAGGGATTTTTTCAACAAATTGAACTTGCTTATCAATTTGCAAGATGAAGCCTCAGGCAGCAGAGGTGGGAAAACTTGCTTCCTGAAAAATGGGGCCCTGCAAGTCAATCCGAAATGGTCTCTTGCATACTATTCACGGGTCTCACTCTCCGAAATCGATTTTCGACAAGAAGGGAAACAACCACTTACGGGTCCTCTCGACTCATATGAGGGAAAATTTCTCTTGTAGGATCCTTACGACCTATGAGAGAAAACCACACTTAGGAATCCTCACGATTCCTAAGGAGAAAACCCACCGACGAGATCCTCTCGATCCGTAGGGAGAAAAACCTTTATGAGACCCTCATGGCTCATAGAGTTGAAAAGTTTTAGGCGGTAAACCTGAACCTGCGGCCTAAGCCATCGCTATCTCTGGAAGAAATGAAGTTATCGGCCAATGAGGTTCATCAAAGATATCATGCAAAAAAAAAGGGGGAGCGGAGAAATGACACAAGACATTACAAAAATGTGCACCTTTTATTCATAAATATTGATCGAGTACAGGATACATTGCACTAAAGAATAAAAAATGTATATACATCTATTTTATAAGTACAAATGATACAAGGAGAATTACTGAGAAGGAAGTGTCTTGCATAGATTTAGCAATTGCTCGCATACTTCCTTCCACGCCTTCTCTTGATCAGCTGCCATCGCCAGTTCGGCCTCTGCTTGAGCCCGCTGCTGCCTGAAGGATGCAAGCTGTTCCCCAACAACCTGCTGAGTTGCTTCACAGCCTCGGGCATCACGCTCGGCGGCATCAAGCTTCCGCCTCAGTGCTAGCCCATTCGAGATACGCTCCAGGAGGCCTTCAAACACGGCTTTCACTTCAGCAGCATTCGTCCTAACTTCAGCGCGCAGGCGAGCGGTTGCGCTTGAAGATTCCCGACGCTCCTTCAACCGTAAAGCTGCTTCCTGCTCCAAATGGCAGAGATAAGAAGCGCTCTGCTCGAGCCAGGCTGTCCGTTCGGTGCTCATGGCAAAAACTTCGGGAGAAGGGCGCGTCGTCTCCAACCGATGCAAGCAGGCCTCAATCTCTCTGCAGTGGTTAACCCAAGATTCGACGACGTCTTCATTGTGAAAGTTTACGAGCGCCGCCAACATCGGGTTAACCTCCATTGCGAAATCCACGGCAGAAGGGAGAGCGTCCATGTTACCCGCTCAGCATGCCCAAACTCATCACGGCACCTTTTGAAGATGGACATTTCAAGAAAGGGCCTGCTGGTGAGAGAACACGAGACTCAAGGGAGATCGGAGCTGGAACAATAGCTGCAAAACGAAACATGGTTAAACAATGATTCGAAAAGATGCTGAAGGATCATATAAAAAGAAGGGAGGAATATACTGTACCAGCTGCAACGGACGGCAAAGCCGGAAGGGCCGGTGGCGTGGCAGGTCTTGCGTTCCCTCCTTCGATTTGTGGCACTGCAATAAGGGAGAGGAAAAGTTAGAAATCATCCCATTGCTAAAAAAGAGAGTAAATAAATACATCGAAATAACACTCACCGGCACCACTAGAAGGAGAAGCGGGTTCGGATGGGAAGGAGAAGTGTGGGAGCAACACTTGGTATAGATGATCAAAGAGCACCCCTAAAAGGACATAGTGGTATAACGTTAGTACAGAAGCTACACGTTTAAAAGATTAACTCATGAGTCGTAAATCCATACCTTCCAACATCCGCGATGGCACAAGGGAAGGCGGGGAGGTGACCACCGCCAAAGCAGTAGTTGACGGTGCTCCTTCGAGCAATGGAGCATCGGCACTGGCCGCACCTGCAAAGACAAACTTGTTAGAAGAGATCGCAAGATATATAAAAAGAAAAACGCTGGTAACTCGAAATTTACCCGACGAGCTGCCAGCCGAAACTGAGGCAATCCCCTCCTCCGTTGACATGAGACCGCCGCCCGTAGCCTCATCACCGGACTCGATGGGAACCGTTGTTGTGCTCGCAAGCCCTGGAGACGGCAAGGAACCATACGCGGGGAGGGCTATGATTGGAGTATTGCCAGTTTCCTGGGAAAGAGCGGTTATCTCCTCCTCAGGAATCGTGGCCGCCTCACCCGATACTCCCTCGGGTTCTGCGGTCGTGGTTGTCTCGTCCATCGGCACCACGAGGTCTCCAGCCTCAAGCGCCTCGCCCTCTACTGCCTTCGGCTCGGTTAAGACAATCATTTCATCTGTCGCCACTTCAGGTGCGGCATCAATCACCCTCTCGGCGGCGGATCCCTCAACCTCTGTTTCAGGCCCCGTGGCCCCGACGACGTTGCTCACTGTCGGCTCGGGTTCGGCAAGTACCGCTTCCTCCGCTCCTCTGGGTTCAACGGTCTCCGCCTCCCCCTCAGCCGGACTTGGCCCTGCAATGTGGAATGCATATGAGCCAACGGCTTTATAATTCTTACAACAAGGCTCTGAAAGAAATGCTACCTGAAGAGGATTTATCGTTTGCACTTCGGACCGCGCGCGCTACTTGCCTATGAGCAGTAGATAGGGCGGCAGGGGCCTCTTCAGAAGGAGTGTCGGCGCGAGGAATAGTGCTAGGGCCCACTCCCGTGGCCAAAGCAGCTCTGCGCGCCTTTGCTTCGCGTCTCAACCGCTTCCGCTCCTCCCGAGCCGTTGAGACGGATGCCACTAGGGCTTCTTTAATTGAGGCGTCCTCATCCGTGAATAGGGATGCCTCCAGATTTTTCAGGGCATCCCTTGTCGTTTTGTCAAGTCGAGGCTCCTGCAGCAGCCTCGACGAGATCGGGACTTCAGTAACGGCCTTGGGAAGGATCCCCGCATCAATTGATACAACCCCTGCAAAGAAACAAAAGAAGGTTAGGTCGACCATCAGAAAAGATGACAAACTTTCCTTATAAAAGAGAAAGGGGTGAGACATACCAACGCCTGCTAAAGCGCGCTTCTCCTCCTCCTCTTGGAAGGTTTTCAAAGAGGCAGCGATAGCCTCTTCAGTAGAGACACCTGTTGAAAAGGAAGCAAATATTAGTTAAAGATAATAATAAAAAGTGCAATAAAATGACAAATAAAGCGGCTGATGATTACCTGACTCAGCGAGTTTGCTTAACATCGCTTCGAGCCTCGCCGATCGCTCCGAAGCTGCAATGGCGGCAGCCAAATTGGTGTCCGCAGGGTCTACCAAGAAGCCCTCGTTGCTTCCATATTCACATATGCCTTCGGTGGGAGGAGCCGCGGGCTTTAAGCTGAGGATCGCATCGAGGGAAAGGGTGGAATTCTTCTTCTTCTTCTGTTCGCCAGCTTTAGATCCACCCGGAGTAGATTTGCGCTTGGCAGTCACTTTAGGGCGGCGGGTCCCAATATCTGCTCCTACGCCTGGCTCTGGCGATACTACATTAGCCGCCTTCGTGGGAGCACGGGGCGCCGATGGTGCATCCACCATAGCGGGCAGCGGCAATCCCCGCAAGGGGCTCAACACGCGTGGTCGATCGACTCCAGTATCTTTTAGCGGAGGGACGACCGGGAGCCTTGGCTGCAAAGGGGCCTTGCGATCGCCGCCGGGAGGCGCACCCCTACGGTCAACCAGCATACGCTTCTCCGTTAAGATAATTGGGCCCATCGCGTGCGCATACCAGGCCACATATGAATTAAGCATCTTAGGGGCACGGCTGGGTTCACTAATGAAGAAATAGGAACCTGTGTTAAGCCGTGTAAAATGATGCATCGCATTCTTTATACCCTCTGGGCCGACCACGGGCGTTTCCAAGAAAGCCTCCAGCGGGATCCCTTGGTTGTAGCTTGACTGCCGGGCAAATCGGTGTGGGTTATATCTCATAAACAAGGCTGTATTATTCTGCCTGAACACTAGATAGCCCGGCCGGATGGAGTAGAGATGGAGGATTTCCCGAGCTTTCAATACAGAAGCCCCATCTTTGAAATCATCACGTAGTGGCACCACTGACTTAGTGGTCTCTGAGCCTATGGTGATGACCTTATCCACAAAAGCAATCTTTGCTCCGACCAGATGTGGACGCAGGAGCAATCCCCTAGAATCCCACGGGGATGCAACCACAATTGAAGCCCCGACCAACCGCATGATTCTCGGAAGTCTACATTTCTCAAAGAACGGAGGAGTCTTATGGGCACCAAACACCCTTTGCATATGCATCTCCATCCAAGAAGTGAAATAGTGCATCGGGAAGTTGGCAGGCTGTACCCCAGGCTCACTGGCGTCCGCCGCTACGCTAAGTCCATGATAAAGGTAAGCCAGCCCGGCGATTCCTACCGATAACTGTAAACCAGCCACCATCCGATGCGCTGGGTAAAAGACATAGGACCGCATGAGGCAGGGGTGCATGGGAAGCGCGAAGCTGCATAACCATAAACCCAAGAACCCTATAAAAAAGGTCTCCTCGTCCATGCCAGGAACGGCGATTTCTAAGAAAGGGACGTTGGCAGTGCCGGGGAGATAAAAATCCCGCTGGTCATTTTCCGATATAGGTCGGCGGTCCAAACCGAAACCAAAAGGGTCAGCAAGCTGAGCGAACTTCTCGTCCTGCTCTGATAGGAACTCCGGGCGAATAAAGCGAGCAATAAAATCTGCGAAACTGACGCCCCGCTCGCCTGATCCCAAATGGAGTTCCTCATAGATCTCCAACACCTTCACCAAGCCTGGATACTGATGCCGAATGGCATTTTCCGGAGTTAAGTCAAACACCAGCTGCTTGGTGACAAAGACGTACTCGTCAGGAGGAAGCAGCTCCTCGTAGTGCTCTCCCCTCATTGGTAGACCCGAAATCTCAGCGAATTCCTCCAAGGAGATAGAGACTTCCCTATCCGCCATCAGGAAGGTGTGAGTGGGGATATTCCATTGTTCAATAAAGGCCTTGACCCACCACGTTGGAAGAGAGGGATACTCGAAAAGCAAAACGTAGATAGCCGAATATAAACCAATCCTCGTTAGATGAGTCCTTTTCGCCGATAAGATGTACCGGGTCCACTGCAAATATCCGGCAAGCGGTCGCGGGATTAATCCAATATTGTAAGCCTGTCCCCA
The DNA here is from genome assembly GCA_030015575.1 of Agapanthus africanus. NCBI lineage: Eukaryota > Viridiplantae > Streptophyta > Magnoliopsida > Asparagales > Amaryllidaceae > Agapanthus > Agapanthus africanus. Next base: position 8,432,230 of record CM057340.1, read on the forward strand.
AGGGCGTGCTTCACCCTGACAGATTCGCCTCCCCAAGATGTCTATCGCCGGCGGCGGCTGCACTGGGATGGCATCGATCGCAGGCTGGAGGAGGTCGTCAGAATTCCAGTTTTTAACCTCCACGGCATACTTCACCGGGGGCTCGTCCGCATAAGGGATCGTAACTATGGGCTCAGAGGGTGAGGCGGAGCTGAAACTGCGACGGCCTTGGATGATTTGGCCGTACCACCTTCCCCACAGGTAGAGTTTCTTGCACTCGGGGTCATGATCTTTAATCAAAGCGAACGCCACCCGGTCCACTGGCGAATGGGGGAACCCTCCTTCCGAGCGAACAAAGGGGAAAGACAAGTCGCCGGATATGTTTCCTGTTGAAAGACGAAATAACCGTTAGTGTTCTGACACTTGGCATTTTGAAATCTTACTCAACACTGTGATGTAATGGGTAGGGGACAAAAAGAGGGACCCACAAAATCTGGATGACGGTACATCATTTAATAAGACAACCCCATCATTAGATGGGACTGTCAATTAATGAAAAGATCCCCAAAAGAATATCCTCACTGATGGGAAATCCTTAGAGACAAGGAGAAATATTCTCTTTCAGAGCAAAGCTCTGTCACAGAGTGACATTTGTCAAACTCTGGTCTCAGGGGAACAAGATTCCTTAAAAGAGCATAGCTCTATGGTAATGGTGGAAAGATCCATCAATTTTATCTTTAGAGTTTTGGAATCTTGAAAAATCCATGAAAACTTATAAAACAAAAATTTTCTCCGTTTATCAGATCTAAAAAGATCTACATTTGATCTAAGAGCAATGCTCTGCTCATGGGTTAGAACCCATGGATCAGATCTCTGTAAATCTGTAAATTTATTTTTGAGAGCAAGGCTCTGTTGAAGAAACCCCAAAGGGGTTTTCCTTTAGATCAAAGATCTATAAGAGCAAGGCTCTGTTAATTAAATTTAATTTAAATTAATTTAATTTAATTAATTTTACCTAGAGTGATTCTAAAACTAGAACTTTGAAGTTTTCACAAGAGCAAGGCTCTGGAAGTTCTTAAGCAAGAGCAAGGCTCTGAAATTCAAATTCTTGAAATTGGTAAAGAATTACCAAGGATCAAGGGTCCTATTTATAGGCGCCTGCGCCTTTTCACCTAACCCCTTTGATCCGACGGTCAGGATCTCGCCACTGCTGCACTCACGTGCGTACCACGTGAGCGCAACGGTGGGGGGGCATTTGTTCCCCCAATCAGAGCAAGGCTCTGTTTGAATTTTGAAAATTCAAATCTTTGAAGCAACGCTTCAAATTCCGTGCGTTGCGCGCAATGCGCCACGTGTCAAAAGTTAACACGCCAGCACAACGCCCAAGGCAGTGCGTCCAATCAGAGCAAGGCTCTTTAAAAAAAACAAACGCAACGCTCAGTTGCGCAAGCGCTGCGCTGCGTGACACGTGTCTGCGCAGTTGCGCAAACACAACTGCGCAAGTGCACCGCTGCGCGACACGTGTCTGCGCAGCTGCGCAAGCGCACCGCTGCGAGACACGTATCTGCGCAGCTGCGCAAGCGCTTCACTGCGCGACACGTGTCACGCACTGGGGATTCTTGCGCAAAACAGAATAAATCTTGTTAAAACAAGAAGATTTTCTTGTATAAGGCAGGGGCCTTTGGATCAAAGATCCAACTGTGGGGAAAATTCCCCAAATCACTCAGAAAAAGATTTATATAACAAATCTAACTAATTTATGAGCACTATAAAAAGGACCCCAGGCCTCATTTCAAAAGGATTGAGATCGGACTAAAAAAAAAAGAGAGAAGAGAACTCAGGAGAACTCCTTGAGAATACAAAAAAAAAGGTAAAAAAACCTTTAAAATAAGAGAAAATTCTCTTAGGAATAGATCATTGATCTAAGAACAAAATCAGTGATCTTCAATAAATAAATAAATAAATAAATAAATAAAAATAATAAAAAATAGTGCCTTGCACTTGCTATGAACCTTTGGTTCTCTGAAACAAGAAAAAACTTGTTTTTCTTTGATCCAAATTTAGATCAAGGGATAAAAAGTGCTTTGCACTTCTTGAATCTATAAAGATTCTCAGTGCTTTGTACAAATGCAATGCATTACTTGAAGGGCCAGGCCCAAATCAGAAAGACCTAACAGCCCAAAATAAATTGCAAAGCAATAAAGGGCAGAGCCCAAATGAAATTGATGCTCTGCATCATTATAAAGGGCAGGGCCCAAAACAAAATTGATGCTTGGCATCTTTCCTGGGCAAGGCCCAAATAAAAATAAAAAGAAATGCTCTGCAAAAGCAGATAAAACGTTAGATATTCTCAACTGGACTTAGCCCAATTTTGGCCATAAGTCCTTAAGTTAAATTGACTGAGCAAAATTACTCTATTAAATCAATTTACAATCGGTCCGAGGGTACATCTCCGAACTCCTTTGACATCCATCGTTGTAATTCTTCAATGACGTCAAAGAGGTGACGGGTCCCAACGACCACACATCAATGTGGACCGAAACGTCCTTAAACTAATATTGGACCGAGACGTCCTTAAACTAATATTCGTCCCTAAATGGGAATATTGGACCGAAACGTCCCTAAACTAATATTGGACCGAAATGTCCCTAAACTAATAACGGACCACTACGTCCCTAAACTGGCGTTGGACCGAAATGTCCCTAAACTAATAACGGACCACCATGTCCCTAAACTGGAATATGGACCACCACGTCCCTAAACTGGAACAATAGAGCCTCCTAATGCTCTTTTGCCGGATCTAAACGGTCTCGTTTAAGTTGATCTTAGCCCCAAATACGGCTAACGTATCCTTAAACACTCAAATGAACGATAAAATTCCAAATCGACCTTGGTTCAAGGGTACATCTCCGAACTCCTCTGACATATGTCGTTGTAATCCTTCAACGACGTCAGAGAGGCGACGAGTCCCGACGGCCATATATTAAATGAATCACCCCGTTAAGTTGATCTTAGTCTCAAACAGGACTAACGTATCCTTAACGAACGTTTAAGTTGATCTTAGCCGCAACGCGGCTAACGTATCCTTAAACTAAAAACACCAAACCCAAATCTAAGTAAATACGGATTTGGACTAATCCACGTCCTACGGGCGACGGCATTACTCAGTCTCCGTATACAATCCACGGGCAACCACAAACAAAACAAACACACACGACACGAAGTGAAATTCTGGAGAAGGAGAAAGTGGCTACCGCGATGCGGTAGCGTAATTAACTGCAGGGGCTTGCGCCTGCAGGGAAGAGCGTCCCCACAATCAAAAAACCCCTCAAACGAGGGGGAATCTGACAAAGTCTGCTACATCGGCCGCATCCGTCTAAACCTTCGATACACGGTGCCATAAATCAACTTGGCATCTTCGGAGAGGTAGACGGATAAAACCATATAGCATCTGCCCCGAATCTCAGGCACGGACGTTTTAACGTCTCGGCCTCCATTCGGAGGGGAACATTAGGGAATATATATATAGAAAGAGAGCGGGGGTTCGGTGAAATATAGTTAATGATATAGAAAAATATATGTAGATAGAATAGAATATGGAGAGAAAGAAATCTATTGGAAAAGATATGTGTTTGGAGAGAGAGAATATTATTTGTTTTAAAAGAATAAAGTTATCAGGTGAGACATATATGGTGATTGGAGAGAGAAAATTGAGTTGTTAGATTAGGAAAAATATTTATATGGTTAAAAGATTTAACAGGGGCTCTCATGACTTTTCAAAATTAAATATTTTAACCAAATAAATATCGCAAGACAAAATATCTTATGTATATGTATTGTTTAAAGAAATACCAAATAAAATATCTTTTGTTTAAACTATGATACTAAAATATAAATATGGTTATAAAATAGTGTTAGACAAATAATATTTAAATACTAATAATATGCATATTTAACAAACTTGAAAAACCATAATTATATGCATATATCTTAATTAAAAGTATTAAACTCCAAATTATAATAATAATAAAACAAAACCCAATATATCCAAAAGGAAAAAGGAACGTACGATCGGACAAGGGTGTTACATTCTACCCACCTTACAAGAAATTTCGTCCTCGAAATTTGAAGAATGAAAATACAAGGTCGCGAACTAATTACAAGGATCAATGAAAATAGATGGGTATGAAAAATCAAGAATCAAGGAAACAAATGAGGGTATGAAGAGTCACGGTCTTGGCTCGAGAAATAGGAATGTGAAGGAAAATCAAATCAGTGGAAACAAATCAAATAAAACTCTAAGTTACTCAAACAGAATAACGCATTGTAACCATACCGCGGTACATGGGTACAATATCGTAATTCTATCTTAGTCCCCCGAATCCTATAATCAGAGTCAAGGAAATATGCAGCATGACACACTGGGGAGAACCTATACATGTAATTCTAACCTAAAAGGTCGGTAGAACCAAAACTAACTTTGATGTCAGCCTGGGCTCTGATACCAACAAAACCTTGTCACGTCCCGCTTCCCGAAATACAGAATACGGAGAGCGACGAAAGCCAGCCGTGCTACCTACGGTAAGGAAAAATCCTTCCATAGTCACATAAGGCTGTCTAGATTAACCTGTCAAAATAAAATCCAATACCAAAAGGGATAATACTGATAATCATGCTGCAATGAAACCAAAAGAAATACTAAAAATGGGTCCACTAGATAATTGATGCAAAAAAAGATCCGATATAATAGGTTCGAAAAGAAAACAAAATCTGAAAGATACAAGAGTCCTAATGTCCCATAAGGGCGCACATACTAAATACTAGCAGAAAAGGAAAATAAACCTACGGGTTACTGATCTTCAGAAAAGTCATGGTAGCCGCTGCGATCCTGCTCCGCCTGGAAATCTGTCTCTAAACCTGAGATGGCAAATCTCAGGGATGTCAGAACATCCCAGCAAGTACTCAACGTATAAGGTGTGTGTAGTATAATAACAAGAATATAAGAAAGTAGTGAAGCCCGGATGTGCAAGAAAAACATATATATAAATAAATGGATGCATTAACACTATGAAACATGTATGTAAGAGGTCAAGTCATGGTCACTAAAAGGTAAACTATCCTGTCGTAAGCTCGAGTGTGTGCGTCAACCTCTGCAGGAGTATTCCTAACCCAAGAGTGGTGTCCAAGGGGATAGGAAACACGGGCCCAACTGTGGAATGAACAAGAGACCGATATAGCCCGGTACTAGCTGTAAACATGTAACAACCTAGTTCATTTATACCAATTCCAGTTCCCGTATTTCCTTATTTGTGGTATTTTCTTGATGTATCTTGTTTTGGGTGCGAATGGTATTTTACATTTTACATTGCATTCGACCCGACCCGCTTGCTTGGAACCTGTTCGATTCATATTTATAGTTTAACTTGACTTGTTACATAGACACGTGCATTTCATGTATACTGCATACTGGCATTTCATCTGGCATCGCATATTTTACCATATAACATTTTAAGTCACAGAAAATAATTTAAAATTACTTAACATGGTCTGCATGATACCCCTAACCCCGTGGTAGCAACCGCGCATCTTGTTCTCGTCCCGTTCGGTGAAACGGACGTGTTTGGATGACTACGCGCACGTACGTGCATCCATTCTTGGGGGTATACTTTTTCGTTACATGAGCATTCGTTTTGAATTTTGAATGTCGCATATATTTTTCGTATTTTAAATCTAAATTTTTAGACCCGACCCGGGCGCGTTTTGGAATACTTTTGTATCCCGCCAAAATTCTAATTATTTAAAAATTTTAAAGTTCGTTTAAAATTTATTTTAACAGTACATAAGATTTTGATAACAAACTAAAATCTTTTTTTAAAATTTAAAAATCTAAATCCTAAATCCTAACAACCCAGCTCACCCCCAGCTATCTCTCACTGGCCGTGGCCCCCACTCCCTCTCTCTTTCCTTCTCTCTCTCTTTTGTCTCTCTCTTCTCTCTTTCTTTCTTTTTTTCTCTCTCCCCGCTAACTTCCAAAATTCTTTCTCCTCACTATTCACTTCTCTCTCTCTCCTCTCGATCTCTCTCTCTCTCTCCTCTCTCGCTCTCCAAATATTCTTTTCTATGTCCATAATACCAAATCCACAACCCATCTCCTCCTTCCTCCTAACACCGATTGCCTCAACTCCTTCTCCTTCTTCTTACTGTGCCAACATGCACGCCTCCATCACCGAGATCATCACCTCCGATCCTATCTCACCCGCAGCACCCTCCTCATTTCACAATCTCCTCTTCATCGAAAACCTTCACCCTCGTCAACTTCTTCTTCTTTCATCAACCCAAGATCCTATATACCCCTGTCGTGCAGCCATCATCTCCATCACTGGCGCCGAGCTTTCTTCCCGATCACCCTCACCTCTGCCTTCTTCTTCTTCGAGCGCCCAAGCAACCGAACCCATCACCAAACCCGTCTCGTCTTCGAACCATCAACCATTGACACCACCAACTCCTTCATCTTGCCGTCCACTTCAAAGACCTGGCCCATCTTCTTCTTCCCATCGACTTCAACCCCGCACCGAACAGCCATTGTCGCCTCAGCCGAACCTAATCGCCAGCAAACCTTAAACCCTACACCATCATCTTCATACTCGAACCCATCTCCTTACCAACCTCGACTCGAAAAGCACCTCATCACCATCACCTCGCCTATAAACCCACCACCGAGCCAACTCCTATCACCATCTTCTCCTTACCGCAACCATCTCCTTCCCTCGTCTCAATACCCTCCAGCCGAGATCATCAAGTCGACGAAGCCTGCAATCCAACACCGATCTTCATTGCCGTCGTCTTCTTCTACTTCCTCTTCCATCAAACCAAGCACCTTTGACGCCGACTCAAAGAAACCCATCGCCTCATCGCCGCTGAGTTGCACCTAGACCAAGCACAACACAGATCCCATGTTGAGACCAACCGAGATCAAATCTTTGATCTTGACCGTTTCGCGTCTTCGTGTGGTCATCAATCGCGTATTAGTCTCGAGGCAAGTTAATCTTGCTACATGCTATATAATTCATTATATGCCTATTTAAATATATATCATGCCTGTAGTTTAAATCTAGTACCCCATGTTTCATTTTATAACGTTTCGATGTTCCGTTTACATCCGTTTACATCATTTTAGATCTAGGTCATGAAAACTCATCTTGTGACATACTAGATTACATTGTACTGCATCCATATCTATGTTTATATCACATATTGCTTAGTTGTACATCCCATAGTACCATTTTATAGTTTATAACCTTTCGGATACCTATTTGCATCCATCTCGTCTAATATATATATAATTGCATCCATAGATTACATTAATACATAATACTGTGATATTAATATCCCATGTTTATTAAAGTGCATCCTAATTAGTATTGGAACTATAAATGTAACTCTAATTGATAACTGTGCATCTGTATCTTTAAATTTATATCTTTTGCATACCATATCACATTATTCCATTTTATTGTTTTATTAGTACCCCATACTTGTTTTTGTGTACCCATGCTTATTATAGTTTGATTAGGAGCACCCACGTGATACTTGTGCACTTCCTGACATGACTTGATACACTACTACTTGACACGACTCGATACATGTGCACCACTTGACGTGATTGGACCCATATATACTACCTGACATGACCTGATGTACCACAGCTTGACCCATTACCTGATCTTGTTACTAATGCCGACAATCTTGACATGTTGTCCCTACGGACATTTCCTGTTGTCTATCCAGACAAACCTGTACATGCCCGATCCTGTGTTGTCATTAGCTCCAGATTTATCAATACCTGACTTGAACACATAACTTGGGGGTATAGGGAAATCAATGATGAAACCTGACTTGTAATTCGACAGTTCGATGCCTTTACTGATCAGTCTTACGGGCTAGGCCAGCCCCGGGATGATGCTGCTGACATCATTCATCGTTACATACTACCTTTTACTGCCTTGCGGCACGTCTCGGATTCAGCCCGAGAGCCTTTGACCGTGGTCCCGGGCACGTACGGGATACTATTGAGTTACATCGATGATTCATCAAATTGATTTCAAAGACTTGAGAGTAGTTAACCCAGTAGACTAGTTTAGATTACTCACTGCACATCACCTGTGCCTTACCCTTCACTGTCCTTATTTATGTTATTGTTATACCTTTATTACCGTTCATACTCGTGCCTGCATGTCTTGTTATCCCCTGATTATATTATTGCTTGATGTTATGACGCACTGACGTCTGGGTTTTGCATGGCCCAGATCCTCTACCTTTGTCGCAGGCTGATCAGGAGTACTTCCGCCATTAGGCCGAGCAGTGAGGATCCAGTTGGTACCCAGTTTTACTTTCCAGGTGTTTTTTTTATTGGATCTACTGCTTCCGCATATTATTTTATTCTTGACTCGTTTATTTTGGCCTATGGACATGTGTTAGATAGTTTATTATTGTTCTTGATATCCCTACAGCCGTAATGTGACTGTGGAGGGATATTTCCTATCCACAAGTAGCATGGTTGGCACTGTCACGTGCCTATCTTAGCACACTCTGGGAAGCGGGGCATGACATGGTTTGTTTGGTATCAGAGCCATAGGATATAGGTTAATCAAGTTTGATTCTTTTGTAGTTGGGTATTGGACCCAATACACGAATCAGAATACTCATGATTAGGAACATGTCCTGCCACATTGCTATCATGATTCTTGAATCATATCTTTCTCTTATCCTTTGCCTTGACGATATGCAAACCACTTTGCATCTCGACTTGAAACCTTTTTGGTTCCCTATTGTTTCTCCCTGTTCCTTGATTCTGATACTAGGATTTGGGTGACTTGAGTGGAGTTATGTAATTGTAACTATGAACTGCAGCATGGTTACAATGCGGTACTCTATTTAAGTAACTTGGAGTCCTGGTCTTGATTCATTTCCTTGCTCCATGGTCGTTATATTGCCTTGCTTCTCTTGCTTTCCAGTTCATGTTTTATCTCTAGCTTGAATCATGTTTACCGTACTTATCTTCTTCAGTGATTGACTTCAGGTGAAATCGTTTCAGGTATCCTACTTGTTCATGTCTTCCCCGCATTAGGATTATTCAATTCTGGTGCATCCCTTTGTTTGTTGATGTCTTGGGAACGGATTTTCTCGGTACTTTCCACGCTCACATTGATTGTAGGGCAAAGAAAGTGATTTTCCAGATTCCCGAACATCCGGAGTTGTTTTTGCTGGAGGTAGCAGTTCTGTCGGGCCAGTCGAGTTTAGGGCTAGGCCGACAAACAATGTTCTTCATCGATGGAAGTTGATAAGGACGAAGCGCCAGCTATAGTTCAAGATTTCATGGACGTGTTCGAGGACATCTCAGGTTTACCGCCAAAACGAGATGTGGAGTTCGCGATTGATCTTGTTCCTAGTGCAGCGCCAATCTCAAAAGCGTACTATCCAATGGCACCAGTGGAAGTGGAAGAAGTCAAGAAGCAGGTTGCTGAATTACTTGAGAAGGGTTAGATTCGCAGCAGTAACTCACCTTGGGGAGCTCCAGTTCTTCTAGTCAAGAAGAAAGATGGCACAAGAAGGATGTGCATCGATTATCGAGAATTAAACCTGTCACGCCCCGCTTTCCAGTTTACGGCGAAGGGGACGCGACGAGGTCCACTACGTATATACTCAGAAGTACATATGCTAAGCGTATCTAAGCAATATAAAATAAATACACAAGAAATAAGAATAAAAAGAACAGCAACTTTTATTTATTAACATTCTTTGTACAATACATGAAAGGAAATACAACTGAAATAATAAGATGCCTAAACAGTTGCATAACAGGAAATGAAAAGTACAGAAAGGAAAAGTGTACAATGAAACTACAGTGCAGGGTCTTCAATAAACTGCCCCAAGTCTTCTTGCGATGGCTCAACCTCTGCCGGGTCCAAATCACCTGACGACATTCAAAGAAGAGAGAAACAGAATGTCGTCAGCGAACAGGTCGCTAGGTAAGTCCCAAAGGTAAGAGGGAAGTAGAAAAAGACAGAATAAGAATATACATTTTAAAGTGTAAACTATTGTTGTAATGTTATGTCAACGCTGTTGATTGTAGCTTGGTACAGAAGGATGCCAGTGTATACGAGGGGAGTCTCTATATGCCAGAGACTAAGGGCGCGTATAGTACAAGGTACCATTTATGCCACGGTACAACAGCAACTGGATTCATGTTAGGTGTGTTAAGTCTGACCACCTCGTGCCACCTTTAACACCTTCCATACCAATCTACCCCTTAAACCCCGTGATGTCTTGTTTGTATTGTTATCTTGTAAATTATGTTGGTTGTATGATTGATTGACTGACCGACCGAAACCATGATATCAGGAAACGGTTATAACCGTAGAGTCATGTAAATAGAATACTGAGAATCATGTAAAAGGAATATATATCCATGGTTCGGTTCAGTCAAGTTGTGTAAATTGATGATTGTATTCATGGATTCATGTGTTCATATTAACTTAGAATCTTGTAGATTATAGATTGACTTGAATAATATTCAAGTCAGATTAATCAGACTCAATCCCGAGTCAGACAATCAGAAATGTGAATCGAAGTCTTAAAATTGCTAGGGTCCTTAGGGTAATTTATAAACTTGAGGGGGATTTATCTAAAAATACTTTTATATACTTTTCAAAATACACCTCAAGTATTTATTGTTCGCCTTTAGAGTTGTAATGAGGGTGGATTTTATGTTGTGACATTTCTAGTGAAAATATCCTAGTTTTATAAATAAGGGTATTTATCTGTAATATTGATTTATTTGAAGTTCATGGTGTTTTAGTGTAAAATTTATTCTTGTGATTTTTAGAAAAAGGTGGAATATTTATATTATAATAAAATATATATTTAAATGATAAATATACATATATTTATACAAAAATAGTTTTAATAAATATTTTATATTCCAAAAATCTCATTTTCTAAAGATGCCGTATTTTAAACCTTTCGAGACCGAATGCTCCTTGCGGAGGTCTGAATCTCGCACTACTAGCCCGAGGGTGCGCGATAAACCGCACGATCCCGAACGGGTTCCCCAAAGATGGGTTGTAGCGGCGCTTTGCAAAGATTGTAAAATACTAATCCTTTAGAAAACGGTTTTATAAAGTAAAAGGTATTTATTTGAAAAGTGTAATTTTCCGTATTTAGATTCTAAGGTTTCCTAAGCCAACTAGCCTATTTCTAAAAGGTCTAAACGACAAGTCGTTAGAAGCCTCAAATCGCATCTTCACCGCCAATTGCGGCCAGGTAAGTGTCAGGTAAGTGGGAGGCTCTCCACTACAAGTAGTGGCCCTAATTAAGTAACCACTTCCCTTAGACACACTTGCCTAGACACCAAAAAATCAGGTTTAGATAAACGATCGATATCCACAACTTATCGTATTTTTCCTATTAAAGATATTGTTTAAACAAATGTATCAAACCTAAACTTTTATAAAAGGTTTTATTAAGGAAATGGTATTTTAATGTAAAATCTTGTTTTATCGTATAAGGAGTTTTCAAGATAGCGTATTATGGTTGCATATGTGTGTGTGAGGAGGTAGGTTATTACCTCGTGATCTATTTTAAGGTATAGCAATATTAGCGGGTTAAATGTGAAATTGAAACATGATGGTATTAAAGTGAAAAAATACGGTAAGTTAAAAAGGTTATCATTTCATGTGTGAAAACTTATTCAAATTGATTTTTACAAGTTTAATAATAATGATAAAGATGTTTAGACATGTTTGAATTGATTAGAAGTGAAATTTTATAGAAAACCGAATCGGAAATCGGATTTGTTCCGATTCCGTCGAGTTTCGTAATTTCGTATTTTTGAGAATTAGAAAGGGAGATAGAATGGGACTTACGGGTTTCGATCTATACTAAAGAGTATTGGGGAACTAAAGAAGTTGCCGAGACGTTGCTTCGTCGCCGGTTGTTTCTAAAAACGTCGCCGGAATTCCCGCCGGAATCTCGTCGGAGCTTCGCCGCAAACTTGTTTTCAAAGCACACACTTCTTGGAAAACTTTTGAGAGAGTGGCTCAAGATTTTGGGGGTGAGAGGGTAGTGTGTAGGGTTGGTATTTATAGGGTTAGGCTAGGGTTAGGCTAGATGAAAAGTTAAAAATAAAAATGTGATAAAATGTAATAAAAATGTATTAAAAGTGGAGTAATTTGGGTTATTAAAGAGCTCTGAAAGTGTTCTGAGGCTGCAATTTTGCAGGTGCATAGGGAATATGAAAAGACACAACTTTCATGTTGTGGCCGTCGCCGGAATCGGCCGACTCGGAGGTGACTCGGCCGTGACTCGGTCAGAGCACTGAGTCGGCCGAGTCAAGGCCGAGTTGGCCGATTCCCGGCCGAGTCCAGCGGCCTGGATCCCCTCCCCCCCCCGACGGTTCATTTAACTCCTGCAAGTGTTACATGTTTGGGTGTAGTGGGGTTTTTATGAGATATGCACGTGTAAACTCTTGGTATTCTAAAGGTTTTAAAAAAAATCAATATTAAAAATAATGTGGGGTATGGGATTTGAACTCTGGTGGCTTGGTTCAGCAGTGCAAGGTCTTACCAGTGAGCCACAAGCTCTTTCTTGTAATTATTGTGGGAAAATAAATACTTAAAGTGGTAACAGCAATATTAAATACTCCAAGTATACTTCAAATTTAAATCAATTTTATATATACAAAAATTGGAGTTGTCACAATCTACGCTCCTTACAAAAATTTCGTCCTCAAAATTTATAATTTTTATTTGAGGATTAGTTTACAAAGAGGTGAGGATATTTTGCACGCATTTCATCTTCCCTTTCCCAAGTGGATTCTCCTGGAGTGTCTTTCCTCCACATTACCCGGACAAGTTAACTTTCTTGTTCCGAAGTGTCTTCACTTTCCTGTTCAGGATCTCCATAGGTTGTTGCTCACAAGACAAGTCGGGCTGTATAGTGAGCTCGGAATGATCAAGTACATGGCTGGGGTCACTCACATACTTTCTGAGTTGGGATATGTAGAACACGTTATGCACTTCTTCCAATGAGGGTGGAAGCGCTAAGCGGTATGCCACTTCACCGACTCGTTCGAGTATGTCGAACGGTCCAATATATCTCGGACTCAATTTACCACGTTTTCCAAATCGGATCACTCCGCGGTTCGGAGATATCTTCAAGAATACATGGTCTCCTGGCTGGAACTCCAAGTGTCGTCTCTTTGCATCAGCCCAGTGTTTCTGTCGATCTTGGGCTATGCGCATTCTTTCCCTGATAGTACGAACCACATCAACGGTCGCTACTATCATCTCTGGTTCAAGAAGTTCCCTATCTCCGATATCATCCCAACTTAATGGTGATCGACACTTCCTTCCATATAATACTACAAAAGGTGCCATTCCTATGCTTGCTTGGTAGCCGTTATTGTATGCGAACTCCACAAGATGCAGGTGATCTTCCCACGATCCTTTGAAGTCTAGCATACACGCTCTGAGCATATCCTCCAAGATCTGAATAGTTCGTTCCAACTGACCATCTATTTTTGGATGATAAGCCGTGCTGAAGTTCAGACTTGTTCCCAAGCTAGCTTGCAGACTCTGCCAAAATTGTGATCGGAACCTGGTGTCACGATCGGAGACAATGCAGACCGGTACTCCATGAAGTCTCACAATTTCCTTTATGAGTTCATGGGTATCAGAGATAGTACATTATGAAGTGTTTAAATCTTAATTAGATTATTACCTCCATGTACTTCTTTGCTAGTGTCTCAGTTGATTGGCCAACCCGAAATGGGATGAAGTGAGCCGACTTTGTGAGTCGATCCATGATGACCCATATAGCATCGTTACCCTTTGTGCTGCGAGGAAGAGCAGTCACAAAGTCCATCGTGATGTGCTGCCACTTCCATTCTGGGATTGGTAACGGTTAAAGTAGTCCAGCTGTCCTGTGATGTTCAGCCTTTACTTGCTGACACACCAAGCATTTTGCGACGCTTCTGGCTACTTCACGCTTCATTCCATGCCACCAATAATTCTGACGTAGATCTTTGTACATTTTGGTACCTCCAGGATGTACTGAGTAGGGAGAGCTGTGAGCTTCTTTCATTAACTCTTCCCGAACAGGACCCTTTGGTACACACAATCTACTGCCGTATCTCAAAGATCCGTCGTCATGGATGATGAAGTCTGTTCTAAGTCCATTCTCCACTTGTTCTCTGATCCTTTGCAACTTAGCATCACTTGCTTGAGCTGCTTTGATATGATTGACAATGGTTGATTGAACTTGTAGATTCATCAAACTTGAAGCATTACCTGGCATGACTACTTCAATCTCCATCTGATGTAAGTCTTGCTGAAGCTTCCACTGAGCGATGAGATTCATCGATATGGGTTGGCGACTAAGAGCATCAGGTACTACGTTCACCTTCCCTGTGTGATATTGCAAGTTGATGTCAAAGTCTGCCATGAGTTCTAACCATCTTCTCTGCCGCATATTCAACTCCTTCTAAGTAAACACGTACTTCAGACTTCTATGATCTGTGTAGATATTCACTCGTTCACCAAGTAAGTAGTGGCGCCAAATCTTGAGAGCAAAGATGACAGCTGCCAACTCCAGATCATGCGTCGGATAATTGCGCTCATGAGTCTTCAGTTGTCTTGAAGCATAAGCCACAACCTTACCGTGCTGATGTAGAACACATCCTAATCCCTTACCGGATGCATCACAATGCACTTCGAATCCTCCAGATTGATCCGGTATTACGAGAATAGGTGCAGATGTCAATCTTGACTTGAGTTCTACGAAAGCTTGTTCGCATGCTTCTGACCACACAAATTCTTCATCTTTTCGTGTGAGCTTGGTCAGGGGTGTTACTATCTTTGAGAATCCTGCAATGAACCTTCTGTAATATCCAGCTAAACCTAAGAAACTCCGAATGTCTTTCACTGACTTTGGTGTAGGCCATTCGCTAACTGCTGAAACTTTGGCTGGATCCACAGAAATTCCTTCTCCTGATACGATATGTCCAAGAAAACCAACTTGATTTAGCCAAAACTCGCACTTGATGTACTTGGCATAAAGCTTATGTTGTCGAAGAGTTTCCAGGACAATTCGTAGATACTCTGCATGCTCTTTCCGATTCTTAGAATATACCAGGATGTCGTCGATGAAGATGACAACAAACCTGTCTAAATACTCCCGGAAAACTTGGTTCATTAGGTTCATGAATATTGCTGGTGCATTGGTCACTCCAAATGGCATCACTAGAAATTCGTAATGTCCATAGCGAGTTGTGAAAGCTGTTTTGTGAATATCAGCTTCCTTGACCTTCACTTGATGATAACCTGAACGAAGATCCAATTTAGAGAAAACACAAGATTCACTTAGCTGATTGAATAAATCATCGATGCACGGGAGTGGATACTTGTTCTTTATAGTGACTTTGTTCAAGGCCCTATAATCGATGCACATTCTGTATGAACCTTCCTTCTTCTTCACCAGTAGTACAGGTGCTCCCCAACTTGAAGTGCTGGGATGAATCCATCCTTTCGCCAATAATTCGTCCAACTGTGTTCCGACTTCCTTCAATCCTTCCGGACTTAGTCTATAAGGTGCTTTGATCACCGGTTGTGCTCCTGGTACTAAATCAATACTAAATTCAAGAGCTCGATCAGGAGGCAAACCTGATATATCGTCAGGAAATACATCGTCGAACTCCCGAACTACCTCTGGTCTTAATTCTTCTTCCGCTTGAGCTGCCGCAACTACTGCTTCTCTTGGCTTCGCTTTGTAGGTACCTGGCTCCAGGGTACGATCTCCGCTCTTGAAATAGAAGACCGGATGGTCTGGAATCTCGAATACTGCCATCCTTTGACGACAGTCGATGGTAGCATAAAAGGTTCCAAGCCAATCCATTCCTAGAACCACATCGAAGTTCGGTATGTCCAGTACTTTGAAGTCAGCATAAAACTCTCGACTACAGACGACGACTGGACACAGGCTGTATCCCATAGCTGCCTTTAGAACGCCATTTCCGGAACTGACATTCCAGCTGGATACAAGTGGTGAGACTGGAATCGCATGGGTTCGGACAAACCGTTGCGACATAAAGCAGTGGGATGCTCCAGTATCAAACAGTGCGAGTGCAGGTAGTGAAGCTACTAGGATTATACCTAAGATATATGGGATATGTTTTAGGTATAGGGAAAGTGTGTGTATAACCAGGACTAAAAGATAAGTTTGAGAAGGAAAGTTTACCAGTAATGACTTGGCCAGTGGCCTCAGCTTCTTCCACAGACATCGTGAAGGCTTGGCGCTTAGGTATATTCCTCCTGGTCTGAGGAGCATTCCTTGGAACGTTCCTTTGAGCTTGATGGAACTGACGAGGAGGTGGTGCAGCTTATGGTCCTCTGGGTGGTGCAGGCAGTGCAAGTCTTGGAGCAGAGGCTTGGATGGCTGGACGCTGTGGATAATTGTTTGCTGGCCTGGGTGCAGCAACTGGGTTTTGCTTATGAGGACAAGCCCCAATACCATGAGCAGCTGAGCCGCAGATCAAGTAAAGGTTGTTCGCACGACGACAATCTCTTGCCAGATGCCCATTTCTCTTACAGTAGTTACAAAAGGCTGGGCCGGGTCTGCTGATTGGTGCTCCAGGACGTCTTGGCACAAAAGATGGTCTGGACGAGGCTCCACCTGCCATCTGGTTGGCAGGGCGCTTGACTCCTGCAGACTGAGGTCTGCCCCTTGCTTTTATCACTGCCTCATAACCGCGGGCAGCTTCCAGAGCATCCTCATGAGTCAAAATTTTTCCTGTGGCTAGAGCAGCCTGAATTTCCGTGTCCAGTCCTTGTTGAAAGCGACGGGCTCTGATCTCGTCCGTCGGTATCAAATGTGCCGCGAATCTGTTCAAGGATAGTGTTAGCTGTGTGGTATGTGATATTTAAAACTGAACTATTGCAACATATCTTACCGGCTTAACATGGTGAATTCAGCGTCGTATTCATCTACCGATTTGTCCCACATTGATCCTTGCTGTAGATGAATGAACTACTGCTCCATGGCAAACCTGGCAGTCACAGGGAAGTTTTTCGCGTCGAACTTCTCGCGAAACGTTTTCCATTCAATAGGCTGTGCAAGACGGCTTTCTTCCGCCTTCCACCAGTTGCGAGCGTTGTTCGTGAGTTGTAGTTTCGCTACACGGACCCAAGCGATACCTGGCACTTGTGCTGCGACCAGATCATCCTCGATACTTTAAGCCCATTCCTCAGCTTCCAGTGGGCTCCCCTTTCCTGAGAACTACTTCGGATGTAAAGCCCTGAATTGCTTTACCCCCGGAGCGTCAGTCTCGGGACTGTTCAAGAGTTGTTGCTGTCCCTCGAGAAGGCTGCGAATTGCCTCAAGTAGCACTGTTTGCTCGGTAGGTGGCGCAGGAACAGCTGGTGTGAGAGGTAGTGCTGGATGTGTGTTGTTGACGTTGGTGCTAGTGTTGTTTGGGGAATCCATAACCCTGAAGAAAAATTTGGGTTCAGACAGTTTCAAGTACATGAAATGATAAGATTCGAGGAATATGGAATTGCAAGATTCAAGAAACATAAATTGTAGAGAATGTTTTCGTTGCTGGTTCTTGTGTTATATTGCTTAGGTTGTTCACGCAGACCAGAACTGCAAGATAGGGATTTATACAGCTCTGACCTGCATGGGCCACCAATAAAACCTGTCACGCCCCGCTTTCCAGTGTACGGCGAAGGGGACGCGACGAGATCCGCTACGTATATACTCAGAAGTACATACGCTAAGCGTATCTAAGCAATATAAAATAAATACATAAGAAATAAGAATAAAAAGAACAGCAACTTTTATTTATTAACATTCTTTGTACAATACATGAAAGGAAATACAACTGAAATAATAAGATGCCTAAACAGTGGCATAACAGGAAATGAAAAGTACAGAAAGGAAAAGTGTACAATGAAACTACAGTGCAGGGTCTTCAGTAAACTGCCCCAAGTCTTCTTGCAATGGCTCAACCTCTGCCGGGTCCAAATCACCTGACGACATTCAAAGAAGAGAGAAACAGAATGTCGTCAGCGAACAGGTCGCTAGGTAAGTCCCAAAGGTAAGAGGGAAGTAGAAAAAGAAAGAATAAGAAGATACATTTTAAAGTGTAAACTATTGTTGTAATGTTATGTCAACGCTGTTGTTTGTACCTTGGTACAGAAGGATGCCAGTGTATACGAGGGGAGTCTCTATATGCCAGAGACTAAGGGCACGTATAGTACAAGGTACCGTTTATGCCACGGCACAACAGCAACTGGATTCATGTTAGGTGTGTTAAGTCTGACCACCTCGTGCCACCTTTAACACCTTCCGTACCAATCTACTCCTTAAACCCCGTGATGTCTTGTTTGTATTGTTATCTTGTAAATTGTGTTGGTTGTATGATTGATTGATTGACTGACCGAAACCATGATATCAGGAAACGGTTATAACCGTAGAGTCATGTAAACGGAATACTGAGAATCATGTAAAAGGAATATATATCCATGGTTCGGTTCAGTCAAGTTGTGTAAATTGATGATTGTATTCATGGATTCATGTGTTCATATTGACTTAGAATCTTGTAGATTATAGATTGACTTGAATAATATTCAAGTCAGATTAATCAGACTCAAAACCGAGCCAGACAATCAGAAATGTGAATCGAAGTCTTATAATTGCTAGGGTCTTTAGGGTAATTTATAAACTTGAGGGGGTTTTATCTAAAAATAATTTTATATACTTTTCAAAATACACCTCAAGTATTTATTGTTAGCCTTTAGAGTTGTAATGAGGGTGGATTTTATGTTGTGACATTTCTAGTGAAAATATCCTAGTTTTATAAATAAGGGTATTTATCTGTAATATTGATTTATTTGAAGTTCATGGTGTTTTAGTGTAAAATTTATTCTTGTGATTTTTAGAAAAAGGTGGAATATTTATATTATAATAAAATAGATATTTAAATGATAAATATACATATATTTATAAAAAAATAGTTTTAATAAATATTTTATATTCCAAAAATCTCATTTTCTTAAGATGTCGTATTTTAAACCTTTCGAGACCGAATGCTCCTTGCGGAGGTCTGAATCTCGCACTACTAGCCCGAGGGTGCGCGATAAACCGCACGATCCTGAACGGGTTTCCCAAAGATGGGTTGTAACGGCGCTTTGCAAAGATTGTAAAATACTAATCCTTTAAAAACCGGTTTTATAAAGTAAAAAGTATTTATTTGCAAAGTGTAATTTTCCGTATTTTAGATTCTAGGGTTTTCTAAGCCAACTAGCCTATTTCTAAAAGGTCTAAACGACAAGTTGTTAGAAGCCTCAAATCGCCTCTTCACCGCCAATTGCGGCCAGGTAAGTGCCAGGTAAGTGGGAAGCTCTCCACTACAAGTAGTGGCCCTAATTAAGTAACCACCTGCCTTAGACACACTTACCTAGACACCACAAAATCAGGTTTAGATTAACGATCGATGTCCACAACTTATCGTATTTTTCCTATTAAAGATATTGTTTAAACAAATGTATCAAACCTAAACTTTTATAAAAGGTTTTATTAAGGAAATGGTATTTTAATGTAAAATCTTGTTTTATCGTATTAGGAGTTTTCAAGATAGCGTATTATGGTT
The DNA here is from genome assembly GCA_030015575.1 of Agapanthus africanus. NCBI lineage: Eukaryota > Viridiplantae > Streptophyta > Magnoliopsida > Asparagales > Amaryllidaceae > Agapanthus > Agapanthus africanus. The sequence continues at coordinate 8,451,914 of CM057340.1, forward strand.
GCTTATGTGTATGTGAGGAGGTAGGTCATTACCTCGTGATCTATTTTAAGGTATAGCAATGTTAACGGGTTAAATGTAAAATTGAAACATGATGGTATTAAAGTGAAAAAATACGGTAAGTTAAAAAGGTTATCATTTCATGTGTGAAAACTTATTCAAATTGATTTTTACAAGTTTAATAATCATGATAAAGATGTTTAGACATGTTTGAATTGATTAGAAGTGAAATTTTATAGAAAACCGAATCGGAATTCGGATTTGTTCCGATTCTGTCGGGTTTCGTAATTTCGTATTTTTGAGAATTAGAAAGGGAGATAGAATGGGGCTTACGGGTTTCGATCTATACTAAAGAGTATTGGGGAACTAAAGAAATTGCCGAGGTGTTGCTTCGTCGCCGGTTGTTTCTAAAAACGTCGCCGGAATTCCCGCTGGAATCTCGTCGGAGCTTCACCGCGAACTTGTTTTCAAAGCACGCACTTCTTGAAAAACTTTTGAGAGAGTAGCTCAAGATTTTGGGGGTGAGAGGGTAGTGTGTAGGGTTGGTATTTATAGGGTTAGGCTAGAGTTAGGGTAGATGAAAAGTTAAAAATAAAAATGTGATAAAATGTAATAAAAATATATTAAAAGTGGAGTAATTGGGGTTTTTAAAGAGCTCTTGAAGTGGTCTGAGGCTGCAATTTTGCAGGTGCATAGGGAATATGAAAAGACACAACTGTCATGTTGTGGCCGTCGCCGGAATCGGCCAACTCTGGGGTGACTCGGCCGTGACTCGGTCGGAGCACTGAGTAGGCCGAGTCAAGGCCGAGTTGGCCGATTCCCGGCCGAGTCCAGCGGCCTGGATCCCCCCCGACGGTTCATCTATCTCCTGCAAGTGTTACATGTTTGGGTGTAGTGGGGTTTTTGTGAGATATGCACGTGTAAACTCTTGGTATTCTAAAGGTTTTAAAAAAAATCAATATTAAAAATAATGTGGGGTATGGGATTTGAACTCTGGTGGCTTGGTTCAGCAGTGCAAGGTCTTACCAGTGAGCCACAAGCTCTTTCTTGTAATTATTGTGGGAAAATAAATACTTAAAGTAGTAACAGCAACATTAAATACTCCAAGTATACTTCAAATTTAAATCAATTTTATGTATACAAAAATTGGAGTTGTCACAAAACAGGGTGACTATTAAGAACAAGTACCCGATCGCTCGTATCGGCGAATTATTCGAGCAGCTTAGTGGCGCAAGGGTATTCTCGAAGCTGGATTTGCGATCCGGATATCATCAGGTCCGAGTTAAATCAGAAGATATTTGCAAGACGGCGTTCAGAACTCGGTATGGACATTACGTGTATTTAGTGATGCCCTTCGGAGTAACGAATGCACCGGGTTTACTCGAGGAGCATTGAAGAGCATGCAGAACACTTGAAGATCGCACTGCAGACATTGAGGCAAGAAAGATTGTATGCAAAGATGAGCAAGTGCAAGTTTTGGCTTGAAGAAGTGAAGTTTTTGGAGTATGTCGTGTCCGGAGATGGAATCGCCGTTGATCCCGAAAAGATTGCAGCAGTTCGAGATTAGCCGATTCCGAAGAACGTTGCAGAGATCAGAAGCTTTCTTAGACTTGCCGGATATTACAGAAGGTTCATGGAGAATTTTGCTCGTTTGGATGAGCCTTTGACCAAGCTTACACGCAAGGAAGTACCATTCGTATGGACAGATAAGTGTGCGTCAACTTTTGAGGCGTTGAAGAAGAGATTGATAACCGCTCCTATTTTGACCGTACCAGACAGTTCCGGAGGATTGGTGATTCACAGCGACGCATCTGGGAAATGATTGGGATGTGTTTTGATGCAGCATGGGAAGGTTGTAGCTTACGCGTCGAGACAGTTGAAGACCCATGAGAAGAATTACCCAACTCATGACTTGGAGCTAGCAGCTGTGATTTTCGCTTTGAAGATTTGGAGACACTACTTATTGGGCGAAAGGGTCGAAGTATTCACCGATCACAAAAGTCTGAAGTATGTGTTCACGCAGAAGGAGCTTAATATGAGGCGGCGTAGATGGTTGGAGCTGATTGCTGATTACGATCTTGATCTTAAATACCATCCGGGGAAAGTTAATGTTGTGCCGGATGCGCTTAGTCGGTTACTAGCAATTCGGATGTTGACTGCACAGAAGGAGCTTATGGAAGAATTTCGGAGATTCGAGTTGGAGATCGTGCTACCACATTCTTCAGGACAGTTGATGCGGCTGCAAGTACAGTCGTCATTGATCGAGAGTATTAAAGTAGCGCAGTCGAAGGACCCAAGGTTGCAAAGGTTTCGAGAACAGGTTGAAGCTGGACTTCGAACGGACTTGTTAATTCATGAAGATAGTTCGTTGCGTTATGGTAGCCGTTTGTGTATGCCAAAGAAGATATTCGCGAAGAAGTTATGAAGGAGGAACACAGTTTCGCGTATTGCGTACATCTAGGAGGCACGAAGATGTACCGTGATCTACGACAGCATTTCTGGTGGGAAGGCATGAAAAGGGAGATTGCTCGCTTTGTAGCAAAGTGCTTAGTGTGTCAGCAAGTTAAGGCCGAACATCAAAGGGTTGCTGGTTTATTGCAACCACTTCCGATTTCTCAATGGAAGTGGGAACATATAACCATGGATTTCGTGACAGCTTTACCGCGGAGTCCAAAGGGCAACAATGCAGTTTGGGTAATTGTTGATCGATTGACCAAGGCAGCTCACTTCATACCGTTTCGAATTGGTCAGTCAACGGAAGCGTTAGCAGAACGGTATATGCAAGAGATTGTGAGAGTGCATGGAGTACCTATGAGCATCGTGTCCGACCGTGACACCCGTTTCTTATCACACTTCTGGAGGAGCTTACAGGAAAGTTTGGGGACTCGATTGAAGTTTAGCACAGCTTATCATCCTCAGACAGATGGCCAGTCAGAGAGAACGATCCAAACTCTTGAAGACATATTGAGAGCTTGCATGTTAGACTTCAAGGGTTCATGGGAGGATCATCTACACTTGGTGGAGTTTTCTTACAATGACAGTTTTCAGGCTACTATTCAGATGGCTCCATTTGAAGCGTTGTATGGTCGCAAGTGTCGTTCACCTGTTTGCTGGGACGATGTTGGAGAACGAAGATTATTGGGACCGGATTTGATCGTGCAGACAGTTGAGAAGGTTAACACTATCCGAAACCATATGAAAGCAGCACAAGACCGACAAAAGAGTTGGGCAGATATATCGAGAAGACCTCTAGAGTTCGCGGTTGGTGATTTGGTGTTCTTGAAGATATCACCGACTAGAGAAATTATTCGTTTCGGGAGTCAGGGCAAGCTTAGTCCTCGATTCGTTGGACTTTTTGAGATTTTGGAGCGTGTTAGAGAAGTGGCGTATCGATTGGCTTTACCGCAATTCTTGGCGAATGTTCATGACGTGTTTCATGTATCTCAACTCCGTAAGTATATTCGAGATGAAACACACGTGCTGGATCATTCGGAGCTGACTGTACGTGAAGATTTGACTTTTTAGGAGCGACCGATGTCGATTATGGATCGAAGGGAAAAGGTTCTTAAGAACAAGGTTATCCCTCTTGTACTTGTTTCCTGGGGAAATCGCTCGCATAGAAAATCAACTTGGGAATGAGAAGATGAAATCCGGCAGAATTTTCTACATCTATTCTTGTAGTTCTTGATTGTTTATCCTTTCTTGTTTTTGGAATTTCGAGGACGAAATTCATTTTGTAGTTGGGTATAATGTAACAACCTAGTTCATTTATACCAATTCCAGTTCCCGTATTTCCTTATTTGTGGTATTTTCTTGATGTATCGTGTTTTGGGTGCGAATGGTATTTTACATTTTACATTGCATTCGACCCGACCCGCTTGCTTGGAACCTGTTCGATTCATGTTTATAGTTTAACTTGACTTGTTACATAGACACGTGCATTTCATGTATACTGCATACTGGCATTTCATCTGGCATCGCATATTTTACCATATAACATTTTAAGTCACAGAAAATATTTTAAAATTACTTTACATACTCTGCATGATACCCCTAACCCCGTGGTAGCATCCGCACATTTTGTTCTCGTCCCATTCGGTGAAACAGACGTGTTTGGATGGCTACGCGCACGTACGTGCATCCGTTCTTGGGGGTATACTTTTTCGTTATCTGAGCATTCGTTTTGAATTTTGAAAGTCACATATATTTTTCGTATTTTAAATCTAAATTTTTAGACCCGACCCGGACGCGTTTTGGAATACTTTTGTATCCCGCCAAAATTCTAATTATTTAAAATTTTTAAAGTTCGTTTAAAATTTATTTTAACAGTTCATAAGATTTTGATAACAAACTAAAATCTTTTTTTAAAATTTAAAAATCTAAATCCTAATTCCTAACAACCCAGCTCACCCCCAGCAATCTCTCACTGGCCGTGGCCCCCACTCCCTCTCTCTTTCCTTCTCTCTCTCTTTTCTCTTTCTCTTCTCTCTTTCTTTCTCTCTTTCTCTCTCCCCGCTAACTTCCAAAATTCTTTCTCCTCACTATTCACTTCTCTCTCTCCTCTCGATCTCTCTCTCTCTCTCCCCCTCTCTCCCTATCTCTCTCTCTCTCTCTCCCCAAATATTCTTTTCTATGTCCATAATACCAAACCCACAACCCATCTCCTCCTTCCTCCTAACACCGATCGCCCCAACTCCTTCTCCTTCTTCTTACTGTGCCAACATGCACGCCTCCATCACCGAGATCATCACCTCCGATCCTATCTCACCCGCAGCACCCTCCTCATTTCACCATCTCTTCTTCACCGAGAACCTTCACCCTCGTCAACTTCTTCTTCTTTCATCAACCCAAGATCCTATATACCTCTGTCATGCAGCCATCATCTCCATCACTGGCGCCGAGCTTTCTTCCCAATCACCCTCACCTCTGCCTTCTTCTTCTTCGAGCGCCCAAGCAACCGAACCCATCACCAAACCCGTCTCGTCTTCGAACCATCAACCATTGACACCACCAACTCCTTCATCTTGCCGTCGACTTCAAAGACCTGGCCCATCTTCTTCTTCCCATCGACTTCAACCCCGCACCGAACAACCATTGTCGCCTCAGCCGAACCTAATCGCCAGCAAACCTTAAACCCTACACCATCATCTTCATACTCGAACCCATCTCCTCACCAACCTCGACTCGAACAGCACCTCATCACCATCACCTCGCCTGTAAACCCACCACCGAGCCAACTCCTATCACCATCTTCTCCTTACCGCAACCATCTCCTTCCCTCGTCTCAATACCCTCCAGCCGAGATCATCAAGTCGACGAAGCCTGCAATCCAACACCGATCTTCATTGCCATCGTCTTCTTCTACTTCCTCTTCCATCAAACCAAGCACCTTTGACGCCGACTCAAAGAAACCCATCGTCTCATCGCCGCTGAGTTGCACCTAGACCGAGCACAACACAGATCCCATGTTGAGACCAACCGAGATCAAATCTTTGATCTTGATCCGTTTCGCGTCTTCGTGTGGTCATCAATCGCGTATTCGTCTCGAGGCAAGTTAATCTTGCTACATGCTATATAATTCATTATATGCCTATTTAAATACATATCATGCCTGTGGTTTAAATCTTGTACCCCATGTTTCATTTTATAACGTTTCGATATTCCGTTTACATTATTTTAGATCTAGGTCATGAAAACTCATCTTGTGACATACTAGATTACATTGTACTGCATCCATATCAATATTTATATCACATATTGCTTAGTTGTACATCTCATAGTACCATTTTATAGTTTATAACCTTTCGGATACCTATTTGCATCCATCTCGTCTAATATATATATATAATTTCATCCATAGATTACATTAATACATAATACTGTGATATTAATATCCCATGTTTATTAAAGTGCATCCTAATTAGTATTGGAACTATAAATGTAACCCTAATTGATAACTGTGCATCCGTATCTTTAAATTTATATCTTTTGCATACCATATCACATTATTCCATTTTATTGTTTCATTAGTACCCCATACTTGTTTTTGTGTACCCATGCTTATTATAGTTTGATTAGGAGCACCCACGTGATACTTGTGCACTCCCTGACATGACTTGATACACTACTACTTGACACGACTCGATACATGTGCACCACTTGACGTGATTGGACCCATATACACTACCTGACATGACCTGATGTACCACAGCTTGACACATTACCTGATCTTGTTACTAATGCCGACAATCTTGATATGTTGTCCCTACGGACATTTCCTGTTGTCTATCAAGACAAACCTGTACTTGTCCGATCCTGTGTTGTCATTAGCTCCAGATTTATCAATACCTGACTTGAACACATAACTTGGGGGTATAGGTAAATCAATGATGAAACCTGACTTGTAACTCGACAGTTCGATGCCTTTACTGATCAGTCTTACGGGCTAGGCCAGCCCCGGGATGATGATGCTGACATCATTCGTCGTTACATACTACCTTTTACTGCCTTGCGGCACGTCTCAGATTCAGCCCGAGAGTCTTTGACCGTGGTCCCGGACACGCACGGAATACTATTGAGTTATATCGATTATTCATCAAATTGATTTCAAAGACTTGAGAGTAGTTAACCCAGTAGACTAGTTTAGATTACTCACTGCACATCACCTGTGCCTTACCCTTCACTGTCCTTATTTATGTTACTGTTATACCTTTATTACCGTTCATACTCGTGCCTGCATGTCTTGTTATCCCCTGATTATATTATTGCTTGATGTTATGATGCACTGACGTCTGAGTTTTGCATGGCCCAGATCCTCTACCTTTGTCCCAGGCTGATCAGGAGCACTTCCGCCGTTAGGCCGAGCAGTGAGGATCCAGTTGGTACCCAGTTTTACTTTCCAGGTGTTTTGTTTATTGGATCTATTGCTTCCGCATATTATTTTATTCTTGACTCATTTATTTTGGCCTATGGACATGTGTTAAATAGTTTATTGTTGTTCTTGATATCCCTACAGCCGTAATGTGACTGTGGAGGGATATTTCCTATCCACAAGTAGCATGGTTGGCTCTGTCACGTGCCTATCTTAGCGCACTCTGGGAAGCGGGGCGTGACAAAACATGAGACCGATATAGCCCGGTACGAGCTGTAAACATGAGACCGATATAGCCCAGTACGAGCTGCAGGCATGGGACTCCTGAGATCCTGTTGTACAAACGCACACTCAAACTACCCCAACACCCGCGTATTTATAGCTACTATGGTAATGACTAGAGCACTAACTAAGAATGCTGAAAAGACTGGAATTGTGGTATGGTAATTGTATAGAGATGAAACTGGTAAATAGTAGTGTGTCATATCATGTAATTCAACATTCAAATTAGAGAACCCATTTTAATATGAGTAGTCTGGAACAATGAGTAGTCATGGTATGTCAAGTACAATAGTTATAAAATGATAGTGTCCATAAACAAGAATAGCATGTTAAGGTTTCTCAAGCATGCCGACAATAATAGTCTCAAGTAAAATGTTAAATATAAACGATAGGATATGATAAGGTCAAAAATGTAAACAAGACTAAACATAAATATGCAAGCATCTGTATTTAATATCAATAAACTGAAATATGGTTTTAAAGGGTTAATATAGTTAAATAGGAATGACAAATTACAGATGCATAAAACGGATAGTGGTAATAGTATAATTACGAGATAATAAGTAAGATAAAATAAATGACAGATTGACTGGTCATCATGTAAATGCTAATAATAAGTTTTATAATCATGTGATAATAGAAAATATTAATACAAATTATAGTATCAAAATAATTTATATGACTAGGGCACATAGAGTGCAACGATATTATAAGGAGTGATACTGTAGAAAGTTTAATTTATATATATATAAAATATTAAGCCCAAAGCGTTTATTGATTAACAGTAATAATGGTATATTTTTATGTTTTAGATTAGGATATAAGTGTTGACATTTTGCATGCTAGTATATACCAATATTGTTGCAACAGAAACATATAATTACTTATAAAGATTTTTATATATTAAACCACATTTACATGTTAAAAGTTATTTTATTATGCTTGCACTTTTACAGTTTTTCACTTGATGAAAGGATTAATAGGTATTCTAGATCCTAGGGTTTTCATCATATGTACAAGTATTATAAGATATATTAATAAAACAGCAAAATATTACAATTTTATTTAAATATTGTAAATTAATAATTTATTTAGAGAATTGCCGATATTGTATCGAAATTAAAAGAGTAAGAGTACTTGCCTCGGAGGCAGATAAACACGACGATACGAAGAACAACTCCAAGGTTTGATTGCTTGGCTAATTTTGAAGAAGAAGAAAATATTGTGATGGGAAAAAGAGAAGGTCGATTAATATGAGAAGGGGAGAGATGATAATAATTGGGTTGTTATTTATAGGGAAGAGAGATATTGTTAAAGATTCGAGAGATTATTATAATTGGAGAGAGAAATATTCTGATGAGATGAGATTTCGATTTGATTTTATAAAAGAGAGATATGATGGGTTGTTATATACTTCTATAAGATATTAGAAAAGTTGTATATATACATATTAGTTTGTATATAGTTAGAATAATAGAAAACTATATGTATATATACATATTAGTATATAGTGAAAATATATGTAGATATATATCTGGTTATGGGTTAATGAAAATAAATATAATTAGTTATACATATAGGATTTTATGATATCAAACAACTAAAATATATTTTCAGTTAAACTATCATAACAAAATATCTTCAATTATATATATGTATGTATACATATAGGTTTGTAGAAAAATAATTAAAGATAGTAGATTTGAGAAAGAGAATCTGCTGAGAGAGATTAGATTAGATTGGAGAGAGAGCGATTTTGTTAGGGAATATATATATAGAAAGAGAGCGGGGGTTCGGTGAAATATAGTTAGTGATATAGAAAAATATATGTAGATAGAATAGAATATGGGGAGAAAGAAATCTGTTAGAAAAGATATTTGTTTGGAGAGAGAGAGAATATTATTTGTTTTAAAAGAATAAAGTTATCAGGTGAGATATATATGGTGATTGGAGAGAGAAAATTGAGTTGTTAGTTTAGGAAAAATATTTATATGGTTAAAAGATTTAATATGGGCTCTCATGACTTTTCAAAATTAAATATTTTAACCAAATAAATATCGCAAGACAAAATATCTTATGTATATGTATTGTTTAAAGAAATACCAAATAAAATATTTTTTGTTTAAACTATGATACTAAAATATAAATATGATTATAAAATAGTGTTAGACAAATAAATATTTAAATACTAATAATATGCATATTTAACAAACTTGAAAAACCATAATTATATGCATATATCTTAATTAAAAGTATTAAACTCCAAATTATAATAATAATAATAAAACAAAACCCAATATATCAAAAAAGAAAAAGGAACGTACGATCGAACAAGGGTGTTACATAAACTGATCAAGGAATGGCTTGAAAATGCGGTTCATTATATCCATAAAAACTGTTGGGCCATTGGTGAGTCCGAACGACATCACCAGAAACTCATAATGCCCATATCGGGTACGAAAAGCAGTATTCGGAATGTCATCCTTCCGAACTCTCAACTGGTGATACCCTGACCGCAGATCAATTTTCGAGAAATAGCCAGCCCCCTGCAGCTGATTGAATAAGTCATCGATACAAGGTAGTGGATACCTATTTCGCGCACTAACTCGATTCAGCTGCCTGTAGTCGATGCACAGTCTCATGTTGCCGTCCTTCTTTTTAACGAACAAGACAGGAACTTCCCATGGTGATACACTCGGACGGACAAGTCCTCTGTCAATAACTCCTGCAACTGACCTTTGAGTTCCTTCAACTCCGTCGGGGCCATCCGATAAGGTGGTATAAAAATAAGGCCCGCACCCGGAATCAAGCCAATGCAAAATTCGATATCACGATCGGGCGGCAATCTTGGTAATTCAGCAGGAAACACATCCGGAAATTCTCATGCGATCGGAATCTGGTCCAATGGAACTTCAGCGATTCGTACGACGAATGCCAAGAACCCATGACAACCCTTCTTCAAGAGTCGTCCCACACATAGAGCAGAAATCATGTTGGCAGGAGTTACACTACAGTTTCCCTGCACAACAAAAATCGGTTCGCCTGAAAAACAGAATCTGACCGTTTTCCCCCGACAATCTACATAAGCATGACAAGCGGCCAGCCAATCCATACCAAGAAGTATATCAAAATCTAAAATGTCCAAGAGAATCAGATCAACTAATGAATCCCTATCACCAATACGTACTGAACAAGACCTGAATACACGTCGAGCTACAAAAGAATCTCCCACCGGAGTAATCACAACTAGCGGTAACTCTAACAACGACGACTCTCTCTCCAGAGAAAGTGCAAAATGTGTAGATACGTAAGAATACGTAGAACCGGGATCAAATAAAATATGTGCATCTAATGAACATACAACAAGAATACCTGTCACAACTGCATTGGATGCCTGGACATCCCGTGGAGTCAGTGCAAAAACCTGTGCCTGGCCCCTACCCGCATGCTGTCATATAGAATAACTCATATACAAATTTTTTAATATATGCATAGAAAAATCACAGAAAAATAGAATAGATAGAAGAATATATGACGGGAAGAAATGAATTGGAAGAATTGAGCCTTTCTTCAGTGAATATTTAGTTTGAGTGTTGTGTTTTGGATATCTTGTTGTTTATGCATATTGTATATGTTTCATTAAATTTCTATTACCTGCATATTCCACATAAGACCGGTTATTCGGCCATTCACCCATATAATCCTATTCGATTCGGTTTCTAGCTAAAAGCATTTAAGCTGCGATTAACCGGCGTTACCGGCCTTTTAAACTTTGTTTTAAAACACTAAACAGGGTAAGCACCAACTTTTTTTTTTACTGATTACCACGGCATCAACTTTGCACCCGTAGGTTGATTTAAAATGTGATCATCGGACTTACTCCTTTCACGATTTTTAGTTTTACGATATCTTTTAAAGTGCAAATTATAGAATAAGCATAAATGATTTTCAAATCATGTAATTATCTAAAGTAAATTTTGGAAACTAAGATAATATTTTCTTTTGATCCATTACCAATTGTAGAGCTGACAATATCAAATTTGTTTACTACAGATGTGGAATAGATACAGATTTTCCCATCTCAGCACACTAAATCAAGATGACAGTCCATCGGTCTTCCAACTCTTCCTCTGTGGTTTTGCTGGCGCCGTCACCTTTGTGGCATATGAATACACCGCAGACTGGTTGGAGTCTGCATTGACTTGAAGAGCCGCCGATTGACCTTTTTTTTTTTTGGGATGGATCATCCTAGCATTTTTCTAACTCATTTGTTGCTGTAACTTAGCTTAATATATTCATTTGATTGTAAGCTGCGGCTTCCGATCACATTGGAGTTGATATATGACAAATGAAACCTGATGGATGTAACAATAATAAATTTTTGGAGAGAAAAAAAGAATTATACAGAAATCACTGTGTCGGGTTTATTGACTCATCTCAGAAATGATAGAGGTTTTTGTAGTCGGCCAAAAATAATTCCGCGAATGTAAAGGGGGGGTATGTTGTTTAGTTTCATTGCATTCTAATGGTGTTTCTTGAGCAACAACTTCAAATTGTACTGGAATAGTTACAAGTAATTGAGATTGAGTTTTGTTTGTTCTCCTGGGTCTGGAAATGCCTTAAATCTCTGGCCTTTTTTGTTTCTGGATTTGAAATGCATCTGTTCTCTCAAGTTTTGTGGTTATGTGCTGGAAAGTTGGACTATAAAAGTAGTTCATATGTTCCTCGTGTATATCTTGATATGATTAATTTTCAATGGTATTTTTTTGAATGCTAAATGAGAGAGAGGGCGAATAGTTAGTGCATAGACAGTGAGCAATTAGCAATTTATTAATTTTATTTATTTATTTGTGAGAAAGAAGGAGAAAATTTTATAGCTTTTATGAGACTCCCATTGAAATTGCATTCTCATTGAAAATTTTATAGCTTTTATTTAGAGATTAGAGATATCTATCTATTGATGGAGAGACTTTGAGGCTGCAAAGATTTAGTAGGGCTTGTGACTTCGTTTCTCGCGACCGAAGCAAAGAGGAGGAAGATATAAGGAGAATGAGATGTGACCGAGATTGAGCGACGTAGTTTTGTATAATTTCCACGCCAATGAAACCATTCTAAGTGGCACAAAAATCAACATTTTTCGAGCCGGTCAGCATTTTGGATTTCTTTTGACTTTAAACTCAAAATGCCATTTTTTTTTGTCAAGAAAGTCTCCTAACCAATATGCTGATAATTGTTCGTTACTACCGTCGCCGTTGCTTTTCCAATATGATGAAGCAAGAGAATAAACTATAACACAGATTATTCCCACCCTAAAGCGCGAGTACCAAAACAAAGGAATTCCAATAGCCCCCAAAAAGAAGAAACGGTATCCTTCGAGAACAAGAGAAAAATCATTATCATTTGGATGAAGAGAACACATGAAAGGGAGAGCAAACCCTTTTTGGGCCGGGCCTAAGTTCTCTGAGATCCACACCATTCTCAAAAGAGCCAGGGGCAATAACGTAATTCCCATCCCTTGAAGAAGCTTGCTTCACAGTTGCAGTCTTGCAGAGCCAGCAAGCAAGTTAAGCGTTCGTCTCTCCCACCACGAACCAGTCCTCGTCCTGCAAATTGTAAAATTATGTCGCCCTTTTTCGCAAATAAGCCCATCCCAATACAACACATGCCTTTTCTACCCCTTTCTCTATCCTCGCCAGCGCATGAAGAAACCCTAGCATTTGGAGGTGGCCCCAAGGTGCGATTTTTCTCCCCTTCATCGATTCTTTTCTTGTTGCTGATCGTTAGAAACCATAGTATTGGATGATTTCTCAATTCCTTTGTTGTTGTTTTTGTTTTGATTTGTGCTCTTTCTTGCACGATTCAGTGCAGTTTGGGATGCTTTGAAATTACTAATCGGAAAGAAGTAGATAAAAATTGATTCATGCTCATGATTATAGAAACTCTAGAAACCCTAGAATTGGATTCCTTCAGTATAATTTTTCTTTATCACATGCCCAATTTTGCTTCTCCGCTTCACTAATACTAGAGAGCTAGCTAGAGAACCCTAGAAAACCTAAGAAATAGATTGTTCAAATCTTTCTACTTACTTTACTAATTATGGAGAGCTAGATGGAAAGCGGTAAAACCCCTAGAAGAGGATTGTTTTAGTGTAATCTCACCACTATAAACCTTGCGATTTGGTTTCTTCACTTCACTTTACCACTTGGGACCCACTGGCATTCCTAATTCTGAGAAACTAGATAGAACTGATCCGTGGCCATGATTTCAAGTATCGAATTAATGAAATTTTTAGGTTGATGGAGCATCCGAGGCAGCTGCCTAGATCCATGGAGGAAATACCGTTTGAACTGTTGAAATTAATTATTCTATTACACTAGATAAAGCCTTATAAACCCTAGAGTCGGATTGTCTTTTCGTATAATCTTCCTACGTTCATTGATTCAAAATTCGGCCGGTATTCAGGAACCCTTGCAATACGATAACACTGATATATTGGCCGATTCAGTTATATCGATTGAATATGATATATGAAACACCCATCCGAAATGATTCCGATACCAATATCTAACCCTAGTCTACTGTAAAGCCGTGCAATCTGGTTTCATCACCCCACTCTCCCACTTGGGATCCATCGACATTACTAATTCTGAACAGCTAGATAGAAGTGATCGATGTCCACGGTTCAGAATATCACAGTAATAGCTCATTGAAATTTTTAGGTTGATGGAGCATCCGAGGCAACTGCCTGGATCAACGGAGGAAATACCGGAGGACTTGAGGTGCAAGAGATCAGATGGGAAGCAATGGAGGTGCAGCGCTTTGTCAATGCCAGACAAAACAGTGTGTGAAAAGCACTACATCCAAGCAAAGAAGCGTGCAGCGAATTCTGCCCTCAGAGCCGGGTTGAAGAAAGCTCGAAGGGCCGTAGTGGATAATTGTCACAATGCTGATATATACTTAGAGAGTAAGCACACGGACCCTGAAATGCTGAGGACTTTGTCTCCGATGCATGTTGGTAGTTTGGGATACAAGAAGCACAATGAGAAGTCTGGAAAAAGTACAGGGTTGTATTCATCGAATGCGATGGGAGTGAAAAGTTCGTTGAGATTTAGTGAAGGACACAGGGATATGACACACAGTGAGGAAAATAGTATAAGATCGTCATATGATATTCCTTATTTGAGCAAGGAGGTGAATAACTTTGGTGGAGGTGTTCGAGGGGTAAGCATAATTTTGTTTCCTTAAACAGCTTATTGCTAGACAGTGGTAAATTGATTCGGTGTTATTTTGGAGTCGGTTATAGGCCATTATATTTTTAACTGTCCCTTGTTTTATTTATATATTTTACAAGGGCCACTTGCAATATTTTCCTTCTTTTTTAGTTATCATTATCCTTAATTTTATCTTTCTTTTATCTGTCAGATGGAAAAGTAAAGTAAGAATTAGTCTTTAGGTTTTGGTAGTGGAAAAAGCCAATGACCACTTAAGTACTCTCACTTTCTTAAAATTCCATTTCACCTAATTGATTTAAACTAACTTGGTTCCCATGGATCCTAAACCAATCTACAAATCGATCTAATATTTGTATAAGCACAACTTAATGAAATGTACATCATGAATTTTATGCATCATCCTATATTATTTTAGGAATATAATGGGAAGAGTTCAGTACTGAGGGAGGCTGAGGGGCTAATTTGCCATCAGTGCCGAAGAAATGATAGCTTGAACATGGTGTGGTGCATGACTTGTGATCAGAAAGGATACTGTGGTAACTGCATTTCACAATGGTAACCTACATCCAGTTTTAGGAATGAAGTTTCTCTCAATTCTTTACTCTTGCTTGTCTGTTATAGGAAGATTGAATCTTTTTCGTTTGTCTATATTCTTTATCTTAGGTATGCTGATATTCCAGTGGATGACATTCGCAAAATTTGCCCTGCTTGTCAGGGTATTTGTACTTGCAAAGTATGCTTAAGTGGAGATAATTTGATTAAGGTGTGTCTCTTCGTGATTCAAATATCTTGGTGCATGTGGATTGCCCATGTTATTCCACAGATAAAATTGGAGCCGGTTTTACACTCTACTATGGTGATCCTAACTGAGTTTTTTTCAGATTAAGGTACATGAGATAGCTTGCATGGACAAGTTGCAGTTCCTTCACAGCCTTTTATCCTTTGTGCTTCCTGTTCTGAAGCAGATTTATTCTGAACAGTGTATTGAGATAGCAGTGGAGACGAGAGCACATGGTGTTTGTTCTTATTACAATTTCTATGCTTATCATTCTGATTATATCATATTGTATATAACTCCTTTCAACGTATGCTTTATATCAGGAATGAAAGCTGACATTCCCAGGGCCAATGTACATGCAGATGAACAGATGTGCTGGTATTGATTTCCAGACTACTTCTATTTACTCTTTGCTTTATTATTTACAGCCATATTGAATTTTTTTCCCCGCATACTTTTATTGATTTCTTCTATATACAGTAACTTATGCAGGATACCTATTTTCGATTTCCATCGGCACTGCCCGCACTGTTTTTATGATCTGTGCCTCGCCTGTTGTCGGGATATTCGAAGGGCATCTTTGGTTGCTTCTAATGGAGAACCTGCTATTGAAAAGAGGATTGTTGATAAACTGATCTTGCAGTCTAAAGATGATTATGCTATTGACTTCTCACATTTATTTCCCAAGTGGAAGGCCAACTCTGATGGAAGTATCCCTTGTGCACCAGAGGAGATTGGTGGCTGTGGCTTCTCAAAATTAGTGTTACGGCGCATTCTCAAGATAAATTGGGTTTCAAAGCTTGTAAAGAACGCGGAGGAAATGGTTACTGGGTGTAAAGTTTCTGTATTTCAAAGTGTAGACAATTGTGCCTCTTGCACAGGTCGAAAATCTCGGCTACCAAGTACTTCAAGTGAGTCGGTACTTCATCATTGCTCTCAGAGAGATGATAGCAGTGATATTATCCTGTATAACCCTACTTCTGAGGATTTAAAGGTTGAAGGCATCAGTCATTTTCGTAAACACTGGGCCAAGGGTGAGCCAGTTATTGTCAAGCATGTGTTTGACCGTTCTTTGGCCTCCAGCTGGGACCCAATGAGTATCTGGAGAGGAATCCAAGAGACAGCTGATGAAATAAAGCCAGAAAACAATACAATTGTGAAGGCTATAGATTATTTAAACCAGTCAGAGGTATATTCCTGCAGAAATAACATCCTTAGGTATATTGTTCTATTAGATACTATGAATGCATCTGAAGGAATTGACTTGGCAGATGTGAAACCAGCTAAATAAATTTATTAAAAATGGAAACCAATGTCACATGACTCACATATGTCTACTCTGTTGATTAACTCTAATTTGTATTACCTTTCCTATGTTTAGTTTATTGCTACTTGTTACTACCTTGATGCTATGGAGCTAATCTATATTCCAGTCTTCCATGTTACACAAGATATTCCATTTTGAATTGAACATAGCCCACAGACTTCAGCATTTATTTTTTCCGGATTGAATTTAGGGAACTTAGAAAGAGAAGTCTATACCTTAGTGAATCCTCTGTAGTACCAATCCTAGAGATGGAGACATGATGGTTTATAATCTACACTGTTGAATGTCTTGAATCTGCTAATGGTCTATTACATCAAATTCTGGCAGGTTGATATTGAACTCAGTCAATTCATCAAAGGATATTCAGAGGGGCTTATACATGAAGATGGTGGGCCAAGAATGTTGTTGTTAAAAGATTGGCCACCTCTTAGTGCTTGGGAAGAGTTTATATTGTGCCAGAGGCCTGAATTTCTTACTAATCTTCCGTTGGTTGAATTTTTTCATTGCAAGTGGGGTCTTCTTAATCTTGCTGCTAAGCTGCCCGAGGACACAATGCAGACTGAAGCAGGCCCCAAAATTTATATTTCTTATGGAACACAAAATGAACTTGGCAGAGGTGTTCCTACAACTAATCTTCGTATTAACATGGGGGACATGGTAGGTGTTCTAAATTGTCCTTATTTTATAAATTTGAGACTTTCCGTTCAAACATCATTTTTAAGTTCACAGTATATTTACTGTAAATAATTACTTGAAATATGTATCATGGCCAATGCAGAAATTTTAATTAAAGATAGGAAGGTGAATTTCACACACACACACACACACACACACACACACACAATGAAGAAGAAAAGAGGCCATAGGAGGGTTTTTCGTTAGGCGCCGTCAAAAAATACACCTTCCAACATTTTATTCAACGATCGGCGTCCATCATCATCATCTTTATCATCTAAGATGCGGATACACCAAATTTCATGTGATTTTATCAACTTTTCACCGTTGAATTAGCAATGTAAAAAGTTCTAATGTCGGTAAACCGTTAATTTTGTGATAGAATCACGTGAAATTTGGTGTGTCCGCATCTTGGATGAAAAAATGAAGATGAAAGCCGATCGTCGAAAAAAATAATGGAGGGTGTACTTTTTCGACGCCGTGGGAGGAAATTCTCGCCTATAGCACCTTTGCTCAATTATATATATATATATATATATATATATATATATATATATATATATATATAGGGAGGTGATCCTATGAGTCCAGCCTCATTTCTTATTTTGAGACCGGCTTTTCAAACACACAACCCCACGTGTTTTTCACTGATCCGTACCGGCTACGATGATCTATATGTGTTAGGTTATGTATCAAATTTTACAAGATTTGGAGATCTCAGCGATATTGTTTTTCATGCAGTAAAACCGTCGATTTTTTAGTCTATTTGATGGATTGTCCAAATCTCGTAAAATTTAATACATAATCTATCAAACATGTGTAGATCATGATGGTCGGTGTGGATCGGTGAAAAACACGACGGATTGTGTTTGAAAAGTGGACCTCAAAATAATAAATGAAGCCAGACCTCATATGATCAACTCCCTGTATATATATATATATATATATATATATATATATATATATATATATATATACGCGCGTGCGCACACAGAAAAAGGGTATGAGATGGCGGTCCCTTTTCCGAAAAGGGCCCCGCCTCATAACACACCTACCCCCATGTATTTCACCGATCCAAACCGGTCATTTTGATCGACGTATCATGAAATCCCTATGTATAAAAAATCTCGAGATTTAAAGACCTCGAACACGTCCATCAAGTGATCGTAATTTTCCTATATCGATAAGCCGTTAATTTTTATATCCGTTTAATGAAACGCGTTATAGGTCATGAAATTTTTTCTACACAAGGGTTTTCTAATAAGTAGATCAATATGGCCGGTTTAAATCGGTGAAAAACATAGGGGTAATGTGTGTTTGAGGCGGGGGGCCCTTTTTTAGAAAGGGGCCGCCACCTCTCTCTCTCTCTCTCTCGCTATATATATATATATATATATATATATATATATAGCTGTGGTGGGTTGCTAGGTACTTGCTTATGGTGGAAGAAGCATGGACAAAGACTTGTCTTGAGTCTCAAAAGAAGATAATATAGGCACGTAATAAGCCACCTACACATAAATAAATAAAACATTAAGAGTGATTAATCTACTTCTATGCATACATAGGCACACGCTCACACGTAAACGAGCATACTCATTTTCAATTATTGAATAAGCTATTTTGCTTTTTAATGGTGTTTTCTACATGGAACATGCTGCTTCTCTTCATTGTTCTGTAGAATAACTTAATATTTCTCGGTTGTAGTATCGAATGCTTCTTCTCTTCATCGTTATGTAGGATAACTTAATATTTCTCAGTTCTAGTATCAAAAATAGTTTTATACAAATCTTGTTTTGGCATCCATTTTCCACTAAAGCTAATCAATATATGCAATGAGTCTTTATTAGAACATTGGTCGCATACAAAGTGGATGGTAACTGATTATGTGCACCAGACAATTTGAATCGTAAGTGCCGAGCTACACTCTTTGGTAGTCTTCTGCATATTAGTTCAATCATGCTCATTCATTATGACAGTGAAGACTCATTAGGTGCTAGACACAAGTGGTTTGAATGAGCATGTAATGCGTGATTGAACCGCAGATGGAAGTTATGAAGGGATTTCATGGCAACATGTGTTGCACATATTTCTGCCCGAAATTCTTAAATTTATCACATATGTAGTAAAAGAATCTGAAATAGAGAACCTATCGTTGGAGTTTTTATTTCTCTTTCCATGTTTTGTACCACTATGCACTTTAGTTTGCGATATGTATTGATGTTTCACAAGTAAAAAGGAATAAAACCCAAGGGCTTGGAGATATTCTGTAAGATGCGCAAATATTGTGAACTATCAATAATGTAGTAAATGATATATTTGAGTTTGGTTCAGTATAGAATATTGCTTAATATGTTTAAGAATTCTTGTTTGAACCATCTTGTCTTTTTTTCTTCTTTTCTTTTTTTAGGTTTCCACTGTTTTTCCTTTATTCTGTATGAGACAATGTTCTTCTGGATTTTATTTATGAATTTATATGAGACGGGCTCCCAGCCCTGCTCTTTTGCTAAATAAAAAAAAATTCTATCCTCCTATTTGTATTTGATGTCCTTTTGGTATGTCATAAACAGGCAAAGCAAACATTTATGACATTTCATTCTTTCCTATCTTAGGTCTACCTATTAATGCACTCAGCCGAAGTCAAATTTCAAAGTACAGAGAGATCCAAATTTGGGGAAATTGAAAATACTGTTAAGGAACCTGACGGAGAACAAACTCATTGGAACGCATGCTTTCCCAGTTCTGATCTAAATTTGGACGAGGGGGTTAAATCATATAAAAAACATGCTAAACAAAAAGAGTTTGGATTAGGATTCGACATTATGGAGGGTCAAATATGCAATGGAAATCAAATATCTGTCGAAAAGAAGAGGTTAAATTCTTCCCGATCTGACAAAGCTATTGGAGATGTTCAACGGAAGATCTCTGCTGGAGCTGTTTGGGACGTTTTCCGTCAGCAGGATGTTCCAAAGCTGAACGAATTTTTGAGAGTTCATCGGGAGGAATTTACTACAGCTTGCCAACCAGTTAAACCATCTGCACTTGTTATGTCTATGATTGCGGCAATTTAATGTGACTTCTCTATGTCCTAAGTTAAATGGAACATATTTTTATATCCCAGGTAACATGCCCTGTTTATGAACAAGCAATTCACATGGATAAACATCTCAAAAGAAAATTGCAGGAGGAATATGGTCAGTAACAACTGATGGCTTTTCCTTCATCTATTGCATGTTTTTTTGGCTATATTGTTTAATATTTATACATGCCTTTATCAGCGAAAGATGTCTAGGAATCACCAATTTTTGACAGAGACCTTTCCTTTTTTTGTTATAGGGTAAAATTTCACCAAAATACCCATTGTTGTTTTTCGCTAAACTGCCATGCATCTTTTTTATTACAATAGATCCACTTATAAGTTAAAACTTTGATTGTAAGAGATTTTTTTCACTAAAAGATCCTTGAAGGTAGTACTTTACAGGAGCTTACTGTAATATAAAAAAAACTTTAAGGCAGTTTGGTGGAGAAAAATCTATATTTAAGGGTATTTTAGTGAAATATACACCTGAGTATGTACTGGCCTTTTTGTTGTAATTTAACATATATTTCTTGAAAATTTTCAGGCATTGAGCCATGGACAATCGAACAACATGTTGGAGAGGCTGTTTTTGTTCCTGCTGGATGTCCGTATCAAGTCAGAAATCTTCAGGTAAACAACAATGGTTAGATGCTTCTTACTCTGACTAACTAATTGCAGATAAGATTCAAGTGATGTATCTTCTGGATGAAGATTTAAAATTTGAAAATTCTCCAATGATACGCTTCTTGTATCAATATAATTCACCAAATTTGCTACTTATATTTCATAGATAAGAAAATTTTGCTCTGCAATGTGGAACTTTATGATCTGGTTCTTGTGATTGTACTAAAGGAAATGATTTATTTTAGATTCTAGTAGTTTTCTGGCTTTATCACAGAAGTATGGCAATCTTGTATCTGTACAGATTAACTTGTCGGGAAGATATATTTTAAAGTTTTCAAAGCTTTTGCTATATTTCATTGGTTTGTATAACGCTAATTCCTTGTCCTTGTTATGCAATTTTCAGTCTACGGTACAGCTGGGCCTTGATTTTCTAACCCCTGAAAGCTTAAGAGAGTCTTCTAGAATGGCTCAAGAGATACGATGTCTCCCCGATGACCACGATGCAAAGCTTAATATGTGGGAGGTCAGGCAATTTGATCGCAATATGAACTCTTTTTTCTGTCAATTCTGCAACACTAAATTATACAAAACTTTGGTTGCAGGTGGGCAAGATGTCCTTGTATGCTGCCAGTTCAGCCATCAGAGAAATCCAGAAAATAGTACTCGACCCAAAGTAAGCTTACCGTAGAGAAGTAGCTTCCATGTAGCTTAGATGGGGTTGCTTAAGTATTTGTACTGCCGATAATATGTCTGGCAATTGGGTTTCTTATGGCTGATCCAAATTCAATCTGGGTTATTAAACAAATAGAACATTCTCGACTTGGAACAATTGGATGAGAATGTCTTAGGTTTTTATGCATGAATAATTAATTAAAATATATTAATAATTTTCACTTTATAGACATGAAAAAGTTGAAAAATAGTTGAGCTGGTCCGAAGATCTCGTTTGCAGTATGAGATTATGATTTCTTTTAATATAGCTGCACCAGATTAGCTGTGTCGGAGCTTTCACACTAACCTGGCCCGTTTATTAATCGGTCTGGGTTGGTTAATCCATTGTTGGCCCAACTCGTTAATGCTGCCCCCTACAACAATTTCGAAATTGTTTCTGTTTGGGTTGTCGGTTTTGGATTGCCACTGCTATCCAGCAATCTGCTTTCTGACTTTTGTTTGCTGGTTTCTCTCAGGCTGAGTTCAGATATCAAGTTTGAAGATCGGAAACTTACAGCCATGGTGTCTGAGAATTTGGAGAAGTTAACAAAAAGAAAACAAATTGTTTGCACCTGAACTATTTCAGTTGGCATGTTTATGTACCCCATTCATCTCTGTAAATTCATTAAGATTTTATTGTTTATTATTCACTGTAAAGAAACTGATTGTAGATAATTGTTAATATGTATCAAACCATAGTTGATGTTGTCATTTTTGTGTTGATACTGAACTTAAATCTGTTTCCTCGTGAAGCATGTTTCATGCTATGGTGATGGCTGCTTGAAGTTTCAACATTGTGAATCTTATTTTTGTTGCCAGTGATCCTTATTATGCACATTGATTAGTATGCAAACCAAATGGAAGTACACATCCTTGTGAGCGCCCTTCTGCCACGTGGGAAAACCTTCATGCAGTTGGGAGGGAGGGTTGGGTCAGGACCCGCTTGCATCAGCTTATTAATCAAAAATAGAATAAAATAAAGCATCAGCTTATTAATCAAAAATAAAATAAATAAAAGCGTCCGTTATGGGTTTGATAAAATAAGATCCGAGTCCAGCTAATGGGCTGAACCATCCAAGTGGGGAAGTCATGGGATTGATAAAATAGGATCCGAGTCCATCCAAGTAGTGGGGAAGTAAACGGATCGGGCATGAAGCATATATAGATGTTACCATGTCAATCGCCACTGGTCGTTGGTGGATGTGAAAATGGATACAGATAGTTATTGAAAATGAAAAGTAGTATATTCGATAAAAGTTGGATTCAAAAATGAACATGAAAGGATTAATTGAAAAGACTATATATGCTAAAGTCAAATGCTGTTGTTTTCGCCTATCAAGCTTACAATAAAAATCCACTACATCTACGGGATCAATGTGGTGATATTTGTATCTGTTAGCGTAAGCGAGTATACATGCTTAGCGTCGTAAACAATAGACAAAAATAAGATCTGAGCCAACAAATTAACAGATACAACCAACAAGTGGGAAGTAAATTGATCAAGCACGAAGCAGATATAGGTGTTACCATATCGATATCCACTAGTCATTGGTGCATATGAAAACAATACAGATAGTAAAATAAAAAGGGTTTTTTTAACTAAAAAGCCCTATTATACTTCGCTAATTGTAAAACCCCAGCACGATCATACGTTATTTAAGTATTTTAAGTTAATAACGTTATTGGGTTGTGATTATTGTATGGATGGTTGTGTAGGATAAACGTATTTTACCTTGTCTTGATCTCTAGTTTAATTGATATAATATTCGTATCCGACCCGCATGCATTTTAACCGATACTATTTAAACTAAATATTCTATTAAAATCCTTAAGATTAATTTCTACGTAGAATATTGGATATGTTTAGTTGCTATAATATATCATGGGTATGGTTATCTAGTTGGTTAATTAAATGATAGTCCTTATTTGAATTTTGGTATTGTAACTGTTTCCCCAATATTTAACCTGATAAAAGAGTGAAACTCTGTTGAATTAAATGAGGCAACGCCTCATGTGCTCTCCACGAGGGCACCAACGCCAGGATTAAAATCTATTGTGACGCCGCACGTGCTCCTCACGTGGACGCCAATATGCAAACCACCAAATAATCTATTAAATAAGAATTAAACTCTTAAATGGCGCCGCACGTGCTCCTCACGCGGGCGCCAATGTGCCAAGCACAGGAATACTCATCTTTAGAATTAAAGTCTTAAATGGCGCCCACGTGTACAACACGTGACTGCCGGCGTCCAAGTAGAATTAAATTCTACTCTCTGTTAAACAGAGCCGTCGGATCAAAGATCCAACGTGGGTGATAAATCATCAAAATACAGAATTAAATTCTGCTGGAAGAAAATATTGCCCGAATCTTTCTAAAATAAGGAAGATACTCTCGATTGGATCAAAAATCCAATGGCAGAATAAAATTCTATTCTCTCAATCTTTCTAAACAAGAAAGATTGCTCTCTGTAAAATAGAGAACTCTTAGATTAAAAATTCAATGGTGATTAAAAAATCACCATATTACAGAATAAACTCTGTATAGGGAAAATATTTTCCCGATCTCGTTAAAAACCAAAAATCATATTCTGTAAAAACAAAAGTTCTTGGATCAAAAATCCAATGGTAGATAAAATTCCCCAGATTGATTTTGAGACCAATTAAATCAATTGGAACTTCTCAATGAGAGATTTTCTCAAAACTAATCAACAATTTGCCTTACCTATATAAAGGACTTGAGACTTCAAGTTTCAAAAGGGAGATAGAAGGACGCACAGAGAGTGAGAGTCATACAGAGACCACAGAAAGTTTCAAAAACAACAGAAAATTCAATTCTCGAGAAAGAAGAAGACTTTCCTCCTCCTAAAAACCCTAGGTAAAGAAAAAGAAGAAGAGATAAAAAACATCTCCTTACCTAACATATCTAATGGTTTAACCATTTTCAAAGAACTTAGTTCTTTCTCTAGATCTGAGATCCACAAGACAAGTCTTCCACAAGTTGAGAATTTAATTCTCATCGAGAAGATTTTGTTCTTGAGAATAAAAAATTCAGGGAAGAAGAAGGTTGGGCATGAAGAACATGGAGTCCATAATACTCCAGGAACTTAGTTCCTTTAAATCGAGAACTTAGTTCTTTAAAAACTCAATCTAAAATTCTCAAATATAGTGATTTTAGCGAGCGTTAATGGTCAAAGTAACATTAGTAGAGGTTTAACCTCTCTGAAAATATTAACAGAGATTTAATCTCTAAAATTAATAAAAGGAAAAAGACTAGCGCCTCACGTGTTTTCCACGTGGGCGTCCCTTTTAACAGCGCACAACGTCTCACGTAAAACATACGCGGGTGTCTAAAATAGAAGGCCAGCGCCGCACGTGCTCATCACGTGGGTGCTGAACAGAAGTGCATAGCACTCCGCAAACAGCCAAAAGGGCCGAGTGCTCAGTGCTCATTGGACGGCGCCCATGACTGAATGATTCACATGTCATATATGTGAGCGTCAGAGGTCAAATAAATGCTTAGCACTTCGGCATGAAAGGAAAGGGGTTGAACAAATAGAGCACAAATAAGTGCCTAGCACTTTTAAAATAAAATAAAATACTAAGCAAATCAAGCCCCCAAATTGGTTAGATTTCTGAAGTCTTTCCTGCAGCCGAACCCAAATGCTCTGTTATTAGATCTGAAATAAAAATGATTCTCAAAATCTTGCTAAGTTGATCTTAGTCTCAAATTGGACTAACGTATCCATAGTTAAAAAACAAATTGAGCCCTAAATGCTTATATATATTTAAGTTGATCTTAGTCTCAAACTAGATTAACGGTCCTTAAATAAAACCAAGCCCAAATTTAAAAATATACGGATTTAGACTAATCCGCGTCCTACGGACGACGACATAAACTAGTCTCCGTATACAATCCACGGGCAACCAAAACCAAAACAAAACATACACACGACACGAAATGAACTTCCGGAGCAGGAGAAAGTGGTTATCACGATGCGGTA
This sequence comes from Agapanthus africanus, assembly GCA_030015575.1. Classification (NCBI taxonomy): domain Eukaryota; kingdom Viridiplantae; phylum Streptophyta; class Magnoliopsida; order Asparagales; family Amaryllidaceae; genus Agapanthus; species Agapanthus africanus. The sequence continues at coordinate 8,477,491 of CM057340.1, forward strand.
ACGTAATTAACTGCAGGGGTTTGCGTCTGCAGGGAAGAGCGTCCGCACAATCAACAACCCCTCATAAAATGAGGAGGAATCTGATAAAGTCTGCTGTAACGGCCGCATCCGTCCAAACCTTCGATATACGGTGCCATAAATTAACTTGGTATTTTCGGAGAGGTGGACGGATAAATCCAAATAATATCTGCCCCCAGATTCAGGTAAGACGACCTATCCCGGTTCGTCTCCGTTTCCGGCGGTGAACAGTTCACCCTAGTACGTTTCTACAATATAATTTGTTATTTTAATCTTGTTCTATAATTCTTTTATTTTAGCTATTGGATTGCGAATGATTCAAGTAGTAGTCGTTATCCGACCCGACCCGCATGTTTAAAACCCGATATGGTGCAAGATTATATCCAATATTTACTAGTACAGTGTATCTACGTGAATATTGTACTATATATGCTTTATATATGTTTAAATCTTTACATATCTATTTATAGTACAAATTATGTATAAATAATATCTTTTTGCTACCTAACTTTGCATGGCATATCATCCATATCTTATTATTGCTCTTATCTATTGTGTTCCTATTCTAAAATATAGACAACAAAATATTTAGAAATCTTTACGTATATTTATTTAAATTTTATTTGGGGGTATATCTATTTAACAATAGATTATTGTATTATGGTTAAAATCCTTACGTATGGATTTTATATTTAAAAACTATATTTTTGACTAAATTCGGGTAATATTTGGAATGATCTGGTATTATTTATAAAATCCTGCATAATATATAAAAATATATTCCTATACCCTTTTATATATATTATTAATAAATTTATTTTTATATAAACTCTCACTCTCTCTTCCCCGTTTCCATCTCTCTCATATCGTTCTTTTTCTCTCTTTCGTCCGAGCCCTAACTCGTGCCGTCCCTTCTCGTCGCCGTCACCACCTTTTCACCATCACCTTCTCAACATCCCCACCATCGTCATCACTTCCTTCCTCCTTCCCAGATACCATACCCAAGCCGGCTACACAACCGAGAACCCATCTTCGTCACCTCCTTCATCATCCCCGTCGACGTCCCCGCTTGAACCCGACCACCACAATTATCATCGTCACTTCATCTTTCTCGTCGCCAGCACCAGAGCACCCCCTCACCACCATCTCTTTTCCTTTTTTCTTCTTCTCCTTTTCTCCGATCACCAAGCCCAACCCATCACCGCCCACGACATCTCGTCGTCGACCTCGTCCCCCGTCTCCTCGTCACCGACCCAACCTCCTCTTCTTCCTTGCATCTCCTCGTCGCCGACACAACCTCCTCCTCTTCCTTGTCTTCATTAAATCCTGAAAACCCCAACAGCCCCATCTCTTCTTTTTCTTCTTCTTTTCTTTTCTACTCTTTCTTCAACTGTTTTCGCCAGAGTTGGTCACCGTCGCCATCGACCCAGACGATTCCAGTCACCATCCTCGTTTTCTTCAGTAACCACTTCTCGTAGTTGCTAAGTTCAGGCCAAGTTTTGCTTACGTCGGGTTTTGTATCGTGTCTATGTTTGGTGTTCAGAACGTGATATCCGTATTTTCGTCATGAGTTTTCGATCAGACAAGTTTCTAAGCCTGCGACATGCTACATTACGTATTCAAAAATATAGTTATTTATTAGTATGCGTATGTTAATAGTTAGCAAGTTATTTGCAATTTACAAATTTTACAGCATCAATCCGTATTTATATCAATAACGGCTTTATCTAGTTGCATGCTAGTTCATTACCATATTATAATTTTCGATGCAGTTCAGTATCCTTTATCTAGACCACAGTATACCTTGTAGCAAACGTAAAATGTTATTACAAATAAGGTCGTGTGTGTCTAGATTAATTACACCTTACAACATAGATAATATGCATTAGTCATTTCTACAGTATTTAAACAACTGGTTACTATTCTATGTTAAGTATTTATCCTGTTTAATACACGCTGCCTGACATATTCACGACACATTACTAGACCTGTTACTTGGATTATTACTGATGCCGACAATCCTGACTTGTTATCCTGATGGATATGACTTGTTGTCTAGACAAACAAGACTTGTACCTGATTGATCCTGTGTTGATATTAGGTAGATATTATCAATACCTGACTTGAACACAAAACCTAGGGGTAAAAGAAAATCAATAATGAAATTCGACTTGTAACTCAACAGTTCACTGCTTTCTAGAGACTGATCAGTCGATACAGGCTTCGGGCCCCGGAATGATGATGCTGACATCATTCGTCTGTACATGATATCCTGTTTTTACTGCTTAGCGGCACGTCTCGGATTCAGCCCCGAAGGTCTTGACCGTGGTTCCGAGTACACACGGCATACTATTGAGCTATATCAACGATTCCATTAATTGATTTCAAAGACTTGTAAAATAGATAATCTAGAAGCACAGACTTTAGGATACGCGTGACACACATATAGCCACTGTTTTATACCTGCGGTTATGATTTACTCATATCATCGTGTATAGCATCATGTTATGGTTATTACTATTATTACTGATATTTATGACGCACTGACGTCTGGGTTTTGTATGACCCAGTTCTTTTGACTTTGTCGCGGGAAGATCAGGAGTATTTTAACAAACAAGCCGAGCAGTGAGGAGCTTGATGATTAGTTTTAGAGATGCTTAATTTATTTTATTTCCATGGTTTAATTTATCGATGTGATCTCATAAGGGACGTGATTTAGATATTTTCTTTATTGGATCTTTATTCGTTTCCGCTATATACATTTCTTGACTTTTATTTACTGTGGCAGATGTTAGTTAGATTTTATTTACTGTTCTTGATATCTGATTGACAGTCGTAATGTGACTATGGAAGGATCTTTCCAAACTATAGGTAGCATGGTTAGCTCTGTCACGTACCGTATTTACGTATTTTGAGAAGTGGGGCGTGACAGGTATGCATGTATATATACACATATAGATTTAGTATGGTTGTGTTGGAGATAAATATATATCTTATATTTGATAGTTGGGTTTGTTTATAGTTTGCATCATATTAATATAGATATGTTTTTGCATGATAGTTGATATAAGACATCTCAAGATAATTGGAAAATCTTTGTAAATCCTAAAAACAATATTTTAAATCTTTAATACAATTTAATAGTATGAGAGGGATTTTGTCAGAAAATTATATTGGGGGTGGGGGGGGTGTTTAATTAAAAGTTTGCCCCTATTCTATATATATCATACATCTCTCTCTCTCTCTTCAAATAATAACATGACCCTAATCCTATATACATATATAAACCTATATTTCTCTCTCTCATCAAAGGTACTTCTTCTCCTTCCACAAATTAATATCATCCGAAACCCATGCTTCCTATCATCATCATCATCATCATCATATATCTCCTCTCTCCTTAAGTTTAATCCATAACCCGCAATCCCAGCATATCCGAGTAACCATCTCCTCGTCCTTTCGGCCCAACCACCGCAACACCTAAGATCGTTGCCATGTTATTTAACCCTTCACCAAACCCTAACCGAGCGTCTTGAACTCAGTCGCCGACCTCCTCCTCAATCGCAACACACCACCGAGACACTCTCGACGAGAACCCAACAACAACTTCGACAAAAAACCCACCGAAGCCCAATTCCGGTCTTCGCCGCAACCCATCGCCGCCGCACTAGAACCCATGCTCAAACTTGAGTTCGATTGTGACCCAACACCTCCGCCGATCATTCGCCGTCGTGTTGCATCGATCCATCATCGTCGTGATCATCGTTTTGAGCAAAATTCTAGCTGAGAGAAATTTTTAACCAAGCCAAAATCTAGCCGTGATCGTGCATCAAGTCGAGTTACCGTTTCGTATTTTTGTGTATCCATCGTTCCGTTCATCGTGTTCGAGGGAAGTTTCAAACTTATTACATGCTATAGTTAAGCAATATACACATATATTGTCAATATCCTATTATTCTGTTATTTTATGCTATTATATATATTTATGATTCTTATGCCATTAAATAATTTAACATTAATAAGTTTTCATAATTTTAGTTTATAATGTTTTACGCAAATATATCTAAATAGTAATGCCTAATAATTATAACAAAAGTCTATTCTTAATACGGTTAAATTCATGTATCGAACTTGTAGTAGTTAATATGAGTATAGTCGCTAATTCATGCAGCACGTTTAGATAGCATTTTATAAAATATTCAATGTGCATACTGTTAACCCTATTATTAGAAACCATATGGTAATTTGTTTATCAATATTAGTATTTAATCATTTGATTTAAATACTTGTTCAAAACAAATTGAACCGTTGCAATTAACTTTAAATATGACATGACTTGTTAATCTATATCAGTTCAAGATTATACGATATATTGTTATGGCTATATTACCTGATTTATACCATGACATATCTATAGTACGTGAATGTGATATATATATCTTGCCTGATTGATTACGTCGTCCCTAACATACTTGTATATTGCTTATGACATGTGACCCTGCAATCCTGCTATTGTTACCGTACTGTTATCGTTACCATGTCAGTACATACTTGACATGTGATGTTTACTAATGCCAACAACCCTAACTTGACTTGATTGAATTAACATGTTGTCCTGATGGATGTATCTTGTACCTGCTTGTTCATTTGTTGGCATTAAATAGATATTATTTCTATACCTGACATAAACATAAAACTCAGGGAAATATAGAAATCAAGAATATAACTGAATTGTAACTCAAAAGGATATTACGTGCGTCTGTGATTCTGGGGGGTGACAGAATAATCATTCTTGATTCATACGTCTTGCATCCGTTGTCCCGGGGAGTAACGGGATATATTTTGCGTCTGTGGTTCTGGAGGGTAACGGGATATATACTGTTAAGTTACATGGATGATTACATTAATTGGTTTCAAATACCTGTAGAATAGATAATCTAGCGATATGGATCCATAAGATTGTTCCCGCCAAAATTTTCGACTAAGAGCTACTTGTTCCCTTACAAAAAAGGGGGGAGAATCCTCAAAAAATAGGCATCACGTGTAAAGCATGTGGGCGCACATATGCAAAGCACATAAGCGCTGAACATAAATAACCAAGGGCCAAACATGCATCACGTGTAAAACACGTGAGCGCACATATGCAAAGCACATGAGCGCTGAACATAAATAACCAAGGGCCAAACAGACATCACGTGTAAAACACGTGGGCGCACATATGCAAAGCATATGAGCGCTGAACATAAACAGGCTAACCCACACTAGGGGTCACGTGTTAAACACGTGAGTGCTTTTGCCAATCACATGCAAAGCATGTGAGCACCCAAATTTAAAATGTTCTTATCAAATTCTATAATTAAATTCTATTTGGGAAATATTTTCTTAAACTAGAAAGATCTTCTCTGTTAAATAAAGGACCCTTGGATCAAAGATCCAGCGGTGATCATTTGATAGAATAAAAATCTATCATAGGAAAATATTTTCCTAATCTTATAACAAGAATAAAATTCTATATTAACAAGATATCGAAAATATATTTCTGATCTTGTTAAACTAAAAAGATTTGATAGAATAAAATTCTAATCTTGTTAAAACTAATAAGAGATTCATAATTTTGTTAAACAAACAAGAAATCTTCTCTTTTAAACAGAGAGACTTTGGATTAAAAATCCAAAGGTGAATAAAATTCACCAATTGATCTAAAAGATCATGAAATCAATCATGATCTCTCAATGAGGGATTCTCTTAACAAATTGATTCTTTTTCTTCTCATATAAATAGCAGCAAGGAGAGGAGGAGAGGAATGGACAGAACGAGAAAGAGAAACCCCCTTGTAAGCAAAAAGAAAAGAAAAGGGAATTTAATTCTCCAGAGAGAAGAAGATCTCTTCAAAGGAAAAAAAAAAGAAACTCTAGGTAAGAGAAGGAAGGAGACCACCCCATAAACTCCTACAAAACAAAAGAGAATTTAATTCTCAAACCAAGAGTTTAACTCTTCTAAAAGAACTTAGTTCTTCCTCTGGTTGGGATCTGCAGAAGCAGATCTCCCTACAAGTTGAGAATTTAATTCTCATCGGGGAGATTCTGTTATGTAGATCCAAACCTAGGGGAAAGAACTAAGTTCAAAGAATTTAATTCTTACAACAAAAGATATAGAAATTTAATTCCTCTGATGAAACTAGGGTTTAACCCTATAAAAGAATTTAATTCTTAAACAAGGAATTTAACTCTCCATCCACGTAAAAAAGATCAGTACCCAACATGATCACGTGTGTCCACATGACTCCCCCCCCTCAATGATCAAAAGAGAACGAATGAAATTAGGTCACGTGCTCCCACGTGACCCTTGAACAAACTTCTCAAAATAAAAAGGGAGTAAAGCCAGGGAAGAACAGATTTTGGGCGTCTCACGTGTTCACACGTGACCCCTAACAATTATCAAACAAAAGAGGATTCTACCCAAAGGCAATGCCCGCCTAAATGAGCGCCTCACGTGACCTCACGTGACCCCTAAGAAGTGCTCAGCACTTATAAAAAAAAGGGGAATAAACCCTATTTTTAGAGCGCCTCACATGATCCCACGTGACCCATGAGAAGTGCTCAGCACTTATAAAAGAGAGAAGGGAACAAACTCTATTTGTGGAGCGCCTCACGTAACCCCTTAATAGTGCTTAGTACTTTCAGAACAAAAGAGAATAAAACAAAGGCAGCTTTCAGTCTTTAGGGACGTCTCACGTGATCCCACATGACCCAATAGTGCTCAGCACTCAGAAAAGAAAAAGGGAACAAATCCAGAGAAGCAGTGCCAACTTTTGGGCGCCTCACGTGACCCTACGTAACCCCTGAGAAGTGCTCAGCACTTATAAAAGAGAGAAGTGAACAAACCCTATTTGTGGAGCGTCTCACGTGACCCCACGTAACCCCTGAAAAGTGCTCAGCATTTATAAAAGAGAAAAGGGAATAAACCCTATTTTTGGGGGGCCTCACGTGATCCCATGTGACCCCCTAATAGTGCAAGAGAATAAAAGAGGCAGCGTCCAACTCTAAGCGCCTTACGTGTCCCCCAATAGTGCTTAGCACTTGTAAAAGATCAAGGGAATAAATCCAAGTAAACGGCGCCAACTTTCTAGAGCATCACGTGCAACACGTGATCAATCCCAAAATTCCAGTATTCAACATTGCTTTAGAGCCCCACGTGCCCCACGTGAGCGCCTTCAACTTTCAGTGTTTAACACTGCCTTAAGAGCATCGCGTGGGAACATGTGAGCACTAAAAATACATCAGTGTTTAACACTATAAGAGGCCGACTTCAACTACAGATTGGCTAAGTCTTTCCTGAGATTAAATCTCTAAATAAACCTAGCCTCCATGCTCATGACTGATGACTCCTCAATCTAAAATCTGGTTCAAGGGTACATCTCTTCACACCTCTGATACATGTCGTTGTAATTCTTCAACGTCTTCAGAGAGGTGGAGAGTCCCAATAACCACTAACTCTTGGCGCACCCCTAAATTGATGAGCCAGAAACTCCATAGACTATGATGTCTTTAAACTGGACTATGAGGTCCTTAAACTTATGGACCATGATGTCCTTAAACTTTATGGACTATGAGGTCCTTAAACTTATGGACTATGATGTCCTTAAACTTTACAGACTATGATGTCTTTAAACTGGACTATGAGGTCCTTAAACTCATGGACTATGAGGTCCTTAAATTTTATGAACTATGAGGTCCTTAAACTTATGGACTATGATGTCCTTAAACTTTACAGACTATGAGGTCTTTAAACTCGACTATGGGGTCCTTAAACTCATAGACTATGATGTTCTTAAACTTGATGGACTATGATGTCCTCAAACTTTGGACCGCAATGTCCCTAAACTAAAACGATAGAGTCCAAATACTCTTTCGTCGGATCTAAACGATCCCAAAATCCTTGTTGAGTAGATCTTAGTTTAAAATTAGACTAACGTATCCTCAACGAACCCAACCAACCTTGGTTCAAGGGTACATCTCTTCATTCCTCTGATATATGTCGCTGTAATTCTTCAACGTCTTCAGAGAGGTGGTGGGTCCCGACAATTAGACATTCCACGGACTATGATGTCCTTAAACTTATGGACCGCAATGTCCCTAAACTAAAACAATTGAGTCCAAATGCTTTTTTGTTGGATCTAAATGATCCTATTAAGTAGATCTTAGTCTAAAATTAGACTAACGTATCCTTAACAAACGTTTAAGTTGATCTTAATCTCAATGAGATTAACAATCCTTAAACCCAACCCAAACCCAAATCTAAGAAAATAGGGATTTGGACTAATTCACACCCTACAGGCGACAACATAAATTAGTCTCCGTATACAATCCACGGGCAACCAAAAACAAAACAAACACATACGACACGAAGTGACCATCTGGAGAAGGAGAAAGTGGTTACCGCGATGCGGTAGCGTAATTAACTGCAGGGGCTTGAGCCTGCAGGGAAGAGCGTCCCCACAATCAAAAACCCCTCAAATGAGGGAGAATCTGACGAAGTCTGCTACAACAGCCGCATCTGTCCAAACCTCCGATACACGGTGCCATAAATCAACTTGGTATCTTCGGAGAGGTGGACGGATAACACCAAATAGTATCTGCCCCCAGATTCAGGCAAGATGTCGGTCTTCCCAGTTTCCGGCGGTGAACAGATTCTGGCACGCCCGGTGGGACCTTTTCCTCTTTCCACTCTACACTTCATGTGTTGTGTTCGCGAACGAATCGCGGTTTGATACGGTTGCCCCTGGATTTGAGGTACTAAGATTTGGTGTCTTGCTCCGTGCAGAAGAGAAAATGACTTCTAACTGCACCAACTGCAACAACAACTCCCACTCCGTCCTCGCTGGAGGAGTGACCTATGGGCCCCAGGCGGCCTCCATCTTTGCCATGCCAGTAGAACATGTGACTCAGGTCACCACTGGACTGTTCTTTGGGACCATACTCCCACCAACGAGCTTCAACGCCCCACTGCCGTCGCAAGAAGCTCCGAAGAAGTCAGTCTTTGATCGGGTTACGACTACCGCGGCCCCTCTTAATGGGTCGCCCAAATGCAGTGCCTCGGTTTTCAACAGACTGGGCCAAAGCTTAGGTGGGCCCGTCAAGAAGCCCACAATACCTGAAGCGGCCATCCCAAAGCGGATAGCCATTCCGGCTCCAATAAATGAAGTCATCGGGGAGGCTTCTCCTGCTAAAGGGTTGGTCTTTACAAGACTGGCCGTTTCAACTCCCGCTCCAGGTGAAGTCATCAAAACTGCTCCCCCTGTTCGAAAGTCTGCCTTCGACAGGCTGGCCATCCCTTCTCAACGGACGTCAGTCTTCGATAGGCTAGCACCAACAACAGCCCTTCATTAGAGCAGGGGACATGAAGAAGCTCATCCAACAGCAAAGGTGGTCCCATCCACTCGACATGCTCGACGCCACCACTGGCGCCGAGTGAGGAAAGCTGGGGGCAGTTCCCCTTCTGGATTTACCCCGCCGGCTCCAACGGTGGAAGTCGATGTTGCTGTTCCAACTGGGAACAGGTTTGAACCACTTAGGAGGGTGTGCAAGAATTCTCCGACCGCTGTATTGAAAAGATCTCCTCCACCTGTAGAGAATGTTACAAAGGCGAAGCCGGAACATCCCCCTCAGCGGCTGTCCTCTAAAATTTACAAAGTTTGGAGACAGGTCCAAGACTCGGTGATCAACCAAGACTACTTCCGCCGACCGAAGAAGATGAAAGTTCGGCATAAGAAGGACCACTCTATCATGCCACAGGAGATGTCATCTATTTGTGTGCCCGCTGCAACGGCTCCCTCAACTTCGACCGCCCACAAAAGGAGAAAGCCGGAGAAAACCCCCGTGTCTGCAACGAATCTCAAGGACACTGAATCTAAACGCCTCAAATATGAAGGCATGGTGGTGCACACCGTCTATATAGCTTCCGAAAAAGAGGATATACGTATCTCTATGGGTCATCGACTACTCACTAGATCAGTGACAAAGGCTCAAGAGCAACAACAGCAAAAACTCCAAGAAATGCTAATAAAGATGGCAGCACTCACTGGGCCAAGAGAAAACCCGGAGGCGTTGTCAGAGCAGCGCCAAGAGCAAGAAACCGATGCCGAATTCCTCCGAAGAATGCTCGAGAGGAAAGACAAAGAGGCCGCGGAACAAGCGGCCAACATAAAGCAAATGGCCCTTCTATTTCAAGATATGGTCAGTATGATGATACAGCTGGATCCTCCAGCTGAAGACCCCCCGATTATCCTTGAAGTCGACAGAGGGGAGACATCGAACCCTCTTCCGGCTCTATCAGCAGCCAAAGAGGAGACGATCTCTAAAGCCGTCCTGGATGACCATATCGCTCAACAGATACGGGCCCATCAGGCGAGCGAAGCGGCCGGCCAAATTGTTAAGACCGAACGACCCTATCCGGGATGGTACGATCAGATTAAGTACCCGCCAGGATATACGATCCCCAAATTCCATGTATATAAGGGGACGGGTAATCCACACCAGTACGTTGCTCAATTCAGAGTCTTGTGCGACAATATTGGGGGTGACGACAAACTGTTGCTTCGCCAGTTTGTTGGCAGCTTGTCGGAGACAGTATTCGAATGGTACTCTGAGCTCCCAAATGACTCTGTCAAGACATTTGCAGTGATGGAGTTACTATTCACTCAGCGGTTCGCAAGCGCCAGTGAACGCACCTCGATCACGGCATTGATCAACGTCAGAGTGAAGCCGGGAGAGACATGGGTGCAGTATGAAATCCGGTGGCGGAACCTATGGTCGAGATGCGAACAACGCATAGAAGAAGCTCCTGCCGTGGGAATGTTCTTAGAAACCCTCGACCCTCAGGCGACCATATCCCAATTCATGATGTTCTTCAAGCCGACCACCCTCCAAGCCTTGATTGACAAGCTGGCCCAAATGGACCAGATGGGCCATAGACCGTCCTCGTCGAAAACGGAGCTTCGAAACGAAAAGGGTAAAGGGAAATCTATCTTCGTTGCCAACGCTCAACAACAACCGAGTGGCCCGAGACCGGTTGTTCGCCAAAGCAACAAGCGGCAATCCCTTGATGAGAAGTTAAGACGTCTTTACTCATTTCCCCAATATAAAACAAAGAGACTGTTCGAACTGGCAGTGCGCAACGGGCTCATCACTCTGCCGGATCCAAGACATCCGTCGCAACCCGGTGACATTGACCATCCTAACTATTGTCCCTACCACAGAATAATGGGTTACCCACTCGAAGATTGCTATGTCTTCAAAAACTGGGTTGAAAACCAATACCGGCAAGGCAAATTCGCGTTGTCTGAAAACTGGAAGGTGAACCCGCCACAACCACATGCCCCGAAAAAGATGGACATGCCGGGGGAATCGTGCTCATTCATAGAGGAAGCTCCATGGGAAGTTGTTCTCTCGGCAAAAACTAGGAGAATGTTGAAGGATCTTCAAGCATGTCCGGCAATCAGGTGGAAAAGCCCGCTGGAGCCTGAGATCATTGAGGGAATGCTAAAACCGCGCCCGATGCCGAGAATTTGTACCGATGGTCAAAATGCTTAGGCCCAGCCATCAAAGTCTTCAAAGAAGAAGAAGAAGCCCGTGAAGCCTGACGACAAGCGCACGGATCTGCAAAAGCATATTGACGCGCTAGAGGAATACAACCAGAAGGCGCGGACCCTAGTCACACTCCATGAATTTCTCAACTATATCCTTGAGAACAGAGGCAATGAAAATGGCGTGGGAGACGACGCGTCAGAAGAACCTGAAGATTATGTGGCAGGTTGTCACATGATCTCTCACTCGTCAATAGATGATAAAGAAGCTCCTGATGCAGAGAAGCTGGGGGCAGAATCGGCACCAAAATCCTTGGAACCATCCGATGAGTTGATGAACATGCTCCTAAACGAAGCTCTTCAGAAAAGCAAAGCTAACAGAGAGCGGGAAACGACCATGTACGAAAGGGCCAAGCGTCGGCGTCAAGTTGAAGAAGCTACGGTAACAGGAAGCCATAGAATACCCCAACCGGGTCGAAGCATCCCTATTACCAGCAAAAGCAAGCTTAAAGCAAGGAAACGATTCGCTAGGTCCCTGTCAATAGGAATGAAGTTGCCCTCTTTCAGAGGAAATTCTCCTGACGGTACTCATCTTGATGAAGCGGACGTACATCCTAACTTCTGCTTATACCATCAGAGGATTGCACACCCTACCAAAGAATGCATGGCCTTTAAAACTGGTGGCAGGGATATGTTGCCCATCAACAACACGTTCAGCGAGTGAAGTGCAAAGCTCATCGGGAACAGAGAAGCACAACAGATGAACGCAAAAGAACTGCCGGCAACTGTCACATGGTTGACACCAGTGGATCGCAAGTTATCACCTTTGGAAGCGACTCTGACGAAGAAATAGCCCTCAGCTCTCTCTTCAAGAAATCCACTATTCTCCGCCGAATACAGAGACCGGGACGTTGGGACGTCCGGCCTGAATTTCGAGGGCAGATGGTAGTTGGTGCTATCCGTCCACCTCTTCGAAGATGCCAAGTTGATTTATGGCACCATATATCGAAGGTTTAAACGGATGCGGCCGATGTAGCGGACTTCGTCAGATTCCCCCTCGTTGAGGGGTTTTTGATTGTGGGGACGCTCTTCCCTGCAAACGCAAGCCCCTGCAGTTAATTACGCTACCGTATCGCGGTAACCAATTTCTCCTTCTCCAGATGGTCACTTCGTGTCGTGGGTGTTTATTTTGTTTTTTGGTTGCCTGTGGATTGTATACGGAGACTAATTTATGTTGTCGCCCGTAGGGCGTGGATTAGTCCAAATCCGTATTTTCTTAGATTTGGGTTTGGGATTGGGTTTAAGGATACGTTAGTCTCATTTGAGACTAAGATCAACTTAAACGTTTGTTAAGGATACGTCAGTCTAATTTTAGACTAAGATCAACTTAACGGGATCGTTTAGATCCAACAAAAGAGCATTCGGGCTCTATTATTTAGTTTAGGGACATTGCGGTCGATAAGGTTAAGGACATCATAGTCCATGAGTTTAAGGACCTCACAGTCCAGTTTAGAGACATCATAGTCTATGGAGGTTAAGGACATCATAGTCCATGGGTTTAAGGACCTCACAGTCCAAGGTTAAGGACATCATAGTCCATGGGTTTAAGGACCCCACAGTCCAAGGTTAAGGACATCATAGTCCATGGGTTTAAGGACCCCACAGTCCATGGAATGATTGGTTATCGGGACCCGTCACCTCTCTGAAGACATTGAAGAATTACAACGACAAATATCAAAGGAGTGGAAAGATATACCCTTGAACCAATGTTGATTGGGAAGTCTATAGTCCAATTTGGAACTAAGATCAATTTAATTAGATTATGAGCACATTGGCTCAGTTAAATCTGAATTGAGGACTTATGGCCAATTTGGGCTAAGTCCAATTTAGGTTTGAAATGTTAGACCTTGGTTTGGGCTGTTGGACATTTGTCCGGGCTCAGCTTTCCATTATTTAGCAATACTAAACAAGGGTTTGAGGATCTGACAACATTTTGTCTCTTATTGAGCACTGACTATTCATCATAGCTCTGGGGTTTACTTTGAATGTCATATGAAATGATCAAGTTTGGAAGGATGTAGTTGGGGTTCAATCAAAGGGGAGATTTTGTCTCTGGAAAACTTAGCTGACTTTGGGCTAAAACTGGTTTGAAAATAGTGTTAAACACCAACACATATTTGACGATCACGTGTTCCCACGTGATGCACTTAAATAGTGTTAAACACTAGGGACAGAACACTCAAAATAGTGTTAAACACTAGGGACAGAACACTCAAAATAGTGTTAAACACTTAAAAATAGGGCGGTCACGTGGGGTCACGTGAGGCGCCAGAGAATTGGGCCAGACTTCCTTTATTTTACTTTCAAAATCTGTCAATAAGTGTTAAACACTTAGTCTCTATAATCATCACGTGTGGACACGTGATAGTGCCCATGTATTGGGTATTAATTCCTCTATTTTCCCTCTTTTTGCCCCTTTAAAAAAGGTGTTAGTCAGGGGTCACGTGGGGACACGTGAGGCGCCCTGAATCAATATTGCGTTTGGATTTATTCCTTTCATTTTTGAGGGCCACGTGTGAGCACGTGAGGCATTGCCTCCAAGCCTCATTTTGAGGAGTCTGTTAAAGGGTCACGTGGGGGCACATGAGCATGCCTCATTCATTCCTTTTTGTTCATTGGGATGAAGGGTTGCGTGTTACCACGTGATCATGTTGGATACTTGATCTTTACGTGCATGGAGAGCTTTAACTCTTTTGTTTTAAGAATTAAATTCTTATGTAGGGTTAAACCCTAATTTCATTTAGAGGAATTAAATTCCTGTGAGTTTGGAAGAATTGAATTCTTATGTAGGGTTAAACCCTAGTTTCATTGGGAGGAATTAAATTCCTATGAATTTGGAAGAATTAAATTCTTATGTAGGGTTAAACCCTAATTTCATTTGGAGAAATTAAATTCCTGTGAATTTGGAAGAATTAAATTCTTATGTAGGGTTAAACCCTAATTTCATTTGGAGGAATTAAATTACTATGAATTTGGAAGAATTAAATTCTTTAAACTTAAATTCTCCCTCTAAGTTTTAGATCTGCATGACAGAATCTCCCCGATGAGAATTAAATTCTCAACTTGTGGGGAGATCTGCTTCTGCAGATCTTCAACCAAAGGAAGAACTAAGTTCTTATTCAGAAGAGTTAAACTCTTAATTTGAGAATTAAATTTTCTTTTTGTTTTATGGAGCTTAGATATCTTTTCCCTTTCTCTCCTAGGGTTTCTTTTCTCTCCTGAAGAAATCTTCTTTTCTCTCTTGAGAATTAAATTCTCCTCCCTTTTTTCTCTCTGTTGTTGTATATCTCTCTTCTTTTCTTGGCTCCTATTTATAGGAGAAAGAAAAGAATCAGTTTGTTTAGTCAATTTTTCATTGAAAGATTTTTGTTGATTTTTTAACTAACATGATCTTTTAGATCACTCGGTGAATTTTATTCACCATTGGATTTTTAATCCAAAAGATATTTTATTTGTTGTTCATGGCAAATTTTTAGGAAAATATTTCCTTATATAGAATCTTTCTATAAATTGGTGATTTTTAATCACCATTGGATTTTTAATCCAACGGTGCTCCTTTTCATACCGTGCAATATTTTTTTGTTTGGAAAGATCTAGGGAAATATTTTCCAATTAGGGTTTCTAATTCTTTTTTATTAGAACTTAATTCTATTAGTTCAGATGGTTTAGGGGTTTATCACGTGTTGGCACGTGACCCCTCTTGAGAAAGCATCTAATTAGAATTTAATTCTATTGTTTCAGAGGGTTTAAGAGCCCATCACGTGTTGGCACATGACCCCATTTAATTATTTATTTTATTCAGTGCCTACAGGCTTTGCTTGTAATTGGTCACGTGTGAGCACGTGATGCCCGGTTACGTGTGGGCACGTGATGCCTCATAACTTTTGATCCCGGATGAATTACGAGGCCCATAATATATCAAATCGAAGGGTTTTTCGAGACGCTTTCAATACCATCAGAATTTAGCTATTTCTCATTCGGAAGTTTATTAAAATACAGCCTGGAAAATACTGGTTCGCATTTTCTTAAGCGTATCGCTACCATTTGATACCTTGGACTTTTTTGCGCAGAAATTTTTGGCGAGAACAAATGCCCCCCACTACTTTGCCTACGTAGGTATATACATGGGTTAAGTAGTGCAGGGTAATACATAGCGTATGACCGGTTTCGGACTGGTATATAACCTTTAGAATCTTGGTTTGAGAAGATAGCGAGCGGACACAAGCGTTGTCATCTATTATTGACTCAAATCTTAACTCTTAAGGGATATAGTTCCAAATCCTGAGGTCCATGAGCTGCACCCTTCTGTTTCTTTATGTCTTGATCTGACGCAAAGTAGTTTATGTACTCATTTCGGAGCTTGTAGTTTATTCACTCATTCCGGAGTCTCTAGTTTATGAACTCATTTCGGAACTTGTAGTTTACCTCACTTGGGCTTGTAGGCAAACTTGTCCTAACGTTATAGTTAACTTCTGCTCTTTACGACAGAGGTCCGTTAGGGTCTATGGTTCTAGGGTTTTTTGTCCTTCGTACCGTCGTGTTGGCTGATGCATTCCCGATATGCAGTCTTGCTGTTCGAGTAGCCGCGCGACTGTCGTGTCTGTGATCCCTTCGGGCATGGACAGGACGTCTTCAAATGATCTCCCAGGTCACATTACCGTCGGGAAAGCATATTCTCCCTAGAAATCATGAGGATTTCTAAGTATTCATCAACTCCATGAGTTGCAAGGATCTCACTCAGGTATTTTTTCCTTACGAATCGTGAGGACCCGTAAGTAGCTTCTTCATTTCAGTGGCATGTAACTTCGGCGAATGTGGCCTGTAGATGGTCCATCTTGACCTTTTCGTAGGGTATGATGGCTTAGGAAACAGGTTCAGGTCTGTCGCCTAAGACTTTCCAACTTTATGAGCCGTGAGGGTCTTATAAAGACATTTCTCCTTACGAGTCGTGAGGATCTCGTAAGTGTAATTTTCTCCTTGGGAATCATGAGGATTACTAAGTGTGTTTACTCTTGAGAGTCGTAAGGATCTCAGAAGAGAATTTTCTCCCTTACAAGTTGAGAGGACCCATAAGTGCTTAATGAGTTGACTTGCTCCCGAATTAGAGAATTGCTTTGATGGGGAAGTCGAGGGTTGACTTTATCCGCATTTCACGGAGTCAGGGGTTGACTTTATCCGCATTTCACGGAGTCAGAGGTTGCTCTGGATGCTTCCCACGGGGTCAAGATTGGCATTAGCCGTGTTCCACAGGACCAGGCTCCGCTCTGGACGCTTCCCACGGGGTCATGATTCACATTAGACGTGTTCCACAAGGACCAGAATCCGCTCTGGACGCTTCCCACGGGGTCAAGATTGACATTAGCCGTATTCCACTAGACCAGGATTTGCTCTAGATGCTTCCACGGGGTTAGGATTGACATTAGTCGTGTTCCACAAGGACCATGATCCGCTCTGAATGCTTCCTACGGGGTGAGGATTGACATTAGCCATGCTCCACTAGACCAGGATTTGCTCTGGACGCTTCCCACGGGGTCGGGATTGACATTAGCCATGTTCCACTCGACCAGGATTTGCTCTGGATGCTTCCCACGGGGTCATGATTGACATTAGCCGTGTTCCACAAGGACCAGGATCCGCTCTGGATGTTTCCCACGGGGTCAGGATTGACATAAGCCATGTTCCACGAGACCAGGATTTGCTCTGGATGCTTCCCACGGGGTCAGGATTGATATTAGCCGTGTTCCACGAGACCAGGATTTGCTCTAGATGCTTCCCACGGGGTCAGGATTGACATTATCCGTGTTCCACGAGAATAGGATTTGCTCTGGATGCTTTACACGGGGTCAGGATTGACATTAGCCGTGTTCCACAAGACCAAGATTTGCTCTGGATGCTTCCCACGGGGTCAGGATTGACATTAGCCGTGTTCCACAGGACCAGGATGGGTTAACTTTATCCGCATTTCACGGAGTCGGGAGTTGACTATCGGTTGTCTGTGCACCGCCGAGTTATGGAACTGGGATCTTTGTCGCGGCTCTGCTTTGTTGACGTCGTATATTCCTGCAGAGACACTGATTTCTCTGTGGGTCGACGCGAATCGAGATGCTCTCGTCAAGGACGCTGATTTCCCTGAATCGAGGTTTTTGCCAAGGACACTGATTTCCCTGGGGTTGAGACAAATCGAGGTATTCCTGCAAAGATGTTGATTTCTCTGCGGGTCGACGCGAATCGAGATGCTCTCGTCAAGGACGCTGATTTCCCTGAATCGAGGAGGTTGCCAAGGACATTGATTTCCCTGGGGTTGAGACGAATCGGGGTATTCCTGCAAAGACACTGATTTCTCTGCGGGTCGACGCGAATCGAGATGCTCTCGTCAAGGACGTTGATTTCCCTAAATTGGGGAGGTTGTCAACGATACCGATTTCCCTGGGGTTGAGACGAATCGAGGTATTCCTGCAAAGACGTCGATTTCTCTGCGGGTCGACGCGAATCGAGATGCTCTCGTCAAGGATGCTGATTTTCCTGAATCGAAGAGGTTGCCAAGGACACTGATTTCCCTGGGGTTGAGAAGAATCGAAGTATTCCTGCACAGACGCTGATTTCTCTGCGGGTCGACGTGAATCGAGATGCTCTTGTCAAGGACGCTGATTTCCCTGAATCGAGGTTTTTGCCAAGGACACTGATTTCCCTGGGGTTGAGACGAATCGAGGTATTCCTGTAAAGATGCTGATTTCTCTGCGGGTCGACGCGATTCGAGATGCTCTCGTCAAGGACGCTGATTTCCCTGAATCGAGGAGGTTGCCAAGGACACTGATTTCCCTGGGGTTGAGACGAATCGAGGTATTCCTGCAAAGACGCTGATTTCTCTGCGGGTCGACGCGAACCGAGATGCTCTCGTTAAGGACGCTGATTTCCCTGGATCGAGATATTTTGCCAAGGACACTGATTTTTCTGGAGGTTGAGATGAATCGATGAATTCCAGCAAGGCGATGATTTCCTTGCGGGTCGACGCGAATCGAGATTCTCGTCAAGGACGCCGATTTCCCTGGATCAAGATATTTTGCCAAGGACACTGATTTCCCTGGAGGTTGAGACGAATCGATGAATTCCAGCAAAGACGCTGATTTCCTTGCGGGTCGACGCGAATCGAGGTTCTCGTCAAGGATGCTGATTTCCCTGGATCGAGATATTTTGCCAAGGACACTGATTTCCCTGGAGGTTGAGACGAATCGATGAATTCCTGCAAAGACGCTGATTTCCTTGTGGGTCAACGCGAATCGAGGTTCTCGTCAAGGACGCTGATTTCCCTGGAGCGAGATATTTTGCCAAGGACACTGATTTCCCTGGAGGTTGAGACGAATCGATGAATTCCTGCAAAGACGCTGATTTCCTTGCGGGTCGACGCGAATCGAGGTTCTCATCAAGGATGCTAATTTCCCTGGATCGAGATATTTAGCCAAGGACACCGATTTCCCTGGAGGTTGAGACGAATCGATGAATTCCTGGAAAGACGCTGATTTCCTTGCGGGTTGACGCGAATCGAGATGCTCTCGTCAAGGACGCTGATTTCCCTGAATCGAGGTATTGCTAAGGACACAGATTTCCCTGGAGGTTGGTTGCTGTTTCCGAGACGGAGTCATTGGATGACGTGTTTCCGTGACGGGGTCATTGGATGATTCTAGGTTGTCTATAAACCGTAGAGTCTTGGAACTGGGGACTTTGTCGTGGTTCCGATTGATAGTGTAGCATTTGTGTCCTGCTAGAATGAGGAGGCACACCGTTGTTGGTCTCCACGCTGTAGATGTGGCCATTGAGATTTGGAACTAGGGACTTTTCCATGGCTCCGCTTCGTTGCGACCCTGAAGTCGGTTGTTGACGTCACGTCTGCATCCTGCTGGAGTAAGGAGAAACGCCGTTGGTGATCTCTAGGTTGTCTGTGAACCATCGAGATTTAGAACTAGGGGTTTTGCCATGGTTCCGTTGTTTTGATCCTGGGTCGTTTGTTGAAGTCACATCTGCATCCTGTTAGAGTGAGGAGAAATGCCGTTGGTGATCTCTAGGCTTTCTGTGAACCGTCGAGAATTGGAACTAGGGGTTTTGCCATGGTTCCGTTGTTTTGACCCTGGGGTCGTTTGTTGACGTCGCATCTACATCCTGTTGGAGTGAGGATAAACGCCGTTGGTGATCTCTAGGCTTTCTGTGAACCTTCGAGATTTGGAATTAGGGACTTTGCCATGGTTCTGTTGTTTTGACCCTGGGGTCGTTTGTTGACGTCGCATCTGCATCATGTTGGAATGAGGAGGAACGCTGTTGGTGATCTCTAGGCTGTAGATATGGCCGTCAAGACTTGGCTCTCTTTCTGATGTAGCCTGGTGGGAAGGTATGGTTCTCTCTTTGTTTGTGCCCCTGGATTGTATACAGGGATCAATGTGATCTCACCTGTAGGGCATAAAGTTTTATTTTATATATTTTTCTTTCCGCGATGCTCTATCATTTCAGCTTTAATATCGCGAAAGTCGCGATTGCCCAATCATTTCGGCTATTTTTTGCGGTGCCCAATCATTTCGGCAATTTGTTTTATTTACTCGCTGCTTTTTATTGCGAGTTGCTCAACCATTTCGGCTATTTTGTATGCATATATTTTTACTTGCTGATTTTGTTGCAAGTTACCCCATCATTTCGGCTATTTCATATGCATTTGTGGCTCACTGTTTTTCTTACTGCGAGCATGGGACTTGGGATCTGACACCAATTTAGGCATCAGTATCGCTACAACTGGGATGTGGCCAGGAGCGAATCATCATTTGCCTTTGTCAGTGTGAACAAAGGTGGCTTAGCAAACAGGGTTAGTGTAACAACCTAGTTCATTTATACCATTTCAGTTTCCGTATTTATTTATCTGTGGTATTTATTGATTTATCGTATTTGGGTGCGAATAGTATTTTTACATTCTACATCGCATTCGACCCGACCCGTTTGCTTGAACTTGTTTAATTCATATTTATGGATTACCTTGACTTGTTACATAGACACGTGCATCTCATGATTACTGCATATTGGCATTTCATCTAACACTGCACATTTTACCATGTAACATTTTAGGTCGTGTAAAATAAATTAAAATTGCATTTCATACCCTGCATGATACCCCTAACCCCGTGGTAGCGTCCGCGCATCTTGTTCTCGTCCCGTTCAGTGAAACGGACGTGTTTGGATAGCTACGCGCACGTACGTGCATCCGTTCTTGGGGGTATGCATTTTTGTTACCTAAGCATTCATTTTAAAATTTGGAAGTTGCATATAATTTTCGTATTTTAAATCTGAATTTTTAGACCCGACCCGGGCGCGTTTTGGAATATTTTTGCATCTCGCCAAAATTCTAATTATTTAAAATTTTAAATATCGTTTTAAAATTTATTTAACAGTTCACAGCTTTTCTTTAAAACAAACGAAAATCTTTTAAATTTTTTTTTAATCTTTTCCCTAACCAATTCCCAGCCTCATCTCACTGGCTTGTGGGCCCCACATATCTTCTCTCTCTTTCCTTTCTTTTCTCTTTCTCCTTCTCTCTCCCCGTCTCATAATCCCTTATCTCTTCTCTCTTTCTCTCTCCATCATATAATTCCAACTTTCTTTCTCCTCCCTTCTCTCTCTCCTCTCGTTCTCTCCCTATCTCTCTCCTCTCGCACTCGTTCTCTCTCTTATCGCGATCACTGTGCGTGATCCCATCACCTCCCTCGTATCTCGTCACCTCCCTCCTTCAAAAATTCTCTTCTCTTCTTGTCCTTCACTTTTAACCCCGAGCCTCCATCGCCACGAACCCATCGCCTTTCCTCAAACCCTAACCTTAAGCCATCGCCTTTCTCCCTCAACCAAACCTCCTCCTCCTCATCTCCATCTTCCTCTTCTTCTTTTCCCTCCAAGCCCTCGCCTGCACACCCACAGAACCCATCACCACCATCTTCTCTTCACCATCGACCACCTTACCCCATCACCATCATTCTCCTCTCTTCTCCTTCCTCTCTCCTCTGTCTTCTCCCCTCACAAATCCCTACACATCCCTACACCAAGAAACCCTGTGACCCAAACCCTAACCGAAACCCTAACAGCCAAGAACCCTGCACACCCTCTGCGCAGTACCAGGCCGGAGCTCCGTTGATCTCGTCGCCACCATCTCCTCTCCCCGTTACCAGTGCACAACCCCAGTGAGTTTCCTTCTTCCCTTCTTTCCTTTTCTTTCTTTCTTGTTCTGTGCTTTCCTTTCTCTTTAAAATGTTCTCTGTCGTTCGCCGGAAACCGGACGTGACGTCGACGATCCCGACGACCCAGCGAGCGTACCTGACTCGTGTGATCACCTTATGCGTGGTTTGGATCCGTTCCGTGTACCGTGCGCGAGTCGCGACTTGTCCGCCGACGTGAGACGTTACGTACACCCGTTTCTTGATCCGTCTAGGCAAGTAAAACTTTCTACATGCTATTTAAATTATTACATACTTATTTAAATACGTATTAAACCTGTTGTTTAAATCTAATACCACATGTTTCATTTTAACATTTCAATGTTCCGTTTATATCGTTTTAGATTTTGAACATGAAAACATATCTTGTTGCATATTAGATTACAATACACTGTACCCATATCCATATTTATATCACATGGTGCTTATTTGTACATCTCATAGTACCATTTTATAGTTTATGACCTTTCGGACACTCGTTTGCATCCATCTCGCCTAATATATATATAATTGCATCGTTAGATCATATTAGTGCATAATAATGTGATAGTAACATTCCATATTTGATAAAGTGTATTTTAATTAGTGTTGGAACTATAATTTTAACCCTAATCGATAACTGTGCATCCATATGTTTTAATCTATACATATTTTGCATATTATATCACATTATTCCATTTTATTGTTACATTGGTACCCCATACTTATTTTTGTGTACCCATGCTTAGTATAGTTTGATTATGAGCACCCACGTGACATTTATGCACCCCCTGACATGACTTGATATACTATTACTTAACACGATTTGATGCCGTGCACTACTGGACATGATTGGATTTATATACACTACTTGACATGACCTGATGTACCACAGCTTGACCTGTTACCTGACCTTGTTACTAATACCGACAATCTTGATCTGTTGTCCCTACGGACATTTCCTATTGTCTACTCAGACAAACCTGTACCTGCTTGATCCTG
The DNA here is from genome assembly GCA_030015575.1 of Agapanthus africanus. Taxonomy (NCBI): domain Eukaryota; kingdom Viridiplantae; phylum Streptophyta; class Magnoliopsida; order Asparagales; family Amaryllidaceae; genus Agapanthus; species Agapanthus africanus. The sequence continues at coordinate 8,500,372 of CM057340.1, forward strand.
TGTTGGCATTAGATCCAGATTTATCAATACCTGACTTGAACACATAACCTGGGGGTATGGGGAAATCAATGATGAAACCTGACTTGTAACTCGACAGTTTGATACCTTTACTGATCAGTCTTACGGGCTAGGCCAGCCCCGGGGTGATGATGCTGACATCACCCATCGTTACATACTACCTTTTACTGCCTAGCGGCACGTCTCGGATTCAGCCCGAGAATCTTCACCGTGGTCCCGGGCACGCACGGGATACTATTGAATTACATCAATGATTCATCAAATTGATTTCAAAGACTTGAGAGTAGATAACCCAATAGACCAGTCTAGATTACTCACTACACATTACCCTCACTGTCCTCATTTATATTTCTATTATACCTATTTTACTGTTCATATACATACCTGTAAGTCTTGCTACCCCTGTTTATATTATTGCTTGATATTATGACGCACTGACGTCTGGGTTTTACATGGCCCAGATTCTCTACCTTTGCTGCAGGCCGAGCAGAAGTTTTCCAGTGAGCAGGCCGAGCAGTGAGGACTTGTTAGTAGTTAGTTTATTTTTTTACTTTCAGTATTTTCATTTCTGATGTGAGCCCGCATTATGGGACGTACATTCCAGTTTATTCCTGTATTGGATCTTTTTGCTTCCGCGTTATTTTATTCTTGACTCGTTTATTCTGGCTTATGGACATGTAATAGATAGTTATTATTATTGTTCTTGATATCTCTACAGCTGTAATGTGACTGTGGAAGGATATTTCCTATCTACAGGTAGCATGGTTGGCTATGTCACGTGGAAGGATAGTCCACCAACTGGATGCGTACCACATCCACCCTCTTAGCCAACGTGACATAGCCAACCATGCTACCTGCGGATAGGAAATATCCTTCCACAGTCACATTACGGCTGTAGAGATATCAAGAACAAAAATAAACTATCTAACACATGTCCATAAGCCAGAAATAAATGAGTCAAGAATAAAATAATGCGGAAGCAAAAGATCCAATACAAGAATAAACTGGAATGTACGTCCCACAATGCGGGCTCACATCAGGAATGAAAATACCGAAAGTAAAAGAACTAAATACTAACAAGTCCTCACTGCTCAGCCTGCTGACTGAAGTACTCCTGCTCGGCCTGTAACGAAGGTAAGGAATCTGGGCCATGCAAAACCCAGACGTCAGTGCGTCATAACATCAAGCAATAATGTAAACAGGGGTAACAATACATGCAGGTATGATTATAAATGGTAAACAGGTGTAACAACAATATAAATCAGGACAGTGAAGGGTAGTGTGCAGTGAGTAATGTAAAACTGGTCTACTGTGTTAACTACTCTCAAGTATTTGAAATCAATTTGATGAATTATCGATATAACTCAATAGTATCCCGTGCGTGCCCGGGATCACGGTCTATGACTCTCGGGCTGAATCCGAGACGTACCGTAAGGCAGTAAAGGGTAGTGGGTAATGACGAGTGATGTCAGCAGCATCACCCCGGGGCTGGCCTAGCCCGTAAGACTGATCAGAAAAGGTGTCGAACTGTCGAGTTATAAGTCAGGTTTCATCATTGATTTCCCCATACCCCCAAGTTATATACGTTCAAGTCAGGTATTAAATAATCTGGAGCTAATGCCAACACAGGATCAGGCAGGTACATGTTTGTCTGGATAGACAACAGGAAATGTCCGTAGGGACAACAGGTCAGGTTTGTTGGCATTAGTAACAAGATCAGGTAATAGGTAAGGCCATGGTACTTCAGGTCAAGTCAGGTAGTATATATGTATCATGTTATGTCAAGAAGTGCACGGTATCACGTCGTGTCAAGAAATGGTATATCAAGTCATGTCAGGGGTGCACAAGTAACAAGTGGGTGCTCGTAATCAAACTATAAAATAAGCATGGGCATACAAAACAAGTATGGGTACTAATGAAACAATAAAAATGGAACATTGTGATGTTACATGCAATTAAGTACAGATTAAAGCATATGGATGCACAGTTATCGATTTGGGTTAAGGGGATAGTTCCAACACTAAGTAGAGTACACTTAATCAATATGGAATGTTAAAATCTCGTTATTATGGATTAGATGATCTAGGGATGCAATTATAAATAAAATAGGTTAAATGGATGCAAACGGGTGTCCGATAGGGTAGAAACTATTAAAATGGTACTATGGGCTATGCAAATAATTATTATGTGATTTAAATACGGATGTGGGTACTATGTATAGTAAATCAAAATGCAACATGGTATATTTCAAGTTATAAATCTAAAATAATAAAATGGACATCGAAGTGTTAAAATGAAACAAATGGCCTTAGATTTAATTTACAGGTTTAACATGCAATTAAATATGTATAAAAATAATATAGGTAGCATGTAGCAAGTTTTACTTGCCTCGACGGATCAAGAAACGGGTATACGGAACGTCACACGTCGGCGGGAAAAGTCGCGACGCGTGCACGGTACATGGAACGAATCAAAACAACGCATAAGGGGATCACACGGGTCAGATATGCTTTCTGGGTAGCCGGGATCGTCGACGGCACGGCCGGATTCCGGCAAACAAAAACAACAGTGAACAAATTTAATGGAAAAAATGCATGGAAAAATAAAAGAGAAGAATGGAAGGAGGACAGAGAAGATTGAGAAGAGGAGGCTTACTGTAGTCGGCGAAGAGGGTCGTGAGGGGGTCGACGGCGTCGACGGAGCTCCGGCGAACGATCTGCAGAAGAACAGCGGCTATTAAAAGAAACAGAAGAAAGAAGAATACAAGAAAGGAAGAAGAAAAGAAAGAAGAAGGAGGAAGGGTGCAGGGCTCACTGAGGTGCATGGAGTCGGGGACGCGAGGACGAGGTCACCGGCAGCGATCCACTCCGGCGGTGCGAGCGTGCAGGGTGTTCGGGTGTGCTCTCGGTGCGCATGCAGGGGCTCGGGGAAGGAGAGTAGAGACGGAGGTGATGATGGTGAGGAGGCGACGAGGTCGGGGAGGCATCGTCGGCTGTGGGCGACGGCGAGAAGGAGGCGGCTAGGGTTTAGGTTATGGGTTCGTAAGAAAAGAAATGAGGGAGAAAGAAATATATAGAGAGAGGGAGAGAGAGAAAGAATAATCGAGAGGAGAGAGAGAGATTCTGAGAGAGGGTGAGAGAGAGAGAGCCGCGGGATGACAGAGAGAGAGGGAGAGAGAGAGATCGAGAGGAGAGAGAGAGGGGAGAAGAGATAATCTTGGATTATCTGAGGAGATAGGAAGAGAGAAGAGAGATAGAAGAGAGAGAGAGAGAGAGCGTGTCACGCCCCGTTTCCCGGTGTACGGCGAAGTGGACGCGACGAGGCCCGCTACGTATATACTCAGAAGTACATACGCTAAGCGTAACTAAGCAATATAAAGTAAATCACAAGAGACGAATGATATAGAAAAAGAACAGCAACTTTTATTAATAACATTCTTTGTACAATACATGAAAAGGAAATACAACTGAAATGAAAAGCGATGCCTAAACAGTGGCATAACAGGAAATGAAAATACTGGAAAGAACAAGGTACAATATCTAGGGCTCGGGGTCTTCGTGGAACTGCTCCAAATCTTCACCGGTAGGCTCGATCTCAGCTTGGTCCAACGCACCTGACGACATTCAAAGAAGAGAGAAACAGAATGTCGTCAGCGAACAGGTCGCTCGGTAAGTCCCAAAGATAAGAGAGAAACAGACAGAGAGTGAGAGAGAGAGTGTGACTTTTACAGTTGTATTATATTGTTATATTATAGTAGTATGGTGTTAACGCTGTTGTTGTAGCTTGGTACAGAAGGATGCCAGTGTATACGAGAGGGGTCTCAGTATGCTAGAGACCAGGGCAAATGGAAGTACAAGGCTCCGTTATACAACCCGGAACAACGACAATTGGATTCAGGTTAGGTGTCTTAATCTTACCATCTCGTGCCACCTTTAACACCTTCCGTACCAATCTACCCCTTAAACCCCGCGATATCTTGTTTGTATTATTATCTTGTAAAATTGTATTGATTGCATGATTGACTGACCGACCGATCGAAACCATGATATCAGGAAACGGTTATAACCGTGGAGTCATGTAAATGGAATACTGGGAAACATGTAAAAGGAATATCCATGGTTCGGTTCAGTCAAGTTGTGTAAATTGATAATTGTATTCATGGATTCATGTGTTCATATTGACTTGGAATCTTGAAAATTTATATGGTACTTGAATCATATTCAAGTCGGATTATGATCAGACTCAAACCCGAGTCAGACCATAGAAATGTAAATCGAAGTCCTATAATTGCTAGGGTCCTTAGGGTAATTTATAAAACTTGAGGGGGTTTTATGTAAAAATACTTTTGTATAGTTTTCAAAATACAACTCAAGTATTTAATTATCGTCTTTATGTATATACAACAATTTAATGATTAAGATAAATATGTATACATGTTCGAATAATATGAAATGAGTCAAGTATATTATACGAGTAACTACCAAAAACAATGCTGTAAAGAAATATTATGTACGACTAATTAATCAAGTCAAACGAATGCGAGAACATAAACAAAAATATGGCTCTAGGTGTTTTGCATGCGTGAGTTCCAGTTTCGCCTAAATACGACTACCGGTTTGAGAGATATATATGTTTTCGTATCGTCGCGCAAAACAGATCAGAATCTATCCGGCACCGTCACATATTTTTAAAATACAGTTTGAGTTAATTTCCATCGGTTTTCAGGTTATGAAAAGTATTATAAAATTGTAGGTATTTAGATGAACTTATCGAAAACACCAAGATTCACATGATTTGAATTTCTGAAGCTCTAGTTATGATCATTTTAATATCAGCGTTTAAAACAGAAATTCAGATTTCTGGACAGCAACTATATATTCTATTGCAAAGCCTATATCAGGTTGTTTCATGCATTCCTAAGTAATATAATATACAGAAAATTATAGTTCTATCAATGGTGCATCTACACATCTAAATTTTGTCACAAACGGACATCGGGTGTTCGAGTTATGTCCAATTTAAAAACAGTGTGCGAATCGGAACAGATTCTGTCCAGATCCATCACTTAATATTGTAACACAGTTTTCTTTATCTTAGATGTGATTTTAGTAAAACTATAAAACTAAGAAAATCTAGATCATTCGATGTATATATCAAAAACACCTAAGTTTGCTCAATTTGGATACCGGTATACCAAGTTATATGTCCTAGAAGTTGACCGATAACTGCAGTTTTCTGTTTTACGATCAGTGAATAAATAGGATGTAATTCCTAAACCGTTATGCGGATCGATCTAAAATTTTTACAGCGTGTACAAAATAATATATTCTATCATATGTAAATTTCATGAAATTTTCAGAATTAAAAATTAATTTCTAAAAATTATTTTAAAGCTAAAGGTATTGATGTGTATACTAAAATCGGCAAAAAGATTAACTAGTATTTTTATGCAAGCTTCATCCTTTTTTTAATAACCAAACCGATTCCATGAGATATCGTAGATATATTATGGATTGAAATCTGTGTTCTCACAACTTGTAATAAACATTCATAATCATGAACAAAGAAATGAAAACACTTTGATTTGAATAAGAAGCAATAAGATGTTTATTAAACCATATATAACCATATATATCTAGACTTATATATATGTATATGTTTATCTTTATCTTCTCTTATGGATTACGATATGAAAAGAATAGCGGGTTTACGAGATATGACAAAAGGTGAATAAAGATATGGAGAGGGAGAGAGAGAAGGGACTTACATGCACAAGCCGGTATTGTCACCGGGTTTGTCTATCCGCCGATAGCCTCGCGTTAGTAGCGAGGCCTTCTTGAAGACTTCTTCATGTTCTTCTTCTTGGACTCTAGGTGAAGAGGAAGAAGTGAGAGATAGAAAAATGTGAGGAAGGAAAAGATAGAGGAGGACAATAAAGATGACATAATGGTGAATTATGTATAATAATATATGCATTCAACGTGAGAATTAAAAGAGAAATGAAAGGTCACCATTTATTTTGGAAATGAAAGGTCTCATTTGTAGGTTATGAGAAGAATAAAAAATGATAAAAAATAATTGCAAGAATGGGGATTTGAACATGTGACTTATGGAATAACAATGCAAGGGCTTAACCAATGAGCTATAAGGTTGTTCATGCACATATTTAATTAGAATTAAATATATGATGTTGCTTAAAAAGAAAATGGATTTTTTAGATGGGCTGTAGAGAATAAGAATAATGGATTTAGGTTAAATATTTATGAAAGGAAAAATAAGAATGAGAAGTTAAAAACTTAAATATAAGAAAAAGAAATTGTACCTAGAAAAAAAATACATAATAGATTGAGAAATAAAATAATAATAAATTTAATAGAAAAAGGAAATTACCAAGTACAAATAAATACGGTATATTATTGAAGAGGGATAATACAAATGTATAAAGATTTTGGGGTCATTACATTCTACCCTCTTTAAAAATAATTTCGTCCTCGAAATTACTCAAGAAGGATGATGTACAGAGTAAGGAAACAGGATTAGGATGATATTTTCTTCGAGCTCCGTCAATTGATACTCTAACCAATTGAGCTAATAAGTCTACAAGATACAAATAGAAAGGATGAATAAGAATTAAGGATTCAAAAGTGGAGAGATGGAGTTCAAGGAAACCAAAGGTGGAGTTCAAGATGGATTCAAAGAATATGTAATGTAAAGAATATTTTCAGTTGCTGTTTCTTGTGTTATATTGCTTAGGCTGTTCACGCAGAACAGAATTGCATGGTAGTGTTCCATACAGCTCTGACCTGTATGGGCCGCCAACAAAACCTGTCACGCCCCGCTTCCCAGTGTACGGCGAAGTGGACGCGACGAGGTCCGCTACGTATGTACTCAGAAGTATATACGCTAAGCGTAACTAAGCAATATAAAGTAAATCACAAGAGACGAATGATATAGCAAAAGAACAGCAACTTTTATTAATAACATTCTTTGTACAATACATGAAAAGGAAATACAACTGAAATGAAAAGCGATGCCTAAACAGTGGCATAACAGGAAATGAAAATACTGGAAAGAACAAGGTACAATATCTAGGGCTCGGGGTCTTCGTGGAACTGCTCCAAATCTTCACCGGTAGGCTCGATCTCAGCTTGGTCCAACGCACTTGACGACATTCAAAGAAGAGAGAAACAGAATGTCGTCAGCGAACAGGTCGCTCGGTAAGTCCCAAAGATAAGAGAGAAATAGACAGAGAGTAAGAGAGAGAGAGTGACTTTTACAGTTGTATTATATTGTTATATTATAGTAGTATGGTGTTAACGCTGTTGTTGTAGCTTGGTACAGAAGGATGCCAGTGTATACGAGAGGGGTCTCAGTATGCTAGAGACCAGGGCAAATGGAAGTACAAGGCTCCGTTATACAACCCAGAACAACGGCAATTGGATTCAGGTTAGGTGTCTTAATCTTACCATCTCGTGCCACCTTTAACACCTTCCGTACCAATCTACCCCTTAAACCCCGCGATGTCTTGTTTATATTGTTATCTTGTAAAATTGTATTGATTGCATGATTGACTGACCGACCGATCGAAACCATGATATCAGGAAACGGTTATAACCGTGGAGTCATGTAAATGGAATACTGGGAAACATGTAAAAGGAATATCCATGGTTCGGTTCAGTCAAGTTGTGTAAATTGATAATTGTATTCATGGATTCATGTGTTCATATTGACTTGGAATCTTGAAAATTTATATGGTACTTGAATCATATTCAAGTCGGATTATGATCAGACTCAAACCCGAGTCAGACCATAGAAATGTAAATCGAAGTCCTATAATTGCTAGGGTCCTTAGGGTAATTTATAAAACTTGAGGGGGTTTTATGTAAAAATACTTTTGTATAGTTTTCAAAATACAACTCAAGTATTTAATTATCATTTTTATGTATATACAACAATTTAATGATCAAGATAAATATGTACACATGTTCGAATAGTATGAAATGAGTCAAGTATATTATACGAGTAACTACCAAAAACAACGCTGTAAAGAAATATTATGTATGACTAATTAATCAAGTCAAACGAATGCGAGAACATAAACAAAAATATGGCTCTAGGTGTTTTGCATGCGTGAGTTCCAGTTTCGCCTAAATACGACTACCGGTTTGAGAGATATATATGTTTTCGTATCGTCGCGCATAACAGATTAGAATCTATCCGGCACCGTCACATATTTTTAAAATGCAGTTTGAGTTAATTTCCATCGGTTTTCAGGTTATGAAAAGTATTATAAAATTGTAGGTGTTTCGATGAAATTATCGAAAACACCAAGATTCACATGATTTGGATTTCTGAAGCTCTAGTTATGATCATTTTAATATCAGCGTTTAAAACAGAAATTCAGATTTCTGGACAGCAACTATATATTCTATTACAAAGCCTATATCAGGTTGTTTCATGCATTCCTAAGTAATATAATATACAGAAAATTATATTTCTATCAATGGTGCATCTGCACATCTAAATTTTGTCACAAACGGACATCGGGTGTTCGAGTTATGTCCAATTTAAAAACAGTGTGCGAATCGGAACAGATTCTGTCCAGATCCGTCACTTAATATTGTAACACAGTTTCCTTTATCTTAGATGGGTTTTTAGTAAAACTATAAAACTAAGAAAATCTAGATCATTCGATGTAGATATCAAAAACACCTGAGTTTACTCAATTTGGATACCGGTATACCAAGTTATATGTCCTAGAAGTTGACCAATAACTGCAGTTTTCTGTTTTACGATCAGTGAATAAATACGATGTAATTCCTAAACCGTTATGCGGATCGATCTAAAATTTTTACAGCGTGTACAAAATAATATATTCTATCATATGTAAATTTCATGAAATTTTCAGAATTAAAAATTAATTTCTAAAAATTATTTTAAAGCTAAAGGTATTGATGTGTATACTAAAATCGGCAAAAAGATTAACTATTATTTTTATGCAAGTTTCATCCTTTCTTTTAATAACCAAACCGATTCCATGAGATATCGTAGATATATTATGGATTGAAATCTGTGTTCTCACAACTTGTAATAAACATTCATAATCATGAACAAAGAAATGAAAACACTTTGATTTGAATAAGAAGCAATAAGATATTTATTAAATCATATAGAACCATATATATCTAGACTTATATATATGTATATGTTTATCTTTATCTTCTCTTATGGATTACGATATGAAAAGAATAGCGGGTTTACGAGATATGACAAAAGGTGAATAAAGATATGGAGAGGGAGAGAGAGAAGCGACTTACATGCACAAGCCGGTATTGTCACCGGGCTTGTCTATCCGCCGATAGCCTCGCGTTAGTAGCGAGACCTTCTTGAAGACTTCTTCATGTTCTTCTTCTTGGACTCTAGGTGAAGAGGAAGAAGTGAGAGATAGAAAAATGTGAGGAAGGAAAAGATAGAGGAGGACAATAAAGATGATATAATGGTGAATTATGTATAATAATATATGCATTCAACATAAGAATTAAAAGAGAAATGAAAGGTCACCATTTATTTTGGAAATGAAAGGTCTCATTTGTAGGTTATGAGAAGAATAAAAAATGATAAAAAATAATTGCAAGAATAAGAATTTGAACATATGACTTATGGAATAACAATGCAAGGGCTTAACCAATGAGCTATAAGGTTGTTCATGCACATATTTAATTAGAATTAAATATATGATGTTGCTTAAAAAGAAAATGGGATTTTTAGATGGGCTGTAGAGAATAAGAATAATGGATTTGGGTTAAATATTTATGAAAGGTAAAATAAGAATGAGAAGTTAAAAACTTAAATATAAGAAAAAGAAATTGTACCTAGAAAAAAAAAATATAATAGATTGAGAAATAAAATAATAATAAATTTAATAGAAAAAGGAAAATACCAGGTACAAATAAATACGGTATATTATTGAAGAGGGATAATACAAATGTATAAAGATTTTGGGGTCATTACAGAGCGCTCGGTGGTGGGGCCCAGCACAGTAAAGGGATTTCATTGGTTCGTGGTGTGGGGTCTAGAGAAAAGAGAGAGAGCTAAGGAAAGGTTAACGAAAATATTTTTTAAAAAATTTGAAAAAGATTTAAACTGTTTTCTTTAAATCTCTGAGCTGTTAAAAAAAATGTTAGAATTAAATTTTAAAATTAAATAATTGAATTTTAGCGGGAAATAAAATGTTTCAAATTGCGTCCGGATCGGGTCCAAAAATTTAGATTTAAAATACGAAAATTATATGCAACTTCCAAATTTCAAAATGAAAGATTAGGTAATAAAAATGCATACCCCCAAGAACGAATGCACGTACGTGCACGTAGCTATCCAAACACGTCCGTTTCACTGAACGGGACGAGAACACGATATGCGGACGCTACCACAGGGTTAGGGGTATCATGCAGGTTATGAAATGCAATTTTAATTTATTTTACGTGATCTAAAATGTTATATGATAAAATGTGCGATGTCAGATGAAAAGTTAATATGCCGACCACATTAAATGCACGTGTCCATTTAACAAGCCAGGGTAGTTTATAAATATGAATCAACCAGTTCAAGCAAGCGAGGCGGGTCGAATGCAATGTGAAAGTAAACTACCATTCGCACCCAAACAAGATAAATCAATAAAATACCACAGATAATAAATACGGAACAAAAATTGGTATAACTGAACTCGGTTGTTACATTATACCCAACTACAAAAAGAATTTCGTTCTCGAAATTCCAAGAACAAGAAAGGATAAACAATCAACAACTACAAGAATAAGTGGGGAAACTTCTTTCGGATTTCATCTTCTCGTTCCCAAGTTGATTCTCCATGTGAGCGATTACCCCAAGAAACAAGTACAAGAAGGATAATTTTGTTCTTAAGAACATTTTCTCTTCGATCCACAATCGACATCGGTCGCTCCTCAAAAGTCAAATCTTCTCGGATAGTCAGCTCCGAATGATCCAGCACGTGTGTTTCATCACGAAGATATTTACGGAGTTGAGATACATGAAACACGTCATGAACATTCGCCAAGGATTGCAGTAACGCCAAACGATACGCCACTTCTCCAATACGCTCCAAAATCTCAAAAGGTCCAACGAATCAAGGACTAAGCTTTCCTCGACTTCCGAAACGGATCACCCCTCTAGTCGGTGATATCTTCAAGAATACCAAATCACCCACGGTAAACTCTAGAGGTCTTCTCGACGTATCCGCCCAACTTTTCTGTCGGTCTTGTGCTGCCTTCATATGATTCCGGATAGTGTTAACCTTTTCAACTGTTTGCACGATCAAATCCGGTCCCAACAATCTTCGTTCACCAATATCATCCCAACAAACAGGTGAACGACACTTGCGACCATATAAAGCCTCGAATGGAGCCATCTGAATAGTCGTCTGGAAACTGTTGTTGTAAGAAAACTCCACCAAATGTTGATGATCCTCCCATGAACCCTTGAAGTTTAACATGCAAGCTCTCAACATGTTTTCAAGAGTTTGGATCGTTCTCTCCGACTGGCCATCTGTTTGAGGATGATAAGCGGTGCTAAATTTTAAACGAGTCCCCAAACTTTCCTGTAAGCTCCTCCAAAAGTGTGATAAGAAACGAGTGTCAAGGTCGGACACGATGCTCACTGGTACACCATGCAATCTTACAATCTCTTGCATGTACCGCTCTGCCAAAGTTTCTGTTGATTGACCAACTCGAAAAGGGATAAAATGAGCTGCCTTGGTCAATCGATCGACAATCACCCAAACTGCATTGTTACCTTTCAGACTTCGCGGTAGAGCCGTCACGAAATCCATGGTTATATGTTCCCACTTCCACTGAGGAATCGGAAGTGGTTGCAATAAACCAACAACCCTTTGATGTTCAGCCTTAACTTGCTGACACACCAAGCACTTTGCCACAAAGCGGGCAATCTCACGTTTCATGCCTTCCCACCAGAAATGCTGTCGTATATCTCGGTACATCTTCGTGCCTCCTGGATGTACGGAATATGCTGAACTGTGCGCTTCCTTCATAAGTTCTTCGCGAATATCTCCCTTTAGCACATACAAACGGCTACCATATCGCAACGAACCATCTTCATGAATCAATAAGTCCGTTCGAAATCCATCTTCAACCTGTTCTCGAAACTTTTGCAATCTAGGATCCTGCAATTGCGTTGCTTTACTATTCTCGATCAACGACGACTGTACCTGCAGCTGCATCAACTGTCCCGAAGCATGCGGCAGCACAACCTCCAAATTAAATCTTCGAAAGTCTTCAATAAGCCCCTTCTGTGCAGTCAATATCTGAATTGCTGGTAACCGACTAAGCGCATCCGGCACAATATTAACTTTCCCCGGATGGTACTTAAGATCAAGGTCGTAATCAGCCATCAGCTCCAACCATCTACGCTGCCTCATATTAAGCTCCTTCTGCGTGAACACATACTTCAAGCTTTTATGATCGGTGAAAACCTCGACCCTTTCGCCCAAAAGGTAGTGTCTCCAAATCTTCAAAGCGAAAATCACAGCTGCTAGCTCCAAGTCATGAGTTGGGTAATTCTTCTCATGGGTTTTCAGCTGTCTCGATGCGTACGCTATAACCTTCCCATGCTGCATCAAAACACATCCCAATCCTTTCCCAGATGCGTCGCTGTGAATCACCAATCCTTCGGAATTGTCTGGCACGGTCAGGATAGGAGCGGTTATCAATCTCTGTTTCAACGCCTCAAAAGCTGATGCACACTTATCCGTCCATACAAATGGTACTTCTTTACGCGTAAGCTTGGTCAACGGCTCCACCAGACGAGCAAAGTTCTCCACGAACCTTCTGTAATACCCGGCGAGTCCAAGAAAGCTTCTTATCTCCGCAACATTCTTCGGAATCGGCCAATCTCGAACTGCTGCAATCTTTTCGGGATCAACAGCAATTCCATCGCCAGACACGACATGCCCCAAAAACTTTACTTCTTCCAGCCAAAACTTGCACTTGCTCACCTTTGCATATAATTTTTCTTGTCTTAACGTCTACAGTGCGATCCTCAAGTGTTCTGCATGCTCTTCAATACTCTTCGAGTAAACCAGAATGTCATCAATGAACACCACAATAAACTGGTCCAAGAATGGTGAAAAGATTCGGTTCATCAAGTCCATAAATATCGCCGGTGCATTCGTTACTCCGAAGGGTATCACTAAGTACTCGTAATGTCCATACCGAGTTCGGAACGCCGTCTTGCAAATATCTTCTGTTTTAACTCGGACCTGATGATATCCGGATCGCAAATCCAGCTTCGAGAATACCCTTGCGCCACTAAGCTGCTCAAATAATTCGCCAATGCGAGGGATCGGGTACTTGTTCTTAATAGTCACCCGGTTTAATTCTCGATAATCGATGTACATTCTCCTTGTGCCATCTTTCTTCTTAACTAGAAGAACTGGAGCTCCCCAAGGCGAGTTACTGCTTCGAATCCAACCCTTCTCAAGTAATTCAGTAACCTGCTTCTTGACTTCTTTCAACTCCACTGGTGCCATTGGATAGTACGCTTTAGAAACTGGCGCTGCTCCAGGAATAAGATCAATCGTGAACTCTACGTCTCGCTTCGGCGGTAATCCTGATATGTCTTCGAACACGTCCAAGAAATCTCGAACAACAGCTGGCGCTTCATCTTGAGCAACCTCCATCGACGAAAGAACACTAGTTGTCGGCCTAGCCCTAAACTCGACTGGCCCGACAGAACTGCTTCCTCCAGTAAAGATAAACTCTGGATGTCCGGAAATCTGGAAAATTACTTTCTATGCCTTACAATCAATGTGAGCACGGAAAGTACCGAGAAAATCCATTCCTAAGACGATTTCATAGCTGCCTGTATCAATCACCAAGAAATCTGCGAAAAGCTCCCGTCCGCAAACAACAACTACACAATCCTTACATTCTCTACTAGATATGATCTTTCCATTCCCAGTGTGTATGTCCCAGAAACTAGACAGGGTCGTGCAAGTAATCGAGTGTGTAGCAATAAACTTGGATGATATAAAACAATGGGATGCACCAGAATCAAATAACGCTAATGCGGGAAAACCATGAACAAGTAGAATACCTGAAACAACTTCTCCTGAAGCCTTGGCTTCCTCAGTCGTCAGGGTAAATGCTCGAGCTTGATTGGGTCCCTGAGTCAGCTGCTTCTGTCCCTGAAACGATTTCTGCGATGGCTTCTGAACATCATCCTTCGTGCGAAGCTTCGACGGACAAGTGCTGATAGTGTGATCTGCCGATCCACAAACCAAACAGAGTCCCTGTTTCCTTCGACATTCCCTTTGCACGTGCCCAGGTAAATGGCAGTAATCACAAATCACGGTCCTTCTCTAATCGACAACAACAGGCTTCTTCATCGGTGTTACGCCATGCCGGTTCACAGGAATATCTCTGCGTCCATACTGTAATTGCTGGCTGATGTGTACTCCCAGTCTTCATAGATACGCTCTGTGCTCTCAAGCTGCTGTAAGTACTTGTGAGAAAGTGGTCAAACCCAGAGAGACAATCTGCCTCTGGATGTCTACATCCAAACTGCGCATGAACCGTCTTGCCCTATCAACATCGTTGGCAACCAAAGGTCCAGCGAATCTACTGAGCCGCGTCCACTCAACTGCATGTACATCTACAGGTGCGCCGTCCTGCTTCAAACTGACAAACTTTTCTTCCATTTCCTCCCGTGCAGTCCGCGGGAAGAACTTCTCCAAGAAACTCTTCGAAAAATCCGCCCAACTAATCGGCTTGGGCAAGCGGGTCTCTTCCACAAGCCACCATTCACGGGCGTAGTCTACCAACTGGATGCGTACCACATCCACCCTCTTATCTTCTGGGATCTGTGCCGCAACAAGTAAATTCTCCGTGTCAACCAGCCACTGCTCCGCTGGCAACGGCTCCTCCAAGCCAGTAACGACAGACGGACCTAGTCTCCTGAAATCCGCCACGGTACCCACACGATCCACTGGTCTGGCCACCACATTGTTCACGGACTGCTGAACGGTCCGCAAACCTTCCTGAAAAGATTCAGTTTGCTGCTGGATCAGCTCGGTCTGTCGCTTTTGGTTCTCCAACATCCCACGTATTACTCCAAGCATGGCGGCTTCGTCAACACGCCTTTGGTACGTTTTCAGATTCTTGTCTGCCATGTTCCTGAAATCAAAGCACCAAAAGGATTAGCATGATAATAGATTCAAAATATAGATCAAGGATTTGAATCAAGGCTAGAACTCCAAGTTACTTAAATAGAGTACCGCATTGTAACCATGCCGCGGTATCATAGCTACAATCACATAACTCCACCCAAGTCGCCTAAGTTCTAGAGATAACCAAAAAGGAACCAGGTTTCGAGTCGATATGCAAAGGAGGTTTGCATATCGTAAAAGTATAATCAGGAGGAGGTTAAGATTCAAAAAATGGTAAGACGGTAAGGTGGCAGGACATGTTTCCTAATCACGAGTATTCTGATTCGTGTATTGGGTCCAATACCCAACTACAAAAGAACCAAACCCGATTAACTTAAATCCTATGTCTCTGATACCAAAAGAACCATGTCACGCCCCGCTTCCTAGAGTATGCTAAGATAGGCACGCGACATAGCAACCATACTACCTGCGGATAGGAAATATCCTTCCACAGTCACATTACGGCTGTAGAGATATCAAGAACAAAAATAAACTATCTAATACATGTCCATAAGCCAGAAATAAATGAGTCAAGAATAAAATAATGCGGAAGCAAAAGATCCAATACAAGAATAAACTGGAATGTACGTCCCACAATGCGGGCTCACATCAGGAATGAAAATACCGAAAGTAAAAGAACTAAATACTAACAAGTCCTCACTGCTCAGCCTGCTGACTGAAGTACTCCTGCTCGGCCTGTAACGAAGGTAAGGAATCTGGGCCATGCAAAACCCAGACGTCAGTGCGTCATAACATCAAGCAATAATATAAACAGGGGTACAATACATGCAGGTATGATCATAAATGGTAAACAGGTATAACAACAATATAAATCAGGACAGTGAAGGGTAGTGTGCAGTGAGTAATCTAAAACTGGTCTACTATGTTAACTACTCTCAAGTATTTGAAATTAATTTGATAAATCATCGATGTAACTCAATAGTATCCCGTGCGTGCCCGGGATCACGGTCTATGACTCTCGGACTGAATCCGAGACGTGCCGCAAGGCAGTAAAGGGTAGTGGGCAATGACGGGTGATGTCAGCAGCATCACCCCGGGGCTGGCCTAGCCCGTAAGACTGATCAGAAAAGGTGTCGAACTGTCGAGTTATAAGTCAGGTTTCATCATTGATTTCCCCATACCCCCAAGTTATATACGTTCAAGTCAGGTATTAAATAATCTGGAGCTAATGCCAACACAGGATCAGGCAGGTACAAGTTTGTCTGGATAGACAACAGGAAATGTCCGTAGGGACAACAGGTCAGGTTTGTTGGCATTAGTAACAAGATCAGGTAACAGGTAAGGCCATGGTACATCAGGTCAAGTCAGGTAGTATATATGTATCATGTTATGTCAAGAAGTGCACGGTATCACATCGTGTCAAGAAATGGTATATCAAGTCATGTCAGGGGTGCACAAGTAACAAGTAGGTGCTCGTAATCAAACTACAAAATAAGTATGGGCATGTAAAACAAGTATGGGTACTAATGGAACAATAAAAATGGAACATTGTGATGTTACATGCAATTAAGTACAGATTAAAGCATATGGATGCACAGTTATCGATTTGGGTTAAGGGGATAGTTCCAACACTAAGTAGAGTACACTTAATCAATATGGAATGTTAAAATCTCGTTATTATGGATTAAATGATCTAGAGTTGCAATTATAAATAAAATAGGTTAAATGGATGCAAACGGGTGTCCGATAGGGTAGAAACTATTAAAAGGGTACTATAGGCTATGCAAATAATTATTATGTGATTTAAATACGGATGTGGGTACTATATATAGTAAATAAAAATGCAACATGGTATGTTTCAAGTTATAAATCTAAAATAATAAAGTGGACATCGAAGTGTTAAAATGAACAAATGGCCTTAGATTTAATTTACAGGTTTAACATGCAATTAAATATGTATAAAAATAATATAAGTAGCATGTAGCAAGTTTTACTTGCCTGGACGGATCAAGAAACGGGTATACGGAACGTCACACACGTCGGCAGGAAAAGTCGCGACGCGCGCACGGTACACGGAATGAATCCAAACATCGCATAAGGGGATCACACGGGTCAGATATGCTTGCTGGGTTGCCGGGATCGTCGACGGCACGGCCGGATTCCGGCAAACAAAAACAACAGTGAACAAATTTAATGGAAAAAATACATGGAAAAAGAAAAGAGAAGAATGGAAGGAGGACAGAGAAGATTGAGAAGAGGAGGCTTACTGTGGTCGGCGAAGAGGGTCGTGAGGGTGTCGACGGCGTCGACGGAGCTCCGGCGAACGATCTGCAGAAGGACAGCGGCTATTAACAGAAACAGAAGAAAGAAGAATACAAAAAAGGAAGAAGAAAAGAAAGAAGAAGGAGGAAGGGTGCGGGGCTCACTGGGGTGCACGGAGTCGGTGACGCGAGGACGAGGTCACCGGCAGCGATCCACTCCGGCGGTGCGAGCGTGCAGGGTGTTCGGGTGTGCTCTCGTTGCGCATGCAGGGGCTCGGGGAAAGAGAGTGGAGACAGAGGTGATGATGGTGAGGAGGCGACGTGTAAGTCGATGTACAACACCCTACGACTTGCGGGGAGGCGGAAATATGAAAAACGATCTTGTTCTTTGCTTAAACATCGACTAACCAAAGAATCTTTGCTAAACTATAACTAACGATAAACATAGGAGTTCTAAACTACTATGTGAAGTGATTATACCTAATGAACCGTGTCCTTCGTATTTTCGTTCTCCACCTCCTCCTCGGCCTTCTCCAAGTAGTAGACGATCCACCCGAGAGCTTTACTTCAAGCTTCACCTCAAACTTGAGGTAACTAGGTTTCTTAAAGTGCTAATCTAAGTAACCTAGGTGATATAGAGTTGGATTATGGAGTGATTAGTCTATTCTAATCCTTGATCTTAACACATGAGAGGGGAGGATTAGGGTTTGAAGAGAGAGAGCTTGAGGAGAGAGAAGGTGAGCATGAGAATGAGAATGAGATAATGATCTATCATAATATATATGAAGCATTATTATTTATCCAAAAAAGAAAATAAAGGATTTAACAACCATATTTCATAAATACAAATGGGTGATTCATCTCCATGAGTCATTAAGCATTTATGATGCATTAATGACATGGATGAATCACACAAATGAGTCACTAATCTCATTTAATATATATGCCACCTACACCCCCAAGTCACCAACCTTCTAGAAGCTTCTCATGAAATTACGAGAACGCCCCTCCTATCCGTGAAAACACGGAAAAACTTTAGACTGTATAAATCCAATATCCCGATACTAGAATCTGGCTTAAACCCAAGCCGGCTAGTAAAAACTGTCCGAAAGTCGTACGTGTGTAAACACACGTATGCGTCCGAACCCTTGTCGTAAAACCATACGACCTCTATATCGTTTCGCCTGGAGCAGGGAAACTCTCTGTGTGGGACTCGAATGACTCGACTATGTTCCCCTCCGAAAGACGGCGCGACATGACGTTTTGCCTGAAATTCGGGGCAGATGCTAATTGGTGCTATCCGTCTACCTCTCTGAAGATGCCAAGTTGATTTATGGCACCGTATATCGAAGGTTTAAATGGATGCGGCCGATATAGCAGACTTCGTCAGATTCCCCCTCGCTTGAGGGGTTTTTGATTGTGGAGACGCTCTTCCCTGCAGGCGCAAGCCCCTGCAGTTAATTACGCTACCGTATTGCGATAACAACTTTCTCCTTCTCCAGATGATCACTTCGTGTCGTGGGTGTTTGTTTTGTGTTCGGTTGCCCGTGGATTGTATACGGAGACCAATTTATGTCGTCGCCCGTAGGACTTGGATTAGTCCAAATCCGTGTTTTCTTAGATTTGGGTTTGGGGTTTTGGTTTGAGGATACGTTAGCCATATTTGAGGCTAAGATCAACTCAAACGTTTGTTAAGGATACGTTAGTCCAGTTTGAGACTAAGATCAACTTAACGGGATCGTTTAGATCCGACAAAAGAGCAATGGGCTCTATTGTTTCAGTTTAGGGACATAGTGGTCCGTTACATGTATGGCCGTCGGGACCCATTACCTCTCTGACGACGTTGAAGGATTACAACGACAGATGTCAGAGGAGTTCAGAGATGTACCCTTGAGCCAAAGTTGATTGGGAGATCTATAGTCCAACTTGGGACTAAAGTCTGTTTGAAGGTTTAAGAATACGTTAGCCATATTTGAGGCTAAGATCAACTTAAACGGTTGTTAAGGATACGTTAGTCCAGTTTGGGACTAAGATCGACTTAACGGGATCGTTTAGATCCGACAAAAGAGCATTTGGGGGAGGGCTCTATTGTTCCAGTTTAGGGACATGGTGGTCCATTGCCAGTTTATGGACATGGTGGTCCAAGTTCCAGTTTAGGGACGTGGTGGTCCATTGCATGTATGGCCGTCGGGACCCATCACCTCTCTGACGACGTTGAAGGATTACAACGACAGATGTCAGAGGAGTTCAGAGATGTACCCTTGAGCCAAAGTTGATTGGGGGATCTAGAGTCCAATTTGGGACTAAAGTCTGTTTGAAGGTTTAAGGATACGTTAGCCATATTTGAGGCTAAGATCAACTTAAACGGGATCGTTTAGATCCGACAAAAGAGCATTTGGGGGCTCTATTGTTCCAGTTTAGGGACATAGTGGTCCATTGCCAGTTTAGGGACATGGTGGTCCAAGTTCCAGTTTAGGGACATGGTGGTCCATTGCCAGTTTAGGGACATGGTGGTCCATGTTCCAGTTTAGAGACGTGGTGGTCCATTGCCAGTTTAGGGACGTGGTGGTCCATTCCAAGTTTAGGGACATGGTGGTCCATTACCAGTTTAAGGACATAGTGGTCCATTGAAATGTATGGTTGTCGGGACCCATCACCTCTCTTAAGACGTTGAAGGATTACAACGACAAATATCAGAGGAGCTCAGAGATGTACCCTTGAACCAATGAGTTGGTTGAAAGAGCAGATGTGCTCAGTTCAAGATGATTTGAGGACTTATGGCCAATTTGGGCTAAGTCCAATTGTGTTTGAAATATTGGCTCTCTGTTGGTCCATTGAAGGAGAGGCTTTGCCTCTAGAAACTTAGCCAATTGGGCTAAAGCTAGTGTTAAACACTAGAGGTCAACAGTGTTGAACACTGGGAATAAGATTAACAAGTTAGTGTTAAACACTGAAAGATAATCAGTGTTCAACACTAGCAGCAGGGCTTTCAAATCAGTGTTAAACACTAAAGCAAATCAGTGTTAAACACTAAAGCAAATCAGTGTTAAACACTGGTAATCAGAGATTTCAAATTAGTGCTTAACACTAAAGCAAATCAGTGTTAAACACTGGGAACAAAGTCTTCAGATTAGTATTAAATACTAAGGAGAGAGGGGTCACGTGTGGACACGTGAGAGCACCCTGATTTCCCTTATTTTATTCTGTAGATCAGTGTTTAACTCTTTTAATTCTGACGGCCATCACGTGTGAGCACGTGATAGAGGCCCCCGCTCTGGTCTGTTAGAATGCTCATTAGGGGTCACGTGGTGACACGTGAGGGCGCCCTAAATGTGGAGCCAGATCTTCTTTGTTTTATCCTCAAATCTGTGAATAAGTGTGAAACACTTTTATTTTTATTTTAGAGCATCACGTGTTGGCACGTGATGGGGATCTGTGCGCCAATTGTTAAAGCATTTGCTGAGGGGTCACGTGATAACACGTGAGAGCGCCCAAAGCTTTCATTTCCTTTGCTTTTTCTTTCTGTGTTTTGGAAGTCACGTGGAGCATGTGATGGCATCAAAAAGTGGGGCCAGATCCCCTTTATTTTGTTCTGCAAACAAGTGTTAAACGCTTTTAATTTTCATAGCCATCACGTGTGGGCACGTGATGTGTACTCATGCCCTGATTTATTAGAACATTTATTAGGGGTCACGTGGTGTCACGTGAGAGCGCTCAGAATTGTTTCTGCCTTTGCTTTTGTTCCATATATAATGAGGGTCACGTGGGAGCACGTGAGGCATTGCCTCAAAGGTTTCCTCTTCTCATTTTTGGGGGATCTGTTCAAGGGTCACGTGGGGCATGTGACCTTAGTCTTTTCATGCACAGAGATCTTTTAAGTCTCCTTATCTTTAAGAATTAAATTCTTATTTAGGGTAAAACCCTAATTTTTATTCTGGAGGAATTAAATTCCTATTTTGAAAGAATTAAATTCTTATTTAGGGTAAAACCCTAATTTCTTTTTAAAGGAATTAAATTCCCAGATATGTAAAAGAATTAAATTCTTGATTAGGGTTAAACCCTAGTTTTGTTTTAGGAGAATTAAATTCTCAAAACTCAATTCCCCTTCTAAATTTAGGATCTGCATGGCAGGATCTCGACCCGATGAGAATTAAATTCTCAACTTATAGGGAGATGTGCTCTGTGCAGATCTTCAACCAGAAGAAGAACTAAGTTCTTTTTGTATAAGAGTTAAACTCTTGGATTTTGAGAATTAAATTCTCTTTATTGAAGTTTTGATCCTTTTTCCCTTCTCATCTAGGGTTTTTCTTTGTTGAGAATTAAATTCTCCTTTCTTTTCTTCTCTGTTGAGAATTAAATTCTCCTCTCTCTGTTTTTCTCTCTAAAAAAAGTAGATCCCCCTTTCTTCTTTTCTTGGCTCCTATTTATAGGAGAAGGAAAAGAATCAATTTGCTTAGTAAATCTCTCATTGAGAGATTTGATTTGTATGTTGAGAGATTTGATTTATATTTATCATTAATCTGGGCCTTTAGATTGTTAAATGAATTTTATTCACCATTGGATTTTAAATCCAAAGATATCCCTTTATTATCTCGGTTAGATTGAGGGGGGAAATCTTTCCAAGTCCAAGATTATTCCATAAATTGGTGATTTTTAATCACCCTCAGATTTTTAATCCAACGGTCCCCATAGACCTTTTGTGTTTGGAAAGATTTAGAAAATTTTAGAATTTTAATTCTATTAACTGTAAGGCTTTCGAAACCAGTCACGTGCTGACACGTGACCCTTGGTCACGTGTGAGCACGTGACCCCCAATTGAGTTCTTTAATGGCTGCTTGTTTATGCTTCAGTTTTAACCATCATGTGTCAACACGTGACCATTGGTCACGTATGAGCACGTGATACCTCATTGAGGTAACTTCTGATTTTTAATCAGGGAACAGATTTTAGAATTTAATTCTATTCATTATTTTAGAGGCCTTAAGAGCCATCACGTATCTGCACGTGACCCATGGTCATGTGTGAGCACGTGATGCCCTATTGGGGTCTTTTTTGAGTTTTTATTATATCTTTTAACTCCTCCAGCGGGTTCTTAAAGGTCCATCACGTGTGGACACGTAATGCCTCATAACTTTTGATCCCGGATGAATTATGAGGCCCATTATATATCAAATCGAAGAGTTTTTCGAGACGCTTTCGATACCATCAGAATTTATCTGTTTCTCATTCGGGAGTTTGTCAAAAAACAGCCCGGAAGATACTGGTTCCCATTTTCTTAGGCGTATCGCCGCCATTTGATACCTTGGGCTCTTTTGTGCAGAAATTTTTGGCGGGAACAAATGCCCCCAACTACTTTGCCCACGTAAGTATTTACGTGGGTGAAGTAGTGCAAAGTAATGCATAACGTATGACCGGTTTCGGGTTGGTATATTACTTTCAGAATCTTGATCTGAGAAGATAACGAGCGGACACAAGCGTCGTCATTTATCATTGACTCAGATCTCGACTCTTAAGAGATATAGTTCAAAACCCTTAACTCCATGAGCCGCACCCCTCTATCTCTTCATATCTTACTCTGGCGTGAAGTAGTTTATATGCTCGTGAAGTAGTTTATATGCTCATGAGTAGCTTTTCCGTTTCAGTGGCATGTAGCTTTGGCGAGTCTGGCTCATAGATGGTCCATCTTGACCTCTTTGCAGGGCGGTGATGGCTTAGGAGACAGGGTTAGGATCTGCCACCTAAGACTTTTCAACTTTATGAGCCGTGAGGGTCTCATAAAGACTTTTCTCCCTACGAGTCGAGAGGATCCCGCAGGTGTATTTTCTCCTTAGGGGTCGTGAGGACTCCTAAGTGTGTTTTCTCTTGAAAGTCGTAAGAATCTCACAAGAGAATTTTCCCGCTTATAAGTCGAGAGGACTCATAAGTGGTTGTTTTCCTCCTTGTCGAGATTCGAATTTGGAGAGTGTGACCCGTGGATAGTATGCAAGAGACCGTTTTGGGCCGATTTGCAGGGTCCCAGTGCTTAGGAAACAGGTTTTTTAATCCCTACTGCCTAAGGGTTTATCTCACGAGTCGAGACGATTCGAGAAGTTCTCGCAAAGACATCAATTTCCTCACGAGTCGAAATAGCTCGAGCAGATCTCGCAAGAATATCCTAACGTCACAGTTAACCTCTGCTCTTAAGTCCGTTAGGGTCTGTGGTACTTAGGGTTTTGGTCGTCGTACCGTCGCATTGGCTGTTGTATCCCTCGATAGGCAATCGTGCTGTTCGAGTAGCCCTGCGACTGCCGTGTCTCTGATCCCTTCGGGGGCTGGACAAGACGTCTTCAAGCAATCCTCCTAGGCAGTTTGACCGTCGGAAGAGCAAGCGTTAGGAATTTGCCATGCCGCTTTTTACTTGAGGTTAGGCTCATTTTGGAGAGCCCCGATGAGTCATAACCACTCCGCGCTGGTGTGGGATGATCTCCGATAGTCTTTAAGGCTTTATATGACTTGCCGTTAAGACCCTGAAGTTAGGAATTTGGCCTTTGCTTCGTTTGGCGGCATTGCGTCTTCTGTATCGAGACGAATGTCGCGGTTGTCTCTAGGTTGCTGGTGAACCGTCGAGATTTGGAACTAGGGATTTTGCCGTGGCTCCTTTTGGTGATGTTGCGTCTGCTGTATCGAGACGAACGTTGAGGTGGTGACTACTCCGCATTGGTTGGAGATGATCTCCGATTGTCTTTCAGGCTTTATATGACTTGCCGTTAAGACGTTGAAGCTAGGAATTTGGCCTTCGCTTCGTTTGCTTTGTCATGTGCGAATCCTGTTGGAGGAAAAACGCCGTCGTGACATCTCGTCTGCTGTATCGAGACGAACGTCGAGGTGGTGACCACTCCACGCTGGTGTGGGATGATCTCTGATGGTCTTTCAGGCTTTATATGACTTGCCGTTAGGATGTTGAAGCTAGGAATTTGGCCTTCGCTTCGTTTGCTGGCATTGCGTCCTCTGTATCGAGATGAATGTCGTGGTTGTCTCTAGGTTGCTGGTGAACCGTCGAGGTCTGGAACCAGGGATTTTGCCGTGACTCCTTTCGGTGATGTTGCGTCTGCTGTGTCAAGACGAACGTCGAGGTGGTGATCACTCCATGTTGGTGTGAGATGATCTCTGATTGTCTTTCCGGTTTTATATGACTTGCCGTTAAGACGTTGAAGCTAGGAATTTGGCCTTCGCTTCGTTTGTTGGCATTGCGTCCTCTGTATCGAGACGAATGTCGCGGTTGTCTCTAGGTTGCTGGTGAACCGTCGAGTTCTGGAACTAGGGATTTTGCCGTGACTCCTTTCGGTGATGTTACGTCTGCTGTGTCGAGACGAACGTCGAGGTGGTGATCACTCCATGTTGGTATGAGATGATCTCTGATTGTCTTTCCGGTTTTATATGACTTACCGTTAAGACCCTGGAGCTAGGAATTTGGCCTTCGCTTCGTTTTCTTTGGTGTGTCTGGATCCTGTTGGAGGAAGGACGCTGTAGTGACATTTCGTCTGTTGTATCGAGACGAATGTCGTGGTGGTGACCACTCCATGTGGGATGATCTATGTTTGTCTTTCCGGTTTTATATGACTTACCGTCAAGACGTTGAAGCTAGGAATTTGGCCTTCGCTTCGTTTGCTTTGTCGCTTCCGAATCCTGCTGGGGGAAGAACGCTGGGGTGACATTTCATCTGCTGTATCGAGATGAACGTCGAGGTGGTGACCACTCCATGTGGGATGATCTCTGTTTGTCTTTCCGGTTTTATATGACTTACCGTCAAGACGTTGAAGCTAGGAATTTGGCCTTCGCTTCGTTTGCTTTGTCGCTTCCGAATCCTGCTGGGGGAAGAACGCTGGGGTGACATTTCATCTGCTGTATCGAGATGAACGTCGAGGTGGTGACCACTCCGCGCTGGTGTGGGATGATCTTCGATTGTCTTTCAGGCTTTATATGACTTGCCGTTAAGACCCTGAAGCTAGAAATTTGGCCTTCGCTTCGTTTGCTGGTATCGCGTCTGCTGTATCGAGACGAATATCATGGTGGTGATCACTCCATGTTGGTGTGAGGACAAGGATCCGCTCTGGACGTTTCCCACGGGGTAGAAGAGTGACGTTATCCGCGTTCCACATGACCAGGAATTTTGCTCTAGATGCTTCACACGGGTTCACTGCCACGTTAGGCGAGGACTAGGCTCCGCTCTGGATGCTTCGCATGGGTTCACTGCTGTGCTCTGCGAGGACCAGGATCCGCTCTAGACGTTTTCCACGGGGTCAAAGAGTGACGTTATCCGCATTCCACGTAACCAGGAATTTTTCTCTAGATGCTTCACACGGGTTCACTGCCGCGTTAGGCAAGGACTAGGCTCCGCTCTGGATGCTTCATACGGGTTCACTGCCGTGCTCTGCGAGGACCAGGATCCGCTCTGGACGTTTTCCACGGGGTCAAAGAGTGACGTTATCCACGTTCCACGTGACCAGGAATTTTGCACTAGATGCTTCACACGGGTTCACTACCGCGTTAGGCCAGGACTAGGCTCCGCTCTGGATGCTTCGCACGGGTTCACTGCCGTGCTCTGCGAGGACCAGGATCCGCTCTGGACATTTTCCACGGGGTCAAAGAGTGACGTTATCCGCGTTCCACGTAACCAGGAATTTTGCACTAGATGCTTCACACGGGTTCACTGCCGCGTTAGGCGAGGACTAGGCTCCACTCTGGATGCTTCACACGGGTTCACTGCCGTGCTCTGCGAGGACCAGGATCCGCTCTGGACGTTTTCCACGGGGTCAAAGAGTGACGTTATCCGCGTTCCACGTGACCAGGAAATTTGCTGATTATATCCGCATTTCACGGAGTGGAGATTTGACTCTCGGTGATCTGTGTATCGCCGAGCCATAAAACTGGGAGTTGCCGCTGTTCCGCTTTGTTTCGACCATGAGGTCTTTTTGTTGATGTTGCTTCTGCATCCTGATGAACCACGAAGGAACGCCATTGTTGACATTGCGTCTGCTGTAACGAGACGAATGCCAAGGTGGAGTTGGGTTTTGCCGTCACTCCGCATTGTTTCGACCATGGGGTCTCTTGTTGACGTTGCATCTACATCCTGCTGGACTGCGAAGGAACGCCGTTGTTGATATTGCGTCTACTGTAACGAGACGAATGCCAAGGTGGAGTTGGGATTTTGCCGTCACTCCGCATTGTTTCGACCATGGGGTCTCTTGTTGACGTTGCATCTACATCCTGCTAGACTGCGAAGGAACGCCGTTGTTGACATTGCGTCTGCTGTATCGAGACGAATGCTGAGATGGAACTGGGATTTTGCCATGGCTCCGTTTGATGGTGTAACATCTGTGTCATGCTGGAATGAGGAGGCCTACCGTTGTTGGTCTCCGGGCTGCAGATGTGGCCATTGAGATTTGGAACTAGTGACTTTGTCATGGTTCCATTTCGTTGCGACTCTGAGGTCGATTGTTGACGTCGTGTCTGTATCTGGTTGGAATAAGGAGAAACGCCGTTGGTGATCTCTAAGTCGTCGATGTTGACGTCAAGACCGTGAAGCTCGGGATCTTCCTTTTTCCTCGTCTGTTGACATCGTGTCTGCAATATTGCGACAAATGTTGAGGTTGTCTCTAGGTTGTCTATGAACCGTCGAGATTTGGATTCGCTTTCTGTTGGAGCCTGTCGGGAAGGTATGGTTCCCTCTTTGTTTGTGCCCCTGGATTGTATACAGGGATCAATGTGATCTCACCTGTAGGGCAAAAAGTTTTTTTTTTATCGCGATGCTCTATCATTTCAGCTTTTTATATTGCGAAAATCGCGATTGCCCAATCATTTCGGCTGTTTTTCGCGGTGCCCAATCATTTCGGCTATTTGTTTTATTTTTACTCGCTGCTTTTTATTGCGAGTTGCCTAATCATTTAGGCTGTTTTGTATGCATACATTTTTATTTGCTGATTTCGTTGCAAGTTGCCCCATCATTTCGGCTATTTCGTATGCATGTGCGGCCTACTGTCTTTTTGCCGTAAACCTGAAATTGGACACCGATTTCGGCATCGGCATCGCTACAACTGGAATATTGCCAGGAGCGAATCATCATTTGCCGTAACAGGACTTGGAATTTGATACGGGTTTAGGCATCAGCATCGCTACAACTGGGATATTGCCAGGAGCGAATCATCATTTGCCTCTGTCGATGTCGAACAAAGGTGGCTTAGTAAACAGGGTTAGGATCCAGTCGACTAAGGCTTTTGACTTCATGAGCCGTAAGGGTCTCATAAAGGTGTTTCTCCCTACGAGTCGTGAGGATCTCGCAGGTGCGTTTTCTCCTTAGGAATCATGAGGATTCCTAAGTGTATGTTCCCCTGTAAGTCGTAAGGATCTTACAAAAGGGTTTTCTCCTTATAAGTCGAGAGGACTTACAAGGGTTGTTCACCGTATGGACATATCCCCAGTCATAGGTGGGACTTGGTTAGGGAAATGTTTATTCGCGCCCGTGGATTGTATACAAGGGTCAGTATTGAGCCACTTGTAGGGCACTATCGAAGGTTGTGAGGGTTGCTTAAGAACAGGTTCAGGTCTCTGTAACTTAAGACTTTCAAATCTTATGAGCCGTGAGGGTCCCATAAGAGAGTTCTCCTTACGAGTCGTGAGGATCTCGCAAGTGTAATTTCTCCTTAGGAATCGTGAGGATCCCTAAGTGTGTTGCTCCCTTGTGAGTCGTAAGGATCTCACGCGGGTGGTTTCTCCTTACAAGGTCGAGAGGACCCTATAAGTGTCTTTTAACGAGGTTGCGCCCTTTCGGATTTTCACAAACACTCGCCGGTAGCCCTGCTGTTTTTACTCACGGAGCCTTTTCGGGTTTTCATCCGTGCCCACTTTGCTTATGGACATACCGTTCTTTTTATTTTTATTTTTTTTTATTCTTCTTTTTTTTTAACGAGGTCGCGGCCTTTCGGGTTTTCACGAACACTCGCCGGTAGCCCTGCTGTTTTTACTCATGGAGCCCTTTCGGGTTTTCATCCGTGCCCATTTTGCTTGTGGGCGTACCCCTTTTTTTTTTACCACGTCAGCCTGAAGATGCTGCGGGTTGGGAGTAGTTTAATGATGTTTCGGTCATTTGCAAGTTTTAGGACATTGCGGTCGGTCGTTAGTTTAAGGACGTTTCGGTCCGTCGTCGCCGTATTTGAGGCGAATCTCTAGTTTACTGACTTTTCGGTCTATGGGGCTTTCCCTATGAATGAGCATGATGCCCCCGGCATATTCACCTTTTTCGGAGCATGTTGTTGTGGCGGGTTTACTTTCCACTTTTCGGGCAGCGCGAACTTGCCCTGTTGATATTGGTCTTCAACCCAGTTTTTGAAGACGTAGCAATTTTCGAGTGGGTGACCCATTATTCTGTGATAGGGATAATAGTTAGGATTGTTAACGTCACCTGGTTGCAATGGACGTTTTGGATCTGGCAGAGTGATGAGCCCGCTGCGCACTGCTAGCTCGAACAATCTCTTTGTTTTATCTTTGGGAAACGAGTAAGGACGTTTCAACTTCTCATTGAGGTATCGCGGTTTGTTGTTTTGACGACAAAACAGTCTCGGGTTACTCGGCTGTTGTTGAGTGTTGGCAACAAAGGCCGTATTTTCCTTTTCCTTTCTCATTTCGTTTGCTCCGTCGTTTGCAGGTCCGAGATTCTTTCCGGGTAGCGTGAGATTGTATGGCTGAACATTCTCGCAACTCTCCAATTCTTTTGTTTTAGAAATGAATTCCTTGAAGAGAGGGTTGAGAGTGGCTTCTTCATCAGAATCGCTTCCAAAGGTGAGAACTCGTGATCCCCCGGACTCGTCCCTATGACAATTGCCGGCAACTCTTTTATGCTCATCTGTCGTATTTTTTCGCTGTCTACGAGCTTCCCGCTTTATTCTATTGACGTGTTGTCTATGAGCGACATATCCTTGCCACCAACACTTAAAAGAGTTGCAGTCTTCAGTAGGATGTGCGATCGTCTGATGATATAAGCAGAAGTTAGGGTGTACGTCCGTTTCATCAAAATGTATACCACCAGGAGAATTTTCTCTGAAAGAGGGCGGCCTCATCCCCACCGATATGGCTTTGGCGAATCGTTTTCTTGTCTTGATCCTGCTTTCATTTGCGGCGGAAGTATTTTGATCTGGTGGGAGTGTTTCGACCCTTTTGTCCAGTCGCCGGCGTTTGGCCTTTTCAAATATGGCCATCTCGCGCTCCCGATCGGCTTTGCTTTTACGACAGGCTTCGTTCAGGAAGGCATCGATCATCTCGTCTGACGGCCACAGAAGTTCTGGTTCAAGATCTGCCCCCAGCTTCTCTATGTAAGGAGCTTCTTCGTCATTTATTGACGAGTGAGAGATCACATGGCAGCTTGCCACATAATCTTCAGATTCATCCGACGAGTCTTATCCATTGTCATCATCTCCGTCCTCAAGGACGTGGCTGAGAAATTCTTGGAGTGTGACTGGGGTTCGCGCTTTCTGATTATATTCTTCCAACGCGTCAATCTGTTTTTGCATGTCCGTAGGCTTGTCACCAGGCTGCACGGGCTTTTTGGTCTTCTTCTTCTTCTTCGAAGACTTTGACGGCTGGGTATGAGCGCTGGGGCCTTCACCATCGATCTTTGGAGTTGGGCGCGGCTTCAGCATCCCTTTGAAGATTTGGGGTTCTAGCGAGTTCTTCGATCCGATCGCCGGGCATGTCTGGAGATCATTCAGCATCCTTTTGGTTTTGGCTGACAGCACGACCTCCCACGGAGCTTTTTTAACAAAAGAACAAGTTGCCCCCGGTGTGTCTGTCTTTTTCGGAGTGTGTGGCTGCGGTGGGTTTACCTTCCACTTCTTGGACAGCGCAAACTTGCCTTGTAGGTATTGATCCTCGATCCATCCCTTAAAAACTAAGCAATCCTCGATCGGGTGGCTTACCGCCTGGTGGTAAGGGCAGTAATTTGGATCGTTTACATCGCCCGGCTGCAACGGACGCTTTGGACTCGGAAGATTGATGAGTCTGTTGCGCACTGCCAGCTCGAACAGTCTTCTCGTTTTATCCTGAGGAAACGAGTAAGGACGTCCTAGTCTCTCCTCGAGGGATGGGCATGGACGCACGTTGTTTTGGCGAAGAACTGGCTTTAAGTTGCTCGGCCGTTGCTGAGTATTGGCAACGAAGACTGCTTTCCCTTTGCGCTTTTCATTCCAAGGCTCTGTCTTTGAAGAGGATGGTCTGTGACCCATCTGATCCATTTGGGCCAACTTATCGATCAAGGCCTGGAAGGTGGTCGGCCTGAAGAACATCATGAATTGCGAGATGGTCGCTTGCGGATCAAGAGTGCCCACGAACATGCCCACCGCAGGAGCCTCTTCTATGCGTTGTTCACATTTCGACCATAGGTTCCGCCATCGTGTTGCGTATTAGACCCACGTTTCGCCTGGCCTTATCCTGGCATTAATCAGTGCTGTTATCGGGGTGCGTCCACTAGCACTCGTGAATCTCTGTGTAAACAGCAGCTCCATCTCCGTAAATGTCTTGATAGATTCATTTGGGAGTTCAGAGTACCACTCAAATGCCGTTTCCGACAGGCTGCCAACAAACTGGCGGAGCAGCAATATATCATCACCTCCAGTGTTGCCGCACATGGCTCTAAATTGAGCGACGTGCTGATGCGGATTCCCTGTCCCTTTATATACGTGGAACTTAGGGATCGTATATCCCAGCGGGTAACTAATTTGGTCATACCAGCCCGGGTAGGGTCGTCCGGTTCTAGCAATTTGCCCAGCCGCTTCATTTGCCTGGTGAGCTTGTATATGCTGAGCTATATGGTCATCCAGTGCGGCCTTGGAAATGGTTTCTTCCTTGGCTGGTAAAAGAGCCGGAGGAGGATTCGATGTCTCTCCTTTGTCATCTTCAAGGACAATCGGAGGATCTTCAGCAGGAGGATCTTGCTGGATCATCATCCCTACCATATCTTGGAAGAGAAGTGCCATTTGTTTTATGTTAGCCGCTTGCTCTGCGGCTTCTTTGTCCTTCTTTTCGAGGACTCTGCGTAGGTAGTCGGCATCAGTTTCTTGTTCATGACGCTGCTCTGATGATACCTCTGAGCTTTCTTTTGGCCCGGTAAGGGCGGCCACTGCAGTCATCATCTCCTGAAGCTTCTGTTGCTGCTCCTGGGCTTTCGTTACGGATCGGGTGAGCGGTCGGTGACCCGTCGAAGCACGGCTTTCCTCCTTTCCAGAAGCCATATAAACAGTGTGCACCACCATGCCCCCAGACTTGGGGTGTTTATGCTTAGCGCGTTTACGGTTCGCCATGTTCACAGGGGCTTTTTACGACCTCCTTTTCTTTTGAGTGGTCAAAGTTAAAGGGGCCGTTGTAGTGGGCACCCAAGTGGTTGTTGCTTTTTGTGGCTTGACAGAGTGATCCTTCTCCTGCTGCACCTTCATCTTTTCCTGTCGGTGGAGATAGTTTTTATCAATCACTGACTCTTGGACCTGTCGCCAGACTTTGTAAATTTTAGAGGACAGCCGTTGAGGGGGCTGCTCTAGCTTCTTCTCTGGAGTGTTTTCCACAGGTGAAGGAGTTCGTTTCAACATCGCAGTAGGAGAATTTCTGCGCACCTTATTCAGCAATTCAAAGCTGTTCCCAGTTGGAACAGCAGCATCGATCCCCACCATCGGAGCTGGTGGCGTAAATCCAGAGGGGGAGTTGCCCCCAGCCTTCCTTACCCGGCGCCAGTGACGGCGTCGAGCGTGTCGATCCGTTGGAGCTGGTCCGGTGATGGGGATGGTTTCGTTTTGCCCCCGGCTCAGGTGAGGAGCCGTTGCCGGTGTCAGCCTGTTAAAGACTGATATCCCTTGAGTAGCCGGAGCGGGAGTTGGAGTTGGGACGGTCAGTCTTGTAAAGCCCGACCCCTTGGCAGGAGAAGCCGCCTTGACGACTTCAGGAGTAGGTTTGGCTACTTTCTTTTGAGTAACCTTGTAACACCCGAGCCCAATAATACTATTTCTGGTACTAGTTGAGTGTTATACATTGCTTATTTCAATTATTTTGCTTGTTTGGTGTTTTTGCTAAATTTTAACCGGCTAAGTCATTTTTCGCCTATAACAAATTTAACACCTAAAATAAAATTAAAAATATCCATGTTGGCCTACTCGTCGCCACTAGTCGCGTGGTAGCGTCCGCGCGTCGAGATTTCGTCCCGTTCGGTGAAACGGGCAGGTTTGGACGACTACGCGCGCGTGCAAGTGTCTGACTTGGGGGCATGCATTTTAATCACAAAACATCTCTTTTTAAAATCTGGAACCCGCTTAAAATCCTATAATTTGAATTTGAAACATTTGGGCGCAACCCGGACGCGATTTGGAAATGTTTCATTTTAGCGCCGAAATGCCCATTTAATTAAATATATTTAAAACTATAAAAATATACTCAGTTACTAAAATTTAACGAATAAATCTTTTTAAATCTCTTTAAAATTTTCCTTTTACACTTCCCGTACCCATCCCAGCCAATCGCGAGCGCCCATTTTCCTCGTGGGCCCCACCAACCAATCTCTCTCTCTCCGTCTCTCTCTATCTCTTTCTAATCTTTTTCTCTCTCTCTCTAACAATCTCTCTCTCTCTATCTTTTAAATTCCTTCACTGTTCCTCTTCTCCCCACGAGAAAACACTCGCGAGAACCCTAGCCCCAGAACCCTTCTCGTCGCCGTCGCCGCCGCAGTCCCCGCGCCGAAAACACCACCACTACTGTCGTCCTCGCCTCCTCGGCCTCGACAGCACCCTACCTCCTCTCCTCCCTCCTTCCAGAGCCTGCAGCAGCACCCGTCGCCACCGCCACCTGCACGTGGTGCTCGCCGTCGCCGCCGCCTCCCATCGCCGACGACGTCAGAGCTTTCCTCCCTTCACCCTCGTCCCGACCTCCTCGTCTTCCTCCTCCCTTCGCCGGACCACCACAGAACCCGAGCCCAACCCTACCACCAACCCTAGTCACCGGGAAACTCGCCGTCGACCCTCGCCGTCGTTGCCAGAGCCACCGCCGACCACCTCCTTCTCCCCCTAAACACCAGAGCAGGCCAGCACCCCCTCTACTCACCGCACCATTCCTTTCCAGCGAACCAGCAACTTCCAGCCTTGACTGCCGTCGTCGCTGCCTCGCCGGCGCCCCATCGCCGTCGAACCCGTCGTGGTTGCCCCCTGGTCATCCCTGTAAGCTTCCTTTCACCATCTTCCTTCGTGTAACCCTTCTATGGTCGTTACTTGCTGTGTTTTTGTGTTTTGCTAACATAGTCGCCGTTTGACATTTCGCCGGATTCCGGCCGTGCCGACGACTGGACCCGACTCTCCAGCGAAGTACTCTGGTCTGTGTGGTCCCGCTGTTCGCTGTTTGGACTCGATCCGTGGCCCGTGCATCCGTCGCGTGTTTTCCGCCGACGTTGCGTTCGTGTTTTCCGGTTTGCGAAACCATCGAGGCAAGATTTCTTGCTACATGCTATGTTAAACTAATTAAGTGTTTGACTCATAAAACTTGCTATATTAACTAAGTATTGTTACTTTTCTCATTGGACGAAATATGATATGCATCATAATACTGCCATCTAAATCGTACTTTGCCACCATAACCATGAATAACAACTACCTGTTAATCATTTTGGTATTTAAAGGACGATAATAGTACACTTATATCTTCATTACCTCATGTTATTAATATTGCGCTACCCAGGGTGCTTCGTTACCGGGCTTGAAGAGATACTACTCATCATAAGGTCATGTACCTGGTGATTAAATGACGTATATCTAGCTGTTGTACTTAAATTCTTGCTGCTGTTACTTATCGATTGTATAACCGTTGAGACACATACTCGATTTACATTACATATAGACCCGACCCTGCTACACCTGACTTATACATACATACCGATGCACCGGACATGGTACCCTAAACATACCGACTCATTCGGTTGTACCATGACATGTGACCTGACCTACCTGCCTGATGCCAACAAACCTGACTTGGGGTCCTCCTGGACCATTCCTGCCGTCCTATCCAGACAGGACCTGCTTTTACCTGATCCCTGTGTTGGCATTGATTCGTGATAACTGAATACCTGACCTGACCTACATAACTTGGGGGGTATGGGGAAAGCAAAGGTGAAACCGACCTTGTAACTCAACAGTTCGTTACCTGTTCTGATCCGTCTTACCGGGCTTGGCCAGTCCGGGAGTGATGATGCTGACACACTCGTCCATCCCTGCTACCTATTTACTCGCCTAGCGGCACGTCTCGGATTCAGCCCCGAGGGTCTTGACCGTGGTCCCGGGCATGCACGGATACTATTGAGTTACATCGACGAGTCACCAATTGATATCAAAGACTTTAGAGTAGAAACCTGCTAGGGATAGTTTAGTTACCACTTGCACATATACCCGGCACTGTTATTTCATAGTACTGCTTTATTCATGTCCATCCCTGCATTGCTTATTACCATGTTTATATTATATTATTGGTTGAACATGACGCGCTGACGTCTGGGTTTTGCATGGCCCAGATTCCTTACCAACTGTCGACGACCGAGCAGGAGTACTTCAGCCAGCAGGCTGATCTGTGAGTTCCTTAGTGATTAGTTCATTTATTTCATTTCATTTCCAGATGTGAGCCCGCATTATGGGACGTACTATTTATTTATTGTATTGGATCATTTGCTTCCGCACTTATTATATTGACTTTTGTTATTATGGATTTGGACATGTGTTAGATTAGTTTATTATCTTGTTCTTGATATCTTCACAACCGTAATGTGACTGTGGATGGATACTTCCTACCCACAGGTAGCATGGTTGGCTATGTACGTGCCCATCTTGCGTACTCCTGGGAAGCGGGCGTGACATGGTTCTTTTGGTATCAGAGCCATAGGTTAGTTGGGTTGATTCTTTTGTAGTTGGGTATTGTACCCAATACACGAATCAGGATACCCGTGCTTAGGAAAACATGTCCTGCCACCTTGACCGTTTTACCATTCTTGAATCACATTCTTCCGGATTATTATCTTTTACGACGTGCAAACTTACTTTTGCATGTCGACTCGAAAACCTGATTACTTGTAATCCCTAGGACATGGGCGACTTGGGTAGAGTTAAGTAATTGCGGCTATGATACCGCGGCATGGCTACTAATACGGTACTCTATTTAAGTATCTT
Organism: Agapanthus africanus; assembly: GCA_030015575.1. Lineage (NCBI taxonomy): Eukaryota > Viridiplantae > Streptophyta > Magnoliopsida > Asparagales > Amaryllidaceae > Agapanthus > Agapanthus africanus. The sequence continues at coordinate 8,536,059 of CM057340.1, forward strand.
GGAGTTCTAGTCTTGATCCACATTCAGAATCTATCATCATGCTAATGTTGGGTGTTTTGAGTTCAGGATGATGGCAGGTAAGAAGTTGAAGACGTACCGGAGGCGTGTGAACGAATCCGCCATGCTTGGAGTGATAAGAGGAATGCTGGAAATCAAAGAACAGACCGAGCTGATCCAGCAACAAGCGGACTCGTTTCGGGGAAGGTTTGCAGATCGTTCAGCAGTCTGTGAACGATGTTGGAACTAGACCAGTTGACCGAGTAGGGACCGTAGCAGATTTCAGACTTTTGGGTCCGTCTACATTTACTGGTTTAAAGGAGCTGTTGCCAGCCGAGCAGTGGCTAGTGACACGGAGAATTTGCTGATTGCGGCACAGATCCCAGAGGACAAAAGAGTTGATGTGGTGCGCTTTCAGCTAGTGGATTACGCCCGAGAGTGGTGGCTTGTGGAGGAGACCCGCTTACCCAAGCCAATCAGTTGGGCGGATTTCCCTAAAAGTTTCCTGGAGAAATTCTTCCCGCGGACTGCACGGGAGGAAATGGAAGAGAAGTTCATCGGACTAAGGCAGAATGGAGCAACCGTGGACGTACATGCAGCAGAATGGACGAGACTCAGTAGTCTCGCTGGACCTTTCGCGGCCAACGATGCAGACAGCAGTTGCGGTAAGGAAGCAGTTCTGTCGGGCCAATCGAGTTTAGGGCTGGGCCGACACTTGTGGAAGTTGATGGTTGTGAAGAACCGGTGGTAGTTCGCGATCGCATGGAAGTAGTAAAGATATATCGGGTCTACCGCCGAGGAGAGACGTGGAGTTCGCGATTGACCTTAGTCCTGGTGCAGCGCCAGTATCTAAAGCTTATTATCCGATGGCACCAGTGGAATTGGAAGAAGTTAAGAAGCAAGTTGGTGAATTACTTGAGAAGGGTTGGATTCGAAGCAGCAACTCGCCTTGGGGAGGTCCAGTTCTTCTAGTAAAGAAGAAGGATGGCACGAGAAGGATGTGCATTGATTATCGAGAATTGAACCGGGTGACTATTAAGAACAAGTACCCGATCCCTCGCATTGGAGAACTTTTGAGCAGTTTAGTGGCGCGAGAGTATTCTCGAAACTGGATTTGCGATCCGGATATCATCAGGTTCTGCAGATGTTGAGACAGGAGAAATTGTATGCGAAGATGAGTAAGTGCGAATTCTGGCTGGAAGAAGTGAAATTTCTGGGACATGTCGTGTCAGGCGATGGAATCGCCGTTGATCCCGAGAAGATTGCAGCAGTTCGAGATTGGCCTATTCCAAGAAATGTGGCTGAGATAAGAAGTTTCCTTGGTTTGGCCGGGTACTACAGGAGATTTGTGGAGAACTTCGCTCGTTTGGCAGAGCCGTTAACCCAAGCTTACGCGCAAGGAGGTACCTTTTGTTTGGACGGATGGTTGTGCATTGGCCTTTCGAGACGTTGAAGCAGAAGTTGATAACCGCCCGTATCCTAACCGTACCGGATAATTCGGGAGGACTGGTGATTCACAGCGACGCATCTGGAAAAGGATTGGGATGTGTTTTGATGCAAAATGGGAAAGTCGTCGCTTACGCATCGAGACAACTGAAGACTCATGAGAAGAATTATCCCACTCATGACTTGGAGCTTGCGGCCGTGATCTTCGCCTTGAAGATTTGGAGACACTACCTTTTGGGTGAGAGAGTCGAAGTATTTACAGATCACAAGAGTTTGAAGTATGTGTTCACTCAGAAGGAGTTGAACATGAGGCAACGCAGATGGTGGAGCTGATGGCCGACTACGACCTTGATCTTAAGTACCATCCGGAAAAGGTTAACGTCATGCCGGATGCTCTTAGTCGGTTACCAGCGATTCAGGTATTGACTGCACAGAGGGAGATCATTGCGGATTTCGGAGATTTGACCCTTGGAGGTTGTGCTACCACATGCTATGGGACAGTTGATGCAGTTGCAAGTACAGTCGTCCTTAGTTGAGAAGATTAAAGCGGCGCAATCGCAGGATCCTAGACTGCGAAAGTTTCGAGAGCAGGTTGAAGCTGGACTACGAACCGATTTACTGATCCACGAAGATGGTTCGTTGAGGTATGGTAGCCGTGTGTGTGTGCCAAAAGGGCATGTGCGTGAAGAGCTTATGAAGGAGGCACACAGTTCAGCTTACTCTGTACATCCAGGAGGGACAAAGAGATGTACCGAGATATTCGACAGTACTTCTGGTGGGAAGGTATGAAACGGGAGATTGCTCGCTTCGTGGCTAAGTGCTTGGTGTGTCAGCAAGTCAAGGCTGAACACCAAAGGGTTGCTGGTTTGTTGCAACCACTTCCGATTCCTCAGTGGAAGTGGGAACATATAACCATGGATTTCATGACGGCTTTACCGCGGAGTCCAAAGGGCAACAATGCAGTATGGGTGATTGTCGATCGGTTGACCAAGGCAGCTCACTTTATTCCTTTTCGGGTTGGTCAATCGACGGAGACTTTGGCAGAGCGGTACATGCAGGAGATTGTAAGATTGCATGGAGTACCGGTAAGCATCGTGTCCGATCGGGACACTCGTTCTTGTCGCACTTCTGGAGGAGTTTACAAGAAAGTTTGGGGACTCGATTGAAGTTTAGCACAGCTTATCATCCTCAAACTGATGGACAATCGGAGAGAACGATCCAGACTCTTGAAGATATGTTGAGAGCTTGCATGTTGGACTTCAAAGGTTCTTGGGAGGATCATCTACACCTGGTGGAGTTTTCGTACAACAATAGAGTTTCCAAGCGACTATTCAGATGGCTCCGTTGAAGCGTTGTATGGTCGTAAGTGCCGTTCACCTGTTTGTTGGGATGATGTTGGTGAACGAAGGTTACTAGGACCAGATTTGGTGGTACAGACAGTTGAGAAGGTGAATACAATCAGGAAGCATATGAAGGCAGCTCAAGACAGACAGAAAAGTTGGGCTGACACGTCAAGAAGACCTCTAGAGTTCGCCGTGGGTGATTTGGTATTTCTGAAGATATCACCGACTAGAGGGGTGATTCGCTTTGGAAGTCGGGGAAAGCTTAGTCCTCGATTCGTTGGACCCTTCGAGATATTGGAGCGTGTTGGAGAGGTAGCGTACCGTTTGGCGTTACCACAGTCATTGGCAGGAGTGCACGATGTGTTTCATGTATCTCAACTACGGAGGTATGTTCGCGATGAAACTCACGTCTTGGATCATTCGGAGTTGACTGTACGGGAGGACCTAACTTTTGAGGAGCGACCAGTTGAAATCAAGGATCGAAGAGAAAAGGTTCTTAAGAACAAGATTATCCCCCTTGTGCTAGTTTCTTGGGGTAACCGATCGCATGGAGAATCCACTTGGGAGCGAGAAGACGAGATCCGGCAGAAGTTTCCTCACCTTTTTTGGTAGTTAGCTATCTTGTATTCTTGGAATTTCGAGGACGAAATTCTTTTGTAGTTGGGTATGATGTAACACCCGAGCCCAATAATACTATTTCTGGTACTAGTTGAGTGTTATACATTGCTTATTTCAATTATTTTGCTTGTTTGGTGTTTTTTCTAAATTTTAACCGGCTAAGTCATTTTTCGCCTATAACAAATTTAACACCTAAAATGAAATTAAAAATATCCATGTTGGCCTACTCATCGCCACTAGTCGCGTGGTAGCGTCCGCGCGTCGAGATTTCGTCCCGTTCGGTGAAACGGGCAGGTTTGGACGACTACGCGCGCGTGCAAGTGTCCGACTTGGGGGCATGCATTTTAATCACAAAACATCTCTTTTTAAAATCTGGAACCCGCTTAAAATCCTATAATTTGAATTTGAAACATTTGGGCGCAACCCGGGCGCGATTTGGAAATGTTTCATTTTAGCGCCGAAATGCCCATTTAATTAAATATATTTAAAACTATAAAAATATACTCAGTTACTAAAATTTAACGAATAAATCTTTTAAAATCTCTTTAAAATTTTCCTTTTACACTTCCCGTACCCATCCCAGCCAATCGCGAGCGCCCATTTTCCTCGTGGGCCCCACCAACCAATCTCTCTCTCTCCGTCTCTCTCTATCTCTTTCTAATCTTTTTCTCTCTCTCTCTAACAATCTCTCTCTATCTATCTTTTAAATTCCTTCACTGTTCCTCTTCTCCCCACGAGAAAACACTCGCGAGAACCCTAGCCCCAGAACCCTTCTCGTCGCCGTCGCCGCCGCAGTCCCCGCGCCGACAACACCACCACTACTGTCGTCCTCGCCTCCTCGGCCTCGACAGCACCCCACCTCCTCTCCTCCTTCCTTCCAGAGCCTGCAGCAGCACCCGTCGCCACCGCCACCTGCACGTGGTGCTCGCCGTCGCCGCCGCCTCCCATCGCCGACAACGTCAGAGCTTTCCTCCCTTCACCCTCGTCCCGACCTCCTCATCTTCCTCCTCCCTTCGCCGGACCACCACAGAACCCGAGCCCAACCCTACCACCAACCCTAGTCACCGGGAAACTCGCCGTCGACCCTCGCCGTCGTTGCCAGAGCCACCGCCGACCACCTCCTTCTCCCCCTGAACACCAGAGCAGGCCAGCACCCCCCTCTACTCACCGCACCATTCCTTTCCAGCGAACCAGCAACTTCCAGCCTTGACTGCCGCCGTCGCTGCCTCGCCGGCGCCCCATCGCCGTCGAACCCGTCGTGGTTGTCCCCTGGTCATCCCTGTAAGCTTCCTTTCACCATCTTCCTTCGTGTAACCCTTCTATGGTCGTTACTTGCTGTGTTTTTGTGTTTTGCTAACATAGTCGCCGTTTGACATTTCGCCGGATTCCGGCCGTGCCGACGACTGGACCCGACTCTCCAGCGAAGTACTCTGGTCCGTGTGGTCCCGCTGTTCGCTGTTTGGACTCGATCCGTGGCCCGTGCATCCGTCGCGTGTTTTCCGCCGACGTTGCGTTCGTGTTTTCCGGTTTGCGAAACCGTCGAGGCAAGATTTCTTGCTACATGCTATGTTAAACTAATTAAGTGTTTGACTCATAAAACTTGCTATATTAACTAAGTATTGTTACTTGTCTCATTGGACGAAATATGATATGCATCATAATACTGCCATCTAAATCGTACTTTGCCACCATAACCATGAATAACAACTACCTGTTAATCATTTTGGTATTTAGAGGACGATAATAGTACACTTATATCTTCATTACCTACTGTTATTAATATTGCGCTACCCTGTGATTATTACACCCCAAGGGTGCTCGAACCTGCTAGTATAATACAACTGCATCATATTCATGTACCATTGTGATTAAATGACTATTATTGCTGTTTACTTTAAATTCTTGCTGCTGTTACTTATTCGATTGTATACCTGTTGAGAGCACATACTCGATTACATTACATATTGACCCGACCCTGCTACACCTGACATATACATACATACCGATGCACTGGACATGGTACCCTATACATACCGACTCATTCGGTTGTACCATGACATGACCTGTTACCTGACCTCATGCCTGATGCCAACAAACCTGACTTGGGGTCCTCATGGACCATTCCTGCCGTCTATCCAGACAGACCTGCTTTTACCTGATCCTGTGTTGGCATTAGTTCGTGATTACTGAATACCTGACCTGACCTACATAATTTGGGGGTATGGGGAAATCAAAGGTGAAACCGACTTGTAACTCAACAGTTCGATACCTGTTCTGATCAGTCTTACGGGCTTGGCCAGTCCGGGAGTGATGATGCTGACATCACTCGTCCATCCTGCTACCTATTTACTGCCTAGCGGCACGTCTCGGATTCAGCCCCGAGGGTCTTGACCGTGGTCCCGGGCATGCACGGGATATTATTGAGTTACATCGACGAGTCACCAATTGATTTCAAAGACTTTAGAGTAGAAACCTGATAGGACAGTTTAGTTACCACTGCACATTACCCGGCACTGTTATTTCATAGTACTGCTTTATTCATGTCCATCCCTGCATTGCTTATTACCATGTTTATATTATATTATTGGTTGACATGACGCGCTGACGTCTGGGTTTTGCATGGCCCAGATTCCTTACCACTGTCGACGACCGAGCAGGAGTACTTCAGCCAGCAGGCTGATCTTTGAGTTCCTTAGTGATTAGTTCATTTATTTCATTTCATTTCCAGATGTGAGCCCGCATTATGGGACGTACTATTTATTTATTGTATTGGATCATTTGCTTCTGCACTTATTGTTTATTGACTCTTGTTATTATGGATTTGGACATGTGTTAGATTAGTTTATTTATCTTGTTCTTGATATCTCTACAACCGTAATGTGACTGTGGATGGATACTTCCTACCCACAGGTAGCATGGTTGGCTATGTTACGTGCCCAATCTTGCGTACTCTGGGAAGCGGGGTGTGACAAACCTTCTCAGGGACCGCAAGCTTCATCGTGGGCCCACATGAGTTTTGGCCTAGTCTGGAGAAGACCGAGGCATTGGTGTTGGGCGACCCGTTGAGAGGGGCCGCGATAGTTGTAAGCCGATCGAAGACCGACTTCTTCGGAGCTTCTTGCGATGGCAATGGGGCATTGAAGCTCATTGGTGGGATCATGGTCCCGAAGAATAGCCCAGTGGTGGCCTGAGTCACCTGTTCCACCGGCCTAGCGAAGATGGAGGCCGCTTGGGGCCCATAAGTCACTCCTCCAGCAAGGACGGAGCGAGAGTTGCAGTCGCAAGCAGTGCAGTTTGAAGCCATTGATCTTCTGTTTTCTGCACGGAGCAAGACACCAAATCTAAGTACCTTGAATCCACAGGCAACCACAGCAAACCGCGATTTGTTCGCGAACACGATACACGAAGTGTGGAGTGGAAAGAGGAAAAGGTCCCACCGGGCGTGCCAGAATCTGTTCCCCTCCGAAAGACGGCGCGACATGACGTCTTGCCTGAAATTCGGGGCAGATGCTAATTGGTGCTATCCGTCTACCTCTCCGAAGATGCCAAGTTGATTTATGGCACCGTATATCGAAGGTTTAAATGGATGCGGCCGATATAGCAGACTTCGTCAGATTCCCCCTCGCTTGAGGGGTTTTTGATTGTGGGGACGCTCTTCCCTGCAGGCGCAAGCCCCTGCAGTTAATTACGCTACCGTATTGCGATAACAACTTTCTCCTTCTCCAGATGATCACTTCGTGTCGTGGGTGTTTGTTTTGTGTTCGGTTGCCCGTGGATTGTATACGGAGACCAATTTATGTCGTCGCCCATAGGACGTGGATTAGTCCAAATCCGTGTTTTCTTAGATTTGGGTTTGGGGTTTTGGTTTGAGGATACGTTAGCCATATTTGAGGCTAAGATCAACTCAAACGTTTGTTAAGGATACGTTAGTCCAGTTTGAGACTAAGTTCAACTTAACGGGATCGTTTAGATCCGACAAAAGAGCAATGGGCTCTATTGTTTCAGTTTAGGGACATAGTGGTCCGTTACATGTATGGCCGTCGGGACCCATCACCTCTCTGACGACGTTGAAGGATTACAACGACAGATGTCAGAGGAGTTCAGAGATGTATCCTTGAGCCAAAGTTGATTGGGAGATCTATAGTCCAACTTGGGACTAAAGTCTGTTTGAAGGTTTAAGGATACGTTAGCCATATTTGAGGCTACGATCAACTTAAACGGTTGTTAAGGATACGTTAGTCCAGTTTGGGACTAAGATCGACTTAACGGGATCGTTTAGATCCGACAAAAGAGCATTTGGGGGAGGGCTCTATTGTTCCAGTTTAGGGACATGGTGGTCCATTGCCAGTTTAGGGACATGGTGGTCCAAGTTCCAGTTTAGGGACGTGGTGGTCCATTGCATGTATGGCCGTCGGGACCCATCACCTCTCTGACGACGTTGAAGGATTACAACGATAGATATCAGAGGAGTTCAGAGATGTACCCTTGAGCCAAAGTTGATTGGGGGATCTAGAGTCCAATTTGGGACTAAAATCTGTTTGAAGGTTTAAGGATACGTTAGCCATATTTGAGGCTAAGATCAACTTAAACGGGATCGTTTAGATCCGACAAAAGAGCATTTGGGGGCTCTATTGTTCCAGTTTAGGGACATAGTGGTCCATTGCCAGTTTAGGGACGTGGTGGTCCAAGTTCTAGTTTAGGGACATGGTGGTCAATTGCCAGTTTAGGGACATGGTGGTCTATGTTCCAGTTTAGGGACGCGGTGGTCCATTGCCAGTTTAGGGACGTGGTGGTCCATTACCAGTTTAAGGACATAGTGGTCCATTGAAATGTATGGTTGTCGAGACCCATCACCTCTCTGAAGACGTTGAAGGATTACAACGACAAATATCAGAGGAGCTCAGAGATGTACCCTTGAACCAATGAGTTGGTTGAAAGAGCAGATGTGCTCAGTTCAAGATGATTTGAGGACTTATGGCCAATTTGGGCTAAGTCCAATTGTGTTTGAAATATTGGCTCTCTGTTGGTCCATTGAAGGAGAGGCTTTGCCTCTAGAAATTTAGCCAATTGGGCTAAAGCTAGTGTTAAACAGTAGAGGTCAACAGTGTTGAACACTGGAAATAAGATTAACAAGTTAGTGTTAAACACTAAAAGATAATCAGTGTTAAACACTAGCAGCAGGGCTTTCAAATTAGTGTTAAACACTAAAGCAAATCAGTGTTAAACACTGGTAATCAGAGATTTCAAATTAGTGCTTAACACTAAAGCAAATCAGTGTTAAACACTGGGAACAAAGTCTTCAGATTAGTGTTAAATACTAAGGAGAGAGGGGTCACGTGTGGACACGTGAGAGCGCCCTGATTTCCCTTATTTTATTCTATAGATCAGTGTTTAACTCTTTTAATTCTGACGGCCATCATGTGTGAGCACGTGATAGAGGCCCCCGGTCTGGTCTGTTAGAATGCTCATTAGGGGTCACGTGGTGACACGTGAGGGCACCCTAAATGTGGAGCAGATCTCCTTTGTTTTATTCTCAAATCTGCGAATAAGTGTGAAACACTTTTATTTTTATTTTAGAGCATCACGTGTTGGCACGTGATGGGGATCTGTGCGCCAATTGTTAAAGCATTCCCCTCACGTGATAACACGTGAGAGCGCCCAAAGCTTTCATTTCCTTTACTTTTTCTTTCTGCGTTTTGGAAGTCACGTGGAGCATGTGATGGCATCAAAAAGTGGGGCCAGATCCCTTTTATTTTGTTCTGCAAACAAGTGTTAAACACTTTTAATTTTCATAGCCATCACGTGTGGGCACGTGATGTGTACTCATGCCCTGATTTATTAGAACATTTATTAGGGGTCACGTGGTGTCATGTGAGAGCGCCCATAATTGTTTCTGCCTTTGCTTTTGTTCCATATATAATGAGGGTCACGTGGGAGCACGTGAGGCATTGCCTCAAAGGTTTCCTCTTCTCATTTTTGGGGGATCTGTTCAAGGGTCACGTGGGGCACGTGACCTTAGTCTTTTCATGCACAGAGATCTTTTAAGTCTCCTTATCTTTAAGAATTAAATTCTTATTTAGGATAAAACCCTAATTTTTATTCTGGAGGAATTAAATTCCTATTTTGAAAGAATTAAATTCTTATTTAGGGTAAAACCCTAATTTCTTTTTAAAGGAATTAAATTCCCAGATATGTAAAAGAATTAAATTCTTGATTAGGGTTAAACCCTAGTTTTGTTTTAGGAGAATTAAATTCTCAAAACTCAATTCCCCTTCTAAATTTAGGATCTGCATGGCAGGATCTCGACCCGATGAGAATTAAATTCTCAACTTATGGGGAGATGTGCTCTGTGCAGATCTTCAACCAGAAGAAGAACTAAGTTCTTTTTGTATAAGAGTTAAACTCTTGGCTTTTGAGAATTAAATTCTCTTTATTGAAGTTTTGATTCTTTTTCCCTTCTCACCTAGGGTTTTTCTTTGTTGAGAATTAAATTCTCCTTTCTTTTCTTCTCTGTTGAGAATTAAATTCTCCTCTCTCTGTTTTTCTCTCTAAAAAAAGTAGATCCCTCTTTCTTCTTTTCTTGGCTCCTATTTATAGGAGAAGGAAAAGAATCAATTTGCTTAGTAAATCTCTCATTGAGAGATTTGATTTGTATGTTGAGAGATTTGATTTATATTTATCATTAATCTGGGCCTTTAGATTGTTAAATGAATTTTATTCACCATTGGATTTTAAATCCAAAGATATCCCTTTATTATCTCGGTTAGATTTAGGGGGAAAATCTTTCCAAGTCCAAGATTATTCCATAAATTGGTGATTTTTAATCACCCTCAGATTTTTAATCCAACGGTCCCCATAGACCTTTTGTGTTTGGAAAGATTTAGAAAATTTTAGAATTTTAATTCTATTAACTGTAAGGCTTTCGAAACCAGTCACGTGCTGACACGTGACCCTTGGTCACGTGTGAGCACGTGACCCCCAATTGAGTTCTTTAATGGCTGCTTGTTTATGCTTCAGTTTTAACCATCATGTGTCAACACGTGACCATTGATCACGTATGAGCACGTGATACCTCATTGAGGTAACTTCTGATTTTTAATCAGGGAACATATTTTAGAATTTAATTCTATTCATTATTTTAGAGGCCTTAAGAGCCATCACGTATCTGCACGTGACCCATGGTCACGTGTGAGCACGTGATGCCCTATTGGGGTCTTTTTTGAGTTTTTATTATATTTTTTAACTCCTCCAGCGGGTTCTTAAAGGTCCATCACGTGCGGACACGTAATGCCTCATAACTTTTGATCCCGGATGAATTATGAGGCCCATTATATATCAAATCGAAGGGTTTTTCGAGGCGCTTCCGATACCATCAGAATTTATCTGTTTCTCATTTGGGAGTTTGTCAAAAAACAGCCCGGAAGATACTGGTTCCCATTTTCTTAGGCGTATCGCCGTCATTTGATACCTTGGGCTCTTTTGCGCAGAAATTTTTGGCGGGAACAGACTACTACGCTGGTGTTTACCCCAATCAGAGCAGAGCTCTGTTCAAATTCCAAGACGGGAGATGAAGCAACGCTTCATCTTTCCCCCAATCAGAGCAAAGCTTTGTTTTGAAAATTTAAACTTTAATAAATGAAGCAACGCTTCAGATTCTTTGCGCTGCGCGCAACACGCCACATGTCTGGCGCAGATGCATTAACGCAGCGTCCAAGAAGGCGCACTCAATCAGAGCAAAGCTCTGTTAAAGGAAGCAACGCTTCAGCTGCACAAGCGCTGCGCTGCGCGACGCGTGTCGGCGCAGATACGCTTGCGCAGTCGCGCTGCGCTTTGCGCTGCGCGGCGCGTGTCGGCGCAGATGCGCTAGCGCAGTCACGCTGCGCTTTGCGCTGCGCGACGCGTGTCGGCGCAGATGCACTGGTGCAGATGCACCGTTTCATAAAAAAAAGAGGCTAAACACCAAAGGCAATTCATCCTTTTAAGGATCACATACATTTAGTAAAAGTGAATTAAAATCATACGATGCACAAACACAATAGAGAACTAAAATAAAAGAACCCTTAACGGATAATGAAATACTTGATTAAAAAGAAAAATACTTGTTCATTATTATTGTTATTACATTTAAAAAAGATCATCGAATACGGGATCGGAAAGACAAGGGTTCGCAAAAAGAAAGAGAAGATTATTCAGCTCCCTCTCCGTCTTCTCCATCATGTCGAAACGGCGATCCTCCCGAGGGGTAGCCATCCAACGGTTGACGCCACACTCCTCAGAAAAAGTGGCGATGACAACCCGACGAGCCCGTATCTGGCTCAGCAAGTGGAAAGAGCAGTCCCTCAGGGCTTTGGTGATCAAGTGCGCTTCGAGAAAGCACTCGATCTTATCCTCGGCGGCATCCAGCATTGCCGAGGACATCTCTGCTGGAGGAGGGGGAATGTCGGCGAGCACCGAGGTAAGGATCATCCGAAGCCAAACGGAATGCGGAGGGAGAGGAGATCCCACACGAGTCAAAAGCTCGTGCATTGCAGCGTCGCATTGCTCGTCCGAGAGAGAAGGGTCCACCAGGCGCGCAGCAAAACGGGGGATGACATCCCGAATCGGCACCTCCCATGGTTGTCGGCGGGCATGGGGGCGGTTGCAAGCCATGAGCGAAGAAGTTCTCTGAAGATAGGAGAAGAAAAGATTCGGCCTTGAGTTATATATATATAGACCCAAGCACGGAAAATTCTGTGCACAATGGAATCATTTCCAAGGCCCGGGAAAATCAAAATTTTGGAAATACAAGTTTGACTTGAAAAAAGGAGACGAAAAGATATCTCAGGTGAAGCAACGCTTCAGTTGCGCAAGCACTGCTCTGTGCGACACGTGTCAGCGCAGATGCGCTAGCGCGGTTGCGCTGCGCGACACGTGTCAGCGCAGATACGATAGCGCAGATGCGCTGCGCTGCGCGACACGTGTCAGCGCAGATGCGCTAGCACAGTTGCGCTCCGCTGTGCGCTGCGTGACACGTGTCACGCGCTGGGGCATTTGCGCCAAACAGAATAAAGATTTTAAAGAAATCTCTCTGTTCTTGTTAAAACAAGAAGATTTTCTTCTGTAAAATAGAAGCCCTTGGATCAAAGATCCAACGGTGGGGAAAATTCCCCAAATCACTCAGAGAAAGATCTCTTTAACAAATTTAACTAATTGATAGGCACTATAAAAAGGACCCTAAGCCTCAATTCAAAGGCATCAACATTTGGAGAGAAATTAAACAGAGAGAACTCTGAAGAACTCCTCAAAAACAAAAAAAAGGTAAAAGACCATTAGAAGAAATTTTTTTCTTATGAACAGATCATTGATTTAAAAACAAGATCAATGATCTAAAAACAGTGCTTTGCACCTCTTAAGAATCACTGGTTCTTTAAAAAACAAGAAAAAACAAAATAAAGAATAGTGCTTTGCACTTTTTTGTGAACCTTTGGTTCCTGAAATAAGAAAAAACTTATTTTTCTTTGATCTAAAATAGATCAAGAAATCAAATAGTGCTTTGCACTTCTGTTATGAACCTTTGGTTCTTGAATCTAAAAGATTCTTAAATTATAGTGCTTTACACTTGCAAACTGCGCCGTTGCGCTCCTAGATTGGCGCCACGTGTCAACAGCGCATGCGCAGTGCATTGGCGCAGCGCACTGCGCTTGCGTGACATGTGTCGTCATCACAAGCGCTTGCGCTCTCTGATTGGCGCAAAGCGCCTAAGAATGCAAGACATTTCTTAAAGGGCCAGGCCCAAGCCAAAAAGGCCAAGCATGCCTAATTAAATTGATGCTCTGCATCATCTATAAATGGGCAGAGCCCAAACAAAACAATAAAAATGCTATGCATTTTAAAAGGGGCAGAGCCCAAACAAAGTAGATGCTTTGCATCATTTATAAATGGGCAGAGCCAAAAACAAATCGATGCACTGCATCTTTTATGGGTAGAGCCCAAATAAAAACGCAATGCAAAAGCAAATAAAATGTTGAACATCTTTAACTGGACTTAGCCCAATTTTGGCCGTAAGTCCTCAAATTAAATTGACTGAGCAAGATTGCTCTCTTAAATTAATTTACAACCGGTTCGAGGGTACATCTCCGAACTCCTTTGACACATATCGTTGTAATTCCTCAACGACGTCAAAGAGGTGACGGGTCCCAACAATCACACATGAAAATGGACCGAGACGTTCTTAAACTAACGACGGACCGAGACGTCCTTAAACTAACGACGGACCGAGACGTCCTTAAACTAACGACGGACCGAGACGTTCTTAAACTAATATCGGACCGAGACGTCCTTAAATTAATATTGGACCACCACGTCCCTAAACTGGCGATGGACCACCACGTCCCCAAACTGGAACATGGACCACCACGTCCCTAAACTGGAGCAGTAAAGCCTCCAAATGCTCTTCTGCCGGATCTAAACGGTCCCGTTTAAGTTGATCTTATCCCCAAACACGGCTAACGTATCCTTAAACATGCAAATAAACTATAAAACTCCAAATCAAGTTTGGTTCAAGGGTACATCTTCGAACTCCTCTGACACCTATCGTTGTAATCCTTCAACGATGTCAGAGAGGCGACGAGTCCCGACGGCCATATATTAAATGGATCACCCCGTTAAGTTGATCTTAGTCTCAAACGGGACTAACGTATCCTTAACGAATGTTTAAGTTGATCTTAGCCTCAATGTGGTTAACGTATCCTTAAACTAAAACACCAAATCCAAATCTAAGTAAATACGGATTTGGACTAATCCACGTCCTACGGGCGACGGCATTACTCAGTCTCCGTATACAATCCACGGGCAACCACAAACAAAACAAACACACACGACACGAAGTGAAATTCTGGAGAAGGAGAAAGTGACTACCGCGATGCGGTAGCGTAATTAACTGCAGGGGCTTACGCCTGCAGGGAAGAGCTTCCCCACAATCAAAAACCCCTCAAGCGAGGGGGAATCTGATAAAGTCTGCTACATCGGCCGCATCCGTCTAAACCTCCGGTACACGGTGCCATAAATCAACTTGGCATCTTCGGAGAGGTGGACGGATAAAACCAAATAGTATCTGCCCCGAATCTCAGGCAAGACGTCCTAATGTCTCGGCCGCCATTCGGAGGGGAACAGATTCTGGTACGTCCAGTGGGACCTTTTCCTCTTTCCACTCCATGCTTCGTGTGTCGTCTTCTCGAACCAATCGCGGTTTGTTAACGGTTGCCTTTGGATTTCAAGTCACTAAGATTTGGTCTTTTGTCTGGCGCAGAACCCAAGCATCCATGGCATCTAACTGCACCAACTGCTCGAAGTGCCACTGCAACGGACGCTCCGCCTCACCTAGAGGTGTAACATATGGGCCCCAAGTGGCCTCCTTCCTCGCTCTGCCGGTAGAACAGGTGACCCAGGCCACCCCCGGCCTATTTTTCGGGACCATGATCCCGCCTTCAAGCTTCTCTGTGCCAATACCTGCACCGGAAGTGAACAAGAAGTCGGTTTTCGACCGGCTCACTGGTACGACGGCCCCTGTCAACGGGTCGCCCACTACCAAGCCGACAGCCTCTGTCTTCGCGAGGCTGGATCAAAACTCTGAAGGGCCCGCTAAGAAGCCCAGGAACTCTAAAATGGCTGTCCCAAGGAGGGCGACAGCCGCTGCTCCGGAAGTCGTTAAGGCGGGTTCTCCCGTCAAAGAGTCAGCCTTTTCAAGACTAACGATTCCTGCTCCTGCCCCTGCATGAAGATCTGTCTTTGACAGATTGGATAATACCCCGCAAAGAACAACCTCAGTCTTTAAGAGGATAACACCAGCAGCGCCTCATTCAGACAGAGGGCAAAAAGAAGACGTCTCTATCTCCGAGCCAGTCCCAACGGCTCGCCGTGCTCGACGTCGCCATTGGCGACGAGTGAGGAAGGAAGGGGGCAACTCCCCCTCAGGGCTAACTCCACCCGCTCCAGAGGTGGAAGTCAACGCTGCTGTTCCAATTAGGAACAGCTTCGAACTGCTGAGGAGGGTACGTAAGAACTCTTCAACCGCTACCTTGAAAAGATCTCCTCCACCTGCGGAGAGAGTTACGGAAACAAAGCAGGAGCAGCCCCCTCAACGGCTGTCTTCAAAAATTTATAAAGTTTGGCGGAGGGTTCAGGACTCCGTGATTGACCCAGACCACTCTCGTCGCCAGAAAAAGGCAAAGGCGGAAAAGGAAAAGGACCGTCCCATTAAACAGCACGGGATAACAGTTGCTAGGGTTCCCACTGCAACGGCCCCTTCAACTTCAACGGCCCACAAAAGAAGGAAGCCAGAGAAAATCCCCGCGTCAGCGGCAAATGTTAAAAATGGTGAGCCTATACGCCCTAAGTCTGGGGGCATAACAGTTCATACGGTATACATGGCATCGGGAAAAGAGGACAGCCGTGCATCCACGGGTCATAGACCGCTTACACGGTCAGTGACCAAGGCTCAGGAGCAATAGCAAAAGCTCCAGGAGATGATGACCGCTATGGCCGCACTTACCGGGCCAAAAGAGACCCCTGAAACCTCCTCAGATGAACGTCAGGAACAACAGACTGACGCTGAATTGCTTCGTCGCGTACTGGAGAAGAAGAATAAAGAGGCTGCAGAACAAGCGGCCAGCATAAAGAAAATGGCCCTCCTGTTCCAGGACATGGTAGGCATGATGATTCAACAGGATCCACCCGCTGAAGATCCCCCAATCGTCCTTGAAGATGATAGGGGAGAAACGTCAAACCCTCCTCCGGCTCTGTCAACAGCCAAGGAGAAGGCAATCTCTAAGTCCGACCTGGACGAATATATAGCTCAGCAGATCCGGGTCCATCAAGCGACGGAAGCAGTAGGGCAGGTCGTAAAAACGGGGCGACCATATTCGGGCTGGTACGACCAGATCAAGTACCCTCCAGGTTATACGATACCAAAATCCCACGTGTATAAGGGGACTGGCAATCCCCACCAGCATGTCGCCCAGTTCAGGGCGCTTTGCGGCAACACCGGCGGTGATGATAAGTTGTTGCTTCGCCAATTCGTTGGCAGCTTGTCGGATACAGCGTTTGATGTATGCGGCATGTAACAGTAATGCAAGCATATCAGTAAGTCATGCAACATGGAATAATAATGTGCACATGTCGAGGGAGACCGCTTTTTTAAAAGGAATCTGTTTTTAAAGAGTATCTTGCGGTTCCCAAATCCCCAATCAAGCTAGAATCATCTATATATGTGTACAGGTATAAGTGTACAATATGCCATGCCAGAATCATATCATGAATGCAATAGTACTATGGTGTAGTGACATGGCAATTATCGATGATGAGTGTGTGAGCCGGCAACAAGTGTACGTGGAACATATACATCATCGATAATGGTGCTGGTGTCCTAGCAGCATGACTGAATGTCACAACAATACAAGCGATGCAATGCAAATAGCAGGAATATGCGGAAACGAATGATCAACGCAAAAGTACAGAACCTGCCCCAATAGATATGTCATGCAACCTTGCCTTTTGAAATAAGACGAATCAGGGCTTTTGGTAAAGTAAGGGCTACGGTGTTTTAAGAAAAGATGCATCATTTGAAAATATCCGTATAACCCTTCTGCTTATCTTTAAAATATCCCCGATTCGTTAGTTTTGAAATAGGTATGACTCGGTCTAGTCTAATGTCTACTAAATAATCTAGACAGGAGGGGTAAGAAACCACCTAATCTGAGTCAATATATATAGATATAGATATGATAGTCGGTGATCTCGCCTCAATAACATATCGTATGATATCCTCGAGTCATGAGTGCGGATCTATCATCAATATCGGCCCGTACGGTAAATCGTCGTACGGCATCCCAATAGCTGGGTAGGGGTCAATATCACACTATCTCATCACATATCAGGTATCACTTATCATCAGATCACACAATCTGGGGTACTACTGTAAGTCTAGTACAAATCGATACCATCTATAAAAATATGAATGCGGGTAAAGCACATGTCCAAAGGCCCGCTAAAACTATCATATCGCGCCTCGAAGACAGGCTATGTCACATCGCCGATCTCACGGCCTCACATCAAGTATCATCTCAAACCACGTATCATCCTCAAATCCCGTATATAAACACATAGTCCCATACCCATGTGTAGATATACGCACCATCATATGCACTCTAATAAATGAAAGAATGAATGCAAGTATGTGTGTAAATGTATGTGTGAGTGCAACCACTACTCTAGGGTTCGCACTATACTAAACCAATATATTCTTATCATCAAAATATCATTATTACCATCAATAACCCTAAACAACACATAATAAATATTCGTGTGTATACGTATTCGTATACATCACCACGGACTGCGGGGGTGCTATACGCCATCCACCCGACTTCTCCCCGTAGATATAAATCTACTCACATTGCTTCTCGTGTGCCAAAGCCGATGTCGCTATCTTCACCTCCTTTGCCTCAACATCACGCGGGGTACCTACAAGTATATCACAATGCTAAAGCACATGAAAATCACATCGGAAACCAAAATAGCACACGCTACCCGCATAGGTAAAAACCTATCGACTCACATGTAAACACAATCAAAATCCACTTGTCGTTGACGTCCAAACGCCACCCGACAGGAATGAATCACCAAATACCAAAATCCATGCTAAAACAAGTCCCAAATTATACACCAACATAGGAAAATCAACCCAGATTTCACCCTAGATGGAATCAGTCAAAACTAGACATACTCAGGGTCAAAACTAGAGGAAATGGGGGCATGCACAGAAAATGAGGCAATTCCTTAAAATACCTTATTTTAGAATTTTCCATAATTTTTCCCCATTTATCTGTATTTAATTATACCAGAATATTAAAATATTCATTAAAATAATATTAAATTATAAAATTTCCCAAAAATCATATTTTATTATTTTGAAGACGTTACAATCTACCCCCCTTAAAGAAATTCGGTCCCCGAATTTAAATTTAAACCCCCAAATACTAAAATATTTCAATACAAATTCCAAGTCATCGGGGCTCCGAAATCATCTATACATAAAACATCATAGCGCAATGCATGCGCATGAGTACTGAGCAGATAACTCAAAAGCAACACTCCATCAAGCATCCGCAATCATCGGAGTCATGGTAACGACACAATGTCAAATCCAATACAAAATCAATATGATATGGACCAAGACTATACATGTAGACACCCAATCTATACATGTAATTAGCTGATGCAACTGTATGCCAAATCTTTTTAAGTCGCTGTGCGATGCGCGTAACACTGCACAGTGGCGGACGTTTCTCATAAGAAAATAACTATATATGTGTATATATATCCTTTGTTTAATAAGCACGTTCCACCATTTTGAAAATAA
Source organism: Agapanthus africanus (assembly GCA_030015575.1). Classification (NCBI taxonomy): domain Eukaryota; kingdom Viridiplantae; phylum Streptophyta; class Magnoliopsida; order Asparagales; family Amaryllidaceae; genus Agapanthus; species Agapanthus africanus. Next base: position 8,554,860 of record CM057340.1, read on the forward strand.
TCAGAAGGGTTTCCTTGTTTTTAAAACGTTTTGTGTCATATCGGACACGTAGGTATATACTGAGACTATAGCTCGCTTTTCGGAAATCCCTTCGATAACTATCGATGCATGCAAAATATATCCAGGCACTGTCCACTGACTAGTCCTGGTCAGTATGAAAGCAAATATCCCACATCATAAAAATGTACTGCTCCAAAAGGAATAAATTCCAAAAATGCACATAACACCACCCTGTGCGTCTGACGCGCACGGAAATCAAAATCCATATATGCGCTAAACATGTGCACAAAACAACATCTAGGTGCAACGGGTGTGCACGAAGCATTTGTCATAGGCAACATGTGTGCCTGACAGCCAAAACAGGTGCATCTGACATGCACGAAAAATCTCGATTTAGTGCATCTGGTGTGCCCCAAAATCGTATCTCAAAACATGCGCCCAACATGCGCGAAAATCCAAATCGGTGCATCCATCATGCACGAATGGAAATCTAGACCCTGCGCACTCAATATGCACGGAATCACAAAATCCAATAGCAAAGTCGAATATGCGTAAGTCCAGTCAAAAGCACGGAGTGCAAGAATCCACATCAATATCACAATCAAAATCGACATACCGAAAGGCATCAAATCGAAGTCAGGTGCAATCGTAATGCACAAAATATAAATCCGGTGCAACAAAGGCACGAAATATAAATCTGATGTGATAAACGCAAGAAACATAAAACTGGTGCGACAAATGCACGAAGTATAGAACTGGTGCATCCCATGCACAAATACCAAGCAATAACTCAAATACGTAAGCAGCAACACCAAGTGTATCCAGATATGAAGAAAATCATAAACGTGTGCAGCTGCGGGCACAAAACACATATCGATGCACTACAAGCACATATAAGCTATACCGAGTGCAAAATCAAAATACTAAAATTACATGAAACTCTGCTGGAAGCGTAAATCAAATCACCAGCATAAAATAGGCATGAAATCGCAATCAACAGCTCAAGAGTAATAACTATGTACAAGGTATAAATACCCAGTAGGTGCAACCATGGTGCACAAAATCAAATATCATGAAACTCAGTCATCAAGACTAAATCATGCGAATAGATCGCCCAAAATACCGAAATCCAAAGCAACGGATACGTGATAATCAAATCACAAAATCACAAATCATAATTACCGTCGTCGGTATACCCTCCTTCAGGGTCGAGAAGGTACCGGTACATCCGATGCTAGCGGCGCAAGATATCTACTTGCCTCTTACTCGCGGCTGGCGTCCTCTGCCTCTGGTTCCTGATCTTTCCTGTAGATTACCAACTCGCAATCCATCGGCTCATCGGCCCGGTCAGGTGTGCTGACAGGAACGATTCCGTTCTTGCACTTCCCTGGTCATCTCTCGGTCAATCCTCACGACCGCTCGTAAAGCAGCACATCTCTGGCGCCGACCTCGGGTCCTCTGAATGCATATCACACATCAGATCCTGGGTGCAACTCTTATTGCAGCAGTGTACTGGAAGGAATCCTACTCAAGGTCTCTTCTGATCTTGCCTAAGCCAAACTGTAAGGAGGCTGGTACTCTGGCGAAATCTTTTCTCGCTCTCTGGACCTCTGCGTCCTTAGTACAACATCTCCTCGGAAGCTGGTCGCATCTCTGCGCCTCTGTATGCATGTCCGGCCTTTAATCTTAACGGGGTGTAGTGACAGCTCTCCTGCCTCTCGCACAAACTTCTCGTCCCGCTTGTCTGTATCATCGACCATTCGACGTCGCGTCTTTATCTGCACACTGCAATGTCCTCGGCTACGGTCCACCCGAAGTCTCTAACACGGACTCGAAATCACGAACTCAGTATCTTCATCACTCAGTAGAAGATATCTAGCCGAACACGTCCTCAACGTGCATGTCACATCTCTGATGTCAGCGGAGTGGAACGTCATCTCGTCGAAATCTCGTGCGAACTCTTTACTCCACCTTGCTCCAATATCGACTGGTTCGGACTCATCTCATCATGGCTACACAGACTGCGCTCCGACGGCTATGCTCGTATCTGGAGTCTCCCAAGCAGTGTCCCATCACATGATATCCGAATGATGTCGAATCATCCGATCGACTCGTCAGAACCTCACAATCCCCCAAGAGCTCAACATCTCGGGTACAGTTTAATAGTATCGAGTACATGCCACAGCGTCGGTGGTCCAGCCGTAGAAGGGCAAACCCAAGCCTCACTAATGGCGCCGAGGAACTGCCGCAAACCCTAAGGTTCAAAGGCTTTCACACGGTCATTAAGTCGAGTTAGGGTTTCATTCTTCTAGAGGGTCCATAGAATCACCTGCATGTCTTTCCATATACTTTAAACTTGGAAAATGGGTTCCTGACCTTCGATCGTCTCAATCGACGCTCAACGAATCTGCGTGAAGTCGCCTCTAGCTGGAATCAATCTATCTGATGACCTCGCATCGGGGTAAGCGAACGAACCACATGTCCTAGTCATTAATCCTCGGTGACTAGCGACTCACTATCACATCTCTAAGAATATGCTCATGCTGCAGTAGCTCCAATCATCTGGGCGATATCTCATCACTCGCAGCAACAACTGGCTCATTCGTCGGTACGCTAAGCAGCGCCTCAACCATCATGAATAAGCGATACATCAACGGTCATCACATCCTGGCTGGCCTCTATCAGTGGCTCAATCCTCTGGTACCGTCCGGTACATCCTAGAAATCTCACAGCAGCGATCTGTCAAACGCCCATAGTGCGGAAACACAAAATACGAAGCCTCAATGCAACCGTATGTCTCTGGAATCACGCCCCGGTCAGCCCTCGTCCCCGACGAGCTCATGCTGACAACTCGAGCCGTAGCTCACTCTGCCCGTGCAATCGCGGCAGCAAAACCATAACCAGTATCGATGAAGATAGATCATAGGAAGGAATATGACACAATGCAAGGAAATGTACAACCTAAGGTTTCTTAAGCGGAGTGGCGTGTCGTAAGTATGCCGCGGAACATACCCACGGTACGTCACTCTACTTTAGTCACATATTCCATCAACCAAGGGTCATCCTACACGACGGAAGTTCGGGTCTAATACCCCCTCGACCAAGTCTAAGTTCCGTAAGGTCAAGCCTAAGTTCCTTATATAGATAACGCCCTAGGCTCCACATAGTCAAACTTAGACTCGAACCAAGGTCAACCTAGCGCTCTGATACCAACTTTGTCACGACCCGAAAGAGCACGTGACTGGCCCTTAAACCATATGAAGTCTATAGGACCCCATCTGATCCAAGTAAGCCAAAAGCCCAGCAATCTAAAACCATTTTAAGAGTAAATAAGAAAAACTGTTTTTGAAAAGTAAGGAAATCATGTTTGGAAATCAAAGTTTTTAAATAACTAAGCCGAATATGCATTTTTTAAAATGTGTAACCTTTCCTGAAAATTTCGGCAGAGTTTCCTTTGTAAAAACTGGCCCCGAATGGGGTACAACAAGAATAATATATATGAAATGATAAAAGGCATCCCCAAGCGGGAGCTAGCTCTTCGTCCATCGACGGTCACAACCACGCAAGCAATAATAATATGCAACGCCAAAGGGCGAGGATCAAAACCCAAAAAAAAAAAGAAACTCAAACAGCCAGAAAACCGTAATACTACTAGCGCGACTCTAAGGTCGAAATAAAACAACACTGTTTTCTAAGTCTGAAACAAACTACAAGTTTTGGTTGATGGAAAATTCTAGATACAATAAAAATACATGAACAATGGCGGTTCTGATACAAAAGAACCCACCTATCCAAGCAAGTCACCCATAAGGAAGCAGTGTGCCAGAAATGCCGCTATGGAATCTGTACGGCAAAAACCTGCAAGAACTGGGGCACAACGGGGGTGAGTTGCCAACTCGTGAATAGAAAATATCTACAAGCAGATATCGAATGCATGACCCATCCTAGGTCAATACGATCAGATATAAATAAACCTCAATATGAATAAAGCTGAAGCATGCTAAACTGGCAATGTAATCTCTACATGAGTGTAATGCCAAGTGCTCGTGCTAGTGCCTCAGGTAATAGCATGTCATGAATATGAGGTATGATCAATGTAATCAAATCTGCACACACGTGGATCCTGTCCACTCGTCACCCAATGACAATAACCATCATGCAAGTAAATATCATGAAATCTGTGCATGGAAATATGAGGATATAACCCACCCGTGTCCCTCGCGACACGTCAAAATCATGGAACCGGAGTGCCCAGCATCGGCACTCGAAAACATCATGAAAACTGTGCCCAGCATCGGCACGTAAATCCTCATATATCGGGCTCCGTCAGTCCGGATCGGCCCGCGGGCTCTGTCTGCGGTATCGGCCCTCGGCCCCGGCAGTTTGCCCAAAACATCTATCGACTCTGGTCGGTATGCTCCGGATAACCGCCAGGTCCAACCAATCACCGGTAGGTACTCGCCCGCCTCCAGGCTCAATCGGCAAAGCTCATCGATCATCTTGCCGAGGGGAACCATACCGGGTCCACCATGTACCCGCAATCGGCTCATCCACGCCTCGATTCGGGTTACACATATCGCTCTCAGCACCGAGAAAACACATGGTGGACGCACTGAAATATCATATCAAGGGTAACCGGGTTTTTAAAGAAATGACATATTCTCTTTTGAAATACCCTCGGTTCCCAAATCCAGAAATATCATAGAAACAACATATCTCAATGCGTACAGTCAAAGCATGATGTATGCGGCATGTAACAGTAATGCAAGCATATCAGTAAGTCATGCAACATGGAATAATAATGTGCACATGTCGAGGGAGACCGCTCTTTTAAAAGGAATCTGTTTTTAAAGAGTATCTTGCGGTTCCCAAATCCCCAATCAAGCTAGAATCATCTATATATCTGTACAGGTATAAGTGTACAATATGCCATGCCAGAATCATATCATGAATGCAATAGTACTATGTTGGGGTAAAAATTTACACCCCGGTTGACCAAGTCAAAATCCAAGTCAACCCCAAGCCAAGTGGGCCCAGGCCCCGACCCAGTGGGCCCATGCCCGGGTCGAGCCCGAACATGAAGCGGCCGACCTCCCCCATGCCAAGATAAAAATTTTGTAATAAATAATTTTGTTGCATTTCTTTTATTTTATTTATGGATAAATGTAAGAAAAATAGGCATAAAGCCAAATTTTTGTAAAGCCCATGGCTTATGTGCAAAAAGAAATGGCACATGAGCCATGAAATAGGCAAAATGCCATTTTGTGAAGCCCAAGGGGCTATTTGTAAAGTGTATGGCCTATAAAAGCAAAGATAATGAAAATATCTCATAATTTTTTCTCTCTCTCCAAACAAAAAAGTCTCAGAGCTGAGCTCTTTCTTCCATCTTCAAGGTTCCAAAACCTTCTTCTTTCTCTTGAATTAAATCAAGAGTTTTACTCTTCCTTTTTCAAAACAAATTAGTTTTTCACCACAAAACCCACAAAGGGGAACTTGGATCTATCATTAGATCTGAAAAAGTAGAGATTTTAAGATTTCACATCTCTTGATCTTCAAGATCCAGCAAGCAACAGGAGGAAGAAGAACATCGTTCACTAAACCCAAAAAAAAAAAAAAAAAAAACACCCAGGAGTCCAACTCCTCTCTGATTTCTCTTCTGGGAAATTTGTTTTAGCAGCGCGCAGCGCAAGTGCGCAAAGCGCCCGCGTGCCGACACGTGGCGCGCGCGCGCTTGCACACCTGCGCGCTTGCGCAAGTGCGCAAAGCGCCCGCGTGCCGATACGTGGCGCGCGCGCTTGCGCACCTGCGCGCTTGCGCAAGTGCGCAAAGCGCCCTCGTGCCGACACGTGGCGCGCAGCGCGCGCTTGCGCACCTGCGTGCTTGCGCAAGTGCGCAAAGCGCCCGCGTGCCGACACGGGGCGAGCGCGCTTGCGCACCTGCGCGCAGCGCTCATGCGCAAAGCGCCCGCGTGCCGACACGTGGCGCGCTTGCGCCTGAGCGCACAGCGCCTAAGCGCACAGCGCCCAAGGTGCTGCCCCACGCATCCTTTGGATGCCATTTTCCTCTTTATTTATATATACATGTATATATATACATATGTATACAAATGTACACATACACATACTCCGCAATATTCTCCCCCTCAAAAAAATTTTCGGGCCGGGGCGCTGCCCCGAACCCCGCAAGGGGGCTGCTAGCCCCCTTGACCCCCAGCCCGCTATCCGGGTAGCAGGACCCCCGTAAAAACTCTGCGTGGCTCCCGATATATCCAAAACCCCCCTTTTCAAAACAAAACACACGCACACCGCACATTGAGTTCGCATGACCAGTTTGACCCATTAATCGGAGGTTCCCTCGCCCCAAAGGCGAGGGGTAATTAACGGCAGCTTAGTCCGCGGCTGCCGGAGATTCGGATCTCCACAATCATTAAACCCCGGCCTACCCTAGGCAGGGGGAATCTGTAGTACGCCTGACCAGCGTGCGCGTATTCCCATCTCAATGGGGTGACGAAAAACACCCTACAGATTCTGGCACGCCCGGTGGGACCTTTCTCTCCTCCCATATTTCGGGTTAAACATTCATGCGAACTCAATTAATATACATATCTATTGTCTATACTGAAGTGATATTTTCTTTTCTATGCAGCAATCAACCTTCGACGACAATGTCTCTCCAGACGAATTCAGCTTCCAACGTGACCCCGATTCCATACGTGGTCAAGATCAACGCTCGGGTGGTTCTCCCTGCAAGCCTCAGTCGACAGTGGGAGGAACCACCCCGCCAGTTTGGCTCCGTCATCATCTACCCTGCTGGAAGCGCTCATCTGGTGGAAATCCCGGCGGAACAGGTGGTTAAGCCGGTCCCAAGAGGCAAGAGGCCGAATGTTGTGATTGCTAAGGCACCACAACCGAAACTTAAGATGGTGTCTGAACGATTCCCTGACGCTCTAGCTGGGGGCAAGACTTCCGGTGCGAAGGGCAACAACAAATGTCGCGGACGAGCTCAAGCGATAACTCCAACAAACGCACAATCGAGCGTATCTCCAAAGCCCTCCATCGCCCAGTCCGCGGTGTCTTCCTAAAAAGTTGAAGTCTGCCAGGTGCTTAGAACAGAAAAGTTAAGGCAGAAGCGGCTCAGGTATCGAGCCAACAAGAGGGCCAAGGCTTCAGCCAAATGGAATCATGTGAAGTTCCAAGTGCAGGATTTCCCCGCGACGACGGCTAAGTCGGACGTAAGAATCAGCAATTCCTTCGAGCCTCTGAAGTGGGTTCAGAAAAATGCCATGATCGCCAGAATCAAGAAGACAGCGGTCCGAACAGTGCTACAAAAAGAGGTGTCCCAGCCCCAACATAAAAAGTATGACACTGTCTCTTCAAGAGTCTATCAGGCGCTCTGTGCCGCATGAAAGCAACGGGGCAAATCCAGAAAAGAAGCGCCAGCACCATTTAAGAACCTGGTTAGGCCAGCCGCCTTCAATCGATTACCAGCTACCGAAGCAAGGGGGTCAAGACAGCGATCCGTGAAATCAGCTTCCAATGATAGAAAGACGGCTGGATACATCATCCATACGGTCTATATGGCGGGAGGACGCCCCAGCGACAACCTTCGCAGCAAAAGCAAGGATGGGGCCACCACATCCCAAGCTCAATCTAGCCCGAATGTGGTTGCCGCTGCCCAAGAACAGCCGCCCCCGCTGGATGAAGAAAACCCTCTCGATGAGGATGATAGGCAGAAAGACCCCTCGATCCATGCAGAGTCAAGCTCGGACAGCGAGGAGGAGCCGACTTTCCGCCCCAGGACTGCGGAGCAAGAGCTGCTTCAAGAGCTTCGAAAACAGCTCAGGAGCAAAGATAAAGAGATGGCCAAGCTCTATTCGAAGATAGACGACTTAACGAACGTGGTGATGCAGCTTACGGCTCAAATTGCTCGAGCGCCTCCCAATCAAGCACAAGCCGCTACTAATCAGCCGGGTGATGACAATCTGAGGCAGCCAATGCCTGTTCCTTTGGGTCCAAGACTGATCGAGCCGCATGAAAGCCGGCCACACTCCGCTTCTGGGGACGCCTTGGCCCCAGATAGCACTATCCCGCTAACACAGGATCGGATAATGGATTTGGTCACCAGCAAGGTTAAAACATTGGTGGCCGAAGCCGAAGCTCAAAAAGAAATCGGCAGTAGTGGGCGGCCATATCCCGCGCAGTACGATCTGATTGAGTTCCCAAGCGGCTACGTCATTCCTAAGTTCGGAAGATTTGATGGAACGGGGAATGCAAATCAGCACGTCGCTCACTTCAAAGCATCGTGCGGAAATACAGGGGGCAATGACGCGCTCCTTCTTCGTCAGTTTGTCAACAGCCTGACCGGTGTTGCTTTCGACTGGTACGCGAGCATACCAGATGGGTCCATCATTACCTTTGCCCAAATGGAGTCTCTGTTCCGGCAAAGGTTCATGAGCGTCAGTGATAAAATCTCCATTGCCGACCTTGTGAGGACCAAGCCGGGGAAGAATGAAAGTAACACTGACTTTATCGCCCGATGGCGTAATCTCACGGTCAAGTGCGAACCGCCGCTGGAGCAGGACCAGTCCGTTAGCCTTCTCATTGGGAACCTCAGCAATTGGATGGTCCCATTCTTGTGTACAGCAGGCCTCAAAACATTCCAGGAGCTAACCAAGAAAGTTCAAATGCTGGAACGCTCGAAGCAAGAGTCCCCGCCAGACTCTCAGAGAGACAAAACTTAGAAAAGCAAGCGGGACGACAACCGTAGAAGCGGGAGTTCCAGCAGTACCAATGTCTTCAATGCCTCCGATAATGAAGAAAAGCGAAGGGCGGCCGAATCCAAAACTAACCGGTCTCGAAAGCCATTGCTGGGAGGAGATGGGCCTTCTCTAGAGGAGAAAAAGAACAGGGTTTACTCTTTCAGAAGGGACAAGGTCCGCAAGATATTTAAAGATGCCTTGAACAACAGCCTACAATTGCCGGAGTCGAAAAGACCCCAGGAAGCAAAAATGACCGACAATCCTTTGTATTGCCCGTACCACCGAGTAGTGAGCCATGCGATCGAGGATTGCTATATCTTCAAAGATTGGGTCGAGAAGCAGTACAAGGCTGGAGAGATCGAGCTGTCCAAAAGTGTGTTGGTGAACAATCAAGTTGCAACCACCAACTTTATACAGACAGAAGTTGAAGCCTTCTGGGAGAAGACAGCCGAACCCGCTGCCCTGAGAGATGAAACTGACTCATCGCGGCCTCCGTGGTGTACGCACATATCTAATAAGACGAAGAAGATGATAAAGCTACTTCAGAAAGAACCCAGGACGGAATGGGAAGGGCAGAAGAAGCCTACCAGTCCAGCTGCCAATGCGGCTCCATCAGGCTCAAAATCCAAGAAGCTGAAGAAGAAGAAAAGTGCAGCTCGGCGCGAAAAAGAGTCTGCAGGGAGATCGACCATTCAAAAATATATCGATTCTCTCGAAGAATATGAACAAAAGGAAAGAATATTAATTCAATTGAAGGAGTTCTTCCCTGTACAAGCGGCTGAAATTCTGGAGGAGTTAGAAGAAGACTCCAATAAAGAGATCCCAGTAGTGACCTGCTACGCCATCCATCTTGGCAGCGACTCCGAGGATGATCTTTGTTTTCCCGAAGAGGATGAGGAGCTCGCCACAACGACCAATCAAATCCAGCTCAGAAGCGGCAGGGCTCTACCGCCGAATCAGGGCAACGCCCCAAAAGGGAAGGAAAAACAAGTCGCTAATGAAAAAGATGGCAGAGAACCGGCTGATGAAAACATAAGTCCTTCCTCGGTGGACTATAATGTCTTGGCGCATCTCCGGAAGCTTCCGTCTCTCCTGAGCATCTACGACGCCTTGGTCCTATCTAAGGAGCTTAAAGATGTTCTCATCCATGCTCTACAAAACCCCGAGCGGTATCAGGCCCACTTTGCGGAAATTAATATGAAAGAAGCCCAGCACGCTTTGCATGCCGCCGCAGTCATATTTAAGGATGAAGACTTGCTACTGGGAACGGCTGAGCATAATCGGCCGCTTTACGTGACCGGGTACAGCGACGGAGATCGAATTAATCGCATATTGATTGATCCGGGGTCCTCAGTGAACATCATGAACTTGCGAACTCTGAAGAGTTTATCAATGGACGTCCGACATCTGTCAAGGGAAAGGATTGTCATTCAAGGCTTCAACCAAAATTGCCAGCAAGTTCTGGGGTCCATAGCTCTGCCAATCAAATTCGGGGATCTGCAAACTGAAGCTAAGATATACGTGATCGACGCTGACACGTCTTATAAGATTCTCTTGGGGCGGCCGTGGCTCCACGATTATGGCATCATTCCGTCAACTCTCCATCAATGCATGAAGTATACTAAAAATGGTGAAGAAGGACGCATTGACGGGGACATCCAACCATTCGGTGTGCATGAAGTCCGATATGAAGATTCCCGGTACTTTATGAACCACCAAAATGCTAAGCCACAACTGACTGAGGATAGACCAGCCCCAAGACTCAAAAGCAAATCTGCGCCGGCTGTCACTTTCAAAAGCAAAAATGCCCAAGTGCGCCCGCATTTCGGCAGCGACACTGATGAGTCCGACGCTGGAAGCCCGTCCTTCCGCAAAACTCGCCCTCATTTCGGCAGCGATACGGACGAATCTGTTACTGAAAGCCCATCTAGCAGTAAAGTCCGCCCTCATCTTGGCAGCGACACTGAAGAGTCAGATGAGGAGGACCTGTCGTGCAACAGCGGTGCAGATTGGACCCCCACGCAACAAGCGAAACTACGAGAGACCTTTGAAGTTGCAGAAGGGTCCCTAGCCGTTACAAAGGTACCAGAGCAAATGTGCAAAGAGCTCGATGCATTATCAATCTCCACCGTGGACCAGCTGAAAACTTTCTACGTTCCCGGGAGGAAAAGTGGACAGAAGGGCATCCTGTTTTATGGGTCAAACCCCGTTGTGCACCCGGACGATCTTTCTGTCGCGTGCCTTCCCTATGAGAGAGGTATAAGAGCCGTCCTCAATCCCAGATACTATGCGCCCGAGATGCGGGAATACTTTAAGAAGTGCGGATGCCGGTTATATCAAACGGAGTCTGAAGCAAAGTTTTACGAAGGGCTATGGCATCCGCCCCAGGTCCGAGCACTCATCGATGGACGAATTCCAGATAGACGGGGCATAGGCTACATTCAACCTGATTCCAAAGCGTGCTACATGATCCATGTTGGTGAGGCCAGCGAAAGATCAAATGATGACGACGAGATAGCCGAGCCAGAAGAAGCTCCTCAAGAGCTCGAAGATGGCGGACAAGCAACCTTTGACGAGCTAACCGAGATTGACTTAGGAACGCCCGATAATCCAAGGCCGACCTACATCAGCTCGCTCTTGTCAGAGGAAATGAAAGCGCAGATAATTGCCCTGCTGCATGAGTTCGTCGACTGCTTCGCGTGGACATACAAAGAAATGCCTGGCCTTTCCCCTGAAGTGGCCGTACATAAGTTGGCTATATCTCCTGATGCTAAGCCAGTCAAACAAGCTCCTCGAAGAATGAGAAGGGAACTAGAAGAAAAGGTCATCGAGGAAACTAAGAAGCTCATCGATGCCGGCTTCATCAGGGAAGAGAAATATGCAGACTGGATCGCATGCATAGTCCCAGTGAAGAAGAAAAATGGGCAGATCCGAGTCTGTGTCGATTTCAGGGACCTCAATAAGGCATGTCCTAAAGATGACTTCCCGCTACCGGTCATGGAAATGATGGTCAATGACACCTCAAATTACGAACTGTTCACCTTTATGGACGGCTCGTCTGGATATAATCAGATCAAGATGTCGCCTGAGGATGAGAAGCACACAGCATTTCGAACCCCGATCGGAATATATTGCTACAAGGTAATGCCATTCGGACTGAAGAACGCAGGTGCTACATATCAAAGGGCAATGACCAATATCTTTGATGACCTGATCCATAAAGTCGTCGAATGTTATGTCGATGATCTGGTCATCAAGACTAAAACCAGGGCCGATCATATCCAAGATCTTAGGACCGTTCTCACCAGACTGAGGGAATACGATCTGAAGATGAATCCTCTGAAGTGCGCTTTTGGCGTGTCATCGGGAAAATTCCTGGGGTTCATAGTCCGACATAGAGGGATCGAAGTTGACCCGTCGAAGATAAAGGCCAACATGGAGATGCCCCCTCCGAAGAGTCTGGCGCAGCTAAGATCTTTTCAAGGCAAGCTTGCTTATATACGGAGGTTTATCTCAAATTTATCGGGGAGATGTAGGCCCTTCTCAAAGCTCATGAAGAAAGGAGCTCCTTTTATCTGGGATGCCGAATGTCAAGCAGCGTTCGAAAGCATCAAACAATACTTGTTGCACCCTCCAGTGCTGGCCGCTCCTATTCCAAATAAACCGCTGATTCTCTACACTGCCGCGCTAGATGAGTCACTCGGTGCGCTCCTTGCCCAGAATAACGAGGAGGGAAAGGAAAATGCCCTCTACTACCTTAGTCGAACTCTAGTCGGGACGGAACACAACTATTCCCCAATCGAAAAGCAATGCCTGGCTCTGATATTTGCTGTGAAGAAGCTGAGGCACTATCTGCTGGCTCATCGGGTTATGCTGATCTCCAAGGTCGACCCGCTCAAACACTTAATGACCAAAGCAAGCCTAGCCGGCAGAATGGCAAGATGGGCTGTCATGCTACTTGAGTTTGACATAGTTTATACTCCTCAGAAAGCAGTAAAAGGGCAAGCTCTTGCAGACTTTCTCGCTGCTCATCCCATACCAGAAGGGTCGCCGCTAAATTGTGAGCTACCCGATGAACAAGTTCTGCACCTCGAGGAAGATGGGCCAAGTTGGGAGCTCTACTTCGATGGAGCCTCATCAATAAGGACCTCCAGTAAATCAAGTGTCCCGGAGATAAAGGCAGGGATAGGATTGGTGTTCATCACGCCATCAATGGGAACCCTACGGCGCTCTTTTGCTCTCACCGAGCCTCGCACAAATAACGAAGCTGAGTATGAAGCTCTGATAGCTGGTTTGGAGCTCGCCGTAGAAATGGAAATCCGTCGGCTACGAGTCTACGGTGACTCCCAGCTTGTCGTCAACCAAGTAAGCGGCGACTATAAGATATACAAACCCGAGTTAGCTCGGTACAGAGGTCGAGTGGTGGAACTCATGAAACGGTTCACTCATATTGAACTAACGAGAGTCCCTAGAGCGTTGAACGGAAAGGCTGATGTACTCGCTCGCTTGGCCAAGGAGCTGGCTGATCCTGACATGGACGAAATTCTGATCACAGTCAGGAGCCGGCAAATCCTACCCCCTGTCTTTCTACGAGAAGAGGAAAGCGCGGAACAGAAGAGCAATCCCGCCGAAGAAGCTTCGATCGTTCAAGACGAGCCCGATTGGAGAGAACCCTTCATAGAGTACCTCCGATATGACAAGCTTCCCGAAGAAAAATCTGCGAGGATTCAGCTGAAGAAAAGAGCTCTCCGATACGTGTTTGTAAATGACACGTTATACCGCAGGTCATATGACCAACTCTGGCTCAGGTGTCTGTCATTGGCCGAAGCCCAAAAGGTCATGAAAGATGTTCACTCGGGCGTTTACGGTGCTCACCAATCTGGCCCCAGGATGCGACTGCAAATTAAACGGCTTGGGTATTATTGGCCCACCATGATACGGGACTGCGGAGAGCATGCAAAGAAATGTTATATCTGCCAAATTCACGGTGATTTTATTCACAAGCATCCCAATCCATTGCATCCTACGGTGGCGTCGTGGCCCTTCGAAGTCTGGGGCACCGACATTGTTGGCCCAATTGATCCTCCGTCATCCAAAGGCCATCGGTTTATACTGGCCGCCACAGACTACTTCTCCAGATGGGCTGAAGCTGTCCCGCTAAAAGAAGTCAAGACAAAAGATATTCTGACATTCTTCCAACACAATATTTTATACCGCTTTGGTACACCAAGAAGAATCATTTCTGACAACGGGCCTTCTTTCAAGAGCTTCAATGTCTCAAGGTTCGCTACTCAGCACAAGATAGACTGGAGATATTCCTCCATCTACAATCCAAGAGCCAATGGGCTAGCCGAAGCCTTCAATAAGACTCTATGCAAGCTCCTGAGGAAAAATGCTTCAGCCAACAAGAGAGACTGGAATCTCAAACTTCACGAGGCATTGTGGGCATATCGTACCACGCACCGTACTCCAACACAGTCCACTCCATACTCATTGCTCTTCGGAGTGGAGGCGGTCCTCCCCCTCGAAGTCGAAGTTCCAAGCTTAAGAATGGCCGTTCAGCATGAGTTGACAGAAGAGGAAAACGTACTCCTTCGACTTGAAGAACTCGATGCCCTCGAAGAAAAGAGGCTCGCGGTGCAGCAAAATCTGGAGCTATACCGAGCCCAAATGTCACGGGCCTATGACAAGATAACTCGTCTCCGTGCTTTCAAGAAAGGTGAATTGGTGTTGGTCCTCAAAAGACCGATCATCCTCAATCGACATGCCAAGGGAAAATTCGAGCCAAACTGGGAAGGACCATACGTCATTGAGAAAGTGTTCGACGGAGGATCCTACCAACTAATAAGTGCAGAGGGAGAAAGGCCCATGCCGCCCATTAATGGCCGATATCTCAAGAAATACTACACATGAATGCTCCAAGTCGCAGGCGAATTGAGCACATCAGCCCTACGGTCTGGATCAGACATCCTGCAAAACCGTATACAATCCACGGGCGTAAATAACCCCTATTTCTCCCAAATCCTGCCGGTGAGACTACTTTTAAAGTCCCACCAGCGGCAAAAAGAAAGAAAAAGAAAGAAAAAGAAAAAAAAGAAGAAGAAATAAACGGTATGTCCACAAGCAAAACGGGCACGGATAAAAACCCGAAAGGGCTCCGTGAGTAAAAACAGCAGGACTACCGGCGAGTCTGTGAAAACCCGAAAGGGCGCAAACTCGTGAAAAGAGATGAAAAACACTCGCAAAGTCCTCTCGACCTTGTGAGGAGAAAACACCTGTGTGAGATCCTTACGACTCACAATGGAGCAACACACTTAGGAATCCTCACGATTCCTAAGGAGAAAATACACCTGCGGGATCCTTACGACTCGTAGGGAGAAAATGCTTTATGGGACCCTCACGGCCCATAAAATTGAAAAGCCTTAGGTGATATGGACCCAAACCTGTCTCCTAAGCCATCTTCCCCAACGGGCAACGGCAAATGATGAGTCGCTCCTGGCATTTCGCTTCAGTGTTAGCGGTGCTGATGCCGACCAAAAACCCAAATCCCAAGTCCTCCCAAGGCAAATGATGAGTTGCTCCTGGCATTATTCCAGTGCAGCAATGCTGATGCTAAACAAGATCCAAATTCCAGGTCCCCAACCCCAAAGTGGCGAATGATGAGTCGCTCCTGGTATCATATTCCAGTGTAGCGATGCAGACGCCAACCAAATTCCAAATCCCATACCCCAACGGCGAATGATGAGTCGCTCCTGGTACCACATTCCAGTGCAGCGATGCAGACGCCAACAAAGCCCTGAAATTTTTCTGGCCCTACGGTCTGGATCATACATCCTGCAAAACCGTATACAATCCACGGGCGTAAAACAATCCGAATATCTCCTAAGTCCTAACCGGTGAGACCACATTCAAAGTCCCAAAAAAAAAAAAAAAAAGGTATGTTCACAAGCAAAACGGGCACGGATGAAAACCCGAAAGGGTTCCGTGAGTAAAAACAGCAGGACTGCCGGCGAGTTTGTGAAAACCTGAAAGGGCGCAAACTCGTGAAAAGGAGATGAAATGCATTCTCAAAGTCCTCTCGACTTTGAGAGGAGAAAATTCCCGCGTGAGAGCCTTACGACTCGCAAAGGAGGCACACACTTAAGAATCCTCACGATTCCTAAGGAGAAAATACACCTGCGGGATCCTTTCGACTCGTATGGAGAAAATGCTTCAATAGGACCCTCACGGCCCATAAAATTGAAAAGTCTTAGGTGATAGGGATTTAAACCTGCCTCCTAAGCCATCAATTCCCAAATCCTTTCGGGGCAAATGATGAGTTGCTCCTGGCATTATTCCAGTGCAGCAATGCAGATGCCAAAAAAAAAAAAAACCAATTCCCAAACCCTGTCATGACAAATGATGATTCGCTCCTGGTACCATGTTCCGGCGTAGCGATACTGACGTCAACCCAAATCGAAATCAACAAGTCAACTTCCACTCCGACACCGCAGAAAGCGGAGCAAGTCAGAATCCAATCTCGACACCGCAAGAGGCGGGGCAAGTCAAGTCTACCCCTGACACTGCAAGAAGCAGAGCAAGTCAAATCAAGCACCGACCGTCCAAGTCGCTAAAAGGGCAGCACCGACCGTCCAAGTCGCTAAAAGGGCAGCATCGACCGTCCACGTCGCAAAAAGGGCATCACCGACCGTCCAAGTCGCTAAAAGGGCAGCACCGACCGTCCAAGTCGCTAAAAGGGCATCACCGACCATCCACGTCGCAAAAAGGGCATCACCGACCGTCCAAGTCGCTAAAAGGGCAGCACCGACCGTCCAAGTCGCTAAAAGGGCATCACCGACCGTCCAAGTCGCTAAAAGGGCAGTATCGACCGTCCAAGTCGCAAAAAGGGCAGCATCGACCGTCCACGTCGCTAAAATGGCAGCATCGACCGTCCACGTCGCTAAAATGGCAGCACCGACCGTCCAAGTCGCAAAAAGGGCAGCATCGACCGTCCACGTTGCTAAAAGGGCAGTATCGACCGTCCAAGTCGCAAAAAAAGGGCAGCGCGGGATTTCTACAAAGCGGGAATCAAATCGCTCCGGGCCAGGGAAACGTCTATCACGGACATTCCGTCTCGGAGACATGTCAAGCAATGACCGTCCATGTCATAAAAAGGGCAGCGCCGGCTTCCCAAAAAGCGGGAACCAAATCAGGTCGCCTCCAAGTAAAAGAAGATCCATCAATTTCATGCACACGACCCACATATGTGGTGTGCATGTATTGATGGGGGGCAATTTGTTGGGGTAAAAATTTACACCCCGGTTGACCAAGTCAAAATCCAAGTCAACCCCAAGCCAAGTGGGCCCAGGCCCCGACCCAGTGGGCCCATGCCCGGGTCGAGCCCGAACATGAAGCGGCCGACCTCCCCCATGCCAAGATAAAAATTTTGTAATAAATAATTTTGTTGCATTTCTTTTATTTTATTTATGGATAAATGTAAGAAAAATAGGCATAAAGCCAAATTTTTGTAAAGCCCATGGCTTATGTGCAAAAAGAAATGGCACATGAGCCATGAAATAGGCAAAATGCCATTTTGTGAAGCCCAAGGGGCTATTTGTAAAGTGTATGGCCTATAAAAGCAAAGATAATGAAAATATCTCATAATTTTTTCTCTCTCTCCAAACAAAAAAGTCTCAGAGCTGAGCTCTTTCTTCCATCTTCAAGGTTCCAAAACCTTCTTCTTTCTCTTGAATTAAATCAAGAGTTTTACTCTTCCTTTTTCAAAACAAATTAGTTTTTCACCACAAAACCCACAAAGGGGAACTTGGATCTATCATTAGATCTGAAAAAGTAGAGATTTTGAGATTTCACATCTCTTGATCTTCAAGATCCAGCAAGCAACAGGAGGAAGAAGAACATCGTTCACTAAACCAAAAAAAAAAAAAAAACACACCCAGGAGTCCAACTCCTCTCTGATTTCTCTTCTGAGAAATTTGTTTTAGCAGCGCGCAGCGCAAGTGCGCAAAGCGCCCGCGTGCCGACACGTGGCGCGCGCGCTTGCGCACCTGCGCGCTTGCGCAGGTGCGCAAAGCGCCCTCGTGCCGACACGTGGCGCGCGCGCGCGCGCGCGCGCACCTGCGCGCTTGCGCAAGCGCGCAAAGCGCCCGTGTGCCGACACGTGGCGCGCTTGCGCACCTGCGCGCAGCGCTCATGCGCAAAGCGCCCACGTGCCGACACTTGGCGCGCTTGCGCCTGAGCGCACAGCACCTAAGCGCACAGCGCCCAAGGTGCTGCCCCACGCATCCTTTGGATGCCATTTTCCTCTTTATTTATATATACATGTATATATATACATATGTATACAAATGTACACATACACATACTCCGCAACATTCTCCCCCTCAAAAAAATTTTCGGGCCGGGGCGCTGCCCCGAACCCCGCAAGGGGGCTGCTAGCCCCCTTGACCCCCAGCCCGCTATCCGGGTAGCAGGACCCCCGTAAAAACTCTGCGTGGCTCCCGATATATCCAAAACCCCCCTTTTCAAAACAAAACACACGCACACCGCACATTGAGTTCGCATGACCAGTTTAACCCATTAATCGGAGGTTCCCTCGCCCCAAAGGCGAGGGGTAATTAACGGCAGCTTAGTCCGCGGCTGCCGGAGATTCGGATCCCCACAATCATTAAACCCCGGCCTACCCTGGGCAGAGGGAATCTGTAGAACGCCTGACCAGCGTGCGCGTATTCCCATCTCAATGGGGTGACGAAAAACGCCCTACATACTATAGTGTAGTGACATGGCAATTATCGATGATGAGTGTGTGAGCCGGCAACAAGTGTACGTGGAACATATACATCATCGATAATGGTGCTGGTGTCCTAGCAGCATGACTGAATGTCACAACAATACAAGCGATGCAATGCAAATAGCAGGAATATGCGGAAACGAATGATCAACGCAAAAGTACAGAACCTGCCCCAATAGATATGTCATGCAACCTTGCCTTTTGAAATAAGACGAATCATGGCTTTTGGTAAAGTAAGGGCTACGGTGTTTTAAGAAAAGATGCATCATTTGAAAATATCCGTATAACCCTTCTGCTTATCTTTAAAATATCCCCGATTCGTTAGTTTTGAAATAGGTATGACTCGGTCTAGTCTAATGTCTACTAAATAATCTAGACAGGAGGGGTAAGAAACCACCTAATCTGAGTCAATATATATAGATATAGATATGATAGTCGGTGATCTCGCCTCAATAACATATCGTATGATATCCTCGAGTCATGAGTGCGGATCTATCATCAATATCGGCTCGTACGGTAAATCGTCGTACGGCATCCCAATAGCTGGGTAGGGGTCAATATCACACTATCTCATCACATATCAGGTATCACTTATCATCAGATCACACAATCTGGGGTACTACTGTAAGTCTAGTACAAATCGATACCATCTATAAAAATATGAATGCGGGTAAAGCACATGTCCAAAGGCCCACTAAAACTATCATATCGCACCTCGAAGACAAGCTATGTCACATCGCCGATCTCACGGCCTCACATCAAGTATCATCTCAAACCACGTATCATCCTCAAATCCCGTATATAAACACATAGTCCCATACCCATGTGTAGATATACGCACCATCATATGCACTCTAATAAATGAAAGAATGAATGCAAGTATGTGTGTAAATGTATGTGTGAGTGCAACCACTACTCTAGGGTTCGCACTATACTAAACCAATATATTCTTATCATCAAAATATCATTATTACCATCAATAACCCTAAACAACACATAATAAATATTCGTGTGTATACGTATTCGTATACATCACCACGGACTGCGGGGGTGCTATACTCCATCCACCCGACTTCTCCCCGTAGATATAAATCTACTCACATTGCTTCTCGTGTGCCAAAGCCGATGTCGCTATCTTCACCTCCTTTGCCTCAACATCACGCGGGGTACCTACAAGTATATTACAATGCTAAAGCACATGAAAATCACATCGGAAACCAAAATAGCACACGCTACCCGCATAGGTAAAAACCTATCGACTCGCATGTAAACACAATCAAAATCCACTTGTCGTTGACGTCCAAACGCCACCCGACAGGAATGAATCACCAAATACCAAAATCCATGCTAAAACAAGTCCCAAATTATACACCAACATAGGAAAATCAACCCAGATTTCACCCTAGATGGAATCAGTCAAAACTAGACATACTCAGGGTCAAAACTAGAGGAAATGGGGGCATGCACAGAAAACGAGGCAATTCCTTAAAATACCTTATTTTAGAATTTTCCATAATTTTTCCCCATTTATCTATATTTAATTATACCAGAATATTAAAATATTCATTAAAATAATATTAAATTATAAAATTTCCCAAAAATCATATTTTATTATTTTGAAGACGTTACAGATAAGCGCACGGACTTGCAAAAACAAATTGACGCGCTGGAAGAATACAACCAAAAAGCACGGACTCCCGTTACATTCCAGGAATTCTTCAATCACGTCTTTCAAGAGGAAGATGAGGGAGAAAGTTCATCTGATGAATCGGAAGAATACATGGCGAGCTGCCATATGATTTCCCATTCGTTCATGGACGATAAGGAGACTCCTTGTACTGAAAAGCTGGGGGCAGATCCTGAACCAAAAATTCTGGAGCCATCGGATGAAGTAATTGACGCATTCCTCAATGAAGCTTTCTCAAAAAGAAAAGCTGATCGGGAACACGAGGCGCTTATATTCGAGAGGGACAAGCGCCAGCGCCTTGACAAAAGAATTGAGATATTCCCGCTGGGACAAAGTACACCCACGGCGGATAAAATCAAATTCAAGATAAGGAAGAGGTTTGCTAAAGCCGTGTCAATGGGTATGAAACGACCATCCTCTGAGGGAAGTGTTATTGGTGAAGTGGAAAGCCACCCCTCCTATTGCTTGTATCATCGGAAGATTTCGCACCCCACTGAAGAGTGCAAACCTTTCGATAGATGGTGGCAAGGATATGTTGCTCACCGGCAGCAGTTTAATCGGGAAAAGCGCAAGGCTCGCCGAGAGCAGAACGGAACGATCAAAGGGCTTAACAGAACTACCGATGATTGTTGCATGATTGACGCCGGGGGATCACAAGTGCTCATATTCGGGAGCGATTTTGATGAGGAGCTGGAGCTTGGCCCTCTCTTCAGAGAGTCCACTTCGGGAAAAGAAGAAGAATCGAAGGTTTGCGAAAATATCCAGCTGCGCAATCGGACGCTACATGAAAAGAATCTCGGACCCTCAAACAAGAAAGATAAAGGGAAAGAGAAGGTCTTTGAGGATATTACTCTAGATGACCAAGTTGCGGAGGAGCTAACTGCCAAGAACCCGCCAAAGAGAAATAAGGTGGATTACAACGTTTTAGCGCATCTGAGGAAGCTACCCTCACAGCTCAGCATTCTTGAGGCCCTGCTACTTTCAAAAGAGGCGAGAGATTCATTGATTAAGGCACTACAAGATCCGGAGCAGTTCCAAGCCTTCCTGGCCGAAGAAAAGATGAAGGATGAATTGAAAGAGGTGCACACGGCCGATGTTGCTTTTGGCGATGAAGACCTTCTCCTCGGGACGTGCGAACACAATCGTCCCCTTTATGTCTCAGGATACTGCCATGACATAAAGATAAGTAAAATCTTGGTCGATAACGGGTCGTCTGTCAATCTACTCAGTGTGCGGGTGTTAAAGGAAATCTGCATGAGTGTCCAACACCTCGCCCGAGACAAAATCACCATCTCCGGGTTCGATTCCCAATCATCAAAAACTCTTGGATATGTGATATTGACGCTACGCTTCGGGCTGCTCGTCACAGATATTAAATTCCATGTTATAGATGCCAAGACATGCTACAATGCTCTGCTCGGCCGACCATGGTTACATGAGTACAATATCATCCCTTCTACACAGCATCATTGTATGAAATACTGCAGGGATAGTCTCGAGTACACCGTAGCAAGAGAATTAAATCCATTTTCCGTGAATGAAGTTCGCAAATATGAATATGCCAAATACTTCTTGCCAAGTTTCGAGGACACGGAAAGGTGTCATAAGCCGGAGAACAAGACTAACGCTACCGTCCCTGTCTTCGGCAGTGATACCGAGGAGGAAGAGGAGATAGTTTATCCGGGTCCGCCCCAATACACCAAGCCAGGACCATACGCTCCCTCGTTGATCTTTGGTAGTGACTCGTAGGATGAAGTCCATGCTGTATTCCCTGCCCGGCCTTCAATACGAGCTTATGCTGATGAAAAGCAAAGTCTGCAAGTAGCCATGGTGCCGTCTAAACATTATAAAGAACTGGACGCACTCGACACCGACAGTGTAGAGGAGCTGCGGACATTTTATGTCCCTCACATGCGAAAAGGCGAAAGGGTAATTCTATTCTACCGCTCTGAGGAAAACAAAGTGGAGAAAGAAATCTGGCACGGAGCAGATCCAACGCTGGACAGGCTTCAACCCATTCGTCTACCCAGATATTATACAGAAGGCTTGAAGCGGCTGTTGAAGCGCCAAGGGACACCCTTCAAACAGACCGTTAGAAATGCCAAATTCTATGATAGAGTCTGGAACGTTCCCGGAACTCAGCACAAGCTGCCTAGTGGGAGGATGGAGACGATCGGGCTCGGATACATTCGCTCCAAGAAACAAGAACCGCTCCGCGACTGTTACGTCGTGCACGACTTCAATGAAGAAGCAGATGCACAATGGGAGGACACTAATCCCGAACCAGTAAAAGTTCCTAATGTAAGAGTGCCCAGTCCGTCGTTTGAAGAACAAATGGACAGGCTTATAAGGGAAGCTGGTCAGAAAGTCCGAGATGATCACAATCGTGAAATGGTTGTTCCCCTCCGAAAGACGGCGCACAGGACTGCGGGGTCTTGGCACTGAGATTCGGGGCAGATGCTAATTGGTGCTATCCGTTCACCTCTCCGAAGATGCCAAGTTGATTTATGGCACCATGTATCGAAGGTTTAAACGGATGCGTCCGATGTAGCAGACTTCGTCAGATTCCCCCTCGCTTGAGGGGTTTTTGATTGTGGGGACGCTCTTCCCTGCAGGCGCAAGCCCCTGCAGTTAATTACGCTACCGCATTGCGGTAACAACTTTCTCCTTCTCCAGTTGGTCACTTCGTGTCGTGGGTGTTTGTTTTGTGTTTTGTTGCCCGTGGATTGTTTACGGAGACTGAGTTATGTCGTCGCCCGTAGGGCGTGGACTAGTCCAAATCCGTATTATCTTAGATTTGGGTTTGGGGGTTTGGTTTGAGGATACATCAGCCATACTTGAGGCTAAGATCAACTCAAACGTTTGTTAAGGATGCGTTAGTCTAACTTTGTGACTAAGATCAACTTAACGGGATCGTTTAGATCCGATAAAGGAGTGTTTGAACTCCATTGTTCCAGTTTAGGGACCTAGAGGTCCAACGTATGTAAGGCCGTCAGGACCCGTCACCTCTCTGACGACGTTGAAGAATTACAACGACGGATGTCAGAGGAGTTCAGAGATGTACCCTTGAGCCAGAGTTAATTGGGGGAATTTATAGTCCACTCTGTTTGAAGGTTTAAGGATACGTTAGCCATCTTTGAGGCTAAGATCAACTTAAACGGGACCGTTTAGATCCGACAAAAGAGCATGCGGGGCTCTATTGTTTTAGTTTAAGGACATTGCGGTCCATAGGTAGTTTAAGGACATTGCGGTCCACGGGTAGTTTAAGGACATTGCGGTCCGCTGTTAGTTTTAAGACATCTCGGTCGAGGTTAAGGACGTCGTAGTCCATGGGTTTAAGGACCCCACAGTCCATTGTTAGTTTTAAGACATCTCGGTCGAGGTTAAGGACGTCGTAGTCCATGGGTTTAAGGACCCCACAGTCCGGTATGTGCTCTGGATGCTTCACACGGGTTCACTGCCGTGCTCTGCGAGGACCAGGCTCCGCTCTGGACGTTTTCCACGGGGTCAAAGAGTGACATTATCCGCGTTCCACGTAACCAGGAATTTTGCATTAAACACGGGTTTAAGGACCCCGCAGTCCGTATCAATGTGTGGTCGTCGGGACCCGTCACCTCTTTGAAGACATTGAGGGATTACAATGCCAAGTATCAAAGGAGTGAAGAGATGTACCCTAGGACCGGAGTGGATTAAATAGTCCTTGGCCCAATTTGGGATCAAGACGAATTAATTAGGTTATGAGTCCATTGGCCCAGTTAATCACAAATTGAGGACTTATGGCCATCTTGGGCTAAGTCCAATCAGGAGAGGCTTTGCCTCCATCCATTTAAGCCAATTGGGCCAAAGCCTAGAGTTAAACACTACAGAGCAGTCAGTGTTGAACACTGGGAATGAGGTTGACAGGTTAGTGTTTAACACTAAGAGATAATTGGTGTTAAACACCAGCAACAAGGCTTTTCAAATTAGTGTTAAACACTAAAACAGATCAGTGTTGAACACTGCAAATGAAGATCTCAGATTAGTGTTAAACACTAAGGTAATCAGTGTTGAACACTGCAGATAAAGCTTTTTAATTAGTGTTGAACACTAAGGCCCAACAGTATTTTAACACCGGGTTCGAGAGTTTCAATTTAGTGTTAAACACTAAGGCAAGAGGGGTCACGTGGCAGCACGTGAGAGCGCCCTCCCTTCATTTATTCTGAGATTATCGTGTCTTTCAGAGCGTCACGTGCCATCACGTGATGGGCATTCAAATGCCTATGTATTAAAGCTTCTGCCGAGGGTCACGTGGGGTGCTGCTTCAAAGGGGCTTTCTGTAGATCTCTTGGGGGGTCACGTGATGACACGTGACCCTGCCTCCATGTATTTTTTTCAGAGGCTTTGTTAATCTTTTTTCAGGAATTAAATTCCTCGAGCTGTAAATTTCAGAGGAATAAAATTCCTACTTCCTTTCGAAGACTTATATTCTGGGATAGAGTTTAACTCTGAATTTTCTGTAGGAATTAAATTCCTCATATATGTGAAGAACCAAATAGGGTTAAACCCTAACAAAGCTTTTTTAAGGAGTTTAAACTTCCATCCTCTGTTAAATTACGATTAAGGGAATTAAATTCCCGCTGCTGCCACAGAACTAGGTTCTTAATTAGGGTTAAACCCTGTTTCTTTTTATTCTGAAGGAATTAAATTCCCATGATACAGGGGCAAGCCCTAATTTTATTTTAAAGGAATTAAATTCCTATAGTTCTGTGAGAATTAAATTCTCGTGCTTACATTCCTTCTCTATGTTTTGGATCTGCATGGCAGGATCTCAACCCATTGAGAATTAAATTCTCAACCTTAAGGGGAGATGTGCACTTTGCAGATCCTCTATCAAAGAGAGAAGAAATATGTTCTTCTGTTTTTACATTATCAGAGTTAAACTCCGTTGAGAATTAAATTCTCTTTTTCTTTCAAGGAGCTTCTCCCTTTCTTACCTAGGGTTTTTGCAGAAGATCCAAGTTTCTCCAAGTATCGAAGCTCTCACCTTCTTCTTTTTTTTCTTCTCTCTGCCTCTCTATCTCTCTGTATCTTGGCTCCTATTTATAGGAGAAGCAGCCGAATCAATCAGTTTTTGACGAATCTTCCCTGAGATATTTGATTTGCATCCATTATTCGTTTTGGACCTTTGGATTATTAGGTGAATTTTATCCACCATTGGATTTTAAATCCAGAGATTCTCCTTTGTTATTTTGGTTAGATTTTAAGGGGAAATCTTTCCAAACCCGAGATTTTCCCATAGATAGATGATATTTCATCACCTCTGAATCTTTAATTTGATTGGTTCCAGATAGCCGCTTTCCTTTGGAAAGATTTGAATTTCTTTCAGAATTTAATTCTGTTAACACAATGGGCTTTGAAAGCCGGTCACGTGTGACCACGTGACTCATGGTCACGTGTGGGCACGTGACCCCCTTTGGAATGAGCCTTTTCCTTTCTTTTGCGTTCTGTCTTCTCATTGCTGCTTAACCGTCACGTGCCACCACGTGACTCCTGGTTACGTGTGAGCACGTGACCCTTGTTTGAACTCTCTTTCCTTGGTTCAACTGGAGAACGAGTCTGCTGTCTTGAACGTCACGTGGCAACACGTGACCCTGGTCACGTGGAAGCACGTGACCTCTTCTGAAGCCTTTTCCTTGACTTGATCAGGGAACTGGTGTGCCTTTTGACTCTTGTATTTAAATGTCACGTGTCGCCACGTGACCAGGGTCACGTGGGAGCACGTGACTCTTTCTGAAGCCCCCTTTTCTTCAACGTAGTCAGGAAACTGAATTTGCCTTGATGATGTTTTTAGGTGTCACGTGCCAACACGTGACCGCTAGTCACGTGTAAGCACGTGACCCTCTTCTGAAGCTTTTCCCAGAAGCTTTCCTGATTTTAAATCAGGAAACAATGGCAATCTATGAGAAAGCCAAAACGCAACGCCTCCTTCAACAGGCCGTGAAAGGCGAAAATGCTGCCCCCTGTCAACCTGTTATAAAAAAGGCTCGACGCAGAGGCAGAAACAAGTTAAAAGGCCAAAAAGGCTCTCAACAGCAACAAAGCGCGGCTAAGAAGCTACGCAAATGGGAGTCGAGCGTTATTGATCTATCCCTCATAAAGAAAATGGGTCGAACATACTCGTTTCCTCGGGACAAGACGAAGAGGATACTTGATCTTGCTTTAAAACATCAGATGCTTGCACTGCCGGAGTCCAAGCACCCTGAGCAAGCAGGCGAGGTCTCTAACCCAAATTATTGCTCCTACCATCGAGTAATAGGGCATCCTCTCGAAAACTGCTTCACCTTTAAGAATTGGGTTGAAGAGCAGTATCAGCTCGGCAAATTCGCTCTGGCTGACAACTGGAGGATAACGCCGCCACAAAAACACGAACCCAAAGCCACAAGAACAGAGCCAACTCCACATTGGAATTGGAAGCGGATTCGCACCTGTCACATGATAACGATATTAAAAGAAGAGCCCGAGAACGTGGACAGCCTTCCCTGGTGCTTCGAAAACCTTTCTCTTAAGAATTTGATTCTCGTTCTCAGAGCTTAGTTTTCTGTTGTGTCTGTGCAGTGCCACTTTATCTTCCAATCGAAGGCTAGTGCTCACGTGTTGCGCATGCAGGGATCTGCTTGATGGGGACGTTTCATTTCCCTAACCTGATTCCAATGCGTCGTTGGATTTCATTCCCAATGCTCTCCCCTTCTTTCCGGGCTTTGAGAATCGTCCCGCCATGCACGACATTTTTTGTGCATAGCATTAAATGCTCCCCTTTATAACCTGAACCCATGCCTTACTTCTTTTCTTCACAGAGAAATCCATTCATACCTTAAGGTGGTCATCTTTGAGAACCCGATCAATCACCATGGCTTGCAATCGTCCCCATGCTCGTCGGCAACCATGGGAGGTGCCCCTTGAGGAGATAATTCCTCGCTTCGCTGCGCGGCTGGCGGATCCCCTTCTCACCGACGCTCAATGTGACACGGTGATGTACGAGCTACTGACCCGTCGGGGCTCTCCTCTTCCCATGGGCTCCATTTGGCTCCGGGTGATCTTCCTGTCTGTGCTTGCCGATATACCCCCTCATCCGGCGGAGATGACTTCGGCGATCCTTGACGCGGCGGAGGACAAGCTTGAGTGCTTTCATGAGGCTTGTCTAATCACTCAAGCTCTGAAGGATCACTCAGTTCATTTACTGAGTCAAATAAGAGCTCGTCGGGCCGTCATGTTTGCTTTCGCTGATGAGCACGGCTCCAACCGGTGGGGAGCGACTTCTCGCGAGAATCGTCGCTTCGATGTGCTGGAGAGAGCGGAGAGAGAGATGGAGAATTTTGTCCTTTGCTTCATCAACCCCTGTGCCGTTGATCCTGTGTTTGGTGACCTTTTCCGTTAGTGTAGACCCTCTTTAAATTAGTCCCTCCTTTTTGTATGCTTTATGTTGAACTTCCATGTAGGCTCGGTACTCGTATGTACGTTTCCGCTTGCATGAATAAATTTTGTGTTCCTTTTATGAAAATTTTCTTCAATTATCAATACTGTTGTCATGTCGCGTGCACATTAAAGCTTCGAATTTTTTATTTTTTTTTGATGTTCACATGATTGCGAGCACATGCTTGATAGGATAATCGTCGGAAAAAATTTTCGTTGCTTTTCATACCGGGTTGTGTGAGCGCGTTTTGGATCGATTATTGCTGTCGATCGGAAGCCCATTTATATGGTCTCGAGCGTGTATGTCCTATTTCTAAGGTTGTGGTCGCAAAGTGAGCTTTCATGGCCTGATAGGGCGACACGTAGCGGACATAGGGTTGTGGCTCTCGATAAAGTTGCCATGTTCACTCGTGAGAGGGTTGAGGCTAATAAGGCCACAGAGAAAGAGCTCGAAGCTCGGCTCGCTTCGTATCAGGCTCAGCAAGCTCAAGCGGAGGCTCGTCTTCTGGAGATCTTGCGTCATGAAGCCATGGCTCAGCAAAAGCAGGATGAGCTGACCAAGCTGCTGAATCGCCCGCCGGCCTGAAACATTTGTATCTTTTTCTTCCCTTTTGTACATACTCATGGATGAGAGTATTTTCTTTTTGTTTCTTTCATGAATTGTACTTTGCACCCATTTTGGTTTATGAATAAAAGATACATTTTTCTTCTCAATGGTGTGTCTCCTTTTCATCGAATGTGTTCTGCGGATATTCTATCTTGATTTCCTTGCAGGACAGCAATGGCTCAGGACTCAGGGTTAAGATCTGCTTCCTAAGACTTTTGCATTTCACGAGCCACGAGGGTCTTATAAAGAGTTTTTCTCCCCACATGTCGAAAGGATCCCATAGGTGTAAGTTCTTCTTAAAGATCGTAAGGATCCTTAAGCGGGTCTTCCCTTGAGAGTCGTAAAGATCTCGCAAGAGAGTTTTTTCTTCCTTACAGGTCGTGAGGGCCTGCAAGTGTTGGATGCGGTCATCCTTGTCCGTGTTTTACGGAGTTAGGGGTTTCTCAAGGTATCGTAGTTTAAAGACGTCACGGTCAAGGTTAAGGACCTCATAGTCCGTGGATTTAAGGACTCCACAGTCCAATGTTAGTTTTAAGACATCACGGTCAAGGTTAAGGACCTCATAGTCCGTGGATTTAGGGACTCTACAGTCCGGTGTTTGGTTGCAGGGACCCATCACCTCTTTGAAGACGTTGAGGAATTACAACGCCGGGCATCAAAGGAGTGAAGAGATGTACCCTTAAACCAAGGCCAAGTCTGTAGGGAATCGGGGTGGTCGATCGTTAGTTTTAAGACATCACGGTCAAGGTTAAGGACGTCATAGTCCGTGGATTTTAAGGACTCCACAGTCCGGTATTTGCTCTGGATGCTTCACACGGGTTCACTGCCGTGCTTGGCGAGGACCAGGCTCCGCTCTGGACGTTTTCCACGGGGTCAAAGAGTGACATTATCCGCGTTCCACGTAACCAGGAATTTTGCACTAGATGCTTCACACGGGTTCACTGCCGTGTTAGGCGAGGACTAGGCTCCACTCTGGATGCTTTGCACGGGTTCACTGCCATGCTCTGCGAGGACCAGGATCCGCTCTGGACGTTTTCCACGGGGTCAAAGAGTGACATTATCCGCGTTCCACGTAACCAGGAATTTTTGCACTAGATGCTTCACACGGGTTCACTGCCGCGTTAGGCGAGGACTAGGCTCCGCTCTGGATGCTTCGCACGGGTTCACTGCCATGCTCTGCGAGGACCAGGATCCGCTCTGGACGTTTTCCACGGGGTCAAAGAGTGACATTATCCGCGTTCCACGTGACCAGGAATTTTGCACTGGATGCTTCACACGGGTTCACTGCCGCGTTAGGCGAGGACTAGGCTCCGCTCTGGATGCTTCGCACGGGTTCACTGCCATGCTCTGCGAGGACCAGGATCCGCTCTGGACGTTTTCCACGGGGTCAAAGAGTGACATTATCCGCGTTCCACGTGACCAGGAATTTTTGCACTAGATGCTTCACACGGGTTCACTGCCGCGTTAGGCGAGGACTAGGCTCCGCTCTGGATGCTTTGCACGGGTTCACTGCCATGCTCTGCGAGGACCAGGATCCGCTGTGGATGTTTTTCATGGGGTCAAAGAGTGACATTATCCGCGTTCCACGTAACCAGGAATTTTTGCACTAGATGCTTCACACGGGTTCACTGCCGCGTTAGGCGAGGACTAGGCTCCGCTCTGGATGCTTCGCACGGGTTCACTGCCATGCTCTGCGAGGACCAGGATCCGCTCTGGACGTTTTCCACGGGGTCAAAGAGTGACATTATCCGCGTTCCACGTGACCAGGAATTTTTGCACTAGATGCTTCACACGGGTTCACTGCCGCGTTAGGCGAGGACTAGGCTCCGCTCTGGATGCTTTGCACTGGTTCACTGCCATGCTCTGCGAGGACCAGGATCCGCTCTGGACGTTTTCCACGGGGTCAAAGAGTGACATTATCCGTGTTCCACGTGACCAGGAATTTTGTTGATTATATCCGCATTTCACGGAGTTGGGATTTGACTCTCTGTGGGAGTACATCGTCGAGTCATGGAATTGGGAGTTGCCGCTGTTCCGCTTTGCTTGATGATGTGTCCGCTGTGACGAGACGAGTGCTGAGGTGGAGCTGGGATTTTGCCATCACTCCGCTTTACTGACCATGGGGTCTTTTATTAACTTTGCATGTATATCCTGCTGGATTGCGAAGGAACGCCGTTGTTAACATTGCGTCTGCTGTAACGAGACGAATGCTAAGGCGGAGTTGGGATTTTGCCATCGCTCCGATTGATGGTGTAACATCTTTGTCCTGCTGGAATGAGGAGGCACGCCGTTGTTGGTCTCCAGGCTGTAGATGTGGCCATTGAGATTTGGAACTAAGGACTTTGCCATGGTTCCGTTTCGTTGCGACTCTGAGGTCGATTGTTGACTCACGTCTGCATCTGGCTGGAGTGAGGAGAAACGCCGTTGGTGATCTCTAAGTTGTCGATGTTGACGTCGAGACCCTGAAGCTCGGGATCTTCTTTTTGCTTTGTTTGTTGACATTATGTCTGCAATATTGCGATAAATGTCGAGATTGTCTCTAGGTTGTCTATTAACCGTCGAGATTTGGCTCCGCTTTCTGATGGAGCCTGTTGGGAAGGTATGGTTCCCTTTTTATCTGTGCCCCTGGATTGTATACAGGGATCGATGTGATTTCACCTGTAGGGCAAAAAGTTTCATTCTTTCATCATTTTTTTTTATTCTTTCCGCGATGCTTTATCATTTCAGCTTTTATATCGCGAAGGTCGCGATTGCCCAATCATTTCGGCTATTTTTCACGGTGCCCAATCATTTCGGCTATTTGTTTTATTTTTACTCGCTGCTTTTTATTGCGAGTTGCCCAATCATTTCGGCTATTTTGCATGCATATATTTTTTTTTTACTTGCTGATTTTTATTGCAAGTTGCCCCATCATTTCGGCTATTTCGTATGCACGTATGGCTCGCTTTTTTTTTTTTTATCGGGAGTGTGGAACTTGGAATCTGGTGCCAATCTCAGCATCAGCATCGCTACGACTGGAATATTGCCAGGAGTGAATCATCATTTGCCATGAAAGGACTTGGAATTTGATACCGGTTTAGGCGTCAGCATCGCTGCAACTGGAATATTGCCAGGAGCGAATCATCATTTGCCTCTGTCGATGTTGAACAAAGGTGGCTTAGCAAACAGGGTTAAGGTCCTGTCGACTAAGGCTTTTGACTTCATGAGCCGTAAGAGTCTCACAAAGGTATTTCTCCCTACAAGTCGTGAGGATCTTGCAGGTGTATTTTCTCCTTAGGGATCGTGAGGATTCCTAAGTGTATGTTCCTCTGTAAGTCGTAAGGATCCTACAAGAGGGCTTTCTCCTTATGGGTCGAGGGGACCTACAAGGGTTGGACTTTGCTGGGGAAATGTTTATTCGCGCCCGTGGATTGTATACAAGGGTCAGTATTGAGCCTCTTGTAGGGCAATATCGAAGGTTGTGGAGGATTTGCTTAAGAACAGGTTCAGGTTTCTGTAACTTAAGACTTTCAAATCTCATGAGCCGTGAGGGTCCCATAAGAGAATTCTCCTTACGAGTCGTGAGGATCTCGTAAGTGTATTTTCTCCTTAGGAATCGTGAGGATCCCTAAGTGTGCTGCTCCTTTGTGAGTCGTAAGGATCTCACGCAGGTGGTTTCTCCTTACAAGGTCGAGAGGACTCTGTAAGTGTCCTTTAACGAGGTTGCGCCCTTTCGGGTTTTCACAAACACTCGCCGGTAGTCCTGCTGTTTTTACTCACGGAGCCCTTTCGGGTTTTCATCCGTGCCCATTTTGCTTATAGACATACCGTTTTTTTTTATTATTTTTCACTTTTTTTTTTATCCATCTCGTCAACCTAAGGATGTTGCGGTAGTAGTTTTAGGGACGTTTCGGTCCGTCGTTAGTTTAAGGACGTTTCGGTCCGTCGTTAGTTTAAGGACGTTTCGGTCCGTCGATAGTTTAAGGACGTTTCGGTCCGCCGTTAGTTTAAGGACGTTTCGGTCCGTTGTTATGGGAAGGCCGGCTGCTGCTTGTAAAGTCTGAGCCTAGGAAGATAGTGAGCGGACATAGTCGTCGTCATCTATCATTGACCCAGGCTGCTGCTTATTAAGCGTAGTATTTCTTCAGGAAGCGGCCGTTTATTGGCCTGAAAGGCCTTTCACCGTGCATGTCCATGAGTAGGTAGGCTCCACCCTGGTAGACCTTGTCTATGATGTATGGGCCTTCATAGTTCGGCTCAAATTTTCCTCGCTTGGCACGATTGGGGATCATAGGTCTTTTGACCACTAGTACAAGTTTGCCTTGGCGGAATGTCCTCGGCCTGGTCAATCTTTCGTATGAGCGCGTCATCTTTGCTTTGTAGGCCTCTAGATGTTGTTGCGCTATGAGCCGGGTTTCGTCGAGAGCATCAAGCTCCTCAAGACGAAGGTGAGCATTTTCTTCATTCGTCAGCTCGTGGTGGACTGCTACTCGTAGAGAGGGTAACTCTATCTCGAGGGGGAGCACTGCTTCAGTCCCAAATACCAACGCGTACGGCGTTGTGTTCGTGGCCGTCTTGAATGTGGTTCGATAAGCCAAAAGGGCTTCTTGCAGCCTTTCGTGCCAGTCTCTCTTATTCCTGGAAACGGTCTTTTTTATGATCTTCGTCAAGGTCTTATTGAAGGCCTCGGCTAGACCGTTAGCTCGTGGATTGTAAACCGAAGAATATCTCCAGTCTATATTGTGCTGCTGTGCGAAGCGGCTAATCTTATGGCTTCGGTAGGCCGGCCCGTTATCGGAGATAATCCGCCGTGGAGTCCCGAACCGATAGATGACGTGCGTCTTGAAGAAATGGAGGATATTCTCCGTCTTTACTTCCCTCAGTGGTACTGCTTCTGCCCATTTGGAGAAGTAATCAGTTGTTGCCAGAATAAAACGGTGTCCCCGGGATGATGCTGGCTCAATGGGGCCTACTATGTCAGTCCCCCACATTTCGAATGGCCAACTAGCCACCGTTGGATGCAGTGGATTCGGATGTTGGTGGATGAAGTCTCCATGAATCTGGCATGAGTGGCATTGCTTCGCATACTCGAGGCAGTCCTGGATCATCGTGGGCCAGTAGTAACCCATCCGTTTAATTTTTAACTTCATCTTTGGGCCTGCTTGGTGAGAACCGCAAAGTCCGTCATGAACTTCCTGAATGACTCTTTCTGCTTCGTCAGGTCCTAAGCATCTCAGCCATAGAGAATCAAATGATCTCTTGTATAGAATATCGTTGACAAAAGCGAAGGATAAAGCTCGTTTCATGAGCTGATGTCTTGAGGACGCTTCTTCGGGCATTCGGTGGGACTTAAAGTAGTCTATGAAGACTTCCCTCCAGTCTTCGGCCTTCTCATGGTCTTTTATTTGTAGGGTCGTCTGCTCAGTCGTTCCCTTTTCTTCGCATGATTCCGGAGATATTTCTGCCGGGGCGAGCACTCGGCGGCTTTGTACCACGATTCTGACGTCGTCGAGGTTCTCGTCGGCCAATTCTTTAGCAAGTTTAGCCAACGCGTCTGCTTTGCTGTTTTCCGCACGCGGTATGTTCTCCAAAGTATAGGAGGGAATTTGGGTCAATAGTTGTTGCACCTTTTCGCCGTACTTCACCAACTCCGGTTTGCACGTTTGGTAGTCACCATTTACTTGATTAACGACCAGCTGAGAATCCCCGTATATAAGGAGGTCTTCAATTCCCATGTCGATGGCGATTTCGAGGCCTGCTATCAGAGCTTTGTATTCGGCTTCATTGTTTGTCCTCGGTTCTGTTAAGGAGAAGGCGAAGCGCATTATCCCTCCTTGTGGAGTTGCAAAGATGAGGCATATCCTTGATTTGACCATTGGGACACCTTGTTTCTGTTTCTTTATGGAGGATGCTCCATCGAAATAGAGTTCCCATCGGGCGCTTCCGCCGCTAATCGCATCAAATGCATGCTCGTCCGGCAAATCACAGTTCAGAGGAGAATCGGCCGGTATCGGGTGCTCAGCGAGGAAGTCGGCAATGGCCTGGCCTTTCACTGCCTTGAGAGGTTGATATGTTATCGAGAACTCCATCAAGAGCAGGGCCCACTTAGCAAGTCGTCCCGTCAATATGGCTTTCGACATCAGATATTTGAGAGGGTCCACCTTCGAAATAAGACGGACTTCATGTGCTAATGCGTAATGTCTAAGCTTTGTTATTGCGAAGATCAACGCCAGGCAGTGCTTTTCAATGGGGGAATAGTTGCTTTCTGCCCCCAGCAGCACTCGACTTAAGTAGTAAAGTGCTCTTTCTTTCCCCTGATCGTTCTCTTGTGCCCATAATGCGCCCAAAGAACCTTCGAGGGCGGCCGTGTAAAGAATGAGAGGCTTTCCGTTCACTGGAGCAGCCAACACTGGAGGGTTCTGCAGGTACTGCTTGATCTCGTCTAGTGCACCTTGACATTTGTGATCCCAAACGAATGGGGTTCCCTTTTTCATCAGGTGGCTGTAAGGACGGCATTTGCCCGAAAGATTGGCGATAAACCGCCGGATGTATGCGAGCTTCCCTTGGAGAGACCGCAACTGTTTGAGGGTTCTTGGCGGAGGCATTTCCATGATTGCTTTAATCTTTGACGGATCTATTTCAATACCTCGATATCGAACGATGAATCCCAGAAATTTGCCCGAGGAGACTCCAAACGCGCATTTGAGGGGATTCATTTTCAAGTTATATTGCCGAAGGCGTCGAAATACAGTCTCCAGATGCTTTAAATGATCTTCGTATGACATGCTCTTTACTACGAGGTCGTCGATATAGCACTCGACGACGTCGTGTATGAGATCGTCGAAGATCTTTGTCATGGCCCTTTGATAGGTAGCGCCAGCATTCTTAAGACCAAAGGGCATAACCTTGTAGCAAAATATACCCAAAGGGGTCCGGAAAGCGGTGTGCTTCTGGTCTTCGGGATGCATTTTTATCTGATTATATCCTGATGAACCATCCATAAAGGAGAAAACCTCGTGAGTGGACGTGTTATCTATCATTAGCTCGGTTACCGGCACCGGGAAATCGTCCTTTGGACAGGCTTTATTGAGATCCCTGAAATCCACGCATATGCGTACCGTCCCATTCTTCTTCATTACCGGGACGATATTGGCGATCCAGTCGGGGTATTAGACTTCTTGGATAAATCCAGAATCGATCAACTTCTTGACTTTGGCGTTGATGCTCATTTCAAGCTCGAGTCGCATCCTCCTTGGCGCCTGCTTGACTGGCTTGATATCTGAGGATATTGCTAATCTATGCACAGCAATCTCCGGGTCCAATCCTGGCATCTCGGAGTAGTTCCACGCGAAGCAATCTTTATGCCGTAGAAGCACGTTCTTTAACGCAGCCACCCTTTCTTCGGATAACAGCTCGCTGACAAATGTCGGTCGCAGGTCGTCTGCCGATCCCAACTCAATCTTCTTGAGGTTATCTGCAGTAGTATGTATACCATCTTCCAGTTCTTTCGGAGCGGGCGGAAATTCCGAGATCACCTCATCATCGCTGTTCTCAAAGCACCGGTAAAGGTCATCTACGTTCTCGGGCTCTTCTCCTAATATCGTAATCGTATAACAAGTGCGAACCCGCTCCCTGGACTGAGGTGGACCCGGTTCTGCTCTTGCGGCCTTGGGCTCATGCTTTTGCGGTGGCGTCACATTCCAGCCGTCGGAT
This sequence comes from Agapanthus africanus, assembly GCA_030015575.1. Taxonomy (NCBI): domain Eukaryota; kingdom Viridiplantae; phylum Streptophyta; class Magnoliopsida; order Asparagales; family Amaryllidaceae; genus Agapanthus; species Agapanthus africanus. Next base: position 8,590,840 of record CM057340.1, read on the forward strand.
AAAGCGAATCTGCCCCGTCGGTACTGGTCCTCAACCCAGTTCTTGAAGGTGAAGCAGTCTTCGGTAGGATGTCCAATGGCTTGGTGATAAGAGCAATAACTCGGATGAGAGGCCTTGCTAGCTTGCTCAGGATGTCTAGACTCTGGAAGCGTGATCATTTGATGTTTTATGGCGAGGTTAAGTAACCTCCCCGTTTTGTCTTGGGGGAAGGAGTACGATCGACTCATCTTCTTCATGAGGGACAAACCCGAGCCGCTTCTTGATTTATTTCCGTCTCTGCGTCGGGCCTTTCGTACAACGGATTGACGAGGATAAGCGTCTTTGTCTTTTGCAGCACGTTGAGATAGACGTTGCGTCCTGGCCTTCTCGTAGATGGCCATTTCGCGGTTGTGGTCTTCCCGAGCTTTCTGACCCACTTTCCTGATAGGCTTGCCCACTCGCTCTTCAAACGACGGACTCGGCGCTTTAATTGCGGGGTCTAGTTTTGATGGGTGGTTGGCATCTCCTGACAGGGCGTCCTCCTCTTCATCAAAGGTATATATGGCGTAGCTACTGTGGGCCCGTTCCCATTTTCCGGCTCTTGCGTATCCAAGCCCGAGTGTTTCCATCTTCTCGTTGGGCAATTTGCGTTGAGTCCCGGGGACATCCCAAATCCTGTTGTAGAACCGCGCCTGCCGAACGGTCTGTTCTAAGGGTACTCCTTGGCGCTTCAATAGCTTCTTTAATCCATTTGTATAGTATCTGGGCAGACGGATGGGTTGGAACCTGTCAAGCGTAGCATCCGTGCCATGCCAGATCTCTTTCTCTATTTTCGACTCTGAGGATCGGTAGAATAGGATCACCTTCTCGCCCCTTCGCCTGGGAGGGACGTAAAATGTTTGCAGGTCCTGTACATTGTGAGCCTGAAGCGCGTCGAGATCCTTGTAGTGTTCTCGCGGTACCATGGTGATTTGCAAACTATGGTCATCGCCAGGGGGTGCTTGTATTGACAACCGATTGGAGAACACAACATTAACTTCATCTTCTGAATCACTTCCGAAGACCAATACAGGGGCGGGCGTCCCCTGGTTGTTGCGTTGAGATGGCCCTGCATAAACTATCTCTTCCTCTTCTTCGGTATCGCTCCCGAAAATCGGGGTGGTGGTGGCGGTTTTGTTCCCTGGATTGCGACTCCTTTCTGTATCCTCGAAATCTGGCAAAAAGTACTTCGCATCTTCGTATTTGCGGACTTCGTTCACGGAAAATGGGTTCAGCTTGCCTGTTACGGTATACTCGAAACCGTCCTTAAAGTACTTCATACATTGATGTTGTGTAGAAGGGATGATGTTGTACTCGTGTAGCCAAGGACGACCGAGCAAGGCGTTGTAGCAGGTCTTGGCGTCAATGACATGGAATTTGATGTCTGTGATGAGAAGTCCAAAGCGTAATGTTAATATCACAGATCCGAGAGTCCGTGACGATTGTGAATCGAAACCGGAGATAGTGATTTTGTCACGAGCGAGGTGTTGCACGCTCATGCAGATTTCCTTCAACACCCGAACATTAAGGAGGTTGACGGAGGATCCATTATCCACCAGGATCTTGTCTATCTTGATATCATGGCAGTATCCGGAGACGTATAGAGGACGGTTGTGATCGCACATCCCGAGAAGGAGGTCTTCATCACCGAACGTGACGTCGGCCGTATGCATTTCCTCCAGTTCATCCTTCATCTTTTCAGTGGCGAGGAAGGCTTGGAATTGCTCAGGTTCTTGCAACGCCTTAATTAGTGAGTCTCGCGCTTCTTTTGATAATAGGAGAGCATCGAGAATGCTAAGCTGAGAAGGCAGCTTCCTTAGGTGCGCGAGGATGTTATAGTCCACCTTACCCTTCCTAGGAGGGTCTTTGGCAGCCAGCTCTCTCATGACTTGGTCATCTAAAGTGATATCTTCAGTGATCTTTTCCTTTCCCTTATCCTTTCTATTCCCGGGCCCGAGATTCTTTTCTGGGAGTGTGCGATTGCGCAGCTGCATGTTCTCGCAGATCTCCGATTCCTCCTCTTTCCCCAACACGGATTCTTTGAAGAGAGAGCCCAGAGCGATTTCTTCATCAGAGTCGCTCCCAAAGGTGAGAACTTGTAACCCCCTGGCGTTAACCATGTAACAGTTGCCAGTCGTTCTGTTGTGCCCATCGACAGTACTTCTTCGCTCCCGACGGATCTTGCGTTTCATGCGCTTAACATGTTGCCGACGAGCGACATATCCTTGCCACCATATCTTAAAGGCGTCGCACTCCTCCGTGGGGTGTGAGATTTTCCGGTGATATGCGCAATAATCAGGGTGCCTCTCCACCCCATCGTGTGTGTTTCCTTCCGAGGGCGGTAGCTTCATCCCCAGTGACATGGCTTTGGCAAACCTTTTTCTCGTCTTGAATATCTTCTTGTTTACTTCGGATGCCTTTCGCTCTGGTAGTTCAACTCTTTCGTTCAGCTTCCCGCATTTGGCTCCTTCAGATGCGGCCATCTCACGCTCCTGGTCCGCTTTACATTTTAGACGAATCTCGTCTAGAAAAGCGTCGATCATTTCATCTGTTGGCCATGCACGCTCTGGTACAGCCTCTGTCTCCAGCTTTTCAATGCCAGGAGTTTTCCCATCATCGGTAAACGAATGGGAGATTACGTTACAACTCGCCACATATCCTTCGGATTCATCCGACGAGCTTTCTCCATCATCTTCTTCTTGAAAGATGTGGTTGAAGAACTCTTGCAGTGTGACAGGGGTTCGCGCCTTTTGATTGTACTCTTCTAACGCGTCGATTTGCTTCTGCAAGTTCGTGTGTTCGTTTTCAAGCTTCACGGGCTTCTTGGATTTCTTCTTCTTTTTCTTCGAGGATTTCGACGGTTGGGCGTGAGTATTTGGGCCGTTATCGCGAGTCTTCGTAGTTGGGCGGGGCTTCAACATCCCTTTGATAATTTGATGTTCAATAGGGTCCTTCCATTAAATCGCAGGGCACGCATGAAGGTCTCTCAGCATTCTTCTGGTTTTAGTTGATAGCACGACCTCCCATGGAGCTTCTTCAATAAAAGAACATGTTGCCCCCGGTGTATCCGCTTTCCTGAGAGCATGCGGCTGTGGGGGGTTCACCTTCCACTTTTCGGACAGTACAAACTTCCCCTGGAGGTACTGGTCTTCAATCCATCCTTTGAAGACGAAGCAATCTTCAATCGGGTGGCCTACCGTTTGATGGTAAGGGCAATAGTTAGGGTTATTCACTTCGGCGGGTTGCGGCGGTCGCCTTGGATTTGGCAGGTTTATAAGTCTGTTGCGTATTGCCAGCTCGAATAGCCGTTTCGTCTTGTCCCGTGAGAACGAGTAGGGACGCTTCATCTTCTCATTATAATACCGACGCCTTTCCTCCAGTTGATCTGCCGGTTTCGGGGCGTTAGGTTGCTGCTGGGCATTCGCAACAAAGGTTGCCCTCCCTTTACCCTTGTCATTCCGAGATTCCGACTTCGGGGTAGGTGGTCTATGACCCATCTGGTCCATCTGAGCCAACTTGTCGATCAAAGCCTGGAATGTGGTTGGCTTAAAGAACATCATAAACTGGGAGATAGTTGCGTGAGGGTCCAGAGTTCCCACGAACATGCCCACCGCGGGTGCTTCCTCAATGCGTTGCTCACATCTCGACCACAAGTTCCGCCAGCGTATAGCGTACTGGACCCAGGTTTTGCCCGGTTTTACCCTGGAGTTAATAAGCGCAGTTATTGGAGTGCGTTCGCTGGCGCTTGCAAATCGCTGAGTGAACAACAACTCCATTTCAGCGAACGTTTTGATAGAATCGTTCGGGAGTTCCGAGTACCATTCGAACGCAGTTTCTGATAAGCTGCCCACGAACTGGCGGAGCAACAGTTTATCATCACCGCCGGTGTTACCGCAGAGGGCCCGGAACCGGGCGACATGTTGATGGGGATTGCCGGTCCCCTTATACACGTGGAATTTTGGTATCGTATAGCCTTGCGGGTATTTGATTTGGTCGTACCAGCTCGGATACGGCCGCCCCGTTTTCACGACTTGACCAGCTGCCTCAGTCGCGTGATGAACCCGGATTTGCTGGGCTATGTAGTCAGCCAAGTCAGCCTTAGAGATTGCCTCCTCCTTGGCCGTTGAGAGGGCTGGTGGTGGATTTGACGTTTCTCCTCGGTCGTCTTCAAGAACGATTGGGGGATCCTCGGCGGGTAAGTCCTGCTGGATCATCATTCCTATCACATCTTGGAAGAGGAGGCCCATCCGTTGTATATTGGCCGCTTGTTCAGCAGCCTCTTTATCCCTTTTCTCCAGTGTCCGGCGAAGGAATTCAGCATCGGTTTCTTCCTCCCGGCGTGCGTCTGAGGACGTTTCTGGGCTTTCTTTTGGCCCGGTGAGCGCGGCCAAAGCATTCATCATTTCTTGAAGCTTTTGTTGCTGCTCTTGAGCCTTCGTCACGGATCGGGTTAGCGGTCGGTGGCCCGTAGACATGCGGCTTTCCTCTTTTCCAGAGGCCATGTAAACAGTGTGGACCACCATGCTCCCAGACTTAGGGCGTCTGGGCTCAGTGCTTTTAGCCGTCGTTGCATGCTGTGGGGTTTTCTGTGGCCTCCTCCTTTTATGAGCCATGGAGGTTGAGGGGGCCGTTGAGGTGGGCGTCCAGACAGCCTTTTGGGGTTTAGCCTGGTGACCAGCTTCCGGTTGGATTTTCAGTTTCTTGTGTTGGCGAGAGAAGTTTGGATCGATGATCGAGTCCCATGCCTGCCGCCAAACCTTATAGATTTTGGAAGACAGCCGTTGAGGAGATCGGGGTTGTTCGGGTTTTATTTCGACAACCTTTTTTAATGAGGGAGGAGACCTCTTCAGCACTGCCGTAGGAGAATTCCTTCGTACCTTATTTAGCATTTCAAAGCTGTTCCCAGTTGGAACAGCAGCATTAACCTCTGCCATCGGGGCCGATGGAGTCAACCCGGAGGGGGAGTTGCCCCCAGCCTTCCTTACTCGGCGCCAATGGCGACGTCGAGCGTGTCGAGCGGACGGTGTAAGGTCAGCGGTAAGAATGGTTTCGTCTTGCCCCCTGTCTGGGTGGGGGGTCGCAGTTGGTATTAGCCTGTCAAAGACCGATGTCCTTTGGGCAGTAGGAGCGGGAGCTGAAGCCGTTAATCTTGTAAAGACCGACCTTTTGGCCGGAGAAGCTGCCTTGACGACTTCGGGGGCAGGAGCGGGCACCTTCTTAGAAGCAGCCTTCTCTAAGATTGTAGGTCCCATCATGGGTTCGCAGGATTTCTGGCCCAATCTAGAGAAGACCGAGGCGTTGACGTTGGGCGACTCGTTGAGAGGAGCCGCGGCAGGGGTAAGACGATCAAAGACCGACTTCTTGAGAGCTTCCGTTGTCAGCGCTGGAGCGGTGAAGTTTGTCAGTGGGAGCATGGTCCCAAAGAACAATCCGGTGGTGGCGCGAGTGACCTGTTCCACGGGCATTGTGAATAGCGATGCAGCTTGGGGTCCGTAGGCTATACCTCCTGTCGAGGCAGAGCGTTGGCTGCAATTGCAGCCTGAGCAGTTGGAGAATTTCATGGAAGTAGAAGCCATCGATCCTTTGCTTTCTGCAATAAGCAAGACGCCAATTCTTAGTATCTTGAAACCCAAGGGCAACCATTGGTGAACCGCGATTGGTTCGCGAGTCACGACACACGAAGTGTGGAGTGGAAAGAGGAAAAGGTCCCACCGGGCGTGCCAGAATCTGTTCCCCTCCGAAAGACGGCGCACAGGACTGCGGGGTCTTGGCACTGAGATTCGGGGCAGATGCTAATTGGTGCTATCCGTTCACCTCTCCGAAGATGCCAAGTTGATTTATGGCACCATGTATCGAAGGTTTAAACGGATGCGTCCGATGTAGCAGACTTCGTCAGATTCCTCCTCGCTTGAGGGGTTTTTGATTGTAGGGACGCTCTTCCCTGCAGGCGCAAGCCCCTGCAGTTAATTACGCTACCGCATTGCGGTAACAACTTTCTCCTTCTCTAGTTGGTCACTTCGTGTCGTGGGTGTTTGTTTTGTGTTTTGTTGCCCGTGGATTGTTTACGGAGACTGAGTTATGTCGTCGCCCGTAGGGCGTGGACTAGTCCAAATCCGTATTATCTTAGATTTGGGTTTGGGGGTTTGGTTTGAGGATACGTCAGCCATACTTGAGGCTAAGATCAACTCAAACGTTTGTTAAGGATGCGTTAGTCTAACTTTGTGACTAAGATCAACTTAACGGGATCGTTTAGATCCGATAAAGGAGTGTTTGAACTCCATTGTTCCAGTTTAGGGACCTAGAGGTCCAACGTATGTAAGGCCGTCAGGACCCGTCACCTCTCTGACGACGTTGAAGAATTACAACGACGGATGTCAGAGGAGTTCAGAGATGTACCCTTAAGCCAGAGTTAATTGGGGGAATTTATAGTCCACTCTGTTTGAAGGTTTAAGGATACGTTAGCCATCTTTGAGGCTAAGATCAACTTAAACGGGACCGTTTAGATCCGACAAAAGAGCATGCGGGGCTCTATTGTTTTAGTTTAAGGACATTGCGGTCCATGGGTAGTTTAAGGACATTGCGGTCCATGGGTAGTTTAAGGACATTGCGGTCCGCTGTTAGTTTTAAGACATCTCGGTCGAGGTTAAGGACGTCGTAGTCCATGGGTTTAAGGACCCCACAGTCCATTGTTAGTTTTAAGACATCTCGGTCGAGGTTAAGGACGTCGTAGTCCATGGGTTTAAGGACCCCACAGTCCGGTATGTGCTCTGGATGCTTCACACGGGTTCACTGCCGTGCTCTGCGAGGACCAGGCTCCGCTCTGGACGTTTTCCACGGGGTCAAAGAGTGACATTATCCGCGTTCCACGTAACCAGGAATTTTGCATTAAACACGGGTTTAAGGACCCCGCAGTCCGTATCAATGTGTGGTCGTCGGGACCCGTCACCTCTTTGAAGACATTGAGGGATTACAATGCCAAGTATCAAAGGAGTGAAGAGATGTACCCTAGAACCGGAGTGGATTAAATAGTCTTTGGCCCAATTTGGGATCAAGACGAATTAATTATGTTATGAGTCCATTGGCCCAGTTAATCACAAATTGAGGACTTATGGCCATCTTGGGCTAAGTCCAATCAGGAGAGGCTTTGCCTCCATCCATTTAAGCCAATTGGGCCAAAGCCTAGTGTTAAACACTACAGAGCAGTCAGTGTTGAACACTGGGAATGAGGTTGACGGGTTAGTGTTTAACACTAAGAGATAATTGGTGTTAAACACCAGCAACAAGGCTTTTCAAATTAGTGTTAAACACTAAAACAGATCAGTGTTGAACACTGCAAATGAAGATCTCAGATTAGTGTTAAAGACTAAGGTAATCAGTGTTGAACACTGCAGATAAAGCTTTTTAATTAGTGTTGAACACTAAGGCCCAACAGTATTTTAACACCGGGTTCGAGAGTTTCAATTTAGTGTTAAACACTAAGGCAAGAGGGGTCACGTGGCAGCACGTGAGAGCAACCTCCCTTCATTTATTCTGAGATTATCGTGTCTTTCAGAGCGTCACGTGCCATCACGTGATGGGCATTCAAATGCCTATGTATTAAAGCTTCTGCCGAGGGTCACGTGGGTCACGTGGGGTGCTGCTTCAAAGGGGCTTTCTGTAGATCTCTTGGGGGGTCACGTGATGACACGTGACCCTGCCTCCATGTATTTTTTTCAGAGGCTTTGTTAATCTTTTTTCAGGAATTAAATTCCTCGAGCTGTAAATTTCAGAGGAATAAAATTCCTACTTTCTTTCGAAGACTTATATTCTGGGATAGAGTTTAACTCTGAATTTTCTGTAGGAATTAAATTCCTCATATATGTGAAGAACCAAATAGGGTTAAACCCTAACAAAGCTTTTTTAAGGAGTTTAAACTTCTATCCTCTGTTAAATTACGATTAAGGGAATTAAATTCCCGCTGCTGCCACAGAACTAGGTTCTTAATTAGGGTTAAACCCTGTTTCTTTTTATTCTGAAGGAATTAAATACCCATGATACAGGGGCAAGCCCTAATTTTATTTTAAAAGAATTAAATTCCTATAGTTCTGTGAGAATTAAATTCTCGTGCTTACATTCCTTCTCTATGTTTTGGATCTGCATGGCAGGATCTCAACCCATTGAGAATTAAATTCTCAACCTTAAGGGGAGATGTGCACTTTGCAGATCCTCTATCAAAGAGAGAAGAAATATGTTCTTCTGTTTTTACATTATCAGAGTTAAACTCCGTTGAGAATTAAATTCTCTTTTTCTTTCAAGGAGCTTCTCCCTTTCTTACCTAGGGTTTTTGCAGAAGATCCAAGTTTCTCCAAGTATCGAAGCTCTCTCCTTCTTCTTTTTTTTCTTCTCTCTGCCTCTCTATCTCTCTGTATCTTGGCTCCTATTTATAGGAGAAGCAGCCGAATCAATCAGTTTTTGACGAATCTTCCCTGAGATATTTGATTTGCATCCATTATTCGTTTTGGACCTTTGGATTATTAGGTGAATTTTATTCACCATTGGATTTTAAATCCAGAGATTCTCCTTTGTTATTTTGGTTAGATTTTAAGGGGAAATCTTTCCAAACCCGAGATTTTCCCATAGATAGATGATATTTCATCACCTCTGAATCTTTAATTTGATTGGTTCCAGATAGCCGCTTTCCTTTGGAAAGATTTGAATTTCTTTCAGAATTTAATTCTGTTAACACAATGGGCTTTGAAAGCCGGTCACGTGTGACCACGTGACTCATGGTCACGTGTGGGCACGTGACCCCCTTTGGAATGAGCCTTTTCCTTTCTTTTGCGTTCTGTCTTCTCATTGCTGCTTAACCGTCACGTGCCACCACGTGACTCCTGGTCACGTGTGAGCACGTGACCCTTGTTTGAACTCTCTTTCCTTGGTTCAACTGGAGAACGAGTCTGCTGTCTTGAACGTCACGTGGCAACACGTGACCCTGGTCACGTGGAAGCACGTGACCTCTTCTGAAGCCTTTTCCTTGACTTGATCAGGGAACTGGTGTGCCTTTTGACTCTTGCATTTAAATGTCACGTGTCGCCACGTGACCAGGGTCACGTGGGAGCACGTGACTCTTTCTGAAGCCCCCTTTTCTTCAACGTAGTCAGGAAACTGAACTTGCATTGATGGTGTTTTTAGGTGTCACGTGCCAACACGTGACCGCTAGTCACGTGTAAGCACGTGACCCTCTTCTGAAGCTTTTCCCAGAAGCTTTCCTGATTTTAAATCAGGAAACAATGGCAATCTATGAGAAAGCCAAAACGCAACGCCTCCTTCAACAGGCCGTGAAAGGCGAAAATGCTGCCCCCTGTCAACCTGTTATAAAAAAGGCTCGACGCAGAGGCAGAAACAAGTTGAAAGGCCAAAAAGGCGCTCAACAACAACAAAGCGCGGCTAAGAAGCTACGCAAACGGGAGTCGAGCGTTATTGATCTATCCCTCATAAAGAAAATGGGTCGAACATACTCGTTTCCTCGGGACAAGACGAAGAGGATACTTGATCTTGCTTTAAAACATCAGATGCTTGCACTGCCGGAGTCCAAGCACCCTGAGCAAGCAGGCGAGGTCTCTAACCCAAATTATTGCTCCTACCATCGAGTAATAGGGCATCCTCTCGAAAACTGCTTCACCTTTAAGAATTGGGTTGAAGAGCAGTATCAGCTCGGCAAATTCGCTCTGGCTGACAACTGGAGGATAACGCCGCCACAAAAACACAAACCCAAAGCCACAAGAACAGAGCCAACTCCACATTGGAATTTGAAGCGGATTCGCACCTGTCACATGATAACGATATTAAAAGAAGAGCCCGAGAACGTGGACAGCCTTCCCTGGTGCTTCGAAAACAGCAGTGATGAGGTAATCTCAGAATTCCCACCAGCGCCGAAAGAACTGGAGGATGGAATACATACCACTGCAGATAACCTCAAGAAAATTGAGTTGGGAACGGCAAACGATCCGCGACCAACGTTTGTCAGCGAGCTGCTATCTGAAGAAAGGGTGGCTGCGTTAAAAGACGTCCTTGTACAGCATAGAGATTGCTTCGCATGGAACTATTCCGAAATGTCGGGATTAGATCCAGAAGTTGCTGTACATAAATTGGTGATATCCCCGGACGTCAAGCCAGTCAAACAGGCGCCGAGAAGAATGCGGCTCGAGCTTGAGATGAGCATCAACGCCGAGGTCAAGAAGCTAATCGACTCTGGCTTTATCCAGGAGGTTCAGTACCCTGAATGGATCGCTAATATCGTCCCGGTGATGAAGAAAAATGGGACGGTGCGCATATGCGTGGATTTTCGGGATCTCAATAAAGCCTGCCCGAAGGATGATTTCCCGGTACCAGTCACCGAACTGATGATAGACAATACGTCCACGCATGCGGTTTTCTCCTTCATGGACGGCTCATCAGGGTATAATCAAATAAAAATGCATCCTGAAGACCAGAAACATACGGCTTTCCGGACTCCTTTGGGAATATTTTGTTACAAGGTAATGCCCTTCGGTCTAAAGAATGCCGGTGCCACCTATCAGAGGGCTATGACGAAGATTTTCGACGACCTTATACATGAAATCGTCGAGTGCTATATCGATGACCTCGTGGTTAAGAGCAAATCATACGAGGAACATCTCGAGCATCTAAAGACTGTATTTCGACGCCTTCGACAATACAGTTTGAAGATGAACCCTCTTAAGTGTGCATTCGGGGTTTCCTCGGGCAAATTCCTTGGATTCATCGTCCGACACCGAGGTATCGAAATAGATCCATCTAAAATCAAGGCGATCATGGAAATGCCTCCGCCGAGAACTCTCAAACAGCTGCGGTCTCTCCAAGGAAAGCTCGCATATATTCGGCGATTTATAGCCAACCTCTCTGGCAAGTGCCGCCCTTACAGTCACCTGATGAAGAAGGGAACTTCATTCGTTTGGGATCACAAATGCCAAGGCGCACTGGACGAGATCAAGCAGTACCTGCAGAACCCTCTAGTGTTGGCTGCTCCGGTTAAGGGAAAGCCTCTCATTCTTTATACGACCGCCCTCGAAGGTTCTTTAGGCGCATTATGGGCGCAAGAAAATGACCAGGGAAAAGAAAGAGCACTCTACTACTTAAGTCGAGTTCTTCTGGGGACAGAAAGCAACTATTCTCCCATTGAAAAACACTGCTTAGCATTGATCTTTACGATAACAAAGCTCAGACACTATGCGCTGGCACATGAAGTCCGTCTCATTTCGAAGGTGGACCCCCTTAAATATTTGATGTCGAAAGCTATATTGACAGGTCGACTCGCTAAATGGGCTCTGCTCTTGATGGAGTTCTCGATAACGTATCAACCTCTCAAGGCAGTGAAAGGCCAGGCCATTGCCGACTTCCTTGCTGAGCACCCGATACCTTCCGATTCTCCTCTGAATTGCGATTTGCCAGACGAACATGCGTTTGATGCAATCGACGGTGGTAATACCCGATGGGAGCTTTATTTCGATGGAGCATCCTCCATGAAAAAGCACAAACAAAGTACGTCAATAATCAAATCGGGGGTAGGTCTCATCTTCGTGACCCTCAAGGAGGGATAATGCGCTTCGCTTTCTCCTTAACAGAGCCAAGGACGAATAACGAAGCCGAATACGAAGCTTTGATAGCAGGCCTCGAGATCGCCATCGACATGGGAATTGAAAACCTCCTCATATACGGAGATTCTCAACTGGTCGTGAGTCAAGTAAACGGCGACTACCAAACGTGCAAACCGGAGTTGGTAAAGTACGGTGAGAAGGTGCAACAACTGTTGACCCAAATTCCCTCCTATACTTTGGAAAGCATACCACGCGCGGAAAATAGCAAAGCGGACGCGTTAGCTAAGCTTGCTAAAGAACTGGCTGACGAGAACCTCGATGACGTCAGAATCGTGGTACAAAGCAGTCGAGTGCTCACCCCAGCAGAAATATCTCTGAAATCATCCGAAGAAAAGGGAGCGACTGAGCAGACGACCTTACAAATAAAAGACCATGAGAAGGTTGAGGATTGGAGGGAAGTCTTTATAGACTACTTTAAGTCCCACCGAATGCCCGAAGATGTGTCCACAAGACATCAGCTCATGAAACGAGCTCTGTCTTTCGCCTTCGTCAATGATACTCTGTACAAGAGGTCATTCGATTCTCTGTGGCTGAGATGCTTAGGACCTGATGAAGCAGAAAGAGTCGTTCAGGAAGTTCATGACGGAATATGTGGTTCTCACCAAGCGGGCCCAAAGATGAAGTTGAAAATCAAACGGATGGGCTACTACTGGCCCACGATGATTCAGGATTGCCTTGAATATGCGAAGCAATGTCACTCATGCCAAATTCATGGCGACTTCATCCATCAGCATCCGAATCCACTACATCCAACAGTGGCTAGCTGGCCATTCGAAATGTGGGGAACTGACATAGTCGGCCCCATCGAACCGGCCTCGTCCAGGGGCATCGTTTCATCCTGGCGACGACTGATTACTTCTCTAAATGGGCAGAAGCGGTACCGTTGAGGGAAGTGAAGACGGAGAATATCCTCCATTTCTTCAGGACGCACGTCATATATCGATTTGGAACCCCGAGATGGATCGTCTCCGATAACGGGCCAGCCTACCGAAGCCATAAAATCAACCGCTTCGCGCAGCAGCATAATATAGACTGGAGATATTCCTCGGTCTATAATCCGCGAGCTAATGGTTTAGCCGAAGCCTTCAATAAGACCTTGACAAAGATCATGAAGAAAACGGTATCCCGAAATAAGAAGGACTGGCACGAGAGACTGCAAGAAGCTCTTTGGGCGTATCGAACCACGTTCAAGACAGCCACGAACACAACGCCATACGCGTTGGTATTCGGTACCGAGGCAGTACTCCCCCTCGAGATAGAGTTACCCTCTCTGCGAGTGGCAGTCCATTACGAGCTGACGGATGAAGAAAATGCTCACCTTCGGTTGGAAGAGCTTGACGCCCTTAATGAAACCCGGCTCATAGCGCAACAAAATCTAGAAGCTTACAAAGCGAAGATGACGCGCTCATATGAAAGACTGACCCGGCCGAGGACGTTCTGCCAAGGCGAACTCGTGCTAGTAGTCAAAAGGCCTATGATCCCCAATCGCTCCAAGCGGGGAAAATTCGAGCCGGACTATGAAGGCCTATACATCATAGATAAGGTCTACCAGGGTGGGGCCTATCTACTCATGGATATGCACGGTGAAAGGCCTTTCAGGCCAATTAACGGTCGCTTCCTAAAGAAATACTATGCTTAATAAGCCACGGTCTAGGTCAATGATAGATAACGACGACAATGTCTTCTCGCTATCTTCCTAAGCTCAAACTTTATAAGCAGTAGCCAGCCTTCTCCATGACGAACCGAAACGTCCTTAAACTAATAACGGACCGAAACGTCCTTAAACTACTACCGCAGCATCCCTAGGCTGACGAGATGAATAAAAAAATATATAAAAAAAATATAATAAAAAAAACGGTATGTCCATAAGCAAAAAGGGCACGGATGAAAATCTGAAAGGGCTCCATGAGTAAAAACAGCAGGGCTACCGGCGAGTGTTCGTGAAAACCCGAAAGGGCGCAGCCTCGTTAAAAAAAAAAAAGGTACGTCCATAAGCAAAATGGGCACGGATGAAATCCTGAAAGGGCTCCGTGAGTAAAAACAGCAGGACTACCGGCGAGTGTTTGTGAAAACCCGAAAGGGCGCAACCTCGTTAAAAGACACTTATAGGGTCCTTTCGACCTTGTAAGGAGAAACCACCCGTGTGAGAGCCTTACGACTCACAAGGGAACAACACACTTAGGGATCCCCACGATTCCTAAGAAGAAAATACACTTGCGAGATCCTTACGACTCGTAAGGAGAACTCTCTTATGGGACCCTCACGGCTCATAAGATTTGAAAGTCTTAAGTTACAGAGACCTAAATCTGTGCTTAAGCAAACCCCCCACAATATTAGATATTGCCCTACAAGTGGTCCAATACTGTCCAACACTGGCCCTTGTATACAATCCACGGGCGCGAATAAACATTTCCCTAACTAAGTCTCATCCGAGGCCAGGGATATGTTCGCACGGTGAATAACCCTTGTAAATCCTCTCGATTTACAAGGAGAAAACCCTCCTGTAGGATCCTTACGACTTACAGAGAAACAAAACACTTAGGAATCCTCACGATTCCTAAAGAGAAAATACACCTATAAGATCCTCACGACTTGTAGGGAGAAATAACTTTGTGAGACCCTTACGGCTCATGAAGTCAAAGCCTTAGTCGACGGGACCCTAACCCTGGTCGCTAAGCCTCCTTTGTTCGACAACGACAGAGGCAAATGATGATTCGCTCCTGGCAATATCCCAGTTGTAGCGATGCTGATGCTGAGATCGGTATCTAATTTCAGGTTTACGGCAAAAAGCCGGTAGGCCGCACATGCATATGAAATAGCCGAAATGATGGGGCAACTTGCAATAAAAAAAAAACAGCAAGTAAAATGTATGCATGCAAAATAGCCGAAATGATTGGGCAACTCGCAATAAAAAGCAGCGAGTAAAAATAAAATAAATAGCCGAAATAATTGGGCAACTCGCAATAAAAAGCAGCGAGTAAAAATAAAATAAATAGCCGAAATGATTGGGCACCGCGAAGAATAACCGAAATGATTGGGCAATCGCGACCTTCGCGATATAAAAGCTGAAATGATAGAGCATCGTGGAAATAAAAAAAAAGAGAATGATAAAGCTTTGGCCCTACAGTTAAGATCACATCGATCCCTGTATACAATCCAAGGGCGCAAACGAAAAGGGAACCATACTTTCCCAACAGGCTCCCCCAGAAAACGAAGCCAGATCTCGATAATTCATCCCAACTCCGAAGAAAAACCTGATTCGCGTCGACCCGCAGAGCAACCAGCGTCTCCGTGGGAAATTCTCGATCCGTGTCAACACCAAGGAAACAAACAATCCTTGGCGCTAGGGAAACAAATAATCCTTAGCAAATTCCTCAACTCAGGGAAACAAACAATTCTTGACGAGAGCCTCCTGATGCGCATCGACTCACAGGGCAACCAGCGTCTCCGTGGGAAATTCTCGATCCGTGTCAACACCAAGGAAACAAATAATCCTTGGCGCTAGGGAAACAAATAATCCTTAGCAAATTCCTCAACTCAAGGAAACAAACAATCCTTGACGAGAGCCTCCTGATGCGCATCGACTCGCAGAGCAACCAGCGTCTCCGTGGGAAATTCTCGATCCGTGTCAACACCAAGGAAACAAATAATCCTTGGCGCTAGGGAAACAAATAATCCTTAGCAAATTCCTCAACTCAGGGAAACAAACAATCCTTGACGAGAGCCTCCTGATACGCGTCGACTCGCAGAGCAACCAGCGTCTCCGTGGGAAATTCTCGATCCGTGTCAACACCAAGGAAACAAATAATTCTTGGCGCTAGGGAAACAAATAATCCTCAGCAAATTCCTCAACTCAAGGAAACAAACAATCCTTGACGAGAGCCTCCTGATGCGCATCGACTCGCAGAGCAACCAGCGTCTCCGTGGGAAATTCTCGATCCGTGTCAACACCAAGGAAACAAATAATCCTTGGCGCTAGGGAAACAAATAATCCTTAGCAAATTCCTCAACTCAGGGAAACAAACAATCCTTGACGAGGGCCTCCTGATCCGCGTCGGCTCGCAGAGAAACCAGTGTCTCCGCGGGAAATTCCCGATTCGTCTCAACTTGCAAGATGAAGCCTCAGGCACCAGGGATTAAAAAAACTTGCTTCCTGAACAATGGGACCCTGCAAGTCGATCTAAAACGGTCTCTTGCATACTATTCACGGGTCTCACTCTCCAAAGTCGAGTTTCGACAAGGAGGGAAACAACCGCTTACGGGTCCTCTCAACTCGTAAAAGGGAAAAATTCTCTTATAGGATCCTTACGACTTATAAGTGAAAAACACACTTAGGGATCCTCACGATTCCTAAGGAGAAAAAACCCACCTACGAGATCCTCTCGATCCGTGGGGAGAAAAGTCTCTATGAGACTCTCACGGCTCATAAAGTTGAAAAGTCTTAGGAGGCAGATCTGAACCTGCAGCCTAAGCCATCGCTATCCTATGAAGAAATCAAGAGGCCTACTCTATTATATGCTAATTGTGACGACATGCTGAGAAAGAAGAAAAGCAACAGAAAGAGCATCCGATTTACATTTGATCAAGCGTTCAAGACACATTCATTCATGCATGGGCAAAAAGACTCAGGACAAAAGATATATAATAAAGACAACCTGGGATAAAAAAAAAATTCCATTAATGTTGCCCGAAGTTCTTACAGTCATAAAAACAATAAACGAAAGTTACAATGGAATAACCTCAGATCCAGGGTATGGATTGAGGAATTCAAAAGCGACCCTATCTATGACTTTCCAAGCCTCGCGGACCATCCTAATGTGCTTTCTTTCGCGAGCACAAGCGTCAGGGTCCCCCCTGATGTCTTCCACCCTCCGATAAGCAGCGAGTATGGCAGACTGTTGAAAGACCTCGTGCAAGAGATCGATAAGACTGTCCCGCCGTCTCTTTGAGATAAAGTTCAACAGGTACACCGAGTGCACCTTATCCTCAGCGGCATCCAGCGCCCTAAGCGGCACACCGGAACAGAACAAGGGAAGCGCTTCCCAGATGGCTCCCACGATAAGCTTAAGAAAGGAGGAACGCCGGGGAAGCAGAGGACCGTTGTACGCGTCGAAGCGGCTCATGATTTCAGCACAATCCGCGTTTGTGAACTCTCGATTTTGAGAGCGGCCAAGTCGGCGTATGTCCCCGTAAAAGATGATCTCGTTAAGAGCATACATATGGGCGTCCATTGTTCCTGTGAAAGAAGATCAGCAAAATTAGCAGACCGACTGATTAGGCGAATTCTTGTTAAAAAATGAGCACAAAGAGTTAAACTCCTCGAGAGCAATGCTCTACGAATAGGGGTGACGCCTATCAGATGCCATAATAATGGAAATTTGAAGAAGTCCCTCAAGAACTCTGAGATCATTATTATTAAAAGATGATATAATCCTTTAAATACAAAACTCCATTTTTAATTTTCATTATCCATACTTAAACTCTTAAGAGTTCATCTCATTTTTAGATCAAAGAGATCTGTGTCTTGACAAAGATGCAAGGTTCTGTTCATGGGTCAAGAAACCCTGAAACAGATTCTTGAGAGCAAGGCTCTATTGGTGAAACCCCAGAAGGGTTTTTTTTAGATCAAAGATCTATGAGAGCAAAGCTCTATTAATTGAAATTAATTTAATTCAAGGTTAATTTTTACCTATAAAGTTTCTTTTGAGGAAAATTTAACTCTGAGAGTTCTTAAAGGCAAGAGCAAAGCTCTGGAGTTTTTGAAAGTAAAAGTCTTAAGGATGATAATCATCTGCTGAGAACTAAAGGTCCTATTTATAGGCATCAAGTGCCCTTTCAGCTTCCAAAGTTGCCGCAACGGTTGGAATTCCGCCACCGTTGCGCTCACATTTGGCGCCACGTAAGCGCAACGGTGGGGGGGCATTTGTTTACCCCAATCAGAGCAGAGCTCTGTTCAAATTCCGAGGCGGGAGATGAAGTAACGCTTCATCTTTCCCCCAATCAGAGCAAAGCTTTGCTTTGAAAATTTAAACTTTAATAAATGAAGTAACGCTTCAGATCCTTTGCACTGCGCGCAACGCGCCATGTGTCTGGCACAGATGCATTAACGCACCGCCCAAGAAGGCGCGCTCAATCAGAGCAAAGCTCTGTTAAAGGAAGCAACGCTTCAGCTGCACAAGCGCTGCGCTGCACGACGCGTGTCAGCGCAGATGCGCTTGCGCAGTCGCGCTACGCGACGCGTGTCAGCGCAGATGCGCTAGCTCAGTCGCGCTGCGCTTTGCGCTGCGCGACACGTATCGGTGCAGATGCGCTAGTGCAGATGCACCGTTTCATAAAAAAAAGAGGCTAAACACCAAAGGCAATTCATCCTTTTAAGGATTACATACATTTAGTAAAAGTGAATTAAAATCATACGATGCACAAACACAATAGAGAACTAAAATAAAAGAACCCTTAACGGATAATGAAATACTTGATTAAAAAGAAAAATACTTGTTCATTATTATTGTTATTACATTTAAAAAAGATCACCGAATACGGGATCGCAAAGACAAGGGTTCGCAAAAAGAAAGAGAAGATTATTCAGCTCCCTCTCCGTCTTCTCCATCATGTCGAAACGGCGATCCTCCCGAGGGGTAGCCATCCAACGGTTGACGCCACACTCCTCAGAAAAAGTGGCGATGACAACCCGACGAGCCCATATCTAGCTCAGCAAGTGGAAAGAGCAGTCTCTCAGGGCTTTAGTGATCAAGTGCGCTTCGAGAAAGCATTCGATCTTATCCTCGGCGGCATCCAGCATTGCCGAGGACATCTCTGCTGGAGGAGGGGGAATGTCGGCGAGCACCGAGGCAAGGATCATCCGAAGCCAAACGGAATGCGGAGGGAGAGGAGATCCCACACGAGTCAAAAGCTCGTGCATTGCAGCGTCGCATTGCTCGTCCGAGAGAGAAGGTCCACCAGGCGCGCAGCAAAACGGGGGACGGCGTCCCGAATCGGCACCTCCCATGGTTGTCGGCGGGCATGGGGACGGTTGCAAGCCATGAGCAAAGAAGTTCTCTGAAGATGGGAGAAGAAAAGGCTCGGCCTTGAGTTATATATATAGACCCAAGCACGGAAAATTCTGTGCACAATAGAATCATTTCCAAGGCCCGGGAAAATCAAAATTTTGGAAATACAAGTTTGACTTGAAAAAAGGAGATGAAAAGATATCTCAGGTGAAGCAACTCTTCAGTTGCGCAAGTACTGCTCTGTGTGACACGTGTCAGCGCAGATGCGCTAGCGCAGTTACGCTGCGCTATACGCTGCGCGACACGTGTTGCGCTCCGCTGCGCGCTGCGCGGCACGTGTCAGCGCAAATGCGCTCGCACAGTTGCGCTCCGCTGTGCGCTGCGTGACACGTGTCACGCGCTGGGGCATTTGCGCCAAACAGAATAAAGATTTTAAAGAAATCTTTCTGTTCTTGTTAAAATAAGAAGAATTTCTTCTATAAAACAGAATCTCTTGGATCAAAGATCCAACGGTGGGGAAAATTCCCCAAATCACTCAGAGAAAGATCTCTTTAACAAATTTAACTAATTGATGGGCACTATAAAAAGGACCCTAAGCCTCAATTCAAAGGCATCAATATTTGGAGAGAAATTAAACAGAGAGAACTCTGAAGAACTCCTCAAGAACAAAAAAAAAAGGTAAAAAACCTTTAGAAGAAAAAAAATTTCTTATGAACAGATCATTGATTTAAAAACAAGATCAATTATCTAAAAACAGTGCTTTGCACTTCGTAAGAACCACTGGTTCTTTAAAAAACAAGAAAAAACAAAATAAAGAAGAGTGCTTTGCACTTTTTTGTGAACCTTTGGTTCCTGAAATAAGAAAAAACTTATTTTTCTTTGATCAAAAATAGATCAAGAAATCAAATAGTACTTTGCACTTCTGTTATGAACCTTTGGTTCTTGAATCTAAAAGATTCTTAAATTATAGTGCTTTGCACTTGCAAACTGCGCCGTTGCGCTCCTAGATTGGCGCCACGTGTCAACAGCGCATTGGCGCAGCGCACTGCGCTTGCGTGACACGTGTCGTCACCACAAGCGCTTGCGCTCTCTGATTGGCGCAAAGCGCCTAAGAATGCAAGACATTTCTTAAAGGGCCAGGCCCAAGCCAAAAAGACCAAGCAGGCCTAATTAAATTGATACTCTGCATCATCTATAAATGGGCAGAGCCCAAACAAAACAATAAAAATGCTATGCATTTTAAAAGGGGCAGAGCCCAAACAAAGTAGATACTCTGCATCATTTATAAATGGGCAGGGCCCAAAACAAATTGATGCACTGCATCTTTTATGGGTAGAGCCCAAATAAAAACGCAATGCAAAAGCAAATAAAATGCTGAACATCTTTAACTAGACTTAGCCCAATTTTGGCCGTAAGTCCTCAAATTAAATTGACTGAGCAAGATTGCTCTCTTAAATTAATTTACAACCGGTTCGAGGGTACATCTCCGAACTCCTTTGACACCTATCGTTGTAATTCCTCAACGACGTCAAAGAGGTGACGGGTCCTAACAATCACACATGAAAATGGACTGAGACGTCCTTAAACTAATGACGGACCGAGACGTCCTTAAACTAATATTGGACCACCACGTCCCTAAACTGGCGATGGACCACCACGTCCCCAAACTGGAACATGGACCACCACGTCCCTAAACTGGAGCAGTAAAGCCTCCAAATGCTCTTCTGCCGGATCTAAACGGTCCCGTTTAAGTTGATCTTAGCCCCAAACACGGCTAACGTATCCTTAAACATGCAAATGAACTATAAAACTCCAAATCAAGTTTGGTTCAAGGGTACATCTCCGAACTCCTCTGAACACCTATCGTTGTAATCCTTCAACGATGTCAGAGAGGCGACGAGTCCCGACGGCCATATATTAAATGGATCACCCCGTTAAGTTGATCTTAGTCTCAAACGGGACTAACGTATCCTTAACGAATGTTTAAGTTGATCTTAGCCTCAATGTGGTTAACGTATCCTTAAACTAAAACACCAAACCCAAATCTAAGTAAATACGGATTTGGACTAATCCACGTCCTACGGGCGACGGCATTACTCAGTCTCCGTATACAATCCACGGGCAACCACAAACAAAACAAACACACACGATACGAAGTGAAATTCTGGAGAAGGAGAAAGTGGCTACCGCGATGCGGTAGCGTAATTAACTGCAGGGGCTTGCGCCTGCAGGGAAGAGCGTCCCCACAATCAAAAACCCCTCAAGCGAGGGGGAATCTGATAAAGTCTGCTACATCGGCCGCATCCGTCTAAACCTCCGGTACACGGTGCCATAAATCAACTTGGCATCTTCGGAGAGGTGGACGGATAAAACCAAATAGCATCTGCCCCGAATCTCAGACAAGACGTCCTAATGTCTCGGCCGCCATTCGGAGGGCAACAGCTGGTAGTGGGTTTAACCACAACCGCAAGCTGCACTAGCTGTACGTAACGGTCCCCAGGTAGATGTCGAGAAGAAGGCCGATGAGGAAACACATCCGAACTCCTACTGAGCCTGATGTGACAATCTCCGTACAGTCCGGTCTGTTCGTCTAAGACTATCGCATATCGAGCCTAGGGGCGGCATGCGTCAGTCCCCTAATAGCGGTATAAGTCGTGTCGGAATGAAGCCCATTACACCCTGAGAAACTACTGGAACCTACCAGTAAATCTCGCTTGCCCTGGCCATGGACTTTGCGTAATGGCTCTCTGACACAGCGCGATATCAACTCCCAATACCGGGAGAGACGAATCCTGTCTAACCGCCACTGCCTCCAAGTGCTCGGGACTGCACCCAACTGCTACCTGTTTGCACGACTCCTTTGAGCCATGGTAGGGTAGCAATCTAAGAACAGTGGGACACACTCAAGACGAAGTAGCAGTGTCAAGTCTGCGAACTATGCTGTACCCATGTCACCTGGGAACTGTTAACTGACGACTGGTATAAAACCCAACCAACAGTTCCCTGCGAGTCATGTCCGATGTACCCGTAACCCAACGAGCACCTGTATACTATCTTCAGCACGACGTAATGACGGCTGTGGGACAGACCATCTCCCCAACTGGGATGAGAAGCATACACACTAGTCTACTCCGGAGTATCGATGCCCTGTCTCGATAATCCTACGACTAGGGACCTGAAAAAGGATGTGCTTGTAGACTACCCAGCCCCCACTAGTGTGACTGCCATCACAACACTGGTAGTCAAGCAAGATCCTAAGAGCTCTATCAATACGTATACTCACATATTAAGATAGAATAACCAAGTAGCATACTACCATATTTAGCAAGACTGTTATATACATGTGAATATCCCAAGCTTCCATTAAGTAATATACAAACTAGTATGATACAATAATGGCCCCTAGGGCATATACACTAACAATCTCCCACTTACACTAGGGCCATGTACTGGCGTATCGAAGACCGATGATCTCGAGTAGCCTCTCGAACTGAATCTGAGGTAGGGCCTTCGTGAATGGATCAGCAATGTTCTCTTCAGTAGCAACTCTCCGAACCTCGATCTCCCGACGATCAATGATCTCCCTGATCAGATGATACCGCCTTAAGATGTGTCTGGACTTCTGATGGGACCTTGGTTCCTTCGCTAAAGCTATAGCTCCGTTGTTGTCGCAATACAGAGGTATTGGATCAACTATGGTAGGAACCACTTGAAGTTCCGTTAGGAACTTCTTCATCCAGACCGCTTCTTTTGCGGTATCGCAAGCAGCAATATACTCCGCTTCCATCGTCGAGTCAGCAACGGTGTCCTGCTTGGAGCTCTTCCAGCACACCGCCCCTCCATTGAGGGTAAAGACATAACCCGACATGGACTTGGAATCGTCCTTATCACTCTGGAAGCCGGAATCAGCAAAGGCCTCTAACTTGAGGTCTTTTCCGCCGTAAACCAAGAACATCTCTTTAGTCCTTCTCAGGTACTTAAGAATGTTCTTTACTGCTATCCAGTGATTCTCCCCTGAGTCTGACTGATACCGGCTTACCACGCTCAGTGCGTAAACTACATCTGGTCTGGTGCACAATATCGCATACATTATAGAGCCTACCGCAGAAGCGTAGGGTATAATAGACATGCGTTCCCTTTCCAAATCAGTCTTGGGAGACATATCTTTGGAGAGGGTGATTCCATGACAAGCCGGTAGATTACCGCGTTTAGAATCTTCCATACTGAATCTTTTCAGTATAGTGCTGATATACCTGGACTGCGAAAGTCCCAATATCCTCTTGGATCTATCACGATAGATCCGGATCCCCAGAATGTAAGAGGCATCACCCAGGTCTTTCATGGAGAACCTGTGTGACAAGAATCCTTTGACAGATTGTAGCATAGGAATGTCGTTTCCTATCAATAGAATGTCATCCACGTACAAGACGAGGAATACGACACTTCTGGCTACAACTTTACTATATATACATGGTTCATCTGGATTTTTGATAAAGTCATATTCTTTGACTGTTTCATCAAAACAGATGTTCCAACTCCGCGATACTTGCTTTAGTCCATAAATGGACTTAAGCAACTTGCATACTCTACCGCTGCTCCCACTCTGATTGAAACCTTCTGGCTGATCCATATAGACGCACTCTTCTAAATTACCATTCAGAAAAGCCGTCTTTACGTCCATCTGTCAGATTTCATAATCATGGAAGGCAGCAATAGTAAGAAGGACCCGAATGGATTTGAGCATAGTGTTCAGACCATAATATTGCATTTATCATTCCCCTATTCTTACCCTTTTTATAAATAAACAGGTACTCTTGACGCACGTTTGTTGCATATTACAGGTTACAGGTTTCTGGAGCAAGTACAGTGAAAAAGACACAAAACAATAGGAAAAGCGACTTTTGACCAACAAGTAGACAGACCTTACTCAAGCCGAGATGAAGAACAGTGCAAAGGTCCAAAAAGTCAAGTGAACGGTTAAAAGATACGTACAAGTCTTCACTGAACATCTGGAGAATAATCAGAAACCAAACAGAGAAGTAATGTGTAGAAACAGAAGCCCAAAGATCCAAGCAGAAGCCCATAAAAATAACACAGCCCAAATCCACTGTTTGGCCGCGGATCCGCGGCCAAACCCATGCTGGCGCCGCGGATCCGCGGCCGTATAATACACGTGTCGGCGCAGTTTTTCTGTGACGGTGCGTTGTTATGAGTGTTAGGATTTTAAGTGGGCAAATCAGTAATTGCGTGTGCGCGAGAGTCTGTAACCCTAGGTTTCTATTTTCCTATAAATTGTAATCTTAGATCTAAAAATTGTATGCCTCTTTTCAATCAATAAAATTCAGATTTTCTGAGAGCAAAATTCAGATCTGTTCTTCTTGTTTGGAGGGAGCCGTCAACTAGTAAGTATTTTTATTCTTTTAATTATAATGTCTTCTCATCCCCTAATGAGCGAGTAGTCTCCTCGCTTGTTAGGGTTAGCCTTAGGGAAAGGGTTGAGAGATGAAATCTCTCGCCCCTTTCAATGCCACCTTCACCTAATGAATTAGAACTTCACGCATACGAGCACAACCGCTCCCTGCGGCATCCTACCCTTCAAGGTAACGATGAACCGTAGTATAAAGGGCCGGTTCCGCGCGTTTTCCGTGAGGGTTATGATAATTATCAACAAAGGTAGGGTACAAATCTAGAGGAAGAAACATCTTCCCAAAAGATTTGTATCCACTTTATTGATAATTAACTTAACACCTAATAGATCTAAAAAAGGAAGGTATTGAAAGCGGTGAGGAAAAATATTAATTTCCAAAACTTCCCCTAATCCTAACCCTAGCAAGATTCTTAATTAGATTAATTAGATCCAGTCTTTAGATTTTTATAAACCAACCAAAACGACAAATATAATCAACTCGTTAAAACACTTTGAAGAAATTTACCCGTCTCTGTGGATCGACCCGCACTCACCGGCTAGCTGCGAAGCGACGCCGTTTTCTTGATTGCGGTAAACTCATATTTTTGGAATAATCAAATGGTAGGGATTTGGTAGGGAACGGCGCTATTTGATTTGGTAGGGATTTCACGATCAAAAAATATTAATACCGCAATCAGGAACGGCGTCGCTTCGCAGCTAGCCGGTGAGTGCGGGTCGATCCACAGAGACGGGTAAATTTCTTTAAAGTGTTTTAACGAGTTGATTCTATTTGTCGTTTTGGTTGGTTTATAAAAATCTAAAGAATTAGGGAAAGGGTTGAGAGATGAAATCTCTCGCCCCTTTCAATGCCACCTTCACCTAATGAATTAGAACTTCACGCATACGAGCACAACCGCTCCCTGCGGCATCCTACCCTTCAAGGTAACGATGAACCGTAGTATAAAGGGCCGGTTCCGCGCGTTTTCCGTGAGGGTTATGATAATTATCAACAAAGGTAGGGTACAAATCTAGAGGAAGAAACATCTTCCCAAAAGATTTGTATCCACTTTATTGATAATTAACTTAACACCTAATAGATCTAAAAAAGGAAGGTATTGAAAGCGGTGAGGAAAAATATTAATTTCCAAAACTTCCCCTAATCCTAACCCTAGCAAGATTCTTAATTAGATTAATTAGATCCAGTCTTTAGATTTTTATAAACCAACCAAAACGACAAATAGAATCAACTCGTTAAAACACTTTAAAGAAATTTACCCGTCTCTGTGGATCAACCCGCACTCACCGGCTAGCTGCGAAGCGACGCCGTTCCTGATTGCGGTATTAATATTTTTTGATCGTGAAATCCCTACCAAATCAAATGGCGCCGTTGCCGGGGACGGCGTAATCTTTCTTTTTGTGAATTTTCGGGTTGATATAAATTTTAAAAAATTATAAAAATCTGAAAAAATAAAAAAATACAAAAAAATTATCAAATTTGATCTGTTTGAAGGGTATATCTTTTGAATCTTGCAGGAACAGCGAAGAATCGAAGATCTGGAAATTTACAGAGAGGAAATCAGAAAGTTGCATATAAAAACAGAGAGGAAATAAAGACACAGAGCAGTAGAAAAATTTTCAGTGCCTGAAACCCTAATTGCGCCGCCCATCCGCGGCCTGAACCACACAAATGCCGCTGATCCGCGCCTTGGCTGCCACGTCAGCGCACTAAATTTTGTGAGTTTGTTCCTCCTTCTTCCTTCTGTCAATCTCCATATCTCTATCTGTAAAAATTTTCTGCAGGGTTCTTTGCGTAAAAAGTCTTTCTCCCCCTTCTAAATAACAGATTTCTGCAGGTTTCTTTGCGCCGCGCTAAAAAAATTCTGATTGCAAGTGAATTTTTATTTGTTTTGCATAATTTAACCGGACTCTAAGGGGCTATTTGACCAAATCCAGATTGGGTGGGGATTTCATCACCATTCCCAGGACCCCAGAAAACACCTAAGCATTTTGCATCAACCACCTTTAATTAAAAAAAGATTAGACTCAGACCTAAGGACAGCGAGCTCAATAGGAAAAGGACTAGGGTAGGCATCGGCCGTTTATCCTAACCGACATTGCGGTGTCTAGGCTAGTGGTTTTTAATTAGGCCCACTGTAGTGGTGGTTCCTTCCCACTTACCTGGCCGTATTTGTCCGTGAAGAGGCGGTTTGAGGTCTATTTCTAGCCCTAGTTAGGAGCTGTCTAGCAGACCTAGGCGACCCTAGATCTAGGCCTGATTGTCATGTGTGGTTGAGTCAGTTGTGTCACGAGTCCGTTTTCAAAAACCTCCTCGCAAAACTCACAAAAATAAAAAAATAAAAAAATCTTTTCAAAACTTGCAACTTGCCGCTAAAGAAACTTGAAACTCACTTCCACCACTTCTTCTCACTGACGTTATCTTACCCCCACATTCTGTTTTTCTTTTTTTTTCTGACTGCACTACCCTTTAGTGTATGTCATTTTGGACTAGGGATACTAACGCCCGATTAGTCTGTGTTTCGTTGGTACCGACCGACGAACCCTTCGTCGATCTTCCTTCCACTTCCTTACCTCCACATTCAAATTCTTCTTTCGAAGGTATGTCGAGATTCAACCCCAACGATACCTTAACGACGGGAATGATTCCACCTCCGCCAGGTGCGAATAACCCGAATCTACCGCCTGTTGTAGCGCCCGCACGAGTTGCGCTCCAGGATCTCTTCTACCCCGTCCGCACTTCTTTACCCACAAGTCTTTCACCCCCACCGGCGAATGGGGATAATTTTGAAATAAAACCACATTTCATCAATATGCTGCCTAAGTTTCATGGTTTGGAATCGGAAGATGCATATATTTTTATTCATAAATTCCAAAACGTTTGCAGCATGATGAAGACAACCCAATTAAGTGATGACGCAATAAGGCTAAGGGTCATTCCTTTTACCTTATGTGACCTAGCCGAGAAGTGGCTATACAGCACCGCATCACATTCCATTAGAAATTGGGACGAGTTTGTAAGAGCTTTTCTGAAAAAGTTCTATCCTCACCACAAAACTGCTAGAATCCGAAACGAAATCATACAATTTTCACAGCTTCATTCCGAACCATTTTGGAAGTGCTTCGAGAGATTTAAGGACCTACTTGTTCAATGCCCTCATCATGGGATAGAAAATTGGCAACTTTGCCAAACATTATACGAGGGATTGAATGCAGCAACGAAGCAGTTGCTAGAAACAATATGTCAAGGTCATTTTCTCTCCAAGTCTAGCGACGAAGCTTGGCAGTTTCTTGAGGACCTAAGTGAGCAAACAATTCAATGGGAGAGTACCAAGACCACATCATCTTCTTCTAGTGGTCAATCTAGGGCAGGTATACATCAAGTAGATATGTCGATAGCTATGAAGGCCGAGATGGCCTCACTTATGAAAAAGCTAGAAGCCATTGAGACCAAAATCTTATCGACTTCTCCTGCCCCTACTCTACCCACACGAACTGTTTGTGCTTGTTGTTCGAACCCATCGCATTTAACCGAAGAGTGTCCTTTTAATACACCCATTCAAGGACAGGATCAAGTCAATGCTGCATTTCAGCAACGACAAAGAAACGATCCTTACTCTTCGACATACAATCAGGGGTGGAGGAGTCACCCAAATTTCGCTTGGAACCAAAATCAACAAGTCCAAGGGAATAACAATTTTCAAAGAGCTCCTCCACAACAACAACAAGCACCCTTACAAACTCAAAACCAGCAACCTTTCCAACAACAACCTTATACAAATCAAACGAACAATTTGGTTCAACCTAATGATGATAAGGTTAGCTCTCTCGAGAAAAGTCTTGAAGCATTTCTCAAGCAAACGACAGAATCCGCAGCAAGATTTGAAAGTTATGTGCAATCTTTAATGAATAACAATGCCTCACACGATCAAAGTATCAAATCTATTGAGGCACAAATTGCACAATTAACTGCTGCGTTGAGCGAGAGAGAAAAGGGAAAGCTTCCATCTCAACCATTGCCCAATCCCGGTCACCCACAAAATGCATATCACAATCACAATGTAAATGCGGTGACCACGTTGAGATCCGGAAGAGAGTTGCAAAATAATGTGGAAACTAGTGATGACATCCCCGCCGGTGGTTCTTCTTCCCCTTCTTCATTTTCTTCACTTCCTTCTTCACCTTTTTCTTTAGAGCCTATTCTCCACCCTTCACACGGCTCTACTTCTTCTGACTCGAACGGACCATTTCTAACAACACGAACACATCCACACTGGGATCCGTTCCTATTCCACATTCTACTCCACAGACTTTTGACTCAGCAAATTTTCAGAATGCACCATTTCCAAATAGGTTGAGTCCTAATAAACCAAATACACAAGTGAAGAAGATTGTGGAGATCTTTAAACAGGTTAGCATAAATATACCTCTCTTGGATGCTATCCAACAAGTCCCTTCATACGCAAAAATCTTAAAGGGATTATGCACTTCAAAGAGAAAGGCATCTCAAGTACCCAAGAAAGTGCTAGTGGCTAGTGCAGTGAGCAATGCTATTAACCACCATCAAACCTTACCCCAAAAACGAAAGGACCCCGGCTGTCCTACTATTTCAATCACAATTGGGGATAAGCAAATTAATCGTGCACTTTTAGATCTTGGGTCTAGTGTTAACCTGATTCCTTACTCCGTGTACGAACAATTAGGGGTTGGAGAGTTGAAACCCACTCGTTGCACTCTCCAAATGGCTGATCGATCAATCACCTATCCAAGGGGTCAACTAGAGGATGTGTTGATCAAAGTCGGGGAATTCATATTCCCCGTTGACTTTATCGTTATGGATACACAACCTGTTGTTAACCCAAGAAACCAAATTCCGGTGATTCTTGGTCGACCATTTTTGGCCACTTCCAATGCCATAATAAATTGTCGCAATGGCTCCATGACTCTATCCTTCGGAAAGAGGTCTAGTGAGTTCAATATTTATAAGATGGGAAGTCTGCCCCCCGTGCCTAGAAATAGTACACGAGAAGTTTGCTCTATTCACGAAATCACGCAGGAGGACTGCGAGCTTGAAGGATTTCTATTTGATGAAAACAGTTTTGACGCCACTAGTGCGTCCCTCCTTGAGCCTACTACTGTTGACACAACCGATGCTGATTATCAATGTTTCACTTTTTCGGATGACGACGACTCACAGCCCGAATATGAGTCGTTTGAATTTTTGGATGAGTCAGTCGAACCATCCGAATCGGTTGTTTGCAGTGATTTCGAACCTGTGTTAGAGTCCTTTGAGTTCGAGGTAGATTCCGCAATGGTTCTTTCGCCTCAGAAATTCGAACTCATGCCCTTGCCGTCTCACCGTAGATATGCTTACATAGGTGAGAATGAGACTTTTCCCATTATCATATCAGCCTCTCTAGCCTTCGAGCAAGAGAACGCTATTTTAAAAGTCTTACAAGATAGGCGGCAAGTTTTCGGTAGGACTATGGCGGACATCGAGGAGATCAGTTCCCTCATAATTGAATATCATACACAATTGATGGATGATGCCATGTCAATAGAGGACACACGGGAACATCTTGGGGGTGTTGTGGTGAGCCAACTTCCTCCCTTAGAAGTTGAAATACCCCCATTTCTTTTAATAAGGTACAAGAATGCCAACACTCCACTGATTGCTGATCACTTACATTCTCGTATCGATGCATCACCATCACCTGTATATTTACCTCCACACCTCCCATACCACTACTTCTATCTTTCCCAATTCTTTGCGAACCACCACAACTTATTTTTCAACCACCCAATATTCTTTACTGATAAATTTTTCAACTGGTTGGTGTTGAAGTTTGGTCTAGGCAAAGTTTGGCAGTAATGTCTAACATAGTTTAAAAGAAGTTTGGGGGAGGACCTTTTTGTACATATTTTTGTTTTTCTTAAATAATAAAAAATATATATATATATTTGTAAATAAATAAACAGGGAAGTGCCGTGATTTAGACCCTCTTGGTTTAGCATGACAGTGAGGACACTGTCAAGTTCAAGTTTGGGGGTATGCTCGGTACGTCTTCTTCCTTCGCATTCATTTGTACATATTTTTGCACTTGCATACTTATTTGAAAATCTATAAAAATTTGAAAAATTTCAAAAAATTATAAAAATAAATGTATTCAATTTTGGCTAATTGACTTTAGTTTGACAGATAGGTTAACTAGCTAGGAACAACTAGATCTTAGACTTAGTGAATTAAAAACCCTAAAAATAACATTCCTTAAAGTTTAACGGTAGAAAGTATATGCCTTGTAGTTTATTTAGAAATAGGCAAATTTTGGGTTCACTTCTTGGGCTAAGTCGAAACAAGGGAAGAATATTGATGTTCTTATTAAAGTATAAATTTGAAAGATAATTCCTAGCTTAAGTCTAAATTCTGAAAATGTATACCCTACAATTTGCACATTCACGCACCTTGAAACTTGGAATAGTAGAAGAGACCTTGAAATGCTCTTGTCTAAAGTCCTTAGTACAATGAAAATAAAAAGAAAAAAAAAAGTGAATAAAGAAAAAAAAAATGGACACTGGTTTTTGTGATTACTTAAGGCTGTAAAAAATAGAAAAATATTTAGCGAGGGTGCCTTATCACCTAGTGCCTTAGACCAACTGGTTTGGGAGTCACTGCTAAAGCCTTGGGTGTTGCAAGGACTAGGAAGTACGCTTTAAAGTGCAAATGCATTTTGTAATCGGTCGTTAGTACCTCAAGAAGTATTAACGGTCGCATGAAGGATGTGTAAGCAAATTTTATTCACCATTTAATTAGTACTTTGGACAATGGACTAGGGCATGATTGCTTGAATTGAATTTCCAAATGTAGGGGTGATCTATACACACACGTAGGGGTATGTGATTGGAATTTAGATAAGAGAGAGGAATGAAAGATAAAATTTATATCTTTAATGGAGTTGATAGAAAATTCCTAAGTTGAGATGAAACCCTAGAAGGAAGACTTAAAAGATGCCAAAAGCTAAGTAGATCTACATAACATATATAATCTTAAGTTAAATAATGAGGAAGCGTGAAGAATATGGGTGGATAATTTACAAGTAAAAAATAATAGAATTCCTTGTTAGAAAACCTAATTGGAGAACAAAAGTCAATGGGCCGAGTTGATAGGATTTTGTGGGTGTAATCCGCTGAAAACCCTCAGGAGACAACACTCCTCCTACTAGGGACACCTAGAGGTTTAACGGCTTGTTGCACGTGCTCAGTGCAATCGCGTTTCCCTGCGAAAGTGCGGTTAGGATTTTAGTGAATAAAATAATAAGTTTGCTCGAGGACGAGCAAAAGGTAAGTTTGGGGGTATTTGTTCAGACCATAATATTGCATTTATCATTCCCCTATTCTTACCCTTTTTATAAATAAACAGGTACTCTTGACGCACGTTTGTTGCATATTACAGGTTACAGGTTTCTGGAGCAAGTACAGTGAAAAAGACACAAAACAACAGGAAAAGCGACTTTTGACCAACAAGTAGACAGACCTTACTCAAGCCGAGATGAAGAACAGTGCAAAGGTCCAAAAAGTCAAGTGAACGGTTAAAAGATACGTACAAGTCTTCACTGAACATCTGGAGAATAATCAGAAACCAAACAGAGAAGTAATGTGTAGAAACAGAAGCCCAAAGATCCAAGCAGAAGCCCATAAAAATAACACAGCCCAAATCCACTGTTTGGCCGCGGATCCGCGGCCAAACCCATGCTGGCGCCGCGGATCCGCGGCCGTATAATACACGTGTCGGCGCAGTTTTTCTGTGACGGTGCGTTGTTATGAGTGTTAGGATTTTAAGTGGGCAAATCAGTAATTGCGTGTGCGCGAGAGTCTGTAACCCTAGGTTTCTATTTTCCTATAAATTGTAATCTTAGATCTAAAAATTGTATGCCTCTTTTCAATCAATAAAATTCAGATTTTCTGAGAGCAAAATTCAGATCTGTTCTTCTTGTTTGGAGGGAGCCGTCAACTAGTAAGTATTTTTATTCTTTTAATTATAATGTCTTCTCATCCCCTAATGAGCGAGTAGTCTCCTCGCTTGTTAGGGTTAGCCTTAGGGAAAGGGTTGAGAGATGAAATCTCTCGCCCCTTTCAATGCCACCTTCACCTAATGAATTAGAACTTCACGCATACGAGCACAACCGCTCCCTGCGGCATCCTACCCTTCAAGGTAACGATGAACCGTAGTATAAAGGGCCGGTTCCGCGCGTTTTCCGTGAGGGTTATGATAATTATCAACAAAGGTAGGGTACAAATCTAGAGGAAGAAACATCTTCCCAAAAGATTTGTATCCACTTTATTGATAATTAACTTAACACCTAATAGATCTAAAAAAGGAAGGTATTGAAAGTGGTGAGGAAAAATATTAATTTCCAAAACTTCCCCTAATCCTAACCCTAGCAAGATTCTTAATTAGATTAATTAGATCCAGTCTTTAGATTTTTATAAACCAACCAAAACGACAAATATAATCAACTCGTTAAAACACTTTGAAGAAATTTACCCGTCTCTGTGGATCGACCCGCACTCACCGGCTAGCTGCGAAGCGACGCCGTTCCTGATTGCGGTATTAATATTTTTTGATCGTGAAATCCCTACCAAATCACATAGCCACTGGAGAAAAAGTTTCGTCACAGTCCAAACCAGGTCTTTGACGAAAACCCTTTGCAATAAGTCTAGCCTTATAGGTTTCCACCTGTTCATCTACACCAATCTTTTTCTTGAAGGTCCATTTGCATCCTATGGGTTTTACCCCATTTGGAGCAAAGTCTAAAGTCCATACTTTGTTGGTGTACATGGACTCCATTTCGGTCCGCATTGCATCTAGCCATCTTACTGAGTCGCCACTCTGGATGTCCTGCTGGAAGCTAGTAGGTTCATCATCATCAATGATGCAATCCTCTCTATCCCCATCTATGAGAAAACCGTAGTATCTCTCAGGCGGATGAGACGGCCTACTACTCCTGCGGAGGGGTGCGGGAATGTCCTGTTCTTCTTGAACTACTGGTTCTACCAAACTTTCAGTAGTAGTTTATGGTTCTGGAATTTCATCTAGTTCTATTTCCTCCCACTTGTTTCTTTTTCTAAAATCTGATATTCTAGAAAATGGGCATTACGAGAAACAAAAACCTTTTGTTCTTCTGCGTAATAGAATAGATACCCCTTGGAGTTCTTTGGATATCCCACAAACTGACATTTTACTGATCGTGCCTCGAGCTTGTCCACATGCTGCTTTTTAAAAAAAGCTGGACATCCCCATATCTTTACATACTGAAGATAGGGTTTCTTCCCACTCCACATCTGATATGGGGTGGTAGGCACAGTCTTGGTAGGAACCATGTTCAAAAGATATGCCACTGATTCTAGCGCATAACCCCAGAAAGATCGCAATAACTCAGCATTACTCATCATGGAACGTACCATATCCAATAGGGTTCGATTCCGTCTCTCCGATACACCGTTATGCTGTGGAGTGTATGGAGGAGTAAGCTGAGAGAGAATTCCTTTCTCTTTTAGGTAACCTAGGAACTCGGCACTTAAGTATTCACCACCTCGATCAGATCTTAGTGTCTTGATACTTTTGCCGGTTTGGTTTTCTACTTCATTCTTATACTCCTGGAATTTTTCAAAAGCCTCGGATTTATGTTTCATCAGATAAATGAATCCGTACCTTGAATAATCATCCATAAAAGTAATGAAATAGGAAAAACCATCTCTTGCATGTGTAGACATTGGACCGCATACATCGCTGTGTACGAGTCCTAAGAGCTCGCTCGCTCTTACTCCATGTCCAGTGAATGGAGTCTTTGTCATCTTTCTTTTGAGACATGATTCACAAGTGGCATAAGTTTGATATTCGAACGAGTCCAAATATCCTTCTCTATGTAACTTAGTTAACCTTGTCTCAATGATGTGACCTAGTCTACAATACCATAAGAAAGCCTTATTTAAATCTGGAGACTTTCTTTTTAGTGTGTTCTGGACATTGAAAATCTGGAGTTGGTTTAAGACATATATACCGTTATTCAGTGTACCGAACCCAATCAAACTATGATTAAGGTGGATGTTAACAACATCGCTTACAAACGTGAAATCATAACCTTTATTTGATAACAAGGAAACTGATATGATATTACACGTTAAACTAGGTACACAAAAACAGTTATGTAAAACCAAAATATGTCCACTCGTCAATCCCAGGTGATAATCCCCGACGGACACAGCTCCCACGCTAGCTCCGTTAGCAACCTTTAGGGTCATATCACCTTCCTTCAGCACTCTACAGTTTCTCGGTGCCTGCAATGAATTGCATATATGAGATCCTGATCCGGTATCCAATACCCAGGAAGTAGAGTTGATTGACAAACAATTCTCAATTACAAACACACCCGAAGTCGAAGCCACAGCTTGCTTCGGTCCCTGGTTCTTGGCGTTCCACGCCTTGCAATCCTTCTTCCAGTGCCCTTTCCTGTGACAATGAAAGCACTCATCCTGGGCCACTACCGGCACCGCAATCTTTTTCTTTTCCTTCCCTCCCACCTTACTAACACCTCCTCTAGGTTTGGTGGCAGCCTTCTTCTTCCTTCCTTTGGCCCTAACCTTGGACCCGGAAGAAGAACCACCGCTAACAAACATAGCGGGTGTTTCCCTTGCCTTCTGCAAGGTGCCCTCTGCACTCCTCAGCATGTTAAGGAGTTCTGGAAGTTCAACTTCTTTTCTTTGAATGTTGAAATTCAGAATAAACTGGGCGTAGGTGGAAGGAAGGGACTGGAGAATAAGGTCTGTATAGAACTCATTATCCAAAGTCGTCCCAAGGTCTGTGAGCTCTTCTATATAGCCTATCATCTTTAGGACATGTTCTCCTACCGATGATCCGACGGCCAACCTCGCTCGAAACAAGTTCTTTGAGGTCTCGTATCTTGCTCTACGAGATTGCTCTCCATAAAGTTCCTTTGTATGGAGAAATATGGCATCTAGTTCCATATCCTCGTGCCTCCTCTGATGTTCATTGTTCATCGAGGCAAGCACGATGCACTTAGCCTTCGCGCAATCGAAATCCCAGGTTTTGCGGATTTCCTTATCCGCATTACTGGATTTGGGACCAGGGACAGCAGGTGCCTTAGCGGTGAGGACGTACCCTAATTTGTCATAGGTCAAAGCCATTTTGACATTCCGCAGCCAATCTTTATAGTT
Organism: Agapanthus africanus; assembly: GCA_030015575.1. Classification (NCBI taxonomy): domain Eukaryota; kingdom Viridiplantae; phylum Streptophyta; class Magnoliopsida; order Asparagales; family Amaryllidaceae; genus Agapanthus; species Agapanthus africanus. The sequence goes on from CM057340.1 coordinate 8,626,173, forward strand.
TGGCCTTGTCAGTATATTTTTCTCTAAAAGTAACTTAAGTCCAGTCATTTTTAGGGTCGCTGCAATTAGGAGAGAGAGAAGAAAACACTTTAGCATGATGCTCTTGCAAGTTTAGAGTGGTTTTTAGTTTATCTAAACTGGATGGCTCCCACTGTTTCTCGAATCCTTCCCCAAACCATAAAAGAAGAATTAGCCAGAACTGTTCTCACCGTACAATACTTGCTTAACCGTTCAGCCAGGCCAGTGTCGATACTTCGAGGGAGGTTTTCCAACGCTTTCGCGAAGTTCCTTAATTAAATAACCTCTTTTCTCTGGGGGCGTAGCCCCGCTGACACCTTTCTAGACACCTACTTGGTTTATAGCATTGATCGTTAAGTGACGAATATCCTGATAAGTAGCATATACTCACAGTAGGATCGGGATCCAAATATCATCATCGGATAATGCTGAAGGAATCCTACCAACATTCATCAAACTCCAAATGGTATGCATCTCTTTGCAAATTTCAGTTTCTTTAGAATTCCCGATATAAATTTTTGCCCCATGCTCTTATGACCTTGGCGTTGGTCAAAATATCATAAGTCACATGTCAAGTTCTACCCATCATTATCTTGTTAATTTGAACCCATCCGTACATATCCTTGGCGTTGGCCAAAATGATAATACGACTGTCCCAAACTAACTCATCTATCTATGCAACAAATGAATACCCAGCGGCTACCAAACACTATGCCTTGGCGTTGGTCAAAATACATAGCTTGAATACTACTGAATACCCAAATGAAATGACGGAGGGCTACGAATGGTTTTGGCGAAACCGTGAACGTAGTGAACTTGATATAACCGAAGGAACCTGATAGCTTTTAAAAGGAGTGGTTAAAGCTCCGCAATTAAAAAATATCTCCTGTTTTTAAAAATAACCGAGTGGTTTCTTTTAAATTGTTCCAACGATTAAACTTTGGTTTATTTTCTTTGCATTAATAATAATGTGTCCCATCATTAACCTATCATTGCAGAAAACAACGAAAATACAACGTTCTCTTATGCCATCCGCATTCGCCTCTAGGTCCCGTCATCACCCGTTAGGTTACTTAACTAACGACAGAGCGGGGGCTGGGCTAGCACGAGTGTAAAACATAAGTGACGTCTAAATAGCTATCATATATAGATATTGTACATTCGTCAGATGCAATAATAGGCATTCCAGATCTCAGATGAATATTATTGGATATACAAGCAATCCGCGTTTGCTTTGAGCCTGCAACAAAAAACGGATTACACAGTTGTGATAAATAGCCATTACCCCACCCTAGACCCCTACGAGTACGGCAAACTACCCGCCAAGTACCCGAAGTGAAGCGGTCTCCCTCAACAAAGTGAGTAGGCCACTAAACACTTCAAAGTACCCGGTATTTTGTGCACCCCACCTTGGGTCTGTCCTAGGAGCAAAAAACAGTAAAATGAAATAATACAACGGTGGCTACAACCGCAACCTGGATGTGCCCCGCAAAATAATATTACAACAAATTACATTTACATTGAATGAATTAAAATAATAACCCATTATAAAACCCCGGCTAATCATCACAACAGTCCAATACAGTTCATAGTCACAAACAATAAAATCCATTACAGAAATGTGCAACCCCCTGCCAACCGACATACTAGCAGTTAGGGGAGGTTTACGAACACATTATACAATCACAGATATAATCAAATTAGCAAACATCGTATAATTTCGATCGAACAAACATATCAGATTCTACTCCCAAAACTTCTCTGTGCACCTGAGACTTGAGCAGAAAATAAACATTCTAGAAAATACAAAAATATCACAGAAGAGTTACTGGAGCAAACTGGGTCGAATCGGCCCCAACTCGGCCGCGGATCCGCGGCGGATCGGTGGGATCGGCCGCGGTTCCGCGGCTGTATGGCCGATTCACAAACCCATTTTTCTCCAGTGTTCTTATAATTCTCTGTAGGTCATTCTGCAACTCCCTGAAAAAATTTTAGAGCCTGTTTTAAATTCGACAGAAACATGGTGATATCGATGTGTTTTCCGGTTCGTTTTGCGTTCGAAATTCATACGACTTTGCTAATGAGTTAATTATTGTTTAGCGAGGCTCTGATACCACTGTAAGTCGATGTACAACACCCCACGACTTGCGGGGAGGCGGAAATATGAAAAACGATCTTGTTCTTTGCTTAAACATCGACTAACCGAAAAATCTTTGCTAAACTATAACTAACGATAAACATAGGAGTTCTAAACTACTATGTGAAGTGATTATACCTAATGAACCGTGGCCTTCGTCTTTTCGTTCTCCACCTCCTCCTCGGCCTTCTCCAAGTAGTAGACGATCCACCCGAGAGCTTTACTTCAAGTTTCACCTCAAACTTGAGGTAACTAGGTTTCTTAAAGTGCTAATCTAAGTAACCTAGGTGATATAGAGTTGAATTATGGAGTGATTAGTCTATTCTAATCCTTGATCTCAACACATGAGAGGGGATGATTAGGGTTTGAAGAGAGAGAGCTTGAGGAGAGAGAAGGTGAGCATGAGAATGAGAATGCGATAATGATATATCATAATATATATGAAGCATTATTATTTATCCAAAAAAGAAAATAAAGGATTTAACAACCATGCTTCATAAATACAAATGGATGATTCATCTCCATGAGTCATTAAGCATTTATGATGCATTAATGACATGGATGAATCACACAAATGAGTCACTAATCTCATTTAATGCATATGCCACCTACACCCCCAAGTCACCAACCTTCTAGAAGCTTCTCGTGAAATTACGAGAACGCCCCTCCTATCCGTGAAAACACGAAAAAACTTTAGACTGTATAAATCCAATATCCCGATACTAGAATCTGGCTTAAACCAAAGCCGGCTAGTAAAAACTGTCCGAAAGTCGTACGTGTGTAAACACACGTATGCGTCCGAACCCTTGTCGTAAAACCATACGACCTCTATATCGTTTCGCCTGGAGCAGGGAAACTCTCTGTGTGGGACTCTAATGACTCAACTACTACGCTGGCAGTGAGTTTAACCACAGACCGCAAGCGGCACTAGCTGTACGTAACGGTCCCCAGGTAGATGTCGATAAGAAGGCCGATGAGGAAACCCATCCGAACTCCTACTGAGCCTGATGTGACAATCTCCGTACAGTCCGGTCTGTTCGTCTAAGACTATCGCATATCGGGCCCAGGGGGCGGCAAGCGTCAGTCCCCTAATAGCGGTATAAGTCGTGTCGGAGTGAAGCCCATTACACCCTGAGAAACTACTGGAACCTACCAGTAAATCTCGCTTGTCCTGGCCAGGGACTTTGCGTAATGGCTCTCTGACACAGCGCGATATCAACTCCCAATACCGGGAGAAACGAATCCTGTCTAACCGCCACTGTCTCCAAGTGCTCGGGACTGCACCCAACTGCTACCTGTTTGCACGACTCCTTTGAGCCGTGGTAGGGTGGCAATCTAAGAACAGTGGGACACACTCGAGGCGAAGTAGCAGTGTCAAGTCTGCGGACTATGCTGTACTCATGCCACCTGGGAACTGTTAACTGACGACTGGTATAAAACCCAACCAACAGTTCCCTGCGAGTCCTGTCCGGTGTACCCGTAACCCAACGAGCACCTGTATACTATCTCCAGGACGACGTACTGACGGCTGTGGGACAGACCATCTCCCCAACTAGGATGAGAAGCGTACACACTAGTCTACTCCGGAGTATCGATGCCCTGTCTCGATAATCCTACGACTAGGGACCTGAAAAAGGATGTGCTTGTAGACTACCCAGCCCCCACTGGTGTGACTGCCATCACAACGCTGGTAGTCAAGTAAGATCCTAAGAGCTCTATCAATACGTATTCTCACATATTAAGATAGAATAACCAAGTAGCATACTACCATGTTTAGCAAGACTGTTATATACATGTGAATATCCCAAGCTTCCATTAAGTAATATACAAACTAGTATGATACAATAATGGCCCCTAGGGCATATACACTAACACGACGAGGTCGGGGAGGCGTCGTCGGCTGTGGGCGACGGCGAGAAGGAGGCGGCTAGGGTTTAGGTTATGGGTTCGTAAGAAAAGAAATGAGGGAGAAAGAAATATATAGAGAGAGGGGGAGAGAGAAAGAATTATCGAGAGGAGAGAGAGAGAGATTCTGAGAGAGGGAGAGAGAGAGCCGCGAGATGAGAGAGAGAAGGAGAGAGAGATAGAGAGAAGAGAGAGATCAAGATGAGAGAGGGGGGAGGAGAGATAATATTGGATTATCCGAGGAGAGAGAGAAGAGAGAGAGCGCTCGGTGGTGGGGCCCAGCACAGTAAAGGGATTTCATTGGCTCGTGGTGTGGGGTCGAGAGAAAAGAGAGAGAGAGCTGAGGAAAGGTTAACGAAAAGATTTTTTAAAAAATTTGAAAAAGATTTAAACTGTTTTCTTTAAATCTCTGAGCTGTTAAAAAAATGTTAGAATAAAATTTTAAAATTAAATAATTGAATTTTAGCGGGAAATAAAATGTTTCAAAATGCGCCCAGGTCGGGGCCAAAAATTTAGATTTAAAATACGAAAATTATATGCAACTTCCAAATTTCAAAATGAAAGATTAGGTAACAAAAATGCATATCCCCAAGAACGGATGCACGTACGTGCACGTAGCTATCCAAACACGTCTGTTTCACTGAACGGGACGAGAACACGATGTGCGGACGCTACCACAGGGTTAGGGGTATCATGCAGGCTATGAAATGCAATTTTAATTTATTTTACGTGATCTAAAATGTTATATGATAAAATGTGCGATGTCAGATGAAAAGTTAATATGCCGACCACATTAAATGCACGTGTCTATTTAACAAATCATGATAGTTTATAAATATGAATCAACCAGTTCAAGCAAGCGGGTCGGGTCGAATGCAATATAAAAGTAAACTACCATTCGCACCCAAACAAGATAAATCAATAAAATACCACAGATAATAAATACGGAACAAAAATTGGTATAACTGAACTCGGTTGTTACGGTTACGCGCCCTGCACACGACCGCTGCGCGCCAGCAGGTCACGTGCGCGGCACGCGACCGCTGGAAACACTAGCGGAAAAGGGGTTTAGCCCCTGGGCTGGGAGTTGAACTCCCAAGAGGTTTGGGTGTTGAACTCCTAACAGGGATTATGTATGGATTTGGGGTTAAGCTCCTAAAAAGGGTTTTGTTTATGGAGTTAAACTCCAACGAATCTTGAATGGATTTAAACTCCTAGAAATCTTTGAAGATGGTCAGAGGGGACCCCTTCCTTCTCCTCTTTAGCCATGGATCTTCTTTTAAGCATTGGATCTTCCCGAAATAAGATTTTTGGAAAAGATTCTCTTTCTTCCTCCTCTCCGTTGGTTGGATCTTGAAGAAAAGAGGGGTGAAACTCAAAAATCTCTCCTTTTGAGGATTTGATGAAAGATCCGAGTTCCCCTTTTAGGGTTTTATGGTGAAAAACAGTTTCTTTTTGGAAAAGAGTGATTGAACACTTGATTTAATTCCAAAAAAAAAAGAAGGTTTAGAACCTTAAGGAAGGAGAAGAAGACTTAAACCCTAGAATTTGAGAGAATGAAAAGTTGTCCTTGATTTTTCATCATGTTTGCCTTTATAGGCTACACGCTTTACATATAGCCTCTTGAGCTTTGCTAAATGGAACTTGTGCCACCCCATACCTTATGTGCTTATTTCTTTTTGCACATAAGCCATGGGGTTTACAAAATTTTGGCTTTTTGCCTATTTTACATACATTTATTTCTCTCTCTATATATATATAAAAAGAATTACATTAAACCAATTTATGGTTTCATTCCTTTTGTCATAGGGCCGGTCCTTTTGACCTGGGCTTGGACCCACTTGGGTTGGGGTTGACTTTGATTTTGACTTGGTCAACCGGGATGTAATTTTTGACCCCAACACCTATATCTTGCTACGTTACATGTTATTGTTACTGCTTATTGTTTATACTCATGACATCGGGTTCCGGCACCTAGTATACTATATTACATACTGGTTTTATTATGATGATGATATTTATGACGCACTGATATTTGGGTTTTGTATGGTCCAGATCTTTAGCCTTAGCACATGAGAATCGTGAGTACCTTGACAGGATTGCGGATTAGTGATGAGCATTCCACCGATATAATTCTTATTGTGGTTTAAGAATTTTTGTTTATTCCTTAGACCTTTATTGCTTCCGCTAGCGTTTCGTATTATCGTTTCTTATGGTTATTGGATATTTGATAGATAGATTTATTAGTTTATAATTCTTGATTACTGATTGACAGCTGTAATGTGGTTATGGAAGGATATTTCTTACCGTAAGTAGAATGGTTAGTTTCGTTATGTTCACGTATTTGTGTGTTTTGGGAAGCAGGGCGTGACACTAATTACTAAAAAGCCCCATCATACTTCGTATTTACTTAAAAGACCCCCATACATTTAAATTGCACTAAAAAGTCCTTCTCACTAGTTTTCTAATCAAAAGTCAGCGTCATACTGAGAAGATGGAACTAGAGATTGTATTTAAGCTGTTCTCTTATTTTCTAGGTAATTAGGTAGGTGTTTCTCTCATAAAAAGAACTCACATCCTTACTTAGTTGAAAATTGAGATTTAGCGCAACTGAAGAATCGCTCTCCCTTTAAAGGTTGCCTATGAACTTAAAGCTTGCATCTGAAGGGACAACAACACTCGACAAGACCTTTGGTGTAGAAGTTGAGAAAATCGAGCTGGTTTCCATGATCAATTTAAAAGATATTTGATTGAAACCTTGATGCTAAAGCCAATTTGGAAAAAATATAAGAATTTGGGGAAAAGAAAAAGGGTTGGGAAGTTTTTAAAACCCTAACCGATACTCACCGTTAGTCTCCTAATAAAGTGATGGAAAATAGAAAAAAATTCTCATTTTTCATCTATCGGGGACTTTTTAGTACAACTTAAATTTATGACAGGTATTTTAAGGAAATGTGAACTATGAAGGGTTTTTTTAGTAATTAGTAAAGTATGGGGAGGCACTTTAGTAAAATGCCCAATAAAAAAATACTACGTATTTGATAAAAGTCAGATACAAATATGACAATAAAACAAATATTGATAAGAAACTATATACGCTTGAGTCAAATATCATTGTTTTCGCCAATCAAGCTTGCATTGAAAAATCAAATACAAATACGGAATGAATGTAGTGATAATCGTATCTACTAGCGGATGCGAGCATACGGCACGTGGGTTGTTTCAAATTATCCGTATCCGTTTACATCCTTACCAAAGAAGGGAAGGAAGGATGGGGCATTTTGGTAATTCCTCTATTTTCCTTTTCCAATCCCCTACGCATATATTGTATCGCGCCCGCAGTTTCTTTCCCCCGAAAACAAAATCAGGGTTTCAATTAACCAAATCTCACCCTACCCCTAATCTCTCCTTCCTCTCTCTCGCCCAATACAAAATCCCTAACCCTAGCCCTGATTCGATCGATCTTTTTCCCGATCGGGGTTTCGGATGCTCCCCTAGCGCGAATCGCCTTCGGAATTTGGGGATGGCGCTCGTTCCTGCGGTCCCAACCTATGGCTCCTTGATCGAATTGGAGGACATTGGGAGCTCTTTGGAGTCTTTGATAAGGCTCGTGGAATCCCAAAAGGAGCTTTTTAATACCCAGATCGATCAGCTTCAGAGAATCGTCGCCACGCAATGCAAGCTCACCGCAGCCAATCCCTTGGCTCAAGAGATGGTGCGTTTTTCTTCTTCAAAGTTAGGGGTTTTTTCAGGGATTTTTTTTTTGATATTTGAGGGGCTCATTGGTTTGGATTTTTTTCTTGATGCAGGCTGCTGGGGCTCTATCAATTAAAATTGGTGAGTTCTTGAATTTGTTTTTTTTTCCCGGTTATTAATTAGCTAGCTTATTATCTTTTCATAATATTTTTTTCTTTTTTCATTGACTTATATTCAATTGATTACACATGTAATATAACACATATTAAAGCATTTATGTTTTTGCATGTATAATTTTGGAATTGTTGAAGATTGCTATGTTGTAGGCTGAATATATATTTATACCTCTACTCAAATATGTAACTTTTACTTAAAAGTATTCCCTATTTTCCCTGGTAATTTACCTTTTGTATTATCTACATCTATGTTATATTCTTTCTGACGTTCGTGGTTTTGTGTGGTTCAAATTTCGTCTACGGATGTTGATCCTTGGTTGATTACTTATAAAAACTTTGTTGCTCTAATTTTAATATCTGAATTTCATTTTACAGGGAAAAGACCCAGAGATTTGCTCAACCCTAAAGCAATAAAGTATATGCAGTCGCTGTTTTCAATTAAAGACACAATTGGCAAGAAAGAAACCCGTGAAATCAGTGCTTTGTGCAGGATAACAGCTACACAGGTTGTTTGTTGTCTGATGAAACGCTTATATTTGAGATATTGTTATTTGCGTTTCTTCATCTGCCCTGCAGATCATGCAACAACTTTGTTATACTAAGTATCATGCAAAGGAATTATACTTGTTGGTTAAGATTATTTATGTGCACGACTCTTGCTCATATTCTTTTATATATATCGTCGCCAATTATACAACCTACAACATCAACTTTCTTTGCGTCGTCAGGCTTTGTATTCTCTCATATAGAACAGATATAATTTGATTCCTAATAATGTAAGAGTGAACCGTTTTTCCTTGAAAAGTATTACTGTTGCATTCACCTGAAGCAGTGAAACGAGGCTTTCACCTTATTGTATAATATTTTAATAAATGACCCTTCTTGTAGTGTTTAAATCTTACTGTAGGTAATGTTAGTTTTACAATTACCTTTTATATGGGATTATCAGATGTTATATAGAGTTCGTACAACTCTCGATATGTAGATGAGAAAATTATGGATCAAGAGAATTTTCAAATATGTCTTTTTCCGCTGTTCTACTTGTGATATTGTACTTATTTTAAGGGATAAGAGATTCTTGGGACACTTAATCCGTAGTCTTTACTGATGGCATTGGCATTGGCATGCAGGTTAGGGATTATTTTGCTAGTCAGCGCACGAAGGTGCGGAAGCTTGCTCGCTTGTCGCAGGAGAAAGCAACCAGTTGTGATGCACCCAAAGCAAATATTAATGGATCCTCCAGTTGCAATCAATCAGTATCTGCAAAAAAAGATGTACCTGTTAATATGTCTGACAATGTTGTACCTCTTAATGTGTCTGACAAAGATGTACCTGTTAATATGTCGGATCTTAGGATAGTTGGAGATTGTATAGAGAACCCTGGGAACTCAGGAAATATTACTTCTCTTTACGCACAGTCTTCAGTGAATCCAGAGGATGCTAGTTCTACCCCTCTACAGATTGCCGGGAACATGAGTAACCTTACTTGGGATTGTACACAGGTTTCTGGGAACTTAACAGATACAGTTACTGGGAACTCAGGATATGTAAATCCTGGGGACTCGGCTGATGTGGCTGTTGGGAACTTGGGGTATGTAATTGCAGGGAACTCTGGGTATCTAGTTCCTGGGAACTCAGGCTATGTAGTTCCTCTGGACTTAGGTTATGTACCGCTGAACTTAGCTTATCCAGTTCCACTGAACTTAGCTTATCCAGTTCCTAGGAACTCAGGGTATTTAGTTCCTCGGAATTCAGGGAATGCTATAACTCTATGTACACAGGTCCTTAGGAACTCCGAGAATGTTGCAACTGTATCTACACAGGCCCCTGGGAACTTGGGAATTTTTTCTACTGTATGCTCGGTTCCTGGAAATTCAGGAAATCTTGCTAGTGTATCTACACCTCCCTCTGGGTATGCTGGGACTGTTACCCCTGTTGGTACCCTGACTCCTGGGAGCTCTACTAGTGCGACTCCTGCTCAAGATGGACAGCCAGTGATTATGAAACCTGACATAAAGCTCGTTGGGGATGCCTCTTCATGCTCATTGCAAGAAGAAACTACTCCTGGTGTTGATTCTGATGATAAAAAATTCGTGGAGAGTATTTTCAATCTAATGAGGAAGGAGCAAACGTTTTCTGGACGGGTGAAGCTTATGGAATGGGTTCTCCAAATCCATAATTCAGCTGTCTTGAGCTGGTATAAAAATTCTACTTTATCCTTTGTGCTTCAGCTGAGCTGACTATGTCTGAAGATCGTTCATTATCTGATTAGTGTCTCATTTACATGTTTTCAGGTTTTCTACCAAAGGCGGTATTACTATTTTAGCTTCATGGTTGAGCGACGCAGCACTTGAAGAACAAACGACTGTGCTGCTTGTTATTTTTAAGGTTGTTTAATCGTTAGTTTTGCTTCTATGCTGCATTCAGCTTGATGTAATTTCTAACGTATGTTGACTTGCTTAGGTGCTTTGTCATTTGCCACTTAAAACAGCCCAGCCGGTACAAATGTCAGCTATCTTGCAAACTGTGAACAGGTTGCGGTTTTATAGGAGTTCAGGTGTGTAATTACAGGTTGTCTATGGCGTCTCTAATTTCTGTTTATCAAAATACTTGCTGCTGTAAAATTGTTTCGGTTGTTTCTCCTTAAAAATAATTGATATCATATATTTAAGATACAGCAGGCAAAATGGAATATTCTAAACAGGCAGTAATATTTCATCTTTCGATTCAATCAACCATTAGTTCAATCAAAACTGAACATATACTTTGTTGTATCAATTTCTTTTGATGATTTTCCGAAACTTACTTGCTGATTTGAAGATCAGACATATCAAACAGGGCAAAAGTCCTTCTATCAAGATGGAGTAAGATGTTCGTTAGAAGTCAAGCTCTGAAAAATTCTAAGAATTTCCTTAAGAATGGTCAGAAGGAGCTAAATAAACAGAGGCATGATCCCAAACCCCCAACCCAACCCCACCCCACCCCGCCTTCTTCTTCTTCTTCTGCCTCTTGTCCTGTTCCTTTTAATAAAAAAAAAATCTACTCGCGGTTGCTGATTTATTTTCTTTCTATCGTTAGGACCAATGGAGCTTTTAGTGAAGAATTATGGTCATCAAAACTTGATATTCCTGTAAATATTTCTGAATCTAATGGATCTTGAAGCCTTGAAGCTTTTGGTGCATGTATTAACTTTTTCCCTTTTTGGCTATGTACAGGAAGAGATACTTGCGCTTGCACAAAGTGCTGAAGATAGCAGGTACTCAACCTCCCGAACAAAATGTATTATATAATGTGGTGCACATGTTCCATGAAGCCCATCTTTTTTAACACCTTCCACTCTGTACCATTAAAAGAGCTCTAGATCAAAGCGGTTAATGTGAAGCCCAGTTTTAGCTTTTCATTTATAGCTAACAATGTATTGATTTCATTTATAATAACTGGAATAATTTGGAAAAGTTCACAGTAAAATGATGCATTGAGGATATTATTTTCACAGGTAATAAGAATGGAGCCCCCCCTCCCGGCCCCTCCTCTCTCTTCACACGCACATGGCACCGATGCTTTAAAATTCGTGATATAGCATATGTGATTCATGAAGTGATCTAATCAATATCCTTTTTTCTTTCAGGGACTGCGAGTCTAAAAAGTCACTAAAGCTGCTTACAGATTCCAGTGATGGATCAGCTAGAAAGCATGATCGGACTTTCTTAGCTATTAGTATCCTTTTGCTAAGTTTAGGCACATTCACTCTAGTTTTCTGTCAACATCATCATAATTGCGAGGCTGTAATATTCTTACATGTTGTATGGTATTGAATTTTATGGAGGACTAAAGTAGGCTTTGTTTGCGTAGTTAGTGATGAGGAAGAAACATGAAAAAGATCAGTGATGCATATTTGATACCGTCACCCCTTTTATTGGGAAAATGTTCCGTTGATTTGGATAGAAATGCGGCTTAAATATTCTTTCCCTCGTCTATTTTCTTCCTGGGTTTGGCTAAGGGATCATTCTGCTAGTTTTTAAGGTAAATGCTTGTAAGAGTTTCTTATCATGTTTTACTTGTCCTAGAAAAATCTTAGCGGCGTTGAAGTCTTCTTCAATTTGGTAATTGAAGCTGGAGCGGTCTTTATTTTCCTGTCCTATACTGAAATTATTCTGGTGATCATATAAATACTGTTGCATTTTTATTTATTTTTGTCAAGTTTACTTTCAAACACAATTACATTTTCCTTAGCGAACCGTAGAAACAAAAGAACGAAGGAAAGTGCAGCTAGTCGAGCAGCCTCACAGTAAATCGGGAAGAGACGCGCCTGTGGCAAAAGCAGTTCCTTCAAACCCTGGCCGGCCAATGTCAGCCGATGATATACAAAAAGCGAAAATGCGAGCAAGTTTCATGCAAGATAAATACGGGAAGAAGAGCAATGCAATCGAAAATAGTCCACAGAAAGCCGAAGATCTTAAACCCCCGCCTGATCCTAAAAATCAGAAACCTCAGCCTCCTGAGATGATAAGAAATGAAGTTGAGAAATCTCCACCGATTGCAACCAAAATTTTACCCCACAAGCCAGAAACTAAACACCCAAAGCCTAAGCTGAGCCCTCAGGATCAGTTGTTGGAGAAGCTGAAGAGGGTTCAGGTTCCATGGCGTAGACCCTCAGGTATTTCCGTTTTATGTTTTGTCGTATATTCATTTTACTATGTGTCGGATGTTTTCTCTATAGGAAGAAATGTGCAGTTTGTTCTCGACCACACAGGGTTTATTGGTAAATGGTTTAATTTATTTAATCAAGATTTGGTTCTTTTTTGACAGATCTGATACCTTATCATTTGGTTGTGGCATTAGATGAGTTTCCCTTTGATCTCTTCGCTTGCAATCTATACAGGCTGCCCATCGTGTGCAAGAGCTATGATATGACATTATTCATGCACCAGAAACATATATATCACAACTTAATAGTCTTGATAGTACGATTGTTGAGGTCCTGTTTGCTTTGCAAGAATTGGATTAAATTGCGCCAACAATAAAAATAAATTAAAAAATGCGCCAACAATGTAGCAACGCCAATTTCTACGGATCCGTTGTTTGTTTGAAGGAAATGGGTTTGATACGTCTTTCTCGATTGGTCATGCATGCCATCGAAATTGATAGATCTAATTTGCAGGGAATTGAAAAGTTGAAAATGATTATAAAGACTATGCCCAATTTCTGCCAGGAGCTGCAACCAATTATGCTAATTTCCCTTTCCTGCGCAATTAATTTCCCCATTTCCTATCACAAAAAAAATTGGGAATTGTACCAAAATCACATAATTTCAACTAAACTTATGCTTAGTAATTTTCATCGTGCATTTTAGAATATGCATAAGATTAACCCATATGCAAGTACAATTTAATCGCTTGGATGTCCAGCTGATTAACCCATATGCAAGTACAATTTAATCGCTTGGATGTCCAGCTGAAGAATTTTATTAAGCAATATGCACCTTTTGAATGATGAAATTCAAAAGATCACATAATGTGTGTGAGAGAGCTGGACATTTCTATGATTTAGGATAAAGTGGAGCAATTTTGTCATCTAGGACTATGCCCAGCCTCATTTTTGTCACGGTTTTGTGAATCAAGAATTTGACGCTTCTTTAGAGAAGGTGTCAGGTCCATCCTAAAACCTTGTTTTAGATCTTTATTGGAGCTTTGTTTCATATGAAAACACCATTTGGATGGAAAAAAAAGCTAACATGATGATCAAGATGATAAAGCGGAATAATTCTCTGAAGATTTTTTTAAAGAAAAAATTTTCTTGGAAAAGTTGATAGAATGCCAGCTCATACACAGTAAGTTTTAGATAAATAGTAGAGAGAATTGATATGTGCTCCTATCTTAATTATAAGAAGTGTATTAAACTCCTAGAATATTGCAATTATGAAGATGATAAATTTGATCATAAGAACTGTATTAAACTTCTAGAATTGCAATTATATCTGACAAATTTTGTTGCTAATAAAGGATACCATGTGCCAAAGAAACTCTGGCGCGTTACCAGATTTTCTTTGGCTTCCTCGAAACTTAACAAAGACAAATTAATTGTGGTGCTGATGTTGTAGCAAATAACCCAGAAGAAAGCAAAGCAATCTGTCTATTCATTTGATTTCCATTGATGCCAAATTAGAAGCTGATTAATCTAAAGCGGTAGCTTCGCATATGATCGAATTTTGCTAATGAAGTCTTCACATAAAATTGTTTGCTATTGTTATCAAACTTGAGCTCCAAGGAGAAAATGAATTGCTTCTTGATTATATATATATGTAATAGAGCGGTCAAGGGGAATGAAATCTCACTGGGTGTAATCAAATGGATGTAGATGCGTTTTTTGTTGTGTTTTAATGTCAATAGGAATGCATTAAGAAGCACTAATGCATAAAAAAAATTTAAGCACTAATGCATAAAAAAAAATTAAGTACTAAGATTTGAGCGTCCCTTTGTTTCCTCATAGGAATGCCCGTTTCTTTGCATATTGTAATGTAGTTCTTATTGTGCTTCTTAGATGTTTGCAGCGTCATGGCTTATAAAACTTAACTCTCTCTCTCTCTCTCTCTCTTTTATCTGTTTGATATTCTTCAAATCATGGAACTATTAGTCATGGAAGAATAAAACTTTTGTACAGTTTATTCCCCTCTACTCTCTCTCTCTCTCTCACCACCATGTGAATGAATGGCTTTTTGACTTGGGTCTTTTTGCTTCTGTTATGATATCAACATGGGTTCCTTCCTTTTTTTGAGCACAGCAAGCTTTTTTAATTTGATTGAGGAAAATGGGGGCTGTATTGCATCACTGCTGAACAAAATAAGATGTGTCATGCAGTATACTAATATCTGATGATAATACTAATAATAATAATAATAATGAGAATTAATGGGGTGGCGATCGCGGGGTGGGTCCCATCTCAACGTTATCCCCTAGGCACCTACCAACTACTGTTATTCCACCCTTTCGACAATTAGCTGCGGTCGACCGTGGATATACGGTTTTATCGTAGACCGAGCGTGACGAATTTCATGTATTGAAATGGAACGATGTTGTAGCGAACTAGCTGATGGAATGTCATGCATTGATGTGGCATGTAGAAGATTTTCTCCTTTTGCTTCTTACATAAACTTTAGAAATTCTGTTTATTATGCAAGCAGATATTCTGTCAGTATCTGTGCCCGCCCCTCTGATTTAAATCTTTGATCACGATTTAACCTCTTGTTCTGCTTTGTTCTTTAGTTTGGAATAAAGGCAAAGGATTCTTCCTCATCATCTAATTGTTTTTTGGGCTTTTTCTGTGCTCTGTTCCATGCAGAGGTGAAGCTGCACTCCTCATGGCGAGTCGGCTCCGGCGATAACAGCAAGGAAGCACAGATCCAGATGCAACGGAACATACGAGAGAAGGAAACACTGTACCAAAACCCGAAAGAGATCCCGCCGAATCCGAAAGAGCCATGGGACGTCGAGATGGACTTCGACGACTCCCTCACCCTCGAAATCCCGATCGAGCAGCCGCCTGACCCCGATGAGAAGGTCGCTGATGACGTTGTCAACGACACGCCTTCAACCTCGGGGGCGGCCGCCACTTCAGTGGCTGCAGACGCGGACCCCGAGCTTCTCGCCGTGCTGCTGAAGAACCCGGATGTCGTCAAGGCATTGACCGGCGGCGGGCTGAACGGTCTAAGCCAAGACCAGCTGGTGGCTTTGCTCGATATGGTGAAGAACGGCGGTTCGGGTGAGAAACTAAGAGAGCCCGAACCCGAGCCCGAAGCGGCGTCTCTCCCGTCACCAACTCCTTCAAATGCATCAAGGGTAAATACCTCAAGAAAACCTGTGATGCTCTGTTTGCTTTTATGCATTTGTGTTGATCGTCACCATTTTCTTCCTGTTTGTTTTTCAGAGCGGTTGGAGATTGGAGTTCGTGCCTCAACCTCAATTCTCCGGCAACAGAGGTGCTCCAATTGTTCCTACCATTGCTCCTCAAACCAACAACCAAATCGCTGGCCCTGTGGCCATTAACAAGTATACTCGGAGCCCAACGACTTTTTCATCGATGCCTCAACAGCATCAACACATGATGCATCATCAAACTCGAACTCACGAAACCATGATATCATCACCGAATGTTTACCAATTTAACAATCCGCCTCACATGCATTCCGAACCTAACACATTCCTGCCCAAAACTCCACATTGGCCGC
The DNA here is from genome assembly GCA_030015575.1 of Agapanthus africanus. NCBI lineage: Eukaryota > Viridiplantae > Streptophyta > Magnoliopsida > Asparagales > Amaryllidaceae > Agapanthus > Agapanthus africanus. The sequence goes on from CM057340.1 coordinate 8,642,329, forward strand.
AGGCGAACAATGCTGCGGATTATTCGAGACCCGGCGCTTACAGCTCGCTAAACAACCAAGCAAATAATATAAACTACTATCATAACCAGAATAACTATAACAACAACATTAACCGCAATATGATGTGCCCTAGGAGTAACGATTTTGCGTCTAGGCCTGAGAATGGTCGCGTGATGGGTCCGTACGACGAAAATTATATGGAGCCGAGAAGGGATTTCGATCGTAGTCAAGAGCGGGCAAGCCAGAGGCAGTGGAGCTCCGGGCATCACCAAAACCAATATCGAGACCGACATCAATGAAACTACATCAATGAAACTTAACGGAAATTTTAGTTAGCTGGGTAGCTTGAAATGGGAATGATATGACAAGATTAACATCTACGTTTCTCCTTCATATTCATTTGATTTTCTTTTCATTTTTGTGTTATAGAAGAGAGAGAGAGAGAGAGAGAGAGCTCGTCTATGTGCACATAAAAGAGAGAGTAACCTGTAATTGCAAAACTTGTGAAGCCTATAAAAATGGGAGCACATCTCTGCAACTTTGCTGTCGAATTCAGAAGGAGAAGATATGAATGAAATTCATTCACATGTTGGATTTGGATGAGCTCAAAGCCTAAAAAGTGTGTAGACTTTTGGGTCTTTCTACTATCACCAGAAGAAATGCTATTAATATTCTTGTTGTTTCTGGAAAGAGTTAAATTCATGGCATTTCGTATTCACTATGCTTAGCAAATTAAACTCTTACCGCTTTAGATTATGGAGGTAATTTAGGTTATTAGCTAGAAAAGTTGTTTTTTTTTTATATTAAAATTAATCCTTTTTGTTTTAGTTTCTTGAATGGTAAAGAGAAGTCTTCAACAATCACATGATCAACTACTGATTTCGGACAGCTCAGATATTAAAAATGTATTATTCTGATGAGGAAGAAATACGAGAAATGCCAGATCTACCAGACGGATGGGTTTTTGATTCCCTTCCATCCTTGTAATATGATGAATGTCGCTTTCAATGACTAATTACTAAAATGTGAAACACATTTTATATAGAAAAATGCATATCAAACAATTGCAAACAATATCTAAAATAGCTTGCTATCTGGCTCGCTATTTTGAGCTATGTGGCGTAGTTTAACCCATTCGCTACGTAGCATTCGAAAATAGCTTAAATACAAAGTAACTTACATTTTTTTTGTCAAATAGCTTAACGTTTTTTAATAAATAGATTACGCTATGCTACGCGTTGCGTTATTTTTATATAAGATTAGCCTTGAGCTATTTTTATATAAGATTTTCTATAAAGGTTTTTAATTAATTTGGATTTAGAAATCAAATAGACCTAGTAGATACATCTAATACCAATGTGAATCATAAATATGAATATTGAAAATTTAGAAAATATTATTGTGTTATGACTCTATAAATTTCTTTAAAATGGTTTATGTTCTAATGCTAATTTTATATTTTTTATAATAATATAATTTATTATGAATAAGATCTTAATAATAATTATTATAAATAAATTAATAAATCATGTAGGTTATCTGCGCTTTTCGCTATTTGGCAGTGGAACGTTATGTTGTTATGTTGTACGCTATCGCTATTTTTAAAAGTTCATTTTCATATAACAAATATTCAACTGACAGAGAGCACCAACAATTTCAGTGAGAAGTCCAAGTCCAAATTTTCGTTAGCTATTGCCAGTAGTATTTCACTCAAATATGAAGATATCTACAAAATTAATCATAATAAACATTAAATATTTGTTTGTAGAGTTGAAACGAGAAAATTTTCGATAGAAAGCTTTAGAAGGAAAAAAAAAAATTACATTGCGGGTGTTCATTATACATTTTAGTCCATCATTAGTCGTTTTCTAACTTATAATCCTGTTATGGACAATGTTAAACATACTGTGAGCAAAAAATTAATCTTGAGGCTGTTAAATTCGGATTCCTGCATACTGATAAAATCCAACGGTTTATAAAATAGAGCATATAGAGAAACATGGAAAAAACTATTATGCAAGGGCTTGCATGGTGCAAGCCCTTGCATAGCCATTGGATGGGCTCCCCCCACTTGCAAGGGGAGCCCATCCAATGGCTCTAGAGGGGCTTGCACCATGCAAGCCCTTCTAGAGTAGTTTTTTCCGAGAAACAGTTGGTTTTGATTTGATGAGGAATAGTTGAATCGTTATACCCCGCATTATAAATATCAACAAATTTTCTTTATTCTTAAGATAACAATATTGGAAGTCTATGTGGGCGGTTATGGAAAAAACTTCAATAATTAAAAGTTCTAAGAAAGTTGAACCGATTATCAATATACATCAAAACTTTTCAGATAAGTGCTAATTCCCGGTTCAGAAAACTATGATAAGAAAGAAGCCTGTTATAGTCTTAGATGATTGGTTGGTATTCTCTAAACTCCCATGAATCATGAGAAAACCTTTAAAAAAATAAAAAGTAAAGATATGATGTATTTGATATATGAGAAAACGGAATCCCAGATGCCATGAGAGGCGATTTTCTCCTTATGGCGAAAACTATGATAAGAAAGAAGCTTGTTATAGTCTTAGATGATTGGTGAGTATTCTCTAAACTCCCGTGGATCATGAGAAAACCTTTTAAAAAAATAAAAAGTAAAGATATGATATATTTGATATATGAGAAAACGGAATCCCAGATGTCATGAGAAGCGGTTTTCTCCTTATGGCGTCAGAAAAAATCAAACCTCCACCGATTTTTTTGATGATCGGCATCTACCGTTTTCATCATAATCGGACAAGACATGGATACATCAAATACGGCAAGTCTATGGAGTACTTTGCAATTATAATGATCGAACACTATTTTTTTCCCGATATTTTTCACTCTTCACAAAAACAAGACGATGTTAATCCCCGAATCTAGAGCAATAACACTCCATTAAATGGCCTATTAAATTCACAAATATCATTCAAAGCATCAAAATTAAAATTTATAACAATGCCCCCCCCCCCCCCCCCCCCAAAAGCCTTTTATCCATTAAAGCTCGTATGATTGCAACCATAAAAAATTCTGCACCATCCAAAAATCTAACGAGAGACAGAAAAGGAAACCAAATGGCCTTACATGCAATAGGAACCACCTCCATTTCCAACTTCAATCTCTATCGGATCCCGGTCCGTTCCTCTGCAGACGGAAACCCGCCGGCCACAGAATTCGCCCCGTTAGCCGCCGTGTTCCGCAGGCGGCTGCTGACAGGGCTAGGGACAGCATCTCTCGTCGCATTTGGCGCCAATTTCGGAGGCATCACAAGCACCCTACTCAGCTTGTCCCTGGGCTTCGCCCGTGATCTCAAACTCGATGTTTTGTATCCAATCCAAGGCTTCACTCGCTGCCTCGACCCCAACAACGAGCGACTATATTACACTAAACTGCCTAAGATAATTTTACTTTTTTTGAGTTGTGCATCATCCATTAAAGAGTTAAACCTGTGACAATATCAGCTCGTAAACAAAAGGAGCATCTCGTGACTACAAAACTCGAGAGTTCATAATAGTTTGAGTTAATCGCATATGACACCCTTTATTCATATTTCAAACCTCATCCGGCTACCGTAACCCCAACACTGGTTTATTAGTAGCTGACACCTCTGAATTAATATTGCACGGTTCTGGAAACATCAAATTTAACATAATTGCCGACTGAAAGCACACCAAATTTTGCAGAGTTCATATATCCGGCGACTTGGGTTGGGGATCAAACCCTGTTATATCGATCTGCGGGCAATGCAGAGTCTGAAAGATCACTAGATCCTCCTCCTTTAAACAAAAGACCGAAACCCCGCGGTCTCAATGAACCTGCAGTGGCTTTCGGCCCTCCAGGATCAAACGGCGAGCTCAACGTCAGTGTCATCGTTTCTCAGGTTCCTCGTGATTTCTCGTATGTGACTTTAACTGTAAACAAACGTGCATTAGTTGTATAAAGCTAAATTACACTAAAATACCTTTAATTATGAGTGTTTTCACAAAACTATCTTAAAGTTTTTCGTTAATACAGTAATATTCATTAAAGTGCTGCATTTAAGGGGATTTTAGAGGGGAAAAACTCGCCTAAATCCAAAGTTCAACAAAATTTAGCGTAATAACATAACTTTAAGGTGGTTTAGTGAGAAACAGCGATAGCCTTGTATAAAACCCTCCTCATCTATATCTCATTTAGCACTTATGACCCCTAAAATAACCGATTAGCACTCGCAGCTCTGGAATTAGTTGCAAAACTAACTCTTGAAGTATCAGAAGCCAAAAAAGCAGATGAGGGTTCTAGAATGTCAAAAGCACTTTATCCTACTATCGAGTTAAGGTAATACAGATATGATTAAATGTAATTGCATCTTCTTGCATAGAATTGAAGCTTTCGGAGGTCCAAAGGAAGTTGGAGAAGCTGTACTGAAAAAGATAGCCGGTTCAAGAAGAGGAGAAATTACAGCAACATTGATCGATGCAAGTTTAAGAGACGATACCTTGAATAATGTGAAGTACTACAAGTTGGAGTTCAAAGTAGAGAGCCCTTCTTTTCGCCGGCACAATGTTGCAGTGTGCAGTGCATGTGATGGCAAGCTTTTCACGCTCAATGCTCAGGCACCGGAATGGCTTTGGCCGAAGGTCAGAGAAGAGTTCTACAAAATGGCAGATTCTTTCAGTCTCACAGAAGCATGAATAATATATATTCAAGGGCTATCGCAAATTGATACAAACAAGAAATGCACGGAAATGTTTGTCATCTGAAACCTCATGGCTGACAAGTATTTTTATTTCTCATCTTTGTAGCTGATACATGAATTCCAACAGAAATGTTAAAACATACATATCCTAAACTAACTGGAAGCGCCTCAGTCGAGAAAATTTGAAAAATATTTCAAATACAAATACCACCAGAACATAAACAGTACATTATCAGAAACGAGATTAAACATGTTGCATCACTGATTGGTGTTTGATGGAGATCGGAATCTCCTTCAGATGTTGTGCTCCGTCGATCTGCGAGCGGTTTCACGTGGTTGAGATTGGGTATGAGAATTATTGTGTGGATCTCAATGAGTTGTTGGATGTTGTTGACACCGAACTACCTGCAAGGGAAGTCCTGTTCCCGCCAAAATCTTCGGCCAAGAGCTATTAGTTCCTGTTTATGCCGGCTTAAGTTTCGTTTACAGACATGTGTGAAACCAGGCTCATTCATATACGCACATGCACACATCAGAGAAGAGAAAGAACAGGTGTTCAACGACAAAAAAAAAGCATTTGATCGAACATTTTATTCTATAGGAAATAGATCGCCAAACATGGGATCGAAAGTACAGAAATTCACAAAACTATGGATAAAATTATCTAACTCCCTCTCTGCCTTCTCCACCATGACAAAGCGGCGATCTTCACAAAGAGTAGCTAACCATCGGTCAGCACCGCACCCATCAGCAAAGGCAGACATGACGACCCCCTGAGCCCGTATCTGGCTTAGCAGCCGCACAGAGCGATCCCTCAGAGCTGTGGTGATCAAAAGTGCCTCGTGGAAGCACTCTATCTTGTCTTCCGCGGTGTCGAGTATTGCCGGAGTCATCTCCGCCGGAGGAGGGGGAATATCGTTAATCACAGACAAGAAAACCATTCAGAACCAAATGGAGCCGATGGGGAGAGGAGATCCTATACGAGTCAAGAGCTCGTGCAGCACCGTGTCGCATTGGTCATCCGTAAGAGTAGGGTTTACTAAGCGCGCAGCAAAACGAGGAACAATTTTCTCAATGGGCACCTCCTATGGCTGACGGCGAGCATATGGGCGATTACAGGCCATAGCTCTTCTCTGTTAAAAGGATTCTCTGAAAATGAAAGAGAAAAGAAGTATTGTTTTAGATCATGAAAGGAGACATTTAAGTCCAGGCACAGAAAATGCTGTGCATGATGGAACTATTTCCAAGCTCTGGGAAAAAGAAGCTTGACTCAGGAAAAGTGGAGAAGGAAGATAAAAGGACACCTTCAATAATGAGACAGCGCCTCACGTGCAGAGCACAAGAGCGCTGAGCACCAGCGTTAAAAAGTCAAAGACTCTGAAGCAACGCATCACGTGCAAAGCACGATAGCGCCAAGCGCTGAGAGTCAAAGACTCTGTTGCAGCGCTTACGTGCAAAGCACGAGAGCGCTAGCGCTGGAACTAAATGTTTCCCACCGTTGGATCAAAAATCCAATGAAGATGATAAATCATCATTTGACCAGAATAAATTTCTGTTAAGGAAACATTCCTCAGAATCTTTCCAAACAGGAAAGATTGTGCTCTGAAAATCAGAGCACCGTTGGATCAATGATCCAATGGTGATTAAAAATCACCAAAATACAGAATAAATTCTATATGAGAAAAGATTTCCCAATCTTGATAAAAATAAGAAGACTGCCTTCTGTAAAACAGAAGCCCTAGGATCAAAGATCCAACGGTGGGGAAATCAGCCTGCCCTATATAAAGGCACCAAGACTTCAAATCTCATGTAGAGGAACCCCCCACAAACTTTGAGAAATTTCAGAGAGGAGCAAGCTCTCGGCAGAAGAAGAACTTTTCTTCAACCTAAAAACAGAAAGATCAAAGCATTTCATCAGAAAAAGAACTTAGTTTCTTTGCCTGATCATAGATCTATAAAATAAATTGTCTTTCACAAAAGAGATCATAACATCTCATTATAAAAAGGGGGAGAATAATTCAATTCTCTTTGGATCACAGATCCATAAAGGCAAAGCCTTTCACCAAAAACATAAGAGATTGAAATATCTCTTGTAAAAATAAGAACTTTGTTCTTATATCCATGAGACAAAGTCTCTTATAAGAGAAAATTTAATTCTCAGAACGCAAAGTTGCCCAAACAGAGCCCTAGCGCTTCAATTAAAAGAAGCGCCCCAGCGCTCCAAATCTAGCGCACGGCGCTGCAGAACCTTAGCGCTTCAAATTTAAAGAAGCGCTCTGCGTTCATTGACTGGCGTTCACTGCCAAGCGCGCCACGTGCTCCTCACATGTGCGCTACTTAAACAGAAGCGCTCTGCGCTCATGGACAGGCGCTCAGCGCCAAGCGCACCACGTGCTCCTCACGTGGGCGCTAAGAGAACATAAATTGTCCTTTAAACAATAAAGCCCCAGAACCATGATGAGTGCTCAGCACTCAATAAAAGACAAAAAGATTGTCAGAGCCCAAACCAATGCTCAGCGTTGTTAAATGTTCAACACTTTAACTAAATGGGTCGAGCCCAAAGTGGCCACAGAACTCTACCTCAGATTAATTGAGCCCATATGCTCATAAATCTTTAACAGGTCTCAGTCCCAAATTGAACTATAGATCTTCCAACCAATATTGGTTCAAGGGCACATCTCTTCACTCCTCTGATATTTGTCGTTGTAATCCTTCAACGCCTTCAGAGAGGTGATGGGTCCCGACAACCAGACATTTCACGGACTGTGGGGTCCTTAAACTCATGGACTATGACGTCCTTAAACTTTACAGACTATAAGTCTTTAAACTGGACCGCAAAGTCCCTATACTAAAACAATAGAGCTAAAATGCTCTTCTGTTGGATCTAAATGATCCTGTTAAGTAGATCTTAGTCAAAAATTTAGACTAACGTATCCTTAACAAATGGTTAAATTGATCTTAGTCTAAAATTAAACTGACGTATCCTTAACAAACGTTTAAGTTGATCTTAGTCTCAAATGAGATTAACGATTCTTAAACCCAAACCAAAACCCAAATCTAAGAAAATACGGATTTGGACTAATCCACGCCCTATGGGCGACAACATAAATTAGTCTCCGTATAAAATCCATGGGCAACCAAAAATAAAACAAACATACACGACACGAAGTGACCATCTGGAGAAGGAAAAAGTGGTTACCGTGATGCGGTAGCGTAATTAACTGCAGGGGCTTGCGCCTACAGCGAAGAGCGTCCCCACAATCAAAAACCCCTCAAACGAGGGAGAATCTGACGAAGTCTGCTACAACGGCCGCATACGTCTAAACCTTTGATACATGGTGCCATAAATCAACTTGGCATTTTCGGAGAGGTGGACGGATAAAACCAAATAGCATCTGCCCCCAAATTCAGACAAGACGAAACTACGCGGTTTCGTCCCCGTTTTCGGCGGAGAACAAGTCCCGGGGTGGGAAATCATCATAGGACCCTCCGATGATCAAATTAGTACCGAGGAATAAGAGCTGGGTAGCGGCGTATTAGAATGAGTTCGAGTTAGCTGAGTTATCTAAAAGAGGGGTTTATATAGCGGTCGCATGGAGCGAGCCGGCGCGAGATCCTCGCCGTTCGTTACGCCCGCGTCGATGGCGGGATCCGTCCATTAATGGCAGGATACGCTCATTAAAGGAGGGACGTGCCAACATAGGACGCGAAACGTGGGGCGGCGGATATCTCGCTTTGTCGAGATACACGGAGCCGTGGCGGGAACGCTTGGGCTCCACGCTCTCAGTTGATCGGGGAAGCCTAGGAAGCTCAGCTCGGTGGATGACTCAGAGACGAATCGGGAGACCGAGGAAGCTCAGCCCTGCAATAGCTCGGAGACGAGCAAAGGGGGTGTAAACTCGGCTGCTGGATTGCTCGGGGCCGAGGAAAGTCTCCAATGCACCACATTGATTCTATTTCCGCAGCCACCAGAAGCCAAATGGGTTTACGTGGACAACACGTCATCTGGTACGTGTCGTAATGTGGGGAATTCCCGTTCATGAGCCTTATCACTGGCCCCCGCTCTCGTCCTGACCTATTTGTGGGTCAGGGTCGAGAGTGGTAAGCCCGGTTCTTAGCGGTTCGGCCTAGGATTCATAGGTCGTCTGACGACGGCGGGACATTTGGCGGCCATTCCTCTCGGATCACTAGGCCCACATGACGATTCATGGAACGCCTCGGTTACCGCTCGTGTCACGCTCCGCTTCCCAAAATACGGAATACGGAGAGTAACGAAGGCCAGCTATGCTACCTACGGTAAGAAAATATCCTTCCGTAGTCATATAAAGGTTGTCTAGCTAACCTGTCAAAAATAATATCCAACAACATGAGAGATAACACTGATAATCATGCTGCAACGAAACCACAAGGAATACCCACTAGATAATCGATGCAAATAAAGATCCGATACAATAGGTTCAAAATAAAAATAAGGTCCGAAAGGAGATACATAAGCCCTAATGTCCCATAAGAGTACTTACTAAATGTTAACTGAAAAAAAATAAACCTACGGATTACTGGTCTTCTGCAAACTCCTGATAATCGTTCTGATCCTGCTCGGCCTGAACATCCTGACAAGTACTCAACGTATAAAGTGTGTGGTGTGATAACATGAAAATATGAGTGTAGTGAAGCCCGTGTGCACATGTTTATACAAATATGGATATAGTAATAATATGAAACAGACATGTAAACAAGTCAAGTCGGTCAAGTCACATCATAACTGGTCACTAAAAGGTAATCTATCTTATCATGAGTTCAAGTGTGTGCGTCAACCTCTGCAGGAGTATTCCCAACCTAAGGGTAGGACCCCAGGGGCTAGGAAACACGGACCCAACCGTGGAATGAACATGCAACCGATATAACCCGGTACGAGCTGTAATAACAAGCGGCCAATTAGCCCGGTACGAGCTGTAATAACATGCGACCGATATAGCCCGGTACGAGCTACTGGCATTAGACTCCTGAGATCCTGTTGTACGAACCCACACTCAAACTATCCCAACCCCCCGCGTATCTATACCTAACATAGTAATAAATTCAATAATATAGAATGCTGACTGGACAGGAAGACAGGACAAATCACGATGATAGTACAATATGGTAAATATGTAAGCATGGGTAATTGTTTCATGGTATGAATGTTCAGCATTCTAATTAGTGATATCGTTTTAATGTAAGGAAACAGAAATCGTGAACAGGCATGTCATGTCAAGTAGGTCGATGATAATAGTCTTAAGTAGTATGTCAAATACAGTCGATATAATATGATAGTATCAATAATGTAAACAAGAATCTAAATGAATTTGCAAGCATCTCCATTTTATATCCGGATTTATTATTGGGACGAATAATAAACTAAAATATGGTTTTAAAGAATTAATATGATTAATGGGTGTTCTAGAAATTCTAGGGTTTTCATTTCATGCATGATGAACATAAGCTTTCATTTAACAGCGTATGGTTTGATTATTAATAAAAAACACAAAACTAAATATATAAAATTAATACTAAGGGTATTAAAACACAATCAATATAGTTATATTATATAAATGCACTTAAGCGTTATGTTTCATACTATTAGTAACAATGAGTAATTTCTTGATTTTATTATATATTGTATATTTATTTTCTTTCTGTTACAATGATCTGATCTTATATATAAATAATTTAATTATCTTGAACTACTGTTCACTAAGCTCTATATTATGTAAGCTACATTCTACAAAGATTCAACAAAAGAAATAAAACTGAATTGATTATTTAACTTAATGAAATGATAATTCACATATACTAGTTAAAATTTATATCAACTATGCAAATAAGTCTAAATATAGGCTATATATATATGAGCAGCATGTAAACTTATATGAGCAGTATAAAATTAAGATTTTCATCATGTATATAATAATTACGTGGTATTTTAGTGAAATTGTACACTAATACAATTTTCATTCAAATATTATAGACTAAGAATTTATTGCGATATTTGCCGATATTGCATCGGATAAAAAAACAAAAGTACTTGTCTCGGAGACGGATAAACACGACGACACGAAGCGCAACTCCAAACTTTAATGGCTCGGCTAATTTTGAAGAAGAAAAAATATTGTGATAGAAAAAACAGAGAAGGTTGATTTATATGAGAAGAAGAGAGATAATAATTATTAGGTTGTTTTTTATACGAAAGAGAAAGATGCTATTAAAGATTGGAGAGAGAGATAAGATCAAGGGGGGAGATATATGGTGATTGGAGAGAGAAAGAAAATAGTATTTGTTTTAAAAGGAGAGAGTTATCAGGTGAGAGAGAAATCTGTCACGTCCCGCTTCCCAGAGTACGGTAAGGAGACGTGACAGGTCACGCGACGTATTTACTCAAAAGTAAACACGCTAAACGTATATAAGCAATATAATATAAAAGTATACAAGAAAGACATGAAATGTAAACGAACAACAACTTTTTATATATTAAACATTCTTTGCAATACGATACTGGAAAGTAAATAAATATTGGAAAGCAATGCCTAAACAATGACATGAAACTGAAAATAAAGTATATACAGGTGTCTAGAGCTCTGGATCGTCGGCGAACTGCTCCAAGTCTTCTGAGCTGGACTCGATCTCCAGAGAGTCGGGTCCTCCTGATAACATTCCAAAGAAAGAATAGAAAAAGAATGTCGTCAGCGGACAATCGCTCAGTAAGTCCTAAAGAGAGATGGAAATAGACTGAACAGGTAATGAGAATATAACTGGTATAATATTGATAGTTATGTTAACGCAGTTGTTTGTATCTTGGTACAGAATATTCCAGGTATACGAGAGAAATCCAGTTTACCCCGTGGACTATGATATAAGGAGCACAAGGCCCCGTCAAAACCCACGGGACAACGACAATGAATATTCAGCTTAAGTGTATTAAAATGACCGTCTCATGCCACTTTAAACGCATTTCGTACCAATCTACCCCTTTAAACCCCATAATGTATTATTATATTGCTTAGTAGTGATTTGTAAATATAAGGCCTGCCGAAACCATGATATCAATTGTTCATGTAAACGGATAAGGCTATAAACGGATGGTCATCTAGACAAGTCAAATGTATATCCATAAATCGGTCAAATCAAGTCATGTTGATATAGATTGTATTCTGGATAAAAGGATTCATGTTGCATTGGAGATATATTGAATTGTATACATGGATGGATTGATTTTAAATTAGACTGAAACTCCGACTGAGTCAGACACTTAAACAGAATTGAAGTCCTGAATTAGTTTTGGAGTTATCGGTAACTGCTGCACATGGACGGCAGGATTTGTGACTTTTTCCAAGCCAATTACCATTGATAACCCCGTTTTAGTTGTCTACCTTAAATAGACAAGCACCCACATTCTTCGGCTCCCTGAGACTTAAGAGAATTAGTCCCGCTTAAACCTATATTTACTAGGGTTCTTATTGTAAATTAATAAACTTGAGAGGGGTTTATGAAAAATAGTTTTGATATATTTTCAAAATAAACCTCAAGTATTTATTTTTCGTCTTTAGGGTTTTCATAGATATAATTTTAAAAGTGTCACGACCCGAAAGTACGGAACGTGACCGGCACTTAGATTACGAAGCGTCTAGAGGCGCCACGTAACCTAAGTAAGCCGAAGCCCAGAAATCTAAACCATGAAAAAGAAGAAGCAGTAAAAGAAAACAAGAAATGAGCCTCCAAAATGCATGCCTTCCATCACCAAATTTCATATAAAAATGAGCAAAGAATAAAGAGTATGAAATAAATAGGATTTTGTGGAATTTTAATGGAATTTTTGATGTATTTTTAATGAATTTTGATTAAAAATGAGGTGGGAAAAGGGGGGGCAGCCATGGGGGGTTGTGGCCGGCCCTAGAGAGGTGAGGGAGAGAAAGAAGAGAGTGGGAAAAGTGTGTAGAAGTTTCAAGAGAAGAAACATCAATAAAAGTCTTTTCATGCTTTATTTATTTATTTATTTATTTCTTTACTATAGCAACTCAAGAAAGCTCTAGAAAATAGGAAAAATTTGCAAATAAATTTTGCATGATACACATTTATTTCTAATATGCCATGGTTCATTTTTCCAAATTAAAACGATTTAAATTTGTAATTTACACTAATTTAGTGTAAAAATAAAGCTTATGTTAATATTTAAAATAATTAATTTAGGAAAAATATTTTATTAAACTAAAAATTTATAAGTGGCTAAATAAACACTATTTACTAGTAATTACATAATTAAATAGGTATTTTTGAATTTATAATGAAAAACAATTGCGGTTTGGTTTTACGAAAAATGCATTTTGCTTTACCGAAAATCATAAAATTTACTTAAATAATTTTATTCATTTAATTATTTATTTAATTATTTTTAAAACGTTACAATCTTCCCCCCTTTTAGAAATTCGGTCCCCGAATTTAAATTAAAACTCCCCCTCCAAATATTAAAACATTTAGCAAACACTCAAATCGTCGGGGCTCCGAAATCATCAATACATAAAAAAATCAACTCCGTCAAGTATTACGCAATCATCGGAGTTATGGCGAGAATAAAATTTCAAAACTCAATATGAAAACCATCATAATATACATCAATCTATAACTTATATATAGTTCGCATCCTAGTAAAATCGTCGAATCATCATAATAAAGAAGCATACAAAAACCCCTCTTGAAAATCGCCGTGCAATGCACATGTCACGGCATAAGTAGCGGACGTTTAATTAAAAAAAAACTATATATATCTATCTTTTATTTAACATACACGTCCCGCCTGGTTACTAAATCAAATAATAATGACTATGAAAACATACTGCTCAAACTGAAATCAATCCCAATCACATCATAAAAATATCATGTGCGTCCGGTGCGCACTGAAATCGAAACCAAATACAGATACCATGAATACACACAAAAACAAAATAAGTGCAACAGGTGTGCACCAAAACATCTGTCAAGTGCAACGGGCGTGCACGACTCACTATCAGGTGCATCTAATTTGCACAAAACCCCGATTTAGTGCATCTGGTGTGCACAAAATCGCATCAAGTGCGCCAAGTATGCGCAAGAATCCTAATCAGGTGCACATGGTGTACGAAAACATACATCGAATATCAGAATCGAAATCACAATACGAAAATGGATAAAAACTAGGTCGAAGCATATATCAAAATCATGTGTAACCCACGAAATCAAATAAAAAAAAATCTCAAAATATATAAAACCAAATCAAGTGTACTGGGTGTATACTAAGCAACATCAATACAGCTGATATGTGAAGGACGGATAGAATGCAATGAAGGTACACATAAGAAATACCAATCGTAGAACAAAATTCTCAAAATACCAAAATCCAATAACAGAAATATGAAATTCAAATCACCAAATCACAATTGTAAACACTATCGTCAATGTGCGCCTCTTTCCTCTGATGTCGACTGCTTCGAACCCGTTCTTTCATAGGTGTGCTGACTGCGCTACCAACGGCAATACTCATGTCTAGAGTCTCCCACATAGTCGATCCCTTCACTTGATATCCGGACTACATTAAACTTTTCGATCGATCCATCAAAATCCCATAATTCCCCGAGAGCTCAACACTCAAGTACAGTTTAAAAATATCCGGTACATACCCCAGCATCGATGATCCAGCCGTAGAAGGGCAAACCCAAGCCTCACTAATGGCACCGCGGAACTGCCGTAAACCCTAAGGTTCAAGGGCGTTCTCGTGGTCATTATGTCGAGTTAGGGTTTCATTCTTCTAGAGGGTCCATCGAAATACCTGCATATTCTTCCGAATACCTTAAACTTGGGAAAATGGTTTTCTGATAATCGTTCGAACCCTTTAACTTCATCCGGACGGCATGTGAATACCCTTCATCCGCACGCTAAACAATGCTTCAATCCTCAATAATAACCAATACTCTAATGGTTATCGCATTCGAGCCGCAGCTCCCTCTGCCCGTGGTAACAGAAACCACCATCCGACATCGATGAAGATAGATCAAAGGAACGAATGAAATACGGTGCAAACAAATGTACATCCTAAGGCTCCTTAAGCAGAGTAGCGTATTGTAAGTATGACGCGGACCATACCCACGGTACGTTACTCTACCTAAATCGCCTACTCCATCAACCAAGGGTCACCTAGACTTATACAAGGTTAAACCTAGCGCTCTGATACCAACTTTGTCACGACCCGAAAGTACGGAACGTGACCGGCACTTAGATTACGAAGCGTCTAGAGGCGCCACGTAACCTAAGTAAGCCGAAGCCCAGAAATCTAAACCATGAAAAAGAAGAAGAAGCAGTAAAAGAAAACAAGTATAAAAACATCAGCAAATTTTACCAAAAATTTCGGCAGAGTCTCCTCTGTAAAAACTGACCCCCAAACGGGTACAACAAGTATAATATACATAAACAATAAAAAGCATCCCCAAACGGGAGCTAACATCAACGCCAATAGACGGAAACAACCACAACAGGCACAATAATATACAACGCCAAAGGGCGAGGCTCAAAACTCAAAAGAAAACAAAACCACCAGATCAGAATAATACATGCGCGACTCTAAGGTCGAAATAAAATTCTGGTCCAATAAACTTATCAAGTAATACAAGTATGGTTGATGGAGCTTACTAGATACAAACGAATGAATAAAATACAATGGTGGTTCAGATACAAGTGAACCAACCTACAGTGCAAATCACCCTGAAATAAAAGATGTGCCAGCAAGCTGCCCGGGAAACCTGTACATCGAACCTGGTCCATGTCTGCCGAAGACGGTGTCGCCATCTTCCTCTTCATCGCCCGCAGTCCACGTGAGGGGTACCTCCCAAAATATGAAATCCAAACAAGAAATGAGCCTCCAAAATGCATGCCTTCCATCACCAAATTTCATATAAAAATGAGCAAGGAATAAAGAGTATGAAATAAATAGGATTTTGTGGAATTTTAATGGAATTTTTGATGTATTTTTAATGAATTTTGATTAAAAATGAGGTGGGAAAAGGGGGGTGCGGTTTGGTTTTACGAAAAATGCATTTTGCTTTACCGAAAATCATAAAATTTACTTAAATAATTTTATTCATTTAATTATTTATTTAATTATTTTTAAAACGTTACAAAAAGTGATGAGATAGTCTAGTGGATATAAACCTAATTTTAATAGTATAGGGTATTTTCATGCAATTTAGCTTGTATTGATTCTTGATAGTATTTTCATGAATTTTTGTGATTCTTTTCTTTTGATTTAGAAAATATAGAATTATTAAACATATTTAAAATAGATATTTTGATAATATATATATATATTAAAATAGAATTTATTTATTAAATAAAAATCACGTTTTCTTAAAAATTGTAATAAAAATTCCATCGAGATCGTATACTCCGTGAGGAGTTCTGCATCTCGCCTTACTAGTGCGATGGATGTGTGATAACCCGCACCAACCAAATCGGATTCCCCAAAATGGGTTGTAAGGACATGATTGTATGGAATTTAATTAAAACAATCTTAAAGAATACGGTTTTTAATAGTTTAGGGTATTTTATCGTAAAATTGTATTAGTTCCAAAAATATTGTAAAGAGGCAATCGTGCTATGTCATTATGAGTGTTGTGATGAGGTAGGTCATTACCTGGTGGTTTTCTAAAGGTAATATGAGTAATATGATGAAGTAATGTCGAATAGAAAGTTTGTGGTATTTTACTGTAAAAGTGCAATAAAAGTGTTTTTAAATGGAGTTTTGAATTGAAATTTGTTTCTAATTATAGTTTAATGTTTAACAAACTAAGTACAATAATTTAGATAAGTAGTTCTTAAAAAAATGTTAGTTTAAGAAGTTTTAGAGATGAATGTCGGTATAACTCCACTTACCGACATCATTGAAAAGAAGAAGTTTTGAGAGGTGAAAAAAAGATAGTAGAGGGGACTTACTGAATTAGGGTAAAGAGAAGGGATGGAAGAAGATTTTGAAGCGTCGTGAAGTCACCGGATTTGTCCCGAAACGTTGCCGGAACTTGACCTTGGTCTAACTCCACTTATACAACATTTTGGACTTAGAAATTTTTGAGAGTTTTGATACTAAATTTCAGAATGAGAACTAGGGTATAGGATAGAATTAGGGTTTAGGGTATTAAACATGAAAATTAAAATGCATTAAAATTTGATTTTAAAGCTCATTTTAATTCTCTGTTAATGTGCAGGAAAATCAAACAGACTAGGATTAGTAGGGAGAGTCCAAGGGTGCTAGGACAAAAATTGAAGGCATTAAGGCGGGGGGGCCCGACGACGCTGGCCCAGAGCCCAATCTCGCCGGCCATCTTGGTAAGATGGGGAGTGGGATTGCTACCACGTGTCGAGGTCTGTTTAATTAACAATTTCCACATGTTTGATTTTTGAGACTTTTCATTTTTACGTGTGTTGCACGCGTAAACTTTTAAACTTCCAAAAAGTTTAAAAGAAAAATCAGCAAAAATAATGTGGCGGGGGGATTTGAACACATGGGCTATGTCACAGCAGTGCAAGGCTTTACCAATGAGCAACAATTGCTTTCTTTCTGTTTAAAAACAATTCAAATTTATAACTTGTGCTCAGGATTTACAAATACTCCATTTGTAGATTAACTTTAAAAAATTTTTGTACATTAAAACAGAGTCGTTACATTCTACACTCCTTACAAAAATTTCGTCCTCGAAATTTACAATTATTTAAGAACTAATTTACAAATAAGTGAGGGTATCTTGCACGTATGTCGTCTTCTCTTTCCCACGTTGATTCTCCTGGTGAGTCTTTCCTCCACATCATTCAAACCAAGTTTACTTTCTTGTTCCGAAGTGACTTCACATTTCTGTACCGTGAGCTCGGAGTGATCAAGAATGTAACTGGAGTCACTCACATACTTTCTGAGTTGGGATATGTGAAACACATTGTGCACTCCTTCCAATGAGGGTGAAAGTGCCAAGCGGTATGCCACTTCTCCGACTCGTTCGAGTATATCGAACGGTCCAATGTATCTCGGACTTAACTTACCCCGCTTTCCAAAGCGAATCACTCCACGGTTTGGAGAAATCTTTAGAAAGACATGATCACCCGGTTGGAACTCCAAATGTCGGCACTTTGCATCGGCCCAGTGCTTCTGTCGATTTGGGCTATGCGCATTCGTTCCCATGATAGTGCGAACTACATCTACAGTCGCCATTATCATCTCAGGTCTAAGAAGTTCTCTATCTCCGATGTCGTCCCAGCTTAATGGTGAACGACACTTCCTACCAAAGAGCGCTGCAAATGGTGTCATTTCAATACTCGCTTGGTAGCTGTTATTGTATGAAAACTCCACAAGATGTAGGTGATCTTCCTACGATCCTCCGAAGTCTAACATACACGCTCTTAGTATATCTTAAAGAATCTGAATCGTTCGCTCAGACTGACCATCTGTTTGTGGATGATAAGCTGTGCTAAACTTCAAACTTGTTCCCAAGCTAACTTGCAGACTCTGCCAAAATTGCGATCGGAATCCGGTGTCACGATAGGAGACAATGCAAACCGGTACTCCATGTAATCTCACGATCTCCTGCATGAATTTATGGGTATCAGAGATAGTACACTATGAAGAGTTTAAATCTTACTTAGATTCATACCTCCATGTATTTCTTTGCCAGGGTCTCGGTAGATTGGCCAACTTGAAGGGGAATAAAGTGAGCCGACTTTGTGAGTCGATCCATAATAACCCATACAACATCGTTACCTTTCGTGCTGCGAGGATGTGCAGTAATGAAGTCCATGGTAATGTGTTCCCACTTCCATTCTGGGATAAGCAACGGTTGAAGTAAACCAGCAGTCCTATGATGTTCAGCTTTCACTTGCTGACACACCAAACATTTAGCAACACTTCTGGCTACTTCACGCTTCATTCCATGCCACCAGTAATGTTGATGTAGATCTTTGTACATCTTTGTACCACCAGGATGTGCTGAGTATGGGGAGCTGTGAGCTTCTTTCATCAACTCTTCCCGAACATAACCTTGTGGTACACACAATCTACTACCGTATCTCAAAGATCCGTCTTCATAGATGATGAAGTCTGTTCTAAGTCCACTTTCTACTTGTTCTTTGATATTTTGCAACTTGGCATCACTTACTTGAGCTGCTTTGATCTGATTGACAATTGTAGACTGAACTTGTAAGTTCATCAAACTTGAAGCGTTACCTGGTATGACCACTTCTATCTCCATCTGATGCAAATCTTGCTGTAGCTTCCACTGTGCAGTGGGATTCATTGATAGTGGTTGACGACTAAGTGCATCAGGAACTACATTCACCTTCCCTGGATAATATTGTAGGTTGATATCGAAGTCCGCCATGAGTTCTAACCATCTTCTCTGTCGCATATTCAACTCTTTCTGAGTAAACACATACTTCAGACTTTTATGGTCTGTGTAGACATCTATCCGTTCTTCAAGAAGATAATAACGCTAAATCTTAAGTGTAAAGATAACGACTGCCAACTCCAGATCATGCGTCGGATAGTTACGCTCATGAACTTTTGGCTGTCTTGATGCATAAGCTACAACTTTACCGTGCTGATATAAAACACATCCTAATTCCTTACCGGATGCATCGCAATGCACTACGAAACCTCCAGATTGGTCCGGTATGACAAGAATAGGTGTTGATGCCAATCTTGACTTGAGTTCTACGAAAGCTTGTTTGCATACTTCTGACCACACGAATTCTTCATATTTGCGTGTGAGCTTGGTCAGGGGTGTTGCAATCTTCGAAAATCCTTCAATAAATTTTCGGTAGTATCCCGCCAATCCCAAGAAACTTCGAATGTCCTTCACTGTTTTTTGTGTCGGTCATTCGCTTACTGCTGCTACTTTAACTGGATCTACAGAGATTTCTTCACCTACGATATATCCAAGAAATCCAACTTGTTCTAGTCAAAACTCGCATTTGCTGTACTTGGCATAGAGTTGATGCTGTCGCAAGGTCTCCAGGACAATTCGTAGATGTTCAGCGTGCTCTTTCCAATTCTTTGAATATACCAGGATGTCGTCGATGAATATGACAACGAACCGTACTCTCGGAAAACTTGATTCATTAGGTTCATGAATATGGCTGGTGCATTGGTCACGCCAAATTACATCACGAGAAACTCATAATGTCCATAGCGAGTCCTGAATGCTGTCTTCGGAATATCAGACTCTTTGACCTTCACCTGATGATAACCCGAACGAAAATCTAATTTTGAGAAAACGCAAGACCCACTTAGCTGATCGAACAGATCGTCGATTCGCGGTAGTGGATACTTGTTCTTTATAGTTACTTCGTTCAGAGCTATATAATCAATGCGCATTCTGTATAAACCTTCCTTCTTCTTCATAAGCAAAACTGGAGATCCCCAACTTAAAGTACTGCGACGAATCCATCCTTTTAGCAGAAGTTCGTCCAGCTGAGTACGAACCTCCTTCAAACCTTCAGGGCTTAACCGATACAATGTTTTGATCACCGGTTGTGCACCAGGTACTAAATCAATTCCGAATTCAAGAGCTAGATCAGGAGGCAAACCTGATATATCTTCAGGAAATACATCGTCGAGCTCTCGAACTACCTCTGTCTTATCTTCTCCTGCCTGTAGAGTTGCAATCACTGCCTTCTCGGTTTTGCTTTGTATGTGTTAGGCTCCAGGGTACGGTCTCCACTTTTGAAATAAACGACCGGATGCTCTGGAATCTCGAACACTACCCTTCTTTGACGACAGTCGATGGTAGCGTAGAAAGTTCCTAGTCAATCCATACCTAAAACTACATCGAAGTTCGGTATGTCCAGCACCTTGAAGTCAGCATAGAATTCTCTGCTGCAGACGACTACTGGATACATCCGGCGGTATGAGTCAATACTTATTTCTTATTTCTAATGTAACGACAGGCTCGTGGGTTGCATCTTATATAAACAATGGTGCAGGATCCATACCCGACTGATGCTTGTCCGGAGACTCGGGCTCTATTTTCAAGTGTAGACCAATTAATTGGTAGTGTATTCGATTCATATAATATTCTTCCACATTTATCGCCGGCACCAGAGCAGCAGTATGAACCGGCACCAGAGCCGCAGCATGAGCCGGCACCAGAGTCGCAGCATCACGGAGATCCAGCGCAGCAGGATCAGTGGTTTGGATCACCATACCGTCAGCAGCAACCCTGGCATACCGGACAAGCGCAACAACCGGAGGAACAACAGTTTTGGGGGACCGGTTTTGCGCAACAACACCAGTCTTGGGGGTCAGGTTTTGCAGAACAGCCGTCTTGGGGATCAGGTTTTGCGCATAAACAGCAACCTTGGAGGTCAGGATTTGCGCAGCCATGGGACCCAGGTTTTGTGCAACAGCAGCCGCATGAAACCGGGACAGATTCTTCGCTACAACTGCCCAGTTGGGAGACGGATTTTTCGTCCTACGTACGGTTGTTGGGAGGCAGCACATATCCGACACCTGTCCCACATTCAGGATTTGCGGAACAACACCCGGTCCAAGACGCTGCTGAAGCTGAAACCGAAGCAGAAGAGCAGACGCCGCCGTCGCCATCTACCCAAGAAACGGATGGGTCCTCCAGTCATCCCATGAAGCATAGGCTTATGTCAAGCCTCCTCGGATTTCATAAGGGAAAGGGAAAAGGAAAACGATAGTTATTTACATTTTACAAACATATAGGATTTTTTGTATTGTAAATTTGACGGATTCATTTTGATATTATAAATTTAACCGTCGAGATAGAAAACAGATAGGATTTTTTTGTATTGTAAATTTGACGGATTCATTTTATACACCGCATTCATATAATAAAATTTTATTATTTTATTCAAATTTTTTTCAATTTTCCCGTTTATTTATTTTACAAAACCAATTTTTATTTTAAATTTCTATATTTATATAGGGGGCGGGTTCTAGGAACCCGCCCCCTTACTGGGATGGGGGTGGACCGAGAAACGTCCTATTTTTACAATTTAAACTAAAACCATCCTATTTTAATAATTTTAAATTAAAACCGTCCTATTTCGAAAAAAAAACCCTAAAAGTAATACTATAACCATTATACTAGTAAAGAACGATCCAAATTAATCTAGCTCTGCGCCAACTACTAGGACACGTTGCATCACTTACATAGAGCAGCATCTCCTATATCTACGACTAATATTATAACCGCATGAATGTACAATCATCTCGGGTATTTCCCACATCATCCTTTCCATATCTTTCCATGAATAACATCATGATTTCTGGTCTATTTCTATCCTCAATTCGAAAAATCGGAACTTGCTTAGTCTCTCACATTCTCAATCATTTTTATGACCATGTTGTGTGTCGCGTTGTCATTGTTGCAAAATTGCTTCGTAGGCTAACTATCTCATACATGATTAGATGCAATCTCATCAAAGTTACAGTTTTTTCCAACTAACCTTAAATTAATATGCGTTTGCTATCCTATCTCTCCACAAAAATTTGGGGAAATTCAAGTAAAGGCACGAAATTTAGGGTTCCCGGTGACGAGCTCACCTGGATCGGGAACGACGACGTGGTCTTGGCCGGTGGTCACCGGAGGCGCTTCCGTGACGGACACGGTTGGCCGCCGTCGATCTAGGGTGTTGGCCGGCTCCACCGGCGGTTGGCGGTGAGCCGAGGCCTGTGCGCCTCGGCCCGCGGCTCGCCGTAGAGCTTGCCCCGTTGCTTGGATCGAAGCTCGTGCCTTTCCTTTGCTCAATTTATTGTGGAAGATTTTGAGTATGATTTCACCTTTTAAAGAGAGAGAGAGAGGAGAGAGGAGAGAGAAATGCGATGGCTTTGTGGGCGGTTAAAAAATTCTTCAAATTTTTAGTGTGTTGCACGCTGGGATCACAGGAATACGGGGAAATTGAAATTTATGTTTTGTTTTGTTTTTCCATATTTTACTACTATAAGAAATTCAAGAAATTTTCAAAATAAAATACATTTTGTTATTTAGATTTTTCATTATTTGCAATGATAGCTCATGAAAATCCAAGATTTTTAAAAATCTCAAAATTTTATATTTCTCTATTTTATCAATATTCTATAAAAAATTTAAGAATATCAAATTTTTCTGTTTTTTTCGTTTTATTAATATTTTGCATGCTATATCACATGACAATCATCAAATTCACAAAAAATTCCGAAATTATTTATGTTTTATTCATGTTTACTATATTTTACATGTTGCCGCAAGAAAATAATATTCGGTTTTCTGATATTTTTGATTGAGCACATGAAAATGGCAAAATTTTGAAAAAAACTATTTTCTTCTTTTTTCATTATTTGCATGCTTATATGGCGCACTAAAATCATAAAATTTTAAAAATGCTCGAATTTTCTGTTTTTCCGGTTTGCTTTATTTGTTCATACTTATAGAGAATTTCGGGTTTGAAGAAGACAAAAGGCTATGTGAAGTAGAAAGAAAAAAATCGTTGATTGCTGCTGAGAACCTAATATAATAA
Source organism: Agapanthus africanus (assembly GCA_030015575.1). Classification (NCBI taxonomy): domain Eukaryota; kingdom Viridiplantae; phylum Streptophyta; class Magnoliopsida; order Asparagales; family Amaryllidaceae; genus Agapanthus; species Agapanthus africanus. The sequence goes on from CM057340.1 coordinate 8,665,589, forward strand.
AGAACCATCGGTAACTCATGAAAATCACAATAAGATAAATCTTCAAATTTCTAATATTTTGCACATTTTGGCCAACGATAATCATGAAAATCTTTAAAAACTTGGTTTCTACCGCTTTTTCAGTTATATGCATGCTATTTGCATACAAAAACTTCACAAAATTATCATAAATTTCAAATTTTATATTTCCTTCAAAACTAACCTTTTTTTACAGCTCATGAATAAGCGAGTTTTTCAATATCAAAATTTTCGATTTTCTTTCATTTTTCATATTTTTTGCAATAGTAAAAGATAATCAAGAAATTTTTAACCCTTAAAAAAATCTGTTATTTAACTTTTAAATATTTTGCATGTTACATCACTCAAAAATCATGAAATCTTTCAATATTTTGCCTGTTTATCATAAGTAGCGAAAAAAAATATTAACAGATTTTAGGAAAAGGGACAGATCAAAACGCTTCGGCAAGATAAGGCTAAACAAACAGATAAAAGAGTGATAAACAACTTAATACGCTAAAATTTATCAACAAGTAACCATTAAAGGAGTAGTATACAAGAGGCTTAATTTGCATGCTACAACACCCAAAATCAATGAAATATTTCAATTCTCGATTTTTTCGATATTTTGCCGGTTAACTTTAGCTGCCCAAAGATCCTTTTGAATTCTTCCCATCTGAATAGAACCCATTGAGCTGCCTCATTCGGCCAATGTTGCAAGGAGGAAACTGACGACAACCAACTTGAAAATAGCTATTGCTGCTACAAATTAAGTTTGATAAATGTCAGCACAATATATTTACCAATATATTGTATCAAGACCTCTAACAGCACAATAAAGCAGCTATATTTTTTTTAGGATATATCAGATCTCACGAAAAGATGAAACAAAAATATTTTTGTGGTTATATCTTCCAATATGGTAATATTGGCCAATATATCAATCATTTATGATATGCATCATACATCTATCAGATTCAATACCGATATCGGATATTTCAAAACCTTAGGCCAACCACAAACACAATACTAAAACCAATTTGCAACAAAAACCTACCTCCATTAATCCATTCCAAACTCATCTACAACTTCACAATCTAAATTCTAACATATACACATCAAACACCAACACATTCCAAAATTTATAAATCTCCCCCAACAAGCCCTTCAAATTACAAACACATATTCGTACAAACGCCTGCAAAACAAAGCACAGCTTTATTTCTCAGGCATCAACCATAAATCACAAACAAAAACCTAAAAACACAAAAACAAAATAAATTGATTTTTTTAAAAATAAAGTGTGGATCAAATCCAGGCCCACAATTTCAAAGCCCAAAGGCATCAAAGCAAGCAGACATCAAGACCCATTTCCTCAATTTCCGTGCATATCACCATGCTTCCTTCACTTTTCAATTAATTTATTAATTTGTTTCCAGAGCATCGGCTTATTGTGCACGGATCCAAAACAAAAAATAGCATTTGCAAATTTTTACCGTTGATCAGATAATTGTAGTCTGTAATTTTGGTCGACATGTAAATTTTCATCTTTCCGTGAAAATTTATCATCACATCAACGAGGGTGTAAAATGAAAATAAGAGAAATTACAGAAGAAAATGAAAAAATTAGGAGAAGGCTCAGAAGGATCCATTGGTTTCATATAATCAGAGGAGGAAAAATTTGCAATTCCCCCTCAGAAAATAGGTAGTTTTAACACATCATAGCCTTCAAATAATTAAGTGAAGATGAAAATAAAAAAACAGAAAGAAAAAAAGAAAATTTGTACTCACAAGCCACCGATTAGAGAAGAGAGGAATTAGGGTTTGGGTTTGGGTTTGGGGGAGGAAGCGCATTATATAGGCGAGGTGTAGGGTTTCTATGTAATATGAAATTACCATGAAGTCCTTTGATTGAAGTTGGGTTGCCAGGCTTAAACCCAGCGTAATAAAAAAATCGGGTAAATTGTGACCGAAGAAAAAAAACGGCACGCCAGGAAGTTGTTAAAAAACCTCTATAGTTTTTGAAATTGTTAGGAAGGCATTGCCGTTCTAAATCTTTGTGAAAAATCCTCTGGTCTGTATTTCATTTATGCCTTGTATTCCTTCTATTGCTTGGATATTACAAACAACTGCCAAATGCTTAGATATTACAAGCAGCTGCAGCTGCTTAGATATTACAGGCTGCTATACAGTAACAATTTCCTTTCCAATATGGGAGGTCACAAGTTCGATCCCCGACGATGGTTGATTTCAAAAAAATACAGGTATACAGTATGTTTTGATTTGGGCCCGGGGTTTTAAAAAAAGAGCAAAAAGCCCAGTGGTTTTTTAAACAGGTTTGAAATGGACATGGGCTTTAGGAGGCTTTTGACAATTTGCCCTAAGAATTTTATTCGAAAAGAAAAAGGATAAATGTTAGTGGTCGGCTGATTGGCAAAAAATTAACATGCTGGTGGATATATATTATTGTCCGAAAAGAAAAAGAAACATGTTAGCAGACATATTGATACTCATGGCTGAATATCGGGTCTATTTTTCTCTGCAGACCTGTTTGTCTTATCCGACCCAAATCCATATAGGAGTTGGGAGTTATATAAATGAATAGGGGATAACCTGTAACCATTTAAACCTGAGTTGTTTAATATAGGTGATGCATATATATCATTCACTATAAGGCTCGCTTTTCTTTAAGAATGGACCATTTTAAATCGTATCTCTTAATTATCTTTTAAGGCTCGAGCTGATGCACTTTAAATCCTAACCACATAGATCCCTGATGACTCGATGTTCTCTTTAGCGCTCAGCGCTCGGATCATTTTGAACCTAGCTATCTAGCCTAAACTCTACTCATCAAAAGTCATTATGAGATCTCAATATTTAAAAAACAGGGAAGGGGGGAGGAAGGGTTGAGCTTTTGGAGGGACTCCATCTTCTTTATCCGTCTCTAACCTCACCGTCTCTTCACAGGATGGTTAGACGGAATCGGACAAAGAACATAGAGCACTCGATCGAAAAAATGATATCATGGAATGCTATTCGGTAAATGAACCGTTTCACTTGTCAACGCCATCCAATCTTAAATTTCTCTAAAGCACGGGCTCTATAGCAAGTTATCGGACCTATGGATTTGTTCCCACTGTCTGATCCATGCCTGGATAATCATGCATTGCTCGTTGTGCTTGGATTGTAATCCATAATGTATAAGCCACACAAGATCCATTAAAAACGCTATAAATTGCTCTAAAACATCAAAAAATCTGATCGGTTCAAAAAATCTGATCTAGAAAGAGATGGATAGAGAAGAGGAAGCCCTCCTAAGTTCGCTTGAATGGATGAACCAAGTTTATGAATTTTTCTTCTTCAAAAACCGAGAGTTCACGATGATTCAATGGATCGACTTTGGACAAAACAATCTGAAGCGGTTTAAGCCTTAAATATCCATTTTTATTTTTTTGTGCGTCAGTTAGAAGCAAGCGGCTTTGGACCGAGGCTGGACTTCACCCGCCGTAGCCCATTTGTTTTCATCCGTGCTTATTGAATCCAACCCGAAAGTTTTGGTTCGGATCCGGGCCGTAGCCTTATCGGGTAATTGGATCCCATCACCACCCGCAATTAGGATGGTAATTGAATGAGCCAGTTTGGGTTAGATTAGGGTTTAGCTCGATATCAGCTCGTTCAAGCTCCATTCATTTATTAACGAGCCGAACATGAGCCCGAAAGTCTGGCTTGTTCGTTATTGACTCGAGTTCGGCTCAGTTGCACAGTTCAGGAAAAAACAACAATATGTAATATAGAGCAGATTCCATACAACTCTCGAGACACATAATTCAATTAAGAGATAGTGTATAAAGCGCAGCTGAGATGGATATAAAACCCGACAATTAGATCCATTCCATGCTCTAGATGTGATTTTTATTTAATCTTTCCATATCTCAAAGCTTTGGGTCTTGGTTTCCATGATTGTTGTCTTCAGCCTTGGCTTTTACAAAATACTTCCATGTTTTCTTCTGAAACACATGTAATGGCCGTTGTCCTATCCGCAGCATCCACCAAACGTCCCTATGTCGTTTTCCTTTGGGAAATCGTCTGATAGAAGATGCATGCGAGCTCAACTTTGGTTTGTTTAAGGCTCAAAAAGCTAACGAGTTGAACATAAACCAGACATTCGAGACGAATTCGAGCCGAGCTTTAGGCTAGCATAAACTAAGCCGATCCGATCCGGGCAAGAATCGGCTCGGTTACACCCCTGCCCGCAGTCCTTAATATCCATCTCTCTTCACTCTCCCCCCTCCCCCCTCTCGTTTCCTTCGATTCCGCTCCTCCGCCGGCGATTCTCACCGCTGCCTTGGAGCGCCTCAATTTCGCCGCAGTTTTTCTCGCAATCGAGAGCTAGGGTTTCGGTGAGCAAATTCTCTAACCTTTTTCTACCCTTTTCTGCGATTTTGTTCACCAAATAGATCCGCAATGCTCTCTATGCATCCTAAATCAGGGTTTCGTTCTGTTCATCTTTGTGTACTTAATTTCTTGATTGTTTCGTGATAGTTAGTATGTGGCATTGCTTTCGTATGGGAAATTGTTAGGTGAGTGCTATTCTCTGAATAGGATCTGGGATCAGTGATTGAATGCAAAGCTAAAATTTAGTATCATTTTATCAATAAAATTTCAGCAAAGTTTGCCATGAAAGGCTCTCTGTACTTTGATTAGAGTGTGTAAGCGACCGTAACAAGTGTACTGTTTTGTAGTCATCGGTGTTAACCATTCCGGCGTTCATTAAGCATGGCCCCACGTCGTAAATGTCCAAAAGTAGCATCATGCCATAGAATTAACAAACAAATAAGAAAAATAGACAAGAGCTCAAATTAACGATGAAGCAGCAACACTACCCTGAACACGAATAAATGCTATGCTGTAGGGAATCATTAGAGAGTCAACTAGTGATCTCGAGTTTGAACTAGGATAGTGGTCATGACTCCGAAACTTTGCAAATCCATCAAGGTTGATGTCAAAATTCTCATGTACATAGCTGGCTGTAAAATCTTGTGGAATCTTACTACGTGGTTAACCCCATTTTGATAGAAAAGGCTTAAACTGATGTTCACAATAGCTAAACTGGCTTTATCTGTGACACACTTACTCTGGTTTAAGAATCCTTCCTTCCGTTCATTAACTTATTTGCCAATCTTTCCCCTGCTTGGTGTTTGCTAAAAATGGATGTTTAAACCACTGCTTGTCAATCATCAGATATTACATCCCAAGGCACATAAAGTTGTTTCTTGTTCGAAACAATATTACGGTTCATGATGTGATTCTTAGCCTAGAAGCTTTCTTCAAATTTCTTTACCCTTTTGTAGGACAGGGGGAGACTCCCTGAATGATGCGCCTCTCTACCCTATTACATTCTTTCAATTGACTAAAAACCCATCAAGCTCTCAAGCCCAACCTAAAATCTCACCTTTCTCCTTCTTAAATTCATGTATCCTACCAGCTAACCCAAATTACTTGGTCAAATACTAATCGCCTTCCCTATGAACCCTTTAAAAACCAGTAAAGTTATTCCTATCTCTCTTTCCGACTCATTGTTTATAGATAGGAAGTGGTTCATTCATTATTAAGATGAGATTCCATATCTCTAACTTCCCAAAACCTAGATTATCTATCGTCATTACCATTTTCTAGTTTGAAATGTAGCCAATGGTGCTGGATAGTCTACTTAAGCTAAATGTTTTGTCTTAGTAAGTAAGACGATAGAAGAAGACATTGGGTTTCTTTGCATCTTAGTTAATGGATTTGAGGATCGTTCCCTAATTAGCCTGATTCTTATAGATTCTATTTGAAGAATTATCCCAGTAATAACCCCTAGAAGATAAATAACAGTACCTTTTTCACTAACATACTCCCTTGGAACTAAAATCTAGATAAAAATTCCATAGAAAATGTCGTATTAGTTGCTTCTAGCAGCCTTATCAAAAACTAACATATATACGTACTAGGTTTTTTTTTGACAAAAAGAGCAGGGCAACTTGCCCGTCTCAAAAAACTATTATTAAAAATAGAAGGAAATTACATAGATTGTGTTCCACAGCTTACAACATCATAATAGCAAGAAGGAATAACACCAATCTAAAAGAAAACAAGAAAGAAGAGAGCAAAAAGATGAAAAGAAAAAAGAAGGGAACATGAGAGGAACAAAAGAAGGTTGATAGCATCCATGGCCTCAGTTCCATTTAAAGACCTGAAACCAAACAAACAACAGAATGCCAGATTACTGAAGGAAAAAAAAACAAGGCAAAAAGAAGAAAATAGGCAGAAGGGTATCGACAGAGCGGGGAACTAACTGCAGTCTCTCAAAACTTGATACATATGAGCTTCAGTAAAGAAGAATATCAGTACTTCACAATCATAGCCACAAAAGGTTATCTCCTAAGTATTTTTTTAAAGCCCCAATATGCAGTTCTATATCAATGCAAGGGAAAACAAACACCAAAAATAGGTATGCATAGAAACCACAGCAAACCCATCAGCACTACCAGTTATATGTACTAAGTTCCATTCCAACTTTATTTCCCTATTTGATCATTTGGTATATTTTTGGCTGCAGAGTTTATTTTGGAAAGTTAAAATGTATTTGTCAACTGTGTTTGCTTTTCTCGTCTCAAACATGCTATTATTACCAGAAGGGTAAATCTTACAAAACACCATCTACTTTTCATGCTTTTCGAGATAACACCATTGAATTTTAAAAATGCCATAAAGCCCCCCCTGAAGGACATTTTCGTCAAAAAACTGAAAGGCATTTTCATCAAAAAATGCAATATCCCGTTGATTTTGAGGCTATCCATTCTAAATACAAGATAATTGGGGATTGTTTTGTCCTATTGCGGCTTGCATGAGTTAATCAAACTAACGATTTCACACTACCTTGGTTAATTCAATGGGGTTTTATAGCATTTTTAAAGTTCAATGGTATTATCTAAAAAACTCAGAAATGTCGTCGGTGTTTAGTACAATTTACCCTTACCAGAAATAGCTTCAGTTTACTGGACTTGTATGCTCACTACAAATGTTATGGTGTTGGCCTTTGTATTAAGGCGATGTCAACGGATTGATATAATTCTTACCAGGCTGTAACTATTTGTTTGTATCGTGGGAGCACAACCTTTGATGGAGCATGCATCGGCAGAAAATTGTCTCTCCTCCACCCTTTCTACTAGTGATGTAGACCACCGCCTAGAAGACAGGATTCCCCAACTCTCAAATCATGAGTAAGTATCACGATCTGTAGTAGACACCCTTTTGTGGGTTATCTCCGTTTAAAAATATCGTAGTCTTTAAAGCTTCATATCATGTTTATTTTTATGTTGATTTCATTTCTAGACATGCTTGAAACAACCATTTATTCTTTTTTCATGAGAATGGGTGCCATAATGTGTTAAGATCTTGTTGATTGGACTGTTGACATGGAAAAGTATCTAATTTGGGACTTTTTTAAAAGGGTTGTGCGATGATTACTTAAGCCTATAATCGATAACGAGTTTAACTGTTTAAGATAACATATTTAATTTGCCAGTAACCTTTGCAGAATTGTCATCAAGTTTCCTACAAAGTCCGTGGACAAATATTCCTTATTCAATTAATGCACGTCCCTTTCTCTTTCTAGTTGCTGACAAGCACTAATTAATTTTCTAGCTCCTCAAGTAATCCATGTAACAATGCAATCTGTGACAGTTGCAAAATTTAGCTCATATGAATTCAGTTGGTTGACTGAATAATTCTAAATGCCAAGCCAGTAGTTTTAATAAATTATTGGCGTGTTAGAAGCCTCTCCTGTCAAATTTTGTGAGAGCAAGATGCTCTCTCTCACATTACTTTTTACGTGACATGGTTATATCCTTAAAAATTCACTTAATTTTCTCTGTATCTAGGCTAACCACTTTCAGGTTTCTAAACATTTAGTTCCATAGTATTTAAGCGAAACTAAATTTTACCATTAGATCAGATTAATATTTGTTGGCTGTGTGAGAAGTCAATTGTTAATTTGACCGATGAGATGGTCCTTAATAGAGAGGAATGGAAGAGAAGGATTCATATGGCCAACCCTAAAATATTTGGGATGAAGGCTTGTTGCTGATGTTGTTAGCTGTGTGCGAAATAAAAGTTTAATCTGGTCAGCCTGGCCAGGTCGTTTTATCATGTCAATTAAAAAGTTATGCTCTATGCTCATTGCTTGTGACATGCCTCCACAGGCATAACAGATGTCTAGACCCCATTATATATGGTTGTTATACCTGGTGTTACTTATCAACTTGATGAAGATACAAATGAATGATGTATCTGTTGAATCATGATCAACCTAATTAATTAATTATCACATAATGTGGACCATATTCCTAGATACACAGGGAATTACTGAAATTGAGATGTGACTTTTCAAGCACTTATGGTACAGTTGCTTAAATCTCAATAACTATACAACACACGGTTGGTTAACCTGTCAATTTCTTTTTTGGTTTATTTCCTTATGTATGATGAAATTTTCTGTGTTGAATCCTAGGGACACAGAGCTGAAATCTGACATCACATTCGAAGAAGTTGGACATATAATGGAGGTCATTGCGACCACAGGAAAGTTCTGGTACGTGAGTATCTTCTACTTGATTGAAAAGTGTAAAGGCAGAAAAGAAATCTTTTTGAGAATCACCACTGTACGCCTTGTATGAACTTTACATTTCTGTACCACAAACTTCTGTCTCTTCTTCTTTCTGATATATGCAGTGGTTTTTTCTTTCTTATGCACAAATATTCTAGATAAATCTAAAAACGATATACAGGCACAAACTTCATTCAAAATTAGATTGGGATGCGATTCGATTAGGTTCTTATTCGTGCATGGTCCAAGAAAAAACACTTCAATTTCCTCTTTTGAGAGTTCCTTCTCCATTTCTCCGATTCTCCTTTACACGGGAGATTAGCATTCCTCCCCATTCTCAACCTTGTCCTCTGCTACTCTAGATGTTCTTTAAAAAAAAATCGTGGAAGCACTCTAAGTTTGTCCCTGGCGATTTCTTTCCCCTAACATTCAACATGGCATAAGTTGCTGTTTCCTATTGTCCGTTTGATGACCCAAAAACAGAGAGGTAATATTATGGTCCCCTTCTTACAGTCATCAGACTCGACCATTTCTGTCACATAAGCCTCTTCCATGTGAATCTTATGCAAATTCTACGCATTATGTCTGGCCTCTCCACTTCCACCAACTTTCTTGACTGTTCCAAAACACCCATTTATGATGTTAGCATTAACTACAAAGGAAGACAAAAAGGAATAGGAAAACAAAAGGCCTAAAATAAGCAAACTACTGTTGGCCACTGTGCACTGTTGCTGTTGTCGGGTAACTTTTACTGCTTCTGTTTCGATGACAAGAATATAGAGAGGAAAATCAATTGAGGAATTGTTCCCTTATGGCCTTAGTCATTTTTCCTCTTTTCTGGTCGCAGCTACAACAGAAAGTCGGATGGCAATGTCCAACTGTGACAATAACAGGCAGTGACAGCACAAGTTTCAGATGAAAACCATACAAGGCCATGTTGGGATAGCCATAGTCCAATGGAAAAAAACCTAGATCCACTTCTTACATTGGACCGGGCCAAAAAAAAAATTTGTTTGGGTAAATTTTTGATGAACAATTCCGATGGAAAGGACCCAAAACTATCAATGGAAAAGGACCCAAAACTATCCCTCATCTATTGGATTTTAAAAATTGGCAAAGTCCCAATTTTTGTAATCCAATACTCTCTCTCAATGTCATATCAATCTCTTTTTTTCTTTCTCTCGCTCACTTGAATGCTATCCTTATTTCAACCACGCAAACATGCATTATGTTACCAAAATGCATTGGAATTTTATTTTTGGAATGCACATGTATTCCAAAACATTTTAATCCTAAAGTCATTCCTATGGACTTTAACCCTAACTATCCAAACATGGCCAAAGCTTTTTTGTACTTCCCTTTTCATTCATTTTAAATCACTTCCCTCTATTTTCTCAAACTGAGGTTGGTGTTTAGGAAGCTAGATGCTAGGCAGCCCCTGCTGTCTAGTGTCATTTACAGCAATCCTACTTTTCCTTTTGGATGCTGAAGTATATGCTTAAACTATGAATTATAATCTGTTAATTTACTCATAACCTTGTTGTATATTCATTACCTTTGCAGCTCTGCTGTAATATCCTAAACACAATAACTTAACTGCTTTTAGTGTTCTATACAATGAACTTCTCTAGTCATGTCGTGATGTTAAATATTTTTCTTTACCAAAATGCATAATTCTTTGCATTGTGTAATGCAAACTAATTTCTTATCTTGAACTAAATAAAATGTGAAATTCTTTTGTTTGTAATCGCATTGTAGGCTCGATTGGGACATCCTTAAAAGCTTGCTGTCATGTCGGCTGAAGCAGGTAATTATAGGGGATATATATTCTGCAGCGTGTGTGTGTGTGTGAAATGGAGTAGACATTGCCACTGTAGGAATGCGCGCGCGCACGCGTGAAACGGAGTATACATTGCTGCTGTAAGAATTTCCTTGAGTGGCGAGACACATGGCAACAAATTATTCATTGATTCATGTGCATGTAACTTTTGCAAATCCAAGAATCATTAAAGGTGGAATAAAAAAGATAATGTAATGAATGGTAATCCACCATGTGTCCCACACTGGCAAATTCCTACACTGGCTCTCTAAACTCCGTCCTTGTGTAACTCTGCCCCCTCGCGCGCGCGTGAGAGAGAGAGAGAGAGAGAGAGAGAGAGATTTCCTTCTCTTAATTTCAAAGCCGTTGGATCTATCCTGAAATTGCTAAGATCATAAAACTTTTAAAAGGAAAAGGTCAACCAGATTAAATGATGAAAGAGCAGTAGTGGGATTTCGAAACAATCCCATTAAATGTTCAAATGAGATTTGCAATGATCATGGTCTTCTTTCCTTTTCGTTCTCTTTCTTCTTTTTATTTTAGCATTAGTTTTTTCCTGTAAAAACACAACCATGGAAACTAAACAACCGTTCATGAATCCAATTCTTTGATATCTAATCCATTCAAATTAATTTGACCCGTTACTTTATGAGGCGATTTTATTTTTTTTTGGGTGATTTAACCACCATATTAATGGGTTTATTTGCAACATTGTTTTGGTATCTCATATTATTTCTTTTGAAAAATTATTAATTAGTTAGAACAATTGAGAGGGAAAGACAATGGTGAGATAAATAGATCTATTTTCAGAGATTTCATAATTTGGTCTATCTATAGAGAAATTTAAAAAAAAATCAAGAAGAAATATTTTATTGGCTTAATTAAACATGAGTTCCTATATACATATATATAAGGAGGGTCATAGACCACCTCTCATATTATATCCGATGTGAGACTAAACCTAATTACTAATTATATTCATAACACCCCCCGTAAGCTAGAGCATAGATGTCAATCATGCCGAACTTGGACAGAAGAGTGAAGACCGGTCGAGGAAGAGCTTTGGTAAGGATATCTGCCAGCTGAGCCAAAGAGGAAACATGTTGGAATGCAACCACCTTGTCTGTCATTTTGTCACGAATGAAGTGACAATCTATCTCGATATGCTTGGTCCTCTCATGAAAAACTGGATTCTTAGCAATATGGATCGCTACTTTGTTATCACAGAAAAGTATAGTCGGAAGAAAAGAGAGAACCCAAGATCTGTCAGGAGAGAGGCAAGCCATGCCAACACAGCAATTGAATGCGCCATGCATCTATACTCGGTCTCAGCAGAAGAACGACCCATTATATTCTACTTCTTACTACTCCACGTAACCAAGTTTTCTTTCTAAAAAGTAGCCATTAGTGGAACGACGATCATCAATGGATCCTGCAAAGTCAGCATTTGCGAAGGCTGTGAGCGACAAAGTAGATGATGGTTTGTAGAGAAGACCCTGTCCTTGAGAACCTTTGATGTATCTGAGTATATGCTCAACTGCCTTAAAATGAGAGGTCAAATGATTCTGCATATACTGATCCACTTTGCTAACAGCAAAGGCAATGTCAGGACGAGTGACAGTGAGGTAAATAAGCTTTTCAACCAGACGTCGATATCGTCTTGGATCAGGTAATGGAGGATCTGGAGGATCTGAGGGATGGCTTAATTGAGATAGTTTGACCGTGGAATCCATAGGAGTGTCCGCTGGTCTACATTCCAGAAATCCTGTCTCAGATAGAACATCGAGTGCATATTTACGCCGAGAGAGTTGTAATCTACCAAAGTTCCGTGACACTTCAATTCCAAGAAAATATCTAAGTGGCTCAATGTCCTTGGTATGGAAGTGTGAAGCCAAATATTCTTTTACCTTGGAGATACCAGTAGAATCATCTCCAATAATAATAATATCGTCAACATATACCAACACAATCATCTTGCACTGAGGACGACTATGTGTAAAGAGAGATGCGTCGGTGCGACTACGTTTGAAACCAGCCTGTCGTAGGACCGTACTAAACTTTTCAAAACAGGCACATGTTGACTGTTTCAATCCGTATAACGATTTATGTAGGAGACAAACCATAAACTCCCCCGGTTGCTCAAAATCAGGAGGTTGCTGCATGTAAATAGTCTCCGAAAGATCGCCATTAAGAAATGCATTCTTCACATCCAGCTGATGAAGTTACCATGCCTTAAAAACAGCTAAAGATATAAGACATGAATAAATGTCAATTTGGCAACTGGTGAAAAAATCTCTACATAATCCAAACTATATTGCTGAGTAAAACCTTTGACCACTAATCGAGCTTTGAGATGGTCAATCGTCTTATCGGGATTATGCTCGACAGCAAAGACCTATTGACGGCCGATGACCTTCTTATTTGAAGGCGGAGGTTTCAATTTTCAAGTCTGATTAGAGCACAATGCGGTAACCTCTTCTAACATAGCTGCATACCAATCCGAGTGCTGGAGAGTTTCGTGAACAGAGAAAGAAAGAGTGATGGCAGACAAGAAAGAAACAAACTGACTAGCAGATGGTGTCAGTCTATGATAGGAAATAAAATTAGAAATCAGATGTGCTGTAGTACAGAAACGTTTATCCTTGCGTAAGGCAATAGGAAGAGAGATCTTCTTCTGAAGGCAGCGGTAGTCGAGCAGGACCAGTGAACTGTATCGGAGTACCTGCAGAAGAATCGTTAGGAATAGAAATGGTGGGAGGGAGTGGAACTTTTGGGTCACGACAGTGATACACTTGTGGATAAAGGGACACAGACGTAAAACAAGGGCGCACAAGCCGAATAGATGAATCAAGCTTCGAGAAAGGTAGAGGAGGAACATGGACAGTAGAAGTGGGGGCCTTGACAGGTGATGGAAAATATGCCCGATCTTCTAGGAATGTCACATCACATGAAGTATAAACTTTATAAGTGATGGGGTCAAAGCAAACATATCCTTTATGGGATCGTGAATAACCTACAAATACCATTCGGATAGCATGAGGATCAAGTTTGTCTACCTGATGACCTAGAATATGAGAATAGTATAGGCAACCAAATACCTTAGGAGGAACATGTAAGAGGCTGACCTGTGGAAACAAAACAGAGAAATGAGACTGGTTGCCTAGGACCGGATGCCACACGCGATTGATATAAAACATGCATTTAAGACCGCAAAATTCCACAACGTTTAGCGCTATGCATATGCAAAAGAAGAGAACGAGCCATCTCAAGTAAATGTCGGTTCTTTCGTTCAGCAATTCCATTTTGCTGAGAAGTATAAGAACATGAAGTTTGATGTAATATGCCATGTGTCTGCAGTAAAGTCCGTGCTAATATACTCCTTAGCCTTTGTTTACTGCCGAAACCGGTCAGATGAACCGGTTTAGAACGTCTTGCCTGAATTTAGGGGCAGATGCATACGCTTGATCTATCCACCTCGCCGAAAATACTAAGTTGATTTATAACGCCGTATATCGGAGGTTTAGATAGATGCGCCCGATGTAGCTGACTTCAGATTCTCTCTCAAGGTAAGAGGTTTATTGATCGTGATGACGGATCTTTATTGCAGTCGCAAGCCTCTGCAGTTAATTACGTTATCACAAAGCGATAACAACTTTCTACTTCTCCAAGTTTTGTTTTGTGTGTGTCTTAGGTTTTGTTTATTTTTGGTTGCCCTTGGATGTGTACGGAGACTAATTTATGTCATCGCCCGTAGGGCGCGGATTAGTCCAAATCCGTACTTTATATTTGACATGATTTGGTTCTAAGTTGGTATCTTGGTTTGTCAACGAAAATGAACTTAGGACATTTCTCACATTTGTGAGATCCATTGTTCAGATGAGAGCGGAAGGTTTACCTAAGAATCGTTAGTCTTATTTGAGACTAAGATCAACTTAGATGTTTTGGGTCAAGCATTTGCTTGATGTGGTCCACGTTGGTAGCTTGGTTTGCCAACAGGAGTGAACTTAGGATGCATTTCTCACATTTGTGAGGTCCATGAGTTCACATGCTTGTATAAGCCTTATCTAAGGATTGTTAGTCTTATTTAAGACTAAGATCAACTTAGATGATTTTGAGCATATAGGCTCAATGAAGATTAAGCTTCAGGACTTGGCCGATTTGGGCCTAAGGATTGGGTCTGTTTGACACCCAAACATGTTTGGCGCATGGCTCACAGCTCGAATATCTGCCCGCGGCTCAGGCGCATGCCCATGTGCATATCATGTGGCTTGCGGTGGCATCGGCTTGGCGCGTCTCGAGCACACATGCATATCACGTGGTGTTGGCGCATAGTGGCATCGGCTTAGGTTGACTAAGGCCTTTGGCACATGCTCACGTGTTTTTCATGTGGTGCAGCCGAATAGAATTTGGCTCTCGGCGTGGCTTTAGCACTTGCCTACGTGCTTTTCACGTGGCGCAACCATATCAAGCTTGTCGCTTAGTGGAACTTCGGTGCTTGCCCACGTGCTTTTCACATGGCGCAGCCATATGGAGCTTGTCGCTCGGTGCTCGTGCCTGGCACGTGACGCAAGCTAAGCTAAGGTATTTAGTGAGTCTAAGCTCTGTTTTGAAAGACTTGAACTTTCAGGAGACGATTCTTTTAATTATCAAATTTATGTTTTTGATGCTTGGGCTTATGTAAGAAGTAGGTCTTTTTGACCATTCTTAAGATCTTGTTATTATTTTAGATTTATAGAACATAAGTTCTTGGGCAAACATATTCTTTGGGGAACTATGTCCCATGATTCTGTGGAGAATCATGTCTCATGCAGCAAAACTTCAACTTTGTACTTTTGATCTCTTTTTAATGATGGAAAAACTTAAGTTTTTCCATAAATCTTAGATTTTGAGATCAAAATCCCTCAATGAGAATATAATTTCTCGTTTTAGGAGCGATTGTCTCATAGATCTTTTTGATCTAGAGGAAGAACAAAAAGTTCTTATGACGACTATACCTCTTTTAATGAAAGTAGGTAAAAAGAGAATTTTTCTGCATACTTTACCTAGAGTTTTGATAATGAGGGGGATGATCTTTGCTGAGAACTAAGTCTCGTTTTCAACCTTATGGGGGAATTCCCCCTTTGGAGATTAATCTCCAAAGGAGGAGATTAATCTCCCTTTCCTATTCATAAGAGAGGTGTAACACTCTAGTTCATTTATACCATATTCTCTGAGTATTTTCTTTAATCTGTGGCTATTTCTTGATTTTATTTGTTTTTGTGTCACGACCCGAAAGAGCACGTGACTGGCCCTTGAACCATATGAAGTCTATAGGACTCCATCTGATCCAAGTAAGCCAAAAGCCCAGAAATCTAAAACCATTTTTGAGAATAAGTAAAGAAAACTGGTTTAAAGAAGTGAAGAAAAACATGTTTGAAATCAAGGTTTTTAAATAACTAAGCCGAATGTGCATTTGAAAACCGTACAGTCTTTTCTAAAATTTTCGGCAGAGTTTCTCTTGTAAAACTGGCCCCGAATGGGGTACAACATGAATAACAATATATAAAATGATAAAGGCATCCCCAAGCGGGAGCTAGCTCTTCTTCAATCGACGGTCACAACCACACGATGATATGATAATATACAACGCCAAGTGGCGAGGATCAAAATCAAGGAAAGCTCAAAAAGCAGCAAGAAAACCGCAATACTACTAAGCGCGACTCTAAGGTCGAATAATACCACACTGTCTCTAAGTCTGAAAGAATATACAAGTTTTTGGTTGATGGACAATTTCTAGATACAATGAAATACATGAATAAAATGGTGATTCTTGATGCGAAAGAATCCACCTACCAAAGCAAATCACCCGCAAGAAGGTAGTGTGCCAGAAATGCCGCAATGAAACCTGTACGGCAGAACCTGCAAGGACTGTGGCACAACGGGGGTGAGTTGCCAACTCGTGAATAGAAATATCTACAAGCAGAAACCGAATGCAAGACATAAACCTAAGTCAACGATCAGTAATACAATCCACAAGAGTGCATCTGAGTGTAATAAGGTGGCAAGGTAACATCTAATCATGTATGTAGTGCCAGGTACTCAGGTAATAACATGTCATCAGTGTAAGGTATGCCTGCATGAGGTAAGTATGATGAAATATCAATGATATCAATACACATATATTAGCGTCCCATACCACTAATATTGGTGTAAGGGTATATATAACAGCGCCCTCATACCCTGTTATATATACAAATGAAGTATGACAAGTGTAAATCCAGTCTGTATATGATCCATGTCTGTATATATGTGGAACCCGTCCACCTGTCACCCACTGACAGTAAGCATCATGTATGCAAGTATGAGGATATAAACAATATCATGGAAAACATCATGAAACCCGTGCCAAGCATCGACACGTAAATCCTCATCCATATGGGGCTCCGTCTGCGGTATCGGCCCTCGGCCCCGGCAGTACGAGTCA
The DNA here is from genome assembly GCA_030015575.1 of Agapanthus africanus. Classification (NCBI taxonomy): domain Eukaryota; kingdom Viridiplantae; phylum Streptophyta; class Magnoliopsida; order Asparagales; family Amaryllidaceae; genus Agapanthus; species Agapanthus africanus. The sequence continues at coordinate 8,682,515 of CM057340.1, forward strand.
ACCCATGTCCATCTCTGGGCTCCGTCTGCGGTAGCGGCCCGTCGGCCCCCGGCAGTACGCCCATCTCTCGGCTCCAGGCGGTATCCCCCGGATATCCGCCGAGCTCAAATACAATCACCGGTAGGTACTCGTCCGCCTCCAGGCTCAATCGGCATAACCCATCGATCATCTCGCCGAGGGGAACCATACCGGGCCCACCACGAACCCGCAAACGGATCATCACTCCTCGAATCGGGTTTCAAGCACACGTCTCAGCACCGAGAAAACGCGTGGTGGACGCACCCAAATATCATATCACGAGGTACCGGGTTTTCATAAAAGAACATCTTTTCTTAAATAATCCCACGGTCCTCAAAATCAGAAATCACATGAAAATCCACATCAAGAAGTAAATCCAATGCAATGTGCTATGCAATCAATCCATGATGTATGCGACATGTAAAGAGAGATAATCATATCGGAAATCATGCAACATGGAATAGTAATGTACATATGTCGGGAGGAACCGCTCCTTTAGAATGAATCAGTTTAAAGAATATCTTGCGGTCCTCAATCTCAATCAAGTCAGAATCATCTATGTTTGTGTACAGGTACATGTGTACAATATGCCAAGCAGTAATCATATCATGAATGCAACAGTACTACAGTGTAGTGGCATGGCAATTATCGATGATGAAGTGTGTGAGCCGGCAAATAGTGTACGTGAAACATACGCATCATCGATAATGGTGCTGGTGTCCTAACAGCATGATAATAATATAACAATGAACATATGCCAGCAATGCGAATAGCAGGAAAATGCAGATATCTAGTAGTCAACACCACAGTGAAGTATCTACTATGCAAACTACATCTAAGTATCCGGTCAATCAGGAGGGGTAGGTGTGGAAACCACCTAAATCTAAGTCGATACATGTTTAAAAGTATATAGTCGGTGATCTCGCCTCAATGTCATATCATAAGATATCCTCGAGTTATGAGTGCGGATCTATCATCAATATCGGCTCGTACGGTAAATCATCGTACGGCATCCCCATAGCTGGGTAGGGGTCAGTATCTCACTGTCTCATCACATAACAGATATCACCATCGTCAGATCATATAGTCTGGAGTACTACTCTATGTCTAGTACAAAACGGTAACCTCAGTAAGTATGCATGCGGGGGTAAACACATATCCCAAGCCCGCAAGAATCACAAGTCATATCCCACATATGAATCGTATAAAATCACCGATCCCAAGGCACCCAGCCCACATCATCGACTCATCTCCAAAGTCATCACATATCATCAATCACAGTGCAAGTACAAGTGATAAGCAAGGGGGTGTGTGTAGGTGTAATTCTACCCTAGGGTTCGCGACTATGAACTACACTAGTCACTTCTAACCCTACATTATCCACAATACACCTAATATCACAATAAACTACATAGTAATCTATCTACGGACTGCGGGGGTGCTATACGCCATCCACCCGACTTCCCCCTGTAGATATAATCTACTCACCTTGCATCACCAATTGCGGACGTCACCACGTATTTGCTTGTCGTCCCGAAGTCTTCATGGGTACCTACACATCAAAATATCGTATATGCGCATTAAAACCAAATCCAATCTAAAACGGCGCACGAAATCCAAAACGATACGATAAGGGGGCCTATAGGTGAGAACCTATGGGACGCCTTCAAAACCATCAATAAATCCTCTACATCGTCGTATAAACGACAATTAGTCGAGGCAAAACACATTCCACCATTTCAGAATCAAAAATACGGAATACGGAAACACGAATCCAAAATAGCAACTTAGGATATATGTCCCAGATTTCACCCTAGATAGAATCTGTCAAAACTAGAAGTACCCTGGGTCAACACTAGAGGAACATGGGCTATGCACAGAAAACGAGGAGAATAGCTAAGCATGCTAAGTCAAAGTCCACCTCTCTCTCTCACCTACCCTCATCATTATATTTTCCTTTCTTTTCCTTTTCTTTTAAAATCCAAACCTTCTCACATCAATAGTAATCCCAAAAGAAAACCATGGCTAGAAAAATGCACAAGTGTAGAAAAAGTGATACGTGTAAGTTTTGCACAAATTTGCCAAAAAACCCGATTAGCGATTTTAATCGCGATTAGCACTAAATTATTGTCAAACTAATCACAAAAACTTAAAAATGCCATAATCCACTAATTTACCCTATTTTAGAATTTTCCATAATTTTTCATAATTTTTTCTAACATTTTTCCTATTTATTTGCATTTAATATTAAAATAATCAATAAAATAATATTAAATTATAAAAATTCCCAAAATTAATATTTTATATTTTTGAAAATGTTACAATCTACCCCCCTTAAAGAAATTCGGTCCCCGAATTTTAAATTTAAACCCCCAAATACAAAAACATCTCAGTAATAAACCAAAGTCGTCGGGGCTCCGAAATCATCAACACATAGAACGTCACAGCGCAATGCATGCGCAAGGGTACTGAGCAGATAACTCGAAAACAAAACTCCGTCAAGCATCCCGCAATCATCGGAGTCAATGTAAAAAAAACACAATGTCAAATCCAATACAAAACCGATATGATATGGATCGGAACTACACATGTAGACATCCAATCTAAACATAACACCATCCTGTGCGTCTGGTGCGCACTGAAATCAAAAAAAAATCCATATATGTGCTAAACAGGTGCACAAAACAACATCCAAGTGCAACGGGTGTGCACGAAGCATCTGTCATGGGCATCGTATGTGCCTGACAGCAAAATAAATCAGATGCATGTGACATGCACGAAGAATCCCGATTTAGCGCATCTGGCGTGCACCAAAATCGTATCTAAAAACATGCGCCCAACATGCGCGAAAATCCAAACCGGTGCATCCATCGTGCACGAATGAAAATCTAAACCCTGCGCACTCAACATGCACGGAAATCACGAAATCCAATAGCAAACACCGAACAGGCGTAAAGCACATCGCCAGCACGGAGTGCAAAAATCAACCATCAAAATCCGGGTCAAAATCAACGATATAATGCGGCTCAAACCAAAATCAGGGTACCGCAAGGAAAATCTCACAACCGTGTGCATCAGCGTGCACGAATCAAAGCCTAACACTAAAATGCATGAAAACTCTGCGCAAAATATATAAATATCCAGTGGGTGCATGAAACCAATATCATGAAACTCAGTCACCAAAACTAGATCGTGCAAATAGAACGCCCAAAATACCGAAATCCAAAATGACGGATACGTGATAATCGAATCACAAAATCACAAATCATAAATACCGTCTTCGGTAGTTTCTCCTTCAAGGTCGAGAAGGAGTCAGTGTAATCCACTGCTAGCAGCGCAGGATATCTACCTGCCTCTTGCTCACGGTCTGGCGTCTTCTGACTCTCTAGGTCCTTATCTTCTCTGCGGATTACCTATCACGCGGTCAATCGGCTCATCGGCCCTGTCAGGTGTGCTAACGGGGACGATTCCGTTCTGGCACTTTTCTGGTCACCTCTCGGTCAAACCTCACGACCACTCGTAAGGCAGCATATCACTGACGTCGGTCTCTGGCTATCTGAATGCACGTCACACATCTGATCCTGGGTGCAAACATCATTGCAGCAATGTCCTGGAAGGAATCCTGCTCAAGGTCTCTTCCAATCATGCCTATGCCGATCTGTACAGAGGCTGGCTCTCTTGTACTATCTCTTCTCGCTGGAAAGACATCTGTGTCCTCAGCACAACATTTCTCGGAAATTGGTCACATCCCAACGTTTCTGTAAGCATATCAGGTCTCTAGTTTCGACGGGAAGCAATGACAGCTCGTCAGTGTCTCACACGAACCTCTGGTTCCACTTGTCTCCATCGTCGTCCACTATGACGTCACGCCAAGCTACTATACACTGCACTGCTCTCGGCCACGGTCAATCTGAAGTCTCTCACACGGACTCGAAATCGCGTACTCTGTAGCTCATCATTCTGTAGCAGATGTCAGGCCGAACTGGTCCTCGGAAACACGTCCCAACCATCGGAGGAATACTCATCACTCGTCCGTCCTTGATCCATTCGCAACGCATCTGGGTAAGTTCCTTTATCCGAACTTGGTCAACTACCTCGTCGACAATGCCGAACTCTGGCCTGCTGGGTGTGCGCAACACAACCACTCCTGGTCTAGGTCTTCTCGTATCGTACTCCAGAAAGGTCCTGCCGAGGTTCCTTTCTCAAATCTCAATCCTGCCGAAATGCCCGGAAGTCATCATCCAATGCTGAAGCTAAAGCTTATTCCGGAATGGCTGCATACCTATCGCGCTTCTTTCTGGAAGGTATATCCATATACCACGCCTCTGGGTGCGTATAACATCTCTGATGTCGGCGGAGTGGGACGTCATCTCGTCGAAATATCTTGCGAACTCTTTTCTTCACTCTGCATCAGTGTCGACTGATTCGGACTCGTCTCATCATGGCTGCACGAACTGCGCTCCGACGGCTATGCTCGCACCTGGAGTCTCCCAAGCAGTGTCCCATCACGATATCCGAAAGATGTCGAACCATCCGATCGACTCGTCAGATCCTCATAATCCCCCAAGAGCTCACATCTCGGGTACAGTTTAATAGTATCAAGTACATGCCACAGCGTCGGTGGTCCAGCCGTAGAAGGGCAAACCCAAGCCTCACTAATGGCGCCGCGGAACCGCCGTAAACCCTAAGGTTCCAAGGCTGTCACACGGTCATTAAGTCGAGTTAGGGTTTCATTCTTCTAGAGGGTCCATAGAATCACCTGCATGTCTTTCCGTATACTTTAAACTTGGAAAATAGGCTCCTGACATTCGATCGTCTCAATCGACTCTCAACGAATCTGCGTGAAGTCGTCTCTAGCTGGAATCAATCCACCTGATGACCTCGCATCGGGGTAAGCGAACTCACCACGCGTCCTATTCATCCATCCTCGGTGACTAGCAACTCGCTATCATCTCTCTAAGAACATGCTCATGCTGCAGTAGCTCCAATCATCTGGGCGATATCTCATCATTTGCAGCAACAACTGGCTCATATGCCTGTACGCCGAACAACGCCTCAATCCTCCAGGAAAGGCAATACATAAGCGGTCATCTCTGAATCAGCCTGCTCTAGATCTGAGTAAGACTCTCCACACTGGAAATCTTCAACTCAACTGGGCCCGCTCTGGCGCAAAATCGGACGAATCACCTTCGTCTCTCAAATCGGGTAGACTAGCTATCATCTGTCGCATAACTGCCTGAAAGCTCCGGCAATCTCAGCTCGTAAGCTCCGAAAGCAACACCCTGTCAATCTCAGCGACAGCTGGTCCATCTGTCTGCACGGTAGGCGACATCACCATCTCTGAGGTATGCTGTACATCAACAGTCCTCTCTCAACTGGCAGCTCTAACAAAGGCCCGATCATCCGGTGCAAGACCAAGCACTCGCCTCCACTAGAGGTCACAATCACCAACACTAACTCGAGACGTTCCCATGTCACCAGAAAACACAAAGGTCGGCCCTCGTACCAAACGAGCTCACACCGGCCGTAACCCTAGCAGCAGCCCAAACTGCGCTCAAACACGGTGACAGGAATCTCAATCGAGTATCAAAGAGAGCACATCAGTGGCAAGAAAGGAAACAACAGATCCAAAGTGGATACATGATCATAGGAAGGAACAGTATCAATGAAGGTATGATCATGAAACTAATAGAATCGGGGATCTCAAATGGATGAATAATCCTGGATATAAAGAGAATCACTGATCTCGAAAGTATGTACATCCTAAGGTTCCTTAAGCGGAGTGGCGTGTCGTAAGTATGCCGCGGAACATACCAACGGTACGTCACTCTACTTTAGTCACCAAATCCATCAACCAAGGGTCATCCTAAAACGACGAAAGTTCGGGTTTACACCCCCTCGACCAAGTCTAAGTTCCGTAAGGTCAAGCCTAAGTTCCGTATATAAACAACTCCCTAGGCTCCACATAGTCAAACTTAGACTCGAACCAAGGTCAACCTAGCGCTCTGATACCAACTTTGTCACGACCCGAAAGAGCACGTGACTGGCCCTTGAACCATATGAAGTCTATAGGACTCCATCTGATCCAAGTAAGCCAAAAGCCCAGAAATCTAAAACCATTTTTGAGAATAAGTAAAGAAAACTGGTTTAAAGAAGTGAAGAAAAACATGTTTGAAATCAAGGTTTTTAAATAACTAAGCCGAATGTGCATTTGAAAACCGTACAGTCTTTTCTAAAATTTTCGGCAGAGTTTCTCTTGTAAAACTGGCCCCGAATGGGGTACAACATGAATAACAATATATAAAATGATAAAGGCATCCCCAAGCGGGAGCTAGCTCTTCGTCAATCGACGGTCACAACCACACGATGATATGATAATATACAACGCCAAGTGGCGAGGATCAAAATCAAGGAAAGCTCAAAAAGCAGCAAGAAAACCGCAATACTACTAAGCGCGACTCTAAGGTCGAATAATACCACACTGTCTCTAAGTCTGAAAGAATATACAAGTTTTTGGTTGATGGACAATTTCTAGATACAATGAAATACATGAATAAAATGGTGATTCTTGATGCGAAAGAATCCACCTACCAAAGCAAATCACCCGCAAGAAGGTAGTGTGCCAGAAATGCCGCAATGAAACCTGTACGGCAGAACCTGCAAGGACTGTGGCACAACGGGGGTGAGTTGCCAACTCGTGAATAGAAATATCTACAAGCAGAAACCGAATGCAAGACATAAACCTAAGTCAACGATCAGTAATACAATCCACAAGAGTGCATCTGAGTGTAATAAGGTGGCAAGGTAACATCTAATCATGTATGTAGTGCCAGGTACTCAGGTAATAACATGTCATCAGTGTAAGGTATGCCTGCATGAGGTAAGTATGATGAAATATCAATGATATCAATACACATATATTAGCGTCCCATACCACTAATATTGGTGTAAGGGTATATATAACAGCGCCCTCATACCCTGTTATATATACAAATGAAGTATGACAAGTGTAAATCCAGTCTGTATATGATCCATGTCTGTATATATGTGGAACCCGTCCACCTGTCACCCACTGACAGTAAGCATCATGTATGCAAGTATGAGGATATAAACAATATCATGGAAAACATCATGAAACCCGTGCCAAGCATCGACACGTAAATCCTCATCCATATGGGGCTCCGTCTGCGGTATCGGCCCTCGGCCCCGGCAGTACGAGTCAACCCATGTCCATCTCTGGGCTCCGTCTGCGGTAGCGGCCCGTCGGCCCCCGGCAGTACGCCCATCTCTCGGCTCCAGGCGGTATCCCCCGGATATCCGCCGAGCTCAAATACAATCACCGGTAGGTACTCGCCCGCCTCCAGGCTCAATCGGCATAACCCATCGATCATCTCGCCGAGGGGAACCATACCGGGCCCACCACGAACCCGCAAACGGATCATCACTCCTCGAATCGGGTTTCAAGCACACGTCTCAGCACCGAGAAAACGCGTGGTGGACGCACCCAAATATCATATCACGAGGTACCGGGTTTTCATAAAAGAACATCTTTTCTTAAATAATCCCACGGTCCTCAAAATCAGAAATCACATGAAAATCCACATCAAGAAGTAAATCCAATGCAATGTGCTATGCAATCAATCCATGATGTATGCGACATGTAAAGAGAGATAATCATATCGGAAATCATGCAACATGGAATAGTAATGTACATATGTCGGGAGGAACCGCTCCTTTAGAATGAATCAGTTTAAAGAATATCTTGCGGTCCTCAATCTCAATCAAGTCAGAATCATCTATGTTTGTGTACAGGTACATGTGTACAATATGCCAAGCAGTAATCATATCATGAATGCAACAGTACTACAGTGTAGTGGCATGGCAATTATCGATGATGAAGTGTGTGAGCCGGCAAATAGTGTACGTGAAACATACGCATCATCGATAATGGTGCTGGTGTCCTAACAGCATGATAATAATATAACAATGAACATATGCCAGCAATGCGAATAGCAGGAAAATGCAGATATCTAGTAGTCAACACCACAGTGAAGTATCTACTATGCAAACTACATCTAAGTATCCGGTCAATCAGGAGGGGTAGGTGTGGAAACCACCTAAATCTGAGTCGATACATGTATAAAAGTATATAGTCGGTGATCTCGCCTCAATGTCATATCATAAGATATCCTCGAGTTATGAGTGCGGATCTATCATCAATATCGGCTCGTACGGTAAATCATCATACGGCATCCCCATAGCTGGGTAGGGGTCAGTATCTCACTGTCTCATCACATAACAGATATCACCATCGTCAGATCATATAGTCTGGAGTACTACTCTATGTCTAGTACAAAACGGTAACCTCAGTAAGTATGCATGCGGGGGTAAACACATATCCCAAGCCCGCAAGAATCACAAGTCATATCCCACATATGAATCGTATAAAATCACCGATCCCAAGGCACCCAGCCCACATCATCGACTCATCTCCAAAGTCATCACATATCATCAATCACAGTGCAAGTACAAGTGATAAGCAAGGGGGTGTGTGTAGGTGTAATTCTACCCTAGGGTTCGCGACTATGAACTACACTAGTCACTTCTAACCCTACATTATCCACAATACACCTAATATCACAATAAACTACATAGTAATCTATCTACGGACTGCGGGGGTGCTATACGCCATCCACCCGACTTCCCCCTGTAGATATAATCTACTCACCTTGCATCACCAATTGCGGACGTCACCACGTATTTGCTTGTCGTCCCGAAGTCTTCATGGGTACCTACACATCAAAATATCGTATATGCGCATTAAAACCAAATCCAATCTAAAACGGCGCACGAAATCCAAAACGATACGATAAGGGGGCCTATAGGTGAGAACCTATGGGACGCCTTCAAAACCATCAATAAATCCTCTACATCGTCGTATAAACGACAATTAGTCGAGGCAAAACACATTCCACCATTTCAGAATCAAAAATACGGAATACGGAAACACGAATCCAAAATAGCAACTTAGGATATATGTCCCAGATTTCACCCTAGATAGAATCTGTCAAAACTAGAAGTACCCTGGGTCAACACTAGAGGAACATGGGCTATGCACAGAAAACGAGGAGAATAGCTAAGCATGCTAAGTCAAAGTCCACCTCTCTCTCTCACCTACCCTCATCATTATATTTTCCTTTCTTTTCCTTTTCTTTTAAAATCCAAACCTTCTCACATCAATAGTAATCCCAAAAGAAAACCATGGCTAGAAAAATGCACAAGTGTAGAAAAAGTGATACGTGTAAGTTTTGCACAAATTTGCCAAAAAACCCGATTAGCGATTTTAATCGCGATTAGCACTAAATTATTGTCAAACTAATCACAAAAACTTAAAAATGCCATAATCCACTAATTTACCCTATTTTAGAATTTTCCATAATTTTTCATAATTTTTTCTAACATTTTTCCTATTTATTTGCATTTAATATTAAAATAATCAATAAAATAATATTAAATTATAAAAATTCCCAAAATTAATATTTTATATTTTTGAAAATGTTACATTTTGGGTGCGGATAGTGTTTTGATATCTGTGCTTAATATTCGACCCGACCCGCATGCTTGAAATCCGTCTCGGTTCTTGATTACGTATAGTCCTTGCTAGTACAGAGGATCCGTGCACGCATATATGTTCTATATACCTGTATCATACATCTGGTATCTGTATATATTTTAAATAATACAATTATAACCAAATTATATATTTCAAATACCCAGTATGGCCTGCATCATATCCCATACCCGATGGTTGCATCCGTATATCGTGTTCACGTCCCGGTTAGTGAAACGGACTCGTTTGGATCGCTACGTGCATACTACGTGTACCCGTTCTTAGGGGTATGCATTTTCTTTAACCGGACATCGTATTTTGATTTTGGTTGACACGTATATTATCCGTATTTTCAAACCGTAATTTTAGACCCAATCCGGGCATATTTGGAGTATTTTGTATTAGCCAGAAAACTCAAATTTATTTAATATTATATTCTTTAAATATAAACAGTTTTTATACGAATATATAAATTTTATAACTAAATATATATTTTAAATATTTTTTCTAAAATCCTATCTAAACTCACTCTCTCCTCTTTATTTATTTATTTATTTAAGTATCCTATTTAAACCCCACCCACGTTCTTCTCTCTCTCTTTTCTTCATTCTTGTTCCTGTTGCCTTCGCCTCCACGTTAAACCCTAACCCTACCCACACCCGCGCGTCGCAGTTGCTGCCTAACCCTTGACCTCGCCTCTGCTTATCGCCCTCGATCACCTCACCTCCTTCTCTCTACTCTCCCTTGCAAACCCCGTCGCAACTGCAATCCAAGAACCCACGCCTCGCCTCTGCAACTCGTGCCGGCACCCTCACCGCCGACTTCTCGCTTCTTCGCGACCGTCCTCGTCTCCTCTTCCTCTCCCTTTTCCCGAGCTTTCCTTCCCCGACGAGAACCCCTGCAACCTATCACCCTGCACGCCTGCAACTCGTGTCCACATCCTCACCGTCGGAGCTCTGACCTTGTCGTCATCTCTATGCCTTTGTCGACACCTTCTCCTTCGTCTCGCCTTTCTTCTTCTCCCCAACACCCGAGCCCTTTCCCTGTACAGAACCCAGATCCCCGACAAGAATCCACGACCCCCTGCAACCCTTGCCTGCACCCTCGTCGCCGGAGCTTTGACCTCGTCGTCGTCTCCACGCCCTCGCCGTCACCTCTTCTTCCTCTCCCTCATCACGTCTCTCCAACCCGAGCTCTCCCCTGCACGCCAAGAACCCTGCACACCCGACCTGACATCAAGAACCCGATCTACTGCCTTGCCATGAAATCTCGCCGGAAACCCATCGTCGACGTCTCTCTCGTCTCGTCTCTGTCCCCATAGCACCAAACCCCAGAACAACCCTCTTCTTCTCCTTCTTTCTTCTCTTTCTTTTCTTGATTTCGTGTTTTCCGATGATTGCCGGAGTCGTGCTCGTCGTTGAAAATCCAGGCAACCCAGTAGATGTCCTCATCTAGCGTGGTCACGTTCTTGCATAGCCTGGTTCTGTTCTGTATGCGCGTGTGTGCATTGCGACGTTTACCCGACGTTGGACGCAGCGTACGCACCTCGTCGTGAGATCCGATCAAGCAAGTATTCTTGCTTTACTTTTGGTCGATGTACATCGGCATTTCCTTCATGTGTATATGTGTATATATATATATATTTCCTGTCCTGTTAGAATAAAAGAGAAATGTGTTTGTACCTATTTTTCTTTATATCGTACAAAAATATATATAGGCAAACTTTTATGTAGCAAGTAAGAAAAATTAGTAAGTGTGGTTTTAAAATGAAATTTATTTTTAATACAAATAAAAGTTCGAGCTTGTTAACCCATCTAATATATATAAGTATCTAGCCTGAAATTATTTTTATTTACACATCAAGGCTAACGGTAAAAACAACATTTGTGACTTGTGCTAGCTTGTGCATCGCGTTCATGCGGACACTATTACCATATTAAGATTACATTGATATGTCATGATTATCCATTATGCAAGTCCATCTTATTTAAAGACGAGATCTCAAGTTAGGATGCTGAACTACATCATGTTACACTACTATTTACCAGCTTCTTTTCTGTACAATTATCATACAACAAATTCCAGTCATTTCAGCATTCTTAAGTAGTGATCTACGAGGGTCATTTGGGAGTTCCGAGTACCATTCGAAGACAATATCCCCTATGCTGCTAACGAAATGTCGGAGGAGTAGCTAATCATCTCGTCTGGTGTTACCGCACATTACTTTGAACTGTGCGATATGCTGGTGGGGATTCACCATTCCTTTGAAGACATTGAACTTCGGGATCGTATATCCCAGTGGGTATTGCTTTTGGTCGTACCATGTTGGATATGGACGACCGGTCTTGACCAACTTGGCATTTTCTTGACTGGTGGTAAGGAGTTTAACCTGTTAGGCTATATACTCATTGAGATGAGCCTTTGAGATCGTTTTATCTTTTGAGGTTGAAGGGGCCTGCAGAGAGCTTGTGGCACCTATCTTCTCATTGTCATGGACCACTGGCGGTTTCGACGACTGGACCATTATCTTACACATCTTCTGCATGAGGAGGGACATTTTGTTCATATTGGCGGCCATATTCGCCGCTTCTTTGCTTTTCTTATCAAGAGCACGTTTCAAAGAGTCAACTTCAGACCCTTGTCTCTCAAGTTCTTGTTCGTCTTTCGGATGCATCTTGGGCGATGGGCTGACGAGTGCCGCTGCTTGAGCTGTCATTTCTTGCAGCTGTTGCTATTTTTGAGCTTGAGTCAAGGACCGAATTTGGGGACGATGACCGGTGGAAACGTTGTTTTCACTTCCGTTGAGGTGTATCATCCGCACAGTATGGGCTTCGGCCTTTTGCACTGAGCTTTTTGACATTTCGCCTTTTGGGATTTGCCTTATGCGATGATCTTTGTGGCTTTTGCTTTTTAGGAAGGGCTACTTTGGACTTGGAAGCCGAGTCATCGGCTTTTGGCATATTCCTAAGCTTCTCAGATTTTGGAGACGAGCTGCTGTTGACAACAGAGCTACGAGCTTCTTTCTAGACTTTGTAGATCGTCGAGAAAAGTTTTTGCTTGAGTGTTGGCTTTTGCTCATTTGATGCTCTTACAAGTGGTAGAGACTTCTTTAAAATGGCGGTAGACGAACTTCGGCTAACCCTTCTCAGCGGCTCGAAGCTGTTTTTGGTCGAGACGGCTGCATCAATAGTAGGCATCGGTGGAGTTGGTCTTGATAGGGAGATGCCCCGGCTTGCCTTTGTCGGCGCCAATAGCGACGTCGGGGGCATCTTGAAACCGGAACCTCTTCAGCTTTGGGAGCATCGTAGTCATGCCTTTTTGTGGCTTTGGAGCTTTACCAGGTGTCAGTAGCTTGAAGACCGACGTCTTTGGCAGAGCAGAAGTTTGCGGTGCCCGTCTATAGAAGACATGCTTTCTTGGAGGTGAAGCGTCTTTTGGCATTTCGGGAGCAGCATGAGCTGCAGGTGTCAGCCTCTTGATAACTAACATTTTGGGTATCGTGGGCTTCTTTGATGGGCTTACAGGGCTTGTATTCAGCCTGTGGAAGACCGAGCTTTCTGGTTTTGCAGGCTTCTCGAAAAGGCCTGCGGAGCTTGTTGCCATCCTGTCAAAGACCGATTTCTTTGAGGCCTCCTCTTTTGGCGTTGTGGCACCAATGGAAAGGAGAAGTGGAGGCATTTGCTCGAATTGGAGCCCGTTCCATTCTTGCATGAGTTGGGCTGTTGGGATGTCGATCAGTAGGGCCATAATCCGCCCAGAGAGATCAGCTAAAGCATGGTGGTCTTGAAGTTGTTACATAATGCTATTGATATCTGCATAGGGGAGAAAGCACTAGGTTCAGTCTTCTTCGGAATCCAAAGCAACCATAAACATAATATACAACGATTTTGTTCGCGAAACATGACACACGAAGTGTGGAGTGGAAAGAGAAAGAAGTCCCACCAGGCATGCCAGAATCTGTTTACCGCCGAAAACTGGACAGCTGAACTGGGTTAGAACGTCTTGCCTGAATTTAGGGATAGATGCATATGTTTGATCCATCCACCTCTCTGAAGACACTAAGTTGATTTATAGTGTCATATATCGTAGGTTTGGATAGATGCGATCGATATAGCTGACTTCATATTCCCTCTCAAAGTGAGAGGTTTATTGATTGTAGGAATGGATCTTTCCCGCAGGCGCAACCCCCTGCAATTAATTACGTTATCGCAAAGCGATAACAACTTTCTACTTCTCCAAGCCTTGTTTCATGTGTGTTTTATGTTTTGTTTATTTTGGGTTGCCATTGGATTGTGTACGGAGACTAATTTATGTCGTCGCCCTTTGGGCGCGGATTAATCCAAATCCGTATTTTATATTTGACGTGATTTGGTTCCACGTTGGTATCTTGGTTTGCCAATTTGAATGAACTTAGGACGCATTTCAAATATTTATGAGGTCCATTGGTTCAGATGACAGCAGCAGAAACTTTATGTAAGGATTGTTAGTCTTATTTGAGACTAAGATCAATTTAGATGTTTTGGGTCAAGTATTTGCTTGACGGGGTCCACGTTGGTATTTTGGTTTGCCAACGGAAGTGAACTTAAGACGCATTTCTCACATTTGTGAGGTCCATGGTTCACATACTTGCATAAGCCTTATCTAAGGATTGTTAGTTTTATTTGAGACTAAGACCAGATGATTTTGAGCATATGGGCTCAATGATGCTTAAGCTTCGGGACTTAGCCAATTTGGGGCTAAGGATTGGGTCTGTTTGACACCCAAACATGCTTGGGACATGGCTCATGGCTTGAATATTGACTCGCGGCTCAGGCGTATGCTCATGTGCATCACGTGGCGTGCTATGGCATCGGCTTGGCGCGGCTCGAACGCACGTGCATATCACGCAGCGCTGGCGCTTAGTGACATCGGCTTGAGTCGGCTAAGGCCTTTGGCACATGCTCACATGTTTTTCACGTAGTGCAGCCGAATAGAATTTGGCGCTCGGCGAGGCTTTGGCGTTTGCCCACGTGTTTTTCACGTGGCGCAACCATATGGAGCTCGTCGCTGAGTGGAACTTCAGCGCTTGCCTACGTGCTTTTCACGTGGCGCTGCCATATAGAGCTTGTCGCTCGGTGCTCGTGCCTGGCACGTGGCGCAAGCCAAGTTAGGGTTTTTAGGGAGTCTAAGTTCTGTTCTGAAAGATCTAAATTTTCAGCAGATGATTCTTTTAATCATCAAACTTACGTTTTTGAAGCTTGAGCTTCTGTAAGGTCTTTTTGACCAATTTTAAGATCTTGTTATTATTTTAGATCTATGGAACATAAATTCTTAGGCAGACATTCTTTGGGGAACTGTTTCATGATTCTGTGGAGAATTATGTTCCATACAACAAAACTTCAACTTTGTACTCTTGATCTCTTTTTGATGATGGGAAAACTTAAGTTTTTTCCTCTATCTTAGATTTTTAGATCAAAATCCCTCTATAATAATATAATATCTCGTTTTTGGAGCGATTTGTCTCATAGATATTTGATCTAGAAGAAGAATAGAAAGTTCTTAGGAGGACTATGCCTCTTTTAATAAAGAAAATAGGTAAAAGAAGAATTTTTCTCCATACTTTACTTAGGGTTTTGAGAAGGAAAGGGTTGATCTTCTTCCCTGAGAACTAAGTCTCGTTTTCAACCTTACGTGGGATTCTCTCTTTGGAGTTCAATCCTCTTCTCCAATTTATAGAAGAGGAGATTGTTAATCGGGTTGAGAGAATCTCTCATTGAGAGATCTCCAAATGATCTTGAGATCAGCTGTAGTGCTTAAGCACCGTTGGATCATTGATCCAAAGAGATTTCTTGTTAACAAGAAAATATCTTTCTATTTAAGAAAGATAGGGGAAATATTTTTCCAAATAGAGTTTAAGCTCTGATTGAAGCACGCGTTTCAACTCAACATGCGGCTTGCGCCACGTACTTTGCACGTGGTGCGCTTGCGCATGGGCTTGGCGGCTTGCACCACGTGCAAGCACGTGGTGCACATGGGCTTAGCGGCTTGCACCTTGCACCTTGCACGTGGTGCACATGCGCATGGGCTTAGCGGCTTGCACCACGTGCAAAGCATGGAGTGCGCATGTGCAGCCGGCTTGACGCTTTCACTTCAGCGTTTTTCTTTTTGCCTTGCTGAAGCTTAAGCTTCGAGCGTCAAATTTTGGCGGAAATATCATTATCTGAACGAAGAACCTTTACAAAAATACTAAATTGATTAGTAACATCAGCTATGAAGATTTTAAAGATACACAAAAGTTCAGAGCTATTACACAGAAGATATAACCAAGTCATGTATGAATGATATCGATAAATGTCACAAAATATTTATAACCAAACGTGCTAGGAAATTTAAAAGGACCCCAAATATCGAAGTGAACTAAAACAAAACGTAAATCGTGTTTTTTTATTAATTGGAGGAAAAAAGGAGCGGTGTTGTTTACCAAGAATATATGATTCACAACTGAATTCTGATAAAGTAAGAGAATGCGGCATAGTACGTACAGAAGAAAGAGAAGGGTGACCAAGTCGTCGATACTACTGGATAGTAGAGACAACTGCAGACATACTGGGAAGGTGATCAACGCAGTACAGTCCATTCTGTTCATGCCCCCATCAATCCGCTGCTTCGTCAGAAGATCCTGTATTACAAAGTGGGATGTATAAAATGTTAGGAAGCAGTTAGAATCATTTGTGAGCTAACGAATAGAAAGCAAGTTTTGTTTTAAAGATGGCACAATTAAAGCAATTTTCATGTGTAAAGATGCAGTAAGTGATAAATCAGCAGATCCAGAGATGTGTAGTATTACCATCAGCCATGGAAATAAACTTGTGAGAACTAGAAGCAAGATCAGACGGTCCATTACAAGACATGCGATGTGAAGCGCCGGAATCAGTGATCCACGAACTTGAATGAGAAATGAACGATATACCTGACGGAATAGAAAGGTTGGTAGGAGCTACAGAAGAGAGCAGACGACGCAATTGACCCCACTCAGCACTAGATAAAGATAAATGTCCGACAGAAGAGAAAGGCCGGCCAATAGTATCTGATGTGAATGTCTTGCGAGCTGTAGGTGTATCATCAGGGTAGCCATACTTCTCCCAACACCAGTCTTCGCGATAATTAGTGTCGCCGTAATAAGCATAATAAAGGTTGGCACGGCCATGGCCATGTCCATGAGAACCACGACCACGAGCAGTAATAGAGGGACAACCATGAGTAGTAATTGAGACCGAATCAGAATCCATGATGAATAGCGCAGAGTTAAATCACGAGAGAGTGAGAATAAGGGTATCTACCATCCAAGCGAGTATAAGCGTGAAGGAGTCAGAGCAAGATGATCGAATAGATCATTGTCCTTAACCGAGAGGACTGGAGACGACCATGTGGCTGTTGGCGAGGGCTAGGACTAGGGTTTAAGAGGGCTGCGATAGGCATGGAGGATGTGACATCATTGGAGGCGGCTGTCTACAAGCAGAGGGCAACGACTATAGAGGCTGAGGTGCGGGTGCAGGACGCATGGTGCTGATGTGTGGTGTTGGAGGAGGCGGGTGCTGGTGCGTCGTGCTGTGCTAGTGTGTGGTGCGTCGTGCTGTGCTAGTGTGTGGTGCGGGTGCGGCGTGATGCAGCGTAGGCGGGTGCAGGTGTAGCGTGAGGCGGGAGCGGGTGCAGGGTGCAGCGTGAGGCGGGAGCGGGTGCAGGGTGCAGCGTGAGGCGGGAGCGGGTGCGACGTGGTGAGGGCTGAGGGGAAGGGCGGCGGCGGCTAGGGCATGAAGAGAGGCGGTTAGTGGTGAAGGACGAGGTGAGGGAAGGAGGCGGCTAGGGCATGAGGAGAGGCGGCTAGGGCATGAGGATTAGGGTTTGGGTTTGGGAAAGAGGATCAGGGTTTGGGTTTTGGGAAATTAGGGTTTTATCTCAATTCTTTTCAAAGTTCCGATACCATGAAAAGAATCATGGAGAGATATTTTATTGGCTTAATTAAATGAGTTTCTACATACATATATATAGGGAGGGTCATAAACCACCTCTCCTATTATAACCGATGTGGGACGAAAGCTAATTATTATTTATATTCATAACAAAATTAAATGGCTAGTATGATTGATATCTTTAATTTTGAGTGGTTGCTTGGAGTCAATGCTGAACATTTATATGGGATTTGTGAAAGAAGAACAACTTTATTTTGCAAATACATGAATCTTTTAGATTAAAATTAAAAGGGTAAATTGTCAAAAAAAACAAAGCACTTTTTTCCTCGGTCAAAAACCCCCTGACTTCAAAGCGGTAGTCAAAACTTCATGGAAACTTTTCCTGCAATATCTACATAGTAACCTTTTATATCAAACAAATTCATACAAATTATTTAGATACCGCAGGAAACAATTTAAATATCATATGCAATTGCTTAGATATCGCTGGCTACTTTTTAGATATCGCAGGAAACTACTAGATATCATAGGGAAGGGTTTTTTTGACAACTAAAAACTTTTTTAGGGGGTTTTGAGTACTGTTTCGAGGCTGTGGGGTTTTTGACAACGGAAAAAAGCGTCTGTTTTTTTTGACAATTTACCCTATAAATTTGGTAAAGTGACGTGGATGAACTAATAGTGTGTTGCCATGTATCCCGCAACATAAGAACACTGTATATTTTGTACCCTCTCTCTATATATATGTGTGCGCGTATGCGTGAAGGTGACTCCTTAGATGCAACCTAAGGAGTTGGCAGAAAGTCCTATGATGCATCATCAATACAGGGGATCCATAGCGGCCATCATGATCTACATGCTCTACAATGGTTGTGTAAAAAAGGCTTAATTCCAAAAGAAAATCCAAACCTTTTAGCTAAATTACGAGAATCCCACAAAAACTTTTAAAATACACAAGAAACTACCACAAAACGTTCAAGAACCACGAAAAACTACAGAAATAAGGTGCCACATCAGCAATAAATTGTACGAAATTGCCAAAAAACTGATTTTTTTGTATCATGGTAGTTTCTTGAAATTTTGAAAGTTTTTGGGGGATTTTCGTAGTTTAGCTAAAAGGTTTGGTTTTTTTTATTTTTGGAATTAAGCCAGAAACAAATCCATGCATTTTTTATATTTTTCAAGCATGCATCAAGTGATGGTAATAGAACATTTAACACAACTCGATCTTTTGTACACCTATTTTTACTACATGTAAAGCATGATGGTTGTTGTGTATCACCCATTTTGATTGTCAAACATGAAGCTTTAGACCACTTTCCCTATATATGTATGCACACGCTCTCTTCTATAGCAGTTCAAATATGTTCAATTGGATCATTTTGACCCCTTGCTTTATATAAAATATATGAAGGTCTTGGCAGAATATCCTGAAGCCCAGGTGTTCAGTGGTGATGGACCACAACCGAGTACTTTAACAGGAGAAACATATCCAGAGTTGGTAAGAAGACTGGATGAAGGTAGTTTCTGAGACACAGTACTATTAAGCACATGCTAACGGATGTTGATTAACAGTTTGAGTTTTGGAGATGCAGCAAAGTAAATGTCATAATGAGCATTCTATTTTGATTGACCTTCATTCTCAGCCTTCTGCATTTTAGATTCTATGGTTAGTGTCAATGCATTCAATTACAAAATCTTTTCAACTTCTATAAGAAAACAATAAACATTGTCAATTATTTTATTTACCCATGGTCCAGAGATGGTTCCTTCGTCTCTCTTTTTAGGTTTTATACTTTTATAAAGAAAATATGTATGCTTGAAACATCAAATGCATTTTTTTGGTTGTCTATACAAAACGGCATCATCAGTTTGATTTTTGGTTGGAATCCAAATTTATACTGCATCCATTGGTAAAAAGCGGTTATGCATATATGTTACACAGTATCTAGGCAATCCATGACCATTGACCACACTTTATACACCCTATTGCTTAGCCATTTCAGATTACTTCTGTTTTAGTTGACGTGTTTGTTGTCGAAACTCCGACTCAGTTATTTCTAGGGATACATCATTTTAAGTACCAATCGTCTAGAAAAACTAATAAACAAGTGCATTTGGTAGCTCAGAAATGCCACCCACATACCCGTTACCATTTTATGCATGGATTGGCCCTATCTCACCCATCAAGTCTAAAGATACTTCTCTGTTGCTTTGTCTTTGTTCTTCTTTGTTTGCTAAAACAAGCTATCTTCTATATGTTTATAGCTTAGTTTCTTGAACTTCATTATGGATATATAAGAAAGTATTGGGCATAAAGTTGTGATGCCATCTATATTATGAGAAGCATTTGGCAAAAATATATATTTTCTTCACAAACATGTTCCCCATCGAGCCGATAATCCCTAATTATCCAAACCCTAACCCGAATCCAATCCCATTACATTAGATTACTTAATTCATCATGAACATAGCCTTATGAGGAGAGGGTGTGTGTGGGGGTGGGGGTGGGGTGGGGTGGGGGGGTTGATCATTAAAAACATATTATGAAAAACAAGTGATTGCAAGTCAGATCAATCATGATCCCAAGCCTTTTATTGATTTTCAGTTTACGTTTGCAGCTTTATCTTCCCCAAGTTCTGTCATGCATTGCCATGCAGGATTATGCTACTTCTACTTTTCCTAAAACATTGTGTTATATTTTATCAAATTTTGTTACCCTTGTAGTTAATGTCGTAGCTATTTCAGAGAGGTGATGGTTCCGTTTTGTTCTCGTCTGTCTCTATACAATGATTTACTCTAAGTGTCTTCTGCATTGCAGCTCTTCTAAGCTTTATTGAAGGTCCTCCATTTACATTGCAGCGGCTCTGTGAGGTGATCTTATTCTCTACTTTGGATATCACAATTTGACGTGCATTTGCATTCAACATTGCACTTCTCAATTAATTTACTGGATTTCGACATTAAGATTTCCTTGAAGCTGGCATAACCTGAGCATTGCTACATCAACAGAGTCCTTTTTTGGCCTTTCATTTTTTCTGTCTCATCACGCTTCCCTAGGTGGAAGATTAATTATTGAATTTGCTACATACAGATTCTTTTAACTCCAAAAAACACGTATAGAAGTCTATCAAAGCTTGCGTTGGCTCTGGAAAAGGTTTGTCCACAATTCTTCTCTTTGGATATTTTGATTAATAGCATCTATTTGGATATTTTGATGTCTAAATTTAAATGATGACACTCTTAAAATTCAGTACTATTTGTTGGCTTCATGGCTTTGCTTATTACATAGGTTCTGTTTCTTTTGGATGTTTGTATGTTTTGCAGTACCTGCTGTATAAATGGCAATCCACATATCAACTCTTTTATTTTGAAATCATCCATTTGGTCTCAAGCATTTAGGCTGGCCGAAATTGTTTTATGATTAAGGATAATAAACCATCCATTTACATCAATTATGGAGGCCTGTAACTTGAGAACAATGACGATGACAACAAACGATACTATGCTTAGTTCTAAATTTTTCCACAACCGAGTGTTCATTTGGCAAATTACTTAATATCTTATATCAATTCCCCGAGGTCTGATGGCATTGATAGGTTTAAATTTCCTATTGCCGAATGGAATCTGCAACATCACATGTATTTCACGTGAAATTCCTCTACCACCGCCACTCGTATGGCTTAACTACCCAAGATAGATGCATATAGAAAACCAGTCTCTAAAATGTCGTTTCTCTTTGCTTGACATCAAATCCTTGGTTTCTGAGTTCCAAACCTTTTCCCATAATTGCCTGACGGGAGATACCCAAGTATCAATATTCAGTTGATTATTTTTCAATGTAATAAGATCAGACAATGAAAGGACACCTAGAAATAATATCAGAGCCTTTTTAGTGCAGCTTCTATCTATAAAGAACCTAACCTTTTAATGCTGACGTGACAGTCTTCTTCATAACTTGCTAACTTTAGGTAATAAGACCCTTGCTTTTTCTCCATTTGCACTGCTTACAACGTGTGCAGAAATCATATCCTCTAAATTACCAGAAAAAGGAAATTAACTAATTCCATTTAGAATTTTCGATCTGAAACTAGGAATTGTTTCATTTCAATACTTTAAATTTGGCATTTCAAATAACCGCATGGACATATTCTCATTGCGTAATAGTCAAAGTTTTTGTTCAAGCATTTGAAACTAGCTGGTAATAATATCTTAGAAATAATTGTCCTTTGCATCACATACACCTAACGTTCCGAAGAAATCTACCTCTATCATGACTATTAGCGTACCACATTCCCACATGCTGCATTGTGGGTAACTTTGGTTCTGCTGGGCAGACAATATTGGCCCCTATTCCCCAGGGCCATCCATTTTTAATGTTCATGATAACATCTTGTGACTGTTTGCTAAATGCTTTATGTTCTTCAGTATCAATTGCTTTCACCTTTACTCTTTCCTTGTGAGCTCTGCATTTCTATTTTAGCATCTGACCCCAGGACAACATGTCATGAAACGGAAATGCATGTAATGTTTCTTCAATGAATTGTGGAAGTGTCTAAAGCCACATACATATCCAACAGATATTATCTATCTATATCATACAAACCCGCAAATTTTCTTATGACGAGATTTGACTGCAAAGAAATGCTCCTGTGATAGAAGGCTATATAACACCAGAGTTGGGTATGAACTATGCATATGTGAAACTAATGATTATTTTCGGATACACATGCACTTGTAGCAAATAAGTATTAAAACCATAATAGAAAAGATTGGGATTTAAATGCTAAATATAAGAAATGTAAGCTATATACATGAAGGCATCTTCTTACAAGTTTGAAAGATGTTTATGTATCTGGCCATGTACAAAGACCAATTGCAAACCCTAACATGAGAGGGTTTGCATTGTAGTAGGGGAGACTTCCAACGAAAACAAAAAAAAAAACCAACTCTGTAATTCATGTCCATTTTTTATTTTTTATTTTGACTTGGTTCTTAGAGATATCTTGTATTTCTCCTTTTGATTTTTTTTAAAAATATATTAAGAAGCCTGCATTGTTTGTGATACAGAATTTGTTGGTGACATCGACTCTAACTATATGCACCGACCCGTACCCTAGGCCAGTGTCTCCTAAATCAGCCGAACATCATACGGTAATTGAGGAATCTGCTTCCGTTGTGAATGGATTAGATTCTACAACAGGCGATGTTGATGAAGAAATGGTCGAAGCAGAGTTGGATGAAGCTGCTTCCATTGCTGAACCCGATACTAAGGTAGATGATGCGCAAATTGCTGATACTGAGGTAAAGGATGCTCATATTTCTGATACCGAGGTAAAAGATGCTCAAATTACCGACACCGAGGTAAAAGATGCTCAAATTACCGACACCGAGGTAAAAGATGCTCAGATTGCCGACACCGAGGTAAATGATGCTCAGATTGCTGACACCGAGGTAAATGATGCTCAGATTGCCGAAGCTGATGCAACTGAAGCTCAACCTGCCAATACTGAGCTAAATGATGCTCAAATTGTCGAAACTGAGGTCAGTGATGCTCAAATTGCGGAAGCTGAGGGAAATGAAGTTAAAAATGTTGACACTGAGATGCGAGAAGAGAAGATTAGTGAATCAGGCGATAGCAATCCTGAGGCGAGTTTGGATTCTGATCCTGTGATTGAACCGCACATGATTAATGAACAGATACCTACTACTACACAGGAGCCTTGAGATGCATGTATTAAAATTATCAATTTGGGGCAATTAGAATGATGTACTAGGTGAGTGATATAATCAAGATATGGTTTTATTTGCCTGTCCTTTTCAAAGATGTATTACCTAACTTGTAGGTTAAATCTTACATTTTAAGGGGTGTTTGGGATTTGCTGCAATTTAAAATTGCAGTATTTGTTGGCTTGATGTTCACTGTAGAACCAAAACAAGATTTAAGTTTACATTTACAGATGTTGAGAAAGTTGCGGGATTCGGAAATTGATTGTTTTAACTGGACGACGTTTGTTGTTATTGGTATTTTTTTCGGTTTTTTTTCCTTGTTTCAGATCTATGTATGTTTTTCCCCACCTATAAAATATAAGAAATAGCCAAAATAATAGATATACTACATTTCGATGTGATTTGAGTTTTAATGCAAGTTGATCGTGAAGCAATTAGTTCTTAGGTTTCTTAAGTTTGATATCTTAACAATGATGATTATTGCATCCATGTTAATTTTATATATGAAAATGGTTATGCAAGTGGCCAAAATCATAAAAAAAACACCCATGAGACTTGAAAGGGAAATGGATTAACAGCCTCTGCCTTTCATGTTTAAGAGAGAAGCCTCAAGATAGAGGTGTCCAACGGTCGTGTCGGGATACCATTGTTGGTCTTATTATTTGTGGGTCTCATAACAAGAGTATGGATAGATTTAAATCTTTGATACATGACCAGTTTATTATGAGCCAGCCCATAGATCGCGTGCTATTCTTGATACCTCAGAGCATGATCAGGTCAATACCAACAAACTATTCAGCTGTCGAACCTGAAATTTCCCAACTATAAGATTATCTAACATGACCTTGTCAAGCTCTTATAATCTTCCTGTCACATCAAGATTACCATAAAAGAACTTTTGATGAAATTAAGATGAAATTTTAAACCTAGTGTTTCAGCTGCTAGCAGTTATAGTTAGTTATTCCAATGCCTTCAAGATTCATTTACTCTTAATTGACTGCTCCCTTGTTGCCTTTGTTGGTGGTGGTATTATTTGTGGGTCTCATAACAAGAGTATTGGAGATCTAAAGCACTTGGTACAATGAAAGAAATTATTACTATATGCATGAGAGACTTTTATCTTTTTCTTCATATTAGAATCTAGGAGGAGTTAAGTAGGAGCAAAAGTTCTCACCAAATAATGAAGTAGAGATGTGACGGAAAATGCTATATATTTACTAAATCTTATTTAAAATTGCAAGGAACATATTTCAACTCACTTGCTTGTAATGGAAAAATGTCGAAGCTTCAAAATAGAGTATGGGTATATTCAATTAGAACAATTTTTTTATCAAAAAAAAATCTATATAGAAATAAATTTAGTATAATATTCTAACCCTGAAAGAGAGGTGAGAGATGATGGATATCTAGAAAAAAGAGTTATGAGTAAAGGTGTTGATTATTATAGAGATAAAGTAATAATTATTCTTTATGTAGATATCTGTTTTCTTGCTATGTGTCTTTTCTTCTTCTTATTAGATTCAGCTTGGATTCCAAATGATCCATTTAACTTGCTCCATTAATATGTCAAGGGTGGGGATCACTGAATTGTTAAGTTGCCAACCACTAGAATGCCTCATGAAACCATACAAGCAACATGACCTTCAATTAGCTGCATAAGGTAATAATCCAGTGGTTAACAAGTGAGATGTCACCGGCTCAATTCGTATGAGTGTCGTATTCAAAAAGAAAAATATTACCTTAGCTCACAGAAAGTTATTCTGTGGATATTCTAGTATAAATATAAGTCTCAATAGTTATTTAATTGCTTTTTAATCTTTATTGTTTTATTTTATTTTGATTTACAACCTCTAAAGCTGTTTTCTTTTCTAATTTATACATTTTAGATCTTATAACCAAAATAAACAAAGTACATACTCAATTTAGATAATCTGTCATATCTATCCAAAACTATTGATTCAATATCTCCATAAGTATCTGGATAGAATCTTGTAGAAATAAGACTGAAGAAACCCCAATCCTAAGAAGACTTCAACATCAATGTCCCTCTCTCAGTCCCCTTCCCAATATAATGCTCATCCCACTAATCACATTTCTTAATGGACATTATCGCAATATGGGATCTGATCCGACTCCAAATTAAGATACTACTTAGTCACTGGCAAGATTATTTATTTAACATCACATAAATTATCTCTCTAGGTGGAAGCATATGAGATATGAGAATCTTACAAAAAGATTAAAACCCTAAGATTAAGATAGGCCGTACATAGTAAAGCAAGCTAGTTAATTTGTGAGCCCAAGGTGTTACGTATTTAATTTGGCCAACGATTTGGACCACATGAAGCTTGACACAAAAATATCACATCAAATTTTCCATTGGCTAGCTTTGCATTGATGAAATAAACATATGTGATGCATGATAAATCTATTGCAATGAAAATTTTTCTTTGCAAGAAGTAAGAGAAACATTAAGCAAACAATTAGCATCACAGGATATTAATTAATAGGATCGTTTGTATTAAGCACACTACTTAATGCTAATCAGCACGTGGCTCAAATGATCTACAAGTCTTACCCGGCCCACATGAGAAAAAGAAAATTATATGGATGAATAATGAGAGAAATAATTTTTTATGATGTTCTTTCACATCTCA
The DNA here is from genome assembly GCA_030015575.1 of Agapanthus africanus. Lineage (NCBI taxonomy): Eukaryota > Viridiplantae > Streptophyta > Magnoliopsida > Asparagales > Amaryllidaceae > Agapanthus > Agapanthus africanus. The sequence goes on from CM057340.1 coordinate 8,708,476, forward strand.
ACCATATAAGAACGGAATCCAAACTCTTGATTCAGAGTGTGATGCTGCAATAAAAATTGGATGGCTCAGACAACTATCAAATGGTATGGGCATCAGTATCTATCATGAGAATCAAAGTATCATTTAGACCGCTTGATGCTAGAATAAGAGTTGGATTGTTGAAACATGACATCAATACAAAACCCTCAATTTATGTTTATTCAGAGAATCAAAGTGTCATTTAGATTGTTTGATGCTACAATGAAGATTGAATGGTTGGAACAACCAGTAAGTAAATGGTATGGACATCACTTGACCAACACAAAGCTTCCAAACGATATCTATTCTAAGAATCAAAGTGTCATTTAGACCGGTTGATGCTGCAACGAAAATTGAATGGTTGAGACAACCAGTATATGTCATCATCTGACCAACACAAATCTTTCAATCCCAATCTGTTATAAAAATCAAAGTGCTTGATGCTCTGATAAAAACTAATTGGATGGTTGAAACAACTATCAAATGATGCATGCAGGCATCAACACAAGGCTTTCAATCCGTTTCTGTTCGGATAACCAAATATCAAATGATGCGGGCAACATCCATCTGTATTTTTATTCTGATAACCAAAGTGTCATTTAACATCTCAAACAATCTAATATTTCATGAACATACGAATCACATCAATTAATTAATTAAGTAAGTAACCTCAATATCTCCTTGATGAAGATGGGCCGCTATTATTCCTATCCAAAGCATTAAACATATTCATGAGCTGTTCTTCTCCACTCTTACCAGCATGACTATTAGCTCCAGATCCGCCGGCGGCGGCGGCGGCGGCTCGATCCCCCTCGGTATCGCGATACTTGTGCAGATATCTCCTCATAGGCTCAACATAGTCGTCGAAGCCGAGATTCGCAAGAGCCCAGCAGATGTCATCACCATTCACGGTCTTCCTCTTCTCTTTGTGACACTTGTCTGAGGCTTCGCTGGTGACGAAGCTGATGAACTCGGAAACACACTCCTGCATCGTTTCCTTGGCTTCTTTCGATATCTTCGCGTTTGGGGGAAGGATTTGCTTCATGATTCTGCCTACGTTTGCGATCGGAAGAAGGCGGTCTTGCTCTTTGATCGTGTTGTTGCCGCCGCCGCCGCCGCCGTCGCCGTCGCCCGCCGCGTCGCCGCTTCGCTCGGGGCTGCTGACCATTTTCTTTTCCACAACAAGTCTGGAGAAATTGACTGATTTGCTGACACGTTGCTCTCGATCGCTTCCCTTAATTAGCAGTGCTATATATAAATTAATCCAGATGATGTGTGCATGCCTATGTATGTATGTGTATATTAATGTGCATGTGCATGTGCATGTGCATGGCTAAATTGCATGGGAATCCCTCACTTCTGGCCTAATAGCAGGTGGAACCATCCATCATGGAGATTCTAAATATGATATGTATTTCTTCTTCTTCTTCTTCTTCATTTAACATCATTCGGTAGGTGGAACAAACACGGGAACGTGGAATGCTACTTGTCATGAAACGTGATACAACAGGGATAGTTTTCTTCGACACACTTATATAGAACGGAAAATGTAGCTCTGGAACATAGAGTTTTTTGGATCATTTGTGTGTGTGTAAATATCTTTGGCTATCTATTTAAGTTCTTGAAATTTTTTAATTATTTATTTGCTCATTGAAGTTATTTGGATCGCTAGTGTTCCCAATTTGAGAACGGTTGTTCCAAATCGCAAATCGCTAATAGTTTAGCGATTTATGGTAACACAGGACAAAACATGAAATATTGTTATTTAGATTTAGGATGATTTTCTGTTATTCGGGCACAAGATATAGCAATAGTAATTTTTTCCTGCAAAATTTAACATATACAGACACACACACACGTATCTAGGATAGAGAACATTAATGGGGTATCAGGTGTCATAGAAGAAAAATATCCGACTTTTCGTCTGTATGCATGATTATATGTGTATGTTTGATCCTAAAGCACTTGGTTGTACAGAGAGTAGGAAGTCTGAGCAAATGACGGAACGATCGATGCAATTTCGAAGAATATGATGTCAAGTTTTGATGTGATTTTTTTGCTATTCGGCCAAAAACAAAGAGGTTTTCTGTAATTTAGGCACGCGAGAGAGGAGGGAACAATTGTTGGTGGAAAAGATTATTGTGAATCAAGTTTGAGATGACTCAAAAGAAATTAGTGTAATCTTGCATGAAAAGCACAAAGGAAAGGTGTAGATTAGTGTGGGTTGAGTAGGTGGATGGTCATTCTTCAGCCAGTCAGCTATAACATTGGTAGCGTAGTAGATCAGAACAATCTTAAATTTGGGAGATTTTAGTTGTTAGATTTGTTTGCCTGTGTTTGTCATGTCGATGCTACTTTTGATCAGTTGAAAGCGACATTGGTTTTGCGCTCGTGTCTGTGTTTGTGTTCGCACGTGGGAATATGCACCGCATCGAAGATTTATTATGAAGAATATTAATTAAACATGGTCCCCTCACAATATATCTTTATGATCGCTCCTGATGCATTTCACAGGCATTGTTGTTGGAAGAGCTTTAAAGCAAGAATTGAATGCCCTTGATTGCTTGAATTTTCGGCATCGGACAATGTTTTGGATCCTCTCCATTGATTTGCTTCACTTGACACATAGGATGGATTTCGCAGTGAAGATACAATGTGTTATAGTTTTGGTTTTCAGTTAATTATTTCAGGAGAGTCTCTAAAGTATTCTTGTGCAAGGATGGAGACATTTAGAGCATATAATCACTAATATAATTAAATACACTAGTGGTAGGTTGAACTCTCTTTTGCATTGTTTCTGAAGTAGTTGCCAAGTTTTGGATGCCATAAAAAAATGGCAAAACTTTGTGTGCCTAATTCTTGCTTGAGATTGCGTTTTAGATTAAGGATCCATGTATGTGTTTCTTCTAGCTAGGTTTATTTCAGATGTGGAATGGCGGATATGAGAAAACCGACAATAAAAGTTTTCAATAAATTAAAATTAATATGACCATGAAGATGTCTTGTTGCTAGCTCCAATTAGAGATTTCAGATCTTTAAAAATATATTGAACTAGTTAAATTATAGTTATTTCCGCTTGTCTTTATCTCATTTCAACTGCTAAATGAATTGACCAATAATGAATAGCTCAATTGGTATGGCACTTGCAGGGTTTGATTCCTAGGAGGGAAACGACTACACAATTTAACGCTTTTGAGGCAAATTCGTGGGTATCCCGGGTGTGTGCGCTTGTATGTGTTGTGTGCATGGGTGTGTTGTGTGCATGGGTTAGGTGTAGCTACCAACCTGCAAAAGAGAAAGACAAGGAAGCTGCAAATGTGGCAAAGTCTGGATTAGCTAACCGGAGTCGTCACCCACGTCTAAACGCGACAAAGAGAGAGGAGAGGAGAGGAAAAAAGCGAAGTGGGGATGAAAACCAAAGAAGGGAGGGGGTAAGGAATCGCAAAATCCCCGTGGAAACCCGACGAAATCGGCTACCAACGAGAAAGTCCCAATTGGGCACGACTCGGTTTTGCATTTGCAGAATTTAGTATCGAAATTCACCCACACAACACAAGTGTGCGCATATGGGGGGTATGGGAGGCACGATAGCAGAACAAGAGACCAAGAAAAGACGAAACCGACGCAAGAGGACCCTTGCAGACAGAGACTGACTCTGTCTGCAACTCTGGGTTCGTGGGCGCCTTCTGAGAAGGCGCCTAAATACCCCAGGAGCAAACCTTTGAATTTTTCTTTCTGTTTTTTCTCGCTCGGGCCTTGATAAAAAAAGGTTCACGATAGAGGGACCTCGGATATAATCCTATTCTCTTTACTTTTCTTGGCCAAAATTCGTAAAAGGATCCAGACGAGAGATCAATTAAAGAACTAAGCCATTTTTTTATATTTTGAAATCCTTTTGTGGGTTTTAGAGAGATTTCGATTTATGAATAGAGTCCTAAGATGAATCCTTATCTCTTTATTGAATAGACCCCAATCTCAAGAAAATAGTAAGAAAACCAACAAAAAAAATACAAAAACACAAAAGAGGAGCTACTTTACTTGCATAAGAAAGGAAAATGAGCTAAAAATGCATGAGAAATGAATAAAACATAAAGAGAGGACCTTGGATCCCCATTTTTTCAAAATTTGTTGTTTTTTGAAGAGTTAAAATGCAAGCTAGACAATCTAGATCTAGAGAAATAGGTTCTTCATTCCTAAATTCTAAACCTAAATAGGAAAAATCGGGGCTTTCATTCTCTAGCTCATGTTTTTTTTTTTGAAGTTTTCTTGACTTTTTTTTGGGTTCTTGAGAGATTTTGAAGCTAATCTAAGGATTGTTTTTGTTGAAGTGTGCAGGCTTGAGCTCTTGGAGAGATCAAGTGAAGGGTTGAAAGAGTTAAGGAAGTGAGAGATGGAATCAAGAAGAGAGCCATTGTTCACTGCCGAAAACAGAGACGAACTGGGATTGATCGTCTTGTCTGAATTTGGGGGCATATATTATTTGGATTTATCCATCCACCTCTCCGAAAATACCAAGTTGATTTATGGCACCATATATCGGAGGTTTGGACAGACGCGGCCGTTGTAGCGGACTTTATCAGATTCTCCCTTCATTTTATGAGGGGTTTTTGATTGTGGGAAGCTCTTCTCTGCAGGCGCAAACCCCTCCAGTTAATTACGTTATCGCCTTGTGATAACCACATTCTCCTGCTCCGGCAGTTCACTTCGTGTCGTGTGTGTTTTTATTTGTTTTGGTTGCCCGTAAATTGTATACGGAGACTAGTTTATGTCGTCGCCCGTAGGGCGCGGATTAGTCCAAATCGGTATATTTTAGATTTGGGCTTGGGTTTATTTAAAGACCGTTAATCTGGTTTGAGGTTAAGATCGACTTAAAAATTATGAGCATTTGGGCCCAATTATTTTAGTTTAAGGACATCACGGTCCATTATTGCCATGTTTGAGGCAAAATTTTAGTTTAGGGACATTTCGGTCCAACATTCCCATTTTGGGGACAAATGTTAGTTTAAGAACATTTCGGTCCATTGCCACTGTTAGTTATGTATATGCCCTAGAGGCCATTGTTGTACATATGATGTATATTATGATGGATGCTTGGATATATACAGAGATGACTTTCTTGCTCGTAATGATAGTATGCTATTTGGTTTCACTTTATCTTAACATGTTGACTTGTATTGGTTTACTGTCTTACTCTCACATGTTGATAAAGCCCTTAGGATCTGTACTCGACTACTGGGACTATGATGAGATCATACTAGTGGGGCCATAGTAGTCGATGAGTACATCCTATAACTGTTCCTAGTCGAGGGTATATCGAGATAGGGCATCGATACACCAGAGTAGACTAGCGTATACGCATCTTGACCCATATGATGGGCGATGGATGATCCCATATCCATCGGTGTTTGACATCAAGGATGGTGTGCGGGTGCTCAGTGGAGACTGGGTACACTGGACGGACTCGCCGAGAACTCCCAGATGGTGATATACCACATGTCAGATGGCAGTTCTCCGGTGACACTGGTACAGGATAGTCTGTAGACCCGAGATCGTCATAGAGTCTTGTGTAATTCCCACTGTGCTTTGATTTCCACCTTACCACGTCCAAGAGGGCGTGCAAAACGGTGGCTTTTGGGTACAGTCCCGAATCACATGGAGGCAATGAGCGATAGGAGGGGATTCGTCTCTCCCGGTAAAGAGAGTTGATGTTGTGCTGTGTTCGATTGGCTATAACTGGAAGTCCCTGGCCAGGGCTGATATAGAGATTTACTGGTAAGTGTTACCAGTAGTTTCTCGACCTGTTATGAGCCTCACATCGACACGACTTATCGGTTACTGGGGTCTGACGTATACCACCCCTAGACTTGATATGCGACATATCAGACGAACAGACCGGACTGTACGGGAGTGTTACTAATTGGATTCACAGGAGAACGGACATGCTAGCTTGTTGATCTTCTGATCGCTCAATACCTGGGTGACTGTTACGTTTAGCTGACCGCTTGCAGCTTGTGGGTGTTTGATATGATCATCACCTGCTATCGGCGTATTGACGATTTTTTAGAGTCCTACACAGAGGTTTCTTGGCTCAGGCAAAACGGAGTAGAGGCACATATGTGATATGTGCTGGACCGAGGATAATGCGATATGAGATACCGTATTATATTCTCGCAATATTTAGATATGAACCGGGACATCGAATCAAGTGTTGATTCAATGAATCGGTACATGATATATTAGTCGGTTATATTCGATATAGCTGGATCGTCGGATCAAGTGTTGATTCGATGATTTAATGTATAATGATATATATGATATATTGTATTACATTATCTAATATTGGCTCGTTTTATTATTTCATTTTCTCACCGGATTAATACATTGATATATATGCGATATATGTTAATTGTATTATTTTCTTTTGTTGCAAATATATAATATATATGTGATATATATTATTGTGACATAATATGATTTATTATGAAACATGTTTAAGGATGATAAAAAGGGATTAGGGTTTGATTAGGGTTAGCTCCTTCTTGTTCATTCCAGAAGGATTCTCTTTTGTCTTGGTTAAGATATTATGGTTGATCCTTATCCTTAACCTAACCAAACCCTAACTCTAGTTTATTCTCTACAAAGTTTTAACCTCTCATCCTTGACCATGGTTCCATAATCAATCATATACTTAAATCTACTATTCATCACAAAAGAATTATTCTTTTCATTCTTCATCTTCTTCTCTCTTAAGTTTGAGAGAGAGTTCACTTGAGTTTTCTTTTGTGATGAGTTATTGTGAGAAAATGATATAAAAATAAAGCATAAATACTACTCCATCATCCTCATCTAATCTAGCCCATTAGATTAGGGTGTTCACCTCATTAGAGTGAGAGAAAACTTGAGCTATTGCAACTTCGACGTAGATCATCGGAGAAGCGGAACACTTCAAGCTAGCATGGATCGTTCGAGTCATGGAGCCTCTCTTGAGTCCGGGAGATCGTGGATCGCGGCGAAGGGACTTCTACTCAGAGCTTGTAAAGCGAAGGAGCGGACTACAAAGGTTGTAATCCCTCACACTTAGGTTTAAAGATGTTATCTTGCATGTTAAACCCTAATAATTTAGCAAAGATCCCATCTTTGGGTTGTTCGGCACATCTAAAATTTTATTCGGGCATGTTTGATGCTTTATGAACCTTCACAAGAGTGCCTAGGAACCCTACAGCCACCATGTTTGAGGCGAGTATTTGATGTGTGCACGTCAATTTGGAAGTGCATCATGTAAGTGCACGGCGGCGCCCTGGCCTCCATCCTGAGGCCAAAATGCGGAAGCGGTGATATACTTAAATTTTTCATGAACTGGCACCACCGCGCACTAAAACCCGGATCGAACCATTAACTAGTCCTAGCTAACTACAAGATGGGGAAGAGAGATATACCGACTGATCCGAGTCCTCCGATCTTCTCATCGTCGTCCCGATCTCCCGCGGAATGTCTTGTCTCCACCTCGTCGCCGGAAGTGCACCACATCGCCTACATCTTTTACGGGCTCCCACCTCAATACCGAGGCAACTCGGGCACGAAGCTGGCTAGTCGACGTGCCCAAGATTTGCTGTAGAATGGTGTAGTGAGCTATTTGTGTCTCTAGGGATTTAGGGAGTTGCCATTGGTGGACGATATGAGATAAGCTTTTGGAGGAGGAGCTAAAAAGACTTTTGCCTAGCCAAATGAGCAACAATTCCTCACTCCCAAATTGGGACAGCCCCAAAAGACTTTGGCCGGCCATGGTGAATGAGGGGAGAGTGAGAATGGAGAGTTATCAAAAGAAAATGAGAGAGGCCACCCAATAATGCATGAGGGAATCAAATGTTATCATGAAAGAACATGATCACAAAACAAAAACCACACTCAACCACAACCATCATAAAAACCATGTCATATAAAAGTCAAGCCATGATGGATGAAGAAATCAAATGGTCAAGGGATGGTTCACCATCATGATACAACAAAATACAAAGAACACCCTCCACAAATGCAAATAAGCCCTCCTCCACCAATCTTCGGCCAATGAACGATACAAAGGAAATCGGCCGAAACGGAAAGCAAACTGGCAACTCCAGAAAACTGGTCCCGTAATAAATTACAGGAAAACCCTGATACTGTGCATACACACCCGCATTTGTATTCCGACCGAAATACAAATGCAATGAGACAAAATCTACACTGTACTATACTAGGATCCGGCTTAAACCAAAACCGGCTAGTAATATCCGTTCGATCCTGATCCGTGCAATACCGCACGTATCTGATCGAACCCTGCCATATATCCATACGGCCTGTAGTACAAACTGTCCGATCCTGATCCGTGCAATACCGCACGTATCTGATCGGACCTTGCCATATCTCCATACGGCCTCTACAGCTTTTCGCCCGAAACTTGAGCAACTGAATGTGGGGGACTCTAAAGACTCGTCAACATCTTGGTTGTGGATTTAACCACTAGCACGTCAGAGGTATAAGCCAATACGTAACGGGCTACCAGGTATTGACTAAAAAGGACGTCTGTGAGCGAACTCAGCCTGACAACCCTACTGAGCCTGTCAGTGACAATATCCGTACAGTCCGGTCCGTTCGTCTATGAGCATCGCATGGCGGGCCTAGGGGGTTCGTAAAAGTCAGACCCCCAAAAGCGGTACAAGTCGTGTCGGAGTGTAGCCCAGAACACCATGAGATACTACTGGAATACCTACCAGTAAATCTCCTGCCTCGGCCGAGGGCTTCGTGTAATGGCTCTCCTAGACACAGCGCGACCTCACCCCCAATACCGGGAGAGACGAACCCCTGAAGATACGCTCACTGCCTCCATGTGGCTCGGGACTGTACCCAACTAAAACCTGTTTGCACGTCTCCTTTGAGCGTGGTAGGGTAGTAATCAAAGTACAGTGGGAACTCACACGAGACAAATGACGATCCCCAGGTCGATGAACTAACCTGTACACATGTCACCAGGGAACTGCCATCTGACGTCTGGTATATGACTAACTAGTATGTTCCCGGCGAGTCCTGTCCGGTATACTCATAACCCAATGAGCACCTGTATACATCTTAGGTGATCCAACTGACACCAGTGGCTTGTGAGACCGGCCACCGTCCCTCTTCGGGGTCTCGACTGTATACACTAGTCTACTCTGGAGAATCGATGCCCTGTCTCGAAACTCTCACGACTAGGGACCATTTAAGGATGTGCTTATAAACCCCCAGCTCCCACTTATATGATCGCCCTCATACTGCTGGTGGTCAAGTAAGAATCCTAGGGGCTCTATCAACGTGTAATAGCGACCTGTCAGGTCACCTAAAACAGTACACGATGATAAAGGTAAACCAGATAGCATACTATCATCTCGAGTAAGACTGTCCTACCGGGATAGGTCTTCCCTCAATCATTGCAATCATGTGCCTGTGATCCAATAATTGACTCTGAGGGCACTATCTCCAACAATCTCCCACTTGCACTCAAGGCTAATTATTGCGATGTCGCATACTCACAGCCCGTGTGATACCGAACACCCAACTCCTCTACTTGTCAGTCTCACAAAGCTCGTTTGCGAAACTATTGCGTTCGAGGAATAGCCTCAGTGAGTGGATCCGCCTTGCTGTTTCTTTCTATGTCTCTTTATATCTCAAGTTCGCGGAGAAAACCATCTCCCGAAATGAGCAATACCTGTCTTAGAATGTCTGGATGTCTGATGGGACCTAGCTCATAAATGAACTCCAAATCCAAACTTCTTAGACTGTATCGTCAACTGAACTTAATCAGTATCCTGCGCCATGCCTCCCTCAGTATTGCCTTGGACCAACTGTCCAAAATACTGCCCCTCGTCAGAAGGAAAACTATAACTCTGACAACCTCCTCGTCGTCCAGGTCACCTTGGAAGCCTGGAATGATAACTGTCTCCCGAATGAGGCTGTCGTTATCATATCCCTAGAACATCCACTTATGTTCTAAAACTGCTTCCGACTGTTTCTCCAGGATTGGATCAATGTCAACTTATTGCATCTAGTGCAAGAACAATATCTGGTGTGGTACTTGACATCTCATGATTGACTCAATTGCCTGAGCAAGTGATCTGCCAATCATGCACATCCCTCTCCCCTTTAGTCTGTAAGACATCTTTAGAGAGGGTGACTCCATCTTCTGCAGGTACACTACCGTGCATGGAGTCGTCCATTCTAAATACCCTTAGAATGCTGTCTAAGTACCCAGATTGGGAGACTACCCAAATCTAGATCTAAAACCATAAATCTAGTAACCAGAATGTCCGATATAATGTCCAAGTCCCATGTGGAGAAACCACTGTGTGACGACCAAAGTATAACCGATCGTAGTATAGGAATATCACTTCCTACTCTGTGTATGTCATCCAAATACCAGGACATCACACCCTACTACCTTCTTAACAGATCCATCCCCTATTCTGATAAAGTCAAACCTATGACTGTCACGTCAGAAATAGATGATCTATCTCCGCTATATCTGCTTTAGTCTATAAATAGACATAAGCTACCTGTCCACCAATGCTTCCGCTGCTCCCACTGACTACGACAACCCTCTGGCAGAGTCATATACACGTACACTTCTGAAGCGAGTTCAGAACGACGCTATACTCATCCTCCTGCCGGGTCTCATAGTCTGGAACAACAGCAATGGCAAGTGTGGGTAAACAAGAACCTCCCTGTCACCGTCCTTGAGGCTACCGGAGTACCCCTCTGGTGCCTGAGGTTACCCACCGTATCTGCGGAGTGGCCAATGGAATGTCAAACCGGATTGAATCTTTAGGTTCCTTATCAAATCTTCAGTAATCGTTTGTGGTTCTGGAATCACTTCCAGTTCTACCATACTCCCACTACTGTTTTCTGAAAAAATCCATTTTTATTAAAACTGTGGCGAGTCTAGAACAATATTTCTATTGATCTGCCAGATGGTAGAAAGTCAACCCTCGTCATAGCCTGGGTCAACCCACAAACAGCCATTACAGAAACGTGCCTTGAGTTGTCCAGTGTCTGGTTTTAAGCATAAACCGGACAACTCCCCGTACCTTAACATCGTTAAGATATGAACTGTTCTATATCCAATATAGAAACAGAGGCACTGATTTAATTGAACCAGATCCAAATCATGCAACTGTCTCCAGTGCATGTCAACTAAATGGAAGAAGGCTTATCAGCGTTACTCAACTTAGGAATGCTTCCAATCATGAGTAACCTGAAAGAGAAGCAAGATCTCTTTACCATTACTATCAACTGAATACCATGCACAAGTGTCTACATCTTCGATTGCTTTGAAGAATCCCGATACTTGCTATACCTGGTTCTCTACTCTATTCAAATACCTATAACTTCTCAAAATTCGGACCCTGTGTTTCCGCGAAACACCTGTCTAAAAACTAGAGAAGTCATAAGTAAACCGAATATAGTACAAGGACCAACCCCTCTGTCCTGATGGACCCTGGACAACATACGATACTCTGTATAAGTCCCTTGAGTCTGATTACTCATTCACTGTGTGTCGTAGGTTGAAAACTGTACTTATGGTTAAGAAGAATTACACCGCTGTTTAATGCTCCTTACCTAACCATCCACTGATATAGGTAAATGTCGTAGACATAATTTCAAAAAGGTATATCTCACTCTATGAAAATAGACGTACAGATATATCAATTTGAAATTGGTGCATAACAGCGGATATTCAAAACCAAATATTTGCCGACCGGCAAACAACCCAGGTGACTTCCTCAAATATCACCAATTACAACGAATTCCGATATAATGAGGATGATCACCTAATTCCCAATAACTTACTCCCACTCATCATCTGTAAAACCATACAGATGTGAGAATCATACCTGGTAAATACATACTCTGGAGCAAGTGTCTAACTGGGAAATCAGTTTTCCTTTAACAGTACACAGTGAAACTGAAACATTGAAATATTCCGATGGGGTATCCCGGTATTCCTAGTAATGCCTCTTCCAGTGTCCAGATTCACAACTGTAACCGTATAATTCTTTGCCACCTCTCCAAATCCCTTTATATGTCTTTAGTCATTACCTTCTGTACACCCCTTTAGGCCAAATGGTTTTCTTCCTTCCCTACCGTTCGGCACCAGCCTATGGTTTGGAAGAAGACTATCCAATAAGCATAATGGGTGTACTGTCCTAATCCTAGGAACACTCGCAATGCGAGAGAAAGTGAAGATAAAAGACAACCGAATAAACCTTATTCCTATTTCTCCTGGACCAGAATCCATCCCCGAACTGGAACAAGTTCCTTTCGAGTTCGTATATAACCATACGATGGAGTATCCAATAAACTGTGGATCTTCGTAGTGATACGGAGTGTCCTGGAGAAATACAAAGGTGAAGTGGGAGTGGTAATGAAATACCTGGTTTGGTCGTAAATAGCAGTCGCAGTTTACTTTGCCCTCTTACTAATCCCTTGCTTTGTCTTAACTTAATACCTTATGCACACCATCGGTAGGCTAATTGGTTTTCTTCATTCCCTACCGTTCGGCACCAGCCTAAGGTTTGGAAGAAGACTATCCAATTTGCGTAATAGGTGTACTATCTCCTAAACCAAGGAGTACTCGTAACCTGAGAGAAGGTAAAAGGAAAAGACATCTGAATAATCCTATCCATTTTCTCCAGAACCGGAAACCATCCTCGAATAAATTCCTTCGAGTTCGTATCTAACCATACGATGGTTTTGTCCAATGGAAGTGGACGTTCGTAGTAATACGGGGTGTCCTGGAGAAAAGGGTAAAAGTAGGAGTGGCAATGGGGTCTGCAACTCTGACAATCCAAAAGCCGGTGTTTAAGAAGGTTCGGTTAATTTTGGTCACTGAGTCATAGTCTTAGGGTCGGGTCAATGGTCGCTGCCAAAGAGAGAGAGAAAAGAAACACTCAGCGTGCACTCTAACCTAGATCAGAATGGTTACCAATTTATCTAATCTGGAAACCTCCCACTGTACCGTCAAATTCTCCTCCAAACCTGAAAGAAGAATTAGTCGGGAACACCCGAGGAGTAAACTAACTCATCAGTGGGAATCGGGATCCAACTATCATCGCATGATAACGTGACGGAATCCGCTCACGGTGTCACACTCCAGAAGGTATGCGCATATCTGGCAAGTTTCAGTTCTTTTGAAACTCCTGATGTGATGTTTGCCCCATGCTCTTATGACCTTGGCGTGAGGTCAAAATATCATAAGTCACATGTCAAGTTCTGCCCATCATTATCCAGGTTAATTTGAACCCACCCGTACATACCCTTGACGTAGGCCAAAATAGTAGTACGACTGTCCCAAACCAACGCGTCTATCTATGCAACAGATAAATACCCGGCAGCTACCAATCACTATGCCTTGGCGTGAGGTCAAAATACATAGCTTGAATACTACCGAATATTTAACTGAAATGATGGAGGGCTACGAATGGTTTCTGGCGAAAACCTTTAACGTAATGAACTTGATATCGTTGAAGAAACTGATAGCTTTTAAAAATATAGCGGCGAAAACCTTTGCTAAAGAGGTCACTCCCGGTGAAGGGATCTCGGCTCTTACCCCGTAGAATGAGGTGCAGGATATTCCAACTGAATACCACGATGCAAAGCAAAAGCAATCGGCTATAGTGAAGTCATTGCCCTGACGCAAACTTTTTGTCCAAGGGGTCACTCCCGGTGAAGAGATCTCGGCCCTTGCCTCGTCGACTGAGGAGCAGGATATTCCAACTGAATACCACGGTGCAAAACAAAAGAGAACGTTCTTGCAATAACAGCTTTTTGAAAAGTGTTCCAACAACATCAGATTAGGTTTGTTTTAACTTGCATTGATCCGAATCAATGCAGTCCCATCAATTGATCACACCACAAAGAACGAAAATATACTGATGTATGTATATGCCATCCGCATTCTCCCGTCATTACCCGTTAGGTTAGCTAACTAACGACAGAGCGGGGACTGGACTAGCGCGGATGCAAAACATATACAATATCTACTAATATATATACCAATATATTATATTCGCTCAAGGCGTGATAAAATGCAACATCACAGAAAAGTACAGCATCACAGAACAATACAGATATCTGGGATCCCCGGGTTTCACAGAGCCGCTACTGAAACCCGACGTTCCCCTGGTCGTGTGGATAGCCTGTGCAATGAAATCCTAGACCCCTACGGGCGCGGCAAGTTACCCGCCAAAACCTGAAGCGAGGCAGCCCCCTTCAGCAACGTGAATGGACCACCCAGCACTTCACGGAATCCGGTAACTTGGGCACCCCTCCTGGGTCAACCTGTACCCCCTACGAGTGCGGCGAATAGCCTGCCAATTCTAGAGTGAAGCCCCCTCCGTCTCAATGCCATGAGATGCGGGCTCGTTGCCCTCTAGACCCCGGCTATTCGTGCACCCCACCTTGGGGTAATCCTAGTACAGAAAGTAAAATATACATACAACGGGTACATCGACCGCAACCTGGCCGTGCCCCAAAATAATAATACAATCAGGCAGTGACGGCAGTCCACATGTCGGACGCTCGCCCCGCAATATCAAATGTATATAATACAACAAAAAACTGTACTAGCATTGCATCCAGGCTATCCCCCACGACCGATCCGCAACATCACAGCAAAATCACAGAACATCAACGTGCAAGTCACGATCGCAAATCCGTCTAACCGGGCTATAGCAGTTAGACAGGATTTACCGATCAAGTGACATTCACGGTCGCAGATATAATGTAAATACTGTGAAATAATGTGTTTAAAATATCCGATCGATCAAATTTTAACAAGTGGGCCCCCAAGTACTACTGTAGCACATCAAGAAATTCTGGGCCCAATATTAATATTCCAAAACCCCTAAAATCAGCCCAGAAGCCCACTGGAGAAATTAGACACACTGATCAACCCATACTGCGGCGGAACCGCGACGTCAAGTGGGGTTTAGCCGCGGTTCCGCGCTCCCCTTGAAATATCAGTGTCTCGAATTTCTCCATAATTCTTAAAACTTCCAGCACATTAGTTTTTTACAACCTGAAAAAATTTTGGGCTTCAAAAAATTTCAACAGAAAACTGATGTGAAGAAAATACGGTTTTTGGAATTTTGGTCGATCAGAAATGTAAACACATTAAATAAAGCTAGACTAAGTTAATGGCGAGGCTCTGATACCACTGTAAGTGCACGGCGGCGCCCCGGCCTCCATCCCGAGGCCAAAATGCGGAAGCGGTGATATACTTAAATTTTTCATGAACTGGCACCACCGCGCACTAAAACCCGGATCGAACCATTAACTAGTCCTAGCTAACTACAAGATGGGGAAGAGAGATATACCGACTGATCCGAGTCCTCCGGTCTTCTCGTCGTCGTCCCGATCTCCCGCGGAATGTCTTGTCTCCACCTCGTTGCCGGAAGTGCACCACATCGCCTACATCTTTTACAGGCTCCCACCTCAATACCGAGGCAACTCGGGCACGAAGCTGGCTAGTCGACGTACCCAAGATTTGCTGTAGAATGGTGTAGTGAGCTATTTGTGTCTCTAGGGGTTTAGGGAGTTGCCATTGGTGGAGGATATGAGATAAGCTTTTGGAGGAGGAGCTAAAAAGACTTTTGCCTAGCCAAATGAGCAACAATTCCTCACTCCCAAATTGGGACAGCCCCAAAAGACTTTGGCCGGCCATGGTGAATGAGGGGAGAGTGAGAATGGAGAGTGTATCAAAAGAAAATGAGAGGCCACCCAATAATGCATGAGGGAATCAAATGTTATCATGAAAGAACATGATCACAAAACAAAAACCACACTCAACCACAACCATCATAAAAACCATGTCATATAAAAGTCAAGCCATGATGGATGAAGAAGTCAAATGGTCAAGGGATGGTTCACCATCATGATACAACAAAATGCAAAGAACACCCTCCACAAATGCTTATTTGCACAAATGCAAATAAGCCCTCCTCCACCAATCTTCGGCCAATGAATGATACAAAGGAAATCGGCCGAAACGGAAAGCAAACTGGCAACTCCAGAAAACTGGTCCCGTAATAAATTACAGGAAAACCCCGATACTGTGCATACACACCCGCATTTGTATTCCGACCGAAATACAAATGCAATGAGACAAAATCTACACTGTACTATACTAGGATCCGGCTTAAACCAAAACCGGCTAGTAATATTCGTTCGATCCTGATCCGTGCAATACCGCACGTATCTGATCGAACCCTGCCATATATCCATACGGCCTGTAGTACAAACTGTCCGATCCTGATCCGTGCAATACCGCACGTATCTGATCGGACCTTGCCATATCTCCATACGGCCTCTACAGCTTTTCGCCCGAAACTTGAGCAACTGAATGTGGGGGACTCTAAAGACTCGTCAACACCTTGGTTGTGGATTTAACCACTAGCACGTCAGAGGTATAAGCCAATACGTAACGGGCTACCAGGTATTGACTAAAAGGGACGTCTGTGAGCGAACTCAGCCTGACAACCCTACTGAGCCTGTCAGTGATAATATCCGTACAGTCCGGTCCGTTCGTCTATGAGCATCGCATGGCGGGCCTAGGGGGTTCGTAAAAGTCAGACCCCCAAAAGCGGTACAAGTCGTGTCGGAGTGTAGCCCAGAACACCATGAGATACTACTGGAATACCTACCAGTAAATCTCCTGCCTCGGCCGAGGGCTTCGTGTAATGGCTCTCCTAGACACAGCGCGACCTCACCCCCAATACCGGGAGAGACGAACCCCTGAAGATACGCTCACTGCCTCCATGTGGCTCGGGACTGTACCCAACTAAAACCTGTTTGCACGTCTCCTTTGAGCGTGGTAGGGTAGTAATCAAAGTACAGTGGGAACTCACACGAGACAAATGACGATCCCCAGGTCGATGAACTAACCTGTACACATGTCACCAGGGAACTGCCATCTGACGTCTGGTATATGACTAACTAGTATGTTCCCGGCGAGTCCTGTCCGGTGTACTCATAACCCAATGAGCACCTGTATACATCTTAGGTGATCCAACTGACACCAGTGGCTTGTGAGACCGGCCACCGCCCCTCGTCGGGGTCTCGACTGTATACACTAGTCTACTCTGGAGAATCGATGCCCTGTCTCGAAACTCTCACGACTAGGGACCATTTAAGGATGTGCTTATAGACCCCCAGCTCCCACTTATATGATCGCCCTCATACTGCTGGTGGTCAAGCAAGAATCCTAGAGGCTCTATCAACGTGTAATAGCGACCTGTCAGGTCACCTAAAACAATACACGATGATAAAGGTAAACCAGATAGCATACTATCATCTCGAGTAAGACTGTCCTACCGGGATAGGTCCTCCCTCAATCATTGCAATCACGTGCCTGTGATCCAATAATTGACTTTGATGGCACTATCTCCAACACATCAATGTATGAAGAAAGGAGTTGTTAGTTGTCGAGACCCGCCACCTCTCTGAAGACATTGATGAATTATGATATATATCAAAGGTATGGAAAGATGTACTCTTGAACCAAATCCTGTATTTGAGGAAAGGGTTTATGGTGGTCCTAAGAATCGTTAGTCATATTTGAGACTAAGATTACTTTAGGAGATACGAGATGAATATCATTTTGGATATCATTAATAAGAGATCATTATTCATGTTTGAGACTAAGATCAGTTTAACAATGTTTTTAAGGATCATTTTTACTTAAAATCCATCAAAAGAGCATTTGGGCTCAGCTGTAAGAAACTTCAGAGATTTAGCCAATTTAAGCTTAATCTGCCTACTCTTCTTCTTTTTCATTCAAAAGTGCAAAGCACTTATTTGGGCTCTGTTTGTTCAGCTCTTTTTCTTTTTATGAAAAAATGTTAAACACTTGTTTGACGCTCTGACACTCATATGGGTGTTATGAGAAACATTTAATTATGGGCGCTGGGTGTTATGAGAAACACGTGAGGCACTGGGCGTTGCCCAATCAGTGCTAAGCACTCAGCCATTTTGGCTTTTTATGGAGTGCTAAGTATTAGTGATATATGCCCTAGAGGCCATTATTGTATCATATTGGTTTGTATATTACTCAATGGAAGCTTGGGATATACACGGATATAGTAACAGTCTTGCTCGAAATGGTAGTATGCTACCTGGTTTGTTTCTACATTACATATGCATGTGCTTTCTTAGCATATCACTTGTACATATTGGTAGAGCCCTTAGGATCTTTGCTTGATTACCAGCGTTGTGATGTCAGTCACACTAGTGGGGGCTGGGTAGTCTATAAGCACATCCTATACAGGTCCCTAGTCGTAAGATTATCGAGACGGGGTATCGATACTCCAGAGTAGACTAGTGTATACGCTTCTCCTCCCAGCATGGGAGATGGTCTATCCTACAGCCATTAGTACGTCGTACTGGAGATAATATGCAGGTGCTCATTAGGTTATGAGTACACTGGACATGACTCGTCGGGAACTGTTGGTGGATATTATACCTATCGTCGGGTAGCAGTTCCCAGGTGACATGCGTAGAGCTTAGTCCGTCGACTTGACACTGCTACTTCGTCTCGAGTGTGTTCCCACTGTACTTTGATTACTACCCTACCACGGCTCAAAGGAGTCGTGCAAACAGGTAGTAGTTGGGTGCAGTCCTGAAGCACTTGGAGGCAGTGGCGGTTAGATAGGATTCGTCTCTCCCGGTGTTGGGGGTTGATATTGCACTGTGTTCGGAAGGCCATCACACAAAGTCCTTGGCCAAGGTAAGCGAGATTTACTGGTAGGCATTCCAGTAGTTTCTCAGGGTGTTTTGGGCTACACTCCGATACGACTTATTGCGCTATTAGGGGTCTGACGATTACAGCCCCCTAGGCCCGATATGCGATACTCTTAGACGAACAGACCGGACTGTACGGAGATTTTCACATACATGCTCAGTAGGAGTTCGGATGAGTTAGCTCATCGGCCTTTTTATCGACATACCTGGGTAGCCGTTACGTGCAGTTAGTACCGCTTGCTGCTTGTGATTAAATCCACTGCCAGCGTAGTGTCGAGTCTTCAGAGTCCCACATAGAGGGTTTCCCTGCACCGGGCAAAAGATATAGAGGCCGTATGGTTTTACGGCAGGGCTTCGATCACTTACGTGTACTTATACACGTATGATGATCGGGCAGATAATGCTGGTGGGCTTTGGTTTAAGCCGGATCCTAGTATTGTACTGATGGATTATTTTCGTCTCTTTGTATTCGTATTCTTCGGAATGCGGATGCGGGTATGTATATACGGATGAGTGGAGTTCTCGTAATTCTTGCGGGAAAGATTTTAGAAGGGACACCTCATTTAGGGTTTATTTCTTTTATGGATTAAACATAATGAGGTGATGAAATGAGGCAGAGATATTTGCTGGATAGGGATGACTCATTATGTTGACAAAAGATTAAGCATGACCCACTCTTGAGATATTTTGAACCATGCTTGATATTTGGTGAGATATTTTGACTTGGTTAGATATTGATCTCCTAAAATATAACTATGATTCATTATTCTCAAGAGAAGGGCAGCCAAGCCTTTTCTTTAGTTGCTTCTTCTCCTCTCTCATTTTCTCAAGTGACTTTTTTCTTCATCATAACCCTAAACCTCTCATGAGTTAAAAAACCTAGGGTTCCAAGAGACAAATCTATTCATCTTCTCACTCTACACCATCTAGGACTTCTAGTTTAGCGAACTAGAAGCCGTAGTGACCTCGGATTTGAGGTAGGAGCTCGGACTATAGACTCTTAGGTGGATCGTCTTTGATTCGAGGAGGCCGTCGAGCTTGCCCGATCCGTTTCGATCCTTGGAGCTGACGACGAGGTGGAGGACAACGAAGAAGACCCAAAGGACTTGGTATCGTGAGGTATAACTTTCATCTGTGTAGTTAAACCTCATTGCAAGTTAGCTAGTTAGGGTTTAGTATGGATCCTGGAGTTCAAGTCGGTGTTGCGAGCTTTGAAAAATCATTTTTTATATATTCGGCCTCCCCGCGAACACGCGGGGTGCGCGACATTGACTTATAGTGGTATCAGAGTCTACTAAACCATATCTAACAATTTAGACAAAGTGTAAAACTACGAAACCGAAATAACTCCGAAATACGAAACCTAAACTCTAAGTTTCTGTCAATTTTTTTCTAGTCTATAATTTTTTTAAAACAATTGCAGAGTGCTCTATTTGTTGTGATATGAACACACACAAAAAATGAAGCAATTTCACATGAATGTGACAGGCCAAAAGCTCATTTTTCCCGGCCTCACCTTTTTTCTTTTGGTGGAATTCTTTGAATTTTGATCTGTGTTCTAGTTGCTTGGATCTAAGGTCTTAGATGTTGTTTGTTTTTGCCAATTTTGGATATACTGTTATCTTTTTACTGTGGCAATACGGACTGTTTCGAAGTCGTAGTTTTAACGTCGTTTAAAGTTTTAAGTTGTGATATATGTGTTTGGAAACGTCGACTAATTGCTATACGTCGATTAGTCGGGGTTGCACATATCTGTGTTGCTGTTCTTGTTGGTTTGTGTATACGAACTTTATTGGATCGTCGTGGATGAATAGCCGGGGATGTGAGATGAGGGTTTTCATTCTTTCATTCGATGTGAATCTGTAAAGTGATGTAATATTATTTTGCGAGGCACATCCGGGTTGATGTTGTAGCTACCGTTGTATTATTTTCTTTTACTATTTTCTGCTCCTAGGATAGACCCAACGTGGGGTGCACAAACTACCAGATACTTTGAAGTGCCGAGTGGCCTACTCACTTTGCTGTGAGAGGTTGCTTCGCTTTGAGTATTTGGCGGGTAGTTTGCCACACCCGTAGGGGTCTGGGGTGGGGTTTGGCTATTCATCACGACCGTGGAATCCGTCTTTCGTTACATGCTTAAACGAAGCACGGAATTTCTAGTATATCTAATATGTTCATCTGTGATCTGGAATGCCTATTATTGCGTCAGACGAATGTTTATTATATATATGCTATATAGTAGACGTTGCTTATGTTTTTCATCCGCGCTAGTCCAACCCCTGCTCTGGTGTTAGTTAAGTAACCTAACGGTGTTAGACGGGACCCAGTGGCGAATGCGGATGTCATAAGTGGACGTGGTATTTTTGTCTTTTTCTATGATGATAGGTGTAAATGATGGGACTGCATTAAATTAATGCAAAGCAAATAAACCAAAGCTGAATCGTTGGAACAAATTTTAAAACCACTCGGTTTTTTCAAAACAGCAGATTTTTAAATGCGGAGCTTAAACCACTCATTTTAAAAGCTATCAGGTTCCTTCGATTATATTAAGTTCACCACGTTCACGGTTTCGCCAAAACCATTTGTATCCCTCCGTCATTTCATATGAATGTTCAGTAGTATTCAAGCTATGTTTGTTGACCTTCGCCAAGGCATAGTGTTTGGTAGCTACTAGGTATTCATATGTAGTATAGATAGATGCGTTGGTTTGGAACAGTCGTATTACTTTGTTGGCCTTCGTCAAGGATATATACGGGTGGGTTCAAATTAATCTAGACAATGATGGGTAGAACTTGACACATGACTTATGATTTGTTGGCCTTCGTCAAGGTCATAAGAGCATGGGGCAAAAATCCACATAGGGAGTTTCTAAAGAAACTGAAACTTGCTAGTGTTGCATACCATTTGGAGTGTGATAATGTTGGTAGGATTCTTTTAGGATTATCATACAATGATATTTGGATCCCGATCCTACTGTGTGTATATGCTACTCCTCGGGAGATTTTTCACTTAACGATCAATGTTATAAACCAAGTAGATGTCTAGAACAGTGTTAGCGGTGCTACGCCTCCAGGGAAAAGAGGTTATTTAATTAAGGAACTTCGCGAAAGCGTCGTAAAACCTCCCTCGAAGTACCGACACTAACCTGGCTGAAAGGTTAAGCAAGTATTGTACGGTGAGATTAATCTTGAACAATTCTTCTTTTATGGTTTGAGGAAGGATTCGAGAAACAGTGGGAGTCATCATGTTTAGATAAATTAAAAATCAGTCTAAACTTGCAAGAGCATCATGCTGAGTGTTTTCTTCTCTCTCTCTCTTAATTACAGCGACCAGGTGACCAGATTAGGTTACAGTTAGATAATAAAATGACTGAGTTATCCTATATTGACTGGCAAAGGTTTGTTCAGATGTCCATTACCTATGACAAGCTGGACCGCCTAATTACTACTCAAACCCCCGCCGTCCCAGGTCCAGTTTCCACCGTCACGGATGTTGATATCCGTAAGACATCGGAAAAGACAGTGTGAATGCCAAGTGCCTCGTGTTGGCCTCAGTTGATGGTGTATACCAGAGGCAGCACGAGAAGATGGACTTACTTTCCATCTTCCTCCATAACAAAGTATTATATGGAGAGCAATCTCGTATCGTAAGATATGAGATCTCGAAGGAATTGTTTCAAGCGAGGTTAGCTATCGGGTTATCTGTAGGGGACCACGTCCCTGCAATGATTAGCTATATTAAAAAGCTCATAGGACCTGGAGACCACGTTGGAGAACGAGTCATATACTGACTTGTTTCTACAGTCCCTACTTTCTACTTACGTCCAGGGGAAGAAAGTTTTACTTCTAGTTGAGGGCACTCTGAAGGAAACCAGGATGACACCTGCTCTGCTTATTGGAGAATCATCCTCTTCTGGATCCAAGACAAAAGCCAAGGGTGAGAAGAAGAAGACCTTTACAAAGCCGATAGACAGTGTCAGTAAGGTAGAAGGAAAGGACAAGGCAAAAGTTTCGGGGTTAACAGTAGGGAAAGAGGGATGTTCCTATTGTCACGGGAAAGGGTATTGGCATAAGGGATGCAGGGTTTGGAAAGCCAAAATCCAGGATCCGAAATACGTTGTGGCTTCGACTTCGAGTGTGTTTGTGATTGAAAACAGTCTGTTAATTAACTCTACTTCCTGGGTATAAGATACCAGATCAGGATCTCATATTTGTAATTCATTACAGGCGTTGAGAAACCATAGAGTTATCAAGGCAGGTGATATGACTCTCAGGGTTGCTAACGGAATGAGCGTGGACGCTGTATTCGTAGGGCATATCACCTAGGATTGACAAGTGAGCAGATATTGATTCTATGTAACTGTTTGTGTGTACCTAGTCTAGTTTGTAAGCGATGCGGTCCACATCCATCCAAATCAAAGTTTGATTGGGTCAGGTACACTAGAGGACAGTATATACGTGTTAAATCAAGCTTAGGTTTTCAACGTCCAAAACACAGTTAAAAGAAAGTCTTCAGAATTAAATAAGGCTTTCTTACGGCATTATAGACTAGGTCGCATCAATGAAACACGGTTGACGAAGTTACAGAAAGAGGGATATTTGGATCCGTTCGAATATCAATCTTATGTAACTTGTCAATCTTGTCTCATAGGAAAGATGACAAAGAATCCATTCACTGGACACGGAGTAAGAGCGAGCGAGTTCTTAGGACTCATACACAGCGACGTGTATGGTCCAATATCTACAGATGCACGAAGTGGTTATTCCTATTTCATTACTTTTACGGATGATTTCTCTAGGTAAGGACATGTCTTCTTGATGAAGCATAAATCCGAGGCCTTTAAGAAATTCCGGGAATATAAGAATGAAGTGGAAAACAAACAGGCAAAAGTATCAAGACACTGAGATCTGATCGATGTGGTGAATACATAAGTGCTGAGTTCCTGGTGTTAGTGTATATGCCCTAGAGGCCATTACTGTATCATACTAGTTTGTATATTACTTAATGGATGCTTGGGATATTCACCTTGTATATACAATCTTGCTCAAAATAGTAGTATGCTACTTGATTTGTTTCTACTTCAATGTGTACATGTGTTTATTTTTGTATATCGCCTATACACATTAGTAGAGCCCTTAGGATCTTTGCTTGATTACCAGCGATGTGATGGCCGTCACACTAGTGGGGCTGGGTAATCTATAAGCACATCCTTATGCAGGTCCCTGGTCGCAGGACTATCGAGACAGGGCATCGATACTCCGGAGTAGACCAGCGCATGCGCTTCTCATCCCAGTGTGGGAGACGGTCTGTCCCACAGCCGTCAGTACGTCGTACTTGAGATAGTATGCGGGTGCTCGTTAGGTTACGGGTACACTGGACAGGACTCGTCGGGAACTGACTAGTTGGTATTATACCTATCGTCAGTTATCAGTTCCCAGGTGACATGAGTACAGCTTAGTCCGCTGACTTGACACTGTCACTCCGCCTCGAGTGTGTTCCCACTGTACTTTGATCACTACCCTACCACGGCTCAAAGGAGTCATGCAAACAGGTAGTGGTTGGGTGCAGTCCCGAAGCATTTGGAGGCAGTGACGGTTAGACAGGATTCGTCTCTCCCGGTATTGGGGGTTGACATCGCGCTGTGTCTAGGAGAGCCATTACACGAGTAGTCCCTGGCCAGGGCAAACGAGATATACTGGTAGGTTTCCAGTGTTATCTCAGGGTGTTTTGGGCTTCGCTCCGGCACGACTTGTACCGCTATTGGGGGACTGACGTTTACCGCCCCCTAGGCCCGCCATGCGATGTATCAGACGAACAGACCGGACTGTACGGAGAATGTCACACTCAGGCTCAGTAGGAGTTCAGATGGGTTTCGCCTCGTCGGTCTTCTTGTCGGCATTACCTGGGGACCGTTACGCACAGCTAGTGCCGCTTGCGGTCTGTGGTTAAACCCACTGCCAGCGTAGTGTCGAGTCTTTAGAGTCCCACACAGAAAGCTTTTCGCCTTTAGGCAAAAGAGTAGAGGTCGTATGGTATTGCGACAGGTCGCATGGTTTTGCGACAGGGTTCGATCACATCCGTGCACTTGTGCACGTACAGTGTCCGGACAGTTTACACTAGCGGGCTTTGGTTTAAGCCAGATCCTAGTGTACCTTATGGGATTGGATTTATCCAGTTTGCATTCGTGTTCCTCGGAACGCGGATGCGGGTGTGTATGCACAGTTGACAGGGAGGCAGAGGCGGCGGATTCTCATTAGGGTTGTTGACTGTTGACCGTTGACTATTTGACTTTATGCTCAACCCTAATGAGAATATGATATGTGATTAACTATTATATTAATTAAGTATTATGGTGATATGGTTGTTGACTTGTTGACTTTTGTTGACTTGTTGACTTTGTTGACTTGTTGACTTTTGTTGACTTGTTGACCGGTTGACTAGGCTTGGCTAGTTGACCATCATGATAACCATGGTTATCATTTCATGCCAAAGACTTTTTCTTGCTTGCTCATTTGAGTAAAATGAGTGCATGACATGATAAGGTTATGGTTGCTTCTAACCATCACATAAGACTTTTTTGATATGATGAGTTATGATCACTTTGGATTATGAGAGGATGAAAGACAAAAGAGTTGCTCATTCTTTCTTGCTCATTCTCTCTCTTGTTCTTGAGCTCTCCTCTTGCTCTCACCCTCAACCTCTTGCTCCCTCTCTTGATCTATGGTTCTCTTGTCTCATGAGTTGAGAATCAAGAACCATAGATAAAATCCCATTCTAAATCATCTCTACTCATTCTAGTTCACTAGGTTTAGCAAACCAAGTGAACTAGTTTCTTCAAAGAACGAAGAAGGAGCTAAAGGTTGGAGCTTTCAAGTGGATCTATCTTCGGCGTACGGAGACAACGAGAAGGAGCCATCGAACCACCATCGGAGCTTGAAGAGAAGGAGTTCAAGTTTAGGTATAACCATCTTCATCCGAGTAGCTAAATATCTTTAGCTCAGTATGCTAGTTTTAGTTTAGGTAAAGATCCCGACCTAGCTTAGTCCATGTTGCCTCTTGCGTTAAAATTTTGATTTTATACCGTTTCCGCCTCCCCGTAAGAACCGGGGGTCGCAACGTGGACTTACAGTGGTATCAGAGCCTAACTAAACTTAAACTAGCTTGGTAGTGAAGTGTAACGAAGTTCGGAACCGGAAAAATCCAAAAACCAAACTTTTACAAAAACTGAGTTTCTGTTGAAATTTTTTTGGCTCAAAATGAAAAACTTTACACTTGTAAATTCGGCTCAGGGTTTTGTGTGAACACCCAAGAAAAACGATACAGTAATTCGTCCAAACCGCCGCCCTTCCGCCGCGCGAGCTAGGCATCCGCCGCGGAAGCGCCGCGGTTTGTCGTCTTCTCTGCATCGTTTTTCGTGCAGTGTGTGTCTGTGTTGGTTTTGGGATTTTTGAAATATATTATATGTGCCCAGATTTTCCAGAAAAGAAATTTCCTTTTGGGGTCCTATAATTCCGTATTTTTTTCGAACTTCACTGCACTTTGACTATGATGGTTATATCTGTGATGTTTGCATGTATTGAACGTCGGCTAATCGCTATAAGTCGATTGGTCGGGGTTATACATGATCTGTAATGTGCTGGAATGTGTATATAAATATGTTGGATTGTCGCGGGTGAATAGCCGGGGGTTGTGAGACGAGAGTTTTCTTTTCTTGCAATTCATGTAAATTTGTAAATTGATGTAATAATTATTTGTATGGCCGCACAACCGGGTCGGGGTTGTAGCCGTCATTGTATAATTTCTTTTTACTGTTTTTGCTCCTAGGATAGACCCATGGAGGGGGTGCACAAACTACCGGGTATGCCGAAGTGTCGAGTGGCCTACTCATGGAGATGAGGGAGGTTACTACGCTTCGGGTACTTGGCGGGTAGTTTGCCGCACCCGTAGGGGTCTTGGGTGGGGTTTTGGCTATTCACCGCGACCGTGTAATCTGTCTTTCGTTACAGGCTCGTACGAATTACAGATTCCTAGTATATCCAATGTATTTATCTGTGATCTGAAATATTTATCATTGCAGTGTATCTATATATGATATTATTTAGGCGTTGCTTATGTTTTACAGACGCGCTAGCCCAGCCCCCGCTCTGTCGTTAGTTAAGTAACCTAACGGGTAATGACGGGGCCCCGTGGCGAATGCGAATGGCATAAGCGTACGTCATATTTTGGTTGTTTTCTGCAATGGTAGGATTAAATGATGGGACGCATTAAAAGAACTAATGCAAGAATATCACGCATTAAAAGAACTAATGCAAGATAATAAACCAAGTTAAAGTCGTTGGAACACTTTCGAAAAACCACTCGGTTCTTTTCAAAACAACTTTTAAAATACGGAGTTTGAGCCACTCCATTTAAAAGCTATCTCGTTCCATCGACTAAATCAAGTTCACTACGTTCACGGTTTTGCCAAAACCATCCGTAGCCCTCCGTCGTTTCACATGAATAGTCAATAGTATTCAAGCTGTGTTTGTTGGCCAAAGTCAAGGCACAGTGATTGGTAGCTATTGGGTATTCATGTGCAGCATAGATAGATGCGTTGGTTTGGAACAGTCGTACTGCCTTGTTGGCCAAAGTCAAGGGTATGTGCGGGTGGATTCAAATTAACCTGGACAACGACGGGCAGAACTTGACATGTGACTTATGATTTGTTGGCCAAAGTCAAGGTCATAAGAGCATGGGGAAAAAATCCACATCGGGAGTTTCATAAGTACTGAAACTTGCTAGATTTGCATACCATTTGGAGTGTGATGATTCTGGTAGGATTCCTTCAGTTTCGTCACGCAATGATATTTGGATCCCGATCCTACTGTGAGTATATGCTACTCCTCGGGAAATTTCTCACTAATCGATCAATGCTATAAACCTAGTAGGTGCCTAGAAAGGTGTTAGCGGGGCTACGCCCCCAGGGAAAAGAGGTTCTTTAATTAAGGAACTTCGCGAAAGCGTTGGAAAACCTCCCTCGAAGTACCGACACCGGCCTGGCTGAACGGTTAAGCAAGTATTGTGCGGTGGGATTGATCCCGACTAATTCTTCCTTTATGGTTTGAGGAGGGATTCGAGAAACAGTGGGAGCCATCCTGTTTAGACAAACTAAAAACCACTCTAAACTTGCAAGAGCATCATGCTGAGTGTTTCTTCTTCTCTCTCCTAATTGCAGCGACCAATCAACATGACTGGACTTAAGTTACTCCTAGATAAAAACAAACTGACAGGGCCAAACTACAAAGATTGGCTCAGGAATGTCAAGATAGCAATCACTTATGACAAGCTGGGGTATCTTCTTACCACCAAAGCTCCCCCTGTCCCTGGTCCAACTTCCAGTGTCGCGGATAAGGAAATCCGTAAGACTTGGGAGATTGATAGCGCGAAGGCCAAATGCCTCCTGCTTGCCTCGATGGACAACGAACATCAGAGGAGGCATGAGAATATGGACATGGAGTCCATATTGCTCCATACAAAAGAACTGTATGGAGAGCAATCACGTATCGCAAGATACGAAGCGTCGAAAAAGTTATTTTCGACAAGAATGGCCGTCGGATCATCAGTAGCCGAGCACGTGCTAAAGATGATCGGCTACATTGAGGAGCTCGCTGACCTAGGGATCACATTGGAGAGTGAGCTATATACGGATATAGTTCTCCAGTCCCTTCCTTCCACTTACGCCCAGTTTATACTGAACTTCAACTTACAAGAAAAAGAGGTTGAACTTTCAGAGCTCCTCAACATGCTGAGGAGCGCAGAGGGCACCCTACAGAAAGGTAGGGAAACATCCACTTTGTTTGTAGGAGGATCATCTTCTTCTAGGTCCAAGGCGAAAGCCAAGGGAAAGAAGAAGAAGGCCCCCGCCAAACCAAGGGGCGGTGTTAGTAAAGTGGATACGAAGGGAAAAGGTAAAGCAACAAAGATAGCGGGGAAGCTTGTGGATAAGGAAGAATGCTTCTATTGTCATAAGAAAGGACACTGGAAGAATGATTGCAGGGCCTGGAAGGCCAGAACACAGGAATTGAAGCAGGTTGCAGCTTCAGCTTCAGGTGTGTATGTTATTGAAAACTGTCTTTCAATAAACTCTACTTCCTGGGTATTGGATACCGGATCAGGATCTCATATCTGTAATTCTTTGCAGGCGTTGAGAAACCGTAGGGTTTTGAAGGCAGGTGACATGACCCTCAGAGTTGCGAACGGAGCTAGCATGGATGCTAAAGCCGTGGGGGACTATCACCTGGGAATGTCAGATGGACATGTTTTGGTTTTGCGTAATTGCTTTTTTGTACCCAACGCAACTTGTAATATCATTTCTGTATCTTTAGTTTCTAAAGAAGGTTATGAATTTGCGTTTGTAAGTAATGTTGTAAACATTCACCTTAATCAAGTTTTGATTGGGTCAGGTACATTGAGTAATGGTATATACGTGTTAAACCAACCACAGATTTTCAACGTCCAGAATACACACAAAAGAAAGTCTCCGGAAATGAATCAGACTTTCTTATGGCATTGTAGATTGGGTCACATCAATGAGAGAAGGTTGACTAAGTTACATACAGAAGGATATTTGAATGCGTTCGAATATCAATCGTATGCCACTTGTCAATCTTGTCTCAAAGGAAAGATGACAAAGACTCCGTTTACTGGACAAGGAGTAAGAGCGAGCGAGCTCTTAGGACTCGTACACAGTGACGTGTGCGGTCCAATGTCTACACATGCCCGAAGCGGACATTCTTACTTCATTACTTTTACGGATGACTTCTCAAGGTACGGTTATGTCTTCTTGATGAAACATAAGTCCGAGGCCTTTGGAAAATTCCAGGAGTATAAGAATGAAGTAGAGAAACAGACCGGCAAAAGTATTAAGATTCTAAGATCGGATCGAGGTGGAGAATACTTAAGTGCCGAGTTCCTGGACTATTTAAAAGAGAACGGAATTCTCTCTCAGCTTACTCCTCCATACACCCCGCAACATAACGGTGTATCGGAGAGACGGAACCGCACCCTATTGGATATGGTGCGGTCCATGATGAGTAACGCTGAGTTGCCGCGATCATTCTGGGGGTATGCGCTAGAATCAGCCGCATACCTTTTGAACCGAGTTCCTACTAAGACCGTGCCTACTACACCATATGAGATGTGGTGTGGGAAGAGACCCTATCTTAAGCATATTAAGACATGGGGATGTCCAGCTTTTGTCAAAAAGCAGCATGCAGACAAGCTCGAGGCACGCTCAGTACAGTGCAAGTTTGTGGGATATCCAAAGAATTCCAAAGGATATTTCTTCTACTGTGAAGAGGAACAAAAAGTCCTTGTTTCTCGTCATGCCTACTTCTTGGAAACTGAGTTTTTGGAAACCCAGATAAGTGGGAGCACAGTAGAACTGGAAGAAATTCCAGAACCACGGACTATTACTGAAAGTTTAGTGGAACCAGAGGGTTCAACAGAATAGGACATTCCTACGCCGCTCCGCAGGAGTAGTAGACAGTCTCATCCGCCCGAGAGATACTACGGTTTTCTCATAGACGGGGATAGAGAGGATTGCATCATAGATTATGATGAGCCTACTAGCTTCCAGCAGGCCGTTCAGAGCGTTGACTCAGTGAAATGGCTGGATGCAATGCGGACCGAAATGGAGTCCATGTACACCAACAAGGTATGGACGTTGGACATTGCTCCAGACGGGGTAAAACCCGTAGGATGCAAGTGGATCTTCAAAAGGAAGATTGGTGTAGATGGACAGGTTGAGACCTATAAAGCTAGGCTGGTAGCAAAGGGTTTCCGTCAAAGACCTGGCTTGGACTACGACGAAACCTTTTCTCCAGTACCATGCTGAAATCCATTCGGATCCTTCTTGCCATTGCTGCCTTCCACGATTATGAGATCTGGCAAATGGACGTAAAGACAGCTTTTCTAAATGGAAATTTAGAGGAGTGTGTCTATATGGACCAACCAGAGGGTTTCATTCAGAGTGGGAGCAGCGGAAAGGTGTGCAAGTTGCTTAAGTCCATCTATGGACTAAAGCAGGCGTCGCGGAGTTGGAACATCTGCTTTGATGAAACGGTCAAAGAATTTGGCTTTATCAAAAATCCAGATGAACCATGCATCTATAGTAGATTTGTAGCGAGAACTGTAGTATTCCTCGTTTTATACGTGGATGACATTCTCTTAATAGGAAATGACATTCCTATGCTACAATCTGTCAAGGGGTTCTTGTCACACAGGTTCTCCATGAAAGACCTAGGTGATGCCTCGTACATTCTGGGTATCCGGATCTACCGTGACAGATCCAAGAGGATATTAGGACTATCACAGTCCAGGTACATCGACACCATACTGAAGAGATTCAGTATGGAAGATTCCAAACGCGGTAACCTACCGGCTTGTCACGGGATCACCCTCTCTAAAGAGATGTCTCCCAAGACTGATTTAGAGAGGGATCGCATGTCTATTATACCCTACGCTTCTGCGGTAGGCTCTATAATGTATGCGATGTTGTGTACCAGACCGGATGTAGCTTATGCACTGAGTGTGGTAAGCCGGTATCAGTCTAACCCTGGGGAGAAACACTGGATAGCGGTAAAGAACATTCTCAAGTACCTGAGAAGGACTAAGGAGATGTTCTTGGTGTATGGCGGAAAAGACCTCCAGATCGAGGCCTTTGCTGACTCCAGCTTCCAGAGTGACAAGGATGATTCCAAGTCCATGTCGGGTTTTGTCTTTACCCTCAATGGAGGGGCGGTGTGTTGGAAGAGTTCCAAACAGGAAACCGTTGCAGACTCGACGATGGAAGCGGAATACATCGCTGCATCTGATGCCGCAAAAGAAGCTGTCTGGATGAGGAAGTTCTTGAAAGAACTTCAGGTGGTTCCGTCCATTGTTGATCCAATACCTCTGTATTGCGACAACAACGGGGCTATAGCTTTAGCGAAGGAACCCAGGTCCCATCAGAGATCCAGGCACATCTTGAGGCGGTATCACCTGATCAGGGAGATCGTGGATCGCCAGGAGATCGAGGTTCGGAGAGTCGCTTCAGAAGACAACACTGCAGATCCATTCACCAAGGCCTTGCCCCAGACTCAGTTCGAGCGGCTGATCGAGATGATAGGTCTTCGATACGCCAGTACATGGCCTTAGTGCAAGTGGGAGATTGTTAGTGTATATGCCCTAGAGGCCATTACTGTATCATACTAGTTTGTATATTACTTAATGGATGCTTGGGATATTCACCTTGTATATACAATCTTGCTCAAAATAGTAGTATGCTACTTGGTTTTTTTCTACTTCAATGTGTATATGTGTTTATTTTTGTATATCGCCTATACACATTAGTAGAGCCCTTAGGATCTTTGCTTGATTACCAGCGATGTGATGGCCGTCACACTAGTGGGGCTGGGTAATCTATAAGCACATCCTTATGCAGGTCCCTGGTCGCAGGACTATCGAGACAGGGCATCGATACTCCGGAGTAGACCAGCGCATGCGCTTCTCATCCCAGTGTGGGAGACGGTCTGTCCCACAGCCGTCAGTACGTCGTACTTGAGATAGTATGCGGGTGCTCGTTAGGTTACGGGTACACTGGACAGGACTCGTCGGGAACTGACTAGTTGGTATTATACCTATCGTCAGTTATCAGTTCCCAGGTGACATGAGTACAGCTTAGTCCGCTGACTTGACACTGTCACTCCGCCTCGAGTGTGTTCCCACTGTACTTTGATCACTACCCTACCACGGCTCAAAGGAGTCGTGCAAACAGGTAGTGGTTGGGTGCAGTCCCGAAGCATTTGGAGGCAGTGACGGTTAGACAGGATTCGTCTCTCCCGGTATTGGGGGTTGACATCGCGCTGTGTCTAGGAGAGCCATTACACGAGTAGTCCCTGGCCAGGGCAAACGAGATATACTGGTAGGTTTCCAGTGTTATCTCAGGGTGTTTTGGGCTTCGCTCCGGCACGACTTGTACCGCTATTGGGGGACTGACGTTTACCGCCCCCTAGGCCCGCCATGCGATGTATCAGACGAACAGACCGGACTGTACGGAGAATGTCAC
This sequence comes from Agapanthus africanus, assembly GCA_030015575.1. NCBI lineage: Eukaryota > Viridiplantae > Streptophyta > Magnoliopsida > Asparagales > Amaryllidaceae > Agapanthus > Agapanthus africanus. Next base: position 8,741,384 of record CM057340.1, read on the forward strand.
ACTCAGGCTCAGTAGGAGTTCAGATGGGTTTCGCCTCGTCGGTCTTCTTGTCGGCATTACCTGGGGACCGTTACGCACAGCTAGTGCCGCTTGCGGTCTGTGGTTAAACCCGCTGCCAGCGTAGTGTCGAGTCTTTAGAGTCCCACACAGAAAGCTTTTCGCCTTTAGGCAAAAGAGTAGAGGTCGCATGGTATTGCGACAGGTCGCATGGTTTTGCGACAGGGTTCGATCACATCCGTGCACTTGTGCACGTACAGTGTCCGGACAGTTTACACTAGCGGGCTTTGGTTTAAGCCAGATCCTAGTGTACCTTATGGGATTGGATTTATCCAGTTTGCATTCGTGTTCCTCGGAACGCGGATGCGGGTGTGTATGCACAGTTGACAGGGAGGCAGAGGCGGCGGATTCTCATTAGGGTTGTTGACCGTTGACCGTTGACTATTTGACTTTATGCTCAACCCTAATGAGAATATGATATGTGATTAACTATTATATTAATTAAGTATTATGGTGATATGGTTGTTGACTTGTTGACTTTTGTTGACTTGTTGACTTTGTTGACTTGTTGACTTTTGTTGACTTGTTGACCGGTTGACTAGGCTTGGCTAGTTGACCATCATGATAACCATGGTTATCATTTCATGCCAAAGACTTTTTCTTGCTTGCTCATTTGAGTAAAATGAGTGCATGACATGATAAGGTTATGGTTGCTTCTAACCATCACATAAGACTTTTTTGATATGATGAGTAATGATCACTTTGGATTATGAGAGGGTGAAAGACAAAAGAGTTGCTCATTCTTTCTTGCTCATTCTCTCTCTTGTTCTTGAGCTCTCCTCTTGCTCTCACCCTCAACCTCTTGCTCCCTCTCTTGATCTATTGTTCTCTTGTCTCATGAGTTGAGAATCAAGAACCATAGATAAAATCCCATTCTAAATCATCTCTACTCATTCTAGTTCACTAGGTTTAGCAAACCAAGTGAACTAGTTTCTTCAAAGAACGAAGAAGGAGCTAAAGGTTGGAGCTTTCAAGTGGATCTATCTTCGGCGTACGGAGACAACGAGAAGGAGCCATCGAACCACCATCGGAGCTTGAAGAGAAGGAGTTCAAGTTTAGGTATAACCATCTTCATCCGAGTAGCTAAATATCTTTAGCTTAGTATGCTAGTTTTAGTTTAGGTAAAGATCCCGACCTAGCTTAGTCCATGTTGCCTCTTGCGTTAAAATTTTGATTTTATACCGTTTCCGCCTCCCCGTAAGAACCGGGGGTCGCAACGTGGACTTACACCTGGGTTACCTAAAAGAGAATGGAATTCTCTCTCAGCTTACTCCTCCATACACATAACATAACGGTGTATCAAAAAGGAGGAATAGAACCCTATTGGATATGGTTCATTCCATTATGAGTAATGCTGAGTTACTGCGATCCTTATGAGGTTATGCACTAGAATCAGCTGCATATCTTTTGAATAAGGTTATGTGCCTACCACACCATATCAAATGTGGAGTGGGAAGAAACCCTATCTTCAGTATCTGAAGATATAGGGATGTCCAGATTTTGTCAAAAAGCAGTATGCGGACAAGTTCGAGGCACGCTCAGTACTATGTAGGTTTGTGGGATACCCAAAGAACTTCAGGGGGTATCTTTTCTATTACGCAGAGGATCAAATGGTTTTTCGTTTCTCATCATGCCCACTTTTTAGAAAATCATTTTTTTTGAAAAAGGACTAGTGGGAGCGCAATAGAATTGGACGAAATTCCAGAACCATAAACTATTACTGAAAGTATGGTAGAACCAGAGATTTCAAAAGAACAGGACATCCCTACGCCAATCCGCAGGACTAGTAGGCAGTCTCATCTGCCCAAGAGATACTACGGTTTTCTCATAGACGGGGATAGAGAGAATTGCATCATTAATAATGATGAGCCAACTAGCTTCTAGCAGGCCATTTAGAGCGGTGACTCAGTAAAATGGCCGGATGCAATGCGGACCAAGATGGAGTCCATGTACACCTACAAAGTATGCACTTTGAACATTGCTCCAGAAGGGGTAAAACCCGTAGGCTGCAAATGGATCTTCAGAATAAATATTGGTGTAGATGGACAGGTTGAAACCTATAAGGCCAGACTTGTTTCAAAAGGTTTTTGTCAAAGACCTGGTTTGGACTATGATGAAACCTTTTCTCCAGTGTCTATGCTCAAATCCATTCGGATCCTTCTTGCCATTGCTGCCTTCCAAGATTTTGAAATCCGGCAGATGGACGTAGAGACGGCTTTTCTAAATGGTTATTTGGAAGAGTGCGTCTATATGGATCAGCCAGAGGGTTTCAATCAGAGTGGGAGCAGCGGGAAAGTGTGCAAGTTGCTTAAGCCCATTTATGGACTAAAGCAGGCATCGCGGAGTTGGAACATCTGTTTTGATGAGACGATCAAAGAATTCGACTTTATCAAAAATCCAGATGAATCATGCATTTATAGTAAGATTGTAGGGAGAACCGTGGGATTTCTCGTCTAGTATAAGGATGACATTCCTATACTACAATCAGTCAAAAGATTCTTGTCACTAAGGTTCTCTATGATTGACCTGGGTGATGCCAACTACATTCTGAGGATCCAGATCTATCATGATAGATCAAAGAGGATGGTGAGACTTTTACAGTCAAGGTACATCAACACTATACTCAAAATATTTAGTATGGAAGATTCTAAGTGCGGTAGTTTATCGGCTTGTCACAAAATGTATGCGATATTGTGTACTAGACCAGATGTTGCTTATGCACTCAAGGTGGTAAGCCGGTATCAGTCAAACCCATAGGAGAAGCACCGGATAGCAGTAAAGAACGTTCTCAAGTACCTGAGAAGGACCAAGGAGATGTTCTTGGTGTATGGCGGAAAAGACCTCCAAATCGAGGCCTTTGCTGACTCCAGCTTCCAGAGTGATAAGGATGACTCTAAGTCCATGTCGGGTTATGTCTTTACCCTCAATGGAGGGGCGGTCTGTTAGAAGAGCTCCAAACAGGACACCGTTGCAGACTTGACGATGGAAACGGAGTAGTTCGCTGCATGAGATGCCGCAAAAGAGGCAGTCTGGATGAGGAAGTTCTTAACTGAACTTCAGGTGGTTCCTTCTATTGTTGATCCAATACTTTAGTATTGTGACAACAAACGGCGCTCTAGCTTTAGGGGAGGAACCTAGGTTCCATCAGAGATCCAGACATATCTTGAGGCGATATCACCTTATCAGGGAGATCGCTGATCTCTGAGAGATCGAGGTGAGGAGAGTAGATACGGAAAACACTGCAGATCCACTCACAGAGGCCATCCCTCAGACAGAGTTCAAGAGGCTATTCGAGATCTTCGGTGTGCGATATGCCAATATTTGGCCTTAATGCAAGTGGGAGATTGTTAGTGATATATGCCCTAGATGCCATTATTGTATCATACTGGTTTGTATATTACTTAATGGAAGCTTGGGATATACATGGATATAGTAACAGTCTTGCTCGAAATGGTAGTATGCTACCTGATTTGTTTCTATCTCAATATGTGCATGTGCTTTCTTAGCATATCACTTATACATATTGGTAGACCCCTTAGGATCTTTTGCTTGATTATCAGCGTTGTGATGGCAGTCACACTAGTGGAGGCTGGGTAGTCTATAAGCACATCCTATACAGATCCCTAGTCGTAGGATTATCAAGACGGAGCATCGATACTCCAGAGTAGACTAGTGTATACGCTTCTCATCCCAGCAAGGGAGATGGTCTGTCCTACAGCCATTAGTACGTCGTACTGGAGATAGTATGCAAGTGCTCATTAGGTTATGAGTACACCGGACAAGACTCGTCGGGAACTGTTGGTGGGTATTATACCTATCGTCGGGTAGTAGTTCCTAGGTGACATGAGTACAGCTTAGTCCGTCGACTTGACACTGCTACTTCGCCTCGAGTGTGTTCCTACTATACTTTAATTACTACCCTACCATGGCTCAAAAGAGTCGTGCAAATAGGTAGCAGTTAGGTGTAGTCCCGAAGCACTTGGAGGCAGTGGCGGTTAGATAGGATTCGTCTCTCCCGGTGTTGGAGGTTGATAGTGCACTGTGTTTGGAAGGCCATTACACAAAGTCCTTGGCCAAGGTAAGCGAGATTTACTGGTAGGCATTCCAGTAGTTTCTCAGGATGTTTTGGGCTACACTCTGACACGACCTATTGCGCTATTAGGGGTCTGACGATTACCGCCCCCTAGGCCCGATATGCGATACTCTTAGACGAATAGACCGGACTGTACAGAGATTTTCACATACATGCTCAGTAGGAGTTCGGATGAGTTAGCTCATTGGCCTTCTTATCGACACATACCTGGGTAGCCGTTATGTGCAGCCAGTACCGCTTGCGGCTTGTGCTTAAACCCACTGCCAGCGCAGTGTTGAGTCTTCAGAGTCCCACATAGAGGGTTTCTCTGCACCGGGCAAAATGTGTAGAGGCCGTATGGTTTTACGGCAGGGCTTCGATCACTTACGTATACTTATACACGTATGATGATCGAGCGGATAATACTAGTGGGCTTTGGTTTAAGTCGGATCCTAGTATTGTATTGATGGATTATTTTCGTCTCTTTGTATTCGTATTCTTCGGAATGCGGATGCGGGTATGTATATACGGATGAGTGGTGTTCTCGTAATTCTTGTGGGAAAGCTTCTAGAAGGGACACCTCATTTAGGGTTTATTTCTTTTATGGATTAAACATAATGAGGTGAGGAAATGAGGTGGAGATATTTGTTGGATAGGGATGACTCATTATGTTGACAAAAGATTAAGCATGACTCACTTTTGAGATATTTTGAACCATGCTTGATATTTGGTGAGATATTTTGACTTGGTTAGATATTGATCTCCTAAAATATAATTATGATTCATTATTCTCAAAAGAAGGGCAGCCAAGCCTTTTCTTTAGTTGCTTCTTCTCCTCTCTCATTTTCTCAAGTGACCTTCTTCATCATAACCCTAAACCTCTCATGAGTTGAGAAACCTAGGGTTCCAAGAGACAAATCTATTCATCTTCTCACTCTACACCATCTAGGACTTCTAGTTTAGCGAACTAGAAGCCGTAGTTATCTCGAATTTGAGGTAGGAGCTTGGACTATAGACTCTCGGGTGGATCGTTTTTGACTCAAGGTGGCCGTCGAGATTGCTCGATCCGTTTCGATCCTTAGAGCTGACGACGAGGTGGAGAACAGCGAAGAAGACCCGAAGGACTTGGTATCGTGAGGTATAACTTTCATCCGTGTAGTTAAACCTCATTGCAAGTTAGCTAGTTAGGGTTTAGTATCGATCTTGGAGTTCAAGTCGGTGTTGCGAGCTTTGAAAAATCATTTTTATATATTCGGCCTCCCTGCGAACACACAGGGTGCGCGACATCGACTTACAGTACTCTTATTATTTTTGTGGCGCCCACGTGTGGAGCACGTGAGGCGCTGCCCAATCAGTGCTAAGCACTTAGCCGTTTTGGCTATTTTATGGAGTGCTAAGCACTCTTATTACTTTTGTGGCGCCCATATGAGGAGCACGTGCGGCCCTGGACGCTGCCCAATTAGTGCTAAGCACTCAGCCGTTTTGGCTGTATGTGAAGTGCTAAGTATTTTTTATATGGAGCTCAAGTGTGTTTCACGTGAGACGCTAGGCGCGGTTAAAGAGGGACGCCTACGTAGGAAGCACGTGAGGCGCTAGTTTCTTTTATACGAAGGTTTAACCTCTGTTGATATTTTCAGAGAGGTTAAACCTCTATCAATGGTGCTTTGACCACTAACGCTTGCTAAAATCACCATATTTGAGGATTTTAGGTTGAGTTTTTAAAGAACTAAGTTCTCGATTTGAGGGAACTGAGTTCCAGGAGTATCATGGACTCTGTTTTCTTTCTTCTCTCTTTTTTTTTAAAAGATTTGTTCTTCTCTGAATTTTTGATTCTCAAGAACAAGATTTTCCCGATGAGAATTAAATTCTTAACTTATGGGAGATTTGCCTTGTGGATCTCAGAACCAGGGAAAAAATTAAGTTCTTTAAAAAGGATTAAACTCTTGGATGTGATAGAGATGTTTTGATCTCTTTTTTTTACCTAGGGTTTTGAGAAGGAAAGTCTTCCTCTTTCTTGGGAATTGAATCTTCTGTTCTTTTTATCTGTGGTTTCTCTGGTAGTCATTCCCCCTTTTTGAGACTTGAAGTCATGGGTCCTTTATATAGTGGTGGCAGATTGTTAATTAGTTTTGAGAAAATCTCTCATTGAGAGATTCCAATTGATTTAATTGATCTCAAAATTGATTCGGAGAATTTTATTCACCGTTGAATTTTTGATCCAAGGACTTCTGTTTTACAGAATGTGTTTTCTTGTTTTTAACAAGGTCGGGGAAATATTCTCCCATATATAGAATTTATTCTGTCAAGTGGTGATTTTTTAATCACCATTGGATTTTTAATTCAAGGCTTCTCTGTTTTATAAAGAGCAATCTTTTTTATTTAGAAAGATTGAGAGAATATATTCCTAAAAATAGAATTTTATTCTATTATCGGATCATTGATCCAACCGAGAGTATCTTTCTTGTTTGGAAAGATTTGGGAGATATTTTCTCCTGATAGAATTTGATTCTGTATTTTGATGATTTATCATCTCTGTTGGATTTTTGATCCAACGGCTCTGTTTAACAGAGAGTATTGTTGAATTTAATTCTATCTAGACGCTGGCGCTCACGTGTTATGCACGTGGGCGTCAGTTAAGAATTTAATTTCTAAGATGGGTATCCCTGTGTTTTGCACATTGGTGCCCGCGTGAGTGGCACGGGCGGCGCCATCTAAGAGTTCAACTCTTATGTAATGAACTCTTCTGTGTTTTGCATATTGGCGTCCGCATGAGGAGCGCGTGAGGCACCACCATAGGATTTAATCCTATAAGATTGGCTCTGGCGCTGGCGCCCTTGTGGAGAGCACGTGAGGCGCTGCCTCATTAAATCCAACAGGGTTTTGCACTTTTATTAGATTTAAATATTGGGAAAACAAATGCCTCCTACCGTTGTTCTCATGTGACTCATATGTGGGTGCAACAATGTCACTTTTTCCACCATTGGATTTTCTAGGGAGTTGAACCGTCCCTTCACTTCTTATAAATAGGGCCTTTGCCCCTTGAGATGACTGCCGTTCCATCATCTTCTTTCTTATTCCTTGAGAATTTAATTCTCTTTTCAGAGCTTAAATCTCTGCCCCCAGAACTTTCTCAGAGTTAAACTCTGTCAAAAATTGGTAAGAATTATGACTACGATTTAACTCTTAAAGAAACTCTTAACAGAATCGCTTCTCGTTTTGGGGTTTTAACCCATTAACAGAGTTTTGCTCCTCTTGGAACGATCTCTTAGAGATCTTAAAAAAAACTTTTATTTGGGTAGACCATGGATGTAACAACTCCAATTTCAATGTACGGAATATTGTTTAAAAGTTAATGTACAATTGGGGTATTTGCAATCATGTGTATACTATAAGTATTTGTTTTAATTTAGAACAGCAAGAAAGTACTTGTAGCACATTGGTAAAGCCTTGCACGGCTGTGACGTAGCTCCTGTGATCGAATCCCCCCAGCCACATTATCTTTTTATTTTATTTTCTTTTAAATCTTTTAGAAGCTCAAGGGTTTGCACGTGCACAACACGTAAAACCAAAGGTCACAGAAAATTTAAACACGTGCACTGGGGTATACCAAACGACCCCGACACGTGGCATAAACCCTAACCCCCTCCGCCGGTAATAGGCCGGCGAAATGCCAAAAATACCTGGTACCGCCGGTCGGACCGTCGGTGTTTCCCCCCCCCCAAACTTTAACCTTTGCAACCCCTTGCCTACCCCACTCCCCCTAGGCTATTTGTCTACTCTGCACATTTCCAGAGAACATTAAAACACTCTTTAAATATATTTTTATTACAAATTTTAATTCACCAATTCAATACACCAAACCCAAGTTTTTCCTATAAATACCACACCCCAATTCAGTATTGATTTAGTACCAGGAGCACAACCGGTGATCAAAGCACCTTATCGCCTAAGTACAGAAGGTTTAAAGGAGATCCGAACTCAGTTGGATGAATTATTGAAGAAAGGAAGGATTCGTCCCAGCACTTCAAGTTGGGGATCTCCAATTTTACTCGTGAAGATACGCTTAGATTGCTATTCATTTACATTCCTGTCTCTTATATACTTTACTTATATTGCTTAGATACGCTTAGCGTGTTTACTTCTGAGTAAATACGTAGCGGCCTCATCGCGTCACCTTGTCCGTACACTGGGAAGCAGGGCGTGACGGATTTTGTTGGTGTCCCATGCAGGTCAGTTCTGCATGGACATGCGAGTTAATTCTGCATGAAGTCCTAAGCAATATATAACACAAGAATCAGCAACTAAAAACATTCTTTACATATTCCTTGAATCTTCCAATTTCATATATTTTGAATCTGTCCTAACCTAACTTTTTCTTTCAAGGTTATGGATTCCCCAAACAACACTAGCACCAACTTCAACAACACTCCGTCACCTCTACAGCTTACACCTACCGTCGTTGGTCCGAGCAATGAGCAGATGGTACCGCTTGAGGCGATCCGCAACCTTCTGGAAGGACAACAGCAATAGACTGCTATATTAATGAACCGACCAGAAGCGGAAGCCCCTGGGGTAAAACAATTCCGAGCTTTACACCCCAAGCAATTTTCGGGAAAAGAGAGCCTTCTAGAAGCTGAAGAGTGGGCTCAGAGTATTGAAGATGACCTGGCAGCAGCACAAGTGCCAGAGGTCGCTTGGATTTGAGTTGCAAAGCCGCAGCTCACTAACAATGCCCGGGTCTGGTGGAAGGCGGAAAAAAGCCGTCTTACCCAACCGATCGAATAGATGACCTTTCGCGATATGTTCGACGCGAAGTATTTCACTGAGACTGCCATATTCGACATGAAACAGCAGTTCATCCACTTACAACAGGGTTCGATGTAGACCAAATCCGTGGATGAGTATGATGCTGAGTTTACCATACTCAGTCGGTAAGATATGTCTCAATATTTTGATTTTCAGATATCACATACTACACAGCTAACACAATACCTTAACAGATTCGCGGCACACTTGATATCGACGGATGAGATCAGAGCCCGACGATTCCAACAAGGGTTAGATCCGGAGATCCAAGCTGCGTTAACTATAGGGGATTTCCCGACCTACGAATTGGCTCTGAAAGCTGCCCGTCGATATGAGGCGGTGGTAAAGATGAGGGGCAGACCTCAATCTGCCGGAGTTAAGCGCCCTGCTAACCAGATGGCAGGAGGATCCTCTTCAAGGCCACCATTTATGCCCAGGAGACCGGGAGTACCGAACAACCGGCCCAACCCAGCCTTTTGCACTTACTGCAGAAGAGATGGACATTTGTCAAAGGAATATCGGTGTACAAATCGTCTTTGCTTAGTCTGCGGCTCAGCTACTCATAACATTGGAACTTGTCATCGTAGACATAACCCAAATGCTGCACCCAGACAAGCAATCACCTACCCGCAGCGGCCAGCCATTCAGGCACCTGCTCCGCCACACACTCTCCCTACTCCACCACCTCGTGGACCAACTGCACCTCCTCCTCGTCAGTTCCATCAAGCTCAAAGGAACCCACCTCAAGGACAGAGGAACGGACAGAGGAATGCTCCTCTATCAAGGAGAAATGTACCGAGGCTAAAGGCTTTCACAATGACTGTGGAAGAAGCTGAAGCCACCGGCCAAGTCATCACTGGTAACACTTCCCTTTTAAAATTCTCTTTCAGTCCATATACATACCTATATATCTTTTCATTATACCTGTTTCCCCCAATCAGAGCAAAGCTCTGTTTGAATTTCAAAATTCAAAATTCGAAGCAACGCTTCAAATTCTTTGCGCTGCGCGCAACGGGCCACGTGTCAAAAGCCGATACGTCAGCGCAGCGTCCAAGGCAGCGCGCCCAATTAGAGTAAGGCTCTATTTAAAACAAAATTAAAGGAAGCAACGTTGCAGTTGCGCAAGCGCTGTGCTGCGCGACACGTGTCAGCGCAAACGCAGTTGCGCTGCGCCGTGCGCTGCGCGACACGTGTCAGCGCAGATGCGCTGCGCCGTGCGCTGCGCGACACGTGTCACGCGCTGGGGCGTTTGCGCCAACATAATTAAATTCTAGTAAGATTCTTCTGTTATTGTTAAAACAAGAAGATTGTCTTCTGTAAAACAGAATCCCTTAGATCAAAGATCCAACGGTGGGGAAAATTCCCCAAATCTCTCAGAGAAGGATCTCTTTAACAAATTTAACAAATTTATGGGCACTATATAAAGGCCCCTAGACCCCAATCATGAGGAGGAAGATCATGAACATTGTGAGAGATTGAGAACCTCAAAACAGAAAGAATTCTGAAGAAATTTGAAGAAAAGGTAAAAACCTTCATAAAATAGAAGAATTTTTTCTAATAGATCATTGATCTAAGAACAAGATCAATGATCTTCATATAATAATAAGTGCTTTGCACTCTTTTATGAACCATTGGTTCTCTGAAAACAAGAAAAACAAGAAAAAACTTGTTTTCTTTGATCTAAATTGGATCAAGAAATCAAACAGTGCTTTGCACTTTTTTATGAACCATTGGTTCTGGAATCTTAAAGATTCTCAATATTATTGAAATAGTGCATTGCACTTGCAGAAACTGCACTGTTGCGCTCCTGGGTTGGCGCAAGCCACCAGAGAGCACCACGTGTCAGCATCTGAATCACTTGCGCTTTGCGCTTTTAAGAAAGAGCCTTGCTCTCTGAAATTGGCGCAACTCACCAGAGCGCGCCACGTGTCAGTAGCGCAAGCACAGCGCATTGCGCTTGCATGACACGTGTCATCACCACAAGCGCTTGCGCTCATTGATTGGCGCAAAGCGCCTGACAAATGCAATGCATTGCGTGTTAAAAGGGCCAGGCCCAAAAAAAAAAAAAACCTAGTAGGCCAAAATAAATTGCAATGCAACAAAAGGGCAGAGCCCAAGTAAAATTGATGCTCTGCATCATTTATAAATGGGCAGAGCCCAAACAAAAATAAAAATGAAATGAAAGGGCAGAGCCCAAACAAAATTGATGCTCTGCATCCTTTTATAAATGGGCAGAGCCCAAACAAAATAAAAAGTAATACAATGCATTACTTAAATATGGGCAAAGCCCTAGCACAGGCCTAATAGGACAAAAACAAATAAAAGCGTTGAATATTTTTTTAACTGGACTTAGCCCAATCATGGCCGTAAGTCCTCAAATTAAATTGACTGAGCACAGCTGCTCTCTTAAATCAATTTACATCCGGTTCGAGGGTACATCTCCGAACTCCTTTGACTTCTATCATTGTAATCCTTCAACGACATCAGAGAGGTGACGGGTCCCGACAACCACACATCAACACGGACTGTGGGGTCCTTAAACCCACGGACTTAAGCGTCCTTAAACTAAGACACGGACTGTGGGGTCCTTAAACCCACGGACTTAAGCGTCCTTAAACTACCAATGGACCGCAATGTCCTTAAACTACCTATGGACCGCCATGTCCTTAAACTGGAATATGAACCCCCATGTCCCTAAACTGGCAATGGACCGCAATGTCCTTAAACTACCTATGGACCACCACGTCCCTAAACTGGAAATGGATCTAGACGATCCCGTTAAGTTGATCTTGGTCTCAAATCAGATTAACGTATCCTTAACGAACGTTTAAGTTGATCTTAGCCTCAAATATGGCTAACGTATCCTTAAACCAAAACCCAAAACCCAAATCTAAAAAAGTACGGATTTGGACTAATCCACGTCCTACGGGCGATGAAATAAATAGTCTCCATATACAATCCACGGGCAACCACAAACAAAACAAACACCCACAACACGAAGTGAAATTCTGGAGAAGGAGAAAATTGTTACCGCGATGCAATAGCGTAATTAACTGCAGGGGCTTGCGCCTACAGGGAAGAGCGTCCCCACAATCAAAAACCTCTCAAGCGAGGGGGAATCTGACGAACTCTGTTACATCGACCGCATCCGTCTAAACCTCCGATACACGGTGCCATAAATCAACCTGGCATCTTCGGAGAGGTGGACGGATAAAACCATATAGTATCTGTCCCGAATCTCAGGCAAGACGTCCTAACGTCTCGGCCGCCGTTCGGAGGGGAACAGATTCTGGCATGCCCGGTGTGACCTTTTCCTCTTTCCACTCCACATTTCGTGTGTCGTGTTCGCGAACGAATCGCGGTTTGCTGTGGTTGCCTGTGGATTCGAGGTATTAAGATTTGGTGGCTTGCTCCGTGCAGAAAACAGAAGATCAATGGCTTCAAACTGCACTACCTGCAACTGCAACTCCTGCTCCATCCCTGCTAGAGGAATGACTTATGGGCCCCGAGCGGCCTTCCTTTTCAAGATACCAGTGGAGCAGGTAACTCAAGCCACCACTGGACTATTCTTCGGTACCATGCTCTCACCGATGAGCTTCAATGCCCCAATGACGTTGCAAGAAGCCCCAAAGAAGTCGGTCTTTGGTTGACTTACCACTGCCACGGTCCCTCTCAACGGGTCGCCCAACTCCACTGCCTCAGTTTTTAACAGGCTAGGTCAGAGCTCCAATGGGCCCATGGAAAAGCCGGCAATACCAGAAGATATTATCCCGAAGCGGATAGCTATCCCTACTTCAGTTTCAGGCGAGATCACCAAGGTTGCTTCCCCTGCTCGGAAGTCTGCTTTTAACAAGTTGGCCGTCCCCACTCAACGGACGTCGGTCTTTAAAAGGCTGATACCAGCAGATTCAGACCAACACAGGGGGCATGAGGAGGTCACCCCTACGGTTAGAACAACTCCATCCGCACGACACGCTCGACGTCACCACTGGCGCCGAGTAAGGAAGGCTGGGGGCAACTCCCCCTCTGGGATAACTCCGCTAGCTCCAACGGTGGGGATCGATGCTGCTGTTCCAACCGGGAATAGCTTTGAATTGCCGAACATGGTGCGTAGAAACTCTCCTACTGTGGTGTTGAAACGAACTCCTTCACTTGTGGAGAATGCTCCAGAGAAAAAGCTAGAGCAGCCCCCTCAACGGTTGTCCTATAAAATTTACAAGGTCCGGCGACAGGTCCGGGAGTCAGTGATTGATGAAAACTATCTCCGCCGACAGAAAAAGATGAAGGTTCGGAAAGAGAAGGATTACTCCATCGAGCCATAAAAAGCAACAGCTACTTGGGTGCACACTACAACGGCCCCCTCAAGTCCAATCGCTCAAAAAAAAGGGAGGCTGCAAAGAGCCCCTGTGAATCTGGCGAACCGTAAAAGCGTTGGGCGCAAACGCCCCAAGTCTGGGGGCATGGTACTGCATACTATTTATGTGGCTTCCGGAAAGGAGGAAAGCCGCGTTTCGACGGGTCACCGACCGCTCACCCGATCCTTGACAAAAGCCCAGGAGCAGCAACAAAAGCTTCAGGAAATGATGACTGTGATGGCTGCACTTACCGAACCGAAAGAAAGTTCGGAAGTATCATCAGAGTAGCGTCATGAACAAGAAACTGATGCTGACCATCTACGCAGAGTCCTCGAAAAGAAGGACAAAGAGGCAGCAGAACAAGCTGCCAACATAAAACAAACGGCACTCCTCTTCCAAGATATAGTAGGGATGATGTTACACCCTGACCTTCCAGCTGAAGACCCTCCGATCATTGTTGGAGACGACAGAGGGGAGACACCTAATCCTCCTCCGGCTCTTTCAGCAGCCACGGAAGAAACAATTTCCAAGACCGCGCTGGATGACTATATAGCTCAGCAAATACGAGCTCATCAAGCGAGTGAAGTGGTTGGACAAATTGTTAGAACTGGACGACCCTATCCAGGCTGGTATGACCAAATCAGTTACCCACCAGGATATACGATCCGTAAGTTCCACGTATATAAAGGGACAGGGAATCCACATCAGCACGTCGCTCAATTCAGGGCCTTATGCGGCAACACTGGAGGCGATGACAAACTGTTGCTTCGCCAATTCGTCGGCAGCTTAGCAGAAACAGCCTTTGAATGGTATTCGGAGCTACCTAACGACTCTGTCAAAACATTTACGGAGATGGAGCTACTGTTTACACAAAGATTCGCGAGTGCTAGTGAACGCACTCCGATAACAGCACTGATAAATGCCAGGATAAGGCTAGGCGAAACTTGGGTCCAATACACAACACGATGGCGGAACCTATGGTCGAAATGCGAACAACGCATAGAAGAGGCACCTGCGGTAGGCATGTTCGTGGGCACTCTCGATCCGCAAGCGACCATCTCGCAATTCATGATGTTCTTCAGGCCGACCACCTTCCAGCCATTGATCGACAAATTAGCCCAAATGGACCAGATAGGCCACGGACCGTCTCCTCCAAAACCAGACTCTCGAAATGAGAAAGGAAAAGGGAAAGCGACTGCCGTTGCCAATGCTCAACAACAGCCGAGCAACTCAGAGCCGGTCGTTCGCCAAAATAATGCGCATCCACGCCCGTCCCTCGAGGAGAGACTAAGACGTCCTTACTCCTTTCTTCAGAATAAAACGAGAAAACTGTTTGAACTGGCAGTACGCAACAGACTCATCAATCTGCCGAATTAAAAACGTCCGTTGCAGCCAGGCGATCTCAATAATCCCGATTACTGCCCTTACCACCAAACGGTAAGTCACCCGATCGAGGATTGTTTCGTCTTTAAGGGATGGATCGAGGATCAATACCTACAAGGCAAGTTTGCGTTGTCTAAAAACTGGAAGGTAAACCCACCACAGCCGCACACTCCAAAGAAGACGGACACGATGGGGGCAGCTTGTTCTATTGTTGAGGACGAAAACGATGGGGAAGACTCATCAGATGAATCCGAAGACTATGTAACGAGTTGTCATGTGATCTCTCACTCATTGTCGGATGATAAAGAGCTCCTTACACTGATAAACCGAGGGCGGACCTTGAACCAGAAATTCCGCGGCCGTCAGACGAGATGATCGATGCCTTCCTGAATGAGATTCGTCTGAAAGTTAAAGCCCATCAAGAGCGTGAGATGGCCATACTGGAAGGAGCCAAACACCAACGACTGGACCAAAAAGTCGAGGCACTCCCGTCAAATCAAAAGCCATTCGCTGCGGATAAAAACAAATTCAAGACGAAGAAAAGGTTCGCTAAAGCCCTGTCAGCGGGAATGGTGCTTCTACCCTCTGAAGAAAATACTCTCGGTGAAGTAGAGATGCATCCTAACTTCTGCTTATATCATCAGAAGATCATACATCCTACCGAAGATTGCGACTCCTTCAAGTGTTGGTGGCAAGGGTATGTCGCTCAAAAGCAACACTTCAACAGGACAAAGTGTGGAGCTCGTAGACATCAGAAAAATGCGATAGATGAGCGCAAGAGAGCCGCCGCCGACTGTCACAGAGCCGACTCCAACGGATCGCAAATTATCACCTTCGGAAGCGACTCTAACGAAGAAGTTGCCCTCAACCCTTTCCTCAAGGAATCCATTTCAAAGATGAAAGAATTGAAAAGTTGTGATAATGTTCAGCCGTGTAATCGCACGTTGCTCGAAAAAAATCTCGGCCCCGCAGACAAGGGATCGAGCAAAAAGGATAAAGGGAAGTGAAAAACAGCCCTCGTAGACAATACTCAACAGCAATCGAGTGGCCCTAGACCGGTTGTTTGCCGAAAAACAAGCAGCAACCCCTGAAGGAAAATTTGAAACGTCCTTACTCGTTTCCGCAAGATAAAACAAAGGGACTGTTCGATCTGGCAGTGCGCGACAGACTCATCAATCTGCCGAGTCCAAAACTTCCTTTGCGGCCAGACGATGTTAATAATCCTAATTATTGCCCTTACCACCAAACAGTAGGTCACCTGATCGAGGATTGCTACGTCTTCAAAAACTGGGTTGAAGACCAATACCAACAGGGCAAGTTCGCGCTGTCTGAAAACTGGAAGGTGAACCCGCCACAACCGCACGCTCTGAGAAAGACGGATACGCCAGGGGCATCATGCTCAGTCATAGAAAAAGCCCCATAGACCGAAAAGTCAATAAACAAGATATTCGCCTCAAATACGGCAACGGTGGACCGAAACGTCCTTAAACTAATAACGGACCGAAAGGTCCTTAAACTAATGACGGACCAAAACGTCCTTAAAACTACTACCGCAGCATCTTCAGGCCGACGAGATGAATAAAAGTAAAGGAAAAGAAAAAAGTATAAAAATAAAAATATATATATAAAAACGGTATGTCCATAAGCAAAAAGAGCACGGATGAAAACCTGAAAGGGCTCCGTGAGTAAAAACAGCAGGGCTACCGGCGAGTGTTCGTGAAAACCCGAAAGGGCGCGACCTCGTAAAAAAAAGAAAAACATATAAAAATATAAAGAATAAAAAAAAGAGGTATGTCCATAAGCAAAAAGGGCACGGATGAAAACCCGAAAGGGCTCCGTGAGTAAAAACAGCAGGACTACCGGCGAGTGTTTGTGAAAACCTGAGAGGGCGCAACCTAGTTAAAGGACACTTACAGGGTCCTCTCGACCTTGTAAGGAGAAACCACCCGCGTGAGATCCTTACGACTCACAAGGGAGCAACACACTTAGGGATCCCCACGATTCCTAAGAAGAAAATACACTTATGAGATCCTCACGACTCGTAAGGAGAACTTTCTTATGGGACCCTCACGGCTCATAAGATTTGAAAGTCTTAAGTTACATAGACCTAAATCTGTGCTTAAGCAACCCCCACAACCTTTGATATGGCCCTACAAGTGGCTCAATACTGGCCCTTGTATACAATCCACGGGCGTGAATAAACATTTCCCTAACCAAGTCCCACTCGTAACTGGGGATATGTCCATACAGTGAACAACCCTTGTAAGTCCTCTCGACTTGCACGGAGAAAACCCACTTATAAGATCCTTACGACTTATAAGAGAACACACACTTAGGAATCCCCACGATTCCTAAGGAGAAAAAGCACCTACGAGATCCTCACGACTCGCAGGGAGAAATACCTTTGTGAGACCCTTACGGCTCATGAAGTCAAAAGCCTTAGTCGACGGGACCCTAACCCTGTTTGCTAAGCCACCTTTGTTCGACATCGATAGAAGCAAATGATGATTCGCTCCTGGCAATATCCTAGTTGTAGCGATGCTGATGCCTAAGCCGATATCAAATTCCAAGTCCTTTCATGGCAAATGATGATTCGCTCCTGGTAATATCCCAGTTGTAGCGATGCTGATGCCTAAATCGGTGTCTAATTCCTAGCTTGCAGCGAAAAGCCAACGAACCACACATGCATACGAAATAGCCGAAATGATGGGGCAACTTGCAACGAAATCAGCAAGTAAAAATGTATGCATACAAAAACAGCCGAAATGATTGGACGACTCGCAATAAAAAGCAGCGAGTAAAAAAAATAAAGAGTCGAAATGATTGGGCAACTCGCAATAAAAGAACAGCGAGTGAAAAATAAAATAAATAGCCGAAATGATTGGGCACCGCGAAAAATAGCCGAAATGATTGGGCAATCGCGACCTTCGCGATATAAAAGCTGAAATGATAGAGCATCGCGGAAAGAGAATAAAAAAAATGATGAATGAAACTTCTGCCCTACAGGTGAGATCACATCGATCCCTGTATACAATCCAGGAGCACCAACAAAGAGAGAACATACCTTCCTAACAGGCTCCATCAGAAAGCGAAACCAAATCTCGACGGTTCATAGACAACCTAGAGACAATCTCGACATTTGTCGCAATACTGCAGACACAAGGTCAACAAACGAAGCAAAGAAAGATCCCTAACTTCAAGGTCTCGACGTCAATATCGACAACTTAAAGATCACCAACGGCGTTTCTCCTCACTCCAACCAGTGCAGACGTGACGTCAACAAACTGACCTCAGAGTCGCAACGAAATGGAGCCATGGCAAAGTCCCTAGTTCCAAATCTCAATGGCCACATCTATGGCCCAGAAACCAACAATGGTGTGCCTCATCATTCCAGCAGGACACAGATGTTACACTATCAAACGAAGCCATGGCAAAATCCCAGCTTCACCTCAGCATTCGTCTCGATACAGCAGACGAGATGTCAACAAAGGCGTTCCTTCGCAGTCCAACAAGATGCAGAAGCAACGTCAACAAAAGACCCCATGGTCAAACAAGCGGAGTAACGGCAAAATCCCAGCTCCACCTCGGCATTCGTCTCGATACAGCAGACGCAATGTCAACAACAGTGTCCTTCCTCCAACAGGACTCGGACGTGACAAAGCAAACGAAGCAAAGGCCAAATTCCTAGCTTCAAAGTCTTAACGGCAAGTCATATAAAGCCTGAAAGACAATTGGAGATCATCTCGCACCATCGCAGAGTGGTCACCACCTCGACGCCCGTCTCAATACAACAGACGAGATGTTACAACAGCGTTCTTCCTCCAACAGGACTCGGACGTGACAAAGCAAACGAAGCAAAGGCCAAATTTCTAGCTTCAAGGTCTTAACGGCAAGTCATATAAAGCCTGAAAGACAATTGGAGATCATCTTGCACCAGTGCGGAATGGTCACCACCTCGACGTTCGTCTCGACACAGCAGACGCGACATCATCAAACAGCGGAGCCACGGCAAAATCCCTAGTTCCAAACCTCGACGGTTCACCAGCAACCTAGAGACAACAGCGACATTCGTCTCGATACAGCAGACGCGATACCAGCAAACGAAGCAAAGGCCAAATTCCTAGCTTCAGGGTCTTGACGGCAACTCACATAAAACCTGAAAGACTATCGGAGATCATCCTACACCATCGCGGAATGGTTATGACTCATCGGGGCTCTCCAAAGTGAGCCTAATCTCAAGTAAAAAGCGGCATGGAAAATTCCTAACGCTCGCTCTTCCGACGGTCAAACTGCCTAGGAAGATTGCTTGAAGACGTCTTGTCCAGCCCCCGAAGGGATCGGAGACACGGCAGTCGCAGGGCTATTCGAACAGCATGATTGCCTATCGAGGAATATATCAGCTTATGCGACGGTACGACGGCCAAAACCCTAAGTACCACAGACCCTAATGGACTTCTGTCGTAAAGAGCAGAGGTTAACTGTGACGTTAGGATGTTCTTGCGAGAAATGCTCGATTCGTCTCGACTTGTGAAGAAATTGATGTCTTTGCGAGAAATTCTCAATGCGGCTCGACTCGTAAGATAAAGCCTTAGGCAGTAAGGATTAAAAAAAAACTTGTTCCCTAAGCACTGGGACCCTGCAAGTTGGCCCAAAACGGTCTCTTGCATACTATCCACGGGTCTCACTCTCCAAACTCGAATCTCGACAAGGAGGGAAACAACCGCTTATGGGTCCTCTCGACTCATAAAAGGGAAAATTCTCTTATAGGATTCTTACGACTTATAAGAGAAAATGCACTTAGGAATCCTTACGATTCCTAAGAAGAAAATCCACCTATGAGATCCTCTCGATCCGTAGGGAGAAAAGTCTCTATGAGACCCTCACGGCTCATAGAGTTGAAAAGTCTTAGGCAGCAGATCTGAACCTGCGGCCTAAGCCATCGCTATTTCTTGAGGAAATCAAGATGCTTGCTCTATTATCTGTCAACCATGTTTACTAAGGTAGCATGCTGATAATAAAAGAAAGAAAAAGGCGGAGAGATGACATAAGACATTACAAAGAATATATATCTTTTATTCATAAACTTGATTGAGCACAAGATACATTGTGTTAAAGAAAAAAAATATACATTTTTATTTACAAGTATAAATGATACAAAAAAAATAGCTACTGAGAAGGAAGTGTCTTTAACAAATCCGCAAGCTGCTCTCGCACTTTCTTCAGCGCCTCCTCCTGAGTGGCTACCGTGGCCACTTCCGCTTCCACCTAGGCCCGCTGCTGCAAATAGGATGAAAGTTGCTCCTCGGCTGCCTGCTGGGCTGCTTCCTGATTAGGTGCATCCCGCTCGACGACGTCAAGCTGTTGCCTCAGTGATAACCCTTCCGAGAGGCATTGCAGAAGGCCTTCAAAGATAACCTTCAGCCGTGCAGCGTTGGCCTCCACCCGAGCATGCAGTTGGGCAGATTTGCTCGAAGTCTCACCGCGCTCCTTACGCCTTGAACTAACTTCTTGTTCGAGATGGCGGAAGTAAGAAGCGCTCTGCTCAATCCACGCTGCTTTTTGATGGCTTGCGGCTAAGGCCTCGGGAGCAGGGCGCATGAACTCCAGCTGATGCAGGTGAGCCTCGATCTCTCTACAGTGGTTAACCCAAGCCGCAACGATGCCCTCGTCATGGAAATTTACGAGTATCACCAGCATCGGGTTAACCGCCGTAGCGAAATCCGTAGCAGACGTAGGAGTCTCGACGTCGAGTTCCTCGATGTAGTCGCTCAACATGCGCAGACTATTCGCGGAGCCTTTCGAGGATGGACGTCTCAAGAAAGGGCCCGCCGGCATTATGACACGAGGCTCGAAGGGCACCGAGACCGGAACGACAGCTGAAAAAACAAGATATGATCAGATAACAGTTCAAGAAATAAAAAAGGGGAGTTATCAATGCGATAGTTTGCTGTACCATCTGCGGCAGGTGGCAAGGCCGGAAGGGCCGGTGGCGCGGCCGATCTTTCATCCCCTCCTTCAATTTATAGCACTGCAGTCGAGACGAGAAAAAGTTAGAAATAATTCCATCACTGAAAAAGAAAGACATTAGTTGGAAACTATACTCACCAGCGCCACCGGAGGAAGACGCGAGTTCAGATGGGAAGGAGAAGTGTGGGAGTAACACTTGATAAAGATGATCAAAAAGCACTCCTGAAAAACACAACAGTACGACTTTAGTACATAAATTATGCGGCTGAAAGACGAAACTAATAGGTCGCAAATCTATACCTTTTAACATCTTTGATGGTACAAGAGAGGGCTTAGAGGTGACCACCGCCAAGGCAGTAGTTGACGGCGCTCCCTCGAGCAATGAGGCATCGGCACTGGCCGCAACTGCGTTAAAAAAAAACAAGGATAAACTTGTCAGAAGCAGTTGCAAGATAAAAAAAGGGGACTGTAACTCGAGATTTACCTGATGAGCCGCCGGCCGAAACAGAGGTGTCTCCCTCCTCCATCGACATGAGGCCACCACCCGTGGCCTCATCACCCGACTCAATGGGGGCTGTCGTCGTACTTGCGCGGCCGGGAGACGGCGGAAGACAGTAGGCGGGAAGGGCAATAATCGGAGCATTGCCAGACTCTTGAGAAGGAGCGGCTGGCTCTTCCCCAAGAGTCGTGCCCATCTCACCCGCCACTTCTTCGGGCTCAGCGATCTCCATTGTCTCATCCGCCATCACCAGGGGGTCACTGGCCTCAAGCACTTCGTCCGCCGCTACCTCGGGCTCAATTGTAGCGGTCGTCTCATTTGCCGCCATCTCAGGCTCGGCATCAACGACCTTCTCGGGTGCGGCTCCCTCAACCCCCAAATTAGGCTCAGCAATCTCGGCGACGTTGCCCACCGTCTGCTCGGGTTCGGCTGGCGCCTCTTCCTCTAGCCCCTCAGGTTCGATGGTCTCCGCCTCCCCCTCGGTTGGACTTGGCACTGCAAGGAAAAATATATAAGAACCGACGAGTTTACAATTTTTACAAACAAGTCTCGAAAGATTCATTACCTGAAATGAATTTATCGTTAGCACTCCGAACTGCACGCGCCACCTGTCTGCGAGCAGTGGATAGGGCGACGGGGGCCTCTTCTGAGGGAGTATCAGCACGAGGGACGGTGCTTGGGCCCGCTCCAACGGCCAAAGCAGCCTTGCGTGCCTTCTCCTCGCGCCTTAGCCACTTTCTCTCTTCCCGTGCCGTCAGGACGGAGCTCTCCAAAGCTTCCCTCATTGAGACGTCCTCATCCGTGAACAGGGATGCCTTCAAATCCTTCAAGGCATCCCTCGTCGATTTGTCAAGTTGAGGCTCTCGCGGCAGCCCCGAAGAAGCTGGGACTTCAGTAGAGAAGCCGGGGAGAGTCCCCGCATCAGCTGGCGCAGCCCCTGTAAAGATAAAAAGAAAAAAGGTTAGGTTGGCCGTCAGTAAAGAGGATAAAAAAAACTCAATAAGCCGAGACGTACCAACACCCATCAAGGCGCGCTTCTTCTCCTCCTCCTGGAAGGTTTTTAAAGAGGCAGCAATGGCTTCTTCGGTATTAACACCTGTTGAAAAATGAGGGAAAGTTTTAGTCAAAAATAATGATAAAAAATGCGATAAAATGACGAAGAAAGCAGCTAATGATTACCTGACTCAGCGAGTTTATTCAACATCGCTTCGAGCCTCGCTGATCGCTCAGAAGTCGCAATGGCGGCCGCCAGATCGGTGTCTGCCGGGTCTACCGAGAAGCCCTTATTGCTGCCATATTCGATTATACCTTCGGTAAAGGGGCCAGAGGCTCCTCTAAACCGAGGATAGCATCGAGAGAGAGGAGCGACTTCTTCTTCCTCTTCTGCCCACCAGCCTTGGGTGCACCCGAGATTGACTTGCGCTTGGCAGACACCTTAGGGCAGCGGGTCCCGATATCCGCACCCACGCCAGACTCCGGCGAAACCACATCTACCGTCTCCACTGGAGCACGGGGCGCTGGTGGTACATCCGCAGTACCACGGAGTGGCAGTCCACGTGAAGGGCTCAACACGCGCGGTGGCACGGCTCCGGCATCTCTAAGCGGAGGAATAACCGGGGTCCTTGGTTTCAAAGGAGCCTTGCGATCGCCACCGGGAGGCGCACCCTTCCGGTCAACCAGCATGCGCTTCTCCATATGGATAACCGGACCCATTGCGTGGGCGTACCAAGCCACGTACGCGTTGAGGACTTTGGGGACGCAGCTCGGCTCGCTGATGAAGAAATAAGAGCCCGTGTTAAGCCGCATGAAATGGTGCATCGCACTCCTTATCCCCTCCCGGCTGGCCGTGGGCTCTTCCAAAAAGGCTTCCAGCGGCATCCCCTGGTGATAGCTGGATTGTTGAGCGAACCGGTGAGGGTTATACCTCATGAAAAGCGCTATCTCATTCTGCCTGAACACCAGGTAGCCCGGCCGAATGGAATAGAGGTGGAGGATCTCTCAAGCTTTCAATATGGAGGCCCCGTCCTTAAAATCATCGCGCAGCGGCACCACCGACTTAGTGGTTTCTGAGCCTATGGTTGTGACCTTGTCCAAAAAAGAAACCTTCGCTCTGACCAGGTGTGGACGAAGGAGTAGCCCCCTAGCCTCTCGCGGAGACGCAACCACGATCGAGGCGCCGACCAGCCGCATGACTCTCAGGAGTCTGCACTTTTCAAAAAATGGAAGGATCTTGTGGACGCCGAACACCCCATGCACGTGCATTTCCATCCAAGAGGTGAAGTAGTGCATCGGGAAATTAGCAAGCCGCACCCCGGGTTTCCGCGTCCGCCGCCACGCTAAGTCCATTATAGAGGTGAGCCAACCCGGCAATTCCTATTGTTAACTGCAGGCCAGCCACCATCCGATGCGCTGGGTAGAAAACGGATGGCCGCATGAAGCGCGGGTGCATTGGGAGCGCAAAGCTGCACAACCACAATCCCAGGAACCCTATAAAAAAAGGTTTCTCCATCCATACCCGAGACGGCGATCTCCGATAACGGCGTGACGGCGGCGCTGGGGACATAAAAATCCTTTTGATCGCCCTCCGATGTTGGTCGACGGTCCAGGCCGAAGCCGAAAGGGTCGTTAGGCTTGGCGAACTTCTCGCACTGTTCCGATAGAAACTCCGGTCGGACGAAGCGGGCAACGAAGTCTGCGAAACTGACTCCCCGGGTGCCCGATTCCAAATAGAGCCCTTCATAAATCTCCAGCACCTTCACCAGGCCCGGAAACTGGTGCTGAATGGCGTTCTCCGGCGTCAGGTTGAACACCAATGGCTTGGTGGCAAAGACATATTCATTAGGAGGAAGCAGCTCCTCATAATGCCCCCCCTCATCGGCAAGCCTGAAACTTCAGCAAACTCCTCCAAGGAGATAGAGACTTCCCTGTCCGTCATCAGGAAGGTGTGGGTAGGGATGTTCCATTGTTCAATAAAAGCCTTAACCCACCACGTTAGAGGAGAGAGATACTCGAAGAGCGAGACATAGATGGCCGAATACAAGCCTATCTTCATCAGATGAGTCCTCTTCACTGACAAAATATACCGGGCCCACTGCAAATATCCGGCGGGCGGTCGCGGCATCAATCCGATGTTATAGGTCTGTCCCTAAGGGCGTGCTTCACCCTGACAGATTCGCCTCCCTAAAATATCTATTGCCGGCGCCGGCTGCACGGGAATAGCACCAATCGCGGGTTGGAGGAGGTCATCCGAGTTCTAATTTTTAACCTCCACGGCATACTTCACCGGGGGTTCATCCGCGTAAGGGAATGAAGATATGGGCTCAGACAGCGTGGCCGAACCGAAACTTCGGCAACCCTGGATGATCTCATTGTACCACCTACCCCACAGGTGAAGGCTCTTATGCTCGGGGTCATGATCCTTAATGAGAGCGAGCACTACTTGGTCCACTGGTGCCTGGGGAAATCCTCCCTCTGAGCGAACAAATGGGAAAGAAAGATCAACAGACATGATTGCCTGCAAAGAAAAACGAAATTCAGCCGTCAGTGTCATAATTTAATTTTAAAAGCCTGACACTTGATACTACACTGCAATGCAGTGTAGGGGGACCAAAGAGGGACCCACAAAATCCAGGTGCCAATGTGCCAATTAATGAGACAGCCCTATTATTGGATGGGACTGTCAATTAATAAGGAAATCCCCAAAAGAATACTCTTATTAAATGATAAATCCCTAGAGACAAGGAGAGAATCTCCTCTTTCAGAGCAAAGCTCTGTCACAGAGTGACACTTGTCAAACTCCGGTCTTAGGGGAATAAGATTCTTTAAAAAAGAGTCTAGCTCTGTAATAATAATAAAAAATTCATCAAAGAAAGAAAATTAATTAATTCCTAAAAAATTGAAGTTCTGGGATCTTAAAGATCCATATAAAAAAAAACTCTTAAGAGTTCATCATCAGAAGATCAAAGATCTATATTCTGTCAATATGAGCAAAGCTCTGTTCATGGGCTAATGAACTCTGAAACAAATTCTTGAGAGCAAAACTCTGTTTATGAAACCCCAAAGGGGATTTCTTTAGATCAAAAGATTTATGAGAGCAAGGCTCTGTTGGTTAAGATTGATTTAAATTAATTTAAAATTAATTTTACCTAAAGTTTTTCTAATTTTGGAAATGAGAGCAAATCTCTAGAGTTCTGGAAACAAGAGCAAAGCTCTGAAGTTCTTAAGCAAGAGCAAAACTTTGAAAATCAAAATTTTGGAAAATGGTGAAGATTTTCTAAGGGCCAGGGGTCCTATTTATAAGGCGTTTGCGCCCTTCAACTCCTGAGTTGATCCAACGGCCAGGATCTTGCCACCGCTGCACTCACGTGCACGCCACGTGAGCGCAACGGTGGGGGGCATTTGTTTCCCCCAATCAGAGCAAAGTTTTATTTGAATTTCAAAATTCAAAATTCGAAGCAACGCTTCAAATTCTTTGCGCTGCGCGCAACGCGCCACGTATCAAAAGCTGATACGTCAGCGCAGCGCCCAAGGCAGCGCGCCCAATCAGAGCAAGGCTCTATTTAAAACAAAATTAAAGGAAGCAACGCTTCAGTTGCGCAAGCGCTGCGCTGCACGACACGTGTCAGCGCAAACGCAGTTGCGCTGCGCCGTGCGCTGCGCGACACGTGTCACGCAGTGGGGCGTTTCGCCAAACAGAATTAAATTCTAGTAAGATTCTTCTGTTCTTGTTAAAACAAGAAGATTGTCTTCTGTAAAACAGAAGCCCTTGGATCAAAGATCCAACGGTGGGGAAAATTCCCCAAATCTCTCAGAGAAGGATCTCTTTAACAAATTTAACAAATTTATGGGCACTATATAAAGGCCCCTAGACCCCAATCATGAGGAGAAAGATCATGAACATTGTGAGAGATTGAGAACCTCAAAACAGAGAGAACTCTGAAGAAATTTGAAGAAAAGGTAAAAACCTTCATAAAATAGAAGAATTTCTTCTAATAGATCATTGATCTAAGAACAAGATCAATGATCTTCATATAATAATAAGTGCTTTGCACTCTTTTATGAACCATTGGTTCTCTGAAAATAAGAAAAACAAGAAAAAACTTGTTTTCTTTGATCTAAATTGGATCAAGAAATCAAATAGTGTTTTGCACTTTTTTATGAACCATTGGTTCTGGAATCTTAAAGATTCTCAATATTATTGAAATAGTGCATTGCACTTGCAGAAACTGCACTGTTGCGCTCCTGGGTTGGCGCAAGCCACCAGAGAGCGCCACGTGTCAGCATCTGAATCACTTGCGCTTTGCGCTTTTAAGAAAGAGCCTTGCTCTCTGAAATTGGCGCAACTCACCAGAGCGCGTCACATGTCAGTAGCGCAAGCACAGCGCACTGCGCTTGCATGACACGTGTCATCACCACAAGCGCTTGCGCTCATTGATTGGCGCAAAGCGCCTGACAAATGCAATGCATTGTGTGTTGAAGGGCCAGGCCCAAATCAAAAAAACCTAGTAGGCCAAAATAAATTGCAATGCAACAAAAGGGCAGAGCCCAAGTAAAATTGATGCTCTGCATCATTTATAAATGGGCAGAGCCCAAACAAAAATAAAAATGCAATGAAAGGGCAGAGCCCAAACAAAATTGATGCTCTGCATCCTTTTATAAATGGGCAGAGCCCAAACAAAATAAAAAGTAATGCAATGCATTACTTAAACATGGGCAAAGCCCTAGCACAGGCCTAATAGGCCCAAAACAAATAAAAACGTTGAATATTTTTTTAACTGGACTTAGCCCAATCATGGCCGTAAGTCCTCAAATTAAATTGACTGAGCACAGCTGCTCTCTTAAATCAATTTACATCCGGTTCGAGGGTACATCTCCGAACTCCTTTGACTCCTATCGTTGTAATCCTTCAACGACGTCAGAGAGGTGACGGGTCCCGACAACCACACATCAACACGAACTGTGGGGTCCTTAAACCCACGGACTTAAGCGTCCTTAAACTAAGACACGGACTGTGGGGTCCTTAAACCCACGGACTTAAGCGTCCTTAAACTACCAATGGACCGCAATGTCCTTAAACTACCTATGGACCGCCATGTCCTTAAACTGGAATATGGACCTCCATGTCTCTAAACTGGCAATGGACCGTAATGTCCTTAAACTACCTATGGACCACCACGTCCCTAAACTGGAAATGGATCTAGATGATCCCGTTAAGTTGATCTTGATTTCAAATCAGACTAACGTATCCTTAACGAACGTTTAAGTTGATCTTAGCCTCAAATATGGCTAACGTATCCTTAAACCAAAACCCAAAACCCAAATCTAAGAAAGTACGGATTTGGACTAATCCACGTCCTACGGGCGACGAAATAAATAGTCTCCGTATACAATCCACGGGCAACCACAAACTAAACAAACACCCACGACACGAAGTGAAATTCTGGAGAAGGAGAAAGTTGTTACCGCGATGCGATAGCGTAATTAATTGCAGGAGCTTGCGCCTGTAGGGAAGAGCGTCCCCACAATCAAAAACCCCTCAAGCGAGAGGGAATCTGACGAAGTCTGCTACATCGGCCGCATCCGTCTAAACCTCCGATACATAGTGCCATAAATCAACTTGGCATCTTCGGAGAAGTGGACGGATAAAACCATATAGCATCTGCCCCGAATCTCAGGCAAGACGTCCTAACGTCTCGGCCGCCGTTCGGAGGGGAACAATACCTAAAACATATCCCACATAATTTAGGTACAATCTTAGTAGCCTCACTTCCTACACTAGCACTCTTCGATACTGGAGCATCTCATTACTTTATGTCGCAATGGTTCGTCCGAACTCATGCGATTCCAGTCACACCGCTTGTATCCAGCTTGAATGTCAGTTCAGAGAACAACGTTGTAAAGGAAACAATGGGATACAACCTGTGTCCAGTGGTCATCTGCAGCAAAGAATTCTATGCTGACTTCAAGGTGCTGGACATACCGAACTTCGATGTGGTTCTGGGTATGGATTGGCTAGGAACCTTCTACGCTACCATCGACTCTCGTCAAAGGATGGTATTGTTCGAGATTCCAGACCATCCGGTCTTTTATTTCAAAAGTGGAGACCGTATCCTGGAGCCAGGCACTTACAAGGCGAAACCGAAGAAGGCAGTGATTGCTACGCATCAGGCAGAAGAAGACAAGCCAGAGGTAGTTCGAGAGTTCGATGATGTATTTCCTGAAGACATATTAGGTTTGCTTCCCGATCGAACTCTTGAATTCAGTGTTGATTTAGTACGAGGAGCACAACTAGTGATCAAAGCACCTTATTGCCTAAGTCCAGAAGGTTTAAAGGAGATCCGAACTCAGTTGGATGAATTATTGAAGAAAGGATGGATTCGTCCCAGCACTTCAAGTTGGGGATCTCTAGTTTTACTCGTGAAGAAGAAGGAAGGTTCATACCGAATATGCATTGATTATAGAGTCTTGAACGAAGTAACAATAAAGAACAAGTATCCACTACCGCGCATCGACGATTTATTTGATCAGCTAAATGGATTTTGCGTTTTCTCCAAGTTAGATCTTCGTTCGGGTTATCATCAGATGAAGGTCAAGGAATATGATATCCATAAAACAGCATTCAAAACTCGCTATGGTCATTACAAATTTCTTGTGATGCCATTTGGAGTGACCAACGCACCGCCTATATTCATGAACCTAATAAATCAAGTTTTCCGAGGGTACCTAGACAGATTTGTTGTCATCTTCATCGACGACATCCCGGTATATTCAAAGAGTCGGAAAGAACACGCCGAACACCTACGAATTGTCCTGGAAACTCTACAACAACATCAACTCTATGCCAAGTACAGCAAATGCGAGTTTTGGTTAGATCAAGTTGGTTTTCTCGGACATATTGTATCAGGTGATGGAATCTCTGTAGATCCAGTGAAAGCATCAGCAGTAAGCGAATGGCCGATACCAAAGTCAGTGAAGGACATTCGAAGTTTCTTGGGTCTAGCAGGATATTACAGAAGGTTCAGTGAAGGATTTTTGAAGATTGCAACACTCTTGACCAAGCTCATACGTAAAGATGAAGAATTCGTGTGGTCAGAAGCATGCGAACAAGCTTTCGTAGAACTCAAGTCAAGGTTGACATCAGCACCTATCCTTGTCATACCAGACCAATCTGGAGGTTTTGAAGTATATTGTGATGCCTCCGTTAAAGGATTAGGATGCGTTCTACATCAGCACGGTAAGATTGTGGCTTATGCTTCAAGAAAGCTGAAGATTCATGAGCGCAATTACCCTACTCATGATTTGGAGTTAGAAACCGTAATCTTTGCTCTTAAGATTTGGCACCATTATCTTCTTGGTGAAAGAGTGGACATATACACAGATCACAAGAGTCTGAAATATGTGTTTACTCAGAAAGAGTTGAATATGTGGTAAAGAAGATGGTTAGAACTCATGGCGGACTTCGATATCAACCTGCAATATCACCCAGGGAAGGTGAATGTAGTACCTGATATCCTTAGTCGCCAACCATTAGCATTGAATCTCACCGCACAGAGGAAGTTTCAACAAGACTTGCATCAGATGGAGATCGAAGTAGTCATGCCAGGTAACGCTTCAAGTTTGATGAACTTACAAGTTCAATCTACCATTGTCAATCAGATCAAAGCAGCTCAAGCAAGTGACGCTAAGTTGCAAAAGATCAGAGAACAAGTAGAAAGTGGACTTTGAACAGACTTCATCATCCATGAAGACGGATCTTTAAGGTACGGCAGCAGATTGTGTGTACCAAAAGGTTCTGTGCGGGAAGAGTTAATGAAAGAAGCTCACAACTCTCCTTACTCAGTATACTCTGGAGGTACATAGATGTACAAAGATCTACGTCAAAATTACTGGTGGCAAGGAATGAAGCGTGAAGTAGCCAGAAGCGTCGCTAAATACTTGGTGTGTCAGCAAGTAAAGGCTGAACATCACAGGACTGCTGGATTACTTCAACCATTACCTATTCCAGAATAGAAGTGGCAACACATCACAATGGATTTCGTGACTGCACTTCCTCGCAGCACGAAAGGTAACGATGTGGTATGGGTTATTGTGGATCGACTCACAAAGTCGGCTCACTTTATCCCATTTCGAGTTGGCCAATCTACTGAGACACTAGAAAAGAAGTACATAGAGGTAAGAATCTAAGTAAGATTTAAACTCTTCAAATATGTACTATCTCTGATACCCATAAACTCATGGAGTACCGGTCTGCATTGTCTCCGATCGTGAAACTAGATTCCAATCGCAGTTTTGGTAAAGTCTGCAAGCTAGCTTGGGAACAAGTCTGAACTTCAGCACGACTTGTCATCCATAAATAGATGGTCAGTCTGAACAAACTATTCAGATCTAAGAATATATGCTAAGAGTGTGTATGCTAGACTTCAGAGGATCGTAGGAAGATCACCTACATCTTGTGGAGTTTTTATACAACAACAGCTACCAAGTAAGTATAGGATGGCACCTTTTGCAGCGCTATATTGGAGGAAGTGTCGACCGCCATTAAGTTGGGACGACATCGGAGATAGAGAACTCCTTGGACCTGAGATGATAGTAGCAACCGTCAACGTGGTTCGTACTATCAGGGAAAGAATATGCATAGCCCATGATCGACAGAAGCACTGGGCTGATGCAAAGCATCGTCACTTGGAGTTCCAACCAGGAGAACATGTATTCTTGAAGATATCTCCAAACCGTGGAGTGATTCGTTTTAGAAGACGGGGTAAACTAAGTCCAAGGTACATTGGACCGTTCGACATACTCGAATGAGTCGGTGAAGTGGCTTACGCTTGGCACTTCCACCTTCATTGGAAGGAGTGCACAATGTGTTCCATATATCCCAACTCAGAAGGTATGTGAGTAACCCCATCCATATTCTTGAACACTCCGAGCTCACTGTACAGCCAGATTTATCTTGTGAGCAACAACCTGTTGAGATCCTGAATAGAAAGGTGAAGTCAGTTCGGAACAAGGAAGTCAACTTGGTTCGAGTGATGTGGAAAAAAGACACACCAGGAGAATCAATATGGGAAAAGGAAGATGAGATGCGTGCAAGATACCCTCATTTATTTATAAACTAGTCCTTAAAATAAATTGTAAATTTCGAGGATGAAATTTTTGTAAGGAGGGTAGACTGTAACAACTCCAATTTCAATGTACAGAAAATTGTTTAAAACTTAATCTACAATTGGGGTATTTGCAATCCTGTGTATACTATAAGTATTTATTTTAATTTTGAACAGTAAGAAAGTACTTGTAGCACATTGGTAAAGCCTTGCACGACTGTGACGTAGCCTCTATGATCGAATCCCCTAGCCACATTATCTTTTTATTTTATTTTCTTTTAAATCTTTTAGAAGCCCAAGGGTTTGCACGTGCACAACGAGTAAAACCAAAGGTCACAAAAAATTTAAACACGTGCACTGGGGTATACCAAACGACCCCGACACGTGGCATAAACCCTGACCCCCTCCGCCGGTAATAGGCCGGCGAAATGCCAAAAATACCCGGTACCGCCGGTCGGACCATCGGTGTTGCCCCCCAAACTTTAACCCTTGCAACCCCTCGCTTACTCCACTCCCCCTAGGCTGTTTGTCTACTCTGCACATTTCTAGAGAACATTAAAACACTCTTTAAATCTATTTTTAATACAAATTTTAATTCATCTATTCAATAAACCAAACTCTAGTTTTTCCTATAAATACCACACCCCAATTCACACATCCTCACTCAGAAATCCCTGCCAAACCTCTCAAGAATTCCCAAGTCTCTTTAGTGCGCAAGTGGAGTTAGCAAAATGGTGAAGTTCCGACGACGATCCAAGGAGATTCCGGCGACGAAACGACGCCCCGAAGCATTCCGTAGCTTACTCTCCCTCTTCTCTTAATCCCTAACCAGTAAGTCCCCTCTCCCTCTCTATTCTTCTACTTTAAAAACATTCATTTCTAAAACCCGACGGAAGCGGAGTTAATCCGACTTCCGATTTGGTTTTTCTTTAAAACGTTACTTTTCTTAATCAATAAAATTCCATACTCTGACATATTTTTTAAAAAACATAAACAAATCTCTTAAAACAAGTTTTATCTCAAAATATTCTTTATCGCAATTTTTATCATAGTTTTACAATAAAATACCACAAACTTCATTCCCAACATAAAACAACATAATACATGTTTTATCTGTAAATAGTTCATGAGGTAATGACTTACCTCATCACAACACACATCTCTAACATAGCACGATGAAAATTTGAGAACATAGTTATGGGATAAAACGACTTTGCAAATAAATACCTTTAACTTACAAAACCATTTCTATAAAAAGATGTATTAAACAATTCCTTGCAATTGCGCCTCTACAACCTACTTTAGGGAACCCGTTCAGAATGGTGCGGGTTATTGCACATTCTTGAGCCTAGTAGAGTGAGATGCAGATCTCCGAAAGGAGCATTCGATCTCGATGGAATTTTAATGCATTTTTCTTTAGAAAATGAGATTTCTATAAGAAAATAAATAAAATTTATTTTTAAATATATATATATATTATCAAAATATCTATTTTAACTATATTATATAAATATTCTAAGTTTTCCAAATCAAAGGAATCACCTTTACATGAAAATACTATCCAAATACAAAACAATACCAATATTTCAACAAAATACCATTTATTATGAAAACTAGATTGTACTCACTAGAAATTTCATATTTATAAAATATACATCTATGAAAATCCTAAAAATGATAATTAAATACTTGAGGTGTATTTTGAAAATTAATCAAGCTACTTTTACATAAAACCCCCTCAAGTTATGTTAAATTACAATAAGGACCCTAGTAAACATAGGTTTAAGCGAGACCAGTCTCTTGAGCCTCAGGGAGCCGTAGATATGGGTGCTTGCCTATCTAAGGTAGACAATCTAACAAACGGTGTTATAAACACGGTAATTGTTTTTGAAAAAGATACAAATCCTGTCGTCCATGTGCACCGGTTACCGATAACATCAAAACTAATTCAAGAATTCAAGTTCTTTTTAAAGTATCTGACTCAAGACCAAGTCTTAATCTAATCAATCTGACTTGAATGCGATTCAAGTATAAACTACAATCAGTATGAATAAGTCTATACAATCTACTATATTGACCGAACCGACCCATGGATATACTTCATCTACATGTCCATCCATTATATCCATTCCATTTACTGATATCATGGTTTCGGCAAGTCATCCATATACAACTTACAATACAAGACAATACAATACAATAATACAATCAATACAATAAAGATATCGCGGGGTTTATAAGGGATAGATTGGTACGGAAGGTGTTAAAAGTGGCACGAGACTGTAACCATAATACACCTAACCTGAATATCCATTGCCGTTGTACCGTGGCTAAACGGTTCCTTGTGCTCTGTATACCTTAGTCTTCGGAATAGTGGGACTCATCTCGTATACACTGGCATTTTCTTTACCAAGCTACAAACAACAGCGTTAACAATATAATAAAATATTAAAACTTATATTCTCCTTCTGTCTATTCTATATCTACTCACCTTTGGGACTTACCGAGTGATTGTTCGCTGACGACATTCCTTTTCTTCTTTCTTTGGAATGTTGTCAGGTGGATCGGACTCACTGGAGATCGAGCCCAGCATCGAGGATTTGGAGCAGTTAGCATTCGACCCGGAGCTTTAGATACTTGTACATACTATTTCCATTTCTGTTATGCCATTGTTTAGGCATTGCTTTCATTCCATGTATTTAAATTTCAGTTGTACTATAAAAGAATGTTAAATAAATAAAGTTGCTGTTCATTTACATTCCTATCTCTTGTGTACTTTACTTATATTGCTTAGATACGCTTAGCGTATTTACTTCTGAGTAAATACGTAGCGGCCTCATCGCGTCACCTTGTCCGTACACTGAGAAGCAGGGCGTGACAATGGGTCTTAGAGATCTTAAGGTTTTACCCTGTTAGCGACTTTGATATTTGAGGGTTGTTTGGAATTTAATTCCATTTCCTGTGGGGATTTTTGAGAAAATTTCTTTTGAAATTTCTTTTGGGAATTTTATTCCCTTTTCTTATTTTATTTTTAGGGTTTTTCTTGCAGATTTGAATCTGCTATAGAACTCGTTTTTCGAGAATATTGGGAGTTTAACTCTACAGTTCAATGGGATTTTCTATTAAATGAGAATTCTTTTGGGTTCTTACAATGAGTGCCTGCCTCATCATTGATGGAGGGCATCACCTTGATTTTGTGGGGCCCATTATCCCTTTCTCTTTGAACTATGGTGACTTTAACATGCCAGAATGTAGTAAAAATTTGGGTGTACTGAAAATGCTAAAGTCTTGAACATTGTGTCGATAATTAACCCCCCTTTTTTATAGGTACTACGGCTTTCAATTCCTCCTTCCCCTACGTTCGTTCGGAGAGTGCTTTCGCTGATGCGCTTACAGATCGGGAAGTCTTTACGCTCATTCGGGATTATGACCCAGAGCAGAAGTCTCTTCATCTGTGGGGGTCATAGTACAGTCACATTATCCAGGGTTGGCGCAGTTTTACTTGCGCAACGCCGTCAGAACCGATCCCGTCGATTCACTATGCTGACCTTCCGCAGGTCGCTTACGCGGTAGAAGAGGTCAACTGGATATCAGAAGGTCGTCTCCAACCATCCATGGCATCGATACCAGTGCAGCCACTGATGGCCCTAGACATTCTAGGGTGTCACATATGCCAAGGAGAATCGCGTCCTTGGGGGCAGTTTTATATGATAGGAATGACTTCCTGTCATTCGGCTGGCTATCTGCAGTGGGCCCGTTACATTCTGTCAGCAAAGAAGTCGCTGCTACTGAAGACCGGGCTATATTCAGCGATCTATGCATCCTTCTTTTACTACCACACTCCTCATGTGTTGTAGGTCAAATCTTTTTTGGAGCAATGGAATATCCCGACTCACACATTTCTCTTATCGGACCGGGAGGTCTCAATTTTGCTGGAGAATTCACGGAGATATATGGGTTACCCGTCAGAGGAGAGCATTATGAGGAGATACTTCCTCCTGACGAGTATATCTTCGCTACCGAATCGGTGGTTATAGGTCTTACCCCAGAGAATGTCGTTCGACACAAATTTCTGAGCTTGATCAAAGTGTTGAACATATGTGAAAGTTTATTCTTCGAGTCTGGGGGGAACGGTGTTAGCTTCATGGACTTCGTTGCTCGTTTCCTTCGTCCGGAGGCTTTATCAAAGAAAGCTACGAAATTCGCCAGTCTCGACGATCTGTTTGGATTTGTCTTGGACAAACTACTGACCGCGGAGGCGGATTTGAAGCAATTTTTTTATTCTGGATACCCCAATCGTCCCTTTCGCAGAGGTCGCCGCTCCAGACATTGATGAGGAGACGTTCTTCCTGGGGTTCATCGGCTTGTGACCGAGCCGGTTCACGCTTCCAATGCACCCCCGCTATATGAGACCATCTATATTTTATCCGGCTCACTGTATTGTGGCGGGGACACGCATGGCCATTGGGATTGCAGGACCAGCTCACTTATATCATGGCCTGAGTCTAGCGGTTAACACCACTCAGCCAGGCGTGAAGCCCATTAATCTTCTACTGCATTACTTCACCTCGTGGATCGAGATGCACGTGCTGGGTGCTTTTGGTGTGCATAAACAACCCAGATTTTATGAAGGATACAATTTTCCTTGGGTCATGCACTTGGTCGATACTTCTTCTCCAGACCCAACACAGCGGGAGGCTCGGCGATTGCTTCTTCGCCTGCGCATGGTTGGGGACAGCATGACCTTTGTCGATAAAGTCCTGACCATTGGCAAGGAATCTTCCAAAGTGATCCAGCTGCTCGATATTTTCAAGGACGGAGCTTCTGTGTTGAGGGCCCGAGAGATCATCTATTTGTATTCTATCAGGCCAGGTTTTCTGGTATTCAGATAGAACGCATCGGTTTTGTTTATGAGATATAACCCGCACCGTTTTGCCCAGCAATCGGGTTACAACCAAGGCGTTCCCCTCGAGGCATTCATCATTGATTCAATTACTATTGAAGAGGGTGTTCGCAACGCGGCACACCATTTCATGTGTCTGAATACGGGGTCCTATTTCCTGATTAGCGAGCCGAGCCATATTCCAAAGGCCTCGAATGCCTACGTTGCTTGGTATCAGCATGCAACGGTGGTTGTCATCGAGGAGGAAAGGCGGATGCTTCTTGACCACAAGAATTCTGTCCCAGCCAGCAATCCCGTGGTCCCGCTGAGGCAATGGGCAGTCGTCCGTCCTTCCTAGAGAGGGAGCAGTGTGGTCGTAGTTCCGCAAGCTTTTCCGGATAAGTCTCAACCGGACGTTCCTGCGACTGTGGTAGCTGCGGCGTCTCCAGAGTCGGGCATTGGTTCAGAGATCGGGACCCGCCGTCCCAAGCAGCCTGTTAAGTGAAAGCTTTTGTCGTCGGGGGTCGCTGTCAGATCACTGAAGAAGAAGAAATCTTTATTCTCAGCTGATGTTGTATTCGGTCAGGTGCCTCATGTTCCTTATGGCGAAGGCCTATCCGAATATGGCACCAATAATGGTTTGTTCGAAGCCTCCATCAATGAGAACGCCGCCACGGATCTTCAATCCGCCATCGAAGCTTCTGCAAGACTGTCCCGTGAGCAAGCAGCGTTAGCTTCTCTGGCGGCGTCCGGTATATTCCATTTACACTCTTCTGTATATACATTTTTATGAATTTATTATGCTTTATAACCGCTCTTCTTTTAACAGGAATCTTTACTGAAGAGGCTCTCTTGGCGTCCCTCACGACATTGGAGGAGGAGGAGAGGCTCCGTGCTTCCATGGGCCTCGGTATGATTCGTTTCGCGATGCCTTTACATATTTAGTTCATTTTATTCACCACCCGACTCTCTTCTTCTTTTTGTTAGAGGAACCACCACAACTCGTGTCGTTCCGAGTACAACACCCACCTCGGGTAGTGGTGCGGAGGAGCCTTCAGTGCCACCGGCTACACGGGAGGCGTCACTGAAGCAGCCGATGATGGATGTTGCAGTAAATCCGGAGGCCGAGCCTGATTTGGACACAGACGCTCCTCTATGGAGGTCCTGAGGAGATCCATTCGTACAGCCAAAGCCGAGAGGAAGTGCAAGAAGCATGCAGCAAGCGAGCGTCAGGCTAAAATGGTCGCAGGCGCAGATTCGAGTGATGCTCAACCCTCTAACGTTCCCGTGGAGAACGTTCCTTCTGCCCCGTCCACCACTCATAGGCAGGTTGCGCGTGTGGCTCGCGAAGAGGCCGAGAGGTTACTTTAAGGTAAACGGCGTATGGTCCCTTATTGAAACCTAGTAACAGCCTCTTTCTTGAATTACAACTCCCCTTTTTTTTAAAACATGGCCAAGTTTAGGTGGTGACGTGGCGAGCAAAGTGTCGGCGCTTGAAGTGCCTGGAGTGTCAGGCCTTCCTTTTGAATCTGGGATTGTTCCGACTGCCGCTTCCTCCTTTTGTGGATCCCCCGATATCGGCGGGTGGTGCGAGCATGACGACGGCCCTTATCGATTCAGGGGACGAAGGTGCGGATGATGAATCCCTCTTCCCGGTGATGGTGGAAACCGGGGGAACCGTCATAGCTCGTGACGCTCCAGACCCGACTATGGTTTCTACCCCATCAGGTATTCCTCGAGCCATTACTTTTTATTTCTCAATCTTGCTAGGCATCTTTGTTGATATTTCTTTTATCTCAATACAGGCGTGGTACACCCCGATGTCGTGCGACTGAAGAATTACTGGCAGCTGTTGCCATGAACGTCACTGTTCCACCTCTCTCTTTTGTGTCCCCCCGAGTTCTTTCGGGTTTAATGACGAAAGGTAAAGATTTCACATTTCTTTATTTTAGTGTAGAATTATTTTCTTGGATTAATTTCTTTACTATATATCGTCGCAATCCTGCAGGAGTGCTTTTTGACCGCTTACACCAGATGTTAAGCCTCGTATTTCGCCTTCCAATCAGAATTCGTTTCTCCTTCAGGCGTTGGTTAGTATATTCCTCACATGTTATTTCATCTTTCCACGAGCAAACTTTCTATTTCTAAGCTTTTCTCGTATTGACGGCAATATTATGGCTCGAAGGAGAGAACGAAGGAATAACCGAGCCTCCTGCACTTCCTAACTTGCCATTTTTGACCACTGGTATGGTAGATCTCGTCCATCATCATTCTTCCTTATTTTTTAGGTTGAAATCTGACCCTTCTTTGTGTGTGCTTTATTCTGCAGCAGCTACACCGGCTTTGGCTCCCGTTGAATCTCGCATTTCCATACCCGCAGGGCCCTTTGCTAAGCGTCAATCTTTCAGGGGTGCAGCGAATAACAGGCGGATATTAAGTGAATTCATCGAAGATCTTAATGTTGAAGCCCTCAACTCTGTTGCGGATTTTGCTGACGAGGTCAACCCTATGCTGGCGACGCTTGTGAATTTCCACAATGAAGATTTCCGTCGGCATTTGGGTTGACTATTGTAAGCAGATTGAAGCTTGTTTGCTTAAGATCAAGCAAAAACATCTCAATCCTAAAGCATTAACCTTGAAGGCTCAACTGATCGCGTGGATCAAGCAAAGTGCTGATTCTATTCAATACTTCAAGCGAAAGTTGGCCCTGAAGCGAAAGGAGCATGAGACAGCTTTCTGTGAATCTAGCCAATTGCGCGCCAGGTCGAAGCGAATGCCGCACAGCTGCAAGTTATTTTTGAAAATCTCCAGCAATGTGTTTCTAATGGATTGGCGCTGAGGCAGAATCTCGACTTTACCGAGTGGGGCATGCGAGATTGCGAGGTTGTTAAGCAGAAAATCGCTGAGAAGGTTTCATCATGCTTGCAACCACGGGCTCAAGTCGAAGCGAGGCCGGCTACAATAGTGGCGCGCGAGGAGGAGTTACGGGAAGAGAATGAGCAGGTTGCCAATTTACTAAAAGCCCCCGCCTTCTTAACGGCTAGAATTGTATTTCCCATTTTTCTTTACATAAATGTAAACTGTATCTTTTAAACATTTTGACTTATGAATAAAGAATTCACATTTTTTTGCATACGCATCTCTATGTTTGATGTCTTAGTTTAGCGCCCATTAGTTTATTTACTCGTTTTGGTGTTTGTAGTTTATGTACTCATTTCGGAGTTTGTAGTTTATTCACCGTTTCGGAGTTTCTAGTTTATGTACTCATTTCGGAGTGTGTTAGTTTATGTACCCATTTCGGAGTGTTTTTAGTTTACCTCCTTGGGTTTATAGGAAAACATGTCCTAACGTTATATGCAGATAACCCTCATTCTCTACGACAGAGGTCCGTTAGGTGTGTGGTACTAGCGTTTTAGTCCGTGGTACCATCGCATTGGCTAATGTATTCCTCGATATGCAGTCTTTAAGCCGCTGTTCGAGTAGCCCCGCGACTGTCGTGTCTCTGATCCCTTCGGGGGCTGGACAAAATGTCTTCAAGTAATCTCCTTAGGTCATATCACCGTCGGAAGCGCAAACGTTAGGAATTTGCCATGACGCTTTTTACTTGAGGTTAGGTTTAATTTGGAGCCCCGATGAGTCATAACCACTCCGCTCTGGTGTGGGATGATCTCCGATAGTCTTTTAGGCTTTATATGAGTTGCCTTCAAGACCCAAAGCTGGGAATATGCCGCTTCTTCATTCATTTTTTTTGTTTTGACGATATCGCGCCGATTCTTTGCTGAAGTAGGGCAGACATCTATAGGACCTCCATGCTGTATGTATCGCAGTTGAAGTCTGGAGCTAGGAATATGCCATTGCTCCATTTTCATTTGATAACCGCATTCGCATCCTGAAATGAGGGAGAACGTCGGGATGGTCTCTGGGTTGTATATGCGCCGTCGAGACTTGGAGTTAGGATTTTGCCGTTACTCCATTGTTGGTTTCGACTCTTGGGTCTTTTGTTAACGTTGTGTCTGCATCTTGCTGGAATGAGAAGGAATGCTGGGATAGTCTTTAGGTTATATATGTACCATCAAGACTTGGAGCTAGGATTTTGCCATGGCTACATTTTTGTTTCGACCCTTGGGTCTTTTGTTGACGTTGCGTCTGCATCCTGCTGGAATGAGAAGGAACGCCGAGTTGGAGCTAGGATTTTACCATTACTCCATTTTGATTTGGCTCCTTGGAGCTTTGTTGATGTCACGTCTGCACCCTGTTGGAATGAGAAGAATATCGGGCTGATCTCTAGGCTGTTGATATTACCGTCGAGATCTGGCTCTCCCTTTGATGGAGCCTGGTGGGAAAGTATGTTTTCCTTTTTTTCATTTAATGCCCTATGGGTTGTATACAAGAGTCAATATGGACATACTTGCAGGGCAGAGGAAATTTCATTTTGTATATTTTTTTATTCCGCGATGCTCTATCTTTTCAACTGTTCATATCGCGAAAGTCGCGATTGCCTAATCATTTCAGCTATTTTTCCGCGGTGCCCCAATCATTTCGGTTGTTTTTATTTTTACTCGTTGTTTTTTATTGCGAGTTTCTCTATCAACTCGGCTGTTTTTTGTTTTTGCTTGCTGATTTTTTTCATGAGTTGGGGACTTGGTCTTGATACCCATTGTGGCATCAGGCTGCAACTGGAATATTGCCAGGAGAGAATCATCAATTGCCTTTGCGAAAACTTGAAATTTGATACCTATTTTGGCATCAATATCGCTACAACTAGGATATTACCAGGAGCGAATCATCATTTGCCTTCGTAGGAACTTGAAATTTGATACCAATCTTGGTATCAGCATCGCTGCAACTGGAATATTATCAGGAGCGAATCATCATTTGCTTTGTTAATTTGGACAAATGTGGCTTAGCCAATAGGGTTAAGATCCTGTCGGCTAAGGCTTTTAACTTTATGAGCCGTAAGGGTCTCATAAAAGTATTTCTCCCTACGAGTCAAGAGGAACTCGTAAGTGTATTTTCTTCTTAGGAATCATGGGGATTCCTAAGTGATATTTTCTCTTGTAAGTCGTAAGGATCTTCCAAGAGTGTAATCTCTTTATAAGTCGAGAGGACTTAAGAGTGTCGTTCACCATGTGTGAACATTTCTTGCCATTATGGACCGCCTGTAGATTGTATACAAGGGGTCAATATGGACCGCCTGTAGGGCGGACTTAGGGGATATGACGGCTTAAGAACATGTTCGAATCCCTGTAGCTCAAGGCTTTTGAATCTTATGAGCCGTGAGGGTCTCACAGGGGGAATTCGCCTTATGAGTCGTGAGGATCTCGCAAGTGTACTTTTCTTTTTACGAGACTGCGTCCTTCCGGATTTTTCACAAGCTCGCCGGTAGTCCTGCTGTTTTTACTCATGGGGTCCTTTCGGGTTTTCATCCGTACCCATTTTACTTGTGCACATACCGTTTTTTTGTTTTTATTTTTTTATTTTTTGATTGCGTCTTTTCGAGTTTTTACAAACTCGCCGGTAATCCTGCTGTTTTACTCATGACGCCCTTTCGGGTTTTCATCCGTGCCCATTTCGCTCATAGACATACCGTTTTTTTTTTTTTTAACGATGGAACTCTCGAAAGTAGTTTCACCGCAGGTGACCCATCTATTTGCCGGTGGGACTTGGGGGCGGCTTCATCGCTGGAGTAGCTGTATAGCCGGCAGGACTTGAGTTGCAACCCTCGCCGTCGAGACTTCGATTGCAATATAGATCTCAAGAAAGTGGATCGCTGTATTTGGGGCAATGCGCTAGTTTAAGAACATTCCGGTCCATTATCGCCATATTTGAGGCAACATTTTAGTTTAGGGACTTTTCGGTCCTTTATCACCATATTTGAGGCGAAATTTTAGTTTAGGGACTTTTCGGTCCAATGTCGCCATATTTGAAGCGAAATTTTAGTTTAGGAATTTTTCGGTCCATTATCGTCATGTTTGAGGTGAAATTTTTGCGTAGGGACTTTTCGGTCCAATTTCGCCATATCTGAGGCGAGATTTTAGTTTAGGGATATTTCGGTCCGTTGTTAGTTTAGAGACAATATCACTTTGACCTGAAGCATCTTAAACTTGCTTCTTAAATAAGTCAATATTATAAGGAGAGATTATAGTCGGCAGAACAAAACCAATCAGACCTTCTGTTATATCAAATTTAATATTAAAATAATTGGAATGGATTTTTGTAGATCGGAATAATGATGTTTGTTGTGAAGTGGCGGTTGTTGAGAACAAAAAGAAGAGAAATGCAAGTTCTTGTGTTTTTTTCTTCTTCCAATTGAGCTTGATTGAAATTATGAGTTCTTGTTCTCAAAATCTTGCTATGATTTAACAAATGGAGGAGCTAGAGATTTTGTTATCAAAATAATGATCTTTGCATTGAAAAGGTCACAACATAAATAAAAAAAGAAGAGAAAATCGATGGCAAAGGTGAGTTATTTGGCATATTGTATTCTTTGTGTGTATATTATTTTTTGTATTTTGTGTTGTTTAATCTAATACTATAATATTTTTATTGGCAGAAATTAGGAAAATTGACTCCTTAAAAGACATTAGTGATGTATGTTCCGTGATGAATCGATTCAAGATGTTCTGATTTCTGTAGATCTTAATATAGAAGAGGAAGTTTTGATTGAAAGCACTGAACTGGAACATCAAAATAACCCAAAGGAAAGCTTCTCGCAAGCAGAGGATAAGGTCACGTCCGGCTATGCGGCGGGCTTGATTAGCCGATGGGTACAAGACCGCTCTCCTAATCTCCTGAGTCATATCTATGCTTAGCGAGCTATCATGTCGAGCTTCGCTGGCGGATGTGGTGCGAATAGGTGGAATCATTCGTCTAGAAAGGAGTGACATTTCGAGATGGTAGCTAAAGCAGATTCTCGGTTGGTCAAGCTTGACAATAAACCCGGATACCCCTATCTTCCCGAAATGTTGATGAATGAATGAATAAAACAAAATTTTAAAATTCTTTTTGTGTTGAAATCGAGTAAGCTACATCGGCTACTACCACTCAGAATATGTAAATTTTATTTCTTTCTACCAAACACTTGGTGTGCATATATGCAGCAAAAAGTAAAAACTTCTCACATCCTCAAATCTCCAAAATTTATACAAACGCAATTCTTATATACAAGCAAAAAACTCTCTCAACTATTTATACAAATATATTCCAAACACCATTATTGTAAGTCGATGTCACGCACCCCGCGAGCTCGCGGGGAGGCGGAATTTACAAAAAAAAAAGATTTTTACAAAGCTCACAACACCGACTAAACTCCAGGATCTTAACAGAAACCTTAACTAGCTATTACTACTTGGAGGTTTAACTACCCGGTAAGAGTTTTATACCTTCTAGAACCAAGTCCTTCGGGTCTCCTCCTCCTCCTCTCCTTTAGCTCCTCGAAGATCCGGATCGAACTTGCAACATCGGTCTTCTCGCGTCAAAGACGATCCACCCGAGAGTATATACCTCAAGCTCCAATCTCTAAACCGAGATAACTAGGGTACTTAGTTCGCTAAACTAAATAGCCTAGAAGATGTAGAGTATCTAATAGAGTGTTTTATCTCATGTGACTCTGTGTTTCACAACTCATGTGAAGGTTAGAGTCTTGAGGAAGAAGGAGAGGGAAAATGTGGAGAGTGAATGAAAGAATGCAAATGAGCTAGGGTTGTCAAGTGAAAAATGGCTCACTCTCATCTTACTCATTCAAGCATGGATTATTTCACAATAAGAAATTACAACTATGATTGAATAGTGAGTCCAAACAAATAAAGAAATATCAAGAGCCATGTTTCACCCATGCCATGTATGTCTCCAAATATCCACCTTATTAATCTATTTGTCAAAAATAGATAAACCAAATAATGAGGTGTCCCCTTCTAGAAGCATGTCATGTAAAATTACAAGAATGCCCTCACCGTATATACATACCCGTATTCGTATTCCGAAAAATACAAATACAATGAGATGATAGCAATCCAATAATATAATATTAGGATCCGGTTTAAACCAAAGCCCATTAGTATTATCCACCCGAATATCATGCGTGTAGCCAGTACACGTATGTGATCGGAACCCTGCCGTAAAACCATACGGCCTCTACATCATTTCGCCCGAAGCAGGGAAACCCTCTGTGTGGGACTCTAAAGACCCGACAATACGCTGACAATGAGTTTAACCACAAGTCCGTCGCGGTACTAGCTGCACGTAACGGCTACCCAGGTATCTGTCGATAAGAAGGCCGATGAGCAAACTCATCCGAACTCCTATTGAGCCTATCTGTGACAATCTCTGTACAGTCCGGTCTGTTCGTCTAAGATACTCGCATATTGGGCCTAGGGGGATGGTAAACGTTAGACTTCTAATAGCGCAATAAGTCACGCCGGAGTAGAGCCCAATACACCCCGAGAAACTACTGGAGTGCCTACCAGTAAATCTCAATTGCCTAAGCCAGAGACTTTGTGTAATGGCTTTCCGAACACAGTGCGATATCAACCCCTAATACTAAGAAAGTCGAATTCTATCTAACCGCTACTGCCTCCAAGTGCTTTGGGACTGCACCCAACTACTACCTGTTTGCACGACTTCTTTGAGCCATGGTAGGATAATAATCTAAATGCAGTGGGAACACACTCGAGACGAATAGCGAAGTCAAGTCAACGGACTAACTTGTACTCATGCCATCTGGGAACTGCTACCTGACGATAGGTATAATACCAACCAGCAGTTCCCAACGAGTCATGTCCAGTGTAACTCATAACCCAATGAGCACATGTATACTATCTCCAGTATGACGTACTAATGGCTGTGGGACAGACTATCTCCCCTGCTGGGAT
Organism: Agapanthus africanus; assembly: GCA_030015575.1. Classification (NCBI taxonomy): domain Eukaryota; kingdom Viridiplantae; phylum Streptophyta; class Magnoliopsida; order Asparagales; family Amaryllidaceae; genus Agapanthus; species Agapanthus africanus. The sequence continues at coordinate 8,786,375 of CM057340.1, forward strand.
GAGAAGCATATACACTAGTCTACTCTGGAGTATCGATACCCCGTCTCGATAATCCTACGACTAGAGACCTGTATAAGGATGTGCTTATAGACTACCCAGCCCCCACTAGTGTGACTGCCATCACAACGCTAGCAATCAAGTAAAGATCTTAAGAGCTCTACCAATATGTATATGTGATATGCTAAAAGAAACATATGCATATATTGAGGTAGAATCAAACCAAATAGCATATTACCATTTTGAGCAAGACTGTTATTATAACTGTGACTATCCCAAACTTCCAATATGTAATATACAATCCAGTATGATACAATAATGGCCTTTAGGGCATATATCACTAATAATTATCTCCAAGATCTATATAAACATATTCCAAAACTAGATAACTTAAAAAAAAAACTCTCTCAACAATTTACACAAACACTTTCTAATATCATTCCCCATCACACTTTTTCAACCCATTAAAGAGCATCTCGTGGAAGAGACGCATGGCGGTGGAGACGAAGGAGGACTTGTAGGTGGGCTCGATGAGGATGGTGTATGTGAAAGCGTCGGGGGTGACGTCTCTCTGCAGCATTTCGTCGAACAGGTCGAGGGCTAATGGAAGATGGTGTTGTAGCAGAACTCACATTTCTCTTCTTCTTCTTTGTTCTTAACAACCACCACTTCACAACAAAGATCATTCTTCTAATCAACATCCCTAACTTCTGCCACAATCAAATCCATTTCAAGAACATGAACAAATGAAAATCTATGCTAAAAGAAATTTCAATTAATAAAAAAGAGAAGCAATTAACCTACCTCTCTCCTCTTTTTCTTCTTCCAGCTCTTTAACCATAGAAGCCATCTTGACGACACCCTTGCCTCCAACTCTAGCACTCCTCCTCAACCCCATGCTAATAGTCTCACCAATTGAATGATTACAATAAGACATCATATGTACATCGATTCATCATTGGATTCTGAAGATATTGGGTATATTGTACCTGAAGAGATTGTAATCATTGGATTCTATTAACATTTATATACCAAGATAAATTTGTTCAAATTCGGCTCATTTAGTAATCCAAATCAAGTATTTCAAGAATACACGCAAAAACATTATAGATAACAAGTCTTATGAAATTTAGTAGTAAATCCCTCTGGTCTTGACTGCTAAACTCATAAAAAAAAGACACAGCTAATTAATATTTTCCCATCAACTCAAGAACAATTATCACACATCAATCACATGTTCTTTAATATATATAACCTTCATTACATCAAAATATAATTAAAAAAGATTATCAACCCGGACTCACCATACTTTTTGTATAGAAGGCAACCAATTTTCGCATAAGCTCCGAAGGCTCGTCACACTCGGGCTCCACGAGATGAAACCCATGAATTTTCCTTGAGACTCCACCACCATCGCCTCCCCCCCATTCCATCTGCTCTCCTTCACTGCCGCTTAGTCATAACCCCTCTTCTTTATTTATAAAGAGAGATGAACGAGAGGATGGCCTCAACCTACGTTCATAGTCTTCTCTGTTTCTTTCTTCATAGAGAGAGATGGAAGAGAGGAGGATGTGTTGAGGAAACGGAGGCATAGAAGTGAGAATGGAGGAAAAGAAAGGAGAAGGGTATTTTGGTCATTTGATAAGCAACTTAATGGGAGGGAGGTCACAGGGAGGTCAGGGTTAAGAGAAGGTAACGTTGAGGGGATGCTGTGATGGGAAAAAATCTTATGGTGGCAGCGGGAACATATGCTAAAGCTTAAGATGGTTTTGGTGAAATTTCCCTTTAATTAAAATACGAAATCATGCATATGAGGAAGTTGTCGAGTTCTTATGAGGATGATAAAATTCATAAGATGAACACCACTTAAATTTCTCTGCCTATTTCAATGTTTTACAAATATTAAATTGGTTTCTCTAAAATCGTTGCTACGATAATATTTTATTCAATTTATCAGGTTAAACACCCACACCCACACACAAAAACACGCACACACACATAGTTGGAGTGTAGCACTATTCTACTTCTAGGAGGAGGGCGAATCTCCTCCTCCTATATTTTACACTGTTGGATTTGTGATTCAACGGTAGGATACATATAGATAGTTAGTGATGATAAGCCACAAAAAAATATGATGACATCATCCAATAGTTTCCACCATTATCATCCAACAGTGTAAAACATAGGAGAAGATCTCCTCTTCTTCTAGAAGTAGAATATATATATATATATATATATATATATATATATATGTGAGCGTGTGGGTTTAATTTGCATAGTTTGTCCTAAGCAATTCTACAAAATTTCTTAACTAGACCAAATTCCATCATAGCTAAATTCTTGCAAACACCTTACTAAATCCATTGGGTACCCGTATTATATTATAATCAGTAGGTATTTTTTCGCCACCTCTTTTTGTCATCCAATAATTACAGTAATTGGTTACCTTATCCTTTAATCTGTTGGTCTCCTTTTCAAGTTATCAAGGCCAATAATGGATCCATCTGATTATATTATTTGTGCGAGTACTGCTACAAAAGGAAACCCTAATCCAACAAGCCTTGGTAACCCCAAACAGCATATATAATACTGGGTTACCATTTCAACAAAATTAACCATGGTTCCAACTTAAACCCAGATGTAGGGAAAATTCTATGGTGTGCCGGCCTTATATGTCCTGTCATGAGAGAGAAAGATATAAGCATAAGGGCCCACCAAGTTGCCCAAAGGTACCCGAAAATCTCCCTCTCTTTCTCTCTCCTGCACGGACGGATGTAATACACCCGGCATACCGAATAATTTCTCCAGATATAGGATTTTATATATGTTTCCTTAAACCCTAGATAGGTTTTCTTTTCCAACAAATGAGGATGTGACTCTAATGGACTAAACAAATGGATACCTGTAACGTTCTTCCCAATGAGCAATATTTTGTTGCTATGAACAGGACCCTTGATGTTAAAAGAAGGAATTCTTTTCTTGACAGATGAGATTCCCTCAAGGTTGAGTCCTCATTGGTGAGGCTCTTACTCAAATGTTGAGGGGCACATGCAATATATAGATGCTGGAGCTGGCAACGCACTATTTGTCGGCAGGTATCGCTTTGTGATATGCGAAGGCTTTTCGAACAGGTGTCGGTGTGTGCCTGTAGCTATCGATTTTAGTAAGATATTATAATTGCGGAGACATACACCAAGACCCCACATGCAGTTTCATTTCGGATTATGATTTCAGTAGTCAGGTACCGTATAACTAATTATAATATTCACTCACACGGACTCAAGGTACAACTAGTAATGGAATTCTAAAAAATTTAAGTTCCTATTGCAGCAAAAAAAAGAGGCAATTTTGATGGAGGATGCCATTTGATATGAGAAAACAAGGAGAATGATTGGAGCAGTTACTAATTTTTTAATTGGAGTTGCACTTACTTCTCAGGTATGTAGCTTTGATCATGTGGACTCTAACGTATACGAAGCCCTTTGTCCGTTTGTCTGAGACTGCATGCAGAAAGTATAGAGAGTTAATACTCACAATGAAATTTGATAATTATAAGCCGAAATGTAGAAAATTACAAATTCGCTATAAATTGAATGAGATTTATCAGCCATAGATCCAAATACACTCCAGAAAATTACAAATTTATGATTGATTATATGATCCATGTATAAACTGATAAACATCAATGGACTTCTTATGCGAGCACGTGAATCAGAATAAATTACAACAAGCTTAAATTAGTAAATATGAAACATTGCTATCTCTGCTAAGGGAGAAGCTGCATAATATAATGTTTTGGATTACAAACAGAAAAGGTGTAATAGCAACTTAATTCTCCTCTAAAACCTTTCAGACTGGTATGGAATAAATTATGTATAGAAACAAAATACAAACACAACCACTCTAGAGTTATGTGTAAACAAAAGATTCACAAAATGGAAAATTTGTCAACATTCTCGATTACATAAATGAAAGGAAAATTAAAATATGTCATGCACACCCATATACACAAGAAGTAATATAATAATGTCAAGTAAACTGATTTAAATTTGGTCATGTTAGCAATTTTAGCTGCATCGCCTAAATTTAGTCCAATTGGAGAGTTCTTTCTGTATTGATCACACTGTCCGGTGTGAGCTTGACGAGTACACATGAGCATGACGATGTAAACAAGCTAATAGCAACACTTCCAAGGGAATATTAGCCTAGTATTATACGGATACTTGCACGATCTTAGAGAACATGAATACAAATTTTAAATAATGCAAAAAGAAAACCTCCAAAGTAGAATAAAAGGATAAGGCTAGGGAGCTTCTGAAGTTGATATCAAGAGTCAGGGACTCGAGATGCAACTAATTAATCTATCTTCCATAATTAATTAAATCAAGATCTAGAGAAATCAAACACGAGAGCTTACCATTAAGGTAAAAATATCCTATTCATAATTAAGACTGGTATGCTGATTTCGTCAACCACATGAATCCTTTAATTCAAACCTCTGAGTGCGTAAAAATGAATATTCTTCATAGATTCCCCAAAGGAAGCCATGGAAATTTGAGCACTTAGCATCTAAATAATTTTGGGAAGGAGTCCATGATCAGCCAATAACCGCAGAGTAAATGGGATATAGAATCTAAATTCAATGGTTTTACTTGCATAATAATAAGACCCCTGAATTGTCGACAAGTGGCAAGATGGGAATTTGAAAGGTTTAGTATTAGTACTAATTTTTGATATCAAACCACTGATAAGATTCGTTCGCAAAGAGTCCAACCTTGCAGCCATCCGATGCTGTTGGATAAATTTTCATCTAAAGAACGGAATCAATAATATAATATTGATGTGTTAGAGTTAGTTCGTATTCAAGAGTCGATTATGAAGAGAGAAGCAGTTCGTTGCAGAGTTGATGGAGTCCGACTCTTTAGAGAATTTGGTATTGGAAAAATTCGTTTTGAAGATTAATTAGGAGAATTTGTTGGAGATTTATTTGACACGTTGTTGGAAAATTTATAAGAGAACTTTAATTAGGAAAGTTTGTTTGGAGAATTATTTGAAGATTCGTTTGAAAATTTGTTTGAAGATTTGTCAGAGATTATTTTGGAGATTTGATGAGATCCTGATTGAAGTAGAAGTTCTATTGTTTCGTGCTATAAATAGAGAAGGGTCTCATCAGAGAAAAATGACCAAACATGAGAAAGAGAAAGAGAAGACGAAGGCAAAGACGAAGGGTGAGGGATTCATCAGAAGAATAGTCTTTGTGTTTGTATGAAGAGATTGAGGCAAAGACGAATGGTGGTGATCCATAGATGAAGGTGGAAAGATTTACCAAGAGTAGTCTTTGCGTTTGTATGAGCGTCGAGATATGAGCGAGAATATAAAATATACCGGTATTCTTGATTATTAATAAAGAGATTATCATGTTTACCCCATAGATGTAGGTCGTTGGTCGAACCACTTGATGTTGCATGTTCAATTTTTGCTCGTCTTCCTTACATGCCTAGCAAAAACCGTAACAAACTGGTATCAGAGCTGGTGGCGGAGATCAAAAGATGGTATGGAAGAAGTTCGGGTCAAGATGGAGTTTTGTTGAAGAGAAGAGATTGGAGATGTCTCGTTGAATACAAACCAAGGTGGAGATTTATTAAAGTTGGTTCGTATTCAAGAGTCGATGAAAAGTGAAGCGGTTCGTTGCAGAGTTGATGGAGTCCGAGTCCTTCTAGGATTTGGTTTTGAAAAGATTCGTTTTGAAGATTAATTAGGGGAATTTGTTCGAGATTTATTTGAAGAGTTGTTTGAAGATTTATAAGAGATCTTTCAGGAGCTTAATTAGGAAAGTTTGTTTGGAGAATTATTTGAAAACTCGTTTGAAGATTTGTTAGAGATTATTTTGGAGATTTGATAAAATTCTAATTGGAGTAGGAGTTATATTATTTCGTGCTATAAATAGAGAAGAGTCTCATCAGCGAAAAACGGCCAAACATGAGAAAGAGAAAAAAGAGACGAAGACAAAGACGAAAGGTGGGGAATTCACCAGAAAAGTAGTCTTTGTGTTTGCATGAAAAGACAAAGGCAAAGACGTAGGGTAGACATCCATAAATAAAGATGGAAGGATTCACCAAGAATATTCGTTGTGTTTGTATAAGTATTGAGATATGAGCGAAAGATAAGAGAGAATATAAAATATACCGGTATTCTTGATCATTAATAAAGAGATTCTCATGTTTTCCCAGTGGATTTAGGCCGTTGGTCGAACCACGTTAAATATTGTTGTCGCGTGTTTTTATTTTTGCTCGCCTTCCTTACATGCCTAGCGAAAACCCTAACATGCCGTTCGTACGATCATTGCAAAAGAGTAACACCGGTCAAGTTAATGTTGGAGGCCGAAATAAAAATAAATCAAACAAAACCGAGGTCGTAATTTTCCAACTGATGAATTGATGATTCTTCGGAAAATGGATATATTCTAAATGATGACTCCTCTTTCCCTCGGTGCACAGAAAAAAGGTAATTTTATAGGAACTTTCCTAAAGAAAGACAAGGATGTAAATATGCTCCTGAAACCTTGATTCTATATGTGAAATATAGAAACCTTGATTCTATATGTGAAATATCTCGCTAAAAAATCATTATAAATAGTATGAAAAGTTAAGGTAAATGAATAATTATGTATAATCTAGGGGGGAAAAGAATAGCTGAAATGATTCTTCTTTCACAATGAATACTTTAGAGTTCTTACTAGTCTGAGAGGTTGATTAATTCGTCGACAAGTTACTAATCTAAGAGGCACGGGTGAACGACGTCTTATAAAACAATTGAGAAGGCCTATTAAATTGAGAAGATTCTGTTCAATTGTGGATTCATTCATTAAGTTAATGTAAATCTTTGTTTTTTTAATAAACGATTTCAACTTGAATTTCCAACAGTTGATTCAGTTTTGATAATAATAGTTTTTGCTACCTCGTATGAGATAAAGCTTCTGTAATCGAAAATCTCATTGCTGAAAATAACTTAAATGTTCTTCTAATAGTTTTGCTTTGTTGAAAGTCTTTCCAGCGATTAATTGGCCAAACTTCGAATATTTCATTTATTACATGAAATTTCTCCTCAAAATTATAATTTAAGATAAGTCTATTATTCTTTCATTATTCTGTTCATCTGACAGGTATCTCCTTAAAGGTATCTTCTTAACAAAGTTCTTTACAGTATTTATTGTATGGGTAAACTAAATGGCGGTTTCGATTTATGTGTATTTTCAATTTTTCATTACAATGGTATACTAACCTTCTCCCTCTCTTAAGATAATAATGCACTGTTATTATAGAACAACACTTAACATTCTATGACACTCAAAAATATAACATAGTTTTAAGTCTTCAAATAAAGACAATATTGATGTGAACCAAGGTGCTAAATGAGGCGTGTCCATTGATCTATTGCATATTGGTAGTCAGTACCATTGTTGTCTTCCCAAAGTTGCATTGCTTTGCATCAAAAGCAATAGAAAACAAATGAATTATTCGCTTGGAAAACCCCTCATTTTTTCCTTTCTTGTTTTATTTTTAGATTTTGAAAGGCAAGTTGTTAATGAAAAAGGGGAAATTTATTAAAATAAAAGATTCGCAGGACATAGCATGGTGTATACGACATGATGTGGATTTAAATAAATATTCAAATTTGATTGGTTCACAACTAAAATATTAGAAGTTCGAGTGCGAAGAGTGGAAATTCAGTGCCCACGGAGCCATGCCGCACTTTCTAGCACCATTTACCTAAAATCCAATATTTAAGTACGACTACAGGTATGGTTTATTATCAGCACATTGTTGAATTTTGATGCAAATCCGCGTAAAAAATCATATGCATGTGTGAAATAGCTTGCATTTGGAAAGATACCTTAAGATGTACAATGGATATATATTTTTAATGATCAGTTACTCCTATTTTTGAAATATAACACATTTGTTTCAGAAACAATTATAGCCAAAAAATCAAATCACTGCAGAAATGACAGCCAGGATAACCGTTATTCTTGAGTCACTACATAAATTATATCAATAATATTTCCACGCGTGAGTAATAGAGGAAAATGAAATCTTGGTCCTTATTTTAAGTGGTTATTGCACTAACAAACGATAAAATGGGAATCATTTCTGTAACACATTTGATTTTTTTTTTTGCACTAACAAACGTAAAATGGGTTTCACACATGCATATGATTTTTTAATGATCAGTTACTCCTATTTTTGAAATATAACACATTTGTTTCAGAAACAATTATAGCCAAAAAATCAAATCACTGCAGAAATGACTGCCAGGATAACCGTTATTCTTGAGTCACAACATAATTATATCAATAATATTTCCACGCGTGAGTAATAGGAGGAAAATGAAATCTTGGTCCTTATTTTAAGTGGTTATTGCACTAACAAACGTAAAATGGGAATCAGATCATCTAAGTAATTGCTGTGAACTATACAATCATACACTACTCATATTCACGTCACAATGTTACTTCTTGCATGTGCCTGTCACAATTTTCATACCCTATCACTGTTCTCACCCCTCACCTTTATGCTCTCTGAGCAATAGTATGCTATTACACTCTTAATTACAACCAAAATACCTTTGTCAGGTAAACTTAGGTTAAAAATGAAAATGAAATTTCCATAGTTGGTGATGTAGCTCTTTTTCAGTTCTCCTTCAGATGTTGTCTTCCGTCGATCTCCCGGCGGATTCTGGAGGGGATCCTCTGTTGTGTGTGGGTCTCAATGGGTTTTGAGTAAGTTTAGTGATTGGAGGAGTTTGACGCCAGGTACCTGCAAAGAAGTCCCGGGATGGTTTGACGCCACTGAGGACCCTCCGACGATCAAGTTAGTACTGGATCCGAGCAGCGTAACGGATTGGTGGAGTAAAAATGGCTTACTTGATCCCTCTGTGATAGGAGTTTATATAGTGGTGGAGGCATGCAGCAGCACGCGCGAGAATCTCGCCGTCAGTTACGCTCCCGACGTCACGCCCGCGTAGAGAGCGGATCGCCCATTAATGGGGATCGTGGAGGCGTGGAACGTGGGATATTGCGGGCGGAGAATCCGCGCATGGCGAGATTCGCGGAGCGGCGATTACACCTGTGAGCGGTGGAGCTGGGCGGAGGACCGAGGAAGACGGCCCCGGTCGGGGGGCTCGTGGACGAGCGAGGAGGCCAAGGATACTTAGTCTTGTGGCAGCTCAAGACGAGCTGAGGGGTCGAGGAGGCCAATCTGCAGGGAGCCCCGAGGAGGGCTGGTTTGTGCCGGCAAGTCGGGTACAGGGGTGGCCTGATCAGCCTCTGTGGACCCTTTCTTCTGAGTTCTAGGACGTACTATCTGCTACGTGTCCTGATCTTAGGGGTCCCCAATATTGAGCATCATCATTAGCCCCCACTCTTGTCCCGACCGGTTAGATGGTCGGGTCAGGAGTGGACTGCCGGGCCTCCCGGGATGAGCTCCCTCCTAAGCTTTCGTCGGGATGCGTCCCCGGGCCATCAGCTGTCTTTTCTGCTAGCGAATCGGGGGGGAATCTCCGCATTTAAGAAGGGTGCGCCGGTTCGTGTCACTTCGAAGTGGTGGCCCACGTGTCGAGCGTCGATTGGCTAACGCGACGTGTGCAGAGCTGCGACGTCTGAAAGAGCGCGGTCCAGTGCGGGGACGACAAGTGGAGCAATCGGAGCCGTTGGACGCGAGGATGCGTCTTGGCGGGAGGTGAAGGGCACCGTTGGATGAGGTCGCTTGTGATGGTAAATAGGGGTAGGGCCCATTCCAGAGCCCCCACTCCTTCATATTTTCTCGTTCTAGGTCTTGGTTGCTCGGTGCTCATCTCCTTCCTTCCACTTTCGTTTCCTGAGGATCATTCTTTCTAAGGTTAAATGTCTTCTCTTTTCGAGTCAGTAGATGTCGTTGAGGTAGGTTTCAGGAACCCTTTAGGTGAGTCTGAGTCCTCCCGGGGGCAGGGGTCGGCCCCTCTTCTCGGGGTCGTGCGGCGGGGGCAGCCTCCAGTGAGGAGGCGGTAGACGCTGCCCCTGGCACCTCGTGTTGCATAAAGCATAAGGACGAGCTTGCCAACGCTCGGGCTCGTTTCCACATCCCCTCATGCTATACGCTCCGTCCGGTCAAGGAGGGGGAGAGGACAGACCAAGTACGGGGCAGGGAGATCGCTCTGTATTTGGAAGCATTCTGGGGTGGAATGCGCCTGCCCTTCTCTCCTGAGGTCGTGGGAGCGTTGAACTTCTTCGGGTTGGCTTCCGGTCAGTTGGTGCCGAACTCGTGGAGGATTCTCCTCGGGTTCCTGATCCGTCTGAAGTTACAGCCGATCCCCTTCAGCCTTTCCCTCCTTGATTCCTCGCTCGTCTTCAAAAATCACCCCGGTGGTCGAGCAGGTGGCCCTGCCTTCTTCCATTCATGACTGGAAGATGAAGTTCTTCTTCGTTTCCCCTCCCGAGGGCGAGAACTGGCCAGTGCCTACAGAGTGGTCGAAGGAGAAGAACTTGCTGGGGAACCAGTCCAGTGACCCCGCCGCGGTGAGAGTGGCGTCGTGGGAACCCATCCCCCGCTACGACGTGTTGTTATCTGAGAGAGTTCTGTGTTGGGCCGGAATTAGCCCCGTTGAGTTCGTCGGTAAACTTAGGTTTGTTTTTTTGGCTCGTATATTGCTTGTGTCGCTGACTCCTTTGCACTCGGTTTTGTGCAGGACCCATGGATATGGACTCGCTCAGAAAGTCCATGCGCCAGCCGAGGCCGGCCGCGAAGGTTGGGGGCGCCGACCCTTCCTGTTCACAGCTCGCTCCGGCTCCTTCTCCCCCGGTGGTCGCGCCCCGCGAGCGCTCAGAGGCGGATCTTGCCCCGGGGCCTAGCAAAGCGTCGGGTCAGAGGCGGGCTCGGATTCTGGAGGACCCGGCCTCGGAGGAGGAGACCGGCTCTCCCTCGAGACCGCTCAAGAGGAGATCTGCCCAGGGACCATCTTCGCCGATCACGGTGGAGGAAGGCGGTCTCCAGTTCGCCGTGCCTTCGGGGCTATCCGTCGCGGATAGCCTGCTGCATGAGATAGAGGCATCGGCCGGGGGTAGAGTCCTCGGGGGACCTTCAGGGCTCAGCTGGCGTCCATCGTCCAGGAGTCCATGCAGGTAAGCGCTTATCTTTCATTATTATTATTTTCGAGGTTCGACTCTCATCTTCCTGATCTCTCTTCTGCTTTTCAGGTTCTTCAGCACGTCGCCCTCGTTTTGCGCATGGAAGCCTAGGTGGTAGCCCCGGCGATGAAAGCTGCGGGCCAACTCGCCTCGCTGGAAGAGAGCACCAAGTAGGAGCTGGAGGCGAGGGTTGTCGTCTTGGAGGGCGAGGTGGAGGCCGGGAAGCGGGAGGTCATCCGGCACCGTGAGGCCGCCGCGGTTGCTGAGGCCAAGTTTGAGGACGCTCAGGTGCTGGCCGGCAACCTAAAGAAGACAGTGAAAACCCTCCAGAAGGAGGTGGGGGCGGCGGCTGAGTGGGCGAAGTCGGCCGACCTGAGGGCGGCCAAGTTGATCGACCTCTCGGCGGCGAAGGCGGTGGAGGGCTATAAGAAGTCAAAGGACTACTACGATGACGTGGCCGTCGCCACGACTCTCATTTGGAAAGAGGCCCTTGACGCTGTTAAGGCCCGGGTGCCGGGATTCGCCGATGAAGAGCTCCGGGCCCAGTACTCTCTCGCGGACACCAGCGGGCAAGGGCAAGAGATTAACGACGAGGAAGTCGCCGAAGACCCAGCTCGCCTCGTGGTGGGTGTCGAGGGCCTTGAGGTCGCTCCTGGCCCCGAGGCCTAAAGCCCTTGTCTTCCTCCTCCTCTTTATTTTGTCATGTCTGGATCTTTGTAAGCCTCCGGGCATTTTGTTAGGCTGGGGAGCCAAGAATACCCTCTGTAAAGACCACCTTTTAGTAATAAAGCTTTTTCTTTTTTTGGTTTCATTGATTTGCGCTTTGGTCTTTTGTTCATGAAGGATGCTTATAAAATTTTTCTTCTTGCGCTGTTGAGCCTCCATGTCGGGTCGTCTATTTGCCCAGCGATCGTCTGTCGAGTTGATCCCGTCTGTCGAGTTGATCCAAGCGTTGCTGTGGAGAAAGCATCTCCATGGCCCCGAAGTCGAGGGGAGATCGCTCGAGACTTGGATAGGCCCGATGCCCCTAGTTGGCAGCTCGGACCGTCTGCGTGTGGCGGGCAGAGGGTTGTCCGCCTTATTCGGGCCGAGGATGGACGGAGGCTACGATCCCTGGCGTCGTGGGTAGGAAACTACCAGCCTAGGATGACCGAGCGGGGTAGCCGCTGGGATGCCCCTTGTGAGAGCTTTGATCCTTCAGGATGGGGACCGAGCAGGGTTACTGCCCTGTGCCTCTTGGCGAGGACTTTGATCCCTATCGGTTGTAGTAGGATGCTACCAGCCGGGGATAGCCGAGCAAGGACTCAACTGCCTCTGGGAGGACTTTGGTCCTTGGCGCGGGAGGGGCTGTAGAAGCCTACCAAGGACCCTTGGCCGAGTAGGGTCACTGTCCGGTGCCTCTTGGCGAGGGCTTTTGTCCTGAAGGATAGCTGAGCGAGGGATCCTCGGGCTCGACCGCCTCTGGGAGGGCTTTCTGATCCTTGGCGTTGAGGTAGGAAAGCTACCCGCCAGGATAGTCGAGCGATGGTTGTGCCCGACTGCCTCTGGGAGGATTTTCTAATCCCTGGCGTTGCGGTAGGGAAGCTACCCGCCAAGGATAGCTGAACGATGGTTGGGCCCGACTGTCTTTGGGAGGACTTTCTGATCCTTGGCGTTGAGGTAGGGAAGCTACCCGCCAGGGATGGCCGAGCGATGGTTGTGCTCGACCGCCTCTGGGAGGACTTTCTGATCCCCGGCATTGCGGTAGTGAAGCTACCCACCAAGAATAGCCGAGCGATGGTTGGGCCCTACTGCCTCTGGGAGGACTTTCTGATCATTGGAGTTGAGGTAGGGAAGCTACCCGTCAGGGATGGCCGAGCGATGGTTGTGCTCGGCCGCCTCTGGGAGGACTTTCTGATCCCCCGGCGTTGCGGTAGGGGAGCTACCCGCCAGGGATGACCGAGCATAGCAGCTGCTAGGTTGCCTCTTGGTGAGGGCTTTGGTCCCTCGCATTGCAGCAGGGAAGTTACCCGCCAGGGGTGAACGAGCAGGGCAGCTGCCGGGTCAGATCTTCAAGAGATTTCGCCCGACCATGCATTTGGGGGACAGGAACGGTTAGCATGCGCGTTGAATGCGAGGGGAGAAGTGCCAGGGTCGCGCCGCTTCGACTCCGCCAGAGAAGGCTCGACAATTGCTGCGTGTCAGCGACCTCTAGGGCGAAAGCGGGCGACTGTTGAGCTTCGCTGGGACGCAGTGGGCTATGTAAGGCTGAATGAGTACTGGTCCTTCCTTCCTTCACAAACAGAAGATCAAGAATGCAAGACTTCTCGTTCACCATCCCTGACATCATCCACTTCGAAGACGTATACCTATACGATCAGAACTGCACCGAGGACACGGTGCAGTTGGTGTATGGGAGCATCGAGGACCACTTCGGCCGGCTGCTCCCCCGACGTTCCTCCCTGCTGCAGTTGCTGATGTACTCCATCTGGAGAGCGTCGCCGGGGCTTTACAACCCCCATGTCCAAGCAGCTCTGCGATGAGGCCGTAGGAAAGCTTCGGTCTCTGAGGCGCTTTGGCCTGATCTCCGCGAACCAGCTGGCTCGCTCAGAGGCGCTTGTCCGCGAGTGCTATGAGTTGAGGCTTGGGATTAACACGCACAGGGGGAACCGAGAGGAGATGTTGGATCTCATGAGGCCTCGGCTGGCGGAGATTTTACCGAGTATCACGAGCAGTGCTCTCTGCACCCCCTCCCCCCGCTGTTGTAATAATAATTTTCTCTTTTTGTATGTACGGCTGAGGAGCCCATAATATCCTTTTTTTGAATAAATAAGAACTTTTCTATTTTCCTTGCAATGTTCTGTTGATCTTTATTAAATTGCCAATAGCCTTAGGGAGAGTTTACATTGCCCCAAAGGAAAAGTATAGGTTAATAGATGACCCTATCAGCGTGGCCCGAGCTTCCTGAAGGCTTGCTGGTCCCCGTGCCTTGCGCCGAGTACGGGGCACTCCGAGCGCCGGACTGGTCCTCCGTGGAGGCAAGCATGATCTGGCCGATGGTCAGCTCGGCGGGAGGAGGACGCTGCTCCTGCTCACAGTCAGCCTGTCGCTTATCCCTTAAGTAGGCGGCGAGGTGCCCCAATCAGATGAGCTCCTCGATATAGCCCCGGAGTTGCTTGCAATCCTCGGTGGCGTGGCCCAGCGTCCGGTGGAAGGCGCAGTAAGGGCCCCGGGTCCGCTTTGAGGCCTGCCGCGGGATTGGAGGGAACTTGAAGAACCCTTCGCCCTGGGCCTCCTCTAGTAACACTGCGAGGGAGACGTTAAGCGGGGTGTGCTCCTGGAATTTCGGGTGATAGGGCTGCGGACGCTTCGGCCTCTCCTCCCGAGCCCTTTTCTTCTGGTCGGGTCGTTCTGCCCGGGGGAGGTTCGCGTTCACCTCGGATTCTAGCTGAACCTCGCACTCAGTCCACGCCTTGACCTCGGCTATGGTCTTAGGCTGCGCCAACACAAAGGAGCGCAGCCACTCCTTGTGTCTTAGACCATATCTGAGCGCCGTGATGACGGTCTCGTCCCGGTGCTCAAGAACTTTAAAAGCGAGTGATGTAAGCCTTGAACGTCTCCTTGTCTCCACTTTTAATTGTGAAGAGGTAGTCGACAGTGCGCTTCTGCCGACGGTTCCCAACGAAGTGGCCGAGGAACTGAGTAGCCAGCTCGTCGAAGGTTGAGATTGAGTGAGGCTCGAGCCTTCGGAACCAGTCCCGACCAGCACGGATGAGGGTGGCAGAGAAGGCCCTGCACTGGGCGGCGTCGGAATGGTCCTGGAAGCTCATTCCCGCGGTGAAAGCATCCAAATGGTCTTTGGGGTCGGTTCCCGTCGAACAGAAAAACCTTCGGGGGTTTGTTGCACGAGGAGACATGGACAGCGAGTAGTTCCTCGGTGAACGGTTTGGTGAGCGAGTCGGCGGCGTGGTCGGCCCCGTCGGCCGAGAGGTGCCCTCCCCGGTGCATGCCCTCGATTTTCTTTTCGAGGGCGTCGAGTCGGCCGTGGTATCCCGAGGACTCAGCGCCTCGCGATGCCTGGCCTCTGCTGTGAGAGACCTGCGTCTGGGCACGGCTCCGGTTCCTATCGATGAGGTTCCTCAGATCCCCGGACGCTGTGGCTCTCGAGCCATCGTGGCGAGCCTCTTCTCTGCGGCCCCATCGGGGGAGTGGGTGTCGGTCATGCCTGTGGGCAGGCGAGGTGACCGACATCTCCTTAGGGGGTAAGGGCCGCTAAGAGGTTTGGGGCGTGGTGCTTCGGCGGCGGGCCTGGGAGTGGAGCCGCGAGGCGCCCAGCGGGCCTTAGGGAGTATCTGTAACACCCTAGTCCGATCGTACGTTTCTTTTTCTTGGATATATTGGGTTTTGTTTTACTATTATTATAATTTGGAGTTTAATACTTTTAATTAAGATATATGCATATAATTATGGTTTTTCAAGTTTGTTAAATATGCATATTATTAGTTTTTAAATATATTTTTGTCTAACACTATTTTATAACCATATTTATATTTTAGTATCATAGTTTAAACAAAAAAATATTTTATTTGGTATTTCTTTAAACAATGCATATACATAAGATTTTACCCCCTTTTAAATTCTATTTATAAGATATTTTGTCTTGCGATATTTATTTGGTTAAAATATTTAATTTTGAAAAGTCATGAGAGCCCTTATTAAATCTCTTGACCATATAAATATTTTTCCTAATCTAACAACTCAATTTTTTCTCTTCAATCACCATATATGTCTCACCTGATAACTTTATTCTTTTAAAACAAATACTATTCTCTCTCTCCAAACAAATATCTTTTCCAACAGATTTCTTTCTTCCCATATTCTATTCTATCTATATATATTTTTCTAAATCACTAACTATATTTCACCAAACCCCCGCTCTCTTTTTCTAGATATATTCCCTAACAAAATCTCTCTCTCCAATCTAATCTAATCTCTCTCAGCAGATTCTCTTTCTCAAATCTACTCTTTTTAAATATTTTTCTACAAACATATATACATACATACATATATATATTATTGAAGATATTTTGTTATGATAGTTTAACTGAAAATATATTTTAGTTGTTTGATATCATAAAATCCTATATATATAACTACTTATATTTATTTTCATTAACCCATGACCATATACATATCTACATATATTTTCACTATTTACTAATATGTATATATACATATACTTTTCTATTATTCTAGCTATATACAAACTAATATGTATATATACAACTTTTCTAATATTTTATAGAAGTATATAACAATCCATCATATCTTTTTTTTATAAAATCAAATCCAAATCTTATCTCATCAGAATATTTATCTCTCCAATTATAATATTCTCTCCAATCTTTAAACATCTCTCTTCTCTATAAATAACAACCTAATTATTATCATCTCTCCTCTTCTCATATAAATCAACCTTCTTTTCTTCCCATCACAATATTTTCTTCTTCTTCAAAATTAGCCGAGCAATCAAACCTTGGAGTTGTTCTTTGTGTCGTCGTGTTTATCTGTCTCCGAGGCAAGTACTCATACTCTTTTATTTTTTTTAGTCGATGTAACATCGGCAATTCTCTAAATAAATTATTAACTTACAATATTTAAATAAAATTGTAATATTCTGCCGCTTTATTAATATATCTTATAATACTTGTATATATGATGAAAACCCTGGAATTTAGAATACTTATTAATCTTTTCATCAAGTGAACTACTGTAAAAGTGCAAGCGTAATAAAATAACTATTAACATGTAAATGTGGTTTAATATATAAAAAACTTTATAAGTAATTATATATTTCTGTTGCAACAATATTGGTATACACTAGCATGCAAAATATCAACACTTATATCCTAATCTAAAACATAAAAATATACCATTATTACTGTTAATCAATAAACGCTTTGGGCTTAATATTTTATATATATAAATTAAACTTTCTACATAATCACTCATTATAATATCGCTGCACTCTATGTGCCCTAATCATATAAATTATTTTGATACTATAATTTGTATTAACATTTTCTATTATCACATGATTATAAAACTTATTATTAGCACTTACATGATGACTAGTCAATCTGTCATTTATTTTATCTTACTTACTATTATCTCGTAATTATACTATTACCACTATCCGCTTTATGCATCTGTAATTTATCATTCCTATTTAACTATATTAACCCTTTAAAACCATATTTCAGTTTATTATTCTTTTCAATAAATAAACCCGGATGTTAAACACAGATACTTGTATATTTATGTTGAGTCTTGTTTATATTTTTGACCTTATCATATCCTATCATCTATATTTAACATTTTACTTGAGACTATCATTGTCGGCATGCTTGAGAAACCTTAACATGCTATTCTTGTTTATGGACACTATCATTTTATAACTATTGTACTTGACATGCCATGATTACTCATTGTTCCAGACTACTCATATTAAAATGAGTTCTCTAATTTGAATGTCGAATTACATGCCATGACACCACTATTCACCAGTTTTATTTCCATACAATTATCATACTACAAGTTCCTGTCTTTTCAGCATTCTTAATTAGTGATATTAATCTTTACCATAGTAGTTATAAATACGTGGGTGTTGGGGTAGTTTGAGTATGCGTTGTACAACAGGATCTCAGGAGTCCCATGCCAGCAGCTCGTACCGGGCTATAGCGGTCACATGATTACAGCTCGTACCGGGCTATAGCGGTCTCATGATTACAGCTCGTACCGGGCTATAGCGGTCACATGATTACAGCTCGTACCAGGCTATAGCGGTCACATGTTTACAGCTCGTACCGGGCTATAGCGGTCACATGATTACAGCTCGTACCGGGCTATAGCGGTCACATGTTTACAGCTCATACCGGGCTATAACGGTCTCTTATTCATTCCACAGTTGGGCCCGTGTTTCCTAGCCCCTGGGGCACCACTCTTGGGTTAGGAATACTCCTGCAGAGGTTGACGCACACACTCAAGCTTACGATAGGATAGTTTATCTTTTAGTGGCCAGTTAGGTTATGACATGATCCCTTACATACATGTTTCATAGTGTTAGTGCATTTAATTACTTATATACATGTTTTCTTGCGCACCGGGCTTCACTTTTATATATTCTTGTTATTATGCTACACACACTTTATACGTTGAGTACTTGCTGGGGTGTTCTGACATCCCTGAGATTTGCCATCTCAGGTTTAGAGACAGGTTTTTAGGCTGAGCGGGATCAGAGCGGCTACCAGGACTTTGTTGAAGATCAGTAATAGTAGGTTTATTTTCCTTTACTTTTAGCCTTTAGCATGTGCATCCTTATGGGACATTAGGACCTTTGTATCTCTTTTGGATCTTGTTTTTATTTCGAATCTAGTGTATCAGATCTTTATTTGCATCAATTATCTGGTGGACCTATTTTTAGTATTCGTTGTGGTTTCGTTTCAGCATGATTATCAGTATTACTCCTTTCGATATTGAATTTTATTTTTGACAGGTTAATCTAGACAGCCTTATGTGACTATGGAAGGATCTTTCCTTACCGTAGGTAGCACGGCTGGCCTTCGTCGCTTCCCGTATTCCACATTTTGGGAAGCGGGACGTGACAGTATCGGTCCGTGGGATCCATGGTCAGGAGTTGCAGCCCGCTGGTGGTCGGCCGCGCCGACGGGGGCAGAGCATTCGAGAGGCGGAGGGGCGGCGATCTGGAGCCCAGGCCCGGCCGTTTGGGCTCGGACGAGCGCCTCCACGAGAGATTGTAGCCGATCTATTCGGCTGGCGAGGACGTAGATGATGGTCCCTGGAGGGGGTTCATCCGCGCCTCCGATGAGAGGGAGGCGGCGGCTGGTACCCGAATCTTCAGGATGATCGCTTGCCATATGTCCGGAGGTTTGTTTGCTTAGCATTAATTTAATGCAGTCCCATCAATTAATCCTACAATTGCAGAAAAAAACGAAAATATAACGTACGCTTATGCCATCCACATTCGCCACGGGGCCCCGTCATCACCCGTTAGGTTACTTAACTAACGACAGAGCGGGGGCTGAACTAGCGCGGATGCAAAACATAAGCAACGTCTACTAGATATCATATATAGATATATACATTCGTCATACGCAATAATAGGCATTCCAGATCACAGATGAACATATTGGATATACTAAGAATTCCGCGTTTCGTTTGAGCCTGTAACAAAAAACGGATTCCACGGTCGTGATGAATAGTCAAACTCTACCCTAGACCCCTACGGATGCGGCAAACTACCCGCCAAATACCCGAAATGAAGCAACCTCTCTCAACAAAGTGAGTAAGCCACTCAGCACTTCAAAATACCCGGTAGTTTGTGCACCCTACCTTGGGTCTATCCTAGAGCAGAAAATAATAAATAAAATAATACAATGGTGGCTACAAGCTCAACCGGGATGTGTCCCGCAAAAATAATATTACATCACTTAACAAACTTTACATTGAATGAAAGATAAAACACTCATCTGACATCCCGGCTATTCATCCACAACAATCCAACAAGTTCATATACACAAACCAATATAACCATCACAGAAATGTGCAACCCCCAACTAACCGACATATAGCAATTAGCGGAAGTTTACGAACACATTTATCACAACACAGATAAAATCCGATTAGCCAAAGTTCTTAGAATTTCGATTAATAACCAAATTTGAATCTACTCCAAGTAGAACACTGTACACAAAAATTCCTGAGCAGAAACAAAATATCCCAAGCAACACAAAACAACACAGTGGACCATTAGAAGAAATTTGGACCAACTCGGAGTTGATTCGGCCGCGGAACGGCGGCAGAACGCTTGGTTCTGTCGCGGTTCCGCGGTGGTCTCACCGAGTTAGGCACCCAAATTTCTTCGGTAATCTACAAAAACCCTGTACGTATTTTTCATATCCCTGAAAATATTTTTAGACCAGATTTTAAATTCGACAGAAAATGCAAAAATTAGTCGTGTTTTCGGGATTTTTCTGTGATCGAAGTTCTAAAGACTTTGCTAACATGTTGGTTATGGTTTAGCTAGGCTCTGATACTACTGTAAGTTGACGTTACTCACCCCACGGGTTTGCGGGGAGGCGGAATAGGTAAAAATCGATTTTTTTTCTAACAAGGTAACATCGACTGTGCATAAGGATTATTGCTAAACCCTAACTAACAGTCTAACTAGGAGTTGTAACTACTATGTAAAATGATTATACTTCAAGCTATAAGTCCTTCTCCTCCTTGATGTGAGCTCCTTGGAGTGGTGGTGAATGCGCCTCCACGTCGGCTTCTCGAAGTCAAAGAAGATCCACCCGAGAGTTCCAACTTTGAGCTAAACCTCCAGGTTGAGGTAACTGGATCACTTGGTGTGCTAAACAAAGTAACCTAGAGTGAGTAAATAGTGATTTTAGTAGCTTAGTCTCACTAACCTTTGATTCTCAACTCATGAGACACTAGGGTTTTTGAGAGGAAGAAGGAGAGAGTGAACTTTTGAGGAAAGAGAAATGTTTTTGATAAATGATAATTGATAAATGGAATGGCTAGCTTGACATGACCATAAGTATGGCACAATAAAAATATCTCACCAAAATATGTAGAATCAAAAATATCTCACCAAAATATCTAGAGTCAAAAAATCAATCCAAGTCAAATGGTCAACCCAAATAACCATCCCACAAAATATCATTTACCAAAAATAACAATAACTTTTCTCCACCTCGTATTTGTTTTGACCAAGTCAATGGTCAAAACCCTAATGAGGTGTCTCCTTCTATATCCCTTTCATCCGTATATACATACCCGCATCCGTGTTCCGAGAAACACGAATACAATGAGACGAAACTAATCCAATAATCAAATATTAGGATCCGGCTTAAACTAAAACCCACTAATATTGTCCGTTCGAACATCACCCGCGCATAAGTATACGTATGTGATCGAACCCTATCGTAAAACCATACGACCTCTACATCGTTTCGCCCGAAACTGGGAAACCCTCTGTGTGGGACTCTAAAGACTCGACAGTACTCTGGCAATGGGTATAACCACAAACACGTCAGCAGCACTAGCTGTACGTAACGGTTACCCAGGTATCTGTTGAAAAGAAGGTCGACGAGAAAACTCATCCGTACCCCTACTGAGCCTGTCTGTGGCAATCTCCGTACGGTCCGGTCTGTTCGTCTAAGAGTGTCGCATATCGGTCCTAGGGGGACGGCAAGCGTCAGACCCCTAATAGTGCAATAAGTCATGTCGGAGTGCGGCCAAAAACACCCTGAGAAACTACTGGAGTACCTACCAGTAAATCTCACTTGCCCTGGCCAGGAACTTTGTGTAATGGCTTTCCGAACACAGCGCGACATCAACCCCCAATACCGGAAAAGACGAATCCTATCTAACCGCCGCTGCCTCCAAATGCTTCAGGACTGCACCCAACTACTACCTGTTTGCACGACTCAGCAGAATCGTGGTAGGATAGTAATCTAAGAACAGTGGGAACACACTTGAGACGAAGCAGCAGTGTCAAGTCAACGGACTAAACTGTATTCATGTCATCTGGGAACTGCTACATGACGATACGTATAGCACCAACCAACAGTACCCCATGAGTCCGTCCAGTGTAACTCATAACCCAATGAGCACCTGCATACTATCTCCAGTACGACATATTGATGGCTGTGGAACAGACCATCTCCCCTGCTGGGATGAGAAGCGTATACACTAGTCTACTCTGAAGTATCGATACCCGTCTCAATAATCCTACGACTAGAGACCTGTATAAGGATGTGCTTGTAGACTACCCAGCCCCCACTAGTGTGACTGCCATCACAACGCTGGTAGTCAAGCAAAGATCCTAAAGGTTCTATCAATATGTATTAGCGACACGTTAAATGAAACATATTCACATATTAAGATAGATACAAACCAAGTAGCATACTACTATATCGAGCAAGAATGTCATAAATCCATATATATATCCCAGGCTTCCAAAATGTAATATACAAACTAGTACTATACAATAATGGCCTCTAGGGCATATCACACTAACAATTCTTAGCAGGCAACTTCCTACCTATCTGAACTAAGGAAGGATCAGAAGCCATCAACCTCGGCAAACGCTGACCAATCCAAACTGGGCTCTTGTCTAACTCATTCTAGGAGAAGTGGTCGCCGGTCCAGCTCAAAGGAATAGGCAAATCTATACCTTTCTACTCGAAGGAGCCAACCGATGTATCTTAAGTGAGCGACTGCCATCTTGACTTCAGGGCCATAAGGACACCGGTCTTACACCGGCCTTTGTACACTTGACAAATAATTGGATTTCACTCGACGCGCGATCGCCAACTAAAGGACCGGTCACTGACCTGCGGTCTGACTCATCAGGCAAGGAAAACGCTAACAGGCTCACACAAGAAAATATTGCCACGCAAAGATTTGCAAAACGGTTTTATTCACAACTTGTGAGTCTTTACAAAGGTATTATAGGCTCCTCAGCCTTACAAAATTGCCCGAAGGCTTACAAGATTCCAAAACAAAAAAAGAAGGCAGAAAGGCTCAGGCCTCGGGACCGGGGAAGACCTCGATTTGCTCCACCCTAGCATCGGTAGCCGGGGTGGTGGCTTTAGGGTCGGTGCCCCCACCAAGAACTTCGGCACCGAGAGCCGGGGTGATCTCCTTATCCCTAACACTCCCACCGGGAGCCTCTCCCCCGGCGGCACTTCCAGCGGCATCCCCATGCGTCTCATCCTCGAGGGGGTACTCGAGCCGGAGCCCGCCGTCGGCAAACTCCGGTATCAACGCCTAGACGGCATCGAGAGCATGATGCCAGACGAGGGCCGAGGCGTCAGCAAGATCGGTATAGAATTGATCCGACGTCTTGTACCTCTCCACCGCCTTTGCGGCCCGGAGGTCGGCGAGCTTCATCCCTTCCTACGCCGTCTCGTTTTCCCTCTTAAGAGCGTCCCGCGTCTTCTTCATCGTGGCGTTGAACACCCTGGCCTCCTCCAACTTAGCCTTGATGGCCTTGTTGGACTATTTCAAAATTCGGATAGACTCTCTGCATTTGGAGTTCACCCCTGCTCGGCGGCCACCCGATCTTCGAGGGCGGCGATCTTCTCCCTCGCCTGACGCAACTCCCGACACAGGCCCTCCTCCCGCGAAGAAGACTCGCCCTCTATCTGCATCGCCGGGGCAATTTTCTCATGCTCCATGTTGGTGATGAGGGCGCAGTGCTCAAAGACCCGAGGAAAATAAAAGAGGAGGTTAAAAAGAATATCCAAAGCAAGAACCTAAACGGAAAGCGAATACCGACCTGAACAGCCTCCTGAGCAATGGCGGTGACTTGGGCCTTGAGGGTCCCCCGGAGAATTTTGCCCCCGGCCGATCGTTCCATCTCCGAGAGCAAGCTGTCGGCGACAGAATCCCCGAGTGCGCTTCAAAACAAACATCCCCCTCCTGCACGAAGATTGGGAGGACATTGATCGAGATGCCGTCCTCTTATGCCTGTTGAGGGGGACCTCGGGGAGGTCAGCCTTGTCCTCCACCTCCAAAACCCGGGGCTCCGGCACTTGAGCATGCTTACGGCTTTCCCCACGGCTGGTCTCCGAAGCCCGGGGCGTAGCGGAACGCCTAGCCGAGGCGGCCGCCGGTGGGGCCAGGCTCGTAGCGGGACGGGAACGGCAGGCGCCCATGGCCTTCCTCCCCTTCTTCTCGGTCATGGCAGCCAGGAATTTAGATCGGTCCATCAGTATTGCAAAAAAGGAAAGTACACAAAGGGAGTTAGCGATGCCAGAAAGAACAGAAGAAGAATATACAAGTCTAGACAGGTCGCCTAGGCTCCCAACTTACCCATGAATTGAGCGGGGCTAAGCCCGATCCAACTGAGGGCCTGCTCGGAAAGCAAAACATCAGCCCGTTAGATAGGCTCCCATGCCAACACTGCCCTCGCTTCAGGAGAGGACAACCGCTTCACCCACGGGAAGTCGGCCCTGTGCCACTGTACAGGCACAGACCAATCCTCATCCTCGGGTGGCCCAACAAATATGAACTTCTCCTTCCAT
Organism: Agapanthus africanus; assembly: GCA_030015575.1. NCBI lineage: Eukaryota > Viridiplantae > Streptophyta > Magnoliopsida > Asparagales > Amaryllidaceae > Agapanthus > Agapanthus africanus. Next base: position 8,810,633 of record CM057340.1, read on the forward strand.
TCATGGATGGAAGAAGGAACTGTTACGACCCCCGACACGGCCGTCCCTCCCCTATGTTTTCTAAAGGAAACATACACCCAGCTCGGCTCGTCCTTACAGGTGCCGCGATGATTTTTATAGCAAATGGAGGAAAAGAGAAGGGTGAAGCTGAAAGGGGATTTCTTTGAGTCTCAACCGGACCCGGAACCCGAGGAGAATCCTCCACAAGTTCGGCACTAGCTGGCCCGGAGCTAGTTGAAAACAACGCAGCGTCCCACATACCTTGGGGAAGAAGGGCAGACACATTCCAGCCCAAAAGGCATCCAGATACAAGGCGATCTCCTTGCCCTGCACCTGGTCCATCCTCTTTCCCGCCCTAACCAAGCGAAGCGAAATAGCTAGGGGGAATGTGGAAGCGAGCCCGGATTGTGATAAGCTCGTCCACGTTCCTCAGGAGGGAGGGCGCATCACGAGCATTCCCGATGCGCACTTTAGGGACCCTCTCCGTCGCATGACCACGGGAAGCACAGGTAACCCTAACTCTACGGGGGAGATCCGACTCGGATGGGGCAGAGAAAGAAACGGCGGGAGACTCCCTAGACTCTACCCTAACTATCTCAACAGACTCCTCGGAGGATGACATCTAACCTGAGTCAAAGAAGGAGTCCTCCGAGGAAAGAGCACGAGAGATCCGACCTAAAAGAAAGAGCGCCGAGCTAACTGTCGTAGCGATAGAGAAATAATAGCGAAGTGTGGACCCTGGAGGGATCCCATCTCTATTTATAGTGTATCGGCAAATACATCCGACGGCTCTGATCGTTTCCCGCCAGAACAACACTTCGCGCTCGATGGACGTCGGCGTTTCACGTGTCGCACGACCATTGAACGCGCCCCTTCACGCGCAAAGGACAGCAGCGACCTGTCACATCAGCAAACCACCGTCGGACACATGGCCTGGCGCCTCAACGAACGTACGATCGAATCGGCACTCCCTCTTTAATAAGCGATCTCCTCACTGATCTGCTGACGTCATCAAAAGATACGCCTAACTGCCTCGGGAATCCATGCCGACGAGGTCTTCAACTACGAACTGAGCTCGGGTGACCGATCGGACCACTCTCGGCCCGACCCATAAATAGGTTGGGACGAGAGTAGAGGGCTAATGATGATGCTCATAAGTGGAAGCTCCCCAAATCATAACACGTGGAAAAAGACGTGTCCCGATGCACACGGAAACAGGGCAAGGACTACACATTGGAAGCGTCCCTCGGGATATAGTCCCGCAGCCTGGACCCGACCTTCGAGGATTCCCTGAAGAGTCCTGTGGTCGGTGGGTATACGACCATTGGCTCACCTCCGAGGCCTCCTACACGCTGAGCTTACTCAGCCCTCCCGCCCGTCTCCGAGCCTCCCACCGAGCTAAGCTTTCTCGGTTCTATTGAGCGACCCAGAACGCAGATCACAGGCGTCTCCGCCACGGCTCCACGAATCTCGCCAGACGCAAGATATCCGCCGCCTCACAATCCCGCGTTCCACACCATCACATCCCCATTAACGAGCGTATCTCGTCATTAATGGGGGATGCCGTTACGCTCGTAGGCGCAACGCCATGAGCGTAACGGCCGGCGAGAATCTCGTGCTCGCTAGTCTATGGTTGCCGCTATATAAACCCCTCTCTCAGACGACTCAGGTAAGGCAATTCTTATTCAATAGGCCGCTACTATGTCCAAATATCTCAACTAACATGATCGTCGGAGGGTCCACGGTAGTACAACCATCCCAGAACTTCTTTGCAAGTAGCTCGGCTTCACGCAAAACCAAACCCATTAAGATCCACACACCTCAGGAGACAATCCTCAAACCCAATCTCAGCCGTTCGCCAACGCTGTCGGCAGATCCTCGGAAGACAACATCTGAAGGAGATCCAGAGCTCCATCAAAAATAGATAAGGTGCAGACTATAAAAACACTAGATACAGGGCAATCATGATTATCATATGTTGCAATACTGCTCGCAATGTGTATGGAGGAACAAATGACTGCATCGTCTTATATATTAGGGAAAACAGGTAGAATCTAGAGCAACACCTAAAACCCAATAAATGAAAAATTATTTTGCAATAAACTAAGCAAGGTAATGCATGCTTAGTCCTTCACAAAAGAAAGGTAATGTGCTTACTGGCAACAAAATCAAATTTAACATTATATGTGTGTGTGTGTGTGTGTGTGTGTGTGTGTCTACATTACTGCCTTCTAGACAGCAAACTTAGTTTATTGGAAAGTCAAATGTTCGACAGCATTATAACATCAGAGAATCATACAAGGTTGAAAAGTCAATCGCCATGAAATTGTCTCTAACAGGTCATTAACTCATCTATGATCGTAAGCCAGGAAACCAACGATTGACTAAACAAAAATTAATGAGTATTATGAAGAACCTGCCAGGAGAAAAAGAATCTTCATTTGCATGTGATCTTGCCATCCTGGAGATACATTAATGGCACCTGCAGAACCAATAGATCTATCATGACTTCAGGAGAGGTAAACTTAATTACACAGTGCGTCAAATTATTTTAGATGAATTAACCTCAATTGTAGCATATTGATCATAATATCAATAGCTTGAACTCCATCACATTAGTAATACTGCTCTTCTAAATAACATACATGTGGTTTGTGTTACAATGTTGGTAAAAGTATGGCAATGAATTCTACAAATTAAATTTATGGAATAGATTCAACAGGAAGGCCATAATTAATCAATACACATTAGATAAAAAAATTCTTTTGATTGTGTTAGCTCATTTAGAATTGCCACAGAGCTCGGGTGTAGTTTGAGCTACTTGCAAACCAAGTCCAAAATCTTGAAACAATATTACTCAACCATGCCAACATCTTACGACACGTTTTATACCATCTAAAATATATAAGAGAAGGAAAAAAAATGGGAAGTTCCAAATTTTTTGACATATGAACTTACACTTCCATTTATGGCACATTTCTCTTTTTCATCTTATTTAATCCCTTTTGGTTCTCCTTCTTTCTAGCATGTTCGCCACCACGCTCATCAAAACATCAAACATGGCTTTCAGCTTTGCATTCCGTATCAAAAGTCAAAACATCGTAGCTTAGACTGTAACAAAAAGGTAACGTTACAAAATTCTAAATCCTGTAATGAAAACTGATGTGATCAAAGTTACTTGCAATAGCCTCTTGTACGTTGAGTCCGTATATGTTGCATCCTTCCGCTAATAGGTAATGGCAAACATGTCATCATGACATAAAGGCCGATCGACTCTCTTCTTTTCCTAATAAAAAAAACTAGTATTATGGTACTTCAGTACTTTCTCTTAAAAAGACTCAATTATGCGGCTAAATATAAAATAAACACGACAACGAAGAAGTCGCTTAAAAAAATGCAATGCACAACGCTACGTATACCCATAAGCTATCTACCAAGAACAGGTTGACAGTATATATCGGTTGGTGTATACTATCACACCATCTATACTCATTGCATCATTTTTGTCACCTCTCATATTTTGAAACAAGGCTTTTTGATCGAAATACCACCCTGAACTCATATATCACAGAATTTAAGTACACTGGTCATTTTTTTTTTTTTTAAATCTACTTGTAATGTATTCTTTTCAAATATTTAAGGTCGTAAAAACTTAAATTTGATAATGAAATCAATGCTAATTGAAGTTGAAAGAGTAAGCCTAAGCTTCAATTTTGCCAATTGCTCATACTTTAGTGTTCAATTTTTCAAAAAAAAAATATATGAAAAAAAAGATAGAACAAAAACCCTAGAAAATAACAATGAGAGATTTCTACTTATTGAATCAATCAAGCAGTGGAGCGCATGAAATGAGAGATTGATAACAGAACTCGAGATCGAGAAAAATAAATTACCCAAAAAATTCATTTTTTGGCGAGAAAATTTTACCTGAATGATGATGAGCTCGTCGAATTCGAAATTCAAAGAGCGAGCTTGGGATCGCGAATAAAAATAGCTTACCTAATTTTAGTGTTGGGCTTGGGCCTATGCCAGATCTCAGAGCTTGGGCGTAAAGTAGTATGCTTTAAATTTGAATTTAATTCAAACAGGGGTTTCAGAAGGCTGCAAAGGCATTTACACTTGCAGGTGTTTTTGCGCACACGTGCTGAAACAACATAAATTGAAAAGATTTATGGAAATACTTAGCTAAGATTGTAGATGATGTTAAAGAATTTTCATTTTTAGCTCCTCTTGGCTCCTGAAAGTAATGGTTTTTTTTGGGTAGAAGATATCCTTCTTGGTTTTTTTTAGTACAAGAAGTAATATGGAAAAATTACTTAACAGATTTTGAATGCTTTGATGGCCAGCAAACTGGCTGCGATATAAAAATAGATTCCAATAAGAAAATTAGGAGGTCATTTTTCACAGAAAAACAGTGGAGGGCAGCCCTAGTGGCTGAGCTTACATGACCCAGCCCCAGCATAAACCAAAGGCTCACACGCTTGTTTTATCCTAGTGAGTGGCAGCAAGGAGCTGCCCTTGAGTGCAACCCCGTTTAATTTTTTCTATTGTTGCAAATGAGATGAAAAACAAGAAGGGCTTATTTAGAAATTGATTCGGGGGTGGCGAGGGGCAAATCTCTCAACAATCTTCTCTTCCAATGTTCAAGCCACGTGTTATTAAGTGTTGCAAAGCTGATACTTAATATCTGGACTGGATTGGATTGTTTCAAAGTTTCCGAGTTTCTCATATTTTTCATGAAAGAAATGGTGGTACTAACTATTTGGCGAATGCTGGAGCTTTAGATGGATTTGTCAGGTCTGTTACGACACTTCAAGATGTTTTAATCCAGCCTCTAAGGGGCTGTTTGGTTGCAGGATTATGAATTTGGATTTGGATTTTGGATTGTGGAATCCTAGGATTCCATAATTTTGTGTTTGGTTGCAAGATTAGGATTTCTAGGATTCCTTTGTTTTTTATGGGGGGCCAACCACAAAACAAGGATTATGGAATCCTAAAAATTTTCAAGGATTTTCAAGGATTTGGCACTATTCATTGTACTTTTAGATGGGGCCCATGCACTTTATTTATTTAACAATCCTCCCTCTCTCTATCTCTCTCTAAAATCCTCTAATCCAAATCCTACTTTTTTATCACCAATCAAACAAAGATTACAAGGATCTACAAATCCAATACTAGGAATCCAAAACCAACCAAACAACAAATTACCAAATCCAGAAATTTCAACCGTACTATTTTGGAATCCAAATTCCATAATCCTGCAACCAAACAGCCCCTAATGACTGGAGGTGTGTTTTTTCATCAAGCCTTCACAAGGAAGTCTTCTATTAAAAAAAGAAAAGAAAAACTTATCTCTCCCCTAATAAAAAATCGACGCTATTTATTAAACTGATCATCCATATCGTTGTCCCTTTCGATTTCGATCAGGCACGAGAATGCCGACCTTTTTCTTCCTCTTCTTCATTCCTAGCTAGGGTTAGGGTTAGGGTTTTTTCCGCTCCATCGCCGTAAGGTCTCCCCTTCTCTGGGCCCAGGTTTCGAGATGCTGAGCGAGGGGAAGACGATCGATTTGGAGCGGGGATGGGAGTTCATGCAGAAGGGGATTACCAAGTTGAAGCGCCTCTTGGAAGACCTACCGGAGCCCCAGTTCTCCTCCGAGGATTACATGTTGCTCTATACGTACGATTCTTGCTGATTTTTGGGGATTTTTTAAATTTTGTTTTTTTATTTTTTATTTGGGGTTAGGGTTTTATGGTGTTTGCTAACTTTGATTTTTGGTTTAGGATGATCTACAACATGTGCACTCAGAAGCCGCCACACGATTATTCGCAACAGTTGTATGATAAGTACCGGCAGTCGTTCACCGAGTACATCACCGCCACGGTGAGGATTGTCGGGTTCTATAGCCATGTTGCCGTGCTATGTTTCATTTGTAGCTGCAATTTGTTTGGAAAAGTACTTGATTCTTAGATATTGAAGGTTATGACTGGAAGGTGGCTTTTATATATTCGTGTGGCGGTGTGGATATACTGGATTTAGAGCAAGGAAATATATGCTAGCACTAGTTTTACTGTTTTGATTTAGAACCAAATAACCGAACAACATATTTTTAAGTTAAAGTCGAGGTAATGGACTAATTGGTGGTATTGAAGCAATGCATAGTTTGATGCATTCCCTTACCCTATATTGGATCTTGCATATTAGTATTACCTTGATACCTGTTAGTTGAAGTTACCCTTTCTTACGACAAGTGAATGAATAAGCATGCCTTATGTGCTAAATTTATCCCAGGAGTCAAAAAATACAAAGGATTGTCGAAGAAATTGGGAAATTGTGTTTGACGTGTGTCTAAGACTCCAAGGCATGGAGCATGGAAAAAATCATGCTTGTTTTTGACCAAGACTAACACAAGTTCATGGTAATAGTGGTCATGCTATATTGATACTGATGCCATTGAAGTTAGCAATTTACCCTTTACCATGAAAAGGAGTGAGTAAGCATATATTTAATGCACACAATATAGGCCGAAACAAACACATGTCATCCATATAGGCCGAAACAAACACATGTCATCCATAAAATTTTATAGAATAATGTTTGCAACAAAGGAAATGAACAAGACATAAATGTTATCTATAAATTGCAAACTATTAAAACATTTTACCAAATTAGCTTCTTTTTTGGTACTATACCAAATTAGCTTCAAAAGAATAAAAGGCGCAGCATACCATAAAAAAATTATTGCAATATTAAAGTTAAAACATGTTCTTACAAACAAACCAAAACATGCTTTTATGAATAACCAGATATACAATACCCTAATTACATATATATGTTTAATGTTGTATTACTTTAGTGGAAACAATTATAATATATTTTTCCGTTCATATAAGATTTAATGGGATGTGTATGCTAAGCAAGTATGCAACTACCTTTCTTAGATTTTAAGTCATGCGTTATTCATTTAAAGAGGACTACACAATCACATCTTTGTTTTAAAGAGTGTATTTGAAATTTATTTTATATGTACTCTCAAAAGTTAATTTGTATCATTGCGAGAATTCTTTTCTCCAAATGCTTCATAACTTATTTATGTCGTGGGGCATACATATAATTCAACTCTAAGATCTTTAAAAATTCCATTAACTCATTTGAAACATGCGAGAAACTTATATTTTAATCTCAAAACATGAAGTTGGATTGTACGTGGAGATGTGGTTACACAAACGAATACTTAGGGCTCCACATAAGTATACATTATATGAGACAGGCTTTTCCGAGCCCTGCATTGTTGATAAAATAACATAAGTATGTTTGACTTCAAATTGAATATAGCATATGTGTTCACTTAGTAGAATCCTAACATGCAAGATGCACACATAAGTAAATGAAACTTGGATAAATTTTATAGAACGTGGATATATAAATATGATAGACAATTATAAAAAAAGAACACACACACTAAGATGATTAAATAATTATAACCTTCAAGTATAAATATAACAATGGTTTCAATTATCACTGAATTGGAGCCAAATATCACGTGAAAGTTAATATGAAGCTTCGCAAGCAGAGGTAGCTTGATATTTTTTATAGAACCGAAAACATGTATGGATATCGTTTAGTAAGGACATAATGCTGTCGAAAAATCATGATTCAAACTCACATGGTTTATATATAATTTACTTGACTGAATTATAATACACATATTATTCTATATATATTGTCTAGTACTTTATGAACATTCTATTTATTTGCAAACCTTAAAACTAATATTTTATATGTATTCTTTAATGGATGGTTATTGGCTTTAAGGCCGTTCAAAGTACTAGGCGAAGAGAGCGGTTGGGTAGCGCGTAGCTGTCTAGGCACCGTTACGCCGCATAGGCGATTTTTTAAATTTTAGTTAAAATTATATTTACTATATTTACATATTGAAATTTCAGCAGTGTATTGACACTTCAGCATAGAAAACAATATATTAAAATTTCAGCAGTCGAAACTATGTAGCACGGGTTCAAACATGGATACACATGGATACAGATACGATACGGATTCGCGGATTTTCTAAAAACCTAAGATACATGATACAATTTTATATCTATTTTAAATTAAATAAATATGAATATATATTAAGATACATATACCAATATATAATAATATAAATAAATAATTGCATCATGTTCGATATTCAATACACTTTCAAATTTTTGAGTGCCTTAATTTTTTAGTGAAAGAGAAGATATGTCGACTCGGGAAAGGTTGATGAGACTTATAAGTCCAAGCGAATCCGGAAGAATCCAAGAGTTTCGGGCTCCTATACGCGTTGGGGAATAATTCATGAGGCATATACAAGTATCTGTGCTTCATAGAGTAGAAATAAAAATATATTAATAATTCAACGTAATAACCAGTAAGATATTGCTGTTTTAACAGTAAAGGTCAGCAAAAAATAGATTTTGAATTATATAATTCAAAAATTATTGAGAAACAAAGGAACAAAATTGATTAATTTTTATTCCATTAAGCATGGGTTTGGATTGGGCTTGGTAGTCTTAAGAAAGGTTCGGATGGGGTGGAAAGAGAACAAAGCCGACCCATGATGCATAAAAAATGATTAAATTTTATTCCATTAAGTGGGCAGGGTCCACTTAGACGCCTACTTAAGTGGGTTGTGCGCTTATTAAGCACTTAAACCACTTAATTAAGCCGTTTATTGCTGAATCGGAATGGCCTAACACCGCTTCTATCTAGGCCGCTTTTTAGAACACTGATGGGCTTTATCAATGCCCCCAACAATGCTCTGGTACAAAGTCCAAAGTGAAATTATATTAATTTTAAAAATTTATTGTTATATGATTTGTAAGTTGTAATATCTCATATTTATAAATTTTATATGTAGAATATATGAAAGATTATCTTGCAAATACTTCGGCATGTTTATCAGCTTCAATATTTTTCTTGTATATAACGTAGAAATCGAATATTTTAAAATACTTAAAATTTTCTTTTTTCTTCGATTTTTCAATATTTTGCTATTTATAGCACACGAGAATCACAGAATATTAAAAATCCCAATTTTTTTGTTTTCAAATTTTGCACACGAATATGGCGAAATTTTAAAATCTAAAATTTTTTGTTTTCTTTGGTTTCCTAATATTTTACTTGGATGTAGCATAAGAAAATTATGAAATTTTCAGAAATAAAATATTTTCTTTGGTTTTTCAACACTTTCCATGATATAGCACCTGAAAATCGCGAAGTTCTAAAAAAAACTCATTTTTTTTCTTTTGTCAATATTATGCATGTGCACATGAAAATCATCAAAATTTCAAAAATCTCATATTTTTTTGTTTGGTTTATATTATTTTGACATAATTTTTAAAAATCTCAGATTTTTCCGTTTTATTTGGTTTTTAAATATTTTGCTAGCACATGAAAATCTTTTCAAAAATCTTAATTTTTTTAGTTTTCTTTGATTTGTCAATATTTTGCATCCTATACAACAACAACTGAGCCTTTTATTCCAAGCATATGGGGTAGGTACATGAACCAACATAAGAATCACGCCGGGTCCAGCACATGAATCCTCCGCCTCCACTCACGCCTATCGAACAACAATATACTTTTATTGAGTCCTTTGGCAACCATATCGTTTCGTATCACCTCCATCCATGTTTTCTTCGGTCTCCCCTTTGCCCTTTTGCCATTGCCCATATCGAGAGTATCTATTCGTCGAACCGGTGCTTCCATAGGTCTGCGTCGCACATGATCAAACCATCTTAGCCGGTTTTCCCGCATCTTCTCCTCCACAGGCGCTACACCAACTTTTGCACGAATATTCTCATTTCGCATCTTATCTTTTCTAGTGTTACCGCACATTCAACGAAGCATGCGCATCTCCGCTACGTGCATCTTCTGTGTATGATGCTTCTTAGGAGCCCAGCATTCTGAACCATATAATAAGACATGCCGAATAGCGCTCCGATAAAACTTCTCTTTCAATTTTAATGGAAAGTTACGACCACACAAAATCCCTGTTGCACTCTTCCATTTCAACCAACCAGCTTGGATCCTTTGATTAACATCACCATCGATCTCCCCATTCTTTTGGATGATGGAACCTAGATATCTAAACTGGTCGCTCGGTGATATCTCTTGCCCTTCCAATGTTATATCAATATGGTTTTGACTTCTCTGGTTACTAAATTTGCAATGCATATATGCTGTCTTGGACCTGCTCAATCTGAATCCCCGAGATTCCAATGTTTGCCTCCATAATTCCAATTTGGCATTACCCCTGCTTTCGTCTCATTTACTAGAACAATATCATCAGCGAATAGCATACACCAAGGTATCTCATCTTGGATAGTTCTAGTAAGCTCATCCATCATGATGGTAAACAGGAATGGACTTAATGCAAATCCTTGATGTAAACTAATTGTAATCGGAAAATCACTCGTTAAGTCGCCGCAAGCTCTGACATTTGCCACTACTTCATCGTACATATCCTGGATTATGTTAATATACTTGACGGGGACCCCTTTCTTCATCATTGTCCCCATAATACCTCTTTAGGTACCTTGTTGTATGCTTTTTCTAAATCAATAAATATCATATGCAAATCTCTTCTCTCTCGAAAACGCTCGACAAGTTGACGAAACAAATGAAGAGCCTCTGTCGTCAATCGTCTAGACATGAACCCAAACTGGTTCTCTGTTATCTTAATATCCTTCCTTAGCCTGTGTTCAATCATTCTCTCCCAAAGTTTCATGGTGTGATAAGTTTTATTCTACGGTAGTTTGAGCAACTTTGAATGTCACCCTTGTTTTTGTAGATAGGTATAAGGATGCTTTTCCTCCATTCATTTGGCATCTTTTTTGTCTGCCAAATCTTATTAAACAGATCTGTCAGCCATTTAACGCCTATTTCTCCTAAGCATCTCCAAATCTCGATAGGAATCCCATCAGGACCAACCGTCTTTCTTAAACTCATTCTGTTCAAAGCTTCTTTAATCTTAGGTAGTCTTATTCTACGTATGAAATCACGGTTTATATCTTGAGATTGAATGACAAGTTCATCCAAATTCTTAGTAAAGCTCTCATTGAAAAATTTGTCAAAATAATCTCTCCATCTTTTCTTGATATTCTCATCTCGAATTAAAACCTTCTGATTTTCATTTTTGACATATTTCACCGCACATAAGTCTCTAGTCTTCCTTTTCCGCATCTGAGCAATCCGGTAAATATTTTGCATCCTATAGTACACGAAAATCATGAAATTATAAAAAAATTCAAAAATTTTTTGTGCTATTCAATTTTTCAATATTTTGGTTGATATAGCACAAGAAAATCGTGAAATTTTAAAAAACTTTAAATTTTTTATATTTTTCGGTTTTTCAATATTTTGCTTACGAAAATTTCGATATTTTCAAAATTCCCAAAATTTTGTTTTTTTTCCATATTTTCAATATTTGCATGTGCACACAAAAATCATGAATTTTATGTTTTTTTAAAAATTTTCAATAATTTGCAGAATATCACAAAACGCAAAATTTTCAGAAATCTCAATATTTTTTTGTTTATTCGGTTTTTCTTTTTTCGCTTGCTATAACACAATGATCATGAACTTATCAAAAATATTAAAATTTTCTGTTATCTTCGCTGTTTTTCAGTACTTTGTTTCTTATAGCACGTGAAAAACGCTAATATTTTTTTTAAATGTCAATTTTTGGGGAAAAATTGGCTTAGGCCCCTATGGTTCAAAAGCAATAAGCTCTACTTGGGTTAAGAAAACTAGTGAAAAACTCCCTATACTGAACGATTCCTTTGATTTAGTGTTATAGTATATTAACTAATATGTTATTTCAATACTATCATTTCTTAAGAATGTATTGCATTCATCTTTTAAAGTATCATATTTATCTTATTAAATGCTACGTTTATATTCTAAAGTAATACATTTATACTAAATCTATTATATTTATGTGAAAATACTACTTTAACCTAAACTTCAATTTCTATCGACATTGATATAGCTGTTAAATTTATTTAAAAGATAAAAACTGTATTTAATAAGATACTATATTATTACTCAAAAAGGTAAATATAAAAGTTTATCTAAAAGGGGCTATATTGGCATAACATATTAGTTAATTTACTATAAGGACAAAAACAAAATTTTAAGTCTAGGGAGTTTTTGATATGCTTTTTTTGGTCCAGAAACTAAACCCTATTGCTTTTGAGCTATAGAGACTTAAATTCATTTTCCTAATTATTTTATTTTCTTCGGTTTTACAATTTTTCTGCATGCTATATCATATGAAAATCATGAAAATTTCAAAAATCTTAGAATTTTCTGTTTTTCTGTTTTTATTTTTCTGCTTGTTATATAAAGTATCAATATTGCAATATTTTAAAAAATACTAAAGTATGAGTATTGCAATATAACAAATGAAAAATGCAAATCTTCACGATATCTAAAAATTCACTTTTTCAATGCTTTGTTTGCTACACAGGAAAATTGTAAAAATTTTCATAATCTCAAAATAAAAATGTTTTCTTCCATTTTTTAATAATTATTTTGATGTTATAAGCACATGAAAATCATGAAATTTCAGAAATCCTAGAATTTTGTTTTTGAGAACAAGCTACTCTCGATATAGGCAATGTCAAAAGGGCGAAAGGGAGACTGAAGAAAATATGGATGGAGATGATACAAAAAGATATAGCTGCCAAAAGCCTCAATGAAAGTTTATTATTCGATAGGAGTGAGTCGAGACGGAGGATCGATGAGCTGGACTTGGCGTGATTCTCATGTTGGTTCATGTAGCCTACCCCATATATTTGGAATAAAAGGCTCGGTTGTTGTTTAGAATCTTTTTCTTTTCGTCGGTTTTCCAAAATTTTACTTATCATATTTTGAGACATTTTTGATATTAAGAAGATTGCTGCTAAGAACCTTACAAAACAAAGAAATACTGTCCGAGTGACTTAGACTTCAGGTGACTCGGAACCCCGGCAACCCATGAAAATTATGAAATTTGAAAAATTCCATTTTCCTCCCAAATTTGCAATATTTTGCATGCTCACATGAAAATTGCGAATTTTTTCATAATCTCAAAATCTTCTTTGTTCTTTGTAGTTTTTGAATATTTTGCTTGTTATAGTAGACGGAAATCTCAGCACCTTAAAAGATTTGAATAATTTTCCATTTTCTTTGGGTTTTCAATCTCTAAATTTTTAGGTTTCTTCCGTTTTTTCAACATCATACATGTCATAATAACACACGAAAATCACAAAACTTTTAAAGATCCTAAATTTTATGCTTCTTTCAGTATTTTAATATTGTGTTATAGCACATGAAAATTATGAATTTTTAAAAAATGCGAAAATGTTCTATAATCTTTGGTTTTCCTATAATTTGCTAGCAATACCAAACGAAAATCACTGAATTTTTCAGTCTAATTTTTTCGATTTCTCAGCACTTTGCATGGCTACATAACACAAAAATCGTGAAATTTTTCAATATTTTGCCAATAAAACGTAAGGAGAGAAAAAATAAAATGAGATTTTGTCATTTTGAACGAGGACGATAAGAATTTTTCCACTATACAAGCCTAGCTTCATGGGATAAAAGTGATAAATATTGAGTATGAAGTTGATAAATATTTTTTTCATGACCCAAATGTAGTAAGATAATTAAATAGGGGTTAGATAACAATTTTTCCACTAAAGTCGAAGCGAGACGAGGAAATATTCTAAGGAATATTCCGTCGTATAGCTTTATATATTATATAGATAAATTGGTTTACGATAAGGTTATCAGAAGTTTATCTCTCATCATTTTAAATAGGGTAATTCTATTGTGCAATACTTCCCACATATATCGTCAAATTATGTCATTTCATGGAACTACTAGCTTGGTTCTCTTTTTCGACATAAAATGTACAAGCACTGATTTGTTCGACTAGAACTATTCTGAAATTGAGTACACTGAGATATACATGACACTAATGACAGTGTTATAGATTTCCTATAATTACTTTTTTTAAAGGAAAAACATTTAGTGAAAACAAAGTGGCATCACAGATAATTTTACATTTTATCATTAAACTTTCTCATCCTGTGCTATTGCATGGGGCCAAATGCCAGCTAGTAGTTATTATCGTAGTAAGATGCATGTGGATGCTTCTGTAGTTCTAACAGTTTAAATGTTTTCTTGGTTTGAAGCGAGAACTCTGATAGTCAAAACTCTTATATTCACTAATTATATTATGGTTGGCGAGGTTTCATACGGTACATCCTCACGAATTCTTGTTACAGATGGAGGAGGTGGATCTTAAATTTCGGAAATATTTATTTCAGACTAAAATATGGATTCTAGATACTGAAGACTTAACTTATGTAATTTGATTAAAGTTATGAAACAGAACCATCAATTGTGTTTAGTATCTATGTCAATTAATCATCTTCTATCATGCATAGAAACACACTTGAACAATGTCAATAAATACTATGTAAAGCTCATTGCGCGATTGTAGTTTGAACCATTATTTTATTTAGTTTGGCTTGCTTCATAGGTTCATTATACAAACTTCATTTCTTTTACATTTTAACAAACAATTGCTTTGTGACATTTGCGTCCACTCACCAGAAATATTTCTCCTTTTTTTTCCTTAGTTAATATTCCTCTATTACAAGCACCTGTTATGTCATCCCTTAGGTGTTGCCTTCATTGATAGAGAAGCATGATGAATATATGTTAAGGGAGCTTGTGAAAAGGTGGTCAAATCATAAACTTATGGTCAGGTGGCTTTCACGCTTTTTCCATTACCTTGATCGCTACTTCATTGCGCGAAGGTCGCTACCTGCCCTCAATGAAGTTGGGCTCACTTGTTTCCGTGAACTGGTACATTTTTTACTTGCTACTTCTCTTTCGTCGTTCATGTGTGCAAAAACATTCCAAACCGTTTACATTGTTTCCGTATAGCTTTTTGTTTGCCTGTGCAATATTCTTTTGTTCCTTGCATTACTACAAGACACTAATGTTCATAGCTCAGGTCTATCGCGAGATCAATGGCAGGGTTAAAGATGCTGTGATCTCTTTGGTATGGGAACTCTCTTCAAAAATATAACTTTTTATGGTTTAATTTTATTCACTCTACTTTCCTGTACAGATTGACCAGGAGCGTGAGGGGGAGCAGATTGACAGAGCTTTGTTAAAGAATGTATTGGATATCTTCGTAGAAATTGGTATGGGCAATATGGATTATTACGAGAATGATTTTGAAGCAGCACTGCTTAATGACACTGCAGCTTATTATTCACGGAAGGCTTCCAACTGGATTCTTGAAGATTCATGCCCAGATTATATGTTAAAGGTATCTCTATTTTTGAATTGCATTGAAAAAGCATTAACAAGCGATTGTGGTGCTTTATACTTTGGTGACTGCATTTAGGCCGAGGAATGCTTGAAGCGCGAAAAGGAT
Organism: Agapanthus africanus; assembly: GCA_030015575.1. Classification (NCBI taxonomy): domain Eukaryota; kingdom Viridiplantae; phylum Streptophyta; class Magnoliopsida; order Asparagales; family Amaryllidaceae; genus Agapanthus; species Agapanthus africanus. The sequence goes on from CM057340.1 coordinate 8,826,123, forward strand.
AGAGTTGCACATTATTTACATTCTAGCAGTGAACAAAAGCTCTTAGAGGTTTGTTATTGTTTCCTTTAGCGTGTGTACCTTTCCCACTTCAGTTTCCCTGTAAAACTTGCATTTTCTTTTGAATGTTTTAGAACGGTTTCTTAAACGATATCAAGTTTTTAGAGCTAACTTTTTTCTCTCCCTATTATTGTGTTTGTTATGTTTATAGAAAGTGCAACATGAACTACTCTTTGTATATGCAAGTCAACTTCTTGAGAAGGAACATTCTGGATGTCATGCATTGCTCTGTGATGATAAGGTTTGAGTTGACGACATGTCTAACAAATTATACATTCTAAATTTGATTCACATTGTCAAGAAGCTCAATGCTGTTTACATTTTAGGTGGAAGATCTATCAAGGATGTATCGGCTTTTCTGTAGAATAACTCGTGGCTTAGACCCCGTTTCTCAGATATTTAAACAGGTTGCTCTTGTTTCCCCTCTTATTCTGCTTTCCAACAAGTAGAATGATTCACATTTTCTTTTAATAAATTCTATTTCCTCACTTCATTGTTTTTAAATCTTGATTCAGCATGTAACTAGTGAGGGTACAGCCTTGGTCAAACAAGCAGAAGATGCTGCCAGTAATAAGAAGGTTTGCTTTTCAATACATTATATATTTATATTTGATGGCCGCAAATTTTTTGTTGTTCCGTAATATCTACTTGCTTGTTAATACAACAAGAAATCTATCCCCAACTTTTGGGGCCAACTATATGAATCATTTTCTTCCATTTTGTTAGTTAAAGGCCGGCTCGGTTGAATTATAAACTACCATATATGTTCTTATATTGCCTCTATTTATGTTTGTTCAAGTCTGCCCTTAGTCCTAGTTGCATAATTAACTATAATTTTGTCACATCTTCTAATTAGAGCATTTATGGTCTTTGTTACACGTCCAAACCATCTCAATTGGTTATGCCTTATTTTTCTATTCTATTGGTGGGCGCTCTCTAATTTATGAGTAACCCATTTTTTTATCCCTTCTTTTAGGGATCACTTGACATTCTGACCATAAAGCAGTGTTGGTCTTATAGTGATTTATAATATTTTCCTTTCCCTACGATTATGAAGCACTAGGGTCTTGACATGTGCGATGCACAAGTATGTTCTGTCAAAATGTATGTATTTTTATATAGGCTGAAACCCCCAAAAACTTTCAAAAATTACGGGAAACTACCAAGGTATAATTTTTGGCAGTTTCGTGCAATTTATTGTTGATGTGGTACCTTATTTCTTGTAGTTTTTGTGGTTTTCTGAAAGTTTTGTGGTAGATTCTTGTGTATTTTAAAAGTTTTATGGTAGTTTCTTGCAAGGTTCGAAAACTCGGTTTCGGTCTTTCATAATTTTATTAGTTTCGCTGGATTTTGGCTAGTTTCGTTATTTTCGGTTCGGGTTTCGGTTTCGACGGTAATACAACACATAAGTGTAGATATATTAAATACTTAAATTTATGCTTCTATATTATAAGACAATGATCCTAGTATTTAAAAATCCAGCCATGATACAAAATATATTGAAAAGTATACTTCGATAAGTATTAATATAGGGTTTGAGTTCAATTTTTTGCGGTTTTCTAACAACGAAGGCCTACAATGATCACAATGACAAAAAAATAGTATAAAAAATAAGTTTTTAAATGTTTTGGCCGAAACGATATTGTATGATTGGTTTCGTATCGGTCTCGGTTGGTTTCGTATCGGTCTCGTTTGGTTTCATATCGGTCTCCACCGAAACCGATACGAAACCATCGCGTATCGGTGGGTTCGGCCGAAACTTCGAACCTTGGTTTCTTGTATATTGTAAAAGTTTTTGAAGGTTTCTCATAATTTAGCGAAAAGATTTGTGTTTTTTTTTAATTAAGCCTTTTATATATTTTACGAAGATTTCGAGATCACGAAGACCTTCGATATCCGTCAGTTTATTAAATGCAACCAATAGAGATTTCAGCTCTTAGGTACCGGTAATATATCTTCCAAACATGATAGCAATAAACGATGTGTGGGCTTACCTTTAGGTTAGGGATTCAAATGAGAGACAAAAATATTAAGAAGGTATGGATGCACGAGTTTAAAATATCAAACTAAGGATAATTCAAATATCATATATACATGTAGCTTAATATTTGATTAAAATGGGAAAAGTGTGTAGAACATATTCTTAAATCCTTTGGGTAAAAGCATGTATTGGCAGCTGCTTTTTCTTGATGTGATGGGTTATCACATAGTTGCACGAAGCGGGGGAGGGGAATTGCCAAAACCAAAAAGAATCTTATATTAAGAGCGTCGGGGAGCGATGTGTATATATATATATGTGTGTGTATGAGAGAGAGAGAGGTTAATGGAGGAAAGGTGCCATAGAAGGGAATTTCTTCCTATGGCTCCATGATTTTTTCGATGATCGGCATATATCATCTCCATCTTTATCATCTAAGCGCGGATACACCAAATTTCATGTGATTATACCATTTTTTCACCGTTGATTTAGTTGATGCAAAATTTATGGTTTACCGACAATAGAACTTTTTACATTGCTAATTCAACGGTAAAAAAGTGGTGGAATCACATGAAATTTGGTGTATACACATCTTAGATGATAACAATGATGATGGCTGCCGATCGTCGGAAAAAATGGAGGTATTTTTTCGACGCCATAGGAGGAAATCTTTCCTCCATTATTCTCTCTATATATAAATATATATATATAGGAGAGTTTCATTGCAAACTGGTCCACGTTTTTAAAAAACGGCAACTCCCAATCTACGACATATTTTAATGATATGATCCATTCAAGTTGATCATCCTACCTTCAAATATATGTATGAAAAACCAAAGGATTTGAAGACCTCTAGCCTATGCATTGATGGGTGCAAAAATGAACGTAATTTGATAATGCAACATAAACTTCATCCCATTAATGCATAGGTTAAAGGTCTTCAAATCCTTTGGCTTTTCATACACATATTTGAGGATAGAGTGATCAACTTGAACGAATCGGATCTATAAAATATGTAGTAGATTGAGAGTTCCCGTTTTTAAAAAACGTGGACCTATTTGCAATGGAGCACTCCCCTATATATAGAGAGAGAAATGAACAAAAGGGCCTTACGAGGCTTTTTCGTTGGGTAGCGTCGAAAAATACCCCCTCTATGAATTTTTTCGACGATTGACACCCATCATCTTTATCATGTAAGATGTGGACACACTAAATTTCATCTGAATCCACCGCTTTTTCACTGTTGATTTAGCAAAATGCAAAAAGTTCTATTGTTGCCACTTTTTCACTGTTGGATTAGCAAATGCAAAAAGTTCTATTGTTGGTAAACCGTTAATTTTGCATTCACTAAATCAACGATGAAAAAATGATGGGATCACATGAAATTTGGTGTCCACATCTTACATCATAAAGATGATTATGATGGGTACCGATCGTCGAAAAAAATCATGAAAGGTGTATTTTTTCGATACCATAGAAGGAAATTCTCTCCTATGGCGCCTTTCATCCAATACACACACACAACAACAACTGAGTCTTTTATCCAAGCATATGGGGTAGGCTACATGAACCAATATGAGAATCACGCCGGGTCCAGCACATGAATCCTCCGTCTCCACTCACTCCTATCGAACAATATACTTTCATTGAGGCGTTTGACAATCATATCTTTTTGTATCACCTCCATCCATGTTTTCTTCATTCACTCTTTTGATATTGTCTATATCGAGAGTATCCATTGGTCGAACCAGTGCTTCCATAGGTCTGCATCGCACATGACCAAACCATTTTAGCCGGTTTTCCCGCATCTTCTTATCCACAGATGCTGCACCTTTTGCACGAATATCCTCATTTTGTATCTTATCTTTCTAGTGTTACCACACATCCAACGAAGCACGCGCTACGTGCATCTTCTGTGAATAATGCTTCTTAGGAGCCCAGCATTCTGTACCAGGCAGGCCGAATAGCGCTCCGATAAAACTTCCCTTTCAATTTTAACAGAAAGTTACAATCGCATAAAATCCCTGTTGCACTCCTCCATTTCAACCAACCAGCTTAGATCCTTTGATTAATATCGCTATCGATCTTCCTATCCTTTTGGATGATGGAAACTAGATATCTAAACTGATCGTTCGGTAATATCTCTTGCCCTTCCAGTGTTATATTACTAATATGGTCTCGACTTCTCTATTTGCTAAATTTGCAATGCATATATGCTGTCTTGGACCTGCTCAATCTGAACTCCCGAGATTCCAATGTTTGCCTCCATAACTTCAATTTGACATTAACCCTTGTTTTTGTCTCTTCATCAGCGAATAGCATACACCATGATATCTCATCTTGGATAGTTCTAGTATGCTCATTCATCACGATGGTAAATAGGAATGGACTTAATGCAGATTCTTGATATAAATCAATTGTAATCGGAAAATCACTCGTTAGGCCGCTGCAAATTCTAACATTTGCTACTACTCCATCGTACATGTCCTTGATTATGTCAATGTACTTGATGGGAATCTTCTTCATCATTGCCCCTCATAATACCTCTCAAGGTATCTTTTCATGCGTTTTCTCTAAAACAATAAATATCATATGCAAATCTCTTCTTCTCTCTCGAAAACGCTCGAAAAGTTGACGAAGCAAATGAATAGCCTCTGTCGTCGATCCTCCAGGTATGAACCCAAATTAGTTCTCAGTTATCTTAACATCCTTAGCCTGTGTTCAATCACTTTTTCCCAAAGTTTCATGGTGTGACACATAAGTTTTATTTCACGGTAGTTTGAGCAACTTTGAATGTCATTCTTATTCTTGTAGATAGGTACAACGTATCTTTTCTCCATTCATTTGACATCTTTTTGGTCCGCAAAATCTTATTAAACAGATTTGTCACCATTTAACGTCTATTTCTCCTAAACATCTCCAAATATCGATAGGAATCCCGTCTGGACCAACCACTTTTCTAGTTCTCATTCTCTTCAAAATCTCTTTAACCTCAGGTATTCTTATTTTACGCAAGAAACAAAATTTAAAAAATTATATATATATATATATGAAGTTATATAAATAAAATGTCATAAAATTATAAAATTGTACCATGAGTTGATTAATTACAAGCCCTACAGTAATTCATTAAGTTACAAGTCCAATATTTCATTAAAAACCAAGAAGCTGCAGGGACAATAACCCGGCCGAAAAGATTCGAAACTGAATCGAGATTTTGTTGTATGAGAGTCGAGATTCTGTTTCGAATCTCAGTAAGAACCGCGGATTCGAGATTCTGAAGCGGGATTTGTTACATACCCCCAATGTTCCAGCAACTAACGGTTATCATAGAAAGGACAGAGAAGCAAGGCTTATTGCCAGAATTTAAATTTAGAATCAAGTTGACGTGGCTGGTTGTAACGAAGGAATTTTTTAAATTTTGTTTTAGCTAAGGAAATAGTAGAGGCTGAGCTATTCAATAGAATACAGATTGAAGTCTCATCGATGGGTTTGCATTATAGAGTAGAGATTTTCTCCACTTAAACCATCCTGCATTTAATACTAGAAAGCACATCTTCCTTAATCTCACCTTCATGTTAAATTATAGGCTTAATTCCAAAAACACCCCAAACCTTTTAGCTAAAATGCGAGGAACCCTCGAAAACTTTCAATACACAAGAAACTACCACTAAACTTTCAAAACACACAAAAAAAACTACCACATAAACTTTCAAAAACTACGAGAAACCCCTGGAATTATGTGCCGCATCAGCAATAAATAGCACAAAACTGCATACCATTGGGGTTTCTCCTAATTTTGTAACTATTTGGGGGTTTCTCGTATTTTAGCTAAAAGGTTTTGGTTTTGGTTTTTTTGGAATTAAGCCTAAATTATACATCCTACGTAACAAAAATAGTTATTTCTAGATAAACATGCGAGTGGTTGTTACTATGATTTCGCTTAGCAGATTTCAATTTTCATCATGTGCGTGCAGACTTTTTACCATATCTCAAGACCTCTAGTATAAAATTTCTAGTTGTACCGTTGTCACCCAAATATGCTTAGGATGATGTGCTTTGTATGTAAACAAGTGTCTTACTTGTTGCTCCTATAGACTGCACGGTTACATGTCGACATTTTGCATTCCTACTGTTTCTCTCCCATCTGATTCAGAACGGCACTGTCCCCGCTCACATTTCAAGGAGTTATTGAATGTTTACAGTCATTGCAGACCCAAAATTTTGTCCAATATTCTTGTTCTAGTTGTTCCATAAGTTATCAACGACGGTTTTTTAAACAGTGCATAATCCACCGAAATTGTGAAGAATCTTCCACATGATTTGTTGCTGCGTCATTGATTAATGTGTACCCTTTGCAGCAGCTATACATGTTTTTAGTCACAAATTTGTCTAATATGCCTAATCCGGCAGTGAAATTTTATAATTTGGTTTACTGTGTATGCTAGTAGCCGATCTTAACGGGTTAGACTAGGAATCTAGGATCCTTTCCGTAGGATTTGGAAACAAACCCTCCCAACTTTCTATCCATTAGATCCGCATACGGATGTGTGCAAGCATTTATTTCAATATTGGAATTAATGAAAACTTTTCTTTATACTTGTTTGCACACGTCATAATGCAGATTTAATGGCTTAAAAGTAGATAGGATTTATTTCTAAATCTTACCGGTAAGATCCTAGTGAAGCTCTATATTAATTGCTAATGCTTGCTCATCATTTTTCCGATCAGCTGTGCCAAGCATGCCTCTAACATTGTTTGTGATTGCAGTGTGCATTTAGTTCACCATTTACCGTTCCTTTATGAGTGTATCCAGCTGTGTAAATTTGGCAAAATATCTATGGCATTAAAAAAATATTTTGGTATATGAATTTAATAAATCTGCAATTGGTCCTGCTTAAATTGTTCTGTTTTATTTCTTTTGTCCAGGCAGAGAAAAAAGATGTGGTCGGTTTGCAAGAGCAGGTTAGTATGTTTCTTATTCCTGAAGTTCATAGTTTAATTAAATTGTGTTAAACTTCTTTTTTTCTCATCTTCAGGTTTTTGTTAGAAAAGTTATTGAGCTGCACGATAATTATTTGGCCTATGTGAATACTTGCTTTCAGAACCACTCTTTATTCCATAAGGTCAGTATATGAATCTGTAATTTGAGATATATCTTTAACACATGCTCTAACTTCACATTGCAATCTTTAAGCAGGCGCTTAAAGAGGCGTTTGAGGTTTTCTGCAACAAAGGTGTTGCAGGTAGCTCAAGCGCCGAGCTGCTGGCTGCTTTCTGTGATAATATATTGAAGAAGGGTGGAAGCGAGAAGCTAAGTGATGAGGCCATAGAAGAGACCCTTGAAAAGGTTAGCTAAATTTGATGTCTTGAAATTGTAAATTTTGGGCAGGAATCTATTTTCTTTCATTTTTTCAAAATTTTAGCAGCTACAGGCAATTCCCTGTCTCTAAGCTTATCATAGTCCATTATTCCTGCCTCTTTTATGGACCCATTCTCATGTTGTTTTATACTCTAATTAGGTCCATATGCAATTTTCTGTCATTCATGAATTAGGCATTGACTTAATATCAAGTTGACAACTCATCACTCTCTTTTAGGGCTAGGCTTAACATCAAGCTGACAACTCCACATTTTTTCATTAAGCCTTCACAATATATTGATCGTTAGTTGTCCTGTATTCATGGAGAAGGGTTTGGTGACGCAGGCATAATTCTTCAGCTTTTTTCTATTGTGTATGTTTCAGCATACATTTTTCATATAAATGATTTTAGTTTGCTTGTATTATTATCTTCTTCTTATAAAGCTCTAACTTCCAAAGAGGTGATTCTTGCAATGTTTCTTCCTGGTTTGTAAGCTCTAAAGCTTGCATTGTTTTGAAACCATATATTGTTGTATTATATATGCTGTCCAAACTTTAAAGACTTGACATTTTCATTTCCTTGTTTTGTTGTAATGATCACAATGTTTTTTCAGGTTGTAAAGTTGCTTGCATATATTAGTGATAAAGACCTATTTGCTGAATTTTACAGGTAATGGTTCCCTTCCTTCCATATTATTTATGCTTTTGGTTACAGTGAATGAATGAATGAGTTTTTTATTTTTGTTGCCCCGGCCCCCAAACTTTTTGCCTTCTATTATTAAAATTATATGCAGGAAAAAGCTTGCTCGAAGGCTACTATTTGATAGAAGCGCTAATGATGACCATGAGAGGAGCATCTTAACAAAGCTGAAGCAGCAATGTGGAGGACAGTTCACCTCAAAGATGGAGGGCATGGTCCGTTGCTATAGTCAATCTTGATTAAACTTAGCTGGCTTTAGGGTTGCACTTCCTAATTTTTTCAATGTATATTCCTTTAGGTCACTGATCTTACACTTGCAAGAGAGAACCAATCAAGTTTTGAGGAGTATCTGAACAATAACCCACAAGTGAGTCCTGGAGTTGATCTGACTGTTACCGTTCTCACTACTGGGTTTTGGCCGAGTTATAAATCTTTTGATCTCAACCTTCCTGAAGAGATGGTATGCAATTTCTTTTCTTCTTGAAAATTGTGTTTCAAGGCTTAATACCAAAAAAAAAAACTACCAAATTCTTTGCCTCGGTTACGAGAAACCACCAAATTCTCTCAAAATTATGAGAAATTATCATGCTCTGAAAGTTTTTTGGTAGTTTCTTGCAATTATTGTTGACACGGCACTTTATTTATGATAGTTTTTCATGGTTTTTGAAAGTTTTGTGATAGTTTCTTGTGTATTGAACAAGAATTTGTTAGTTTCTCGTAATTAGGCAAAAGTATTTGATAGATTTTTTTTGGAATTAAGCCTTTGTTAATCTAGAAACTAGATATCGTCTCGAGTGGTGATGAATAGGATATCTACGAATGGTGTAAATTTTGCAATATATTTTTAGGTTAAATGTGTTTTACTTCATTGTAGTTGTTAATAGTGTTTTCGTGTAATTTAGGTTAAATGTGTAAGAGTTTTCAAAGAGTTCTATCAGTCAAAAACCAAACACAGGAAGCTTACATGGATATATTCATTGGGTACCTGCAACATTAACGGGGAGTTTGAATCTAAGACCATAGAGTTGATTGTGACAACTTATCAGGTTCTTACAATAATTTGCATTATCTTATATAATGTCTCTGTGATACTCATCCAAGTGTTTGTAAATTTTGACAGGCTGCAACATTACTTCTGTTCAATTCATCTGATAGGTTGAGTTATTCTGAGATTATGACACAGTTAAACTTGTCGGAAGATGATGTGACCAGATTGCTTCACTCTCTTTCATGTGCAAAATACAAGATTCTTAATAAAGAGCCAAATAACAAGTCTATTACCCAAACTGATATCTTTGAGTTCAATTCTAAATTCACAGACAAAATGAGGAGGATCAAGGTTTGCTCTTTCTCCTGTACAAAGTTATTGCACTTCAAGCTGTTTAATTTTTCTTCAAATGAGGTTAAATGTTCTTTTGCTGCGTATACCCTAGATACCCCTTCCTCCTGTGGATGAGAAGAAGAAGGTAGTTGAAGATGTCGACAAAGATAGAAGATATGCCATTGATGCGTCCATAGTTCGAATTATGAAAAGTCGGAAAGTCCTTGGTTATCAACAACTTGTGTCAGAATGTGTTGACCAGCTTGGCCGTATGTTCAAGGTATTGGAGCACTCCCTTTTCTATTTGCTTTAAGAAAAATATTCTGTGTCGATATCTAGTGTTTCTGTAGTAACATGGTAAAAAGAATTTATAATGTTAGTAAAGAGATCCCTACAGTCATATTATGGGGCAACATAGGTTATTACCTATCTTATAATTAAGGAAATGGTTTTCTTTTGTAACATGAACTTCCATTATAGGTGAAGATATTGCCACATCAGTGACGCTGTAAACAGCTCCCTATATGGACATTCTAGTTTCTTGTTTAATCTTATTATATAGGGCACGTGGCCTTTAGGTGACACCTTGTCTACTCATACATCTACACATTGGTTTTTATTTCATGCATAGAACTTGAAACGTTGTTGTGGGTGAAATATTTTTTATACGCCTTGATATCTCATCCACTCGGTATTTCCGAATGTAGATGAACATGAACGGTATAGGTCATCGACCATGAAGTTCATAAATTTTAAAAAACTACCAACTCACCTAATCAATCTTAGTCAAGTAGTGGCTAAATTTCCACCAAACTACTCTCAACTATTGAGTGTTTTTTCAGTTAATTGTTGTGAAGTTTTTATTACACGAAGCTCCCTTACATTGTTATTTAAGTGTATTTTAGTGGAAAATATTCCCTAAATCCCAAAGATAAGGGAGTATGCTGTAATGAAAAACTTTAAGGTAGTTAACTGGAAAATGTTCATAGTTGAGGGTAGTTCATTTAAATTTAGCTCGGTTATTTATAGTAAAATCTATAATGTCACCAATATTGTAGGAGAGTATTTCTCCGTTTCCTTGAGTATAAAAATTGCCACTATGTGCAGCCTGACTTCAAGGCAATCAAGAAAAGGATAGAAGATCTAATCACCAGAGACTATTTGGAGAGGGAGAAGGACAATCCCAACATGTTTAGATATCTGGCCTGATTCATAATCGATTCAACCTTTCCCCCCACCTTTCTCTGGCTCTTCTGCTATCGAGCTTTCAACGATAATGCAAAATGCATATAAACATCAGTTGGTAGAAAACAATTTTACAGATCTCTAAAGGGAACTTTTTGCTTCCTTATAGAGGGATTGCTAGTCTCGCAAGCTGTACATTTGCAAACAATGTTAACATGATTTATTCAAGTGCAGGTTGTTGGTGACGCACCTTGATATTTGTTTACTTTTCATTCAACATATTTTATATTCAGAATTTAAACGCCAGTTTGATGATATAGTTTCGTAATTGTTCATTCATAAGATCGATCTTCTTTTGGCTGCTTGCTCTTTTGTACACCAACTGCAACATTTTATGATACTTTGGGTATTTCAATGGCATTCTGCTGCTTTTAACTTCTGTTTTAACATTGTTTTGTTATTTTTTTTCCTTACAAATACTAAAGTTGAGTTCTGTTGTTCAGTAAGCATGCCTTTGTTCATTCCTGTTGTGACTTTATTTTAGTATGATGGCTCTTTCTTTTGCTCATCCGATGGAGATATGACTGGCTGTAGGGTACTGGGATTGTGTCTTGTTTTAAGCTTAGGGTACTGTATGAGGTTTCACCTTCAAAAGTATTTTGGAGGTAGTTATGGGAAAAAGCGATAAAAGATAACTATGTTTGTGTAGCAGGAAACCATCTTAAATCCTAGAAGTTGTAATTCTTTTCAGATTCTTTATAGTGGTTGTTTAGCTCATGGAATCGGAAAATGGGAATTGGGGTGGTAAGAATGAGATCTCACCATTTAGAAGCTCCCAAAGTACTCATAAGCAGTCGAGCATTGTTTTGTGTTTTCTTCGCTTTAACCAATAGGAACTTGAGGTTTGTAGATCACAAAGTTCAAAAGTGTATCTGACCTTGTTTGTCATTTTATGTACTACCATGTTGGCTCTTTGCTTGTGCTCATTTGATGAAGGAAAATGCTTAATCTACCGGGCTTGAAGTCCTACCATAATCTACCTAGGAGACGAAATTCATTGGTCTACTTGTTTGGCATTAATATCTAGATATCGTGGGTCCCATCATTTTGTCTTTTGGGTAGATTGTGGTAGGATTTCAAGCTGGTAGGTAAAGTATTACTCATTGATAAAGGTATAATAATGACCAGTTCCGGATGCTTGCGTCGGTGGCAAACCTACTGTTTGAGACCTATCTTATTGCCAATTATTTATTTGAATTATTGCTTAGCCATTTTGCATCCCCCAACAATTACTCAGTACTAGCTGTTGGATGTTTTAATAATCGAGTGTTAATACATGACTCGGCTATAAATGGATCGATCCTAACCTTACCCGATTATTAAATGCGGCAGAAATATAGCGGGCAGGTTCATCCGGCCCAACCCAATCTGACTTGAACCAATAAGGGTCGGGTCTAGCCTGGCTGCAATCTTAAGGTAGTGTTATTGCTACAGGTTTTCTTTCTCTTCTTTTTATTTTGGAAAAAAAAAATTAATTATCTTAGTGCACCTTACACCTTTGATTCCCATTTGTTTTATTTAATTATTATTTCTTGAAACACTGAGTATACTTGGTGAGTTAAGTCTCGATCTGATATAAAAGTTAAACCCAAAACTCTGTATATATGTTTTGTTCTTCATTGACATTTCTGTTATGAACTGTTTTCATGATGACTCAGAAATCTAAAGATGACATTATTTGCTTTTGTTGTTTCCACTTGTATTGGTTGGGGTTTGTAGACAAGTTTGCTCACCTTGTGCTTCTCATTCACTGCTTGCATTATCCATTTGTTCTCTGATCTCCATTCTTCTTTGACTCTTGGCCTATTAAAGCACTTCCACAATAGAGGGGAGCAGGCTGCTTCTCATCCATTTTTTTTCCAATGGGCAGTAAGTCCGGTCTTATGCATACAACACACATAAGCATACAACACACACATGCATCTAGAAAACCCGTGAATTTGTCCGGAATGCATGGTCACTTCCCTCCCCTCCCGGGGTTGGAACCCTGGACTGGACTCTTCCCAAAAGGACAAGTTCCAACTGAGCTATTGTTCATCCAATAATTTTGGTCTACCTCATGCTTCTTGTTTTTTAACCAATTATTGTGAGAAATCTCAATGGCCATTTATTTCCTACAGTGGCCCTCTCTAGTAAAAACTCCATACTTTTTCTATCTGGAAAAAGGTGAGGATCTTCAATTGGAAAAATTATTCCACGTGCCGATCATATATATTCTGGCCAGAAAGAAGTAATAAAATTATGGGCATCACACGTTGTCTAAAACTATCCGAAACCCCTCCCCTCCACCCCTCTTGCTCTCTAAGCTCTTGTCCGGATGTATTACACCGAATAATTCCTCCTTCAATTGCAACTTTGATTGTTGATATGCGTGCCATCAAGCATGATCTATGGAATGAATGATTGGGGGGGGGGGGGGGGGGGGGGGGGGAGATTTTTAATAACGATTTTGATGGGTTATAGCATGCATACTATCTATAGCTCAAGAAAATAAAGTACTGTGAAATTTTTTCTGATTTTGATGGGATAAACCATAAGAAATATTGAAAAACAAAACCCAACAGAAAAGTTCGAAATTTCATTAATCTTTGTATACCATATAACATATGAAATATTAGTAGGTTAAGAAAAAAATTTGCAAATCTTCATTAGTTTCATGAGATAGTATACGATATACTAGAAAAATAAGAAAATAAAAATTATGATATTTTACTAATTTTCATATGTGGTAAAATGCGAAATATCTAAAACTTGAGAAAATAAAATATTCGATTTTTTCAAATTCTTATATGCTATAGCATGCAAAATAATAATAAAAAATTGAGATAACAAAATATTGTGAAATTTTAAGCATATGAAATATTGACAGTTTATGAAAAACAGAAATGTGTAATTCTATTATAGTTTCCATCAGTTATAGCATATAAGATGTCTGAAAATCAAGAAAATATAAAGCTGCGACTTTTTATTGATTTTCACGGGTTATATGCCAACTATCTTAAATTTGAAAACTAAAATATTGTGAAATCTTTCAGGTTTTAATGAGCTAAACATTCGTATGTCTAAATCTCAAGAAAATGAAATATTGTGGAAATCTTCCAATGTTATATTATGCGAAATGCCAAAAAAACTATGATAAAAAAATTTATGAAACCTCACCGATTTTTATATGAAAAATACTTAAACCACCGAGCTTGAAATCTACCGCAATCAACCCAAAAGGCAAAAACCATTGGCTCATTTGTTTGGTACAAGTGTTTAAGTGTTGTGGGTCCCACCATTTTGTCTCTTGGATGGATTACGGTAGGATTTCAAGCCCGGTAGGTAAATCATTGTTCTTTTCATATGCCATAGCACAAGAAAATACCGATTGTTAAGAAAACGGAAAGTTTACAATTCTCCATCAGTTTATACAATGCAAAATATTAGAAGTAGAGATAATAAAAAATTATTAGATTTTATTGATTTTTGTAGGCTATAGTTCAATAATCGAGAAAATAAAATATTGTGAAATCTTTCAGAGTTTAATAGACAATAAGGTGCAAAATATTGGAAATCTCCATAAAATAAAAAATTACATAATTTCATGTATTGATGGTATAAGGAAAACAAAAAAAAACTTGCAAATGTGTACTTTCAGAAACAGAAACTCAAGAAAATATAAAATTAAGAATTTTCATCGATTTAATATAGTATACACGTATCAGTTGTTTATAAAAACAGAATTTATAAATTTTCATTAGTTTAATGAGTTAAAGAATATTAGATATATAGTAAATATTAGAAAATATAAAATATAATATTGTGTTTTTTTCTTCAAAACTAATGGACTAGTAAACAAAATATGGAGAACCGAGGAAAACAAAATTTACTGCGATTTTTTTTAAAATTTCATGATTTTTATGTGCTACAGGTAAAAAATTGAAAAACCAATAAAATTGGAAATTTCATGATATTTGTGTGAAGTAAAATATTGATAAATTTATGAAAACTAAAAATTACACGAATTTTGAAAATTTTATGGTTTTCGTGCGCAATAGCAAGTAAAATATTGAAAAACCAAGAAAACGGAAAATTTTGGAATTTCTGAAATTTTCATGATTTTCGTGTGAGCAAGCAAAATATTAAAAACCGAAGAAAACTAAAAATTTTAGGATTTTGAAAATTTTGCAAATTTCTGATATAGCAAAAGAAAATAATAAACTGAAGAAAAACGGAAATTTTAGGAATTTTCAAAATTTCGCAATTTTCATGTGATCTGACAAGAGAAATACCGAAAATCGAGAAAACGGAAACTTTGGGATTTTTCAATTTTCGCAATTTCGGTGTGCTATGACACACAGAATAGCAAAAATTTTAGACTCTAGCAAGTTAAATATTGATAAATCGATTAAAGCTAAAATTTAAGAATTCAGAAATTTGTGATTTCGTGTGCTATATTTGTGTGCTATTGCAAACGAAATATTGATAAATCGAAGAAACTGAAAATTTTGGATAATAAATATTTTTTGGGATTTTCAAAAATTTCACTCTTTGCGTTATAACATGTAAAATATTTAAACCTCGAAGAAACTGAAAATTTTAGATTTTGAAAATTGTTGCTATATTTGTGTGCAATAGAAAACGAAATATTGATAAATCGAAGAAAATTGAAAATTGCTGGATTTATCCACAATTTAGTAATTTTTGTGTGTTACAACAAGCAAAATATGAGGAAACTCGACATAAAATTATGAAATTTCACTAATCTTTTATATACCGTACATATGAAATATTAGTGGGTTAAGAAAAAAATTGTAAATCTTCACTGGTTTCATGAGATAATATAGGATATATCAGAAAATTAAGAAAATAAAATTATGATATTTTATTGATTTTCGTATATTATACAATGCGAAATATTAAAAAGTTGAGAAAATAAAATATTTGGATTTTAATTCTAATAGACTATAATATGTAAAATATTTTTAAAAGACTCGAGATAACAAAATATTGTGAAATTTCACTAATTTTTGTATGTTATATACATCAAGCATTCATCGGTTTATGAAAAACAGAAATTTATATTTCTATTATAGTTTCCGCCATTTACAGTATATAAAATATAAGAAACTCAAGCAAATAGATAGTTGCAACCTTTTTTTTTTTATTTTCATGGGTTATACGGAACAATCTTAAATTTAAAAAATAAAGGGTTTTTTATTTAAACCCCCAAAACTGAGCTAATTACTAAAACTCCTCCTAAAACTTGATAGTTATTTATTACCCCTAAAAATATTAAAGTTGCATCATTTTACCCCTATCCCACTAGCCTTTTCATTTCACTCCGTTAGTCAACTAACGAAAGAAGTTAGGCTTGGGTTATTAACCCTCCAACCCACTTGTATTTACTCTTATTTATCTAAATTTGCAAATCAGAACTCCTGATTGAGGAAGAGGTCCAATATTCCATTACCAATTAGATATTTGAAATCCTAATTCTGAATAGGGCTCTAATTTGAAATTTTAAATGAAGAAGAGTAAATATGAATAGGTTGGGAGGATTTGATAAATCTAACATGACTTCCTTCGTTAATTGACTAACCGAATGAAACGAAAGGGCCCGGGATAAAATGATGCAATTTAAACGTTTTGGTGTGGGGTAATAAGTAATTATCAAGTTTTCGGGGTCAGTAATATAGCTCAGATTTGGAAGGCTTTAAGTAAAAAACCCAAAAATAAAATATTATGGAATCTTTCTGGTCTTAATGAGCTATAGCTTAGGTATATCTAAATTCCACGAAAATGAAATATTGTACGTGGAATTCTTCCAATGTTATATGATGCCAATGCCAAAAAACCTATGATAAAAAAAAATTATGAACCTCAGCCGATTTTCATATGTCATAGCACATGAAATACCGATTGTTTAAGAAAAAGAAAATTTACAATATTCACTAGTTTCAAAGTTATACCATGCAAAATATTAAAAGCAGAGGTAATTGAAAATAACGACATTTTATCGATTTTCAAGGGCTATAGTATGCAATTATTCAATACTCTAGAAAATAAAATATTGTGAATTTTTACAGAGTTTAATGGAATACATGCAAAATATTGGAAATCTTGAGAAAATAAAAAATTGCATAATTTCATGTATACCCTGTATAAGAAAAAAAAATTGCAAATGTTTACTAGTTTCATGGGTAGCATCCGAAACATCAGGAACTCAAGAAAATAGAATATTAAGAATTTTCATTGATTTTAATGTATTATAGCACATGTATAATGGTTTAATAAAAACAGAATTTATAATTTTTCATTAGTTTCATGAGTTGAATTTTAGATAAATAAAAAATATGAGAGAATAAAAAAAATAATATTGTGTTTTTTTCAATTTTAATGGGATATACTAAACAAAATTTTGAGAACCAAGCAAAACAGAAATTATTTCGATTTTTTAAAATTTCATGGTTTTTAGTATGCTATAAGATAAAACAAATTCATGATATTTGCAAGCAAAATATTGATAAATTAATGAAAACTGAAAATTCCACGATTTTTGAAATTTTTGTGGTTTTCGAATGTGATAACATGTAAAATATTGAAAAACCAAGAAAACAGAAAATTTTGTGTAAAAATTTCGCGATTTTCATATGCTATAGCAAGCAAAATATTAAAAACCGAAGAGAACAAAAAGGTTAGAGTTTCTGAAAATTTTGCGAATTTCGTGTGCTAGCGAAATAAAAATTAATAAACCGAAGAAAAATGAAAATTTTGGGATTTTTTAAATTTTCCTGATTTTCGTGTGATATAACAAGAAAATTACTGGAAAATCAAGAGAACAATTTTTATTTTTTTTCAATTTTCGTGATTTCAATATGCTATGGGACACGAATATAGCAAAAATTTAAGAATATAGTGAGCAAAATATTGATAAACTGATTAATGCTAAAATTTAAGAATTCAGAATTTTACGATTTTGTGTGTAGCAAACAAAATATTGGTTAATAAAATTTATTTTTTGGGTTTTCCAAAAATTTCACGCTTTGCATGTGCTATAACAAGCAAAATATTTTAATCTTGAAGAAAATTGAAAATTTTAGACTTTTGATAATTTTGCTATATTTTATGCAAGCAAAATATTGATCAAGTCGAAGAAAATCGAAAATTTTAGGATTTTTCATAATTTCTCTATTTTCATATGTATAACAAGCAAAATATTGAGACACTGATGAAAATTAAAATTTTTATGATTTTTGAAAATTTCGTTTGTGTGTTATAGGCTTATAGCAAGTAAAATGTCGAAAGATCGAAGAACTGAAATTTTTTAGAGTTTTGAAAATTCAATGTATCCTTGTGGATTTTCCCCTCATGCTCTTGCCTCTATCTCTATTCTTCGATCTTCCTCTTTCACCGGCGAATAACCCCGATGACTCTTTCGATGGATTTGATTTCTTCATGATCTCATTATTGAGAAGCGTCGTTGTAACTTTCTTCATCTCAAGAGTCTTCTCCCCATAAAGAATCGTTGTCACCAACTGTTTATACGAATTTAGAAATGAAAATAGGAGCAATAACGCTTGGTCATTCTCTTCTAACTTGACTTCAAGACATAGAAGATAGCTCACCATCTTTTTGAAGATGTTTCTTTAGGTACAATTTGTTTGACAACTTTGTCATGTACAAGCTCTCTAATTTCAACCACAAACTCGCTGCAGATGTCTCCTTCATAACGTTATATATCATGTTACTGCTATACATAGTTCTATCGTGCACTGTGTCTTCTAGTCTAATTTTGTCCATGCAACATCTGTCATGTCGGTAGGTTTACTATCGTCAAGTACTTTAAACAGCCTTTTCTTCACTAGAAGTGCTTTTACCCTTCTCTGCCATATCGAGAAGTTCTATTTCCCATTAAATTTCTCTACCTCAAACTTTGTGATATTTACCTTGTTGTCCGTCATTCTTAATTCCAAAGAAAATATTTTTCTCTCAGATCCTTGCGAACTACTATCAATAAAATTACAATCTAAAAAGATAAGGAGCAGACATAAGTGTCGTCACCTATCGTAAACTTAAATTGCAAAACTACAGAACCTAGCTCTGATATCAGTTGTTAACACAATCGGCGCAGCGAAAAATCTTATGCATCTACAAACCTAGATCCTTTTAAGACGAAAAACAAAAAAACTAGATGCAAGCCACAATGATAAATAACACGAGATTAATGGGGATAAACGAGGACAACCTTTATTAGAACTCAAGAGAAAAAATAAAACCTTACAGAGAATAACACAAACTCTCTCTTTATGATCTCTAACGAGATCTTTCTCTCTCTACAAGTTCTCTTCGAAAGTCTTGATCCCTTATGAAGTCGACGACTCCCTTTAAACTTTATGATAAAAAACTATCTACCGTAATTAATAACCCTAAAATACGATATATAGGCTATACAATCTGAGTTATAATAAGATATCTCTATTTACAAAACTGTTACCAGATACCTAACTTTCGAGATAAATCCCGCATAGAATTTTTCACGTTTATCTATAAGCAGACGTCTAAACCTACGTGGGACAGACGTTTGCATGTACTCTGCCAGAAAGGCAGAGTGCTGCTAGACGTCTGTACCTATAAGGGACAGACATCTGTGTCTTCAAACGCTTTTGGCCAGAGTGCGGACAGACGTCTGAACTTACTGTTTCATACGTCTGTGTGTACTCTGAAAATCTGCAACCTTATTGCCAGGCGTTTGAGCTTCAAAGCTCCAGTCGTCCAGCCCTTCTCTGGATACGCAATCTTGCTAATATACTTGCTTGCAATATAACTGCTAGCATTTAATATCTAATCGGTCAAATTGGTCAGATGTACAACTGGAGTATTAATTGGTCACATGAGTTTGTCATAAGTGCACTTGAGGGTTTTTAACATGGTTTTAACATGAAAATAAATTACTGTCTTTTTTTCGATTTTAATGTGCAATAAAATATGAAATGATAAGAAAATTGAGAAATCAAAAGGTTGTAAAATTTAACCAAACTTCCTGGGTTATCAGACATGAAATTTCAATGGTTAAAGATATAAAAGAAAATTTGCAAATCTTCACTAGTCACAAAAGTTATATAATGCGACAGAAAATCATGAAAATAAAAAAATTATGAAACAAACAATAATGAAATTTCACAAATTGTCGTGTACCATAGCTCAGTAAATATCGATGGTTTAAGTAAAAGAAAGAAAATTATAATTCTTCTCTAGTTTTATGAGTTGTTGTATATACAAAATACAAGAAAATCAAGGAAATAAAAAATTATGATATTTTACTATTTTCATTAACTGTAGTATACGTAATATCTTGAACTCCAGAAAATAAAATGTTGCATTGTGAAATATTCAGAAGCAAATACCTTTGACACTAATATTAACATGCTTACAACATATCTGAAAGCATGAAAAATACAAGATCATAACCTTAGGTTAGCTATTATCACAAACTTTACAATCATTACAAAGTATCTAAAAGTCTAATATTTAGCATGGCTAGTTTGGATCTTGGAAAACTCCAAAGTTTTCTTCCCTTGCAGCTTGTTGGTGATGTAATGCTTGTTATACTCTCCATGGTTGTACCTTCTGTACACTAAAGGCTGGTATTTGCTCACCAGTTCAGGCATCGGACCAAGCTCGATGTCGTAGCTGGGAGCGTAGAATGTGACCAATGATAGCCGATCCTTCTCTTTGTTCGTCACTACTCTGTGCTCCACGCTCTTGTATTGTCCGTTAGTTAAAACCTGAACAAATTAGTAGTTAAAGATTTTTGCATTCAATTAATAATTAGTCCAAAGTTTTGGTTAAAACATTTTTTATTTTACTAACAAGTTTTCGACTCTTGAATTTAAAACGGGTATTTTTTTTTCTCAACATGGTATCATGTCTTGCCTCAAGAGTATCGCCAACATTGACAACAAGAGCATTAGGCACAGGTTTCACAGGCACCCAAAGGCCGTCTTTGAGAATCTGAAGCCCTACCGATCGCGTGTCCTGCTGCAAAATCGTGAGCGCGCTGCCGTCGGAGTGCGGGCTAAGCCCTAACACAAGGTCAGGCCTTGAGCAAGCCGGGTAGAAGTTCATTCTCACTGCTTGCACTGCTTCTCCAAACATTTGGTTGAATGCATTTGGTTTTAAGCCCAGGGTTTGGGCTATGAGGGAGAGTAAGATTTTGCACAAGCTTCTTATGCTAGTTGAGTAAGTTTCCAACGTTTCACTGTTGCAGAAATTTGGGCAATTAGATCAGTCATTTTGCATAGAAATTTAATTAATTTATGAAGATTGTGCGGTTTAGAGGTATAACTCGGTCCGAAAGTCAACAATCTATCAACATTTTCTTGACACTTCTCATCTTGATCAATATACTCTAAGGTATGCACATACAAAGAATTATATGATTTGATACTTCTTGTACTTGCATTATATGTTTTAAGTCATGAAAACCAAGATGGACGATTTTAATCATAAAATGATTGCCGGAAATTGACTTTTTGATCAATACAGAAAAGAAGCCCTCTTCTATACCTTTGGCCTTCGTATTTCGCTTTAGTTGTAGGTATTGTCCTTTAAAATTTAAATAATACCTGCGGATGGATATAAAACTCTTCAATACTAAAGAGGAGAGTTGACAAACTGGTGCTCACATATCATATTATATAAGAATAGCGCAATATTATAATCATGATTTTTTTCAATTGATTAATAGGCCGTAACTTGATGCAAGCAGGGTTTGAATCCTAGACCTTTTGCTCAACTACAAGAAGGTTTTATCCCTTGGCTACAAATGCACCCGTATCATGATGACCGAGTCAATACCATCTATATATATATATATATATATATATATATATATATATATAACCCTAGTTACATTAGTATGATACAGGACCTAATTTCCAACCATAGACTAATTAAGATAACACATATATAACTTTAACTCCCAATATTTACCTGAAATTTGAAGGATTTTTGGGCCTAAGTGTAGGGTTCCTTATGCAAGGAG
Organism: Agapanthus africanus; assembly: GCA_030015575.1. NCBI lineage: Eukaryota > Viridiplantae > Streptophyta > Magnoliopsida > Asparagales > Amaryllidaceae > Agapanthus > Agapanthus africanus. Next base: position 8,847,815 of record CM057340.1, read on the forward strand.
GCTCAAGCCCAAGAGCAAGCATGTTGCACCAATCAAGCTTCTGATCCTCAGAGAAAACAAAGGCATGGCCATATCCTTGAAGAGTCCCAGGTGCCATTCGGTACCTCTCCTTCTCCTCTAATGGCAGCATGAAGAAGTCCATGGCCACCTTCTCTATTTTCCTTAACAAGGCTTCATCAACTCCATGATTAACTACCTGCAGTCATCATGTCATGCAACATGCAATTATTTAGAACTTAATTAACCGCTGTTGCGGCATCCAACTTAACAGCTTAAGCTTTTGTGATGTCGTTTCTCAAAGAAAATGATACGTAATGGTGGAAACCTCAAAATGTTGTGCGGAAAGAAAAAATTAGTAGAATGAGATTTGATGTATAATATTCCTTCTCTTTCTTTCTTTCTTTGTCATAGTCACATACTGATGCGGATGTTAAGGATTTCCCTCACCGATACCGATCGTCGAGAGAGAGAAAATCACGTCTTTAACGTTCGAATATGCAAGATAGCAAACCATAAAAAGAAGGGAACACAGAGGTTTTAATGGGTTCGACCGAACTCTTCCTAATCACTTTACAATCTCTCTCTCTCCCCTCTCCCACTCCCTCCCTCCCCCCTCTCCCCCCTTCCTTCCTATGGATGGCTGTTTTGCGTACCCAAACTTTAAAGATCGGATTTTTCTCTCAATGATCGATATCAGAGGGCCATTTTTGTTCTATTGCAAATTGGTTATATGAGAAGGTACGTTGAGATTTTGAAAAATATGAAAGCGATTGATAATATGTTGCATATTTTGATATCGGCTAGAGTGATATATATGATCTTGATATGTCGCTTTATAAATTTTGGATTCTACATCTTTTAGGCTTAATATCACTATATCTCCTTTCCGCACAAAGGATGAATTTATTGTACACATAATTCCGTCGAAACTCAGGTTAATTACTTCCGATTTGAATATTTTCTATCCAGACTCTCCTTGCATGATCATCAATCATAAATCATGAAGTTGAGCTCAAGTGTGATAATTGCATATATGAAATTTTTTCATCTGATATGAATGAGTGGTGAGTGCCACCACAACATAGCCGCAAAGCCTCTTGATGTCGAGCAAGAGGTCTGGAATCCAAACCTCGCTTTCATTAGGCTGTGGTCTATTATAAAAAATAAAATTATTATTAGATGTTTTATAGTAAGAGAAACATATGAAGGCTATATTAATATACCTGAAAGAATCCCCATTCTCGGCAAGCATTACTAAGCCTAGCCATCTCACTTGTTGCCTGCCATTGATTCCCCCCAACAACCTTCGACATGTCGATCACCGGAACTTCTTCCTCAATCAAAGAGGAGGGTACCGACACGGGCCTCTCATCAAGGCGGCGCACGTATCTCTCCGGGACCAGCGACGGTCTCGACCTCGACAACTCTTGGACATCTTCAATGTGCCCAACATTGACCTTAGCAATAGAGTTTGAGCTCAAAATTGGAGCCATTGCTAAAAAATAACTCAAGTCTTTGTTGATATGGCTTCAAGGGGTGCCTGTGAATTTTATAGATGGCATGAGTTATTTAATGACCGTCCATTTGAAATGGAAGTGGAGGGGGTTGAAAATTTGAAGCAAGAAGAGGAGTAGTGGAATGTGCAAATAATTGAAAGGAGATGGAATCTTGGTGGGAGCTTGAGGGGATCTTTTCCTCAATTGGAGATGGTGAGAAGAATATTTGAAGGACAAGTCAAATTTGTTGGTGCTTATGTCCCTGCCAAAGCTAGTGATGATTGTACATGATTGGCCACAATTGGCTTCTTCCAATATTGAGGGTTTAGGAATAAAATGTTCAACAAAATTTTAAAAAGGAAAAAAAGAAGAGAAAATCATCTCCACCCTCACAAAATCTTCAAAATCCAAATATACATCACAGTTATATTTAGGTTGAAATTGTGTCGATTCAATGCATCTACCATTTAAGAAACAGCTTTGAAATTTCCATGCTGCATAGGATTGAGGCTATTTAATCTATGTACAAGGTTATTCAAAGATTACTTGGTCCATTTGCCTCTTAATCGAGTTAACAAACTAATAATATCATCAATTTCAGAGTTTCATGGAATTTATGAAGTTCATTGGTGATAGTGATATTGGTGGTATCATCAGCAGTCGGTGCTTTAGCTCTCTACCATTATAACTCAAACTTGAAAGGTCTCCGTGTCCTTCCCTTTATATTTTAAGGGAACATACAAATAATTGATACAATTTCATTTACTCGTTTTTTTAATCTTTTTTTATCCAGAATATGTCATCTCCACTCTCTCTCTCTCTCTCTCTCTCTCATTAATTATATTTGAAATGAAAGCATCTTGGAAGATGAAACAAAAAAAACTATACATAACCCCCTCAATCTATATTATTTATTATTTATGCATATATCATATGTCCTCAATTCTATAATCTTTATTATGCATATATCATATATCCTCAAATCTATTTTAATCATTGTTCCTTTACTGCAAAATTAGAAAAACAATGGACATCTATACACAATTTTCATTAAAATTTTCAAAGATATAAATATGCATACCTTTAATATGACCCCCTTAATATTTATCATTCATGCACATGAGTTCTCTATTCTAAATTATCCATTATAGGATTTGTCAATTTTGGATAAAAGGCAAGGCTACACTCCTTTGCTTTTTACCTACCTATTCTTGTATTGAATTACCACATATGCAAACACATGCACCGCGTGTGCGACAATCTAGCGAAATTTACCATGACCTTAATCAAGGGTCGAGATATTCTTTTTGGGTATTAATTTCAAGGACTTTGATCCTTCATCTTTTGAAGGGCCAACTGCAACACAAACAATAATTTCTGCATGCATGCTCCTGTGCTACTAAAAAATATGTAACAACTTGTTTAGTAGGCTCAACACATCTCACAACCTAAGATCATCGCATGCTAAACAAACATAGAAATAGGCAGCGTAAACAATGTATAATAGTTAATAAAAGATATCAATAGGGGGGAAAATGAATGCAAATAGCCACCCACAAAAAGGGATCAAGACTTGTATGCCAGCTGTATTGAGATAAACCAAAGTCATGCTTGTTTTGGCAAATAATTCATGAGCATGGGTTGAAAAGTTATGAACAACAAAGAATCTTTGAATAAACCAACAAATTGAAGATCAAACAAAGCATCATGAATGACACTGAACTTTAATGTTTGTTTATGTATGATGCACAGGCTGGGGTGGGGATTTGAGAGAATGATCCCACCCACACACACACACACAAACCAAACAAAAAAAAAATTCCTACATATATCCTTCCATGTACAATTCAATTGAAATTAACTCGTATATTCATAGAGCCTGTAATTATCATTTACTGCAGCAGCCTAACCTGAAAATAGCAACAAGGAATGGTTAGATCATACAAAGCATCATAAACTTATGGTTGACACCTAACACCATAGTAAGCCAAATCTAGAGAAGTAACATATTGTTTCATTACTTTGGCAATAACAATAATGTCACAATTGATAAAATTGTACGTAAGATTAACTAGGATACCGTCGATAGTATATACTTTCTCCGCTTATTTTAATCTGAAGTCCTTTTCTGCTCTTCTTTTTTCCAAAATACAAAGTCCTTTATAATTTCAAGAAACATTTATTACTCCATGCTTTAAAGTCTATGCACTATATATAAGAATTTCCATATTTATCTTTAAAATGACTCTCTTATTAATTATATAGGGTTAAAGTAGGAATTTATCGTTTATTACATTTTTTACGATTTTAGAGCAGTCATGCTTTTCTTAATAAGTGTGCAAAAGCAACCCAAAAAAAAGAATTGTAAAAAAAGAAACGGAGATAGTATTTCTAGTTACACATCCTATATTCAGCATAATTCTTCCTCAAGCTCAACTTCATCCTCTTCTCGGTATTCTCATTCACCTATCGGCCAAGCCAATTCATGGCAGCCTTCATACTTGCAACAACCATCACCATGTAACTTTTTTCCTGTCACTTGTCAATGGTGTTTGCAGGTATAAAATGAAGATATTAAGTGGAAAAAATTGGGGTGATCCTATGCATAAAATGGCAGAAGGGTATGGTAGTTTCGATAAGCAAAGAAATGTTGGTACAAGATCTATGATTAACTCATCCCGCTCTTCGCTTCCATCTCGCAAAACCAAAAAAGAATGAGACGTTTAATTTGTTCAATTTTCAATTTCGCTCATAAAAAACCAAGGGTGTCTGAAACCTCAAATTATTTTTCATAATATCTGGTATGAATTATAGAATGATCTACATTTCTACAATTTCTGAAATCATTATGTATATTTCATTCCATTTAAAGAACAAAATAAGACGGCCAGAGGTCAAAGCTTGGATCTAGCCAATAGGCTAGCAGTAAGCTTCTCTACAGCAAACCGTAAAGGAAAGGGCCCTTCACCACTTGAGTTGTATGCGTGGGAACCGCATGTTCGATAATACCCAACCAATGTTACCTGCAATGCGTAAAGCTTCGGTATGCCAAAAAAAAAAAAAACGGGAACGCGGAACACCACTCGTTGTGGAACATGGTAAGATAAAAGTAGACTTCTTCCATATGCTTATATGGGATGGAAAACATATCTCTGAAGAAGAAAGTTCTTTTGTACTGTTTTGTATGTATGTGTGTATTTGTGATTTAATTTCTTTTGCTAAAAAATAAATACTTTTTAAGTACAATCTAACAAAAACCCGATTATACGTCTCATTTAACTTAAGTTTTGATCGGAACGATAATTCTTCCGATCCGGAACGCTAGTGTTCCTGAATTGAGAACGATCATTTCAAATCCCAATTCCCCGGTAGTTTAGCGATTTATGGTAACATAGTACCCAATACCTTAGAGATCATGCATCTTAACATAATTTGTTCAAAACAGTTGCTAAATGTATGCAGTGTGTTTTATGATTATCATGGTCCTTGCCATACATGATTAGATCTTGCACTAATATCTTGGGTGCATTGACGTGGCTAATCCTAGAAAACTTGTTAAATGAAGTATTAGCACATAAAAAAACACATGTTTTTATATATAATGTATTTTATCCTCTAACCTTAGAGATAATGCTAGTTATCGTGATGAATGGATGCATTTTGATTAACCAACACAAGGCAATAATCAAACTGCTAAAACGGTGAAATGGGTATAGTCAAACATTATCAAGACCTTATGAGTTCTCAATAAGAAATCTACTAATTGAATTTGAATGAACACCGAACTTCTCATCTCTTTTCTCCTCTAAATTTCACTACAAAATATTAGTCTCTAGGTTAAAAGCAATGGACATTTCACCTCAATAAGATCTAGCGGGGAGATCTTGCCTTATACAGAATTACGCTTCGAAATTCAATATTTAAATGCAATGTAAGTAATTATTTACTTCTCTGTATTTATAATTCAGAAAAAAATTATCTTTTAATTGATCGATATCCAACATTAATAAATTATATGGAAAAATAGAAAGATACCTTAGATTCTATTGAATTTATAATTAACTGAACAAACACAAAATATATGGAATGTAACTTAGCAAAACTATATGAAGATATAGCAATACGGTGCAAATGATGTCCAAGAGATATTCAGAAATAATCAATTTCACATATTGGATCTACAGTTAATCATGATAGCGAGATAAAAAAAGATTTAGTTCACAGGATCAAAGTTGGATGGTTAAATCGATGAAGAGCTTCAACACTTAGTGATCTATGATCTCTTTGAAGTGAAGAAAAATTATACAAGACAGGAATAAAACCAATATTGCTTTACGAGTTAGTGCTGGTTGATTAGGAAAAAACATGTTCAAAATAAGTGTCACTGAAATAAGAATATTCGGATGGATGAGTGGTAGTATCCGAAAAGATAGGATAAGAAATAAGTGTATTCACAACAAGTTGGATGTCACACTCAAAAGAGAAAAAATGAGACAACCAATTGGGATGGTCTGGATATGAACAACAGAGACCAATAAATGCTTCAGCCTTACATGAAGAAAAATGACAAAATTGCAATTCATGACGCAATGAGGGCCAAGGATAAAATAAAATAAACATGGATAGTCGATTAAGAATGGTATAATAATTGTCAATTTAACTGAGAAAACATATCTTAACACAATAGAATGAAAAAATGGTTTCATATAGCCAACCCTAAAATTTGGGATAAAATCTTGTCATTGTTGTATTTCATTCTATTTAAGAAATTTCATACATTATCTTGATATGTTCTTTAGTATCTTAATTACCAAATTGATTTCTTAAATTTTGATGTTGAAACTAAGAAAATTGCGCTAGACATAGTTTTGAAAAGTAATCCAGACTGCTACCTAAGCAGCCACTTTGGCAGAAATGGCCTTAGGCCGTTTGCTTTGGGTCAAGGAACTGTGATTAAGTGGTTAAAATGCCTAACCCAAACTACAAGCGAATTTGCCTACCTAGGCAGGAATTATTCAGGTTTTAAACATATTATAAAATATAAATCGTTATTAGTTCATTTGATAGTTTATCCACGTAATATTCTATATATTAAGTCTCTTTGTACGTTACAAATATAATCGGTCTATTATGATAATATTTTGCATGTTTTTTTTTATATTTATAAAATGTAAATGAATTACTCATTCTTTTCTTTGCTTTTTTTTTGCATATACGTGTACATTTACTTTGAAAAGATAAAATCTCCTTTGTGCCTAGGCTCTTTGCCGCTAGGTTGTGCCTCTACCGTCTAGTGCTTTATATAACCGCCACTAGATAGTAAAAGTCAAATGAGTTCATAGGTTATAATCTATTGCCTTCGAAAGATTCTCTTTACCCATTTCAATCATCAAAAACCATTGTAAACCTTGGAGACTAATTTTTAATTATAGTGTTGTAATTAATAATAAAATTATCGTCTATTTTTGTTATTATTTCCATCTGGTTTTAGGTTACATTTCTTAACTATTTTGTTTCAAGTTTATTTTATGAAATGATCGTCTCATCTATTTTTTCTATTTTTGTTTTGATTTCTGTTAGGTTTTTAATGCTACCATTTCTTACTTATTCCGTAGCATGAAAATATTGTTTCATTTACACGCTCACAAAAAGAAAAATTGAAGTTGTATTTCACAAGTTTAAATTATTTTGTATATTTTTCCATTTTAAAAAAAATTCCATTTACTGTGTATCGTAGCACACATACATAAATGTCTGTGAATAACTCAAATCATGTTGTACAGGGCTGTAAGCCCAAAAAGAACATAAAAATTGAATATTTTCCATGATTTTATTAAATTTTGCTTGATTTCTTCACGGGAAAGAATTTTGCTACCTCAAAGTCAATATCACCAGTCATACGGATGTAGAACATAAAGAAAATATGTTTAAACATAAATGTGAAAGTGTCATAATGGCTTTAATCATGAGCCCGATGTATTGATCATGTCGAACATGCTATATCTAGAAGTTAAGCATCTTTTAACCTTTACACTTATTTTATTATTCTAGATAGGTTATACGATAAGAAAACTAAAGTTAAAAGATAGAAGGATAAAAGCTTGCATTTTACAATATAATCATATGTTCAACATGTGCAACAATATTAGGCTCATGCTTAAAGCAATTAGAAAAAAAATTACATCTGTATTTGATTTTCTTTATATACTTTCGCAATATGGTCGACGAGACCATTGACTTTTAATTATCAAATTCTTACAAAGGAAACAAGAAAAGTGGCGTCATATTTATCACGGAAACATGGCCAATTATCGTTATTTTTGTAGCTTTGCTTGATATGATTTAAGTTGTACTCAACATTTATGCATATATGATAATTACATTGAGATGACAAAAGACATATATATATATATATATATATATATATATATATATATATGCATGAAATAGAATGTTGCTTTAATTGATAATTGACAAAGCGAGAATTTCTGACATGAATTGAAACAAAAATAGTTAAGAAATAATAAACCCAAGACCTAATGGAAATCACAACAAAAATAAACGAGATGGGTGTTTAATTATGATTATTGAAATTAAAAAGCATCTTTCGAAGAACTTTGATTATAACATCTAGCCGTAATTTCCTTGGTTTTATAACATTACAATTAAAAAAGGGTAAATTGTCAAAAAGCCCCGGGCCCGTTTCAAACTTGTGTAAAAAAACCCTGGGCCCAATCAAAACACCATGTATACCAATTGCCTATAATATCTAAGTAGTTGTTTGTATTATCTATGCAGTTGCAGTTGCCTATAATATCTAAACAGTTGCCTGTAAATTCAAAGCAGTTGAGGGAATACAAAGTCTAAATAAAATAAAGCCCGAAGGGTTTCACTAAGATTTTTGAACAGTAGGCCCTTCCCAACAATTTCGAAAATTACAGGGGTTTTTAGACAACTCCAGAGCGGGCCGGGGGCTTTTTGACAATTTACCCTTAAAAAATCAATACAATGATCATCAGATTCAAAAACAAACCAAGATAATGAACAAGATATTTAAGAATAAAACTTAAATTTCCTAAAATTAATTTGTTAAGTAGCTGATAGTTTCCTAGCGGAAACTCCAAAAATGCATTGTCATGCAATTAAATAAGAAAAAATCATTAGGAATCTAAGTTGTTGTGATATCACATATAAGATGGTAACCCTCAAACATAAAGATAACAGAGAGAAAAGAGATTATGATTGTCTCAAGTATGAAATGTACCGAGGATTGTTATCCAGTTTGGATTTACTCACTACCTAGATCTACCATCCTGTAAGTAGAATCACATTCCGGCTGTTATTAATATAAAATTACTCCCACCCACTCCAAAAATCACACACGGAGAAAAAAGAAAAAGGAAAAAGACAGCCTCTTAAATGGAAAAAAAGAGAGGAATAAAAGACTAGTGACATTAGTCTAAAGTCTAAACTACAACAGACTAATCTATTTAGTTGTGAATACAAACTTTTTTTGGGGGTTAGTTTGGCTGATCCTTGAGTAAGATTTTTAATTACATTTTTGTGTGTACTTCTTTATGGTTCTACATATAACTACCACTTCAGATAAAATATTTTTCCTCTTGCACAACTATAATAAGTACGGCATTTATCAAGGGCAGGGGGGCAACAACAATAATACTAAAGAAATAAACAACTCTGTAATATAGCTCACAAACCTGGATTTATGCAATAAAGACATCCTCATGATTCGCTGCCCCTTCCTCTCCTGTTATGTTGACAAAATGATATTGTATCTAACAGATCCTGTAAACAAAAGAACCATAGTAGTTGATAAGAAAAATATTATTTAAAAAAAAAGGGTTTTGGGGAAGAGGGCAGGGGGAGAGGGGGGGGGGGGCGGCAAGAGAGAGAGGAAGAAATAAGTAGGAGAAAAATCAGAAAGCTGTAGAGTTCAACTGTATGATACCTTTTCAAGCAAGGGGTACTCCTCAATTCTTCTTGACATATAAAATACAATTTAGACGGATATGCATACTCTATCCTCATCATCTCAGTACCAGCGATCCTCAATGATAATCGGTATATATGGTTCTGGTACAAAAATGAATAGGCTGGAAAAAAAGGTCAAAAAATTTGTGAGGAAAACCAACACAATTAATTCTTAAAGCAAGTGAACAACTTTCCAAAACTATGAGAACTTAGTATAATCGATACTAAAGAGGCTTACTCAAAACTTGCAAGATTAATGCATACCTTGCCCAACCATGCTAATTTCGCGCAATTCGATGCATCTCTATATAGTTATGTTCTGGGCTTTGCAATAAACTGAGCTTAATGGAAAATGATTCATGAACCAACCAAAGCAAAACACTATTGGATCCACAACTAGAATGGACAGAAATCCATAGCCCACTGTGCACTCTCCATCATGTTATCAAGGCAGCCTAATACTAAACTCGCTTCATATTGCACAATCCCAACACAGCCTTGTATGAGTCTACAGATGTCCAAGGCTGCAAAGAATACTATACAAAAATCGCAAGCCAAACCATTTGCACACATTTTACAAGGGCATTTGTTAAGCCCAATCCATTTGGAAAGCATTCACCCCCCCCCCCACCACCCACCCCTTATGGCGTTCATAAAAGAGGAATGATGCAGAAGAGGGTCCTGCATAAATAATCAACAACTTATTGATCCCATTGAAAGCCGTACTAGTCGCAGCAGTCTTTCTATGTTATGGAAGTTGAAGTCAAGAACTTCTCTCACTGATGATATTCCATCAACTCCGCCCTTCTCTTGAGTAACAGCTGCTGCAAGAGCATTCTGAGATCTCTTTGTAGCGTCAAATGCACAATTGAGATCGCTTGTCTGCAAGCAACCCCAAATATTAAACACTACCCTGGCAGAATCTTTACCAAAATACATGTTCTGGATTGAAAGTCGATATGACCAATTAGTAGGCAATTATATGAAATGTTTAAACAATGAGAATATATGACATTTTTAAGCACCTGCAAACACTCCCATAACAATCATTAGTCATAACGCATGATCATGAATTCAACATTCTAGGCACTCACACATATAAACAAGCATGACGAACTCTATTGACCACTATAAGATAAAAACTAGCTAAAGTATGGCCCAAACTTACCTAAATTTCTGCAGATTATGTCATGTTAATTATCATAATTACTCAATAAAAACATTTAAAGAAAATAATTAAAAATTTTCATTTATAAATTGGCTGTGTAATGCCTCGCGCAGAGTAGTTTCCATGCATCCACGTACACCATAAATATATAGGCTTAATTCCGAAAACTACCAAATAATGTGGCCTCATTACGAAAAATTAGCAAATTCTTGTTAAATTCACAAGAAACTGCCACAAAACTTTCAAAAACTAAAAAAAAAACTAGATAAATAAGGCGCCACGTCAGCAATAATTGCAAGAAGCTACCACAAAACTTTCAAAACAAGATAATTTCTCGTAATTTTGAGAGAATTTGGTAGTTTCTCATAACTGAGGCAAAGAATTTGAGAGTTTTTTTGGAATTAAGCCAAATGTATATGCAGCGCATATCCAGGTGCCTTTAACAACAATGGAATTGTTTTGGAATAAGATGTCCAAGAAGATATTAGAAATACTGGAAGGGAGACCATTAATAGTTACCTCTGTGTTATAGAACAAGGTGTTTAAAAGTGTTGTGCTCACTTTGATTGTTGAAATGGTGAATAAGAATAGGTGGGAAAGTAATAGGTCACATTCTTGTTGGATTATGCATTGATAATACTACTTCGCTTGTTGGTTTCGCATCGGTTTCTTGAGGTTGATGTAGATAAGTTACAGCACTTTAGAACTAATGACCCGTGTGCTTATCTATAAAGCACCACAGTTATCGCAGGAGGTTGTGTGGAATTGTGATTAATCCATTACTGTCTATGAGGAAAGATTATGGTTGGCTAGATCCTTGGAGTGTACATATTTGACCTTTGGGGGAAAAAAGAAAAACGAACAAAAATACGGATCTGAATATGAAATCCAGTATGCAATGCAAATAATTCTTTAAACGTTCAGTGAGACAAATTAATAACTCAATGATCAGTGTGGAAAATTATCAAAAAGAAGAGAAAATGTGAATTTGGTTGTTATGGTAATAAATTGCTGCTCCTAAGATATTTAGTAATCAATTATGAACATATGCAAAAGTCAAAAGTGTCCATGTTATTTCTATTGTTAATCAGGTATCACAGACAGCAAAACGAACCAACTTACATAAGTGAGCAACCGCATAAAATTAGGGCGGTTACGAGCAGCAATAACATGATTCCCAGCAATTTGGGGCAAAGCAGTGGATTTGGCTGCAGCAGCCTTATCTAGTGCACCATGATTGTTTAAGTTATCAATATCAGAAGCAGAAGATGAAGGTGACTCACCTACAATAACCAAATTGCTATGTCAAAAAAAAAAGGAACGGAAAAAAGATGAAAAAGAAAAAGCAAGCATAATTCACAAACAGCTAAAGAAAGCAGAAATAAATGAACAATAAAATGACAAGACAAAACATGAGAAAGAAATCATAAGATGTCCCATTAGAGAGACAGGAATTAGCATATAATAATGCAAGCATTTATATGATTCTGATCCTAAACGTCGTTGTTAACATATCCAGAGTGTATATGCAAATCTATCAGAAAACAGTCTAATCAAACCATATGGTTACAAAAAAATACCATCCAAGTGAAACAAAATTAACTTTGAGTTCATGAAACTGTTTTGATAAAATGAGTTATTCAGAGGCATAGACTCCATGAAAATTCTAACAGAAAAAACAGGTGTTGCATGTATAATGTGTGTTGGAATAAACGAAAAAACTTGCTTGACATGTATAATGTGTTGGAATAAGTGAAAATAAGATGCTGTGCAGAAACTTGAAAATTATCATCTAAATGAACAATATGCGTGCATGGTAGGATTTGGAAACCTACTTTTTTAACCCTTTAGCTTTGGGATGGCTGATAACAATTATGGAGAGAAGCATTCATTCTTCTCATTAATCACATAATTAACAGCACAAACTCCATGTGTGTGTGAGGGGGGGAGGGGGGGTCGGTGATATGACTGCATAAGCAATAAAGAAGCCCAAATATAATATTATTTCTAATTAATACACGTCATACTTGGAATTCAGGTATCTACGGCAAAAGAAACTTCTTTAAAACTACCTATACGCAGAAGGGGTCAAGTTATTGATGTGAGATGGATCTAGAAAAACGCAGGTTCCGGTTATAATCCACAAAGGATTCGTGTATATATTTCAGAGAAACGTGACTGAAATAAAAATGGGTGATAAACTATCGGGAAGACATGGGAATAAAGGTATCATTTTTAAAATCTTGTCTAGACAAGATATGCCCTACTTGATGGCTTAGACAACTTATTGACTGTGCGAAGAATACAACAAATGTCACCTAGATGTTGACCAAGACACAGTAGTCCCATTAACGTTAAACAATGGAATGGCCTGCCCAAACCAAGAAATATTTTACTCAAGAACAGCAATCCTTGATCACAAGCTTTTGGGATCGGCTAAGACAACATTTTAAAGCACATTTTAATTTATAAATAGAATTTGGTAGCCTTCAGTAAATAAAATGCCAGATTTTTCATCTTCTGCATGCTATTGCTATATAGTTCAACAGTTCATTTGCATCCAACTTCCATGAAAAATAAAGCTCGTGTAACTACAGAAAGTTACACAAATTACAATTAGACAAGTAGCATAAGTAGAAAAGTCAGAGTTGATATAAAATAGTGTCATGTGGGATATAGTTAGCACTTAGCACAATTTGAGTCGAGGCCGGAACTGCTCTGCGCTGCACTATAATTTCTACGTTATACAAAATCATCTAGTGGCGACGTAAAATAGTTTTGAACAGAAATCCAAAACAAGCATTTCCAATAACCTGGCAGAACTGTTTGAAGAGCCGTTAGCAACTCTTGACGATCTTTGCTTGCACCAAAGTGTTTGTGGTAAGCAACTTTCATATATGCCACTTCCACACACTTGAATGCTAAAGCAGCAGCAGACATCTCTTGGCATCGTTCATACTCAAGGGCGCAGTACCTGTTGAACTTACCATTATTAACCATGCAAACTAAACTGATTTGTGTCGCAAATTTTAGAAAGCATATTGCTAGAGTTTCAGATTGCAGGAATCAAACAGATTGCTAGGAGCAATACGTTCTGTAAGTTAACAACATGATATTGCACTGAGTTGTCTATATCATAGGCGTTGTTAAGATGGTTAGGTAATCATTACTATAATCAATTAACAGGTACACATTTTCCAATTAAAATAAGGTCACCTAAAGAGCGCCCCTCCAAGTAAAGCAAGCTTCAAGAAAGATAAGCAAAGCCTACATTATTGGCAAGGTAGATTGATCTCATGCGAAACTGGTTCAAAAACCTAGGAAAAGATCCAGCAGTAAGGTTTTCTGTTGAGAGTTATATGCACAAGCCAGGATTTAAGTAAACCAAGACATTATATAAGGTATCAAACAAATAGAACATTAATCAATTGAAGCATAAGATGTATTGTATGACTAGTGTTGATAATCAATATAAAAGTAAAGACATGAGAGTCTGAGACAGCTAAGAGATAGGTCCTCTAGTAGCCATTAGCCTTATCATTAAACGAACTCCTACATGTCATATTCTAAATTTTATTGTACTACTTAAACAGATGATTAGTAAATCAATGTAATTTTATGTTAATAATAATTTATGACGTAAAATACATATGCAAATTAATGATACATTTACTGGAAAGATAAATCGTCATACCTAAAAGGAAACAAACTGTTGAATTCTAATGGTAAAGATTTACTTGGCTTCTTTATGACTTCTCAGCTTGTAATTTGTTTCCTCATTCCTTAGCTTTGTAGTTTACATTTCTTTTGTTTCTTTGAAATGAAAATGGTTGCCAAGATTCCTTATTTAGAGCTTCCCTTATGTCCTTGTATGAGGTTAGATGCCTACATTTAATGGCAATGCATTATCTTGATAACAAGTGTCTCCATATCGTTTCTAAATTTGACAAAAGGCATAACAAATGTCAATAATCTAACCTTTATATTTGTGTTGCTATTAAATGTACCACCAAGTGCATATCTAACCACAAGTGTTCATCAATGTGTCAATACCACATATCTAAGATTTATATTATCAAGTGGCATTTAAGTAAAGTTCATTTTACTAACAATTGTCATGCACCTCTCTATACCTTATATCTCATGTGGTTTCATAAAAATCAAATTATAAAAATATTACAAAATTTGATATGAATTTTGTATCATAAAATATTATTAACATAAAAAATTAAATTGTTATTAGTCATCTAATTAACTAGTATAGTAAAATCGTAGATGCTACATTTTTACAGATGGCAACTGGGGCAAAAACCAAAACTTAATACCCAAGTAAGAAACAACCCAAAAAAAAATGCAGCTTATGTAATTGACTATCATGATGAAGATTGGAGTTATCATATTTCTAAAGCAAGGATTTACGATTTTTGCGATTTTGAATAAGATTTAGGGATTGGTTGTATTCTCGGTATTGAGCGGAGAAATGAAAACAAAGAATGATGAAAGTTTTGTATGTATTTATATCAATAAGGTGAGTATCAAAACATATGGATGGCATTTGAACTTAAAAGACTTCCTATATATGTTTGAAACAATTTAAAATGTGATTCACTAAAATATAAGATATCGTGTATCACAAAATACAAACATATACGCAACCTATATCGTAAGATGTAATGAACCCCTCCCCAAATACATAAGATATATCAATTTCCCCGTGTATTGTATCAAACTGTAAGATACACATAGCATATCAAAAGATGTTGACAACACTGAATGCATGTCAGGAATTTCTTTTAAAATATATTAATACAACATAATGGTTTAGTGCAGCGAGGACCACAAAACATGAGAGCAAACAAGACTTTAGTATGCAGTCACAGCCAAAACCAATCTGAACCGGATCCAAAAAGCCATGGACTATCTGAATACAGAAATGAACAGAAAAAGGGCCTATGTGGGAGTGGAGTTGACTTTTATAAAGTGTGATTTCGTAAAGTTAATAAAAGTTAACTCCAAAATGCTAACTTTGGCTTGTTTGGCAACCATTTTGGTGTTGGGATAACTGTAAATTTTCAGCCCAAAACTGCAGTTATCTCCAATCTGATCAAATTACTAAACTCTATTTTTGGAGTTTTGGGCTTGCAAACCATAGTTTTCATGCCTGCTACCTCCACTTTAAAATAAACCATGATTATCCTAACTTAGTATCCAAACATAGCCTAAGATCCTAATAACAGTACATTTATTAGTTCGGTAGCACTTTCCCTACGCTTCTCCATAATGGAGCACTCCATTCCAAGGTCATGAATAATCATAACCTTTCTTTAATTTTCACTATGAAGTTTGGTTAATTGGGCTTACTCGCATAGTCTTGCTGTATCAGAGTACATCTGCATCATATGCATTGATGGGTTTGTTTCACCATGTCTGGCACTGTCAGCACTGGAAGGCTCCAAAAGAGAGGCACCGTGTAGATACTTCAACGCTGCCTCAAAGTATATGCCAATGCTTTCATGATTTTGTCCTTCATTCTGCAAAATTAACCAATGGTTTTAGATGCCAGCACTAATAAAGTAAACGAAGCTCTTCAAACATAAAACAGTTAAGTTGAAAAGACGTCAAGACCTTTACGCGATCTGCAGAATGCTTTAAATCTCTAGCTTCTTTCAAGACAGCATTTGCAACATAAGGACCATCCTTCTTTATTGGACTTGAGTCATGGCCATTAGGGGTGGCTTGCCTCAGATTATTAGGATGACCACCATTCTGGTTATCAAGCTTTCTTGATTGCTTGGCCACCTTCAAGGCATCATCATTTGCTGCATCAATACAGTAAGAACCTGACCTACTTCCTTTGATAGGTGTAGAAACTCTTTGGGGACCTGTACTATGTTCTTCGCTTTTATCCTTTGAAAGCTGGACCGGAAGTGATCCCCCTCTCCCTGAAACCATATCTGATCTATCACATCGGTTCAAAAAGGTGTGACTCATTGGATTTTCGCTTGGGTAAAAAGGTGTTTGTTGATGATCTTCCTGGAAATTGGACTTGCAACTCGCTCCTGCAAAAGCAACGCTCAAGTTGGAATCCTCTTTCTGAGCAACCAAAGTTTCTTCTACTTCATTATTGGAGTTATCATCTCTTCTATCAAAATGAGACTTCTTTGTAGAAGAATTTTTCTGCATCAAGGAATACTCACCCTTCTCCTGGAAACTGCAATTTTCAAATCTCGAAGCTCCATGGTAATTAATATTGACATTGCTGTTGAAGTCAGCCTCAGACAAAAAGTTGCTTCCATGCTGTGCAGAGTACAATTCTTTCTCGTTGTTAAGGGAATCAGAAACCTTAATCTTACGTCTGTTGGCATCGAAATTAGAACTTCGGTTTCTCTCCTTGAAGCCAGAAAAATTCCTGTCCGACTTATGTGGGATAGTTCCATTTGAGCGCTGATGATTGTTAAGGTTATCTTGATCATTGTCAATATGGCCTTTTTCTGGCCCTTCAAAGAGAGATTTGTTATTATCTTCCAATATATTCTCAGTATCACCGATAGCATTTATCACTTCGAACTCAGTAGGTGAAAGACCAGCTCCTGCACCCCTTTTCGAATATAACACATCTTTATTACTGCCACTAGACAAATGATTAGCTTCCTTTTCTACATAATGGCAACTTCTTCCCTTGGAACCAAGGACCCTGGACTCTGCAGCTGTGGAAGAACCGGTCTCCTTCCTTTGTGTCCCAGATTGATCACTACCTAGCTCGCCATCTGAACATCTCTTTGGGCTCACAATGAATGAAGGATTTGCATTTACCATGCCATCGTTGACTGAAGTGTTTCTTCTAGTAGAAACTTTCTCAGTAGTAGAGGTCCTCAATGGAGATGAAGAAACAGATTCTACAGGTGACCCCCTCACTTCATGCAACTTAGATTTACTTTTGCGGGAACCAGATACCTTAGAAGAACTTGAAGTTGCTGCAGCATGTCGAGATACTGCTTTTTCTTGATACTCCTCACTCTTCCCAGTAGATCGCTCCTCTCTACTACCAGATAACAAAACCCAAGTAGGACGACCTTTTTTGTCCAAATCACCATCTACTTTATTCATTTTGAGATCCTTTCCCTCGAATTTCAATACCTTAGCCTTCTTTTGATTCCTTGGCTCACCTGCACTAATAGCTTCTTTTGAATTAAGTCTGCTGTCCAATCCATGCTGAGGGATCACTACAGTATCCTGATGGACCTGACTTTCCTGCCATTCTTTCACTTTCCTCTTCTTAGCAGCATAGTCAAACTTACCAGATTCCTCCATATCTGAAGCCCTGTTAGAATCGATATAAAGAGGATCTTTTGAATTCTTAACAGAGGCTGATAAATTGCCTCTCAGTTCACACTCTGAGTCCATAGATGAAGAGTGATCACTGTAGTTCTGCAGAATCTTCCCAGTTACCATAACTGATGAACCACTCTCAAGGTAAGGCGCTGCCTTGTCAGCCATATCAAGGTCTGAGCACCGGTCTTCAACAACATAATCCAAATTTTCTTTTTTAATTTTCTTAGAAGTTTGAAATCCATCTTCATTGGCTTCTCTTTTGCTCTTTGATTTTAGATGTTTGCTACTTTTTCCAACAAAATCTCCTGCATATGATTATTTTTAAAAAATGTTATATTAAATAATAAGCATTTTAGTGAAGACATGCATGGATGATAGCTCAATTGATAAGGATATATGCTACATCAATATAGCACAAACAATGGCAAAACTAATAAGATAAAATGGCAAGATGATATCACCTCCATCTGAGTATCGTCCTGGAATGTCATGCTTCTCGTGTATATTATTGTGGCTTTCTGTAGTAAAGTCCATTGACTTGCTTGTAAGCCCCAGACAAGCTTTGATTGAAGAGTTTGTTTCCAAAGGAAAGTCATTCACATCAGTTAAACTTCTATTTTTTACTGAAGTCTGTTGTTTCTTCCTTGAAATTAAACTTTTAGGCACATTTGCTGCCGCTGGTAATTCACTCTTTTTCTTCTCTGTAGTAGGGGCACCCCGCATATCATGATTGGATCTTCGATCAAAATTCTGTGCCCTAGCAGAAGAAATTCTTGATGCAACATCACGACGGTCATTCACATTAGCATCAGTCTCAGAGGCAGGAACTAGGTACAGTGCATTAAATGCTTTTGTTGTTTCTTCTTCACTGATATGGCATTTATTCAATCCAGGCCTAATAGCATTTGAAAACAAAAATAGATTAGGAAATGCTACTCACTAACCCCTCAGTATCTTAAAGCGTCTTCACTGGCTAGCATATTGTAATAACATCACCAGAAAATAATTCAAAAAGGAAAGTTCCAAAAGCGGAAGGTGCAAGCGCACACTCTAGGGGGACTTTGTAAGAGAATATAACTAGTAACAAGGCATCATAAGAAGGAACCCAAATCAAGCACTCTGGCATGGCGTGTTATGCAACTTACATGTAATCTAAGTCGTGAAAATAAATAGGTACTAAAAGGGATCCAATGATTTTATAATTTATCAACAACACATGGATATATTAAAAAAATAAAGCTGTTATCCCTGACTTTTAGTTGGCTAAATTAATCAAAGAAATGGAAAACTGCATCCAGCACAATTCATCAATTTCCACAAGCATCTTTCAATACCTGCCAAATTAATCGCATTCAAGTTAAACTATTATGGCTATGGACCTTATCAACCACTGTACTGAACATTCAACCTTTTCCGCATCTCACCATAAAAACTATAACCTTACGGTACAACATAGAGATCATTTAATGGATATTTATGCATGCATGTACGTGTGTATAGAAAGCTGTTTAAAAGGCCTAATGCTTAATAAAGCACAGGCAAGATCCCTTTCATATAAAGGTTTAGATTACATGTGGTTTAAACATTTATATCCTCCCTGAAAGGAGAAACCACATTGATAATATGGTAATTGGATCCATGAACTCCATTCAGCACAAAAATGTTCAGTTACACCAACACAAGTGGGCTACCAAGAAGCGCCAAGTGTAGGTGCAAAATCGTCAAATTACAGCAAGATAAATATGTCTAGTTACACCCTATAGAGGTATCAAGGTAGCACAATTAATATTTACTGGTAATTAAGTCACGATTAATTAAGCTTGAGATTTTTACGGAAGGAGGAAAAAGATATTTTCAATTTTACAAACCTTATTGTATTAAAAGGCTAAAATCCTTTCAGGCCATCACTATCAAAATTTAAGAAGAAGAATTAAGTTAGCAAAAGAAAGAAAGAAAGAAAGAGTGCCTCCATTCTGTATAAAATCTAGTGCAACCAATGTTATTTGAACTTCTTTGTGGTACATATAGCTTAGGAATATCATGAATAGTGCCACGAATAAGAAATAATAAAGATATATACACAAATGAATCTATGTTCAGACTTCAAATAGCTAGACAGATATATTCTAAGACATACCAATCTCGAATGTGCAAAAGGATTAGCAAAGGAATATTTGATGTGCCATAACAATAGAACAAGTTGGTTCCATTTGAAATATTTAATTTAAAACTTATTCATTAACCGGATAACCGTTAACAGGATTATTGGCGGAGTGTCTAGTCATTTCAGGACTATGACAATTGACATGCCCACACTCTTCTCCTTGGTTTCACCAGAAATTTGGAACTAATCGACATCATCATCATCTATGGATGAAATATTTGTCGACCTTTCATAAAGACTTGCCAGTCCAGATGGTTGTAAAATTGTTGTAAAATTGTCGTAAAATTGTCGACCTTTCATAAAGACTTGCCAGTCCAGTCCATTTTATAGGAAAAGGCTTAGACATCATCATCATCTAAGCCTTTTCCCATCAAAATAGGGTCGGCTATGAAGCAAAGCTCCCAATAAAGATCTAACAAATTTTACGACCGGTTGTCGACATGATGTCAACCCTCTCCAAATTAGTGTCAAATTCCTGGTTCGGAGAACTATGACAATGAAGGGGCATGTCAAAGTCCTTGACCAATTGGCATCCTCCAAATTCTCACAGACTATGGATAAGTAAAAGAGAAGAGAAATAGATGAAATATTTGCTATATGAAATTATGTTCAACTTTAAGGCACAAATATAGCCAAGAGAGAAATGGAAAAGGCTTAGCTGATGGTCGAATAACCATTAATTTATCGCTTAAAGCAATGAGATATTCAAAAGAACGCTTAAATCAATTTATTAAGGCACGATACAAGGAAAAATGATAGTATGCACCCCCAAAATCAGACATGATGGCCTAAGTTAGAAAAGATAAATCAATATGTAATCAAAAACTTACAGCCAAACTTGCATGCTGCACTTCCATTTCTTCGGAAGGTTATCAGGATCTGATCCATAGGGTAAAAGGCGCCATTTCTGACATTTGTCACAACATACCCAGTTTTCCTTTATAACCTCCGCAGGAGGTGGATCCAAAGCCGCTGCTGCATCTGAAGCTGGGCAGGAGGTCATCAAGGGAGTGATTGTCAGCGGATCTTCCATTGGTTCAGGTTGAAGGTTAACATCTTTCTTGACACCGGATCTCTCTATTGACTTTTCATTGAATGTAATGGGCTCAGACAAATTAGCCCCATTTTCCACTATCTTGGCATCTACCTTCCCCACAACATCCCTGTGAGCTTCTCTCGAATGGCCTCTATTAATATCCTTACGGGATTTCAACATTCTAGACTTATGTTCAGGATAGTCGCCTCTCGCATGAGAGCTTTTCTTCTTTTCCTTTGGTTTCGATACTAGAGAGGAGGAAGTCCTCATGTTTCCTTGAGATTGATTTGACTCAACGGATGCAGCAGAGTTATTATGGAACCCCTTTTGTCTTCTTTTACCCTCATGCACTTGATCATTTTCTTGAAGAAACTTTTCTGCGTCTTTTTTATGACGAGTAACTTTTTGAGCTGGTGTTTGCTTCATAGGCTCATCATGAACAGCAACAAGGTCATCATTCCTA
Organism: Agapanthus africanus; assembly: GCA_030015575.1. Lineage (NCBI taxonomy): Eukaryota > Viridiplantae > Streptophyta > Magnoliopsida > Asparagales > Amaryllidaceae > Agapanthus > Agapanthus africanus. Next base: position 8,869,466 of record CM057340.1, read on the forward strand.
CTCTTAAGTTCATCCGCATTCAATTTGTTTGCATTATAACTTTTCTGAATCTGGTATTTTCCCTCTCTCCTGGTATCAGATGAAGTATCATTATGACTACTTGGGTTTCTTTCTTCAGTAACCTTCTCCAATAAACTTGTTTTGGAGTTCAATTTTCCTTTAGAACGTGAGGCTCCACTCCCTAAATTACCGAACCCACTAATCCTCTCTTTTCCCATGGATAGACATTGATCATCTTTATCAGAATCAGGCAAGAGAAGTTTATCCTTTCCCAAGGGCTTACTTACATCTTTAGAAAACCCCAATGGCTTGCTAGAATCCTTCACCAAATCAGCAATTATCAGACGTTCAGCTTTTGGATCAGCACACTTTGAAGTGGAATGTAGTGGCATATTTAAGGTGCTTGAAGCAATACATTTGCTGGCTGGGGTATCAAGGTCCATTTCCTTCTTCAATAATTTGACTATATCCCCTTTGCAATACACATTTTCTTGTGCATTTGACCTGCCATTCTTCTCGTCTGGCTTGATTTTCTTGTCACAATAGCCATTCATCTCTCTCATAGGCAAGGTCATATTGGGGACATGAGACATCTCCTTCACACCCTTGCCAAGAATGCAATTTTTCCTACTTAAATGTTTTTCACTTTCAGTAAATTGGAACAGGTTCTGATGAAGAGGTGATAGCAAATAACCTCCAGGAAGTGAAAAGCATGTCATGACCTGCTCCATCGAGTTTACAAACAGCAATCTGTTAAATCACTAAAAACAAAACATCCTGCGACTTCAACATGAAGGAGCAGCTATTGAACTTTACCTGGAGAATGGACGAAGGAGATTCACCAGGGGCATCTTGAAATGCTGGAGAAAGACCCAGACTAGCATCAGGGCTATCTTCTGGAGACAAAGGAGTATCGAGGCCAAGACCACTATAAATAGCTGCAGCACTTCTGGCCAAAGTGTTGTCTGGTCCAACTCTAATGCGGACCTTCAGTGACTTCTGATCACTGCCATTAACTGGTCTGTTATTGGAATCAATATGGGAAACAGACCCCCCAGCACTCAGTGAGCTTATGCAGTTCTCCTTTCTGCCTGAATTACTTGCTTGTGTAACTGAGGCAGTATTATTTTTGGAGACAGATGTACCTCTCGGAACTGAAGAGTTCTGTTGTACACACTTTAAATAAGTATAAAATAAAACATACAGAAAATGAGAACTAGACTCTACCAAGAGAGTAATATGGAATTCCAACAAAAGTACCTCAACCGATGAATGGAAGGGAGATTTTGATAGAGTAAGGTTTGGGAGTGTTGGTGGGCTTTTGGGCTGAGATAAATTGAAGGGAGAACGCTGATAAGACGGTAGGAAGGAACCATATCCCCCAAATTTTGCTCCTGTTGATGAATAAATTTCTCAAACCACCATCTAAGACGTCTATTACCATATATTGACCTCAAGTTGACTACAGTGTAAATCTGGCTTACCCAAGTTCTCTGCAGAAACTCCACCTTCAAAGTCTTTTTGAAAGTGCCCCAATACATCTTGGAGTTTTTCATCCTAAAAACAACGGTAGCACTGATGTAAGCAAATATAGGTTATAGGAGGCTCTCTCAGACACATACATATCTAAATTATAGAAGATATCGCATGCTGTGATTTTCATTAGTATGGCAAGAGGAAACCATACAATATCTTTAGTAGGCATCACATAGTATGGCAAGAAGGAACTTAGCATGGTTTTTATTAAACATTATGTTTACATGACTCATTGTCTTAAACCAACTTCCAATAATTGTTCAAATGCCAAGTTAGTTTTATTCTTGAAGATCTTGACTGCCATTACATAGACTACATTACTGCAAAGTAAACAGTTTGCAAGCATAATACTACACTGCTTGCAAATTAAATAAGAGTGGTGCTTTTTTAGAAATTGTATCACAAAAATTGCACACACTGTTTACATCTCATTGAAGATCAAAAGATATAAGAAATAGTTTGCAATGAATGATTATAAAGATAGTGGCATATGAATTAAGGTTTTGTATCATATCTGGCTGAGCAACTGGATATGGAAATTACAATACATCGCAGAAATTCCATATTGGCCTTGGGAAATTTGAGCTAGGCCATGATGTGGGCCACCAATACATGATGAGTAGCGCTACTGTTTGGGCTCTATCTATGATATCAAACATAAGAGTTGTTGCTTAAGACCAAGAAGAAATGTCGCTTATGGATGAAGATTTGAGTCTCCTTTATTTTGTGGTGTGCGAGCAAGAAAGGGGATATAGAGAAATTAGGTAAAGAGATTACGGTTTATTTGGATGTTGCATCTTTCTCACTATAGTGGAAAAGAAATCCTCGTGCTGTCCCCTGTGGATGTTCCTCTTTATCTGCTTGCAATCTTGTGTGCATGGATAATGGCAATTGGCAAGTGGATCATGCCCGATCGGAATCCCCGACAAAACGGTCTATATAAGAGCATACCGAGCTCCCCCAGTCCTGTAGGCCCTTCCATTCATCTCAAAAGCATGGAACAACCATAAGAGCACCACTGAGGGCATTCTTGTTTCTGCTCAAAACAACACTTCCGAATTCGATAATATGAGGTTGCAATTTTCAACATCTCCTTAACTTAAAAGTACTTGCTCGAATCACCCGTCTACTGGATTACAACACTACTCACCGTAGAGTACTTAACTGGAAAAGGAGATTAAAGGAGTGGCAACTTTTGCCATCTCCAAAATGATTAATTACACTTGGACACTCAAGGAGAAGACCAAACAAAAAATTGGTTGTAGGCTTTAACTTAGATAAGTAAACCCTTCTTCTATAATCTTAGGCTCCAAAATTATCCTCAGCTAAGAGTCTAGATTAAAGATAGTAATATACATTATACGAACTTTCTTTGATCTCTGCCTCTCATGCATGGTACAAGCCAAAAAGCCAAATTAAAATGCATTCTCATAAGCTTCCAACTGTTTCATTTCGACTTTAATTTCACCTGCCATACAAAACTTTACAACATCAAAAATTTTTTTGCAGATTTATAGTTTTTTTAGCAGGCACCGATAAGAACTCAAGCTCTAAAAGAACACCCATTGACAATGTTTAGATTAATACTTCCCATAACAAAACATTAACTATTCAAACTTCTTAAAATGCTTGCACTATATAAAAACTATAGAAAACCCCAATACCAAGATTCGATTTTTCTAAAATCCAAAGCACCAAAAAATAACAACTCTTCAATCAAATCCAATCTTTTAACGACGAAACAGAGCAAAATTCCTTACGATGTAAGAGAGAGCGACGTCAGGATCGATGCAAGCATCATCGTCGCGGCCGGAGAGCGCCTCTCCTTCTTCAAGCTCGTTCTCCTCCATCACCCCCTCCCTCGATCGAAACCCTAACCCTAACAACCCAAAGACAACATCACCCCCACCCAATCCTCTACCAAAGCACCAGCATCGTCCCCGAACCCTAGAACTCAACCCTCCCTAGTCGCCGAAACCCTAACGAGCTCCAATCGCCGGCGATCGATTCACGATCGCTTAAGATCTTCGCCTACTTTATTGCGATTCACTTCGATTTGAATCGAGAAAGGATGCATTCTTGCCTACTTTCTCTCTCCTCGATCTCTCTCTCTCTCTCTCTCTCTTCTCAATTAAGGGGTTTTCATTCTCCTCACATTTTGCACCCAGTTATTAATTTTGTCGCTTTTCAGTCCCTGTACTTTCTTATTTTGCATCATTTCCCTTTTCGAACAGCGAACGCCGTAAAGGCCAACTAACTGCCGGCCTTCACGTGGGCCCCACTGAAGCAATCGATGATCATTGGTTCCAAAAGCTGTTTGCTGTGCTGTGAGAGCAGCTGATAGGGGCCCACGGGGAGATGATTGGGTCGCGTTTTTGGGTCGAGTTTTTTGGTGTCGGAAAGCTGAAGCTTTCTTGAGGGGAAAGGGACGCAGTAACGCTTGACTCATTGGGATCTATGCGAGATCCGCTGTGATCGGTATTGACGATAATACCCCTTGTCTGCTCCCGCAGCAGACTTTGTTGAACAAGGAAAGAGGGGCAAAAGAGTCATTGGAGTGGGTTTTGGGATCTATGCGGGATCCGCTGTGACGGCGGGGAGCTGTATCAAGAAAAAAGGCCAGAATATGCTGTAAGTGATGCGCTGTTTTGTGACAAACAGCAAACAGGGGTTTGAACATCATGCAACAAGCAACCGTATCCCTATGTATCTATATTGGTTGGCGGATGCGAATACGGATTAAGATAATAAAAATTACTATCCATATTTGAAAAAATTTAGATATGGATACATATATAAAACGAAATTCGTAAAAATTATACACACATAGTATAAAAAGTCGGATATTAAATCAGTATGGATATGGAAGGAATATATATGTTGCCATATCTGCATCCGGTTATCGTTGGTGGATACGAATACTGGATATGGATAGTCACCGGGAATAATAATTTATATATGTTAATTTGATAAATATTGGATACAAATATGGATTCCAATCGGCTTATCTGTATCCGCTTGCATCCCTGCTCTCTGTTATCATGTAATGGAAAATTTCTGTTATGATTTATTTACGAAAATTTTGATTGAATATGAAAAAAACTAATAGACGGTTTTATTTATCTTTATCTAAATATTGTAGTTAAATATAGTTCGTTAGGTTTGTAAAATGATGTTGCTATCCTCCTAACTTAAGTTCGGTCTAGGTTTAGGGCTCAGCCGAAGGCTCCATTTGGGTTTCAACGCATTAAAAAGAGTGTGTGTTTTGCATTGAACTTTTGGCATTGAGCTACTTGGAGCGGGGTTTGTAAAGTTCGAACAAAGATTCAAGGTTAGGTTAAAGTATTGACAAAACACTGATTAAGATAACTCGAGTTATTAGCTGAGTTAACTTGATACACGGTTTTTTCCAATAGCGAAGAGAATTTGAGTGTTTTTTCTCGGGCTTGTTTCACAAAAACCACTCCATGGCTTACTCGACTTTCCCAAAACCCCCTCATGTTAAAACCCATCCACCACGGCCGCCCAAACTTTCACTATATGACACATAAACCCTCCGGCATTGACGTTTTCAACCATTTAATGGATCACATGACCCCTCCTATGACTGCATTTCGTTATTTTTTTGGCCAAAATCACCACTACTCTCACTGCATTAACCCGCTCTTCTATATAGTTGAAGCTGAGATGCCCAATTTACTTGACTTTTTTTAGCATCTATTGCATGTTCATGATCGAATAAAGTGGTATATTTAATGAATTAGATATGTAATACATGTCGGTTCTTTTTCAGGGGAAATTAAAAAAAATTAATGCCTTTGAGGTTAGGTGGTTTATTTAGTATTCTAGTTATTAAAATTGAGAAGAAATGGTTTATCTTTGGATTATTTCACCCGTCTTGTCCAAAACCACCTTCACGTTTGAATCCGTCACCAAAACCTCCAAACTTTCGCTCTGTTAAACAACAACCCCTTACCATCAATTAGTGAAGCGATTGACTGTATTAGCCTTCCCTTCCTCTAAATTTTTTCCCCTACCCGTTTCCTCTTATATTATTGTTGCAATAAACCCTAAAAGCTTTCCCAACTATACCAAAAATTCTATATGATCTCGATCTAACAGAAGCGGAGGACTCAACTCATGAAATGATGACCATATTGGGGAAAAAAGATAGCCTTCTTAAATTATTTGTTTTTTCCCTTATAATCTGTGGGCGGTGGCATTATAAATTGGATTTCTGTTGATATAAATGCGTGTATTGGAAGGAACCCCTCATGTTTGATGGAAGGAATACAACTTTAAATGAAGCTTACAGAGTTTTAATCTTCGTCAAAGGACTATAGCTCTAAATATCATTTCATTATATGCCTAACAATATTGTCGAGTATGATAAATAGATTATAATCAAGTTGTATGTTTCCACTATAATTTTGTGAGTTGATCTTGGCAGTAGGGGTACGGTGTTTGTTAAAGTGTAAATAAATATTACTGCTAATTTCAATAGATGCACATGAGAGGAGGGGCAATTTCGGAACAAAAATACAAAAATCAGTCATATAACGGATTAAATTGAATGAAAAAGTTAAAAAACTAATGAGGTGGGAGGTGGTTGTTTAATGGATTGAAAGTTTGGGGGGTTTTGGTGACGAGTTTAAACGTGAGGGCGGTTTTGGACAAGTCGGTTAACCCACGTAATGGTTTCCATGAAATAAACCTTGAATCTTTTTGTATTGTTTCTCAATTTTAACATTCTTCTAAGAAAGGTATAATGTGATTTCTTTTGCTATAAATATATATAACATGTACACAAAATGAAGTTGATTGATAATGTAGGCCATAAACTTTAAAATTGAATCACAATCAGCAAGAAGCTAAACAATTGACCCGGCACTGGAAATTAGGGCCATTGCGTTTCGGAAATCTTGAGAAAAGAGTGGGTGAATTTTTATTAAAGAAAGAGGAGGTTGTTAGGTCATTGACGGCATGGGTTTTATGAGTAACGGAGTTGGTTTTAGGCAAGTCAACCATGAAACAGTTGGAGGTGTCAAAAGGACGGGTCATGTCATTGTGGAAAACGGATGACATGGATAAAAATGTCTGGATTTAAACAGCGGTTAAATTTCGTGCGCATTACCGGGTTACAGACGAGACGGGTATACGGCTAACCCGTGGAGAAATAAACGGGTCATCCATAAATGGGTGGGTTAACAGTAACTTAGAACATTATAAAAGATTTATTGCAATTTACAAGGAAAAGAATAGTGTGTTTAGACTTTTTGGAGTTTGGCTAAATTAATAATCCTAATTAAGGATCATATATACATTCCAGCATGCATTCTAAAAAAAAATCTTAGTGGAATTTATAATAAACATTTCAAATATAAAATATTTATTTTCATGAATATGAATATTTAATGAAGGGTTTTTTACTGAATGGTCCCTCAAAACTTGATTAATTATTAAAAGACCCCCATTACTTAATAATTACTATTTACTCCCAAAACCTTTAAATTCTTACTTTCTCCAAGATTTTCATTCAAAAATAATGTAGCCGTTGGGAGTATTTTAATGTCTCCTCAATTACCGTAAAAGCTTTATTCAAGAATCGATATTTTTTCCTATTTCAAAGTTCCCCAATTATTTGCGGCCTCTTTTCCTTCGATTTAAGTTTTTCACTTATCTTTATCTTACGAATTCGATCATATTCACATTCTACTAGTGCATAGGAAGAGAAGGTTGAAAAAGAAGATCATGTTTTCATAACGAATTGAGTTTTGATAGAGCAGATATTTAACCTTAATTTGGATTTTGGATCGAACTCAGAGATTTTAGATGCAGGAGAAGGGTTTGGTGGTTTAAAACCCTAATCTCGACATCTTTCCGTTAGATGCCTAACAGAATGAAATAAAGATAGTATTTTCAGCAAGCGGGGAGACCTTTTAGTAATTATTTAGATTTTTGGGGGGGAGCAAACAGTAATCACCAAGTATTGGTTTTTTCCGCCACCAGTCAAGATTTAAGGGACCATTTAGTAAAAACCCCTTTAATGAAATGCGGTTGACTTTCATCGATCAATATGCCGGACCAAACCTACAAACCCGCGGATTGGGTCGACCAAGCGACAGGTCGAATAAAACCCATTAACCCACATGTCGGGTTGACCCTGTGTTACTTGTAAACGAGCTATTCGGTATGGGTAATATTTTAACTAATAGTAAAATTTTGATCCATAACTTATGTTTTACGAGTCGACCCGCAGGTTAAACGGATAACGGGTGAATTATTGACGCCTTTAATAATAGTTTCTACAAAATAAACCCTTTTCAACTTGCAAAGATTGAACAATTTTTGAGAATTATCATTTTTTTCGAAATATTTAACAAAATGGAGTTCCCAAAATATATTTCGCAGAATGGTGTTGGGCTGGAGATTGACCCTTCTTAACTATAACCGTACTTTAAAAGTGCGGTTTTAAGATAAAAAAATAAACTTAAACCCGCGGCTCCTCTTAACTTCCAAGGTTTTTATGAAGATTTTAGCTTAAAACCGTATTTTAACAGTGTTTAGTAAATAACAACAAGACTGGACTGATCACCGGTTCAACAGCATTCTCCGAAATATTTCTTGGGAATACCATTTTGTTAAATATTTTGAAAAAAATGCTACTTCTCAAAAACTATCCAGCAAAGATTTGAAGCATGTTCTTCCGAACATCAAAAATTTAGGAGGCTTATAAATCCAAACTTTTGATGGCGGCAAAACATGAAACATGAATAGGCCATTCAAACCCAATCTCAAGCTCCAACAAGAACCCATAAAAAATCTCATCTTTCTCTTGAAAAACAACCAATTTCAAGAAGCTGTGAATCTAACCAAGTCCCAAATCCTCTCCAAAAACCCCCAATTCAAATCCCCATCTCATCTCTATCAATCTCTTTCAACCTCTTCTCCTCAATTCACCTCATCTTTGAGCAGCACCCTCATCACAAGCTGCGCCCAGCTCAAGCTGCCAGGCCCTGCGCTCGATGTTATCGCCCACATCGAACAAAATCATCACCCGTTGCCTTGCCTTGCTTCGTTCAATCTCTTGCTTGAGACCCTTGTCTCGGTTCGGCGGTACTCCGACGCCCTTTCGCTCTTTTCGAGAATCGGGTCTTGGGGAATTCGGCTCGATGTGTTTGCTTACAACAAAGCAATGCAGTCCTATGTTAAGTGTAATGACATCGATTCGGCATTGTCTCTATTGGAAAAGATGAAGGAGAGTGGTAGGATCATGCCCGATAAGTTTTCCTATAATGTTTTGATATCTCAATTGTGGAAGGAGAAGAGAGGAGATCATGCAGAGAAGCTGTTTGATGAAATGTTTGAAAGAGGGACCTTGCCTAATGAAGTTACCTTTAATACCATGATTGATGGGTATTGCAAAAATGGGAACTTGGATACGGCTTTTTTGGTTAGGGATAGAATGTTGAGTTCTGGGTCGAAGCCAAATGCGACTACGTATAACTGCTTGATGCAAGGGCTTTGTCGAGCTGGGAGAATCGAGGAGGGCATGAATTTGTTAGAATCGATGAAATTGAATGCCCTCGTGCCTAATGGGTTCACATTTAGCATTTTGTTTGATGGGTTTTCTAGGAAGGGAGATTTAAAAGGCGCGATTGATCTTTTCGAGGAATCAATGGAGAAGGGATTTGACATCGGTGACTATGCTTGTAGCGTTTTGTTTAATGCTCTTTGCAAACACGGAAAAGTTTCTAAGGCCGCAGAGATGTTGGAGAAATTACTGAAGAATGGATTGGTTCTAACAAATGTGATTTATAACACATTAATAGATGGATATTGTCGAGTTAAGGATTTAGATAGAGCATTTGCGGCTTTACACAGAATGAGTTTGTTTGGATTGATGCCTGATATAATTACTTATAACTCGTTGATAAATGGGTTGTGTAAGAACAATAGAACGAGCGAGGCAGAAACTTTGGTGATGGAGATGAAAGAGAAGGGGGTTGCTCCAAGCATAGAAACTTTCAATAGCTTGATCGATGGCTATGGAACAGCCAGCGAATTCGATCGCTGTTTCGATACTCTTGAAGAGATGGAGAAATTTGGTCCGAAGCCAACTGTCGTATCTTATGGCTCTCTCATGAATGCATTGTGCAAGAATGGGAAGCTCAGTGAAGCTGAAACACTCTTTCAAGAAATGATGGCTAAAGGCATTTCACCAAATACCCAAACCTACAACATACTTATAGATGCATATATCACAGCAGGCAACCAAACCTGTGCTTGTGAAGTTTTCAACAGCATGAAGAGAAATGGGATTTCTCCAAGTATTGTGAGCTACAATTCTCTTATAAAAGGTTTATGCAGAACTAGGAAATTGTCTGAAGCAGAAGAGTTGATGCATAAGTTGAGAGCCGATGGTCTTAGACCTGATGTTATCACATATAATACTCTAATGTCAGGATATTGCAGTATAAGCAGTGCTGATAAAGCTATGGAGCTATATGAAGAGATGGAGATGGCAGGAGTCAAATCTACAGTGGTTACTTATCATATTTTGATAAGCGCGATGATTGTTAAAGAACGATTCGAAGAAGTTGATGTGTTGTATCATCAAATGTTGAAGGAGAATCTGGTTCCTGATGGTGGCATGTATAAAACTATGGTAGGTTTCTATTTGAAGTTGGGAAATGAACAAAAGGCAACAGCTTTGCAGCAGGAGATGAAGGAGAGAGGGATGCATATTTATGAAGAGAGGTGTACTGGTTTGATAACAGATATATGTGAAAAAGCTCATGTATGATGATTGTTGCTGCTCGGAATCTGACAGGTCTATAAAACTATAGCACTAGATGCCTGCGCATGGGAGATAGAAGTAGCGGCCGGCATGCTGGCCAAAATCTTTATGAAGCAAAGTTGGGGCGGCTCTCGGGGATGGCCAGCCGGAATATGAATTAAGGTTTAAGGTGAGTGTATATTGCTTGTTCATCGGACCTAGTGTATACATACCGCAGGCAGGTATCTCCAGATATCTAGAGATTGCACAGGTAGCAATGATTTTGAGTATGGCGAAATAAATTGCGGAGTGGCCGAGATTTAACACATCATGAGATAGGACGCGGCTGTTGACAATCTGGCATGACATGTGGCAACTCTCTACGGTTTGACATGGTTTTGCGATCGTTTAACCGTCGTCTTTGTCGGTCTATCATACCTGTAATATCTCTACTATTATAGTGCTAATAGAAGGGGTCTCCAAATTTGAAATTGATTGCTGACGCGGCAATTTCATTCTTCAAAAAAATCAATAAAAAACCATAAAAAATCTAATCAAGATGCGTAACGGCAACTAGCCCCACTACTTATTATAGAAAATCTTAATCCATTACACAGTAACTACCTGAGCTATATTATTATTGTTTTGAATGAAAAATAATAAAAACAAATAAAGTCGTTGAAATTTGATATATACATGCATTGCATGTGTAATTACTAGTCAAGTAAAAACCAGATGAAACAATATATGTAATAAAGCCAATATGAATTACTGTTATTGAGCATCTATCCATAAAATGGAAAGAAATATGATAAGTGCATTAACTGGTCCCTGAATTTGTATTCTCCATAGATTGAAGGATGGCAGCCTGATAATTATAAGCATAAAAGAATTGGTTATTACATTTGTAATCTGTGTCTTCTTTCATTTTTCTTCACTTTCTTATTTTTTCTTCCTTTTCTGTTTGGAAAGAGAGTAATCTGTTTCATTATATTTCACATCCTTTTTTTGTTATGCCGAATCCTGAATGTCATGACAGTCATTTTGGACCGACTATAGTAAAGCCTCTGAAACCATCGTCTCATCAAATCCGACCACACAAGAGTTGTCGAATCTGCCATAAAGTGAGCACTCGCCTTTCTTTTGGTACATCTCTCTTATAAAGATCACTGGAAGTCAGACAATAAGTTGGTTATGCTGTTATATCAACTTTTGCATATCGACCCTCTCATTCTCCTTAAGTGCAGACCTCACAACATTATGAAGCTGAGACATGTCCAAATTGAAGCAAAACACATCAAAAGACTCACATATCTTTGCAAAAACCAACCAAATTCCATTAGCCATAAAACAAGCCAAAACCCTAATCTCCCCAAGTCAAGAAACTCAATTCCAATCCCCTTCTCTTCTCTACAAATCCCTCTCCAATGCATCTCCCTCATTGTCCTCATCCTTCAGCACCATTCTCATCTCATCCTATGCACAACTCAAATTACCAAGCCCTGCCCTTGCTATCCTCACCCTCACTTTCAAGATCCACCACGCACTCCCTTCCCTCTCATCAATGCGCTTCCTTCTTGAAACCCTCATCTCTTTCCGGCGATACGCCGATACCCTTTGGCTCTTTTCGAGGATCGGATCTTCGGGGATCGAGCTCGATCTCTTTGCTTACAACATGGCAATCCTGTCTCATGTTAAATTGTAACACCTGAGATTAGGGTTAGTGGTAATTGTGTGTTAATGTGGGGTTTTTGGTAAAAAGTTTACCAAAACGGGATTCAAGTAATTTATCTGGTTTTATGGTTATTTTAGTAGAATTTTATCTCGACCGCACACACTTGTGCATGTTAACTAGGGTTAAGACTAGGGTTTGCCATATAATTGAGCTTGTAGGTTAACTATGTTTAAGTTAACCATGGTGGTCTAACACACTTGATTAGGTTAATTAGGTTAATTAGGGGTGGTTGGTTTTGTCCAAGGGTGTTTAGGATGTAGGTTGACTTGCTTGTTGTGAGAGAGAGAGAGAGAGAGATGTGATGTGTATCATGATAGCTTTTGGTTTGAGAGAGGGAAATGATGGTTTAAGGATGTGTCACCTCTTTTTCACTTCACAATTTTTTAGCATATCCATCACCCTCTCACTCACATTTCTCACACACTCACATCAGCCCAAAAATCAGCTTTTCAGCCACCGAATTCAGCACCAAAACATCACAAACAGCACACCAACTACTGCACATACAGCCCCTAACATCATTGCAAACAGCCCCAACTCCAAAACTAACCTTGCTTCTGCCACAAAAACAGCCTCAGCTTTAACTCTTTCCAGCAGCAGCAGCATCAGCTGAAACAGCAACTAACCCCCTGAAAATAGCAGTAGCCTCAGCCATCAACCACACACACACCAGCTACATAAGATCAGCCCAACACTACACCACCTCAGCCCAACATAACATCAACACAGCACCACAAACCTGCACTGCATCAGCATCAGCAGTTGTAGCAACAGCTCTTGGAATGCAGCAGCACCAATTCAGCAGCAGCACTGCAGCAACTCTCCTTCCTCTTCTTCTCCTTCTCCTCGTTTGTGAGGTTCCTAGGGGGTATAATTCCTAAACTCTTTCCATGTTGCTTAAATTATGTGTTGGTTTAGCTAGTTTGGTGTTTTAATGAAGTTTTAGTACTAGATTTGTGTTGTGATGTTGGCTCTAGTTAAATTAAAGTATTTACAGCTTAATAAACCCTTCTAGGTGTTAGTTAGTTTGTGTTAGTATAGTAGTGTCGTTAAAATTAGATAGATAACCTTAATTTGCTAAAAGTGAAACCTTAAAATACGGTTTTTGACACCTTTTCAAGATATTAGGATCTGCTATTATAAGGCACTTTTTCTAGATTAGCAAACAAGATTAGATTAGTGTGCAGGGTTTTCTGGAGTGTTTTGTGGGACCCGAGCCCCTCTCGCCGGAGGATGGCCGGCGGCCTCCTCTCAACTGACTGGCGACGCCGGCCCCCTGGTGAGAAGAGTGTGTGTGTTTGTGCAGGTAGGGGTCTGTGGGCATTTTACCTAGAGTGGTATTGTTTACTTGTTGGTTTTTCACCTGAGACCAAATCTGGGGTTGCGTAGCCATATTATTGTTATTTTGGTGGACTTTGGTGTTAACTTGGGTGATTTTGTGGAGAACAGGGAATTTTAGGGTGTTTAAAGTTAGGATTACCCTAGGTATGCTGTTGATATCACTTGTTTCCTGTTTAACCTACCTAGTTCCTTAAAATACCCCTTTGTGCACACTTGGTGCTTTAACTATGCCCTTCTTGGATATTTGAAATCTGCTGTACTTAGGTTAACATTTTAGGTAAACAAACATATACATTAGGATATAAACTGTGCTAGGACCTTAGGGTAGCAACCTGGACCCATGTTGCCGGATTTGGGCCGGCCTAACCCCCCTGCCGCCGGCCCAATAGGGTAGTGTTGTCCTGGTTTTTGGGTAGGTAAATGTCTGTAGGTTGGTTGATGTATTTGGTCTTGTTTATTTCCCTTGTTTTTGTTCCAGATGAAATCTGGAGCCTGTTACCTAGTTTTAGCGTTGCGGGACTTGCGCGACACGTACGACACGTGTCGAGTTAGTTTGCTGGGTATCACAGCGTGTCGCTGTGTGCCACCGCGTGTCGCGTCGGGTTTTGGCGTACGCATACACGTTACGTTCATGCGCGCGCTTAGTTCGCGACGCGGGTGTTTGGTTTGGTTTTAATATCGCGTTTTTGCAATATATTAGCTTATGTGTTGCTTTATATAAATTCTAGGTTCACAGGCAGGGACTTCGAGCGCCGCGGAGAAAGGAAAGCGGGTGGTCGGACATACCTAGCGCGGGATCACAGGTGAGTAGATTTAATATCTACGGAGGACGATCGTTTGGATGGCGCAAGTCGCCCGATAGATTTAGTAAACTGGAAAATAGTAAACTTTGATATTTACTTGTGACATTAGAATAATAACCCTTGCATGATATTCGCTGCAGTTAGGAACTATATGTTGTACCCATATACGCTAATTCATTTGTAGGACACATACACCATTACCAGGTTTTTATATGCAGCACGGGCACTATTCATGTGGACACACACACCCTGCTAATTGCCATGTCACGACACTAGATAACGATAAATCGGAAACATGTTAATTGCTTAGAATTGTGCTATTGCAATAAATATTTAAAATGACATCATAAGAATTGCTATTCTCGTGCACATGTATCATTATATCATTTGCTCATGCCTAGTATAAATTATACATCGCAAATTGATACCATAGGCATTCATAATCATTGACATATGCATCCATGATGATTTCATGAGATTTATGATATTTCTGGATTTCGGGGGAAAGCCGCAAGATTTCAAACTTATAACCTTTTAAAATATAAAAGTTGCTGTTTTCTAGTGATGTAAAGTGTCGTTCACCATGAGTTTACTGTGGTTTTCGAGACCCGTTTCGAGGAGGTGGATGAACCGTCTCGGGTACATGGTGAGCCCGGTACTGTACCTCGGGGCAAGAAGATCACAGGAGATGACGTTGAGCCTGGCAGGGGACGGATTACCTACCGGTGACTTCATTTGGCACGGCGGATATCCAGAGGATACTGACCGTGGCCGCTAGATTGAGATATGGATATAGGACATGGATCGGCCGGATGGCTGAGGCCAGAGATACTTGACATGGATACATGAGGTTAAGACAGTTTTGTGGTGTCGTTGCTGGACACAGGTTTTTGTTGATTCCATGGATATTATGTTGATTTTAAAAAGAGTTTCAAAAACAGAATAAAGAACAATTCTTTTACCTACATGATGAGACCTTGAGTTGACTCATATAGCATACATACATGATAGTATATTCATATGGCATACATACCTGCTATTACATCCATGTGACATATATACTTGTTAGTACACTGATGATGCATACATACCTGCTAGTACATGTAGCCATACCTGTTTTAGGGATACTAGGATACTTGTGTGCATACATACGATAGCCTTAGTAGATGTTATTTATTACTCACGAGCTGGCAACTCACCCCCGTTGTGCCACAGCTTTTCTGCAGGTCCGTTCCGTCAACACTGCAGCGGCGGATACTTTTGCCTCTTTTGCTCTTTTTGCCTGGACTCGAGGCCTTTGCTCATAGGTGGGTTGTTATCATTTTGTACCACCTTATATATGTTCATTGTATTTAGAGTACTTCATCTACTGCTACTATCAGCTGTACCTATCTTATTTGGATTACTATATATTGATTTAGAGACGCGGTTGTGAGACTTGGGGATTTTATGTTATATCTGGGGTTGAGCTCACTTGAGTCGACATGTTATATCTTATGCTTCATGCTTACTTATGCACATTGTACTTTACATTGCGTGGGATTTGTGACCGCCTTGAGGCGAAGAGCTAGCTCCCGCTTGGGGATGCCATATTTATGTTATTCATTTATATTCCTGTTTGCGCCCGTTTGGGGCTTGTTTTACAAAGGAAACTCTGCCGGAATTTTTGGAAAAAGGGAAAGTTGTTTTAAAAAGAAACTTGATGTGGATTAATGGAGTAAAATGCTTTAAATAAATTGGTTTTCCTTCACTCTAATTCTTAATTGGGTTTTGTATTCTGGGCTTCGGCTTACTTATTTTATGGACGCCTTGAGACGTTTCGTAACTTAAGTGCCGGTCGCGTTCCGTACCTTGCGGGTCGTGACAAAGTTGGTATCAGAACGATAGGTTTCACCTTTCTGAGTGTAGGATGACCCTTAGTAGATGGAGTAAGTGACTTAAGCAGGGTAGCATAGCGTACGTATGTCCGCGGCATACTTGCGATACGGTACTCCGCCTAAGTGACTTTAGGATATACTTGCTTGAAATTCCTTCTTCAATTCCGTGTATCCTACGATTCTATTGCACCGTTCTTATTGTCCTGTTTCCTGTACCAGTCACTATGCCGCAGAGGGCTACCCGAGCGCAGAGGGCTGCCGCCCGAGACGAGATTCGAGCTGGCTCGTCCGCGACTAGGACTGAGCAGGGTGGTATGCCTACGCCGCAGGGACAGACTGATCCACCTTCCCCATGCCGTATGGATAGGCTTGAGTCCGGTATGGAGGAGCTGCGACAGATGATGGGGAGTATGCAGGAGCTACGTCAGATGGTAGGATCCTTAGTTGTGGCAGGTCGTGCATCGAGGCCGGAGGACGTACCTACTACATCCCAGACTACTATGATACCTGCTCCTACTACTACCACCGTGGCCATCCCGGTTTCGCTACAGGAGTTCATGAGGCTGAGACCTCCAGTCTTCACGGGTACAGATGCGGCAGAGGACCCGCAGACGTTCCTTGATAGCTTGGCCAAGATCTGCCGTTCGCTGAGATGTTCTGATGATCGCTGGGTAGAGCTTGCAAGTTTCCGACTAGAGGGTCTCGCACAGATATGGTGGGAGTCAGTTTTTAGAGGTCGAGCTGCAGGTCTACCGCCCATGACCTGGACCGAGTTCACAGCAGTTTTTCTAGCCCGTTTCCTCTCGGAGAGCGTTCGCGACGCCAGAGCTCGTAGTTTCGAGGCCTTGATCAAGACTTCAGGGATGACGGTGTCTGAGTACGACGTCCAGTTTACACAGTTGTCCCGATATGCCCCGTATCTGGTGGATACCGAAGCGAAGAGGGTGAAGAGCTTCATTCAGGGACTGGATTCCCAGCTATTTCTTGCCATTGGCGCCCAGCACTTCCATTCCTATTCAGCAGCTATGGATACGGCGTTGCGGATGGAGGCACGTATTTCAGCGACTTCGGCCGTTCCCGGGCCAAAGAGGATTCGTACCGGCACGCCAGATCAGAGGCAGCATGCCAGATTCGTTCCGAGAGATAGGGCCGGCAGAGGGTTTGGACGCGGTCAGCTGTATGGTTCGTACACACAGGGACAGCAGTCGTCGCCAGGATGTTATGGGTGCGGGAGTCTGCACCATCGTGTTAGAGATTGTCCAGCGAGACGACAGGGAGCGGCGACAGTTCCGCATGTGACCCTATCACCATCACCGCTCCCTCCTCAGAGAGCTCTACTTCCTGCCCCAGGCGATGCTCCACGCCAGTTAGGTGCACCCAGAGGACGTGGACGTGGCGGACCGATCCAGAGGGGACGAGGAGGCAGAGGCCGAGGCCGAGGTCAGCCCGCTATTAGAGGAGGTCAGGCCCGAGTGTTTGCGTTGACAGCCCAGGATGCGCAGGCATCCAATGCCGTCGTGACAGGTACCCTATCAGTATGCTCTGTTGATGCACACGTGTTGTTTGATCCCGGATCCAGGCACTCATACGTGCCGAGTTTGGGTAGAGAGTCCGGTTTGCTTGATCAGCCGCTTGTTGTGACCACTCCTGTGGAAGAGTCATTTGTTGCTAGGCACGTGTTCCGATCCTGTACCGTCCGTATTTGCGAGCGAGAGCTGTCTGTCGACTTGATCCTTCTGGAGATGTTGGACTTCGACGTTCTTTTGGGTATGGATTGGTTAGCCACGTGCTATGCGTTGGTGGACTGCCGCGGGAAAACAGTTAGATTTTGTTTTCCCGGCGAGTCGGCTTTTGTTGTGCAGGGGGACCGTGGTGCCGCCCTTCACATATTGATTTCTTCGCTTCGCGCTGATCAGCTGTTGAGGAAGGGATGTCGGGGATTTCTAGCTTGTGTATGCGATACTAGAGCTACAGATGTTCCATTGGACCAGGTTCCGATTGCATGTGAGTTCCCCGATGTTTTCCCTGATGAGCTGCCAGGACTGCCGCCTGAGCGCGATGTCGAGTTCTGTATTGATTTGATTCTCGGCTCGGGGCCTATTTCTATACCGCCTTATCGGATGGCCCCGGCGGAAGTTAGAGAGTTGAAGATTCAGCTACAAGATTTGTTAGATAAGGGACTTATTCGATCTAGCGTTTCTCCATGGGGTGTTCCGGTCTTGTTTGTCAAGAAGAAGGACGGAAGTTTGCGCTTATGTATCGACTACCGCCAGCTGAACAAAGTTACCGTGCGGAACAGATATCCGTTGCCACGCATTGATGATCTGTTCGACCAGCTCCAGGGGGCAGGATATTTTTCGAGTATCGACTTGCGATCAGGATACCATCAGCTGCGAGTCCGACAGGAGGATATACCGAAGACAGCCTTCCGTACACGCTATGGCCACTATAAGTTTCTGGTGATGTCGTTCGGACTCACCAACGCCCCCGCAGCATTTATGGATTTGATGAACCGTACCTTCAGGTCATATCTCGACTTGTTCATCATAGTGTTCATTGATGATATTTTGGTGTATTTCCGGAGCCGAGAGGAGCATGAACAGCACTTGCGGATTACCTTACAGACTTTGAGGGAGCACCAGCTGTTCGCGAAGTTCTCCAAGTGTGCATTCTGGCTGGACAGCGTCGGATTCTTGGGTCACGTGATTACGAGAGACGGCATATGTGTGGACCCGAAGAAGATCGAGGTCGTCCAGCAGTGGCCCCGACCTACGTCGGTTATGGAGATCCGTAGTTTTCTAGGCCTGGCAGGCTACTACAGGCGATTCGTTCAGGATTTCTCCCGTATTGCTGCACCTTTGACCGGTTTGATCCGGAAGGGAGTTTCTTTCGTTTGGATGGAGGAGTGCGAGCACAGTTTTCAGCAGCTATGGACTTGTTTGACTACGGCGCCGGTATTATCATTGCCTTCAGGATCAGGCGGATTCGTGGTTTATTGTGACGCTTCGCGGGTGGGGCTAGGATGCGTATTGATGCAGCATGACAGGCTGATCGCATATGCTTCGCGGCAATTGAAGAAACATGAATAGAACTACCCCACTCACAATTTGGAGATGGCTGCAGTGGTCTTTGTACTGAAAATATGGTGACATTACCTATACGGCTAGTCGTGCCAAATATTCACTGACTACATGAGCTTAAAGTATATATTTCAGCAGCGAGACCTGAACCTCAGACAGCGTCGTTGGATGGAGCTGGTGAAAGACTACGACTGTGAGATCTTGTACCACCCGGGCAAGGCGAATGTAGTAGCGGATGCTTTGAGCAGGAAGCCTGGGGGTAGTCTATCTTGTTTGCGCGTAGTGCAGAGGCAGTCGTCAGCAGATTGGTAGAGTTTATGCGACAGCCGAGTTGAGTTCGAGTTCACTCCACAGGGGGACAGCTTGCGCATGTTCGTGCATGTCCGCAGTTACTTGACCGCATTCGAGAGGCACAGCCCAGTGATGACCGTATTTCAGAGATTATGGAGCAGATTAGGCAGGGCAGAGGTTTCGAGTTCGTGATCGACGATCAGGGAGTACTACGATTTGGGACTCGATTGTGCGTACCAGATTCGGAGGGACTGCGACGTGAGATTCTTGAGGAGGCGCATAGATCTACATACAGCGTTCACCCAGGTTCCACCAAGATGTACCGCGATTTGAGAGATGTCTATTGGTGGGACGGGATGAAGAGGGACGTCACAAACTTCGTATCGAGATGCTTAACTTGTCAGCAAGTTAAGACTGAGCACCAGAGGCCAGCGGGAGAGTTGCAGCCTTTGCCCATTCCGGAGTGGAAATGGGAGCAGATTTCGATGGACTTCGTGGTGGGTCTACCCAGGACCAGCCGGGGGTACGACTCTATTTGGGTGATTGTGGATCGATTGACGAAAGCGGTTCACTTCTTGCCAGTGAAGATCACTTTCAGCTTCGCTCAGTATGCCCAGCTTTACATCGACGAGATCGTGTGGTTGCATGGCGTACCGACTTGTATCGTGTCAGATCGAGGCATCCAGTTTACCAGTCGACTATGGCAGAGACTTCAGGAGGCATTGGGCACCCATTTGAGTTTCAGTACAGCATTTCATCCGCAGACCGACGGATAGTCAGAGCGGACCATTCAGACTCTCGAGGACATGCTCCGAGCGTGCGTTTTGGACTTTAGAGGTAGCTGAGATCGTCATTTACCATTAGTGGAGTTCTCCTACAACAACAGCTTCCAGGATACTATTCAGATGGCACCTTTCGAGGCTTTGTATGGGAGAAGATGTAGATCGCCCATCTGTTGGACTGAGCTGAGCGAGAGCAGTATTTTTAGGCCGCAGATCGTGCAGGAGACGACCGAGAAATTACAGTTGATTCGAGACCGGATGAGAGCATCTCAGAGCAGGCAGAAATCGTATGCAGACAGGCGCCGTCGCAAATTAGAGTTCGCAGTTGGCGATCATGTTTTTCTGAGGGTCTCTCCGTTGAAGGGCGTGATGCGATTTGGGCGAAAGGGAAAGCTTAGCCCTAGATTTGTGGGTCCCTTCAAGATCCTCGAGTGTGTCGGCGCAGTCGCGTATCGTTTGGCTCTTCCATCCAGCTTTTCAGATGTTCACCCCGTTTTCCACGTGTCGATGCTACGCATATATCTTCATGACCCTTCCCACACAATTCAGCATCAGACCGTCCAGCTTGAGCCTGACCTTTCGTTCACCGTGCAGCCAATTGAGATACTGGATCGGCAGGTGGAGAAACTTCGATCAAAGGTCCTGCCGTCGGTGAAGGTTCTTTGGCGCAGCCCGAATAGTGAGGAGATCACTTGGGAGGCCGAGAGAGAGATGCGCAAGAAATTCCCTCATCTTTTTGAAAGTACGCGTAGTTGCATATTTTAAAATTCGGGGACGAATTTTCTTAAGGGAGGAAGACTGTAACACCTGAGATTAGGGTTAGTGGTAATTGTGTGTTAATGTGGGGGGTTTTGGTAAAAAGTTTACCAAAACGGGATTCTAGTAATTTATCTGGTTTTATGGTTATTTTAGTAGAATTTTATCTCGACCGCACACACTTGTGCACGTTAACTAGGGTTAAGACTAGGGTTTGCCATATTATTGAGCTTGTAGGTTAACCATGTTTAAGTTAACCATGGTGGTTTAACACACTTGATTAGGCTAATTAGGTTAATTAGGGGTGGTTGGTTTTGTCCAAGGGTGTTTAGGATGTAGGTTGACTTGCTTGTTGTGAGAGAGAGAGAGATGTGATGTGTATCATGATAGCTTTTGGTTTGAGAGAGGGAAATGATGGTTTAAGGATGTGTCCCCTCTTTTTCACTTCACAACTTTTTAGCATATCCATCACCTTCTCACTCACATCTTTCACACACTCACATCAGCCCAAAAATCAGCTTTTCAGCCACCAAATTCAGCACCAAAACATCACAAACAACACACCAACTGCTGCACATACAGCCCCTAACATCATTGCAAACCGCCCCAACTCCAAAACCACACTCACACACACAATCCTCTTCATATAACCTTGCTTCTGCCACAAAGACAGCCTCGGCTTCAACTCTTTCCAGCAGCAGCAGCATCAGCTGAAACAGCAACTAACCCCCTGAAAACAGCAGTAGCCTCAGCCATCAACCACACACACACCAGCGACATAAGATCAGCCCAACACTACACCACCTCAGCCCAACAGAACATCAACACAGCACCACAAACCTGCACTGCATCAGCATCAGCAGTTGTAGCAACAGCTCTTGGAACTGCAGCAGCACCAATTCAGCGGCAGCACTGCAGCAACTCTCCTTCCTCTTCTTCTCCTTCTCATCATTTGTGAGGTTTCTAGGGGGTATAATTCCTAAACTCTTTCTATGTTGCTTAGATTGTGTGTTGGTTTAGCTAGTTTAGTGTTTTAATGAAGTTTTAGTACTAGATTTGTGTTGTGATGTTGGCTCTAGTTAAATTAGAGTATTTACAGCTTAATAAACCCTTCTAGGTGTTAGTTAGTCTGTGTTAGCATAGTAGTGTCGTTAAAATTAGATAGATAACCTTAATTTGCTAAAAGTGAAACCTTAAAATACGGTTTTTGACACCTTTTCAAGATATTAGGATCTGCTATTATAAGGTACTTTTTCTAGATTAGCAAACAAGATTAGATTAGTGTGCAAGGTTTTCTGGAGTGTTTTGTGGGACCCGAGCCCCTCTCGCCGGAGGATGGCCGGCGGCCTCCTCTCGACCGACCGGTGATGCCGGCCCCCTGGTGAGCAGAGTGTGTGTGTTTGTGCAGGTAGGGGTCTGTGGGCATTTTACCTAGAGTGGTATTGTTTACTTGTCACCTGAGACCAAATCTGGGATTGTGTAGCCATATTATTGTGTTTTTGGTGGACTTTGGTGCTAACTTGGGTGATTTTGTAGAGAACAGGGAATTTTAGGGTGTTTAAAGTTAGGATTACCCTAGGTATGCTGTTGGTATCACTTGTTTCCTGTTTAACCTACCTAGTTCCTTAAAATACCCCTTTGTGCACACTTGGTACTTTAACTATGCCCTTCTTGGATATTTGAAATCTGCTGTACTTAGGTTAACATTTTAGGTAAACAAACATATACATTAGGATATAAACTGTGCTGGGACCTTAGGGTAGCAACCTGGACCTGTGTCGCCGGATTTGGGCCGGCCTGACCTCCCTTGCCGTCGGCCCAATAGGGTAGTGTTGTCCTGGTTTTTGGGTAGGTAAGTGTCTGTAGGTTGGTTGATGTATTTGGTCTTGTTTATTTCCCTTGTTTTTGTTCAAGATGAAATCTGGAGCCTGTTACCTAGTTTTAGCGTTGCGGGACTTGCGCGACACGTACGACACGTGTCGAGTTAGTTTGCTGGGTATCACCGCGTGTCGCTGTGTGCCACCGCGTGTCGCGTCGGGTTTTGGCGTACGCACACACGTTACGTTCACGCGCGCGCTTAGTTCGTGACGCGAGTGTTTGGTTTGGTTTTAATATCGCGTTTTTGCAATATATTAGCTTATATGTTGCTTTATATAAATTCTTGGTTCACAGGTAGGGACTTCGAGCGCCGCGGAGAAAGGAAAGCGGGTGGTCGGACATACCTAGTGCGGGATCACGGGTGAGTAGATTTAACATCTACGGGGGACGATCGTTTGGATGGCGCAAGTCGCCCGATAGATTTAGTAAACTGGAAAATAGTAAACTTTGATATTTACTTATGATATTTGAATAATAACCCTTGCATGATATTCGCTGCAGTTAGGAACTATATGTTGTATCCATATACGCTAACTCATTTGTAGGACACATGCACCATTACCAGGTTTTTATATACAGCACGAGCACTATTCATGTGGACACACACCCTGGTAATTGCCATGTCACGACACTAGATAACGATAAATCTGAAACATGTTAATTGCTTAGAACTGTGCTATTGCAATAAATATTTAAAATGACATAATAAGAATTGCTATTCTCGTGCACATGTATCATTATATCATTTGCTCATGCCTAGTATAAATCATACATCGCAAATTGATACCATAGGCATTCATAATCATTGACATATGCATCCATGTGATTTCATGAGATTTATGATATTTCTGGATTTCGGGGGAAAGCCGCAAGATTTCAAACTTATAACCTTTTAAAATATAAAAGTTGCGGTTTTCTAGTGATGTAAAGTGTCGTCCACCATTAGTTTACTGTGGTTTTCGAGACCCGTTTCGAGGAGGTGGATGAACCGTCTCGGGTACATGGTGGGCCCAATACGGTATCCCGGAACAAGAAGATCACAGGAGATGGCGTTGAGCCTGGCAGGGGACGGATTACCTACCGGTGACTTCATTTGGCACGGCGGATATCCAGAGGATACCGACCGTGGCCGCTAGATTGAGATATGGATATTTGACATGGATCAGCCGGATGGCTGAGGCCAGAGATACTTGACATGGATACATGAGGTTGAGACAGTTTTGTGGTGTCGTTGCTGGACACAGGTTTTTGTTGATTCCATGGATATTATGCTGATTTTAAAAAGAGTTTCAAAAACAGAATAAAGAACAATTATTTTACCTACATGATGAGACCTTGAGTTGACTCATATAGCATACATACATGATAGTATATTCATGTGGTATACATACCTGCTATTACATCCATATGACATACATACTTGTTAGTACACTGATGATGCATACATACCTGCTAGTACATGTAGCCATACCTGTTTTAGGGATGCTAGGATACTTGTGTGCATGCATACGATAGCCTTAGTAGATGTTATTTATTACTCACGAGCTGGCAACTCACCCCCGTTGTGCCACAGCTTTTCTGCAAGTCCGTTCCGTCAGCACTGTAGCGGCGGATACTTTTGCCTCTTTTGCTCTTTTTGCCTGGACTCGAGGCCTTTGCTCATAGGTGGGTTATTATCATTTTGTACCACCTTATATATGTTCATTGTATCTAGAGTACTCCATCTACTGCTACTATCAGCTGTACCTGTCTTATTTGGATTACTGTATATTGACTTAGAGACGCGGTTGTGAGACTTGGGGATTTTATGTTATATCCGGGGTCGAGTTCACTTGAGTCGACATGTTATTTCTTATGCTTCATGCTTACTTATGTACATTGTACTTTACATTGCGTGGGATTTGTGACCGCCTTGAGGTGAAGAGCTAGCTCCCGCTTGGGATGCCATATTCATGTTATTCATTTATATTCCTGTTTGCACCCGTTTGGGGCTTGTTTTACAAAGGAAACTCTGCCGGAATTTTTGGAAAAAGAGAAAGTTGTTTTAAAAAGAAACTTGATGTGGATTAATGGAGTAAAATGCTTTAAATAAATTGGTTTTCTTTCACTCTAATTCTTAATTGGGTTTTGTATTCTGTGTTTCGGCTTACTTATTTTATGGACGTCTTGAGACGTTTCGTAACTTAAGTGCCGGTCGCATTCCGTACCTTACGGGTCATAACATAAATGTTGTGAAATTGATAGAGCATTGCTTTTGTTCAGACAGATGGAGGAGAAGGACAAGATTTTGCCTGGAAAGTTTGCTTACGATGTATTGTTATCAGGGTTGTGGAGATTGAACAGAAGAGCGGATGCAACGAAAATGCTCGATGAAATGCTCGAGAGAGGGCTATTGCCGCTCGAAGGGACTTGTAATGCTATGGTTGATGGGTATTGTAGGGAAGGGAGCTTGGATTGTGCTCTTAGGGTCAAGCATATAACGACGGGTTTAGGGTTGACGCCGAGTTTGGTTACTGATAATGTGTTGATTCTGGTGCTTTGTGGGGGCTCAGAGAATGGAAGAGGGCATGAGTTTGTTGAAGGAGGTGGACATGAACGGGCTCGTGCCTAATGCATGGAGACTTATAGGATTTTATTCATTGGCTATTCGATAAATGGCAATGTGTAGGCGATGGTAGCACTTTTCGACGAATGCTTGAGAAGAGAGTTTGTTTTCGATGGAGAAACTTGTAGGGTTTTGTTGAACGGTCTTTGTAGAAACGGGAAGGTCTCTATGGCCGAAGAGGTGTTGGACATTCTCATAGATAAAAGGGATCGTTCTGAGAAATGCGATTTATAGCACATTAGTCGAAGGGTACTGTCGCATCGGCGATATCCAAGGAGCATTTTCAGCAATGAAGAGTATGTACGATGTTAGGTCTGATACCTAATAAAATTGCTTACAATTCACTTATCGGTTTGTTGTGTAAATTGGAAAGAATTTCGGAGGCAGAAGCATTGATTAAAGAGATGGAGCAGAACGGTGTGCCTACAAGCCTACAAGCACGGAAACCTTCAATAGCCTCGTCGATGGCTATGCTAGGGCTAGTATTTTCAATAGATGTTACGAAATTCTCGAGAAAATGCAAGCAAATGCGGAGCCTTATGGCTCTATCATGCGCGCTTTGTGCCAAGTTGAGAAGCTTAGCGAAGCCGAAAGGCTCGTTGAGGAAATGAAGATTAAACATATTCCGATGAATCCTCAAGTCTACGATATACTTGTACATGCACACTGTGAATCCGGATATGTGCTTCGTGCACGAGAATTGGTCGATGAGATGAGATGAAGAGAAGCGGGGTTTCTCCGACGATAGAAACGTATAATTATCTTCTGAAGGGTTATTGTGCAAATGGGTGTTTGTGTGAAGCTGAGGAGATCATGCATGAGTGAAGAGATGAAGGGCTGAGACCTAATGAGACCACAAATGAAGCTTTTATACTGGGGTATTGTAATACCAACAATGGTTACAAAGCATTTGAGATGTTTGAAGATATGAAGGAGGATGAGATTAAACCAAATGTGGTCACATATCAGAAATTAATTGGTTTGATGAGTGATGAAGAGAGGATGGCAGAAATGTGGCAAATTGTATGATCAGTTGTTAGAGAATAATGAGTCTCCTGATAGTTGGATAATGTGAAAATCTGCAAAAGTGCAAAATGAGATGTGTATAGACTGATGAGAAACAATAATTTATCTAATGTATAAGATAATTTATCTCTATGATTTTTCTTTCAATGGGGCTAATCAAAGCTCCTCTTATTATTTGTTTATTTCTATTTTTATAAAGACTCTGCTCTTTTTGTTTCTTTTTCATTTTTTGAAATCATCCCTTTTGAAAAGGATCACGGTCTCTCATATTGAAGAGGAAATTCATACCAACTAAGCTAAGTCCAGCAAGAAGTTTTTATTTATAATGTTCATTGGAGACTTGGGCATGGCACCCATTATGCAAGCATCGAATATTTTAATACAATTCATCTTGACCTCTTTGAGCTAATGGCTTTGCTGTCAAATTATTGCTTATGTGATTCTCCTGATATTGCAATTTGGAACTTGAAACCAAGGTGTTTTATCTGTTAATGACTTGTATAAATTTATTAATTTTGGTGGTTTAACTCACACCTCATTTCTTCTCAATATACCTCTGAGTAGAGCTGTTCACTCTGCTTTACTTTACTTTTTTGTTTAAAACCTCAAGATAATTTTAGGCATGAACCATTTTTTTGTATTGGTTATAAACCAACCGGACTTAACTCAGTTGGCACCAATTTACTCTCCAATGTAAGCGGTCATAAGTTCCATTCCTAAAGGGGTTGATTTCAAAAAAGATAAAATTATCATAATAAAAATGAAGGAAATATATGCTAATTCAACTAAAATTTGAGTTGATGTTCAACCCTTCCAAATCTAATACATACTCCCTCATTCAAGGGGCAAGAGAAAAAGAGAAGCTATACAGTCAAAACTAGAATATTACCAATATAACATTGTTTTCTCATGCGGAACATTTTTTTTTCGGCACATAAAGATCAAAAGAAATCTTAATCCAACTAGAAACTGGGAAGAAAAACCATTTCTCGAATAATATGATTGAGCTTCATAGACTTTGAATATTTCGTTCATGCTGTGCAAGAGTACGACAAGCGAGGGACCGATCTAGGATTAGCCAGCTTCAGATGACTACCGATGTCTAAGACTCTTGATAACTACTATGGTTTACCACAGTTTGTGCTTTCACTATGCCCAATCTCTTGTCACTACTGGAGAAAAAAGTAGTAGAATGTTAGAATAATAGCCCGTATCATTAACTGAGAACATAAGGAGAAATAAATTTACATAGCTATCCAAATTAAAACCATGTTAGACAGCAACAAGATGTCAAACTACTGAGACATAAATTTACATAGCTATCTGAATTAAAACCATGTTAGACGGCGACAAGATGTAAAACTACTGCTGGGGTACTTCACTTCGTTGTCTGAAAACATCCTGCATAATTTGGCCATTATTATTAGAAAATGCAGATACTCAGATTATTTCTCTCCACTTCTGATTAGTTTTAGTTCCCTATTGTGTATGCAAAGCTACGGATATGGACGCACGGACGCAATGTACCACAAACATGTTTCCGAGATTACTCCCATGGGGGTCAGTGATGGGAGTTGCTATTACTGGAGTATGGACTATAGATGGTCACATCTCGGTTAGCTCGGTATATTTGATTTTACCAAGGAGGTGTGATTTGGCATATAATGGTGCCACTCAAGATCAAAAAATAAAATATAAAATATAAAAAAAATGGTTGGCATCTAACGATGCCATTTTAGCGGGAGAAAATTTGTTGCATAGGCATATCAATGTCCCCCTGAATTGCTTCTTGTGCAATTGTGATATGGAAACAGTGCGACAATTGTTTTTTGATATCATGTGTCCATCTGAGAGGGGGGAAGGGTTGGTTATGGGTCTTTTATAAATTAGAGGTCTGTCTCCCACCGATAAATCTGAATTAATTGTGGGTAAAGTGGAGGTCTAACCAATCCTCCAGATAGGGTGATTATAGAAGAGACATTCGATTTTTTTATATTTTCTCTTTTGTTCTTTGGTTGTGGAATGCAAGTCTCTTAGGTGAACCCGTGACCTCTTACTTCGAAGAGGAAAGTATTGCAGATGGGCTACTACCCTTTGGTGGAGATTTTCTAATTGATGTAGAAACTTATGTATCATAATTTTGATGAAGCTGTGTGGAGCACCACGTATTCATTTACCATGCATGCTCGCAACTATGCGCATACGTATATATGTGTGTATATACTTATCTACATATACGTGGGGGGGGGGGGGGAGGGGGATATACATGGGGGGGAACACACTAGGACACAGCATGGCAATGACATGCCAAACAAATTATTTTCTATTTTATTATCATGAGTACAATAATGTTTAATGATTTGACAAAAGCATTCTTGGATATCATAAGAATTATTATTCAAGCATTCAAGGACCATGAATATGCAATAAGCATTGGCTTTTCATCGTCATATTCAAAGAGGATCGATGTAGACAACGTCCTATATCGAAGCATATACTACTTATATGCTGATATGAATAATCCGGCATATTGTCACAAACAAAACAGTTTTAGCATTAGAACAATCATACCAGTTTCTGAAATGCATATGAAAAAAATTCTTCTGAATGTATCAAGGATGCATTTAAAAAGTGTCCCAATGAGGCCCCGTTATTCAGATATTTGAGGATCCAACAATGTTGTATGGATGTCATATAATATATCAAGAAGTATGAATAAGGTAAAGTTCACTAATGCTTGTAATCTTAATATCATCAAGTCAGCAATTTACCTCAGAACGGTCACCAGGACAAGCACAGACTAGTGCAAATAGAACTGATAACCCAATTAAACATAGTAAATCATCCCCACTTCAATAAGGCTAATGTGAGGAATATTGAGCGCAACTCCAGGGCCCCTGCAGTTTTTCCTTAGAAAAGAATACGCCACGTTAATAAAAAACTTCTTCAAGAAAGATGAGGTTTTCCTAGCCTTTATATACGAGTGACCCATCACATATGTAACTCCTGCATCCTTAGCCTCCACAAGCGCTGCAAGATCTTCTCTAACCTGAGGATTCACATACACAGCCTGAGCTGGCAGCTCAAATCGAACCCGCCTTCTTCTACTCACACTAGGCGATTCTTCTTCATACAATGACTGCAAGCTCTGAAGAGTTTCGGATTTGCTACTTCTAATACCAATAGATTCATTTTCTCCAACATCCCTAATCACTAAACTACTTAATCTCTCATTAGTCCTTATCACCGCCATTCTCCCCTCTGGAGATGTTTCGTAACTCCCTGATGAGCTTTCCTCAGCTTCCATTTGAATAAACTCAGCGATGCTCATCACAAGTTGGTTCTCAAAGTCATCTTCAACTGTTCGCACGTCTTTATACCCGTATCTTACTATGCATCTATACATTTGATAGGGTTGAGGACCAATTCGTCCTATTAAATATCGTTCATCTTGGGGAACATATGGGACCGGCACCAACTTCACACAGACAAAGACGAGCACTTGATGGAAAGCTGGAAGATTTGTAACAAAGTGTGAGAAAATAGCAGGGACTCCAGTGACTAATTCAGTGTATATTAATCCAATTCCGGGGACACGAACAATTCCAAGGCTAGGGCCAAGAGTAAGGATCCATTTCATCGATACTTTGTTTTGTAGGTCAAAGAGGTATTTTCTCCGAGTTCCGTAGTGCCATACATACATTACAATCATGAAGACAAAGGAGAGTGCAAGTGGGGCCCATCCTCCTTGGGGCACTTTCATGATTGAAGAGGATAAGTAGAATCCCTCGGTTATTCCAAAGAAGATGAGAAATAATGCGGCGAAAATGACGCTTTGTTGCCAGACAAAGATGATAACAAGGGCCATTAACCATGTGGTCACAAACATTACAATTATGCAAGCGATGCCTGAAAGGAAAAGAAACATATTTCATACTTAGTAAATGTCAAGAACCACTTTACCCAAAACTCAAGCTATTGAGTTATGAGTTAACACTATATAAAATGTGGTCCTCTAGGCTATGTGGAAAGACGTTCAGCATTACACTCCTTTGTAAAGGCGGAATAAATGGGGTAAATACATATATATTAAAATGAACCAGACAAGGTTAGAACCTAGAACCTCTTGAAGCCTGTTGTCCTACTACCATATCAAGATCCATTTCACCAAAAACTTTTTAAGTTATTGGATAGTTTGGCTAAAAATGTATCAAGCTAACATAAAACTTATTTTAAAAATAACATATCCTTGAAAATTGATAATTCAAATTCAAAACAAATGTAAAGTTTTTCCCTCTGTTTGTGCTTCTATGCATACACACTAGCAAGGGTAACCGTTTCTATATATGAGATTTTGCAAATATTGATGCCATGAAGAACTAAGAATACTCTCTTCTTATAGAAAGAAATCACACCAGCAATGTTTAAAAGAAACAGCATACCATAAGCATTGCCAATAAGGTTTGTGTCACGGAACCCAATTGTAACAGCCAAACAAAGAACCATGAGGATCCAATTTATTTCAGGTATATAAATTTGTCCATAGATCCACCGAGAAGTATGGACAACTTTTACACGTGGGAAACAACCCAAAGCATTGCATTGCTTGACAATTGAAAATGTTGCAGAGATGACGGCCTGGCTAGCAACTATAGCAGCAAGTGTGGCTATGACAAAGACGGGCCAAAAGACAGGTTCTGCAAAACAGAAACAAAACAGACTGTTATGCTTGAGCTTCTTTAGTGCAAAAATTATTTCATTTAGTCTTACTTGGAATAGATGCATAGAAGCTAACAGGCACATCGGATATATTTTTGGAGATATATGCCGCCTGTCCCATATATTGTAGTACTAGGCAAGGATAAATGATGCTAACAAATGCAACCTGAAGAAGCAATAGTGTTAAATGACGTTACGTATGAGGAGAACAATGCAGAAGAGTTAATAATGAAAGCAAATAAAAACAAGCAAGACAAGTAACTATTTGGGTTTTTGTCGCAATCCTAGATGAAGTAATTATTTCCCTCCATTTAGTTATATTCATACTTGTAACTGATTTATCATATTTGCTGTCCACTTGTAAACAAATAATTCTTCAACATACCCTAATTGATGCACCAGTGAAGTGACCAAGATCTGCGAACATAGCTTCTGAACCTGTGACCATGAAGAATCTGTGCTAAGTTGCTATTTCTATATGGAAATTAAATTGTAAACTTTTCGGAGAGTCGTTCAAAGTTCACCTGTAATACATAAGAGAATACCCCCTAGTGAAAGCCAACCATCTTTTCCTGTTGCTTTGAAGAATTTAATGATGTAGTGTGGTGAAAGAGCATGGTAGATTTTTGGATTCCAATGAATAATGTTGTATAAACCAATTGCCCCAATACACAACAACCAAATGATAACTACGGGAGCAAAGAGAAATGCTACCTTATGGGTACCCCGATGCTGCAAAGCGAAGAGGCCAACCAGCACAATACAAGAGACAAGCACCACCTCACCTACATGGTAGGAAAATATCATATTGAACTCAAATAAGAAAAGCATGGGATACAAACTTTTAAGACTGTAAAGGAAAAATGGACTTGGCACTTGTGAAGCAAATCAAAACACATATTTAGGGCATAACAGGAAAAGCTAAAGAAGAAATCATTGCAAAAGATTTTGAAACACTCTAGGGAAGTTAAGTAAACAACTAACTATAAATATAACATGTGTTTGATTTTACGAAGCCACTACTAGTGAACGGAGCATTGTCTTCTCTAACAGACCAAAGAGGAACTCGATACACAACATTCTGAATGTGTATGCAAACAAAGATAAAAATATTTTATAGGTCTCTTCACGATTCACTAAATGATTATGTATAGACTGTTTCCAAAATATATATATTATTTAAGGTTTCTTAATGATTCATCAAATGATTATAAATGGATGGTTTCGAACTGCAACTTGATCAGATCACTGGCAAAGGCCATGTATATTTTGTAACACCCAACAGTGCTTCATGTGTATTCATGTCTAATCAATTTTATCTTGAGAATTTCTGATATACATTCAGGTTTTGCCTGTCAAGTTTTTAGGTTAAGACTTAAGAATGAAGCAAACTAGCAAGTTCACTTCCTAATATACATTCAGGTTATTTGTTTTAAATGCCCTGTTCAGCATTACATTGTTTTCTTGCAGCAAAGTCAATACTGAATACATCAGATGCTCTAAGAAAGATATTAAAAAAATCCAAGCGAGACCAGCAAGACAAATTGCTTTCTAAATTTAGATACTTACTATTATTCAACCTATTAGTACGCACTTGCAAGCCCGAAATGGATGAAAGAACTGCAAGGAACAAAAAGTTGAATTTCAGCAGAAGAACAGACATTAGTTCACCCTGTGACTATTTCTAAAAAAATAAAAGAGAAAATTTTCAATCAACTTCAACAAAGTCAAAACAAAGAAAGGAAATGGTACCCGAAATTGCTGGTGTCAGAACACCATCACCAATCACCATGCAAGCACCAAATAGAACTATCAGCAGCAACGCAGTTCTCGACTTTTTATGCTTCTCTAAGAACCTTTTCAATGGAGAACAAATCATGTTGCGGCCAGTGATCCCATTCTTATAATATGTTGATACCTCCTCATCAGCTGCCTGTTGATTGGGAAGCAAACTGAATTTTGCATGTCTGCAAAGGAGAGAGTACAAAGCGAATGTCCCTCCTACACAACATTACTCATCAAATATAAATCCAAGTTTTGTAGGGACACATTAAAATACCAAGAAAAAACACCTCAGACCTCACCTTCACCATTGTCATCGGCACTCAACACAATGAAGACATATTTTAGCAATGGGATCAAAGTGATGGTCCAAAATATCAAGGAAAATGCACCAAATATCGTCTGCTCATCTTGATAATCGTGCAGCCTCCCTGAAAATGTACTTTTATACACATATAGAGGAGAAGTGCTCAAATCACCATAAACTACACCAAAGCTCTGATATGCCAATAGAATCAAGTGCTTATAGTGATCTTTCAAACGGGCCTGCATCAAAAAAGACGGAGAGATGAATCATCAATTCAAGGAGATAATAATTGTCCATGCATGTTGATATATCATATACATGTATATATCGTTTTCACGCCCTTTAAAGCATTTTTTTGAGCTATAGGGTTGGACCCATGTACGACCCAACTCTTCCTTAATTAATAGGGTATGTGTCCTCTCTCCTTGTTGCTTGCATGCCTTGAACTTGTGACCTTGTCACAATTCTATGCCCTACCCACCATTCCACCTCTTGTAAATTAGGTGTTTTAAAGTATGAAACAGACAAATAATGTTGATCAGTTGATGAATGCTAATCTGCCATATTTAGAATTTGTATTACGATGCCGTCTAAGATTTAAGTTTATTTCTTAAGATCAAGTAGAGCCTTGGTTTTCTATCTCCCTATATTTTAAGACAACAAAGGTTAAGAAAAAACAAATTGCTTAAGACTGTACCTTCACTTAAAAATTAAGCAACTTAATACTGCTTGGTTATAGAGTTATTATGATAACATGTCTTCCCTTAAAGTTGGAGTGGAGCTCATCTCAACTTTTCAGTTAAAATAACTCTAGCTAAGGATATAATTTAAAGCGAGAGAAGAACAATGGCAACCAAACAAACTCCATTGCACACACTGACTCTATCGCGAATATGCTGCTGCAGCAGCCGTCCACGAAACATGGACCCGAGTACCCTTTGTGGAACCCAAGCACCCTTTGTGGGACCCACCTTCACCTTTGTCCAATTCTAGAGTATCTCCAAAGGTGAATCTTTTTTTTTATAAATTCATACCGGAGGTCACTGATTCGATTCTTGAGAGAGTCATACCAAGGAGAAAAATGGATTGAACCATGTGAGTTTTGGCCATCATGGCAGGAACCTAAACGGGCACAGTGCGTCTAGTCCCAAATCCATGATATATATCAGGTTGAACATCGGATTGGAAATTGAACCTAGCTTTAGATAACTCCACAAAACTCCGATTATCCTATCTTAACTCCCAAGTCAAACAGCAACCAAAAGACACACTTTTGTTATTGTATATCTTCAAATTCTTAGCTTTATTTAATACAACGTCAACTTTGCTCACATCACACAAAAAAAGGGACAGCAGTACAACATATTAAATACGAATGTCTCAACAAATCCGTGATCCTTGAGTAATTTGACTTCATGATCACCATCAAAACCTCTTATTTGGGAATTTCTGCTTGATTGAAATTTCATCTTATCATGAATGTAAATGATCCACACACAATCTTCCGTGGTCGAATTTCTTACTGCTAAACTCTATAAAATCAATAACTAAAAATCATTGCTTAGATACCAATCCATCACAGCTGCAGAATTTGTGTCCAAGTTATTCACAACACATAATTGATTTGGGACAAAAAAAAACTTTTAAAAAAAATCAAGTTTTGAGTCTCTACAGTTGATGCGCACATTCTGACCTATGATAGACAAATCGAATGGATTGCAAAGATCCAATTCCTCGACAAACTCAAACGAAAATCACAACAAAACGATTGAATCTTTCGAGTTAATAAGAAACCCTAGAGCACGTACCCGCTGTTCATCGGCATCGGTGCCTCTCTCTTGATCCATGATCGATGGAGCCTCAGCCTTCAATGAGCTTTGAGCTTCTTCTTCTTCCTCTTCAAAATTGAGCACCAGGTGTTTGTTGATAAGCCTCTGAGAGAAAAAAAAAGATTGAAATTTGAAAGGCGGGCGAGCGAGCGGGCGAGCGAAGAAGAGAGTGGAGAGAGATCCGATAGAGGCGGCGACCTTTAATGTCTTTTCTAATTATCACGGATTATTATTATTAATTATGAGCTGGTGCGTTTCGTTATGGGAACCGCTAGTGAAGTTAAGCGTATCATCACCGCTTTACTTGTTTAACAAATAAAAGCATTTTTATTTGAAAATGTTTATATAAAAACTTTGCCAAATATTTATTGCAAAAAATATTTTAAAAATGTTTAAGCTACTTCTTTTTTTTTTGGCCTCCAAAAAGATGGGACAATTAAGCCGGCCATGTTTCGTTCAAAAGTACTTGATGAACCACAAAGTTCCCTATAAGAATTAAATCCATCGCATATACAGAAAAACAACGTAACTATAAATATGTCTATTCTCTGTTTGGTCCTGATTGGGCTCTTCAGTTCCATATATGACCATCTCATTGTCGATTTGGAGAGTGTCGTAACGAATTATATGGTCATCTCAACTGCCATCAACGCTCCTCAGGACAACCATCTCATGCTTATGGTGGATAGATATCATCATTATTATATACTATCAAAAGCTATGTATGACTTGTTTAACTTTTCAAGTAAAAGATTAATAATCAGCCCAAATAGAAAAATCATTAAATAAATTATTGCGTCGGAAAATTAAAGAAGAGGACAAGTTGGTAACCTCACATCCATTTGATACATTGAATGGCCATTTTTTTAAGTGCCTAACAAAAACAGCCGCGTCCAAAACGTGTTAGTGGTGGAATATATATTTTTGGGGCCCACCATATCGTCCTCTTGTTAAAGATAGGTCCACTTTTATATTTATCTGATTATATGAGTCCCTCTTTGTCTAGTATTTTTTTGTTAGCGGTTTTTTGGGGCTTTTTATATTTCATCCCTAAAATTTCAATATTTCCAAATTTAACCTCCAAAAGTATTGAGTTGTGCAAATTCCAACCCAAAATCTAGTATTTCCAAATTTCACCCCCAAAAACTATAAAGTTGTCTAAATTTCACCCTTAAAATTTAGTATTTCCAAATTTCACCCTAAAACCATTAAGTTATCAATAATTAAAACTCTATTTTTGTAAAAAATTTCTTTATTTTCTCTATTTTGCGGTCAACTCTTTCTCCAAGATCATTGAGCTTGGTCTATGATGTCCTAGCCCGAGAGTACTTGAATTAAACCACCACTTGCATAGGAGTAACTTTAACTCATATTGTTGCTTCAAGTTGTCGTAATTATTATGGAAAAACTACAAAGGAGCTTGATTTTATCTATTAAAATAACAAATATTGGATAAAGGCGAAATGTCCTAAATTTTGCTCTGAAGAGAATTCCTAATTTTAAAATTGTGAGAAATCTAAAACCTAGTCCCTATTTAACTGAGAAAGAAGAAGATGACAATTTAATGGTTCTAGAGGTGAAATTTGGAAATAATAGATTTTGGAGGTGAGATTTGGACAACTTAATAGTTTTGAGGGTGAAATTTAGAAATATTAGATTTTCGGGATGAAATTTGGACAATTTAATAGTTTTGGGGGACAAATTTGGAAATACTAGATTTTGGAGTTAAAATTTGAAAATATTGAAATATTGGGGTTGAGATATAAAAAAAACCCTTTTTCATAGGTTTTTCAGAAGCATCAGTTCCATAATTTAGTGCTGCACTTCAGAAGCATCAGTTTGATAATTTAGTGCTGCACTTCTTGCTTTTATGTTTTTTTATCAATTTGGTGTGTGTGTATATATAAAGAGAATAATCGAGGAAAGATGCCATATGAGGGAATTTCCTTCTATATATATATAAAAAGAGAATAATGGAGGAAAGATGCCATAGAAGGGAATTTCCTTCTATATATATATAAAAAGAGAATAATGGAGGAAAGATGTCATAGGAGAGAATTTCCTTTTTTGGCGTCGAAAAAATACACCCTCTCGAATTTTTTCCGCCGATTGGCACCCATCATCTTTATCATTATCATAAAAAATATGGGTATACCAAATTTCATGTGATTATACAACCTTTTCACCGTTGATTTAGCAATGCAAAAAGTTTTATTGTCGGTAAACTGTTAATTTTGAAACCACTAAATCAATGGTGAAAAAGTTGTAGAATCACATGAAATTTGGTGTACCCACATCTTAGATGATAACGATGAAGATGGTGGATGCCGATCGTCGGAAAAATGAGGGAGCGTATATTTTTTCGACGCCATAGAAGGAAATTCCCTCATCTGGCCTCTTTCCTCCGTTAACCTCTTATATAAATACATATACCGTAAGCTTAAGGAAGAGGTTGGGCCTTTAGTCTCATAAGAGATTTCCCTACATAATTGGTTGAAAATCCATTTTGCCATCGTAAATGAGAATTCCTAATTTACATTTACGATGCCATAGAAGTTCGTTTTCGACACATGCGGATTGTATACACCTCCTCATTATTTCATTACCAACGGACTTCACAAACATATTGAAACGCAACACAAAAACCACCTTTTCCCTCTCAAGTGCGATAGGTGCCCAGCTTCGTTTTAGAATGAGCCGGATCATATGGATCATTTGGAGAGACATCATGGTAGTATTTTTTTATCGGTTGTAACTCTTACATATTTCTCTCTTATATTTTTCAACCTGTCTAAATTTTTTTACTCATCCCAGGTAATAACAGCTAAAGGCTTCCGGTAATTGTATATGGAGGTAATTCTTTACGTGAGATTAACAAATTAGTTAACTAAGCTTTTGCGGATTTGGGACTCTACTACTTCCATGCTATTATAGGATCATGCTCACACATGATAGATCAAATTATACGAAACCAGTGGCCCCCTCTGTTTCATTCCCATTTCCACCATTGAATCAAACTATACATAATTGTTTTCACATAATTCATTGATGAACAAAGAGAATTATGAGAAAATAAGTTAAGAATTAGTTTTTATCTGTAGGCTAATGTTTTCAGATACTTCTGGGCACACTTCCTTTCGCTGCAGGTTATAATTAAAGTTCATCAAGCTCTTGAAATTCGGAAGAAAATGTCGATTAGTTTTTATGAATCAACTGAATTCTCTTTTGTGATGCATGTTCTCTTTACAATTGTAAACTGCACTACTTTGTACCCAACGGCCTTCGGACACATGTTGAGACTACACATAAAAAATGTTCTTACCCTGTCAAGTGTGGTATATGTCCGGCTAAATTCAAGAATGAACCGGATGGGGTGGTTCATATCGAGCAAAGCCATGGTAGGCAGTGTTTATTGCTTGGTAACTCTTAAATTTTTTCTTTCTACCTCTCTTATATGTATGCTTTTAACTTTTCCCCAAACCTGGTGGTAACAATTGAGAAATCATTGTGTATTAAGGCAATTTTTTACTGGAGTTTAGTTTCATGTGCATATTCGATTATATGCTAATTTACTATTTCAGTTCACTATGTAGAAGAAACCGAACTTGACTCATTATCTTAGCCGTGACCTATAATATTAAATCTCAATATCTTGATCCACATTAGAATGATCAGAGAAACATGGACCATCCCGGCCCTCATCCAGCTAGGAGAGCAGTAAACAGTTGATTTTGTGTTGCCCTATGTCACAAAGGCCCCTTCGCTTCCATGTATAAAATGCGTGCCATGATACTACAACGGATTTGTGTGCCATAGACCTCAAACATCATGTTTTCCCTTTTTGCAGCCAATATATATCGAACGTATCAGGATGGATGGGAATGCACTCAATCTCTATTATATATAGCAAAGAAAGACGTATTGACAGAGATATACAGTCGTTCGGTGTACACGAAGTCCGGTATGAGGATTCTTGGTACTTCATGGACCTCCAAGATGCTAATCGACAGTCGGCCTAGGACGAAATGACCCTGATCTGAAAGCAGGTCCAAGCCGGTTGTCATCTTTAAGACCAAAAATCCTCAAACACATTCTCATTTCGGCAGTGACACCGATGAGTCCGACGTTGAAAGCCCGTCCCTCCGTAATGTTCGGCCACATTTCAGCAGCGACACTGACGGGTCTGACGTTGAAGGCCTGTCCTTAAAAATTTGCCCGCACTTTGGCAGGGATACCGACGAATCAGATGCAAAGGATTTGTCTTGCAACAGGGCAAAGGATTTATCTTGCAACAGATGTCCAGACAAGACTCTTGTGCAAAATGCAAAACAAAGAAAAACCCCTGAAATCACAAAAGGGTCTCTGGCCATTACAAGAGTTCTGGAGCAGATGTATAAAGAGCTGGACACGCTGTCAGTTGCCATGGTGGATCAATTAAAAACCTTCTATGTCTCCGGAAGAAAGAACGGGTAGAGAGGCATCTTGTTTTATGGGTCAGATTTTGTCGTGCATCCAAACCATCTGTCCTTGAAATGCCTTCCATATGAAAGATCCATAAAAGCTGTTCTAAATCCCAAATACTACGCGTCCGAGATGTGTGCGTATTTTAAGAAGTGCGGATGTTCGTTATATCAAATGGATTCCGACGCAAAATTCTATTCAAGGCTATGACATCCACCTCAAGCCCAACCACTCATCGATGGGCGAATCCCGGATAGACAAGGTATAGGTTTTATCCAGCTTGATGTCAAGTCCTGCTATATAATCCATGTTGGTGAGGCCAACGGAAAATCAGGGGATGATGATGAGCTAACTGAGCCAGAAGAAACCCCTCAAGAGCTTAAAGACGGTGGACAAGCAACTTTCGACGAGCTGATCGAAATCGACCTGGGAATGCCCAATAATTCATGGACAACACATATCAGTTGACTCCTTTCCAAGGGAGAAAACACAACCTAGTGCGCATCCCCTGACTTATGCGACGCATGATATGCACGTGTGCATAACCCAATCGCACCCTAACCTGGTGCGCATCCCCTGAAACATGTGACACGTGCGCACAAGTTAACTGTGCCTTACAATGAAATGTGACACGTGGAAAGCACGTGCAAACAAGTCAACAGCAGATGTGCGATGCGTACACATGCAGAACCCATCCGCACGCACTGATTTTAAATAAAGTCAGGTCTTATGAAGAACCGCTGTAATGACCCTAAAATTCCTATACCTTCATACCATTCATCTTTTTATGAAATACTATAGTTATTTGTTTTTGGATATCTCCGTATATTTCTTCTCTATTAAATATATTGTTTTATCTCTCCTTCTATTTTTGCTTATTCTATAATTTTTGAAAACCCAAAATCCAAACCAAAACAATTCTATTTGATATTCTTTCCTTCCTTTTTCGAAAGCCATTTTCTTTTTGAGCAACGACATATATTTAATTATTATTAAATATGTATAAGAATAAGTTTATAACTCATTTGTTGAGTCATTGCATTGCTATTCTATTGGCTACATGTTCAAATCTTCAATTTTGCAATTATTTTTATCTATTTTTTATACCCTACACATGAGATCTTTCATTTCCTTTTAACTCCCAAAATGAATGGTGATCTCTCATTTCTCATTTAACTCCCATGCTGAATGCATATATTATTAGAGATAATCCACCATTACACCATCTTTATTTGTCCTCCACTTTCTTTCTCTTCCTCACATTTTTCTATGGCTTCCTTCTCTGTCTTCACCTAGAGTCCTAAAAGAAGAACACAAAGAAACTTTCAAGAAAGTATCGCTAGTAACGTGAGGTTATCGACGGATAGACAAGCCCGAT
Source organism: Agapanthus africanus (assembly GCA_030015575.1). Classification (NCBI taxonomy): domain Eukaryota; kingdom Viridiplantae; phylum Streptophyta; class Magnoliopsida; order Asparagales; family Amaryllidaceae; genus Agapanthus; species Agapanthus africanus. The sequence continues at coordinate 8,910,431 of CM057340.1, forward strand.
GACTATACCGACTTGTTTATGTAAGTCATTTCCCTTTTCTCTCCCTATCTCTTTTCCTCTCTTGTTGTGTCTCCTTTATGATTTCATTTTCTTGACCATAGTCCCTAATCGAGAGTATAAACATATATATAGATATAAATGAATATAGTTACATATATTCTATATTTAATCTTCATATTTATTCATTGTTTTCTTATAGAATAACAATGCCTCCATGTCATAAATTTACTTTTACGTTAACTAGGGACATTATGGACCGAATATAAATAAATGATGCGCGATAACACAACTTTACATAAGCTCTCTTGAAATTAGGACTTTTTGGTATAACACCTTGTCGAAATTCATGATCTATATATTGACATCAAAAGATCCAATTTAAAGTATATCTTGCATGTGCTGTTTATTTTATAATTGTTTTTTTATAAAAGAGAAAAATGAAGCAGCAAATAAATCCAGTAGTTTTGTCACCTTTAAATACGATCCTAGATAACTTTTGTCTTTAAAATAATTTTTAGAATTTAATTTTCACTTCTTGAAATTCTAGGAAAATTAAGATAAATACTATATAGAATTTCATGTCCACGGTAAAAATTTCATGTCTCCATTCAGATCTCTTAGGTTCCATCGCTGAGTCTCTCTGTCGTGGACCACTTCCAATTTGCATTAGTCTGCACCTCTTGCTACTCTGCATCAAAATCGTTCCTCACATGCCTTTCCTACTCATCCCTGAACAAGCAGTTTGAGAAGGCGTGTCCTGCATGCTTCTCAATTTAGCGAAGAATCACATCCACAACATCTCATGTCAGTAACAATTGGTATCTCAATTAGGATGGATCTTCAACCTAGATGATTACTCCAATGTAAGCCTCCTTGATCCCTCAACCCGATCCCAAATTAATCTACCACCGATCACCACTATCCCAAACGTTGAAGCCGTCTACGATGTCATATGGTCCTGTGTTGATCTCTCCCAGCATCGTTCCTGTTCCAGGTTGGAGTACATATCTGGTTAGTGATGATATCATGGCTCTCACAGTTCTCTTATATGTAATGCCATTCATTTTTAACATGCAACTCCCCTAAACTTAGCTAATAACATCCCATCCCCCTATAACACACACCCCCGCCACTTTTCAAAAGGAACCATTTCTCAGCAAATTTGCCTAAATTATGCAAAACTACCCTTACTTATTATTGCCTTTGTTTTTCTTCACTAAACTACCTATTTTTACTTTTTTTAAAAATTACAATAAGGTAGAAGATGACAGAAATTGTTACACCAAAAGGGAATCGAATCGGTGTGCCTCAACGGTGTATCTTAAATGTTTCTGGGGTCTGATAATCTTTTGTCATGCATGTATATAGATTCACACAACAACAATAAAGTATCTTAACAAATCGTATCTTTAACTTTTGTAACTGAAAGTTATGGACTTGATATTGCCAATTCTATATATTCTCGTCTTTCTCCATGCTCGAGATCGATGTAGGCAGCCCAAAATGCGGGCGGTCCAAATTGTGTGCTTTTGTTAGGGGTCTTCTCTTCGTGTTTTCGTTGTATTTCAAGATCTGGTATTGCAACCCTGTGTTGCCCATAACCTTAATTCGGTAGAAGAACAACTAATTTGTATAATACATCAGAAAAGTATTAATTGTGAAAAACATACTGACACACTCCAAATGGACAGTTTCTGCTTTGCATAAATGTTGCATACTATGAAAATATATAAAGTTAAATTTTGGTGTAAATGTTGGTCTATAAAACTCCAAAGAGATCTATTTTGCCTTTAGATTTACCCACAAACCAAATTTCTTACTAGTATGTTTGGACGAAGGATGCATGTTGATTTATAGTTGATGCTGTGTTATTTAGATTTAGATTTAAAAATCAAGTACTAGAGATTAGTCTAGAAATGAAAGAGAGATCATAAATATTGGTCTCTATATATATATAGAGAGAGGAAGTTGATCCTATGAAGCACCAAACTTTCTAATACAGAACCCGCCGTGTTTTTTACCGATCTGTACCGTTCACTTCGATCTTTTAAACAGGACATGTATAAAATTTCATGAGATTTGGAGACCGTTAACACATCCATCAAGTGTACGAAAAATTCATCGGCTTTCCGATGAATGAAAAATGCGATTGATTGATGGTTGCCTAAAAGCTAAACCTATTATTGAATTAAAAGATAAAGAAAGCTAGGCTGTACATTGATTTCAGCGGTAAAAACTCTACCGAGGAATAATGTGCAACCTTCTTGCTTAGTATGCTACACATGTATTTCGAGGCACATATCATTTGTTCCTGATGGATCTCTGGATCTCCTTCAAATGTTGTCTTTTGTTGATCTGCTACGAGCGTTGATGGGTGACTGAGATTGGATTGGAGGCTTGCCTCTTGGTGCGTGTGGATCTCGGTGGGCTTGATTTGGAATGAAGTCGAGCTACCTGCAAGGAAGTCCCAGGATGATTGTATCACCGTGGACCTCCGACGATCAAGTCAGTCGAGATATTTGGAAGGAGTGACGGCCTATTAGATCATCCTTCTTTTACCCGAGTCGTCTGAGAGGGGGTATATATAGTGGTAGTCATGGGCTGGCGGTTGCGAGATTTGCGTCGGCCGTTACGCCCTCGGGATCATGCCTGTGCGAATGGCGGGATCCCCCATTAATGGCGAGATACGCCCGTTGACGGGGAACGTGATGGCGTGGGACGCGGGATCGTGGGGCGGCGGATATCTCGCGTATGGCGAGATTCGCGGGGCCATGTTCGGGACGCTTATGGTATGCGCTCTGGGTCGGTCGATGAGACCGAGGAAGCTAAGCTCGGCAGGAGGCTCGGAGGCGAGCGGGAGGCCGAGCAGGCTTGGTTCTGTGATAGCTCAGAGGCGAGCTGAGAGGGCCGAGGAGGCCCATCGTGCAGGAGGGCTCGGAGGTGAGTCAATGGTTGTTTGTAGGACGAGCATAGGAAAGTTCTGGGTGGTCATCGAGGGTCGAGAACATTCTCGGGTCGAAGGCCCGGGGTATGCTTCCAATGTACCGTTATTGCTTCTTTCTCGTAAGCTTTGGGACACGTCATCTGCCACGTGTCATGATCTGAGGAGTGCTCAGTACCGAGCATCATCAGTTCCACTTAGATTTCATGTTTATTTCTAATGCAATCTTTCCTATGAACACGATATTAAGAATTGTAAGAAACTATTCATAAACAAGAAAATCACATCTTGATTTGAGTCTCTTCAAAACAATACATTAATGAGTTGTTAATTCAATAAAGCTTAGTATATCCCCCATCACCCCCCCCCCCCTCACCCCACCCACACACACCCCATGCCCACCCCCACCCCCACCCCCCTTCTTTTTCCTTCCTTTTTTTAAAAGGAAGGAGGCCAAACTCATATTTTCTTTTTAAAAATATATTTAAAAATACCCCCTTCATTAAACAGATGCCTGTTACACCGACAGGGGTGGGATCGACACATTGATTGTTTTCTGCATCCTTTTTGTTTGTTTACTTCGCGTCAAGTTCCTGCATTCTTTTTGTTTGTTTACTTCGCGTCTTTCCTGCTTACAATGAACTCACTAAACTGCAATCATTATTTTGGTTTCAGGGTGCTCCGCCTTGCCCTTTCCTATGCTCGGCATGGAGTATGCAAGTTTGGGCCCACATGCAAGTACGATCATCCACCAGGAACGCCCGGCTATGGTGCTTGTGCATCTCCTCTTCCTCCGAATCCTATTGGTTCTCTTTTGCAAACCTGCCCCAACCTGCATCGTATACGGAGCTATATGATTAATGGTTCCATTTACTTCAGACTTGTTACACCAAACCATCCTTAGCTATCGTTACTTTGACAAAACTACGTTAGAGCGCTTTATCAAGGGTAGTTTACTGACAAAAAACTCCCCTAAAACCAAAGTTTAAGGGAGTTTGCTGTAATAAGAAAAGTTTAAAAGTACTTGAGTGAAACATAGCTAAGGATAGTCTAGTGTAATGTCGCCTTTACTTCAGTATGCTTTTTGTTTTTTCGCACCCCAGAAGCTATTGAACCATGATCTCGTTAGAAAAATCTGAAGACAGCATTTTTGAATTCTGCAAAAATACGTACATAGTCCACGAGTACCGTGGCTGTTCTTAACAAAGTGAATCCTTATACATCGACGCATCAAGACATATCTCAAGCAAGTTGTATCCCTTTTGTGATTCTGGAGCAAGAATCAGATGGCTTTTTTTATGGGATTTTTGAAAACAAATCATCGTGTTTTTCTACTATTTCAATGTTGGAATGTAATTTGTTGTCCCAAGATGATTTGCTCGTCCTTTTTTATTTACACTGTAAAGAAATATCTGCAACCTTGTGTGGCGCACTGTTTTATTCTCGCAATGCGTTTTCAATTTTGGTTTTAAGACCGTGTTTATGTTCCGACATTGTTACTCGAATTGTTACTCGAATCTTGAAGTGATGGTGGAAATATTGAATTCATGAGATTTGTTTTTTATTGGATTATTAAAGAAATGGAGAAGTACTGAATTAAATATGTCACACCTGCAATGTTGAAGTTTCTGGTGAACTTAACTAAATTCACAGGTTAAAGCAAATATCTTTGTATGTGAATAAAACTCAATTTACCATAGTTATTAAATATATAAAACTTTAAAATGATTTTTGGAATGCGCAGAGTTTCTCCTAATTAAATATACCATAAATATTGACCTGCAAAAAAGAAAAAAAATTAACCATTAAATTCTCCGATGCAGCAGCTGCAGCGATTTGTTGACAAAAGATTAACTCATACAACAAGAACTAAATCATAGGCCAATGCCTTCCTTTAAGAAAATGGCATGAAATAGCCCTGCGAGCACCGTTCACATTCTTATAAACAATCGATAACATTCCAATTAAGCCAAAACCGATAGTTTTCCCCGATACACTCTAAATGAAAGGGCACACTTGCCACCAAAAAGATGTATAAAAAATCTCTCAAATTTACAGCTACATTAAAATGAGCAGATGGTCATGACTTGGGCTTCTTCACATTTACCGGCTTCTGACATTTAGGACTTTAAGCAATCTGTGATAAGAGGAGATTATACAATTAATACTCAAACCGACTAACACAGGATATATAAAGAGAGGCTAAATTAAAATAAACCGCCGTTAACTATAGTCGCTTTTCACTAAACTACCTTAAGGTTTTTATTACACACACTCCCTAAATCTTTGGTTCTAAGGGAGTTCTTTTTTACCTGATACCATAAACTTGCAATAATAATAATAATAATAAAACTTTAGTTAAGTGAAAAAATTGTAAGTTAAAGGTCAACAGGGTAATTTAGCCTAAAAAATAATTAAGATATGCATTACCATTTTCTTTTTCTTTTCCTCCTTCTCTTTCTTTTTCTTCTTCTTCGTCTTTGACCTTTTCTTTTGTTTCATCTTCTCTGTAATAATTTGGGCATCTCCATATTCCTTAGAGCTGTCACCAAAAGAAGCGACATGTCGTATTCTTCGAGAACCCGAAGCCCCACCTACAAACATAAAGATTATAATAATATTCTGCAATACGATAGGTATTTTATCGGGCCATCAAAGTTATCGTGACAATTGTATCACTCAACAGAGCCGATGGCTATGGTTGTATTCATACTTTTGAAAAGCCTGTCAAGGAATTTAGCTAACAAGACTCATAATGGAGGATAAAGGTTTCGACACCAATACAAAATGCTTAGTTTAGGGATATCATATTCTTAACTTCCTTCATAGCCAAGACTCGGTTTCTACAAGCATTACTATCATTTAAAGAAACTACAGATGCTCGTTAAACAAATTTCATAATAAAGCGGCCTGAACAAAACAAAAAACTTAATAATGTGAAAATCCCGACTTCTCCCATAACATAATAAGCTGCTTGACTCTTGTAAGCATGAAATAAAAATTTATTGCTCAACAATCAAAAGAATAATAGCAACACTAATGCCATTGCGCCTTTAAACTAGAGGCAGACACTCCTTAAGGAGCATATATATTTTTTTTACAAATTTTTTATTCTTCCAAAACTTGGATTTCCCCATTATTAAATTTCAGGAAGTAACATTAAAGCCTTCTCTTCCATAACCGTAATCTTTCATTGAAAATTTAAATAAGAAGATATGATAAAGTCGTGTATGACCCCAGCCAAATAAAATATTTCATCTGAAATAATAAGAGTAAAGTTATAAAGCAGAAATTATCCATATTTAATAAAGGGTAATTTGTCCCCAAAAATAAGCATAAATTATGAAATATTACATTGAAAATTAAGATAATGCCAATTATGTACTTACAAAAACGGTAAATTTTGCAGATAGAAAAATGTAATTGTTGAGTGAGAACAACAAAATGTGTCAAAAACAATTATAAAATTATTTTTTTTTTGGGGGGTGGGGGGGATTCACCTGTTCTATGCCTAAACGATACTATTGATAAATGAATAAAAAGAAACAACAATTTGATGATTCAATCAATCTCTAAGCCAAGATCCAGTTACCAAAATCACAAAAACAAGTGGTCTTGATATCAAAATTGAAAAGATTTACCACAGCTAGCAGCAGTGACAGTCTGCTTTGCATTTCTCACAGCAACTTCAAGAAGCTGAGGATCAATTGAATCAATTCCACCAGGCTGCTGAAGCTTCCTCTCTAAAAACTTCGCCAAAGCCGCCGCCTTGTTTGTCGTCACAGGACCACCAGGGTGAGCTAATCTTTACATTTACATCAAAATCATAAGTTTATCCAAAAAAAAGTGGGAAATAAATGATGAGAATTTGCGAAAATTTGAGAAAATTGAGGAAAAAGAAAACCTAGGTTGCGATCGATTCGATGGAGGTGGAGGCGCCGGCAGCGGAGCGAATTTGCTGCCGCGAAGCGCTCGCTTCTCGTCTTCGCTTAGGGTTTCTTCCATTGGTTTTTCTTCTTCAAATCCCCCAAATTTCGATCATTTTGATGTTTGAAAACCCTAGAGATATTGGATCCGGGTTGGTGACTTGAATGAACGCGACCCGTTATGTAAGGAGAACACATGCCCAGAGATAAAACGGGTAGGAAAAATATTGCTCTCAAACTCGGACGGATTTGAAGAATATAAACTCATCTATGTATATTCGGACAGGTTACTAAGCTCTTCAAGACCTTTAATTGTTTAATGGTTTCGGACAGGTTAGAGTTGAATCGCTCCGGTTAACAATAAATGTCCGCATTGCTTATTCAAAAATACATGCCTAAATTTCATCTACACACCACAAAGCGTGTGCACAAAAGATTTGGAGGGGCCTACCACATGACTCCATATTTCAAAATGATATAAGATGACTCCTTAGGTTTTCCTGACTTGTGAAACGTCTATCTATATCATAACATAAATTTATTAAAATGAACAAATAATCTTAGATCTTTAAATATGAAAACCCAATTTATTTTACCATCCAAACTAATTCCCTGCATTTCACTTATGTTCTTTCCTAATGTGCAACTTTTTTTTATTCCACATTCTGCTCTCATTTTATGGAATTTTACTTTATTGCTCAATGTAAATTTATTGTTTTTATTATTTTTATCTATTCATCTGATCTTTCAATTACACTTTATATTTCAATAGCTCATCAATAAGTTGCTTTTGCTTCGTTGCTTTCTTATATTTTCTTTTTTCATGCAATTTGCGTTTACCATTTATTGACATTAATGTTGTATCATTTAATTTCAAACATAGAAAGGTTTTAATACTAGTTTTTGATATGAGCTATGTATTCCTGATCTTAATTAGAGGATGGTTATTTAAACTATCATATTTTTATGGCTAATTTTAAAGGATTTTTTTTATTGCATTCTTCAATGGAAAAAATGAAAAAATTCAGATATAATTCAGCAATTAAAAAGGTATAGTGACAGGAAAAATCTTGTTATGCTGAGAGAAAAATAAAACATTTGAATGAAAGATGATAAAACTCAAACTAGGGCGATAAAGTGTTCTACAGTTAACGGATAGTAATGTGTTGGCCGAAGATTGACAAACTCGAAAAGAGAGAAAAAATTGTTCATTTCAATCAATGATAATGATAAAGGAATAGTTTTGTAACCAACACAAGAGCCTTGCTAACCTAATGCATCAGGCATTAATGGTCATAATAGGACTAAAACTATAATTTTATAATACATCCATAAAGTTATAATAAAAATAAAACCTTACTCAACAAAAATAAAATAAAATAATTTTAAAACATTAATAAATATAAATTTTGCAATTAATGCGTAGCAGCTCCTGCTGCAAGTCTTGAAACTGGTTATTCTGTCGTCCTTATACAAGTCCAGAGCAGTAATCTGCAATCACGACATTCTAATTATTAAGTCGAACAGCTAACAAAATCGGAACAAAAAGTGTGTAGTGTGTGGGAACGCCCGTGCACGCTGATGCACGACCACATACGGTCATAAATATTGGTTTTCATATTCGAGAGGTTGTTTTTAAGCATCGTAAGTCGCTATATGGTAAATATAGTTTACAAAACGTTTTCCCTCCTAGAATTGCAACATTGCTTGACGCATCATTTATGTTGAATTTGATTTAAATTCGGGTTAGTTAGGAATTAGTTAGGATTTAAATCTAATCTCTTTATTTTAGATTTAAATCTAATCTCAAAATTAAATTTATATTTATCTCTAATTTAAATATGGATTTATCTCCTAACATTTATTTATCCTATAAATAGAAGGCTTTCTTTAAGATTTTTGTTGAATCCATAATTCTCTAATAATACAGGATTTGATTAAAATAAGAGAGGCGGATAGAGAGAGGTTTTGTAAAAGAGGGTAATTCTTAGTAAAGGACGGGTGAGAAGTGAGTGTATTCTCTCGTAATTCTTTCTCATAGGGGAAGTTCTCGTTGCGGTTTGCACGATTAGGTGCTAATTGCGTCGGACCTGGGTAAATCTTGTGTGTTGTTAATGTGTTCTTTTCATGTGATTTGATATCCGTCGGATAGTCTTTTTTAATTTACCCTGAAACAAAGGTCTTGGATTTCCGCTGCGCAGTAGATACATAATCTTTACAACAAGTGGTATCAGAGTGTCAAGTTCGAGTTTTGGAGTTGATTAGGAAGATGATGTTTACAAGTTGCGAGATCAAAAAGTTTGATGGGCGCAATAAATTCAGTATATAGAGATTGAAGATGACGGCAGTGCTAAAGCAACAAGGTGTGCATAAGATTGTCTTTGCGAAAGACAGAATTCTGACGACAACCACTGTAGCAGAAAGTGTAGAGATGGAAGATAAAGCTCACAGTTCAATCCAGCTTTCAATGGCCGATAAAGTTCATTGTGAAGTGGCGCAAAAGATGACAGCAGCGGGATTGTAAAACAAGTTGGAGTCTTTTTACATGAAGAAATCTCTTACTAACTGATTCTATCTAAAGTAGTCTGGGAAGAGCGTAGAGATTCTTCGGTTCATATTAGACGGAGGATTCGCTTGGCAAGAGTTGCAAGATTGTGCAGGCTGAAGAGAATTGTGCATCAATACACCATATTGAGAGTTCCTCGGACAAATGGCATTGCAGAGCGGATGGTTCGGATAGCTGGGAAGAACAGAACTTTACGTCTTACGGGTGGTTTTTCGAGGGAATTTCGGGTCGGAGCCATATCTATTGCCGAGTATCTTATCGATCAGTCACCATCGATGGCAGTAGATATCAGAATTTTCAAGGAGAAATGGACTAAAGGGGTTAGAGATTACTCAGGGCTTCGTGTTGTTAGATGCACCGAGGAGCTGAGAATCGAGAGATGTTCTCTTATCGGCTTTGGAGGCGGTGCGAAAGGATGCAGACCGTGGTGTTATGGAACCCAAAGTGGAGTAATCAGCCAAGTAACATTTGTTGAATCTGCGATACTTCGAAGAAGACAGACTCGGTCAGATGGTGAATGAAGAACAAGCATGCCGCCAAGCGAGATGGAGTTTGAAGTTCAGATTACGAGAGATGGGGTGGTCGGTACTTTGATTCGGATGGATAGTCCAGTAGAGCCAATGATGCAGAGGTCGAGGATAGTTCGACACACATGAATGGGTAGTGACGAGTGTCCAAGGCAAAAGATTCGGGAGTTCGACAGAAAGACTGCATGTTTGATTCGTGGCATGGAGAGTGTCATGGATGGGGAGTTGCGTTGGTTGCAGCAGAGTATCTGTAATAACCAGTATCTTGAATTTAATTTTACGTATTTTAACCAAAATCTTTTCCTATATTTTCTATTTTTCCATATTTATCGAATTCCTAAATTTTATTTTTCTAAAATCCTATCTTTCATAATTAAAAACCTAACCCATACCCAAAACCCAAACCTAAGCTAAAACCCAGCCCATTACCCTCACTCGACCCCACCCGACCCACGTCCCCTCCCCTCTCTTCTTTTCCTTCTCGTTTTCTCTCCCTTCCCCATTTCTTTTTTAAACCCAACGGCTCCCTTTTACTCCTTCCTCGCCACGTCGCCCTCGAGATCCGCTCTTCGCCAATGGCCGCGACCTCGCTCTCGATCCTAACTCCCCGAGATCCTCCTTCCCTCAATGTCTCTCTCACCCTCTCTTAGTCTCTCTCTCTCTCTAGCTCACTCGATCTCATCTAACTCAAATCCCGAGCTACTCTCCCTCACTGGCGACCACCTCCCACCACGTTGACAATCACCCAAATCACCATAGACCACCCTCCATCGACCGAGATCTTCGCTAGCATCGCCTCCATCTTCATCATCACCACCGCAGCACTCATCGCTCATCCTGAACACCACGCCGGCCACCTCCATCGTCGATCCCTCCTTCTACCGCCGGCGAGTTCCTCGACCTTGTCACCACCAAGCTCCCCCTTTCTTTATCACTCACTTTCTCTCTCTCTCTCACTCCCTCACCTTCTATCTCTCTCTAACTTATCCACTATCAAACCCACCGCTGACGACTACCTCACAACACCGGTGACATCCTCCAGGACCATCGCCCATCGTCACCAGCACCCCCACGAGACCACCGCCACCACCGGCTTCCCCTGCGACAGCAACCTCCTCCTTCAACCCAGCTGTAGACTTCACCTTCGGCCACCCGAGCCCCCTGCCACAACCATCCTCGGTGACCCCGAGCACACTACCACCAGCCTCCCTTTCTCAGCTCACTGCACCTCCTCAACTCTACCGTCCCACTTCCTTTCTCTGAGCCTCAACTTAACATCATCACCTCGACCGACAACCCCATCACCTCACTACTTCGCATTCTCTGCGCCAAGCCACTTCATCGCTGACCCATGCTCCAGCAAAGCTCTGCTGCTCCGCCGTGCTCACTTGGTGCCCCCACCATGCACTGCACTGTGACTATCCGCTGCCTAAGCCAAGCTGAGACCCGTCATTTCGTCAAGCACTTCTTGCTGTCGTCGTCGTTGCTGCCGTGCTGTCGCCATCATAGTCATAAATTCGCCGTTCGGGTATAATTCGACGAGATCGAAAATTCGGATTCGTAGAACTATTCGGAAAAAATTGGCAGGTATTAAATTCGGTAAGTGTTCAGGAAATGTTCGGGAAGGATTCCGAGTAAGAAATTAATATATGAGACGCTAGGTTTTAATTTTTTGAATTATTTGATATATTTTTAAATTATTCGTTGTTTTTTCACATAATTCGGAAATAATTCGCAAATTATTCGCGAATAATTCGTGATTTATTCGGCCCGCCGATTAATTCGGCGATTAAGTCAACTAATCAAAAATTCACGAATTATTCACGAATTCGGCGAATAATTCGCGAATTATGTGACTATGGTCACCATCACCATCACTGAGCGCAAGCTCCAAACCCTAGCTAAGACGAGACTTGTCCTGTGCTGGTGCTTATGCCGTCACTGCCGTGCCTGGTCCAGTTCCCACTCCGTGCCCAGCACCGCACCACCCACATGCCCACTCCCGTGTCGCGCCGTGCCACACCCGCACCACACCCCGAGCTAAGACCGTGCCCAGTACCATGTCACGCCCGCCCACTACCGTATCACGCCCGCGTCGCCACCACGTCCAGTACCGAGTCACAACGCATTGCGCACGCACTACGCACCGTGTCCGGTATCACGCCGTCTCGTGTATCGAGATAAATTACGCACGTTGTGTCGCTTCTATATCAGCGACCGAAGGCAAGTGAACCCATTCACTTGTTCATCATGCTATAGTAATCACTGGATATAATATATGATGATATATGTATAAGTATAGATATTTTTGCTTATACATTGTTTGCGAAGTTAATATCGAACACGTACCATCATCGTAAATTTTAGTGTTTGAGACTCGATTTGGGTTGATTACGTCGTAGTAATATCATATAGCAACTCATGATTTAATTTCGTATTGATCGGGTGAAAGAAATCGATATTTCGATCGATAACCGTTTGCATAATCTAAGTGTTCGATATAAAACCCTATACGGTAACTTAAGCGAATATGGTGGAGCCCATGATCATTATACCTTATTACTATTAATATTTACCCTGTAGAAATCGGACGGCAAAACGACGCCGTTTTGCCTATAAAACGTTACCCTCGATAACCTTTGCAAAAGCTGAATATTCTCGAACAAGCTAAACTGTTAAATTCATAATAAATTATTTATATATCAGATCTTATTGTTCTATGGCTCGTATCGAAACCAACAGATAAACCTACAATACCCCATGGTTCATCTCTGTATTTTTAAAAGTTATGACAATAAAAACTGAGGTGATTCATGGCTCTGGACTACAGCCCAGAGCAAGAATCTCTGCCTTTACCTGTTTTAGAACGCATACTTTTCACTGTTTAAGCACGCAAGTGTGTAGAACCATATATGGAAGCGTGGATAATTGAATTAGCTTTCTAACAGTACTAGTCCCATTGCATTCAGGTGTCGTTTGATATTTATAACTCCTTTTAAACCATCGATGTGTACTGCAGTTTCATGCAGAAACAGAATGTGTACCTTAACCTTAGTCAGTGCATATCTCCTTGTATACAGCGGATATTGTTGATTTATCTGGTGCGTTGGAAATATAACAGATAAATTTAAATATTATCTAACTATAGTATCGCCTAATTATGATCCCAACAGGGAGTAAACTGTGTTACGAAACGGACTTCCAGTTCTGAAACTGGATTTCCAGCAGAGAACATTTAAGATGGGACGACCGTAACTCGCAAACCTGAAACCCGAATGACTCGAAACCAATTTTATCGTACAAGTAATTTAATACACGGTTTACGCCTTTTATATTGTTTCGCTAAATTATATACGTGTGATTTTATGTAATTTTTCTAATCCAACCGACACTGGCTGCTCATATGTATTTAGTAGTGCATCTACTGTATCCCCATCATGTTGCATGACTGTTATACCCTTTGTAAACAGCGTTCATTTGTATTGATATTCTAGTGACTATTTTACATTACCGAGTGATAGTGTTAGTGATTAGAATGTGGCAAGTGTGTTAGTGTAAAAACGTGATTGAATAGTGGAAGTGACACATATTTATACACAATCAGCGGAACCATTTAGTTATTGCATTGTCGACACCTATGGAGCATGTATAAGTGTAACTATAACTGGTATGGAACGGGTATGGAAGCACTTATATTAGAACTTATATTAGTGTCATAGATAAGATATCGAGGACTGCCTACTTATCTTGGATACCAGTCGAGACATGCTTGATGGAGACCATGTTTCCAATTCTCGCGTAGACTTGTCATGGAGCGACTAGTATTTAGATTCATGGTCGGTGTTTGATATATACCGCGGCGTGTGGGGTAGTTTGAGTGTGGGTTCGATCAACAGAATCTCAGGAGTCAGGAGTCCCATTGCTGGCATATTTCGTGATTTCATGATATTGTTACCGATCATGTTTCTGGTTCTTACTGATCGTGATTCAGGCCCGTGTTTCCTTGCCCGTGGAGCTTACCTTGGGTTGAGAATACTCCTACGGTGGTTGATGCTCACACTCGGACTGACGATAAGTTTAGTGAATTGGACATTGAGACCGCGAGACTAATAGAACATTACATTGATTATTGATTTGATACGCATGCTTTACCGTTACATGTACTGGTTATTTCATACTCATGCCATTACTCTATATTTACTACTTTATGTTTATCATCATTGCACAATATATATGTATATATTGCTATTATATCGCTCTGACGACCTGAATTTGCATGCACAGAGGAAAAGGTGGACCTGACTAAATTCGAGAAGATCGCGGAGATCCGGACCAGTGAACCAACGGTATCATTCTTCTGATATCACTGGTTAGTTGTCTCTTTGGTTTGTATCCGTTATGCTCGGTTTCTTTACCTCTGATAGTTCTAGTAATTGTATTTCTTTTTATCTGTGGTGAGTTTTATCGATTACCACGTAATGCTAGAAGCCGAAGTATGACTTCGGCAGGATATTTTATGAACCGTAGGAGCATGACTGGCCTTATCACCCCTCGTATTCCATATTTTGGGAAGCGGGGTGTGACAGTATTGAGCAGGTTCTAGCTTGTTATGTGATGGAGGAAACTCGACCCATGTCTTCTCACTTAGAGGCGCGCCTCATATTTTCGACAATATTATCATCATGTATCAATTACGCTGATGATAAGGGCAGATGGAGATCAACGACGGGTTTTATTTGAGCACGGATGTAGTGCTAGGGAGATCGACGCTTCAGTCTGATATCGCGGTTTCAACAACAGAGGCATGATTGATAACCGTCATGCAGGCGGTTAGGGAGGCCATCAATTTGCGAAGATTATTGGGTTTGGGAATTTCAAAAGAGGTAAGAGTGTTCTTCTTAGAGGCTGAGAAGAAGATAATGTCTCTTACGGAGGTTGGTGTCCTAGATAATCCATCGGATGCATTTCTAAAATTGTTCTGGTGCAAATTAAATTTTTACCTAGTAGATTGTTGAGGTGACTTCAAGCACAAGACGGCAAGAACTGAGTTCCAAAATGTTGAGAAAGTGAAGAGATTATGGCGAATTTAAATCAAGATGGAGATTGTTGAATTTGATTTAAATTCGAATTAATTAGGGATTACTTATGATTTAAATCTAATCACTTTTATTTAGATTTAAATCTAATCTCTAAATTAAATTCATATGAGTCTCTAATTTAAATATGGGTTTAACTCTTACCATTTATTTATCCTGTAAATAGAAGACTTTCTTTAAGATTTTTGTTGAATCCATAATTATCTAATAATTTAAGATTCGATTAGAGTGAGAGAGGCGGCCAAGTGCGATGGCGGATAGAGAAAGGTTTTGTAAGAGGGGGTAATTTTTTGTAAAGGAGAGTGATAAGTCAGTATAATCTCTTGTAATTCTTTCTCATAATGGAATTCTCGTTGCGGTTTGCAGGATTAGGTGTTAGTTGCGTCGAACCTGAGTAAATCTTGTGTGTTGTTGTTCGTGTGTTCTTTTCATGTGATTTGGTATCCCTTGAATCTTTTTTTTTTCAATCTATCCTAAAACAAAGGTCTTACATTTCCGCTGCGCAGTAGATGCGTAATTCTTACAACAATCTAACATAGGCTTATGAACATGAACAGTTGCATTCAGAACGGATATGAGCATTACCGCATACATGTTCAATTTCTAGTTTCGGATACGAATACGGATATGGTTCGGTAAAAAATATTCATATTCATATTTGATAAAATCGGATACAGATACGGTTAAGGATTAGATATGAGATAGATGGATACAGATACAAATCGGATATTGATAAATAAATATTTAAAATATAAATTAAGTGAATGCGAAGTGAAATATGCATGTAACCAATATATACTACAAAATATTGAGTAAAATTAATTGAGTGCTTAAAATATTCAAAATGAAATAAATATACACATTACTGAATATATATATATATATATATAGAGAGAGAGAGAGAGAGAGAGAGAGAGAGGTGTGTGTGTGTGTTAATGGAGGAAAGAGGCAATAGGAGGGAATTTCCTCTTATGGCGTCGAAAAAATACACCGTCCCTCATTTTTTCCGACGATCGACACCCACCATCTTCATCGTTAGCATCTAAGATATGGGTACACCAATTTTCATGTGATTCTACAACCTTTCACCATTGATTTAGTGGGTTCAAAATTAATGATTTACCGACAATAGAACTTTTTACATTGCTAAACTAACGTTGAAAAGGTTGTAGAATCACATGAAATTTGGTGTGCCAACATCTTAGATGATAATGATAAAGATGGTGTGTGCCAATCGGCGGAAAAAATGAGAGAGGGTGTATTTTTTCGACACCATAGGAGGAAATTCCCTCCTATGGCATCTTTCCTCCATTATTCTCATATATATATATAGCCTATTTTGTATACTTTAAAATAAAAATAATAAAATAATATATTAAACGATATTTTAAATGCATAATTTATAATATATATAAAATTAAAAAAAACTAATATATTATTTAATTTTAATTTTACTATAAAAGTATTAATTAATTAAGCATAAAAATATTGCAAATTTAATTTAAATTCTATATTTAACTTAATGAGTCTGCGGATATCCGTATCCGAATCAGTATTTGAATTTAGATATCCGAATCCGTATCCAAAAAATTTAAAAAGATCTGTATCCGTATCTGTATCCGACTATATATCCGTATCCGCATCCGAACGGATCTGAAATTTCATATTCGTATCCGAAATTATCCGGATCCGAAAAATATCTGGATATCCGTATCCGAATGCAACCCTAAGTCCATGTTAGTTTTCTTCTTGTTCATTTATCAGTTTGATTTTTATTTTTTGGTAGCGCTTATAAGAAATTAGGGTGGGTTCTCGTTGCATTATTCGATTCGATTCATAGCATGTTAAAGGAAAAAACGACAATGATTGTAACAAGATAAATATTTCCACAAGAAAATATAAGAACAATTAGTCTGCATACCTGTGAATTTGCACTAGTTTTGCCGAAGGGTAGGCGTAACGAAAACAGGCAGTGAGCATATCATTTGAATGTTGAGTGGAGGATAGAAATTGATGGAGGTCCTTTTCGGGTCTCCGTCAGATGTTGTCTTCCGTTGATCTCCCGGTGGATTTTGATAGTTATCTTCTGTTGCGTGTGGGTCTCAATAGGTTTTGATGGGAGAGGTGGTATGAGATGCCGTGTACCTGCAAAGAAGTCCCGAGGTGGTTTGGTACCACCAAGGACCCTCCGACGATCAAGTTAGTGAAGGGATCCGAGCAGAGTAACGGCTTAGAAGAGTAAAGAATGGCTTACTTGACCCCTTTGTGATGGGGGTTTATATAGTGGCGGCAGCACGCAGCAGCAGGCGCGAGAATCTCGCCGGCAGTTACACTCCCGACGTCACGCCCGCGTAATGAGCGGATCGCCCGTTAATGGGGATCGTGATGGCGTGGAACGTGGGATGTTGCCGGCGGAGAATCCGCGCATGGCGATATTTGCGGAGCGGCGGTTACGCCTGTGAGTGGTGGAGTTGGTCTGTCGGAGGGACCGAGGAAGATGGCCTCGGCGGGAGAGCTCGGGAACGAGCGAGAGAGCCGAGGTATCTTGGTCCTGTGGTAGCTCGGGGGCGAGCTGAGAGGCCGAGGAGGCCAATTTGCGGGGAGTTCTGAGGCGAGCCAACTTATGCTCGCAGGTCGGGTACAGGGGTGGCCTGGTCGGCCCCTGTGGACCCTTTCTTCTGAGTTCTGGGACACGTCATCTGCCACATGTCCTGATCAAGGAGGTCGCCAATATAGAGCATCATCATTAGCCCCCCACTCTTGTCCCGACCGGCTGGCGGGTCAGGTCAAGAGTGGACTGTCGGGCCGCCCGGGGCGAGCTCCCTCCTAAGATTTCATCGGGACGCATTCCCGGGCTGTCAGCTGCCTTTTCTGCCAGTGAATCAAGGCGAAATCTCTGCATTTAAGGAAGGTGCGCCGGTTCGTGCATCCTGTCACTGAAGCGATGGTCTGCTTGTCAAGCGTCGGTTGGCCGACGCGACGTGTGCAGACCTGCGGCATCTGATGGGATGCGGCCCAGTGCGGGAACGACAGGCAGAGCGATTGGTCATCGGGTTGATTTCGATCACCTGCCGAGTGTGCCATGCGCTGCTGAGAAGGAGGCATCTCTATGGCCCTGAAGTCGAGAGGGGATTACTCAGACTTGGATAGACCTGATGTCTCTTGTTGGGGCTTCGGGTCCGCTGCATATGATGGGCTCAATGGCTTCGCTAGGAGGGCTACAAACTCGCAGCGTCCGTTGGGCAGGAGGATGCGTGCTGGGGATGACCGAGCAGGGAAGCGGCTTGATCTTGGCGAGGGCCTTGATCCCCGGCGTTGCGAGTAGGGAAGCTACCGGCCAGGGATAGCCGAGTCTGGAAGGACTTTGATCCTTGTCTTTGTTAGGTAGGAAGCTACCCGCTGGAATGCGCCGAGTAAAAAGGGGCCCGGCGGCCTCGCGAAGAGGGCTTCAGATCCTCAACGTCTGATGGGCAGGAGGATGCCCACTGGGGATGCGCCGAGCAGGAAGGAACTCGGCGGCCTCGCGATGAGGGCTTCAGACCATCAGCATCTGATCGGCAGGAGGATGCCTGCTGGGGATGCGCCGAGCAGGAAGGAGCTCGGCAGCCTCACGATGAGGGCTTTGAGGTCCTCAGCCTCTGATAGGCCGAAGGATGCCCGCTGGGAATGCGCCGAGCAAAAGGAACTCGGCGGCTTCACGGTGAGGGCTTCAGATCCTCAGCGTCTAATGGGCAGGAGGACGCCCGCTAGGGATGCGCCGAGCAGGAAGGAACTCGGCGGCCTCGCGATAAGGGCTTCAGACCATCAGCGTCTAATGGGCAGGAGGATGCCCGCTGGGGATGCGCCGAGCAAGAAGGAACTTGGCGGCCTCGTGATGAGGGCTTTAGGCCATCACCGTCTGATGGGCAGGAAGATGCCTGCTGAAGATGCGCCGAGTAGAAAGGAACTCGGCGGCCTCACGATGAGGGCTTTGAGGTCCTCAGCATCTGATGGGCCGGAGGATGCCCGCTGGGGATACGCCGAGCAGAAGGAACTCGGGGGCCTCGCGGTGAGGGCTTCAGATTCTCAGCGTCTGATGGGCAGGAGGATGCCCGTGGGGATGCGCCGAGCAGGAAGGAACTCGGCGGCCTCGCAACGAGGGCTTCAGACCATCAGCGTCTGATGGGCAGGAGGATGCCCGCTGGGGATGCGCCGAGCAGGAAGGAACTCGGCGGCCTCGCAACGAGGGCTTCAGACCATCAGCGTCTGATGGGAAGGAGGATGCCTGCTGGGGATGACTGAGCAGGGAAGCTGCTCGATCTTGGCGAGGGCCTTGATCCTTGGCGTTGCGAGTAGGGAAGCTATCGGCCAGGGATAGCCAAGTCTGGAAGGACTTTGATCCTTGTCTTTGTTGGGTAGGAAGCTACCCGCTGGAATGCGCCGAGTAGAGAGGGGCTCGGCGGCCTCGCGAAGAGGGCTTCAGATCCTCAGCGTCTGATGGGCAGGAGGACGCCCGCTGAGGATGCGCCGAGTAGGAAAGAATTCGGCGGCCTCGCAATGAAGGCTTCAGACCCTCAGCGTCTGATGGGCAAGAGGATGCCAACTGGGGATGCGCCAAGCAGGAAGGAACTCGGCGGCCTCGCGATGAGGGCTTCAGACCATCAGCGACTGATGGGCAGGAGGATGCCCGCTGGGGATGCGCCGAGCAGGAAGGAATTCGGCGGCCTCGCGATGAGAGCTTGATCCCTGGCGTTGTGGGGTAGGGGAGCTACCAACTAGGGAAAGCCGAGCAGGGTAGCTGCAGGGCTGCCTCTTCATGAGGGCTTTGATCCTTGGCACCGGAGGGGGCGTCTGAGGCCTGCAAAGGATGGCCGAGCAGGGTAGCTGCTCGGTGCCTCTTGGCGAGGGCTTTGATCCTTGACGCTGGAGGGGCCGTGAGAGGCCTGTGAAGGATGGCAAAGCAGGGTAGCTGTTCGGTTCCTCTTGGCGAGGGCTTTGATCCTCAGCGTTGGAGGGGCTGTAAGAAGCCCACTAAGGATGACCGGGCAGTGAAGTTGCGCGGTTGCCTCTTGGGGAGGGCTTTGATCTCTGGCGTCGTGGGTAGGCAACTACCAGCCTGGGATGACCGAGCGGGGTAGCCGGTCGGATGCCTGTTGCGAGGGCTTTGATTCCTGGCGTCATGGGTAGGGAGCTACCAGCCGGGGATGACCGAGCAGGGTAGCTGCTCGGTTGCCTCTTGCGAGGGCTTTGATCTCTGGCATCGTGGGTAGGCAACTACCAGCCTGGGATGACCGAGCGGAGGAGCCTCTCGGGTGCCTCTTGCGAAGGCTTCGATCCCTAGCGTCGAGGGTAGGGAGCTACCAGCCGGAGATGACCGAGCAGGGTAGCTACTCGGTTGCCTCTTGCGAAGGCTTTGATCCTTCAGGACGGGGACCGAGCAGGGTTACTGCCCAGTGCCTCTTGGCGAGGACTTTGATCCCTGTCGGTTGTGGTAGGAAGCTACCAGCCGGGGATAGCCGAGCAAGGACTCGATTGCCTCTGGGAGGCTTTAGTCCTTAGCGCGGGAAGGGCTGTAAGAAGCCTACCAAGGACCCTTGGCCGGACAGGGTTACTGCCCGGTGCCTCTTGGCGAGGGCTTTTGTCCTGAAGGATAGCCGAGCGAGGGATCCTCGGGCTCGATTGTCTCTGGGAGGGCTTTCTGATCCCTGGCGTTGCGGTAGGGAAGCTACCCGCCAGGGATAGCCGAGCGAGGGTCAGGCTCGACTGCCTCTGGGAGGACTTTCTGATCCCTGGCATTGCGGTAGGGAAGCTACCCGCCAGGGATAGCCAAGCGAGGGTCGGGCTCGACTGCCTCTGGGAGGACTTTCTGATCCCTGGCATTGCGGTAGGGAAGCTACCCGCCAGGGGTAGCCGAGCGAGGGTCGGGCTCGACTGCCTCTGGGAGGACTTTCTGATCCCTAGCGTTGCGGTAGGAAAACTACCCGCCAGGGATAGCCGAGCGAGGGTTGGGCTCGACTGCCTCTGGGAGGACTTTCTGATCCCTGGCGTTGCGGTAGGGAAGCTACCAGCCAGGGATAACTGAGCAGGGTAGCTGCTGGGCTGCCTCTTAGTGCGAGCTTAGATCTTTAGCGGTGGAGGGGCCGTAGGAGGCCTGCTAAGGATAACCGGGCAGTGAAGCTGCGCGGTTGCCTCTTAACGAGGGTTTTGATCCCTGGCGTTGCGAGTAGGGAAGCTACCAGCCAGGAATAGCCGAGCAGGGAAGCCGCTCGGCCACCTCTAAGGAGGACTTTGATCCTTAGCGTTGGAGGGGCCGTAGGAGGCCTGCTAAGGATAACCGGGCAGTGAAGCTGCGCGGTTGTCTTAGCCCCCCACTCTCGTTCCGATTTATTTTGTGGGTCGGGTCGAGAGTGGACTTCTTGATTCTCTCTGTGCGGCTTGGCTCTGGTAATTCTTTATGGTGGATTGTCCGGGGACGGCACGGCGTTCTTGTTGTCACGCTTTGAGTACGAGTTTATTCGGCGGGTCTTGACGTGGAGCTGTGGGGCGCCCAGCGGGCCTCAGAGAGTATCGGCCCATGAGACCTGTGGCCATGGAACGTAGCCTGCCGGTGGCCAGCCATACCGACGAGGGCAGAGTCTCCTAGAGGCGGAGGAGCGGCGATCTGGGGCCATGTAGTCGGTCTATTCGGCCGGCGAGGGCGTTGATGACGGTCGCCGGAGGAGGTTCATCCGCGCCTCCGGTGAGGGGGAGGTGGCAGCTGGTATCTGGATCTTCAGGGTGATCGCTTGCCATGTGGATGGAGATCGGAAGGCCAACTTTGTTTTTTGTGGAGTTTCGTTTCCCACAGACGGCGCCAACTGATGGAGGTCCTTTTCGGGCCTCCGTCAGATGTTGCCTTCCGTTGATCTCCCGGTGGATTTTGACGGTTATCTTCTGTTGCGTGTGGGTCTCAATGGGTTTTTGTGGGAGAGGTGGTATGAAGTGCCGTGTACCTGCAAAGAAGTCCCAGGGTGGTTTGGTACCACCAAGGACCCTCCGACGATCAAGTTAGTGAAGGGATTCGAGCAGAGTAACGGCTTAGAAGAGTAAAGAATGGCTTACTTGACCCCTCTGTGATGGGGGTTTATATAGTGGCGGCAACACGCAGCAGCAGGCGCAAGAATCTCGCTGGCAGTTACGCTCCAGACGGCACGCCCGCGTAATGAGCGGATCGTTCGTTAATGGGGATCGTGATGGCGTGGAACGTGGGATGTTGCCGTCGGAGAATCTGCGCATGGCGAGATTTGCGGAGCGGCGGTTACGCCTGTGGGTGGTGGAGTTGGTCGGTCGGAGGGACCGAGGAAGATGGCCTCGGCGGGAGAGCTCGGGAACGAGCGAGAGAGCCGAGGTATCTTGGTCCTGTGGTAGCTCGGGGGCGAGCTGAGAGGCCGAGGAGGCCAATTTGCGGGGAGCTCTGAGGCGAGCCAGCTTGTGCTCGCAGGTCGGGTACAGGGGTGGCCTAGTCGGCCCCTGTGAACCCTTTCTTCTGAGTTCCGGGACACGTCATCTGTCACATGTCCTGATCAGGGAGGTCGTCGATATAGAGCATCATCAGAAATACTCTACGCTGCCATCTGCCAAGTCGAAAACTCTGAGAAGGTCCCAAAAAATACCAGTGAAGTAGACACGGTTAAGCTTCGCTCCAGGTATATCCTTAGCCGAGAGGGCCATGGAATGGGATACGCCCACGAAAATACTCCGTTCGTCGATGCCCTTCATCTGAGACCAAGTGGTTTCGTTTGGATCAAATCTCAATACCGCGATTCGCTTGACTGCAGATTCATGATAATCCATACAGACCCGCAACAAGTCCCCACATGAATCAACGATGAGGCGCCTGGTGCATGGGTGACGTTCCGGGTCGTCCTGGGATTTAACGGTCTTCTTTGGAGGATCACAACTCAAATCGAGAGCTTCCATGTACCCTTCATAAGTAAGGCTGATGAGTCTTCCGTTGTGATATATGACATCCTCATAATCATGATCTCTATCGGGTATAATGCTCCACTTCGTTTCACCTGGCCTGATAAAAACTATGAACCTTCCATGATTGAAGAGGGAGACGACCGTATAGTCGCTGCTTAGGCTCGGGGAGGAGGATAATATGACCTTCGAGACAGACTTGCCATGGAATTCACGCAACATGGTCCTCGAGACAGTCTTTGTGGAACAGGTATCCTGTTAGAGAGCCATTGTCGTCGTCGTAGATGGGATCAACATAATCGGTGAGAGTGGTGATGGGCAGGAGATTGTTCTTGGACCGGGTAGAGGGTTGAGGAGACTTACATTGGACAACTTGTCGAGTTTGACAATCCATCCGAATTGAGATCCGACACAGCAAAATTCAGGAAGAGGAGGGATCTTGTGGATGCGATTATCCGCTAAATTGAGATATCCTTGCTTAGGGATGAGTAGATAAGGCATGCGAGGGGCCAAAGGTCCCAATGATCTTGCGGCTGCAGAGTTCCAAGAGGTGCAGACAGAGGCAAATTGGAGGTGATCCATGGTGCAAAGGCACTCGGCAATTGAACCGAGAAGATCAGAAGGGAGATTTTCCCAGTCTCAATCGAAGGAGGAGGCCGGCCGTCGACGCCATTAATGCCGCTGAAACTAGGGTTTTCTAGTGTTGAAGTTAAACCAGGGTATGTTTCATAGAAGAAACAGGGGAAATTGGTGTGAATCCCCTGTTTTAGGGTTGGGGTTTGTATGCTATAGATGCTTAGCATGTGCAGCAGCAAATTCTTACTGGTCTTGTATATTCAAGTAAAGTTCCTGTAGAATTCTCATTTGATGCAAAAAGTTGGAAGCCGATCATCCACCGTCCATGGTATGATACGTGGACAGTGGATGATCGGCTTCCACCTTTTTGCAACAAATGAAGATTCTACTTGGTCTTTTACTATGTATATTCAAATTCTAAATTGAAGCTTTCCATAATATTGAGGAAAAATAATATTGAGTAAATTCTTAAAAGATAACTAACAATCATCCTTTAAAAGCAACTCTTTGATTTCTGTACCAACATGACTGGAATCCTTCATGTTGATTCCGCACATGCCAAAACGCTGCACTTGTGATGCATGGAATTAAAGCTGACTAGCGTTTTAGCGAGCGCAATGCCGTGGAGCCTATTAAAAAATATCAAAAAATAATTGGATTTAGTGATTTTATGATTTAACTATATCTCTATCTATGATGTAATGCTTTAACTTATTATTAATGCCTTCAATATCTTTAATATTTTAATAAACCGATTAAAGATGAATTTAATAAATTTGTCATAGCAGTTAAAGTTTTTGTTAACCACAACTAGAATTTATGCGCGTGCGATGCATGTAAAAGATCAAGGACAAAACTATAATAAAAATGAGTGTGTATAAATTAATAAATATTGATGGTTATATGTAGCTTTTCTTCTCAAGTTTCAAGTGCATAAATGCCTTTTTTGGGAGAGGTGGGGGGAGAGAAATTTTTTTTAAAAATGTTCAAAAAATGCTTTTAAGGATTTTATAGTTATTGATTCCATGGGATTTTGTTTAAAAACATTTTTGACGACCTGGGTCCTTAAAATTAAGGATTTTTCTCAATTCTCTGAATATTAAGCTCTAAAAAATATGAGAGAGTGCCACACAACATCCCTTCTCTCTACTATTATAACAACAAAACTTGAAGGACCCCAAATTGATTTCAATTTGATGGTCTAGCGTATCCTTGAATAGCGCCACATCAACAGTAAAAAAAATTAAATGTAGAAATTTATTTAATAAATACAATCATCAACTGAATCGGTTATGACTATACAATCATCTCGACTGATCTTAAATAACTACTATAATTATTATTAATCATTTTGAAAATAAATTAACCACTCCCACCATGTAATTCAATCTTCTCTAATTTTTTTGAACTCGATTAAAAAAATTAAACATAATTTTTATTTGAACACATGCATCGCACGTACAAGTTACCACCAACCACAAAACTTGGGTTCTCAATTTTAAATTCCGATTGAACTAACAAACACCTGTTGAATGACCATTCTTAAAATTAAAACGAAATCAAGTAAAAAATGAGAGAAAAACAAAAATTACGCAGAAAAATATAAAATTGATTTAATATAATAACTATTTATCTAATAAAAACTAAGATCACGAATTAAAACTAACTTTAGATGATGCATTATGTCTCAATTCTAATTTTTTTTTTTTTTTTATTTGATTAATCATGATAATATAACAAGACAGTGAACGCGTCTATTTTTCAAAGATTGATATATATCTACATTAATCGAGATATGTTTTGCTTAATTTTCTCCTCTACAATTAATACAAATTATATATAAACGTGTGCATCCGCTCGCGGTAGAGTACATTAGTTGGATTATAATAGTAGAAGGTAAAGATAAGATAAAAATTATACTTTTTATTATTTTATTTTGTAATTAATTTACTGTTTTAATAGACTTGATATGATTCAAAAGTTTTTTTAAAATATATTTTTTCTATGTCGGTCTGAGAATTAGTTGAACCCCTTCTTTTTTATTTAAAAATCCAACGCTTTATTATTTTAATTTGTTATCAGTTTATCATTTTATTTTTTGAGAAATAGTTTATTATTTTATTTGATATGAATTAAAAAGTTAGTTTTTTCAAAATATTTTTCTCAAAATTATTGAAATTTTCATGACACGTGTCTGTCCGATGATCCATTGGAATTTTAAATTTGACTACCTTCCTCCTCGGGCACATTAAAATTGTGTTTGTGTGTCTCACACACATATATGGTTAATGATGGTTTTAAATTTAATGATAAATATTTTCCATTGCAAATTTGTTATTTTTGAATAGATTATAAAAGAGAGGGCTTTTTCCCTTCTTTTTTTTGGGTTAATAGTGCGAAGCAACGTTCTTTACAACTATTAAATAGAGAGTGATCTACATACTTTATTATTTAGAACACAAAACAAAACGTGAATATTTAAAAGCTCTATTCAAACCCTTTCTAATTCTATCATTTTACAAGAAAATTCATATATATATATATATATATATCCAAAATATCATAAAAAAAGTAAACTTCCATTATTATTAGAATATATATATAACGGTAGTTAGGTAGGGCAGAAAGCTTGTTCTACGACGGTGGAGAAGTCAAGAATTAATGTCGAGTGTCGCAAAATTTTAAGAAGATAAAATTGTGAAGGGCAATATTTAAAGCTAAGTCCCCTTGAACCTCATATTATTACAATAGCAACCATTCTTGTTTAGATATATCTGCATTAGAACCGAAACAATCAACTTGACTTACAAGTATTTCTGAAACAAAATTCTTGGCGTATACTAGATTTTTGGCCTGCACTTATATGTGAAACAAAATTCCAGCATATTAACTTAATTAAATATAAAAATATTATAAATTTAATTAAATATGAGACGAATTGGTTAATATATAAAATAAGTTTACAAGGACGGTTAAAAAGACTTAATGTTGGAAATAATTACAATGAAACCAAAATAATAAAATAGTAAAATTGCAATAAAATAACAATCGATGAAGCAGAAGCTAAGGCACGAATATCTCGCTTTTTTAAGGCAAATTTCGCACCGTCCCGAACGAAATCTATTGGTTCGAACCGATGCAGCTGGTTGCCGGTATGTTACCTCCAGGATACAATAGCCCCGATCCATCGGTTTTGTAAATCCTCAGTTCCATGTGTATTTTTCGTGTATTTATTTATTATATTTTTCCAGATTTTTTTCCTATTATTTTTCACTTTTTATATATTTTTATATATTTTTAATTATTATTTTCCTAATCTAACCCAAACCCTAAACTACCCAAACCCCGGCTCGTTCCCTGACCCTACCCGACACACCCTACCCGACCCGACCCCCATGCCCACGTCCCCTTCTCTTCTTCTCCCTCCCTTTTCTTCCCCGCCTTTTCCCCCGTCTCCTCCTTCCTCGTGCCCGCGCCCATGAGACCCGTGCCCACCATGCCAATGACTTCCTCGAGATACTCGCCCTCGCAGCAACCGCCCCGCGATCCCCTCTCCTGCCTCACCTCCCCTCGACAACCTCCGCCCATCAACTCCTTCGCCTGCACCTTCATCGTCTACCTCCCCCATCTCCCTCGCCAACTGCCCGCGACACCCGCTCCTCCCCGCGAGCTCGCCCTCTTCCCAACGTCCCCTCTACGACCGCGTCTTCCTCGCAACGGGTACAGCCGACTTCCTCATGCCCACCCCTCACGAGAACCGCTCTACGCCAACGAGATCCCCTCGCCTACCTCCTCGTTATCCATCATCTTTCAAACGTCTATCTTCCTCATTCCTCCACTCCCGCTCTCTCCTCTCTCCCTCGCACCACCCCCGCCATCGCCGCTGCTGACGCCATCGTCGCTGACGGACACCTCCAACTGCACCTCCCCTCCTCCCTCAACCGAGCATCCGAGCTCCCCATCCCTCGCCGTCACCAACCCATAGCGCCATCGTCGGCTCACCCCAGCGCCGCCCGAGCACCAACGACCACCTCACGAACACTGCTACCCCCTCCATCTCCGAACTCCGAGCCTCCTTTCCGCCATCTTCACCTCCCCCGACCCCTCATCTCCTCGCCTAGCCCCAGCGCCGCCCGAGCACCACACCCCACCCCAGAGCTTCGCCTCCGACCACCTCCTCCCTCGTCGTCAACGCCACCACCAAGCTCCCTGCATTGCCTGCACCCACTTCATCGCCGACGAACTCCTCCGATGTGGACCTAAGCCGAGCACCATCACCTCAATAACCACCCCTCACCCGAACTCTCCTGCACCGCCCTTCGCCGACGAGACGCCGCCTATGCCACCGAGCCCTTGGTAAGCTTCATTGCCGCTGGAAGCCATTATCCACCGACTCCTTCGCCGCCGTGGAGCCCTGGACCACCACCACCTCACCGTCATCGCCACAACACCCGTTCCCGCCTCCGCAACAGCGCCGAGCCTCCCCGAGCCTCCCCAAGCCAACAGTGAATCTGAGCTCCCCAAAGCCGCTGTACCCAAGCTTGCTGCGCCGTTGCGGCCCTTGTTGTGCCGTACATTAGCCACTGTGGCCACCGTCGTCGCGGTCATCGTCGTCGCCGTAACCATCGCTATCGCCGAGGCCAAGCTCGAGCCATAACCAGAACCCTAGCCGATCTACTATTGCTGTTTGTGCTGCCATGCGTGTCATGCTCGTGCATGCGATCGTTGTCGTCATTGCTGTGCCGTTTTCATCTTGAGGCAAGTGAAATCCATGTTGACTTGTTTAACATGTTATAATAAACGTTAGCTACAGAAACTATGTTATAACTTGATACATAAATAAATATAATTGATCGAAATCTGTCGGGGCCCGGTTTTTGCTCACAGAATAAAGTGCCATAAGGAACAAAATGCCACGCCAAGTGTCGTGTTAAGTGGGCGGGGGCTATCTCTTGAATCCGTGGGTCTTGAGTCCGTGGGACCCACTGTAGAACAATGGGGACTCTTCGGAATACATTCCGAAAGAGGGCAGATCTGTACTATAAATGGAATGATACCATTCTTCAATACAAAGGCGCCTTTTAAGTGAACCGGCACTACAGGAGCTTGAGAACTCCGTAGTTAAGAGTGCTCGAGCCAGGGAAGATCTGGGATGGGTGACCTCCTGGGAAGTGCCCCTGGTCGGGTCCGGTTCGCCCCGAAGGACAAAACCGTGCGGCTTCGGCCAGAGCGGACAATACTCTCTGTATTGCGGGTAGGGCGTGGCAGAATGGTATCGGAGCCGGTCTCTCAATAGTAGGACAGTGGTTTGAGGTTGAACCATTGTTCAAAGGTGGGGAGAATGTCGGGACCCGGTTCTTGCTCACGGAACAAAGTGCCACGCCAAGTGTCGTGTTAAGTGGACGGGGGCCATCTCTTGAATCCGTGGGTCTTGAGTCTGTGAGACCCACTGTAGAACAATGGGGACTCTTCGGAATACATTCCGAAAGATGGCAGATCTGTACTATAAATGGAATGATACCAGTCTTCAATACAGAGACGCTTTTTAAGTGAACCGGCACTACAGGAGCTTGAGAACTCCGTAGAGCGTGCTCGAGCCAGGGAAGTTCTGGGATGGGTAACCTTCTGGGAAGTGCCTCTGGTCGGGTCCGGTTCGCCCCGAAGGACAAAACCGTACAGCTTCGGTCAGAGCGGACAATACTCTCTAACACTCTCTGTATTGGAGGTGGAGCGTGACAAAATCTATACTTGAATTTTGTGCAGCAAACCATCGTGCCGTTTTACTTGAGTGGAGCCCAACTAGGGCTTAATACTTTGTTGGTAACATGTATAAATTAAATAGTTAATATCTAATTTAATTTGTTAGAGGAAAAGTTAGTTTCGATCGATGACCGAATATTTATCTTAGGTGTTCCACGCGAAACTTATGTGAAAACAAAATCTAAAATGGAGGTAACTCATGATATTTAAACCCTGATATTATTAGCAAACACTATGTAGAAAGTTGGTAGCAAATCAATATCGTTTTCATATATAAAGTGACGCCCTAGCTTCTATACCGAAACTCGCGTTTTACCGAACACTCGACACCGTTAAATTCATAATTAATTCCAGGAAAATCCAATCGCAGTGTGGTTGGGTTCGTTGCGAAGTGTACTGCATAGTATTTAACATGATATATAGGTTTACTGTTAAATATATCCTCTGAACATCGAAAACAGAGAAATTACCTGACTTTGGACTGCAGTCCGAAGCAGGAACTCACCCTTTAAGTATGCCTTTACTCATCTGAAACCTTACTGTTTAATTGTGATAGTGTGCAGAGCCATATAATGCTACATATAAATTTGTTTTAACTTTCCAATGGTACCGGTTTCACTAAATCCCAGTATCATTTGGTATTTAAATCATATTTTAAACGGATGACATGTATGGAAGATTTCTGTCATTTCAGCATGCACCCTTCATCAGTAATCTGATCGTAACTCTTAAACCAAGATGACTATTGTTGATCCGTCTCCTGCGCTGCAAAGTTAACTCATAACCCTACAATTAGTTGAAAGTAGCGCTGCCTGATTATGCTCCCAACAGAGAGTAAAACGTATTACGAAACGGACTTTCAGTTCAGAAATTGGATTTCCAGCAGTAAACACTTCAAAAGAAATGACCATAACTTACAAACCTGAAACCCGATTGACTCGGGACCAATTTTACTGTAGAAATAATTCAATACACTATTACGCCTTTTATATTGTTTCACCAAATTATGCATGTGTGATTTTATGTGATTTTTCTGATCCAACCGACACTGGTTGCTCATATGTATTCAGTAGTGCATTTACTGTATCCACATCATGCAGCATGACGGTTATACCCTTGTAAATAGTGTTCATTTGCATCGATACCCTAGCGACTTTCGTAGATTATCCAGTGATAAATGTTAGTCATTGGATTGTGGCAAGTACGTTAATGTAAAAACGTGATTGAATAATGGAAGTGGTGCGTACTTGTATACAATCAGCGGAATCAATTAGTTATTGCATTTGTCGATGCCTATGGGACATATATAAGTGTAACTATAACTGGTATGAGACGGGTATGAGAACACTTATATTAGTGTTATAAGTAAGACGTCGAGCAATGTCCATCTATCTTGGATACCAGTCGAAACATGCTTGATGGAGACCATGTCTCCAGTTCTTACATAGACTTATCATGGAGCGACTAGTATTTAGATTCATGGTCGATGTTTGATGTAGACCGCGGGGTGTGGGGTAGTTTGAGTGTGAGTTCGATCAACGGAATCTCAGGTGCCGCACTGCCGACATATTTCGTGATTTCGGAATTTATACTGATTGTGTTTCTGATTCTTACTGATCGTGATTCGGGTCCGTGTTCCCTTGTCCCTGGGGCTTATCCTTGGGTTGGGGATACTTCTGCGGTAGTTGACACTCACTTAGACTGACGATAAGTTTAGTGATTTGGATATTAAGACTTAGAGACTGATTGTTTTAGTGACATGGACATTGCATTGATCACTGATCTGATGATACACCTGCGTTATCGTTACACGTACCGGTTATTTCATGCTCGCGTCGTTACTCTATGTTTACTGCTTTATTTTATCATCGTTGCACATTTTATATATATATTATATATATATATATATATATATATATATATATATATATATATATATATTGTTATTGTCGCTCCGACGACCTGAGTATGCATGCTTAGAGTGAGAAGTGGACTTAGCTCGGATCAGGATCTGTCTTACCTCGAGGATACTGTGGACATCTAGATTAGCGACGTCAGCGCTATCATTTCCTTTGACTCTATCTGGTCAGTTTTATATATGTTTGATAGAATTGGTGACTGCATTTCTCATTACTTGTGCTATGATTACCGATTACCACATAATGCTAGAAGCCGAAGTATGACTACAGCAGAATATTTCCTTGACTGTAAGAGCATGGCTGGCCTTGTCACTCCTCGTATTCCGTATTTTAAGAAGCAGGACGTGACAGGTTCGCTCTCCAATTCCTACGTAAAATGAAGAGCAAGAGCCTTTTTCACGCCTTTCTCTACCCAAGTTATATGTTATGTGGAGTACTGTTTTTAGAAGGAAAAAAATTTCTCTATTGTATAAAAATGAGAATCCTTTTGTTTATAGTGTTATGGAATATATTACTCAAATTGTCATTTAAAACCAATTAAAACAAAGATTAAATTTCCCGTTTAAATCAATTAATAGCCCAGCAACATAGAAGCCCAACAAGCAAATGCTTAAAGGCTGTTAAACCTTTTTTGCCATAACATGCCACAAAAGGCTAGGATCTATCCATTAACTCCAAGAATAATTTGTCAGCAATATCGTAATTAAAACCCATAAACCAAACAGCCACAAATAATAAAAAAATAAAAATATTATGATTAAAATTTCCAATCCCCCACTAATTTTAATAAAATATTTTTAAGAAAATAAAGGACATGAGATATTGGGTATATACATATCAATATGCATCGTGAAGATGTGCCATGTATTGAACCTTTCACTTGGCTCTTCCACAATTTTCTCTTTAAAGTCGTAGCGGTCAATGACTTTGAACTAAGACCGCTTATGGGAAAAAAATATTGTTTCATACACATATTGGTCCAAACGTCTAATTGAGCCCTTAAGCCGGCACGTTTCGGCCTTGTGCTTAATCCCGGTTTTCATGAGTTTTTTCAAAGAATTGGCCTAATTCTCCTAAAGAGCGGCCCCACTCTCAAACTCATATAGATAAAATACGTCAATAGTATTCATGTAACTAATGACACTCTACTCATAAGAGATGCATATTTTCTTAAGAGTTTAAATAAACTCAACCTTCTTAATGTTACATATATAAGTACCCACACTATAAAGAAGAACTATGAGTATATTCTCGGAAATCGGTTATCCCAACCACAACTTACTCTGTGATTCGTTTTTACCACTTGAACCCAGTTCTCAAAATCTCTGGTTCCCGGGATGGGTATCCTCATAGGAAATTCGTTATATTTGGGTTTTGTCCTTTCCCCCTCGATGTAATCCAAACATACCATATAGCTATAGCTTAAATTTTCAATATGCAATATTATTATTTAATATTACATTAACATGCATGTAATAATATAAGCTCACAACGCTGCGTATACAGTTTGGATTTACCGTTGTAATTAACGGTTTTGCACTTGCTACTTATAACAATACTTTCATATGTAAAAAAAAATTGGGTGCTCCAATTTTTTTATTTTATTTTATTTTTTTAATTGAAACATCACATAAAATATTTCTTAGTCGACTGGATTTTCACTAGCCACGGGAAAACTAACAATATTGCCTTTGTAAATTATATAATAGTAATTTTAAAAAAATTCACTAGCCAAGGGAAAACTAACAATATTTCATTTGTCCGTTGGGCTTCCATATTGTTGGACTATTAATTGATTTAAATGAGATATTTAATTTTTATTTTAATTGGTTTTAATTGACAATTTGAGTATTATATTTCCATAGCCCTATAAACAAATGAATTTTCATTTTTGTTTAATAGAAAAAGTTTTCCTTCTAAAAACAATACTCCACGTAACTTATAACTTGGGTCGAGAAAGGCATGAGAAAAACTCTTGCTTTTTATTTTATGCAGGAACTGGCGAGCGAACCGATGAAGTCGGGACTATTATATCCTGGAGGCAATGTACCGGCAACCTGCTGCATCGGTTCGAACCGTTAGATTTCGTTCGGGGCGGTGCGAAATTTGCCTTAAAGAAGACGAGATATCCTTGCCATAGCGTCCGCTCCATCGATTATTCTTTTATGGCAATTTTATTGTTTTATTATTTTGGTTTCATTGTAATTATTTCTAACAATTTGAAAGCAAATTTTCCCCCCTTCAGATTAGCACACATATGGTCAAACATACTCAAATTTAAACCTTGTTAAAGAGAGAATAACATGAGAATTTTACTCATAATGAAGAGTCCCAAAAATAATCTTTAATTTTCCAAATTCCCGAATGAAAGTTCAACTCAACCTTGCAATCACCCAAATTTTAATGAACACGAAATAACCTAGCATGGCCCTCTTTAAAAGTCATGAAGTATAGGTTGAACATAACAAATTTGTCTAATAATTAGCTCCAAATTTGCATGCCATCATATATAACTCCACGACATTTGTTTATGGCATTATATCCATAAGTGGCTTTACACAGCGTAAGTTTGATTAAAAAGCCACATCTCCAATTTGCAACAATTAAAGAGAGATCCTATATACCACATATGTAAAATGCATAATTTTTGGATAGGATGTCTAAAATGGTTCATTGTTCATTTTTCTCATTAGGGTGAGGGAATTCCATGTCATACTCTTTTAGGCTTCAATTGAGTGGGGGAAAAATTTGATCAAGACATAAATCAATACCGATAAAAGGTACCTCAAGAGAACCACTTGTCTATAGATGAAAACATTTCGCTTCTTATGTCCCTCTTTAATATATTCGGCTCAATCGGATCTCCATGAAGATCTTCTATTGGCCCTTTTCACTTTCATTGCTTCCAAATGTTAGCCATGACACAATAAGTATTTCACAAAAAAAACATATCAAAAGAAAATAAAACTTATCTTTTTCTTATATTAGATAATCGACTCACTTCAAGAGAAATGAAATCACCAACGCCTTCAACTTCTTTTTCCCAACGAAGTTCCATTGTCCTCGAAATTGTCTTAAAATTGTTGTTCCTATGTGGTATATAATGGAACCAAAGTTAAATTAAATCATATAAAATACAATGAAATTTACATAATGAAATAAAACAATAAATAAATATGATTAGGTTGGTGAAGCTGTT
This sequence comes from Agapanthus africanus, assembly GCA_030015575.1. Lineage (NCBI taxonomy): Eukaryota > Viridiplantae > Streptophyta > Magnoliopsida > Asparagales > Amaryllidaceae > Agapanthus > Agapanthus africanus. Next base: position 8,944,882 of record CM057340.1, read on the forward strand.
GGCTAAGGCACATGTATCTCGTTTTCTTTAAGACAATCCGTGCCACCACGGTAAGAAGCTAGTGGGGTTCACTACCGATGCAGCGGATCTCGATATGTTGCCCCCAAAATGCAACAGCCAACGACAATATCGATTCGCTTTTCATTCCTGCATAGAATAAAAGGCAAAAGCTCTGCCCACACATTTTCTCTATCCATTAATATATTGGTGAATTACATGAAAAAATTATACATACTTTGTACTATCAAAATAGAGCTATATATAATAGCTGATAGTAACATATGATAGAAAAGATATGAGAGCATTAATATTAAAAAATAACTTATTAATCCATGATAAAATAGATTAAATGTCTACCGACATATAATCAATAATGGTGGCCCATTAAAGGCCTACGTTTTAAATGCTCTCAATTACCATGCTTAATGGCCCAGTAATGATGGTCAAATAGTCAATGTTTTTTAGAAGAAAAAAAATTCTCTTTCAGCATTGATAAATTATTATAAAATTGCGTCCATGTATTTATGGAGATTCTGAGTTATTAAATTTAATTTTTATTTTAAAATTATTTTAACTCGAGATGGATGTTGAAATTGAAAATTTATCATTTGATATAAAATTTTCAAACTCAATTTATGTTTAATTATTTAAACATCAAAATGATGGTTTGTGAAGAGGTTCTTAATTTTTATTTAGGATTATTTTGATGAATAAATCTAAATATTTGAAGCGAGTTAGAAGCTCAAACTTCTAAATATTGTTTCTTGGCCATATTTCAATAACCATAAGTTGTTGAATCTTCGCTGTATTATACAGTCGGTGGAGATCAAAAAAATTTTAAGATGATATTTCTTCTAATTATGAAAAATTAGTCGGGATTGTTGAAAATTTTAATAAAATACATTTTTCATTTTCTTGAACATGCTAACATAAAGTTTTTGTTCATGACTCATTATGGACATTGACCATTTGACCATCATTACTTTTTTTTTCCGCAACGAAGCTCGCCAGCCCCACGCGCCTCTCTTCGAAGCGCTAAATGGGACATTGACCATTTGACCGTCATTACTTGGATCATTATGCACGATAATTGAGAACATTTAAAACCTAGGCCGTCACCATTATTGATTATATATTAGTAGACATTTAATCTATTTTATCATGGATCAATAAGTTGTTTTTTAATATTAATACTCTCATATCTTTTCTATCATATGTAACCATCATAGGCAATTATATATAGCCCTATTTCGATAGTACAAAGTATATACAATTTTTTTATATAATTCATCGATATATTAATAAGTAAAGAAAAGATGTGGGAAGAGCTTCTAGTTATTATTCTATGCAGGTATGAAGAGCGAAACAGTGTTGATATTGGCTGTTGTATCTTGGGGACAACATGTCGAGATCCACTGCATCGGTAGTGAACCACTAGCTTCACACCATGGCGGCACGAATTACCTTAGATTCGGCAGATGGTCTTATCGCATTCCTAATTTGTCAGTTCAATCACTCGGAAGACAATCCTTTTGAACAAGCAATTGCTATGATTCCTTCTAGAACATCCACTTTTCATTTTAAAGAGAGGGTTCAAAAATATGTTTTTTCTGAATCAGAGTGAGAAATAAACTGGAGTACCGATATCTACCATGCACCTGAATACACATATAGTAAAGTTCATCTGTTACCAAAAACAAGTCATTTATGGATATTAGCGGAAGGTCCATGCAGATCCAGTATAGTGTCTTTTTCGCTCCACAAGGATCAAGATCAAATGAATATTCATTCTTTTTCTGTCGACGAAAAATATATGTCTGACCTCTGAACCACTAATGATCGAGTAGGACATAAATTGTTGGTTCTTCCAGATAAAAAATATTGGGAAATTTCATTGTATTTTATATGATTTAATTAACTTTGGCTCTATTATATACCACTAAGATACATGTGCCTCAGCCGACGGCTTCACCAACCTAATCATATTTATTTATTGTTTTATTTCATTATTATGTAAATTTCATTGTATTTTATATTATGATTTAATTTAACTTTGGTTCTTTGGTTCCATTGTATACCACGGAGAAACAACACTTAGTTTATAGATTTACAATAAAATCTAAAAGGTTTTAAAACAGAATATAGATAGTATAATTATACTCTTAACTGGAATTTTGAAATACCGTTTTGAAGAAGATAAAAATCTCATATAAAGAATTTTTTAAAGGAACAAAAAATATTTTTGAATGTTCTGTGGGGATTGAACTTGGGACCAACACCACCAGAATCCGATGTTCAACAAGCTGCTTGATAACTTTATCCAGCTTAGGCGGATGTTTATATTTATTAAGATCCTATCACATATAGCTACATATTTATATGGAATTCCTAGATCCAGGTAGGGCGGCCGCCTTAGCTCGCCCTATAGAGAATCCGCCCCTGGTCAGACACAGATGAATGCAGAACAAAAATGAAAAACAAGACAACAATGAAGCAGCTCGTCTTCGATTATATGTCGGTAACTAATACTCCGATAGACCGAACCAAAAAGAACATGAATTAAACTAATCTTCCCATTGACCGAACAATGAAACTTACAGCAATACAAATCAGTTACCCCAAATGCCAACAGATTCACAAATCTAAAATTTAAAACTACCGACCTACATTATAGTTATCGAAAATCAAACGAGCGAAGGCGAACACTTACAGCTCCACGGTCACGAGGGTGATTATACCGGCACCTCTCTATGTAGCCACAAAACCCTGTCCGAACAAAATAACTGCAGTTCTGCTTGCCGGGCCAGACAATCCCCGCCGCAACCGCCACATCGATTCTACCACAGATTTCACAAAAAACACCAACTCAAACTAGTACTCTAAACCCTAAAAAGGTTCAAATCTAATCCAATACCCAAAATGCCAAAACTATAGAACATTCAATTTTTGAAACTAAACTCCTAGTTCAAGGTCTCATTGTTTTTTTGGGATCAAAACCCTAGCATGTTAGCCACAATGTGATCACTTAAAAATCCAAACTTTTGTAATAAAATGAAGTGATACCTTCGAGTTCGGTGGTTGGATCCGAGGGGATACCATCGGCGGCGGAGCTCCGACCGTGCATCTCCATGTTTCTACAGGGATCTAGAAGGTTCTGGAAGATGCTTGAAGGCGAGAAAGTTTTGGATTTGAGCTAATGGAGATGAGATTTTGAGCAGATTCAATGGAGCCTGATGCTGGAAAAAAAATCCCCCCCCCCACCCAATTTTTTCTTTTTCGGCTGAATTTTGTGTAATAAAAATATCACTTTTTGATCTTTCCTGTTGCTGTTCCTGGACTTGTTTTTTGGTTTGTCGATTTTATTATTTATAATAAAATTATTATTGGACATGTTTAGTCCCTATTCAATTTTATTATTGAATTTGATGATTATGCGTTGCTCTTATTTAGAAGAAGTTAATGATATGACGCCTGAGGCCATGGAGTTGGGATAGCCATTGGTTTATTTTTTTGGTGGAGATTGTAACACCTGAGTTTAGGGTTAGTAGTAATTAAGTGTTAATGTGGGGTTTTTGGTAAAAAGTTAACCAGAACGGGATTCTAGTAATTTATCTGGGTTTATGGTTATTTTTGTGGAATTTTATCTCAACCACACACACTTGTGCACGTTAACCAGGGTTAAGACTAGGGTTGCCACATTTTTGAGCTTGTGGGTTAGCCATGTTTAGGTTAACCTTGGAGGGTTAGGTCCTTAGTTAAGTTAATGAAATTGTTTAGAGCTAATTAGTTTTAGTTGAGGATGGTTGGCTTGGACCATGGGTATTTAGACAGTTTAAGGTTGACTTAGAGAGAGAGAGGGGGGGGGGGGGGGGTGATGTATCATGATGGTTTAAGGATTAGTCACCTCTCTCTCTCTCACTCACACTACCATTTTCAGCCCAAAAGTTGTATCAATTCAGCCCCAAAACAGCCATGTTGCTGCTACAGCAGCAGTGCATCCATCATCAACCATTCTCAGCTCCCTTTCAGCATAAACTCTTCACAAAACAACACTCTAACTGCTGTACAAAACAGCCCAGCTTCAGCTCTATATCCAGCACTTAAACTGCTGCAACAGCAGCTGTTTCAGCCCCCAAAACAGCCCATCAGCTCAAACCATCATCATTACAAGCAGCCCCAACCTTAAAAACCCTCTCTCACACACTCACTTTAGCCTCCAAATCAACATCAGCCACCCCAAAACAGCAACAGCAGCCATGTGCATCAGCCTGCACATGAGCTGTTACATTAGCTTCAACCCAACACAACACACACCAACTATCCAACATCAGCACCACCTCAGCCCAATCCCATACCACCTCAGCTCAGCCCCACATCATAGCAACAGCCCCACCATCACCAATAACAGCAATGGCAACACTTCAGCATCAGCATCAGCTCCGGTGAAGCTCAGCTCATTACAGCCACGTTTTTGCAGCACCTACTCCCTTCTTCTTCTCCTTCTCCTTGGTTGCAAGGGTCTTAGGGGGTATAACTCCTAAACTTTCTCCATATTGTGTAGATTACGTGTTTGTTTGGCTAGTTTAGTGTTTTAATGGAGTTTTCATGCTAGAATTGTGTAGTGATGTTAGATTTAGTTACTTTAGAGTGCTTGTAGTTTAATGAACCTCTTTTGGTGTTAATTAGTCTGTTTAAGCCTAGTAGTGTCATTAAAATTAGATGGTTAGCCTTAATTGCTAAAATTTCGGTAATTTAGCTTGATTGGTATGTATTTCTTGCTTATGTGGTGATTTTGAGTAATTGAAGGAGATTTTGACAAAGTGAGAGTTGTGTTAGTTAGAATAACCCTTTTAGATGCTAGTAAGGCCAGTCAACCAGAGAAATTCCCCAAACTTCATAAAGACACCCGATTTACCCGACTTGCCGTATTTTGGCAGTTTTAGTGCTTTTTTAACCTCTGTTGGATCTGCTATCGACCCAAGACCTTCAGAATAAAATTGTGAAGACTGTAGCTCCGTAACCATGGCAGAAACACTCACACAAAACACGGGGACCCCTCTCCCTTTTATGGCCGCAGATATATTGTATCTGGCCGCAACTTGCGGCCAGGATGGGGGTGGGGGTGTTGGATTTTGGTGTGTGGGTTTACTCTGGGTAGTTAGGGTTTTTGGTATCTGTAACTTTTCAAGTTGGGTCCAGAGGCAAAATCTGGAGCTAGTTGCGTGTTTCCGATGTGTTAAGTCTCGTGCGACACGCGCGTGATACGCATGATTCTGTGGCGCGCTGCGCGACACAGCGTGTCAGTCTAGGTCCTGGTGGGTTTGTGCGCGTCGCGTCGTGTCGTGTGCACGCGCGTTTAGTTTCACGCACGCGTATCCCTTTTTATCGATACATCGCGTTTTGCAGGATTTTTCCTTATATGGTGACTTTTGTAAATTCTAAGTTCGCCGGCGGGAACTTCGAGCGCAGCGGAGAAAGGCAAGCAGGTGGTCGGACACACTTAGCACGGGATCACGGGTGAGTAGATTTAACATCTACGGGGGACGATCGTTTGGATGGCGCGAGTCGCCCGTTAGATTTAATAAACTTGTAGTTAGTAAACTTGATAGTACTTGTGACATTAGAATAATAATAATAATACTTGCATGATATTTGCTGCAGTTAGACCCATATGTTATACCCACATACGCAAATTCATTTGTAGGACACATGCACCATTACCAGGTTTTTATATGCAGCACGAGCACTATTCATGTGGACACACCCCCCGTGGTAATTGCCATGTCACGACACTAGATAACTATAAATCTGAAATATGTTAATTGCCTAGAAATGTGATATTGCAATAAGTATTTAAAATGAAACCATGAGCATTACCATACCCGTGCATATGTATTATCATATCACCTGCCCATGCCTAGTAGAAATCATGCATTGCAAATTGACACCATAAGCATTCATAATTATCGACATGTGCATTTATGATGATTTCATGAGATTTATGATATTTCTGGATTTCGGGGGAAAGCCGCAAGATTTCAAACTTATCATCTTTAAAAATATAAAAGTTGCGGTTTTCTAGTGATGTAAAGTGTCGTCCACCATGAGTTTGCTGTGGTTTTCGAGATCCGTGTCGAGGAGTGGAGGAACTGTCACGGGTACATGGTGGGCCCGGTAAGGTACCCCGGGACAAGAGAATCGCAGATGATGGCGTTGAGCCTAGCAGGGGACGGATTACCTACCGGTGACTTCATTTGGCACGGCGGATACCCAGAGGGTACCGACCGTGGCCGCTGGATTGAGATATGGACATTGATATGGATCAGCTGGACGGCTGAGGCCAGAGATACTTGACATGGATATATGAGATTTGAGACAGTTTTGAGGTGTCGTTGCTAGACACGGATTTTGTTGATTTTTCATGGATTTTATGCTGACACTTGAAAGGAGTTTCAAAAACAAAGGAAGGGAATTCTTATAACTACATGATGAGATCTTGAGTTGACTCATATAGTATACATATGTGATAGTATATTCATGTGGCATACATACCTGTTATTACACCCATGTGACATACATACTTGCTAGTACACTGTTGATGCATACATACCTGTTAATACATGTAGCCATACCTGTTTTAGGGATGCTAGGATACTTGTGTACATGCATACGATAGCCTTAGTAGATGTTATTTATTACTCACGAGCTGGCAACTCACCCCCGTTGTGCCACAGCTTTTCTGCAGGTCCGTGCCGTCAGCGCTGTAGCGGTGGACACTTTTGCTCATTTTGCCCTTTTTGCCTGGACTCGAGGCTTTTGCTCATAGATGGGTTGTTATCATTTTGTACCACCTTTTATATCCGTTGTATCTAGAACACTCCATCTACTGCTACTATCATTTCTGTTGTACTTGTTTTATTTGGATTACTGTATAATGACCTAGAGGTGAGATTGCGAGGCTTGGGGGATTTATTTTATGATATATCTGGAGTCGAGCTCACTTGAGCCGACATGTTTTTTTTTTCCTCATGCTTCATGCTTATTTATGCACATTGCTATTTTATATTGCGTGGGATTTGTGACCGCCTTGAGGCGAAGAGCTAGCTCCCGCTTGGGGATGCTATTTTCATGTTATTCATTTATATTCCTGTTGTACTCGTTTGGAGCTTGTTTTATAAAGGAAACTCTGTTGGAATTTTTGGAAAAGAGAGAAAGTTGTTTTAAAATAAAACTTGATATGGTAATGGAGTAAATTGCTTAAATAAATTGGTATTCCTCCACTCTAAAAATCTTAATTGGGTTTTGTATTCTGGGCTTTGGCTTACTTATTTTACGGACGCCTTGAGACGTTTCGTAATCTAAGTGCCGGTCGCGTTCCGTACCTTGCAGGTCGTGACAGAGATGGAGGGATGCAAACTGTGATTTGCAAATCCTGAACTTTAAAAATAGAGTTTATAAAACTTTGATCGGATTGAAGTTGAGATAATTACAGTTTTCTTAACATTTAGGTTGGGATGACTGTAGTTGTCTCAGCTCCAAAATGATTGCCAAATAAAGCAAAGTTAGTATTCTGGAGTTTGGAGTGTTTGGGTTGGAATAATGCACTTGTTCCATGCCTTCATTCTTATACAAGATGAAAATGAATAGCCGGTTTTGTTTTGCAGAAAACACACAAGAAAAATTCTGCTTGAATAGCACACATCAATGTATACTAACCGCACAAAATATCAATCAGGCAGCGGCGGGAATGTTGAAAGTTTGTGTCTAGACGGTCTGTAGCATAGCTAGATTTTTTGTTTGGTGGAGAAAATCACACACAAAAAAACACGATAACAATTTCTAATTCTATTCTATGGTTTTAATGAGGCTGCAGAGGCACCGTTTACAACCGCAGCATGTAAACTTTAATTTGCAAATTTCAACCGGAACAAATGCGCAACAAAAATTCTTACAGGGGTGATTATGCAGCCAACTCCTTTATTGGTAAAAGAGACTTACATCATAGAAGTCAAAGTACGATCTGTAGCATCTGTCCATTGATTTTTACCACATACAAAAATAGACGGTAGATTTTGCGCTCTCATAGAAACTTTTATGCGGGAACTGTGTATAAACATTTTCCCCACTTTGATTCTGAGTAGCTAGACGTGGCGGCAGGAGACGTGTCAGGGCTCTTAGGAGTTTTTGTATTTATTTGGGGGTAGTTTCGACATTTCATTTTCGACCTGTCAACGATTCTCGTTGGACCAATGAGGAGCACTAGCAAATTATGTGTCGTGGTGCCGGCACGTGTGAAGCAACACGTATGGGTCTATTGTCATTATTTGATCACTTATTTCTATACGCGTGCTATGCATGTCACCTTACATTAAATCATGGTATGGTCCACATAGATTCTTCTTCTTTCATCTTTGACGGTGAGAAAATGTTTCTTTTATATATTGTTCTAAGTCAGTCCTAATTTATAAATACCATAATCGTTTCATGCTATCTATATAATATATAATATCATAATATATTTTTTTTCCAAACGCTTAAATATCACAATGTTTTGCACGTCGGCAATATGATACATTTCGTTAACCGACTACTAAAAAAGTTGCTCACGTGACTTACACGTGGGTATTTTTGGACAACTTTGCTCTTGGCTTTTTAAACAAGAAAATTCAAAAAAAGAGAGAGAAAAAAAGAAGCTAAGCTTAGCCTAATCCTGAACTCATCTTCTTTCTCTAGCCTTTTGAGATCCTCGGAGCACAGGATTCCGGCACGTCGCCGACGAAGATGGAGATTGGAGCGGAGATGGTTATGCTGCAGCGGAGGTGGGGGCGATGGAAAGAAGGTGGCGGTGATGATATGATGGGGGCGGAGGTGGAGGAGATTGGCCGGGATGTACAGATTAGTAGTTGCCTCGCTTGACGAATGTTCTTGCCTCGCTCGACCCAAAATCCTGGCTCTGGCTCGGCCTCCGTGACGAACATTTTTCTTATTATTAATTATTCATTTGAACATGAAAATATGACATGCTCTTGAAAGCTGAAACTGATCCCTAAATCTTGATTGTTTATGCATAGCCGGTAAATCCTTCAATTCTATATTAACCACTGTCACCTGACTAAAAATTCACAATAAGAGAATAGACATCTATGCGAACCATAATGTGGAGGAAAAAACTCAATAGATATAAAAGTTGAACTCATTATTTGCTCCCTTGGTTTATTGAGGACGCATGGCCTGTATGGACCTTGCAGCCCCAAACTGAAGCAGGCTCACATGAGCCAGTGGACCCGCTGATTATTTTGCAACTAGGTTTCTGGAGTCCGCTGGCCAATGTGAGGGGGCAATGCAGTTTTGGACCTGCGGGCCCTTTTTTTTTTGCGTCATTAGGAAAACAAAAAGGCCAGATACCCCTAAAAGTCCATAAATGCGCGCTCCTTTCGTATTTCTCCGTGCCCGTATACATGCACGTGCATCGCCCGTGCAAGAGGTAGACAAGATGGGTAGGGCCTAAAATACAGCAATTCCCTCCCTCTCTCACCCTCAGGGTACCTGATGTCTACGTGTCTCCTCCTCAAGATCCGGAGTCCTTTGCACAAAAACTCTCTCTCATTTCTTTACATTTACATTTTACAATAATTTAATTAATTAATTAATTAATTTTGAGTAGGAGGAGGGCGGTAGATAGCTACAGTGCAACGACAGCCGTTGGTTGGGGCCAAGTGGAAGTTGAATCAACGGTTGGGCCGCTCACTGTAGACCCCCTACCTCGGCAGAGATCGAACCGTACGTACCCCCTGGGCCTCACAGCTTCGTTTTGGGCCTTTTCTGATTGGACCTCCCAGATGTGACCCTCTCACTTAAAAAAGGATCATCATTAGGCTCCTGTAGCTGTCGGAGCCCATTTCCTGCTTGTGTGTGGTCAACTGTTTTCTCTTTTTGAAATGATTTTGTTCCTTTCTTTCCTCTTCTTTCATTTCCAAGGGAAAGGGAATGGAATGGATTGGATCTGCCACTGCTTGACAAGCTGATACACATTTTCAGGGAGAATAGAATGTTTTTTCTCTCTATCCGTCTCTAAACTGAGAGAGTACATCTGTGTATGGTATGAGCTTTATCCCGTTGTCTCTTAAACTAAGCGCTGACAAGTAAAATTGAAAACTGGTTTCGAAATTTAATTATCAGACCAAACAACCACTTCGGAACGAGTATGAAGTGATTTGCTGGCGAGAACCGAAAGCAAAATGCTCGACAACTAAAGATTATGGTTTATCATGCCCGAGTGAAAATAGACCAAAAAAGCAATGTAATTTAGAAATCAGCTTTTTGTGTGATATAGCTGGTAGTTCCAAACCTGTCACGTGTGGATTTGCTCGACAACTTAAATTTTACATTCTATCGGATTTGGAGACTTCTAGCATATCCATCAAGCGGTCGTAATTTTCATATATCAAATAACCGTAGATTTTTTATTCCATTTAAGGGGTGTTAGAGCTCAACAGAATCTTATGAATTTTGATATGTAAGCTATGTTAAACTACATATCGATCACAATGACTTGTTCGGATGGGTGTCAGTCAAGATGTTGAGTGTTCTCAGTAGCTGTTTTGTCCAGCTTGCCAGCCATACATATTATCATTAACAACAATTGATTACTTATGCGCCGTGGAGGCGGGGCGGGGGGGGGGGGGGGGGGGGGGGAACCGGGGGCGCTGCCACAAAAAGCATTCCATGATGTTGCTACTTATGGGCTGTTTGGTTGCAGGATTATGGAATTTGGATTCCAAAAATAGTACGGTTGAAATTTCTGGATTTGGTAATTTGTTGTTTGGTTGGTTTTGGATTCCTAGTATTGGATTTGTAGATCCTCGTAATCTTTGTTTGGTTGGTGGAAAAAAATGGGATTTGGATTTGAGGATTTTAGAGAGAGATAGAGAGAGAGAGGATTGTTAAATAAATAAAGTGCATGGGCCCCATCTAAAAGTACAATGAATAGTGCCAAATCCTTGAGAATCCTTGAAAATTTTTAGGATTCATGAATCCTTCTTTTGTGGTGGGCCCCCCATACAAAACAAAGGAATCCTAGAAATCCTAATCTTGCAACCAAACACAAAATTGTGGAATCCTAGGATTCCACAATCCAAAATCCAAATCCAAACCTATAATCCTGCAACCAAACAGGCCCTTAGAGCTAATTAATAAGTAGCCAACCAAATCTTTTTATTTTTACCACTCTACAAACTAGGTTAACTGGCGCACACACTCCCAGGCCCAGTGCAGCCTCCAAATATAGCACCATGCAACGCATTGCCCCATTACCACCATACATCAATTATTAGGCCAAAACCCCTAAAAGCCACATAAAAATCAAAACACTCTAGATTTCACACATACAGGTGTACATGTACATGTTCTTTCTTTCTTTCCTTGTTAACCGAAACTTTATTTATGTGTGTGCACACAGGTATGCATATACATACATATATGTGTGTTTGCAGCATTGGTGTTACAAAAAAACCAAAAACCCGATGTTCAAATACTGCAGAGCACGTGATGATACTCGATACCGGTGATTCCCCAGATCATGACACGTGGCAGATGACGTGTTCCAGAGCTTACGAGAAAGGATCAAGATCGGTATGTTGGAAGCATACCTTGGGCCTCCGACCCGAGAATGTTCCCGACCTTTGGTGGCCTTCCAGAACACTCCTACGATCACCCTACAAACAACCATCGGTTCGCCTCGAAGCCTCCCGCACACTGAGTTCTCTCAGCCCTCCAGCTCGCCTCCGAGCCATCGCATATCTAAGATGCCTCGGCCTCCCGCTCGTTCCCGAACCTCTCACCGAGCTTATCTTCCTCGGTCTCATTGACCGACCCACAGCACTGATCACGGGCGTCTTCGCCATGGCTCCGCGTATCTCGTCAGACGTGAGATATCCGCCGCCCACGATCCCGCGTTTCACGCCACCGCGTTCCCCCATTAACGAGCATATCTCGTCATTAGTGGGGAATCCCGCCTTTCACACGGGCGCAACGGCCGGCGTGAATCTCGCGCCCGTCTGCCCATGGCTGCCACTATATAAACCCCTCGGGTAAGCCAATTTTACCCCAATAGGCTGTTACTCTGCCAAAATATCTCGACTAACTTGATCGTCGGAGGGTCCTCGATGGCACAACCATCCTGGGACTTCTTTGCAGGTAGCTCGGCCTCAACCACATAAAGCCCACTAAGATCCACACGTTTAAGGAGTCAACCTCCCAACTCAATCTCAGCCATCCATCAACACCGGCTACAGAGCTACGGAAGGTAACATATGAAGGAGATCCAAAGATCCATCAGTTGGCGCCGTCTGTGGGAAGCGCTAGTTCCACTCAACGAAAGTTCACCTTCCAATCTCAACCTCACGGCGAGCGATCACCGCGATAATCCAAGCACCAGCCGTCGCCCTCCTCACAATGGAGACGAGGGAGAATCCCCTCTTCCCCCGAACGCCATCAACGCCCTATCTGCTCGGATAGGACTTGCATCCTTCGTGGATGCGCACGTCCGTGTCCAAACGGCCAGGAAAACTCCCCATGTCGCCGCTCCCCCACCTCGGGATCGAGACCCTTACAGAGGGAGAGAAGCCGCTGCCCACGTCGGCGCAACTGGGCACCACCTCGTTGTCTCCGGCGGACACAGATCCCCTGTGGCGACCAACTCAATGACTCGCTGGGCGCCGCACAGCTCAACACCGAGGTCTCTCGCAAGAGCACCCCGCCCTGAGCCCCTTCACGCTCATGTCCCTCCCGAGGAGATGTCGGTCAGCTCGCCTGCTCCCAGGCATGACCGGCACCCCCTCCCTCGACGGGGTCGCGCGGACGGGACTCACCTCGGTAGCTCGAAAACGATCTCGCCAGGAGACCTCAGGAACCTCATCGAACGGAACCGGAGCCGCGGCAGACACAGGCCGCCAGCAGCAAAGGCCATAAATCAGAGTATGCCGAATCGTCAGGATACCACGGCCGGCTCGACGCTCTCGAAAAGAAGATCGAAGGCATACATCGGGAAAATTGTCCTTCAAGCGGCGGGGCTAAATATGCCGTCGACTCGCTCACGAAGCCCCTTCACCAAAGAACTACCCGCCGTCCACGTCTCCTCCCGGAACAAGCTCCCGAAGGTCTCCCTCTTCGACGAGAAGTCCGACACGAAAGACCATTTGGACGCGTTTGTAAGTCTACGGTAGCGTCCCGGCCGTCTTTCAGACGCCAAATGCGGAACAAAAATTTTTATAACTGGCGCTATCGCATACTATAACCCGAATCTGCCATTAACGCTAAACTAACAAACTACAAAGAGGGTAGAAAAGTTATACCGAATGATCCGAGTCCTTCGTTCTTTAACCATCATCCCACGCTCCGTTGCGACTGCTCCGATCTCGTCGATCTCCGATCTCCTCGTCCAGGTGGCACCACGTCATCGGATCTTTAAACGGGCTCCCGCCTCTGACCCGAGACAACTCGGTCATCAAGTTTGCTAGAAGAGATGACCAAGATTGATATAGAGAATGCGTAGAACACTTTGTCTCGTTACGTCCAAAGCCATGGACGAACGGTTAATGAAGTTGCCTTTTGGAATCGGGTGATGAAAAATGAGCTTGGAAACTTAGCAAATATTTCATATATCCTTTCCTAATGAGAGTGTGTATGAAAATCAATCAAGAGAGCACCATATATTGGTCGGCCACATGATGAGGTGGGGGGATGAACACAAGCATTAAATGAGGATGATGAGTCAATAATACACCTTGCATTTATCATTTAATGCATACATGAATCATTAACCTTAGTCACCATTCATTTAATGCTAATAATGAATCATCAATTCTAGAACCTTCTAGAAGCACGACTCATCACATGACTCACCAAAAGACGGAAAGATAAATCCGTATTAAACCGAATATTTAATATGGGTGATAGAAAACTGGAAACTGGCAACTTTCAAAAGCGATCCCGAAACGAATTTCAGGATAACCCCGTAATTGTATAAATATACCCGCATTTGTATTACGACCGAATACAAATGCGACTGAGACAAAGATATTATATCTACTCTGTATAATACATGGATCCGGCTTAAACCAAAGCCCGCCAGTATTATCTGCCCGAAATATGACACGTGCGTAAACGCACGTGTATTTTCCGAACCCTGCCATAAAACCATACAGCCTCTACAACGTTTCGCCCGAACTTGGGAAACTATCTGTGGGGGACTCTAATGACTCGTCAGTACCCTTGCAGTGGGTTTAACCACAAGCCGTCAGCGGCACTAGCTGTGCGTAACGGCTGCCCATGGACTGACCTCAAGGGAGGCCGATGAGCGAACTCATCCGGAAACCCTACTGAGCCTAACAGTGACAATGTATATACAGTCCGGTCCGTTCGTCTATGAGTATCGCATATCCGGCCTAGGGGTAGTAACGTCAGACCCCCAATAGCGGTATAAGTTGTGTCGGAGACAAGCCCTGAACACCCTAAGATACTACTGGAGTACCTATCAGTAAATCTCACCTGCCTTGGCCAAGGACTAGGTGTAATGGCTTTCCTAGACACAGCGCGATCTCCACCCCCAATACCAGGAGAGACGAATCCCCCTGCCGATCCGCTCGCATGCCTCCGTGTGGCTCGGGACTGTACCCAAAAACTACCTGTTTGCACGACTCCTTTGAGCCGTGGTAGGGTAGAAAATCAAAGCACAGTGGGAACTCACACGAGAAAAATGACGACCTCAGGTCGATGAACTAACCTGTACACATGTCACCAGGGAACTGCTATCTGACGATATGTATAATACCAACTAGCAGGTTCCCGGCGAGTCCTGTCCGGTGTACTCATAACCCAATGAGCACCTGTATACATCTTAGGTGATCCAACTGACACCAGTGGCTTGTGAGACCGGCCACCGCCCCTCGTCGGGGTCTCGACTGTATACACTAGTCTACTTCGGAATATCGATGCCCTGTCTCGAAACTCCCACGACTAGGGACCACTATTAAGGATATGCTTATAGACCACCCAACTCTCACTTATATGATCGCCCTCATACTGTTGGTAGTCAAGTAAGATCCTAAGGGGCTCTATCAACGTGTAACATGTAATCAGTCACCTGAACATGTACACGACTGATAAAGGAAAACCAGATAGCATACTATCATCTTGAGTAAGACTGTCCTACCGGTATAGGTCCTCCTCAATCATTACAATCACGTATCTGCGATCAATAATTGACTTTGAGGGCACTATATCCAACAATCTCCGACTTGTACTTAAGGCTAATTATTGCGATGTTGCATACTCACAGCCCGTGTGATACCGAGCACCCAATTTCTCTACTAATCAGTTTCACAAAGCCCGTTCGTAAAACTATTGTGTTCGAGAAATAGCCTCAGTGAGTGGATCCGCACTGATGTTTCTTTCTAAGTCTCTCTTAATCTCAAGTTCGCGGAGAAAGCCATCTCTCGAATTGAGTAATACCTGTCTTAGAATATGTCTGGATATCTGATGGGACCCAGTTCATAAATGAACTCCAAATCCAAACTTTTTAGACTGTATCGATAACTGAACCTAATCAGTATCCAGCACCATGCCTCCCACAGTATCCTCTTGGATCACCTGTCCATAATATTGTCCCTCGTCAGAGGGAAAACTATAACTCTGACAATCACTCTGTCATCCATGTCACCTTTGAAGCCTGGAATGATAACCGTCTTCCGAAGGAGGCTGCCGTCATCAAATGCGTAGAACATGCACCCATGTTCTAAAACTGCTTCTTATATTTCTCCAGGATTGGATCAATACAAACTTATTGCATCTAGTACAAAAACAACATCTGGTGTGGTACTTGACATCTCATGATTGACTCAATTGCCTAAGCAAGTGATATGCCAATCATGCACATCCCTCTCCCCTTTAGTCTGTAAGACACTTTTAGAGAGGGTGACTCCATCACCTACAGGTACACCACCATGCCAGGAGTCATCTATTCTAAAAACCATTAGAATACAGTCAAAGTACCCACATTGGGAAACTACCCAAATCCAGATCTAAAACCATAGATCTAGAAACCAGAATGTCTGATATTATATCCATATCCTGTCTGGAGAAACAACTGTGTGACGACCACAGTACAACCGATCGTAGTATAGGAATTTTACTTCCTACAATGTGTATGTCATCCAAATACCAGGACATCACACCCTACTACCTTCTTAACAGATCCATCCCCTATTCTGATGAAGTCAAACCCATGACTGTCACATCAAAATTAGATGATCAATCTCCGCTATAACTGCTCTAGTGTATAAATAGACATAAGCTACTTGCCCACTATGCTTCCGCTGCTCCACTGACCACAACAAACCTCCTACCGGGTCTCATAGCCTGGAACAACAGTAGTGTCAAGTCTGGGTAGATCAGAACCTCCTGTCACCGTCCTTAAGGCTACCGGAGTACCTCTCGGGTGTCTGAGGTTACCCACCATATATGCGGAGTGGCTATTGGATGTCAATCTGATTGAATCTTTAGGTCCTATTAAACTTTCCGTAATCGTTTGCGGTTCTGGAATCACTTCCAGTTCTACCATACTCCCACTACCGTTTCTGAAAAAATCATTTTACTAAAACTGTGGCGAGTCAAGAACAATATCACTATTGATCTTCCAGATGGTAGAAAGTCAACCTTCGTCATAGCCTGGGCCAACCTACAAACTGCCGTTACAGAAACGTGCCTTAAGTTATCCAGAGTCTGGTTTTAAGCATAAGCCGGACAACTCCCCGTACCTTAACATCGTTAAGATACGAACCATTCTATATCCAATATAGAAACTTTGGCACTTATTAATTGGAACCAGATTCTAATCATGCAGCTGTCTCCAGTGCATATCAACTTAATGGAAAGAGGCTAATCAGCATTACTCAACTTAGGAATCCATCAATTATGAGTAACCTGAAAGAGAAACAAGTTTCTCAAAATCATTACTATCATCTGAATACCAATCACAAGTATCTACATCTTCGATCTCTTTGAAGAATCCCGATACTTGCGACATCTGGTTCTCTACTTTATTCTTATACCCACAACTTCTCAAAACTTAGACCTTATATTTCTACGAAACACTTGTCTAAAAAACCAGAGAAGTCATAAGTAAACAGAACATAGTACGAAGATTTACCCCTTTGTCCTGATGGACACTGGACAACATACAATACTCTATATAAGTCCGCTGAGTTGAATAACTCAAAACCTATGCGTCGTAGGTTGAAAATTGTACCCAGGCGATTTCCTCAAATATCACCAATTACAACGAATTCTGATAAAATGAGGATGATCACCTAATTCCCAATAACTTCCTCCCACTCATCATCTGTAAAACCATACAGATATGAGAATGAAACCTAGTAAATACATACCCTGGAGTAAGTATCTAATAGGAAAAACAGTTTTCCATTAATAATGCACTGAAACATGAAAATGTTTCGTAGGGGTATCCTAGTATTCATAGTAATTCCTCTTCCATAATCCAATTCATGACTTTAACCGTATATTTCTTTGCCATCTCTCCAAATCCCTTTATTTGTCTTTAGTCGTTACCTTTTGTACACCATCGTTAGGCTAAATGGTTTTCTTCCTTCCCTACCGTTCGGCACCAGCCTATGGTTTAGAAGAAGACTATCCAGTAAGCATAATAGGTGTACCCTCCTCAACCTAGGAGTACTCACATCTTGAGAGAAGATGATGATAAAAGACAACTGAATAATACCTTATTCTTTTAAAGGTGAAATAGGAGTGGCGATGAAGTACGTGGTTTGGTCGTGAATGATAACAGTCGCAATTTACTTTGCTCTCTTTCTAATCCCTTTATTTTGTCTTTACATATTACCTTCTGTACACCCTACTTAGGCTAATTGGTTTTCTTCATTCCCTAC
Source organism: Agapanthus africanus (assembly GCA_030015575.1). Lineage (NCBI taxonomy): Eukaryota > Viridiplantae > Streptophyta > Magnoliopsida > Asparagales > Amaryllidaceae > Agapanthus > Agapanthus africanus. The sequence goes on from CM057340.1 coordinate 8,962,842, forward strand.
TTTTCGGCACCTGCCTATGGTTTGGAAGAAGACTATCCAATAAGCGTAATAGGTGTACTCTCCTAAACCAAGGAGCCCTCGCAACCTGAGAGAAGGTGATAATAAAAGACAACTGAATAAACCAATTCTTTTTCTCCTGAACCTGGATCCATCCCCGAAGAAGTCCCTTCGAGTTCGTATATAACCATACGATGGATCTATCCAATGGAAGTGGATGTCCGTAGTAATACGGGTGTTCTGAGAAATGCAAGGGGTAAAAGAAGGAGTGGCAATGACTTATGCAACTTGGACAATCCAAAAACCAGTATTTTAAGAAGGTTCGGTCAACTTGGTCCCTGAGTCATAGTTTAGGGTCGGTCAAAGGTCGCTGCCAAAGAGAGAGAGAAAAGAAACACTCTGCGTGCACTCTAACCTATATCAGAATGGTTATCACTTTATCTAATCCGGAAACCTCCCACTGTACTGTCAAATTCTCCTCCAAACCTGAAAGAAAAATCAATCGGGATCACCCGAAGAGTAAACCAACTCATCAGTGGGAATCGGGATCCAACTCTCATCGCATGATAACGTGACGGAATCCACTCACGTTATCACGCTCCAGAAGGTATGCGCATGCCTGGCAAGTTTCGGTTTTTTTAGAAACTCCTGATGTGATTTTTACCCCATGTTCTTATGACCTTGACGAAAGCCAACAAATCATAAGTCACATGTCAAGTTCTGCCCGTCATTATCTTGTTAATTCGAACCCACCCGTACATACCCTTGACGAAAGCCAACAAGGTAATACGACTGTCCCAAACCAACTCATCTATCTATGCAACAAATGAATACTCCAGCAACTACCAAACACTATGCCTTGACGAAAGCCAACAAACATAGCTTGAATATTACTGACCATCCATAAGAAATGACGGAGGGCTACGGCTGGTTTTTGGCGAAAAACCTTTAACGTAATGAACTTGATCTCGTTGAAGGAACCTGATAGCTTTTTATAAAAATATAGTGGCGAAAACCTTTGCTAAAGAGGTCACTCCCGGTGAAGGGATCTCGGCTCTTTCCTCGTGTAATGAGGTGCAGGATATTCCACTAAATACCGCGATGCAAAGCAACATGTAATCGACTATAGTGAAGTTATTACCCTGACGCAAACTTCTGCCCAAGGGGTCAGTCCCGGTGAAGGGATATCGGCCCTTGCCCTGTCGAATGAGGTGCAGGATATTCCAACCGAATACCACTATGCATAACAAAAGGAAATATCTTTGTAATAACACTTTTTAAATTTGTTCCAACAACATCCAAACAGGTTTGTTTTACTTTGCATTGATCAGAATCAACGCGGTCCCATCAATTAATCACACCAGAAAAGAACGAAAAATAAAATGTACGTATATGCCATCCGCATTCGTCACTGGGTCCCGTCATCACCCTTTAGGTTACTTAACTAACGACAGAGCGGGTACTGGACTAGCGCGGGTGTAAAACATATACAACATCTGCTAGTATATATACCAATATACAATAATCGCTCCAGGCATGATAATATGCAACATTACAGAAAAGTAATAAGCATCACAGAACAATACAGATAATCTGGGATCCCCGGGTTTCACAGAGCCGCTGCTGAAACCCGACGTTCTCCTGGTCGTGTGGATAGCCTGTGCAATGAAACCTAGACCCCTACGGGTGCGGCAAGTTACCCGCCAAAACCTGAAGCGAGGCAGCCCTCTACAGCATAGTGAATGGACCACTCTGCACTTCACGAAATCCGGTAATCTTGGGCACCCCTCCTTGGTCAATTTGTACCCCCTACAAGTGCGGCGAATAGTCTGCCAATTCTAGAGTGAGGCCCCTCTGCCTCTCAAAGCCATGAGATGCGGACCCGTTGCCCCCCAGAACCCGGCTATCCGTGCACTCCGTCGCAGGGCAAAACCTAGTACAGAAATGAAAAATATGTACAACGGGTACATCGACCTCAACCCGGTCGTGTCCTAAAAGAATATTATACAACAGGCAGCGACGGCAGTCCACATGTTGGACGCTCGCCCCGCAATATCAAATGTACAAATAAATCCAAACTGCACTACCATTGCACACTGCTATCCACCACGACAAATCCGCAACACCACAGCACAACACAGAACATCAACGCGAATGTCACGTTCGTAAACCCGTCTAAAAGGACTATAGCAATTAAACGCGGTTTACCGCTCAAATGACATTCACGGTCGGAGATATAATGTAAGTACTGTAAACTAACGCGTTTAAATTTCGATCGACAAAATTTCTCGAAGTGGGCCCCACGTATATCTGCTGTACAGTAACAAAACCTGGGCCCAAAAGAACAGTTCCAGAAACCACAATTTTCCAAGTATAAGCCTCAGAAGAAAAACCACCCAATGATTCACCAAGGGAGCCGCGGTTCCGCGGTCAAAGCTAGGCTTTGACCGCGTTTCCGCGGCCGTATAGTCGACTCATTTTGTCGTTTTTCTCCGGTGTTCTTTAAAAAGCCTGCTTGATTTTCTGAGATGCTCAAAATGATTTTTAGACCTGTTTTAAAATCGACAGAAACTTTACACATGAAATTTGCGGTTTTCGAAAATCCGTTCGATCGATATTTTAAACGCGTTAGCACAAGTTAGTAAAGCTTAATGGCGTGGCTCTGATACCATGTAAGTCTAGGTAGCGCCCCGGCCGTCTTTCAGACGCCAAATGCGGAACAAAAACTTTTATAACTGGCGCTATCGCATACTATAACCCGGATCTGCCATTAACGCTAAACTAACAAACTACAAAGAGGGTAGAAAGGTTATACCGAACGATCCGAGTCCTTCGTTCTTTAACCATCATCCCACGCTCCGTTGCGACTGCTCCGATCTCGTCAATCTCCGATCTTCTCGTCCAGGTGGCACCAAGTCACCGGATCTTTAAACGGGCTCCCGCCTCTGACCCGAAGCAACTCGGTCATCAAATTTGCTAGAAGAGATGACCAAGATTGATATAGAGAATGAGTAGAACACTTTGTCTCGTTACGTCCAAAGCCATGGACGAACGGTTAATGAAGTTGCCTTTTGTAATCGGGTGATGAAAAATGAGCTTGGAAACTTAGCAAATATTTCATATATCCTTTCCAAATGAGAGTGTGTATGAAAATCAATCAAGAGAGCGCCATATATTGGCCGGCCACATGATGAGGTGGGGAGATGAACACAAGCATTAAATGAGGATGATGAGTCAATAATACACCTTGCATTTATCATTTAATGCATACATGAATCATTAACCTTAGTCACCATTCATTTAATGCTAATAATGAATCATCAATTCTAGAACCTTCTAGAAGCACGACTCATCACATGACTCACCAAAAGACGGAAAGATAAATCCGTATTAAACCGAATGTTTAATACGGGTGATAGAAAACTGGAAACTGGCAACTTCCAAAAACGATCCCGAAACGAATTTCAGGATAACCCCGTAACTGTATAAATATACCCGCATTTTTATTACGACCGAATACAAATGCAACTGAGACAAAGATATTATATCTACTCTGTATAATACATGGATCCGGCTTAAACCAAAGCCCATCAGTATTATCTGCCCGAAATATGACACGTGCGTAAACGCACGTGCATTTTCCGAACCCTGCCATAAAACCATACGGCCTCTACAACGTTTCGCCCGAACTTGGGAAACTATCTGTGGGGGACTCTAATGACTCGTCAGCACCCTGGCGGTGGGTTTAACCACAAGCCGTCAGCGGCACTAGCTGTGCGTAACGGCTGCCCATGGACTGACCTCAAGGGAGGCCGATGAGCGAACTCATCCGGAAACCCTACTGAGTCTAACAGTGACAATGTATATACAGTCCGGTCCGTTCGTCTATGAGTATCACATATCCGGCCTAGGGGGGTAGTAACGTCAGACCCCCAATAGCGGTATAAGTCGTGTCGGAGACAAGCTCTGAACACCCTGAGATACTACCGGAGAACCTACCAGTAAATCTCACCTGCCTTGGCCAAGGACTTGGTGTAATGGCTTTCCTAGACATAGCGCGATCTCCACCCCCAATACCGGAAGAGACGAATCCCCTGCCGATCTGCTCCCGTGCCTCCATGTGGCTCGAGACTGTACCCAAAAACTACCTGTTTGCACGACTCCTTTGAGCCATGGTAGGTAGAAATCAAAGCACAGTAGGAACTCACACGAGACAAATGACGACCTCAGGTCGATAAACTAACCTGTACACATGTCACTAGGGAACTGCTATCTGACGATATGTATAATACCAACTAGCAGGTTCCCGGCGAGTCCTGTCCGGTGTACTCATAACCCAATGAGCACCTGTATAAATCTTAGGTGATCCAACTGACACCAGTGGCTTGTGAGACCGGCCACCGCCCCTCGTCGGGGTCTCGACTGTATACACTAGTCTACTCCGGAGTATCGATGCCCTGTCTCGAAACGCCCACGACTAGGGACCACTATTAAAGATATGCTTATAGACCACCCAACTCTCACTTATATGATCGCCCTCATACTGTTGGTAGTCAAGCAAGATCCTAAGGGCTCTATCAACGTGTAACATGTAATCAGTCACCTGAACATGTACACGACTGATAAAGGCAAACCAGATAGCATACTATCATCTTAAGTAAGACTGTCATACCGGTATAGGTCCTCCTCAATCATTGCAATCACGTACCTACGATCAATAATTGACTTTGAGGGCACTATATCCAACAGCGTTCACGGCCGAGATGAATTTCCAGGACAATTCCGACGCCGTGCAATGCCGTGCTTTCCCCGCCACTCTCATCCGCTCTGGATGAGACTGGTTCCGAGGACTCGTGCCACGCTTAATCTCCACCTTCGATGAGCTGGCCACCCAGTTCCTCGATCATTTCGTCGAGAACAGACAGCAAAAGCGGACTGTTGATCATCTCTTCACCATAAGATCGGGGACAAAGAATTCTTCAAATGATACGTCACCCTCTTCTACAATGCACTCCTTGAGGTCCCAGAGCACTGGGACGAGACGGTCATTACGGCCCTTAGGTCGGGTCTTAGGCACAAGGAGTGGCTACGCTCCTTTGCATTAGCACAACCTAAGACCATGGCCGAAGTAAAGACCTGGACCGAACGTGAGATCCACCTTGAGTCCGAGGTGAACACTAACCTGTCCCGGACAGAGCAAGCCGATCAGAAGAAAAGAGCCAGGGAGGAGAAAAAGAAGATTGAGCGGCCGAATCTCTACTCCCCGAAGTTTCAGGAGTACACCCGCTCAACATCTCCCACACGGTACCGTTGGAGGAGGCCAAGGGCGAGAGATTCTTCAAACTTCCCCCGGTCTCGAATAGGGCAGTAAAGCGTACCCGGGGCCCCTACTGCGCTTTCCATAGGTCACAGGGCCACACCATCGAGAACTGCAAGCAACTCCGAGACTACATCGAGGAGCTGATCCGCTCGCGGCACCTAGCGAGGCACTTGCGGGACAAGCGACAAGTCGACCATAAACATGAGCACTACCCCCTTCCCGGCGAGTCGACAATCGGCCAAATCATGATCGTGTAAGCGGGGGGTACGACGAGGATCGACGGGACGCGACCCCCCTCGAGGGGACTGGCAGCCACCCGAGGAAGAAGGCTAAAACGGCGAGCCAATCGTCTTTACCGAGGAGGACCTCCACGGGATATCCCTGCCTCACAACGACCCACTGGTGATCACAACCCGGGTCTACCGCTATGAAGTGCAGAGGATATTGGTCGATTCAGGAAGCTCGGCGGACATTCTCTTTTATGACTGCTTTCTGCATATGGGACTCACCCCGTCGGACCTAAGGCCAATCGCCCACATTCTGTCGGGGTTCACTAACCACTCCATCCCGACGGAAGGAGTAATCACACTCCAATTTAACATCGGGGAGGCGGGCCGTACGCGCACCGTGCCTGTGGAGTTTATCGTCGCGAGAATTCCATCGGCTTACAACGTCCTCCTAGGTCGCCGGACGCTGAACTCCCTCCGCGCCCAGATATCGACCTACCACCCAGAGATGAAGTTCCCACTCGACCAAGGCAGGATAGGCCGGGCCTACGGGGACCAACAAACCGCAAAGGTTTGCTTCGCCGAAACAACCAGATCCGTATGAATCCGGCGGACGAGGATCTCACCGTATTCACAACGGACCGGGGGGTGTACCGCTATAAGGTGATGTCCTTCGGCCTCGAAAAAGCCGGGGCTACGTACCAACGCTTGGTTAATCGAATGTATATTTCTTCTTTAAAGCGATGTAAATCTTTCTAAAGTTCTTTTTATTTAGTAATAAGAGGGAAACAATAGAGTATCGCAAAAAGGAGAATTCTTATTTATTTAAAAGGTATTGTGGGTTCTTCAGCCTTATATCAAAAAAAAAGAGAAGAAAAACCCTTACAACAGCAGGAGAAGGGGGTGCAAGAAACATTGCTCGTGGTACTCAAAAGAAACAGCCGCCAGTCGAGCCCTAGCCGCCTCGGACCTCTGCCTTTGATGCTGTCCGCCAACCCTCGAGGCCACGGACGGGAAGGAAGGCTCTACGGGCGGGCACCTATCTGCGAGATGCCTCAGTCGGTAACACTCGAGGACGAGTGCCACCGAGCGTTCCCGCCGACTCATCGAGATCAGGCCGAGATGGCATAGCGACCTCAGCTTGCCAACCGTCTCATCCTTCAGTTGTTCAGACAAGGGGTTGTGCAGCCCCGGCGACGCCCTCCAAATCGAATATATCAGCAGCTGGAGTAGGGGTGATCGCCGGGGGAGAAAGCGGCCGACATGATCCTCCACACGCCGAACCTCCGCCCGCAATGTCTCCTCGGAGCTCTGCTGATCATACAAATATACGTCTTCGAAAGAAATGATATCGGGTATGGAGAAAGGGAATCCGTCCATTATTATGTTTCGGAGTGCAAACCTGAGTATGAGCAACACACCCTTCTCTATTTATAACCCTAATCAGAACCCTAAGGACCCAAATTCATGCGCGCATGGGCGCGAATCCTGGGATCCACCAAAATTGTTCCAATACCGCACCGCCATGTGGCGGAATTGACGCGGCTCTTCGACATGTACCACCTGCGATGGCCACTCTTCCCAATGTTCATACACCAGGGAAGATCGGACAGAACCTCGCAAAATCGAGCGACTTCCCTGCTCGGTCCATCCTTTGCTGATAATCTCTTACCCAACGACGCCAAGGATCAAAACCCTCATCAAGAGGCTACCGAGCAGCAACCATGCACGGTCCATCCTTAGCAGGCCACTTCTTGCTCCTCCCGCGCCAAGGATCAAAGCTCACATCAAGAGGCCACCGAGCAGCTTCCCTGCTCGGTCCATCCTTGGCTGGTAATTCTTTACCCACGATGCTAAGGATCAAAGCCCTCATCAAGAGGCCACCGAGCAGCAACCCTGCTCGGTCCATCCTTAGCAAGAAAATCCTTGCTCCTCCCACGCTAAGGATCAAAGCCCTCATCAAGAGGCCACCGAGCAGCATCCCTGTTCGGTCCATCCTTGGCTGGTAATCTCTTACCTACGACGCCAAGGATCAAAGCCCTCATCAAGTGGCCACCGAGCAGCAACCCTGCCTGGTCCATCCTTGGCTGGTAATCTCTTACCAAACGATACCAAGGATTAAAGTCCCCATCAAGAGGCCACCGAGCAACAACCCTGCTCGGTCCATCCTTGGCTGGTAATCTCTTCCCCAACGATGCCAAGGATCAAAGCCCTCATCAAGAGGCCACCGAGCAACAACCCTGCTTGGTCCATCCTTGGCCGGTAATCTCTTGTCCAACGACGCCAAGGATCAAAGCCCTCATCAAGAGGCCACCGAGCAGCTTCCCTGCTCGGTCCATCCTTAGCAGGCAACTCCCTGCCCTCCACGCTAAGGATCAAAGCCCTTATCAAGAGGCCACCGAACAGCTTCCCTTCTCGGTCCATTTTTGGCTGGTAATCTCTTATCCAACGACGTCAAGGATCAGAGCCCTCGTCAAGAAGCCATCGAGCAGCTTCCCTGCTCAACTTCCTGCACGTCTTTACTAAGCGATCCCCACCTCGACTTCGGGGCTATGGAGATACCGACCTTGTATCGGTCTTTGCACACTTGGCAAATGGTTGAATTCAACTCGACGCGCGATCGCCAGATGAAAAACCGGTCTTCGACCCAACGCATCATGAAAGCAGTACCACGAAAATAGAGATTTAACCATAAACAAAGGGAAAATATGTACGCAGAGATCCCTACAAAATGATTTTCATTCACAAAAATCGGAAGTCTTTACAGAGGTATTATGGGCTCCCCAGCCTTACAAAAGCGCCCGGAGGCTTACAAAATTTCAGCGCAAAGAAAATAATGAGGCGGGGAGATTCAGGCCTCGGGGCCGGGAAGAACCTCGATGAGCTCTGCTTCCACCACGACAACCGGGGTGGCATCCTGAAGGTCGGTGCCCACCGCAGGAGCCTCGGCGCAGGAAGCCGGGGCGACCGACTTCTCCCCAACGCTCCCACCAGGGGCCTTTCCCCCTGCAGCGCTTCCGGGGGCATTCCCCTGCGCCTCATCCCTGAGGGGGTACTCACCCCGGAGATCGCTATCAGGAAACTCCGGCATCAGGGCCTTGACGGCGTCGGGGGCCTCATGCCAAACGAGGGCAGCGGCTTGAGCGAGGTCGGCATAGAACTGGTCCAACTTCTTGTAGCTCTCCACCACCTTCGAGGCTCGGAGGTCGGCATGCCTCACTCCTTCTTTCGCTGCCTCGCTCTCCCTCTGGAGGGTGTTCTCCGTCTTCTTCAGGGTGGCGACAAGCACCATGGAATCTTCTAGCTTATCCTTGGTGGCTGGGGCGGCCTCTCGGCAGTTGGAAATCTCCCGATCCCCGGCCGCCACCCGGTCTTCGATGGTGGCGACCCTCTCCATCACCGCTTGCAGCTCCAGCCTTAAGCTCTCCTCCCGCGAGGAGAACTCGCCCGCGATCTGCATTGCCGGGGCAATTTCCTCGTCCTCCATGTTGACGACGAGGGCGCAGTGCTGGAGGACCTGAAGAAAACAAAGGAGGGTCAAAAAGAGAAGGGGGTGCCCAATCTTGCGAACAAAAATACTGAATAAAAACCCGAGTGAGGTGCAAACACTGACCTGCATGGCCTCTTGGGCTATGGCCGCCGTTTGGGCCCGGAGGGTCCCCCGAGGGATCCGGCCCCCGGCCGACCGTTCCATCTCCGAGAGCAGGCTGCTGGCGACAGAAAGGCCCGAGGGCACCTCGAAGTGAACCTCCCCTTCATCCATGATGATCGGGGAAGCCGGGGAGCAGGACACCGTCCTGTGGTACCTCTTGAGGAGAGACGCAGGAGAGCCAGTCTCGCCTCCCACCTCCAGAACCCCGGGCTCTTGCTCCCGAGGGCATTTTCGGCTCGGCGCTTGGCTGGACTCCGGGGCCCGGGACGCGCTCGAGCGCCTGGCCGGGGCGGCTGCCGGTGGAGCCGGAGCCGACGACGGGCGAGAGGGGCCGGCACCTCCGGCCTTCTTCCTTTTCTTCTATTCGACCAGGGCCGCCCGAAATTTAGCCATGTCCATGGGTCCTACATAAGACGAAAATACAAAGAAAGAGTTAGCAATGCCTGAAAAAGTGGGAGAATACACAAGTCTAAACAGGTCGTCCAAAAACTCCTAACTTACCCGCAAACTGAGCGGGGCTGAGCCCAGCCCAACTGAGGGCCTGCTCAGACAGCAACACATCGGCCGGGGGGAAGGGCTCCCACTCCAACACCGCCACCGCGTCAGGATCATTCGACCGCTTCACCACGGGCAGTTGGCCCTGTGCCACTGGATGGGCACAGGCCAATCCTCATCCCCAGGTGGCCCGACAAACAAAAACTTCTTCTTCCATTCGTGGATAGAAAAAGGTACTACGACGACCCCCGATCCGGCAGCACCTCCTCGGAGTTTTCTAAAAGAAATGTATACCCAGCTCGGCTCGCCCCTGCGAGTGCCGGGATGGTTTTTGTAGCAGAAAGAGGAAATAAGAAGGCTCCGACTGAAAGGAATCTCCCGCAATTTCAACTGGACCAGGAACCCGAGGAGAATCCTCTAAGAGTTTGGCACTAACTGATCCGGGGCTAACTCAAAACAATTCAACGCCGCACACATCTCGGGGGTGAAGGGCAGGCGCATCCCGGCCTAAAAGGCTTCCAGATACAAGGTAGTCTCCTTACCCCGTACCTGGTCTGCCCTCTCCCCCTCCTCGGTCAGACGAAGCGAGTAGCCGGGAGGAATGTGGAAGCGAGCCTGGATGTTAGCAAGCTCGTCCGCATGCCTCAGCATGGATGACGCGTCATGAACACCCCTAACCTGCGCTCTGGGGACCGCCCCTGTCGCACGATCCCGGAAAGCACGACTAACCCTAACCTCCTCGGGGGACTCCGACTCAGACGAGGAAGAGGGAGAAGCAGAAGAGGAAGCTGCAGAAGACTCCCTAGACTTTACCCGGGTTATTTCTAAAGACTTCTCGGTAGAAGACATCTAACTGATCAAAAGAATGAATTCTCGGAAGAGAAAACGTTGGGATCCCGACCTAAAAGCAAGAGCGTCGAGATAACGCGCGAAGGGACGAGGAAATTATGGCGGAGTATGGACCCTGAAGAGGATCCCACCTCTACTTATAGCCGCTGGCGTACGCATCCTACGGCGCTGATCGTCTTCCGCCAAAATAGCGCTTCGCAATCAACGGCCGACAACATTCCACCTGTCGCACTCACATTGGGCGCGTCCTATCAGGCGCGAAGGACACCGGCAGCACGTCACGTCAGCCAACGAGCGCTAGACACGTGGACCGGCGCTTCGGCGAACGTACGCTCGAATCGTCGCTTCCTCTTTAATGCGAGATCTCTCACCTGATCCGCTGACATCATCAAGAAAATACAACTAATTACCCGGAAATGCGCACCGACGATATCTTCAAATAAGAGCTTACCCCGGGTGACCGGTCAGACCACTCTCGACCCAACCCATGAATGGGTCGAGACGAGAGTGGGGGGCTAATGATGATGCTCGATACCGGTGATTCCCTAGATCATGACACGTGGCAAACGACGTGTCCCAGAGCTTACGAGAAAGGATCAAGATCGGTACGTTGGAAGCATACCCCGGGCCTCCGACCCAAGGATGTTCCCGGCCTTCGGTGCCTTCCAGACCTCTCTTACGATCACCCTACAAACAACCATTGGCTCGCCTCGAATCCTCCCGCACGCTGAGTTCCCTCAGCCCTCCAGTTCGCCTCCGAGCTATCGCATATCCAAGATGCCTCGGCTTCCCGCTCATTCACGAGCCTCCCGCCGAGCTTATCTTCCTCGGTCTCATCGACCGACCCACAACACTGATCACAGGTGTCTTCGCCACGGCTCCGTGAATCTCGCCAAACGCGAGATATCCGCCACCCACGATCCCGCGTTCCACGCCACCGCGTTCCCCATTAACGAGCATATCTCATCATTAATAGGGATCCCGCCTTTCACGTGGGCGTAACGCCAGAGGCTTAACGGCCGGCATGAATCTCGCGTCCGCCTGCCCATGGCTGCCACTATATAAACCCCTCAGGTAAGCCAATTTTACCCCAATAGGCTGTTACTCTGCAAAAATACCTCGACTAACTTGATCATCGGAGGGTCCTCGGTGGCACAACCACCCCGGGACTTCCTTGCAGGTAGCTCGGCCTCAACCACATAAAGCTCACTAAGATCCACACGTTTAAGGAGTCAACCTCCCACCTCAATCTCAGTCAGCCATCAGCACCCGCTACGGATTTACGGAAGGTAACATCTGAAGTAGATTTAGAGATCCATCAACACGGGTTTCCAAAATCCGATGTCGTTGGTTCAAATCAGCGTGAATCAGTTTATGTTATTACTTTGAATCAAAATAAAAAAAACCTTAACAAATCACAGCTGAATTGCAACTTGATCTTACCTCCTGCAAAGAGAAGATCAACAAAAAAAATGTTATTCAATCAAAGAAATATATAGAGACTCACACATACATTTACTAGAATATATAAGATGTGAAATTTGTGAACAGTGGAATATCTATCACACCAAAACATCCGCTTGTCTCGTCAAACTATCAAAGCAACTCCTCCTTCGCCTCAACCCTTTATATCAACCCCCTCTTCACTCTCAAACTCATACTACTCATCCTTCACATTCACAATGTTTAACCCAAACAAGCAAACCCCTCAACTAACAACCACCTTCAACCTCATGAACCCTTTCAACTTCTTCATCCCCTCACCAACCCCAAACCCTAACAATGAAAGAAGAGGAGGAGGTGGGAGGAGGAGGCCCGCCGAACCCGGACGCTTCCTCGGGGTCCGCAGACGGCCCTGGGGCCGGTACGCGGCTGAGATCCGGGACCCAACGACGAAGGAGAGGCACTGGCTCGGCACCTTCGATACGGCGCAAGAAGCTGCCTTGGCTTATGACAGGGCTGCCATCTCTATGAAAGGAGCTCAAGCCAGGACAAACTTTGTCTACACTCTCAGCCCCGTTGTCGAGCCCATGCACGTCCCCGTGCAGGTGCCTGAGCCGGAGAAGGCGGCGGCTGCGGACATCGTGGGTGGGTTTTTCAGGTTTGATACTGATAGGAGGGATGGTGATTTAAGCAGCATTGTGCCTGAGAGCTTGCTCAAGTCGAGTTCATCGGACGACAATGTCGGTATCATTAATGGGGGGGAAACCGCAAACGGGTCTTGTCCGGTTTCGAACGACGGCGGGGGTTTCGATGAGGTTTGGGTTGAGGAGCCATTGTGGGAGATGAGCAGTACTGCATGGGGTTATGATGAGTTTAGAGATCCATTTTCGATGGAGGGAAGTTCTGTTTCTGGCTCAAATTCTACTGATTTGTTTGGTTTAGATTACTACTCTCTGTGATGAGTGATGTATGTGTTAGGGTTTCATTTTGTTAACTTGCGCACTTTTTGGGCTATGCTTCATCTTGTTGCTTAACATGAATTTTAATTCGTGTTATATTGTATTTGTAATGAGATGATTCATTTTAGTTTATAAGTTTGTATTTTCTTTTTGAGTGAAGATTAATATCATGCAGAGGAAAAAGCATGAGAAAGTTGGTACATTGTGGCATGCATGCATGCAAGCTGTATCTACATGGGTTATCCTTAACCATAATTTACTTTTGTGAGTGTAGAAGTTGGTAAGTTTCAGGAGGAAACGGGACCGCAAGGATAATCTATGCTCATAACTACAGTGTTCAGACTGCAGACCGTTCAAGTCCTTTTTACACATAGTCTTCTGGTTTCATAAGAGTCTGCAGTGTGAACAGTGCAGTTATGGGCATGCGGCAGACACCTAATCAGAGACAATTAATAATAATGGGAATTCGGTAAGCACTTGCATGTCTGCTTATGTATGAGTGGTTCGAGGGGAACGTTGTTAGTCCTTTAGAAAATACATTTGCATTTATTTCCTTTCTTGTTTCTTTTTTGCAACAGATACTGCATGCTCGCGCCAGGATGTAGCGTTTTTCTATTGCATCAACCCAAACAACCTCTAAATGATGGATCATCCATCAGCGTTAAAGTAGCTGCTGATGAAATAAAGAAGTATCATTCCGACGATTTGAACACGAGATTAGAGTTAATGAAGTAATAACAGAAAACAGATTCAAAAGTTTGGATAAATGTAGGTGACCGGTTGAAAATGGCATGATGATTAATGGTAGGGATTTTTTCAATACAGGCCTCTAAAACATTGGTATTTTGAAAAACACCTCCTTAAACTTTATATTTTTAAATATACCCCTTAAAAACTTTCCATTAACTAAAAATACCCTTTTACTGGTGTTAATTAAGATTAATAATTCGATTAGAGTTAATATGATGAATTGAGAGATAAAAAGTCTCATGTAACATCAAAACCCTCATCTCTTTTCACATTAGTTTTACTCTTCTAAACTCTGCAATCATTTTAGCTTCTTAATAAAGATTTCTAAATGTGTTAAGTATGATGATTAGGCACATGAGCCAATTTAGTTTAATTAAGAATTTTAAGGGTTGTATTTAAAAATATAAAGTTTTAGAGGACTTTTCAAAATATTAATGTTTTAAGGGCCTATATAAAAACATCCTAAATGGTATAAGCAGGAAGCCAAATTGAGGAATTATTTCAAGCAGCCTAAAGCTTTAGTACAAAGCCTTGTTGTAAATGTGGAGTATAATTAATTTTGATATCCACGAATTCTAAATAAATCAGGCATAATTTATAAAACACTACTGGCTTTTCAAAGTCTATGAGATATCAACTTTAAAATTGCCATAAAATCTTAGAGCCAACAATGTTGTTAGTTTCATTAGCTCGTGAAAGGCGGCTGAAGAACCCAAAAATGCCTTGTAAGCAGATTAAACAAGGTCAAAATGAATCAAATAGGACAATTTCTTTTGGGGACAAAAACACCAATTAGTAATACGAAACGGGGTTATCTTAAAAACCTTAAAATAAATTGACAATGTTTTAAGAAAATTTACTCAAATAAATCAAATAAAATACCTCTAGCGAAGCGGAGCCCATTAAAGGCCCAAATTTACATTTCAAACCCAAGCATTTGCACTTTTCGCGGCGCCAATTAAACGCGCGCCCCACAAGAAAAATAAAGAAGAAAAAAAACTTGAATCTTTTTCAATCTCTCCCCCAAATTGCTTCAAACGAAATCAGTGGATCCCCAAAATCACCAATCATCACCAAACCCTAACCCTAACCTTTATCCCAATTATGTCCCCTTTTCTGGAATCTCATCTCCTCGCAGCAGCAACAACAGGAGAAATCCTTATGTTCAGGTCGATCCTGTGCCCGAATCGAGAGACAAGGGTAAGAAAAGATGCAACTTTGATGATTTTTTTGTGATTAAAGTTGGAATTTTTATCTGATTGATGTTTGATTGAAGGCTCGATGGATACGGTGATCAAATTGCTGGGGCGATGCGGGAAGAAATTGGGGGAGAGCGCACGAAACACGAATGAGGCTGCCGGAAATATTTGGCAGCATCGTAAGTCATCGATTTAATGACTTTTCAGTGTTTGAAGGCCGAAATTTTGAAAGTTCAGGAACGAGATTATGTCAATTCTAATAAAAAACGAAATCTTGCTTGAAGATCCCCCCCCCCCCCCCCCCCCCCCAATTTGAAGGCGTTTCCATGCTATATGTGATTAATTTGTATTAACCATTTCGTTAAACAGTTAAAACGAGCCCGAGCGTTTGTGACGCGGCCATGTCTAGGATCAGTCAAGGGACAAAGGTGATTGCAGAGGGCGGAAGCGACAAGGTTTTCCACCAGACGTTCGTCGTCCTTCAAGAAGAACAGCTCCGAAAGTCATTCGCTTGTTATGTTTCGACTTCATCCGGTCCTGTGATCGGGACCCTCTATGTATCAACACATCGGTTAGCATTTTGCAGCGACAATCCTATGTGCCACTACTCTGAGCAAGGTCAACAGGATTGGGCATACTACAAGGTAAACATTGCCCTCTTAATATTAAAAGCTAAATGTATCTTAATATATTTAAGGTTTTTAGATGAGATTCATTGGTCTTCGTAGTAGTAAAAATGTGTAAGAAATGTGTACAGTTGTACAATGCATAAGATTGTGAGAACAATACACATTATTTGTCTATTGGAGTAAGTTATTTGACCTTTGACTGTCAAGGTTCATGGATACAGAGCTGTCAATCCAATTACTGAAGAATATATCCACTACAGATTGTAATGAATGATAGGAGCAGCTAGGGTACAAAATTATATCTATATTTTTTAGAGGATTATGTTTGGGTTTTTTATTTAGCAAAAATTGTCACGTGGTTTGATCCTCTTACGAGAAACCACTATGTACTTTTTTCTTTGAGGAAAAACCAACCTGAAGTAGACATAATTAGCAAAAAATCACCATGTCGTTGGGTATATTATAAAATGACATTTCTACCCCTTACTTTCTACCACGGAAAATTAGGATATTCACAAAAAACCATCATGTAGTTTGATAGTCTTAGCGAAAAATCACCATATAGTTTAATAGTTTTAGCAAAAAACCACCCTACATAATGGTTTTTAGCCTTGCATACTTTAGGATGTTTTTTCTTCCCAAAAAAAATCACAGGATGGTTTCTAGCAAAACGATCAAACCATATGGTGTTTTTTTGACAAATATCCCTTATGTTTACCTGGAAGTTTGGCAATTTGTCAGCCTGGGATTTAATTGTTAGTGGTTATTGATATTTTTTCTTCCATATTGATTATAGCTGAAGGCAAAAGGAGTGACTGTTTGGAGCAAATCTGTAAGCTTTAGCTAGACAAACCATCATATTGTGTTTATGTTGGGTAAACTTTGCATAACAGTGAGTTTAGGAAGCAAGGTTTAAGAGTTGTACAAAAGACTTCAAATAGCTCAAATTGATTCATCCATCAGTCTAGGGGCGGATCTATATGGGGCCCAGTGAGGGCAATTGCCCCTACCAAACTTTTGCAAAATAAAAAAAAAACAAACAAAAAACAGAAGATTAATATCATTTAATATCAGTTGTAAGCAAGTATCACATTTAAGAAATATTTTATACAGATAAATATCAAGATTGAGGTCTAGCCTATTTAGTAAATTAGTTAATTCCCTAAGAGAAGATCATGGTTTCAATTCCCACTACTTGCAAGTTTCATTTTATACTTTCTTTATTTACTTGGTATGGCTTCCAATACGCCTTTACAATGTAGAAAGTTTCTGTCTTTAAATTATATTAAAGACTATTTGTATTTTTTAAATGTGTAATGTTTTCAATATATTATTTATTCGGGATTTTAAATAAAGCATTATTGTTTTTGTTTTTCCCCCGCTGCCCCAAAGTTACTGCATCCACCCCTGCATCAATCCTATGTTTTTGGTTTGGTGTGCATGATTGAATATATTAAGTCATGACAAGGTAGTTTGTTGAAACATGCAAGGTAAAGGTAGTATAGGCACTTGGAAGTAAACCTCTGTTGGACAGTATGAACTAGAGCATATAGTGTTGCCGCAACCAATTATTTATTTTATCTCGAATCGATTTACTTATATATCACAAATGATAGCCTCATATCAAAATGTTTAGCCAACTGTATTCTAATGCTAACCTTTTCCCTTTTTTCCTACAATTATGTGCAGATTGTAGTACAACTTGATCAATTGAGAGCAGTGAACCCTTCAGCCAACATAAGAAATGTCATGGAGCGATACATTCAAATTATCACGGAAGACACCCATGAGTTCTGGTTCATGGGTTTTGTATCATTGGACAAAGCCCTCGGTTCACTGATGGAAGCATTGCACCACTATCATGTCTAAAGAGATGAAGGGGAAAAAGCATATTTTTGTATAATAAACAATTATATTTCCTTCAAAATGTTTCATAAATCCATCCATGGTGTACATAGGAAAGTCAACTTTTCATGTACAAAAGTCATAGCCTTACCATATTACTGGGTTGTAGAACAATTTGCTGCAGAATTAATATAATAAAATGTTATTTAGAATCTCAGTTTGATTATAAGGTCAACTGCACAAAACACCTAGGTAGTTTACCATGTGTAGCATGTATACCCCCTCAAGTGATTTATTAGTACCCTCTCTGCTCATCAATAACTCCAAAACTCGTTTGTGTTGTTTTGATCTGAATTTGGTGTTATCTAGGGTATCGGTCGATGAAAAGTGTGGTTGTTTTTAATAACTTACTTGAGGGGGATATATCTGCTATATGGTGTAAACTATAGGTGTGTTTTTGTGCTCTAAATCCTTGGATTTAAAGAATACCTTGATTTGTGTTCTGTTGTAAGTGTAGGTAACATGCACGAGATCATCGGAAGCTTGAATGACAGCTGGATATGAAAATTCCATGCCCATATTTTCTTCCAATGTCATTACTTCGTCCCATGAGTCACCATCGTCAACGGATGAGGCAACTTTGAGCACTCCCCTCGAAACGGTGTTGTATACGAGTATGAGGCGTCCGTCTTTTAGTTTCACTCCGTCGATTCCTGTCACATTCACCAAGCTATATAAGCAGATTTTTATGGGGAAATCACAGGTTTGGATATGACCGTTTCCTTTGCTTATTAAATATACTACTTTTATTCAATTGCTACTTTCATATGTAAACAATAATCATCTAAATTAAAATTACTATATTTTTTGTGTACTCAGGGTTAAAAGTGTGCTAATTGCATGTTTCTAGATTATTTAGATCTACGAAATCAATGTTGTGAAACACGAAACCATTCTCTGTTAATTAGTTAACTAAGTTTTACTACTATCTTTCGACATGAGGCCAACCTCTCTTAATTAGTGTGTTCACTGTGTTGAGTTTCTGGCTGAGACATCTGTGGAGGCCGGGAGTATTTTTTTTTTGGTGGGTGGGGTGGGGTGGGGTGGGTGGGTGGGGGGGGGGGGTTCTATTGCCTTACTGTGACAATGAACTTGAGCTCTTGAGCAGCATATACCACTATGAAGTAAAACAGGAAACGGCACTAAATTGCTATGATTTGAAATGTCCAGTCGGTACTTTCCAAATCTTTTTAGGCAGAAGGATAGCCTATAAGAAACGGAAAGATGATATGTTTGCTACAGAGAATTATGTAAATAATGGTTATGCAATTTAAAAGTTTCTCAGTCTATTTTAGCTGCTCATTATCTAAGCCATGTTGTATACTCAAATTGGTGCATTGTTTGAATGCTCATGCAAAATATTGGTAGGGATCAAAAAACCTGAATTTGGGTTAGGCAGTTGTGTTGGTTTAGCAAAGCTCCAGCTCACACCCCCCATCAACTGATTCTGACATGCAAACCCATGCCTATTGTTTCGAACGATCGAAGCAACATCCGCAATGTTCCCTTTGCTGTCTGGTATGGAACTGGTTGAATCACACTAAGAGTTTCGTCTTCAACATATATCGGTCCGTACTTGTTCCATGAATGGCCACCATCTGCAGTAACCTAAGCAGATAACTGCAATTAATATTATCCGAAAACACAAATTACTTGAAGATTTTTTATTTTTATTTTTGTAATTTACCTCCATCCAAGCACCCCAAGAGTTCCAGCTTTCGACCGAGGATCCGCATATCAATCGGCCATCATTAAGCAACAGAGGCTGGAACATATGTTGCAGTTGTAATAATTAAAAGTCACACTGAAGTTAAGTTTGGTTTTTGAAAAAGAATTTTTGGTCTCTTGCGGCAACCCCCCTTGTAGTTTACCCTGTATCGGAAGTTTACCCACTCAAGCAATTTATTAGCACATACACCCCATCTTTCGACTGAAATTCGAAAAGAAAACACCCAAGTTCTACTCTAAACAACAAAAACAAGTTCTAGTGTTAAATTAGACAATCATTTGAGTTGCTTTGAGTTGAATTTGATTGTTCTTTATGGTTCGGCTTATGATCAGCGGCTGTGTTAACGTTATTAAT
This sequence comes from Agapanthus africanus, assembly GCA_030015575.1. Lineage (NCBI taxonomy): Eukaryota > Viridiplantae > Streptophyta > Magnoliopsida > Asparagales > Amaryllidaceae > Agapanthus > Agapanthus africanus. The sequence continues at coordinate 8,982,350 of CM057340.1, forward strand.
TCACTTGAGGGGGGTTATAAATGCTCTACAGGATATATCACCCGGGGGGGGGGGGGGTTCTCTGCAATTAACTCTATTCAATTTGCATGCCTTGTTCTTGATAGGTCCAAGAATTCCAGGTGGAAGCTGTTCTCTCTCGGACCAAGTCATGCCTCCATCGATCGATCGCTTCATCGCCCCGCTCCACCTGAGAATTTCAACAAACATGTAATGTGATACAAGCCATAAACTCACATAATTTCTTCAGAAATGGAAATTATGCAAAATGAAAACTTACTTTTGAACCTCTTGTCCAATTTTATAGAAGAGGAGCAGCTCTTGAGAAGGAAGCTTAAATAGGACAGGATTCCACATTGGCACATCAGACTCTTCATCAGCTACAACAGGATCATGCCAACATCCATCCTGCAAATCGGTAATCGAAATTCCGAAATAAAACGACAGACAATAATGCGGTAATGTATTCTGTTCTCTTGCCTCAAATTTGGTATATCATATGTTTCATCAATTTTTCTAAACTTTTTTGCCAAGATTCTCCTTCGGGAATCGAACGAATGACCTCTCACTCTGAGGAGGAAAGTTTTCGCCGCATGAGCTAATGCTCAATTGGTGCCAAGTTTCTATCTTGTTCATAGTTTCATTAAAAAAAAGAACCCAATTTTGATTGGAATGTATAATTAATGATAAAAATGATAGGCAATGATGAGGGAAACAAACAGTGTAAGTCTGCAGCCAAATCTTGACATCAGGAGCACCTTCCATGGATCCCCCAAAGTAAGCCACCAAGAAATTACCCTTATCAACCTAAAAATCACACACATGCACATAAAAACAACCATTTTTATTCAAACAATTCATCAACAAGCTACTAATTTTTTTTGATGGGTGTCTTAAAGTTTGAACCTCGACAATGGTGGAAGCATGGCAGCTGTTGAAAGGAGCAGTGCCTGCATCAAAAGTGAACCCCTCTCTCACTGCCTTCCAATTGAACCCATGCCTTCTTTTCATGCTGCTGCTGATAATGGTATCATCAGAGACTGACCCTTCTCCCATCTTTCTCCCTCCAATGCTGCTCTGATCACCACTTCTGCAATGACCCAAAAATTCAAAAAAAAAATAATAATTCTCAATTGGCTTGAAATGTCCCTTCCACTCCATCAAAACCTAAAAGTTATAATAAGGTTTGAGGGTTTTATTTTTAAATTGTAACGCATCCCCGCGGGTCGAAGGCCCTTTGGCCGAAATCTAAACCTTTGCGGAGCAGTATCTTAAATTTAGATAGAACCGCATTTAATACGCGTCCGGCGGGGATCGATTGGTCTGATACCACGTGTCTCTTTCACTGCATCAAAACTCCGAAGTCATGACGAGGGTTGAGGGGATATATTTTATATTCTAACAATCGGAAAATGAAGTGAAAGAAAAAGATTGGATTTTGAAGGTGATGATTTTTACTTGGGAAATAGGAGGAGATGTTGAGCAGTGAGGAAGAAGTTGTCTTGTAAGAGATCAGAGCAGAGGAGGAGGGAGACAAGTCCCAGGCCAAGGAGAGCTGCCCATGCTTGATGCCAAAGCTTTGGACTCATAATTTTTTTAAAAGGAGATTGAAGAAGTTGGATGAGGATTGAAGAAGACAATCGAAGATGGTGGGTGAGGACAAGGGATTAGTTTATTATGGAAATAAAGGGTTTTGACTGTAACTGCCCCACTATTTTAAAAAAAAAAATAATTATTTTTTGGATACAAAAAAGAGCAATAAGATGATGATAAGTGCCTTTGGGGCCACTGCCAGGCTTTGAAGAAAAGAATCCTGTTTTGTTTTGAGAGAGAGAGAGAGCGCGCGCGAGAGAGAGAGACAGGTTCATGGGATTTTTATGCAATCACGAGATTATTGCTATGATAGATAATTGCACATAAATTGCTTAACAATTCGCCGATGTTTCACTCTTTCTGCGCTTTTAATACTCTGACAGTGTTAACAGCGAAGGCGGAAATGACCTTTCTAGATTAAAAGAAAACCCTAGATCTCTGCATCAGATCAATCAGAGATCGAAGGAGAATTAATGATGATTTCTAGGGATGATGATCGTTGGTCATTCTTATGGGATAATTAACAATTGATTGAGATTTAGGTTTGTTTGGCAGCGAATTGAAAAATCATAGGCCTCAATATTTTGTATTTTCTTCTTTTTTTGATGGAGGAGTCTTATTTGTAGTGGATGGAAAAGGCACCAAACGACAAACATAACCACTTAAGCTGGTGTGATATGGGATGGAATAAACCAAGCAATCATCAAGGCTTTAGGTAGCAAGCACAAAAGGACTGGTTGCTAACCTCTGCTATTACTCTCTGCTATATTCCCTGCTATTAGAACGCGGTCATACATCAAAGATAAACACACAGATTCATGGGCCTCCTGATTTACCCACTCATTCAGCGTCGAATCAAATAGTTCTTAATAGCCGAGGGATGATGATAGCAACACTTCGAGGGTCAGTTAAGTACCAATAGTGGCTTCCTTTTACATGGTATTTTTTCAGTTAATTTACCATATTAGGGTTTTCCTAATACAGTAGCCTTCAAGTGCTGCATTTGACGGTATTTTAGTGAAAAAGAAACTACCTTCAAATCAATGTTTACAAAAGTTTCCTGCAAAAAAAGTAAAAATAAATTCTTGGAGGTAGTTTAGTGAAATTTAGCCTAGATAAGAATTTCTACATAGTATGAACAAATACAAGCTTTAGCTCTCAGATAATTCTAAAATATCCTTCAAAAGACTTGGCACAATATATACACATGTATACACACACACATTTTCTAGACCAAAAAAAAAAAAAGCAGAACATTATAATATACATGTTCCCATTTTTCTCAGATAAAAACCCTTCATCACTTCATGATGTTGAAGAACTCCAACAATTCTCGTTATTCGCGATTCTCTTCTCCGATGATTCGACACGAGCCACCAGCGAAGCCAACTGCCCTTTAACACTAAGATCGATGACATTCGACTCGTTGTCGCCGTAGCTAATGATGAACCCAGCAATAAGTGATGCATCAACAATATTCTCCAGCTTCAGATTCCTGAAACCTGTAAGCCTCTGCATCTTTTTCACTATTAGCTCAATCTGTCGGCTATCAAGCTTCATTGCAGATGAGATGGTTACAGATAGAACGATTTTTGGCGGAGAAGAGACGTAATCATCGATCGGAAAGAATTTCTCGCTCTCTGAAAACGGGTATAGAAAACTTTCGGTGATGCATGACATTTGAGGATCTATATTTGAAATGACAAAAGAGTTTTTCTTCGATGGATTGGATTGAGGAATCGCAAGATGCTGAAGTGAATCTTGAGTCGAAGAAACTTTTCGAGGCAGCGATGGCTGCCCCTTTGAGGGGATGAAGTGATTTAGGATGCTCATCTGCCAAAATTTTCGATTGTTAGATCGTCAGTTCGATCCATATATCAGTTAAAGTACAGAGAAAACACGAAATTAGTTCAAGCTAGGGAATGAAATTTGAATTTTTACTACACTGGGTTGATACTTTGGTACACTAAAATCTTAATAATCAGCTAGAAGCAAACAAGACATAGGATTTTTATTATTAGACTAAGTTGCACTAAAATCCCCTCAATTATCCTTGTTTTGCGCTAAAACACCTTAAACTTTTTTGTAATTATGGTAAGCTCCCAAATAATGGTACATGTTATAGTGTTTTTTTATGCAACCCTTTCCGGAATCGAACCGGCTACCTCTCGTTTTAGAGAGAAAAGTTTTACATGAACTATGCCCATTTGGTGCTACAGCTTACAGCAGAACTCAAGATTGGGAGAACATAAGCAATATATTAAATTATCATGTTTATACTGAAACCAATATAAAACTTTGCCCAAAGAATATCTACAAGGCAAAATTACACACAACTAATTGCCCAAAAACAAATATAAGCTACAAACAAGAAACAATAACAAGTTCAAAACAGCATAATGTAAGTTCAGTTGAGAGAGTATTCACCTGGTGTAACTTAAATTGTTGTCCTGCTGCAGCAAGGTCCTAAAATTTTGAGAACAAGAAAATAAATTTGAAGGGATAATGTGAAGATAATGAGGTAGAGATGATATTTTTATAAAGAGAGGAAGAGATGAGTAAACTGGGAGCATTACAACCTCAGAAATCTCATCTTCATGCTGTTTACCCTTATTAGCAAACTATATCCACTCAATAAAATCAATGGGTGCCCACATCTACACACCAAAAAAGGGTTTGGTTTGTGTCAATTTGTTTCCAATTTGATTGGATCAATGCAATTGGCTTTTTATTATATTGACAATCACATTGCAACCAATCAGGTCTCGCCACGCGACCATGAGACCCTCAACGTCTGTCCTCACTCTATCCAAGAAACATTACAGAAGATATGACCTTTTCGAGGCCGATTTCACTAAAATACGGCAAACTATTGCATGTTTTCGGAGAAATACCATATTTTTTCACACCACAAATAAATACATGAACTAAGCAAGATTCAAATATATATCACAAAAATTCAATCATTTATTGCGGAGATCTATGGTCATCACGTGGCAAGACCTGATTGGTCGCAGTATGATTGTAAATCTCCAGTTCCCTGTATAAATATTTTTCCGTATTTCCCTTAAAATTTTCCTATTATTTTGCATATTTTTATATTTTTAATTATTTTATTTATTATATTTTCCTAATCTAAACCTAAACCCAATCCCTAACCCCAGTCCAAACCCGACCCAAACTTGACCCGTTATCCCCACTTCTTTTTCTCCTTCTCCTTCTTTTTCTTTTCCCGCCGCACCCCAACAACTCTCCCCCTTTCTCGCGCTCGACCCCGACTCGGCCCTCGTCGACGCCGCTCCTCGCTCGTCTCGAGATCTTCTCCTCCAAATCCTCACTCATTCTCCCTCTCGTTCTCTCTTCCTCAACATAACGGTCCCTGCCCTTCTCTCGCACCCACCTCCGTGAGAATCGCTTCACGCCGATGTGGCCCTCGTCGCCAACGACCCTGAAATCCCCGCACCGGCCTTATCACGACCCGAAATTGGCACGTGACGGCTCTTAAACTACGCAACGTCCATAGGCGTAACGCAATTTAAATAAGCTGAAAACCCAGCAATCTAAACCATTAAAAGTAGTAAAAATAAGAACAATTTTTTTAAAACCTTTGAAATCTCAACCCAAATTCTTTAAAAAGACCAACTTTTCTTCCTTTAAAATTTTGGCAGCACCTCTTTTGTAAAAACCAACCCCAAAAATGGGTACAATATAAATATAAATAAAACATCCCCAAACGGGAGCAAATACACGCCCAAAGACGGAAAACAATCACCACAACAGATATACGACGCCGTAGCGAAGAAATAAAAGACGATATAAATAAAACTGTATAAAAAACATCCAAGTCACAAAATAATATAATATAGTTCTCACATCAAGTCTCTAAGTTATACATGATAATGGTAGATGGATAGTACATGATACAACGAATATACAATAAGCAACATAAACGGATAACCACAAAACCCACCTAAAGCAAAACTGCACACTGTGAGCCGAAGCGGTATCCGCAGCAAAAGATAATATGATAGAAGATAATAGCCCTGCCTCTGACTACTGTGAGGATCAACCTGAAAAACACTGTGGCACAACGGGGGTGAGTTGCCAACTCATGAATAATAAATAATATATGCAGGTAATCGCAAATATGCACGTACAGCGCGAATCTAATATATGCAAGCTAATAGCAATAAAAGGTCATATGTATGCAATAGTCATGAAAGATACACTAGCAGGTATAACTAATATATGAAGCAATAATATGACAATCTGTATGCAACAAACATGTAAGCTACTCTATCAGGTACTACTAATATATGAAGCAATGACATGACAATATATATATGCAACAGTCATGAAAGGTACACTAGCAGGTATAACTAATACATGAAGCAATGCATATAAAATAAAAGTATGTGAATGCAGCAGTAATGGAAGGTACTCTATCAGGTACTACTAATACATGAAGTAGTGCATAAACAATAAATGCGAAGTATGGGATGAAGCATGTCATTTCTACGGAATCCTGATATCGTGGTAGGACCAAAGTCCGTCAAGACAATCCAAATCCCAATTTCTTCAAATCAGCTCCCAAATTGGCTCTCATATCATGTAAGTCTCATAAATCCTGAATGTACAATATCAAGTAAATCTTATATATCTTGAATGTACAAAATCAGGTAAATCTCATATATCCTGTATCTAATATCAAGTCAATCTCATATATCCTGTATCCAATATCAAGTGAACCTCAAATATCCTAAAATCCAATATCAAGTGAATCTCAAATATCCTAAATATAATTGCATGAATAATTAAGATGATGTATATGAATTGATATGTATACATATATATTAGCGTCCCATTCCACTAATATATATATATATATATATATATATATATATATATATATAGAGAGAGAGAGAGAGAGATAGAGAGAGAGAGAGAGAGAGAATAATGGAGAAAAGATGCCATAGGAGGAAATTTCCTCCTATGGCGTGGAAAAAATACAATCTCCACCAATTTTTTCGACGATCGGCCCCTATCATCTACATCGTTATCATCTAAGATGTGGGTACACCAAATTTCATATGATTCTACAACTTTTTCACCGTTGATTTAGCAATGTAAAAAGTTCTATTGTTGGTAAATCGTTAATTTTGAACCCACTAAATCAACGGTGAAAAAGTTGTGGAATCACATGAAATTTGGTGTACGCACTTCTTAGATGGTAACGATGATGATGATGCGTGCCGATCGTCGGAAAAAATGGTGGAGGTTGTATTTTTTCCACGCCATAGGAGGAAATCCCCTTCTATGGCCTCTTTCCTCCATTAATCTCATATATATATATATATATATATATAATAGCGTCCCATTCCACTGTTATATATACTTAGGAGTAAAAATATCATGAAACCAATGTGTCAAGTATCGACACAAAAATACTGATCTATCAGGTGCTGTCACCAGGACTGGCCCCTGATGGGTACGTAGCATACGCTATTCCGAAAACCCGAGTGCCCAGCTTCGACTCTCGTCTTTCGACGTATCCATACGTACATGACCCCGGCCTGTCTCCCCACGATACCCGTCTAGTCAAAGGTACTGTCACCGGAAGGTCTGGTTCTTCTGTCAGACCTCATCGGCATATTACATCAAAATCCCTTTCTTGTCCCGGGGTACCTCCGGACCCCACCATTTACCCTCATACGGCCCCCGACTCCTCCTCTCATGAGGCATATATATCAGAACCGATAAAACTCATGGTGGATGCTGAAATATCATATCAAGAGAAACTGGGTTTTTCAAATAATGCATAATTTCATGAAACTACCACGGTCCTCAAATCCAGAAAATATCATGAAAAATCTATATCTCAATGCGAAAATCCATGAATATAATATATGCAACAGAAAACTGTAATGTAAGCATATAAAGGAAAACCCGCTCTTTAATTGCAACAAGTTAAAATATATATCATGCGGTTTCTAATTTCTCCAAGTCTATATAACATCATGTAAAGGTAAACATGTAGCTATAACCAGATATATGTGTAAATATAAAGGTATAGTAAGATATATGTATCTACCTATCAGTAATGATGTAATATACCCCCAGGTATAAGTGAAGTATGTATGCAAGGTATACATGTAGCTATATCATTATGTGTGTATGTACCTATCGCTAACGGTACAATACCCTATAGGTATACAGGTAACTAGTATATAAGCATGTCAAGGTATATGTGTAAACATGTAGGTATACATGTATGCTATATGTCATATGCATAAAAAAATATGAACCAATGTCTCAATGTCCCTAACCAAACAATATCATATCTATATGTGTGTTGTGCGTGTCATGGCAATTATTGAAGGTGTGTGTGGCATACAATCAGTGCTCGTATAATACCCAGCCCCTTTTTATACGCCTACATCCGTATTTCTTTTTCATCTATAAAATTTATTTATAATTATTTATTATTTTCGAAACTCCATTTCGTTTTTGATTATTTCCTTAGCCAAGTTAAAGAGCAAAATTTTAAATATAAACCTAAATCCTTACCTAAACTATATTTAAACTCTCGGCCCACTACAAAATTTATTTTCAAACCAATGAATTTACCCAGCCCGTTACCCCCGGCCCAGCCCCACTCCTCTATAATTTTTCCCCTCAATTTTCTCTCCGGCCCGGCCCTTTCGTTTTCTTTTCTTTATTAATTAAACCTTTTGATGGCCCGGCCCACTCCCAACAGCCCGCTCCCAGCCTCCAACCCGCGCCCGCTTTCTCTACCCGACCCGCTTTGCTTCACCCTCTTCTCCAACGGCTACCTCCCTAATTCCCGCTCCCCTGTTCCCTTCGATCCACCATCGCCGCCGCTCCTCGCGCCAACGTTCGCGAACGTTACCCCCACGACGCGGGCCTCTCTCCTCTTATAATTCCTTCCCTCTCTCCCACGTCTTCTCTCTCTCCTTCCCTTCCCGTTTCTCCCTCGAACCCACTTCTCTCTCCCTCTCAAACTCTCACTCTCTCGAATCCCTGCACCCCATTCCCCTCGACGACGACGACGACACCCCACCGAGCTCAATCCCCTCGCCCAACCTCGTCACCTTCACCACCTCCTCTCTTCTCCTTTCCCCGACGTCCCTGCAGTAACTTCGATGACCCACGAGAGACCCCGACCAAGAACCTCCGCCTTCATCGCCGTTAAGCCTCGCCTGAGAGCTCAACACTTCGCCTTCGGCATCACCATCACCCCGCTTCACCATCCTCACTACCTTCCAACCTCCGATCTCTCTCCCTCACTATCTCTCTGCAACATCTCTCTCTTCCTCACCCCCCCTCTCTCTCTCTTTCTCACTTTCCTCTGTTCTCTCTCTCATTCTCTCTTTCTCTTTGTTTCCTTTCTCTCTGATCTCTTTCTCTCACCTGCTCACTCTCTCTCTATATCCCCATCTCTCTCTCGATCTCTCTTTTCCATATCCCTACCTTTCTCTATACTCACTCTCTCTTTCTCAATCTCTCTCTCTGTCCTCTCTCTCTCATTCTCTCTCTCTCTCTCTCTCTCTCTCTAAAATCCCCTCTCCCTCTACCAGCTCCTCACTACCCGGTAGCAATCACATGCTTCACCTCCAGCCAACCTTCGCTGCCATACTCGAGCTCCTAGCCTAGTCCAAGCTCCGAGGCCGAGCCAAGATCGAGCCGAGGCCAAACCTTGCTGTACCCCATACCACTGCTGCTGTACATTCCCGTGACGTGTCCAGGCAAGTATTTTACTTGCTTACATGCTATATACTCAAGTTACAATTTTAGATTACTTAAATTATACAGTTACAATTTTAGATCAACAGTGTGCCATACCTGTTCGACGTGTGTTCTCAATGAGAATACTCATCAAATTTGACGGAACTAAATGGTGTAGTTTGGCCCGTTTGGTTGTGAACCTAGTGTATGAATTTCGTTGGATATTATGACCGTTAACGACTAAAACGACTACCCCCAAGTTTACTAGAAAAACTGAAATTTTTATTGTACCTGAAAACTGTTAAAATCATCATAAATTATATACATAATGGAATGATGTGTTCGAGGGCTCAAATCGAATCCAACTCGATGAACTTTAACCCTATTGAATCTTTATCTGCTCCCCAGAATTAGACCATTGAGATTCTGAGTGTACTGCAAGGTCTAAAGGAAGCCCAGGAGCGAACAAACGATTTGTTGGCTGAAGGACTGAGAAGACAGGTGAATCAGGCACCAGCGGGAGTCTCCAATCATAAAGAGATCCCCGTTAGACGAGGAAAAGAGAAAAAGATGAAGCGCCAATTTGTTTCTCCGCGGCAGAAGCAGCAGAAGATCCCATGTTGTGGGTACTGTAAGAGGCCAGGACATCTTCAGAGGGATTGTCGCCGCGCCCAAGGGAAATGTCTGATATGCGGGTCTAACAAACATCTCATCAACGGTTGCCCAGAAAGGAAGGAACTACAAGGAGGAGACTCGTCCACTCTCTACACTTCTGACAAGTGATGATTATCGCATAGTTCGAACATCGAGGATAAGGCGGACCTAGCGCAGAATTCAACTCACGCGACGAGAATGCAACGTTATAGTAGTCAAAGAAGATTTTTCATGTTTTCTACTTTCAGTGATGATGTTGTCATCCTTTTATGAATATTACTTTCCGGTTGAAATCTTGTATCCGCTGAACTTTAGGTTGAATGCAATAAAACTTGAATCGTAATATATGTATCATTATCTTGCTTTCTCTTTATCTAATTCTATTCATTATCACAGTATTTTAATCCTGATCTTTCAGTTCCTGCAACCGCATATTTTCCTATACTTCGTACCCTGAGTTTTTTCCCTTGATGTATTCCACTGTCTAATCATGACTTTTTCTTTTCAGACCATGGCACGCCTTGGAGCAGCGCCGCATTTAGATGAGGATGCACAGTCATGCGTATCACTAGACAACACACTGATGAGTTCTGACGATGAGATCAACGGTCCCCAGGTCAATTTCGGAAACAACGATTCAGAGGACGAAGGAGTAGCCGCCCCAGAGTTTGACCTGATAGGCGATTCCAACGAAGAGGAAGGAGACCCTGAAGAGAACCAGATAGAGGAAGCCCCAGGGAAGAACCGATAGAAGAAAATCCAATGGAGGAAAATCTCATGGAAGAGAATCCATAAGAAGAGAATCACATGGAATCGGACCTCGATGAAGAAGCTTCACCCGAGGAAGAAGGACCAGAAGATCAAGACCATGCGGTGGAAGGACTCCCAATGGCGATGCCTGCGAGGCGCTATGGAAATGGACGCCCCTACCTGAGTGCGCGAGCCTACCGCAACCTGCTGAATCTCCGCAACCGCGACTGACGGAATTTCTTTTAGATGTTGTCTTTTTCTGGTCAAATAAAACTGTGTATAGTTTAAGGCCACTTTTTTTCTTTGAGAATGTTTTGTTTAAAATCTTCTGGAATGAGATAAATTGTTGAGTTCGCTAATCCAGCGATCTTCTTAGTTCCTTTGATGTTTGATATTTCTTCTATACAATTATTCTTCCTACTGAGATCTGTCCACCCCTACTCCTTACATTGCCTTAACCCTCACTCAGTTTAACCAATACCACACCCCGATCTTTTAGAGGTCCACCCTTCAACATTCGTCTGTGTCCCTTTGAGATCCTTCTGGGAGGAGAACATATCTTGTGGAATTTCCGAGTTCGTTAACCCTTCAAATTTTTGATTCATAGGATGTACCGACCGTTGTCCTCCCCATACTTTCCCTGGTAGTCTTTTGTCGCTCACCCTTACTTTCCATGCTGACCCGATCCCAATCTCCTTGACCCTCAGCCTAAAGCAGCCATACCCCGATCTTCGGAATGAGCCACCCTTTCCTTGTAATCCTTACCTTAGCTAGCCCTATACATTTTTATGTGTTTTCCTATTACCATATATATATATATTTAGGGACTTTATCATTCGAAAATTTGGTTTTCATTATTTTGTATTTATCGAAAGGCGCGTTTTATTGACTATCCCCGTTTTACGCATTTCAAGTACTCACTACTAGCTTTCCCATTATTTCCGGTAGCGCAACCTTACACCGCGCATGCTTTCGTTACATGTTTCTTAATTTCACTATACAAGTTTTCTAAGTTAGTTTAAACATATTTTATCGATACATTATCCTAAAACGTTTTAACCTACCGACAAATCTTTCACTGCATTATTGTAGTTACTTTATTTCCGGGTATTGTGCCTATCTTTACTATTATAAATGTTTGTGCCGTACACTTATTATTTCGGCCGTGCTACCCTTGATATATTTATACATGCACATATTTGGGTTTCGAATTTATCTAGTACATCTTGAATATTATGGTTCGTTACCGTTATTATTTCTATTCTCGTATAAATATGGTTGTTTTATTAACTGTTCTTGCATTATATTTTTTCGACCTATCTTTTTGGTATGTTAGTATTACATATATATACCTTCAAAATTTATCCACCCGTTTAAAGTAAACCACTAGTGTTCAATATAGTAACTTTTCGCCTATTTATTTATAGCTTGTCGTTCTTTGAAATTTCGAGGACGAAATTTTTGTAAGGGTGGTATGATGTAATACCCAGCCCCTTTTTATACGCCTACATCCGTATTTCTTTTTCATCTATAAAATTTATTTATAATTATTTATTATTTTCGAAACTCCATTTCGTTTTTGATTATTTACTTAGCCAAGTTAAAGAGCAAAATTTTAAATATAAACCCAAATCCTAACCTAAACTATATTTAAACTCTCGGCCCACTACAAAATTTATTTTCAAACCAATGAATTTACCCAGCCCGTTACCCCCGGCCCAGCCCCACTCCTCTATAATTTTTCCCCTCAATTTTCTCTCCGGCCCGGCCCTTTCGTTTTCTTTTCTTTATTAATTAAACCTTTTGATAGCCCGGCCCACTCCCAACAGCCCGCTCCCAGCCTCCAACCCGCGCCCGCTTTCTCGACCCGACTCGCTTTGCTTCACCCTCTTCTCCAACGCTACCTCCCTAATTCCCACTCCCATGTTCCCCTCGATCCACCATCGCCGCCGCTCCTCGCGCCAACGTTCGCGAACGTTACCCCCACGACGCGCGCCTCTCTCTCCTCTCATAATTCCCTCCTTCTCTCCCACGTCTTCTCTCTCTCCTTCCCTTCCCGTTTCTCCCTCGAACCCACTTCTCTCTCCCTCTCAAACTTTCACTCTCTCGAATCCCTGCACCCCACTCCCCTCGACGACGACGACGACGACACCCCACCGAGCTCAATCCCCTCGCCCAACCTCGTCACCTTCACCACCTCCTCTCTTCTCCTTTCCCCGACGTCCCTGCAGTAGCTTCGAGGACCCACGACAGACCCCGACCAAGAACCTCCGCCTTCATCGCCGTTAAGCCTTGCCTGAGAGCTCAACACTTCGCCGTCGGCATCACCATCACCCCGCTTCACCATCCTCACTACCTTCCAACCTCCGATCTCTCTCCCTCACTATCTCTCTGCAACATCTCTCTCTTCCTCACCCCCCCTCTCTCTCTTTCTCATTTTCCTCTGTTCTCTCTCTCATTCTTTCTTTCTCTCTGTTTCCTCTCTCTCTGATCTCTCTCTCTCTCCTGCTCACTCTCTCTCTATATCCCCATCTCTCTCTCGATCTCTCTTTTCCATATCCCTACCTCTCTCTATACTCACTCTCTCTTTCTCAATCTCTCTCTCTGTCCTCTCTCTCTCTCTCTCTCTCTCTCTCTCTCTCTCTATAAAATCCCCTCTCCCTCTACCAGCTCCTCACTACCCGGTAGCAATCACATGCTTCACCTCCAGCCAACCTTCGCTGCCATACTCGAGCTCCTAGCCTAGTCCAAGCTCCGAGGCCGAGCCAAGATCGAGCCGAGGCCAAACCTTGCTGTACCCCATACCACTGCTGCTGTACATTCCCGTGACGTATCCAGGCAAGTATTTCACTTGCTTACATGCTATATACTCAAGTTACAATTTTAGATTACTTAAATTATACAGTTACGATTTTAGATCAACAGTGTGCCATACCTGTTCGACGTGTGTTCTCAATGAGAATACTCATCAAATTTGACGGAACTAAATGGTGTAGTTTGGCCCGTTTGGTTGTGAACCTAGTGTATGAATTTCGTTGGATATTATGACCGTTAACGACTAAAACGACTACCCCCAAGTTTACTAGAAAAACTGGAATTTTATTATACCTGAAAACCGTTAAAATCACCATAAATTATATACATAATGGAATGATGTGTTCGAGGGATCAAATCGAAGCCAACTCGACGAACTTTAACCCTATACTAGTTCCAGATATTCCTGTACTTAAACTGTGACGATATTTGGATCGGAGGGCGACTCTGGACTGCAGTCCAGAGCGACTCCAATTGTTGCTTACTGTTCCGTAATGAACACCACCCTGTTTCCTAAACTCGTAGGTTGCGGAACTCCACTGTTTATTGTAGGTGAACCTGTTAGCTAGATAACACAAGTGGTTTCATTCTGTTTTGTTATCTTTTGTTATTTATTCTGTAATTTAAAAGATCGGGATGCATAACAGTCCCAACAGAATCAAAACTGACATATTGGTATTGAACAGTGTATATCTCCTAACGTACAGATGCGATTGAGACTCCGTCTATTGTGTTGAAAACCTTACTGAAAACCCTAGATTTCATCTAACTGTAGCGTCGCTAAAATCTGATCCCAATTGGGATTAAATTGCGTTGCGAAACGGACTTTCGATTCTGAAACCGGATTTCCAGCCGTGAACGCTTAAAATGAAATGGCCATAATTAATGATCCTGGAACCCGATTGGCATGAAACTAAATTCAATGGATAGATAACTGAACATACTATTTATTTCCCGTTCATTGTTTCATTAAACTGTAAACATATGACTTATGATAAATCGTGCAAGTGGTAGAATACTGTTTCATAACATCCTAATTATGCTTATATACTGTTCACGCATCATATCATACACATGTTATTGCATTGATAACCCAGTGATAACGTGCATTACCCAGTGTTAGGTATTAGTGATGATTGTGGCAAGTACATCAGTGTTCATGTATCAGTGAATAAGTGAAAGTGATACGTACTTGTACACAATTAGTGAACCTTATCATTATATTGCATTGTCGACGTCTGTGGGACACGTGTACGTGTGACTATAAGTGGTATGGGACACTTATGTAAGCTCTTGCACGAGTGTCACAGATAAGGCACCAGACACTGCCATTTATCTTAGGTATTAGTCGGGATGTGCTTGATGGAGGTCCTGCCTCCAGTTCTCGCGCAGACTTGTCACAGACCGATTGGTATTTAGGGTTATGGTTGGCGTTTGATGTAGACCACGGGGTGTGGGGTAGTTTGAGTGTGAGTTCAACAGAATCTCGGGAGTCCCATGCCGGCTTATATATTTAGGGAGATATATGGAGATTTACAGGGTATGTGATTATCACCGTGATATACATGTTGGGCCCGTGGTCCCTTGCCCTTGGGTTCTACCCTTGGGTGGAGGACACTCGCGAGTGGTTGACTCTCATACTTGGACTGACGATAGGCTTAGTGACCTGTACAGTGAGACTTAGAGACTGATAGGGATACCGGTATCGATATACCTTACCTACTGTGTTGACATGCGTGGCATATCATTCTACCGCTTTTACTGTTCCGCTGCATTAATTACTGCATGTTCATACCTATGCTGCCATTGATCTACTGTTATATATACCTATCACCACTGTTAGTATTCTCTTATGACTTTATATATTATATTGCTATTGTGTCGCTCTGACGACCTGGGTATGCATGCTCAGTGTGAGGAGAAGATTTAGTCTGGATCAGGACTAGACGTATACCACATACACCTCGATTTGATATCCAGAGTTATATCCATATTTGTTCCCCCTCAGGTCAGTTCTTTACATTGTTTCTTTCAGTTACTGCATTTCTCATTACCTGCGCATTATTTACTGTTTACCATGAAAAACTAGAAGCCGAAGTGTGACTACGGCAGGACATTTCCTTGACCGTAGGAGCATGGCTGGCCTTGTCTACCCCTCGTATTCCGTATTTTGGAAAGCGGGGCGTGACAGCTCGTGCAACATGAGCCGTCAATAATAGTGCAGTGTCCTAAGGGTACTAGTCCAAGCACAACAACAACTAATCAATAACGTGTATGCACAACTCTATATATGAAATAGAATATGCGACAATATCATAACATCTCTAGCCCAGACGCATAACGCTATGCCGGCGATTCCCCTGTAGATGTTAAATCTACTCACCAACGCTCCTGGCTAAGTAAAGCCAACCACCTGTTTTCCCTGCTTCGCAGCACCCGAAGTTCCCGCCTGCGAACCTAAAACATAAATCAATGAAACAAGTATATATATTAGCAATAAACCTAAAACACGTACAAACTCCGTTGACCAACGCGACAACACAAAACTTACTCTCAAGTGTTCGTATTGTAGCTAACGTGCATAGCGACACTACAAAACCAATTCAAGAGCAACAGAACACAGCACACGAACCGTATCGGATAACGTAACGCGTGAAGCGAAACACAAGAAATACGCAAAGTGGTCCCAGATTTTTCTATACCAACAATCTGTAAAAGTTGCAAGTACCATGAGACCATATACAACCCCAGAGACCCCTACACCAAAACTCAAACCCTAACTCCCTAGTCTGGCCGCAATTTGCGGCCAGAAGCAATATAATTGCGGTCGTACGGAAAGAAAATTGGCTCGTATTTTAAGGGTAGGTTCCAGGTCACTACACTAGGTCACTGTGATGGGAACTTTTGCAACAATTACCTGGTTTGATAGCAGATCATCGCAGACCCAAAATTACACTAAAAATACGATATTTACCCGAAACGATACGATACACGATCTAAACTAAAATGACAAAGCTACGCAACATAATAAATACATAAATAACAGAAAGAGATCATTACCTAACCAAAAGAACTCAAAGATCCTAGCTTCCCAAGCTCCAAGGCATTCAAGAGACAAATCAAGGCAAAAGATGTGATTTTTGTGAGTTTTTGTGAAGTTTGTGATGGTTTTGTGATGGAATGAAGAAGTGTTTAGTTTGTGGTGAAGAGAGATGAGGAAAATGAAAAGAGAGAGAGAGAAATGAGAGAGTGTGAGGATAAAGACCTTGCCACTTCTTCTCTTAACAAAAGAAATATCTCTCTCTCACAAACAAAATATCTAGGGTTTTAGATTAAGGATTAAAGCAAGGATTAAATTAACTTGTCAAGGTCACTAATCTAGATTAACACAAAACAAACCCTCACATTAACGTGCACACGTGCGTGCATGCCATAACAAATAAAAATAAATTATTAATTAAATGTTATAAAATGTGAGGAACCCAAATTGGTAAACTTTTTACAGTAAACCCGCATTATCGTCTAAACTATCACTAACTGAAATTTAAGGCGTTACAGGCCTTCTCTCATCTTCCCAACGTCTCTCTCGCTCTCATCTCTTATCATCTTACTCGCTCTCTCCTTCTCTCTCACTACTGCACACCACCACCACCACTGCTACCCAACGCCGACGAACTCTCCTCCGTCGAGACCCAGCTCTCGACACTACCACCTTCCTCCTCAAGGCCTCCTCTACTTCCTTCCCTCTTCAAAACCAAACCCACCACCACTCCCTCCATCTCACGTAACCCAGCACCACCGCTGCAACTCCATCGCCGATCACCCCTTTAGACGTCGCCCCGTCTTTGCGACATCGCCACCATTTCTCTGCACCACCCCTCTCCAACACCCATCACTCCGTGCATGCCTCGAGCTCCTCTGCAACCCACAGCCAACGCCCATCGTCTGAGCACCACCGCCACTCCAGCCACGACCAAGTCCAGCGCTTGTGGCCAAGCCAAGTTACCGCCGTCGCAGCCGGGAACGTGCCGTGCTCATGTCCGTGCTGCCGCTGTGCCTACTCCCAAAACCACCGTGCTCACATCGAACCCATCTTCCCACCGCCACCGTGCCACGACTGCACCACCGCTTACCCAGACGTGTCGCGGCTCGTACCCGCCTCCGTGCCATCCCGTGCCCCGGTCTAGTGCACATACCGTGCCTACTCCTATACCATCATCGCGTCTAGTACTGTGTTGCGCCGTGCCACACCCGCACCACGCACCGAACCAATACCGTGCCCAGTACCGTGTCATGCCCACATCGCCACCTCGCCTACTACTATATCACGCTCGCGTCGACACCGCATCCAGTACTGGGTCACCGTGCATCGTGCACGCGTTACGTACCGTGTCCAGTATTGCACCGTCTCGTGTGTCGATACGTGTAACAACCCTAAACTTTTTGTACAATTTTTTTCTAAAATACAGAAAGGAACACCTAAGCCTGAGCACAAGTTATAAATTTGATTTGCTTTCGAACAACAAGAAAGCACCTGTAGCTCATTGGTAAAACCTTGCATTGCTGTGATGTAGCCCCTGTGATTGAATCCCCCAGCCATATATATTTTTTATTGATTTTTCTTTTAATTTTTTAGAAGCCCAAAAGTTTGCACGTGCACTACACGTAAAATAAAAAGTCACAGATAAAACAAACACGTGCACTGAGTCATACCAAACGACACCAACACGTGGCGAAGATCCCAAGCCTCCTCATCGGTTCTCGACCGGCACCGCCGGGCCCCCCGTAGAGGACGGTCCCCAATTTTTCACCCTAGCACCTCTTCGCCTATCCCACTACCCCCATATTATTTGTTTACTCTACAATTATCCAGAGAGTGTAATTTCACTCTTTAATTCTAATTTAATGTATTCTTTAACCTTCAAAATCCTAATTTTCCCTATAAATACCACACCACATTTCACCCCTCCTCATTCAGAATTTCATTACAAAAACTCTCTAAAATTTTCAAGTCCCAAGTTGTGCAAGTGGAGTTAGTAAAGGTCGAAGTTCCGGCGACGTTCCAAGAAGAATCCGTGACGAAACGACGTCTCGACGGTTCCAAAATCTTTCCATACCTCCTCTCTTTCTTTATAGCTTGTAAGTCCCCTCTTCCCTTCTCAATCTCTATTCTAAAACTTCTCTTTTTCAAAACTCGCCGGAAGTGGAGTTATTCCGACTTTCGATTCGCTTTTATTTAAAAATCCAACTCTTTATTAATAACAAACCTACCAATTTTTAATAGATTGCTTAGAAATCATAAACAAACACATTAGAACAAGTTTCATCTCAAAATAATGTATTATGTAATTTTTATCGCATTTTTACGGTAAAATACCATATACTTTACTTTCGGCACAATTCAACATATTTCTTGTATTACCTTTAGAAAACTCACGAGGTAATGACCTATCTCATCACAACACATATTTTTGATATAGCACGATGAATATTGGGACTCTAGTTTATGGGAAAATACGAGATTACGAATAAATACCTAGAACATCCAAAACCGTTTTCTTTAAAAAGTGTGTTATTTAAATTCCTTACAATTACGCCTCTACAACCCATCTTGGGGAACCCCGATCGGGATGGTGCGGGTTATCGCACATTCTCGGGTCTAATAGAGCGAGATGCAGACTTCCGCAAGGAGCATGCGATTTTTAATGCAATTTTTAAAAAAAATGTGATTTCTATTTAATAAATAAATTCTATTTTTTATAAATATTAGATATATATAAATATTATCAAACTACCTATTTTAAATATATTATATAAATATTCCATGTTTTTCTAAATCAAAAGAATCACAAGTTCATGAAACTACCATTACAATTCAATACAAATTCCAGCATTTCATTAAAATACCATATACAATGAAAACTAGGTTCTATTCACTAGAAAATTTCACTTTTATAAAATATACATCTATGAAAACCCTAAAGACGACAATTAAATATTTGAGGTGTATTTTGAAATTATATCAAAACTATTTTTACATAAAACCCCCTCAAGTTATATTAAATGACAATAAGGACCCTAGTAAACATAGATTTTAGCGGTACCAGTTCTCTTAAGCCTCAGAGAGCCGGAGAATATATGTGCTTGCCTATCTAAGATAGATAACCTAACAACGGTATTATCATACGGTAATTGTCTTGGAAAAAGACACAAATCCTGCCGTCCATATGCAGCAGTTACCGATAACTTCAAAATAATCAGGACTTCAATTCTGTTTAAAAGTTTGACTCAGTTCGAGTCATGGTCAAATATGAAATCAATCTGGGTTGAATTCAATTCAAGTATAACCACAATACAACATGAATCCACGAATACCAGAATACAATCTATATCATCAGGACATGACTGAACCGAACCATGGATATACTATGATTACATGACTATCCATTTATATCCATTCCGTTTACTGATATCATGGTTTCGGTAAGTCTTCTATTTACAACAAGACAATACAATACAATCAGTACAATCAATACAATCAATACAATAAACATTACGGAGTTTATAAAGGGGTAGACTGATACAGAGCATGTTAAAGGTGGCACGATGGGTCACTAAAAGACGTAATTACATCCATGCCGTTGTTACGTGGTATTATCGACAGAGCCTTGTACTACGGGTTACCAAAGTCCACGGTGTAAGTTGGACTACCCTCGTATACACTGGCATATTCTGTACCAAGCTACAACAACTACGTTAGTATAACAAATATAACATTATCTACTTCACCCGTTCTATTATCTGTTTATTCTTCTCCTTCTTTCTTTGGGACTTACCAAGCGATTGTTTGCTGACGACATTCCTATTTCTCTTCTTCTTTGGAATGTTTTTAGGAGGACCCGACTCTGAGCAGTTCGAGACCAGCCAGGAGCACTTGGATCAGTTCATAGAAGACCCCGAGTATTGACTTTACTTGTATATACTTTTCATTTCAGTTATGCTATTGTTTAGGCATTGCTTTCTATTCCTGTATTTACATTTCCAGTTGTACTTGTAAAGAAATGTTTAATCAATAAAAGTTGCTGTTCTTTTACATCCCTTGTCTTTTCTTTTACTTTATATTGCTTAGTTACGCTTAGCGTGCTTACTTCTGAGTAAATACGTAGCGGGCCAGTCGCGTCTCCTTACCCGTACACCGGGAAGCGGGGCGTGACAATACGAATCCTGCACGTGGTGTCGCTTCTATATCAGCGACCGAAGGCAAGTGAAACGTTCACTTGTTTATCATGCTACTACAAACTTTAGCCGTGATAGTTACAACAACTATATATATATATTTATATAAATAATTAGATAGTCGATTTATTAAAATTGTGTAGCGAACTATAGTACCGTCTTATTGATTGGAGCCCGACTAGGGCTTATTACTGTGTTTGGCATCATGTAGGAGTCATATGGTCTTTATCGAATTTAGTTGGGGTAAATGAAATGGGAATTACGATCGATAACCGAACGTTTACCTAGATGTTCGATAGGTTAACCAAATGAAAATCCTATTTAACATGTCTATGTTTTAGGAACATTGAATTCCGTTACTGTTGATAACTATTGTGTAGTGGTTTAAGTTTTAAATGTTGAGAATATCGTGTATTGACTCTGAAATTACTGTACAAAATTTTTCAGTTCAATGTATAGAAAGGAGTTTACAAGCTTGAGTACAATTTATAAGTTAATTTTGTTTAAGAACAGCAAGAAATAACTTGTAGCTCATTGGTAAAGTCTTGCACTGCTGTGACCTAACCCTTGCGTTCGAATCCCATCAGACACATTATATTTTTTCAGATTTTTCTTTTAAAATTTTTGGAAGCCCAAAAGTTTACACGTGTAATGCACATAAAAATGAATGGTCTGAGAAAACAAACATGTGTAAAATGATATAAACACAGAGGAGTACACGTAGCGAGAATCCACCAGCCCCTACCCACAGAATGACCGGCGAAATGCCAAGTTTGGCCGGCGGGGACGATTCGACCGTAGCAAATAGACCCCGGGTTTTGCATACTTGTCGTTTCCCCTACTCCCATTACCCCTACACTGTTTGATTACTTTACAATCAAACAGAGACTCTTCAATTCCCTAATTTATCATATTTTAATAAATTTTAATTCACCCTTTTAATCCTAAAACCCTAATTCCACACTATAAATACTATCCCATGCCCTAGCCCTTCCTCATTCTTAAAATTCTAGCCAAAACCCTCAAATTTTCTCAAGTACAAGTAGAGTACAAGAGGAGTTAGCCAACGATCAACTTCCGGTAAGGATTCGAGGCTTTTCCATCGACCCCACGACACCACGACTACAAACCTCTTCTTTTCTACCTTTTAATAGGATAAGTCACTAGTAAGTCCCTCCCAATCTCTCTTCTTCCTCTTTGAAAATCTTTTTTAAAACGAACATCGGTAAGTGGAGTTAATACCGATGCCGGTCTTCTAAACCTAATAACTCATCATTTTCTTACATATTGTTCATACAACTTTTACACAATACTTGTAACATTATTATAAATGTTTAGAATAAATTGTAACCTAGAGTTCCAAGCTAAATAACTTTAATTTAACTTTTCGTTAAAATACCATTAACTTTACATATCAATTTTTAGTATGTTGTTAATACTATACCTTTAGAAAAATTCACGGGGTAATGACCTACCATAGCACGATGTCCCTTGAGCATATCTTTTGTTACCATATTACATTAAAATATCATCAACATAAAAAACGGTTTTCTTTGAATTGTATTTCAAAACCCTTTGCAAATAAATCTCTACAACCCTTTTTAGGGGACCCGCTATTGGATGGTGCGGATTATCGTTGGGCTAGTAGAGCGAGATGCAGATCTCCTCACAGAGCATTCGGCCTCGAAATGTTTTTAATACGATTTTTAAGAAAAACTAGATTTTCTACTTAATAATCAAAATTAATTTTTTATAATTATATAAATATTATAAAATCCATATATTTTCAAAATATAATAACTTATATTTTTTCAAATAAAAGAATTACAAGTTTCATCAAAATACCATCAAGATATCAATACAAGATAAGTTTATAGTTAAATACCATGAACTATTCAATTTAAGATAATTATCACTAAAATAGCTCAATTCTTAAAATACACATCTATGGTAACCCTAAAGAATATAAATAATTTCTCAAGATTATTTTGAACAATATATTAAAAATATTTTTTTCATAAAACCCTCTCGAGCTATATAAAACACTGTTAAGGACTTTAGTAAATATGGGTTTAAGCGGGATCAATTCTCTTGAGCTTCAGGGAGCCGGAGAAAGTGAGTGCTTGCCTATTTAAGGTAGAAAAACTTAACGGTGTTATCAATCGTAGTTGTCTTGGAAAAAGATACAAATCCTGCCGTCCATATGCAGCAGTTACCGATAACTCCCAAATCTAATTCATGATCCAAATCAGTTCCAAGTGTTTGACTCAAGTCTGAGTCTAAATCAAGCTTGAATCTAAACTCAAACCAGAATCCAATTCAAATATGAATCCAAACCCTAACATGCACCTGAACCTAAATGCCAGAACAATATCAACATGCAACATGACTTGACCTGACCGAACCATGACTATAACTTGACTTGATTACATGGCTACTTGTTTACATCCTGAACCTGATTACATGAACAACATGTATCCATGGTCTCGGTAAGTTTGATAATTAATCTATACAAAACATTACGGGGTTAAAGGGGTAGATTGGTACGGAATGTATTAAAAGTGGCACGATGATGGACACTAAAAGACACTTACATGAACTCTCATGCCGTTGTCCCGTGGGTTTTGACGGGGCCTTATACTTACATGTTACTATAGTCCACGAGATAGTTGGACTCCTCTCGTATACACTGATACCTTATGTACCAAACTACAAATAATTACGTTAGAATAATATAACTGATACCTGTATAACTTAACAGTTTTCCTTCCACATTACTTGTTGTATTCCTTCTTTTCTGTTGGGACTTACCGAGCGCTAGTTCGCTGACGACATTCCTTCTATTTTTTTCTTTGGAATATTCGTCAGGATGACCAGACCCTCAGAAGACCGAGCCCAGCCAGGAGTACTTGGAGAAGATTGAGGCACATTCAAACTAATAGCTTACTTGTACTTATCTTCCTGTTTGTATGCCACTGTTTATGTATTGTTTTTATCATTGTACATTTCCTTTTCAAATTAGTTATATTGTAAAGATGAATATTAATAAAAGTTGCTGTTCATTTTATAGCTCTTGTCATTTCTTGTGCATTTTTATATATATTGCTTATTTACGCTTAACGTGTTTACTTCTGAGTAAATACGTCGCGTGCCCGTCACGTCTCCTTCTCCATACACTGAGAAGCAGGTCGCGACGGGTTTTGTTGGAGGCCTATGCAGGTCAGTTTCATGGAATCCTAAGCAATATATCATAAGAATTATAAGAATGAGCAACTAAACATTCTTTACATTTCAAATTCCTTGAATCTATCCTAACCTTTCTTTTTCTATCAAGGTCATGGATTCTCCAAACAACACAAGCACGAACGTTAATGGAAACACTCCACCTCCTACTCTACCACCACCACTACCATTGCAGCTCCTATCAACGAGCAAACTGTATTGCTTGAGACAATCAAGAGCCTTTTAGAGGGTCAGCAGCAGCAGCTGCTATCCTCATGCGCTGCCCAGAGATCGAGGCACCCGGAGTCCAACAATTCCGGGCATTGCACCTGAAACATTTCTCTGGGAAAGAGATCCTATCGGAGGCAGGGGAAAAGGGCTCAGTCTATCGAGGATGATCTGGCAGCAGCTCAAGTGCCAGAAATTACTTGGATGAGAGTTGCGAAGCTGCAACTGACAGATAACGCCAGAGTTGGTGGAAGGCTGAAGAAAGCTGACTCGCCTAACCGATTGAATAGAGGACATTTCGCGATATGTTCGACATGAAATACTTCCCTGAGCTTCCCGTTTCGACATGGAACAACAGTTCATCCACTTACAACAAGGTTCAATGTGGAACAAATCTATGGATGAATATGATACTGAGTTTACTATACTTAGCAGGTAAGATATGCCTCAATATTCAATTTCCTGATATCATATAGTACACTGCTAACACAAGGTCGTAACAGGTTCGCGGCACACCTGATCCCGACTGCTGAGATTCAGGCACAAATATTTCAGCAAGGGTTGGACCTAGAAATCCAAGCCGCACTAGTGATATGGGATTTCCCAACCTATGATCTCGCTCTGAAGGCTGCCCAACGATATGAGGAAGTGGTAAAGAAGAAGGGCAGATCTCAGACTACCGGTGTGAAACGCCCTGCCACTCAGATGGCAGGAGGAGCCTATTCCAGGCCACCTTTTGTACCCAGGAGACCGGGAGTAACTTTTAACCGGCCCAGTCCAGACCTTTGCTTCTACTGCAAGAGGAATGGACATCTGTCGAAAGACTGCAGGCATGCAAATGGCCTATATTTGGTTTATGGCGCATCCACTCACGCCATCAGAGCTTGCCCACATCGTCTCAACCTAGCTCCTACACCCCGACCAGCGATCACTTTTCCGCAGCGGCCAGCTATTCAGGCTCCTGCATCTCGCTTAGCTTTACCTGCTCCATCTTCACGTAGACATCTAGCACAGCCTCTTCGTCAGTTCCATCAGGCCCAGAGGAACATGCCTCAAGGGCAGAGGAATATGCCCCAGGGACAGAGGAATGTGCCTCCAGCACAGAGGAATGTATCCCGGCGTCAGGCTTTCACCATGACCGTTGAGGAAGCCGAAGCCACTGGCCAAGTTGTTACCGGTAATTCCTAATCCTTTCATCTTTTCAAATTCTTGTATGCCTCTATATTTTTCCCTGTATCTAAACCAACCTCACACAACTTAGGTACTATACTAGTAGCCACCCTTCCTGCACTAGCACCGTTCGACACTGGAGCGTCACACTGTTTCATGTCCCAACATTTTGTGAGAACACATGCGATTCCTATGAAGCTACTCATTTCAAGCTGGAATGTCAGTTCTGGGAATGGAGTTTTGGAGGCAACTATGGGGTTGGATCAGTGTCCAGTTGTAGTTTGTGGACGAGAATTCTACGCGAATTTCAAAGTACTGGACATCCCAAACTTCGATGTTGTGTTGGGAATGGGTTGGCTGGGAGTTTTTATGCTACGATTGACTGCCGTCAAAGGAGGGTAGTATTTGAGATGCCAGATCACCCAGTCTTTTACTTCAAGAGTGGAGACAGAACTTTGGAGCCAGGAATCTTCCGTGCCAAGCCGAAGGATGCAGAAGTATTTACTCTATCGGCGGAAGAAGAAAAGGCAGAGGTAGTTCAAGAGTTCGAGGATGTGTTTCCTGAAGATATAACATGTTTACCTCCCGATCGAGCTCTTGAATTCAGTATTGACTTACTACCTGGTGCTCAACCAGTGATCAAAACTCCGTACCGGTTAAGTCCTGAAGGATTGAAGGAGATCCGTACTCAGTTGGATGAACTTTTGAAGAAATGTTGGATTCATCCCAGTACTTCAAGTTGGGGATCTCTAGTTCTACTTGTGAAGAAGAAAGAAGGTTCATACAAAATGTGTGTAGACTACTGAGCTCTGAATGAGGTGACGATAAAGAACAAGTATCCACTACCCCGCATCGATAATCTATTCGATTAGCTATGTTGGTCTTGCATATTTTCAAAACTAGATCTTCGTTCGGATTATCATCAGGCGAAGGTCAAAGAGTCTGATATTCCTAAAACGGCGTTCATGACTCGCTATAGTCATTACGAATATATTGTGATGCCATTTGGAGTGACCAATGCACCTGCGATATTTATGAATCCGCTGAACTATGTTTTCCGAGAGTACTTAGAAAGATTTGTTGTTATCTTCATCGATGACATCCTGGTGTATTCAAAGAATCGGAAAGAGTACGCCGAGCATTTACGGATTGTCCTGGAGACATTGTGACAGCATCAACTCTATGCCAAGTACAGCAAGTACGAATTTTGGCTAGATCAAGTCGGATTTCTCGGACATATCGTTTCAGGCGAAGGAATCTCAGTAGACCCAGATAAGGTATCAGCTGTCAGCGAATGGCCGAAACCAAAGATGGTGAAGGATATTCGAAGTTTCTTGGGTTTAGCAGGATACTACCAAAAATTCATCGAAGGTTTCTCGAAGATTGCAGCACCCCTGACCAAGCTCACACATAAAGATGAAGCATTCGTGTGGTCAGAAGCATGTGAACAAGCTTTTATAGAACTCAAGTTAAGATTTACATCAGCTCCTATTCTCGTAATACCGGATCAATCTGGAGGTTTCGTCATACACTGTGATGCGTCTGATAAGAGATTAGGATGTGTTTTACATTAGCATGGAAAGGTTGTAGCTTTTGCATCAAGACAGCTGAAAGTTCATGAGCGCAACTATCTAACACATAATTTGGAGTTGGCAGCCATTATCTTTGCACTTAAGATTTGGCGCCACTATCTTCTGGGAGAACGAGTGGATATATACACAGACCACAAAAGTCTGAAGTATGTATTTACTCAGAAGAGTTGAATATGCGGCAGAGAAGATGGCTAGAACTTATGGCGGACTCCGACATCAAACTACAATATCATCCGGGGAAGGTGAATGTAGTTCCTGATACACTTAGCCATCAGCCGTTATCAATGAATCTTACCGCTCAGTGGAAGCTTCAGCAGGAATTGCACGGGATGGAGATCGAGGTAGTTATGCCAGGTAATGCTTCAGAGTTGATGAACTTACAAGTTCAGTCTACTAATGTCAATCAGATCAAGCCAGCTCAAGCAAATGATGCCAAGCTGTAAAAGATCCGAGAACAAATAGAAAGTGGACTTAGAACAGACTTCATCATCCATGAAGACGGATCCTTGAGATATGGAAGTAGATTGTGTGTACTATACGGTCCTGTTCAAGAAGAGTTGATGAAAGAAGCTCACAGCTCTTCTTAGTCAGTACACCTCGGTGGTACCGAAATGTATAAGGATCTATAGCAACACTACTGGTGGTATGGAATGAAGCGTGAAGTAGCCTGAAGCGTAGCCATATGTTTGGTGTGTCAGCAAGTAAAAGCTGAACACCACAGAACTGCTGGTCTATTTCAACCGTTACCTATCTCAGAATGGAAATGACAGCACATTATTATGGACTTCGTGACTGCTCTTCCTCACAACATGAAAGGTAACGACGCAATATGGGTTATTGTGGATCGACTTACTAAGTCGATACATTTCATCCCATTTCGAGTTGGCCAATCTACCGAGATGTTAGTAAAGAAGTACATGGAGATAAGCATGAATCTAAAGTAAGATTTAACCTCAAAGTGCACTATATTTTGATACCCATGAACTCATGCAGGAGATTGTGAGATTACATGGAGTACCAGTTTGCATCGTCTCCGATCGTGACACCAGATTCCGATCACAGTTTTGGCAGAGTTTGCAAGCTAGCCTGGGAACGAGTCTGAACTTCAGCACGGCTTACCATCCATAAACGGACGGACAGTCTGAGCGAACAATTCAGATTTTAGAGGACATGCTAAGAGCTTGTATGCTAGACTTCGGAGGTTCGTAGGAAGATCACCTACACATTGTGGAGTTTTCATACAATAACAGCTATCAGGAGAGTATCGGAATGGCACCATTTGCAGCTCTCTATGGAAGGAAGTGTCGTTCACCACTAAGTTCGGATGACATCGGAGATCGTGAACTCCTAGGACCATAGATGATCGTGGCAACTGTGGACATAGTTCGCATGGTCAGGGAAAGAATGCGCATAGCCCAAGACCGACAGAAGTATTGGGCTGATGCAAAGCGCTGACACCTGGAGTTCCAACCTGGAGATCATGTTTTTTTAAAGAGCTCTCCAAACTGAGGAGTAATCTGTTTTGGTAAAAGGGGTAAGCTCAGTCCGAGATATATAGGACCGTTCGAAATTCTCGAACGAGTCGGAGAAGTGGCATATCGTTTAGCACTACCACCCTCATTGGAAGGAGTGCACAACATAGTCAATATATCCTAGCTCCAAAGATATGTGAGCGACCACAGCCACATCCTTGATCACTCCGAGCTCATTATACAGAAGAACCTGACTTGCGAGCAACAACCCGTTGATATCCTGGACAGAAAGGTAAAGACACTACGGAACAAGGAAGTAAACTTAGTCCGAATGATGCGGAGAAAAGATTCGCCAGGAGAATCAACGTGGGAACGAGAAGATGACATGCGTGTAAGATACCCTTTCTTATTTGTAAACTAGTTCTTATGCAATTGTAAATTTCGAGGATGAAATTTTTATTAGGAGGATAGAATGTAACGACTCTGAAATTACTTTACAAAATTTTTCAGTTCAATATACAGAAAGGAGTTTACAAGCCTGAGTACAATTTATAAGTTATTTTTGTTTAAGAACAATAAGAAATAACTTGTAGCTCATCGGTAAAGTCTTGCACTGCTATGACGTAGCCCCTGTGTTCGAATCCCATCAGACACATTATATTTTTTCAGATTTTTCTTTAAACTTTTTCGAAGCCCAAAAGTTTACACGTGCAATGCATATAAAAATGAAAGGTCTGAGAAAATAAACATGTTCAAAATGATATAAACACAGAGGAGCACACGTGGCGAGAATCCACCAGCCCCTACCTACAGAATGACCGGCGAGATGCCAAGTTTGGCCGGCAGGGACGGTTCGACCGTAGCAAATGGACCCTGGGTTTTGCACACTTGTCGTTTCCCCTACTCCCATTATCCCCACACTGTTTGATTACTGTACAATCAAACAGAGACCCTTCAATTCCCCAATTTATCACATTTTAATGCATTTTAATTCACTGTTTTAATCCCAAAACCCTAATTCCATACTATAAATACTATCCCATGCCCTAGTCCCTCCTTATTTTGAAAATTCTAGCTAAAACCCTCAAATTTTCTCAAGTACAAGTGGAGTAGAAGTGGAGTTAGTCAACGACCAACTTCCGGCGAGGAATCGAGGCTTTTCCGTCGACTCCACGACGCCACGACTACAAACCTCTTCTCTTCTATCTTTTCATAGGAGTAAGTCTCTCTTAATCTCTCTTCTTCCTCTTTGAAAATCTTTTTTAAAATGAATATCGGTAAGTGGAGTTAATACCGATGTCGATCTTCTAAACCCTAAAAACTCATCCTTTTTCTTACATATTGTTCATACAACTTTTACACAATATTTGTAACATTATTATAAATGTTTAGAATAAATTGTAACATAGAGTTCCATGCTAAATAGCTTTAATTTAAGTTTTTCGTTAAAATACCATGAACTTTACATATCACCTTTTAGTATATTGTTAATACTATACCTTTAGAAAATTTCACGGGGTAATGACCTACCCCTCACATACACACATGTTCTATAGCACGATATCCCTTGAGCATATCTTTTGTTACCATATTACATTAAAATACCATCAACTATAAAAAACGGTTTTCTTTGAATTGTATTTCAAAACCCTTTGCAAATAAGCCTCTACAACCCTATTTAGGGGCCCCGCTATTGGATGATGTGGTTTATCGCACATCCTTGGGCTAGTAGAGCGAGATACAGACTTTCTCATGGAGCATTCGGTCTCGAAAGTTTTTTAATACGATTTTTAAGAAAAACTAGATTTTCTACTTAATAATCAAAATTAATTTTTTATAATTATATAAATATTATAAAATCCATATATTTTCAAAATATAATAACTTATATTTTTTCAAATAAAAGAATTACAAGTTTCATCAAAATACCATCAAAATATCAATATAAGAAAAGCTTACAGTAAAATACCATGAACTACTCAAGTCAAGGTAATTATCACTAAAATACCTTAATTCTTAAAATACACATCCATGGAAACCCTAAAGAATATAAATAATTTCTCGAGCTTATTTTGAACTATATATTAAAAATATTTTTTTCATAAAACCCGCTTGAGCTATATAAAACACTGTTAAGGATTTTAGTAAATATGGGTTTAAGCGGGATTAATTCTCTTGAGTCTCAGGGAGCCGGAGAAAGTGAGTGCTTGCCTATTTAAGGTAGAAAAACTTAACGGTGTTATCAATGGTAATTGTCTTGGAAAAAGACACAAATCCTGCCGTCCATGTGCAGCAGTTACCGATAACTCCCAAATCTAATTCATGATCCAAATCAGTTCCAAGTGTCTGACTCAAGTCTGAGTCTAAATCAAGCTTGAATCAAAACTCAAACCAGAATCCAATTCAAACATGAATCCAAACCCTAACATGCACCTGAACCTGAATGCCAGAACAATATCAACATACAACATGACTTAACTTGACCGAACCATGGCTATAACTTGACTTGATTATATGACTACTTGTTTACATCCTGAACCTGATTACATGAGCAACTTGTATCCATGGTCTCGGCAAGTCTGATAATTAATCTATACAAAACATTACGAGCTTAAAGGGGTAGATTGTTACGGAATGTATTAAAAGTGGCACGATGATGGACACTAAAAGACACCTACATGAACTCTCATGCCGTTGTCCCGTGGGTTTTGACGGGGCCTTATACTTACATGTTACCATAGTCCACGGGATAGTTGGACTCCTCTCGTATACACCGATACCTTCTGTACCAATCTACAAACAACTACGTTAAAATAATATAACTGATACCTGTATAACTTAACAGTTTTCCTTCCACATTACTTGTTGTATTCCTTCTTTTTTTTTTGGGACTTACCGAGCACTAGTGCGCTAACGACATTCCTCCTATTTCTTCTTTGGAATCTTCATCAGGATGGCCGGACCCTCAGGAGACCGAGCCCAGCCAGAGTACTTGGAGCAGATTCAGGCACATCCAGACTACTAGCTTACTTGTACTTATCTTCTTGTTTGTATGCCACTGTTTAGGCATTGCTTTTATCATTGTACATTTTCTTTTCAAATCAGTTGTATTGTAAAAATGAATGTTAATAAAATTTGCTGTTCATTTTATAGCTCTTGTCATTTCTTGTGCATTTTAATATATATTGTTTATTTACGCTTGTCACGCCCCGCTTCTCGGTGTACGGACAAGGGGACGTAGTGGGCAACACGCCGTATTTACTCAGAAGTAAACACGCTAAGCGTAAATAAACAATATAATGTAATCGTACACAAGAAAGAAAACAGATGTAAATGAACAACAACTTTTCTTTATTAAACATTTCTTTACAATACAACTGAAAATGTAAATACAAGAATGGAAAGTAATGCCTAAACAATGTCATGAACTGAAAGAAAAGTGAGTACACGTGAAGCCTAGTGGTCATGCTGCTCAGTGGTTTGCTCCAATTGCTCCTGAATAGTCTCGAACTCCTCAGAGTCGGGTCCTCCTGACAATATTCCAAAGAAAGAAGAGAAATAGGAATGTTGTCAGCGAACAGTCGCTCGGTAAATCCTAAAGAGAGATAGAAATAGAATAGACAGATAAGAGGATGTAACTGGTATAATGTTTGATTGTTATGCTAACGCAGCTATTTGTAGCTTGGTACAGAATATGCCAGTGTATACGAGAGGAGTTCAACTTACATCGTAGACTATGGTAACCCGTAGTACAAGGCTCCGTCGGTAAAACCACGGAACAACGACAATGGATGTATAGTTACGTATTTTAATGACCATCTCGTGCCACTTTTAACACATTCCGTGCCAGTCTACCCCGTTAAAACCTCGTAATGTCTTTTGCATTGATTGTATTGAAGTAAATTATAGATGTAAGACTTGCCGAAATCATGATATCAGTAGTTCATGTAAATAGAAAGGATATAGACGGATAGTCATGTATACCAGTCAAATGTATATCCATGGTTCGGTCAAATCATGTTCATGTTGATATAGATTGAATTATGGTATAAATGGATTCATGTTGAATTGGAGTTATACTTGAATCATATTCAATGATAGATTGATTGATTTCAGATTAGACTGAGACTTTGCCTGAGTCAGACACTTAAATAGAATTGAAGTCCTGAATTAGTTTTGGAGTTATCGGTAACTGCCGCACATGGACGGCAGAATTTGTGTCTTTTTCCAAGATAATTACCGTATTAATAACACCGTTTTTAGGTTGTCTATCTTAGATAGGCAAGCACCCATATTCTCCGGCTCCCTGAGGCTCATGAGAATTGGTCCCGCTTAAACCAATATTTATTAGGGTCCTTATTGTAAATTAATATAACTTGAGGGGGTTTTATGAAAAATAGTTCTGATATATTTTTAAAATAAATCTCAAGTATTTATTTATCGTCTTCAGGGTTTTCATAGTTGTAATTTTTATAAAATGAAATATTCTAGTGGATATAAACCTAAATTGAATAGTATATGGTATTTTCTTGTAATTTGACTTGTGATGGTATTTTCATGATCTTTTGTGACTCTTCTGATTTAAAAACATGGAATATATATAATATATTTAAAGGACATATTTTGATAATATATATATATATATATTTATAAAAAAATAGAATTTATTTATTAAATAGAAATCACGTTTTTCTTAAAATTATAATACAAATTCCATCGAGATCCTATGCTCCGTGAGGAGGACTGCATCTTGCCCTACTAGTCCGATGAATGTGCGATAACCTGCACCAACCAAATCGGATTCCTCAAAATGGGTTGTAAGGACTTAATCGTATGGAATTTAAATAAGTCAATTTAAAGCATACGGTTTGTAATAGTTTAGGGTATTTTATTATAAACTTGTAATTATCCCACAAACTAAAGTTCCAAAAGCCATCGTGCTATGTCAAGAATGAGTGTTGTGATGAGATAGGTCATTATCTCATGAGTTTTCTAAAGGTAATACAAAGGAATATGATGAAATATGTAGAATGTAAAGTTTGTGGTATTTAATCGTAAAAATGTGATAAAAGTTGCATAACATGTTATTTTGAGATGAAACTTGTTCTAAAGTGTTTGGTTATGATTGTTAAACAATATATGAAGAATTGGTAGGTTTGTTATTAAGAAAATTTGGGTTTTTAAAGAAAAGAGAATCGAATATCGGAATAACTCCGCTTCCGACGAGTTTTGAAATGAGAGTGTTTTAGATTAGAATGAGAGGAGGGAAGAGAGAACTTACTGATTTGGAGAAGAGAGGGGAGGTAGCGGGAACTTTCGAAGGCATCGTGGGGTCGCGTCGTCGCCGGATTTTTCCCGAATCGTCGCCGGAACTTTGATCTTGGCTAACTCCACTTGTACAACTTCTTGGACTTGGAAAATTTAGAGAGTTTTGGCAAAAGATTTCTGAATGAGGAGGGTCAAAGGTAGGGTGGTATTTATAGGATAGAACTAGGGTTTAGGGAGTGAATAGAGAATTAAAAATATATTAAAATTTGGTTTTAAGGCTCACTTTAATTCTCTGGAAATGTGCAGGGAAATCAAACAGACTAGGGTTAGTGGGGAAGGGTCCAAGGGGTGCTAGGGTTAAAGAATTGGAGCAATTAGGACGGGACCGGCGGCGCCGCCCCCAATGATGATCTCGCCGGCCATTTTTAGGATGAGGGTGCTCGGATTGCTGTCACATGTCAGAGTCTGTATAAATATCATTTTCCACATGTTTGACTTTTCAGTGACTTTTCATTTTACGTGTAGTGCATGAGCAAACTTTTGAGCTTTTAAAAGTTTAAATGAAAAAACAATAAAAATATTATGTGGCTGGGGGGATTTAAACACAGGGGCTATGTCACAACAGTGCAAGACTTTTCCAAAGAGCTACAAGTTATTTCTTACTGTTCAAAAGCAATTTAAATTTATAACTTATGCTCAGGCTAAGGTATTCCTTTATGTACTTTACAAAAAAAATTTGTACAGAAGTTTAGCGCTGTTACAACGCTTAACGTGTTTACTTCTTAGTAAATACGTCGCGTGGCCGTCACGTTTCCTTCTCCGTACACTGGTGTTTACCGCTGAAAACAGAGACGAAACCGTATAGGTCGTCTTGCCTGAATTTGGGGGCAGATACTATTTGGTTTTATCTGTCTACCTTTCCGAAGATGCCAAGTTGATTTATGGCGTCGTATATCGAAGGTTTAGACAGATGCGGCCATTGTAGCAGACTTCATCAGATCTCCCCTCGTTGTAAGGAGTTTTTGATTATGTGGACGCTCTTCCCTGTAGGCGCAAGCCCCTGCAGTTAATTACGTTACCGCGTAGCGATAACCACTTTCTCCTGCTACAGAAGGTCACTTCGTGTCGTGTGTGTTTGTTTTGTTTTTGGTTGCCCGTGGATTGTATACGGGGACTAATTTGTGTTGTCGCCCGTAGGGCGTAGATTAGTCCAAATCTGTATTTTCTTAGATTTGGGATTGGTTTGATTTAAGGATCGTCAACCTTTTTTGAGATTAAGATCGACTTAAATATTTGTTAAGGATACGTTAATCCAATATTGGACTAAGACCTACTTAACGGAGGTTCGAGATTATTTTTGATCCAATGAAAGAGCATTTGGGCTCTATCGTTTTAGTTTCAGGACGTTGCAGTCTGCAGCTAGTTTAAGGATATTACGGTCCATAGCTAGTTTAAGGACATTACGGTCCATAAGTCACCATTTTTGGGATGATAGTTTGGTTTAAGGACATTACGGTCCATTGGGGTATGTCATGGGTTCGAGAGTGTACAAAAAAAAAACTGTTGTTTGTCGGGACCCTCCATCTCTCTGAAGACGTTGAAAAATTACGACATATATCAGAGGTATGGAGAGATGTACCCTTGAACCGAAATCCAGCTTGAAGGGAGAGACCATGGTGGAACGAACATCATTTTAGATGCCATGTATCAGGAGATCATTAGTCATCTTTGGAACTAAGATCGATTTGGGGAGACCTGAGTATAGGAGGGCTCGGTTGATTGAAGGTCAAAAAGGTTTTTGGCCTCAGAAGACTTGGCTAATTTTGGCTAGGGTTGGCCCCTCACAGTGTTAAACACTGCTAATTGTTTGGCGCTCATGTGCTCCCACGTGAGGCTCATAAGTAGTGTTAGACACTGAAGTTTGGAGCGCTCACGTGCGGCACGTGAGGCACCTGAAAATTGGGCGTTATGCACTTGGGTCTAAATCCCCATCTGTATATAAGTGTTAAACACTTAGTCCTTGTGGCCATCACGTGTGGGCATGTGAGGTGCTCTAGAGTTGGGCACTGCCTCCTTTGGATTTATCTTCCTATTCTGCTCTAAGTACTAAGCATTATTGGGGGTCACGTGGGATCACGTGAGGCGCCCCAAAATAAGAACTTTCTTAATTTATTCCCCCTCCCTTTTTACAAGTGCTGAACACTATTAAGGGTCACGTGACTCGAACTTAGTCATTCCTTTTTGGTCCTTAGAGGTGCTCACGTGGGAACACGTGACCTGTCGTTATAGCGTTGAACGCTAATATGCATGGGGATCTTGATCTTAATCTTGAGATTTTCAAGTCCTTTGTTTTATAAGAATTAAATTCTTATGCAGGGTTAAACCCTGGTTTTATCGGAGGAAATAAATTCTTATGTCTTTGGAAGAATTAAATTCTTCAAACCTAGTTCTTTCCTTTAAGTTTTGGGACTGCATAACAGAATCTCCCCGATGAGAATTAAATTCTCAACTTGTGGGGAGATCTGTTTCTGCAGATCTCAACCAGAGAAAGAACTAAGTTTTT
Organism: Agapanthus africanus; assembly: GCA_030015575.1. Taxonomy (NCBI): domain Eukaryota; kingdom Viridiplantae; phylum Streptophyta; class Magnoliopsida; order Asparagales; family Amaryllidaceae; genus Agapanthus; species Agapanthus africanus. The sequence goes on from CM057340.1 coordinate 9,018,655, forward strand.
TTTGGAAGAGTTAAACTCTTGTAAAGGGAGATAAAATGATCTCTAGGTCTTTTCCCTCACCTAGGGTTTCTTTTTCTTCAAAGAGAACTCCTCTTCTTTTTCTTTTTTCTTTTTAAATCTTATAGGAGGGGGTCTCTCTTCCTCTCTCTTTAGTCTCGAGTCCTTTATATAGAAGATGCATGTTTGTTGATTTAGTTAAGGAAATCTCTCATTGAGAGTTTTTTTGATTGATTCGGGAATTTTATCCACCGTTGGATCTTTGATCCAGGGACTTCTGTTTTATAAAAGACATTTTTCTTATTTTTAACAAGATTGGGAAAATATTTTCCCATACAGAGCTTATTCTGTAGCTTGGTGATTTTTAATCACCATTGGATCTTTAATCCAACGGTGCTCTTTTTTACAGAGCACAATTTTTCTTGTTTAGAAAGATTGGGGAAATATTTTCCCATACAGAGCTTATTCTGTAGTTTGGTGATTTTTAATCACCATTGGATTTTTAATCCAACGGTACTCTTTTTACAGAGCACAATCTTTCTTGTTTAGAAAGATTCAAGGAAATATTTTCCAAATAGGATTTTGATCTCTCTTATTTAGAATTTAATTCCATCTGCTCAGAAGGTATTAGGAACCCTCACGTGTAGCACGTGACCCATAGCATTAGACCAGTTTGCTTATATGCAGCAGTCCCAGAGAAAAGCATTACATGTTGGCACGTGAGCTTTTCTGGCCTGTTATTTGTTTTAGGAAGGTGCCTATATACTTTGTATATAGATGCCCACGTGCCTGCTCGTGAGGCTTAATTTCAGCCCTTTTTGTTAGGCGCAATGCCTATAATCTTTGCTCCAAAGCACATCACGTGCGGGCACGTGATGCTCCATTTGGGGAATTTTTCCATCGCTTTTTATTTATTATTTATTTATTTTTTATAAGGGAAAAATTCCCCCATAGCGTTGTTCTCACGTGGCTTGCATGTGAGTGCAACGCTGTCACCTTTACAGTCGTTGGATTCTCTAGGGGAATGGGGAGGTGAACCGTCCTTGTCACGTCTTATAAATGCAAGGGTTTGGTATTTGAGAAGCCACTGTTCTTTCATCTTCTTCTTTCCTTGCCTTCTTTGAGAATTCAATTCTCTTCTTCAGAGCTTAATTCTCTGCCCATTGCAATTCCAGAGTTGAACTCTGTCAGAAAAAAACACCCCTTTTTAGGTAAAGCTCTTGAACAAAGAAACCCTTTTCTTAAAAAAGAAATTCCTTGGATTTTAAATCCATTATAAGAGCTTTTCTCTCTTTCTGAAACCCATCTCTCAGAGATCCAAGACGTGATCTTTGAATAGTAAACCTCAATGTCTTGGGCGTTCCTCCTCTGTTCTTTAAGGATTCATGGCATTTTATTTTTCAATGGTGACATCATCCTCAATCCGGAAGTGCCTCAATAAAAGAATATTACATACAAGTTTTTACATGAATGAAAATGAAAAAACTCTCATCTCACATAAAACCCCCTGGCTATTCAAAATACGACGATCCAATATAACATATCACAGCAACACATAACATCATATGTCATCAACGTAAGTAAATATGCGTATCCCAATTGTCGTTGACATATAGCAACGAAACCGGCGATACACCACATATTACACTTATGGTCGCAGAAAAGAAAGTGAAAAACTACAACAATTAGAATCCGCAACCACCTTAGACATCATAAACCCAATGTATCACATACATTGGATTTCATGCCTAACATTTGAATTCCTTAGACATCACATGTCTAACAATTATAAACCCCGTATTTTAGTCTCGATATTGAAAATACTTTCTAATAACATATCGGGTAATTCAACAAGATTCCCGATAACCTGATTGAATGCTCGTCGGAAACTTTAGTAGACGGCTGCACCCTCTATGCCATCGACGAAGTGCACTAAGGCGGAACACCGCGTCCGCGAGCACCCGAATGGATGCTTTTGGCGACGAGGTTCTCCTACAGTCACGGTCGGGGCTATGGGGATTGGCTATCCAGTAAGGTTACCCGGCGAGTATCCGCGTACACTACGTGATTGCGACGGACTTTTGATCCACATCAAAATTCCGTGGCAACCAATCAATGAGACTAAACTGCTAGATTTATAAAATTCAAATTAGTTATCTCATAACTAATAATGTGGATTCCAAATATTGTATCACCATCACAGATAGCTAGACGAAGTTAAACTTTTCGATCGAATAAGCAAACATCCAAAATTTCCCGAAAAGCTTAACACTTGAGCGGAGTTCAAAAAGTACTCGAACATGCTACAACACCTATGAACCATCCGTAGAAGGGCCGACCCATGCCTCACTCATGTCGCCACGGAACTGCCGCAAACCCTAGGGTATGACTGCGGTTCCGCGATCCAAAAAGTCGAGTTTGGGTATCGTTCTTCTAGAGGGTCCACAGAATCGCTTGCATGATTTTCTCAAGATTTTAAACTCGGAAAAATCCAACTCTTGGAAAATTTCCAGTGAGGGAAAAATTGGGTTTTTGATATCCGTTCGAACTTTTTAACGTAGTCTAAATAACCCGAATAGATGTTAGAATTATGATTACGAAACACTCCAAATTGCCTTTGCAGAAAGTTAACATCACATGCAAATTTAGCAAAAACCAGCAACACCTGAAACACCAAAACCTAGAGACTGGAACACCCTAGAAATTTGAAGCCAGAATCCCACCATTGACCCGGTGAGCTCGGATTTAAAGCCTATATGGCCGGCCACTTTCATTCCAAATTGCTTCAAATTTCTATGGTGTTCATGTTATATCACATACAACATTCTGCAGTTGCTAAAAATTTTTTTAGAGGACATTTAAAATTCAACAGAAACTGCATTTTCGCGTTGCAAGTTTCAGAGTAGTTTCAGTTTTGTAATCTAACAAATATCGTCTAATTCTCTAGCTTGGCTCTGATACCACTGTAGGGTTATGTAGCGCGGCAGCAAGGTTTCGGAAGGCATTGTACATGCCGTTTTCAAATTTTTGCCGTGTTAAAGAACCCTAACCCTAGAATCTTTAACTAGAGATTTAGATGAACTAGCAATGCAAACAACTTTACATCTAAATGAATGAGGAATACAACCTTTGTAGACCGGTCCTTCACTTATAAAGTTCCGTGTAGTAGTCCCTTCACTCCAAATAGTGAACACCCAAACTCTAGTAAGGGTTCACATGAAGAAATGAACAAGCTTGCTCGAAGTCTTCGAGGCCGAAGATGATTTTCATCGAGGAGACTCAAGCTCATGCTAACTCTTCACTAATGGTAGATTAGTGAAGCAAACACCCTAAACTAAATGGCTAATATAGTAGAGGATGATAAAGTAGGAAGTGAGCTCACTTTAGATTTATTTTTCTCACAATATTTCACCACCTTGAGAAAAACTAGTGAGCTTTCTCATGAGGAAGAAGAAGCTCAAGTCAAGAAGAGAATGAAACTCTCATGAGGTGAGAATATGAACCATGGGTGAGTTAGTGTCATACACTAACTCATGTAGAGACTTAACCAAGGGTGAGGTATAATGGTTAGGTTAATAAATATCTATAAGTGAAACAAAAATGGTGGACTTGGTCAATATTTCTACAAGCTTCTACAAACTTGTAGCCATGACAAAATATCCATCCATTTTTGAATTACTTAGATAAATATAAACCCTACATTATATTAAGTATGGTGTAAGTCTTATACACCCATGAAGCATGTGGCATCAAGCATGACACAATAAAATATCCATTAATATATATCACATATATACTATATGCACACAAGTGAGAAAAAGAAATGTTTAGTGAGAAAATATTAGTTAATGTAAGTTAATATATCAAATATATATAATTATACATTAAATTATCAAATCAACACTTGATTTAGTAATCCGGTTATATCACATACAACCGACTAATATCATATGAATCAACTTATCGAATCAACACTTGATTCGATAACCCAGCTATATCACATATAACCGACCGATATCATATATCGCGAGAATAAAATACGGTATCATATACTCGTATTAATCTTGGTCCCGCATATATCACATATGTGCTCCTACTTCGTTTCGCATGAACCAGGAAAGCTCTGTGTAGGACTCTAAAGACTCGTCAATACGCCGGCAGTAGGTGATGATCATATTAAACACCCACAAGCCGCAAGCGGTCTGCTAAACGTAACGGCCACCCGGGTATTGAGCGATCAGAAGATCAACAAGCAAGCCTGCTCATACTCCTGTGAATCCAATCAGTAACACTACCGTACAGTCCGGTCTCTTCGTCTGATATGTCGCATATCAAAGCTTGGGGGTGGTATAACGTCAGACCCCAATAGCCTGATAAGTTATGCCGATGCAAGGTCCATAACGGTTCGAGAAACTACTGATAACACTTACCAGTAGATCTCAGCAACCCTGGCTAGGGATTTCTTGTTATGGCCAATCAAGTAAAGCGCAACATCAACTCCCAATACCGGGAGAGACGAATCCCTTCCTATCGCTCATTGCCTCCATGTGACTCGGGACTGTACCCCAAAACTACCTTTTTGCACGATCTCTTGAATGTGGTATGGTGGAAATCAAAGCACAGTGGGAATCATACAAGACTCTATGACTATCTCGGGTCGACAGACTAACCTGTACCAGTGTCACCTGAGAACTGTTATCTGACGATAGGTATAATACCATCCAGGAGTTCTCGGCGAGTCCGTCCAGTGTACCCAGTCTCCACTGAGCACCCGTATACCTTCTCTGATGTCAAACACCAATGGATATGGGATCATCCATCGCCCATCATATGGGTTGAGAAGCGTATACGCTAGTCTACTCTGGAATATTGATGCCCCGTCTCGATACTCCCACGACCAGGAACAATCTAAGAATATACTTACCGACTACCTCTGTCCCACTAGTATGATCTGCATCATAATCCTGGTAGTCAAGTACTCACCTAAGGGCTTTATCAACAATAGAAAGACAATAAGTGTACATGTTAAGATAAAGAGCAACCAGATAGTATACTATCATGTCGAGCAAGAAAGTCCTACCTATATATGTCCAAGCATCCACTACAATATACATCACATGTACAGTAATGGCCTCTAGGGCATACATATAACTAACATTGGATTAGTCGTATCAAGCACGCCGGTGATAAGTGATTGACTAGTGAAAGTGAACAATGCAGTGAAAATGAGTAAGACCGTGATTTGGCGCGTGCTAGTATACAATTAATCCTATACTTATAGTCATTGAGGCCTGAGGAATGGGGAAATCAAGGTGGAATTGAACACGTATTTAGCGAGGCACAGTGACTTAGAGGATGATCATTCGATATTATATATATATATATATATATATATATATATATATATATTAGGTCGTGGGCCTAGCGGCATGGCTGCAGGGTTATGTCCCGGACAACAGTGGACCGTAGTCTCGGACATGCATGAGACCCTTGTTAAACACGAGCATCCTTTCCACCAATTGATTTCATTGACTTAGTGACTGATGTGTAGTGACATACATATTGCCTGATTTGCTGACATGATACATATATCGCGCTGTTCATATTCAAATGATATTCATTATTCTCATGTTTCTGTATTTTGTCGCACCTTTCATGCTTAATAATATTGTACACACTATATATATTTATTGCTATATGTGTCGTCCTGAAGACCTGAATGTGCATGCTCATAGGACGAAGTGGACCCAGCCCAGGAGTAGGATCTTCCATTCGAGATCGCGGAGGTTTAGACCCGACATCAGCGCCATCCCTTTCTTGCAATAAGAACATTGTTATTTTGTTGGTTAGTTATTTCTTCCATACAAATAAATGTATCTTGAACTCTTTTATTTTATTGTAATAAAGTTGTGAACTGTGATTTCCTTTACTCCAGTACTGTTTACTGACTACCATGTAATGCTAGAAGCCAAAGTGTGACTACAACGAGATTATTCCCTGACCGTAGGAACATAGCTGGCCTAATCACCCTTCGCATTCCATATTTTGGGAAGCGGGGCGTGATACGGGTTTGTTGGTATCGGAGCCAGGTTTGGATGAAATTACGGTTCCGTCGAGGGATCCCTAGATTGAGTTACACCCTTGATGTGTGCTTTATTACATTTTCCTTTTCACTTTCTAATCCTCGTTGAATCATCGCGTAGTTCTTGTTTGAATCTGATTTCTTTTCTTGATCATCTTTCAGAAATATGGACTCCTCGGGCAACTCCTCAGGTGCCGGTTCCCACGATCGTACTGAGAAGATCCTCAGTACACTGACGACCCTATCCCAGACTCAAGAGAGGAAGACCGATCTCCTGACCGAGGGATTGAAGGCTGTATAGGAGACCGCAATTACCGCTCTGGAGAGATCTACGGCTGTTCCCGCCGCCCCCGAGGGTGCCCTCGTGCCGACTACACAGGCTAGGGTTGGTACCGTTTCTGACTTTAGGAGGCTTCATCCAGTGGTTTTCATGGGATCAGCAAATCTACTTGAGGCCGAGCAATGGCTCATCAACGTGGAGAACCTTTTGACACTGTTCGGGTCCCTGACGATGACAGAGTCAGCGTGGTGAAGATCCAGCTAGAAGACGAGGCTCGCACATAGTGGTCCGTAGAGGAAAGCCGGCTAGAGAAACCTATCGGATGGGGCACGTTCTCCGCGTGCTTTCTAGATCACTATTTTCCGGCCACTGCCAAGGACGAGATGGAGGAGAAAGTTATCATGTTGAAGCAAAATGGACGCTCAGTGGATGTCTATGCTGCAGAGTTTAACCTGCTGAGTCGCTTCGCACAATATATGGTAACCACCGAAGCATCCATGGCCAGATGATTTCAGCAAGGGCTCGATATCGAACTACAACAGTTTATTGCGTCTCTCGACCTATAGACCTTCGCCCAGGTGTTGAACGCTGCTCGAGTACAGGAAAGATTAGTGGAGAAGGCCAAGGGATAACGATCGGTGGACAGGAGATCTCATGTAGTTCCATCACGAACTACCATTTCCCCTCGTGGAGCGATCCCAGTTCACAAGCCAGGTGTTACGCAGATGAAGCGTACTTTCTCACCTCAGCAACCGTAGTGGAGGGCTATGATTTGTGACTATTGCCATAGGCCAGGGCACATGTAGAGAGATTGTCGCGGAGCTAAAGGGCAGTGTCTGATCTGCGGATCCAGCGAGCACACAGTCAGCGGGTGTCCCTAGAGATCTGAGCTGCAGGGAGGATCCGGGCAACAACAGTCGTTGTACGACACTTCTGCTTAGAGGGGTCTACCTCTGGTATCCCAGCGACGGTTATTCGATCAGAGGTAGACAGATATGAGTCGGAGTTAGGGGCGGGCTTTCACCCTGACTACCGAGTAGGTAGAGGCTTCTGGAGAAGTGGTTGCAGGTACTCTGCTTATTTATTCTGTACCAGCTAGAGTTCTTTTTGATTCGGGTGCTACACATTGCTTTATTTCTACACGGTTTGTTGACACATACTCTATAACTCACTAGCCGTTGACCATGGGTTAGGAGATACATACGGGTAATGGAATTATTGTGTCCAGCAAAGAGTGTAGGTTATGCCCTGTGGTGGTTTATGGCAGAGAATTTTATGCAAACTTCTTTTTAATTGGGACTGGTAGCTACGACGCCATTCTGGGGATGGATTGGTTGAGCATGTTTCATGCTGTTATCAACTGCCGGGCTAGGAGTATGATGTTTCACATTCCTAATCATCCGGAGTTCGTGTTCGTGGGCGGTAGCGAGTCTTTGGAACTAGCTAAGTTCCGAGCGAAGCCGAAGACCTTGATGGCTATGGAGATAGACGAGGAGTCAGCACCGGAGGTAGTGTTTCCCCAATATATTTAACTTAATAAAAGAGCTAAGCTCTGTTAAATTCAATGAGGCAGCGCCTCACGTGCTCTCCATGAGGACGCTAGCGCCAGAGCCAATCTTATAGGATTAAATCCTATGGTGGCGCCTCACGTGCTCCTCATGCGGGCGCCAATATGCAAAGTACAGAAGAGTTCATAAGAGTTAAACTCTTAGATGACGCCGCACATGCTCATCACGCGGATGCCAATATGTAAAGCATAAAAGAGTTCATTACGTAAGAGTTAAACTCTTAGATGGCGCCGCACGTGCTCCTCACTCGGGCGCCAGTGTGCAAAGCACATGAATACCTATCTTAGGAATTAAATTCTTAAGTGGCACCCACGTGCACAAAACGTGAGCGCCAGCGTCCAGGTAGAACTAAATTCTACAATATTCTCTGTTAAACAGAGCCGTTGGATCAAAGATCTGAGAGAGATGATAAATCATCGAAATACAGAATTAAATTCCGTTGGGAGAAAATATTTCCCAAATCTTTCTAAAATCAAAAAATACTCTCGGTTGGATCAAAGATCTAATTGTAGAATAAAATTCTATTTTGGAATGTATTCTCTCAATTTTTCTAAACAATAAAAAGATTGCTCTCTATAAAATAGAGAACCTTTTGATTAAAAATCCAACGGTGATTAAAAAATCACCATTTTACAGAATAAATTCTGTATAGGGGAAATGTAACATTTCAGAAAAATAAAATATTATTTTTGGGAATTTTTATAATTAAATAATAAACATTATGAATATTTTGATAATGCGGTATAATTAAATACCGATAAATTGGGAAATATTTGGAAAATTATAGGAATTACTGAAATGAGAGTGCTTTTTTATGATTTAAGCAAATTATGAATTTTTATGATTAATTATATTCCATTTTAATGCTAATCGCGATTAAATATCGCTAATCGCGCTTTAAGCTTGATTTGTGCACATGACATGCATCATGTCATTTTTCACACTTGTTACATTTTTCCTACCATGATTCTTTTGTGTATGGTTATTTGTTTTGGGGTTTTTAAAGAAAAGAAAAGATAAAGGAGAACAAAAGAAAAGAAAAAGGGAAATGATAAAGAAATGGGTATGGACATGAGAGAGAGGGTGAGGGGTCAAACCTTGGTCATGGCTCTTGTTCCCTTCATTATTTTCTCTTCATCTTTCCCTCTCCTCTCCTCTCATGGCTGCTGCCTTCTCTCCCTCTTCCCTCGACCTCCTCACTTCATCACTAAAAACACCTCAAACCTCCATTTTCACTTCACTAAAAACATGCACAAGCTCACAACAAAACTTTGGACCAAGAAGGTAAGGATTTTGGACACTTGGGGCAACTCAAGAATTTTCTTGAGTTGCCAAATGAGGTAATTTCTGCACCATTAGTATTGTATTTCAATTTCTTTAGCACCCATACAAGTGTAGAAGTGTTTTAATGCGGTTTAGTGAACTTTGAAAATTCCTAGAAAGGGTTAGGGTTTGATTTGAATCCAAAGGTGTAATTGAGGTTAGTTGTGACCTTAAACCCCTGTAGGGAATGTATATTAGACTGGAACCATAGAGTAAACCCCAAACCCTAGAATTTAGAAACCCCGACATTTGAATTTCTGGAAATTTGTGATGGTATATTGATATCTGCTAACACCCGGGGATACTAGGAATTATTTTGCTTACACAGAGACACAAGCAGGTGACCTAAAACCTATACCCAAAACCCTGGACCATAACTCCACTTCCAGGCCACAGTTTTATTCCTCCTGGCCGCAATTTGCAGCCAGGGTGGGGTGGATTTCGTTCGTGTTTAGTCCATGTCTTATTCTCCAGTAAACTAGGCCCTTAACATGTGCAAAAATGGCTAATTTCACCTAGGGTAAAATATGGAGTTGTTTTCTTGAGTTGCTGCATTGTTTTACGACTTTGTTTTAGCTTGAGTTTTGGTATTTGATATTTTAAATTCGTCGTGTGGCGTTTGAACGTCAATGGCTAGGGCTATTGGTCGTGTTTTGCATGCAAGGCTATAGGTTTTAACCTATGAGCGAAACGTGTGCCGTTTTGGTTTTCCGCCTTGATTTTAATATGCATTTGCGATTGTGTATTGGTTGTAGGTACCTCACGTAGAATTCGAGACGATGAGGAGAGCGTGGCGCCATCGACTCCAGCAAGCGAGGATCAAGGTTAGTAGATCTATATCTACGGGGAAAGTCGGGTGGATGGCGTATATTACCCCCGCAAGTTTTTTTGATGGAAACCGATTCATAGAATATGGTTAAGGAAACCTAGATTAGAAAAATATGGATAGGGTTAGAAAGATAGTTAGAGATGATATGAAGGATGGAACATGTATATTGAGAGATGAGATGAAAGCTTTAGGGATATGAAAATATGAATGTGAATCACGACTTATAGATATATAGTGGCACTAGAATAAGTATGAGTTTATAGTAACATGACATTTGATGTATAGGGTAGAATGTATATAAAATTGACTTGATGTGGGATAATGCGAGGAAAAGAATTTACGATGTGACATGATGACTTGATGATATGTCGGTATACAGATGCGAGTCGATTGAGATGATTAATATCTTGTCGGTCCCCAGATATGAGATTGTTATGGATGTGGCCTGGGATATAGGTATATATATGATATATATGTTGTGAATCTTGAGTGATATGCCGTACGAGATGTTAGGTCCGTACCCTCATTGTCATATAGGTTGATAGGATCCCCATTGGTTTAATGCCGTCGTACGATAATTTTCCGTACGTGATGAGTTTGACTTGAGGTTTGATTCATACCCTTGACTAGAGGATGCCGTATGATGGATTATACCGTACGTGATGTTGTGAGGCTGGATGCCGATTGATAGATTCACCGACTCGATCATGTAGATACGTATACCTTATAGCTTTTAGCTGATGATTTACATTATGCTGCATTCATGTTATTCTCATTGCATTACATATACCTGTGCTAGTACACCTGCACCGTTATCGATGATGCGTATGTTACACGTACACAGATTGGCCGGCTCACACACTTCATCATCGATAATTGCCATGTCACTACACAGTAGGATTGCTGCATCATGATATGATTCCTTGCATAATTTACTTGCTATAGTTGCATATGCACCTTTATACGATGTTGCATTGGACTTTGGAGAATTTGGGAACCGCGGGATATATTTTTAAACTGGATTCATTTAAAAGAGCGGTTTTCCCTCGATATGTGCATATTACTGTTCCATATTGCATGATATACGGATATGCTTACATTTCTGTTATATGTCGCATACATCATGCTTTATGCTTTTACGCATTGAGATATGCTGTTTTCATGAGATTTCTGGATTTGAGAACCGTGGCTATTTCAAAAGAAAGCATGTACTGTTTAAAAAACCCGGTTTCTCTTGATATGATATTTCAGTGCGTCCACCATGCGTTTTCTCTGTTTTGAGACGTGTGACATGTGAAACCCAATTCGAGGAGCTGGATGAGGCCGATTGCGGGTACATCGTGGACCCGGTATAGTACCTCGAGGCGAGAAAGGATTGCTGTGCAGTAGACGGTGAGCCTGGCAGAGGGACTACTACCTACCGGTGATTGGTTGGACCCGGCGGCTATCTGAAGGATACTGACTGGAGTCGAGAGATGATACGGGCCGATTCGGACTGACAGAGCCCGTGGGCCGATTCGGACTGACGGAGCCCGAGAGATATGAGGATTTACGTGCCGATGCTGGGCACGGGTTTCATGATGTTTCGAGTGTCGATGCTGGACACTCAGGTTCCATGATTTGATGTGTTGCGAGTGACACACGTTGATTTATATTCTCATATTTTCATGCATATATTTTTATGATATTTACATGCATGATGTTGTTGTGTCATTGGTTGACACGTAGACGGGATCCACTTGCATACATACATTGATCATATGGTTGGACGAGATCCACATGCATACATACATTGATTATTTTGTTGGATGATATCCACATGCTGATAGGCATTTACTTATAGTGCTGGCACATATACAAATACGGCCACCCTAGATATCATAGTATTACCTTTATGATATAGTTGACCTAGGAAATCGTTATTTTATTCGATTTCTACTTGTTGATGTTTTTCTACCCACGAGTTGGCAACTCACCCCCGTTGTGCCATAGTTCTTGCAGGTAGACCGTTTGGATCAGTAGCGGCATCGTTAGCACGCAGTTGCATTCGGGTGATTGCTTTGGTAGGTGGTACATATTGGATCGTACTACTCTTGTATTTATTTTTCATATTGTATCTAGTCAACTCCATCAATCAAACTAGTATTTGTATAAGTAACGAGGTTTAGTGAGGCTTGTGGTTGCGAGACTTAGAGCGAGGTGTAATCCGCTACTTGTGGTGTTGATGTCTTGCTTACTTCTTTATCTTTTGTGGTGAACTTCGCCGTTGGGCGTCGTATACTTATATTTATGCTTTGCGTGGTTGTGGATCCGCCGTTTGGCGAAGAGTTAGCTCCCGCTTGAGGATGCCTTTTATTATTATCATGTATTGTGGTTTTGGATCAAAAAATACAAAGGAGGTGCTGCCCAAATTTTCAAAAGACGAAACATGTTTTTCAACTACTAAACCCATTTGCATTTCATGTCCCACTATTTATGCATTTAAGAAAATGATTCGTTTTTCATCATACCTTTATTTCAAAACTTCACCTCTTATATTTTCTTAAAAAGGTTTAGATTGCTGGGTTTTCGGCTTACTTGAGTTACGTTACGCCTTTAAACGTCGCGTGATTTAAGTGCCGGTCACGAGCTAATATTTCGGGTCGTGACAGGAAAACATTTCTCCAATTTTGTTAAAAACAAAAATCATATTCTGTAAAAACAGAAGTCCTTGGATAAAAAATCCTATGGTGGGTAAAATTCCCCAAATCAATTTTGAGTCCAATTAAATTAATTGAAATCTCTCAAAACCAATTAATAATTTGCCTCAACTATATAAAGGACCCAAGACTTCAAGTCTCGAGATACAGATGGAGATAAAGAAAACCCCCTATAAGCTTCTACAAAAATACAGAGAGCTCTAAAAAAGAACAGAGAATTCAATTCTCAAAGAATAAAATCTTCCTTCTCAAAACCCTAGGTAAATAAAAGAGATCCACAAGACAAGTCTCCCATAAGTTGAGAATTTAATTCTCATCGGGAAGATCTTGTTCTTGAGAAGCAAAGATTCAGAAAAGAACTAGGTCCAAAAGAAAAAACCAAGGAGAAAGGAACATATAAAAGAACTTGGTTCTTAAAGAAAATACCGATCCCAGATCTTCAAAAAAACGAAGATCTTGGTGATCATTAATGATCAAAATGCCATTAACAAAGATTTAATCTCTAAAAGGGGAAAAAAGACTAGCGCCTCACGTGGGCGCCCTCTTTTAATAGCGCCTAGCACCTCGCGTGAAAATCACGCGGGCGTCCAAAACAGAAGGCCAGCGCCTCATGTGAAACACACATGGGCGCTAAATAAAAGTACTCAGCACTCCCTATGCAGCCGAAGACAGTTAAGTGCTTAGCACTAATTGGGCAGCGCCCAGCGCCGCACGTGCTCTTCACGTGGACGCCATACAAAAGTGCTTAGCACTTCATATACAGCCAAAATGGCTGAGTGCTTACCACTGATTGGGCAGCGCCCAACGCCTTACGTGCACCTCACGTGGACGCCATAAAAAGTGCTTAGCACTTCACATTTAGTCAAAATGACTAAAAGTGTTCAACATTTATTGGGCAGCACCCATGACTGAATACTTCACATTACATACATGTGAGCATCAGAGCTCAAATAAGTGCTTGGCACTTTTACATGAAAAGAAAAGGGCTGAACAAACAGAGCCCAAATAAGTGCTTAGCACTTTTGAAAAGAAAAAGGCTAAGTAGACTTAGCCCAAATTTGCTAAGTCTCTGAGATTTTCTTGCAGCTGAGCCTAAATGCTCTTTTGCTGGATCTTAAGTATGTTAGTTATATGTATGCCCTAGAGGCCATTACTATACATAGGATGTATATTGTAGTGGATGCTTGAACATATATAGGGAGGACTTTCTTGCTCGACATGATAGTATGCTATCTGGTTGATCTTTACCTTAACGTGTATACTGATTGTCTCTCTGTTACATGTTGGTAAAGCCCTTAGGATGTGTACTTGACTATCTGGACTATGATGAGGATCGTACTAGTGGAGACATGGTAGTCCATAAGTACATCCTTCAAAGTCCCTAGTCGTGGGTGTATCGAGATGGGGCATCGATATACCAAAGTAGACTAGCGTATACCTTCTCGACCCATACAGATGGGCGATGGATGATCCCATATCCATTGGTGTTTGACATCGGAGATGATATACGGGTGCTCAGTAGAGACTGGGTACACTGGACGGACTCGCCGAGAACTCCCAGATGGTATTATACCTTACGTCAGATGGCAGTTCTCTGGTGACACTGGTACAGAGTAGTCTGTTGAACCGAGATCGTCATAGAGTCTTGTGTGGTTCCCACTGTGCTTTGATTTCCATCTTACCACGTCCAAGAGGGCGTGCAAAATGGGGGTTTTTGGGTACAGTCCCGAATCACATGGAGGCAATGAGCGATAGGAGGGGATTCGTCTCTCCCGGTATAGGGAGTTGATGTTGCGCTGTGTTCGATTGGCTATAACCGGAAATCCCTGGCCAGGGTTGCTGAGATTTACTGGTAAGTGTTACCAGTAGTTTCTCGAATTGTTATAGACCTCATATCGACACGACTTATCGAGCTATTGGGGTCTGACGTTTACCACCCCTAGGCGAGATATGCGACATATCAGACGACGAGACCGGACTGTACGGTAGTGTTACTGGTTGGATTCAAAGGAGTGTGAGCGGGCTTGCTCGTCGATCTTCTGTTCGCTCAATACCCGGGTGGCCGTTACGTTTAGCAGACCGCTTGCGGCTTGTGGGTGTTTGATATGATCATCACCTGCTGCCGGCGTATTGACGAGTCTTTAGAGTCCTACACAGAGGTTTCCTGGCTCAAGCGAAACGAAATAGGAGCGCATATGAGATATGTGCGGGACCGAGAATAATGCATGTATGTGATACCGTATTCCATTCTCGCGATGAATGTATCGAATGGTTATATGCGATATAACCTAGTTATCGAATCGAGGGTTGATTCGATAAGCCGATACATTGGATACTAGTCGGTTATATGCGATATGACCGGATCATTGAATCAAGTGTTGATTTAATGATTTAATGCATAATTATATATTTGATATATTACTTTGCATTAACTAGTATTGGTTCACTTTAAATGGATATTCTCACTCGGATGTACACATTGTATATGTGATATACTTTTGTGCACTTGATTGTATCATGTTTGATGATACATGTTTGCTAGGATTTTTGTGTAAAGATCAAACCATGGTTACATGATAATGGTTAGGGTTTTGTTTTATTCACTTATTTATTTATCCATTTCTTTTTGGAAAATAATTTGCATAAAGTGCAAAATGGTGGCTTTCTTTGGATGGATGTTGAAGCTTCATGAAGCTTTGACCAAGTGACCATTTTGTCTCCATGCTTAACCCTAACCATTCCCACTAACCATGATTCATTCTCTACACTTGACCATGGTTATTATTATGATAAGTATTGATTTACTTTTGATTTTTAAATAACATATCATAATATTATCTTCTTCTTCTTCTTCTTCTTCAAGAAGAAAACCAAGCATCCATCAATGGTGATTGATGAAAAAAAGTGAGAAATCCAATTCTAAAGTGAACCCACTTCCTATTTCTTCATCCTCTACCTCTTGCAGTGTGTTTCCTTCACAAGTTTTCAAGGCTTGATGAAGGTGGAGCTTGATCTAGTGATGCCTCGACGTAGATCATCTTCGGCACGTCGTCGATGACCTAGCCCGCTCTTTCTCCGATGAAGCCGACGCTAGAGCCTGGGATTTGATTTGGACAGCGAGGAGACTTCATTGCGGAGCTATGGAGGTGGAGGACCGGATCTACAAAGGTTGTATTTCCGTACTCTTAGTTAAAGTAGTTAACTAGTTGCTTTGTCGCCTAAACTTCTAGCCAACGTCCGTATTAGGGTTTCTCGGCACCCGTAAAATTTGAAATTGGCATGGTTGATACCTTGTGAGACCTTATTAGAGTGCCTAGGAATATCAGAGCCTAGCTAGAGCCTTAGGCGAAGTCCAGACGGAATTAGAACTCCGATCGAATCAAAACCCAAACCCTAATATTGCTCTCTGAACTTTTTTGAAAATTGAGGAATTTTTAGAATTAAAAATATGCAGAGAAATGTGCAGGAAATTCTAAGAAAAACTGTAGAAAACGACAGCCTAATTCTACAGTACGGCCGCGGAACCGCGGCGTTGACCCCCCTTTTGCGGCGGTTCCGCGGCCGTCTGTGATGATCAGGCTGTGAGTCTTCTTCAGTTGTTTCTGTTGGTGTTTCTTGTGTGTTCTGGGTGTTTTTAATATTTTTCAAGAGTTGAATTTTCTGGGTTGTATTGGGGACTCGGTGTATCGATCGGATTGTCTAATTTTGTCAGTGTGCTTTTCCGGATAATTTTTGGATATGTTAAAAAGTTCGACCGGATATAAATACCCAACTTTTCCCCTGTCGGGAAATTTCCAAGTGTTGGATTTTTCCGTAGTTTAACGACGTTCTAAGTAGTGCAAGTAACGCGATGGTCCCTCTAGAAGACAACAAACCTTAACTCGATTATGTGACCGTCTTGAACTGCCCTTTGAACCTTCGGGTTTGGGGCAGTACGGCGTGCCACATGTGAGGCGTTGGCTTGACCCTTCTACGGCTGGACCGTTGGTACTGAGGCACGAACTGAATGTTTTTAGACTTGTTTCATGTGTTGATCTGTATTGGGAAAACTTGGGTGTTCGAATGTTCAATCGGAAAGTTTAACATTTTCTATTTATTCGGAATGTGATACAACAATTGGAATTCACAAAAGTTATGTGATAACTGAATGAATGTTATAAACATAGCAGTTTAGTCTCACTTGATCGGTTGCCATGGAATTTTGATGTGATCAAAAGTCCATCGCAATCACGTAGCGTACGCGGATACTCGCCGGGTAAACTTAATAGACAGCCTCACTCCATAGCCCCGACCAAGTAACTGTAGGCGCACCCCGTCGCCGAAAGCATCCGTTCGGGTGCTCGCGGTGGCGGTGTTCCGCCTTGGTGCACTTCATCGACGGTATCGGGGGTGCGGCCGCCTACTGAAGTTTGCGACGAGCATTCGATCAGGATGTCGGGAATCTTGTTGAATTGCCCGACTTGATATTGAAAAGTGTTTTCGATAATGAGACTAAAATGCGGGGTTTATAATAGTTAGGCATGCGATGTCTAAGGAATTCATTTGGTCAGGCATGCGATGTCTGAGGTGGTTGCGGATTCTAACTGTTGTAGTTTTACACTTTCTTTTCTGTGACCGTAAGTGTAATATGTGATATTGCCGGTTTCGTTGCTATATGTCAACGACAATTGGGATGCGCATATTTACTTACGTTGATGACATGTGATGTTATGTGTTGCTGGATATATTTTATTGGATCGTCGTGTTTGAATAGCCGGGGGTTTTTATGTGAGATGAGTGTTTTTCATTTTCATTCATGTAAAAACTTGTATGTAATATTCTTTTATTTGGGGCACTTCTAGGTTGCGGAAGTTGTCACCTTTTGTATATTATTTACTTTTCCGCACTAGGATAGACCCAAGGAGGAGGGCACAAGTAACCGGGTTCTGGAGTCCAGTGGGAGACCAACTCGAGGAGTCGAGTCCGGGTCTCCTAACTCCAGAATTGGTAGGGTTGCTTACCGCTCTCGTAGGGGTCTAGGGGTGTGGGTTTGGCTATTCATCGCGACCGTGGAATCCGTGTTTTATACTGGCTCGTATTGAAAACACGGACGTCCTAGTATATCCAATATTTCATATGTTTCTTCTGCTGCGATATCTGTGATGTGATCATGTGATGTTCTGTGATAGATACTGTATATAGTATATATGATATATTATATAGATGTTACTTATGTTTTACACTCGCGCTAGCCCTGCCCTGCTCTGTCGTTAGTTACCTAACCTAACGGTGCACGAGGGGACATCGAGACGAATGCGGATGGCATAAGTGTACGTCGTATTTATCTGTGATGTTTAGGTACTTAAATGATGGGACTTCATTAATGTGATTAATGAAATAAAAGAAACATAAGATGTTATAGAATCAAATTTCAAAATTAAAACAGGTAGCTATAGTTCTTGCTTTGCACAGAGGTATATGTGATATATCCTGCACCTTAGTCGATGAGGAAAGGACCGAGATCCCTTCACCGGGAGTGACTCCTTTAGCAATAACTGGCAGATGCTACACACTCGGTTTGTATTTTGATTGCTTTTGAGTGTTTTTGCTTTTCACAGTGATATATATAATATATCCCGCACCTCATTCGACGAGGAAAGGACCGACGATCCCTTCACCGGGAGTGACTCCTTTAGCAAAACTAGAAAAGCCTCAAAAGCACTCCATTTTAAAATCATTTGATTCTACAACGATATCAAGTTCATTACGCAATAGGTTTTCAGAAAAAGCTGTCGTAGCTCTCCGTCATTTCAGATAAGTGCTAGTTAGTATTCGTGCTACGTTTGTTGGCCTGCGTCAAGGCGTAGTGTGCGGTAGCTAACTAGTATTTATCTGCTTATGCATATGATGCAGATTGGATTAGGGTAGTCGTGCGACTTTGTTGGCCTGCGTCAAGGGTCGTGTGGGTGGGTTTAATTCAATCAGGAAATGACGGGTTGAACTTGACTAGCGCACTATGGTTTGTTGGCCTGCGTCAAGGTCATAGGACGCTAGGGGCAAAATTATCGGGAATTTCAAGTGTTGAAATTTGCAATGAGATTGCATACCTTCTATGAGATAGTTGGATCCCGATACCCGCTGTGAGTAAGAGTTACTCCTGGGAGAGTTTTATACATTACAATTAGCCGATCAAGTAGGTGTCTAGAAAGGTGTCAACGGGGTTACGCCTCTGGGAAAACGAGCTTTACATTAATTAGGTTCGTGCGAAAGCACGGGGGACCTCCCTCAAAGTACCGACACTGGCCTGGCTGAAAGATTGGCGAACTTGTAGTGTGTAATTAATCCCGGCTAGTCTTTACTTTTAGGGTTTGAAGGAAGATTTGATAAAAAGCAGTGGGAGCTATCCTGATTAGATAAAATAATAACCAATCTATTCTTGCAAGAGCGCACGCTGAGTGTTTTCTTCTCTCTCTCTCCTGGTAGCGACCATATCACGCCTTAATCAAGATAATAATACGGATTATTGACAGAAACCGCTTGTTATACTGAGCTGGGGAACGTTGGTCCCGCTCCAACTTATAATTGTTATAAGACAGAGCAGGAAATTGGGGAATACCAGATTTCCCATGCCGCCCAAACGAAGAGAGTGCATGCTGATGCATCATCTTCGGGTGTGTTCATTATACAGAACTGTTTCTCAGTATCCTCCGCATCCTGGGTATATGATACCGGATCAGGATCCCAGATATGTAATCTGTTACATAGGGCTACAAAAGTGTAGAAAAACTGAGAACGGGTGATAAGTTTCATGAGACAGAAAACGGGGCAAGAGTTGCAGCCAAGTCTGTTGGTCACTGTCACCCTGTATTACCAATACATTGATTCTGAACGAATGTTATTAGATACCGAACCTGATATACAAAATCATATCAGTCTTTTTATTAGTAAAGAAATGATAAAATTTTGTATTGTTGGATAATGTTTTGAACATTTCCTATATCAAAAGTTGATCGGTTCAGGCACGTTGTCTAAAAGCATTGACGTTCTAAATCAAACTACAGTTCTTAGTATACTGAACACACAAAAGAGGAAGAGTTCAGAAATGAACGAATCCTTCTTGTGGCATTGTAGACTAGGTCATATCAATGCGACCCGACTAGCTGAAGTTACATATAGATGCATATTTAAATAAGTTTGAATTTACATCTTGTGAAACTCGCCAGTCATGTCACAAAGATAAGATGACCACAGCTCCGTTTACTGAAAACAGAGAAAGAGTTAGTAAACTCTTGGGATGATACATGTTGATGTATGTAAGGTCCCCTGTCTACACATGCCAACACCGGTTCTTTGTACTTCATTACATTCTCTGATAATCTCTCAAGATTCAGACATATGTTCCTGTTGAAACACAAGTCCGAACCTTTTGAGATATTCACAGAATATAAGTTAGAAGTAGAGAACCAAAATACGGGTATAAGTATTATGTCCTTTGATGAGATCAAGGAGGAGAATACTTGAGCACGGAATTCCTGGTCTATTCTAAAGAAGAATGAGATTCTCTCTCAGCATTACTCCTCCGTATACACCATAGCACGATGGTATATCGGGGCGGAGCAATAGCACCCTATATGATAAGATGTGATTTATGATGAGTACTACTGAGTTACCTTTTTCCTTTGGGGGTTATGCACTTGAGAAGCTGCATACCTATTGAATTAGGTTCAAATCAAATCAGTTGCCTACCACTTCATATGTGATATGGAAAGGGAAGAGCCCATATCTTAAGTTGGTTAAGATTTGGGGTTGTCTGGCCTATGTCTAAAAGCATAATCCGGATAAGCTCAAGGCAAGATCTGTTATGTAGAACTGGAAATGTTCCAGCTATACAAACTGCAGCTGATGATTTGAAAGAACCAAAGGATTCAATAGTTACCAAAGAACCTCAGCCTCTCCGCCGATCTAGTAGGGTTCCTCACCCACCTGAGAGATACTTCGGTTTCTCGATGACAGTGGGAGCGAGGATTGCATCATGAGATGATGACCCAACTAGTTTCGAGCTGGCCATTAGGAGTAAGACTCTGTAAGAATGGCTGGATGTTTATCGATCTGAGATGGAATCCTTATACACCAACAAAGTATGGACTTTGGTTGCTATATCTGAAGAGTTAAATCCCCATCAGGAGCAAGTATATCTTGAGAAGATTACTTGGTGTACTTGGAAAAGTTGAGACTTTCAAAGATAGACTTGTTAAAAGTTTTCGTCATCGACCAGGCGTGGATAATGATGAAACCTTTTCCAGTGGCTATGCTTAAGTCCATCCAGATCCTACTTGCCACGGCTACATACCATGACTACGATATCTGGTGGTTGGGTGTCATGACTGCTTTTCTAAATATTGATTTAAAAGAGTGCGTCTGTAAGTACACAGCCAGAGGGCTTCGTAGACAGTGGGAGCAGCGGAAACGTGTACAAGATGCTTTATAGGATAAAGCAGGTATCGCGGAGTTGGAACATCTGTTTTGATGTATTAGTCAAACAGTTTGACATCATCAAAATGGTAGATGAACCTTGTATATACAAAAAGGTAGTAGGGAGTATGGTGATGATCCTCGTAGAGTACGTGGATGACATACTCTTGATAGGGAAGGAGTTTCCTATGCTACGCTCGATCAATCTCCGCTTATCACAATGATTCTCCATATAGGATCAAAGTGACACCTCCTAAATCCTGAGTTTGGATCAATGAGATAGATCTGATTGGATGTTAGGATTCTCACTAGTTGTAGTGAGATGGTATCAATCGATCCTGGGAAGAATCACTGGAAGGGTTCCAGAGTGATAAGGACGACTGAAAGTCAGTCACAGGCATTGTCTTTACTCTCAGTAAAGGGACGGTATGTTGGAAGGGTTCCAAGCTAGATACCGTGGCATACTAGACGATAAAGGCTGGATACATCGCTACTTAAGATGCTACCAAAGAGGCTGTTTGGGTGTATATAGGTTCATGAGATGAACTACGTTCTTACCATTGTGAGACAATGGAGTTGTGGCTTATGCCAAGGAACGCAGGTCCCATCAGTGATCCAGACATATTCTAAGGCAGTATCACCTGATCATGGAGATGGTTGATCTCCAGGGGATCGAGGTTAGGAGAGTAGACTCAGAGGACAACACAGCGGATCCACTCACAAAGGCCTGTTCCCAGAGAGAGACTTTTATGGGATGGTTGAGTATGAGATACTACAACCACTGCTATCAGATGGCCCTAGTGCAAGTGGGAGATTGTTAGTTATATGTATGCCCTAGAGGCCATTACTATACATAGGATGTATATTGTAGTAGATGCTTGGACATATATAGGGAGGACTTTCTTGCTCGACATGATAGTATGCTATCTGGTTGATCTTTACCTTAACGTGTATACTGATTGTCTCTCTGTTATATGTTGGTAAAGCCTTTAGGATGTGTACTTGACTATCTGGACTATGATGAGGATCATACTAGTGGGGACATGGTAGTCCATAAGTACATCCTTCAAAGTCCCTAGTCGTGGGTGTATCGAGACGGGGCATCGATATACCAGAGTAGACTAGCGTATACCTTCTCGACCCATACAGATGGGCGATGGATGATCCCTTATCCATTGGTGTTTGACATCGGAGATGATATACGGGTGCTCAGTAGAGACTGGGTACACTGGACGGACTCGCCGAGAACTCCCAGATGGTATTATACCTTACGTCAGATGGCAGTTCTCTGGTGACACTGGTACAGAGTAGTCTGTTGACCCGAGATCGTCATAGAGTCTTGTGTGGTTCCCACCGTGCTTTGATTTCCATCTTACCACGTCTAAGAGGGCGTGCAAAACGGTGATTTTTGGGTATAGTCCCGAATCACATGGAGGCAATGAGCGATAGGAGGGGATTCGTCTCTCCCGGTATAGTGAGTTGATGTTACGCTGTGTTCGATTGGCTATAACCGGAAATCCCTGGCCAGGGTTGCTGAGATTTACTGGTAAGTGTTACCAGTAGTTTCTCGAATTGTTATAGACCTCATATCGACACGACTTATCGAGCTATTGGGGTCTGACGTTTACCACCCCTAGGCGAGATATGCGACATATCAGACGACGAGACCGGACTGTACGGTAGTGTTACTGGTTGGATTCACAGGAGTGTGAGCGGGCTTGCTCGTCGATCTTCTGATTGCTCAATACCCGGGTGGCCGTTACGTTTAGCAGACCACTTGCGGCTTGTGGGTGTTTGATATGATCATCACCTGCTGCCGGCGTATTGACGAGTCTTTAGAGTCCTACACAGAGGTTTCCTGGCTCAAGCGAAACGAAATAGGAGCGCATATGAGATATGTGCGGGACCGAGAATAATGCGTGTATGTGATACCGTATTCCATTCTCGCGATGAATGTATCGAATGGTTATATGCGATATAACCTAGTTATCGAATCGAGGGTTGATTCGATAAGCCGATACATTGGATACTAGTCGGTTATATGCGATATGACCGGATCATTGAATCAAGTGTTGATTTAATAATTTAATGCATAATTATATATTTGGTATATTACTTTGCATTAACTAGTATTGGTTCACTTTAAATGGATATTCTCACTCGGATGTACACATTGTATATGTGATATACTTTTGTGCACTTGATTGTATCATGTTTGATGATACATGTTTGCTAGGGTTTTTGTGTAAAGATCAAACCATGGTTACATGATAATGGTTAGGGTTTTGTTTTATTCACTTATTTATTTATCCATTTCTTTTTGGAAAATAATTTGCATAAAGTGCAAAATGGTGGCTTTCTTTGGATGGATGTTGAAGCTTCATGAAGCTTTGACCAAGTGACCATTTTGTCTCCATGCTTAACCCTAACCATTCCCACTAACCATGATTCATTCTCTACACTTGACCATGGTTATTATTATGATAAGTATTGATTTACTTTTGATTTTTAAATAACATATCATAATATTATCTTCTTCTTCTTCTTCAAGAAGAAAACCAAGCATCCATCAATGGTGATTGATGAAAAAGAGTGAGAAATCCAATTCTAAAGTGAACCCACTTCCTATTTCTTCATCCTCTACCTCTTGCCAAGTAGTAGAGTGTGTTTCCTTCACAAGTTTTCAAGGCTTGATGAAGGTGGAGCTTGATCTAGTGATGCCTCGACGTAGATCATTTTCGGCACGTCGTCGATGACCTAGCCCGCTCTTTCTCCGATGAAGCCGACGCTAGAGCCCGGGATTTGATTTGGACAGCGAGGAGACTTCATTGCGGAGCTATGGAGGTGGAGGACCGGATTTACAAAGGTTGTATTTCCGTACTCTTAGTTAAGGTAGTTAACTAGTTGCTTTGTCGCCTAAACTTCTAGCCAACGATCCGTATTAGGGTTTCTCGGCACCCGTAAAATTTGAAATTGGCATGGTTGATGTCTTGTGAGACCTCATTAGAGTGCCTAGGAACCCTACAAAGTAAAAATGATCCTTAAAATTTTGCTAAGTTGATCTTAGTCTCAAATTAGACAAACGCATTCTTAGCAAGAACAAATTGAGCCAAAATGCTCACACATTTAAGTTGATCTTAATCTCGAATCAGATTAACAGTCTTTAAATAAACCTAAGCCAAAATCTAAAATATACGGATTTGGACTGATCCGCGCCCTACGGGCGACGACATAAAATTAGTCTCCGTATACAATCTACGGGCAACTTAAACAAACAAAAACACACACGAAACGAACTGAACTTCCGGAGCAGGAGAAAGTGGTTATCGAATTGCGGTAACGTAATTTACTGCAGGGGCTTGTGCCTGCAGGGAAAAGCGTCCCCACAATTAAAACTCCCTCATAAAATGAGGGGGAATCTGATAAAATCTGCTACAACGGTCGCGTCCGTCCAAACCTCCGATATACGGTGCCATAAATCAAATTGGTATCTTCGGAGAGATGGACAGATAAATCCAAATTGCATCTGCCCCCAAATTCAGGCAAAACGATCTATCCCAGTTCGTCCCTGTCTTTCGGCAGTGAACAGATTCTGGCATGCCGGGTGGAACCTTTTCTTCTTTCTACTCCACACTTTGTGTGTCGTGTTTCGCGAACGAAATCGCGGTTCGCTATGATTGCCCTTGGATTTGAGGTACTAAAATTTGGTGTCTTGCTCCTACCCTAGAAAAAATTGATGGCTTCCAACTGCACCTCTTGCAACAGCAACTCTCGCTCTACCCCAACTGGAGGAGTGATCTACGGGCCAAACGCGGCCTCAATATTTTCAATGCCGGTGGGGCAAGTTACGCAAGCCACTACTGGACTATTCTCTGGGATCATGCTCCCACTAGTGAGTTTCGGTGCCTTAGAGCCGCAAGAAGAAGCTCCCAGGAGGTCGGTCTTCGATCGACTTGCAACCACAACGGCACCTCTCAACGGGCCGTCCAAATTTAATGTTTCAGTCTTCAACAGGCTGAGCGAGAACCCAAACGGGCCTGTAAAGAGGTTCGTAATACCTGAAGGGGCTGCCCCAAAACGGATAGCCCTCCCAACTCCTCGTACAAGTGAAGTCATCAAAGGTGCTTCCTTTACCAAAAAGTCGGTCTTCGAAAGATTGGCCGGCTCTCCCCAAACTTCAATCAGGACGTCGGTCTTCAACAGGTTGACGCCAACAGCAGCCCCTCAGCAAAGCCGGGGGCACGTAGAAACCGCTTCCAAAACTGAGGCGGTCCCTTTTGCAAGACATGCTCGATGTCGTCACTGGCACCGAGTGAGGAAAGCTGGGGGAAACTCCCCTTCTGGACTTACCCCACCAGCTCCAATGGTGGAAATTAACGTTGCTGTTCTAACCGGGAATAGTTTTGAGCTGCTCAGGAGGGTACGCAAGAACTCTCCAGCGGTGGTGCTAAAGAAATCACCCCCGCCTGCAGAAACCACAGCGCAGGCAAAGCCGGGATGCCCCCATCAACGGCTCTCCTCCCAAATTCAAAAGGTCTGGCGGAAAGTCCACGACTCCTTGATTGATCAAAACTACTCTCGTTGACCGGAGAAATTGAAGGCTCGGCAAGAGAAAGACTATCCCTCCGGTGAGGGACTTCTTCTACACAGGTGCCTGTTACAACGGCTCCTTCAACTTCGACCTCCCATAGAAGGATGAGGCCAGAGAAAATTCCATCGTCGGTAGCAAATTCCAAAGGCGATGGACCCAAACGCCCCAAGTCTGGGGGCCTGATCGTGCATACGGTCTACATGGCTTCCGGAAAAGAAGAAAGCCGTTCTTCCTTAAGTCACTGGCCGCAAACTCGGTCGCTGACAAAAGCTCAGGAGCAACAACAAAACCTCCATGAAATGCTGACCAAAATGGCAGCACTTACCGAACAGAAAGAAAGCCCGGACATAGTAGCCGAACAGCGCCAAGAGCAGGAGACCGATACAGAGTTCCTGCGAAGGTTGCTTGAAAGAAAAGATAAAGAAGCCGCTGAGCAAGCTGCCAACATAAAACAGATGGCGCTTTTGTTTCAGGATATGGTTGGAATGATGATCCAGCCAGAACCCCCAGCCGAGGATCCACCGATAATCATCGAGGATGACAGAGGGGAAACACCAAACCCTCTTTCGGTTTTATCGGCAGCCAAAGAGGAAACAATCTCCAAGGATCAAAGCCCTTATCAAGAGGCCACCGAGCAGCTTTCCTGCTCGGTCCATCCTTAGCAGGAAAATCCCTTCCCTCCACGCTAAGGATCAAAGCCCTCATCAAGAACACCGAGCAGCTTCCCTGCTCGGTCCATCCTTGGCTAGTAATCTCTTATCCAACGACGCCAAGGATCAGATCCCTCATCAAGAAACCATTGAGAAGCTTCCCTGCTCATCTTCCTGCACGTCTTTACAAACCGATCCCCACCTCGACTTCAGGGCCATGGAGATACCGACCTTGTACCGGTCTTTGCACACTTGGCAAATGGTTGAATTCAACTCGACGCGCGATCGCCAGATGAGAAACCGGTCTCCGACCTAACGCATCATGAAAGCAGTACCGCGAAAATAGAGATTTAACCATAAACAAAAGGAAAATATGTACGCAGAGATCCCTACAAAATGATTTTCATTCACAAAATCGGAAGTCTTTACAGAGGTATTATGGGCTCCCCAGCCTTACAAAAATGCTCGGAGGCTTACAAAATTTCAGCGCAAATAAAATAATGAGGTGGGGAGATTCAGGCCTCAGGAACGGGAAGAACCTCGATGAGCTCTGCTTCCACCACGACAACCAGGGTGGCATCCTGAAGGTCGGTGCCCATCGCAGGAGCCTCGGCGCCGGAAGCCGGGGCGACCGACTTCTCCCCAATGCTCCCACCAGGGGCCTTTCCCTCTGTAGCGCTTCCGGGGGTATTCCCCTGCGACTCATCCCCGAGGGGGTACTCACCCCAGAGCTCGCCGTCAGGAAACTCCGGCATTAGGGCCTTGACGGCGTCGAGGGCTTCATGCCAAACGAGGGCAGCGGCTTGAGTGAGGTCGGCATAGAACTGGTCTGACTTCTTGTAGCTCTCTACCGCCTTCGAGGCTCGGAGGTCGGCATGCCTCACTCCTTCCTTTGCCGCCTTGCACTCCCTCCGGAGGGTGTTCTCCGTCTTCTTCAGGGTGGCGATAAGCACCCTGGAATCTTCCAGCTTATCCTCGGTGGCTCGGGCGGCTTCTCGGCAGCTAGAAATCTCCGGATCCCCGGCCGCCACCCGGTCTTCGAGGGTGGCGACCCTCTCCATTACCACTTGCAGATCCAGCCTTGATCTCTCCTCCCGCGAGGAGAACTCGCCCTTGACCTGCATCGCCGAGGAAATTTCCTCGTTCTCCATGTTGACGACGAGGGCGCAGTACTGGAGGACCTCAAGAAAACAAAGGAGAGTTTAAAAAAGAAGGGGGGTGCCCAATCTTGCGAACAAAAATACTGAATAAAAACCCGAGTGAGGTACAAACACTGACCTGCACGGCCTTCTGGGCTATGGCCGCTATTTAGGCCCGGAGGGTCCCCCGAGAGATCCGGTCCCCAGCCGACCATTCTATTTCCGAGAGCAGGTTGCCGGCGACAGAAAGACCCGAGGGCATCTCGAAGCGAAGCCCCCCTTCATCCACGATGATCGGGGAAGCCGGGGAGCGGGACACCGTCCTGTGGCACCTCTTGAGGAGAGACGCAGGAGATCCAGTCTTGCCTCCCACCTTCAGAGCCCAAGGCTCTTGCTCCCGAGCGCGTTTTCGGCTCGGCGCTTGGCTGGACTCCGGGGCTCGGGGCGCGCTCGAGCGCCTGGCCGGGGCGGCCGCCGGTGGATCCGGAGCCGACGACGGGCGAGAGGGGCCGGCACCTCCGGCCTTCTTCCCTTTCTTCTGTTCGACCAGGGCCGCCCGAAAATTAGCCATGTCCATGGGTCCTGCATAAGACGAAAATACAAAGAAGGAGTTAGCAATGCCTAAAAAAGTGGGAGAATATACAAGTCTAAACAGGTCGTCCAAAAACTCCTTACTTACCAGCAATCTGAGCGGGGCTGAGCCCAGCCCAACTGAGGGCCTGCTCAGATAGCAACACATCGGCCCGGGGGAGGGGCTCCCACTCCAACACCGCCACCGCATCGGGATCATTCGACCGCTTCAACCGCGGGCAGTTGGCCATGTGCCATTGGATGGGCACATGCCAATCCTCATCCTCAGGTGGCCCGACAAACAAAAACTTCTTCTTCCATTTGTGGATAGAAAAAGGTACTACGACGACCTCCGACCCGGCAAGACCTCCTTGGAGTTTTCTAAAAGAAATGTATACCCAGCCCGGCTCGCCCCTGCGAGCGCCGGGGTGGTTTTTGTAGCAGAGAGAGGATATAAGAAGGCTCCAACTGAAAGGGATCTCCCGCAATTTCAACCGAACCAGGAACCCGAGGAGAATCCTCCAAGAGTTCGGCACTAACTGACCCGGGGCTAACTCAAAACAATTCAATGCCGCACACACCTCGGGGGAGAAGGGCAGGCACATCCCGGCCTAAAAGGCTTCCAGGTACAAGATAGTCTCCTTGCCCAGTACCTGGTCTGCCCTCTCCCCCTCCTCGGCCAGACGGAGCGAGTAGCCGGGAGGAATATGGAAGCGGGCCTGGATGTTGGCAAGCTCGTCCGCATGCCTCAGCATGGAAGACGCGTCACGGACACCCCTAACCTACGCTCTGGGGACTACCCCTGTCGCACGACCCCGGAAAGCATGACTAACCCTAACCTCCCGGGGGACTCCGACTCAGACGAGGAAGAGGAAGAAGAAAAAGAGGAAGCTGCAGAAGACTCCTTAGACTTTACCCGGGTTATTTCTACAGACTTCTCGGTAGAAGACATCTAACCTGATCAAAAGAATGAATCATCGGAAGAGAAAACGCTGGGATCCCGACATAAAAGCAAGAGCGTCGAGATAATGCGCAATGGGATGAGGAAATTATGGCGAAGTATGGACCCTGAAGAGGATCCCACCTCTACTTATAGCCGCTGGCGTACGCATCCTACGGCGCCGA
This sequence comes from Agapanthus africanus, assembly GCA_030015575.1. NCBI lineage: Eukaryota > Viridiplantae > Streptophyta > Magnoliopsida > Asparagales > Amaryllidaceae > Agapanthus > Agapanthus africanus. The sequence goes on from CM057340.1 coordinate 9,047,959, forward strand.
TCGTCTTCCGCCAAAACAACGCTTCGCAATCAACGGCCGACAACATTCCACCTATCGCACTCACATCGGGCGCGTCCCATCGGGCGTGAAAGACACCGGCAGCACGTCACGTCAGCCAACGAGCGCTAGACACGTGGACCGACGCTTCGGCAAACATACGCACGAATTGGCGCTTCCTCTTTAATGCGAGATCTCTCTCCTGATCCGCTGACGTCATCAAGAAAATACAACTAATTACCCGGGAATGCGCACCGATGATATTTTCAAATAAGAGCTTACTCCGGGTGACCGGTCAGACCACTCTCGACATGACCCATGAATGGGTCGAGACGAGAGTGGGGGGCTAATAATGATGCTCGATACCGGTGATTTTCCAGATCATGACATGTGGCAGACGACGTGTCCTAGAGTTTACAAGAAAGGATCAAGATCGGTACGTTGGAAGCATACCCCGGGCCTCCGACCCGAGGATGTTCCCGACCTTCGGTGGCCTTCCAGACCACTCCTACGATCACCCTACAAACAACCATCAGCTCGCCTCGGAGCCTCCCGCATGCTGAGTTCCCTCAGCCCTCCAGCTCGCCTCCGAGCTATCGCATATCCAAGATTCCTCGGCCTTCCGCTCGTTCCCGAGCTTCCCGCCGAGCTTATCTTCCTCGGTCTCTTCGACCGACCCACAACACTGATCACAGGCGTCTCCGCCATGGCTTCGCGAATCTCGCCAGACACGAGATATCCGTTGCCCACGATTCGTCGCATATCCAAAAGACACGTATACCGCTTGATATATCCCAACCTTCTGCAACTGTGCAAGGTGGGCGGAAAGAACATATCGAGCCTAGGAAAGATAGCCTACTGGGTGGCGAGGGGTAAGCCCTACCTTATAAACTTGTCCCCAGGGTTGGGCTTCACCTTGACAGATGCGGCGCCCCAAGATATCTATAGCCGGCAAGGGCTGGTCGGGTATCCCGGTTGTTGACGACTCAAGCCGGCCTGTAGGAGTCCAATTAGCCGCCTCCACCGCATAAGCGGTCTGCGGGCGCTCCAGCGGCGATATTGGGCGGAGGGGCTCTGTTGATACCTCACAAATAAAGCTACGGCAGCCCTGGATTATGTGACCATACCAAACTCCCCATAAGTGCAAACTAGTATAGTCCCTGTCAAGGGCCCCGATCATTGCCATAGCTTCCTCATCCGACGGCGATTGCGGAAAAGCGGTGTCTGAGCGAGTATAAGGAAAGTAGGGAAGAGGAGCCATTGTTCCTGAAATAAGGGAAAGAAAAACCATTATTGAAACATATATATATATATATATATATATATATATATATATATAAAATAACAGAAGGAAACGACAGGAAGTTTGTTCCATTGGACCACTGATTGCAAAACTAATGGACCCTACAAAATCAATATGGCGGCTCACCAATGATGAGCCAGGATAATCATTGTGAGAATCAAAAAAGATTCTCATTAAGCAGATACTGGAGTTTAAACAATTCTTGACATCCTTATAGAAAAAACGAATTCTGTTAAAATACTCAACAAATTTAAATTTGTGCAAATAAGGGTAAAACCCTAGGAAAATATTCTCAAGAACACCAGGGAATGAAATTTCCGAAGGGCCCTCTTGATCTTTCAGAGCTAAGCTCTTTGATGAGGAATTAAATTCCTTTTAAGCAGTGGAATTAAATTCCAGAAACCCCCATGATGGGGAAACGAAAAATAGAATTAAAATGCTATGAATCCTTAAAGATTAGAGGAGAGGTGCCCAATCTTCGAAGACATTGGGGTTTAGTACTCAAAGATTACGTCTTTTGGATCTCTAAGAGATGGGTTTCAGAAGAGAGAAAACCCCTTATGGTGGATTTAAAATCCAGAGAAAAAAAGGAGAGAATTAAAGAAAAGGGTTTCTTTGTCATTCAAGATCTTTACCTAAAAAGGTTCTTTCTGACAGAGTTTAACTCTGAAATTTTAATGGGCAGAGAACTAAGCTCTGAAGAAGAGAATTAAATTCTCAAGAAAGACAAGGAAAGAAGAAAATGAAACAATAGTGGCTTCCCAAAGTCAAGACCCTTGCATTTATAAGACGTGATGGGGAGCGGTTCATCTTCCCATTCTCTTAGGCAATCCGACGGCTATGAGGGCAGACAACGTTGCACTCACGTGCAAGCCACGTGAGAGCAACGCTGGGGGCATTTGTTCCCTTATAAAAAAGGGATGAGGGAAATTTCCTCACTAAAACAGCCCCACGTGTTTAACACATGAGTGCATATATGCAGCGCATATAGGCACAACAATTAAAACAATTGTAAGGACAAAGAGCCCCACGTGTTTAACACGTGAGTGCCTATATGCAACGCATATAGACACAGCAATTAAAAACAATTGCAAGGCCAAAGTGCCCCACGTGTTTAACACGTGAGTGCCTATATGCAACGCGCATAGGCACTGCAATTAAAATAATTGCTAGGCTAAAACAGTCCCACGTGTTTAATAGTGAGTGCCTATATGCAACGTATATAGACACCGCAATTGAAACAATTGCCAAGCTAATAAGCCCTACGTGTTTAACACGTGAGGGCACTTCCCTACTTAACAAGGAACCATTGGATCAAAAATCCAATGATGATAGAATTAAATTCTATTGAACTTTTAAATGAGAAATGATATTTTCAGTTAAACAGAAAGTTGACGGATCAAAAATCACATGAGTTGGAAAATATTTTTCATCTCTCCAAGCACCCTTGGATGAAAAATCCAATGGTGATTAAAAATCACCAATCTACACAATAAATTATGCATACGAAAATATTTTCCTAATCTTGTTTAAGAAACAAGAAAATATATTCTGTGAGACAGAACCTATGGATCAAAGATCCAACATGTCACGACTCGAAATATTAGCTTGTGATCGGCATTTAGTCACGCAACGTCTATAGGCGTAACGTAACTTAAGTAAGCCGAAACCCAGAAATGTAAACCTTTCAAAAGAAGTAAGTAATGAAAACATTGATACAACATTTGGAAACTTTAAGTAAAAGTCCTTAAATTTTTTTTTTGAAATTTCGGCAGCACCTCCTTTGTAAAAACTAGCCCCGAAAACAGGTACAACACAGAATATAAAGAAAGCATCCCCAAACGGGAGCAAATCACGCCCAACGTTGGAAACCACCACCACAAGCATATATATGTATACGACGCCCAACGGCGAAGATCAACATAAAGGAAAATGAAAAGCAAGACATCAAACCCACCCAGCGAACATATAACCCATCGCTCTAAGTCTCGCAACTACAAGTCTTGCTAAGTCTTACAATATATACAAACACTAGTTTCTGATTGATGGAATTGACTAGATACAATAGGAATAATAATAATGCAAGAGGGGCACGATCCAACATGTACCACCTACCAAAGCAAATCACCCGAATGCAAGCTGTGTGACAGCGATGCCGCTACTGATCCATGCGGTCAACCTGCAAGAACTGTGGCACAACGGGGGTGAGTTGCCAACTCGTGAGTAGAAAACATCAGCAGGTAGAAATCGAATAAAACAACGATTTCCTAAGTCAACTATATCATAAAGGTAATACTATGATATCTAGGGCCACCGTGTCTACATATATGCCAATAATAATCAATGCCTGTATGCATGTGGATCTCGTCCAATAATATAATCAATGTATGTATGCAGGTGGATTTCATCCAACAATATAATCAATGCATGTATGCAGGTGGATCTCATCTAACAATATAACCAATGTATGTAAATATATGAGGATATCAAAGAACGTGTGTTCATCAATGACACATCAAATTATGGAACCTGAGTGTCCAACACCGACACTCGAAATATCATGAAACCCGTGTCCAGCATCGACACGTAAGTCCTCATATCTCAGGCGCCGTCACCAAGATCGACCCTCATATCCGTACATCTCATGGAACCTGAGTGTCCAACATCGACACTCGCAATCCACATATCATGTCCGTACGTAACTCCGGTCGGTATTCCCCAGATAACCGCCGAGTCCAAATACTATCACCGATAAGTACTACCCCCACCTGCCAGGCTCATCGTCTATACCACAAAAATCACCTCTTGTCCCGGGGAACCATACCGAGTGCACCATGTACCCGCAGATGGTTCCTACCGATCCTTGAATCGGGTTTCTAACAGAAGCCTCAAAACCGAGAAAACTCATGGTGGACGCACTGAAATATCATATTAAGAGAAACCGGGTTTTCAAACAATACATAAATTTCTTGAAATACCCCCACGGTTCTCTGTTCACACCATAATATTGCATTATTATATTCCCCATTCTTATTCGTTTTATAAATAAACAGGTGCTTTTGACGCATGTCTGCTACATATTACAGGTTACAGGTTCTTGGATCTAAAACAGTGAAAAAGATAAAAGATGATGCAAAAGTGGACTACAACCAACAAATAGAAAGATCTTGATCAAGCCTACATCAAAGATAAGATTCACAAAGTACAAGGCAATGCAAGGTCTAAGATTACAAAGCGAACGGTTAAAAGTCCACCGCAATTATTCATTGGAGATCTAGAAGAAACATAGAAGCTATTTTAATAAAAGAACCAAATAATAAGGAAGCCCAAAGACAGAAGAGCCAACAAAGGAAATTTCAAGGCCCAATACTTCCTTTTAAAGAGACAGAGACATAAAATTTTACCAAAGCTTGGAGTCTACTTTGACTAGGTCTTCCTAAAGATATTTTGGTAAATGTAGACGTGCGAATCAATTGTAACCTAGGGTTTCCTATCCTCTATAAATAGAAACTCTAAATTATTGTAAAGGCTATGCCTCCCTATGTCTCTTTTTATCAATAAAATTTAGATTTCTTTTGGAGAGCATCGATGCCTCTTTTCATTTCAGAAATTCAGATCTGACAAGTCTTGTGTTGATGTTTGGAGAGAGCCATCTGTAAAGTAAGTAATTAATTTCAATTCTTGCCCTAGGTAATTTTTCATTCTCTGCCCTAGTATAAATTTAATTCCTTGCCCTAGTTAGATAGTTAAATCTTTAATTTAATTGCCTTAGATTAATTTAGTTTTTAGATTTAATTAATCCATTCACACCGTTCGTAATTAACTCGTAAGAGCGACTAGGAAATTCACAATATCCCTGTGGACCGACCCGTACTCACCGGCTAGCTACTAAGCGACACCGTTCTTGATTGCGGTTAATAGATAATTTTTGAGATCAATCATTCTCAAATCCATAAATCACATGAAAACTGATGTATGCAACATAAAACAGCAATATGAGCATATTAAGAGAAAACCGCTCTTTTAAATGAATCCAGTTTTAAAATATATCATGCGGTTCCCAATTCCTCCGAAATCAAGTGCAGTACCATATGGGGTATACATGTAACTATAGAAAGATATGTGTATCTACATGTAAGCAGATATGTATGATGCATTTCATAAGCGCAATAGCACAATAATCAACGTTTCAATGTCAAATGACAATACAATACCACTTAGGGGTATATGTAACTATAGCAAGATATGTGGGTGTACATATAAGTATGTATGCATGATGCAGCAATTCTACTGTGTAGTGACATAACAATTATCGATGATGAAAGTGTGTGAGCCGGCCAATCTGTGTAAGTGTAGAATACACATCATCGATAAAGGTGTAGGTGTACTAGTACATGCATATATATAATAAAATGCGAATATCCCGAACGTAGCAGCAAGTAAATCGTAAACTTAATGCTAAAAGGTATACGTATCTATAATATATCCGAGTCGATAAATCTATCAATCGGCATCCAGCCTCACAACATCACGTACGGTATAATCTATCGTACTACATCCTCAAATCAAGGGTATGGATTAATCAACAGGTAAAACTCATCGCGTACGGTAATCCATCATACGGCGGCATTAAACAATTAAGGATTCTATCAAGCTATACAACAACGGGGGTACGGATCTAAGTCTCGTACGGCATATCACTCATTATGCTCATCATTATCCATATATATATCTATCTCTCAGGTCACATCCGTGTCAATCTCGTATCAGGGGACCGGCAAGGTATCAACTATCTCTTATCGACTCGCATCCATATAACGACATATCAACCAAGTCATTATATCTCATCGTATACTCTTTTCATCGCATAAATCTCTCACATCAAGTCATTTACATATGCATTCTATCATATAAATCTCCAAGAGTTATGTCCCTATAGCTTTCATCACATATCTCGATATATATACTAAATCATTAATATCACCTCTAACTATCTTTTTTTAACCACATCTATAGTTTTCAAAAGTAGGTTTCTCATACTGTATTCTATGTATATATATCGGTCTCCATTCATAAATTTGCGGGGGTACTATACGCCATCCACCCAACTTCCCCCGTAGATATAAATTTACTCACCTGCTAAACTCCTCGCTTAGCCATAGTCAATGTGCTTCGTCGTCTCGAAATCTACGCGAATGTACCTACAATCAATATGAAATCGCAAAGCTATTAACATCAAGTTCCGAAATCCAAATACGGCACGCGGTGCGCTCATAGGTTAGAACCTATAGCCTACGCATGCAAAACAACCCAACAACCCTCGTCGTTGACGTACAAACATCCAATGACTAAATACAATATCAAATCTCAAAACCAAGAATCCCAATACTGGAAAACATAGCCAAAACCCTAACTAGGGTCTCTATTCATGAAAACCACCAAGCCTAAAACCCAATCGTACCAGTACTCATTCACAACACAATAAATATCGTACAAGACAATATATTTTTCATCACTACGTCAAATAAAACACACGTCTAATTTTACCGAAAACCTAGTAAGTATCTTTTAACAATTTTAGCACCGATCTAGATATTTGAACAAATCTAGTGGTCACAATCATCACATAATTGCTTAATTAAGCCACCCAAACCCTTACTAACTTTGTAATCTCACCCATATTAGAGTTAGTAAAAGTTAGTTTCCAAATCAAGCTTAGTTTGGACAATTAGAAAATAACAAATTACAATTTCACAACTAGGTTAGATTTTCCATATCTAAACATGTTAACCTACACATAAACCATAACTAATTAATCAAAACCCTCTCTTGAATTTCAAAACTTGCTAATTAACACCATATTTAAACACCCCATAAGCTAAATTAAAGTATTTAAATAACAACTAAAGTTTAGGGTTATGATTTATACCTCACAAACTTGCTATCAAACTTGCAAATTTTCACCACCAAAATGACCTCCAAAATGCTAACTTTCATCTTGATCCAAGCTAGATTAGGCTAATGAATAATGGGTAGGGATTTAATTTAGAGTTTGTGGGATTTTTCTTTGACTTTTGATGAATTTTTGAAGCTTTTAGAAGTGGAAATGGAGTGGGGAAAATGAGGGGGAAGCCAAGGGAAGGCTTGGCCAATGAAGAGGAAAGAAGAATGTTGTGGAAGTGTGTGGAAGAAATTCTAGGTTTAAACACATTAAAGCTTAATTAATACACTTTACTTTATGCCACCTCTTAACTCTTTAATTAAAATTTTCATTAAACCCTCAAAATATCTAGATATTTCCAAGATATTTTGGAAACAAGACAAAATACTTAATCTTGTGATTAGGGTGGTATGGATTCACATTAGCATAATTAACCCAATCCAAAATGTAATTAGCACTAATTAAGTGTATAATTAAAAGGTTATAATAATATTTTAATTAAGGAAAAATATTTAAGTGAACTAAAAATTACAAGCGGCTAATCAAAACCCGCATACTAGCAATTTCCTAGTTAAACTAGGTGCATCCAAGTCTATATTGAAAAATGATCACAACTTGGTTTTTACGGAAAACCCAAATTATTTACCGATTAACGGAAAAATTCGCCTAAACTATTTCTGAAACGTTACAATCTTCCACTCTTAAAGAAATTCGGTCCCCGAATTTAAAAATTTAAATCCCCAAGTGCTAAAACATTTCAATAATCAGCTCAAATCAACGGGGCTCCGAAATCACGGAAGATACTGAAATACAACAGCGCATCATGTGCGCCTGAAAACGAGTACGAAACTCAAAATCGAACTCCATCAAGCGTAACGCAATCACTGGAGTTAAAATGGAGATACAAATCTCAAAATCCACTACCGAAATCCCATATGCACTAATCAAATACTATAATACAATTATAATACGCATACTTGGAAAAGCTCTTAAAACTGAATAAAACATATGCAAAATCTTTTCTGAATCGCCGTGTGATGCGTAACTCACGGCACAAGTGACAGACGCTCATTTATGAAGTAAAAAATCTATGTTCATAAATGTTTTGCCAAAATATACGTTCCGCCCTTCTTTTTTTTAAAATATCCCAAAAGATTTTCCTTTGTAAATGTTCGTGTCGCTCGCGGACACGTAAGAAATAGCGAGACTATAGCTCCTTTTTGAAAACCTCTCGTTAAACTTTTTATGCATGAAAAGGACTCAGGTACTGTCCTCTGATCAGTCATGTTCGGCTACTATATAATACAGTGCCCATCATGAAAACAAAGTGCTCAAGAGCAAAATCAGCCTCAAAAGGCGTATCCAACAATCACGTGCATCTGGTGCGCACGGAAATCAAAACCAAATGCAAGTACTACGAATGTACATGAGCAAAACTAGGTTCAACGGGTGTGCACGAAAGCATCTGTCTAGTACAATGGATGTGCACGACAACAATATCCAATGCATCTATAGTGCAAGAAAAACTCAACCCAATACAACTAATATGCACGAATGAAGTTCCCAACCAAGTGCATCCAACATGCACGAATATAATTCTCAATCAAGTGCATCCAACATACACGAATATAAATCTTTATCAAGTGCATCCTGGTGTGCACAAAAATCTAGTACCCAGCGCCTAATATGCGCAAAAATCCGACCCAAGCGCGTCAGGTCTGTAAAACATCTGGTGCGGTAGCATGCACGAATATGAACATCAAGTGCAAACGCGCACAAAAACACAAATTTGGAAACACAAATGCTCAAGATATAAATCGGGTGCAACTAAGGCACGAAGTATAAATCTGGTGCAATCGATGCACGAAAAAACAATCTAGTGCAACAAATGCACAAAATACCAATCGGGTGCATCCAGTGCACGAAATACAATTCCAATGCATCCCGTGCACGAAATACAAATCCAGTGCATCCAGTACACGAAATACAAATCCAGTGCATCCAGTGCACGAAATACCCAATCCGGTGCAACAAATGCACGGGAACTCATCAATAACTCAAATGTATATGAAAACTACACCGAGTGTACCAAGGTGTATAAAAATCATAAACGTGCGCAACTGCGTGCACAAAACACATATCAATGCACTGCAAGCATATGCGAGCTATACCGAGTGCAGAAATCAAATTGAGTGCGTACCATACGCACAAATCAAATCAACTATAGGAAAATCCAGGAAATCATAAACATGTGCAGCTAAGGCACAAAATCGACATCAAGAGCAATAGATATGCAAAAATCGCAAATCAACACAACGGTGTATAAAATATATATATCAAGTGCAATAACTATGCACAAAATGTAAATACCTAGTAGGTGCAGCCATGGAGCACGACATCAATATCATGAAACTCAATTATCAAAACTCAAATCCAAACGATATAAGCGTGATACTCAGATCACAAATGCAAATCGCAACAAATGACATTGAGGTACACTTCCTACAATGTCGAAAAAAATGTCGGTACACCCAAACTGGCAGAGCAAGAACATCCACTTGCCTCCTGCTCACGGTCTGGCGTCTTCTGTCTCTGGGTCCTCATTTCTCTGCGGATTATCAATCTCGCAATCTATCTGCTCATCGGCCCGGTCAGGTGTGCTAACGGAAACGATTCTGCTCGGGCACTCCTTAGGTCAATTAGTATGATCACTCGTAAAGCAGCACGTCACTGGCGGCGGCCTCTGGCCCTATGAATACACGTAACACAACTGATCCTCGGTGCAAATCTTATTGCAGCAGTATCCTGGAAGGAACCTGCTCAAGGTCTCTTCCGATCTCGCCTATGCCGAACTATACGGAGGCTGGTACTCTTGCAAAATCTCTTCTCATTTTATAGACATCTGCATTCTAAGCACAACATTTCCTCGGAAACTGTTCATATCCAACGCCTATATATACATATCAGATCTCTAATCTCAACTGGGGTAACAATAGCTCGTCAGTATCTCGCATGAACCTCTTATTCCACCCGTCTTTATTATCGCCCACTTCGATGTCACGTCATGCTATCTGCGTATTGCAAATATTCTCGGCTACAGTCAGTCTGGAATCTCTCATACGGACTCGAAATCACGAACTCGGTATCTTCATCACTCTCTAAGAGATATCTAGCCGAACACGTCCTCGGGAACTCGTTCCAATCATCGGAGAAATACTCAATACTCATTCGTTCTCGATCAACTCACAACGCATCTGAGTGAGGTCCTCTATCTGAAGCTGGTCCACTTTACTGATCTCCTATCGGAGCATCCAACGAACAACGCCATCTCTGGATCGATCTACTCTAGATCTGAATAAGATTCTCCACACTGGAAATCTTCAACTCAACTGGGCCTGTGTCGACGCATCAAATCTGACGAATCACTTCGTCTCTCAACTCAAGATAGACTAGCTATCACCTATCGCATCTCTTCCTGGAAGCTCCAGCGATCTCAGCTCGTAAGATCTGGAAGCAACATCACATCAATCTCAGCAACAGCTGGGTCATCTGTCTGCACGGCAGATGACATCACAATCTCTGAGGTATGTTGTACATCAACGGTCCTCTCACAGCAGGAAGCCTCTAACAATGGCCCGATCATCCGGTACAAAACCGCACACTCGTCTCAAACGAGAGGTCACAACATAACACTACATCGATACGTTCCCATGTCACCAGAAAACATGATGGTCAGTCCTTGTCCATGACGAGCTTGCCCTGACCGCATCACTAGCAGCATCTCAAACTGCGCTCAAACCATGGTGAAAGGAACCTCAATCATGTATCTACGAAAATAGATCAAAGGGATGAAATGAATTAACAGATCCAGAATGAATACATGATCATAAGGAAGAACAGAATCAGTGAGAGTATGATCATAGAAACAAATAGAATCAAAGATCTCAAATGGATGTATAATCAAGGGGACGAAGAGATTCACAAGTCTCAAGATAAGTACATCCTAAGGTCACTTAAGTGGAGTATTGTATCGTAAATATGCCGTGGAACATACGTAGGGTACGTCACTCTACTTAAGCTACCTACTTCATCAATCAGGGTCAGTCTATGAAACGAAAGTTCGGGACTAATACCCCCTATTCAAGTCTAAGTTCCGTAAGGTCAAGCCTATGTAATGAAATAAATTACGCCCCAGACTCCACATAGTTAAACCTAGATTCGAACCAAGGTTAAACCTAGCGTTTTGATACCAACTTTATCATGACCCGAAATATTAGCTCGTGACCGGCACTTAGATCACGCAACGTCTACAGGTGTAACGTAACTTAGGTAAGCCGAAACCCAGAAATCTAAACCTTTCAAAAGAAGTAAGTAATGAAAACATTGATACAAAATTTGGAAACATTAAGTAAAAGTCCTTAATTTTTTTTTTGAAATTTCGGCAGATCTCCTTTGTAAAAACTAGCCCCGAAAACGGGTACAACACAGAATATAAAGAAAGTATCCTCAAACGGGAGCAAATAACGTCCAACGGCGGAAACAACCACCACAAGCATATATATGTATACGACGCCCAACGGCGAAGATCAATACAAAGGAAAATGAAAAGCAAGACATCAAACCCACCCAGCGAACATATAACCCATCACTCTAAGTCTCGCAACTATAAGTCTTGCTAAGTCACAACATATACAAACACTAGTTTCTGATTGATGGAGTTGACTAGATACAATAGGAATAATAATAATGCAAGAGGGGCACAATCCAACATGTACCACCTACCAAAGTAAATCACCCGAATGCAAGCTGTGTGCCAACGATGCTGCTACTAATCCATGCGGTCAACCTACAAGAACTGTGGTACAACGGGGGTGAGTTGCCAACTCGTGAGTTGAAAACATCAGCAGGTAGAAATCGAATAAAACAACGATTTCCTAGGTCAACTATATCATAAAGGTAATACTATGATATCTAGGGCCACCGTGTCTACATATATGCCAATAATAATCAATGCATGTATGCATGTGGATCTCGTCCAACAATATAATCAATGCATGTATGCAGGTGGATCTCATCCAACAATATAATCAATGCATGTATGCAGGTGGATCTCATCCAACAATATAACTAATGCATGTAAATATATGAGGATATCAAAGAACGTGTGTCCATCAATGACACATCAAATCATGGAACCCGAGTGTGCAACACCGACATCATGAAACCCGTGTCCAGCATCGATACGTAAATCCTCATATCTTAGGCGCCGTCACCAGGACTGGCCCTCATGTCCGTACATCTCATGGAACCTGAGTGTCCAACATCGACACTCACAATCCACATATCATGTCCGTACATAACTCCGGTCGGTATCCCCAAGATAACTGCCGAGTCCAAATACTATCACCGGTAGGTACTAGCCCTCCTGCCAGGCTCATCGTCTATACCACGAAAATCACCTCTTGCCCCGGGGAACCATACCGGGTCCACCATGTACCCGCAGACGGTGCCTACCGCTCCTCGAATCTGGTTTCTAACACAAGTCTCAAAACCGAGAAAACTCATGGTGGACGCACTGAAACATCATATCAAGAGAAACTGGGTTTTCAAACAATACGTAAATTTCTTGAAATACCCCCACGGTTCTCAAATCCATAAATCACATGAAAACTGATGTATGCAACATAAAACAACAATATGAGCATATTAAGGGAAAACCGCTCTTTTAAATGAATCCAGTTTTAAAATATATCATGCGGTTCCCAATTCCTTTGAAATCAAGTGCAGTATCATATGAGGTGTACATGTAACTATAGCAAGATATATGTATCTACATATAAGCAGGTATGTATGATACATTTCATAAGCGCAATAGCACAATAATCAACGTCTCAATGTCAAATGATAATACAATACCACTTAGGGGTATATGTAGCTATAGCAAGATATGTGGGTGTATATGTAAGTATGTATGCATGATGCAGCAATTCTACTGTGTAGTGACATAACAATTATCGATGATGAAAGTGTATGAGCCAGTCAATCTGTGTAAGTGTAACATATGCATCATCGATAAAGGTGTAGGTGTACTAACACATGCATATATATAATAAAATGTGAATATCCCGAACGTAGCAGCAAATAAATCGTAAGCCCAATGCTAAAAGGTATACGTATTTTTAATATATCCGAGTCGGTAAATCTATCAATCGGCATCCAGCCTCACAACATCACGTACGGTATAATCTATCGTACGGCATCCTCAAATCAAGGGTATAGATCAATCAACAGGTAAAACTCATCGCGTACGGTAATCTATGATACGGCGACATTAAACAATTAGAGATTCTATCAACCTATACAACAACGGGGGTACGGATCTAAGTCTCGTACGGCATATCACTCATTATGGACATCATTATCCATATATATATATACACACATACATACATACATTCGTACATATCTCTCAGGACACATCCGTGTCAATCTTGTATCAGGGGACCGGCAAGGTATCAACTATCTCTAATCGACTCGCATCCATATAACGACATATCAACCAAGTCATTATATCTCATCGTATAATCTTTTCATCGCATAAATTTCTCACATCAAGTCATTTACATATGCATTCTATCATATAATTCTCCAAGAGTTATGTCCCTATAGCTTTCATCTCATATCTCGATATATACACTAAATTATTAATATCACCTCTAACTATCTTTTTTAAACCACATCTATAGTTTTCAAAAGTAGGTTTCTCCTACTGTATTCTATGTATATATATCGGTCTCCATTCATAAATTTGCGGGGGTGCTATACGCCATCCACCCGACTTCCCCCTCAGATATAAATCTAGTCACCTGCTAAACTCCTCGCTTAGCCGTAGTCGATGCGCTTCGTCGTCTCGGAATCCACGCGAATGTACCTACTGTTCCCTTATAAAATACAAGGAAAACCCCAATGGGGCATCACGTGCACACACGTGATCGGGGGTTACGTGCTGACACGTGATGGCTTCCTGAGGGCTCTGAAATGATAAGAATTGAATCCTAATCAAATGGGGTCACGTGTCCACACGTGATGGGCCTTTAAACCCACTGAAAAGAATTAAAGGTATAATAAAACAACAGGGAAAAACCCCAATGGGGCATCACGTGCCCACACATGACCAAGGGTCACGTGCTGACACGTGATAATTCCTGAGTTCTTTAAAATAACAGAATTAAATTCTGGTTAAATGCTTAATCAGGGGGTCACGTGCCAACACGTGATGGGTTCCTAAAGATCTCTGAATTAATAGAATTAAATTCTAATTAAATGGTCAATCAGTGGGGTCACGTGCTAACACGTGATAGGCTCTTAAACCTTCCGAACTAATAGAATTAAATTCTAATTAAGGAAAATCAAAAACCCTAATATTTCCTTAGATTTTTCCAAACAAAAAGATTGCGCTCTGTAAAGTGGAGCACCGTTGGATTAAAAATCCAACGGTGATTAAATATCACCAATTTATAGAAAGATTCTATACAAGGAATGATTTTCCTGAAATTTGCCAGGAGTACCAGATAAAATATCTTTTGGATTAAAAATCGAATGGTGAATAAAATTCACTGAGTGATCTAAAAGATCATGTTGGTTACAAAATCAATCAAAATCTTTCAATGAAAGATCGACTAAACAAACTGATTCTTTTCTTTCTCCTATAAATAGGAGCCATGAAAAAAAAGAGAGAAACAACAACAGAGAGAAAAAAGAAGAGAATTTAATTCTCCAGAGAGAAAAGAAGATTTCTTCAGAAAAGAAAGAAACCCTAGATAAGAGAGAGAAAGAGATCATTCTATATAAGATCCCATAACTCTATAAGAAAGTTTAATTCTCAAACTAAGAGTTTAACTCTTCTGAATAAGAACTTAGTTCTTCCTTTGGTTGAAGATCTGCAGAAGCAGATCTCCCCATAAGTTGACAATTTAATTCTTATCGGGAAGATTTTGCCATGCGGATCCAAAATTTAGAGGGAGAATTGAGTTTAAAGAATTTAATTCTTTCAAATACATAGGAATTTAATTCCTCTAAATAAATTAGGGTTTAACCCTACAAAAGAATTTAATTGTTCCAAATACACAGGAATTTAATTCCTCTAAATAAATTAGGGTTCAACCCTACAAAAGAATTTAATTCTTAAACAAGGGACTTAAACTTTTCATGCACATAAAAGAGATTAGTACCCAACCTGATCACGTGGCAACACGTGACCCCCCTTCAATGGTTAGAAAAGAATGAATGAGATAGGGTCACGTGCTCCCACGTGACCCTTGGATAAATTCCTTAAGATAAAGAGAACAAGGCCAAGTCAGAACATATTTTTAGCGTCTCACGTGTTCCCACGTAACCCTTAGCAATTATCAAACAAAAGAAGATTCTACCCAAGGGCAATGCCAACCTGAAGGATGCCTCACGTGCTCCCACGTGACCCTTGAACAAACTTTTCAAAATAAGAAGAGCAGAATAGACTGTAGGCACCATCACGTGTCCCCATGTGATAATCATGGAAATTAAGTGTTTAACACTTACCTGCATATTCTGAGAATAAAATAAAGAAAGTTTAGCCCAATTCTCAGGCACCTCACGTGATCCCACGTGAGCACTTCAATTTTAGCGTTTAACACTATTTTTGAGTGTCTCGTCCCTAATGTTTAACACCATTTTAAATGCATCACGTGGGAACACGTGACCGCCAGATCTGTGCTAGTGTTTAACACTATATGCAAAATAGTCTTAGCTTAAATTAGCTAAGTCTTTCAGAGGCAAGACTCCCCTTTTGACCGAGCCTCAAATACACCATTGTCTTCCAAGATTGATCACCTCATATGGTATATGAGTGCTCAGCACTCAATAAAAGACAAAATATGGTCAGAACCCAGACCCATGCTTAACATTGCTAAATAATGGGGTGCTGAGCCCAGACAAATGTTCAACAGTCCAAATAAAGGTCCAACATTTTAAACCTAATTGGGCTTAGCCTAAGTTGGCCATAAGTCCTCAATTCAAATTTAACTGAGCCCATGTGCTCATAATTCAGATTAATTGATCTTAGTCCCAAATTGGATTACAGATTTCCTAATCAATTTTGGTTCAAGGGTACATCTCTTCACTCCTTTGATATTTGTCATTGTAATCCTTCAACGTCTTCAGAGAGGTGACGGGTCCCGATAACCAATCATTCTATGGACTGTGGGGTCCTTAAACTCATGGAGTATGATGTCCTTAAACCTTATAGACTATGATGTCTTTAAACTATGGACTGTGGGGTCCTTAAACCCATGGACCATGATGTCCCTAACCTCAGACTGTGGGGTCTTTAAGCCCATGGACTATGATGTCCTTAACCTCGGACTGTGGGATCCTTAAGCCCATGGACTATGATGTCATTAACCTTTACAGACTATGATGTCCTTAAACAGGACCGTAATGTCCTTAAACTGGACCGTAATGTCCTTAAACTAACATTGGACCATAATGTTCTTAAACTAATCGACTGCAATTTCCCTAAACTAAACAATAGAGCAAAAATGCTCTCTTGTTGGATCTAAATGATCCCGTTAAGTTGATCTCAGTCTAAAATTAGACTAACGTATCCTTAACAAACGTTTAAGTTGATCTTAGTCTCAAATGAGACTAACGTATCCTTAAACCCAACCCCAAACCCAAATCTAAGAAAACACGGATTTGGACTAATCCACGCCCTACGGGCGACAACATAAATTAGTCTCTGTATACAATCCACGGGCAACCAAAAATAAAACAAACACATACGACACGAAGTGACCATCTGGAGAAGGAGAAAGTGGTTACCACAATGTGATAGCGTAATTAACTGCAGGGGCTTGCGCCTGCAGGGAAGAGCATCCCCACAATCAAAAACCCTCAACGAGGGGGAATCTGACGAAGTCTGCTATATCGGCCGCATCCATTTAAACCTTCGATACATGGTGCCATAAATCAACTTGGTATCTTCGGAAAGGTGGAAAGATAGCACCAAATAGCATTTGCCCTCGGAGTTCAGGCCCGGACGTCCCAACGTCCCGGTCGCGTCTTCCGGCGGGGAACAGATTCTGGCACGTCCGGTGGGACCTTTTCCTCTTTCCACTCCACACTTCGTGTGTCGTTTTCACGAATGAATCGCGGTTTAATATGGTTGCCCTTGGGTTCGAGATACTAAGATTTGGTTTTGCTCCCGTGCAAAAGAAAGAACAACAATGGCCTCTAACTGCTCCAGCTGCAACTGCAACTCCCATTCCGCCTCATCTGGAGGAGTAACCTACGGGCCCCAAGCGGCCTCCATTTTCACAATGCCTGTGGAACAGATAACTCAGGCCACCACTAGGCTATTCTTCGGGACCATGCTCCCACCGATGAGCTTCAACGCCCCTGTACCATTACAAGAAGTTCAGAAGAAGTCGGTCTTTGATCGGATTACCCCTACTGCGGCCCCTCTTAACGGGTCGCCCAAACCAAGCGCCTCAGTTTTCAACAGATTGGGCTAAAAGCTCCAACGGGCCCGCGAAGAAGCCCGCAATTCCAGAAGGCATTATCCCGAAGCGGATAGCCATTCCGACTCCTGAAGTCACCAAGGCGGCTTCTCCGGCTAAGGGGTCGGTCTTCACAAGACTGGCTGTTTCAGCTCCCACTCCGGGTGAAGTAACCAAGGCCGTTTCCCCTGTATGAAAATTGGCCTTTTCAAGATTAACCATTCCCTCTCAGCGAGCATCTGTCTTTGACAGGCTGGCGCCATTAACAGACTCTCATCAGAACAGAGGATATGTAAAAGCTGAGCCAACACCGGAGGTGATCCCGGCCACACGACATGCTCGACGTCACCATTGGCGCCGAGTGAGGAAAGCTGGGGGCAGTTCCCCTTCTGGACTGACTCCGACAGCTCCAATGATGGAAGTTGATGTTGTTGTTCCAACTAGGAACAACTTTGAACTACTTAACAGAGTGCGCAGGAATTTGTCAACTACCGTGCTAAAAAAGTCTCCTCCTCCTGTTGAAAAGATCACAATGGCAAAACCGGAGTAGCCCCCTCAGCGGCTGTCCTCTAAAATTTATAAAGTTTGGCGACAAGTCCAAGACTCGGTGATTGATCAAGATTATTCTCGCCGACAGAAAATGGTGATAGTTCAGTGAGAAGAGGACCACTCTGTCAAGCCACATAAGGTGTCATCTGTTTGGGTGCCCACTGCAACGGCCCCCTCAACTTCGACCGCCCAAAAAAGGAGGCCGGAGAAGATCCCTGCGTCTTTGGCAAATCACAAAGACACTGAATCTAAACGCCCGAAGTCTGGGGGCATGGTGGTGCACACCATCTATATGGCATCCGGAAAAGAGGATAGCCATATCTCCACAGGTCATCGACCGCTTACACAATCAGTGACAAGGCTCGGGAATAACAACAACAAAAGATCCAAGAAATGCTAACAGCTATGGCCGCACTTATGGGACAGAAAGCAAGTCTGGAGATATCCTCGGAGTACCGCCGTGAGCAGGAAACTGATGCCGAATTTATTTGGAGAATGTTTGAGAAGAAGGATAAAGAGACTGTGGAACAAGCGGTCAATATAAAACAAATGGCCCTTCTGTTCTAAGATATGGTGGGCATGATGATCCAGCCGGACCCTCCAGCTGAAGATCCTCCAGTAATAATTGAAGATGATAGAGGAGAAACATCAAATCCTCTGCCGGCTCTGTCAACAGCCAAGGAGGAGACCATCTCCAAAGCTGCCCTGGATGATTACATTGCTCAGCAGATACGAGTTCATCAGGAGAATGAAGTGACTGGGCAAATTGTTAAGACTGGATGACCCTATCCGGGTTGGTATGACTAAATAAAGTACCAGCCGGGATACACGATCCCAAAATTCTACATATATAAGGGGACGGGGAATCCACACCAGCATATTGCTCAATTCAGGGCTCTGTGCGGCAACACTGGAGGTGATGATAAACTACTGCTCCGCCAGTTTGTTGGCAGCTTGTCGGAGATAACATTCAAGTGGTATTCGGAACTCCCAAATGACTCTGTCAAGACATTTGCAGAGATGGAGCTCCTGTTTACACAGAGATTCGTAAGCGCTAGCGAGTGCACCCCGATCACCGCACTGATTAACGCCGGGGTAAAGCCAGGCGAAACGTGGGTGCAATATGCAATACGATGGTGGAATATGTGGTCGAAGTGCGAACAGCGCATCGAAGAAGCACCTGCGGTAGGCATGTTCGTAGGGACCCTGGACCCTCAAGCGACCATTTCACAATTCATGATGTTCTTCAAGCCAACCACTTTCCAGGCCTTGATTGACAAGTTGGCCCAAATGGACCAGATGGGCCACAGACCATCTCCTTCGAAGCTGGAATCGCGGAATGAAAAAGGGAAAGGGAAAGCGACCTTCGTCGCTAATGCTCAACAACAACCCTGTGGTCCAAAACTAACTGATCACCAAGATGAGAAACAACGGTTATTTAATGAGAAAATGAAGCACCCTTATTCGTTTCCCCAGGACAAAACGAGGAGATTGTTCAAGCTGGCGGTACGCAACAGGCTCAGCAACTTGCTGGATCCAAAACGCCCATTGCAACCCGGTGAGGCTAATAATCCCAATTATTGCCCCTATCACTAAATAACAGGCCATCCAATCGAAGATTGCTTCGTCTGTAAGTCCATGCTACCTCTCCCGGTACTTTCGGGCATGCGGAATTTGGTGAAAAACAATTTTCTTAGAGATGGTAACATGGACTCAAAACCGGATCTTTGTTAAACATCTAACTAACAACCTAACTACGAGTTGCTAACTACTCGGTTAGGGGGTTATACATTTCTTTTTCTCGAACTCCTTCGTCTTCAAGCTTCGATGGTCGTCCGAATCGGCTTCTCCCCATCGTCTCGTTGCGCCGAAGATAGATCCACCTGAAAGCTTCAACCTTTGGCTCCTTCTTCGAACTTTGAAGAAACTAGCTCACTCGGTTTGCTAAACCTTGTGAACTAGAGTGAGTAGAGAAGAGTTTGTATGGGATTTTATCTATGGTTCTTGGTTCTCAACTCATGAGACAAGTGAACCATAGAGTCAAGAGAGGGAGAGCAAGAGGAGGAAGATGAGAGCTCAAGAACAAGAGAGAGAATGAGCATGAAAGAATGAGAGAAGACTTTTCTCATTTGGCTCTCATAATCCAAAACCATCATCACAAAAATAATAATCAAGTATTGTGTAAAATGGTTCAAGTCAAAATGGCTAAATCATTTCATGCACTCATTTCTCACAAAAGAAACAAGCAAGTAAAAAGTCTTTGCCATGAAATGATAGCCATAGTCATCATGATGGTCAACTAGTCCAACCTAGTCAACCGGTCAACAAAGTCAACAAGTCAACAAAGTCAACCCCTCAACAACCATGTCACCACAATACTTAATTAATATAATTGTTAATCACATATCATATTCTCATTAGGGTTGAGCAAAAAGTCAATAGTCAACTGTCAACGGTCAACAACCCTAATGAGAATCCTCTGCCTCTGTCTCTCCGTCAACTGTGCATACACACCCGCATCCGCGTTCCGAGGAACACGAATGCATACTGGATAAATCCAATCCCAAAAGGTACACTAGGATCTGGTTTAAACCAAAGCCCGCTAGTGTAAACTGTCCGGACACTGTACGTGCACAAGTGCACGGATGTGACCGAAACCTGTCGCAAAACCATGCGACCTCTACTCTTTTGCCTAAAGGCGAATAGCTTTCTGTGTGGGACTCTAAAGACTCGACACTACGTTGGCAGTGGGTTTAACCACAGACCGCAAGCGGCACTAGCTGTGCGTAACGGTCCCCAGGTAGATGCCGACAAGAAGACTGACGAGGCGAAACCCATCTGAACTCCTACTGAGCCTGAATGTGACATTCTCCGTACAGTCCGGTCTGTTCGTCTGATACATCGCATGGCGGGCCTAGGGGGCGGTAAACGTCAGTCCCCCAATAGCGGTACAAGTCGTGTCGGAGTGAAGCCCAAAACACCCTGAGATAACACTGGAAGCCTACCAGTATATCTCATTTGCCCTGGCCAGGGACTACTCGTGTAATGGCTCTCCTAGACACAGCGTGATGTCAACCCCCAATACCGGGAGAGACGAATCCTGTCTAACCGTCACTGCCTCCAAGTGCTTCGGGACTGCACCCAACTACCACCTGTTTGCACGACTCCTTTGAGCCGTGGTAGGGTAGTAATCAAAGTACAGTAGGAACACACTCGAGGCGAAGTGACAGTGTCAAGTCAGCGGACTAAGCTGTACTCATGTCACCTGGGAACTGATAACTGACGATAGGCATAATACCAACTAGTCAGTTCCCGACGAGTCCTGTCCAGTATACTCGTAACCCAACGAGCACCCGCATACTCTCTCAAGTACGACGTACCGACGGCTGTGGGACAGACCGTCTCCCACACTGGGATGAGAAGCGCATGCGCTAGTCTACTCCGGAGTATCGATGCCCTGTCTCGATAGTCCTGCGACCAGGGACCTGCATAAGGATGTGCTTATAGATTACCCAGCCCCACTAGTGTGACTGCCATCACAACGCTGGTAATCAAGCAAAGATCCTAAGGGCTCCACTAATGTGTATAGGCGATATACTAAAATAAACACATGTACACATTGAAGTAGAAACAAACCAAGTAGCATACTACTATCTTGAGCAAGATTGTATATACAAGGTGAATATCCCAAGCTTCCATTAAGTAATATACAAACTAGTATGATACAGTAATGGCCTCTAGGGCATATACACTAACAATCTCCCACTTGCACTAAGGCCATGTACTGGCGTATCGAAGACCTATCATCTCGATCAGCCGCTCGAACTGAGTCTGGGGCAAGGCCTTGGTGAATGGATCTGCAGTGTTATCTTTTGAAGCGACTCTCCGAACCTCGATCTCCTGGCGATCTACGATCTCCCTGATCAGGTGATACCGCCTCAAGATGTGTCTGGATCTCTGATGGGACCTGGGTTCCTTCGCTAAAGCTATAGCCCCGTTGTTGTCGCAATACAGAGGTATTGGATCAACAATGGACGGAACCACCTGAAGCTCTTTCAAGAACTTCCTCATCCAGACAGCTTCTTTTGCGGCATCAGATGCAGCGATGTATTCCGCTTCCATCGTCGAGTTTGCAACGGTTTCCTGTTTGGAACTCTTCCAACACACCGCCCCTCCATTGAGGGTAAAGACAAAACCCGACATGGACTTGGAATCATCCTTGTCACTCTGGAAGCTGGAGTCAGCAAAGGCCTCGATCTGGAGGTCTTTTCCGCCATACACCAAGAACATCTTCTTAGTCCTTCTCAGGTACTTGAGAATGTTCTTTACTGCTATCCAGTGTTTCTCCCCAGGGTTTGACTGATACCGGCTTACCACACTCAGTGCATAAGCTACATCCGGTCTGGTACACAACATCGCATACATTATAGAGCCTACCGCAGAAGCGTAGGGTATAATAGACATGCGATCCCTCTCCAAATCAGTCTTGGGAGACATCTCTTTAGAGAGGGTGATCCCGTAACAAGCCGGTAGGTTACCGCGCTTGGAATCTTCCATACTGAATCTCTTCAGTATGGTGTCGATGTATCTGGACTGTGAAAGTCCTAATATCCTCTTGGATCTATCACGATGGATCCGGATCCCCAGGATGTATGAGGCATCACCCAGGTCTTTCATGGAGAACCTGTGTGACAAGAACCCCTTGACAGATTGTAGCATATGAATGTCATTTCCTATTAAGAGAATGTCATCCACGTACAAAACGAGGAATACTACAGTTCTCGCTACAAATCTACTATAGATGCATGGTTCATCTGGATTTTTAATAAAGCCAAATTCCTTGACCGTCTCATCAAAACAGATGTTCCAACTCCGCGATGCCTGCTTTAGTCCATAGATGGACTTAAGCAACTTGCACACCTTTCCGCTGCTCCCACTCTGAATGAAGCCCTCTGGTTGGTCCATATAGACACACTCCTCTAAATTTCCATTTAGAAAAGCGGTCTTTACGTCCAGCTGCCAGATCTCATAATCGTGGAAGGCAGCAATGGCAAGAAGGATTCGAATGGATTTCAGCATAGCCACTGGAGAAAAGGTTTCGTCATAGTCCAAACCAGGTCTTTGACGGAAACCCTTTGCAATGAGTCTAGCTTTATAGGTCTCAACCCGTCCATCTACACCAATCTTCCTTTTGAAGATCCACTTGATCCTACGTGTTTTACCCCGTCTGGAGCAATGTCCAACGTCCATACTTTGTTGGTGTACATGGACTCCATTTCGGTCCGCATTGCATCCAGCCATTTTACTGAATCAACGCTCTGAACGGCCTGCTGGAAGCTAGTAGGCTCATCATAATCTATGATGCAATCCTCTCTATCCCCGTTTATGAGAAAACCGTAGTATCTCTCGGGCGGATGAGACTGCCTACTACTCCTGCGGAGCGGCGTAGGAATGTCCTGTTCTCTTGAACCCTCTGGTTCCACTAAGCTTTCAGTAATAGCTCGTGGTTCTGGAATTTCTTCCAGTTCTACCGCGTTCCCACTAATTTCCTTTTCTAAGAACTGATGTTCTAGAAAGTGGGCATGACGAGAAACAATAACTTTTTGTTCCTCTTCGCAGTAGAAGAAATATCCCTTGGAGTTCTTTGGATATCCCACAAACTTACACTGTACTGAGCGTGCCTCGAGCTTGTCCGCATGCTGCTTTTTGACAAAAGCTGGACTTCCCCATGTCTTAATGTGATTAAGATGGGGCCTCTTCCCACACCACATCTCATATGGTGTGGTAGGCACAGTCTTAGTGGGAACTCGGTTCAAAAGGTACGCAGCTGATTCTAGCGCATACCCCCAGAATGATCGCGGTAACTCAGCGTTACTCATCATGGACCGTACCATATCCAATAGGGTGCGGTTCCGTCTTTCCGATACACCGTTATGTTGCAGAGTGTATGGAGGAGTAAACTGAGAGAGAATTCCGTTCTCTTTTAAATAGTCCAGGAACTCGGCACTTAAGTATTCACCACCTCGATCCGATCTTAGGATCTTGATACTTTTGCCGGTCTGGTTTTCTACTTCATTCTTATATTCCTGGAACTTTCCAAAGGCTTCGGACTTATGTTTCATTAAGAAGACATAACCGTACCTTGAAAAGTCATCCTTAAAAGTAATGAAGTAAGAATAACCGCTTCGCGCATGTGTAGACATTGGACCGCACACGTCGCTGTGCACGAGTCCCAAGAGCTCGCTCGCTCTCACTCCGTGTCCAGTGAACGGAGTCTTTGTCATTTTTCCTTTGAGACAGGATTGACAAGTGGCATACGATTGATATTCGAACGCATTCAAATATCCTTCTGTATGTAACTTCGTCAACCTTCTTTCATTGATGTGACCCAGTCTACAATGCCACAAGAAAGTCTGATTTACTTCCGGAGACTTTCTTTTGTGTATATTCTGGACATTGAAAATCTGTGGTTGGTTTAATACGTATATACCATTGCTTAATGTACCTGACCCAATCAGAACTTGATTAAGGTGAATGTTTACAACATTGCTTACAAACGCAAATTCATAACCTTCTTTAGAAACTAAAGATACAGAAATGATATTACAAGTTGCGTTGGGTACAAAAAAGCAATTACGCAAAACCAAAACATGTCCATCTGACATTCCCAGGTGATAGTCCCCCACGGCTTTAGCATCCATGCTAGCTCCGTTCGCAACTCTGAGGGTCATGTCACCTGCTTTCAAAACACTACGGTTTCTCAACGCCTGCAAAGAATTACAGATATGAGAACCTGATCCGGTATCCAATACCCAGGAAGTAGAGTTTATTGAAAGACAGTTTTCAATAACATACACACCTGAAGCTGAAGCTGCAACCTGCTTCAATTCCTGTGTTCTGGCCTTCCAGGCCCTGCAATCATTCTTCCAGTGTCCTTTCTTATGACAATAGAAGCATTCTTCCTTATCCACAAGCTTCCCCGCTTTCTTTGCTGCTTTAGCTTTTCCCTTCGTATCCACTTTACTAGCACCGCCTCTTGGTTTGGCGGGGGCTTTCTTCTTCTTTCCCTTGGCTTTCTCCTTGGACCTAGAAGAAGATGATCCTCCTACAAACAAAGTGGATGTTTCCCTACCTTTCTGTAGGGTGCCCTCTGCGCTCCTCAGCATGTTGAGGAGCTCTGAAAGTTCAACTTCTTTTTCTTGTAAGTTGAAGTTCAGTATAAACTGGGCGTAAGTGGAAGGAAGGGACTAGAGAACTAAGTCCGTATAGAGCTCACTCTCCAATGTGGTCCCTAGGTTCGCGAGCTCCTCAATGTAGCCGATCATCTTAAGCACGTGTTCTGCTACTGATGATCCGACGGCCATCCTTGCCGGAAATAACTTTTTCGACGCTTCGTATCTTGCGATACGAGATTGCTCTCCATACAGTTCTTTTGTATGAAGAAATATGGATTCCAAGTCCATATTCTCGTGCCTCCTCTGATGTTCATTGTCCATAGAGGCAAGTACGAGGCACTTGGCCTTCGCGCTATCAATCTCCCAAGTCTTACGGATTTCCTTATCCGCGATGCTGGAAGTGGGACCAGGGGCAGGGGGAGCTTTGGTGGTAAGAAGATACCTCAGCTTGTCGTAAGTGATTGCCATCTTGACATTCCTGAGCCAATCTTTGTAGTTTGGCCCTGTCAGTATGTTTTTATTTAGAAGTAACTTAAGTCCAGTCATGTTGATTGGTCGCTGCAATTAGGAGAGAGAAGAAACAGTCAGCTTGATGCTCTTGCAAGTTTAGAATGGTTTTTAGTTTGTCTAAACAGGATGGCTCCCACTGTTTCTCGAATCCCTCCTCAAACCAAAAAGGAAGAATTTGTCAGGATCAATCTCACCGTACAATACTTGCTCAACCGTTCGGCCAGGCTGGTGTCGGTACTTCGAGGGAGGTTTTCCAACGATTTCGCGAAGTTCCTTAATTAAATAACCTCTTTTCCCTGGGGGCGTAGCCCCGCTAACACCTTTCTAGGCACCTACTAGGTTTATAGCATTGATCGTTTAGTGAGAAATTTCCCGAGGAGTAGCATATACTCACAGTAGGATCGGGATCCAAATATCACCGCGTGAAGAAACTGAAGGAATCCTACCAGAATCATCACACTCCAAGTGGTATGCAAATCTAGCAAGTTTCAGTACTTATGAAACTCCCGATGTGGATTTTTGCCCTATGCTCTTATGACCTTGACTTTGGCCAAAATATCATAAGTCACATGTCAAGTTCTACCCGTCATTCTCCAGGTTAATTTGGATCCATTCGTACCTACCCTTGACTTTGGCCAAAATGGCAGTACGACTGTCCCAAACCAACGCATCTATCTATGCTACACATGAATACCCAATAGCTACCAATCACTGTGCCTTGACTTTGGCCAACATACACAGCTTGAATACTATTGACTATTCATGTGAAACGACGGAGGGCTACGAATGGTTTTGGCAAAACCGTGAACGTAGTGAACTTGATATAATCGATGGAACGAGATAGCTTTTAAAAGGAGTGGCTCAAGCTCCGCATTTAAAAGTTAGTTTTGAAAAGAACCGAGTGGTTTTCCGAAAGTGTTCCAACGATTTTAACTTGGTTTATTTTCTTGCATTAGTTCTTTTAATGCGTGATATTCTTACATTAGTTCTTTTAATGCGTCCCATCATTTAATCCTACCATTGCAGAAAACAACCAAAATATGATGTACGCTTATGCCATTCGCATTCGCCACGGGGCCCCGTCATTATCCGTTAGGTTACTTAACTAACGACAGAGCGGGGGCTGGGCTAGCGCGGCTGTAAAACATAAGCAACGCCTAAATAATATCATATATAGATATATTGCAATGATAGCCATTTCAGATCACAGATGAACACATTGGATATACTAGGAATCCGCAATTCGTACGAGCCTGTAACGAAAAGCAGATTACACGGTCGCGGTGAATAGCCAATACCCCACCCAAGACCCCTACGGGTGCGGCAAACTACCCGCCAAGTACCCGAAGCGAAGCAACCTCCCTCAACTCCGTGAGTAGGCCACTCGGCACTTCGGCATACCCGGTAGTTTGTGCACCCCCTCCATGGGTCTATCCTAGGAGTAAAAACAGTAAAAAGAAATTATACAATGACGGCTACAACCCCGACCCGGTTGTGCGGCCATACAAATAATTATTATATCAATTTACAAATTTACATGAATTGAAAGAAAAGAAAACTCTCGTCTCACAACCCCCGGCTATTCACCCGCGACAATCCAACATATTCATATACACATTCCAGCAACATTACAGATCACAGATTTATATAACCCCCACTAATCGACATATAGCGATTAGCAGACGTTCAATACAAATAAACATCACAGAAAAACCCATCAGCTTAAGTCTTTTAGAAGTTCGATCAAAAATACGGATTTTCAGGACCCCAAAAATAAAATTTTCGTTCTGGAAAATCTGGGCAGAAAATATATATTCCAAAAATCCCAAAATACCCCTATGAGCAAACTGCAAAGAAGAAACCCCATGACCGAGTCAACTCGGCCGCGGTTCCGCGGCGGGATCAAGCTCCCGCCGCGGAACCGCGGCGCTTTGATCGAGTTAGGGGGTCAAATTTTTGCAGTTTCTTAAGAAAACCCTGAGTCGATTTTTGGTGTATCTCAAAAAATTTTTCCAGCACTTTTAAAATCGACAGAAAGTTTAAAAAACGGGGTTCGTTTTGCGACTTTTTCTTTGATCGATCTTCTAGCTACTTTGCTAACATGTTAGATAGAGTTTAACCTGGCACTGATACCACTGTAAGTCCATGCTACCTCTCCCGGTACTTTTGGGCATGCGGAATTTGATGAAAAACAATTTTCTTAGAGGTGGTAACATGGACTCAAAACCGGATCTTTGTTAAACATCTAACTAACAACCTAACTACGAGTTGCTAACTACTCGGTTAGGGGGTTATACCTTTCTTTTTCTCGAACTCCTTCGTCTTCAAGCTTCGATGGTCGTCCGAATCGGCTTCTCCCCGTCGTCTCCTTTCGCCGAAGATAGATCCACCTGAAAGCTTCAACCTTTGGCTCCTTCTTCGAACTTTGAAGAAACTAGTTCACTCGGTTTGCTAAACCTTGTGAACTAAAGTGAGTAGAGAAGAGTTTGTATGGGATTTTATCTATGGTTCTTGGTTCTCAACTCATGAGACAAGTGAACCATAGAGTCAAGAGAGGGAGAGCAAGAGGAGGAAGATGAGAGCTCAAGAACAAGAGAGATAATGAGCATGAAAGAATGAGAGAAGACTTTTCTCATTTGGCTCTCATAATCCAAAACCATCATCACAAAAATAATAATCAAGTATTGTGTAAAATGGTTCAAGTCAAAATGGCTAAATCATTTCATGCACTCATTTCTCACAAAAGAAACAAGCAAGTAAAAAGTCTTTGCCATGAAATGATAGCCATAGTCATCATGATGGTCAACTAGTCCAACCTAGTCAACCGGTCAACAAAGTCAACAAGTCAACAAAGTCAACCCCTCAACAACCATGTCACCATAATATTTAATTAATATAATTGTTAATCACATATCATATTCTCATTAGGGTTGAGCAAAAAGTCAATAGTCAACTGTCAACGGTCAACAACCCTAATGAGAATCCTCTGCCTCTGTCTCTCCGTCAACTGTGCATACACACCCGCATCCGCGTTCCGAGGAACACGAATGCATACTGGATAAATCCAATCCCAAAAGGTACACTAGGATCTGGCTTAAACCAAAGCCCGCTAGTGTAAACTGTCCGGACACTGTACGTGCACAAGTGCACGGATGTGACCGAAACCTGTCGCAAAACCATGCGACCTGTCGCAAAACCATGCGACCTCTACTCTTTTGCCTAAAGGCGAATAGCTTTCTGTGTGGGACTCTAAAGACTAGACACTACGCTGGCAGTGGGTTTAACCACAGACCGCAAGCGGCACTAGCTGTGCGTAACGGTCCCCAGGTAGATGCCGACAAGAAGACTGACGAGGCAAAACCCATCTGAACTCCTACTGAGCCTGAATGTGACATTTTCCGTACAGTCCGGTCTGTTCGTCTGATACATCGCATGGCGGGCCTAGGGGGCGGTAAACGTCAATCCCCCAATAGCGGTACAAGTCGTGTCGGAGTGAAGCCCAAAACACCCTGAGATAACACTGGAAGCCTACCAGTATATCTCATTTGCCCTGGCCAGGGACTACTCGTGTAATGGCTCTCCTAGACACAGCGCGATGTCAACCCCCAATACCGGGAGAGACGAATCCTGTCTAACCGTCACTGCCTCCAAGTGCTTCGGGACTGCACCCAACTACCACTTATTTGCACGACTCCTTTGAGCCGTGGTAGGGTAGTAATCAAAGTACAGTGGGAACACACTCGAGGCGAAGTGACAGTGTCAGGTCAGCGGACTAAGCTGTACTCATGTCACCTGGGAACTGATAACTGACGATAGGCATAATACCAACTAGTCAGTTCCCGACGAGTCCTGTCCAGTGTACTCGTAACCCAATGAGCACCCGCATACTCTCTCAAGTACGACGTACCGACGGCTGTGGGACAGACCGTCTCCCACACTGGGATGAGAAGCGCATGCGCTAGTCTACTCTGGAGTATCGATGCCCTGTCTCGATAGTCCTGCGACCAGGGACCTGCATAAGGATGTGCTTATAGATTACCCAGCCCCACTAGTGTGACTGCCATCACAACGCTGGTAATCAAGCAAAGATCCTAAGGGCTCCATTAATGTGTATAGGCGATTTACTAAAATAAACACATGTACACATTGAAGTAGAAACAAACCAAATAGCATACTACTATCTTGAGCAAGATTGTATATACAAGGTGAATATCCCAAGCTTCCATTAAGTAATATACAAACTAGTATGATACAGTAATGGCCTCTAGGGCATATACACTAACATAGTCTTCAAAGGGTGGATTGAGAACCAATACCAACAGGCCAAATTCGCACTGTCCGAGAATTGGAAGGTAAACCCGTCCCAGCCGCACACTCTCAAAAAGGCGGACACACCGGGGGCATCATGTTCTTTTATAGAAGAGGCTCCATGGGAGGTCGTTCTTTCAGCCAAAATGAAAAGAATGCTGAAGGATCTCCAAACATGCTCGGCGATCAAATGGAAAAGTCCGCTGGAACCCGAAGTCATCAAGGGAATGCTGAAGCCGCGCCCAACTCCAGAAATTGGTGGTGATAGTCAAAGCGCCCACGGCCAGCCGTCAAAGTCTTCGAATAAAAAGAAGAAGACCAAAAAGCCTGTGAAGCCTGATAACAAGCTCACGGACCTGTAAAAACATATTGACGTGCTGAAAGAATATAACCAGAAGGCGCGGACCCCAGCCACACTCCAAGAATTTCTCAGCCACATCCTTGAGGACGAAGAGGATGATAATGGAGAAGACTCGTCAGATGAACCTGAGGATTATGTGGCAAGTTGCCATGTGATCTCTCACTCGTCGATAGACGGTGAAAAAGCTCCTAACACAGAGAAATTGGGTGCAGATCCTGAGCCGGAACTTCTAGGACCATCAGACGAAATAATTGACGCATTCCTGAACGAAGCTCTTCTGAAAAGCAAAGTTGATCGAGAGCTCGAGATGACCATATTTGAAAAGGCCAAACGCCGGCGACTGGACGAAAGGGTTAAGACACTCCAACCAGATATGAGTACTTCGGCTGCCACCAAAAGCAGGTTCAAGATGAGGAAAAGTTTCGCCAAAGCTATATTGATGGGAATGAAGCTGCCATCCTCTGAAGGAAATATTTCTGATGAGATACACCTTAATGAAGATGATGTGTATCCTGATTACTGTTTATATCATCGAAGAATTGCGTACCCCACCGAAAAGTGCAACGCCTTTGAAAATTGGTGGCAAGGGTATGTCGCTCACAGGCAGCACTTCAAGAGGATGAAGCGTGAAGCTCGTCGACAGCGGAAAAATACGATAGACGAACGTAGAAGAGCTGCCAGCAACTGTCACATGGTTGATAACAGGGGATCGCAAGTTCTCACATTCGGGAGTGATTATGAAGAAGAAATGGCTCTTGGCCTTCTCTTCAAAGAATCCACCTCAGGAAAAGAGAAAGAACCGAAGAGCTGCGAGAACATTCAGCTGCGCAATCGCACATTACTTGAAAAGAATCTCGGACCCGTAAACAAGGGGTCGAACAAAAGGGATAATGGGAAAGAAAAGGTCCCTGAAGATATCACCCTCGATGACCAAGCCGTCGAAGAGCTGACAGCCAAGGATCCGCCCAAGAAAAGTAAGGTAGATTACAACGTTCTGGCACACCTGAGGAAGATACCCTCACAGCTAAGCATTCTCTATGCCCTTCTGCTATCCAAAGAGGTGAGAGATTCTTTGATTAAGGCACTGCAAGAGCCCGAACAGTTCCAGGCTTTCATTGCCGAAGAAAAGATGAAGGACGAGCTGGAAGAAGTGCACACGGCCGATATCACCTTCGGCGATGAAGATCTCCTCCTCGGAACATGCGAGCATAACCGTCCCCTTTATGTATCCGGATACTGTCATGTTATTAAGATCGGAAAGATCCTAGTTGACAGTGGGTCCTCTGTCAATCTCCTCAATGTAAGAGTGTTGAAGGAAATCTGCATGAGCGTTCAGCACCTCGATCGTGATAAAATCACCATCTCCGGGTTTGACTCCCAGTCATCACGGACGCTCGGGTCTGTGATACTGACGTTACGCTTTGGGCTGCTCGTCATGGACATCAAATTTCACGTCATTGACGCTAAGACATGTTACAATGCTTTGCTCGGCAGGCTTTGGTTACACGAGTACAACATCATCCCTTCTACACAACATTAGTGTATGAAGTATTTCAAGGATGGTCTCGAGTATACTGTGACAGAGGAACTAAGCCCTGTAAGTGCATGTGCGGTGCCCCGGTCGTCAATCCGACGGCCAAAAGCGGAAACGGTGATAAACTTTAATTTTGCGAACTTAGCAAACCGGCACCACCGCGCACTAAACCCCGGATCGGGCCATTAAACTAGATCTAGCAAAGTAACAAGATAGGGAAGAGATATACCGAGTGATCCGAGTCCTCCGGTCTTCTCGTCATCGTCCCGATCTCTCGTGGAAACTCCGGTCGTCGCCTCCTTGCCGGAAGGGCACCACATCGCTTGTTGCTTTTACGGGCTCCCGCCTCTATACCGAGGCAACTCGGGCTTGAAGCTGGCAAGTCGACATGCCCAAGATGTGCTGTAGGAAGTGTAGTGCTTTGTCTCTTTGGGGTTATGTTGCTTTGATGGAGGAATGAGGTTGTGAAAAGAACTTCAAAGTGGAGCTAGAATTTTGTAGCATGAAAATGAGATGAACAAATTTTCCCTCATACAAATGAAATGATCCTCTCTCCCTCTCTCAAAATGGCCGGCCTCATATTAGAATGGTGGAGGGAATCAAATTGCAAAACCAAGAAGGGAGGTAATGGTAGTAAAAGTGAAAAGGTGACCATATCCAAACATCAACCATACTTATCACTTCAAACCCATACCCTCTCTTTAATGCAAGTGATGATGGAAAAGAAAAGATGCCATCATAATCAAAGCATTTGCAAGAAACCCCTCCACTATGTGTTATTTGCAAACTTGCAAATAACCCCCTCCATCGGAAAAGTCCGGCCGGGAAAGAACAAAGGAAAACCGGCCGGAACGGAATGCAAACTGGCAACTCCAGAAAACTGGTCCCGTAATAAATTACAGGAAAACCCCGATACTGTGCATACACACCCGCATCTGTATTCCGTCCGGATACAAATGCAAAGAGACAAAATCTACACTGTACTAAACTAGGATCCGGCTTAAACCAAAGCCGGCTAGTAATGTTCGTCCGATCCTGATCCGTGCAATACCGCACGTATCAGATCGAACCCTGCCATATATCCATACGGCCTCTAGTACAAACTGTCCGATCCTGATCCGTGCAATACCGCGCGTATCTGATCGGACCCTGCCATATCTCCATACGGCCTCTATAGCGTTTCGCCCGAAAGCTGAGTAACTGAATGTGTGGTGGACTCTAAAGACTCATCAATACTATGGCTGTGGATTTAACCACTAGCACGTCAGAGGTATAAGCCAATACGTAACGGGCCACCAGCTATTGACCAAAGGGACGTCGATGAGCGAGCTCATCCTGACACCCTACTGAGCCTGTCAGTGACAATATCCGTACAGTCCGGTCCGTTCGTCTATGAGCATCGCATGTCGGGCCTAGGGGGTGGGTAAAAGTCAGACCCCCAAAAGCGGTACAAGTCGTATCGGAGTGTAGCCTAGAACACTCTGAGATACTACTGGAATACCTACCAGTAAATCTCCTGCCTTGGCCAAGGACTTCGTGTAATGGCTCTCCTAGACACAGCGCGACCTCACCCCCAATACCGGGAGAGACGAACCCCCGAAGATCCGCTCACTGCCTCCATGTGGCTCAGGACTGTACCCAACTAAAACCTGTTTGCATGACTCCTTTGAGCCGTGGTAGGGTAGTAATCAAAGTACAGTGGGAACTCACACGAGACAAATGACGATCCCCAGGTCGATGAACTAACCTGTACACATGTCACCTGGGAACTGCTATCTGACGTCAGGTATAAGACCAACTAGTATGTTCCCGGCGAGTCCTGTCCGGTGTACTCATAACCCAATGAGCACCTGTATACATCTTAGGTGAACCAACTGACACCAGTGGCTTGTGAGACCGGCCACCGCCCCTTGTCGGGGTCTCGACTGTATACACTAGTCTACTCTGGAGAATCGATGCCCTGTCTCGAAACTCCCACGACTAGGGACCTTTTAAGGATGTGCTTGTAGACTCCAGCTCTCACTTATATGATCGCCCTCATACTGCTGGCAGTCAAGCAAGAATCCTAGGGGCTCTATCAACGTGCAATAGCGACCTGTCAGGTCACCTAAAGCAGTACACGATGATAAAGGTAAACCAGATAGCATACTATCATTTCGAGTAAGACTGCCCTACCGGGATAGGTCCTCCCTCAATCATTGCAATCACGTGCCTGTGATCCAATAATCGACTCTGAGGGCACTATCTCCAACAATCTCCCACTTGCACTCAAGGCTATTTATTGCGATGTCGCATACTCACAGCCCGTGTGATACCGAACACCCAACTCCTCTACTAGTCAGTCGCACAAAGCCTGTTTGCGAAACTATTGCGTTCGAGGAATAGCCTCAGTGAGTGGATCCGCCTAGATGTTTCTTTCTATGTCTCTCTCTATATCTCAAGTTCGCGGAGAAAGCCATCTCCCGAAATGAGCAATACCTGTCTTAGAATGTCTGGATGTCTGATGGGACCTAGCTCATAAATGAACTCCAAATCCAAACTTCTCAGACTGTATCGTCAACTGAACTTAATCAGTATCCTGCGCTATGCCTCCCTCAGTATCTGCCTGGATCACCTGTCCAAAATACTGTCCCTCATCAGAAGGAAAAACTGTAACTCTGATAACATCCTTGTCGTCCATGTCACCTTGGAAGCCTGGAATGATAACTGTCTCCCAAATGAGGCTGTCGTTATCATATCCCTAGAACATCCACTTATGTTCTAAAACTGCTTCCGACTGTTTCTCCAGGATTGGATCAATATCAACTTATTGCATCTAGTGCAAGAACAACATCTGGTGTGGTACTTGACATCTCATGAATGACTCAATTGCCTAAGCAAGTGATCTGCCAATCATACACATCCCTCTCTACTTTAGTCTATAAGACACCTTTAGAGAGGGTGACTCCATTACCTGCAGGTACACTAGCATGTCAGGAGTCGTCTATTCTAAATTCTCTTAGAATGCTGTCAAAGTACCCTGATTGGGAAACCACCCAAATCTAGATCTAAAACCATAGATCTAGTAACCAGTATGTTTGATATAATGTCCAAGTTCCATGTGGAGAAACCACTGTGTGACGACCAAAATATAACCGATCGTAGTATAGGAATATCACTTCCTACTACCTTCTCAACAGATCCATCCCCTATTCTGATGACGTCAAACCTATGACTGTCACATCAGAAACAGATGATCTAACTCCGCTATATCTGCTTTAGTCTATAAATAGACATAAGCCTGATGTCCACCAATGCTTCCGCTGCTCCCACTGACTACGAAAACCCTCTGGCAGAGTCATATAGATGTGCACTTCTAAAGCTAGTTTAGAACGACGCTATACTCATCCTCCTGCCGGGTCTCGCAGTCTGGAACAACAACAATGGCAAGTGTGGGTAAACAAGAACTTCCCTGTCACCGTCCTTGAGGCTACCGGAGTACCTCTCGGGTGCCTGAAGTTACCCACCTTATCTGCGGAGTGGCCAATGGAATGTCAAATCAGATTGAATCTTTAGGTTCCTTATCAAATCTTCAGTAATCGTTTGCGGTTCTGGAATCACTTCCAGTTCTACCATACTCCCACTACTGTTTTTGAAAAAATCCATTTTTATTAAAACTGTGGCGAGTCAAGAACAATATCACTATTGATCTTTCTTATGGTAGAAAGTCAGCCCTTGTCATAGCCTGGGTCAACCCACAAACAACCATTACAGAAACGTGCCTTGAGTTATCCAGAGTCTGGTTTTAATCATAAGCCGGACAACTCCCCGTACCTTAACAATGTTAAGATATGAACTGTACTATATCCAATATAGAACCAGAGGCACTGATTTAATTGAACCAGATTCAAATCATGCAGCTATCTCCAGTGCATGTCAACTAAATGGAGGGAGTCCGATCAGCGTTACTCAACTTAGGAATGCTTCCAATTATGAGTAACCTGAAAGAGAAGCAATTTCTCTTTATCATTATTATCAACTGAATACCATACACAAGTATCTACATCTTCGATCACCTTGAAGAATCCCGATACTTGCTACACCTGGTTCTCTACTCTATTCAAATACCTATAACTCCTCAAAACTTAGACCCTGTGTTTCTACGAAACACATATCTAAGAACTAGAGAAGTTAAAAGTAAACAGAATATAGTATGAGGACCAACCCCTTTGTCCTAATGGACACTGGACAACATACAATACTCTGTATAAGTCCGCTGAGTCTAACAACTCTTTCACTGTGTGTCGTAGGTTAAAAACTGTACTTATGGTTAAGAAGAATTACACCGCTGTTTAATGCTCCTTACCTAACCATCCACTGATATAGGTAAATGTCATCGACATAATATCAAAAGGTATATCTCACTCTATAAAAATAGACGTACAGATATATCAATTTGAAATTGGTGCACAACAGCGGATATTCAAAACCAAATATTTGCCGACCGGCAAACAGCCCAGGTGATCTTCTCAAATATCACCGATTACAACGAATCCCGATATAATGAGGATGATCACCCAATTCCTAATAACTTACTCCTACTCATCATCTGTAAAACCATACAGATGTGAGAATCATACCTGGTAAATACATACCCTGGAGTAAGTATCTAATCGGGAAATCAGTTTTCTTTTAACAGTACACAGTGAACTGAAACATTGAAATGTTTCGATGGGGTATCCTGGTATTCCTAGTAATGCCTCTACCATTATCCAGATTCACAACTATAACCGCATAATTCTTTGCCACCTCTCCAAATCCCTTTATATGTCTTTAGTCGTTACCTTCTGCACACCCCTTAGGCCAAATGGTTTTCTTCCTTCCCTACCGTTCGGCACCAGCCTATGGTTTGGAAGAAGACTATCCAATAAGCATAATGGGTGTACTGTCCTAGTCCTAGGAGCACTCGCAATGCGAGAGAAGGTGAAGATAAAAGACAACCGAATAAACCTTATTCCTATTTCTCCTGGACCAGAATCCATCCCCGAACTGGAACAAGTTCCTTTCGAGTTCGTATATAACCATACGATGGAGTATCCAATAAACTGTGGATCTTCGTAGTGATACGGAGTGTCCTGGAGAAATACAAAGGTGATTTAGGATTGGCGAAGAAATATTTGGTTTGGTCGTGAATATCAGTCGCAATTTACTTTGCCCTCTTACTAATCCCTTGCTTTGTCTTAATCTTAATACCTTCTGCACACCGTTTAGGCTAATTGGTTTTCTTCATTCCCTACCGGTCGGCACCAGCCTAAGGTTTGGAAGAAGACTATCCAATTTGCGTAATAGGTGTACTATCTCCTAAACCAAGGAGTACTCACAACTTGAGAAAAGGTAAAAGGGAAAAGACAACTGAATAATCCTATCCGTTTTCTCCAGAACCGGAAACCATCCTCGAATCCCTTCGAGTTCGTATCTAACCATACGATGGTTTTGTCCAATGGAAGTGGACGTTCGTAGTAATACGGGGTGTCCTGGAGAAAAGGGTAAAAGTAGGAGTGGCAATGAGGTCTGCAACTCTGACAATCCAAAAGCCGGTGTAAAGAAGGTTCGGTTAACTTGGTCTCTGAGTCATAGTCTAGGGTCGGGTCAATGGTCGCTGCCAGAGAGAGAGAGAAAAGAAACACTCAGCGTGCACTCAAACCTAGATCAGAATGGTTATCCCTTTATCTAATCTGGAAACCTCCCACTGTACCTCAAATTCTCCTCCAAATCTGAAAGAAGAATTAGTCGGGGTCACCCGAGGAGTAAACTAACTCATCAGTGGGAATCGGGATCCAACTATCATCGCATGATAACGTGACGGAATCCGCTCACGGTATAACACTCCAGAAGGTATGCGCATATCTGGCAAGTTTCAGTTCTTTTGAAACTCCCGATGTGGATTTTTACCCCATGCTCTTATGACCTTGACTTTGGCCAACATATCACAAGTCACATGTCAAGTTCAACCAGTCATTCTCCAGGTTGAATCCACCCGTACCTACCCTTGACTTTGGCCAAAATGGCAGTACGACTGTTCCAAACCAACACATCTATCTATACTGCATATGAATACCCAATAGCTACCAATCACTGTGCCTTGACTTTGGCCAACATACACAGCTTGAATACTATTGACTACCCATATGAAACGACGGAGGGCTACGAATGGTTTCTGGCGAAAACCTTTAACGTAATGAACTTGATATCGTTGAAGGAACGGATAGCTTTTTAGAAAATATAGTGACGAAAACCTTTACTAAAGAGGTCACTCCCGGTGAAGGGATCTCGGCTCTTTCCCCGTAGAATGGGGTGCAGGATATTCCAAATGAATACCGCGATGCAAAGCAAAAGTAATCGGCTATAGTGAAGTTAGTGTCCTGACGCAAACTTCTGTCCAAGGGGTCACTCCCGGTGAAGGGATCTCGGCCCTTGCCTCGTCGACTGAGGAGCAGGATATTCCAAATGAATACCACGATGCAAAACAAAAGTGAACGTCCTTGCAATAACAGCTTTTTGAAAAGTGTTCCAACAACATCAGAATAGGTTTGTTTATCTTGCATTGATCCGAATCAATGCAGTCCCATCAATTGATCACACCACAAAGAACGAAAATATACTGACGTACGTATATGCCATCCGCATTCGCCACTGGGTCCCGTCATCACCCGTTAGGTTAGCTAACTAACGGCAGAGCGGGGACTGGACTAGCGCGGATGAAAAACATATACAATATCTACTAATATATATACCAATATATAGTATTTCGCTCAAGGCGTGATAAAAATGCAACATCACAAAAATGTACAGCATCACAGAACAATACAGATATCTGGGATCCCCGGGTTTCACAGAGCCACTACTGAAACCCGACGTTCCCCTGGTCGTGTGGATAGCCTGTGCAATGAAATCCTAGACCCCTACGGGCGCGGCAAGTCACCCGCCAAAACCTGAAGCGAGGCAGCCCCCTTCAGCACCGTGAATGGACCACCCAGCACTTCACGGAATCCGGTAACTTGGGCACCCCTCCTGGGTCAACCTGTACCCCCTACGCGTGCAGCGAATAGCCCGCCAATTCCAGACTGAAGCCCCCTCGTCCCAATGTCATGAGATGCGGGCTTGTTGCCCTCCAGAACCCGGCTATCCGTGCACCCCACCGCGGGGTAATCCTAGTACAGAAAGTAAAATATACATACAACGGGTACATCGACCGCAACCAGGTCGTGCCCTAAAAGAATAATACAAACAGGCAGTGACGGCAGTCCACATGTCGGACGCTCGCCCCGCAATATCAAA
Organism: Agapanthus africanus; assembly: GCA_030015575.1. Classification (NCBI taxonomy): domain Eukaryota; kingdom Viridiplantae; phylum Streptophyta; class Magnoliopsida; order Asparagales; family Amaryllidaceae; genus Agapanthus; species Agapanthus africanus. Next base: position 9,087,489 of record CM057340.1, read on the forward strand.
TGTACATAATACAACAACACTGTACTAGCATTGCATCCAGGCTATCCCCCACGACCGATCCGCAACATCACAGCAAAATCACAAAACATCAACGTGAAAGTCACGTTTGCAAATCCGTCTAACCGGGCTATAGCAGTTAGACCGGATTTACCGATCGAGTGACATTCACGGTCGCAGATATAATATAAATACTGTGAAAAAATGTGTTTAAAATATCCGATCGATCAAAAATTAATAAGTGGGCCCCCAAGCAATACTGTAGCACTCACAGAAAATATGGGCCCAATATTAATATTCCAAAACCCCTAAAATTAGCCCAGAAGCCCACTGGGAAAAATTGATACAGTGACGACACTAATGTGCGGCGGAACCGCGGCCCAAGGGGGGTTTGGCCTCGGTTCCGCGCTTCAATGGTCGACTGACTGTGTCGAATTTTTCCAGCAGTCTTAGAATTTCCAGTACATTAGTTTTCTACAACCTGAAAAATTTTTCGAGCCAGAAAAAATTCGACAGAAAACTGATGTGAGTGAAAATGTAGATTTTGGAATTTTGGTCGATCGGAAATGCAAAACACATCAAACGAAGCTAGACGAAGTTAATGGCGAGTCTCTGATACCACTGTAAGTGCACGGCGGCGCCCCGGTCGTCAATCCGACGGCCAAATGCGGAAACGGTGATAAACTTTAATTTTGCGAACTTAGCAAACCGGCACCACCGCGCACTAAACCCCGGATCGGCCCATTAAACTAGATCTAGCAAAGTAACAAGATAGGGAAGAGATATACCGAGTGATCCGAGTCCTCCGGTCTTCTCGTCATCGTCCCGATCTCTCGCGGAAACTCCGGTCGTCGCCTCCTTGCCGGAAGGGCACCACATCGCCTGTTGCTTTTACGGGCTCCCGCCTCTATACCGAGGCAACTCGGGCATGAAGCTGGCAAGTCGACATGCCCAAGATGTGCTGTAGGAAGTGTAGTGCTTTGTCTCTTTGGGGTTATGTTGCTTTGATGGAGGAATGAGGTTGTGAAAAGAACTTCAAAGTGGAGCTAGAATTTTGTAGCATGAAAATGAGATGAACAAATTTTCCTTCATACAAATGAAATGATCCTCTCTCCCTCTCTCAAAATGGCCGGCCTCATATTAGAATGGTGGAGGGAATCAAATTGCAAAACCAAGAAGGGAGGTAATGGTAGTAAAAGTGAAAAGGTGACCATATCCAAACATCAACCATACTTATCACTTCAAACCCATACCCTCTCTTTAATGCAGGTGATGGTGGAAAAGAAAAGATGCCATCATAATCAAAGCATTTGCAAGAAACCCCTCCACTATGTGTTATTTGCAAACTTGCAAATAACCCCCTCCATCGGAAAAGTCCGGCCGGGAAAGAACAAAGGAAAACCGGCCGGAACGGAATGCAAACTGGCAACTCCAGAAAACTGGTCCCGTAATAAATTACAGGAAAACCCCGATACTGTGCATACACACCCGCATCTGTATTCCGTCCGGATACAAATGCAAAGAGACAAAATCTACACTGTACTAAACTAGGATCCGGCTTAAACCAAAGCCGGCTAGTAATGTTTGTCCGATCCTGATCCGTGCAATACCGCACGTATCAGATCGAACCCCGCCATATATCCATACGGCCTCTAGTACAAACCGTCCGATCCTGATCCGTGCAATACCGCACGTATCTGATCGGACCCTGCCATATCTCCATACGGCCTCTACAGCGTTTCGCCCGAAAGCTGAGTAACTGAATGTGTGGTGGACTCTAAAGACTCGTCAATACTATGGCTGTGGATTTAACCACTAGCACGTCAGAGGTATAAGCCAATACGTAACGGGCCACCAGCTATTGACCAAAAGGGACGTCGATGAGCGAGCTCATCCTGACACCCTACTGAGCCTGTCAGTGACAATATCCGTACAGTCCGGTCCGTTCGTCTATGAGCATCGCATGCCGGGCCTAGGGGGTGGGTAAAAGTCAGACCCCCAAAAGCGGTACAAGTCGTGTCGGAGTGTAGCCTAGAACACTCTGAGATACTACTGGAATACCTACCAGTAAATCTCCTGCCTTGGCCAAGGACTTCGTGTAATAGCTCTCCTAGACACAGCGCGACCTCACCCCCAATACCGGGAGAGACGAACCCCCGAAGATCCGCTCACTGCCTCCATGTGGCTCAGGACTGTACCCAACTAAAACCTGTTTGCACGACTCCTTTGAGCCGTGGTAGGGTAGTAATCAAAGTACAGTGGGAACTCACACGAGACAAATGACGATCCCCAGGTCGATGAACTAACCTGTACACATGTCACCTGGGAACTGCTATCTGACGTCAGGTATAAGACCAACTAGCATGTTCCCGGCGAGTCCTGTCCGGTGTACTCATAACCCAATGAGCACCTATATACATCTTAGGTGAACCAACTGACACCAGTGGCTTGTGAGACCGGCCACCGCCCCTCGTCGGGGTCTCGACTGTATACACTAGTCTACTCTGGAGAATCGATGCTGTGTCTCGAAACTCCCACGACTAGGGACCTTTTAAGGATATGCTTGTAGACTCCAGCTCTCACTTATATGATCGCCCTCATACTGCTGGCAGTCAAGAAAGAATCCTAGGGGCTCTATCAACATGCAATAGCGACCTGTCAGGTCACCTAAAGCAGTACACGATGATAAAGGTAAACCAGATAGCATACTATCATTTCGAGTAAGACTGTCCTATCGGGATAGGTCCTCCCTCAATCATTGCAATCACGTGCCTGTGATCCAATAATCGACTCTGAGGGCACTATCTCCAACAAGCCCATTCTCCGTGAATGAAGTCCGAAAGTACGAAAATGCAAAATACTTCTTACCAGATTTCGAAGACACGGAAAGATGCTATCAACCGAAGAACAAAGGTATCACCACTATTCCAGTCTTCGGGAGTGACACTGAGGAGGAAGAAGAAATAGTTTATTCAGGGCCGCCCCAATGCAACAAGCCGGGACCGTCCATCCCTATTCTGGTCTTTGGTAGCGACTCAGAAGATGAGGTCAATGCCATATTTTCTGTACGACCGTCGATACAAGCCTTCGCTAGCGATGATCAGAGTTTGCAAATCGCCATGGTTCCGCAAGAACATTACAAAGAGCTCGACACGCTTGGTACCTATAGTGTGCAAGAATTGCAGACATTCTACGTCTCTCCCAGGCGAAGAGATGAAAAAGAGATCCTCTTTTATCGATCCATGGAAACCAAAGTGGAGAAAGAAATCTGGCATGGTGCCGATTCTACACTTGATAGGCTCCAGCCCATCCGTCTGCCAAGATACTACATAAAATGATTAAAAAGGCTGTTGAAGCGTCAAGGTGTACCCTTCAAACAGACTGTACGACAAGCTCAGTTCTACAACAGGATCTGGGACGTCCCCGGAACTCAGCGAAAATTGCCCAATGGGAGAATAGAAACGATCAGGCTTGGATATGTTCAATCCAAGAAACGGGAACGATTCTATGACTGCTACGTTATACATGACTTTGATGAAGATGGAAATGCTCTATTAGATGACTCTAACCCTGAACCAAAATGAGGTCTCGCCATCAAAATGCCAAGTCCGTCGTTTGAAGAACAGATGAACAAGCTAATAAGGGAAGCGGGTCAGAAGGTCCGGGATGACCATAGCCGTGAAATGGCCATTTTCAAGAAATCCAGGACGCAGCGCCTCCTTCAGTAGGCCGCGGAGAATTACAATGCTCTTCGTCGCCAGCCCATCATACAAAAGACCCGATGCAGAGGCAAAAATAAACTAAAGAACAGAAAAAACATTCGACAGCGGCAAAGCAGGTCTAAGAAGCCACGCGATCAAGAATCGAGCGGCCGGGATCCGTCTCTTATAAAGAAGATGGGTGGAGCATATTCTTTTTCCCAAGATAAGACAAGGTAGATATTCGATCTCGTCGTAAAACATCGGATGATTACGCTCCCGGAGTCCAAGCACCTCGAGCAAGCAGACGAGGTCTCTCACCCAGACTATTGCTCCTATCACCGAGCAATAGGACATCCTCTCGAAGACTGCTTCATATTCAAACACTGGGTCGAAGAACAATATTAATAAGGCAGGTTGGCTCTATCCAGCAGTTGGAGGGTAACCCTGCCGCAGAAGCATAAACCGAAAGCGATGTGTATAGCGAGAGTAGAACCAAATCAACATCAGTCTTGGAAACGATCTCGTACCTGTTACGCGATAACGCTGTCAGAAGAAGAACCCGAGAATATGGATGACCTTTCTTGATGCTTCGAAAACGATGAAGATGAGTTGATCTCAGAATTTCCACCGGCGCCAAAAGAGCTGGAAGATGGGATACATACTACTGCAGATGACCTCAGAAAAATCGACTTGGGAATGGCAAATGACCCACGGCCGACGTTCGTCAGTGAACTGTTGTTTGAAGTAAAAGAGACTATGCTTAAAGATGTGCTCATGCAGTATAAAGATTGCTTCGCATGGAACTATTCCGAGATGCCAGGACTAGATCCAGAGATTGCTGTGCACAAATTGGCGATATCTCCGGACGTCAAGCCGATCAAACAAGCACCGAGAAGAATGCGGCTCGAGCTTGAGATGAGCATCAACGCTGAGGTCAAGAAGCTAATCGACTCTGTCTTCATCCAAGAGGTTCAATATCCTGACTGGATAGCCAACATTGTCCCAATAATGAAGAAAAATAGGATGGTGCGCATATGTGTGGACTTTCAGGATCTCAACAAAGCTTGCCCAAAGGACGACTTTCCAATACCGGTCACTGAGTTGATGATAGATAGTACGTCCACTCACGAAGTTTTCTCCTTCATGGACGGCTCATCAGGATATAATCAGATAAAGATGCATCCCAAGGACCAGAAGCATACCGCTTTCCGGACCCCTTTGGGCATATTCTGCTATAAGGTGATGCCTTTCGGTCTAAAGAACGCCGGTGCCACCTATCAGAGGGCCATGATGAAGATTTTCGATGACCTCATACATGAAATCGTTGAATGCTATATTGATGACCTCATACGAGGAACATTTAGAGCATTTGAAGATCGTGTTTCAGCGCTTTCGGAAATACAACTTGAAGATGAACCTTCTCAAATGCATGTTCGGAGTTTCCTAGGGCAAGTTCCTAGGATTCGTCGTCCGACACCGAGGCATCGAGATAGACCCGTCAAAGATCAAAGCGATCATGGAAATGCCTCCAGTAAGGACTCTCAAGCAACTGCGGTCTCTTCAATGAAAGCTCACGTATATCCGGTGGTTCATAGCTAACCTCTTCGGAAAATGCTGCCCCTACAGTCAGTTGATGAAGAAGGGAACCCTGTTCGTCTGGGATCGCAAATGTCAAAGCGCACTGGACGAAATCAAGCAATACCTACAGAATCCTCCGGTGCTGACCTCTCCAGTCAAGGGAAAGCCCTTCATTCTGTATACAACTGCCCTTGAAGGTTCCTTAGGCGTGCTATGGACACAAGAAAACGACCAAGGGAAGGAGAGAGCCCTCTACTATTTGAGTCGAGTTTTCCTGGAGGAAGAAAGCAACTACTCCCCCATCGAAAAACACTGCCTGGCGTTGATCTTCGCGATAACGAAGCTCAAACACTATGCGTTGGCACATGAGGTCCATCTCATATCAAAGGTGGATCCCCTCAAATATTTGATGTCAAAGGCCATATTAATGGGACGGCTCGCTAAATGGGCCCTGCTTTTGATGGAGTTCTCGATAACTTATTGTCCCCTCAAGGCAGTAAAAGGACAGGCTATCGTCGACTTCCTCGCTGAGTATCTGATACCTGCCGACTCTCCTTTGAACTGCGAATTGCCCGACTTGCACGCGTTTGACACGATCGATAGGGAGAGAAGAGAGAATGATACCCAGTAGGAACTCTACTTCGATGGAGCATCTTCCATGAAGAAGCGCAAACAAGGCACCCCCATAATCAAATCCGGGGCGGGCCCCATCTTCGTGACTCCATAAGGAGGAATAATGCGCTTTGCCTTTTCCTTGACAGAGCCAAGGACAAACAATGAAGCCGGGTATGAAGCTTTAATAGCAGGTCTTGAAATCGCTGTCGACATGGGAATCGAAATCCTCCTTATATACGGAGATTCCCAACTGATCGTTAGTCAAGTAAATAGTGACTATCAAACGTGCAAACCAGAGTTGGTGAAATACGGCGAGAGAGTGCCGCAACTGCTGACTCGAATTCCTTCCTACATTCTGGAAAGCATACCGCGTGCGGAAAATAGCAAAGTATATGCATTGGCCAAACTCGCTAAAGAACTGGCCGATGAGAACCTCGATGACGTGAGGATCGTTGTGCAAAGCCGTCGGGTTCTTGCACCGGTAGAAATATCACCGGAGTCGTCCGAAGAAAAAGGAGCGACCGAGCAAACGACCCTACAAATAAAAGATCAGGAAAAGGCTAAGGATTGGAGATAGGTCTTTATAGACTACTTCAAATCCCCTCGAATGCCTGAAGATGCATCAAGTCATCAGCTCATGAAACGAGCTCTATCCTTCGCCTTTGTCAATGATACTCTGTATAAGAGATCGTTTGACTCCCTGTGGCTAAGATGCCTGGGACCTGAAGAGGTAAAGTGAGTCGTCCAAGAAACTCACGGCGGACTCTGCGGTTCTCACCAAGCCGGGCCGAAGATGAAGCTGAAGATCAAAAGGATGGGCTATTATTGGTCCACGATGATCCAAGACTGCCTTGAATACGCGAAGCAGTGCAACTCGTGCCAGATTCATGGGGACTTTATCCACCAGCATCCAAATCCGCTACATCCAACGATGGCTAGCTGGCCATTCGAAATGTGGGGAACTGACATAATCGGGCCCATCGAACTGGCATCATCTAGAGGACATCGGTTCATATTGGCGACAATTGGTTATTTCTCCAAGTGGGCAGAAGCAATACCGCTAAGAGAAGTGAAGACGGAGAATATCCTTCATTTCTTTAAGACACACGTCATTTACCGGTTCGGCACTCCACGACGGATTATCTCCGATAACGGGCCAGCCTACAGAAGCCACAAAATCAGCCGCTTCGCACAACAGCATAATATAGACTGGAGATACTCTTCGGTCTATAATCCCCGAGCTAACGGTCTAGCTGAGGCTTTCAACAAGACCTTGACGAAGATCGTGAAAAAGACGGTGTCTCAAAATAAGAGGGACTGGCACGAGAGACTGCATGAAGCACTCTGGGCATATCGAACTACGTTCAAAACAGTCACGAACACAACGCCGTATGCATTGGTATTCGGTCCAGAAGTAGTACTCCCCTTCGAGATAGAGTTACCCTCTCTACGAGTGGCAGTTCATTACAAGCTAACAGACGAAGAGAATGCTCACCTTTGCCTTGAGGAACCCGACGCCCTTGATGAAACCCGGCTCATGGTGCAATAAAACCCGGAGGCTTACAAAGCAAAGATGACGTGCTCATACGAAAGATTGACCAGACCGAGAACATTCCACCAAGGCGAACTCGTGCTAGTGGTCAAAAGACCCATGATCCCCAATCGTGCCAAACGGGGAAAATTTGAGCCAAACTATGAAGGCCCGTATATCGTAGACAAGGTCTACCAAGGTGGAGCCTATCTACTCATGGACATGTATTGTCACGACCTGAAAGTACGGAACATGACTGCCACTTAAATTACGAAACGTCTAGAGGTGTAACGTAATCTAAGTAAGCCGAAGCCCAGAATTCTCAACCATTTAAAAGAAGAAGTGTAGGAAAACAAATTTAAAAGCAATATCAAATTTTCTCAAAAATTTCGGCAGAGTCTCCTTTGTAAAAACTGGCCCCAAACGGGTACAAATAAGAATAATATATATACAAGCAATAAAAGGCATCCCCAAGCGAGAGCTAGCTCTACGCCAAATGGCGGAAACAACCACACAAGCAATATAATATATAACGCCGAAGGGCGAGGGACAAAACTCAAAAGAAACCAAATTCACCAGAAAACCATCATAACACAAGCGCGACTCTAAGGTCGAAAGAATAAGCAACTGGTCTTCAAAATTTATCAAGTAATACAAGTCTGGTTGATGGAGCTTACTAGATACAAATGAAATAATAAAGTACAACGGCGGTCCCGATACAAGTGAACCAACCTACCAAAGCAATCACCCTGAATGAAGTGTTGCGCCAGCAAGCCGCCAAGGGAACCCGCACATTTAAACCTGTAAGAAAAATTTGGCACAACGGGGGTGGGTTGCCAACTCGTGTGTAGAAGATATCTGCGGGTAGAAATCGCATGCACGACGCTCTCCTAGGTCATATAATATACTTAACATAACACTAGACAACTAGAAGTGATAGGGTAATAGGCTATGCCTAAGTTTAATACTCAGTGCTCGTGTCAGTGTCACTAAGTGACAACATATCATGTATGTATGTGATGTATGAATGCATCATGAATGAAACAATCAATCATGAAATCTGGACATATCTATATAAGAAAATCTTTAATTTTTATCATAGTAAAATTTATATGGTAATCTGAAATATCTCAATGAAATCCATGGAAATCCGTGTCAAGTATCGACACAAAACATATATATCTCAATGTCTCAATATCTCAAAGTCTCAATATCTCGAAATCTCAATATCTCGGGCTCCGTCTCCGGATCGGCCCATATCATCAAATCTCACGACAACGGTCGGTATCCTCCGGATATCCGCCGCGCTAGACATCACCGGTATGTAGTCTTCCCCTGCCAGGCTCATCGTTTACAATTCGAACTTCTTGCCCCGGGGTACCTTATCGGGCCCACCATGTACCCGATACGGTTCATCCACTCCTCGAATCGGGTCTCAAAATCCAACGGAATACATGAAATCTCATGGTGGACGACACATACATCATGAGAAAACCGTAACTTGCATTTGAAAAATGATGATAATAAGCTTTTATTAAATTCTAGCGGTTTTCCCCCAAAATCCAAAAATCTCATAGAAATCCAAAATCCCAAAATCATGAGTAAGTAAATAATGAGCATCGGCATAAGCCCCACAATACCGCATGATAATATGAATATGTGAATGCATGAAGTGTATAAGTAATAAATGCAATGTCTAAACTAGCACATGAGAGTAATCACACAATATTATATTGGACTAGCATTTAGCTGATTATATCAATAAAAAGATAATATGTTCTAAAGTGTACGTGACATGGCAATTACCGATGATGATGTGTGTGAGCCGACAAATAAGTGTACGTGGAATATGCACATCATCGGTAATAGTGCTGGTGTCATAACAGGCAGAGTTTCATATTAGTTATAGAAACATATGTATGAACATGCAATGCGATAAATATAACGATGAATGTGTAGTAAATGCACAACTAGAGAATACATACTAATTACGAGTCATACAGTTTGTTGTTTGAAAAAGCACGAATCGTGGTTTTTTAGAAAATTAGGGGCTACGGGGTTTTTAAGAAAAGATATGTCTTTTGAAAAATCCGTAGTATCCCTTAGGCTGTTTTTTAAAAATGCGCACGATTCGTTAGTTTTGAAAATAAGTATGACTCGAGCCTATACTAAGATCTACCTAACCAACTAAGCAACTAAGTAAAGACACTAGTCGAAAGGTAAGAAGAATCCTCCTAAAGTCTGAGTCGATATCTCTAGTAGTCGGTGATCCAGCCTCAATAGCGTCACGTACGTAGTACGACTTCCTCGAGTCAAGAGTGCGGATCAATCATCATATCTATGCCTCGTATGGTAAAATCCATCGTACGACATCCCAAAATTGGGGTACGGGTCAACTATCACATATATATACATCATCAGTCGTATAGTGTCATCATCGAACAATATCATGATCAAGGGTACTGTACTATAATCGCATACATTCCAAAATTATCAAACATATATCATCGTCTGTGTAAATATACATCGTCAAATGATCCACTAAAATATCATGTCATATATCATATCGTGATTAAGTCACATATTACGATCTGGGTCTTATTCTAAAGTCTCGTTCATTTCAATATCATCTACCCATATCATCGTCTAAATATTTTCTCATTACCCAACGATCCGCTAATATCGTAACACATTTCATATCATATCTCGGTCATATATCCCATATCTCACGGCATCATGCTCGATCATATCGACTCATCCCCAAGTATCATATAATACCCTCATATCACATGTATACGTTGTATACACACACACACACATTCCTATATGTATACACGCATATACACCAAGTCAAGTTTATGCGTGTGTGTGTCTACATGAAACCTACGAATTCCCTCCAAGGCAATCATCCTCTGGTTAAGTCCTTCTAAATCAGTCTAATCCAACCTAAAGTCTTCAATAGTACTCTACTCGCCAAGAATCTAAGGTTACGTCCGACTTTCTAATAATAGTACATAATATCCTTATTTTACGTTTGTGGGGGTGCTATACGCCATCCACCCGACTTCCCCCGCAGATATACATCTACTCACCTGGTCCTTGTCTGCCGAAGTCGATGCCGCCATCCTCTTCTTCATCATCCGAAGTCCACGTGAGGGGTACCTATATGCAAACATATATAATATTGTAAACCGAAATCGCGGACAAAACCAAAACAGCGCACGAAACGCGCATAGGTTAAAACCTATGACCCGCTCATGCAAAAGAACCAAATAACCCTCGACATCGGCGTACAAACGCCGATGATCTAGATAAAACACAAACGTACAAATCGTAGTTCCAAAACTCACTAATTATAATATAAAATAGGGTTTAAATTATCAAAACCTCAAAAGTAATCAAATCGTTTTATTTCACAAAAACCTAGAAAGCACTTAATTACCGTTTTAATTCGAAACTTGATGTTTTAACAAAACTAATGGCTATAATATTCACTAAATATCATAACTAGGTCATATAAACCATTTTTATAATTTAATCTCATCAATCTGTATTAAATCTAAAATTCTAGTTTGCAAAAATACTCAATTTTAACACTTTTAAAGCAAAAATTCACAATTCAACAACTAAGCTTGGTTTTGCATGATCTAAAGTATTAAACTACAATTTATCATGTTAATAATATCATGAAACCCTAATTATATTTTAATCTCAATTATCTAATCAATTTCCAAAAACCTAGTTTGAAAAATTAGCATAATTAGCATAATTTTAAAGTGAAAACTAGCAAACTAGTAACTAGATTAGGTTTTGCATTCTATTAACATGTTAATCTACTCATTAGAACTATAATCTAATGATAGAAACCCTCACTTGAATTTTATCTCACCTACTTATATGATTTATAAAAATCTAGTTTGTATAAACATATGATTTATATAATTTAAAAGTATCAATTTGCAAGCTAGCAACTAGTTTAGATTTTTCATTTTCTTAAGATGATAATCTACATCTTGTAACCATGATTACATGATAAGAACCCTAATTTGCATTCAAAACCCTTTCTTGAAATTTTAAATCTTGAAATTAAAACCACAATTAATTTCCAATTAAGCTAGATTAAAGAAACAACCAACAATTTAACTATGCGTTAGGGTTTTATACCTCAAAGATTGTGGATTAACATGAGGACTTAGCCTCACAAAATGCTAAATTTACTCCAAGATCTAAGCTAGATAGGCCAAAGAATAATGGGTAGGATTTAAATTAGGAATTTGTGATGTTTTTTGTGGATTTTTTCATGAATTTTGATGAATTTTGAAGTAAGAATGAGTTGGAAAAAATTTGGGGCTACCTCAAGGTGGGGCTCGTGTAGGGTTGCTAGGCATACTAACAAGGGTCTACGAGGCATCAACCATGCCCGATTAAAATTTTAGCCGTGCCGAACAACTCTAATACGGATCTTTAAACTAGGGTTAGGCGAAAACAAGCAAGTTAACAACTTTAACTATAAGTGAAAGGGAATACAACCTTTGTAGATCCGGTCCTTTACTTCAATAGCTCCATGTAGATGTCCCCTCCGCTGCGATCGTGAACTTTGGACTCTGGAGAAGATCCACAAGAAGAACGAACGTGCTTGCTTCGTTGACTTCGAGGCCGAAGATGATCTACGTCGGGGAGACACTAACTCAAGCTATTCCTTCACTAGGTCATAAACTTTGTGAAGAGAACACACTCTACTATATGGCAAGTGGTAGAGGATGAAGAAGTAGAAAGTGGGCTCACTTTAGAATTGATTTTCTCACTCTTTTTCTCATGGCACCATTGGAGCTAGTAAGCTTTTGGATGGAGCTTGATGATGATGAAGAAGAAGAAAGCATAAAGAATAATCCATCCAAATGAAAACTTATCCCCAATGAATTATTGCACCATGGTTGAGTTAAGCCCTCATGCTTAACTCATGTAGAAAATTAACCAAAGCATTAGGTTAAAGGTTAGGTTAAAGAATATCAAAAGAAATGACAAAAGAGTGGACTTTGTCAAACCTTCTCCAAGCTTCTTCAAGCTTGATTACTTTGACCAAGTTAAACCCTTTTGTTAAATCTTAAGATAAAACAATAACCCTAATCTTTATCCTAATCTTGGTATGAGTCTCATACATCCAACTTGTGTGTATCATCAAGCATGATACAAACATGTACACTTGCATATATCACATATAAACAATGTGCACATTCAAGTGAGAAAATAAATCATAAGTAAGCTAATACTAGTTAATGCAATGTAATATATCAAATATATAATTATGCATTAAATTATTAAATCAACTCTTGATTTAATAATCCGGCCATAACCGACTAATATTAAAAGTAACAACTTATCGAATCTAACACTTGATCCGATAATCCGGCTATATCGCATACAACCGATCAATGTCACGAATCGCGAGAATTGAATACGGTATCTCATATCGTATCAATCTTGGTCCCGCACATATCACATATGTGCTCCTACTCCGTTTCGCTTGAGCCAGGAAATCCCTGTGTAGGACTCTAAAGACTTGTCAATACGCCGGCAGTAGGTGATGATCATATCAAACACCCACAAGCCGCAAGCGGTGTGCTAAACGTAACGGACACCCGGGTATTGAGCGATCAGAAGATCAACAAGCAAGCCTGCTAGTACTCCTGTGAATCCAATCAGTAACACTCCTGTACAATCCGGTCTCGTCGTCTAATATGTCGCATATCTCGCCTAGGGGTGGTAAACGTCAGACCCCAGTAGCTCGATAAGTCGTGTCGATATGAGGTCTATAATAGTTCGAGAAACTACTGATAACACTTACCAGTAAATCTCAGCAACCCTGGCCAAGGATTTCCGGTTATAGCCAATCGAACACAGCACAACATCAACTCCCTATACCGGGAGAGACGAATCCCCTCCTATCGCTCATTGCCTCCATGTGATTCTGGACTGTACCCAAAAACCACCGTCTTGCACGCCCTCTTGGACGTGGTAAGGTGGAAATCAAAGCACAGTGGGAATCATACAAGACTCTATGACGATCTCGGGTCAACAGACTACTCTGTACCAGTATCACCGGAGAACTGCCATCTGACGTGAGGTATAATACCATCTGGGAGTTCTCGGCGAGTCCGTCCAGTGTACCCAGTCTCCACTGAGCACCCGTATATCATCTCTGATGTCAAACACCAATGGATATGGGATCATCCATCACCCATCTGTATGGGTCGAGAAGGTATACGCTAGTCTACTCTGGTATATCGATGCCCCGTCTCGATACACCCACGACTAGGGACCTTGAAGGATGTACTTATGGACTACCATGTCCCACTAGTATGATCCACATCATAGTCCAGGTAGTCAAGTACACATCCTAAGGGCTTTACCAATATGTAACAGAGAGACAATCAGTGTACACGTTAAGGTAAAGAACAACCAGATAGCATACTATCATGTCGAGCAAGAAAGTCCTCTCTATATACGTCCCAGCATCCACTACAATATACATCGTATGTACAGTAATGGCCTCTAGGGCATACATATAACTAACAATCTCCTACTTGCACTAGGGCCATCTGTTATGGTATCACATACCCAAAAATCAGCTGTGGTTGAAGTATCTCATACTCAACCATCCCATAAAAGTCTCTACTGGGGAAAAGGCCTTTGTGAGTGGATCCGCGCTGTTGTCCTCTACGTCTGCTCTCCTAACCTCGATCTGCCTGGAGATCAACCATCTCCATGATCAGGTGATACTGCTTAAGAATTATATCTGGATTTCTGATGGGACGGTAGTTCCTTGGCTAAAGCCACAACTCCATTGTCACACAATGGTAGGAACGAAGTTCATCTCATGAACTTATATATATATCCAGACTGCCTCTTTGGTAGCATCCTTGGTAACGATGTATCTTGCCTTTAATCGTCTAGTAAGTCACGGTATCTAGCTTGGAACTCTTCCAACATACCGACCCTCCACTGAGGGTAAAGACAATGCCTGCGACTGACATTCAGTCGTCCTTATCACCCTGGAACCTTTCCAGTGATTCTCCCCAGGATCGATTTATACCATCTCACTACAACTAGTGAGAATCCTAACATCCAATTAGATCTATCTCATAGATCAAAACACAGGATTTAGGAGGTATCACTCTGATCCTATATGGAGAATCCTTGTGATAAGCGGAGATTGACCGAGCGTAGCATAGGAAACTCCTTCCCTATCAAGAGTTTGTCATCCTCGTATTCTACGAGGATCACCACCATACTCCCTACTACCTTTTTGTATATACAAAGTTCATCTACCATTTTGATGAAGTCAAACTCTTTGACTACCACATCAAAATAGACGTTCCAACTCCGCGATGCCTGCTTTATCCTATAAAGCAACTTGTACACGTTTCCGCTGTTCCCACTATCTACGAAGCCCTCTGGCTGTGTACTTATAGACACTCTCTTCTAAAACATCATTTAGAAAAGCTGTCATGACACCCAACCACCAGATATCATAGTTATGGTATGTAGCCGTGGCAAGTAGGATCTGGATGGACTTAAGCATAGGCCCCAGAAAAAGGTTTCATCATTAGCCACAATTGGTCTATGATGCAAACCTTTAACAAGTCTAGCTTTGAAAGTCTCAACTTTTCCATGTACACCAAGTAATCTTCTCAAGATATACTTGCTCCTGATGGGGATTTAACCCTTCAGATAAAGCAACCAAAGTCCATACTTTGTTGGTGTATAAGGATTCCATCTCAGATCGTTAAGCATCCAGCCATTCTTACAGAGTCTTACTCTTGATGGCCTGCACGAAACTAGTTGGGTCATCATCTCATGATGCATTCCTCGCTCCCACTGTGATAGAGAAACCGAAGTATCTCTTAGGTGGGTGAGGAACCCTACTAGATCAGCGGAGAGGCTGAGGTTCGTTGGAATCTACTGAATCCTTTGGTTCTACCAAATCATCTGCTGTAGTTTGTATAGCTGGAACTCTTTCCAGTTCTACCTCATGACCATTAATTTCTTCTCAAGAAATTCCCTTTCATAAAGGTGGCATGTTGAGAAACAAAACATTTTTGTTCTTCGGTTTGGTAGAAGATATTCCCTTGCTAATGCTTGGGATATCCAACAAACTTCCACAGATCTGACTTTGCCTCGAGTTTGTCCAGATTTTGCTTTTCAGACATAGGCCGGACAACCCCAAATCTTAACTGACTTAAGAGATGGGCTCGTCCCTTACCATATCATATATGAAGTGGTAGGCAACTGATTTGATTTGAACCCTATTCAATAGGTATGCAGCTTCTCAAGTGCATAACTCCCAGAAGGAAATAGGAAACTCAGTAGTACTCATCATAGAGCACACCATATCACATAGGGTGCTATTGCTCTGCCCCGATATACCTTCTGCTATGGTGTATACGGAGGACTAATGCTGAGAGAGAATCTCATTCTCCTTTAGAACAGTCCAGGATTTCCGTGCTTAAGTATTCTCCTCCTTGATCTCATTAAAGGACATAATACTTATACCCGTATTTTGGTTCTCTACTTCTAACTTATATTGTGTGATTATCTCAAAAGTTTCGGACTTGTGTTTCAACAGGAACATATATCTGAATCTTGAGAGATCATCATTGAATGTAATGAAGTACAAAGAACCAGCCTTGGCATGTGTAGACGGGGGACCTTCATACATCAGCATGTATCAATCCCAAGAGTTCAGTAACTCTTTCTCTGTTTCCAATAAACAGAGCTGTGGTCATTATATCTTTGTGACATGACTGGCAAGTTTCATAAGATGTAAATTTAAACTGATTTAAATATGCATCTAAATGTAACTTCAGCTGGTCGGGTCGCATTGATATGACCTAGTCTACAATACCTCAAGAAGGATTCGTTCATTTCTGAACTCTTCCTCTTGTGTGTGTTCTGTATACTAAGAACTATAGTTTGATTTAGAACATCAATGCTTTTAGATAACGTGCCTGAACCGATCAACTCTTGATATAGGAAATGTTCGAAACATTATACATCAATACAAAATTATATCCTTTCATTACTAATAAAGAGACTGATATGATGTTGTATATCAGGTTCGATATCTAATAACATTCGTTCAGAATCAATGTATTCTGGTAATACAGGGTGACAGTGACCAACAGACTTGGCCGCAACACTTGCACCGTTTTCTGTCTCATGAAACTTATCACCCGTCCTCAGTTCTTTACCTATCTGTAGCCCATGTAACAGATTACATATGCGGGATCCTGATCCGGTATCATATACCCAGGACGTAAAGGATACTGAGAAACAGTTCTCTGTAATGGACACACCCGAAGATGATGCATCAGTATGCACTTTCTTCGTTTGGGCGGCACGGGAATTCTAGTAATCCCCAATTTACTGCTCTGTCTTATAACAATTATAAGTTGGAGCGGGACTAACGTTCCCCGGCTCAGTATAATAAGCGGGTTCGATCAATATATCCGTATTATTATCTTGATTAAGGCGTGATATGGTCGCTACCTGGAGAGAGAGAGAAGAAAACACTCAGCGTATGCTCTTGCAAGATCAGATTGGTTATTATTTTATCTAATCAGGATGGCACCCACTGTTTTAATCAAATCTTCCTTCAAACCCTAAAAGGAAAGACTATCCGGGATTAATTACACACTACAAGTTCTCCAATCATTCAGCCAGGCCAGTGTCGGTACTTTGAGGGAGATCCCCCATGCTTTCGCACGAACCTAATTAATGTAAACCTCATTTTCCCAGAGGCATAATCTCGTTAACACCTTTCTAGACACCTACTTGATCGGCTAATTGTAATGTGTAAAACTCTCCCAGGAGTAATGTTTACCCCAATCAGAGCAAAGCTCTGTTCAAATTCTAAGGTGGGAAAAGAAGCGATGCTTCTGTTTTCCTCCAATCAGAGCAAAGCTCTGTCTTGAAAATTAAAGTGAGAATTAAAGTTAAAATAAATGAAGTAACGCTTCAGATCCCCTGCGCTGCGCGCAGAGCGCCACGTGTCAAAATCAGACACGTTAGCGCAGGGAGCACAGCGCCCAAGGCAGCGCACCCAATCAGAGCAAGGCTCTGTTGAAAATTCAAACTTTAATTAATTGAAGCAACGCTTCAGCTGGCCTGCGCTCTGCGCTGCCACGTGGCAGCGCAGTGGCGCTAGCGCAGTTGCGCTGCGCTGTGCGCTGCGCGACACGTGTCAGCGCAGATGCGCAAGCGCAGTTGCGCTGCGCTGTGCGCTGCTTGACACGTGTCACGCGCTGGGGCATTTGCGCCAAACAGAATTAAAATTTTAAAGAAATCTTTCTGTTCTTGTTAAAACAAGAAGATTGCCTTCTGTAAAACAGAAGCCCCTAAATCAAAGATCCAACGGTGGGGAAAATTCCTCAAATCACTCAGAGAAAGATCTCTTTAACAAATTTAACTAATTTATGGGCACTATAAAAGAACCCTAGATCTCAATTCAAAGGCATCAACATTTGGTGAGAAATCAAAAATTTTAAACAGAGAGAACTCTGAAGAAATCTCAAGAGGAAAAAATGTAAAAACCTTTAAAAGAGAAGAATTTCTTCTAATAGATCATTGATCTAAAGAACAAGATCAATGATCTTCAATAAAAACAAATAAAAATAGTGCTTTGCACTTTTCTATGAACCTCTGGTTCTTTGAGATAAGAAAAACAAGAGAAACTTGTTTTCTTTGATCTAAATTAGATCAAGAAAGCAAACAGTGCTTTGCACTTCTTTTATGAACCTTTGGTTCTTGAATCTAAAAGATTCTCAAATTTATAGTGCCCTGCACTTGCAAACTGCGCTGTTGCGCTCTTGGGAGAGCGCACGTGTCAGCATCTGAACCACTTGCGCTATGCGCTTTAAGATAGAGCTTGGCTCTCTGAAATTGGCGCAACTCACCAGAGTACGCCACGTGTCAGCAGCGCAAGCACAGCGCACTGCGCTTGCATGACACGTGTCGTCACTACAAGCGCTTGTGCTCTTTGATTGGCGCAAAGCGCCTGAAATGCAATGCATTTCTTTTGTTGAAGGGCCAGGCCCAAGTCAAAAAGACCTAACAGGCCAAACTAAATTGCAAAGCAATAAAAAGGGCAGAGCGCAAGTAAAATTGATGCTCTGCATCATTTATAAATGGGCAGAGCCCAAAACAAATTGATGCTCTGCATCCTTTATGGGTAGAGCCCAAATAAAAAGAAATGCAATGCAAAAGCAAATAAAATTTTGAACATTTTCAACTGGACTTAGCCCAATTATGGCCGTAAGTCCTCAAATTAAATCGACTGAATCAATTTACATCCGGTTCGAGGGTACATCTCCGAACTCCTCTGACACCTATCGTTGTAATTCCTCAATGACGTCAGAGAGGTGACAGGTCCCGACGACCACACATCAATACGGACTGCGGGGTCCTTAAACTCGTGGACCGAAACGTTCCTAAACTAATGATGGACCGAAACGTCCCTAAACTAATGATGGACCACCATGTCCCTAAACTGGCGATAGACCACCACATCCCTAAACTGGAACATGGACCACCACGTCCCTAAACTGGAACAATAGAGCCTCTAAACACTCTTCTGTCGGATCTAAACGATCCCGCTTAAGTAGATCTTAGCCCCAAACAAGGCTAACGTATCCTTAAGCATTTCAACAGACTCCATATTCCTTAATCAACTTCGGTTCAAGGGTATGTCTCTAAACTCCTCCGACACCTATCGTTGTAATCCTTCAACGACGTCAGAGAGGTGACGAGTCCCGACGGCCATATATTAAATGGATCACCACGTTAAGTAGATCTTAGTCTTAAACAGGACTAACGTATCCTTAACGAACGTTTAAGTTGATCTTAGCCTCAACACGGCTAACGTATCCTTAAACTAAAACACCAAACCCAAATCTAAGTAAATACGGATTTGGACTAATCCACGTCCTACGGGCGACGACATAACTTAGTCTCCGTATACAATCCACGGGCAACCACAAACAAAACAAACACGCACGACACGAAGTGAAATTCTGGAGAAGGAGAAATTGGCTACCGCGACTCGGTAGCGTAATTAACTGTAGGGGCTTGCGCCTGCAGGGAAGAGCGTCCCCACAATCAAAAACCCCTCTAGCGAGGGGGAATCTGACGAAGTCTGCTCCATCGGCCGCATCCGTCTAAACCTCCGATACACGGTGCCATAAATCAACTTGGCATCTTCGGAGAGGTAGACGGATAAAACCAAATAGCATCTGCCCCGAACCTCAGGCCTAGACGTCCTCAGTCATTGCCGCCACCGTTCAGAGGGGAACAGATTCTGGCACGCCTGGTGGGACCTTTTCCTCTTTCCACTCCTCACTTCGTGTGTCGTCTTCGCGAACCAATCGCGGTTTGTTAACGGTTGCCTTTGGATTTCTAGTTACTAAGATTTGGTCTTTTGCCTGGCGCAGAACTCAAGCATCAATGGCCTCTAACTGCACCAACTGCTCGAAGTGCCACTGCAACGGACGCTCCACCTCACCTAGAGGTGTAGCATATGGGCCCCAAGCGGCTTCCTTCCTCGCTCTGCCGGTAGAACAGGTGGGCCAGGCCACCACCGGCCTGTTTTTCGGGACCATGATCCCGCCTTCAAGCTTCTCTATGCCAATACCTGCACCGGAAGTGAACAAGAAGTCGGTCTTCGACCGGCTCACTGTTACGACGGCCCTTGTCAACGGGTCATCCACTACCAAATCAACAGCCTCCGTCTTCTCCAGGATGGATCAGAACTATGAGGGGCCCGGTAGGAAGCCCATGAACTCTAAGGTAGCTGTCCCAAGAAAGGCAATAACCGCTGCTCCAGAAGTCGTCAAGGCGGCTTCCCCTGTCAAAGAGTCAGTCTTTTCAAGACTGACTATTCCTGCCCCTACACGAGGATCCGTCTTCGACAGGTTGGATATCATCCCTTTAAGGACAACCGCAGTCTTTAAGAGGTTAACACTAGCGGCGGCTCATTCAGACAGGGGGCAAAAAGAGGCTGTCTCTATCTCCGAGCCAATCCCAGCGGCTCGTCATGCTCGACGTCGCCATTGGCGACGAGTAAGGAAGGCAGGGGGCAACTCCCTCTCAGGGCTAATTCCACCTGCTCCAGTGGTGGAGGTCAACGCTGCTGTTCCAACTGGGAACAGCTTTGAACTGCTGAGGAGGGTACGTAAGAACTCTCCAACCACTACATTGAAAAGATCTCCTCCGCCCGCGGAGAGAGTTCCGGAAACAAAGCAAGAACAGCCCTCTCAACAGCTGTCCTCAAAAATATACAGGGTTTGGCGAAGGGTTCAAGACTCCGTGATCGACCCAGATCACTCTCGTCAACAGAAGAAGGCGAAAGTACAAAAAGAAAAGGACCGTCCTATTAAACAGCAGAGGACAACAATCGTTAGGGTGCCCACTGCAACGGCCCCCTCCACTTCTACGGCCCATAAGAGAAGAAGACCGGAAAAGGTCCCTACACCTACGGCGAATATCAAAGGTGGTGAACCCAAACGCCCTAAGTCTGGGGGCATGGTAGTTCATACCGTCTATATGGCATCCGGTAAAGAGGACATCCGCACATCAACGGGTCATATACCGCTTACACGGTCAGTGACCAAGGCTCAGGAGAAATAGCAAAAGCTCCAGGAGATGATGACCGTGATGGCCGCACTCACTGGGCCAAAAGAAACCCCTGAAACGTCCTCGGATGAACGTCAGGAATAAGAGACTGACGCCGAATTCCTTCGTCGCATACTGGAGAAGAAGGATAAAGAAGCTGCGGAACAGGAAGCCAGCATAAAGAAAATGGCCTTCCTGTTCTAGGACATGGTGGGCATGATGATTCAACAGGATTCACCTGCTGAAGATCCCCCAATCGTCCTTGAAGACGATATGGGAGAAATGTCAAATCCTCCACCGGCTCTGTCAACAGCCAAGGAGGAGGCAATCTCCAAAGCCGATCTGGACGAATATATAGCTCAGCAGATCCGGGTCTATCAAGCGATGGCAGCAGCGGGACAGGTCGTAAAAACAGGGCGACCGTATCCGGGTTGGTACGACCAGATCAAGTACCCGCCAGGTTATACGATACCAAAATTCCATGTGTATAAGGGGACTGGCAATCCCCACCAGCATGTTGCCCAGTTCAGGGCACTCTGCGGCAACACTGGCGGTGATGATAAACTGTTGCTTCGCCAGTTCGTTGGAAGCTTATCAGATACAGCGTTTGAGTGGTACTCTGAGCTCCCGAACGACACTATCAAGACCTTCGCGGAGATGGAGCTGTTGTTTACCCAGCGTTTTGCAAGCGCCAGTGAACGCATCCCAATGACGGCACTGATTAACGCCAGGGTAAGGCCAGGCGAGACATGGGTTCAATATGCTATACGGTGGCGGAACTTATGGTCAAAGTGCGAGCAGCGCATTGAAGAAGCTCCTACAGTGGGTATGTTTGTGGGAACCCTTGATCCACAAACAACCATCTTGCAATTTATGATGTTCTTCAAGCCGACTACCTTCCAGGCCTTGATTGACAAGCTAGCCCAAATAGATCAGATGGGCTATAGACCCCCTCTTCCAAAGCAGGACTCCCGAAATGAAAAGGGGAAGGGTGTAACAACTCCAATTTTTGTATACCAAAATTTGCTTTAAATATGATGTATACTTGGAGTATTGATGTTGCTGGAAACAATTTAAGTATCTATTTCTTTACAATAATTACAAGAAGGAGCTTGTAGCTCATTGGTAATACCTTGCACTGCTGAACCAAGCCACCAGAGTTCGAATCCCATGCCCCACATAATTTTTATATCATTTTGTTTTAATTTTTTTGGGAAGTCAAACGGTCAAACAGCCATAACTCACAAATTAATGCAATTTATAAAAAATAAAGTATACCAAAATTCCCCCCAGACAATTCCCCACCCAACGAGACCTGACTCGGCCCTGACTCGGACCAATCGGCCGGCGCCGCCGGCCGGACTCGGACGGTCGGCCGAGTCGTCAACACGAAAAATCTTCGTGTTGACTTGGTCAATCCCCCTGTGTACTTTATTTTCCCAGTACTGTTACCAATTTTTCATTAAACCTCTTTTAATCCCAAATTTATTGATATTTTAATGAATTTTTACATTTTTTAATATTTTTTTAAATCCAAACCCTAACCCTAGCCTAGCCCTATATAAAGACCCCTACCCTCTACTATTTCACCTCACAACTCTAAGTCCACTCTCCCAAATTCTCGAGAACTCGGTACAAAGAGCGAGAAGCGAAGCGCTGCCGAAACCGATGACGGATTCCGGCGACCGGACTAGAACCTTCGCGACGTTTTCGACGCACCGACAACCACCACCTTCTTTAGACTCCTTAGCTTGTCCAAACCCGTAAGTCCCATCTCTTCTATCTCTCTTTTCTTTAATATAAAAATACGACTTTTTGGAACCCGACGGAAATCGGAACAAAACGATTTCCGATTCGGTTTTTCTGCAAATTTCCACTTGTCACCTAATACATAATACTTACCTATATTCATGTTGACTATTAATCACCCATAAACCAATTTAAACAAACTTTCTCACATGAAATAATAGCTTCTTTGCAAAACCGTATTCTTTTCATAAAAATACCATAAAGTTTATTTTTCTTGTTCTAATTAAATCCCTCACTCCTAAATATGTTTATCTTGATCACTAAACTTGTAGAAACCAATTTGAATGAATATTCATACATGAAATGATAACGTTTTCGAATACCGTATTCTTGCACTTTAATACCTTCAAGTTTAACATATCATGGTTAACCTCTAAACTTCATCAAAACTTAAAATAAGTCACGAGGTAACGACCAACCTCTACACACACACAAATATAACCTTAATTGATATCGTTAAAAAATATAAAATACGAAAATACAGGACTTTTCACTAAAATACCACATTCTTTATAAACCTTTTCTAAAAGCTTTAAGTTGTACACAATCCTAAATAAAATCTTTTAAAAATGAAAACACGATAGGTCATGGATATCGATCGTTTATCTAAGCTGTCTTGTGGTGTCTAGGCAAGTGTGTCTAGGCTAGTGGTTTTTAATTAGGCCCACGACTGTGGTTCCTTCCCACTTACCTGGCACTTACCTGGCCGCAATTGACGGTGAAGAGGCGATTTGAGGCTTCTAATGACTCATCGTTTAGACCTTAGAAATAGGCTAGTTGGCTTAGGAAACCCTAATAACTAAAACACGGAAAACTATACTCTTTTGCAAATAAATACCTTATATTTATAAAACCATTTTCCTAAATGAAAAGTATTTATAAAACCTAAGCAAAGTGCCGCTACAACCCATCTTTGGGGAACCTGTTAGGGATAGTACGGTTCATCGTGCACCCGCAGGCTAGTAGTGCGAGATTCAGACCTCCGCAAGGAGCATTCGGTCTCGAAAGGTTTAAAATACGACATTTAAGAAAAATGAGATTTTTGAATATAAAATATTCATTTAAAAATTATTCATGTGTTTATATATATATAATTATCATTTAAACACCTATTTTATCATAAGATAAAGTTTCCACTTTTTTCTAAAATTAAAAGATTGAAAGTTACATTAAAATACCATGAATTTCAAATAAAACAATTAATACTTTTATTAGGATATACTCACTAGAATAACACAAATAAAATTCACATTCATTATAATTATAAAGACGAATATCAAATACTTGAGGTGTATTTTGAAAACTATACAAAGGTACTTTTTACATAAAACCCCCTCAAGTTTTACAAATTACAATAAGGCCCCTAACTAATATTGAACTTCAAATTACCTTTCTTTTAGTCTGACTCGGGTTAGAGTCTGACTATTTCTGACTTGAATATGATTCAAGTCAATCTATATTCTTTTATATTCCAACACAATTTGAATACATGAATCCCTGAATCCAGTTAACAATATATTCATTTTGACTGAATCAAACCATGGATATTCATCTATTATCCTGATATTCTATTTACTTGATTATACAGTTTCAACATGTTTACTGATATCATGGTTTTGGTTAGTCACCCAACTTACATATTCCAATACCACAATACTGTTAAAACATTACGGGGTTTAAGGGGTAGATTGGTACGGAAGGTGTTAAAGGTGGCACGAGGTGGTCAGATTAAGACACCTAACCTGAATCCTATTGTTGTTGTACCGTGGCATAACGGTTCCTTGTACTTTCCTTTTTCCCTGATCTCTAGCATATAGAGATCCCCCTCGTATACACTGGCATCCTTCTGTACCAAGCTACAAACAACAGCGTTAACACAATGTTCCATAATATTCAACAATATAATACTTTAGAAAATACTTTTACACTGTCTTCCTAATTCTTCTTTATCTTGGGACTTACCGAGCGATCTGTTCGCTGACGATATTCTATTTCTTTTTTCTTTGAATGTCGTCAGGTGCATTGGACCAAGCTGAGATCGAGCCCACCGGTGAAGATTTGGAGCAGTTCCACGAAGACCCAGAGTTCTAGATATTGTACCTTGTTCTTTCCAGCATTTCCATTTATTATTATGCCACTGTTTAGGCATTGCTTTTCATTTCAGATGTATTTTCTTTTCATGCATTGTACAAAGAATGTTATTAATAAAAAGTTGCTGTTATTTCTATATCATTTGTCTCTTGTGTTTTATTTTATATTGCTTAGCTACGCTTAGCATGTGTACTTCTGAGTATATACGTAGCGGGCCTTATCGCGTCCACTTCGCCGTACACTGGGAAGCGGGGCGTGACAAAGGGAAAAGCGATCGTTGTCGCTAATACTCAACAACAGCCGAGTAACTCGAAGCCGGTTGTTCGTCAGAATAATATGCGTCCGCAGGTACCCCTTGGGGAGAGACTAGGACGTCCTTACTCGTTTTCCCGAGATAAGACGAAAAGATTATTCGAGCTGGCGTTGCGCAACCGACTCATAAATCTGCCGGAGCCAAAACGTCCGTCGCAACCAAATGATATCAGTGAGCCCAACTACTGTCCCTATCACCGAGTACTGGGTCATCCAATCGAAGATTGGTACGTCTTCAAAAATTGGGTTGAAGACCAGTACCAATAGGGCAAGTTCGTGTTATCCGACAGATGGAAGGTGAATCCGCCACAACCTCACACCTATAAGAGGATGTATACGCCGGGGGCAACGTGCTCTCTCGTTGAGGAAGCCCCATGGGAGGTTGTGCTATCAGCTAAAACAAAGAGGATGCTGAACGATCTTCAAGCATACCCAACGATTAGGTGGAAGAACCCGTTGGAAACGCAGATCATTGAGGGAATGTTGAAGCCACGTCCAACTCAAAAGATCAATAGTAGTAGCCCAAGCACTCACAACCAGCCGTCAAAATCTTCGAAGAAGAAGAAGAAGAAATCCAAGAAGCCCGTGAAGCCTGGCGACAAGCGCACGGACTTACAAAAAAAATTGACGCGCTGGGGGAATACAACCAGAAAGTGCGGACTCCCATTACACTCCAAGAGTTCCTCAACCACGCCTTTCAAGAAGAAGATGAGGGAGACAGCTCGTCGGATGAATCTGAAGAATACGTGGCGAGCTGTCATATGATTTCCCATTCGTTTACAGACGACGGGGAAATTCCTTGCGCTGGGAAGCTAGGGACGGACCCTGAACCAGAAATTCTGCGACCGTCAGATGAGATGATCGATGCTTTCCTGAATGAGATTCGTCTGAAGGTTAAAGCCAATCAAGAGCGTGAAATAGCCATACTGGAAGGAGCTAAACACCGCCGATTGGACGAAAGAGTCGAGGCACTCCCATCAAATCAAAAGACATCCACTGCCGATAAAAACAAATTCAAGACGAGGAAAATGTTTGCTAAATCCATATCAATGGGAATGAAGCTACCACCCTCGGAAGAAAACACTCTCGGTGGAATAGAGATGTATCCTAATTATTGCCTATATCATTAGAAGATCGCACACGCTACTGAAGACTGCGACTCCTTTAAGTGTTGGTGGCAAGGGTATGTCACTCACAAACATTTCGTCAACAGAACAAAGCGGGAAGCTCGTAGACGCCCGAAAAATATGACAGATGAGTATAAAAGAGTCACCGGAAATTGCCACAGGAACGACCCCGATGAAAAAATAGCCTTCAACCCTCTCTTTGAGGAATCCATCTCTGAAAAATTGAAGAGTCATGAAAACATTCATCCGTACGAGGGCGTACTACCCGGAGAGAATCACGGACCCGCAAACGATGGAGCAAACAAAAGGGATAAAGGAAAGGGAAAAATGACCTTCGTCGCCAATACTCAACAACAGCCGAGAAACTCAAAACCGGTCGTTCGCCAAAACAACATGTGTCCACGCCCATCACTCGAGGAAAGACTGGGACGTCCTTACTCGTTTCCCCAAGATAAAACGAGGAAACTGTTTGGACAGACAGTACGCAATGGATTCGTCAATCTGCCGAATCCGAAACGTCCGCTACAGCCAGGAGATGTCAACGATCCTAATTACTGCCCCTACCATCGAGCAGTAAGTCATCCGATCGAGGATTGCTTCGTTTTCAAAAATTAGATTGAAGACCAGTACCGACAGGGCAAACTCGTGCTGTCCGAAAACTGGAAGGTGAGCCCGCCACAACCACATGCTCCGAAAAAGATGGATATACCGGGGGCATCATGCTCATTCATGAAAAAGGCCCAATGGACCACTACGTCGTAAAACTGGATAGTGGACCACTACGTCCTAAAACTGGATAACGGACCGAAACGTCCTTAAACTAATGACGGACCGAAACGTCCTTAAACTAATAGCGGACTACTACGTCCTAAAACTGGATAATGGACCGAAACGTCTTTAAACTACTACCGCAGTATCTTCAGGCTGACGAAAAAAAAAGGTATGTCCATGAGCAAAATGGGCACGGATGAAAACCCGAAAGGGCTCCGTGAGTAAAAACAGCAGGGCTACCGGCGAGTGTTCGTGAAAACCCGAAAGGGCGCGACTTCGTAAAAGAAGAAGAAAATTAAAAAAAAAACAAAAAAAAAATGGTATGTCCATAAGCAAAAAGGGCACGGATGAAAATCTGAAAGGGCTCCGTGAGTAAAAACAGCAGGGCTACCGGCGAGTGTTTGTGAAAACCCGAAAAGGCGCAACCTCGTTAAAAGATACTTCTAGGGTCCTCTTGACTTTGTAAGGAGAAATTACACTTGCGAGATCCTCACGACTCGTAAGGAGAACTCTCTTAGGGACCCTCATGGCTCATAAGATTTGAAAGTCTTAAGTTACAGAGACCTAAACCTGTACTTAAGCAACCCCCACAACTTCCGATATTTCCCTACAAGTGACTCAATACTGGCCCTTGTATACAATCCACGGGCGCGAGTAAACATTTCCCTAATCAAGTCCCATCCGAGACTAGGGATATGTTCGCATGGTGAACAACCCTTGTAAATCCTCTCGACTTACAAGGAGAAAATCCTCTTGTAGGATCCTTACGACTTACAGAGGAATAAACACTTAAGAATCCTCACGATTCCTAAGGAGAAAATACACCTCCAAGATCCTCACGACTTGTAGGGAGAAATACCTTTGTGAGACCCTTACGGTTCACGAAGTCAAAAGCCTTAGTCGACAGGACCTTAACCCTGTTCGCTAAGCCACCTTTGTTCGACATCAACAGAGGCGAACGATGATTCGCTCCGGGCGATACCCAGTAGTAGCGGTGCTGATGCCGAAATCGGTGTCTAATTCCAGGCTTACAGCGAAAAGCCAGTAGGCCGCACATGCATACGAAATAGCCGAAATGATGGGGCAACTTGCAATATAAAGCAGCAAGTAAAAACGTATGCACACAAAATAGCCGAAATGATTGGGCAACTCGCAATAAAAAGCAGCGAGTAAAAATAAAAATAAACGGCCGAAATGATTGGGCAGCTCGCAATAAAAAGCAGCGAGTAAAAATAAAAATATACAGCCGAAATGATTGGGCAGCTCGCAATAAAAAGCAGCGAGTAAAAATAAAAATAAACAGCCGAAATGATTGGGCAGCTCGCAATAAAAAGCAGCGAGTAAAAATAAAAATAAACAGCCGAAATGATATGGGCACCGCGAAAAATAGCTGAAATGATTGGGCAATCGCGACCTTCGCGATATAAAAGCTGAAATGATAGAGCATCGCGGAAATAAAACAATAAAAAGAAATATATGAAATCTTTTGCCCTACAGTTAAGATCACATCGATCCCTATATACAATCCAAGGGCACAAACAAAGAGGGAACCACACCTTCCCAACAGGCTCCGCCATAAAGTTAAGCCAAATCTCGACGATTCACCAACAGCCTGGAGACCAACAGCGGCTTTCCCCTTCATTCGAGCAGGACACGGACGTGACATCACCAATCGGAGCCACGGCAAAGTCCCCAGTTCCAAGACTCTACGATTCACAGACAACCTAAAGTCAATCAAAGACCTCCGTCTTAGAAACGAGTCAACAGCGATCTCCGACCCGGAAATAAGTCAATCAAAGACCTCCGTCTCGGAAACAAGTCAACAGCGACCTCCGATCCAGAAACAAGTCAATCAAAGACCTCCGTCTCGGAAACAAGTCAACAGCGACCTCCGACCCGGAAACAAGTCAATCAAAGACCTCCGTCTCGGAAATAAGTCAACAGCGACCTCCGACCCGGAAACAAGTCAATCAAAGACCTCCGTCTCGGAAACAAGTCAACAGCGACCTCCGACCCGGAAACAAGTCAATCAAAGACCTCCGTCTCGGAAACAAGTCAACAGCGACCTCCGACCCGGAAACAAGTCAATCAAAGACCTCCGTCTCAGAAACAAGTCAACAGCGACCTTCGACCCGGAAACAAGTCAATCAAAGACCTCCGTCTCGGAAACAAGTCAACAACGACCTCCGACCCGGAAACAAGTCAATCAAAGACCTCCGTATCGGAAACAAGTCAACAGCGACCTCCGCCTCGGAAACAAGTCAATCAGCGACCTCCACCTCGGAAACAAGTCAACCGACGACCTTCCCAGCGGAGCTATACTTCGACTTAGAAACAAGTCAACTCACTAACCACTTACGGATTCTCTCGATTTGTAAAGGGGAAAATTTTCTTATAAGATCCTTCCGACTTATAAGAGAAAATACACTTAGGAATCCTCACGATTCCTAAGGAGAAAATCCACCTACGAGATCCTCTCGATCCGTAGGGAGAAAAGTCTCTATGAGACCCTCACGGCTCATAGAGTTGAAAGGTCTTAGGCGGCAGATCTGAACCTGCGGCCTAAGCCATCGCTATCTTTTGGAAGAAACTAAGTTATTTGTCAATTATGTTCATCAAGACAACATACTGGTAATAAGAGAAAGAAGAAAGCGACAAAAGAACATCCGATTTACAAGCGTTCGAGACACACTCATTCATGCATAGGCGAAAGACTCAGAACGGGGAATAAGACAAGCTGGGATAAAACTTTTCCATTAATATTGCAAAAAAAAATTCTTACAATCATAAAGCAATAAACAAGAAATATTATTACAATGGAATAACCTCAGATCCAGGGCACGGATTGAGGAAGTCAAAAGTAAGGCCATCTAGAGTTCTTATGGCCTCTCTGATTATTCTTGTGCGCAGCCTCTCGTGCTCTTGTGTGTCAAGATCCTCGGCAAGCCCCCCCAGCCTTCGATAAGCAGCGACTATCGTCGTCTGCTGGAAAATTTGATGCAGGATGTCGATGAGGCTATCTCGCCGTTTCTTCGAGATCAGCCCCAATAGGTACACTGAATGCACCTTGTCTTCGGCATCATCCAGCGCATTAAGCGGTAAGGCCTCGTGGAACCCTGGGAGTGCTCTCCAAATCGCTCCCAGCACAACTTTCAGGAGAGCAGAGCGGCGGGGGAGCAGCCAACCAACACGTGCGTTCAAACGACCCATGACTTCCGCACACTGGGCATCCGTAAACTCCTGGTCTTGTTGGCGGCCCTGTACACGGATATCCTCATAGGTGATGAATTCATGCAGACTGTATAGACGCACCGCCATAACGCCTGAAGGAAACATCAATGGAAGATTAGCGATAAAAAAGGAGGGACACAGAAAGTTAAAACTCCTCGAGAGCAATACTCTACGAATAGGGGTGACGCCTATCAAATTCAATAATAAGGGAAATTTAAAGAAATCCTCCGAGAACTCTGAGATCATTACTATTAATGATATAATCCATTAAATACAAAACTCCATTTTTTAATTTTCATTATCCAAACTCTTAAGAGTTCATCTTTTTTTTAGATCAAAGAGATCTGTGTTTTGCTAAAGATGCAAGGTTCTGTTCATGGGTTAAGAAACCCTGAAACAAATTCGTAAGAGCAGGGGTCTATTTGGTGAAACCCCAAAAGGGTTTTCTTTAGATCAAAGATCTATGAGAGCAAAGCTCTATTAATTAAAATTGATTTAAGTCAAGACTAATTCTTACTTAAATAGTTTCTGTTAAAGAAAATCTAACTCAAGGAGTTCTCGAAGGTAAGAACAAAGCTCTGAAGTTTTTGAAAATAAAAATCTTAAAGATGATAATCATTGGTGTAAAACCAAAGGTCCTATTTATAGGCATCAAGTGCCCTTTCAACTTCCAAAAGTTGCCGCAACGGTTGGAATCCTACCACCGTTGCGCTTGCGTTTGGGGCCACGTAAGCACAACGGTGGGGGGGAATTTGTTTACCCCAATCAGAGCAAAGCTCTATTCAAATTCTAAGGTGGGAAAAGAAGCAATGCTTCTGTTTTCCCCCAATCAGAGCAAAGCTCTGTCTTGAAAATTAAAGTGAGAATTAATGTTAAAATAAATGAAGCAACGCTTCAGATCTCCTGCGCTGCGCGCAGAGCGCCACGTGTCAAAATCAGACACGTTAGCGCAGGGAGCACAGCGCCCAAGGCAGCGCACCCAATCAGAGCAAGGCTCTGTTGAAAATTCAAACTTTAATTAATTGAAGCAACGCTTCAGCTGGCCTGCGCTCTGCGCTGCACGCCACGTGGCAGCGCAGTGGCGCTAGCGCAGTTGCGCTGCGCTGTGCGCTGAGCGACACGTGTCAGCGAAGTTGCGCAAGCGCAGTTGCGCTGCGCGACACGTGTCAGCGCAGTTGCGCTGCGCTGTGCGCTGCTTGACACGTGTCACGCGCTGGGGCATTTGCGCCAAACAGAATTAAGATTTTAAAGAAATCTTTCTGTTCTTTTTAAAACAAGAAGATTGCCTTATGTAAAACAGAAACGCTTGGATCAAAGATCCAACGGTGGGGAAAATTTCCCAAATCACTCAGAGAAAGATCTCTTTAACAAATTTAACTAATTTATGGGCACTATAAAAGAACCCTAGACATCAATTCAAAGGCATCAATATTTGGTGAGAAATCAAAAATTTTAAACAGAGAGAACTCTGAAGAAATCTCAAGAGGAAAAAAGGTAAAAACCTTTAAAAGAGAAGAATTTCTTTTAATAGATCATTGATCTAAAGAACAAGATCAATGATCTTCAATAAAAACAAATAAAAATAGTGCTTTGCACTTTTCTATGAACCTCTGGTTCTTTGAGATAAGAAAAACAAGAGAAACTTGTTTTCTTTGATCTAAATTAGATCAAGAAAGCAAACAGTGCTTTGCACTTCTTTTATGAACCTTTGGTTCTTGAA
This sequence comes from Agapanthus africanus, assembly GCA_030015575.1. Classification (NCBI taxonomy): domain Eukaryota; kingdom Viridiplantae; phylum Streptophyta; class Magnoliopsida; order Asparagales; family Amaryllidaceae; genus Agapanthus; species Agapanthus africanus. The sequence continues at coordinate 9,119,640 of CM057340.1, forward strand.
TCTAAAAGATTCTCAAATTTATAGTGCCTTGCACTTGCAAACTGCGCTGTTGCGCTCTTGGGAAAGCGCCACGTGTCAGCATCTGAACCACTTGCGCTATGCGCTTTAAGATAGAGCTTTGCTCTCTGAAATTGGCGCAACTCACCAGAGTGCGCCACGTGTCAGCAGCGCAAGCACAGTGCACTAGCGCAGCGCACTGCGCTTGCATGACACGTGTCGTCACTACAAGCGCTTGCGCTCTTTGATTGGCGCAAAGTGCCTGAAATGCAATGCATTTATTTTGTTGAAGGGCCAGGCCCAAGTCAAAAAGACCTAACAGGCCAAAATAAATTGCAAAGCAATAAAAAGGGCAGGGCCCAAGTAAAATTGATGCTCTGCATCATTTATAAATGGGTAGAGCCCAAAACAAATTGATGCTCTGCATCCTTTATGGGTAGAGCCCAAATAAGAATAAAAAGAAATGCAATGCAAAAGCAAATAAAATGTTGAACATTTTCAACTGGACTTAGCCCAATCATGGCCGTAAGTCCTCAAATTAAATTGACTGAATCAATTTACATCCGGTTCGAGGGTACATCTCCGAACTCCTCTGACACTTATCGTTGTAATTCCTCAACGACATCAGAGAGGTGACGGGTCCCGACGACCACACATCAATACGGACTGTGGGGTCCTTAAACTCGTGGACCGAAACGTCCCTAAACTAATGATGGACCGAAACGTCCCTAAACTAATGATGGACCACCACGTCCCTAAACTGGCGATAGACCACCACGTCCCTAAACTGGAACATGGACCACCACGTCCCTAAACTGGAACAATAGAGCCTCTAAACGCTCTTCTGTCGGATCTAAACGATCCCGCTTAAGTAGATCTTAGCCCCAAACAAGGCTAACGTATCCTTAAGCATTTCAACAGACTCCATATTCCTTAATCAACTTCGGTTCAAGGGTACATTTCTGAACTCCTCCGACACCTATCGTTGTAATCCTTCAACGGCGTCAGAGAGGTGACGAGTCCTGATGGCCATATATTAAATGGATCACCACGTTAAGTAGATCTTAGTCTTAAACAGGACTAACGTATACTTAACGAACGTTTAAGTTGATCTTAGCCTCAACACGGCTAACGTATCCTTAAACTAAAACACCAAACCCAAATCTAAGTAAATACGGATTTGGACTAATCCACGTCCTACGGGCGACGGCATAACTTAGTCTCCGTATACAATCCACGGGCAACCACAAACAAAACAAACACGCACGACACGAAGTGAAATTCTGGAGAAGGAGAATTACGCTACCGCGACGCGGTAGCGTAATTAACTGCAGGGGCTTGCGCCTGCAGGGAAGAGCGTCCCCACAATCAAAATCCCCTCTAGCGAGGGGGAATCTGACGAAGTCTGCTACATCGGCCGCATCCGTCTAAACCTCCGATACACGGTGCCATAAATCAACTTGGCATCTTCGGAGAGGTAGACGGATAAAACCAAATAGCATCTGCCCCGAACCTTAGGCCTAGACGTCCTCAGTCGTCGCCGCCGCCGTTCGGAGGGGAACAAGTAACTCTTACTCGCAGCGGGTATCGGCATCCAACTATCTCATAGAAGGTATGCAATCTCATTGTAAATTTCAACACTTGAAATTACCGATAATATTTTGCCCCAAACGATCTATGACCTTGACAAGGTCAACAAACCACAGACCGTAAGTCAAGTTCAACCCGTCATTTCTTGATTGAATTAAACCCACCCGCAGGACCCTTGACAAGGTCAACAAGGCCGTACGACTACCCTAACCCAATCTGCATCATATGCATAAATAGATAAATACTGGTCAGCTACCACACACTACGCCTTGACAAGGTCAACAAACGCGGCACGAATACTAAGCAGGACTTATCTGAAATGACGGAGGGCTATGACAGGTTTTTCTGAAAACCTATTGCGTAATGAACTTGATATCGTTGTAGAATCAAATGATTTTAAAATGGAGTGTTTTTTAGGCTTTTCTAGTTTTGCTAAAAGGGCCACTGCCGGTGAAGGGATCGTCGACCCTTTCCTCGTCGAATGAGGTGCGGGATATATCATATCTGTGCATAGCAGAAACTATAGAAGCAATTAAAAGACAAACCGAGTTTGTCGCATCTGCCAGTTATTGCTAAAGGGGTCACTCCCGGTGAAGAGATCTCGGCCCTTTCCTCATCGAATAAGGTGCAGGATGTTCTGCAAGGAACACCGCGATGCAAAGCAAGAACTGTAGCTACCTGTTTTCGAAAATTCGATTCCACAACATCTTTTAGGTTTCTTTTATTTTCATTAATCATATTAATGAAGTCCCATCAAATAAGTCACCTAAACATCACAGATAAATACGATGTACACTTATGCTATCCGCATTCGCCTCGATGTCCCCTCGTGCACCGTTAGGTTAGGTAACTAACGGCAGAGCAGGGCAGGGCTAACGCGGGTGTAAAACATAAGTAACGTCTATATAATATATTAAATATACTATATACAGCATTTATCACAGAACAACAAATGATCACATCACAGATATCGCAGCAGAAGAAACATATGAAACATTGGATATACTAGGACATCCGTGTTTTATTACGAGCCTGTATAAAACACGGATTCCACGGTCGCGATGAATAGCCAAACCCACACCCCTAGACCCCTACGAGAGCGGCAAGTAACCCTACCAATTCTAGAGTTAGGAGACCCAAACTCGACTCCTCGAGTTGGTCTCCCACTGGACTTTAGAACCCGGTTACTTATGCTCTCCTCCTTGGGTCTATCCTAGTGCGGAAAAGTAAATAATATACAAATGGTGACATCAACCTCATCCCGGAAGTGACCCAATAAAAGAATATTACATACAAATTTTTATATGAATGAAAATGAAAAACACTCATCTCACATAAAACCCCCCGGCTATTCAAAACGCGACGATTCAATATAACATATCCAGCAACACATAATATCACATGTCATCAACGTAAGTAAATATGCCCATCCCAATTGTCGTTGATATATAGCAACGAAACCGGCGATATCACATATTACACTTACGGTCTTAGAAAAGAAAGTGTAAAACTACAACAGTTGGAATCTGCAACCTTTTTAGACATCGCATGCCTAAACAAATGAATTCCTTAGACATCACATGCCTAACAGTTATAAACCTCGCATTTCAGTCTCAAAATCGAAAACTGTTTTCAATATCAAGTCGGGCAATTCAACAAGATTCCCGACATCCTGAACGAATGCTCGTCGCAAACTTTAGTAGACGGCCGCACCCCCGATACCGTCGACGAAGTGCACTAAGGCGGAACACCGCTGCCGCGAGCACCCGAACGGATGCTTTCGGCGACGGGGTTCTCCTACAGTCACTTAGTCGAGGCTATGGGCCATGGCTATTTATTAAGTTTACCCGGCGAGTATCCGCGTACGCTACATGATTGCGACGGACTTTTGATCACATCAAAATCCCGTGGCAACCGATCAAGTGAGACTAAACTACTAGATTTATAACATTCATTCAGTTATATCATAACTACTTGTGAATTCCAAATATTGTATCACATTCCAGATAAATAGACAATGTTAAACTTTCCGATCGAATAATCAAACACCCAAGTTTTCCCGAAAAGCTCAACACATGAAATAAGTTTAAAAACATTCACTTCATACCACAGTACCAACGGTCCAGCCGTAGAAGGGTCAAGCCAACGCCTCACATGTGGCACGCCGTACTGCCAAACCCTAAGGTTCAAAAGGCAGTTCAAGACGGTCACATAATCGAGTTAAGGTTTGTTGTCTTCTAGAGGGTCCATCGCGTTACTTGCACTACTTAGAACGTTCTTAAACGACAGAAAAATCCAACACTTGGAAATTTCCCGGTAGGGGAAAAAGTGGGTATTTATATCCGGTCGAACTTTTTAACATGTTCTAAAATATCCGGAAAAACACAGACAAAGTTAAACTTCCCGATCGAATCGACGAACTCCCAATACAACCCAGAAAACTCAACTCTTGAGTATAAATTAAAAATACTCAGAAAACACAGGAATCATCTAAGAACATTACTGTGCAAATAGTAGACTAAGAATCTACAGTGTGGCCGCGGAACCGCCGCGCGACATAGGGTACGGCCGCGGTTCCGCGCCTCCTTGATGGAGTTGGGCCCACGTGTTGCACAGTAATTCCTAGAAAACCCTGCTGAATTTTTTTGGATATTTTTAATTTGGAAAAAACCACATTTTCAGAAAATGTCCAGGGAAGGGTTTGAATTAGGGTTTCGGGGTTCGATCGGATTTCTAACATCGTCAACACTTCGCCTAAAGCTCTAGCTAGGCTCTGATACCACTGTAGGGTTGCTAGGCACACTAACAAGGGTCTACGAGGTATCAACCATGCCCGATTAAAATTTTAGCCGTGCCGAACAACTCTAATACGGATCTTTAAACTAGGGTTTAGGCGAAAACAAGCAAGTTAACAACTTTAACTACAAGTGAAAGGGAATACAACCTTTGTAGATCCGGTCCTTCACTTCAATAGCTCCGTGTAGATGTCCCCTCCGCTGCGATCATGAACTTCGGACTCTGGAGAAGATCCACAAGAAGAACGAACGTGCTTGCTTCGTTGACTTCGAGGCCGGAGATGATCTACGTCGGGGAGACACTAACTCAAGCTATTTCTTCACTAGGTCATAAACTTTGTGAAGAGAACACACTCTACTACATGGCAAGTGGTAGAGGATGAAGAAGTAGGAAGTGGGCTCACTTTAGAATTGATTTTCTCACTCTTTTTCTCATGGCACCATTGGAGCTAGTAAGCTTTTGGATGGAGCTTGGTGATGAAGAAGAAGAAGAAGAAAGCATAAAGAATAATCCATCCAAATGAAAACTTATCCCCAATGAATTATTGCACCATGGTTGAGTTAAGACCTCATGCTTAACTCATGTAGAGAATTAACCAAAGCATTAGGTTAAAGGTTAGGTTAAAAAATATCAAAAGAAATGACAAAAGAGTGGACTTTGTCAAAACTTCTCCAAGCTTTTTCAAGCTTGATTACTTTGACCAAGTTAAACCCTTTTGTTAAATCTTAAGATAAAACAATAACCCTAATCTTTATCCAAATTTTGGTATGAGTCTCATACATCCAACTTGTGTGTATCATCAAGCATGATACAAACATGTACACTTGCATATATCATATATAAACAATGTGCACATTCAAGTGAGAAAATAAATCATAAGTAAGCTAATACTAGTTAATGCAATATAATATATCAAATATATAATTATGCATTAAATTATTAAATCAACTCTTGATTTAATAATCTGGCCATAACCGACTAATATTAAAAGTAACAACTTATCGAATCAACACTTGATCCGATAACCCGGCTATATCGCATACAACCGATCAATGTCACGAATCGCGAGAATTGAATACGGTATCTCATATCGTATCAATCTCGGTCCTGCACATATCACATATGTGCTCCTACTCCGTTTCGCTTGAGCCAGGAAACCCCTGTGTAGGACTCTAAAGACTCGTCAATACGCCGGCAGTAAGTGATGATCATATCAAACACCCACAAGCCGCAAGCGGTGTGCTAAATGTAACGGCCACCCGGGTATTGAGCTATCAGAAGATCAACAAGCAAGCCTGCTAGTACTCCTGTGAATCCAATCAGTAACACTCCCGTACAGTCCCGTCTCGTCGTCTAATATGTCGCATATCTCGCCTAGGGGTGGTAAACGTCAGACCCCAGTAGCTCGATAAGTCGTGTCGATATGAGGTCTATAATAGTTCGAGAAACTACTGATAACACTTACCAGTCAACATTCGTCTCATTACAACAGAATCAACATCAGCAAATCAGAGCCGCGGAAAAATTCCCAGTTCCATGACAAGGCGGTACACAGACAACCGAGAGTCAACCCCTCCTGGTCCCGTGGAACACGGCTAGTGTAAATCCTGACCCCGTGGGAAACGCCCAGGGCACATCTTGGTCCCGTAGAACACGGCTAATGTCAATCCTGACCCCGTGGAAAATGCCCAGAGCACCTCCTGGTCCCGTGGAACATGGCTAATGTCAATCCTGACCTCGTGGGAAATGCCCAGAGCACCTCCTGGTCCCGTAGAACATGGCTAATGTCAATCCTGACCCCATGGGAAACGCCAAGAGCATATCCTGGTCCTGTGGAACACGGCTAATATCAATCCTGACCCCATGGGAAACGTCCAGAGCAAATCCTGGTCCCGTAGAACACGGATAATGTCAATCCTGACCTCGTGGGAAGCGTCCAGAGTGAATCCTGGTCCCATAGAACATGGCTAATGTCAATCCCGATCTTGTGGAAAACGTCCAGAGCAACCCTTGACTCCGTAAAATGCGGATAAAGTCAACCCCTGACTCCGTGAAATGCGGATAAAGTCAACTCCCTGACCCGTGAAATGCGGATAAGGTCAACCCCTGACTCCGTGAAATGCGGATAAATTCAACCCCTGACCTCGTGAAATGCGGATAAGGTCAACCCTTGATTCCGTGAAATGCGGATAAAGTCAACCCCTGACTCCGTGAAATGCGGATAAAGTCAACCCCCTGACCCCGTGAAATGCGGATAAGGTCAACCCCTGATTCAGTGAAATGCGGATAAGGTCAACCCCTAACTCCGTGAAATGCGGATAAAGTCAACCCTCGACTTCCCCGTCAAGGTAATTCTTTGATTCGGGAGCAAGTCAACTCGTCAATCACTTAAGGGTCCTCTCGACTTGTAAGGAAGAAAATTCTCTTCTGAGATCCTTACGACTCTCAAGAGAAAACGCACTTAGAAATCCTCACGATTCGAGGAGAAAATACACCTACGGGATCCTCTCGACCTGTAGGGAGAAAATTCTTTATGAGACCCTCACGGCTCATAAAGTTGAAAAGTCTTAGGTGGCAGATCCTAACCCTATCTCCTAAGCCATCATTGTTTCGCAGATCCACCCCGACAAGAAAGGAAACAATCACTTACGAGTCCTCTCAACTCGTAAGCAAGAAAAACTCTCTTGTGAGATTCTTACAACTCTCAAGAGAAAATACACTTAGGAATCCTCACGATTCTTAAGAAGAAATTACACTTATGAGATCCTCACGACTCGTAAGGTGAAATACCTTTATGAGACCCTCATAGCTCATAAAGTTAGAAATCCTTAGGAGGCAGATCTGAACCTGACTCTTAAGCCATAGCTGTCCTACAAGGAGATCAAAATAGATTATCCACAAAATGCATTTACTAAAGGGACACACCATCATGAAGAAAAATATGTCTTTTATTCATGAATCAAAATGAATACAAAGTACAATTTATGAAAGAATCAAAAAAATACTCTCATTCAGGAGTATGTACAAAAGAAGAATAAAAAGAAAAAATATACAATTCTTCAAGCCGGCGGACGATTTAATAGGTTTGCCAGTTCATCCTTTTTCCGCTGGGCCTCGGCTTCATGATTCATTATCGCTAAGAGACGGGCCTCCGCTTAAGACTATTGGGCGTGGTATGAGGCAAGCCGACTTTCAAGCTTCTTTTCGGTAACTTTATGAGCTTCGACCATTTCACGAGTAAAAATGACGGCTTTATCAATGGCTACCACCTCCTCGATAGCTTCTTGAATTACCCGCCAAAGTTCATACGCCCAAGTGGTCTTGGCCGTAAGATTAGGTTGAAGTTCCCCCAGCGCAGTTGAAGCCAGCTTTCTTTCTGAAAATTTTCGGCTGAGCCTCTTCTCGCATGACAACATATTTGCGGCGCACCATTCGATTATCCCCCGCAAGCTCGCCTTTGCAGCCACAACCTCCGAAGGAAGGCGCGTACATTCAAGACTATGCAAACAAGCCTCCACCCAACGACAAAACTCAACCCAGACTTGCACCAATGTTTCGATGTGGTAAGCAGCAAGAAAGGGGAGAGAACTGTTAGTTTCGGCGGCAAATTCCTCGGCCGTGATCAAACTACCAGCACGAAGTTCTTCAATCAGAGCTGACAAAGAGTGAAGGCTTAGCTTTTCCATCCGTTCATAAGCACGTAGAGCATAAGGACCGGGTGGCATAGCGATGCGAGATTCTAGCGTTGTAAGAACCGGCAAAGCTGTTAAGATTTATAAACAATCAGCGAGACTTGCAAGCAAAGAGCAGATGGAACAACGTCGAAACTTTACTTACCCACAGTCATGAAAGAAGGGTCCAAAAGGTCCCCAGGCCCGTCAAGAATCTCAACTTCGTCATCGGCTTCCAGAACTGCAGAAGACATCAGTATTGCTATACAAAATAATGATAATGCCATGAAGAAAGCGAACAACACTAACCTTTCCCAGAAGATAGGACGATGCGTTGAGGGGATATTACCTGCGGAGCGGCCATCTCTAGCAGACGCTGAAAAGACTTCCCGGGGGACAGGTCCGCGATGGACGCTGCCAACCCACGCAATTCTGAAAAGACGGAAAGGTTCAGATGATGGAGAGATTATTAAAATAAAATATAGAAGGCTATCTTCGATACTCCTCCTGCTCTGGACTGGAGGGATAGCAGCTTCAGTGGCCTCCTCCATTCCCCCAGGCACATCATCGGAGACATGGGCCGGTATAACAACTTCCAATTGAGGAGCAGTGGACATCGCTGCGGGCTCTAATGAAAGGACGGTGGCCTCGACTACCTGTCCCATATTCTCCGGACCGTCCCCAGAAAGATCCATTGAATCCACGGTCAATGAAGATGCCTCTTCCGGGAGAGCAAGCACCGGGGGAACGGAAATCACTAATAGGAGCTCCGTGGCAGGAAGAACAGCTGTATCGACCCCCTCCACACTTACTAGTGTCTCATCGGGGATATTTACAGAGTCCATAGTCAAGGCGCGACTCAAACTTAGATCCTCTACCATTGCCGAAGTCCCTACAAAGTTTTCGCGAAGATAAGGATATATATATATATATATATATATATATATATATATATATATATATATATATATATAAAGCAATGCAAAATACTACAAAAAGATATATCAACATACCAATACGCAAAGGAGCTTCTAATATGGCTTTTCAAGCCGACGTTTCTTCCTGAGGAAGTATGCTCGCCGGGGTTCGAGGATAGACTTGTGGCCGCCAGTCCACAATGACAGCGCATCTTCGGCATCTGCCGAAATAGGCTGCTTAAGGGCTATCTCGCCTCCCTCTTCCAAAGGACCTATAAATATCCGCCGTATCGATGGAGGATCTTCGTTGAAGATGACGACAGGATAAGGCCTCTTCGGGATCCTTACATTTTCAATCTCATCCTGGGAGCGTCTTATAGCCTCAGCCAATTGTGCGGTTTCCTCGGCAGATAAACCTGGAAAAAGAAGATCACCATCCGGCTTTTGCATAGCTAGTGGTTCATCTTGAAAGATAGGCTCGAATTCCACTAAAAAGTTGAGCAGAGTGGTGACCGTCTTCCTTCGCCTCTTTGCCCCAAAATTAACACCAGAAGACGATCGCTTCTTTCCCCTCGGTGCTTTGCTGCGGCGTTGACCCACTTCGCCTTCACTATCCTCTCTCGGCGGTGCTACTGATGAGGATATTGCCATCGCTGACGCCGCAGCCGATGAAACTGCTACCGGCGCCTTATCAGAAGCCCTTGCCTGAGCTCTAATGCGCTTTGGCAGACCAACTGTCGGAGTCAAGCCCACATCCGCCGCCTCAGGAATGAGTATGGTACCAGTATCCCTCAAGGGAGGGCGAACCATTGTCTGCGGTCATGGTGGGACTCCCGTAACCTGAAGCGGGGCGGGAGCTCTAAGCCCAAAAAGTATCCTCCTCTCCTCAGCAATGATTGGACTAACCCAGTGGCGATACCAACCCGTGAAAGCCTCCATGCACCTCGGAATGTAGTCGTCCTCGGGGATCATGAAATGAGAACCGGTGTTCAGCCTCATGAAATGGTGGGTGGCGTCACGAACAGTTTCCAAAGAAGGGCTGGGCTCCACTGTGAACGCCTCGAAGGGGACACCCTGGTTATATCCCAGTTGCCGGGCAAAGTGGTGTGGATTGTACCGCATGAAAAGAGCCGCATTGTTTCGACGGAACATCAGATAACCGAGTCTGATCGAGTACAAGTGCATGGCTTCCTTGGGCTTCAAGGAGGGTGCTCCCTCTTTCGACAAGTCAAACAACTGTTGAACAGGTCCCGAAGGAGCAGAGAGGATTCGATCACTAAATACCATTCCGCCTTCGTTGGTATACGGATTGAGCAGCACACGAAGAGCCCCTAATTGAGTTGGGTCAGGAGCATAAGCGTCCACCAACCTCATGAGCTACGGAAAGGTATAAGCATCATAAAAGCTGGGTCTCTGGTGCGCAGCAAATGCCCCTAGCACGTGCATCTCAATCCATGACGTAAAGTAATGAAGAGAGAAACTCACTATGTTCACGCCTGGGGTTGAAGTATTGGCTGCAGTGCTTAGCCCATGGTACAGATGCGACAGCTCTGCAATGCTCATGGATAATCGCGTCCCTTCGGTAATGCGATGAGCAGGGTAAATGACCGAGGCTCTCATGAATCGACGGTGCGTTGGAACGACAAACCAACTGAGCCAAACGCTGATAAAACCGATGAAGAAAGTTTCTTCATCCATGCCAGGAGCTGCGATCTATTCGAAAGGTACAGCTGACAAGACTGGAATGTAGAACCGGGGAAAATCGTCTTCTCTAGCCGGTAGCCTATTTAAACCAAACCCGAAGGGGTCGTTGATATTTGCGAACTTCGGAGCCGCCTTTGATAGAACGTCTCCACGAAGGAAGCATGCGATAAAACTTTTAAAAGTGATGCCCTGTTCTTCTGACTCCGTGAACAGCTTCTCAAAAATCCCCAGAGTCTTGATTAGACTCGGGTACTTATGGCGGACGGCATTTTCAGTCGACAAGCCGTCAAGCGTAGCGGGCACAGTCTCGAAGACATACTCGTCAGAGGGCAACAATTCTTCATAAGGCGTTCCCCTGATTTGTAAACCCAAGATCTCGCGAAACTCTTCCAAAGAAATTGAAACTTCACGGTCCCCTAACAAGAAAGTGTTGGTGGAAAGATTCCATTGATTAAGGAAAGTTTTAACCCACCATACGTGAAGAGACTGATAATGGAAGAGGGACACGTACACTGCCTGGTAAAGACCGACCTTCTGCAGTCGCGCACGATGGGCGGACAAGATGTAACGAGCCCAGAGAAGATAGCCCGTAGGATGGCGAGGGGTAAGTCCTATCTTGTAGACTTGTCCCCAGGGCCGGGCTTCACCTTGGCAGATACGACGCCCCAAGATGTCTATGGCCGGCACAGGCCTGTTTGGTATCCCAGTTGTTGATGACTCAAGCCGGCCTGTAGGAGTCCAATCCGCCATCTCTACAGTAAAAGCTGTCCGCGGACGGTCCATCAGCAGGAGTGGGCAGATAGGTTCTGTTGGCACCTCGTAAAGAAAGCTTCGACGACAGCGGATGATATGACCGTACCAAGTCCCCCACAAAAGTAAGTTGGTGCAATCCGGATCATGGGCCCTGATCATTGCCATCACTTCTTCATCCGACGGTGATTGAGGAAAAGCTGCCTCCGAGCGAGTAAAGGGAAAGTATAGAAGAGAAGCCATTATGCCTGAAATAAAGGAAGGGAAAACTGTTAGTGAAGCCCATATGTGTATATATATATATATATATGTGTGTGTGTGTGTGTGTGTGTGTGTGTGTATGTGTGTGTGTGTGTGTGTGTAAGAAGACAGTGGAAGAAAATGACAAACAACTTATTTTATGGGACCATTTGTTACAAAACATATGGGCCCCACAAAATTAATATGGCGGCTCACTAATAATGAGGCTGAGCAATCATCATGAGAACAAAAGGAAGATTCTCAATAAATTCAAATGACTCTACACATTCCCCCAAGGAGAAAACCCATTACAGAAACTCTATGCAAATCGAGAAGGATCTCTGCAAGAACAACTTAGGATTGAAAATTCCAAGAAGTCTTCTTTTAAGAACTAAGTTCTTTAGAGGAATTAAATTCCTTTTGGACAGAGAAATTAAATTCCCAGAAAAAATTTCAGAGCTAAACTCTTTGAAATGGAATTAAATTCCAGAGGGAAGACAAGTATCATCATCAGTCCCCTAAGATCAGAGAAACCCTAGCGAAAGGGGTTTATTATTTAAAGATTGGACATTTTTAAAGAACTTGGAAAGATGGGTTTTTGTTAAAGGGAAAAACCCTTGGTGTGGATTTAAAATCCAAAGAAAATTTCTACAAGAAGTTTCTCGGCCGTTCAAGATCCTTACCTGAAAAAGGAAATCTTTTGTTGACAAAGTTAAACTCTGAAAATTTTTGGAACTGAGAACTGAGCTCTGAGAAAGAGAATTAAATTCTCAAGGCAAGAACAAGGAAGGAAGAAGATGAAAGAGTGGAGACGCTTCTGAAGAGACTCCTGCATTTATAGGATGTGATGAGAAACGGTTCATCTACCCCCTTCCCTAGGCAGAACCAACGGCCACAAAAGTTACAGCGTTGCACTCACGTGCAAACACGTGAGAACAACGCTGTGGGGGCATTTGTTCCCTCATAAAATACAAGGAAAAACACCAATGGGGCATCACGTGCACACACTGATCGGGGGTCACGTGCTGACACGTGATGTCTTTCTGAGCGCTTTGAAATGATAAGAATTGAATCCTAATCAAATGGGGTCACGTGTCTACACGTGATGGGCCTTTAAACCCACTGAAAAGAATTAAAGGTATAATAAAACAACAGGGGAAAACCCTAATGGGGCATCACGTGCCCACACGTGACCAAGGGTCACGTGCTGACACGTGATACTTCCTGAGTTCTTTAAAACAACAGAATTAAATTCTGGTTAAATGCTTAATCAGGGGGTCACGTGCCAACACGTGATAGGTTCCTAAAGATCTCTGCATTAATAGAATTAAATTCTAATTAAATGGTCAATCAGTGGGGTCACGTGCTAACACGTGATAGGCTCTTAAACCTTCTGAACTAATAGAATTAAATTCTAATTAAGGGAAATCAAAAACCCTAATATTTCCTTAGATTTTTCCAAACAAAAAGATTGCGCTCTGTAAAGTGGAGCACCGTTGGATTAAAAATCCAATGGTGATTAAAAAATCACCAATTTATAGAAAAATTCTATACAAGGAAAGATTTCTCTGAAATTTGCCAGGAGTAACAGATAAAATATCTTTGGATTAAAAATCCAATGGTGAATAAAATTCACTGAGTGATCTAAAAGATCATGTTGGTTATAAAATCAATCAAAATCTTTCAATGAAAGCTTGACTAAACAAACTGATTCTTTTCTTTCTCCTATAAATAGGAGCCATGAAAAAAAAAGAGAGAAACAACAGCAGAAAGAAAAAAGAAGAGAATTTAATTCTCTAGAGAGAAAAGAAGATTTCTTCAGAAAAGAAAGAAATCCTAGGTAAGAGAGAGAAAGAGATCATTCTATAAGCTCCTATAACCCTATAAGAGAATTTAATTCTCAAACTAAGAGTTTAACTCTTCTGAATAAGAACTTAGTTCTTCCTTTGGTTCAAGATCTATAGAACCAGCTCTCTCCATAAGTTGAGAATTTAATTCTCATCGGGGAGATTTTTCCATGCAGATCCAAAATTTAGAGGGAGAATTGAGTTTAAAGAATTTAATTCTTCCAAATACATAGGAATTTAATTCCTCTAAATAAATTAGGGTTTAACCCTACAAAAGAATTTAATTCTTACAAATACACAGGAATTTAATCCCTCTAAATAAATTAGGGTTCAACCCTACAAAAGAATTTAATTCTTAAACAAGGGACTTAAGCTTTTCATGCACGTAAAAGAGATCAGTACCCACCTGATCACGTGGCAACACGTGACCCTCCCTTAAATGGTCAGAAAAGAATGAATGAGATAAGGCCACGTGCTCCCACGTGACCCTTGGATAAATTCTTCAAGATAAAGAGAACAAGGCCAAGTCAGAACATATTTTTGGCGTCTCACGTGTTCCCACGTGACCCCTAGCAATTATCAAACAAAAGAAGATTCTACCCAAGGGTAATGCCCACCTGAAGGATGCCTCACGTGCTCCCACGTGACCCTTGAACAAACTCTTCAAAATAAGAAGAGCAGAACAGACTGTGGGCACAATCACGTGTCCACACGTCATAATCATGGAAATTAAGTGTTTAACACTTACCTGCATATTCTGAGCCCAATTCTCAGGCGCATCACGTGATCCCACATGAGCGCTTCAATTTTAGTGTTTAACACTATTTTTGAGCGCCTCGTCTCTAGTGTTTAACACTATTTTAAATGCATCACGTGGGAACACGTGACCGCCAAATATGTGCTAGTGTTTAACACTATATGCAAAATAGTCTTAGCTTAAATTAGCTAAATCTTTCAGAGGCAAGACTCCCCTTTTGAATGAGCCTCAAATACACCCTTGTCTTCCAAGATTGATCACCTTATATGGTATAGGAGTGCTCAGCACTCAATAAAAGACAAAATATGGTCAGAACCCAGACCCATGCTTAACATTGCTAAATAATGGGGGGCTGAGCCCAGACAAATGTTCAACAGTCCAAACAAAGGTCCAACATTTTAAACTTAATTGGACTTAGCCCAAGTTGGCCATAAGTCCTCAATTCAGATTTAACTGAGCCCATGTGCTCATAATTCAGATTAATTGATCTTAGTTCCAAATTGGACTACAGATTTCCCAATCAACTTTGGTTCAAGGGTACATCTCTTCACTCCTTTGATATTTGTCGTTGTAATCCTTCAACGTCTTTAGAGAGGTGACGGGTCCCGATAACCAATTATTCAATAGACTGTGGGGTCCTTAAACTCATAGACTATGATGTCCTTAAACCTTATAGACTATGACGTTTTTAAACTACGGACTGTGGGGTCCTTAAACCCATGGACTATGATGTCCTTAACCTCGGACTGTGGGGTCCTTAAGCCCATGGACTATGATGTCCTTAAGCTCGGACTGTGGGGTCCTTAAACCCATGGACTATGATGTCCTTGATCTTTACAGACTATGATGTCTTTAAACTGGACCGTAATGTCCCTAAACTAACATTGGACCGTAATGTTCTTAAACTAATCGACCGCAATGTCCCTAAACTAAACAATAGAGCCCAAATGCTCTCTTGTTGGATCTAAATGATCCCGTTAAGTTGATCTTAGTCTAAAATTAGACTAACGTATTCTTAACAAACGTTTAAGTTGATCTTAGTCTCAAATGAGACTAACGTATCCTTAAACCCAACCCCAAACCCAAATCTAAGAAAATACGGATTTGGACTAATCCACGCCCTACGGGCGACAACATAAATTAGTCTCCGTATACAATCCACGGGCAACCAAAAACAAAACAAACGCATACGAAACGAAGTGACCATCTGGAGAATGAGAAAGTGGTTACCGCGATGCGATAGTGTAATTAATTGCAAGGGCTTCCGCCTGCAGGGAAGAGCATCCCTACAATCAAAAAACCCTCAACGAGGGGGAATCTGACGAAATCTGCTACATCGGCCGCATCCGTTTAAACCTTCGATACATGGTGCCATAAATCAACTTGGCATCTTTGGAGAGGTGGACGGATAGCACCAAATAGCATCTGCCCTCGGAGTTCACGCTCGGACGTCCCAATGTCCCGGTTGCGTCTTCCGGCAGGGAACACCTACAATCAATATGAAATCGCAAAGCTATTAATATCAAGGTCCGAAATCCAAATACGGCACGCGGTGCGCTCATAGGTTAGAACCTATAGCCTACGCATGCAAAACAACCCAACAACCCTCGTCGTTGACGTACAAACATCCAACGACCAAATACAATATCAAATCTCAAAACCAAGAATCCCAATACCGGAAAATATAGCCAAAACCCTAACTAGGGTCTCTATTCATGAAAACCGCAAGGCCTAAAGCCCAATCGTACCAATACTCATTCACAACACAATTAATATCGTACAAGACAATATATTTTTCATCACTATGCCAAATAAAACTCACGTCTAATTTTCCTGAAAACCTAGTAAGCATCTTTTAACAATTTTAGCACCGATCTAGATATTTGAACAAATCTAGTGGCCACAATCATCACATAATTGCTTAATTAAGCCACCCAAACCCTTACTAACTTTGTAATCTCACCCATATTAGATTTAGTAAAAGTTAGTTTCCAAATCAAGCTTAGTTTGGACAATTAGAAAATAATAAATTACAATTTCACAACTAGGTTAGATTTTCCATGTCTAAACATGTTAACCTACACATAAACCATAACTAATTAATCAAAACTCTCTCTTGAATTTCAAAATTTGCTAATTAACACCATAATTAAACACCCTATGAGCTAAATTATAGTATTTAAACAACAACTAAAGTTTAGGGTTAGGATTTATACCTCACAAACTTGCTATCAAACTTGCTATCAAACTTGCAAATTTTCACCACCAAAATGGCCTCCAAAATGCTAACTTTCATCTTGATCCAAGTTAGATTAGGCTAATGAATAATGGGTAGGGATTTAATTTAAAGTTTGTTGGATTTTTCTTTGACTTTTGATGAATTTTTGAAGCTTTTAGAAGTGGAAATGGAGTGGGGAAAATGAGGGGGCAGCCAAGGGAAGGCTCGGCCAAAGAAGAGGAAAGAAGAATGTTGTGAAAGTGTGTGGAAGAAATTCTTGGTTAAAACACATTAAAGCTTAATTAATACATTTTACTTTATGCCACCTCTTAACTCTTTAATTAAAATTTTCATTAAACCCTCAAAATATCTAGATATTTCCAAGATATTTTGGAAACAAGATAAGATACTTAATCTTGTGATTAGGATGGCATGGATTCACATTAGCATAATTAACCCAACCCAAGATGTAATTACCACTAATTAAGTGTATAATTAAAAGCTTATAATAATATTATAATTAAGGAAAAATATTTAAGTTAACTAAAAATTATAAGCGACTAATCAAAACCCGCATACTAGCAATTTTCTAATTAAACTAGGTGCATCCAAGTCTATATTGAAAAATGATCACAACTTGGTTTTTACAGAAAACCCAAATTATTTACCGATTAACGGAAAAATTCGCCTAAACGATTTCTGAAAAGTTACACAACAGCGGGTAAAACCCCCAAATCAATTGAAGTCTCTCAATAAGAGATTTCCTAAAACTAATCAACAAACCTGCCTGTCACGCCCCGCTTCACAAAAGAAGGAGAAGGATGACATGGCATGGTCCGCAACCTAACTGTATTGAAAGTGGTCTGTTCAATACAGTTACGTTAAGCGTATGAATATTTAACATGCAGGATGTGTACCAAAACAAAAATAATAAAAGCGAAATGCATTTATTTCCATTAACCAAATTTTATTACATCCCAAAAGAAAGAGTAAAATAAACTAAGTAGTTTAATTACATCGAGGAGAAACAAAAGCCCTAAACATGTGGGCAACAACAAAAATTAAATCTAGCTAATCTTCCATCGTCCAGTCTGCATAATCTTCATAAGTTGGCTTCACACCTTGATTCTCGCCATAATAATCATTCTTATTTGACGGACATTCCAAAGATAGAGGAAGAAAAGGAAGGTCCGTCAGCGAGTTATACTCGGGTAGGATTGCCTCATAAGGAAGTAGGTATAGAAACAAACAGGTGTATATAAATATAATGAATATGATGTACATGGGTATAAAGGTATGAGATTGTATGCAAATTAGATATGTTGACAGAGATATATGTTTGGTAAAGGTTTAAGTCAAGTCAAACGAATATTCAGTCTAAGAGTTAGATCAGGTTAAACAAGGTGTGTATGGATGGAATTGAATGGTGAACATACTCGTATCCTTGAGGTATCCCATGACTAGCTGGAAGTAGTATGAGCTGGTGCTCGTGCCTGGGATGGCAATCAATGTGGTAGCGTGAACATCCCCGAAAGGTGTCCCGTGACTACTATGGAGTTTTGTCTAGCGTGAATATCACTCAAGTGCACAGGTATTTCCACTCTTCAGTTCCATAATAAACAATAAGTCTAAACTGGTAAAATAACCACATTCAAGATACTGAATAACTCGTGTCTCATAACGAAAGGTAGATAAGGTAACAGGTGGGTATAGCACAAGATGTGAGTTTAGTGTTGATATCAATAGGTATTGTAAACGTTTTAGTTTGTCAAACAAGGGCCCGGATACTTGCGATTATTCCGTTGTGGCCACGGAACAACAACTGGGGAAGTGAATGTACCGTTTCACTTTCCGGGATCATGATCGAGTAGTAGGGGAATCCGAGTTCCGAATCTCCTTGCCTAATCAAACTACCCATCCCCTGGTTCAGTATAAAGGTTTTGACGAATTAGAGTTAGTGCGTATACCTCTAGACATGGAATTTCCACATTGTCATCTACATTTTGGATCATTCGCCCTCAAATAGGGTTAGTATTCGCCCGAATATCGGGTTAGTAGTCGTCCACACATTGGACTGGTCACCCTACCTGCAGGAATCTTCATATATAAGTATTCCATACCTAGGTCCGCGCATTCTAACCCTAACCGTATCATGTGTCATATATGTCATAAACTTGTAATCAAGAAGTTGATCCCATTTAATATTGCCTTCCACAACCGCTCGTTTTGTCTTGTTATCTTCTTAAGTTCGTAATGTATTTCGTATCATCTTATAAAACATTTAGTTAATAAAGGATAATAGTGTTTAATTATATTTAGTGTTTATAAGAAAACCATGATATTTGGAATATTTATCGTTTTGGAAACCCATAATATTTTACTGAGAAAATATCCTTTTAATAAAAGGTTATGGTATTTGTTTGAAAATTATCTTTTAATAAAGTTTTAGATATCCTTTTGAAAAATATCATTTATAAGGGTTATGGTCTTTGTTGAAAATAGCGTTTTAGTAAAGGTCAAGATATTTAAGTGAAATTATCTCTTTTTAGGATGGATTGAGGTATTTTATTGTAAATAATAATTTTATGAAATTATAGTGTTTTAAGTTTGAGGTAACGTTTTAGAAAATACGTTCGTGTTGGCAACCGCTGCACATGAACGGCAGGATTTGTGTCCTTTTCAAGGACGATTGCCTATCGACCACGAGGTACTAGCGTAAAACATTACCCTATTATTAGGGTAACTCATTTAACATTCGTTAACATTCTAAGAAAAATTAATATAAAAATATCCTTTCGAGTGAAAGGCGCTAAGTTGGAAAAATCATATGCCGTTATTTAAATGTAGTATTATCCTCTTTCAAAAGATGAAGGGATTTAACAAAATTACAGTAGTTGGTGAAAAAGTGTAAGTAAAATATACATATGTCGTATCTAAAACATTTATTCCAAATATCTTATCTCATATGGATATTTTAAACAAATACAACATTTTAATAAAACGAGGGTATTTTGTGGAAGTAGCCTATTTCGAGATCACAAAAGTAGCATGGGTGAGTATGGGTATGTAAGGGGTGAATTAATACACGTGGGTTATAGCTTTTAGCCTGTCACATTCCATGTTGTATGAAGGTGCAATATTTTTTGACATATAGGAGTGCTTAAGAAAACCATTTTAATCATGGGTTAAGATTATCATCATTAAGGGGTACAAAAGTATAGGCATACAAGAATATTGTAACATCATTTTAATACGAGGTTGATGATTAGAAGTTGGAATTAAGATTATTGAAAAAGAAGAAGGCGACAGATGAGGGGAGAGAGGCAGATCCTACCTTTTGTTTGAGTCGGATGCCGATGGGTTGAAAGCATAGGCTTGTACAAAATCCTTAATAGCTCCGCGCTTTGATTTTTCGTTGATGTTTGGGTGGAACCGTAGAGTTAGCGTCGTCGATACGAAGGCATGGGTATTTTTTTCAGAATTTTTGGAGTTCTGATGTGTGAGACATCAGTGTTTGAAGTGCCTATTTATAGGTTTTTTTTGTCAACCATAAAATCTAAAATATCGGTTAAAATTCACTAGAATCCGCGCCGTCCAATAATTACGAATCATCAGTTGATGATTAGCCGCCGCCGCCGATTCGCGTCAGCCGTTGGATCAAGATCCAACGGTCTGGGTCGCGCAGCCAAGTGGCCACGTGCCCGCGTGGCTGAGGATCACGCGGTTTCGCGTGGTCCCCACCACATGGGCGCCACCATGCGTCAAGGGGATTTAAATATATTTTTTTTAATAAAAAATAATAAACTGATTATTATTTTAAAAATTGAATTTGGTTTTAAAAAAATTGTTAAAAATAGTTAAAAATACGGGAAAATTATGGAAAAATTTCAGAAAATATATTTTATTATTAACTTTAGTATTAAAATAATTTTGGGCTAAAACTAAATAATATACCTTATATCTATGGTTTTAACTAGTTATTATAATTATTTAAAAATCTAGTTTATCCTTAAAAATATTTTTAATCACGAATTATGATCCTAATTGATAATAAAATATTTAGAGTCTTTTAAGGCTTTATAAAATTTTATTAAAACATTTTAAGCCTAGAAAAACAATAAATAGATTTTTAAAAATTCCTTTAATCATATTTCAATACTTTGAAAATTATTACTTTAAAATTATTCTTCTATCAACGAAACACGTAAATAATTATTTGATAGTAGGAATTTAAATAAAATATATTTTATTAGGTATTAGAAAACACAGTCGTTACAATCCATCCTCCTTTAAATAATTTCGTCCTCGAAATTTCAGAAGGTAGGTCAAGAAAAAATCACTAAGAAGGGATTATCGTGGTTAAAATTTTTGGGTCTCGCTCTCTCGTCCCATTTCCTCGCGTCCGTGTATGTCTGCCTAGTAGTTCTTTCTCCATATAACTCTAGCCAGCTGGATTATCTTGTCCCTCAAGGTTTCATCCTTCTAGTATTCCGACCGGTTACTGCTCGTAGGTTATACCAACCTTTCCGTGATCTAGGAATGATCAAAAGTATGACTAGGGTTGCTAGCATACCCTCTTAATTGTGAGGAATAAAAGCATTATGCACGCCCTCCAAAGAAAATAGCAGAACTTGGTTATACACAAACCCACCGTCTCCTTCTAAGATGTTAAGCGGTCGATGAGTCGTGGGCTGAGCTTTCCTCACTCGCTGCACTGTACCATTATCTCCACTTCTTTTTTATACAATTATCTCAATTTTACAAATTCTCCATCTCAGGATCGTCCCAATCGATCGACACTTCTCTCATATAAAACTTGACCCCTCTCATCCGCTTCATGTGTTTCAACCATCCGTGTCCTCACGTTCTCCTTAGAGTAGTGTTTCTATATCTTCAAGATGAACGTTACCATCGTCGGTTCTAGATCTGGATAGGAATAGTTGCTTTCACGAGTCTTTAGTTGCCTTGACGCATATGCAACTATATCGCCACGCTGATACATCACACCACCAAGTCCCTTCTCCGAAAAATTATTGTGGATGTTTAAAACTTCTGGGTTTGCTAAGAATTGCAAGAATGGTTGTGATAGTTACGATCTACCCTCCTTAGAATAATTTCATATTTGAAATTTTCAAAGGAGTAGCAACTACTAGGCACGGAAATCAGTAACGTTGTCAGGAATCCTCTTTGTTGCAAGTGTTGCTTCCGCGAGTTAGTGTATCGCTTGATGCATGTAAAGTCACTGAAGGGTTTAGGTATAAGGAATTGGAAATGTAAAATCAGTAGTTGCTTCCGGGTAGAAAAGTTTGGAAGTTGAAGGGAGGTTGTGAATTGATGGAAAACATGAGAGATATAACATAAAGGCAACCAGTCAAAATTACGAAAACTAGAGGAATTATGGTGAGTTTAACTAAGATTTGTATCGAAGGATAAATAAGCATGGTATCAAAAGAAAGGTTGAAAAAGAAAAGAGTACCTTTGCTGTCTTGCCACGTGGCACCAGCCTTCTCAGCTGTCATGGTGAAGGTCTGGAGTTTGGGTCCATTCCTTTGCGCTTGCTGAAAAACATGCTCCTGTGACGACAAGGGTCGTCCCTTTGGTGATGCCCCTTGACCGGTTGGTTTAGTGGCGGAAAGTGGCCGGTTTCCCTGTGTTGGTGCCCCATAATTAGCCGGCTTATTGACGGGGCCTGATTGTTTCCCTCTCTGAGGACAGTCCCCAATAGCACGATCCGGAGACCCACAGACTATGCAAAGTTTGTTCAAAATGCGACAGTCTCTTCTGTAGTGTCCGGCCCTACCACAATGGTTGCATATAACGGATGGTTTTCTGAAGATAGTTGGTCCGGCTGGTCTCTTGGGTTGTTGTCTCCCGTTGAATCTGGAAGATGATCCCTCAAGAATTTGATTGGCTGGTCACTTAATGCCAGACAAATGGTTATCCTTCCTTATGCGTCTCTGAAGGTCTTCAAAGTTTCGTATCGCCTCTAAGATTTCATCATAAGTCAAAAGAGTAGCAGAAGACATGGAGGACTGTGTCTTCAGGTCTAATTCTTGTCGAAATCTCTTAGCATAAAGTTCTGGGGTTGCCACCAGATGATGCGCGAACCGATTTAATCTTGCGAACTCCGAAGCGTACTTGTCCATCGACTTATCCCATATGCTCTCTTGTTGGAGTTGTATAAACTCTCTTTCCATCTCTAGGTGTGCCACAGCTGGAAAGTACCGGGTATCAAAACGCTGTTTGAACGTTTCCCAGTCGATGGGCTCCTTCAATCTACTTTCCTCTGCCTCCCACCATATCCTGGCATTATCCGTAAGGTGTAGTTTGGCAATGTTCACCCATGCGTCCTTCGAAATTTGGGCAGTACCGAGATCGTTGACTGTTCCCTTGAGCCACTTCTTAGCTTCTAAGGGAGTTTCCTTCCCCGAAAAAGTCTTGGGGTGGAGTGATCTGAACTGCTTCACTCCCGCCAAACCTTGAGGAACTGGGGTTAGTGCTTTACTTAAAATCTTTGCTTGCCGCTGCCTACTTTCTCGTAGCTCCTGATGAAGGGCAGCTGTCTGCTGCTGCTGCTGCTCTAGTAGTCCTGCATCATTTGTAGCATAGGTGCTTGCTGAGCAGCGGCTTCATTGACCCCATTTCCCCTTCTGTTGCGATTATGGTATCGTCCGGCCATTGATGATCTGAATCAGAATAGATTAGGTTACAAACGGCTGAGGTGAGACAAGGTAATAACTTGCATGGAAGAACAACGATTAATGCAAGAAAAAACTAAGAAGAAGAGTAAGCGACACAAGAGAGATTTTTGCTCGAAACTAAGATTTTTATTATCCAACTTCAATATGAAGAGTACAACCGAAAAGTAAGGACATGCCCCTACTATTCTTACATCGTTTTATTCAGCCAAAGAAAAGGAAAAGATTTATTGATCTCGATTATGGGAGTTCAACAAGTCGCGATAGGTCCTCACACTAAGAAAGGTACGGTCATTCCCACGGTACCTTGTGGGGACAACTTCCTGAGTTTCTTCGGCCTCGAGTTCCTCCTCACTCGAAGCTTCGTCCTTCGACTCATCCTCGGCAGGAGTCTCGCTCTCGGATTCCACCTCTATAGGGTCTTGTTCCTTTGCAGGAGCATCCTCATCCGATTCATATTCCATAGGATTCTCTTCCGCCGCAGGAGCTTCTTTTTCTGGCCCCTCCTCTATATGCTCCTCTTCCATAGGATCTTCCTCTTCATCTTCGGAGTCATTGTCCATCATAGGCTCCGGAGTTGCAGCATCGAATTCTTCGTCTTCCAAGTCGCTGTCGGAAATAACCGCCTGAGAGTCTACGACTTTGTCGTCTGAATCTGCAGTTGTAGCTTCAAAGGTAATATCGGACATGTCATCCTCGTCAGAAAGATTTGCCATGACTTGCAGGGAAAGTCAGGGTACAGAATGTCAAGGAAGGGACAAGTGACATAGGAAAATTATGAAATCGGTATAAATGGATGAGATTCACAAATATAATAAGTTAGTTAACGGTTTCATTTTAGTACACAAGAGGACCTGTTTGGGCCACCACTAAAACCTGTCACACCCCGCTTCCCAAAAGAAGGAGAAGGATGACGGGCATGGTCCGCAACCTAACTGTATTGAAGGTGGTCTATTCAATACAGTTACGTTAAGCGTATGAATATTTAACATGCAGGATATGTACCAAAACAAAAATAATAAAAGTGAAATGCATTTATTTCCATTAACCAAACTTTATTACATCCCAAAAGAAAGAGAAACTAAGTAGTTTAATTATATCGAGGAGAAACAAAAGCCCTAAACATGTGGGCAACAACAAAAATTAAAGCTAGATAATTTTCCATCGTCCAGTCTGCATAATCTTTATAAGTTGGCTTCACACCTTGATCCTCGCCATAATACTCATTCTTATCTGACGGACATTCCAAAGATAGAGAAAGAAAAGGAAGGTCCATCAGCGAGTTATACTCGGGTAGAATTGCCTCATAAGGAAATAGGTATAGAAACAAACAGTTGTATATAAATATAATGAATATGATGTACATGGGTATAAAGGTATGAGGTTGTATGCAAATTAGATATGTTGACAGAGGTATATGTTTGGTAAAAGTTCAAGTCAAGTCAAACGAATATTCAGTCTAAGAGTTAGATCAGGTTAAACAAGGTGTGTATGGATGGAATTGACTGGTGAACATACTCGTATCCTTGAGGTATCCCATGACTAGCTGGAAGCAGTATGAGCTGGTGCTCGTGTCTAGGATGACAATCAATATGGTAGCGTGAACATCCCCGAAAAGTGTCTCATGACTACTATAGAGTTTTGTCTAGCGTGAATATCACTCAAGTGCACAGGTATTTCCACCATTCAGTTCCATAATAAACAACAAGTCTAAACTGATAAAATATCCACATCCAAGATATTGAATAACTCGTGTCTCAAAACGAAAGGTAGATAAGGTAACAGGTGGGTATAGCACATGATGTGAGTTTAGTGTTGAGTATCAATAGGTATTGTAAACGTTTTAGTTTGTCAAACAAGGGTCCGGATACTCGCGATTATTCCGTTGTGGCCACGGAACAACAACTGGGGAAGTGAAATGTACCGTTTCACTTCCTGGGATCATGATCGAGTAGTAGGGAAATCCGAGTTCCGAATCTCCTTGCTTAATCAAACTACTCATCCCCTGGTTTAGTATAAAGGTTTTGACGAATTAGAGTTAGTGCGTATACCTCTAGGCATGGAATTTCCACATTGTATGTCATCCACATTTTGGATCATTCGCCCTTAAATAGGGTTAGTATTCGCCCGGATATCGGGTTAGTAGTCGTCCACACATTGGACTGGTCACCCTGCCTGCAGAGATCTTCATATATAAGTATTCCATACCTAGGTCCGCGCATTCTAACCCTAACCGTATCATGTGTCATGTATGTCATAAATTTATAATCAAGAATTTAATCCCATTTAATATGGCCTTCCACAACCGCTCGTTTTATCTTGTTATCTTCTTAAGTTCGTAATGTATTTCGTATCATCTTATAAAATATTTAGTTAATAAAGGATAATAGTGTTTAATTATATTTAGTGTTTATAAGAAAACCATGATATTTGGAATATTTATCGTTTTGGAAACCCATAATATTTTACTGAGAAAATATCCTTTTAATAAAAGATTATGGTATTTGTTTGAAAATTATCTTTTAATAAAGTTTTAGATATCCTTTTGAAAAATATCATTTATAAGGGTTATGGTATTTGTTGAAAATAGCGTTTTAGTAAAGGTCAAGGTATTTAAATGAAATTATCTCTTTTTAGGATGGATTGAGGTATTTTATTGTAAATAATAATTTTATGAAATTATAGTGTTTTAAGTTTGAGGTAACGTTTTAGAAAATATGTTCGTGTTGGCAACCGCTGCACATGGACGACAGGATTTGTGTCCTTTTCAAGGACGATTGCCTACAACCACGAGGTACTAGCGTAAAACATTACCCTATTATTAGGGTAACTCATTAAACTTTAGTTAACATTCTAAGAAAAATTAATATAAAAATATCCTTTCTAGTGAAAGGTGCTAAGTTGGAAAAACCATATGCCGTTATTTAAATTTAGTATTATCCCCTTTCAAAAGATGAAGGGATTTAACAAAATTACAGTAGTTGATGAAAAAGTGTAAGTAAAATATACATATGTCGTATCTAAAACATTTATTTCAAATATCTTATCTCATAAGGATATTTTAAACAAATACAATATTTTAATAAAACGAGGGTATTTTGTGGAAGTAGCCTAGTTCGAGATCAAAAAAGTAGCATGGGTGAGTATGGGTATGTAAGGGGTGAATTAATACATATGGGTTATAACTTTAAGCCTGTCACATTCCATGTTGTATGAAGGTGTAATATTTTTTGACATATAGGAGTGATTAAGGAAACCATTTTAATCATGGGTTAAGATTATCATCATTAAGGTGTACAAAAGTATAGGCATACAAGAATATTGTAACATCATTTTAATACGGGGTTGATGATTAGAAGTTGGAATTAAGGTTATTGAAAAATAAGAAGGCGACAGATGAGGGGAGAGAGGCGGATCCTACCTTTTGTTTGAGTCGGATGCCGATGAGATGAAAGCGTAAGCTTGTACAAAATCCTCAATAGCTTCGCGTTCAGATTTTTACTTAATGTTTGGGTGGAACCGTAGAGTCGGTGTCGTTGATACGAAGGCGTGGGTATTTTTTTCAGAATTTTTGGAGTTATGAGGTGTGAGATATCAGTGTTTGAAGTGCCTATTTATAGGGTTTTTTTATCAACCATAAAATCCAAAATATCGGTTAAAATTCACTAGAATCCGTGCCACCCAATGATTATGAATCATCAGTTGATGATTAGCCGCCGTCGCCTCTTCGCGTCAGCCGTTGGATCAAGATCCAACGGTCTGGGCCGCGCCGCCATGTGGCCACGTGCCCGCGTGGCTGGGGATCACGCGTTTTCGCGTGGTCCCCACAACATGGGCGCCGCCGCGCGTCCTGGGCCGTTGGATCTTGTATCCAATGGTCCAGATCAAGCGGATTTAAATATATTTTTTTAATAAAAAATAATAGAATGTTTATTATTTTAAAAATTGAATTTGGTTTTAAAAAAATTGTTAAAAATAGTTAAAAATACGGGAAAATTATGGAAAAATTTCAGAAAATATATTTTATTTTTATCTTTAGTATAAAAATAATTTTGGGCTAAAACTAAATAATATACCCTATATCTATGGTTTAGCTAGTTATTATAATTATTTAAAAATCTAGTTTATCCTTAAAAATATTTTTAATCTCGAATTATGATCCTGATTGATAATAAAATATTTAGAGTCTTTTAAGGCATTATAAAATTTTATTAAAAAATTTTAAGCCTAGAAAAACAATAAATAGATTTTAGAAAATTCCTTTAATCATATTTCAATGCTTTGAAAACTATTACTTTAAAATTATTCTTCTATCAACGAAACACGTAAATAATTATTTGACAGTAGAAATTTAAATAAAATATATTTTATTAGGTATTAAAAAACACGGTCGTTACACTGCCCCTACTATATAAAGGACTCCAGGACTTCAAGTCTTGTACAGAGAAACCCCCTCATAAGCTTAAAACTTGAAAAAGAAAAGAGAAGAGAGAGAACAAAAGAAAAGAGAATTCAATTCTCTAAAGAAGAAGATCTCCCTTTTAGAAAAAAGAAACTTTAGGTAAGAAGAAAGACACAAAGATTATTTTATCTCTTCCTTAAGGGTTCAACCCTTCAAAAAAGAACTTAATTCTTCCTCTGGTTGAGGTCTGCAGAAGCAGATCTGCCCACAAGTTGAGAATTTAATGCATCGGGGAGATTCTGTCATACAGATTCGAAACTTAGGGGAAAAAACTAAGTTCAAAGAATTTATTTCTTACAAAAGGATATAGGAATTTAATTCCTACGTTAAAACTAGGGTTTAACCCTGTAAAAGAATTTAATTCTTATAAAACAAGGGACCTAAAATTCTCAAAACTCAGATTAAAATCTCTGTGCATGTAAAAGAAAAGACTGGGAATTCATTAGTGTTCGACGCTATAACGAAAGCTCACGTATTGCCACGTGACCACCTCTGATGAACAAAAAGGAATGACTGAGATCGAATCACGTATTCCCACGTGACTCCCAAATAGTGCTTTCCACTTATAAAAGGAAAAAGGGCGCCTCACGTGGTCCCATGTAACCCCAAACAGTTGCTTAACACTTATATGGAAAAGGGGAAAATTCCAAAGACAATGCTCACATTTAAGCACCCCACGTGTTCGCACGTGAGCATTATATGAGCTAAATGCTTAGCACTTATAAAAAAAAGAGGGAATAAAAACAAAGAGGCGGTGCCCAACTTTGGGGTGTCTCACGTGCTCACACGTGAGGGCCACAGGGATTAAGTGTTTAACACTGCTCTAGAGTCTCACGTGGGAGCACGTGAGCACCGAGCATATATTAGTGTTTAACACTATAAGAAGCCAACTTCAGCCACAAATCGGCTAAGTCTTCCTGAGATTAAAATATTTTAGATCTCCAAATAGACAGAGTCACTATGCTCATGATTTCCCAAACTAATGATTCCTCAATGGATGATGACCAAAATGATGTTCATCCTACATCTCCTAAGTTAATTTTAGTCTCCCAAAAAAATGACTAATGATTCTTAAATGCTCCACCATGATTTCTCCCCTCAATCTGGAATTTGGTTCAAGCGTACATCTCTTCACACCTTTAATACATGTCATTGTAATTCTTCAACGTCTTCAGAGAGGTGGCGGGTCCCGACAACCAACAACTTTTTGGTGCATTCCCAAATTGATGCGCACATCCCACTATAGACCTAAACGTCCTTAAATTAATTATGGACCGAAACGTCCTTAAACTAAATCCTCACCTAAAAAATGGTGAACTACGGACCGCAACGTCCTTAAAGTAACAACGGACCGCAACGTCCTTAAACTAACACAATAGAGCCCAAATGCTCTTTTGTTGGTTTTGAATGATCCCAAAATCCTGTTGAATAGATCTTAGCCTAAGATTAGACTAATGTATTCTCAAATATTTAAATTGATCTTAATCTCAAATAAGATTAACGATCCTTAAATCAAACCAAACCCAAATCTATGAATATACGGATTTGGGCTAATTCACACCCTACGGGCGACAACATAAATTAGTCTCCGTATACAATCTACGGGCAACCAAAAAATAAAACAAACACACACGACACGAAGTGAACATCTGGAGCAGGAGAAAGTGGTTATCGCGATGCGGTAACGTAATTAACTGCAGGGGCTTACGCCTGCAGGGAAGAGTGTTCCCACAATAAAAAACCCCTCGCAAACGAGGGGGAATCTGACGAAGTCTGCTACAATGGACGCATCCATCCAAACCTCTGATATACGGCACCATAAATCAACTTGGCATATTCGGAGAGGTGGACAGATAAACCCAAATAGCATCTGCTCCCAAATTCAGGCAAGACGATCCATTCCGGATCCGTCTCCCTTTTTCGGCGGTAAACAGGCTTATAAGGCAAGGATAACACGGTCATATGAAAGGCTGACCAGGCCGAGAACATTCCGCCAAGGCGAACTCGTGCTAGTCGTCAAAAGACCAATGATCCCCAATCGTGCAAAACGAGGGAAATTCGAGCCGAACTACGAAGGCTTGTACATTATAGACAAAGTCTACCAAGGTGGAGCCTATCTGCTCATGGATATACATGGCGAAAGACCCTTCCGGCTAATAAACGGCCGATTCGTCAAAAAATTCTACGCTTAACGAGTCACGACTTAGGTCTATGATAGATGACGACGCTCATGTCCGGTCGCTATCTTCCTGAGTTAGAACTCTGAGAGTAGTATGCAAAGAAGCTCCGTCGCCTCAAACATGGCGACTAAAGACCGAGATATCCTTAAACTAGAAATTCACCTCAAATATGGCGATAAAGGACCGAGATGTCCTTAAACTAGAAATTCTCCACAAACATGGCGATAACGGACCGAGATGTCCTTAAACCAGAACCATGCCTCAAATGTGGCGATATAGGACCGAGATGTACTTAAACTAGAAATTCGCCTCAAACATGGCGATAAGGACCGAGATGTCCTTAAACTAGAAATTCACCTCAAATATAGCGATAACGGACCGAGATGTCCCTAAACTAGAACCTCCCTTCAAATGTGGTGATATAGGACCGAGAAGTTCTTAAACTAATTATCTGCCTCAAACATGGCGACATCAGACCGAGATGTCCCTAAACTAACAATGGACCGAAAAGTCCTTAAACTAGAAATTCGCCTCAAACATGGCGATAATGGACCGAAACGTCCCTAAACTAGTGCGTTGCCTCAAACATGGCGCATCGCCCCAAATACGGCGATGTTCTCCCCTGAGATTTATATTGCAATCGAAGTTTCGATGGCGAGGGTTGCAACTCAAGTCCTACCGGCTACACAGCTACTCCAGCAATGAAGCCACTCTCAAATCCCACCGGAAAACAGATGGGTCACCTACGACGAAGCTACTTTTGAGAGTTTCGTTATTAAAAAAAAGACGGTATGTCCACAAGCAAAATGGGCATGGATGAAAACCCGAAAGAGCACTGTGAGTAAAAACAGTAGGACTGCTGGCGAGTTTGTGAAAACCCGAACAGGGCGCAAACTCGTAAAATAAAAAAATTCATTTGCACGTGCAAGGTCCTCCGACCTTGTGGGGATAAAATACCCGCGTGAGATCCTTACGACTCATAAAGAAGAAACACATTTAGGAGTCTTCATGATTCCAAAGGAGAAATTACACCTATGTGATCCTCACGACTCGTAAGGAGAATTCCCCTTATGAGACTCTTACGGCTCATAAGATTCAAAAGCCTTAAGCTACAGAGATCTGAACCTGTTCTTAAGCCGTCATATCCGCTAAGTTGCCCTACAGGCGGTCCAATATTAACCCTTGTATACAATCCACGGGCACGAATAAACATTCCCCCTTCAAGTTTCACCAACGACGAGAAATGTTCCCATATGGTGAACAACACTTGTAAGTCCTCTCAACTTATAAGGAGAAAACACTCTTAGAAGATCCTTATGACTTACAAGAGAAAATTCACTTAGGAATCCCCACGACTCCTAAGGAGAAAGTACACCTATGTGGTCCTCACGACTTATAGGGAGAAATACCTTTATGAGACCATTACGGCTTATAAAGTCAAAAAGCCTTAGTCGACAGGATCCTAACCCTGTTTGCTAAGCCACTTTTGTTCAAATCAGCAAAGGAAAATGATGAGTCGCTCCTGACAATATTCTAGTCGTAGCGATGCTGATGCTTAAATAGGTGTCAAACTCCAAGTCCTTTCACGGCAAATGGTGATTCGCTCCTGGCAATATTCCAGTCGTAGCGATGCTGATGCCAAGGTTGGTATCAGATTCCAAACTCGCAATAAAACAACAGCGAGTAGCAAAAAAATGCATATAAAAATAGCCGAAATGTTGGGGCAACTAGCAATAAAAATCAGCGAGCAAAACATATGCATATAAAAACGGTCGAAATATTTAGGCAACTCGCAATAAAAAGCAGCGAGTAAAAAAAAAATAACCGACATGATTGGGCACCGCGAAAAATAGCCGAAATAATTGGGCAATCGCGACTTTCGCGATATGAAAAGATGAAAAGATAGAGCATCGCGGCAATAAAAATATAAATAAATATATAAAATTTTCTCTGTCCTGCAAGTATGTCCATATTGACTCTTGTATACAATCCATGGGCACAAATGAAAGAAAGAGAACCATATTTTCCCACCAAGCTCCATCAAAGGGAGAAACAGATCTTGATGGCAATATTTATAGCCTAAAGATCAAGTCGACGTTGCTTCTCGATGTAGACGCAACGTTAACAAAAGACCCAAGGGTCGAAACAAAAAATGGAGCAACGACAAAATCCTAAACTCCAAGTCTCGACGGTACATATACAAGCTAGAGACCATCCCGACGTTCCCCCTCGTTTCAGCAGGATGTGACTGCGGCTATCAAATGAAAATGGAGCAATGGAATATTCCTAGTTCCGGACTTCAATTGCAGTACATACAGCATAGAAGTCTTACAGATATCTACCCTACTTCAGCAAAGAATCGGCGCGACATCGTCAAAACAATAAAAATGAAGCAACGACATATTCCCAGCTTCGGATCTTGAAGGCAACTTATATAAAGCCTAAAAAACTATCGGAGATCATCTCATACCATAGCAGAGTGGTTATGACTCATCGGGGCTCCAAACTGAGCCTAACCTCAAGTAAAAAGCGTCATGGAAAATTCCTAACGTTTGCTCTTCCGACGGTAATATGACCTAAGGAGATTTCTTGAAGACGTCTTGTCCAGCCCCCGAAAAGATCAGAGATACGACAGTCACGAGGCTACTTGAACAACGGTTTAAAGACCGCATATCAAGGAATACATCAGCCAACGCGACGGTACCACAGACTAAAATCCTAGTACCATAAGCCTAATGGACCTCTGTCGTAAAGAATGGGGTTATCTGCATATAACGTTAGGACAAATTTGCCTGTAAACCCAAAGGCAGTAATTGGCGCTAAATTAAGACATCAAGAAATAGAAAGACGCAACTCATAGACCTCGGGGCTCGGAATTACGTTCCTTAAGGATCAAGACCTGAGTTAATCATGGATGACGACGCTTGTGTCCATCCACTTTCAAAATTCTAAATTACATGCCAACCCAAAACCAGTCATATATTATACCTCACTCACGGGTATACCACTGTGAGCGAGGTGGCAGGACAAAAAATTTGTTCTCATCAATCCAGTATTCACCTATGTCTAGATGCATGCATCAGAAACTTTTACGGTTAAAATACAAAGTATACGTGCAGAGACAAGACGCCCACATGGATATGTGCTGGGGATGAAACATTCAGCGGTCAACAATTCTTTTTTATTTATTTATTCTATAGGAAAAAGATCACCAAATATGGGATCAGAGATATAAGGATTGGTAAAACATAAACAAAATTCTCTAACTCTCTCTCCGCCTTCTCGACCATGTCGAAGCGGCGATCTTCACGAGGGGTTTCTCCCCATTGGTCAGCGCCATGCCCATCAGCGAAGGCGGATATGACGTCCCGCCAAGCCCGCATCTAACTTAGCAACTGAACAGAGCGGTTCTTCAGAGACTGGAAAATCAAATACGTCTCATAAAAGCACTTGATCTTGTCCTCCGCTGCATCGAGCATCGCCGGAGTCATCTCCGCTGGATGGGGGGATGTCAGCAAGCACGGACATGAAGATCATCCGGAGCCAAATGGAGCCAACAGGAAGAGGAGAGCCCCTACGAGCCGGAAGCTCGTACATCACTGTGTCACACTGGTCATCAGTGAGAACGGGATCCATTAATCGTGCAGCGAAACGGGGAACAATTCCCTCGATAGGTACTTCCCATGGTTGTCGTCGAGCATGCGGACGATTGCAAGTCATAACTCTTGGTTTGTTAAAAATGGTTCTCTCCTTGTGATGAAGGAAGAAAACATAGATTCAGATTATAAAGATAATCATTCAAGTCTAGGTACAGAAAATATTGTGCATTGTAGAACTATTTTCAAGTCCTGACAAAAAGGGCATGGGAAAAGAAAAGGTTGACTCATGGAAATCAGAGCAGGAAGGTGAAACGATTCCCTCAGCAGCGCCTCACGTGCATGACACATGAACGCCGGCGCCGATTCTTTGCAGGATTAGAACCTGTAGCGGCGTCTCTTGTGCATAACATGTGAGCGCCGATGCTTGTTCAGGACTAAATCCCGTAGCAACACCTTATGCGCATGACACGTGAACGCCGGCACTAGTTTTATTTACATAACAACACCTCACGTGAGGCACATATGAGCAATGGCGTAAAGAAAAGGGGAACTTTATCATTCATACTTTGAAGAAATTTATACATTGATGATAAAAAATAAAATTACAATGGTATGACGCTGAATTCCGAACATGGATTCATGAACTTATAGGCAGGTTTGAGTAAAGCGCTTCTGGCTTCATTAACCATTTTCTTATGCATTTTCTCACGAATGCAAGCGTCGGGATCCCCGCTGATATCATCCATTCTTTGGTATGCGGATATTATCGCCTTTTGTTGGAAGACGCGATGCAAAACAGCGACAAGATCATCTCTTTGCTTCTTTAAAATCAGGCCCATCAGATATACTGAATCCACCTTGTCTTCAGCCTCATCAAGTGCCTCGAGCGGCATAGCCTCATCAAGAGAAAGTGCTTCCTAAATCGACCCAACGACAATCTTCAAGAGAGCAAAACGGCGAGGGAGCAATCGACCGTTGTAATCGTTGAAGCGACGCATCACCTCCGCGCACTGGGCGTCAGTAACCTCTTAGCCCTGGCAGTGGCCTTGGATGCGAATCACCTCATAAGAGATAATCTCCTCAAGATCATACAGATGAGAAGTCATGGTACCTAAAAAGAAAAACTAGTAATGGGTTAGCAATCAAAATACCAGAATCATTACAATCTAGAAGAAAAAAAAGTTGCCCCTACAAAATCAAGGTGATTCCCCATCAATAATAAGGCAGGCACTCAGTGTAAGAATCTGAAAGGATTCTCATTTAATGAAAATTTTCATTGAACAGTGGAGTTCAAGACTCCCAATGGCCTTGAAGAACGTGTTCTACAGCAGATATAAATCTGCAAGGAGAACCCTAAAAAGAAAATAAGAAAAGGGAATGAAATTCCCCAAAAAAAAAATAAAAAGAATTTTCAAAAGAAATTTTGTCAGAAATCCCCATGGGAAATAAACTGGAATTAAAATCCAGAGAATTCTTAAAGATCAGAGTAACACGGTAAAACCTTAAGATCTCTGAGACCAACGGTCTTCCTAAAATAAAGTTTTTAAGATCTCTAAGAGATCATTTCAAGAAAAAGAGCCAAGCTCTGTTAATGGGTTAAAAATCCAAGACAAAATGTCACGCCCCGCTTTCCGGTATACGGCGAAGGGGACGCGACTGGGCCGCTACGTATTTACTGTGAAGTAAATACGCTAAGCGTTTCTAAGCAATATAAAAATAAGCACAAGATATAATAAAAACATCAACTTTATTTATTCACATTCTTTCTGCACAATGCATGAAAGTAAATACAACTGAAATAAAGCAATGCCTAAACAATGGCATAACAGAAATGAAAAATACTGAATGGAAAGTGTATAATGACTAGAGCTCGAGGTCTTCACTGAACTGGTCCAAGTCTTCAGCAGTGGGCTCGATCTCTAAAGTGTCCAGATCACCTGACGACATTCAAAGAAGAAAGAAAGAGAATGTCGTCAGCGAACTGGTCGCTCGTTAAATCCCAAACATAAGGGAGAAATTGACAGAATAAGAGGCATCTTTTAAAGTTGTACTATATTGTTGTAATGTTGTGTTAACGCTGTTGTTTGTAGGTTGGTACAGAAGGATACCAGTGTATACGAGAGGGGTCTCTATATGCTAGAAACCAGGGCAAACGGAATGTATAAGGAACCGTTAGGCCACGGTACAACAGCAACAGAATATAGGTTAGGTGTCTTAATCTTACTGTCTCGTGCCACTTTTAACACCTTCCGTACCAATCTACCCCTTAAACCCCGTAGTGTTTTGATTGTATTGTTGTATTGTATTATATAGGTTGTATAGTTGGATGACTGACCAAAACATGATATCAGTAAACGGATGTAACTGTATAATCATGTAAATGGAATAACTGTAGAATCATGGATGTATATCCATGGTTCGGTTCAGTCAAGTTGATATATTGAATATATACAATAATGGATTCATGGATTCATGTAGAATTATAATATTGTAAATTGTAGATTGTAGATTGTACTTGAATCATATTCAAATCAGATTATAATGAGACTCAATCTGAGTCAGACAATTAGAGAAGTAAATTGAAGTCCTGATTGTTTTGATGTTATCGATAACCGCTGCACATGGGCGGCAAGATTTGTGTCTTTTTCAAAGACGATTACCTTTTTGATAACACCATTGTTAACTTGTCTAGCTTAGATAGGCAAGCACCCACTTCTCCGGCTCTTTGAGGCTCAAGAGATTGGTCCCGCTTAAACCCATATTTACTAGGGTCCTCAGGGTAAATTATAGAACTTGAGGGGGTTTTATATAAAAATACTCTTGTATAGTTTTCAAAATACACCCCAAGTATTTATTAATCGTTTTTAGAGTTGTAATGAATGTAGATTTTATATTGTGATATTTCTAGTGAAAATATCCTATTTTCACAATAAGTGGTATTTATTTGTAATATTGGTTGTGTATGAAATTCATGGTATTTTAGTGTAAAATTGATTCTTGTGATTTTTAGAAAAAGGTGGAATATTTATATCATAACAAAATATGTATTTTAATGATAAATATATATATATTTATACAAAAATAATTTTAATATATATCTTATATTCTAAAAATCTCATTTTCTCAAGATGTCGTATTTTAGATCTTTCGAGACCAAATGCTCTTTGCGGAGGTCTGAATCTCGCACTACTAAGCCCGAGGATGTGCGATAATCCGCACCATCCCGAACGGGTTCCCCAAAATGGGTTGTAGCGGTGCTTTGCAAAGATTGTATAAATACTAAATCCTTTAGAAAACGGTTTTATTAAGTAAATGATATTTATTTGTGAAGATGTTGATTTCCCGTATTCTATGTTCTAAGGTCTCCTAAGTCAACTAGACTGCTCCTAACAGGTCAAAAGCGACAAGTTGTTAGATATATCTTAAATCACCTCTTCACCGCCAATTGTGGCCAGGTAAGTACAAGTGAAGAAAGGAGGGATCCGCTCATAAATCACCGTGAGACGTGCCTTTTAAAGTTACCTTTCTCACTTGTCTAGCCTAGGCACCACAAAATCAGGTTTAGATAAACGACTGAATGCCCACAACCTTCCTCTGTCCTAATGAGTGCGACAGTCCTTAATTGGCTGAGTCTATATATTTTTATTATTAGCTCAAAAGTTATTTATTTGTAAAGATGTATCAATACTAAATCTTTTATAAATGGTTTTATTAAGTAAAGGGTATTTAAATGAAAATGTTTGTTTTCCCGTATTCTAAGTTCTCGAGGGTATTGTGTTATGTTGCATATGAGTGTATGAGGAGGTAGGTCATTACCTCGTGATCTACTTAAAGGTATAGCAAGTTTAATGGAGTTAAATATAGAATTGAAACAATGTGGTATTTAAGTGAAAAATACGATAAATTGAAATAGCCATCATTTTATGAAATGAAACTTGATCAATTTGGTTGATTAGTATTTAATAGTCAACATGAGAGAGTTTAAGTATAATTGTATTAACGAGAAGTGAAGTTTTATAAGAAACCGAATCGGAAATCGGATTTGTTCCGATTCCATCGGGTTTTGTAAATCCGTATTTTTAGAATAGAAAAGAGAGATAGAAAATGGGACTTACGGGTTTTGGACAACTGGAAGAGGGAGATTGAACGGGAGGAGTCGCCGGTGCGTCGTTTCGTCGCCGGGAGCTCCTAGGATGATCGCCGGAAATTTCGTCGTAGCTTCGCTTCGTGCTCGTTTTCAAAGTACACAAGTTTTCTTGAGAATTTTTTAGAGTTGGCTCAGAGTTTTGGGGTGAGAGGGGAGAGGGTACGGGTGATATTTATAGGGTTAGGGTAGATGAAGGGTTTTAATTTAAAAAATGTAAAAATGTATGAAAAATGTATTAAAAATGGAGTAAAAGAGTTATTAAAGGCTCTCTGGAAATGATCTCAGAAATTGAAGCATGCAGTCAAGGTGGGAAGGGGAAAAGGCAACTTTTTGCCGTTGACGACTCGGCCGACCGGCCGAGTCTGGCCGGTGGCGCCGGCCCGAGTCGGCCGGTCCGCCGGTCGACTCGGCCGAGTCAGGCCGAGTCGGGGGATCGGAATGTGGGGGGTCGCCTGGTTAAACCTCTGGTGCATTTAGTTTAGTAGGTGTAGTAGAAATTTCTGGAGTTATCACGTGTTGACTGTTGGGCTTCTATAAAATTTAAAACAAAATAAATATTAAAAA
Organism: Agapanthus africanus; assembly: GCA_030015575.1. Classification (NCBI taxonomy): domain Eukaryota; kingdom Viridiplantae; phylum Streptophyta; class Magnoliopsida; order Asparagales; family Amaryllidaceae; genus Agapanthus; species Agapanthus africanus. The sequence goes on from CM057340.1 coordinate 9,157,777, forward strand.
TAATATAGGGCATGAGATTTTAACTCTGGTGGCTTGGTTCAGCAGTGCAAGGTATTACCAATGAGCCACAAGCTCCTTCTTGTAATTATGGAGTTATTTAATTACTTAAAGTAGTTACAGAAAATATAAATACCCTATGTATACATTAATTTTCAAGCAAATTTTTGTACACTAAAAATGGAGTTGTCATATTTTTTTAACTTGTAATTAAAAAGCAAAATAATTACTTATAACTTGTGCTCGGGCTAAAATACCCTTTTATAGATTTTGAAAAAAAATATTTGAAAAAATTTGTATAAAAAAATTAGGGTTGTTATACAAAAAGAGTCTCTTTTAAGAGAAAAATGGTCATAATCCTTACCAATTTTCTTAAACAGAGTTTGAACTCTAAGAATTTCTTTGGGCAGAGATCTAAGTTTTGAGAGGAGAATTAAATTCTCAAGGAAGAAGAAAGAAGATGACGAAAAAACAGTCATCTCAAGGGCCAAAGGCCCTATTTATAAGACATGAAGGGACGGTTCTTCTCCCCAAGAGATCGAACGGTGGAAAAGGTGATACCATTGGACCCACGTGTAAGCCATGTGAGAGCAACGGTGGGGGTATTTGTTTCTCCAATATACTTAACCTAATAAAAGAGCAATGCTGTATTGAATTCAATGAGGCAGCGCCTCACGTGCTCTCCATGAGGGCGCCAGCGCCAGAGCCAATCTTATAGGATTAAATCCTATGGTGGCGCCTTATGTGCTCCTCACACGGGCGCCAATGTGCAAAACGCAGAAGAGTTCATAAGAGTTAAATTCTTAGATGGCACCGCACGTGCTCATCACGCGGACACCAATTTGCAAAGCACAGAAGAGTTCATTACGTAAGAGTTAAACTCTTAGAAGGCGCCGCACATGCTCCTCACGCGAGCGCCAGTGTGCAAAGCACAGGAATACCCATCTTAGGAATTAAATTCTTAAGAGGCGCCCACGTGCACAACACGGGAGCGCTAGCGTCCAGGTAGAATTAAATTCTACAATATTCTCTGTTAAACAGAGCTATTGCATCAAAAATCCAACGGAGATGATAAATCATCAAAATACAGAATTAAATTCTGTTGGGAGAAAATATTTCCCAAATCTTTCTAAAATAAGAAAGATACTCTCGGTTGGATCAAAAATCTAATTGTAGAATAAAATTCTATTTTGGAATGTATTCTCTCAATCTTTCTGAACGAAAAAAAGATTGCTCTCTGTAAAACAGAAAACCCTTAGATTAAAAATCTAATGGTGATTAAAAAATCACCATTTTACAGAATAAATTATGTATAGGGGAAAATATTTCCTCAATCTTGTTAAAAACAAAAATCATATTCTGTAAAAACAGAAATCCTAGGATCAAAGATCCAATGGTGGGTAAAATTCCCCAAATCAATTTTGAGTCTAATTAAATTAATTGGAATCTCTCAATGAGAGATTTTCTCAAAACCAATTAACAATTTGCCTCCACTATATAAAGGACCCGAGACTTCAAGTCTCGAGACAAAGAAGGAGATAGAGAAAAACCCGTATAAGCTTCTGCAAAAATACAGAGAGCTTTCAAAAGGTATAGAGAATTCAATTCTCAAAGAAGAAGCCCTTCCTTCTCAAAACCCTAGGTAAAGAAAAGAGATTAAAATATCTCTATCACAACTAAGGGTTTAACCCTTTTTAAAGAACTGAGTTCTTTCTCTGGATCTGAGATCTACAAGACAAGTCTCTCATAAGTTGAGAATTTAATTCTCATCGGGAAGATCTTGTTCTTGAGAAGCAAAGATTCAGAAAAGAATTAGGTCCAAAAGAAAAATCAAAGGAGAAAGGAACCTATAAAAGAACTTAGTTCTTTAAGAAAAAACAGATCCCAGATCTTCAAAAAAATGAAGATCTTGATGATCATAATAGTCAAAATGCCATTAACAAATATTTAATCTCTAAAAAAGGAAAAAAAGACTGGCGTCTTACGTGCTCCTCACGTGAGCGCCGCCTTTTAACAGCGCCTAGCGCCTCACGTGAAAAACACGCGGGAGCCCAAAATAGAAGGCTGGCGCCTCATGTGAAACACACGTGGGCGCTGAATAAAAGTGCTCAACACTCCCTATGCTACCGAAGACAGTTAAGTGCTTAGCACTGATTGGGCAGCGCCCACCGCCGCACATCCTCCTCACGTGGGCGCCATACAAAAAGTGATTAGCACTTCATATGCATCCAAAACGGCTGAGTGTTTAGCACTGATTGGGCAGCGTCCAGCGCCTCACGTACAACTCACGTGGACGCCATAAAAAGTGCTTAGCACTTCACATTTAGTCAAAATGACTAAAAGTGTTCAACATTTATTGGGCAGCGCCCATGACTGAATACTTCACATGACATACATGTGAGCGTCAGAGCACAAATAAGTGCTTAACACTTTTACATGAAAAGAAAAGGGCTGAACAAATGAGCCTAAATAAGTGCTTAGCACTTTTGAAAAGAAAAATGCTAAGTAGACTTAGTTCAAATTGGCCAAGTCTCTAAGATTTTCTTGCGGCTGAGCCCAAATGCTCTTTTGCTGGATCTTAAATAAAAACGATCCTTAAAATTTTGCTAAGTTGATCTTAGTCTCAAATTAGACTAACGCATCCTTAGTAAGAACAAATTGAACTCAAATGCTCACACATTTAAGTTGATCATAATCTCAAACTATATTAACGGTCCTTAAATAAACTTAAGCCCAAATCTAAAACATATGGATTTAGACTAATCCGCGCCCTATGGGCGACGACATATCCCTATACAATTCATGGGCAACCTAAACAAACAAAAACACACACGACACGAAGTGAACTTCCGGAGCAGGAGAAAGTGGTTATCGCAATGCGGTAACGTAATTAACTGCAGGGGCTTGCGCCTGCAGGAAATAGCTTCCCCACAATTAAAAACCCCTCATAAAATGGGGTGGAATCTGATAAAGTCTGCTACAACGGTCGCGTTCGTCCAAACTTCCCATATACGATGCCATAAATCAACTTGGTACTTTCGGAGAGTTAGACGGATAAGTCCAAAGAGCATCCATCCCCAAATTCAGGCAAGACGATCTATCCCAGTTCGTCCCCGTCTTTCGGCAGTGAACAGGTAGTTCGAGAGTTTCTTGATGTGTTCCCCGAAAATCTACCTGGTCTACCTTCGTCTCGCGTATTGGGCTTCTCAATCGACCTAATTTTAAGGGCGGCGCCAATCTTCAAGCCTCCTTACAGGATGGCGCATGTTTAGTTGGAAGAATTAAAGAAGCAGATAGAAAATCTTCTGGACAACGGATTTATCCATCCAAGTGCTTCCCCGTGGGGTGCTCCTGTGTTACTGGTTAGGAAGAAGGACGGTTCCTTGCGCATGTGCATCGACTACCGTGAGTTAAACCGGGTGACCGTGAAAAACAAGTATCCCATTCCCCGTATCGACGACTTGTTTGACCAGCTGGGTGGTGCTCGGGTATTTTCTAAACTAGACTTTCGGTCAGGATATCACCAAATCAGGGTTAAGGCAGAGGATGTATGCAAGATGGCCTTCCAAACCCGATATGGCCACTATGAGTTTCTTGTGACGCCGTTCGGTGTTACCAATCCACCCGCTATATTTATAGACTTAATGAACAAGGTTTTCTCCAAGTACTTAGATCAGTTTGTCGTTGTATTCATCGATGACATTCTAGTCTACTCCAGGAGTTGAGAAGAGCACGCCGAGCATCTACAAATTGTATTGCAGGTTCTACGGGAGGAGAAGCTCTATGCTAAGCTAAGCAAGTGCGAGTTTTGGCTCGACAAGGTGCAATTTCTGGGGCATGTCGTTTCGAGTGACGGCATTTCAGTGGATCCGACAAAAATCGAATCTATCAAAGATTGGCCGACACCGAAATCGGTTGCTAAGATAAGAAGCTTCCTGGGATTGGATGGGTATTATTGGTGGTTTGTCCAAGATTTCACCAGAGTAGCAGAACCCTTAACGAAACTTACACGGAAAAGGTGCCTTATATTTGGTCGGAGGAGTGCACCCAGGCGTTCGAGCTACTGAAACTGAAGTTGACCATGGCTCCAATCTTGATTGTGCCAGATAGTTCCGGTGGCTTGGTTGTTCATAGTGATGCGTCGGGAAAAGGTTTAGGTTATTTTTGATGCAGCACGGTCGAGTGGTGGTTTACGCCTCTCGTCAGCTGAAAACTCACGAGAAGAACTACCCCACGCATGACTTGGAATTAGCGGTCGTTGTGTTCGCTTTAAAGATATGGATGCATTACTTGATAGGCCATTGTGATCACAAAAGTTTGAAATACGTGTTCACTTAGAAGGAGCTGAATATGAGACAACGCAGGTGGTTGGAATTAATGGCAGACTACGATATTAATCTACAGTATCACCCGGGGAAGGTGAACGTCGTTCCTGATGCTCTCAGTCGCAGGCCGTCAGCCACGTTGCTGACTTGTCAGAAGGGGATTCTCGATGACCTTCAGAGACTCGAGTTGGAGGTAGTTACACCGGATGTGCCCGGACAGCTCTGGCAGTTGCAAATTCAATCATCGCTTATAGATCACATTAAAGCTGCACAGGCCGGAGACTCTCAGTTGCAGAAGTTCAAAGGGTTAGTTAAGGCTGGTTTAAGGACGGATTTGCAGATTCATGAAGATGGTTCCCTGAGATTTGGCAGTCGGCTGTGTGTTCCGAAAGGGTGTACTCAAGATGAAATTCTAGCTAAAACACATAGTTCCGCTTACTCAGTGCACCCAGGAGCCACCAAGATGTACAGAGATCTGAGGCAACACTTCTGGTTGAACGGAATGAAGATGGAGATTGCTCGCTTTGTCTCCAAGTGTCTGGTATGCCAACAGGTGAAAGCCGAGCATCGGAGAATAGCTGGGTTGTTGCAACCGCCTCCAGTACCAGAGTGGAAATGGGAGCACATCGCCATGGATTTTGTGACGGCACTACCTTGAAGTCCAAGGGGAAACAATGCTGTATAGGTTATTATTGATCATCTCACAAAGGCAGCACATTTCATAACTTTCCGAATCGGACAATCAATGGAGTCGCTTACGGAGAAGTATATGCAGGAGATTGTGAGACTGCACGGAGTACCCGTTAGTATCGTGTCTGATTGAGACACCAGGTTCATTTCCTATTTCTGGAAGAGCCTGCAGGAGACTTTGAGCACTCGTCTCAAGTTCAGCATGGCCTATCATCCGCAGACGGACGGGCAATCCGAGCGTAGTATCCAGACACTCGAGGATATGCTGAGGGCATGCATGCTTGATTTTCAGGGCTCTTGGGAAGATCGCTTCCATCTGGTAGAGTTTTCGCATAACAACAACTACCAAGCTAGCATCCAGATGCACCATTTGAGGCTCTGTATGGACGGAAGTGTCGATCCCCTCTGTGTTGGAATGACATGGGTGAACGAAGATTGTTGGGCCCTGAGCTTATAATACGGATAGTGAGCAAGGTTCAGACGATCAGGAAACGTATCAAGGCTGCTCAGGACCGACAGAAGAGTTGGGCAGATGCTGGCAGAAGGTCGTTGGAGTATGGTGTCAGTGACCATGTATTTCTGAAGATATCACCCACTCGGAGAGTGATCAGGTTTGGTAGTCGGGGAAACTCAGTCCCCGATTCATTGAACCTTTTAAGGTGCTAGAGCGAGTAGGAGAGATGGCTTATCGGCTTGTCTTGCCTCCATCGTTAGCTGGTGTGCATAATACTTTCCATGTATCTCAGTTGAGATGCTACGTTCGGGATGACAGCTATATCTTGGAACATTCAGAGTTAACGTTGGGCACCAATTTGTCTTTCGAGGAGCAGCCTACCACTATTCTCGATCGTCGATAAAAAGTGCTAAAAAACACAGTCATTCCCCTGGTTCGAGTTTCTTGGGGTGGTCGTTCTCCAAGAGAGTCTACATGAGAAAGGGAGGAGGACATCTGTCCATGTTTTCCGCACCTGTTTAAGTAGTTGTTTGTTCCGTTGTTTTCATTCTTTAATTTCGAGGACGAAATTTTTTGTAGGGGGTATGATGTAAATCCCCAATTCCTTGTATATATTTTTTTCGTATTTTCCCCAAAATTTTCCGATTATTTTGCATATTTTTATATTTTTAATTATTTTATTTATTATTTTTTTCCTAATCTAACCCCAAACCCAATCCTTAACCCCAGCCCAAACCCGACCCAAACCCGACCCATTACCCCTACTTCTTTTTCTCCTTCTCTTCCTTTTCCCACCACACCCCAACGACTCCCCCTCTTTCTCACGCTCAACCCTGACCCGGCCCTCATAGATGCCGCTCCCCACACGCCAACGATCTCCCTAAGATCCTCTCTTCCAAATCCTCACTCCCTCTCCCTCGCGTTCTCTCTTCCTCAACCCAACGGTCGCTGCCCTTTTCTCGCACCCACCACCATGAGAACTGCTCCATGCCGACGTGGCCTTCTTCGCTAACGACCCTAAGATCCCCATGCCGAGCTTCTCTCATCTTCTCAACGCCTCTCTCGCTCTCATCTCTTATCATCTTACTCGCTTTTTCCTTCTCTCTCACTACTGCATAACACCACCACCATTACCCAACGCCGATGAACTCTCCTCCGTCGAGGCACATCTCCCGACACCACCACCTTCCTCCTCAAGGCCTCCTCTACTTCCTCCCCTCTTCAAAACCGAACCCACCACCACTCCCTCCATCTCACGTAACCCCAGCACTACCGCTGCAACTCCATCGCCGGCCATCCCTATCGACGTCACCTCATCTCTGCGACATCGCCACCACATCTCTGCACCACCCACTCTGTAAAACACCCATCACTCCATGCACGCCTCAAGCTCCTCTGCAACCCATAGCCGACGCCCATCGCCTGAGCACCACCGCCGCTCCAGCCACGGCCAAGTCCAGCGCTCGTGGCCAAGCCAAGTTACCGCCGTCGCAACCGGGAACGTGCCGTGCTCGTGTCCGTGCTGCCGCTGTGCCCACTCCCAGAACTACCGTGCTCACATCGAACCCACCTCCGCATCGTCACCGTTCCACGACTGCACCACTGCGTTTCTAGACTTGTCGCGGCTCGTACCTGCCTCTGTGCCACCCCATGCTCTGGTCCAGTGCACACACCGTGCCCACTCCTAAACCAACATCGCGTCCAGTTTTGTATCGCGCCGTGCCACACTTGTACCACGCATTGAGCAAAGACCGTGCTCAGTACCGTATCATGCCCGCATCGCCGCCACGTCCATTACCGTATCATGCTCGCGTCGCCACAGCGTCCAGTACCGGGTCACCGCACATGACGCATGCGGCACGCACCGTATCGAGCATCGCACTGTCTCATGTGTTGAAACAAATCCTGCACGTGGTGTCGTTTCTATATCAGCAACCGAAAGCAAGTGAAACGTTTACTTGTTTATCTTGCTACTACAAACTTTAGCCGTGATAGTTACAACAACTATATATATATATTAGATAGTCGATTTTATTGAAATTGTGTAGCGAATTATAGTACCGTCTTATTGATTGGAGCCCAACTAAGGCTTATTACTGTGTTTGGCATCATGTAGGAGTCATATGGTCTTTATCTAATTTAGATTGGCTAAATGAAATAGGAATTACGATCGATAACCAAACGTTTACCTCGATGTTCGATAGGTTAACCGAATGAAAATCCTATTTAACATGCCTATGTTTTGGGAACGTTGAATTTCGTTACTGTTGATAACTTTTGGGTAGTGGTTTAAGTTTAAAATGTTGAGAATATCGTCACGAAATATCGCCCCAAAGAGGCGATGCCAAATCTGAGTTTTACTGTACATGTCATAGTGTTAAATTGATATTAAATTAGATATATGTCAGAATGTAATGTTCTATGGATCATATCGGAGCCAACTCGATAAGCTAGAACCTTCTATGGTTTATTCTTTGATACTGATAGATCACAGCAATGAGAACGGACTGGGAATGCGGCTCTGGACTGCAGTCCGGAGCAGCATTCCACGAAGATACCTGCACTCAAGCGTCTACACATCCCTACGAAAAACTAAAAATAGGCAGAGTCCTACATCGTTGCGTAGATAATTTAGTTAGATAACATATGGTTCTAGTCTCGTTCAGTTTTTCTGTCGTTTGGTATTTTGATTATATTTTAGATTGTCGACATGTTTTGCAGTTTCTGCAGTGACATTTTTCTCACCTTCACACTAAACAGGACATATCTTCTAGTACAGAAAGTTTATCATTGATCCGCTTAATGAGTCGGAAACCTAACAGATAAAACTAGGTTTTATTCAACTGGGCAAACACCTGAATCTAAACACAATCCCTAGTAAACTGCGAGTGAAGTTGAAATCCCAGTTTTGAAACTGGGATTCCAGCAACTGATCGCTGATTTAAAATGATGATGAATCTTTAACCTGAATTCCTATTGATATGAAACTAATATTACCGCTTAGATAATCATGTATACTTCGTACGCCTTTTATATTGTTTTGGTAGATTCTATACGTGTGATTTATGGTGAATTTTGCAAGTCATATCGCGTTGGCTGTGATAATTTAGTGAACATTTGTTTAGTGCATTTCCATCTTATTCTGTGTTGCTTTTTACCCAGTACAAAGTGATCGTTTACATTGAGACCTAGCGACTGACTTGCATTGTCGAACGTGAATGGTATTGGATTAGTCATATCAAGTACGCCAGTGATAAGTGATTGACTAGTGAAAGTGAATAATGCAGTGAAAATGAGTAAGACCGTGATTTGGCGTGTGCTGGTATTCAATTAATCCTATACTTATAGTCATTGAGTTCTGGGGAATGGGGAAATCAAGGTGGAATTGAACTCGTATTTAGCGAGGTACAGTGACTTAGAGGATGATCATTTGATATTAGTGACACACACACACACACACACACACACACATTAGGTCATAGGCCTAGCGGTACGGCTGCAGGATTATGTCCCGGGAAACTGTGGACTGTAGTCTTAGAGATGCACGAGACCCTTGTTAAACACGAGCATCCTTGCTACCAATTGATTTCATTGTGTAACAACTCCAAATTCAATGTACAGAAAACTGTTTAAAAGTTAATGTACAATTAGGATATTTGCAATCATGTGTATACTATAAGTATTTGTTTTAATTTAGAACAGCAAGAAAGTACTTGTAGCACATTGGTAAAGCCTTGCACTACTGTGACGTAGCCCTGTGATCGAATCCCATCAGCCACATTAACTTTTTATTTAAATTTTCTTTTAATCTTTTAGAAGCCCAGGGGTTTGCACGTGCACTACACGTAATATGTTAAGTTACAGAATATTTAAACATGTGCACAAGGGTATACGAGGCGACGTGGACACGCGGCTAAATCCCAAGCCCATTCCACCGGTTCAAGACCGGCGAGATCAAGCAAATGACCGGAACCGCCGGGTAAAACCGTAAGTAATGCCTTGAGATTTTTTCCCGAGCACCCCTTAGCCTACCCCACTAATCCCATATTGCTTGTTTACTCTGAATTTATCCAGAGTGCAATAAAATGGCCCTTTAATCCAATTTTAATACATTTCTTTCACCCCCTAAACCCTAATTTTCCCTATAAATATCACACTCTATTTCACTCATCCTCACTCAGAATTCTAGAACAAAAACTATATGAAATTCCCAAGTCTTAATTGTGTGCAAATGGAGTTAGCAAAGGGTGAAGTTCCGGCGACGCTTCAAAGAGTTTCCGGCGTCGAAACGACCCACCGGCGCTTCCCTACTCTTCCCTCTTCTCCCCTTTACCTTAAAAGCCCGTAATTCCCCTCTCCCCCTCTCTTCTTCGTCTATAAAAACATTCATTTCTAAAACCCGACGGAAGCGAAATTAATCCACCTTCCGATTCGGTTTTTTCTTTAAAACGTTACTTTTCTTAATAAATAAAATTCTATACCCTCACATATTGTTTAACAAACATAAAAAATCTATTAAAATAAGTTTCATCCCAAAATATTCCTTATTGCAATTTTTATCATAGTTTTACAGTAAAATACCACAAACTTCATTCCCGACATAAAACAACATAATACCTATTTTATCTGTAAATAGTTCACGAGGTAATGACCTACCCCATCAAAACACACATCTCTAATATAGCACGATGGAAATTTGGGAACATGGTTATGGAATAAAACGACTTTACAAATAAATACCATCAACTTATAAAACCATTTCTATAAAAAGATGCATTAAACAATTCCTTGCAATTGCGTCTCTACAACCCACTTTTGGGGACCCCGTTCGGGATGGTGCGGATTATCGCACATCCTCGGGCCTAGTAGAGCGAGGTGCAGACCTCCGAAAGGAGCATTCGATCTTGATGGAATTTTTATGCATTTTTCTTTAGAAATGAGATTTCTACAAGAAAATAAATAAAATTACTTTCATTAAATATATATATATATATATATATATATTATCAAAATATCTACTTTAATTATATTATCTAAATATTCCAAATTTTCAAAAGAATTCACCATTACATGAAAATACCATCCAAATACAAAACAATACCGATATTTCAATAAAATACCATATATTATGAAAATTAGGTTCTACTCACTAGAAATTTCGCATTTATAAAATATACATCTATGAAACCCCTAAAGACAATAATTAAATACTTGAGGTGCATTTTGAAAATATATCAAAACTATTTTTACATAAAACCCTCTCAAGTTATGTTAAATTACAATAAGGACCCTAATAAAAATAGGTTTAAGCGGGACCAATCTCTTGAGCTACAAGGAGCCGAAGATATGGGTGCTTTCCTATTTAAGATAAACAATCTAATAAACGGTGTTATCAACACTGTAATTGTCTTGGAAAAAGACACAAATCCTGTCGTCCATGTGCAGCAGTTACCGATAACATCAAAACTAATTCAGGATTTCAAGTTCATTTCAAAGTGTCTGACTCAGACTGAGTCCATACAATCAATCTGACTTGAATGTGATTCAAGTATAAACTACAATTCAATATGAATCTGTCTATTCAATCTACATCAATCTATATTGACCGAACCGAACCATAGATATACTCCATCTATATATACATCTATTATATCCGTTTCATTTACTGATGTCATGGTTTCGGCAAGTCATCCATATATAATTTACAATAGAAGACAATACAACACAATCAATACAATCAAGACAATAAAGATATCACGGGGTTCATAAGGAGTAGATTGGTATGGAAGGTGTTAAAAGTGGCACGAGACCGTAACCATAATACACCTAACTTGAATATCCATTGCCGTTGTACCGTGGTTGAACGGTTTCTTGTGCTCTGTATACCTTAATCTCTGAAATAGTAGAACTCCTCTCGTATACACTGGCATTTTCTGTACCAAGATACAAACAACAGCGTTAGCAATATAATAAAATATTAAAACTTATATTCTCCTTCTGTCTATTCTATCTCTACTCACCTTTGGGACTTACCAAACGATTGTTCACTGACGACATTCATTTTCTTCTTTCTATGGAATGTTGTCAGGTGGATCGGACTCGCTGGAGATCGAGCCTAGTACCGAGGATTTGGAGCAGTTAGCATTCGACCCGAAGTTTTAGATACTTGTACATACTATTTCCATTTCTGTTATGCCATTGTTTAGGCATTGCTTTCATCCATGTATTTACATTTCAGTTGTACTGTAAAAGAATGTTAAATAAATAAAGTTGTTGTTCATTTACATCTTGTCTCTTGTGTACTTTTCATTTTATATTGCCTAGTGCGCTTAGCGTGATTACTTCTGAGTAAATACGTAGCGGATCTCGCGCGTCCCCCCCACTCATACACCGGGAAGCAGGGCATGGCAGGTTTTGTTGGTGGCCCATGCAGGTCTGCTCTGTATGGACATGCAAGTCAGTTCTGCATGGACATGCGGGGTAATTCTGTATGAAGTCCTAAGCAATATAAAACAAGAACCAGCAACTAAAAACATTCTTTATATATTCCTTGAATCTTCTAATTTTATATATTTTGAATCTGTCTTAACCCAAATTTTTCTTTCAAGGTTATGGATTCCCCAAACAACACCAGCACCAATTTCAATAACACTACCCACCTCTACCGCTTACACCTACCGTCATTGCTCCGATCAATGAGCAGATGGTACTGCTTGAGGCGATCCGCAGCCTCCTAGAGGGACAGCAGCAGCAGACTACAATGTTGATGAACCGCCCAGAAGCGGAATCCCCGGGAGTAAAACAATTCCGAGCTTTACACCCCAAGCAATTTTCAGGAAAAGAGATCCCTCTAGAAGCTGAGGAGTGGGCTCAGAGTATTGAAGATGATCAGGCAGCGGCACAAGTGCCAGAGATAGCTTGGGTTTGAGTTGCAAAGCTGCAGCTCACAGACAATGCACGGGTCTGGTGGAAGGCGGAAGAAAGCCGTCTTGACCAACCTATCGAATGGAGGACATTTCGCGATATGTTCGACGCGAAGTACTTCCCTGAGACTGTGAGATTCGACATGGAACAACAATTCATACATCTACAATAGGGTTCGATGTGGACCAAGTCAGTAGATGAGTGTGACGTTGAGTTTACCATACTCAGTCGGTAAGATATGTCTCAATATTTCATTTTCAAATATCACATACTACACAGCTAACACAATACCTTAACAGGTTCGCGGCACACTTGATACCGACGGATGAGATCAGAGCCCAACGATTTCAACAAGGGTTAGATCCGGAGATCCAAGCTGCATTACCTACAGGGGATTTCCCGACCCACGAGTTGGCTCTGAAAGCTGCTCGTCAATATGAGGCAGTGGTAAAGATGAGGGGCATACCTCAATCTGCCGAGATGAAGGCCCTGCCACTCAGATGGCAAGAGGAGCCTCTTCAAGACCACAATTTGTGCCCAGGAGACCGGGAGTACCAAACAACCGGCCCAACCCAGCCTTTTGCACCTACTGCAGGAAAGATAGACATTTGGCGAAAGACTGCCGGCGTGCAAATCACCTTTGTTTAGTTTGCGGATCAGCTACTCATGATATTGGGTCTTGTCCTCGTAGACATAACCCAAATGTTGCATCCAGACAAGCAATCACCTACCCACAGCGCCCAGCCATCCAGGCACCTGCTCCACGACTCACACTAACTGCCCCACCTCCTCATGGACCGACTGCACCTCCTCCTCGTCAGTTCCATCAAGCTCAAAGGAACCCATCTCAAGGACAGAGGAATGCTCCTCCAGTAAGGAGGAACGTACCGAGGCGACAGGATTGCACAATGACTGTGGAAGAAGTTGAAGCCACCGGCCAAGTCATCACTGGTAACACTTCCCTTTCAAATTCTCTTTCAATCCATATACATACCTATATATCTTTTTCATTATACCTAAAACATATCCCACATACCTTAGGTACAATCTTAGTAGCCTCACTCCCTGCACTCGCACTTTTCGATACTGGAGCATCTCATTGCTTTATGTCGCAATGGTTCGTCCGAACACATGCGATTCCAGTCACACCGCTTATATCCAGCTGGAATATCAGTTCAGGGAACGGCGTTCTAAAGGCCAATGGGATACAACCTATGTCCAGTGGTTGTCTGCAGCAGAGAATTCTATGCTGACTTCAAGGTGCTGGACATACCGAACTTCGATGTGGTTATGGGTATGGATTGGCTAGGAACCTTCTATGCTACCATCGGCTGTCGTCAAAAGAAAGTAGTGTTTGAGATTCCAGACCATCCGGTCTTTTATTTCAAAAGCGGAGACCGTACCCTGGAGCCAGGCACATACAAGGCGAAACCAAAGAAGGCAGTGATTGCTACGCATCAAGCAGAAGAAGACAAGCCAGAGGTAGTTCGAGAGTTCGACGACGTATTTCCTGAAGACATATCAGGTTTGCCTCCCGATCGAGCTTTTAAATTCAGTATTGATTTAATACCAGGAGCACAGCCGGAGATCAAAGCACCTATCGCCTAAGTCCATAGGGTTAAAGAAGATCCGAACTCAGTTGGACGAATTATTGAAGAAATGATGGATTCGTCCTAGCACTTCAAGTTGGGGATTTCCAGTTTTACTCGTGAAGAAGAAGGAATGTTCATACAGAATATGCATTGATTATAGAGCCTCGAACAAAGTAACGATAATGAACAAGTATCCACTACCGCGCATCGACGATTAATTCGATCGGCTAAGTGGATCTTGCGTTTTCTCTAAATTAGATCTTCATTCGGGTTATCATCAGGTGAAGGTCAAAGAGTCTGATATCCGTAAAACGACATTCAGAACTCGCTATAGTCATTACGAATTTCTTGTGATACTATTTGGAGTGACCAACGTACCGGCTGTATTCATGAACCTAATGAATCAAGTTTTCCGAGAGTACCTAGACAGGTTTGTTGTCATCTTCAACGACGACATCCTGGTGTATTCAAAAAGTCAGAAAGAACACGCCGAACACCTACGAATTGTCCTGAAAACTTTGCGACAGCATCAACTCTATGCCAAATACAGCAAGTGTGAGTTTTGGTTAGATCAAGTCGGTTTCGCCGGACACGTTGTATCAGGCGAAAGAATCTCTGTAGATCCAACAAAAGTATCAGCAGTAAGCGAATGGCCGACACCAAAGTCAGTGAAGGACATTCAAAATTTCTTGAGTCTAGCAGGATATTACAGAAGGTTCATTGAAGGATTTTCAAAGATTGCAACACACCTGACCAAGCTCACACGTAAAGATGAAAAATTCGTGTGGTCAGAAGCATGCGAACAAGTTTTCGTAGAACTCAAGTCAAGATTGACATCAGCACCTATTCTCGTCATACCGGACCAATCTGGAGGTTTTAAAGTGCATTGCGATGCATCCGGTAAGGGATTAGGATGTGTTCTACATCAGCACGGTAAAGTTGTAGCTTATGCTTCAAGACAGCTGAAGATTCATGAGCGCAATTATCCGACATATGATTTGGAGTTGGCGGCCGTAATCTTTGCTCTTAAGATTTGGCGCCATTATCTTCTTGTTGAACAAGTGAATATATACATGTAGGGTGTTTTTCGTGGCCCTATTGAGATGGGAATACGCACGCGCTTGTCAGGCACATTACAGATTCCCCATGCCTAGGGGAGGCTGGGGTTTATTGATCGTGGGGATCCGAATCTCCGGCAGCCGCGGACTAAGCTGCCGTTAACTATCCCTCGCCTTTGAAGCGAGAGAACCTCCGATTGACGGGTTAAACTGATCATGCGAACTCAACGTGCAGTGTACGTGTGTTTTTGTTTTAGGGGGCTTGGAAATATCGGGAGCCACGCAGAGTTTTTACGGGGGTCCCGCTACCCGGTTAGCGGGTTGGGGGTCAAGGGCGCTGGAGCTCCACGTGTCAGCACGTGGGCGCTCGGGCGCTAGCACTTTGGGCGCTAGCGCTCACGTGTCAGCATGTGGGCGCTCGGGCGCTAGATCTCTGAGCGCAAGAGCGCTAGCGCTCCACGTGTCAGCACGTGGACGCTCGGGCGCTAGCGCTCTGAGCGCAAGAGCGCTAGCGCTCTACGTGTCAGAACGTGGGCATTCGGGCGCTAGCGCTTTGGGGCTAGCGCCCTGAGCGCAAGAGCGCTAGCGCTCCACGTGTCAGCATGTGGGCGCTCGGGCGCAAAAAAGGATTTGGTCCCTGCAATGAGAGTTGTACTCCCAGAAAGGAGCACTTATTATTTTGTGTTTATATATATATATATATATATATATATATATATATATATATATATATATATATATTCAGGAGTTAAACTCCAAGGATGTTTTGAAGCTGATGAAGGGGCTTCTCCCCTTGAGCCTTAGTTCTTCCCCAAAGTGGGGTTTCTGGAGATGGGTCTCCTTCTTCTTGTTGTTGTTTTGCTGGATCTTGAAAATCAAGAGATGTGAGATTTTAAAAATCTCTTCTTTTTGAGATCTGATGACAGATCCAAGTTCCCCTTTGTGGGTTTTATGGTGAAAAACTATTTAGTTTTGGAAAAGAAAGAATAAAACTCTTGATTTAATTCAAAAGAAAGAAGAAAGTTTGGAACCTTCAAAAAGGGGAAAGAGGCACAAACCCTAGGTTTTTGAGAGAATGAAAAGTGTATTTGCTTTATTCATCATCATTTTGCCTTATATAGGCTTACATATTTACATATAGCCCCTTGGGCTTTACAAAATGGCATTTTGCCCATCCCATGGCTCATGTGTCATTTATTTTTTGCACATAAGCCATAAGCTTACAAAATATTGGTTTTATGCCCATTTTCCATACATTCGTGCACAAAAAATTACATGAAAATTATTTGTTACATGATTTTTTATTTTGGCATGGGGAGGGCCGGCCGCTTCATGTTCGGGCTCGACTCGGGCATGAGCCCACTTGATGTGGGCTTGGGCCTACCTGGCTTGGGGTTGACCTTGACTTTGACTTGGTCAACCGGGGTGCAAATTTTGACCCCAACAATATACAGATCACAAGGGTCTGAAATATATGTTTACTCAGAAAGAGTTGAATATGCGGCAGAGAAGATGGTTAGAACTTATGGTAGACTTTGACATCAACCTACAATATCATCCAGGAAAGGTGAATGTAGTACCTGATGCTCTTAGTTGCCAACCATTAGTAATGAATCTTACAGCTCAGTGGAACCTTCAACAAGACTTGCATCAGATGGAGATTGAAGTAGTCATGCCAGGTAACGCTTCAAGTTTGATGAACTTACAAGTTCAATCTACCATTATCAATCAAATCAAAACAGCTCAAGTGATGCTAAGTTGCAAAAGATCAGAGAACAAGTGGAAAATGGACTTCGAACAGACTTCATCATCCATAAAGATGGATCTTTGAGGTACGGCAGCAGATTGTGTGTACCTAAAGGTTCTGTGCGAGAAGAGTTAATGAAAGAAGTTCATAGTTCTCCTTATTCAGTGCACCCTGGAGGTACAAAGATGTACAAGGATCTGCGTCAAAATTACTGGTGGCATGGAATGAAGCATGAAGTAGCCAGAAGCGTCGCTAAATGCTTGGTGTGTCAGCAAGTAAAGGCTGAACGCCACATGACTGCTGGATTACTTCAACCGTTATCTATCCCAGAAAGGAAGTGGCAACACATCCCAATGGATTTCGTGACTGCACTTTCTCGCAGCACGAAAGGTAACGATGGGGTATGGGTTATTGTGGATCGACTCACAAAGTCGGCTCACTTTATTCCATTTCGAATTGGCCAATCTACTGAGACATTAGCAAAGAAGTACATGGAGGTAAGAATCTAAGTAAAGATTTAAACTCTTCAATATGTACTATCTCTAATACCCATGAACTCATACAGGAAATCGTGAGACTTCATGGAGTACCGGTCTGCATTGTCTCCTATCGTGACACTAGGTTCCGATCACAATTTTGGTAAAGTCTGCAAGCTAGCTTGGGAACAAGTCTGAACTTCAACACGGCTTATCATCCACAAACAGAAGATCGGTTTGAGCGAACTATTCAGATCTGAGAAGATCACCTACATCTTGTGGAGTTTTCATACAACAATAGCTACCAAGCAAGTATAGGAATGACACCTTTTGCAGTACTTTATGGAAGGAAGTGTCAATCGCCATTAAGTTGGGACGATATCGGAGATAGTGAACTTCTTGGACCTGAGATGATAGTAGCAAATGTCGACGTGGTTCGTATTATCAGGAAACGAATGCGCATAGCCCAAGATCGACAGAAACACTGGGCTGATGCAAAGCGCCGTCACTTGGAGTTCCAACCGGGAGAACATGTATTTCTGAAGATATCTCCGAACCGTAGAGTGATCCATTTTGGAAGAAGGGGCAAGCTTAGTCCAAGATACATTGGACCGTTCGACATACTCGAACGAGTCGGTGAAGTGGCTTATCGCTTGGCACTTCCACCTTCATTGGAAGAAGTGCACGATATGTTCCACATATCCCAACTCAGAAGGTATGTGAGTGACCCGAGCCATATTCTTGATCATTCCGAGTTCACTATACAGCCAGACTTATCTTATGAGCAACAACCTGGTGAGATCTTGGATAGAAAAATAAAGTCACTTCAGAACAAGGAAGCCAACTTAGTTCTAGTGATGTGGAGAAAAAACACACCAGGAGATTCAACATGGGAAAGGGAAGATGAGATGCATGCAAGATATCCTCACTTATTTGTAAACTAGTCCTTAAAATAAATTGTAAATTTCGAGAACGAAATTTTTGTAAGGAGGGTAGACTGTAACAACTTCAATTTCAATGTACATAGAATTTTTTAAAAGTTAATGTACAATTCGGATATTTGCAATCCCGTGAATACTATAAGTATTTGTTTTAATTTAGAACAGTAAGAAAAAACTTATAGTATATTGGTAAAGCCTTGCACTGCTGTGACGTAGCCTTGTGATCGAATCCCATCAGCCACATTAACTTTTTATTTAAATTTTCTTTTAACCTTTTAGAAGCCCAAGGGTTTGCACGTTCACTACACGTAATATGTTAAGTTACAGAATATTTAAACATGTGCACAAGGGTATACGAGACAACTTGGACACGTGGCTAAATCCCAAGCCCATTCCACCGGTTCAAGACCGGCGAGATCAAGCAAATGACCGGCACCGCCGGGTAAAACCGTAGGTAATGCCTTAAGATTTTTTCCCAAGCACTCCTTGGCCTACCCAACTAACCCCATATTGCTTGTTTACTCTGAATTTATCCATAGTGCAATAAAATGCACCTTTAATCAAATTTTAATGCATTTCTTTCACCCCATAAACCCTAATTTCCCCTATAAATACCACACTCTATTTCACTCATCCTCACTCAGAATTCTAGTACAAAAACTATACAAAATTCCACAGTCTTAATTGTGTGCAAATGAAGTTAGCAAAGGGTGAAGTTCCGGCGACGCTCCAAGGAGTTTCCGACGACGAAATAACGCACCGGTGCTTTCCTACTCTTCCATATTCTCCTTTCTACCTTAAAAGCCAGTAAGTCCCCTCTCCCCCTCTCTTCTTCGTCTATAAAAACATTCATTTCTAAAAGCCGACGGAAGCGGAGTTAATCCGACTTCCGATTCGTTTTTTTCTTTAAAACGTTACTTTTCTTAATCAATAAAATTCCATACTCTCACATATTGTTTAACAAACATAAAAAAATCTATTAAAACAAGTTTCATCCCAAAATATTTCTTATTACAATTTTTATCGTAGTTTTACAGTAAAATACCACAAACTTCATTCCCGACATAAAACAACATAATACCTGTTTTACCTGTAAATAGTTCACGAGGTAATGACCTAGCTCATCACAACACACATCTCTAACATAGCACAATGGAAATTTGGGAACATAGTTATGCGATAAAACGACTTTACAAATAAATACCATCAACTTTTAAAACCATTTCTATAAAAAGATGTATTAAACAATTCCTTACAATTGCGCCTCTACAACCCACTTTTGGGGACCCCGTTCGGGATGGTGCGGATTATCGCACATCCTCGGGCCTAGTAGAGCGAGATGCAGACCTCCGAAAGGAGCATTCGATCTCGATGGAATTTTTATGCATTTTTCTTTAGAAATGAGATTTCTACAAGAAAATAAATAAAATTACTTTCATTAAATATATATATATATATATATATTATATCAAAATATCTACTTTAATTATATTATCTAAATATTCCAAATTTTCAAAAGAAATCACCATTACATGAAAATACCATCAAAATACAAAATAATACCGATATTTCAATAAAATACCATATATTATGAAAATTAGGTTCTGCTCACTGGAAATTTCGCATTTATAAAATATACATATATGAAAACCCTAAAGACGATAATTAAATACTTGAGGTGCATTTTGAAAATATATCAAAACTATTTTTACATAAAACCCTCTCAAGTTATGTTAAATTACAATAAGAACCTTAGTAAAAATAGGTTTAAGCGGGACCAATCTCTTGAGTTACAGGGAACCGGAGATATCGGTGCTTGCCTATTTAAGATAGACAATCTAATAAACGGTATTATCAACACGGTAATTGTCTTGGAAAAAGACACAAATCCTAACGTTCATTTGCAGCAGTTACCGATAACATCAAAACTAATTCAGGACTTCAAGTTCTTTTCAAAGTGTCTGACTCAGACTGAGTCCATCCAATCAATCTGACTTGAATATGATTCAAGTATAAACTACAATTCAACAAGAATCTGTCTATTCAATTTACATCAATCCATATTGATTGAACCGAACCATGGATATACTTCATCTACATGTACATCCATTATATCCATTCCATTTACTGATATCATGGTTTCGGCAAACCATCCATATACAATTTACAATACAAGACAATACAATACAATCAAT
Source organism: Agapanthus africanus (assembly GCA_030015575.1). Lineage (NCBI taxonomy): Eukaryota > Viridiplantae > Streptophyta > Magnoliopsida > Asparagales > Amaryllidaceae > Agapanthus > Agapanthus africanus. Next base: position 9,178,176 of record CM057340.1, read on the forward strand.
ACAATCAAGACAATAAAGACATCGCGGGGTTTATAAGGAGTAGATTGATACGGAAGGTGTTAAAAGTGACACGAGACCGTAACCATAATACACCTAACCTGAATATCCATTGCCGTTGTACCGTGGTTGAACGGTTTCTTGTGCTCCGTATACCTTAGTCTCCGGAATAGTGGGACTCTTCTCGTATACACTGGCATTTTCTGTTCCAAGCTACATACAACAGCGTTAAAAATATAATAAAACATTAAAACTTATATTTTCCTTCTGTCTATTCTATCTCTACCCACCTTTGAGACTTACTGAACGATTGTTCGCTGACGACGTTCCTTTTCTTCTTTCTTTGGAATGTTGTCAGGTAGATCGGACTCACTGGAGATCGAGCCCAGTATCGAGGATTTGGAGCAGTTAGCATTTGACCCGGAGCTTTAGATATTTGTACATACTATTTCCATTTCTGTTATGCCATTATTTAGGTATTGCTTTCATTCCATGTATTTACATTTCAGTTGTACTGCAAAATAATGTTAAATAAATAAAGTTGTTGTTCATTTACATTTTGTCTCTTGTGTACTTTTCATTTTATATTGTTTAGATACGCTTAGCGTGTTTACTTCTGAGTAAATACGTAGCGGACCTCGCCGCGTCCCCTCCCCGTACACCGGGAAGCGGGGCGTGACACATTGACTTAGCGACTGATGAGTAGTGATATACGCATTGCCTGGTTTGCTGACATGATACGTATATCGCGTTGTTCATATTCAAAAGATATTCATTATTTTCATGTTTTTGTATTCTTTCACACCTTTCATGTTTAATAATATTGTACACACTATATATATTTACTGCTATAAGTATCGCCCTGACGACCTGAGTGTGCATGCTCAGAGGACGAAGTGGACCGAGCCCAGGAGCAGGATCTGCCATTCGAGATCGCGGAGGTTTATATCGCGACATCAGCGCCATCCCTTTCTTGCTATAAGAACATTGTTATTTTGTTGGTTAGTTATTTCTTCCATACAAATAAATGTATCTTGAACTCTTTTATTTTAATGTAATAAAGTTGTGAACTGTGATTTTCTTTACTCAAGTACTGTTTACTGATTACCATTGTAATGTGACTACAACAAGATTATTCTCTGACCGTAGGAGCATGGATGGCCTAGTCACCCCTCGCATTCCGTATTTTGGGAAGCGGGGCGTGACAATAATTGTCAATACAGATGTTAGTTTTCACACGGTACTTCGGTTCGCTTGTCTCTTGAGAAGATAAAAAAGAAGAGGACGCGGAATGATAGGAAAAAGAAATGACCTCTCGAGGCCGATTTCAGTAAAATACAACAAAATCTTAAATGTTTTCGGATAAATACCACACACTTTTTTCTCACGACGAATAAAGAAACAATACAGACAATTGTTTCCACAGGGTATTTCGGTTCGCTTGTCTCTTGAGAAGATTCAAGATGCAGAATGATAGGAAAAAGATACGACCTTCTCTCGAGGCCGATTTCACTAAAGTACAACAAAATCTTAAATGTTTTCGGATACCATATTTTTTCAAGGTACAGATAAATACACAAACAAGCTATATATATATATTAATATGTACTAAACAATCTCTGGAAACAAAATCACCATACTACAACAACAAAAAATGATATGAAAATTAAAATGAATGTATTCCAATAGCAACATAAGCGCGCACCCAAATTCAATCAAAATCACCTAATCCCAGCTCCAGAGAAGCTTTTCATCAAAACTCATGATTTTTTCTTTCTTTCAAGACTTGCTCAAGCTAGCAACAATAGGAATCACAATCACCAAAACCAAAATGAGCAACACAATGATCCCGATGCAAAGCCACTTCCTATTGCTCCTTTGATAATCTTTCGCCATCTTCAACTCTTTAGTCCCACTCCTCACATAATGCGAAGAACTGCTCACATGATGCTCGATGTTGTCCATCCTCTCCTCTTGTGCCTCAACCATAACCGCCATGTCGAGAAACACCTGATGCAGCTCAAGCAAGCTCTTCTCGATCTCCTTCGCGGCGTCATACCGGTCCTGGATCTCTATCACAGTCTCGACGATCTTCCCCTTCCCATGCTCGAGGATCGCCTTCTTCAATAGGTCCTCGCTCTCCCTGTTCTCGATGATCTTTTCGATCACTTGGTCGTCCGGGATCTTCCCCGTGATGGTGAAGTACCGCCTCTCGACCGTCTCCTTGTACTCCGCCATCATCTTCTGCCTCAAGGCTTGGAACTCCATCATTAAATCCTTGAGCTTTTTACGGAGCCCGTTGGTGATCGAGGTCCGGGTCCTGTCGGTCGAGGTCCCTTCCTTGAAGCCGGATAGCCTCCGGTTCTCCTCGTTGGCCCTATCCAGGGATTCGAGGCTTTCACGGATGGATTTCGCCTTTTTGAGGATTTGGAGGATTTCAGAGTTGATTTGGTCACGGAGGGACTTGAGGGTTTCAGGGTTGTGGGTGGATTTGGAGGAGTCGTTGGCGATTTGGAGGTTGGTGAGGAGCTCTTGGATGGAGAGGATTTCTTCCTTGATGAGGTTGGCTTCTTCGAGGAAGGGGAGGAGGTTCTTTTCGGTGAGTTCGATGGAGGCGGAGACGGAAATTTCGGGGTCGACGGCTCCGGCCTCGAGGTCCTTGAGGGCCTCTTTCTTTAGGTCTTGGTAGCTGAGGAAGGATTTGGTCATGAGATTGTTCATCTTTGAGGAGGGAGAGAGAGAAAGTGAGTGAGTTTGAGCTTTAGAGAGAGAGAGATTTGTTTTTTGGTAATGGGGATTGGAGATGGTTTGTATAATAAAGAGAAGAAGGGGGCAAAAAGTAGCCGTTGGGGGAATTCAAACGGCTATAAATTTTGAACGTTTGGGATTCCAACGGCTAGTTTTTTTTTTTTTTTTAAATTTTGAAAACCAGTTTCAGATGGGGCCATATATTGGTGGGCCCAGGGGTATAGGTTACAAATACAAATCTTTTCTCGGCTAAGCATAATGAAGTTGAATTCCGGACAGCTATTCAGAATAATATTCAGAAAAAACATGGTTTGTTATCGCATGTTTGTTTTTCTTGAAAAAATTCCAGTTAAAGAGGAGGGTTTTTTTCAAATATATACGAGTTAAAAGGCAACCGTTCAATCGATATTGAGCATATTTCCAATCAAATGATATAAATAAACAGATGTGACGTAGAGCCAAGATAAATGTTAGAAGACGGATATGACGCTTAGCGTCCAAGAGACATGGTGGAGAATACACCATGTACTTATTTTTTATCCACAAGCCAAAAAGTGGCATGCTAACGTGAATATAAGGGGCAGTACTTAACTATTTAATTGTATATGCTTTCGGAATATTTCTTGCTCAGATAATTAGTCTCATGCTGCTGTTTGGTTGCTTGGAAATGGAGATCCATGCAACATTTGTTGAAAAATAATCTTCATTTCCTTTGTTTGGTTAGCAATAAACTTGAGTTGGAAATGGATATGCAAAAATCATCAGATTCTTACAACATTTGTTATATTCATCTTGTTTGTAACACAGAATGTTGAGCATGGTAATTATTATAGAGTACCACATAAGCTTTCTATATGCCACATATGCAAATTTGCAATAAATGTTGCATTTCCTTAACTATTCTATTCAACCGATGTAATACCCAGCCCCTTTTTATACCAATATCTGTATTTCTCTTTCACCTATAAAATTTATTTATTTTACTTATAATTATTTATTTATTTTAAATCCCATTAAACCCAAAACCCCTATTTTTCCCTTCAGCCCAACACTTTAATCCCAAATTATTCAAATTCCCGGCCCTTTACCCATCCCTTAGCCCAACACCCATTTTCCTTTTTATTAATAATTCCCCAAAGCTCGGCCCACTCCATTTTCCCCTAATATACTAATGAAACTCCTTCCCTCAGCCCAGCTAACCCCCAGCCCACAAACAAAATAAATATAAGGAATTTATTAAATTTAAACCCCAGACCAAGCCCGCCATCATCCTCACCCGCCCGCTTCAACCCGACCAGGTCCACACCCTAACCCTTCTTCCCCAACGGCTCTTTCTCCCCCGATCCACTTTCTTCGCCTTATCCCACGCCCACGCCCGCGCTCGTGCGCTGTTTCCCCCACGACGCGCACCCCCTCGCGATCCCCTCAATGTTTTCCCTCATCTCCCCTTATTCCGCGATTCCTCCCCTCCTCGCTCTCTCGAAAACTGCCTTCGAGCACCCCTAGCACCCGACGACGACGACGACGAGGACGACCACTACAGCCACCTCGTCGACTCCCTCGCTCTCCCCTCTCCATCACCATAGCCCCGACTCACTCCCTTCAGCCGAGCTCGACTCCTTTGCACCCATTTCGACGGCCGTTGCACACCCAACCCCCTCGACCTCTCCTCGCCACGAATCTCTCTCTCTCTTTGAGCTCTCTCTCGTCCCCTCAACTGAAACCAACTTCGACCACCTTTTCCTCGCCAGCAACCTCCACCTCACTGCAACCACTACCCAATACCCCAAACTCTCCCGACACCCCTGCTCCGGCCACCTGCTGCACGCCGTTGCCTCCTGTTGCGGCACGGCAGCGCCCCGGCCGTTTATCCGAGGCCAAAATGCGGAATCAAATTTTTTCTTAACTTTGAACCGGCGCTACCGCGGACAATAAACCCGGATCGTAACCATTAACCCAATGCTAGCTAACAAGAGATGGGGTGAGAGATATACTGAGCGATCCGTGTCCTTCGGTCTTCTCGTCGTCGTCCCGATCTCCCGCAGAATCACCGTTGGTCACCTTCTCGTCGGAAAGGGCACCACGTAGCCGATTTCTTTTACGGGCTCCCACCTCTGGACCGAGGCAACTCGGGTGCGAAGTTGGCTAGCTGACGCGTCCAAGGGTACTGTAGGTGTAGTGTAGAATGCTTGTCTCATTTTGGGGTTGAAGTTGCATTTGGATGGAGATAAAGAAAAGAGATGAACTTGGGAATTTTTTGTGGCAAGCTAAAAATGAGATGAATGATACTTTTTCCCACACCAAAATAAAATGAACCTCCCTCTCTCTCCTAATGTGGCCGGCCCCTTATGATAAAATGGTGGAGGGAAAAACAAAACAAGAAGGAAGGTAAGTGTAGTAAAAGCAAAGGGGTGACCACATCCAAAGGAAATGATAACCATATCAAATCAATTTCTAATCCATCCTAATCACCTTTTAATGCAAAGGAAGAGATGGAAAAAGAATCTCATCATGAAGCCACATAATGCAAGAAAACCCCTCCACAAAATGTTATTTGCACACTTGCAAATAACCCCCTCCATCGGAAAAGTCCGGCCGGGAAGGAACAAAGGAAAACTGGTCGGAACGGAATGCAAACTGGCAACTTCAGAAAACTGATCCCGTAATAAATTACAGGAAAACCCCGCGACTACATATACATGCCCGCATTTGTATTCCTACTGAACACAAATGCAAAGAGACAAAACTACACTGTCTAATACTAGGATCCGGCTTAAACCAAAACCCGCTAGTAAAAACCGTCCGATCACGATCCGTGCAATACCGCACGTATATGATCGAACCCTGCCATATCGCCATACGGCCTCTACAGTGTTTCGCCCGAAACTTGAGTAACTGTGTGTGGTGGACTCTAAAGACTCGTCAATACTATGGCTGTGGATTTAACCACTAGCATGTCAGAGGTATTAGCCATACGTGACGGGCTACCAGCTATTGACCAAAAGGGACATCGATGAGCGAACTCATCCTGACACCCTACTGAGCCTGTCAGTGACAATATCCGTACAGTCCGGTCCGTTCGTCTATGAGTATCGCATGGCGGGCCTAGGGGGTTGGTAAAAATCAGACCCCCAAAAGCGGTACAAGTCGTGTCGGAGTGTAGCCCAGAACACCCTGAGATACTACTGGAATACCTACCAGTAAATCTCCTGCCTCGGCCGAGGGCTTTGTGTAATGGCTCTCGTAGACACAGCGCGACCTCACCCCCAATACCGGGAAAGACGAACCCCTGCAGATCCGCTCACTGCCTCCATGTGGCTCGGGACTGTACCCAACTAAAACCTGTTTGCACGACTCCTTTGAGCCGTGGTAGGGTAGTAATCAAAGCACAGTGGGAACTCACACGAGACAAATGACGATCTCAGGTCGATGAACTAACCTGTATACATGTCACCAGGGAACTGCTATCTGACGTCTGGTATAATCCCAACTAGCAGGTTCCCGGCGAGTCCTGTCCGGTGTACGCATAACCCAATGAGCACCTGTATACATCTTAGGTGAACCAACTGACACCAGTGGCTTGTGAGACCGGCCACCACCCCTCGTCGGGGTCTCGACTGTATACACTAGTCTACTAATGGAGTATCGACGCCCTGTCTCGATACTCCCACGACTAGAGACCTTTTAAGAATGTGCTTATAGACTCCAGCTCTCACGTATATGATCGCCCTCATACTGCTGGTAGTCAAGCAAGAATCCTAGGGGCTCTATCAACGTGCAATAGCGACTCGTAAGGTCACCTAAGGCAGTACACGATAATAAAGATAAACCAGATAGCATACTATCATCTTGAGTAAGACTGTCCTACTGAGACAGATCCTCCCTCAATCATTGCAATCACGTGCCTGTGATCCAATAATTGACTCTGAGGGCACTATCTCCAACAATCTCCCACTTGCACTCAAGGCTAATTATTGCGATGTCGCATACTCACAGCCCGTGTGATACCGAACACCCAACTCCTCTACTAGTCAGTCTCACAAAGCTCGTTTGCGAAACTATTGCGTTCGAGGAATAGTCTCAGTGAGTGGATCCGCTCTGATGTTTCTTTCTATGTCTCTCTTTATCTCAAGTTCGCGGAGAAAACCATCTCCCGAAATGAGTACTACCTGTCTTAGAATGTGTCTGGATATCTGATGGGACCTAGCTCATAAATGGACTCCAAATCCAAACTTCTTAGACTGTATCGTCAACTGAACTTAATCGGTATCCTGCGCCATGCCTTCCCTCAGTATCCACCTGGACCATCTGTCCAAAATACCGCCCCTCGCCAGAGGGAAAACTATAACTCTGACAGTCACTCTGCCATCCAGGTCACCTTGGAAGCCTGGAATAATAACCGTCTCCAGAACGAGGCTGTCGTTATCATATCCCTAGAACACGCACTTATGTCCTAAAACTGCTTCCGATCGTTTCTCCAGGATTGGATTAATATCAACTTATTGCATCTACCGCAAGAACAACATCTGGTGTGGTACTTGACATTTCATGATTGACTCAATTGCCTAAGCAAGTGATCTGCCAATCATGCACATCCCTCTCTACTTTAGTCTATAAGACACCTTTAGAGAGGGTGACTCCATCACCTGCAGGTACACTACCGTGCCAGGAGTCGTCCATTCTAAATACTCATAGAATGCTGTCTAAGTAATCAGATTGGGATACTTCCCAAATCTAGATCTAATACTATAGATCCAGTAACCAGAATGTCTGATATAATATCCAAGTCCTATGTGGAGAAATCACTGTGTGACGACCAAAGAATAACCGATCGTAGTATAGGAATTTCACTTCCTACTCTGTGTATGTCATCCAAATACCAGGACATCACACCCTACTACCTTCTTAACAGATCCATCCCCTATTCTGATGAAGTCAAACCTATGACTGTCGCATCAGAAATAGATGATCTATCTTCGCTATATCTGCTTTAGTCTATAAATAGACATAAGCCACATGTCCACCAATGCTTCCGCTGCTCCCACTGACTACGACAACCCTCTGGCAGAGTTATATAGACGTACACTTCTAAAGAAAGTTTAGAACGACGCTATACTCATCCTTCTACCCGGTCTCACAGTCTGGAACAACAGCAATGGCAAGTCTGGGTAAACAAGAACCTCCCTGCCACTGTCCTTGAGCATACCGAAGTACCTCTTGAGTGCCTGAGGTTACCCACCATATCTGCGGAGTGGCCAATGGAATGTCAATACAGATTGAATCTTTAGGTTCTTATCAAATTTTCAGTAATCGTTTGCGGTTCTGGAATCACTTCCAGTTCTACCATACTCCCACTACTGTTTTCTGAAAAAGATCCATTTTTATTAAAACTGTAGCGAGTCAAGAACAATATCATTATTGATCTTCCAGATGGTATAAGGTCAACCCTCATCATAGCCTGGGTCAACCCACAAACAGCCATTACAGAAACGTGCCTTGAGTTATCCGGAGTCTGGTTTTAAGCATAAGCCAGACAACTCCCCGTACCTTAACAATGTCAAGATATGAACTGTTCTATATCCAATATAGAAACAGAGGCACTGATTTAATTGAACCAGATTCAAATCATGCAGCTGTCTCCAGTGCATGTCAACTAAATGGAAGGAGGCCGATCAGCGTTACTCAATTTAGGAGTACTTCCAATTATGAGTAACCTGAAAGAGAAGCAAGTTCTCTTAATCATTACTATCAACTGAATACCATCCGCAAGTATCTACATCTTCGATCATCTTGAAGAATCCCGATACATGCAAAATCTGGTTCTCTACTTTATTCTTATACCTATAACTCCTCAAAACTTAGACCTTGCATTTCTACGAAACACATGTCTAAGAACTAGAGAAGTCATAAGTAAACTGAATATAGTATGAGGACCAACCCCTCTGTCCTAATGGACACTGGACAATATACAATACTCTGTATAAGTCCCCTGAGTCTAATAACTCATTCACTGTGTGTAGTAGGTTGAAAACTGTACTTATGGTTAAGAAGAATTACACCGCTGTTCAATACTCCTTACCTAACCATCCACTGATATAGGTAAATGTCATAGACATAATCTCAAAAAGGTATATCTCACTCTATGAAAATAGACGTACAGATATATCAATTTGAAATTGGTGCATAACCGCGGATATTCAAAACCAAATATTTGCCGTCTGGCAAACAACCCAGGTGACTTCCTCAAATATCACCGATTACAACGAATCCCAATATAATGAGGATGATCACCAAATTCCCAATAACTTACTCCCACTCATCATCTGTAAAACCATACAGATGTGAGAATCATACCTGGTAAATACATACCCTTGAGCAAGTGTCTAATTGGGAAATCAGTTTTCTATTAACAGTACACAGTGAAACTGAAACATTGAAATGTTTCGTAGGGGTATCCGGGTATTCTTAGTAATACCTCTTCCATTATCAGATTCACAACTGTAACCGTATAAATCTTTGCCACATCTCCAAATCCCTTTATATGTCTTTAGTTATTACCTTCTGTATACCTCTTTAGGCCAAATGGTTTTCTTCCTTCCTTACCGTTCGACACCAGCCTATGGTTTGGAAGAAGACTATCCAATAAGCATAATGGGTGTACTGTTCTAATCCTAGGAGCACTCGCAATGCGAGAGAAGGTGAAGATAAAAGACACCTGAATAAACCTTATTCCCATTTCTCCTGAACCAGAATCCATCCCCGAACTGGAACAAGTTCCTTTCGAGTTCGTATATAACCATACGATGGAATATCCAATAAACTGTGGATCTTCGCAGTGATACGGAGTGTGCTGGAGAAATACAAAGGTGAAGTGGGAGTGGTAACGAAATACTTGGTTTGGTCGTGAATATCAATCGCAATTCACTTTGCCCTTCTTCTAATCCCTTTCTTTGTCTTAACTTAATACCTTCTGTACACCGTTTAGGCTAATTGATTTTCTTCATTCCCCACCGATCGGCACCTGCCTATGGTTTGGAAGAAGACTATCCAATTTGCGTAATGGGTGTACTATCTCCTAAACCAAGGAGTACTCGCAATCTGAGAGAAGGTAAAAGGAAAAGACAATTGAATAGTCCTATTCGTTTTCTCCAGAACCGGAAACCATCCTCGAATAAATTCCTTCGAGTTTGTATATAACCATACGATGGTTTTGTCCAATGGAAGTGGACGTTCGTAGTAATACGGGGTGTCCTGGAGAAAAAGGGTAAAAGTAGGAGTGGCAATGAGGTATGCAAGTCTGACAATCCAAAAGCCAGTGTTAAGAAGGTTCGGTCAACTTGGTCACTGAGTCATAGTCAAAAGTCGGGTCATGGTCGCTGCCAAAGAGAGAGAGAGAAAAGAAACACTCAGCGTGCACTCTAACCTAGATCAGAATGGTTATCACTTTATCTAATCAGGAAACCTCCCACTGTAATCTCAAATTCTCCTCCAAAGCTGAAAGAAGAATTAGTCGGGATCACCCGAGGAGTAAACCAACTCATCAGTGGGAATGGGATCCAACTATTATCGCATGATAATGTGACGGAATCCGCTCACGTTATCACACTCCAGAAGGTATGCGCATATCTGGCAAGTTTCAGTTTCTTTAGAAACTCCCGATGTGATTTTTACCCCTAGGACCCAAGTGAGCTTGACACAGTCAACAAATCAAAGAGTCCTAGTCAAGTTTAACCCGTCATTATCCTGGATTGCATTAAACCCACCTGTACAAGCCCTTGACACAGTTAACAAGGCCGCACGACTGTCCTAACCAATCCCATCAATATGCCACAAACGAACACTACTTAGCTACCGTACACTACGCTTTGACACAGTCAACAAATGCAACACGAATACTAAGTAATGGTTGTAAGAAATGAGTGAGGGCTACGTCTAGTTTTTGGCGAAAAACTTTTAACGTAATTGTCACGCCCTGCTTCCCAAAATACGGAATACGAGAGATAGACAAGGCCAGCCATGCTCCTACGGTCAAGGAAATGTCCTGCCGTAGTCACATTTCGGCTTCTAGTTTTTTCATGGTAAACAGTAAATGATGCGCAGGTAATGAGAAATGCAGTAACTGAAAGAAACAATAATATAAACTGACCTGAAGTGGAACAAACGAATGTAACTCGGAATGGCAAGTCAAGAAGTCCGTGATGCACGTCTAATTCTGGTCCAAGCTAAATCTTCTCCTCACACTGAGCATGCATACTCAGGTCGTCAGAGCGACACAATAGCAATATAATATGTATAAAATTAAGTGACAGTTCTAACAGTGATAATAGATATGTGAAGCAGTAAATCAATGACATCATGAATATGCATGTGCAGTAATCAATGCAGCGGAACAGTAAAGCAGTAGAACGATATGTCACGTATATCAACACAGTATATAAGGAATGTAAATGCCAGTATCCCTATCAGTCTCTAAGTCTCACTGCACAGGTCACTAAGCCTATCGTCAGTCCAAGTGTGAGAATCAACCACTCGCGAGTGTTCTCCACCCAAGGATAGAACCCAAGGGCAAGGGACCACGGGCCCAACATGTAACATGTATATCACGGTGTATATCACATACCCTGTAAATCTCCATATAACTCCCTAAATATATAAGCCGGCATGGGACTCCCGAGTTTCTGTTGAATTCACACTTAAACTACCCCACACCCCGTGGTCTACATCAAACGCTAATCATAACCCTAAATACTAATCTATCCGTGACATGTCTGCGCGAGAACTAGCGGCAGGACCTCCATCAAGCACGTCCCGACTAATATCTAAGATAAATGGCAGTGTCGGATGCCTTATCTGTGACACCCGTGCAAGCGCTTCCATAAGTGTCCTATACCACTTATAGTCACACGTACACGCATCCCACAGACGTCGACAATGCAATAGAATAATAGGGTCACTGATTGTGTACAAATACGTATCACTTTCACTTAATCACGGATACACGAACACTGACGTACTTGCCACAATCATCGCTAGAATCTAACACTGGGTAAATGCACGATATCACTAGGTTATCACTACAATGATATGGGTATGATATGATGCGTGAACAATATTTAAGCACGATTAAGGTGTCACGAAAACAGTATTCTATCACTTGCATGATTTATCATGAAACGTACATATATAATTTAGCGAAACGATAAACATGTAGTATTTAGTATGTTCAGTTAGCTATCCATCTAATTTAGTTTCAAGCCAATCGGGTTCCAGGATCAATAGTTATAACCATTTCATTTTAAGCGCTCGGGGCTGGAAGTCCAATTTCAGAATCAGAAGTCCGTTTCGCAACGCATTTTTATCCCAGTTGGGATCGGATTTTAGTGACTCTACAGTTGGATAAATTCTAGGGTTTTCAATAATGTTTTCAACGCAATAGACGGATCTCCAATCGCATCTGCACGTCATAAGATATACAACGTTTAACACTAATATGTCGGTTCTGATTCTGCTGGGACTGTTATGTGTCCCGATCTATTAAATTACAGATTAAATATCAAACGGTAACGAAACAGAGTGAAATCAATTGTGTTGTCTAGCTAACAAATTCACCTACATTAAACAGCGGAGTTCCACAACCTAGGAGTCATGGAAATATTGTGGTACCCAATACGGAACAGAACCAACGATTGGAGTCGCTCTGGACTGCAGTCCAGGGTCGTACTCTGATCCAATTATCGTCACAGTTTAAGTACAGGAATATCTGGAAACTAGTATAGGGTTAAAGTTTTTCGAGTTGGCTTCGATTTGAGCCCTCGAGCGCATCAATCCAGCATGTATATAGTTTATGGTGATTTTTATGGTTTTCAGGTACAGAAAGTATCCAGTTTTACAGGCAAACTTGGGGGTAGTTGTTTTGATCTTTAACAGTCATATTTTCTAATAAAATTCACACACTAGAATCTTAGGCTTACGGGCCAAACTATACAAGTGAGTACCGTCAGCTTAAGCGAGAACTCTCATAGAGAACATGCATCGAACGGTTGAATCAGATAATTTAACGGAAAGTAAAGCATGAACTATATAAACGATTATAATTTTGTAATTAATAATAAGTAGCATGTAGCAAGTGGGGACTTGCCTGGACGCGCACGGCAGTGAGGTACAGTACGGGCACGTGACGAGCTAGCCCCGCGACTGCAACGGCTCCGGGTGAGCTCGGGTCTGTTCTCGGCCAGTGGGGCTCGGGGCGTCGTCGGGGTTTGAGAGAGAGACCAGTGAGAGTGTGAGATAGAGAGTTAGAAAGTTAGAGACAAGCAGAGAGAGGGATGAGGGAAAATCATAGAGAGCACAGTGAAAGATATATATATCAGTGAGAGAGAGAGAAAGAGAATGCTGAGAGGTTAGAAAGAGAACAGAGAGAGTGAGAGAGGGGAAAGGGAGGGAGAGTTAGAGAGAGAGAGAGAGATAGAGACTGAGAGAGAGAGACAGAGGGAGAAAGAGTCTGCAGCGAGAGAGAGAAGTAGATAGAGAGCTTGAGAGAATTGAGAGAGAGAAACAGAGGAAAGAGAGAGAGAGGGAAAGCACACACAGAGAGGGAGAGCCAGAGCTAGAGAGCGAGAGGATGAAACAGAAAGGTGATGACGACGACGTCGACGACATCGACGATGATGATGACTACGCGGGGAGGTCGACGACGAGACGAGAAGATCACCGGCGTCGGGGCAGGGGACTCGGTGTGCGGGTGAGTGGGTGCAGGGGAGGGCGCTCGGGGCAGTGGAAGAAGAGGGGAGGAGGAGTGAGCGAGGGTGGAGGATGGAGGTAGTGACGGTGGTTGAAGAAGTTCGTGGTGGTGGTGATGGAGATCGGTGGGTCGATGGATTCTCGGGACTGTGGGCGAGAGAAAGAGGGGATGTGAATGAGATCGAAGAGATGAGGGGGCGCGTTGAGTGGACGACGTAGGGGCGCGTCGTGGGGAAAACGGCGTGCGAGCGTGGGCGTCGCGGTCGCGAACGTTGGCGACGGAAGCGGCGGGGAACGCGGATCGCGTGCGCGGGAAAAAGAGCCGTTGCGAGGTAGGAGATGAGTGGGTAGCGGGTCGGGTCGAGGAAGCGGGCGGTGCGGGCAAAATGAAGCGGGCCTGGGTTTAAGGGAGTGGGCCGGCTATAAAAATAAGTGAAGAATTATTAAAAATTGAGATGTGGGCTGGTGTAAGAGATTGGAATGGGAAAATTTTAAAAGAAACGAAACAAAATAAATAATATGAGGGGACCGGGCTGGGCCGAGGCAAGGAATAAAATTCATTTATTGAAAATGAGTTTGGGCTGAGGGTTAAGAATAATAATAAGAAATTGAAGAGAAAAGAAAGGTGGGCTGATGGGCTGGCGGGCCAAGGGATTTTGAAGAAAATTATTGGGGAAAAATATATGGGAGTGGGCCGGGCGAAAATATTTAGGGGATTATTTAAAATGTGATGTGGGCTGTGAGATTGGAATGGGAAATGTGTTTAAATCGATTTTCGTGGGCTCGGGCCAGGAATTAATAATAAAAGAATTAGAGAAATGGAACGGGCCGGCTGAAAGAAATTAATAAAGGGTTAAAGGGTTAAAATGAATGGCCGGCTTTTTAGAAAAAGAATGGGGAAAATGGCTTGGGATCTTTTATTGAACAAAAATGGGTTTAATAAAGTTTCTTTAAATAATCGAATGAAAAATAATAAATTTATAGTTTATAGAGAAATATGGATTTAGGCGTATATAAAGAACCGGGTATTACATCATACCACCCTTAATAAAAATTTCGTCCTCGAAATTTAAGGAGTAATAAGTTATAGATACACAAGCGAAAGCTATCATAGTTGCAAACTAACATATAAGGATTTACTAAAAATCCGTGGACGAAGAAACTTGAAGATTTATATATGTAAGAACATCATAGAAAAATATAGGTTTAAAATAAGCATACGACAAGAACAGCTACAAAGGCAACCTATGAGAATAGCAATAACAATAATAATGAATAATGATATTCGAGGCGTACTCGATAAAGTCGAAACTCCAATATATATCAAAGGTAGTACGTCAGGAAAAGTAAGTATAAGGCTCAAACAGTTATAATAGTAAGCATAGGCATAATACTCGAAATGAGGTAACGAGAATAAAGTAGTGAAAAGTAGTCGGTAGGTTAAACCATTTTGGGAAAACGTATCGGTCAAATAGTTTTAAAATATCTTAGAAAACTCACATAATGAAAATGAGTAATATGGAACAAAATATGCGCGGTGTATGGTTACACTACTGAAAGCGAGGATACTAATAGTGTACTTAAAATACATAAAACAAAGTAATCAATAACACACACCCTTTGATAAATTTAAAATCGTGAAAAACTAAATTTTCGAATAACACTATCCCTTTATATAGTTAGGGTAATAGGAAAACACAAAAAAATGTATAGGCTAGCTGGGGTAAGGGTTTCAAGGAAGTGTGGTTCATTCAAAGGTCGGAATGTGGCGGTTTTTAGGTTGAAGATCAAGGAGATTGGGATCGGGTCAGCACAGAAATTAAGGGTGAGCAACGAAAGGACTACAAGGCAAAAATATGGGGGGGACTAACGATCGGTAAATCCTATGAATCAAGAATTTGAAAAGTTAATGAACTCGGTAATTCATAAGGAAGGTCCTCCTTCCAGAAAGATCTCAAACAGGGTACAGACGAAGGATGGATGGTGGCTCACTCCAAGGATCAGGGTGCGGTACTTTCTAGTCGAAACGAGGGTGAAAACTATACAATGAGTAGGGGTGGACAGTCAGGAATCTCAGTAAAAGATAAATGGATATGGGTAATAAACAAGTATCAAGCGAACCAATAATCAAAAGGTTTACGAATTCAGAAGATTTATTTCATTCAAGAAAATTTAAAACAAGGTATTCCCAAAGGCGAAAAGTGGCTCTAAGCTATACACAGTTTATTTGGCCAGAAGACAATATCTAAAAGAAACTTTGTCAGTCGCGGTTGTGGAGATTCAGTAGGTTGCGGTAGGCTCGCGCACTCAGGTAGGGGCGTTCATTTCCATAGCGCCTCGTAGGTATCTCTATTGGAAGTCCTTCCACCACAGGATCTTGATCTTCTGGTCCTTCTTCCTCAGATAGGGCATCTTCATCGAGATCTGATTCCACGTGATCTTCTCCTTCTGGGTTCTCTTCCATGGGGTCTTCCTCCACTGGATTTTCTTCTATTGGATCTTCCTCTATCGGGTCTTCTTCTATAGGGTTCCCTTCAGGATCTTCTTCTTCTTCGTCGGAATCAGCTATCATGTCGAACTCTGGGGCGGCTGCTCCTTCGCCCTCTGGATCGTGGTTTCTGAAATTGACTTGTGGACCGTCGATCTCATCGTCAGAACTCATCAGCGTGCGGTCTAGAGAAACACATGACTGTACATCCTTGTCTAGATGCGGCGCTGCTCCAGGATGGGCCATGGTCTGAAAAGAAGGGTCATGATTAGACAGTGGAATGCATCAAGAAAATAGCTCCAGGTACGAAGTATAGGAAACATACGGTGGCAGGAACCGAAAAATCAGAATAATAATGCTGTGATAATGAATGGTATAAATAGGGGAAAGGACAAGAGAAAGATACATATATTACGATTCAAGTTTTATTGCATTCAATCAAAAGTTCAGTGGATACAAGATTTCAAACTGAAAGAAATATTCATAAAAAGATAACACATTATTACTGAAAGTAGATAACATAAAATTCTTCTTTGATTGCTAGACCGTTGCATTCTGTCACGCGAGTTGGATCCTGTGTCGGGTCTGATTTATCCTCGAAGCGTGAACTACACAATAATCATCACTCGGCAGAAGTGGGGAGTGTGGACGAATCTCCTCCTTGTAGTTCCTTCCTTTCTGGGCAACCATTGATGAGATGTTTGTTGGACCCGCATACCAGACATTTCCCCTGGGCGCGGCGACAATCCTTCTGAAGATGTCCTGGCCTCTTACAGTACCCACAGCAAGGGCTCTTCTGATGCTTCTGTTGACGCTTCATCTTCTTCTCTTTTCCTCGTCTAATAGGGATCCCTTTATGATAGGAGACTCCCGCTGGGGTCTGACTCACCTGTCTTCTCAGCCCTTCAGCAATAAGTCGTTTGTTCGCTCCTAGGCTTCCTTTAGACCTTGCAGTACACTCAGAATCTCTTCGGTCTGATTCTGGGGAGCGGATACAGATGAAGAGTCGTTGGAAGATATGATCCTGAAACAACAACTTTGAGGATGATATAAGTCACACGCTATACGAATCAAGATACAATATGGATAGGTCAAAGATTCAAAAATATCAGAGGTGCTGAATTTATTATAAAAGGGAAATCACTGTATGACTTTAAGTCACTTGATTAGAGTACGGTAGTGCAATTGCAACCACGTATCCTTATCAAGTCACCCGAAACCATAGCGAATGGATAGCTGAACACACGATGTGAATATGGATCAAGAATGACAAGTTTACAATCTAGACCGAGGGATGTCTTTGATTGCCAAGCTATACACGAAAAACTGCAATCCCAATCGAAGCAAAACCTGGCTCTGATACCAACTAAACCATGTCACGCCCCGCTTCCCAAAATACGGAATACGAGGGATAGACAAGGCCAGCCATGCTCCTACGGTCAAGGAAATGTCCTGCCGTAGTCACACTTCGGCTTCTAGTTTTTTCATGGTAAATAGTAAATGATGCGCAGCTAATGAGAAATGCAGTAACTGAAAGAAACAATAATATAAACTGACCTGAAGTGGAACAAACGAATGTAACTCGGAATGTCAAGTCAAGAAGTCCGTGATGCACGTCTAATTCTGGTCCAAGCTAAATCTTCTCCCCACACTGAGCATGCATACTCAGGTCGTCAGAGCGACACAATAGCCATATAATATGTATAAAATCAAGTGACAGTTCTAACAGTGATAATAGATATGTGAAGCAGTAAATCAATGACATCATGAATATGCATGTGCAGTAATCAATGCAGCGGAACAGTAAAGCAATAGAACGATATGTCACGTATATCAACACAGTATATAAGGAATGTAAATGCCAGTATCCCTATCAGTCTCTAAGTCTCACTGCACAGGTCACTAAGCCTATCGTCAGTCCAAGTGTGAGAATCAACCACTCGCGAGTGTCCTCCACCCAAGGGTAGAACCCAAGGCAAGGGACCACGGGCCCAACATGTAACATGTATATCACGGTGTATATCACATACCCTGTAAATCTCCATATAACTCCCTAAATATATAAGCCGGCATGGGACTCCCGAGTTTCTGTTGAATTCACACTTAAACTACCCCACACCCCGTGGTCTACATCAAACGCTAACCATAACCCTAAATACTAATCGATCCGTGACATGTCTGCGCGAGAACTGGGGGCAGGACCTCCATCAAGCATGTCCCGACTAATATCTAAGATAAATGGCAGTGTCGGATGCCTTATCTGTGACACCCGTGCAAGCGCTTTCATAAGTGTCCCATACCACTTATAGTCACACGTACACGCATCCCACAGACGTCGACAATGCAATAGAATAATAGGGTCACTGATTGTGTACAAGTACGTATCACTTTCACTTAATTACGGATACACGAACACTGACGTACTTGCCACAATCATCGCTAGAATCTAACACTGGGTAAATGCACGATATCACTAGGTTATCACTACAATGATATGGGTATGATATGATGCGTGAACAATATTTAAGCACGATTAAGGTGTCACGAAAACAGTATTCTATCACTTGCATGATTTATCATGAAACGTACATATATAATTTAGAGAAACGATAAACAGGTAGTATTTAGTATGTTCAGTTAGCTATCCATCTAATTTAGTTTCAAGCCAATCGGGTTCCAGGATCAATAGTTATAACCATTTCATTTTAAGCGTTCGCGGCTGGAAGTCCAATTTCAGAATCAGAAGTCCGTTTCGTAACGCATTTTTATCCCAGTTGGGATCGGATTTTAGTGACTCTACAATTGGATAAATTCTATAGTTTTCAATAAGGTTTTCAACGCAACAGACGGATCTCCAATCGCATCTGCACGTCATAAGATATACAACGTTTAACACTAATATGTCGGTTCTGATTCTGCTGGGACTGTTATGTGTCCCGATCTATTAAATTACAGATTAAATATCAAACGGTAACGAAATAGAGTGAAATCAATTGTGTTGTCTATCTAACAAATTCACCTACATTAAACAGCGGAGTTCCGCAACCTACGAGTCATGGAAATATTGTGGTACCCAATACGGAACAGAATCCAACGATTGGAGTCGCTCTGGACTGCAGTCCAGGGTCGTACTCCGATCCAATTATCGTCACAGTTTAAGTACAGGAATATCTGGAAACTAGTATAGGGTTAAATTTTATCGAGTTGGCTTCGATTTGAGCCCTCCAGCTCATCAATCCAGCATGTATATAATTTATGGTGATTTTTATGGTTTTCAGGTACAGAAAGTATCCAGTTTTACAGGCAAACTTGGGGGTAGTTGTTTTGATCTTTAACAGTCGTATTTTCTAATAAAATTCACACACTAGAATCTTAGGCTTACGGGCCAAACTATACAAGTGAGTACCGTCAGCTTAAGCGAGAGCTCTCATAGAGAACATGCATCGAACGGTTGAATCAGATAATTTAACGGAAAGTAAAGCATGAACTATATAAACGATTATAATTTTGTAATTAATAATAAGTAGCATGTAGCAAGTGGGGACTTGCCTGGACGCGCACGGCAGCGAGGTACAGTACGGGCACGTGACGAGCTAGCCCCGCGACTGCAACGGCTCCGGGTGAGCTCGGGTCTGTTCTCGGCCAGTGGGGCTCGGGGCGTCGTCGGGGTTTGAGAGAGAGAGACCAGTGAGAGTGTGAGATAGAGAGTTAGAAAGTTAGAGACAAGCAGAGAGAGGGATGAGGGAAAATCATAGAGAGCACAGTGAGAGATATATATATCAGTGAGAGAGAGAGAAAGAGAATGCTGAGAGGTTAGAGAGAGAACAGAGAGAGTGAGAGAGGGGAAAGGGAGGGAGAGTTAGAGAGAGAGAGAGAGATAGAGACTGAGAGAGAGAGACAGAGGGAGAAAGAGTCTGCAGCGAGAGAGAGAAGTCGATAGAGAGCTTGAGAGAATTGAGAGAGAGAAACAGAGGAAAGAGAGAGAGAGGGAAAGCACACACAGAGAGGGAGAGCCAGAGCTAGAGAGCGAGAGGATGAAACAGAGAGGTGATGACGACGACGTCGACGACGTCGACGATGATGATGACTACGCGGGGTGGTCGACGACGAGACGAGAAGATCACCGGCGTCGGGGCAGGGGACTCGGTGTGCGGGTGAGTGGGTGCAGGGGAGGGCGCTCGGGGCAGTGGAGGAAGAGGGGAGGAGGAGTGAGCGAGGGTGGAGGATGGAGGGTAGTGACGGTGGTTGAAGAAGTTCGTGGTGGTGGTGATGGAGATCGGCGGGTCGATGGATTCTCGGGACTGTGGGCGAGAGAAAGAGGGGATGTGAATGAGATCGAAGAGACGAGGGGGTGCGTTGAGTGGACGACGTAGGGGCGCGTCGTGGGGAAAACGGCGCGCGAGCGTGGGCGTCGCGGTCGCGAACGTTGGCGACGGAAGCGGCGGGGATCGCGGATCGCGTGCGCGGGAAAAAGAGCCGTTGCGAGGTAGGAGATGAGTGGGTAGCGGGTCGGGTCGAGGAAGCAGACGGTGCGGGCAAAATGAAGCGGGCCTGGGTTTAAGGGAGTGGGCCGGCTATAAAAATAAGTGAAGAATTATTAAAAATTGAGATGTGGGCTGGTGTAAGAGATTAGAATGGGAAAATTTTAAAAGAAACGAAACAAAATAAATAATATGAGGGGACCGGGCTGGGCCGAGGCAAGGAATAAAATTCATTTATTGAAAATGAGTTTGGGCTGAGGGTTAAGAATAATAATAAGAAATTGAAGAGAAAAGAAAGGTGGGCTGATGGGCTGGCGGGCCAAGGGATTTTGAAGAAAATTATTGGGGAAAAATATATGGGAGTGGGCCGGGCGAAAATATTTAGGGGATTATTTAAAATGAGATGTGGGCCGTGAGATTGGAATGGGAAATGGGTTTAAATAGATTTTCGTGGGCTCGGGCCAGGATTTAATAATAAAAGAATTAGAGAAATGGAACGGGCCGGCTGAAAGAAATTAATAAAGGGTTAAAGGGTTAAAATGAATGGCCGGCTTTTTAGAAAAAGAATGGGGAAAATGGCTTGGGATCTTTTATTGAACAAAAATGGGTTTAATAAAGTTTCTTTAAATAATCGAATGAAAAATAATAAATTTATAGTTTACAGAGAAATATGGATTTAGGCGTATATAAAGAACCGGGTATTACAGTAATGAACTTGATATCGTTGAAGGAACTGCATAGCTTTTTATAAAAATATAGTGACGACGACTTTCGCTAAAGAGGTCACTCCCGGTGAAGGGATCTCGGCTCTTTCCCCGTAGAATGAGATGCAGGATATTCCAACTGAATACTACGATGCAAAGCAAAAGTAATTGGCTATAGTGAAGTTATTGCCCTGACGCAAACTTCTGTCTAAGAGGTCACTCCCGGTGAAGGGATCTCGGCCCTTGCCTTGTCGACTGAGGAGCAGGATATTCCAACTGAATACCACTGTGCAAAACAAAAGTGAACGTCCTTGCAATAACAGCTTTTTGAAAAATGTTCCAACAACATCAGAATAGGTTTGTTTATCTTGCATTGATCCGAATCAACACAGTCACATCAATTGATCACACCATAAAGAACGAAAATAATGATGTACGTATATGTCATCCGCATTCGCCACTGGGTCCCATCATCACCCGTTAGGTTACTTAACTAACGACAGAGCGGGGACTGGACTAGCACGGATGCAAAACATATACAACATCTACTAGTATATATATCAATATATAATATTCGCTCAAGGCGTGATTAAATGCAACATCACAGAAATGTAACCAGCATCACAGAACAATACAGATATCTGGGATACCCGGGTTTCATAGAGCCGCTACTGAAACCCGACTTCCTCTGGTCGTGTGGATAGCCTGTGCAAAGAGATCCTAGACCCCTATGGGCGCGGCAAGTTACCCCCCAAAACCTGAAGCGAGACAGCCCCCTTCAGCAATGTGAATGGACCACCCAGCACTTCATGGAATCCGGTAACTTGGGCACCCCTCCTGGATCAACCTGTACCCCCTACGAGTGCGGCGAATAGCCTGCCAATTCTAGAGTAAAGCCCCCTCCGTCTCAATGCCATGGGATGCGGGCCCGTTGCCCTCTAGAACCCGGCTATCCGTGCACCCCTCCGCAGGGTAATCCTAGTACAGAAAGTAAAATATACATACAACGGGTATATCGACCTCGACCCGGTCGTGCCCCAAAAGAATAATACAAACAGGCAGTGACGGCAGTCCACATGTCGGACGCTCGCCCCGCAATATCAAATGTACATATAAAATCAAAACTGTACTATCACTGCAACCAGGCTATCCCCACGACCAATCCGCAACATCACAGCACAACACAGAACATCAACGTGAATGTCACGTTCGCCAATCCGTCTAAAAGGGCTATAGCAGTTAGAAAGGATTTATCGATCAAATGACATTCACGATCGCAGATATAATGTAAATACTGTGAACTAATGTATTTAAAATTTTCGATCGATCAAATTTACCCAGGTGGGCCCCAAGCACTACTGTAGCACATAAAGAAATTCTGGGCACATAAAGAACATACCAAAACCCCTATTTTCAGCCCAAAAGCCCACTGCAAAAAAATGGTGAAATGAAAGCCCAATTACTGCAGCGGAACCGCGGCCAAAAAGGGGTTATGGCCGCGGTTCCACGGTCCTTTAGAAGGATCAGGTCACCAAAATTTTACAGTGCTCTTAGAATTCTCTGCACATGTTTCTGAAACAAGCTGAAAAATTTTTCGAGCCAAAAATATTTCGACAGAAACTGATGTATATGAAAATGCGGTTTTGGGATTTTTGTTCGATTGGAAATGTAAACACATTAGACAAAGCTAGACTAGGTTAATGGCCTGGCTCTGATACCATGTTGCGGCACGGCAGCGCCCCGGCCGTCTATCCGAGGCCAAAATGCGGAATCAAAATTTTTCTTAACTTTGAACCGGCGCTACTGCAAACAATAAACCCGGATCGTAACCATTAACCCAATGCTAGCTAACAAGAGATGGGGTGAGAGAAATACCGATCGATCCGTGTCCTTCGGTCTTCTCGTCGTCGTCCCGATCTCCCGCGGAATCACCGTTGGTCACCTTCTCGTCGGAAAGGGCACCACGTAGCCGATTTCTTTTACGGGCTCCCACCTCTGGACCGAGGCAACTCGGGCGCGAAGTTGGCTAGCCGACGCGTCCAAGGGTACTGTAGGTGTAATATAGAATGCTTGTCTCATTTTGGGGTTGAAGTTGTGTCACGCCCCGCTTCCCAGAGTACGCAAGATTGGGCACGTAACATAGCCAACCATGCTACCTGTGGGTAGGAAGTATCCATCCACAGTCACATTACGGCTGTAGAGATATCAAGAACAGTATAAATAAACTAATCTAACACATGTCCAAATCCATAATAACAAGAGTCAATAAACAATAGTGCGGAAGCAAATGATCCAATACAATAAATAAACAGTATGTCCCATAATGCGGGATCACACCTGGAAATAAAATGCAATAAATGAACTAACCACTGCAGAACTCTCAAATCAGCCTGCTGGCTGAAGTACTCCTGCTCGGTCGGCAACAGTGGTAAAGAATCTGGGCCATGCAAAACCCAGACGTCAGCGCGTCGTGTCAACCAATAATATAACATAAACATGGTAATAAGCAATGCAGGTATGAACATGAATAAAGCGGTACTAAGAAATAACAGTGCAGGGTAACGTGCAGAGGTAACTAAACTGTCCTATCGGGTTTCTACTCTATAGTCTTTGAAATCAATTGATGACTCGTCGATGTAACTCAATAGTATCCCGTACATACCCGGGACCACGGCCACAATATTCTCGGCTGCAGCCGAGACATGCCGCTAGGCATAAAACAGGAATGTGTACACTCGGTAGTACCCCGTACATACCCGGGATCACGGCCACAATATTCTCGGCCGAAACCGAGACATGCCGCTAGGCACAAAACAGGAATGTGTACACACGAACAGGTAGTGAACTGTCGAGTTACAAGTCAGGTTCATCTTTGATTTCCCCATACCCCCAAGTTATGTATGTCAGGTCAGGTATTCAGTAGTCAAGGACTAATGCCAACACAGAATCGGGTAAAAGCAGGTCTGTCTGGATAGACAACAGGAAAGGTCCATGAGGACCCCAAGTCAGGTTTGTTGGCATTAGGCATGAGATCAGGTAACAGGTCAGGTCATAGTACAATAGGTTGAGTCAGTATGTACGGGATGTCATGTCCGGTGTATCAGTACATGTGTCAGGTGTATCAAGATCGGGTCAATATGTAATGCAATCGAATGTATGCTCATAACAGGTATAGAAACGAATAAGGAACAACAGCAGGAAACAGTAAATAACAATATTATTCCATGTAAACACAGTGGTGCTTTGTATTCTCTTATTAACAGGTTCAAGCACCCTTGGGGTGCAATAGTCACAAGGTGAAGCAATATCAACAACATAAAGTAATGAAGCTACATGAATTTAAACTAAAGCATAATAATTGTCTCATGGGTGATTTAACAAATGAAGTAAGGACGATCTACTTGGTTTAGTTAGTTAAAGTGTGGATTGATAGCAGACCGATTAATTACAAGAAACTACTATACCGATTCAATGTTAAGAATAATTGTAACCGTCAATTCTAAGTTATAAAATAATATGATAATTAAGTGTATAGCAAGACTTGATCTTGTGTACTAGCATGTTAGAGCAAGTATTCGGATACTTGCCTCGACGGTTTCGCAAACCGGAAAGCACGGATGCAATGTCGGCGGAAAACACGAGACGGATGCATGGGCCACGGATCGAGTCCAAACAGCGAACAGCGGGACCACACGGACCAGAGTACCTCGCTGGTGAGTTGGGTCCAGACGTCGGCACGGCCGGAGTCCGGCGAAAAGTCAAAACGACGACAAGTTAGCAAACACGATATACGTAAACAAGGACCAGCGAGAGGGGGTTTAACATTAATGGAAAGATAGAGATGCTTACAGGAAAACACCAGGGGCAACCACGACGGGCTCGACGGCGATGGGACGCCGGCGAAGCAGCGGCAACGGCAGCGAAGGCTGGACAGCTTCTGGGTTCGCTGGAGAGGGTGGTGCGACGAGTAAAGGAGGGTGGTGGTCTGCTCTGGTGATTAAGGGGAGACGGAGGTGGTCGGAGGTGGCTCTGGCAACGACGGCGAGGATCGACGGAAAGTTTCCCGGCGATCCAGGGGGTTAGGTGATGGGTTGGGCTCGGGTTGGTGGTGGTCCGGCGAGGGGAGGAGGAAGAAGACGACGAGGTCGGGACGAGGATGAAGTGAGGAAGGCCTTGGCGTCGTCGGCGATGGGAGGCGGCGGCGACGGCGGCACTGGGTGCTGGTGGTGGCGTCGGGATTGGGTTTGGAGGCTCGGGAAGGAGGGAGGAAGGAGGTAGGGGTGCGGTAAGGCCGTGGAGGCGAGGACGGCGACGGCGAGGTCGCGGGGAGGTCGACGGCGCAGGCACGAGGAGGCTAGGGTTAAGGTTCAGGGGTTCTCATGAGGTTTTCTCGAGATGGAGAGAAGGCGAGGAGGCTGCGTAAAAAATATAGGAAGAGAGAGAGAGAGATTAGGATTGGAGAGAGAGAGAGAGAGGATAGGGCCCATGAGAAGGAAGCTCGTGATTGGCTGGGGGGCTGCAAGGAATTTTTAAAGAAAGATTTAAAAGAGATTTTGACGTAAAATTGTAACAGAGTATATATTTTCTGGTTTTATAATATTTAATTAAATGGGCATTTTCGGCGCTAAATGAAACATTTCCAAATCGCGCCCGGGTTGCGCCCAAATGTTCCAAATTCAAATTATAGGATTTTAAGCGGGTTCCAAATTTTGAAAAGAGGTGTTTTATGATTAAAATGCATGCCCCCAAGTCGGACACTTGCACGCGCGCGTAGCCGTCCAAACTTGCCCGTTTAGCCGAACGGGAAGAAATCTCGACACGCGGACGCTACCACGCGACTAGTGGCGACGAGTAGGCCAACATGGATACTTTTAATTTCATTTTTAGGTGTTAAAATTTGTTATGTGCCAAAATGACTTATCCGGTTAAAATTTAGCAAAATCACCAAACAATCAAGATAATTGAAATGAGCAATGCAACATTCAACTAGTACCAGAAATAGTATTATTGGGCTTGGGTGTTACAAGTTGCCGTTGGATGGAGGTAAAGAAAAGAGATGAACTTGCGAATTTTTTGTGGCAAGCTAAGAATGAGATGAATGATACTTTTTCCCACACCAAAATAAAATGAACCTCCCTCTCTCTCCTAATGTGGCCGGCCCCTTATGATAAAATGGTGGAGGGAAAAACAAAACAAGAAGGAAGGTAAGTGTAGTAAAAACAAAGGGGTGACCACATCCAAAGGAAATGATAACCATATCAAATCAATTTCTAATCCATCCTAATCACCTTTTAATGCAAAGGAAGAGATGGAAAAAGAATCTCATCATGAAGCCACATAATGCAAGAAAACCCCTCCACAAAATGTTATTTGCACACTTGCAAATAACCCCTTCCATCGGAAAAGTCCGGCCGGGAAGGAACAAAGGAAAACTGGTCGGAACGGAATGCAAACTGGCAACTTCAAAAAACTGATCCCGTAATAAATTACAAGAAAACCCCACGACTGTATATACATGCCCATATTTGTATTCCCACTGAACACAAATGCAAAGAGACAAAACTACACTGTCTAATACTAGGATCCGGCTTAAACCAAAGCCCGCTAGTAAAAACCGTCCGATCACGATCCGTGCAATACCGCACGTATTTGATCGAACCCTGCCATATCTCCATACGGCCTCTACAGCGTTTCGCCCGAAACTTGAGTAACTGTGTGTGGTGGACTCTAAAGACTCGTCAATACTATGGCTGTGGATTTAACCACTAGCACGTCAGAGGTATTAGCCATACGTGACGGGCTACCAGCTATTGACCAAAAGGGACATCGATGAGCGAACTCATCCTGAAACCCTACTGAGCCTGTCAGTGACAATATCCGTACAGTCCGGTCCGTTCGTCTATGAGTATCGCATGGCGGGCCTAGGGGATTGGTAAAAGTCAGACCCCCAAAAGCGATACAAGTCGTGTCGGAGTGTAGCCCAGAACACCCTGAGATACTACTGGAATACCTACCAGTAAATCTCCTGTCTCGGTCGAGGGCTTTGTGTAATAGCTCTCCTAGACACAGCGCGACCTCACCCCCAATACCGGCAGAGACGAACCCCTGCAGATCCGCTCACTGCCTCCATGTGGCTCGGGACTGTACCCAACTAAAACCTGTTTGCACGACTCCTTTGAGCCATGGTAGGGTAGTAATCAAAGCACAGTGGGAACTCACACGAGATAAATAACGATCTCAGGTCGATGAACTAACCTGTACACATGTCACCAGGGAACTGCTATCTGACGTATGGTATAATCCCAACTAGCAGGTTCCCGGCGAGTCCTGTCCGGTGTACTCATAACCCAATGAGCACCTGTATACATCTTAGGTGAACCAACTGACACCAGTGGCTTGTGAGACCGGCCACCGCCCCTCGTCGGGGTCTCGACTGTATACACTAGTCTACTAATGGAGTATCGATGCCCTGTCTCGAAACTCCCACGACTAGGGACCTTTTAAGAATATGCTTATAGACTCCAGCTCTCACGTATATGATCACCCTCATACTGCTGGTAGTCAAGCAAGAATTTTAGGGGCTCTATCAACGTGCAATAGCGACTCGTAAGGTCACCTAAAGCAGTACACGATGATAAAGATAAACCAGATAGCATACTATCATCTTGAGTAAGACTGTCCTACTGGGACAGGTCCTCCCTCAATCATTGCAATCACGTGCCTGTGATCCAATAATTGACTCTGAGGGCACTATCTCCAACACCTCCGCCGCTTACGATGCCGGCCACTGTCTCATCACCAAAGAGCATTCCTTCCACGGCCAGAGCACTACCACTGTCGTCGCCAGCAGCTCCGCCGTCAATTGAATCCAAATCAACACAACCATCGAGCCCGGTATTTTGTCGAGCACTTTCATACGTCGTCAATCGCTGTTGTCTCGGTCGTCGCCGCCACCGTTGCATCGCCTGACTCCTAGCCGCTACCTGAGCTCTCTCTGCCGTACGAGCACCTTCGCCTCGTCTCTCCCAATGCCCTAGCCGCAACAGCCCCGTCACCAAGCTCGAGCCAAGCCCAAGCCTAGCCGAGACTCGTCGTGTTGTTGCTACTTCGTGCCCATACCGTGTCACCACTGCCTTCGTTGCCGTGCCGTCAATTCATTGTCAGGCAAGTTCAATTACTTGCTTACATTCTAATCTACTCGTGTTACAAATTCAAAAGTATAAGTTATGAATTTACAATTCCCGATAAAATTAACGACATACCTATTCGATACATGATCCCAATGAAAATACTCACCCAAATTGACGGAATTGGATTGTTTATATTGGTCCATATAGTGATGAATACTTTGTATAAATTTCACTGGAAAATACGACTGTTAATGACTAAAACGATTACCCCCAAATATACCTGTAAAACTGGAACTTTTCCGTATCTGAAGACCGTTAAAATCACCATAAATTATGTACATACTGGAATGATGCGTTCGAGGGCTTAAATCGAAGCCGACTCGACGAACTATAACCATATGCAAGTTTCTAATGGTTTCTGTACTTAAATTGTGACAATGTTTGGATCGGAGTACGACTCTGGACTGCAGTCCAGAGCGACTCTGGTTACTGTTTACTGTCCCGTAATGCGTGCCACCTTGTTTCCTGAACTCGTATGTTGAGGAACTCTACAGTTTAGTAAAGGTGAATCTGTTAGCTAGATAACACAAGTGGTTTCATTTCGTTTCATCGTCGTTTTCTATTTAAATTGTAAATTAAAAGGATAGGACGTATAACAGTCCAGAACAGATTCTGAAGTGACAAACTAGTGATAAACAGTGTGTAACTTTCGACGTACTGACGCGATTGAGAATTCGTCTATTGCGTTGAATACCCTACTGAAAACCCTAGATATCATTCAACTGTAGAGTCGCTAAATTCTGATCCCAACTAGGATTAAAATGCGTTGCAAAACGGACTTCCGATTCTGAAACCGGATTTCCAGCAGTGAACGATTAAAATGAAATGGCCATATCTAGTGATCCTGAAACCCGATTGACGTGAAACCAAATTTTCTGGATAGATAATAAACCATACCACTTATCCCCTGTTCATTGTTTCGCTAAATTTGGAATGTATGATTTATGATAAATTATGCTAGTAGTAGGATACCGACATATGACATATTAATCCTGCCTTACATACTGTTTTCTCATCACATCATATGTATATGTTATTGCATTGGTAGCCTAGTGATCATGTGTTTTATCCAGTGTTAGGTATTAGTGGTGATTGTGGCAAGTACGTTAGTGTTCGTGCATGAGTGGATAAGTGAAAGTGACACGTACTTGTACACAATCAGTGAACCCTATTATTCTATTGCATTGTCGACGTCTGTGGGACGCGTGTAAGTGTGACTATAAGTGGTATAGGACACTTATGGAAGCTCTTGCATGGGTGTCACAGATAAGGCACTAGACACTGCCATTTATCTTGGGTATTAGTCGGGACGTGCTTGATGGAGATCCTGTCTCCAGTTCTCGCGCAGACTTGTCATGGACCGACCGGTATTTGAGGTTATGGTTAGCGTTTGATGTAGACCACGGGGTTTGGGGTAGTTTGAGTGTGAGTTCAACAGAATCTCAGGAGTCCCATGCCGGCTTATATATATGGAGATATATGGAGATTTACAGGGTACATGATTATTACCGTGAGTTATATTTTGGGCTCGTGGTCCCTTGCCCTTGGGTCCTACTTTTGGGTGGAGGACACTCGCGAGTGGTTGACTCTCACACTTGGACCGACGATAGGCTTAGTGACTTGTACAGTGAGACTTAGAGACTGATAGGGATAATGGCATTGATATACATCACTTACTGTGTTGACATACCTGGCATACTATTTTACTGCTTTACTGTTCACCTGATCTATTAGACACTTTATTGGTTACTCTATGTTCATATCTGTACCGTCTTGATTTACTGTTATAATATCTATTATCACTGTTCGAGTTGCCACTTGCATCTTTATATTATATATATATATATATATATATATATATATATATATTGCTATTGTGTCGCTCTGACGACCTGAGTATGCATGCTCAGAGTGAGGAGTGGATCTAGCCTAGACCAGGACCAGACGTGCATCGCGTACATCTTGATCAGCTATCCAGAGCTATACTCTTTTTACTTCGATCAGGTCAGTTCTTTGCATTTGTATTGTTTCAGTTATTGCATTTCTCATTACCTGTGCGTTGTTTACTGATTACCACGTAAAGGTAGAAACCGAAGTGTGACTACGGTAGGATATTTTCTTGACCGTAGAAGTATGGCTAGTCTTATCAACCTCTGGTATTCCGTATTTTGGGAAGCGGGGGCGTGACAACCAAACACAAAAAATGGTTTGGTTTTGGAAAACCAATTACAAAACTTGAAGCCAAACAATGAATTTGAACCCAAATGCAGCATGTAACAAATATTGCAATTCATTTTTGTTGCTAACCAAACATGCCCTGCATTAAAAGATGGAACCTAAACTAACATAAATATTATTTTGATGTAAATATGAATTCATATTAAGTAAAAATAAAAATAATAGTAGTACAGCACTCAGGATATGATTTAGGCAGTCCAAAATATGAATGTCTACTAAATAAAACTCAAATCATCAAAAATAAGTCACTAAATAAACTTACAGAATTCTACAGTAACACGTTAATGAAAAAAAGAAATATTTTCACCATCTCAGTAGTCAATGCCTAAAAATCCACACAAAACAGGCTTATTTTCATCTTTGGTAGGAATCGCCCGCATATCTCTTCCTGCAAATTTGTGCTATGTTAGCAATGGTTGCATTTGTCTCGGCCCTGCAAAAGCTCGAAGCAGGTTTGTTTGCAGCAATAATCTTCCTTTTTCTGTACTGTATTATAGTCCAATGAATCCGAGTTCAGTGGCTCTTTCCTTTTCAAAGGTCTAAAGTATTGGTATATGCTAGTTACTGTAAGCAAGATCCCGGTGCCCGAACCGATCGCGCCCTTGAAATCTGCTCGGACCGTGAGTGCTGATGCACATGCCACCAAAGGTAGCTGCTGTTGGAATGTAACGGTTTAGTTCTTTTTGTAGGTTGGATTCGCGATGACCTGGCATCACCATCTGTTGCTTCTGCGAAAAAAGAATCGAATCAGGAATATATTTCCAGACAATAGTGCAACATGATCTTTTTTGAAGCAAGGGAACGGGTTGCTAAGAAAAGACTATATTGCATGAAATTACACCCCCCCCCCCCCCCCCCCCAACCCCCAAACCCTACCTCCCTCTTTTATATGCATTCTCGCCCCCTACTACTGGCGACTTAAGGTGTAAGTATTTTCGTTAAATAAAATATTTTTTGCGGCAATAGCATATCCCTAAACCTTTATTTTTCTGCAATTGTTTCATTGACACTTCACAATTTACTTACCTTATTTAGGGGTATTTCGGAAATAAAAAGCTGACTAAATTTTTTTAAAGGACTTCAAAATAGGGGGCAACAAGAGGGGTATTTCCTGCTAGATGGGCAGAAGGAGGGGGTGGGGGGGGGGGGGGGGGGGTTCATTTTATTCACATGCTGGTCTTGTATCAAAAGCATAATAATATGAAAAATAAAAGAATGCATTTACTCAAGATGTAATTAGCATCAGCAGTTCGATGAAAAATATTTAAACTGCCTTCAAATATTATTGTTTGATAAAAGTCTCTTTTAATATTATTGATTATTTAGTTCATCTGTTACTTCTTGTTCACGTATCAGTGTGCTTCTATTGTTTGACTAGATAACAAAGGACGTATCTCATAAATTCAATAATAAATAGAAAAAAATCATATGTTCCTCAGTTATATGATGCTCTAGTGTCTCCCTAGATTACGACACGTGGCGGATGATGTGTCCCGAAGGCTACGGGGGGTGGAATCAATGAGTTGCATCGGGGACATTCGTCGGGAGCCCCTTCTCAAGGAACGTTCCGACTTTTCGGGAGACGTCCCCGAATACATTCCACCTTCACCTAGAAAACTACTAACAGCTCGTCTCCGAGCTTTCTCAGTCTCCCGGCTCGTCTCCGAGCCTCCTGACGTGTCGAGCTTTCTCGGCCTCCCAGCTCGTCTCCGACCCTTCTGACGTGCCGAGCTTTCTCGGCTCCCCCGATCAACCAAGAGCATGGATCCCATGCGTCCTGCAACGGCTCCGCGTATATTCTCAGGGCGAGATTCCGTCTCCCGACGATCCGCATCCCACGCTAGCGCATCCCCACATTAAGGGGCGTATCCTCCATTAATGAGCGCATCCAGACATTCAAGGCGAGAATAACGCTGGGGCGTAACTGATGGCGGTGATCTTGCTCCTGCTAGCTCTCTACGCGAACCCTATATAAACCCCTCTTTCAGATGACTTAGGTGACTCGAATTCATTTCAATACGCCACTACTCTACACTTATACATCGGCTCTAACTTGATTGTCGGAGGGTCCTACGGTGGTCATCCACCCCGGGACTTCTTTGCAGGTAGCTCGGCGTCCAATAACAACCCATTGAGATCCACACTCAACAACTCTCGTACTCAATCTCAGCCGTCAAAGACCGCCATTACATGATCGATGGAGGACAGCATCTGAAGGAGATCCGAAGCTCCATCAGTTGGCGCCGTCTGTGAGAACGAAAGACTTTTTTTGTTCCACCATAAAAGTTGATCTTCCGCCCTCAACCTAATGGCGAGCGACAACCGTGACGATCCAAATACGAGTCGCCACAACGGAGGCGGGAGCGGCTCGTCTCCTCCTCCTCTCAATGCCATCCACGCCTTGTCCATCCGGATAGACAGGCTCATATCGCTGGTAGATGCCCTTGTCCGCGTTCAAACGACGGGCCTTACCCACCAGACCGTGGCTCCTCCTCCCCGGGATAACAACGTCCGCCGAAGGATGGACGGGCACACTCAATCCCTCGATCTCCCCCACCCTCACCCTCGCCACCGAGCTCCGGTGGGCCGACTTCGGCTAACTGAACCCGCACGCGGCGATTGATTCCATGACCCGCTGGGCACCGGACAGCTCCACGCTGCGGTCCCAGGGAAGACTGGGCCATCGCTTCAACGCCCGTCGCGTGTTCTCTCCTCCTGAGGAGGTGTCGGTCAGCTCGCCTGCTTCCAGGCATGACCGACGCCCCCACTCTCACCGGGAACACGCGAACGATGAGAACAGGGACTACTCGAGGAGGGTCTCGCCCGAGGATTTGAGATACTTGATAGAGCAAAATCGAAGCCGCACCCTCGCACAAACCCGGAGCGGGGGTGTCACGCCTCGCTTCCCAAAATACGGAATACGAGGGGTTGACAAGGCCAGCCATGCTCCTACGGCTAAGGAAATATCATGTCGTAGTCACACTTCGGCTTCTAGCTTTACGTGGTAATCAGTAAACAACGCACAGGTAATGAGAAATGCAGTATCTGAAACAAAACAAATACAAAGAACTGACCTGATGGAGGTAAAAAGAGTATAGCTCTGGATAGCTGATCAAGATGTCCGCGATGTACGTCTGGTCCCGGTCCCGGCTAGATCCACTCCTCACACTGAGCATGCATACTCAGGTCGTCAGAGCGACACAATAGCAATATAAATATATAGTTGCAAGTTTCAGCATGAACAATGATAATAGATATATAACAGTAAATCAAGACGGTAAAGATATGAACATGAAGTAACCAATGAAATGTCCAATAGATCAAGTGAATGATAAAGCAGTAAAATAGTATACCAGGTATGTCAACACAGTAAGTAATGTATATCAATGCCATTATCCTTATCAGTCTCTAAGTCTCACTGTACAGGTCACTGAGCCTATCGTCAGTCCAAATGAGAGAGTCAACCACTCGCGAGTGTCCTCCACCCAAGGGTAGGACCTAAGAGCAAGGAACCACGGGCCCAAAATATAACTCACGGTAATAATCATGTACCCTGTAAATCTCCATATATCTCCATATATATAAGCCGGCATAGGACTCCCGAGATTCTGTTGAACTCACACTCAAACTACCCCACACTCTGTGGTCTACATCAAACGCCAACCATAACCTCAAATACCGGTCGGTCCATGACAAGTCTGCGTGAGAACTGAAGACAGGATTTCCATCAAGCACGTCCCGACTAATACCCAAGATAAATGGCAGTGCCTGGTGCCTTATTTATGACATCCATACAAGAGCTTCCATAAGTGTCCCATACCACTTATAGTCACACTTACACGCGTCCCACAGACGTCGACAATGCAATAGAATAATAGGGTTCACTGATTGTGTACAAGTACTCATGCACGAACACTAACGTACTTGCCACAATCACCACTAATACCTAACACTGGGTGATGCACATGATCATTAGGCTACTAATGCGATAACATATACATACGATGTGATGAGAAAACAGTACGGAAGGCATGATTAAGATGTCATATGTCGGTGTCCTATCACCTGCATAATTTATCATAAATAATATATGCCAAAATTTAGCCAAACAATGAACAGGGGATAAGTAGTATGTGTGATTATTTATCCAGCGAATTTGGTTTCACGTCAATCGGGTTTCAGGATCACTAGATATGGATATTTCATTTTAAGCGTTCACTGCTGGAAATCCGGTTTCAGAATCGGAAATCCGTTTCGCAACGCATTTTAATCCAAGTTAGGACCAGAATTTAGCAACTCTATAGTTGAATAAAATCTAGGGTTTTCAATAAGGTTTTCAATGCAATAGACGGATTCTCAATCACGTCTGTACGTCAGGAGTTATACACTTTTCAATACTAGTATGTCAATTCTGATTCTGTTGGGACTGTTATACGTCCCGATCTTTTAAATTGCAGATTAAATAGCAAAGGACGATAAAATGGAAAGAAACCACTTGTGTTATTTAGATAACAGATTCACCTTTGATAAACTGCAGAGTTCTGCAACATACGAGCTCAGGAAACAAGGTGGTACACATTACGGTACAGCAAACAATAACCAGAGTCGCTCTGGACTGCAGTCCAGAGCCGCACTCCGACCCAAATATCGTCACAATATTAGTACAGAAACAAATAGAAATTTGCATAGGGTTACAGTTCGTCGAGTCGGATTCGATTTAAGCCCTCGAACGCATCATTCCAGTATGTAAATAATTTATGGTGATTTTAACAATTTTCAGATACGGGAAATTTCCAGTTTTACGGGTATATTTGGGGTTATTCATTTTAGTCACTAATAGTTGTATTTTCCAGTGAGATTTATACAAGATATTCTTCACTACATGGGCCAACATAGACAATCCAATTCCGTCAAATTAGATGAATATTTTCATTGGGATCATGCATCGAACAGGTATATCATATAAGTTATCATGAACTGTAAAATTGCAATTTATACGATTTGAGTTTGTAACATGAATAGATTAGCATGTAGCAAGTAAAAAATACTTGCCTGGAAACGTTTCGTGGATGCACGGCGGTGGTAACGTCACGAACAGCGTGAATTGGTTTGCACGACTTTGGCTCGCATTTCTGTTTCGTCGTCGGATTTGTCCGGGGAACGACTCGTGGTTGCTGGAAGCGGAGAGGTGCTCTGTGGGTCTCCCGGGGTGTTCTGGGATCAACGACGGTCGGCGGCACTCCGGCGATGGCAACAGTGGGGGTGCGTGGATGTGTTGTGGGTTTTTTTTTTGGGTTTTGGAAGGAGGAGAGAGAGAGCTCGGGTGTGGGTCTTTTGGAGTGATGATGACGATGCTGAGGATGGAGAAAGTCGACGAGGGGGTTTCAGGTGCAGTGGGGCTCGCCGGTGTCGTGGGTGCCGGTTGTCGGGTGGATGCAGGTGAGCTCGGGTGTACAGGGGTTGGGTGTGTAGGGGTTCTCGAGTGGAGGAGGAAGAGGAGGGTTCTGTGGGTGGAGGAGAAATGGGGGAAGATGAATGAGGGGTCGACGAGGAGGTTCGCCGTCGTCGTCGGAGGGAGTCGAGCGAAGTGCAGTAGGTGTGGGAGTGGGTTTTCGAGAGAGAGAGGTGAGGAGTTTTGAGAGACTGTGAGGGAGCAGTGAGGTTGAGACGAGGAGTTTGAGGAAGTCGAGGGAGTCATGGTTGAGGTCGCGGGGGCGTGGGCAACGGCGCTGCGACGTGGGCGCGAGCGTTGGCGAGGAAAGCGGATCGCGTGAGCGGGGGAGAAGGAAAGAGCCGATGGGGAAGAAGAATAAGGGTGTGGGCCGGGTCGGGTTTGCTGGGCGGGCCTGGGCTTTGGGCCAGGGAAAGGGCTGGGCCGGGGTTGCAAAAATAAAAATAAAAGAAACAATAAGAGAATGGAAAAGGGGGGCCGGGCTACTGGGCTTTAGGGAATGGGCCGGGTAAAATAAAATAATAAAAGGAGGTGGGGAAAGGAATTTCAGTGTTGGCTGGGCTTATTTTATTTGTTTGGGTTTGGGCAGTGAGGGTAAATCAGAAAGAAAAGAGAGGATGGGCTGGGGTTTAAAGAGTGAAATTATTTAGTTTCAAATTTACAAAGAAAGGGAAGTTGGCCTGGTTTGGAAATAAATAAGAATAGAGAAATTAGAGAAGAGGGACCGGCTTGGAAAATAAAATAAAAGAATCTGTAAAATATAGAATCGATAGGTAATGGGGCTTGAGATAAATTAGGGTTAGGGAAAGTTATAATACTAAAATAATTGTAAAATAAAATAAATAAATTTTAAGAGTAACAAAATACGGATATTGGTATAAAAGGGGCTGGGCATTACAGGGGGTAGCCACCACTCCGACTGTGCAGAATCTGTTGGATATAGTGCCCTCAAAGTCAATTATTGGATCGCATATACGTGATTGCAATGATTGAGGGGGGACCTATACCTGTAGGACAGTCTTACTCAAGATAATAGTATGCTATCTGGTTTGTCTTTATCATCATGTACATGTTTTAGGTGACATTATAGATCACTATTACATGTTGATAGGAGCCCATAGGATTCTTGCTTGACTACCAGCAGTATGATGGCGATCATATACATGAGAGTTGGGTAGTCTATAAGCACATCCTTAAAGTGTCCCTAGTCGTGGGAGTTTCGAGACTGGGCATCGATACTCCATGAGTAGACTAGTGTATACGGATCAAGACCCCGACGAGGGAAGATGGCCGGTCTCACAAGCCATTGGTGTCAGTTGGTTCACCTAAGACGTATACAGGTGCTCATTAGGTTATGAGTACACCGGACCGGACACGCCGGGAACATGCTAGTTGGTATTATACCTGACATCAGATAGCAGTTCCCTGTTGAGATGTGTACAGGTTAGTCTATCGACCCGAGATCATCATTTGTCTCGTGTGAGTTCCCACTGTGCTTTGATTACTACCCTACCACGACTCAAAGGAGTCGTGCAAACAGGTTTTAGTTGGGTACAGTCCCGAGCCACATGGAGGCAGAGCGGATCGGCAGGGGATTCGTCTCTCCCGGTATTGGGGGTGAGATCGTGCTGTGTCTGGAGAGCCATTACACAAAGTCCCTAGCCAGGGCAAGCGAGATTTACTAGTAGGTATTCCAGTAGTATCTCAGGGTATTCTGGGCTACACTCCGACACGACTTATACCGCTATTGGGGGTCTGACGTTTACCAACTCTCTGGGCCCGATATGCGATACTCATAGACGAACGGACCGGACTGTATGGATATTGTCACTGACAGGCTCAGTAGGGTTTCAGGATGAGTTCGCTCATCGGCCTCCCTTTGCTCAATACCTTGGTAGCCGTTACGTACAGCTAGTACCACTGACGTGCTGTGGTTAAACCCACTGCTAACGTATTGACGAGTCTTTAGAGTCCCCCCACAGAAAGTTTCCC
Organism: Agapanthus africanus; assembly: GCA_030015575.1. Taxonomy (NCBI): domain Eukaryota; kingdom Viridiplantae; phylum Streptophyta; class Magnoliopsida; order Asparagales; family Amaryllidaceae; genus Agapanthus; species Agapanthus africanus. The sequence continues at coordinate 9,216,206 of CM057340.1, forward strand.
AAGTTCGGGCGAAACGTTGTAGAGGCCGTATGTTTTTATGGCAGGGTTCGATCATATACGTGCACTTGTGAATGGATCATGGTCGGAAGGATCATACTAGTGGGCTTTGGTTTAAACCGGATCCTAGTATTAGATTTGTTGGATTACTTTTGTCTCATTGCATTCGTATTCAGTCGGAATGAGGATGCATGTATGTATATACAGATGAGGGGTATTCTTATGATCCATCACGAGTTTACTTTAGAAGATACCATTCTATTTTTTATTCTAAACATTTGGATTAATATTTATTAGGTAGAAATTGTGAGTGCTAGTCATGATCAAGAGCATTAAATGTGGCATGTGCTTTGTTGATGAGTCATAATGATATTTTTTGTGCCATGTCTAATCTCTTGATTAATTATGGTGTGGGATTAACATGTGAAGAGAGAGAGGGCAGCCACATCTAGTGTGGGGTTTGGTCTTGAGAAAAGGAGAGCTCTCACATTTTCATCCCAACACAGTAAGCAAGCTTCTTCTTCTTCACTAGCTTTTCTAGCGCTCACAATTTCCTCATCAATGGCTTCTTCCTCAACCTCTATCCATACCATCTCATGTGTTGAGAATCAATGGATGTCTAGAGACAAAGTTATCACACACATTCTCTACTTCAACTTGGACATGTCGGCTAGCAAACTTCATGTCCGAGTTACTTCGGTTTTGAAGCGGGAGCCTGTAAAAAGATTTCTTGACGTGGTGCCACTTCGATGAGGAGACCGGAGATCGAGTGAGATCGGAGATGCCGCGAGGAGCTAAGGATGGTGGCTAAAGACCGAAGGACACGGATCGATCGGTATAGCCATTCTAACTTCTTTGTAGTTAGCTAGTATAGAGTTAATGGAATGATCCGGGTTAAAGCCTACGTTAGCGCCAGTTTTATAAAAATTTTTTGTTCCGTGTTTGGCCTCGGATAGACGGCCGGCGCGCTACCATAGATTTACATGGTATCAGAGTCACGCCATTAACCCCTTACTAGATTGTTCTAACATGTTTAAAATATCGATCCAAACGAAATTTCCAAAACCGCAATTCCATTATCAAAGTTTCTGTCGAAATTTAAAAGGGGTCAAAAAATTATTTTCAGTATGTCAGAAAATCGTGCAGGTTTTTTTAAGACTCTCGAAGAAATCTGAGAGCAAGTTATCACCATCAGACCGCGGAACCGCGGCAAAACCAGCATGTTTGTCGCGGTTGTGCGGCGGTATGGTGGCAACAGTGCACTATTTTTCTTCTGGGGGTCTTTCATCTGGAATTATGGTTTCTGGAATATTTTGTTTAGGTCCAGATTTGTTTGAGTGTTGTGTTTTGCACTTGGGGCCATTTTGGGAAGTTTTGTTGATCGAAATTTTAAATACGTTAGTTCACAGTACTTACATTACTATCTGCGACCGTGAAGGTCATTCGAGCGGTACAATTTGTCTAACTGCTATATGTACTTTTAGACAAGTTTGCGAACGTGACATTTACGTTGATGTTCTGTGTTGTGTTGTGATGTTGTGGATTTGTTGTGGTGGATAGCTTGCATGCAATGGTAGTGCAGTTTGGATTGATTTGTACATTTGATATCGTGGGACGAGCGTCCGACATATGGACTGTCTTCACTGCCTGTTTGTATATTATTCTTTTGGGGCACGATCGGGTTGAGGTCGATGTACCCGTTGTACATATTTTCTTTTCTGTACTAAGATTACCCTGCGATGGAGTGCACGGATAGACGAGTTCTAGAGGGCAATAGGCCCGCATCTCATGGCTTTGAGATGGAGGGGGCTTCACTCTAGAATTGGCGGGCTATTCGCCGCACTCGTAGGGGGTACAGGTTGACCCAAGAAGGGGTGCTCAAGTTACCGGATTCCATGAAGTGCTGGGTGGTCCATTCACTTTGCTGAAGGGGGCTGCCTCGCTTCAGGTTTTGGCGGGTAACTTGCCACACTTGTAGGGGGTCTAGGTTTCATTGCATAGGCTATCCATATGACCAGGGGAACGTCGGGTTTCGCTTGCGGCTCAAAGGAAACCCGGGGCTCCCAGATTATCTGTATTGTTCTGTGATGCTTATTACTTATCTGTGATGTTGCATTTATCACGCCTGGAGCGATTATTATATATTGATATATATACTAGTAGATGTTGTATATGTTTTACACCCGCGCTAGTCCAGTCCCTACTCTGTCGTTAGTTAAGTAACTTAACGAGTGATGACGGGGCCCAGTGGCGAATGCGGATGGCATATACGTACATTTTATTTTCATTCTTTTCTGATGTTATTAATTGATAGGACTGCATTGATTCAGATCAATGCAAGGAAAACAAACCTATTCGATGTTGTTGGAACATTTTTCAAAAAGCTGTTAATATTAGAACGTCTTCTTTTGTTTTGCACAGTGCTATTCGGTTATGAATATCCAGCACCTCATTTGACGAGGTAAGGGCCGAGATCTCTTCATCGGGAGTGGCCCCTTGGACAGAAGTTTACGTCAGGGTAATAACTTCACTATAGTCGATTACTTTTTGCTTTGCATCGCGGTATTCAGTTTAGAATATCTTGCATCTCATTCTACGGGGAAAGAGCCGAGATCCCTTCACCGGGAGTGACCTCTTTAGCAAAGGTTTTCGCCACTATATTTTTATGAAAAGCTATCAGGTTCCTTCAACGATATCAAGTTCATTACGTTAAAGGTTTTTCGCCAAAAACCATTCGTAGCCCTCCGTCATTTCAGATGGGTAGCACTTAGTATTCATGCTATGTTTGTTGGCCTTCGTCATGGCATAGTGTATGGTATCTATTTGTTACTTTTCTGTTGCATAGATAGATGTGTTGGTTTGGGACAGTCGTACTACTATTTTGGCCTTCGTCAAGGGTATGTACGGATGGGTTCAAATTAACTTGGACAATGACGGGTAGAACTTGACATGTGACTTATGATATGTTGGCCTTCGGCAAGGTCATAAGAGCATGGGGTAGAAATCACATCGGGAGTTTCTAAAGAAACTGAAACTTGCCAGGCATGCGCATACCTTCTAAAGTGTGATAACGTGAGTGGATTCCATCACGTTATCATGCGATGATAGTTGGATCCTGATTCCCACTGATGAGTTGGTTTACTCCTCAGATGATCCCGACTAATTCTTCTTTCAGATTTGGAGGAGAATTTGAGGATACAGTGGGAGACATCCTGATTAGATAAAGTGATTAACCATTCTGATCTAGGTTAGAGTGCACGCAGAGTGTTTTTTCTCTCTCTCTTTGGCAGCGACCATGGCCTGACCCTAGACTATGACTCAGTGACCAAGTTAACCGAACTTTCTTAAAACACTGGCTTTTGGATTGTCTGAGTTGCATACATCATTGCCACTCCTTTTTTTACCCTTTGAATTTCTCTAGAACACCTTGTATCATTACGAACATCCACTTCCATTGGATAAATCCAGCGTATAGTTACATACGAACTCGAAGGAACTTGTTCCAGATTCGAGGATGGATTCTGGTTCTGGAGAGATTGAATAGGACTATTCAGTTATCTTTTCATTTTACCTTCTCTTAGGTTGCGAGTACTCCTAGGATTAGGAGAGTACACCTGTTACGCTTATTGGATAGTCTTCTTCCAAACCATAGGCAGGTGCCGAAAGGTAGGGAATGAAGAAAACCAATTAGCCTAAGTGTGGTGTACAGAAGGTAATGAGTAAAGACAAATAAAGGGATTAGAAAGAGGGCAAAGTAAATTGCGACTGCTATCATTCATGACCAATCCAAGTATTTCATCGCCACTCCTATTTCACCTTTGTATTTCTCCAGAACACCTCATATCACTACGAACGTCCAATTCCATTGGATAAATCCATCGTATGGTTATATACGAACTCGAAAGAACTTGTTCCAGTTCAAGGATGGATTCTGGTTCAGGAGAAATAGGAATAAGGTTTATTCAGTTGTCTTTTATCTTTACCTTCTCTCAGATTGCGAGTACTCATAGGATTAGGAGAGTACACCTATTACGCTTATTAGATAGTCTTCTTCCAAACCATAGGCTGGTGCCGAACGGTAGGGAAGGAAGAAAACCATTTAGCCTAAGGGGGTGTACAGAAGGTAATGAGTAAAGACAAATAAAAGGATTTGGAGAGATGGTAAAGAAATATAAGGTTATAGTCATAAATCTGGATAATGGAAGAGGCATTACTAGGAATACCCGGAAACCCCTTCGAAACATTTTAATGTTTCAGTTTCACTATGCGTTGTTAAAGGAAAACTGATTTCTCGATTAAGTCCTTGCTCCAGGGTATGTATTTACCAGGTATGATTCTCACATCTGTATGGTCTTACAGATGATGAGTTGGGGTAAGTTATTGGGAATTAGGTGATCATCCTCATTATCTCGGAATTCGTTGTAATTGGTGATTTTTTGAGGAAATCACCTGGGTTTTTTGCCGGACGGCAAATTTTTAGTTTTGAATATCCGTTGTTATGCACCAATTTCAAACTGATATATATATACGTTTATTTCATAAAGTGAGATATAACTTTTTGAAATTATGTCCATGACATTTACCTATATCAGTTGATGGTTAGGTAAGGAGTATTCAACAGTGATGTAATTCTTCATAACCATAGTACAGTTTTCAACCTACGACGCACAACGTTTAAGTTATTCAACTCAGGGGACTTATATAAAGTAATGTATATTGTCCAGTGTCCATTAAGACAAAGGGGTTGGTCCTCATACTATATTCTGTTTACCTGTGACTTCTCAAGTTTTAGACAAGTGTTTCGTAGAAATACAAGGTCCAAGTTTTGAGAAGTTATAGGTATAAGAGTAAAGTAGAGAACCACGTGTCGCAAGTATCGGGATTCTTCAAAGTGATCGAAGATGTAGATACTTGTGTGAGGTATTCAGTTGATAGTAATGGTTTTGAGAAACTTATTTCTCTTTTAGGTTACTCATAATTGGATGCACTCCTAAGTTGAGTAATGTTGATCGGCATCTCTCCATTTAGTTGACATGCACTGGAGACAGCTGCATGATTTGAATCTGGTTCCAATTAAATATGTGCCTCTATTTCTATATTGGATATATAACACTTAATATCTTAACAATATTAAGGTATATGGAGTTGTCCGGCTTATGCTTGAAACCAGACACTGGATAGCTCAAGGCACGTTTCTCTAATGGCAGTTTGTGGGTTAACCCGGGCTATGACGAGGGTTAACTTTCTACCATCTGGAAGATCAATAGTGATATTGTTCTTGACTCGCCACAGTTTTAGTAAAATGGACTTTTTCAGAAAACAGTAGTGGGAGTATGGTAGAACTGGAAGTGATTCCAGAACCGCAAACGATTACTGAAAATTTAATAGGACCTAAAGATTCAATCGGGTTTGACATTCCATTAGCCACTCCACAGATATGGTGGGTAACCTCAGGCACCCAAGAGGTACTCCGGTATCCTCAAGGACGGTGACAGGGAGGTTCTTGTTTACCCAGACTTGCCATTGCTGCTGTTCCAGACTATAAGACCCGGCAGGAGGATGAGTATAGCGTTGTTCTAAACTAGCTTTAGAAGTGTACGTGTATATGACTCTGCCAGAGGGTTGTTGTGGTCAGTAGGAGCAGCGGAAGCATAGTGGACAAATAGCTTGTGTCTATTTATAGACTAAAGAAAATATAGCGGAGATAGATCATCTATTTTTGATGTGACAGTTATAGGTTTTGACTTCATCAGAATAGTGGATGGATCTATTAAGAAGGTAGTAGGGTGTGATGTCCTGGTATTTGGATGACATACACACAGTAGGAAGTGAAATTCCTATACTACGATCGGTTATACTGTGGTTGTCACACAGTGGTTTCTCCATACAGGATTTGGATATTATATCAGGCATTCTGGTTACTAGATCTATGGTTTTAGATCTAGATTTAGAAAGTGTCCCAATCTGGGTACTTAGACAGCATTCTAAAAGTGTTTTAGAATGGACGACTCCTGGCATGGTGGTGTACCTACAGGTGATGGAGCCACCCTCTCTAAAGGTGTCTTACAGACTAAAGGGGAGAGGGATGTGCATGATTGGCATATCACTTGTTTAGACAATTGAGTCATTTATGAGATGTCAAGTATCATACCAGATGTTGTTTTTGCACTAGATGCAATAAGTTGATATTAATCCAATCCTGGAGAAATGTTCGGAAGAAGTTTTAGAACATAAGTGGATGTTCTAGGGATATGATAACGACAGCCTCCTTCAGGAGACAGTTATCATTTCAGGCTTCCAAAGTGACCTGGATGACACAGTGACTGTCAAAATTATAGTTTTCCCTCTGACAAGGGGCAGTAGTTTGGACAGGTGGTCCAAGCGGATACTGAGGGAGGCATGGCACAGGATACTGATTAAGTTCAATTGACGATACAATCTAAGAAGTTTGGATTTGGAGTTCATTTGTGAACTAGGTCCCATCAGATATCCAGACATATTCTAAGACAGGTATTACTCAATTCGAGAGATGGCTTTCTCCGTGAACTTAAGATAAAGAGAGACATAGAAAGAAACATCAGGACGGATCCACTCACTAAGGCTATTTCTTGAACGCAATAGTTTCACAAACGAGCTTTGTGAGACTGATCAGTAGAGAAGTTGGGTGTTCGGTATCACACGGGCTGTGAGTATGCGACATCGCAATAATTAGCTTTAAGTGCATGTGGGAGATTGTTGGATATAGTGCCCTCAAAGTCAATTATTGGATCACAGGCACGTGATTGCAATGATTGAGGGATGACCTATACCGGTAGGACGGTCTTACTCGAGATGATAGCATGCTATCTGGTTTGTCTTTATCATCATGTACATGTTTTAGGTGACATTACAGATCACTATTACACGTTGATAAGAGCACATAGGATTCTTGCTTGACTACCAGCAGTATGATGGCGATCATATACGTGAGAGTTGGGTAGTCTATAAGCACATCCTTAAAGTGTCCCTAGTCATGGGAGTTTCGAGACTAGGCATCGATACTCCATAAGTAGACTAGTGTATACGGATCGAGACCCCGACAAGGGGCGATGGCCGGTCTCATAAGCTATTGGTGTCAGTTGGTTCACCTAAGACGTATACAGGTGCTCATTGGGTTATGAGTACACCGGACAAGACTCGCCGGGAACATACTAGTTGGTATTATACCTGACGTCAGATAGCAGTTCTCTGGTTATATGTGTACAGGTTAGTTTATCGACCTGAGATCGTCATTTGTCTCGTGTGAGTTCCCACTGTGCTTTGATTACTACCCTACACGGCTCAAAGGAGTCGTGAAAATAAGTTTTAGTTGGGTACAGTCTCGAGCCACATGGAGGCAGTGAGCGGATCGGCAGGGGATTCGTCTCTCCCGGTATTGGGGATGAGATCATGCTGTGTCTGGAAAGCCATTACACAAAGTCCCTGACCAGGGCAAGCGAGATTTACTAGTAGGTATTCTAGTAGTATCTCAGGGTGTTCTGGGCTACACTCCGACACGACTTATACCGCTATTGGAGGTCTGACGTTTACCAGCCCTCTAGGCCCGATATGCGATACTCATAGACGAACGGCCCGGACTGTATGGATATTGTCACTAACAGGCTCAGTAGGGTTTCAGGATGAGTTCACTCACCAGCCTCCCTTTGCTCAATACCTTGGCAGCCGTTACATATATCTAGTACCACTGACGTGCTTATGGTTAAACCCACTGCAAGCGTATTGACAAGTCTTTAGAGTCCCCCCACAGAAAGTTTCCCAAGTTCGGGCGAAACATTGTAGAGGCCGTATGGTTTTATGGCAAGGTTCGATCATATACGTGCACTTGTGCACGGATCATGATCGGACGGATCATATTAGTGGGCTTTGGTTTAAGCCAGATCCTAGTATTAGATTTGTTGGATTACTTTCGTCTCATTGCATTCGTATTCAGTCGGAATGTGGATGCAGGTATGTATATACAGATGATGGGTATTCTTGTGATCCATCACGAGTTTACTTTAGAAGATGACATTCTATTTATTGTTCTAAACATTTGGATTAATGTTTATTAGGTGGAAATTGTGAGTGCTAGTTATGATCAAGAGCATTAAATGTGACATGTGCTTTGTTGATGAGTCATTGTGTTATTTTTTATGCCATGTCTAATCTCTTGATTAATTATGGTGTGGGATTAACATGTGAAGAGAGAGAGAGGGCAGCCACATATAGTGTGGGGCTTGGTCTTGAGAAAAGGAGAGCTCTCACATTTTCATCCCAACACAATAAGCAAGCTTCTTCTTCTTCACTAGCTTTTCTAGTGCTCACAATTTCCTCATCAATGGCTTCTTCGTCAACCTCCATCCAAACCATCTCATGTATTGAGAATCAATGGCTGTCTAGAGACAAAGTTATCACACACATTCTCTACTTCATCTTGGACATGTCGGCTAGCAAACTTCATGTCCGAGTTGCTTCGGTTTTGAAGTGGGAGCCCGTAAAAAGATTCCTTGACGTGGTGCCACTTCGATGATGAGACCGAAGATCGAGCAAGATCGGAGATGCCGCGAGGAGCTAAGGATGGTGGCTAAAGACCAAAGGACACGGATCGATCGGTATAGCCATTCTAATTTCTTTGTGGTTAGCTAGTATAGAGTTAATGGAACGATCCAGGTGAAATCCTACGTTAGCGCCAGTTTTATAAAAAAAAATTGTTCCGCGTTTGGCCTCGGATAGACGGTCGGGGCGCTACCGTAGACTTACAGAATTCTCGGGGTACCACCACCGACTCGCAACCCTCAAGAAAAAAATCGAGGGCATACGACGGGACGGCCATGCGTCCGGCGAAAGGACCAGATACTCCGCCGATTCACCTACGAAACCCTTTACAGAAGAGCTGCTGGCCGAGCACGTCTCGTCCAGGAACAAACCGCCAAAGGTGGCCCTTTTCAATGGGAAATCCTACCCGAAGGACCACCTAGACACATTTATTGCGGGCATGAGCTTCCAGGATAACTCCGACGTGGCTCAATGCTGAGCTTTCGACACCACCTTCATCCGGGTTGGCCGGGATTGGTTCCGAGGACTCACACCACACTCTATCTCGACCTTCGACGAGCTGGCCACCCAATTCCTCGGTCACTTCATCGGGAATCGATGCCAAAAGAGGACGGTAGACTACCTGTTCACCATCAAGAGCGGAGACAAAGAATCCTTCAAAGGATATGTCACTCGCTTCTACAACGTGCTCCTCGAGGTCCCTGAGCACCGTGATGAAACGGTCATCACCGTGCTAAGGTCGGGTCTTAGGCACAAAGAATGGCTCTGCTCTTTTGTATTAGCGCAACTTAAGACCATGGCCGAGGTGAAAGCTTGGACCGAGCGATAAATCCAACTCGAGTCCGAGGTGAACTCAAACCTGCCCTGAGTCCGAAGCGAATTCTACGTCGATGGATCGTCTATCGAGGAGGGAAGCATTGCCGGCCTTATCATTCGAGGCCCGAACAAGGCATAAATAGAGCACTCTTTGAAGCTCGGGTTCAGAGCGTCGAACAACGCTGCGGAATACGAGGCCTTGCTCGCCGGGTTGCGAATCGCTTCCAGAGTGGGGCTGAAGACGATCTGAATTCGCAGCGACTCCGCCCTGGTCGTTGGCCAAGTGACCGGGTGGTTTGAGGCCCGAGAGCCACTCATGGTGAAGAATTTAGCCGAGATAAAGAGACTACGAAAAAGTTTTGACGAAGTTCAAGTGGAGCAGATTCTTCGGCACCTGAACGCCCAGGCCGGCGCACTGAGCAAGCTAGCATCTTCCTACACGGACAACAATAAGAGGAATATCCTCTTCGAAGTCTTGCCATAGCCCAGCGTGGAAGATAGAGAGGCAACGCTTCAGGTATACACTACTGAGCGGGAAGGCCGGTATTGGAGAAGGCCCCTAGTGGAGTTCCTGAAGGAGGGCACACTTCCAAAGGACTGAATGGAAGCGCGTCGCCTTCGAGCTAAAGCCCGCCATTTTGTCTGGAGCAATGGAAACCTTTACAAGAAGTCATACACGCAGCCTCTGCTCCGGTGCGTCGACCTCCATGAAGCCGATTATGTCCTGCGTGAGATACACGAAGGGGTCGGCGGAGCACATCAAGAGGCCCGTACCTTAGTCCAGAAGATGCTGCTCCAAGGGTACTATTGGCCGACGATTCACCAAGACGCTCAAAAGCTCGTTGGAAGATACAAAAGATGTCAACTCCACAGCAGCATACCTCATCTTCCGGCTACCGAGCTAGCGGCCCTCACCTCCTCCTGGCCGTTTGCCCAATGGGGGATGGACATGGTAGTGTTAGTGATATGTATGCGGTAGAGGCCATTACTGTACGTACGATGTATATTGTAGTGGATGCTTGGACATATATATGGAGGACTTTCTTGCTCGACATGATAATATGCTATCTGGTTGCTCTTTATTTTAACATGTACACTGATTGCCTCTATGTTACATGTTGATAAAGCCCTTAGGATGAGTACTTGACTACCGGGACTATGATGCAGATCATACTAGTGGGGACAGAGTAGTCGCTAAGTATATCCTTCAAATGTTCCTAGTCGTAGGTGTTTCGAGACAGGGCATCGATATACTAGAGTAGACTAGCGTATAGCTTCTCGACCTATGTAGATGGGCGATAGATGATCCCATATCCATTGGTGTTTGACATCAGAGATAGTATACGGGTGCTCAGTGGAGACTAGATACACTGGACGGACTCGCCGAGAACTCCCAGATGGTATTATACCTAACGTCAGATGGCAGTTCTCTGGTGACACTGGTACAGGTTAGTCTGTAGACCCGAGATCGTCATAGAGTCTTGTGTGATTCCCGCTGTTCTTTGATTTCCACCTTACCACGTTCAAGAGAACATGCAAAACGGTGGCTTTTGGGTATGGTCCCGAGTCACATGGAGGCAATGAGAGATAGGATGGGTTTCGTCTCTCCCGGTATTGGGAGTTGATATTGCGCTGTGCTCGATTGGCTATAACAGGAAGTCCTTGGCCAAGGCTGCTTCAGAGATATACTGGTAAATGTTATCAGTAGTTTCTCAACCCGTTATGAGTCTCACATCGACACGACTTATCGAGTTACTGGGGTCTGATGTTTACCACCCCTAGATGAGATATGCTACATATCAGACGAAGAGACCGGACTGTACGGTAGTGTTACTGATTGAATTCGCAGGAGTAAGAGCAGGCTTTCTTGTTAATCTTTTGATCGTTCAATACCCGGGTGGCCGTTACGTTTAGCAGACCGCTTTTGGCTTGTGGGTGTTTGATATGATCATCACCTACTGCCGGCGTATTGACGAGTCTTTAGAGTCCTACACAGGGGTTTCCTGGCTCAAGCAAAACGGAGTAGGAGCACATATGTAATATGTGCGGCACCGAGATTGATATGATATGAGATGCCGTATTCTATTCTCACGATTTGTAACATTGGTCGGTTACATGCGATATAGCCGGATTATCAGATCAAGTGTTGATTCGATAAGTTGTTACACATGATATTAGTCAGTTATATGTGATATAACAGGATTATCAAATCAACAGTTGATTTGATAATCTAATGTATAATTATATATTAGATATATTACATTACATTAATTAGTATTAGCTCACTTATGATTCTTTTCTCACTCATTTTGTGCACATTGTATATATGTGATATATGCAAGTGTACATTATTTTGTGTCATGCTTGATGATACATGTAAGTTGGTTGTATGAGACTTAAACCATGCTAGGGTTAAGTTAGGGTTTTATTTATTTCTTAAGGAATAACAAAAGAGAGAAGACTTGGTCAATGTTGTTAAGCTTGGATGAAGCTTGTAAAAATATTGACAAAGTCCACTCTTTTGTCATTCCTTAGAATATTTTTGTTAACCCAGCCCTTAACCTTACCCCTTGGTTAATTCTCTACATGAGTTAGGCATGAGGGCTTAACTCACCCATGGTTGCAATAATTCATTTGGATTAACTTATATAATGAGTTCTTCTTCATCTTCATCTTCCTCTCAAGCTTTCTAGCTTCAATGGAGGTATGAGATAAAATGTGAGAAAATCAATTCTAAAGTAAGCCCACTTCCTACTTCATCATCCTCTACTACTTGCCATTTAGTATAGGGTGTTTACTTCACTAATTCCATGATTAGTGAAGAGATAGCTTGGGTTAGTGTCTCCTCGACGTAGATCATCTTCGGCCTCGAAGTCTTCGAAGCAAGCATGTTCGTTTCTTCAAGGGAGCCTCTCTAGAGTCCGGAGTTCACGATCGCAGCGAAGTGGACTACTACACGGAGCTATTAAAGTGAAGGACTGGTCTACAAAGGTAGTATTCCTTGTTCACTAGACTTGCAAAGTGTTTGCATTTTCATTTCCGTCAATTTCTAGTTAACGATTCTTAGTTAGGGTTAGCTAAAACGGTAAATTTTTGAATTTGGCATGGACGATGCCTCCCGAAACCTTACTGCCGTCTTAGGTAACCCTGCAGGTGGGCCAACTCCTCACAGGTACGGGCGGGCATAAATACATTCTCGTCGCGGTAGACTATTTCACGAAGTGGATCGAGGCCGTCCCTATCAGAAAACAGGACGCCACCACGACCATCAAATTCCTGCAGAACAACGTAATCTCCCGATTCGGGATCCCGAGGTGCATCATTACCGACCACGGGACGAATTTCGAAAACGAAAAAGTCAAAGGGTGTAAGTCGATGTCGCGCACCCCATGTGTTCCCGGGGAGGCGGAATTTGCAAAAAATAATTTTTACGGGCTTCGCAACACCGACTAGAACCAAGGATCATCCATAAACCATAGCTAGCAAACAACATGAGATTTAACTACTCGGAAAGAATATTATACCTCATGATACAAGTCCTTCGGGTCTTCTCCACTGTCCTCCTCATCATCGTAGGCTCCAAGGATCGATCCGGATCGTAGCTTCCTCGTCGGCTTCCTCGAGTCAAAGACGATCCACCCGAGAGTCTATAGTTCGAGCTCTAACCTCAAAACTGAGGTAACTAGGGCAACAAGCTTGCTAAACTTGATGGCCTAGGTGATGTAGAGAATGAAGATGGATTTATTTGTCTCTTGAAACCATAGTTTACTCAACTCATGAGATCTTAAGGGTTTTAGTTGCGAGGAAGAAGAAGAGAGCTAACATGAGGAAAGAGAAAATGGTTTTTGATAATGATAATAGAAAAATATGATGGCTCTCTTGATTTGACCATAATTATGGAAAGAAAATATCTTACTCAAAATATCTAGTGCCACAAAATATCTCACAAGAAATATCTAGTCAAAGAGTCAAACCAAGTCAAGTGGTCAAACCAAGTCAAGTAGTCAAAACAAGTAGCCATGCCATAATTATCATTTACAAATATAACAAATACTTTTCTCCACCTCATAATTATTTTAATCAAGTCAATGGCCAAAACCCTAATGAGGTGTCTCCTTCTATGCCCCTCTCATCCGTATATACATACCCGTATCCGTGTTCCGAGAAACACAAATACAAAGAGATAAAACTGATCCATCAATATAATACTAGGATCCGGCTTAAACCAAAGCCCACTGGTATTATCCACCCGAACATCATACGCGCACAAGTGCACATCCGTGATCGAAGCCCTGCCGTAAAACCATACGGCCTCTACATCTTTCGCACGATGCAGGGAAACTCTCTGTGTGGGACTTTAAAGACTCGACAGTACGCTGGCAGTGGGTTTAACCACAAGCCACAAGCGGTACTAGCTGCACGTAATGGCTACCCAGGTATTTGTCAATAAGAAGGCCGCTGAGGAAACCCATCCGAATTCCTTCTGAGCCTGGATATGACAATCTTTGTACAATCCGATCGGTTCGTCTAAGAGTATCGCATATTGGACCTAGGGGGCGGTAATCATCAGACCTCTAATAGTGCAATAAGTCGTGCCGGAGTGTAACCCAAAACACCCTGAGAAACTACTGGAATACCTACCAGTAAATCTCGCTTTCCCTGGCCAGGGACTTTGTGTAATGGCTCTCCGAACACAGCACGATATCAACCCCCAATACCGGAAGAGACGAATCCTATCTAACCTCCATTGCCCCCAAGTGCTTCGGGACTGCACCCAACTATTACTTGTTTGCATGACTCCTTTGAGCCGTGGTAAGGTAGTAATCAAAGTACAGTGGGAACACACTCGAGGCGAAGTAGCAGTGTCAGGTCGACGAACTAAGTTGTACTCATGTCACCTGGGAACTGCTACCCGAAGATAGGTATAATACCCACCAACAGTTCCCGATTAGTCCTGTACAGTGTACTCATAACCTAATGAGCATCTGCATACTATCTCTAGTAAGACGTACTAATGGCTGTGGGACAAACCATCTCCCATGCTGGGATGAGAAGCGTATACACTAGTCTACTCCGGAGTATCGATACCCCGTCTCGATAATCCTATGACTAGGGACCTGTATAGGATGTGCTTATAGACTACCCAGCCCCCACTAGTGTGACTGCCATCACAACGCTGGTAATTAAGCAAAGATCCTGAGGGCTTTACCAATATGTATAAGCGATATGCTAAGAAAACACATGCACATATTGAGGTAGAGACAAACCAGGTAGCATACTATCATTTTGAGCAAGACTGTTACTATATCTGTGTATATCCCAAGCTCCCATTAAGTAATATACAATCCAATATGATACAATAATGGCCTCTAGGGCATATATCACCAACAATCTCCCACTTGCACTAATGCCATATACTGGCATAATGCAGACCGAAGATCTCGAATAGCCTTCTCGAACACTGTCTGAGGGATGGCCTCTGTGAGTGGATCTGCAGTGTTGTTCTCCGTATCTACTCTCCTCATCTCGATCTCTTGGGATCAACGATCTCCCTGATCAGGTGGTGCCGCCTCAAGGTATGTCTGGATCTCTGATGGGACCTGGGTTCCTTCTCTAAAGCTATAGCGTTGTATGTTGTCACAATACTAAAGTATTGGACCAACAATGGAAGGAACCACCTGAAGTTCAATAAAGAACTTCCTCATCCAGACTGCCTCTTTTGCGGCGTCTCATGCAGCGAACTACTCCTTTTCCATCGTCGAGTCTGCAACGGTGTCCTACTTGGAGCTCTTCCAACAAACCGCCTATGCATTGAGGGTAAAGCCATAACCTGACATGGACTTGAAGTCATTCTTATCACTCTGGAAGCTGGAGTTAGCAAATGCCTCGATCTGGAGGTCCTTTTCCGCCATACACCAAGAACATCTCTTTAGTCCTTCTCAGGCACTTGAGAATATTCTTTACTGCTTCCCAGTGCTTCTCCCCTGGGTTTGACTGATAACAGCTTACCACGCTCAGTGCGTAAGCTACATCTGGCCTGGTACACAACATCGCATACATTATAGAGCCTACCACAGAAGCGTAGGGTATAATTAACATACGAGCCCTTTCCAAATCAGTCTTGGAAGACATCTATTTGGAGAGGGTGATTCTGTGACAAGCCGGTAGACTACCGCGCTTAGAATCGTCCATACTAAATATTTTTAGTATGGTGCTGTTGTACCTTGACTGTAAAAGTCCCACCATCCCCTTTGGTCTATCACGATAGATCTGGATCCCCAGAATGTAGTTGGTATCACCCAGGTCGTTCATGGAGAACCTCTGTGACAAGAATCCTTTGACTGATTGTAGCATAAGAATGTCATTTCTTATCAAGAGAATGTCATCCACGTACTTAATGAGGAATTCCACAGTTATTGCTACAATCTTACTATAAATGCATGGTTCATCTGAATTTTTGATAAAGTCAAATTCTTTGATTGTCTCAATAAAAACAGATGTTCTGACTCCGTGATCCCTGCTTTAGTCCATAAATGGACTTAAGCAACTTGCACATTGTCCCGCTGCTCCCACTCTGATTGAAACCCTCTGGCTGATCCATATAGACACACTCTTCCAAATTACCATTTAGAAAAGCCGTTTCTACGTCCATCTGCCTGTAACACCTTAGAATGTGTTTTATAGCTGATTATATTTTAATATATAGTTTTTAATAAAAATTTTACCAAATTAAGTTTCAAATATTTTATCCTATTTATTGAATATTTTATTAGATTTTTCCTAGGCTTGCACACACTTGTGCATGATAACTAGGGTTGTTTTTGGGGTTTAACCATGGTTGGCAACCATGGTGGACTAAACATTTCCTTAAGCCATTTTAAGTTTTGTATTAGGTGCTTTTGGGTTTTTATTTGAATATGGTTGTTTTTTTAAAAGAAAAATGGATTTAAATGGAGTTTTAAATTTAAAATGATTGTTCTTGTGTTGACCTTGGTGAGAGAGAGAGTGTGTGCATGATGGGGCATCATGGCTTTGCCCATGCCTTCATTAATGAAGAGAGAGAGAGAGGGGAGGGGGTTGACTTATTGGTGTTCCCTCATTCTCACTCCTTTCTCTCATCCTCTCACTCTCAAGCTAACACACATACTCACACCAAGAGAGAGAAGCAGCAGCAGAAGACAGCAGCAGCAACAGCAGTGACAACAACAACAACATCAGCACCAGCAGCAGAAGAAGATGCAGTAGCAGCAGCAACAGGCAGCTTCAGCAGCAGTCGAAGCAAGCAGCAACACCATTAGCATCAGCACCAGGGGCAGCAACAACAACCTCAGCATCAACAACAACAGAAGAAGCAGCAGCAGTGGCACCAGCATCAGCACAGCTGCAGAAGCAAGCAGCAGCAGCAACTGTAGCAGCAGGAGTCCCAGCAGCAGTAGCAACCCCTCACACACTTCTTCTCCTGCTCTCTAGGGTTCTTTGGGTGTATTTTCTAAACCCAATCTCCTAGTTGCTTAGTTTATGTGATAATTAGTGTCGGTTTGTGTTAAATAGTGGGTTTAGTGCTAGATTATGGTGTTTTATGTGGAATTTTGGTTAAGTCTTGATTGTGTTGGTAAACCCTATTTATTTAAGTGTTATTAGGGTCACCTTAACTGAGCTTAACCCTGGATTACACTAAAATACCATAGGTTTTCCATATTGTGCAAAATTAGTGTTTTTAAGTGATAATTGTGACATCTGAGATCTGCTTTTGGCCCGGACCCTACAGAACAAAATTAAGGAAACTGGAACATGCTACCTAGGTCTAGACACCACCACCAGAACACGAGCCACCCTCTCCCTACCCAGGCCGCCAATTAAATCAATCTGGCCGCAATTTACGGCCAGGAAGGGGTGTTGGGGCTTGGGGTTTTGGGTACTGTAGTCTGCTGTGTAGTGTAGTGTTTTGTCATGTCTAGTTTTGTAAGATTTGACCTGTAGGAAAATCTGGGACTATATATCGTTTTGTATGTCCGTTGTGTTTGCGCGATACACGCGATACGTGAGTGGGTTCTGTGATCCAGCGTATCGCGGCTGTCGCGATGGTTTTAGACTCGTACACACACGTTTCAGCGTATCGTGCACACGCGCGTTTAGTTCGCGACACGAGTTTCTCGTTTTGGTTCGATATCGCGTTTCGCGGAATATTTGGCTTATTTATATTTTCCATGTCTTATTTGCAGGTTTGCAGGCGGGGACTACGGACACTGCTACAGGGGGGAACAGATGGTAGGATTCACCTAGCGTGGAGTGTAGGTGAGTAGATTTAACATCTACAGGGGAATCGCCCGCATGGCGTTATGCGTCTGGGCTAGGATTCAAATACCTATCGCATATTCTACGTCATTGTTAGAATTGCGCCTTTACTTTATTTGGATTTTACATGGTGTTTTCGGGATTCGGGAACCGTGGGAGTTCATGAAATTATGCATACATTGAAAAACCCGGTTTCCTTGATATGATATTTGCGCGTCCACCATGAGTTTTATTGGTGCTGATTATATACTCCATACGAGGTGTGGTTTTTGTATGAGAGTACATGGTGGGGCCCGGTATGGTTCCCCTCGGCAAGAAGATCGATGGACTTTGCCGATTGAGCCTGGAGGCGGGCGAGTACCTACCGGTTACAGTACCCATGACTCGGCGGGGGACACGGAGACACCGCTGGGAGTCATGTACGTATGCATACGTCGAAAGGCGAGGGTCAGAGCTAGGCACTCGTGCTTTCGGGACAGCGTATGATACGTGATCAGGATTTCTGTGTCGATGCTTGGCACATTGTTTTCATGATATTTCTTTTAATACCTTTGTATATATAACAGGGGATTTAGCTATTGTTATATATACCCTTACACCAATATTAGTGGAATGGGACGCTAATATATGTGTATTGACCCCATCATATTTATTTCTGCATATATATATATATATATATATATATATATATATATATATATTTAGGATGTTATAAATTACTTTGAGATTCGACTTGGGATATAGGTGATTCATTGAGATTGGATACTGGATATGAAAGAGATTGATGATTTGTACATTCGGGGTATAGGAGATCTATTCGATATTGTACATTGAGGAGATGTGAGACTTATATAATATGAGAGTCCAACTTGGGGGCTGATTTGAGGATTTGGGATTTGAGTGTCTTGATGGATTGTGATCCGGCCACGATATCAGGTTTCCGTGGAAATGACATATTCCACCCCATACGTCACACTTATCTATTCTTTGCACAGATTCATATATTGGTAGTATCTGTTAGTGTACCCTTATGATAGTTGCATATTTGCTTTCTCATATCCCTATTGCATAGTTATTGCATACTATTATCATATCATCATTGCTTCATATATTGATTGTACCTGCTAGTGTACTTCCTTTTATTCAGCATTTGCATGACCTGTTATTACTGTAAATTGTAAATCTTAGATTCATGCTGTACGTACATTCCTGCGATTACTTGCATATGTTATCTACTATTCACGAGTTAGCAACTCACCCCCGTTGTGCTACAGATGTTTCAGGTTGTTCCCCAGAGTAGTCGAAGCAGGCTATTCAGCTATTCCGCTTTTCAGCTATCATCTTTTGCCCCAGATATCGCATCAGCTCACAGTACTATTTTGCTTAGGTGGGTTGGTGGTTATCAGTATTTCATATTGTACATTCGTTGTATTTTGTACTCTCCATCTACTAGTATGTTGTTGACTTAGAGACTTGGTGAGACCGATATTGTATATTATTTGTGGATTTGCTGTCTTTTATATACAGCTTTCTCTCTATTGTCTTTATTTCTTCGCTACGGCGTCGTATATTTGTATTATATTCATCTTGGCTAGTTTTTATAAAAAGGGGGTGTTGCCAAAATTTTAAAGAAAGTAAGTAAGACTTTTAAAGAATTTGGGTTGCGATTTCAAATGTTTCAAAAACTATACTATCTTTTCCATATTTTCTTGGTTTAGATTTCTGGGTTTTGGCTTTTTTTTACTGCGTTACGTCTTTTGGCGTTGCGTAGTATTAGGGCCGTCACGGGCCAATTTTGGGTCGTGACACTGCCGGATCTCAAAATCTTGAAAGGCAGCAATGGAAAGAAGTATTCAAATGGATTTGAGCATAGACACTGGAGAAAAGGTTTCATCGTGGTCCAAACCAGGTCTTTGACGAAAACCTTTTACAACAAGTCTAGCTTTATGAGTTTCAACCTATCCACCTATACCAATCTTTTTTCTGAAGATCCATTTGCAGCCTACGGGTTTTACCCCTTCTGGAGCAATGTTCAAAGTGCATACTTTGTTGGTGTACATAGACTCCATTTCGGTCCGTATTGCATCTAGCCATTTTACCGAGTCGTCGCTCTGGATGGCTTACTGGAAGCTAGTTGGGTCATCATTGTTGATGATGCAATCCTCTCGATCCCCGTCTATGAGAAAACCGTAGTATCTCTCAGGCGGATGAGACTGCCTACTAGTCCTGCAGATTGGCGTAGGGATCTCCGGTTCTTTTGAAAGCTCTGGTTCTATCATACTTTCTGTAATAGTTTGTGGTTCTAGAATTTCTTCCACTTCTATTGCGCTCCTACTATTTCCTTTTACAAAAAATTAATTTTCTAAAAAATGGGCATGATAAGGAACAAAAACCTTTTGTTCCTCTGCGTAATAGGAAAGATACCCCCTGAAGTTCTTTGGGTATTGATTGATCGTCTAAATTGTGTTTTGAATAGTAATCACAATCAAAGAATTTATACCGCAATCAATAACGGTGTCGAAATAGTTTCGTTAATGAGAACGGATCGTCCACTGAGATGCGTATTCTTATTCTATTTTGCTTTAGATGAGTTGAAATGAAAATATAAAAGAAAATACAAGAAATGGATTCATGATTTAATTGAGTTGTCATTTCAAGAAAATCAAAAATATAGATCTAAAATCAAGAATCAAGAAGATGTCCAAATCAATTTGATTTATCAAGATTATGAAGAATAGCTTGTAGGAATCGATCGACTTGGTAGAAATGATGAATCTAATACTGACTAATCTTATCTATTGATAAATTGTAGCTAGATTGATGGTGATGAATGAAGATTAGGGATCTATTGAAGAAACTAGGGTTTCTCCTTCTCTATCCCTTGTCTTTTCATTGATCAGCATTCGGATCTAGCCTCTAGCAAAGAGAATCATCAATCATTTGATCCCTAATTTGCAACAAAATAATCAAGAATGTGACCTCGATTCACATTAGATCATTGATGATTATTTTTCCTAAATTTCACAAATCTCATAAGACTTAAGATTAGTATTAGGATTTTATCATCACTAGATCTACTGATTCTCTCGATTCCGTTACAAGCGAGATTTACTCAAGCATCATGAAAATAAAAGATTCAAGATCTAGAAATTTCATAGTGCAAGAATGTAAAGAAATCAAGAATTACAATTATCACCTTTATTAAATCGACGACTAATTACACATTCCCTCAATTCGAGATTACAAGAGTTGGTCTCGATCGCTCCCTTGAAGAGGTAACTAGATCTGTCGAAGTTCGCTCCACTCGATCTCCGTGAGACTTGGATCGTCGTGGATCTCGCGCTCTTGATGAAGATTGGCTTCGCGAAGATCTTCGATTGCTCGCTTGATTTTGCTCTCAATGGATCTTGATCTTGAATTGGAATTTGATTTGGATTTTGTTTTGGATCAAGTTGTGTCACTCAACTTGTGCAATGATTTGGCTCAAAATTCAACAACTAATGAACAACCTCTAAATTTTAGATCTAGATCCCCTTTTATAATTTCAAATAAATCTTCCCTCCTAAGCTTGGTAGTTATGCAGAGCCTTCTAGAAGATGCCACGTTGAAATAGAGCGTCTTGAGGAAGCTAGGCCGTTACAAGGAAGGCTCTGGAAAAGTTTGGATCGCCGACGAGTCAACACGGCCGCTGAACCGCGGCGGATCGGCCTGGATCGGCCGCGGATCCGCGGCCGTTTGAAGAGATCTCTGCATGAAAGTTCTGGGGATGTTCGGTGTTGTCTTTGGAGTGTTCTTTTGATGTCTGGAATCTTATAATTCTTTCTTGGTTGCTGCCAGATTTCAAGTCTTTGACTTGTTGCGCTTTATCGGCACTTTTGCGATTCCAGTTCTTTGCCCTGAAGAATTTTCTGCACATAATCTTGATAAAATTTGTTAAGATATATAATATCATGCGTGTAGTAATAAATACACAATTTCTCTCTAGAGTATCGATTATAACTATAACACGTAGTATTTTGTATTTTCCAGACGAATTCGTAATCCGTGTTATATTTACAATAAATACCCTTAGATGATCAATAAGAGTAGGGAAATTGATGTGTTAAAAATGCAATATTTTCGACTGATCAAATTTCACCATATTTAATTTTGATCGTCTCGAGCAAACTTGTTTTATTCAAGAGAAGGAGAAAATATAAGAACAAAAAAAACTAACTAGCACACTTTCGTAGGCAAACGATTGCACTGAGCACGTTCAACAAGCCTTTAAACCTCTAGGTGTCCCTAGTAGGAGGAGTGTTGTCTCCTGAGGATTTTCAGCGGATTGCACCCACAAAATCACATAATAAAAGAAAGACTGTGAAAGTTACATATAAAGATAAGAATTATAAAAGAAAGACTTTGAGAATCAGAGTTTTCAACTAATACTAGCTTTTCAGTTGTCATGTGCCCTATCTTAATAGTCATGAAAAGATTTTAGAAATCATATCATCCCTCAATAAAACATCGTCTTTATTCTTCATTCCTATCTTTCTTCCAAACACCGATCATATACCCCTACGTGTGTGTACAAGACATCCCTACGCTCGGAGAATTCAATTCAAGCTATCATACTCTTGTCCATCTACCTCAGTATTTTTTTAGTCGGTGACTATTAGATGGAATTGCTCACATATTTTTCATACGACCGTTAATATTTCTTGAGGTACTAACCGACCGATTACTCATGTGCTTGTTGATTAGGCGTAAATAGTATTTTCTTCGTTTTGCAACACCTAAGGCTTAGCAGTGACTCCCAAACCAGTTGGTCTAAGGCACTAGGTGATGAAGCATCCTTGCTATATTTTTTATTACTGCCTTTGTGTTTACAAAACCAGTGTTCATTTTTCTACACCATTTTATATTTTATTCTTCATTTTTTATTTTCTTCGTACTTTTGCTTTTAGACAAGAGCATTTCAAGGTATCCTCTACTATCCCGAGTTTCAAGACTTGTGTGAGTGCGTATAGTAGAGTATCAACATTCAAATGTTTTGCTTCCAGAATAGGAACTATTTTCAGACTTATTTTTATCCGCAGATTAGTGACTTCCTTCATCTTACTAACCCTTGGGATAACGGCTCATAACTACTTATTACTAGTTTCGTTTAAGAAAACTTCTAACTTTCTAGGTTTTCTTAAATTTTTCCAATCTTTTGGATATAATTTTTCACTTTCTAATCTTTTATTATCTTATTTATGTACACATTTTTTTATTTTATGTTTTGTGCTTATGCAAAATAATGCGAAGTGATGCGTAAATAAGCACAAACCTTCCCCAAACTTGTTTTCAACAGTGTCCTCACTGTTGCCATCTGTTAAATCTCAGATAACCTGTAAACTTGGGAGGAAAAATTTATTAACGAGGACAATAAATATGATCGTGAAAATCTTCCTCAAACTTATTTTTGGCTCGCCACTTTGAGTAAAAATTTTATTTTCAAGAGCCAAAAATATAAACCCCCCCCCCCCCCCCACTTGAGCTAAACAATGTTAAGTTTTGAAAATCACAAGAGAGGGTCAAAGTTACTGGTCAATGCCAAGTTTTGCAAAGACCAAAGGTCAACACCAACCATTCAAAAATTTTATCGGTGAAACGCACTGGTTGGTGGAAGAACATGTTGTATATAGCCAGGAAGAAGTGGGGAAGAGATAAATGGTGTAAAAGAAAAGGTTTGCGTCTCAAGTTGGAGAGACAACACGGTGATTGTGATGATAGATTACTCGCACTCTTATGATTGTCAAGAAGAAGGGGTGGAGGTTCAATTTCTTTATTTTGGAGTTGATTTATCTCAACACCCGTGTTTGCTAAAAATGCGAGCTCATCAGCGAAAATTTCCTCAAACCTTTCATCGATATCCTGAAGAATAATGTCATCAGAAAGAGCGGGATGATCTTTAGACTCCATAAAAGATTCATAATCAGCTTTAGATGTTGACCCGGACAACTCAATGGAAGAGTCCGTATGTGTATAACACATAATGGGGTCAAACAACAACATATGGAAAGAGTCTAGATCAGTATCGTGAAGCTGATCAAATTCGCTGCTGTCGACATCCATTAATTCGACAGAACATGCATGAGCAGAAGGTTCGAAGGGTACACTTCCCAACTTGTAAATGTTAAGCTTAATTGACATCTTCCCGAAAGATAGAGTCATAGAGCCGTTACGACAGTTGATTACAATATTGGAAGTGGCCAAAAAGGGTCGACCGAGAAGCAACGGAATTTGGTTCCGTGGGTTTGCTACAGGTTGTGTATCTAGAACAATAAAGTCCACATGGAATATAAATTCCCCGACACTTATCAACACATCCTCAAGCTCACCCCTAGGTTTGGTGATTGATCGGTCGACCATCTGGAAAGTTGTGTTCGAGGGCTTTAACTCTCCGATACATAATTGCTCATAGACTGAATAAGGAAGCAGGTTAACACTTGAGCCAAGGTCAAGTAAAGCACGGTTAATATTTTTACCCCAATAGAAATAGAAATTGTAGGACAGCCAGGGTCCTTACGTTTCCTTGGTAATTGTTGGGGAAAAGTTGTGTTTACAGTACTTGACATGAACACCTTTTTGGAACTTGAATCTTCCTCTTCCTAGTGCACAAGTCCTTGAGAATTTTCGCATAAACCGGGACTTGTTGTATAGTATCTAGGAGAGGGATATTGATGTTAACCTGTTTAAAGATTTCAGTGATCTTCTCCATTTACGGACTTGGTCTGTTTCCCCTTAACCTATTAGGATAAGGAGCTTTAGCAATAATAGCTGGGTCCAACATTGGAGAAGATCGTGTATGTAGAACTAATCCCAGAATAGGAGTGTGGATCATCTTTGGTGGACTAGAAGAGGTATGCTGAGGGTTCGAGCCTTGAGGAAAACGGAGAATAGGCTCGGAAGAAGGCGGTGGGGTAGACGAACTGGTGTCAGAAGTAGAAGTAGAAGTGGAAGGAAAAGTGGAAGACGGGGTTTTAATGATCAACTCGTCATTATCAATTTTTTCACCCACATGATTGTCTAGCACTCTTCCAGATCTCAACGTGGTAATAACACTCACAATGCGAGGGTCCAGGATCAGGCGGGGGTTGAGATGGAAGTTTCCCTGTTTCTCTAGCACTCATTGCAGCAGTCAGTTGTGCGATTTTTGCTTCTATCAATTTGATGCTTTCACCGTGGGAGACAGTATTTTGAAGTAACGTTTGGATAGAAGACGTTAAAATATCATTCGTTTGCTTGGACTGTGCAATGAACATGTCGAGTGCAGAGGAATTATTGGTAGCGGCAGAAAAAGGATCAAAGTTGTTGGCCGGGTTTTGAAAATTTTGTGTTTGATAAAGGTAATGACTCAGTTGTGGTGGTTGCTATTGTGGAGGGACCATTTGAAAGTCATTCTGGTTTAGAACCGTGTTTTGAGTTTGGTGTCGGTTCCAACTAAAATCAGGATGATTTCTCTAACCTTGATTATATGCGGAAGACGAAGGATCGTTTCTAGGTTGTTGCTGAAATGCAGCATTAGTATGCTCTTGACCTTGAAAAGGTACATTCAAAGGACATTCTTCCGTCAAATGTGATGGGTTTGAACAGCAACTACACACAGTTTTGGAAAGTGTGTATTGGTTTAGGGAGGCTGAAGAGATTTTGTTCTCTATAGCGCCGAGTTTCCTTTGTATTGCGGCCATTTCGGCTCTCATTGTGACGGAAATATCGAGCTGATTGATATCTTCCCCAGACAGTGATTGACTAACACTTTCCCATTGTAAAGTGTTTTGAGCAAGATCTTCTAGGTATTTCCAAGCTTCACTATCATCTTTAGACAGGAATTGACAATGACACATGGTTTCAAGTATCTGTTTTGTCGTGAGATCAATACCCTCATAAATAACTCGACACAGATCCCATCTATGGATTCCATAATGAGGGCTTAGTAAAAGGAGATTCTTGAACCGTTCAAAGTATTTCCAAAATGGTTCTTTGGGAAGTTGGGTAAATTGGAAGATTTCGCTCCAAAAACGGGCGGTCTTATGATTGGGATAAAATTTCTTAAGGAATGCTGCAACGAATTCGTCCCATGTTGAAATAGAATATGCGGGTGTGTTATAAAGCCACTTCTTGGCTAAATCGCACAAAGTGAACGGGAGAAGACGTAAACGCATAGCATCCACAGTCAGTTGTCAAGTACCCATCATAGCACATACGTTTTCGAATTTGGTGATAAAAACATATGCGTCTTCAGACTCGAGCCCGTGAAATTTGGGTAAAAGTTTGATGAAATGAAGTTTAATTTCAAAATTATCCCCATTGGCTGGTAGTATAGAAAGACAAGTAGAGAGAGGACCACGTTTTGGGTAGCATCTCTATTTGAGAGAAATGCGCGGAGGATTCTGTGCACCTGCAGGCGGTGGCAACATGGTGTTATTAAAATTTGATGTATATCCGTCCATCGCGGTCGTGGTGGGTGGTCGGGAAAAAGAAAATGTAGAAATGCCGAATTTGGAGTCGATAAGGGAAACGCGGACAAGACGGGCACTAGAATCATGTGTCCAGCCGAGCTTGCACTAATGGTTTAGCACAAGTGGCAGCATTGTGATAATTAGAGGAAAGTTGGTTTGGTGTTTGTTTTGAAAAATACGGATTTTGAAAAATCAAATCACAAAAAAAATGCACACACAGCCCTAGATTTAATGGTCACCTAGGTTGTCACGATCCGAAAGTACGGAACGTGACCGGTAGTTAGATTACGAAGCGTTTAGAGGCGCAACGTAAGCTAAGTAAGCCGAAGCCCAAAAATCTAAACTATAAAAGAAGAAGAAGTAAAGGAAAACATGAAGAAAACAAGTTTAAAAGCATCATCCAATTTTCTCAAAAATTTCGGCAGAGTCTCCTTTGTAAAAACTGGCCCCAAATGGGTACAAACAAGTATAAATACATATAAACAATAAAAAGGCATCCCCAAGCGGGAGCTAGCTCTACGCCAACATGCGGAAACAACCACACCAATGCGCAATAGTATACAACGCCAAAGGGCGAGGCTCAAAACTTAAAAAAAAAAACAAATCCACCAGATACCATAATAATACAAGCGCGACTCTAAGGTCGAAATAAATAACTGGTTCAGTAAACTAATAAGTAATACAAATTTGGTTGATGGAGCTTTCTAGATACAAATGAAATAATAAAAGTACAATGGCGGTCCAGATACAAGTGAACCAACTTACCGTGCAAATCACCCTGAATGAAAAGATGTGCCAGCAAGCTGCCAGGAAAACCTGTACATCGAACCTGTAATAAAATTTGGCATAACGGGGGTGAGTTGCCAACTCATGAGTAGAAGATACCTGCGAAAAGAAATTGAATGCACGACGTTGTCCTAGGTCATATTAATATACTAATATACTACTAGTCATCAAGTAAAGACAGGATAATAAGCTACATGTAAGTGCAAATGCTCCATGCCCGTATCAGTGCCTCATATAGAACTATGTCATGTGAATGAGTATGCATGCACCATGAATGTGAAATAACCAATCCTGAAATCTAGATATATCTGTATAAGAAATCTTTAACTTTTATCATGGTAAAATGTGTATAGAAATCTGAAATATCAACGATGAAATCCATGGAAATCCGTGTCAAGCATCGACACAAAACATGTAAATCTCAAGTCTCAATACCTCATAATCTCAATGTCTCATAGTCTCAATATCTCGGTCTCCGTCAGTCCGGATCAGCCCATATCATCAAATCTCACGACAATGGTCGGTATCCTCCGGATATCCGCCACGCCAGACATCACCGGTAGGTAGTCCTCCCCTGCCAGGCTCATCGTCTACAACTCGATCTTCTTGCCCCGGGGTACCATACCGGGCCCACCATGTACCCGAGACGGTTCATCCACTCCTCGAATCGGGTCTCAAAATCCAACAGAAAACATGAAATCTCATGGTGGACGACACATACATCACGAGAAAACCACATCTTATGTTTTAAAAAGAGAGGAGGAGAGAGAGAGAAGTTTTTATATATTCTTGCGGTTTTCCCCAAAAATCCAGAAATCTCATAGAAATCCAAAATCTCAAAATCATAAGTAAGTATATGATAAGTGTCGGCATATGCCCCATAATACTGCATGATAACATGAAAATGCGAATGCATGAAATGTCTAAGTAATAAATACCATATCTATACTAACACCAGAGAGTAATCACAATATTATATCGATTTAGCTGTTAGCTGATTGTATCAATAAAAGATAATATGATCTAAAGTTACGTGACATAGCAATTACCGATGATGATGTGTGTGAGCCGGCAAATAAGTGTGTGTGGAATATGCACATCATCGGTAATAGTGCTGGTGTCCTAACAGGCAAAGTTTTATTCTGATTATAGAAATATATGAATGAACATGTACCATTATGATTACGGTATGAATATAAAGACGGATGTGTAATAACCACTTATCTGTGATATACAAGTATAACTACAACTATATGATTCGAGCCTAAACTAGTGTCCATCTAACCTCCTAAGGAACTAAACCTAAGAAACTAGTCAATAAGAAATAAGAGTCCACCTAAGGTCTGAATCCATATCTTTAATAGTCGGCGATCCAGCCTCAATAGCGTCATGTACGTAGTACGGCTTTCTCGAATCAAGTGTGCGGATCAATCATCATATCCATGCCTCGTACGGTAAAATCCATCGTACGGCATCCCAATATCGGGGTACGGGTCAAGTATCACCTACGTGTCTCATCATTCGTATAATATCATCATCAACACATGTCAAGATCAAGGTGCTATACTGTAATCGCATACATCAATCATATATCATTGTCAGCATAAATATACATCGTTAATTTATCCTCAGAAATATCATGTCATATGTATCATATCGTAATCAAGTCACACTTAGATCATATCGTAATCAAGTCACACCTGTATGATATCGTAATCAAGTCACACATATATGATATCGAAATCAAGTCACACCTATATGATGTCGAAATCAAGTTACACCTATATGATGTCGAAATCAAGTCACACCTATATACTATCGTATCAGAATTTCAGGCACAGGTTACGGTCCGGGTTCTATTTTAGAGTCCCATATACTTCAATATCATCACCATCCTTTATTATTGTTCATGTATACAAACCCATTATCTCATTTTCTAATGATCCGCTAACCGCATAACACGACTGTATAGCTAAGAATCACGGCATCAGCCCAGTTATATTATTTCATCCCCATGTATCATGTCACATCCTTGTATCACATATACGTATTGTGTATATATATATATACCTACACCTAGTCCTATATATATATATATATATATATATATATATATATATATACACCACGTCGAGTCTCAGTGTGTGCGTGTGTGTGTATCTACCTGAAACCTATGAATCTCCTCCAAGATATTCATTCTCGGGTAAGCTCTTTCTAAATCAATCTAGTCCAACCTAAGGTCACTACTAGGGTCCCATTCATCAAAATTCTAAGGTCACGTCTGGCTTCCTAATGACAATAAGTACTTATTCCTATTCTACGCTTGTGGGGATGCTAAACACCATCCACCCGACTTCCCCCCGTAGATATACATCTACTCACCTGGTCCTTGTCTGCCGAAAATGATGTCGCCATCCTCTCCTTCATCGCCCGCAGTCTACGTGAGGGGTCCTATACGCAAACATATATAGTATCGTAAACTGAATCACGGACAAAAGTTAAAACGACGCACGGAACGCGCATAGGTTAAAACCTATGTCCCGCTCATGTAAAAAAACCAAATATCGCTCGATATCGGCGTACAAACGCCAATTGATCGAGATAAACATCAACAAACAACTTGTAGTTTAAAAACTCATTACTTATAATATAAAACATGATTTAATCCATCGAAACCCTAAAATCGATCAAATCGTCCGATTTCGAAAAACCCGAAAACGCCAATTTACCGTTTTACTTCAAAGCTTAGCTTACTGTATAAATGAAACTAATGGTCATAATACTCATTAATTAACCTAACTAGATTATAGAAACCATTACCATATTTTTAACACCCTAATTTATATTAGTTTGAAAATTCTAGTTTGCAAACTTGCCCGATTTCGACACTTTTAAGCAAAATTTCACAATATCACAACTAAACATGATTTTACATGAATTAACTTTCTAAACTACAATTCATGATGATAATAATATAATGAAACCATAAATTATATTTTAAATCTCATTTATTTAAGAATTTCTAAAATCTAGTTAGCAAAATAGCATTTTTCTCACAATTTATCAATTATCAATAAAAACTAGTAACCAAATTGAGTTTTTCATTCCACTAACAAGTTAATTTCCTCTTTAAAACCATACTCTAGTGTTATAAACATTAATTGAAATTTTATCTCACCAATAAATATAATATACATAAATCTAGTTTTCAAATTTACTTAATTTAAACTATTTGAATGAACAAATTACAATATATCAACCATGCATGATTTTTCCCATTTCTAAAAATGTTAAACTAGTTATAATAACCCCACTTAATTAGTAAAAACCATAACTTGATTTTACAAACCCTAACTTGAATTTTAAAACTTGTAGATAGAATTTATTTATTAAATCTAATTATGCATAAATGAAACATCTAATAACAATAAATCAAAAGAAGAAGATTTATACCTTCATAACATGAAATCCAAACATGAAAATAAGCCTCCAAAATGAATGGTTTCCATCTCCAAGATCCATGTAAAGATGAGCAAAGAATAGAGAGTAGGAATTTATTAGGATTTTGTGGATTTTTTTATTGAATTTTTGATGATTTTTGATGATTTTTAATGCAAAAATGATGGGGGGGGGGGGGGGGAATTTTGGGGCTGCCCATGGAGGTGAGGCCGGCCATGAGGTGAGAAAAAGAGAGGAGAGTGAGAAAAGATGAAGAAAAGTGTAAAAGATTTCACAAAAATATCACACAATTAAGTCTTTTCATGAATTTATTTAAAAATTCTTTATTTTCTTCACTCCATTTGACCTAGAATGGTCTAGAACCATTGTAAAATTTTGAAAATAAATTTTGCATGAAACACACTTGATTCTAAGATGCAATGGTTCATTTTTGCAAATTTAACCCATTCAAATTTGTAATTTACACTAATTTAGTGTAAAAATAAAGCTTATGTTAATATTTAAAATAATTATTTTAAGAAAAATATTTAATTAAACTAAATATTTATAAGTGGATAAATAAACACCATTTACTAATAATAACATAATTAAAATAGGTATTTTTAAATTTATAATGAAAAATAATTACGGTTTAGTTTTACGAAAACTACGTTTTGCTTTACCGAAAATCATAAAATCCACTTAAAGAATTTTATTTATTTATTTATTTATTTTAAAATTTTACATAGGTCAAGTCACTAGACCGCTCCTAGACTTCCAGAAGACAAATTGCAGGATAAATCCCCTACTGCCTCTTTATCTCTTCTGTGGCCAGGTAAGTGCTAGGTAAGTGGGAGGTTCTCCGCTACGTAAGTAGCGGGCCTAATTAAGTAACCACTTATCTTAGACACACTTGTCTTAGACACCATAAAAGAAATGCGGATAAGCAATAGATTATCCACGACCTTCTTCTGTCCTAATTGAACGCGACGGTCCTTAGAGTCTTATCTAGATCTTTTTTAGTTAATGAGGGTAATGCGGATGTAAGCTTTGTGATTTTTGGGGCTTAGGAAGGGTAATGATATCCCTACCTAATCTGAATTTGGTCTTTTCCACTTAATTTCCGTGTTAAAATATGCAAACAACTAATATCAAAATACGCAACAATTTTTCTTTTAGCATCGCTGCGAATTTTTGCAAAGAATCCTGCAGAAATTGGTTAATGGACAAGAGCAGGGAGGAGATAAGAAAGTCAGAGATATACCTGAGAAATTTGGAGCACTGAAGCCTCTGTCTCGCCGCGGATCCGCCGCAAACCACCAGATATGGCTGCGGTTCCGCGGTATGCTGATGAGATCTCTGCACAAAAATTTCTACAGATGCTCCTGTTTCTTCACTGAACTTTCTGAGATGATCTGAATATTTTTCCCCATTCTCAAATGATTCCAGATTCCCTCGCAAAAATTCACAACAAATCGTTAAGCACTTGATGCAATTTTGATTTAAAATTCTGAGGAAATAATAAATTTTCAAATCAAATAGCAAAAACTAACAAAATAGCACACATCCCCGGCAACGGCGCCATTTGATTGACGTCTAAGTTGTGTTTTGAATGGTAATCACAATCAAAGAATTTATACCACAATCAATAACGGTGTCGAAATAGTTTCGTTAATGAGAACGAATCGTCCACTGAGATGCGTGTTCTTATTCGATTTTGCTTTAGATGAGTTGAAATGAAAATATAAAAGAAAATTCAAAAAATAGATTCATGATTTAATTGAGTTGTCATTTCAAGAAAATCAAAAATATAGATCTAGAATCAAGAATCAAGAAGATGTCTAAATCAATTTGATTTATCAAGATTATGAAGAATAGCTTGTAGGAATCGATCGAATTGGTAGAAATGATGAATCTAATAATGACTAATCTTATCTATTGATAAATTGTAGCTAGATTGATGGTGATGAATGAAGATTAGGGATCTATTGAAGAAACTAGGCTATCTCCTTCTCTATCCCTTGTCTTTTCATTGATCATCATTCGGATCTAGCCTCTAGCAAAGAGAATCATCAATCATTTGATCCCTAATTCGCAACAAAATAATCAAGAATGTGGTCTCGATCCAAATTAGGTCATTGATGATTCTTTTTCCTAAAGTTCACAAATCTCATAAGACTTAAGATTAGTATTAGGATTTTATCATCACTAGATCTACTGATTCTCTCGATTCCGTTACAAGCGAGATTTACTCAAGCATCATGAAAATAAAAGATTCAAGATCTAGAAATTTCATAGTGCAAGAATGTAAAGAAAGCAAGAGTTACAATTATCACCTTTATTAAATCGACGACTAATTACACATTCCCTCAATTCGAGATTACAAGAGTTGCTCCCGATCGCTCCCTTGAAGAGGTAACTAGATCCGTCAAAATTCGCTCCGCTCGATCTCCGTGAGACTTGGATCGTCGTGGATCTCGCGCTCTTGATGAAGATTGGCTTCGCGAATAAAGGATCTTCGATTGCTCGCTTGATTTTGCTCTCAATGGATCTTGATCTTGAATTGGAATTTGATTTGGATTTTGTTTTGGATCAGGTTGTGTCACTCAACTTGTGCAACGATTTGGCTCAATATTCAACAACTAATGAACAACCTCCAAATTTTAGATCTAGATCCCCTTTTATAATTTCAAATAAATCTTCCCTTTTAAGCTTGGTAGTTATGCAGAGCCTTCCAGAAGATGCCACGTGGAAATGGATCGTTTTGAGGAAGCTAGGCCATTACAAGGAAGGCTCTGGAAAACTTCGAATCGCCGATGAGTCAACACGGTCGCTGAATCGCGGCAGATCGGCCTGGATCGGCCGCGGATCCGCAGCTGTTTGAGGAGATCTCTGCATGAAAGTTCTGGGGATGTTCGGTGTTGTCTTTGGAGTGTTCTTTTGATGTCTGGAATCTTATAATTCTTTTTTGGTTGCTTCCAGATTTCAAGTCTTTGACTTACTTCGCTTTATCGGCACTTTTGCGATTCCAGTTCTTTGCCCTGAAGAATTTTCTGCACACAATCTTGATAAAATATATTAAGATATATAATAGCATGCGTGTAGTAATAAATATACAATTTCCCTCTAGAGTATCGATTATAACTATAACACGTAGTATTTGGTATTTTCCAGAAGAATTCGTAATCCGTGTTATATTTACAATAAACACCCTGAGATGATCAATAAGCGTATGAAAATTGATGTGTTAAAAATGCAATATTTTCGACTGATCAGGTATCCCACAAACTTACACAGTACTGAGCGTGCATCGAGCTTGTCCGCATATTATTTTTCAACAAAAGCTGGACATCCCTATATCTTCAGATACTGAAGATAGGGTTTCTTCCCACTCCATATCTGATATGGTGTGGTAAGCACAGTCTTGGTAGAAACCTTTTTCAAAAGATATGCAGCTGATTCTAGTGCATAACTTCAGAAGGATCGTGACAACTCAGCGTTACTCATCATGGAACGAACAATATCCAATAGGGTTCTGTTCCGCCTTTCCTATACACCGTTGTGTTGTGGTGTGTATGGAGGAGTAAGCTGAGAGAGAATTCTATTCTCTTTTAGGTAATCCAGGAACTCGACAATTTAAGTATTCAACACGTCGATCAGATCTCAGTGTCTTGATACTTTTGCCTGTTTGTTTTTCTACTTCATTCTTATATTCCCGGAATTTTTCAAAGGGTTCGAATTTATGCTTCATCAAGAAGACATGCCCATACCTAGAGAAATAGTCCGTAAAAGTAATGAAATAGGAATAACCACTTCGTGCATCTGTAGATATTGGACTACACACGTCGCTGTGTATGAGTCCCAAGAGCTCGCTCGCTCTTACTTCGTGCCCAGTGAACGGAGTCTTTGTCATCTTTCCTATGAGACAAGATTGACAAGTTACAGATCCAAATATCCGAACAGATTCAAATATCCCTATCTATGTAACTTCGTCAACCGTGTTTCATTGATGTGACCCAGTCTATAATGCCTTAAGAGAGCCTTATTTAATTCTGGAGACTTTCTTTTAAGTGTGTTCTGGACATTTGAAAACCTGAGCTTGATTCAATATATATTGTCCTCTAATGTACCTGACCCAATCAAACTTTGATTTAGGTGGATGTGAACCACATCGCTTACAAACTAGACTTGGTACACACAAACAGTTACGTAGAATCAATATCTGCCCACTTGTCAATTCTAGGTGATATACCCTACGGATATAGCGTCCACGCTCATTCCGTTAGCAACCATGAGAGTCATATCACCCATCCTGATAACTCTACGATTTCTCAAAGCCTATAATGAATTATAGATATGAGATCCTGATCCGGTATCTAGTACCTAGGAAGTGGAGTTAATTGACAGACCGTTTTCAATCACAAACACACCCGAAGTCGAAGCCACAACATGCTTCGGATCCTGGATTCTGGCTTTCCAAGCCCTGCATCCCTTCTGCCAATGCCCTTTCACGTAACAATAGGAACATCCCTCCTTCCCTACTATTAACCCCGAAACTTTTGCCTTTCCGTTTTCTTCTACCTTATCGACACCGCCTATTGGCTTTGTGGACGTCTTCTTCTTCTCACCCTTGGCATCCTCCTTAGATCCAGAAGAGGAAGATTCCCTAATAAGCAGAGCGGGTGTCTCCCTGGTTTCTTTCAGGGTGCCCTCAACTGGAAGTATAACTTTCTTTCCCTGGGTGTAAGTAGGAGGTAGGGACTTTAAAATCAAGTCAGCATATGACTCATTCTCAAACGTGGTCTCCAGGTCCGTGAGCTTTTTAATATAGCTAATCATTGTAGGTACGTGGTCCCTTACATATGATCCGACAGCCAATCTCGCTTGAAGCAATTCTTTCGATGTATCATATCTTGCGATACGAGATTACTCTCCATATAAAACATTGTTATGGAGGAAAATGGAAACTAAGTCCATCTTCTCGTGCTGCCTCTGGTATACACCATCAACTGAGGCCAACACGAGGCACTTGGCATTCGCACTGTCCTTTTCCCTTGTCTTATGGATATCCTTATCCGCGACGGTGGAAACTGGACCAGGGACGGCGGGGGCTTGAGTAGTAATGAGGTAGTCCAGCTTGTCATAGGTAATAAACATCTGGACAAACCTTTGCCAGTCATTATAGTATAACTCAGTCATTTTATTATCTATTTGTAACCTAATCTGGTCATCTGGTCGCTGTAATTAGGAGATAGAGAAGAATACACTCAGCATGATACTCCTGCAAGTTTAGATTGGTTTTTTATTTATCTAAACAGGATGGCTCCCACTGTCTCTCGAATCCTTCCTCAAACCATAAAAGAAGAATCAGTCAGGATTGATCTCACCGTACAATTCTTGCTTAACCGTTCGGCCAGGCTAGTGTCGGTACTTCGAGGGAGGTTTTACGACGCTTTCGCGAAGTTCCTTAATTAAATAACCTCTTTTCCCAGAAGGCGTAGCCCCGCTAACACTGTTCTAGACACCTACTTGGTTTATATCATTGATCGTCAAGTGAAAAAATCTCCCGATGAGTAACAGATACTCACAGTAGGATCGGGATCCAAATATCATTGTGTGATAATCTTGAAGGAATCCTACCAATATTATCAAACTCCAAATGGTATGCAGCACTAGCAAGTTTCAGTTTCTTTAGAAACTCCCGATGTGGATTTTTGCCCCATGCTCTTATGACCTTGATGAAGACCAACAAATCATAAGTCACATGTCAAGTTCTACTCATCATTGTCCAGGTTAATTTGAACCCACCCGTATATACCCTTGACGAAGGCCAACAAAGTAATACGACTGTCCCAAACTAATGCATCTATCTATGCTACATATGAACACCCGGCAGCTACCAATCACTATGTCTTGACGAAGGCCAACAAACATAGCTTGAATACTACTGACTATTCATATGAAATGACGGAGGGCTACGAATGGTTTTGTCGAAATCGTGAACGTAGTGAACTTGATATAATCGAAGGAACCTGATAGCTTTTAAAATGAGTGGTTTAACCTCCGCATTTAAAAGTCTGCTGTTTTAAAATAACGGAGTGGTTTTAAAATTTGTTCCAATGATTCAGCTTTGGTTTGTTTGCTTTGCATTAATGTAATGAAGTCCCATCAATTAACCTACCATTACAGAAAATAACGAAAATACAACGTACGCTTATGCCATCCGCATTCACTACGGGGTCCCATCATCACCTGTTAGGTTACTTAACTAACGACAGAGCGGGGGCTGGACTAGCGCGGATGTAAAACATAAGCAACGTCTATTATATAATAAATATATAATAATATCCATTCATCAGACGCAATGATCGGCATTACAGATCACAGATGAACATATTGGATATACTAGGAATTCCGCGTTTCGTTTGAGCCTGTAATGAAAACAGATTCCACGGTCGTGATGAATAGCCAAAACCCCACCCTAGACCCCTACGGGTGGGGCAAACTATCCGCCAAATACCCAAAGTGAATCAACCTCCCTCAACAAAATGAGTAGGCAACTCGGCACTTCAAAGTATCCGGTAGTTTGTGCACCCCACCTTGGGTCTGTCCTAGAAGCAAAAACAGTAAAAGAAATAATACATCGGTGGCTACAACCTCAACCCGAATGTGCCCCGCAAAAATAATATTACATCACTTTACAAATTTACATCGAATGAAAGAATGAAAACCCTCATCTCTCATCCCCAGCTATTCATCTACGACGATCCAACAAGTTCATATATACAAACCATCATAACAACATCACAGATATGTGCAACCCTGTATAATCGACGTATAGCAATTAGTCGATGTTTCCAACACATATATACAACACAAAGCTTGTAAAGTAACTACGACATTAGAATTCCGCACGCAATTAGCAAACTTAAACAATTTTCCAAGACATGAAAATCCAGTGAGCTAAAGTTCCAAAACCGATAGTTTTGAGCCAATCCGGGAGTCGAAACAAACTCGAAACCAGCCCGAATCTTGGCGGAGGCGAAGATATAAGAATTACTATCAAATGGAAGGCCTCGGGGGAGTACCCACCACTGGGGGCCACCACGAGGTGGCCCCAAAGGAAAGCAGACCCGAGAGCACCAATTCTTGGTGCTCTCGGGTCACCAACCCCCAAGGCTACCAAGTGGTGATCTTGGAGGGTGGTCTCAGCCGTTGGTCCCCCCTGGGGTATCCCCGGGGTGTGCACACTTCACCCCGCGGCTTCTCAGTTCAAACCGTGAGCTTGCGGGGTATGCAAACAACTCAAAACTTCACATTTGAAACCGTTTTTTCGGCAGTTTTGCGCGACAAAAACCGGCGGAATTCTAACATCTCTACAAGCTATTTAAGGTTTATGAGAGGCTTGAATACCACTGTAAGTTGATGTCGCGCACCCCACGTGTTCGAGGGGAGGCGGAATTTGCAAAAAAAGATTTTTACGGGCTTCGCAACACCAACTAGAACCAAGGATCGTCCATAAACCCTAACTAGCAAACAACATGAGATTTAACTACTCGGAACGACTGTTATACCTCATGATACAAGTCCTTCGGGTCTTCTCCAATGTCCTCCTCATCATCGTAGGCTCCAAGGATCGATCTGGATCGTAGCTTCCTCGTCGGCTTCGTCGAGTCAAAGACGATCCACCCGAGAGTCTATAGTCCGAGCTCCAACCTCAAAACCGAGGTAATTAGGGCAACAAGCTTGCTAAACATGATGGCCTAGGTGATGCAGAGAATGAAGATGGATTTATTTGTCTCTTGAAACCCTAGTTTACTCAACTCATGAGACCTTAAGGGTTTTAGTTGTGAGGAAGAAGAAGAGAGCTAACATGAGGAAAGAGAAAATGGTTTTTGATAATGATAATAGAAAAATGTGATGGCTCACTTGATTTGACCACAAGCATGGAAAGAAAATATCTCACCCAAAATATCTAGTGCCACAAAATATCTCACAAGAAATATCTAGTCAAAGAGTCAAACCAAGTCAAGTGGTCAAACCAAGTCAAGTAGTCAAAACAAGTAGCCATGCCACAATTATCATTTACAAATATAGCAAATACTTTCCTCCACCTCATAATTGTTTTAATCAATTCAATAGTCAAAACCCTAATAAGGTGTCTCCTTCTATACCCTTCTCATCTGTATATACATACCCGCATCCATGTTCAAAGAAACACGAATATAAAGAGACAAAACTGATCCACCAATATTGTAGGGTTGCCTAGGACGGCGGCAAGGTTTCGTGTGGCATCGTTCATGCCGTTTTTAAACTTTTGTCATTCTAAATGGCCCTAACCTAGAATCTTAACTAGATATTTAAACGAACAAGTAATGTTAACAACTTAACATCTAAGTGAATGAGGAATACAACCTTTGTAGACCGGTCCTTCACTTCAAAAGCTTCGTGTAATAGTCCCTTCGCTGCGAGTTGTAATCTCCCGAACTCTAGAAAGGGCTGTCTTGGAGAAATGAACAAGCTTGCTCGAAGTTTTCGAGGCCGAAGATGATCTACGTCGAGGAGACTCAAGCTCATGCTACCTCTTCACTAATATGTGAATTAGTGAAGCAAACACCCTAAACTAAATGGCTAATAGTAGAGGATAATGAAGTAGTAAATGGGCTCTCTTTAGTTTTCTTTTTCTCACAATATTTTCTCACCATGGAAAAAGCTAGCAAGCTTTTTCTCTCATGAAGAAGATGAAGCATGAAGAAGAAAGAATGAACTCATGAGGTGAGAATAGAAACCATGGTTGAGTTAGTGTCATACACTAACTCATGTAAAGAATAAAACCATGGGTTAACAATAATGGTTGGGTTAATAAATATTTTCAAGTAAAACAAATGAGTGGACTTGGTCAATGGTTCCACAAGCTTCTACAAGCTTGAACCATGTGACTAATTACCACTAATTTATGAATTACCAAGATAAATAAAAACCTAAGGATTATCATAACCATGGTGTAAGTCTCATACACCCATGTTGCATGTGGCATCTAGCATGACACAAAATAATGTACATTAATATATATCACATATATACAAATTGTACACATGTGAGAAAAGAAATTTTAAGTGAGCTAATATTAGTTAATGTAAGGTAATATATCAAATATATAATTATACATTAAATTATTAAATCAACACTTTATTTAATTATCTGCTATATCCTATACAACCGACTAATATCTTATGCATCAATCTATTAAATCAACACTTGATCCTATAACCCGGCTATATCTCATATAACCGACCGATGTCACATATCGCGAGAATAGAATGCGGTATCACATACACGCATTAATCTCGGTCCCGCACATATCATATATGTGCCCCTACCTCGTTTCGCATGAACCAGGAAACCTCTGTGTAGGACTCTAAAGACCCGTCAATACGCCGGCAGTAGGTGATGATCATATCAAACACCCATAAGCCGCAAGCGATCTGCTAAACGTAACGGCCACCCGGGTATCGAGCGATCAGAAGATCAACAAGCAAGCCTGCTCGTACTCCTGAGAATCCAATCAGTAACACTACCGTATAGTCCGGTCTCTTCGCCGGATATGTCTCATATCAACAGCCTGGGGATGGTAAAACGTCAGACCCCAATAGCCTGATAAGTCATGCCGATGCAAGGTCCATAACGGTTCGAGAAACTACTGATAACACTTACCAATAAATCTCAGCAACCCTGGCCAGGGATTTCCTGTTATGGCCAATCGAGCATAGCGCAACATCAACTCCCAATACCGGGAGAGACGAATCCCCTCCTATCGCTCATTGCCTCTATGTGACTCGGGACTGTACCCAAAATCCACCTTTTTGCATGATCCATTGACCGTGGTATGGTGGAAATCAAAGCACAGTGGGAATCACACAAGACTCCATGACGATCTCGGATCGACAGACTAACATGTATCAGTGTCACCAGAGAACTGCTATCTGACGATAGGTATAATACCATCTAGGAGTTCTCGGCGAGTCCGTTCAGTGTACCCAGTCTCCACTGAGCACCCGTATACCTTCGATGTCAAACATCAATGGATGTGGGATCATCCATCGCCTATCATATGGGTCAAGAAGCGCATACACTAGTCTATTCTGGAGTATCGATGCCCTGTCTCGATACTCCCATGACTAGGAACAATTGAAGGGTGTACTTGTGGACTACACTTGGCCCTACTAGTATGATCTCCATCATAGTCCTGGTAGTCAAGTACACAACCTAAGGGCTTTGTCAACATGTGAGAGCAAGACAGCATCACGTATACAAGTCAACATGTTAAAACAAAGTGCAACCAGATAGCATACTATCATGTCAAGCGAGAAAGTCCTCCTTATATATGTCCAAGCATCTACTACAATATATATCCCATGTACAGTAATGGCCTCTAGGGCATACATATAACTAACAATTTCCCACTTGCACTAAGGCCATTTGTTGTAGTATCCAATACCCAACAATATAGCAGTGGTTGTAGTATCCCATACTCAACCATCCCAAAATCTCTCAAATAGTATTTGGGGAAGCAGGCCTTGGTGAGTGGATCCGTCGTGTTATTCTTCATGTCAACTCTCCTTACCTCGATCCGTTGAAGATCAACCATCTCCCTGATCAGGTGATACTCTCCTCAGAATATGTCTGGATCGATGATGGGACAGGTGTTCCTAGGCTAAAGCCACAACTCCATTGTAGTCACAATAACAATTATTGGACGCTCAATGGTAGGAACCTTGTTCATCTCGTGAACAAGAAATGTCCAGACAAGCTCTTTGGTAGCATCATTGGTAGCAATGTATTCAGCCTTTATCGTCTAGAATGCCACGGTATCCAGCTTGGAACTCTTCCAATCATACCGTCCCTCCACTGAGAGTAAAGACAATGCCTGTGACTGACTTTCAGTCGAACTTATCACTCTGGAAGCTGGAACCAAGAACTTTCTTGTAGTGTTTCTCACGTGATCAGTCGAAAATAGTGCATTCTCAACATGTTAATTTCCCTACTCTTATTGATCATATATAGGTGTTTATTGTAAATATAACACAGATTACGAATTCATCTGGAAAATACCAAATACCCTGTGTTATAGTTATAATCGACATTCTAAAGGGAAATTAAGTGTTTATTATTACTTGCATGAATTTTTGTATATCAATACTTGTCTCGAGATTGTGTGCAGGAAATTCTCTAGGTTAAAGAGCCGGAATCACAAAAGTGCAGATAAATTGCAGCAAGTCCAAGACTTGAGATCTGGCAGTAAACTAGAAAGAACTATAAGATTCCAAACATCAGGAAACAACCTTAAAGCCAACACCAGAATACCCTGAAGATTTGAAGCACTGAGTCCACTATATGGCCGCGAATCCGCGACCGAGTCAAGCCGATCCGCCGGGGATCCACGGCCGATCTGACTCGTCGGCGGTTGGAACTTTTCCCTAGGCTTCTCTACAACGGCCAAACTTCTTTAAGATGCTTCAAAGTCCTTAGAAATCTCCAGAAGGTTCCCTCCAACAGCCAAGCTTCTCGTGCAAGCTAGATAACTACCTTCATCTAGAAACTTCCCTACAACTACCTAACTTCTTATGCAGGCTTCATAACAACCTAGCTTCTAGGGGAAGATAAAGGAAAACTATAAAAGGGGACCTATGGTTTCATTACAAAGGTTGTTCATTAATTGAGTTGTTGAATATTGAACCAAATCCACACACAAGTTGAGTGACACAACTTGTAACTCAAAACCCTAACCCAAATCCAAATCCAAAGCCAAATCATGATCATTTTGAGAAGCAAATCAAGCAAGCCTTCAATGAGCTTTTGAAGCAACGCCGATCTTCATCCGAGCAAGAGATCCACGAAGATCCGCGACTCAAGAAAATCGATGCGAAGCTAAATTCGGTGGATCTAGTTACATCCTCAAATCTTGTAATCTTTGAGTGAATTGTACCTAATCGTCGATTAATAAAGGTGAAAATTATAAAACTTGCTTTTCTTTACATTCTTGCATTATGAAAAATTACCGATTCTTGATTCTTTCCTTTTTCATGATGTTTGAGTGAAATCTCCGCTTGTAGCAGAATCGAGAGAATAGGTAGATGATGATGATGAAATTATTGAACGATTTTTAAGTCTTATGAGTTTTGTAAACTTTAGGAAATTGAATCATTGAAGACCTAATTTGAGCGAGATCGATTTCTTGAATGTTTTCGCTCCAAATTAGAGATCAACGATCGGTGATTTAATTTGCTAGAGGCTAGAATTTGAATGATAATTAATGAAAGGACAAAGGATGGTGAAGGAGAAACCCTAGTTTCTTCAATAGATCCCTAATCTTTGTTGATCATCATCGATCTAGCAACAAATCCTCAATAGATAAGAATTCGTAATCATTAGTATTCATCATTACTATCAATTTGATCGATTGCTACAAGCTACCTTACAAATCTTGAGAATTCAATTGGTTTGGATATTTTCTTGATCTTTATTAATTCTTGATTTTAGATCTATTTCTTTATATTCTTGAAACTCAAATCTCCCAAATATTGAATCATTTTCTTTTATCTTTAATTTTCAACTCAACTAAAACGATTTCGAACAAATTCACACTTTCTCTGTGGATGACCCGCACTCGCTAAACGAACCTACAAAAGACATCGTTAATTGATTGCGGTTTACAAATTTCTTT
This sequence comes from Agapanthus africanus, assembly GCA_030015575.1. Lineage (NCBI taxonomy): Eukaryota > Viridiplantae > Streptophyta > Magnoliopsida > Asparagales > Amaryllidaceae > Agapanthus > Agapanthus africanus. Next base: position 9,259,322 of record CM057340.1, read on the forward strand.
GGTTGTGATCTTTACACTTTTCAAAACACGACACGGAGATGATTCAATCAAATGGCGCCGCTGCCGGGGATCGTGTGCTAATTTGTTCGTTTTTGCAATTTGAGTTGAAAAATTTTATTATTTCATCAGAATTTTTAAATCAAAAATCGCATCAAGCGCTTAACGATTTGTTGGGAATCGTTGCAAGGAGATCTGGAATCTCTGGAGCGAGAGGAAAAATTTTCAGAGCATCTCAGAGAGTTCAGTGAGTCGACATGAGCAGTTGCTGAAATCTTTGTGCAGGGATCTATCCATAACGTGGCCCAACCGCGGCATTGGGTGGCATAACGCGGCGGAACCGCAGTGGTTCAGGAGCTTCGCTGCTTCAAACTTCTCAGGTATACTTCTGTCTTTCTTATCTCCTCCCTGCTCTTGTCCATTAACCAATTTCTGCAGGATTCTTTTCAAAAATTCGCAGCGCCGCTAAAAAGAAAATTGTTGCGTGTTTGATCTTGGTTGTTTGCATATTTTAGCATGGAAATTAAGGGGCAAAAGACCAAATTCAGATTAGGTGGGTATTTCATTGCCCTTCCCAAGCCCCAAAAATCATAAACTTGCATCCGCATCACCCCATTAACTAAAAAATATCTAGACAAGATTCTAAGGACCGTCGCGCTCAATTAAGAAAGAAGGAGGTCGTGGGTAATCTATTGCTTATCCACGTTTCTTTTGTGGTGTTTAAGGCAAGTGTGTCTAAGGCAAGTGGTTACTTAATTAGGCCCGCTACTTACATAGCGGAGAACCTCCCACTTACCTGGCACTTACCTGGCCACGGAAGGGGCAAAGAGGCAGTAGAGGATCTATCTTGCGACTTGTCTTCTGGAAGTCTAGGAGCGGTCTAGTAACTTGACCTAGGTGACCATTAGATCTAGGATTGCTTGTGCATTTTTGTGATTTGAATTTTTCAAAATCCGTCCTTTTCAAAACAAACACCAAACCAATTTTCCCCTAATTATCACAACGCTGCCACTTGTGCTAAACCATTTATTACATGCTCGGCTGGACACGGGATTCTAGTGCCCGTCTTGTCTGCGTTCCTCCTATCGACTCAGAAGTCGGTAATTCTTCTTCACCCACTACCACACCCACTTCGATGGATGGATCTCCATCGAACTTCTTTAACACAACTCTGCCACCGTCCACAGGTGCGCAGAATCCGCCCCGCATCTCTCTCCAAGAGAGATGTTACCCTATGCGAGGTCCTCTTTCGACCTGTCTCACCATTCCACCAGCCAATGGTGACAACTTTGAAATAAAACCTCAGTATATCAATCTTCTACCAAAATACCACGGTCTCGAGTCTGAAGACGCATATGTTTTTATTACTAAATTTGAAAATGTATGCGCTATGATGGGTACTTCACGGCTTTCTGTGGATGTTATGCGTCTACGTCTTCTCCCATTCACTTTGTGCGATATAGCCGAGAAGTGGCTTTATAACACAGCCGCACATTCTATTTCAAATTGGGGAGAATTCGTAACAACTTTCCTAAAAAATTCTAGCCTAATCATAAGACAGCTCGAGTCCGTAGCGAAATAAATCAATTTATCCAGCTTCCCAAAGAACCATTTTCGAAGTGTTTTGAACGCTTCAAGGATCTGTCAGTTCAATGTCCTCATCACGGAATTCCTAGATGGGATCTGTGCAGAATCATCTATGAGGGCATTAATCCTACAACAAAACAGACCCTTGAATCCATGTGTCAAGGCACCTTCATGAATAAAGATGATGGTGAAGCCTGGAGATTTTTAGAAGATTTCGCTGAAAAAACTTTATAGTGGGAGAGTATAAACCAGTCATCGTCTAGGGGTGGCATTCATCAACTTGATATTTCCATAGGAGTTAGAGCCGAAATGGCAGCAATGCAAGAGAAACTCGAACCTATGGAATATAAATTTTTAGCAGCCTCCCTAAATCAGATGTCACTCCCCAAAACTGTCTGTGGATGCTTTTCTGATCCATCTCATCTTACGGAAGAATGTCCTTTAAATTCTCCGTTTCAAGGTCAAGAGCATACCAATGCTGCTTTCCAACAAAGACCTAGAAACGATCCGTATTCTTCCACTTATAATCAGGGTTGGAGGAATCACCCTAACTTTGCTTGGAACTAATCACAAACTCAAAACATGGTTCCAAATCAAAATAACTTCCAAAGGGGTCCTCCACCACAACAGCAACCACTTCAAATAAGTCGGCACCCCTACCAATCACAAAACTTTCAAAATCCGGTCAACACACCTGCACCGTATAATCCTTTATAGTTGACCGGTACTAATAACTACTTTTCACTTGAACGGACTTTTGAAATGTTTATGAAACAGTCCATTCAAATGTCGGCTGAATTTAAGTCTTCCCTCGATAAGATCCAGAAAAACTCTGACTCCTAAAGTGAGAGTATTAAATCGATGGAAGCACAAATTGCCCGATTAAATGCCGAGATGAGTGCTAGAGAGAAAGGGAAACTTCCGTCTCAACCCCTACCGAATCCTGGGCATTCACAACACTACAATATGAATGTCATTACAACGTTGAGATCTGAAAGAGTGCTGAATAATCAAGTCAGGGAAGAGATTGATAATCATGATGAATTAATCAATAACACCCCGGCTTTCACTTCCACTTTTCTTTCCACATCAACTTCTACTTCTAATCCTACTTTATCTACCCCCACCATTTTCTTGAGAGCCCATTCTTCGTTTTCCTCAAGACTCGAACCCTCAGCATATTTCTTCTAGTCTACCAAAGACGATCCCCACTCCTATTCTGGGATTACTTCTACACACCACCTTCTCCAATGTTGGACCCAGCTATTATTTCTAAAGCTCCTTATCCGAATCGGTTAAGGGGTAACAAATCGAGTCCACATATGGAGAAGATTATGGAAATGTTTAAACAGGCTAACATCAATATCCCTCTCCCAGATGCTATACAACAAGTTCCGTCTTATGCGAAAATTCTCAAATACTTGTGCGCTAGGAAGAGGAAGACTCAATTGCCCAAAAAGGTTTTCATTACAAATAATGTTAGCACTGCTTTTACCCCTCAGTTACCAAAGAAACGTAAAGACCCAGGCTGTCCTACAATCTCGATTTCTATTGAGGGTAAAAACGTTAACCATGCTTTACTTGACCTTGGAGCAAGTGTTAACCTACTTCCATACTCTGTCTACGAGCAGTTAGGGATTGGAGAGTTAAAACCAGCTCATTGCACTCTCCAAATGGCAGACCGTTAAATCACCAAACCTAGGGGTGAACTGGAGGATCTGTTGATAAAAGTCGGGGAATTTATATTCCCTGTGAACTTTGTTGTTCTCGATACACAACCTGTAGCAAACCCACAGAACCAAATTCCGGTGATTCTGGGTCGACCATTCCTTTCCACTTCCAATGCTGTCATTAATTGTCGAAACGGTTCAATGAACCTATCTTTCGAAAAAAATGACAATTGAACTGAACATTTACAAAATTGGAAGTCAGCCGTCTGAACCTTCTGCTCACATACTTGATGTCTGTTCTGTCCATGAGATTGCTCATGAAAGTTGCGAAGTTGATGAACTTTGCTTTGACGATCTCGACGACACTTGCACATCAATGTTTGATCTTGCACATCTTAGTGAAGACACTCTTCCCAATCCTGAGTCTGAAACTCTTGACTCTTCACCTTCCGAGTCTGTATCCTATGCAGGCTACGAGCTTCTTCGTGAATCTAAATGTCATTCTTTTACCCCACCTTCTATTGTTTCTCCGCCGACATTAGATCTCAAATTATTACCTTCTCATCTTAAATATGCATATTTAGGTGAGAATGAGTTTTTACCTGTTATCATATCAGCTTCTCTAGACTTAGAGCAAGAGAATGCTCTTTTGACGGTATTGAAATCTAATAGCTAGGAGTTTGGTTGGACTATGGCTGACATCAAAGGGATTAGTCCCTTGATTGTTGAACATCATATACATCTGATGGATGAAGTCAAGCCAACCCGAAAACCACAGAGACGGTTGAACCCCGTCATGAAGGAGGCGGTGAAGAAAGAAATCGTCAAATTTCTTGACAGTGGTATCATTTACCCAATCTCTGATAGCCAATGGGTAAGTCCAATTCATGTAGTCCCTAAGAAATCTGGCATCACGGACATAACAAATGAGGCAAATGAGTTAATCCAGACACATGCTCAAACTGGGTGGCGTGTATGTATTGATTATAGAAAACTCAATGCCGCAACGAGGAAAGACCACTTTCCTCTACCTTTTATTGACCAGATGCTGGAAAGCTTAGCTGGACGTGAATATTATTGCTTCATTGATGGATACTCTGGCTATAACCAGGTCCCTATTACCAAAAAGGATCAAGACAAAACTACATTTACTTGTCCTTTTGGTACTTTTGCTTATAGATGCATGCCCTTTGGGTTATGCAATGCTCCTGCTACATTTCAGCGGTGTATGATGGGGATATTCTCGGACATGGTCAAGAATTTTCTGGAGATTTTCATGGACGATTTCACGATATTCGGAGATTCTTTCGATGACTGCCTATCGCAGCTTGATGCAGTTCTTCTCGTTGTAAGGAAAAGAACTTAACCTTGAATTGGGGAAAATGCCATTTCATGGTCCAAGAGGGACTTGTGCTTGGACATGTGATTTCATGGAAAGGCATTGAGGTTAACAAAGCTAAAATAGATGTCATTCAAAACCTTCCTCATCCCAAATGCATCAATGATATATGATCTTTTCTTGGCCCTGCAGGCTTTTATCGGAGATTCATTAAGGATTTTAGCAAAATTGCTAGACCCTTAACTCTTCTTTTGGCCAAGGACACAACCTTTCACTTTGACTCGGATTGTGATGCTGCATTTGACTCACTTAAAAACTCTCTCACTACAGCCACCGTTCTATCATCTCCAGATTGGAACCACCCGTTTGAGCTTATGTATGATGCATCAGACTTTGCAGTTGGTGCAGTCGTAGGACAGTTTATTGAAAAGATGCCACACGTGATCTATTATACAAGTAAGACTCTGAATGATGCTCAAATTAATTATACAACTACCGAAAAAGAACTTTTGGCGGTTGTATTTGCATTAGAAAAATTCAGGCCTTACTTGATTGGCTCACCTATTGTTGTGTACACTGACCACTCCGCCTTGAAATATCTTTTGGCGAAGAAGGATGCTAAAGGTAGGCTAATACGTTGGATCCTTCTATTACAAGAATTTGATCTTGTTATTAAAGATAAGAAAAGATGTGAAAACGTGGTAGCCGACCATTTTTCGCGCATCTCTTCTTCACATGTGACCCTGCCGATCAATGATTCTTTTCCGGACGAACAACTCTTGAACGTATCCGACGAATCTTGGTTCGGGGATATTGTGAATTATCTTGCAACAGGACTTATTCCCCACGAATGGTCGAAACAGGACAAGCATCGATTTCTATCCCAAGTAAAACATTTTTACTGGGATGAACCATATTTGTTTAAGTATTGTCCTGACCAGATCATTCGCCGATGTGTCCCCAACGATGAATTCAAGAGTATTCTATCTTTTTTTCATGATCAGGCATGTGGGGGTCACTTTGGTCCTCGAAAGACGGTGGAGAAGGTTTTGCAATGCGGTTTTTACTGGCCGACATTATTTAAATATGCATTTGATCATTGCAAAACATGTCCACAATATCAACACACGGGTAGGATTTCCCGGAGAAATAAGATGCATGTTTAACCCATCTTAGTGGTTGAAATTTTTGACGTTTGGGGTATTGATTTTATGGGTCCTTTTCCCAACTCTTTCGGGAATCTGTATATATTGCTTGCGGTTGATTATGTCTCGAAATGGGTTGAAGCTGTTCCTTGTCGCACTAATGACAAAAAGGTTATCATTAAGTTCTTAAAAGAAAACATCTTTTCGCGATTTGGACACCCATGCGCTCTCATTAGCGATAACGAGACACATTTCTGCAATCGGTCATTCGAGACTTTGATGCGGAAATATGCAATCAACCATAAACTTTCCACACCCTATCACCCCCAAACGAGCGGGCAAGTTGAGGTTTCAAACAGACAAATCAAACAAATTTTGGAGAAAACAATTTCTAAAAATCGAAAAAATTGGTCAACCAAATTGACGGATGCTCTGTGGGTGTTCCGAACTGCATATAAAACCGATCTAGGTATGTCTTCTTATCATCTAGTGTTTGGTAAGGCTTGTCACCTTCCGGTCGAGATTAAGCACAAAGCAATGTGGTCCATTAGAGAACTTAACTTTGACTTAAATCAAGCCTGCAACTTTCGGAAGCTGCAATTAAACGAGCTAAACGAACTCAGCGATGAAGCTTATGATAATGCTGTAATTGTAAAGAATCGGACTAAGATATTTCACGATAAAAACATTTTGAGAAAAACTTTTACACCTAGTCAACAAGTCCTTCTTTATGATTCATGTCTCCATCTTCAAGCGGGTAAGCTAAAATCTCGGTGGAAAGGACCATTTGTTGTGCGGTATGTATACCCGCACGGGGCAGTTGAGGTTGAAAATGTTGAAAACGGTACAATTTTCAAAGTAAATGGACATAGATTAAAACCGTATTTTTCCACTGACCCCACGGAGGAGCTCCTGTTTTTACAGGAGCCACTTTATCTTGACTAAAAATTCCTCCGTTTCACCTCCATGTCTTAAAAAATACTGTAGAATGGAGATGGGTGAAAAGAATAAGTTTGGGAGAGATTTTCATGTTCATATATTATTGCCCCCGTTAATAAATTTCCTCCCAAGTTTACAGGTTTCTGAAGATTTAACAGATGACAACAGTGAGGACACTGTTGTAAATAAGTTTGGGAGAGGTTTGTGCTTATTTACGCATCACTGTGCATCATACTTTGCATAAGCACAAAACACATATAAAAAAATATTTAATATTTAATTTTATAATAAAAGATTAGATAGTGAAAAATTACATCCAAAAGATTGGAAAAATTTAAGAAAACCAAGAAAGTTAAAAGTTTTCTTAAACGAAACTAGTAATAAGTAGTTATGAGCCGTTGTCCCAAAGGTTAGTAAGATGAAAGAAGTCACTAATCTGAGAATAAAAATAAGTCTGAAAAATAGTTTCTATTCTGGAAGCGAAACATTTGAACGTTGATACCCTACTATACGCACTTACACACGTCTTGAAGCTCGGGATAGTAGAGGATACCTTAAAATGCTCTTGTCTAAAAGCCAAAGTACGAAAATGAAAATAAAATATAAAATGGCGTAGAAAAATGAACACTGGTTTTGTTATCACCAAGGCAGCATATAAAAAAAATATAGCGAGGATGCTTCATCACCTAGTGCTTTAGACCAACTGGTTTGGGAGTCACTGCTAAGTCTTAGGTGTTCCAAGACGAGAAAATTGCTAATTACGCCTAATATGTGAGCACATGAGTAATCGGTCGGTTAGTACCTCAAGAAATATTAACGGTCGCATGAAAAATATGTAAGCAATTTCATCTAAATATTCATCAATTAAAAAGTACTGAGGTCGATGGACAAAAGTATGATAGTTTGAATTGAATTCTCTGAGTGTAGGGATGTCTTTTACACACACGTAGGGGTATATGATCGATGTTTGGAAGAAAGGTAGGAATGAAGAATAAAGACGATATTTTATTGAAAGATGATGTGATTTCTAATATCTTCTCATGACTATTAAGATATGGCTCATAACAACCGAAAAGCTAGTATAGTTGAAAACTCTAATTTTCAAAGTTTTTTTTTTACAATTCTCATCTTTATATGTAAGTTTCACAGTCTTTCTTTTATTATAGGATTTTGTGGGTGCAATCCGCTGAAAACCCTCAGGAGACAACACTCCTCCTACTAGGGACACCTAGAGGTTTAAAGGCTTGTTGCACATGCTCAGTGCAATCGTGTTGCCTACGAAAGTGTGTTAGTTAGTTTTTGTTTTTCTTATATTTTCTCCTCTTAAATAAAAATAAAAGACGTTTGCTCGAGACGACCAAAATTAAATTTGGGGGAATTTGATCAGTCGAAAATAGTGCATTCTCAACACGTTAATTTCCCTACTCTTATTGATCATATATAGGTGTTTATTGTAAATATAACACAGATTACGAATTCATCTGGAAAATACCAAATACCCTGTATTATAGTTGTAATCGACATTCTAAGGGAAATTAAGTGTTTATTATTACTTGCATGAATTTTTATATATCAACACTTGTCTCGAGATTGTGTGCAGGAAGTTCTCCAGGTTAAAGAGCCGGAATCACAAAAGTGCCGATAAATTGCAGTAAGTCCAAGACTTGAGATATGGCAGTAAACTAGAAAGAACTATAAGATTCCAGACAACAGGAAACAACCTTAAAGCCAACACCAGAATACCCTGAAGATTTGAAGCACTGAGTCCACTATATAGCCGCAGATCCACAGCCGAGTCAGGTCGATCCGCCGCGGATCCGCGGCCGATCTGACTCGTGGACGGTTGGAACTTTCCCCGAGGCTTCACTTCAACGGCCAAACTTCTTCAAGACGCTTCAAAGTCCCTAGAAATCTCCAGAAACTTCCCTCCAACAGCCAAGCTTCTCATGCAAGCTAGATAACTACCTTCATCTAGAAACTTCCCTACAACTACCTAGCTTCCTATGCAAGCTTCATAACAACCTAACTTCTAGGGGAAGATAAAGGAAAACTATAAAAGGGGACCTATGACTTCATTACAAAGGTTGTTCATTAATTGAGCTGTTGAACATTGAACCAAATCCACACACAAGTTGAGTGACACAACTTGTAACTCAAAACCCTAATCCAAATCCAAATCCAAAGCCAAATCAAGATCATTTTGAGAAGCAAATCAATCAAGCCTTCAACGAGCCTTTGAAGCAACGCCGATCTTCATCCGAGTAAGAGATCCACGAAGATCCGCAACTCAAGAAGATCGATGCGAAGCTAATTTCGGCGGATCTAGTTACCTCCTCAAATCTTATAATCTTTGAGTGAATTGTACCTAATCGTCGATTAATAAAGGTGAAAATTATAAATCTTGCTTTTCTTTACATTCTTGCATTTTGAAAAGTTGCCGATTCTTGATTCTTTCCTTTTTCATGATGTTTGAGTGAAATCTCCGCTTATAGTGGAATCGAAAGAATATGTAGATGATGATGATGATGAAATTCTTGAACGATTCTTAAGTCTTATGAGTTTTGTAAACTTTAGGAAATTGAATTATCGAAGACCTAATTTGAGCGAGATCGCTTTCTTGAATGTTTTCGCTTCAAATTAGAGATCAACGATCGGTGATTTAATTTGCTAGAGGCTACAATTTGAATGATAATCAATAAAAGGATAAGGGATGGTGAAGGAGAAACCCTAGTTTCTTCAATAGATCCCTAATCTTCGTTGATCGTCATCGATCTAGCAACAAATCCTCAATAGATAAGAATTCTTAATCATTACTATTCATCATCACTATCAATTTGATCGATTTCTACAAGCTACCTTACAAATCTTGAGAATTCAATTGGTTTGGACATTTTCTTGATCTTTATTAATTCTTGATTTTAGATCTATTTCTTTATATTCTTGAAACTCAAATCTCACAAATATTGAATCATTTTCTTTTATCTTTAATTTTCAACTCAACTTAAATGATTTCGAACAAATTCACACTTTCTCTGTGGACGATCCGCACTCGCTAAACGAACCTACAAAAGACACTGTTAATTGATTGTGGTTTACAAAATTCTTTTGTTGTGATCTTTACACTTTTCAAAACACGACACAGAGACGATTCAATCATCAAGTACTTAAGAATGTCCTCCACAGCTATCCAGTGATTCTCCTTAGATCTGATTGATTCCTGATCACTACACCTAATGAGTCATCTACAACTGGTCTAGTACATAACATCGTTGTTTCCCCAATCAGAGAAAAGCTCTATTCAAATTCCAAAATTTGGAATGAAGCGATGCTTCCTTTCCCCAATCAGAGAAAAGCTCTGTTTCAAATTTCAAAATTCAAAAAATGAAGAAACGCTTCAGATCCTGCACGCTACGCGCCACGTGTCAAAAGCAGACACGCCAGCGCCAGGAGCGCTGCGCCCTAGACAGTGCACCCCCAATCAGAGCAAAGCTCTGTTTCAAAATTCAAAATTTAAAAGTTGAAGCAACGCTTCAGATCCAGCGCTCTGCGCTGCGCGCCACGTGTCAAACACGGGTGCGCTAGCGCAGTTGCGCTGCGCGCCACGTGTAGAACGTAGGTGCGCTAGTGCAAGGTGCGCCAGCGCTGGAACTAAAAATTCCCCCACCGTCAGGTCAAAAGATCTACTAATAATAAATTATTAATTAATTAGAACTAAAGTTCTGTTATGGAAAGATTTTTCAATCTTATTAAAATAAGAAGATTATCTTCTGTAAAACAGAAGCCTTAGGATCAAAGATCCAACGGTGGGAAATATTCCCAAATCAATCAGAGAAAGATCTCTTAAAACTGATTTAACAAATCATTTGGCCCTATATAAAAGACCCTAGACTTCAAGTCTAAAGGAGAGAGAATACAAAAGAGAGAGAAGACAGAAAAAAGAGAGAGAAAAGCCCTCTGCAAAAGAAGAGAAGACTCTTAGAAAAAAGAAGATTTTTCTTCATCTTCAAGGTAAAAAAAAGAACTATGTTCTTGAATAATAGAGATGAAACCATCTCGTAAAAAGAAGAACCATCTTCTAAAAAGATCAGTGAATTAAGAAAAAGACCAAGGTCTTTAATAAAAAAGAAAAGATTGAAAAGATTTAATCATAAAAAGACTAAAAGAAGTATTTTACTTCATTCACAGATCTTTTGATCTATAAAGGCAGAGCCTTTTATAAAAACAAGAACTTTTGTTCTTGGATCTTGAGGCAAAGCCTCCTTAGAAGAACATAAATTTGTTTTTTGATCTTAAAATTGATCAAATGCGCTTTGCGCTATTGAAAAGTGCCTTGCACTCATGAATTGCGCCCTTGCGCTCATTGGACCGGCGCTCAGCGCAAAAACTTGCCACGTGTCAAGCAGAGACACAATCTGCGCTTTGCGCTTCTAAAACAGAGCACTGCGCTCATGGGCTGGCGCTTAGCACCAAGCGCGCTACGTATCACTCGCTGGTGCGCCAACAGACTAGCGCAATGCGCTCATAAATTAAAAGCGCAATGCGCTAACAAACTAGCGCTTAGCGCTAAGCACGACATGTGTCCACTTCGTGTGCGCTACCCGACAGAAGCGCAATGCGCTCTTTGACTGGCTCAATGCGCCTGGCGCACCACGTAGCGCATTGTCAGAACAAACTTTGTTTCTGATACAAGACAAAAATTTCAGAGCCCAATGCCTAGCATTATTAAAAGGGCTGAGCCCAAATAAAGGCTTGATAGCCAGAACAAAAATAAAATGTTAAAACATTTTAATTGGACTTAGCCCAATTCTGGCCATAAGTCCTCAACTTATTTTGAATTGAGCACATCTGCTCTTTCAACCAACTCACCTTGGTTCAAGAGTACATCTCTTCACTCCTTTGATATTTGTCGTTGTAATTCCTCAACGTCTTCAAAGAGGTGACGCGTCCTGACAACCACACATTTCATCGGACTGTGGGGTCCTTAAACTCATGGACTATGATGTCCTTAACCTCGGCCGTGATGTCTTAAAACTAACATCGGACTGTGGAGTCCTTAAGCCCATGGACTATGATGTCCTTAACCTCGACCGTGATGTCTTAAAACTAATATCGGACTGTGGAGTCCTTAAATCCATGGACTATGATGTCCTTAACCTTGACCGTGATGTCTTTAAACTAACATTGGACTGTGGGGTCCTTAAACTCATGGACTATGATGTCCTTAATCTCGACCGTGATGTCTTAAAACTAACATCGGACTGTGAGGTCCTTAAACTTATGGACTATGATGTCCTTAACCTCGACCATGATGTCTTAAAACTAACATCGGACTGTGGAGTCCTTAAATCCACGGACTATGATGTCCTTAACCTCGACCGTGATGTCTTTAAACTAACATTGGACTATGGGGTTCTTAAACCTATGGACTATGATGTCCTTAACCTCGACAATGATGTCTTTAAACTAACATCGGACTGTGAGGTCCTTAAACTCATGGACTATGATGTCCTTAACCTCAACCATGATGTCTTAAAACTAACATCGGACTGTGGGGTCCTTAAACCCATGGACTATGATGTCCTTAACCTCGACGAGATGTCTTTAAACTAACATTGGACCACCATGTCTTTAAACTGGTAATCAACCGCAATGTCCCTAAACTAAACAATAGAGTCCAAATGCTCTTTTGTTGGATCTAAACAATCCCGTTAAGTTGATCTTAGTCTAAATTAGACTAACGTATCATTAACATACGTTTAAGTTGATCTTAGTCCCAAATGAGACTAACGTATCCTTAAACCCAACCCCCAAACCCAAATCTAAGAAAATACGGATTTGGACTAATCCACGCCCTACGGGCGATAACATACATTAGTTTCCATATACAATCCATGGGCAACCACAAATAAAACAAACACCCACGACACGAAGTGACCATCTGGAGAAGGAGAAAGTTGTTACCGTGATGCGGTAGAGTAATTAACTGCAGGGGCTTGCGCCTGCAGGGAAGAGCGTCCCCACAATCAAAACCCCCTCAAATAAGGGGGAATCTGACGAAGTCTGCTACATCGGCCGCATCCATTTAAACCCTCGATACATGGTGTCATAAATCAACTTGGCATTTTCGGAGAGATGGACGGATAGCACCAATTAGCATCTACCCCCAGATTCAGGCAAGACGTCAGTCTTCCCGGTTTTCGGCGGTGAACAACCGCATACTCTGATAGAGCCTACTTCCGAAGCATAAGGTATCCCTTGCGCGCGAGCTCTCTCCAAATCAGTCTTGGAAGACTTCTTTTTGGAGAGAGTGATTTCTGAGTAAATGGGTGAACCACCACGTTTAGAATCCTCCATACTAAACGCCTTTAGTATGGTGTTAATGTACCTGGATTTGGGACACTCCCAACATCCATTTAGATCTATCACCATAGATCATAATCCCCAAGATGTAGTAGGTATCATCCAGATCTTATATTGAGAATCGTCGTGTGTTCATACCATAATTTTGCATTATTTTATTCCCCGTTCTTATTCAGTTTACAAATAAACAGGTGCTTTTGACCCATGTCTGCTACATAGTTGCAGGTTATAGGTTCTCGGAACAAAACAGTGAAAATGATGAAAAAGACGATGCAAAAGTGAGACTATGACCGATAAATGGTGGAATCTTGATCGTGCCTACATCTTGAGAAACATTGAAGATCAATTAACAAAGTTCACAAAGAACAAAGGCAGTGCAAGGTTCAAGACTTCGTCACGAAGCAACGGTAAAAGTCCACTACAATTATTCACTGTGGAGATCTGGAAGAAATCTAGAAGCTAATCTGAGAAAACAACTGAAGAAAATAGAAGGAAACATGCACCAGAAGCAACCAGGAAAGATTGAGCCAACAAGACTACTATTTGGCCACGGAACCGCGGCCAAGCATGGGGTTTGGCCGCGGAACCGCGGCCATGAAAGACACGTGTCGGTGAAAAATCTCGTGGCGGCTGGCGGTGCGTTGACTAGTTCTTTTCTTATGGGTTAAACTTGTAATTGCATATTTGAGTCGATTGTAAACCTAGGGTTCTATGAATCTATAAATAGAAGCCCTAAAACCTTTTCTAGGTTATGCCTCTTTTTATTCATCTATTCAGATCTGAAAATTCATGTTTAAATATTTGGAGAGAGCCATCAATAAAGTAAGTAATTTTATTTAATTGCCCTAGTTAATTTTTATTCTGCCTTAGTATAGATTTTTCATTCTTTGCCCTAGTTAGATAGTTAGAAATATTTTTCAATTCCCTAATGAGCGAGTAGTCTCCTCGCTTGTTAGGGTTGGATTTGGGGAAGTCTTGAGAGATGAAATCTCTCACCCCTTTCTTGCCCATTATATATAATTAATAGGACTCCATGCATACATACACACACCGTTCCCTACGGCACCTTACCCTTCAAGGTAACGGTGATACCGTAGTATAAACGACCGGTTGTGTATGTTTTCTATGGAGGTTAGGGTAAGAATTAAGAAAGGAAGGACTAGAACCTAGAGGAAGAAATATCGTTTCTTCCCGATGGTACTAATCTCCTTTATTAATTGTTACCATAACACCTAAAGATATCTAAATTAGGGCATTGAAAGCGGTGAGGAAATCTTCAATTTCCAAACTTAACCTAAACCTAACCCTAGCAAGATTCTAGTCTTAGTATAAATCAGTTTAGTTTTTAGCAATAATCCATTCACACCGTTTGGAATGAACTCGTTAGACCAAATTAGGAAATACACAACATCTCTGTGGACCGACCCGTACTCACCGGCTAGCTACCAAGCGACGCCGTTCTTGATTACGGTTATACATATTCTTTTGATCAATCAAATGGCGCCGTTACCGGGGATGGCGTGTTATTTTCTTTTTGTAATTTCGGGTTAATATAAAATTGAAAAAAATCATAAAAACTGAAAGAAAAAAATTTAAAAAAATACAAAAAATTTATCATCTTTTATTTTGTGAAGGGTATTTTTGTTTGAATTTTGCAGGACCGAAGAATAAATTCAGATCTGGAAAAATCCAGAGAGCAAAACAGAAAACCGTAGATCTGAACAAACAGAGGATAACAACAACAGAAAATAGAAGAAGTTGGGAGGCTCGAGTCAACAGGTCAACCGTGTTTCCGCCGCCGAAGTGGCGCTTTGACCGCGCATCCGCGGTCAGGAGGTGACATCATCATCTCCAAAAATTTCTCGAGATCTGAACCGTAAAGCTGACCGCGTTTCCGCCGCTCCAACCCTGTTCTGACCGCATTTCCGCGGTGTATTGCTGACTTCAGCAGGTGAAAATCCATTGTAAGCTTCCTCTGTCCTTCCTCTGAACCCCCTGATATCTCCTCTGTAAATTTGCCTGCAGGATTCTTTGCGCTAAAAAATCTCTCCCCCTTCCAATAATTGATCTTGTGCAGGATTATTTGCGCCGCGCTAAAAAATTGTTTGCAAGTGATTGTGTTTACTGCTTTGCATATTTTAAATTGACTTTAAGGGGCTTGAACACCAATCCAGATTGGGTGGGGATTTCATTACCCTTCTCAGGACCCCAAAAATCACATAAGGCATATTGCATTGACCATCAAGCTAATTAAAAAAGATTAGACTCAGCCCTAAGGACTTCGATAGGACAAAGGAATAGTTGTAGGCATCGACCGTTGATCCTAACCTGACTTTGTGGTGCTTAGGCTAGACAGGTAGGGAGAGATAACTTTAAAAGGCCCGTCTCATGGTGATTCGTGAGCGGATCCCTCTTCTCTCTACTTGTGCTTATCTGGCCACAATTGGCGGTGAAGAGGCGGTTTGAGGTCCTACTTCTTGCCTTTTGGAACAGTTAGGAGCTGTCTAGTAGACCTAGGTGGCCCTAGATCTAGACTTGATTGTGCATTTGTGATTGATTGAACGTGTGTCTAAGCCTTTTATCGAAAATCTTTTTTGCAAAAAGCTCCACATAAAAAAAACACAAAAAAGAAAAAAAAAGGAAAATTTTTTACAAAAGCTTGCAACTTGTCGCTAAGAAATCCGTGCACCCCACATTCTTTTTCTTCCCCTTCTTACATCATGGGTACCCCACCTCACAAAACCCTTGCCGAACTTTGGTACCCTGAACCAAACTTTGTTTCATACGCGAATTGTTTTGGTCGAATTACGGACGACCCCTCTATGCCCAAAATTTCTTTGAAAGATCGAATAGAAGCGTCTAGGAGAAACATTTGGATTCCGCAATCCACTGTGTATCAACCGTTTCAACCTTCACCGCCTTCTTACGTTGATACTCCTTCTTCGAGTCCTATTGTAAATCTAAAACCCATGTCTATTGCGGAGCATATTGAACAATCTCGTAGCCGATCTTTCACTCCTTTCAACACTTCCAGTTCTAGGGATCAACAGTTCCATTCACCTTTTTATCCAAATGTTGATTCTACTCCTGTCCAACCATTCAATTCCTACCAGTCCTACCCGACTTCTGCACCTTCCCTAGACATTGCTTCTACACAGCCATTTGGGAGTTTCCAGAATCCAAGCAACTTTGAATCTTTTTACTGAAACCCCTTCACAACCCATGTCTAGTTTGGAACAGTCGTTGGAAGCCTATATGGTAGCGACAAACCAAATGATGAGGAATGTGGATGCGTCCATTGCCGCCCTTATGCAACCTAATGAACCGGTAGCTAATTTCCAACTAGCTCCAAATCTTCCAATGTATGATGAGGCGGTTGGACAGAGTGAGAATTTGAGTGGTGAGAGTGAGCTGTACGCCTTTCCAAATCAAACCTACCCATACCCAATTGAATCCCACAACTCCGGTTTTCAAACAAGTGTCCCCAATGATTCATCAGTTGAAAATAAAACATTTAATGAGTTGTGTGACTTTGTAGTGCTTGATTTGCCAGATTGTGAAGAGTCCCTTTCGAGTGAAACCACACCTAATCCTTTCGACCTCTACACCTCCAATCTAGAACCTGAATTGATGAATATCAATGCTTTTGATGAGGTGTCTGAGAAAATTGATTTTCACTTGATTGAGGATATTGACGCTGGGAATATTTCGGATGATGAAACCGCAGATTTGACTAAAATTTTCTCTCCAATTCATCATCCCGAGTCATTAAATGTTTCTCCCGAACTTCATATGTGTCTTGATTTTGATGATAATTGCATGGATGAGATAATTTTTGAGGAGAATTATGAGGATAGTATTGAGAATGAACCATTTTTGTTTGATGTGTCGGATTTTCCAATTCATCCTCCTGAACCTTTAACTGTTATACTTCCTAAATCAAACCCCCTCCTTTCCATCGTTCCGACCACGCAAAAGATCACGCTTGAGGACTGTGAGCTTGAAAAATTTCTGTTTGATCACAATGGTTTTGACGCCACTAGTGCGTTCCTCTTTGAATCTGACACAGTTCTCACAGCTGATAACGATTACGAGTGTTTCATTTTTTCGGACGATGTTGAAGACTCACCTCCCAAGTTTGAGCCCTTTGAATTTCAGATGAATTAGTTGAACCATCAGACTCGGTTGCTTACAGTCATTTCGAAGCATTGATGGAATCCTTCAAGTTCGAGACAGATTACTTAGGTGAGAATAAGACTATCCTTAAATCACTCCCTTTTGTCCTTCCTATTGTTTCGACCGAGCAAGAATTCGTCACGCTTCCATGTTCAATGGATGGTTTACCAAGTTCGACGTACCCATATTTTCTTGCGAATCTTGAGGGATTTGACCCCATTTCTCGACGGGTTGATAGATTAACACAATCGCTTTTAACACATCGGTCATCACAAATTGTATTAATTTATTCACTCAATTTACACCCTCAAGTTCGTACTACACTTTTTTCTCTCTTCCGCCATTCTTCTCCTCCACCGAGACCGTATATCGCTTCTATCTCCATACGGTCTCGTGTGCTTCTCATTTCTTTTCTCTACACTCCATTCTTTCACCAACCTTACCATTATCACGATAGAATTTTTGAATGGTTGGTGCTAACCTTTGGACTGTGTAAGGCCTTATATAGTTTGATTTTTCTCTACCCTAACTCTGAACTTTAACGCTTAAACAGTGGAAACACTGTCACACTTAAGTTTGGGGGGAACCTTGTTGTGTGTGTGTGTGTATATATATATATATATTCTTTTAACAATAAAAAAATAAAAAAAATTATAAATAAATAAACAGGGGAGTACCGACATTTTGACCCTCTTGGTGTAGCCTGACAGTGAGGACACTGTCAAGTTTAAGTTTGGGGGTATGCTCAGTAAGCCTTCTTCCTTCGCATTCATGTGTATATTTTTGCATTTGCATACTTATTTTAAAACCCATAAAAATTGAAAATTATAAAAATTAAAGTATTCAATTTTGGCCTTAATTGACTTGAGTTTGACAAAAAGGTTAACTAGTTAGGAACAACTAGATCTTAGACTTAGTAAATTAAAAACCCTAAAAATAACCTTTCTTAAAATTTAACGGTAGAAAGTACATGTCTTTGTAGTTTATTTAGAAATAGGCAAATTTCGAGTTGACTTCTTAAGCTAAGTTAAAATAAGGGAAAAGTATTGATATTTTTAATAAAGTATAAGTTTGAAAAATAATTCCTAAGCTTAAGTCTAAATTTTGAAAATATATACTCTACAAATTGCACAAACACGAACCTTGAAACTTGAAATAGTAGAAGAGACCTTGAAATGCTCTTGTCTAAAGTCCTTAGTATGAAGGAAAATAAAATAAAAATACAAGCGTGAATAAAGAGATAAAAAAATGAACACTGATTTTTGTAATTACTTAAGGCTGCATAAATAGAAAAAAATATTTAGCGAGGGTGCTTTATCACCTAGTGCCTTAGACTGACTGGTTTGGGAGTCACTGCTAAAGCCTTAGGTGTTACAAGACTAGGAATTACGCCTTAATGTGCAAACACATTTTGTAATCGGTCGTTGGTACCTCAAGAAGTATTAACGGTCGCATGAAGGATGTGTGAGCAAATTTCATCTAAAAATTCACCAATTAAGAAGTGATTTGGACGACGGACAAGAGTATGATAGCTTGATTTGAATTTCCAAGTGTAGGGGTGATATATACACACACGTAGGGGTATGTGATTGGGGTTTAGATAAGAGATAGGAATGAAGAATAGGACTTATATCTTTAATAGAGATGATAAAAATTCCTAAGTTGAGATAGAACCCTAGAAGGAAAGCTTAAAAGATGCCAAAAGCTAAGTAAATTCACAAGAATATATATAATCTTAAGTTAAATGATAAGGAAGCGTGAAAAATACAGGTGGATAATTTATGAGTCGAAGGTAATAGACTTCCTTGTTAGAAAACCTAATTGGAGAATAAAAGTCAATGAGTCTAATTGATAGAATTTTGTGGGTAGTATCCGCTGAAAACCCTTAGGAGACAACACTCCTCCTACTAGGGACACCTAGAGATTTAACGGCTTGTTGCACGAGTTCAGTGCAATCGCGTTTCCCTACGAAAGTGAGGTTAGGTTTTTGTTGAGAATAAAACTAGGTTTGCTCGAGGACGAGCAAAAGATAAGTTTGGGGGTATTTGTTCATACCATAATTTTGCAATATTTTATTCCCCATTCTTATTCAGTTTACAAATAAACAGGTGCTTTTGACCTATGTCTGCTATATAGTTGCAGGTTATAGGTTCTCGGAACAAAACAGTGAAAATGATGAAAAAGACGATGCAAAAGTGAGACTATGATCGATAAATGGTGGAATCTTGATCGTGCCTACATCTTGAGAAACATTGAAGATCAATTAACAAAGTTCACAAAGAACAAAGGCAGTGCAAGGTTCAAGACTTCGTCACGAAGCAACGGTAAAAGTCCACTACAATTATTCACTGTGGAGATCTGGAAGAAATCTAGAAGCCAATCTGAGAAAACAACTGAAGAAAATAGAAGGAAACATGCACCAGAAGCAACCAGGAAAGATTGAGCCAACAAGACTACTATTTGGCTATGGAACCGCGGCCATGAAGGACACGTGTCGGTGAAAAATCTCGTGGCGGCTGGTGGTGCGTTGACTAGTTCTTTTCTTAGGGGTTAAACTTGTAATTGCAGATTTGAGTCGATTGTAAACCTAGGGTTTCTATGAATCTATAAATAGAAGCCCTAAAACCTTTTTTAGGTTATGCCTCTTTTTATTCATCTCTTTAGATCTGAAAATTCCTGTGTAAATGTTTGGAGAGAGCCATCAATAAAGTAAGTAATTTTACTTAATTGCCCTAATTACTTTTTATTCTGCCTTAGTATAGATTTTTCATTCTTTGCCTTAGTTAGATAGTTAGAAATGTTTTTCAATTCCCTAATGAGCGAGTAGTCTCCTCGCTTGTTAGGGTTGGATTTTGGGAAGGCTTGAGAGATGAAATCTCTCACCCCTTTTTTGCCCATCACATATAATTAATAGGACTCCATGCATAGATACACACACCGTTCCCTACGGCACCTAACCCCTCGAGGTAACGGTGATACCGTAGTATAAACGACCGGTTGTGTATGTTTTCCATGGAGGTTAGGGTAAGAATTAAGAAAGGAAGGACTAGAACCTAAAGGAAGAAATATCGTTTCTTCCCGATGGTACTAATCCCCTTTATTAATTGTTACCAAAACACCTAAAGATATCTAAATTAGGCCATTGAAAGCGGTGAGGAAAATCTTCAATTTCCAAACTTAACCTAAACCTAACCCTAACAAGATTCTAGTCTTAGTATAAATCAGTTTAGTTTTTAGCGATAATCCATTCACACCGTTTGGAATTAACTCGTTATACCAAATTAGGAAATACACAACATCCATGTGGACCGACCCGTACTCACCGGCTAGCTACCAAGCGACGCCGTTCTTGATTGCGGTTATACATATTCTTTTGATCAATCATCGTGATAAGAGGAGCTTGACCGATTGTAGCATGCGAAACCATTTCCTATCAAGACTATGTCATCTATGTACAATACGTGTAAGACAACCTCACTCTCTCCAACCTTGTTGTATATACAAGGCTCATCTATCTTTTTGATGAAGTCAAACTCTTTGACTACCATATCAAAAACAGATGTTCCAACTCCGCGATGCACGCATTGATCTTGATGGAATTAAGCAAAGCTTTGAAAGTCTCAACTTTTCCATCTACACCAAGAATCTTCTCAAGATCCATTTGCTCCCAATGGGTTTTACCCCTTCAGGTGCAACATGCAAAGACATATTTTGTTGGTGTACATGGATTCCATCTTTGATTGCATAGCATCCAGCCATTTCACAGAGTCCCCACTCGTGATGGCCTACCTGAACCTAGTTGGGCCATCATCTACCATGATGCATTCCTCGCTCCCACTGTCACCGAGAAGACCGTTGTATCTCTCAAGTGGATGAGGAACCCTACCAGATTCGCGGAGAGGCCGAGGTTCGTTGGAAACTATTGAATCCTTTGGTTCCACTAAATCATCAGCTGTTAGTTTGTCCAGCTGGAACTACTTCCAGTTCTACCATATGACCATTAATTTCTTCACAAGAAATTTCTTTTCTAAAAAGGTGGCATGCTGATAAACAAAACACCTTTTGCTCCTCAGTGTGGTAGAAGATATTCCCTCACAAATGTTTGGGATATCCAACAAACTTACAGAACTGACCTTGCCTCGAGCTTGTCTGGATTTTTCCTTTCAACATAGGTCGGATAACTCCATATCTTAACTCATTTAAGACATGGTCTCTTCCCATTCCATATCTCATATGTAGTGGTAGGCTGTGATTTGGATGAAACCCCATTCAATAGGTGTGCAGCTTCTCAAGTGCATAACACCAAAAGGAAATAGGTAACTCAGCAGTACTCATCATAGAGCGCACTATATCTCATGGGGTGCGATACCTCCGTCCCGATACACCGTTGTTCTGTGGTGTATACGAAGGAGTAAGCTGAGAGAGAATCACATTCTCCGTTTAGAAAATCTTGGAACTCCATGCCCAAGTATTCTTCTCCTCGATCATATCAAAGGACTTTAATACTTCTACCAGTCTGGTTCTTTAACTTCAAGCTTATATTCCTTGAATTTCTCAAAATTTTTAGACTTGTGTTTCAACAGGAACACATGTCCGAATCTTGAAAGATAGTCGATGAATATAATAAAGTACAAAGAACCAACCTTGGCATTTGTAGACATAGGACCGTATACATCCTCATGTATTTGTCCCAAGAGTTCATCAACTCTATCTCTGTTTCCAGTAAATGGGGTATTGGTCATTTTACCTTTGAGACAAGACTGACACGTATCATAAGATGAAAATTCGAACAGATTCTTATATTCATCTTTATGTAACTTGGCTGGTCGTGTCACATTGATATGACCTAGTCTATAATACCACAAGAAGGATTCGTTCATTTCTGAACTGCTCCTCTTGTGTGTTTTCTAGACACTTTGAACTGTGGTTTGATTTAGAACGTATATGCTATTATATATCGTGCCTGGTTGAGTCAATTCTTGATTCAAGAAAATGTTCACAACATTATCCGCTAATACAGAATTACATCCTTCTGTAACACATTAAAGAAACTGATGTAATGTTGTATATCAAGTTCGGTATGTAATAACATTCGTTCAGAATCAATGTATTAATACAAGGTGATATATGCCAGCTGACTTGGCTGCAACACTTGCGTCATTCTCTACACTTAGAGAAATATCACCCATTCTCAGTTCTTTACATATCTGTAGCCCATGTAACATATTACATATGCGGGATCCTGATCCGGTATCACATACCCAGGATGTAGAGGATACTGAGAAACAGTTCTCGGTAATGAACACACCCGAAAAAGATACATCAACATGCATTTTCTTCGATTGGGTGGCATGGGAATCCGGATATTCTCCTATTTCCTGCTCGGACTTATAACAATTATAAGATAGAGTAGAACCAACGTTCCCTAGCACAGTATAATTAGCAGGTTCAGTCAATGCATCCATATTATTATCTTGATTAAGACGTGATATGGTCTCTAGCAGGAGAGAGAGAAGAAAACACTCTGCGTGCGCTCTCTGTAAGATTAGATTGGTTATTATTTTATCTAATCAGGATGGCTCCCACTGTTTTTATCAAATCTTCCTTCAAACCCTAAAAGGTAAGACTAGCCGGGATTAATTACACCTTACAAGTTTGCCAATCTTTCGGCCAGGCCAGTGTCGGTACTTTGAGGGAGCTTCCCCGTGCTTTCACACATACCTAATTAAAATAAACCTCGTTTTCCCAGGGACGTAACCCCGTTAACACCTTTCTAAATACCTACTTGATCAGCTAATTGTAATGTGTAAAAACTCTCCCAGGAGTAACTCTTACTCGCAGTGGGTATCGGGATCCAACTATCTCATAGAAGGTATGCAATCTCATTGCAAATTTCAACACTTGAAATTCCCGATAATGAATTTTCCCCTAGCAACTTATGACCTTGGCTAAGGTCAACAAATCATAAGCGCTAGCCAAGTTCAACCCGTTATTTCTTGATTGAATTAAGCCCTCCCGCGCGACCCTTGGCTAAGGTCAACAAAGCCGCATGAGTACCCTACTCAATCGCATCATATACTTGCAGATAAGCACTAATTAGCTATGCACACTACACCTTGGCTAAGGTCAACAAACACAGCACGAATACTAAGAATTGCTTATCTGAAATGACGGAGGGCTACGACAAGTTTTTAAGAAAACCTATTGCGTAATGAACTTGATATCGTTGTAGAATCGAGTGAATTTTAAAAGGAGTGTTTTGAGGCTTTTACTAGTTCCGCTAAAGAGGTCACTCCCGGTGAAAGGATCTTAGCTCTTTCCTTATCGAATAAGGTGCTGGATATTCTACAAGGAATACCGCTATGCAAAGCAAAAACTATAAAAGCAATCAAAAGACAAACCGAGTTTGTAGCATCTGCTAGTTTCGCTAAAGTGGTTACTCCCGGTGAAGGGATCTCGGCTCTTTCCTTATTGAATAAGGTGATGGATATTCTGCAAGGAATACCGCTACGCAAAGCAAGAACTAGAGCTACCAGTTTTCGAGACAAGTTTCTACAACATCTTTTAGATTTCTTTTTCTTTCATTAATCTCATTAATGAAGTTCCAATATTTATGCTTCACAAGCATCATAGAAGAAACGAAAGCATCAATAT
Source organism: Agapanthus africanus (assembly GCA_030015575.1). NCBI lineage: Eukaryota > Viridiplantae > Streptophyta > Magnoliopsida > Asparagales > Amaryllidaceae > Agapanthus > Agapanthus africanus. Next base: position 9,283,189 of record CM057340.1, read on the forward strand.
TTATTATATATCATATATATAATATAAGCATTTGTCTCAGAATATATAAAGTGATCATATCACAGAGCAGCAGAAGAAACATATGAAATATTGGATGTACTAGGAGGTTCGTGTTTTATTTTGAGCCTGTATAAAACACGGACTCCATGGTCGCGATGAATAGCCAAACCCACATCCTTAGACCCCTACGAGAGCGGCAAGCAACCCTACCAATTCTAGAGTTAGGAGACCCGGACTCGACTTCTCGAAATGGTCTCCCACTGGACTCTAGAACCCGGTTACTTGTGCTCCCCTCCTTAGGTCTATCCTAATACGGAAAAGTAAATAATATACAACAATGGTGACATTATCCTCAACCCGGAAGTGCCCCAATAAAAGAATATTATATACATTGAATTTTACATGAATGAAAATAAAAACTCTCATCTCACATAAAACCCCCGGCTATTCAAAACTCACAGCAACACATAACATCACATGTCATCAACGTAAGTAAATATGTTTATCCCAATTATCGTTGACATATAATATCGAAACCGGCGATACACCACATATTACACTTACGGTCGCAGAAAAGAAAGTGAAAAACTACAACAGTTGGAATCCGAAACCACCTCAGACATCATAAACCCAATGTATCACATACTTTGGATTTCATGCCCAACAAATGAATTCCTTAGACATCACATGCCTAACAATTATAAACCCTGCATTTTAGCCTCGATATTGAAAACACTTTTCAATAACCTGTCGGGTAATTCAACAAGATTCCCGATAACCTGATCGAATGCTCGTCGGAAACTTTAGTAGATGGCCGCACCCACGATGCCGTCGACGAGGTGCACTTAGGCGGAACACCGCTGCCGCGAGCACCCGAACGGATGCTTTTGGCGACGGGGTTCTCCTACAGTCACTTGGTCGGGGCTATGGGGCGTGGCTATCTAGTAAGGTTACCCGGCGAGTATCCGCGTACACTACATAATTACGACGGACTTTTGATCACATCAAAATCCCGTGGCAACCGATCAAATGAGACTAAACTGTTAGATTTATAAAATTCAAACTAGTTATCTCATAACTAATTGTGGATTCCAAATATTGTATCACAATCCAGAAATTGCTAGACGATGTTAAACATTCCAATCGAATCAACAAACACCCAAAAAATCCGAAAAGCTCAACACTTGAGCGTAGTTTAAAAATACCCAGTACATGCTACAGTACCAATGAACCAGCGGTAGAAGGGCCAACCAATGCCTCACATGTGGCACCGCTGAACTACCACAAACCCTAGGGTTTAGTGGTGGTTCTGACGGTCACATAATCGAGTTAAACTTTCATTCTTCTAGAGGGTCCACCGAATCACTTGCACGATATTTGAATGTTCTTTAACTAAGAAAAAATCCGACACTTGAAAATTTTCCGGCAAGGGTGAAAGTGGGTATTTGATATCCGATCGAACTTTTTAACACCGTCTAAAATAACCGAACAAAACCTAGAATTACGAATACGAAACACTCCGAATTGCCTTTGCTAAAAAATAACATCACATGCAAAATTAGTAAAAACAAACAACACTTAAAAATTTCAGCCCAGAACTGCCCGATCTGGTCGGTTTTGACACTGATGGGCTCGGCCAATTTTTGAGGGAATGGGGTGAATTTTGTACAGTGTTCATTATGTATCTCATACATCATTCTGCAACCGTTTAAAAAAAATTTGACATTCGGAAAAAATTTACAGAAACTAGGTTATGATATCGGGTGTTGCGGAATTGTTTCGGTTTCGTAATCCTACACTTATCCGTCTAATTCTCTAGCTAGGCTCTGATACCACTGTAGGGTTACCTAGGACAGCAGCAAGGTTTCGGGAGGTATCGTCCATTCCGTTTTTAAATTTTTGCCATTCTAAATAACCCTAACCTAGAATCTTAACTAGATATTTAAACGAACAAGTAATGTTAACAACTTAACATCCAAGTGAATGAGGAATACAAACTTTGTAGACCGGTCCTTCACTTCAAAAGCTCCGTGTAGTAGTCCCTTCGCTGAGAGTTATAATCTCCCGAACTCTAGAAAGGGTTGCCTTGGAGAAATGAACAAGTTTGCTCGAAGCCTTCGAGGCTGAAGATGATCTATGTCGAGGAGACTCAAACCCATGCTACATCTTCACTAATATATGAATTAGTGAAGCAAACACACTAAACTAAATGGCTAATAGTAGAAGATGATGAAGTAGAAAATGGGCTCTCTTTAGTTTTCTTTTTCTCACAATATTTTCTCACCATGGAAAAAGCTAGCAAGCTTTTTCTCTCATGAAGAAAATGAAGCATGAAGAAGAAAGAATGAATTCATGAGGTGAGAATAGCAACCATGGGTGGGTTAGTGTCATACACTAACTCATGTAGAGAATAAAACCATGGGTTAACAATAATAGTTGGGTTAATAAATATTTTCAAGTAAAACAAATGAGTGGACTTGGTCAATAGTTCCACAAGCTTCTACAAGCTTGAACCATGTGAATAATTACCACTAATTTATGAATTACCAAGATAAATAAAAACCTAAGGATTATCATAACCATGGTGTAAGTCTCATACACCCATGTTGCATGTGGCATCTAGCATGACACAAAATAATGTACATTAATATATATCACATATATACTAGGTGTATACATGTGAGAAAAGAAATATTAAGTGAGCTAATATTAGTTAATGTAAGGTAATATATCAAATATATAATTATACATTAAATTATTAAATCAACACTTGATTTAATAATCCGGCTATATCCTATACAACCGACTAATATCTTATGCATCAATCTATCGAATCAACACTTGATCCGATAACCCGGCTATATCTCATATAACCGACCGATATCACATATCGCGAGAATAGAATGCGGTATCACATACACGCATTAATCTCGGTCCCGCACATATCATATATGTGCCACTACTTCATTTCGCATGAACCAGGAAACCTCTGTATAGGACTCTAAAGACTCGTCAATACGCCGGCAGTAGGTGATGATCATATCAAACACCCACAAGATGCAAGCGGTCTGCTAAACGTAACGGCCACACGGGTATTGAGCAATCGGAAGATCAACAAGCAAGCCTGCTCGTACTCCTGCGAATCCAATCAGTAACACTATCGTACATTCCGGTCTCTTCGACAGATATGTCGCATATCAACAGCCTGGGGGTGGTAAAACGTCAGACCCTAATAGCCTGATAAGTCATGCCGATGCAAGGTCTATAACGGTTTAAGAAACTACTAATAACACTTACCAGTAAATCTCAGCAACCCTGGCCAGGGATTTCCTGTTATGGCCAATCGAGCATAGCGCAACATCAACTCCCAATACCGGGAGAGACGAATCCCCTCCTATCGCTCATTGCCTCCATGTGACTCGGGACTGTACCCAAAAACCACCTTTTTGCACTATCTATTGACCGTGGTATGGTGGAAATCAAAGCACAGTGGGAATCACATAATACTCTATGATGATCTCGGGTCGACAGACTAACCTGTACCAGTATCACCAGAGAACTGCTATCTGACGATCGGTATAATACCATCTAGGAGTTCTCGGCGAGTCTGTTCAGTGTACCTAGTCTCCACTGAGCACCCGTATACCTTCTCTGATGTCAAACACCAATGGATGTGGGATCATCCATCGCCCATCATATGGGTCAAGAAGCGCATACGATAGTCTACTCGGGAGTATCGATTGTAGGGTTCCTAGGCATCCTAATGAAGTCTCACAAGGCATCAACCATGCCAATTTCAAAAAAATATGGTGCCGAGAAACCCTAGTTAACGGATCGTTGCTAGATGTCTAGGCGAAAAACTAAACTAGTTAACAAATTAACTATAGGTTAGATGCTACAACCTTTGTAGATCCGGATTTCCACTTCCTTAGCTCCACGAGGGCGTCCTCTCGCTGTCCATCTTGAAGCTTGGACTCTCGTGACGGCTTCATCGGAGAAACGTGCGGAATAGGTCGTCGGCTTCGTGTCAAAGACGATCTACGTCGAGGTTGCACAAACTCAAGCTCCGACTTCACAAAGTTGTGAAACTTGTGAAGAAAACACCCAAAACAACTTGGCAAGAGGTAGAGGGTGAAGAAATAGGAAGTGGGTTCACTTTAGAATTGGATTTATCTCACTTTAACTCAAGTTGCCATTGATGGACCTTGAGCTTGAAGAAGAAGAAGAAGATGAAGATCAAGAAAGAATGATAAGTCTTCATCTTTTAAAATAAAACTAATATGAATACTTATCATATCTTGACCATGGTCAAGTGTAGAGATTAAACCAAGGTTAGTTAGAGTGATTAGGGTTAAGGATGAGATAAGGATGGTGGACTTTGTCAAAGTTTCAAGAAGCTTCAACATAGCTCCAAAAAAAGCCACTATTCTTAACTTAATCCTTTTCAAATAAATAAACAAATAAATAAATGAAAAACCAAAACCCTAATCATCACTTAACCATGGTTTAACCCTTTACACTTAACCACATTATCAAGTATCATCAAACATGATACAAAAAGTGCACAAAAGTATATCACATATACAATGTGCAATCTAAGTGAGAAAAATCCGTTTAAAGTGAACCAATACTAGTTAATGCAAAGTAATATATCATATATATAATTATACATTAAATCATTAAATCAACATTTGATTCAATGATCCGGTCATGTCGCACATGACCGACTAGTATTCAATGTATCGGCTTATCGAATCGATCTTCGATTCGATAACTAGGTTATATCGAATATAACCATTCGATACATATATCGCGAGAATGGAATACGGTATCACATACACGCATTATTCTCGGTCCTGCACATGTCTCATATGCGCTCCTATTTCGTTTTGCTTGAGCCAGGAAACCTCTGTGTAGGACTCTAAAGATTCGTCAATACGCCGGTAGCAGATGATGATCATATCAAGCATCCACAAGCCGCAAGCGGTCTGCTAAACGTAACGGCCACCCGGGTATTGAGCGATCAGAAGATCGACGAGCTAGCCCGCTCACACTCCTGCGAATCCGACCAGTAACACTTACCATACAGTCCGGTCTCTTCGTCTGATATGTCGCATATCAAGTCTAGGGGTGGTAAACGTCAGACCCCAATAACCCGATAAGTCGTGCCGATGTGAGGCTCGTAACGGGTCGAGAAACTACTGGTAACACTTACCAGCAAATCTCTGATCAGCCCTGGCCAGGGACTTCCCTTCTACGGCCAATCGAGCACAGCGCAACATCAACTCCCAATACCGGGAGAGACGAAACCCCTCCTATCGCTCATTGCCTCCATGTGACTCGGGACTGTACCCAAAGACCACCGTTTTGCACGCCCTCATGGACGTAGTAAGGTGGAGATCAAAGCACAGTGGGAATCACACAAGACTCTATGACGATCTCGGGTCTACAGACTAACCTGTACAAGTGTCACCTGAGAACTGCCATCTGACGTGAGGTATAATACCATCAGGGAGTTCTCGGCGAGTCCGTCCAGTGTACTCAGTCTCCACTGAGCACCCGTATACCATCTCTGATGTCAAACACCAATGGATATGGGATCATCCATCGCCCATCACATGGGTCGAGAAGCGTATACGCTAGTCTACTCTGGTATATCGATGCCCCGTCTCGATACACCCACGACTAGGGACCTTGAAGGATGTACTTATGGACTACCATGTCCCCACTAGTATGAACTGCATCATAGTCCAGGTAGTCAAGTACAAATCCTAAGGGCTTTACCAACATGTAACTATAAGACAGTATAAAGAGACTAGTGTACATGTTAAGATAAAGAGCAACCAGATAGCATACTATCATGTCGAGCAAGAAAGTCATCTCTATATATGTCCAAGCATCCAATATAATATACATAATTTGTACAATACTGGCCTCTAGGGCATACATACAACTAACAATCTCCCACTTGCACTAGGGCCAGCTGCTGTAGTATCTTGATTGATTCAAAAAAGTGTGTGTAGTTAACCGCAATCAATAACGGTGTCGCACGTAGCTAGACCGAGATGAGTACGGGTCGTCCTCTGGGAAACGTGGAACCTTTTAATTTTACTTTAGATGTGTTGAAAAAGAGAAAGAAATAAGAATGGTTGTAGGATGGTTTCTAGATCTACGTTTAATAAGAATGTAAATATAGATCTAGAATAGTTTAAAGATGTGATTAATTATAATAAGAAGGGCTTGTAGGGTTCGTTAGGATTTAGTAGTTATGAATGATTAATTAAAGTTACCCTTTTTATCCATTAATAGATTTAGAACTAGAACGACGGTGATGCGTGTAGATTAGGGTTTCTGGAGGGAAAAGGAATCCCACTCGTAACCCTTATCTCGACACGGAACTCCGTTCATTATCTAGCCTTTACCAAAACAATCATTAATCTAATCTCTAATCGTGGTCGAAACTAGCAAAGAATTGCTAGCGCGCCCGATTAGGATGTTAATGATTATTTTGATAAAGTTCCTAAACTTTATAGGACTTAAAAAGGGTTTAGATATTTTTCATCGTTCATTAGCCTACCCTAATCCTACGAACCCTAACAAGCGGAGAATTACTCGCGCATGTTGGGAGAAGAAGATGAAAAGAAAGAGAGGGAAAACATAATGCAAAGAAAAACAATTAAATAAAACTAAATACCTTTATTAATCAACTCCTTCAAACTACACTTTGATTCCTTAGAAAATGATTACAAAGACTTGGTTTGCTTCTCGAACTCTTCCGAAGGAGGTAGACGAACAGTTGATGATCAGCCTGGATGCGTGAGCCATCTTGGACTTCGTGATCTCTTCGGCTTGATAGCTTTTCCAAGAGGCCCTCGGTACCCTTTTATAGTGCAAACCCAGAATCTTTTTGTTGAAAAGTTGGTAAAATATTGCATAGATCAATCTCCCAAAATATTTCCTTCTAACTCTTCAATAGTGCGGCGGATCCGCGCTCAAGGGACAGGATTGATTGATGATTTTTTTTGTGCTTTCATCTGGTGACATTTGGCAATCCTAGGCATCTTCATATTTCAGAAATATTCTCTCGGTTGCTTCCAGACTTGGTCTCCAAGTTTGCTTCTTAATTTGGCAAGTTTTCTTCAACAAATTGATTTGTTTGTTAAATCCTTCATAACAACTTGGAAATAATCTGCACAACAACTCAAATAAGATTTTAGTAGACTTTGTTCTACTAGGATTAGACCAATAATATTATTTGCATACATTTTCCTACCAAATGATAATTAAATATATTAACACATGGAAAATAATGTTTTTACACATAAACCCTCATATGTATAATATATTATAATAAAGTCCTTTTTTTAATATAAAAATGGTAGGAAAAATGTACTACAAATGTGCAGTTTTATCGACTGAACAAATACCCCCAAACTTATCTTTGATCGTCCCGAGCAAATTAGTTTATTTAAGAGGAGAAAAAGAAAAGAGAAAACTAAGCACACTTTCGTAGGCAGACACGATTGCACTGAGCATGTGCAACAAGCCGTTAAACCTCTAGGTGTCCCTAGTAGGAGGAGTGTTGTCTCCTGAGGGTTTTCAGCGGATTACACCCACAAAATCCAATAACAAAAGAAAGATGGTGAAATTTACATATAAAGATAAGAACCATAAAAGAAATACTTTGAAAATAAGAGTTTCCAACTATACTAGCTTTTCAGTTGTCATGAGCCCTATCTTAATAGTCATGAAAAAATGTTAGAAATCACATCATCCCTCAATAAAACATCGTCTTTATTTTTCATTCCTACCTTTTGTCCAAACATTGATCATATAACCCTACGTGTGTGTAAAGAACATCCCTACACTCAGAGAATTCAATTCAAGCTATCATACTCTTGTCCATCTACCTCAGTACTTTTTAATTTTATGAATACTAAGATTCGCTCACACATTTTCATGCGACCGTTAATACTTCTTGAGGTACTAACCAACCGATTACTCCTGTGCTTGCTGATTAGGTGATAATATTTTCCTCGTCTTGCACCACCTAAGGCTTAGCAGTGACTCCCAGACCAGTTGGCCTTAGGGCACTAGGTGAAGAGGCACCCTCGCTATATTTTTTTATTGCTGCCTTGGCGATAACAAAACCAGTGTTCATTTTTTTCTTTTCACCATTTTTATATTTTCTTCAATTTTTTATTTCCTTCATACTTTGGCTTTTAGACAAGAGCATTTCAAGGTATCCTCTACTATCCCGAGTTTCAAGACGTGTGTAGGTGCATATTGTAGGGTGTCAACATTCAAATGTTTGGCTTTCAGAATAGAAACTATTTTTCAGACTTATTTTTATCCTCAGATTAGTGACTTCCTTCATCTTACTAACCCTTGGGACAACAGCTCATAACTACTTATTACTAGTTCGTATAAGAAAACTTCTAATTTTCTTGGTTTTCTTAAACTATTCCTATCTTTTGGATGTAATTTTTCACTTTCTATTCTTTTGTTATAATAAAATTTTTTTTTTATTTTTTATTTTAATGCCCGGTGTCAAAGATAATTCAGTGAATACAAACCTCCCCCCCAAACCTGTTTTCAGCAGTGTCCTCACTGATGCAGCCTTTTGAGAACATGGACCTGTATACTAAAGGAGAGATACAGGGGTAAAATAATAGTTAAATGATAAATTCCCCCAAACTTATTCTTTGACACGCACAGATATTCAATCAAATCATTTTTTTACTCACCTCCATTTTTAAAATGAGAAAATGATATAAAAACATGGAGGTGAGGTGGAGGAAATTTTTAGTTTTGATAAAGCGGCTCCTGTAAAAACAGGAGCTCCTCCGCGGGGTCAGCAGAAAAATACGGTTTTAATCTATGCCCATTTACTTTAAAAATCGAACCGTTTTTCAAATTTTCGACTTCAACCGCCCCGTGCGGGTGTACATACCGCACCACAAAAGGTCCTTTCCAACGAGATTTAAGCTTACCCGGATGAAGATGGAGACGGGAATCGTAAAGAAGGACTTGTTGCCCCGATGTGAAGGTTTTTCTAGAAAGATTTTTATCGTGAAACACTTTAGTCCTATTCTTTACTATCACCGCATTATCGTAAGCTTCATCGCGGAGTTCGCTTAGTTCATTCAATTGCAGCTTCCGAAAGCCGCCAGCATGATCAAGATCAAAATTAAGCTCTTTAATAGCCCACATTGCCTTATGTTCAATCTCGACAGGGAGGTGACATGCCTTCCCAAACACAAGGCGGTATGGAGACATACAAAGATCGGTCTTATAAGCGGTGCGGAATGCCCAAAGAGCATCCGTCAGTTTGGTTGACCAATCTTTACGGTTCTTAGAAACCGTCTTCTCCAAAATCTGTTTGATCTGCCTATTTGAGATCTCAGCCTGCCCGCTTGTTTGGGGATGATAGGGCGTAGAAAGTTTGTGAGTGATTGAATATTTCCGCATCAAGGCCTCGAAAGATCTATTGCAGAAATGTGTCCCGTTGTCGCTAATGATAGCGCGAGGGTGTCCGAATCGCGAAAAGATATTTTCTTTAAGGAACTTAATGACAACTTTGTTGTCATTAGTGCGACACGGTATAGCTTCCACCCACTTCGAGACATAATCAACCGCTAACAATATATATAGATTCCCAAAGGAGTTGGGAAAAGGACCCATAAAATCAATACCCCAAACATCAAATATTTCCACAACCAATATAGGTTGGAGCGGCATCTCGTTCCTACGTGAAATCCGACCCAAATGCTGACATCGCGTACAAGTTTTGCAATGCTCAAATGCATCTTTAAATAATGTTGGCCAATAAAAGCCACATTGCAAAACTTTCTCCGCCGTTTTTCGAGGTCCAAAGTGACCGCCGCATGCCTGATCATGACAAAATGATAACACGCTCTTGAATTCATCGTTAGGGACACACCTGCGAATGATTTGATCGGAACAATACTTGAATAGATATGGTTCATCCCAGTAAAAATATTTTACTTGGGATAAAAATCGAAGTTTGTCTTGTTTCGACCAATCGCTAGGTATAAGTCCCGTCGCAAGATAGTTCACGATATCCACGAACCAAGGTTCGTAGGATACATTCAAGAGCTGTTCGTCGGGAAATGAGTCATTTATTGGCACGGTCACAGTTGGCGAAGAAGTGATGCGTGAAAGATGGTCGGCTACTACGTTTTCACATCCACTCTTGTCTTTGATAACAAGATCAAATTCTTGTAACAATAGGATCCAACGTATTAGCCTGGCCTTTGCATCCTTCTTCGTTAAAAGATGTCGGAGGGCGGAGTGATCTGTGTAAACCACAATAGGCGAGCCAATCAAGTAGGGCCTGAATTTCTCTAATGCAAATACAACTGCCAAGAGTTCTTTCTCGGTAGTTGTGTAATTTATTTGTGCATCATTCAAGGTCCTACTTGCATAGTAAATTACATGTGGCATCTTATCAATATGCTGTCCCAAGACAGCACCAATAGCAAAATCTGATGCGTCACACATAAGCTCGAACGGGTGGTTCCAATCCGGAGATGATAGAACGGGGGCTGTAGTGAGTGATTCTTTAAGTGATTCAAAAGCAGCCTCACAATCCGAATCGAAGTGAAATGTAGTGTCCTTGGCCAATAGAAGGGTTAAGGGTCTAGCAATTTTGCTAAAGTCCTTAATAAATCTCCTATAAAATCCAGCATGACCAAGGAAGGATCGTATATCTTTGACGCAATTGGGACGAGGGAGGTTTTGAATGACATCTATTTTAGCTCTGTCGACCTCAATGCCTTTATGTGAAATTATATGTCCAAGTACAATGCCTTCTTGAACCATAAAATGGCATTTTTCCCAATTCAAAGTCAAGTTCTTATCCTTACAGCGGGTAAGAACAGCGTCAAGATTACGAAGGCAGTCCTCAAAGGAGTCCCCAAAAATGGAGAAATCGTCCATAAAAATTTCTAGAAAATTTTCCACCATATCTGAAAATATCCCCATCATGCACCGCTGAAATGTAGCGGGAGCGTTGCATAACCCAAAGGGCATGCGTCTATAAGCAAAAGTTCCGAAAGGACAAGTAAAAGTGGTTTTATCTTGATCCTTTTCGGCGATGGGGACCTGGTTGTAACCAGAGTATCCGTCCAAGAAACAGTAGTATTCGTGTCCCGCTAATCGTTCTAACATCTGGTCAATGAAAGGTAGAGGGAAGTGATCTTTCCTCGTCGCGGCATTGAGTTTCCTGTAATCGATACATACGCGCCACCCAGTTTGGGTGCGTGTTTGGATTAACTCATTAGCCTCGTTAGTGATGACCGTGATGCCAGACTTTTTAGGGACCACATGAATTGGACTTACCCATTGACTATCAGATATGGGGTAAATTATTCCACTATCAAGGCACTTGACGATTTCTTTCTTTACCGCCTCCTTCATAACGGGATTTAACCGTCTTTGTGGGTCTCGGGTTGGTTTGGCTTCATCCATCAGATGTATGTGATGTTCAACAATTAAGGGACTAATCCCTTTGATGTCGGCCATTGTCCAACCAAATGCTTCCCGATTCGATCTCAACACTGCCAAAAGTGCATTCTCTTGCTCTAAGGCTAGAGAAGCGGAAATAATCACTGGCAAAGTCTCATTCTCTCCTAAATATGCATATTTAAGATGAGAAGGTAGAGGTTTGAGATCAAGAATTGGCGGAGAGACAATAGAAGGAGGGGTAACGGAATGATATTCGGACTCCTTAAGAGGTTCAAAACTTGCATAAGATATTGACTCGGAAAGTGCTGCTGACTTTTGCAACGAGTCAACGGGTTCAATCTCAAGGTCGGACTCATTGAACATATCCTCACTGTGAAGTGGTGCAAGATCAAACGATGTCTCATTAGTGTTGTCGAGAACATCAAAGCAAAGTTCCTCATCCATGCAGCTTTCGGGAGCTATCTCGTGGATGGAACAAACATCCAGCAAATGAGCAGAAGGTTCTGATGGCTGACTTCCTAGCTTGTAAATATTAAGCTCAATTGTCATTTTCCCGAAGGATAAGTTCATAGAACCGTTACGACAATTAATCACAGCGTTAGAAGTTGCTAGGAAGGGTCGACCAAGTATCACCGGGATTTGATTGCGTGGGTTTGCCACAGGTTGTGTATCTAAAACAATAAAGTCCACGGGAAATATGAATTCCCCGACTTTAATTAACACATCCTCTAGTTCGCCCCGAGGTTTGGTGATAGATCGATCAGCCATTTGGAGAGTACAATGGGCGGGTTTTAACTCTCCAATTCCTAACTGCTCGTATACCGAATAAGGAAGCAAGTTGACGCTAGCGCCTAGATCGAGTAAAGCACGATTTATATTTTTACCCCCAATAGAAATAGAGATTGTAGGACAGCCGGGGTCCTTACGTTTCTTTGGTATTTGTTGGGTAAAAGCTGTGCTAACATTACTCGTCATGAAAACCTTTTTAGGCACTTGAGTTTTTCTCTTCCTAGTGCACAAGTCTTTAAGGATTCTTGCATAAGATGGGACTTGTTGAATAGCATCTAGAAGAGGAATATTCACGCTAACTTGCTTAAACATTTCCACAATCTTCTCCATTTGCGGGTTAGGTCGGTTGGCCCTTAATCGGTTTGGAAATGGAGCTCGATCAATAAGTTTTGGGTCCAACGTTTGTGGAGAAGACTGTGGCGACGGATTCGATCCCAAAATTGGAGTGGGAATCGACTTAGATAGATTTGGTGAAATGTTTGAGCCTTGGGGAAAACGGAGAATAGGCTCGGATGAAGGTGGGAGACTAGACGAGTTAGGGGAAGAAGAAGAAGAAGGGGTATCAAATGTGTCACTATCATCAACTTGCTCACCCACTTGGTTGTTCAGCACTCTCCCCGATCTCAACGTAGTGACGGCATTCACATTATGATTTTGTGAATGGCCAGGATTTGGTAGGGGTTGAGATGGGAGTTTCCCTTTCTCTCTCGCACTCAATGCGGCATTTAACTGTGCGATTTGGTTTTCTATTGATTTAATACTCTCACCATGGGAGGAGGAGTTTTTCGTTAAGGCATCAATAGAAGACCTCATATCAGCCGAATTTTGCATGGATTGTTTCATGAACATATCCAAAGTTTGTGCAAGTGAGTTGTCAATACCGGCCATCTGTGGTGTAGAAATGTTGGCCGGATTTTGGAAATTTTGTGACTGAAAGGGGGGCTGATTCTGTGGTTGTGGTTGCTGTGGAGGAGGTCTTTGATAATTGCTTTGTTGGTTTTGATTCCAAGCAAAGTTAGGATGATTCCTCCATCCTTGATTGTACGTAGAAGAATAAGGGTCGTTTCTAGGTCGCTGCTGAAAAGCAGCATTAGCTTGAAACGATGCATTCATAGGACATTCTTCCGTTAAGTGTGAAGGATCCGAACAGCAACCACAGACAGTCTTAGGAAGCGTAACCTGATTTAGGGAGAATGATGAGAATTTATTCTCCATAGCATCGAGTTTCTTCTGCATCGCTGCCATTTCGGCTTTTACTGCGATGGACACATCGAGTTGGTGAATACCTCCCTTAGTTGAAGGTGGTCTTACGCTTTCCCACTGCAAAGTGCTTTCTGCGAGGTCTTCCAGATATTTCCAAGCTTCACCGTCATCTTTAGACATGAAATTGCATTGACACATTGTTTCAAGCATCTGCTTTGTCGCTGGATTAATGCCCTCATATATAATCCGACATAAATCCCATCTTTGTATTCCGTGATGGGGGCATTGGACAAGCAGATCTTTGAAACGTTCAAAGCACTTCCAAAATGGTTCATTGGGAAGCTGGGTGAACTGGTTAATCTCGCTCCTAACATGTGCAGTCTTATGATTTGGGTAAAACTTCTTAAGAAATGCTACAACGAATTCATCCCAATTAGTGATAGAGTGTGCGACAGTATTATAAAGCCATTTCTCTGCCAAGTCGCACAGTGTGAATGGGAGAAGACGTAAGCGCATAGCATCTAAAGTCAATTGTGAAGTACCCATCATTGCGCATACGTTTTCGAATTTGGTGATGAAAACATACGCGTCTTCCGACTCAAGCCCGTGAAATTTGGGCAGCAGGTTGATGTAGTGGGGTTTAATTTCGAAATTATCCCCGTTAGGTGGTGGAAGAGATAGACAAGTAGGAAGAGGACCACGAATAGGATAGCATCTTTCTTGGAGAGAGATGCGCGGTGGATTCTGCGCACCTGCGGGTGGTGGCAGCGTGGTGTTATAATTAGATGGAGTGTCGTCCATCACGATCGATGTGGTGTGTGGTGGGGGAAAAGAAGATGAAGAAGCACCGACTTCGGTGTCGATAGAAGGAACGCGGACAAGACGGGCACTAGGATCCCGTGTCCAGCCGAGCATGCACTAAGCGGGTTTAGTGCAAGTAGCAGCGTGTGTGTGATTTTAAATTGGCTTGTTTTGAAAAAGTGGGACTCAAGACAAATCTCCCTAAATGCACAAGCAACCCTAGAACTAAGGTTACCTAGGTCCAGTCTCTAGACCGCTCCTAGACTTCCAAAGGACAAGCCGCAGGATAAATCCTCTACCGCCTCCGTACTACCCTTGTAGCGAGGTAAGTGCCAGGTAAGTGGGAAGGAACCACCACTACAGTGGGCCTAATTAAAAACCACTAGCCTGTGTCACACTTGCCTAGGCACTACAAAAGTAATGCGGATAAACGATAGATTACCCACGACCTTCCTCTGTCCTTATTGAGCGCGACAGTCCTTAGAGTCTGGTCTAGATATTTTTTAAATTAATGAAGGGTTGATCTATATGCTCGGTTTGTGATTTGTGGGGCTTAGGAAGGGTGATGAAATCCCCACCTAATCTTGATTTGGTCTTTGCCCCTTAGAATCCGTATTAAAATATGCAAAACAAAACCAATCACAAAACTTTTGCAAAAAGATTTTTGAGCGGCGCAATTTTGCAAAGAATCCTGCAGAAGATAGATTTTATTGGATTTGAGAGGAGAGAGGAGGAGTTAAGAGAGATACCAGAGAAGATTGAAGCCCTGATTCCTCTAGCCTGCCGCGCTTCCGCCGCCAAAGGTGCCTTTATGCCGCGGTTCCGCCGCGTGGTAGAGAGAACAGTTGATGAAAATTTTTCTGTGATCTCCTTTGCTCCTCTGGATCTCTAAAATTCTCTCTGTTTCTTGTTTTCCTCAATTCTGTGACTCCAGATCTCCTTGCAAAAATCCACACACAAATCGTTAAATATGCAATTTGCAGTTTTGTTTTAATAATGATATAGCTCGTCTAAGAATTCAACACAAATAGTAAAAATAAAAAATTACGCACGTATCCCCGGCAACGGCGCCATTTGATTGATTCAAAAAAGTGTGTGTAGTTAACCGCAATCAATAACGGTGTCGCACGTAGCTAGACCGAGATGAGTACGGGTCGTCCTCTGGGAAACGTGGAACCTTTTAATTTTACTTTAGATGTGTTGAAAAAGAGAAAGAAATAAGAATGGTTGTAGGATGGTTTCTAGATCTACGTTTAATAAGAATGTAAATATAGATCTAGAATAGTTTAAAGATGTGATTAATTATAATAAGAAGGGCTTGTAGGGTTCGTTAGGATTTAGTAGTTATGAATGATTAATTAAAGTTACCCTTTTTATCCATTAATAGATTTAGAACTAGAACGACGGTGATGCGTGTAGATTAGGGTTTCTGGAGGGAAAAGGAATCCCACTCGTAACCCTTATCTCGACACGGAACTCCGTTCATTATCTAGCCTTTACCAAAACAATCATTAATCTAATCTCTAATCGTGGTCGGAACTAGCAAAGAATTGCTAGCGCGCCCGATTAGGATGTTAATGATTATTTTGATAAAGTTCCTAAACTTTATAGGACTTAAAAAGGGTTTAGATATTTTTCATCGTTCATTAGCCTACCCTAATCCTACGAACCCTAACAAGCGGAGAATTACTCGCGCATGTTGGGAGAAGAAGATGAAAAGAAAGAGAGGGAAAACATAATGCAAAGAAAAACAATTAAATAAAACTAAATACCTTTATTAATCAACTCCTTCAAACTACACTTTGATTCCTTAGAAAATGATTACAAAGACTTGGTTTGCTTCTCGAACTCTTCCGAAGGAGGTAGACGAACAGTTGATGATCAGCCTGGATGCGTGAGCCGTCTTGGACTTCGTGATCTCTTCGGCTTGATAGCTTTTCCAAGAGGCCCTCGGTACCCTTTTATAGTGCAAACCCAGAATCTTTTTGTTGAAAAGTTGGTAAAATATTGCATAGATCAATCTCCCAAAATATTTCCTTCTAACTCTTCAATAGTGCGGCGGATCCGCGCTCAAGGGACAGGATTGATTGATGATTTTTTTTGTGCTTTCATCTGGTGACATTTGGCAATCCTAGGCATCTTCATATTTCAGAAATATTCTCTCGGTTGCTTCCAGACTTGGTCTCCAAGTTTGCTTCTTAATTTGGCAAGTTTTCTTCAACAAATTGATTTGTTTGTTAAATCCTTCATAACAACTTGGAAATAATCTGCACAACAACTCAAATAAGATTTTAGTAGACTTTGTTCTACTAGGATTAGACCAATAATATTATTTGCATACATTTTCCTACCAAATGATAATTAAATATATTAACACATGGAAAATAATGTTTTTACACATAAACCCTCATATGTATAATATATTATAATAAAGTCCTTTTTTTAATATAAAAATGGTAGGAAAAATGTACTACAAATGTGCAGTTTTATCGACTGAACATATCTCATACCGAGCATCCCGAAGAGTCTCTCAAACTGTATCTGGGGAATGGCCTTCGTGAGTGGATCCGCCGTGTTATTCTTCGTGTCAACCCTCCTGACCTCGATCTCCCGGCGATCAACTATCTCCCGGATCAGGTGATACCGCCTCAGAATATGCCTGGATCTCTGATGGGACATGGGTTCCTTGGCCAAAGCCACTGCTCCATTGTTATCGCAATACAAAGGTATTGGATGTTCAATGGATGGAACCACTCCAAGTTCAGTAATGAACTTCTTGATCCAAACAGCTTCTTTAGCAGCATTGTTGGCAACGATGTATTCAGCCTCCGTCGTCGAGTCTGCCACGGTTTCCTGCTTGGAACTCTTCCAGCTAACCGCCCCTCCATAAAGGGTAAAGACAAAACCCGACTGCGACTTAGAGTCATCCTTATCACTCTGGAAGCTGGAATCGGTAAAGGACTCCACTTGGAGTTCTCCATTACCATACACCAAGAGCATCTCTTTAGTCCTTCGTAAGTACTTGAGAATGCTCTTCACAGCTGTCCAGTGACTCTCTCCAGGATCAGCTTGATACATGCTCACTACACTTAGTGAGTATGCAACATCGGGTCTGGTACACAGCATCGCATACATGATAGAGCCTACAGCCGAAGCATAGGGTATCCCTTGCATGCGAGCTCTCTCCAAATCAGTCTTAGGAGACATCTCTTTGGAGAGAGTGAGTCCAGAGATCGTCGGTAAGTTCCCACGCTTGGATTCTTCCATACTAAACCTCTTTAGTATGGTGTCAATGTACCTGGATTGGGACAATCCCAATATCCGTTTGGATCTATCTCTATAGATCCTGATTCCCAATATGCAGGAGGCATCACCAAGATCTTTCATTGAGAATCTCTGTGATAAGAAGAGCATAACCGATTGCAGCATAGGAATATCATTTCCTATCAAGAGTATGTCGTCCACGTACAATACGAGGAAGACAACCTTACTCCCTGCCACCTTCTTGTAAACACAAGGCTCATCTGGATTTTTGACGAAATCATACTCTTTGATAACGACGTCAAAGCAGATGTTCCAACTCCGCGATGCTTGCTTTAATCCATAAATGGATTTAAGCAGCTTGCACACCTTCCCGCTGCTCCCACTATCTACGAAGCCCTCTGGCTGAGTCATGTACACGCACTCTTCTAAATCACCATTTAGAAAGGCGGTCTTAACATCCATTTGCCAGATTTCGTAGTCATGATATGCAGCGATGGAAAGCATGATCCGGATGGATTTAAGCATAGCTACTGGAGAAAAGGTCTCGTCATAGTCCACACATGGTCTTTGATGAAAACCCTTTGCTACTAGTCTAGCTTTGAAAGTCTCCACTTTCCCATCTACACCAAGTTTCTTCTTGAAGATCCACTTGCTCCCAATGGGTTTTACCCCTTCAGGAGCAATTTCCAAAGTCCATACTTTGTTGGTGTACATGGATTCCATCTCGGACCGCATAGCATCCAGCCATTTCACTGAGTCCCTACTCGTGATGGCCTGCTCGAAGCTAGCTGGGTCATCATCCTCCATGATGCAATCCTCGCTCCCACCATCCATGAGAAAACCGTAGTATCTCTCAGGTTGTCGAGGAACCCTACTAGATCGGCGGAGAGGCTGGGGTTCATTGGGAGCTACTGAATCCTCTTGTTCCACTAAATCTTCAGTTTGAGTTTGTGTATCTGGAACCTCTTCCAGCTCTACCACTTTGCCACTAATTTCTTTTTCAAGAAATTCCTTTTCTAAAAAGGTGGCATGTTGAGCAACAAACACTTTTTGTTCCTCACTGTGGTAGAAAAAATACCCATATGAGTTCTTTGGATATCCCACAAACTTGCAAAGAACTGACCGTGCCTCGAGCTTGTCCGGATTTTGTCTTTTGACATAAGCTGGACAACCCCATATTTTAACTCGTTTAAAATATGGTCTCTTCCCACTCCATATCTCATATGGTGTGGTAGGTACAGATTTAGATGGAACTTGATTCAATAGGTATGCTGCTGTCTCCAGCGCATATCCCCAAAAGGAAATAGGTAACTCAGCTGTGCTCATCATAGAGCGCACCATATCTAATAGGGTGCGGTTCCTCCGTTCTGATACACCGTTGTGCTGTGGTGTATATGGAGGAGTCAGCTGAGAGAGAATCCCATTCTCTTTTAGGAAGTCCAGGAATTCATTGCTCAAGTATTCACCTCCTCGATCAGATCGAAGGATTTTAATACTTTTTCCGGTTTGGTTCTCGACTTTTTGTTTATATTCTCTAAATTTCTCAAAAGCATCTGATTTGTGTTTCATCAGGAACACATATCCGAATCTAGAGAGATCGTCAGTGAATGTAATGAAGTACGAAGAACCATGCCTGGCATGTGTAGACATGGGACCGCATACATCACTATGTATCAGTCCCAAGAGTTCGGTAACTCTTTCTCCGTGTCCCGTAAACGGAGTTTTGGTCATCTTGCCTTTGAAACATGACTGGCAAGTGTCATAAGATGAAAATTCAAACGGATTTAAATATCCATCTTTATGCAACTTAGCTAGTCGTGTCGCATTGATGTGGCCCAGTCTACAATGCCACAAGAAGGATTCGTTGAGTTCAGAACTCTTCCTCTTGTGTGCGTTTGTTATTCTCAGAACTGTTGATTGATTTAGAACATAAATGCCATTGCATAACGTGCCTGATCCAACCAACTTTTGGTTACGGAAAATGTTCATAACATTGTCCTGTAATACAAAATTATATCCCTCTTTACTTAATAAAGAAACCGATATAATGTTGCATATCAGGTTCGGCATGTAATAGCATTCGTTCAGAACCAATGTATTACCAGTTGGTAATACAAGGTGATATTCCCCGACAGTCTTGGCTGCAACAATTGCACCATTTCCTACTCTTATGTCTTTATCACCTTCTCCAAGTTCTCTACCTTTCCTTAGCCCATGTAACTGATTACATATATGGGATCCCGACCCGGTATCCAATACCCAGGACGTAGAGCAAATGGAGAAACAGTTCTCAGTAACGAACACACCCGAAGAAAATGCATCAACATGTACTTTCTTCAATCGGGTGGCATGGGAATCCTGGTATTCCCCTATGTCCTGTTCATTCTTATAACTCTTATAAGAAAGAACGGAACCAACGTTCCCCAGCACAGTATAACATGCGGGTTCGGTCAATACATCCATATTATTATCTTGATTAGGGCCTGAAATGGTCGCTACCTGGAGAGAGAGAGAGAAGAAAACACTTTAGCGTATGCTCGTGCAAGATCAGATTAGTTATTATCTTATCTAATCAGGATGGCTCCCACTGCTTTTTATCAAATCTTCCTTCAAACCCTAAAAGGATAGACTAGCCGGGATTAATTACACACTATAAGTTCGCCAATCTTTCAGCCAGGCCAGTGTCGGTACTTTGAAGGAGGTCCCCCGTGCTTTCGCACGAACCTAATTACTGTAAACCTCGTTTTCCCAGAGGCGTAACCCCGTTGACACCTTTCTAGACACCTACTTGATCGGCTAATTGCAATGTGTAAAACTCTCCCAGGAGTAACTCTTACTCGCAGCGGGTATCGGGATCCAACTATCTCATAGAAGGTATGCAATCTCATTGCAAATTTCAACACTTGAAATTCCCGATAATCTTTTGCCCCAAACGATCTATGACCTTGACAAGGTCAACAAACCATAGACCGTAAGTCAAGTTCAACCCGTCATTTCTTGATTGAATTAAACCCACCCGCACGACCCTTGACAAGGTCAACAAGGCCGCACGACTACCCTAACTCAATCTGCATCATATGCATAAGCAGATAAATACTGGTTAGCTACCGCACACTGCGCCTTGACAAGGTCAACAAACGCAGCACGAATACTAAACAGGACTTATCTGAAATGACGGAGGGCTACGACAGGTTTTTCTGAAAACCTATTGCGTAATGAACTTGATATCGTTGTAGAATCAAATGAAGTTTTGAAATGGAGTGATTTTGAGGCTTTTCTAGTTTTGCTAAAGGGGTCACTCCCGGTGAAGGGATCGTCGGCCCTTTCCTCGTCGAATGAAGTGCGGGATATATCATATATATCACTGTGCAAAGCAAAAACCCAAAAGCAGTCAAAAGTAAACCGAGTGTGTAGCATCTGCCAGTTATTGCTAAAGGAGTCACTCCCGGTGAAGGGATCTCGGTCCTTTCCTCATCGAATAAGGTGCGGGGTATATCATATATACTGCTATGCAAAGCAAGAACTGTAGCTACCTGTTTTATTTAAAATCTGATTCTACAACATCTTAGGTTTCTTTTCTTTCATTAATCACATTAATGAAGTCCCATCATTTAAATACCTAAACATCACAGATAGATATGACGTACACTTATGCCATCCGCATTCGCCTCGATGTCCTCTCGTGCACCGTTAGGTTAGGTAACTAACGACAGAGCAGGGCAGGGCTAGCGCGGGTGTAAAACATAAGTAACGTCTATATAATATATCATATATACTATATACTATATCCATCACAGAGTCACAACACAGATATCGCAGCAGAATAATCATATGAAATATTGGATATACTAGGACGTCCGTGTTTTCAATACGAGCCAGTATAAAACACGGATTCCACGGTCGTGATGAATAGCCAATCCCACACCCCTAGACCCCTACGAGAGCGGCAAGAAACCCTGCCAATTCTAGGGTTAGGAGACCCGGACTCGACTCCTCGAGTTGGTCTCCCACTGGACCCCAGAACCCGGTTACTTGTGCTCCCCTCCTTGGGTCTATCCTAATGCGGAAAAGTAAATAATATACAAAGGGTGACAACTTCCGCTACCTGGAAGTGCCCCAAATAAAAGAATATTACATACAAGTTTTTACATGAATGAAAATGAAAAACACTCATCTCACATAAAAACCCCCGGCTATTCGAACATGACGATCCAATATAACATATCCAGCAACACATAACATCAAATGTCATCAACGTAAGTAAGTATGCATACCCCAATTGTCGTTGACGTATAGCAACGAAACCGGCGATATGAACATACTACACTTACGGTCACAGAAAAGAAAGTGTAAAACTACAACAATTGGAATCCGCAATCTCTTTAGACATCGCATGTCTAACAGATATAAATCCCGCATTTTAGTCTCATTATCGAAAACTATTTTCAATATCATATGGGACTAAATTGCTAGATTTATAACATTCATTCAGTTATCACATAACTGTTTGTGAATTCCAATTATTGTATCACATTCCAGATAAACAGAAAATGTTAAACTTTCCGATCGAACAGTCGAATACCCAAGTTTTCCCGATACAGTCCAACACATGAAATAAGTCTAACAACATTCAGTTCGTGCCTCAGTACCGACGGTCCAGCCGTAGAAGGGTCAAGCCAACGCCTCACATGTGGCACGCCGTACTGCCCCAAACCCGAAGGTTCAAAGGGCAGTTCAAGACGGTCACATAATCGAGTTAAGGTTTGTTGTCTTCTAGAGGGTCCATCGCGTTACTTGCACTACTTAGAACGTCGTTAAACTACGGAAAAATCCAACACTTGGAAATTTCCCGACAGGGGAAAAATTGGGTATTTATATCCGGTCGAACTTTTTAACATATTCTGAAAATTATCCGGAAAAACAAAAAAGACGAAATTTGATAATCCGATCGAAATACCGAATCCCCAAAACAACCGCAGAAAATTCAACTCTTGAATGAATATTAAACATTCCCAGAAGACTCAGCACTAGGTGACATGAATTACAGTGCAAACCACTTGCTGTAAATCAGCACAGTGGCCGCGGAACCGCCGCGCTTCCTATGGTGGGGGCCGCGGTTCCGCGCCTGTATTATCGATTTACTAACACGTGTTTCACAGTAACTTATAATATTACCTGCTGAATTTTTTGGGAATTTTTAATCTTGAAAAATCCCAAAAATTGGAAAAAGTCCAGAGAGCAAGATAAGTTTAGGGTTTCGGGTTCGTTCGGGCTTCAAATCGCGTCTAGACTTCGCCTAAGGCTCTAGCTAGGCTCTGATACCACTGTAGGGTTCCTAGGCATCCTAATGAAGTCTCACAAGGCATCAACCATGCCAATTTCAAAAAAATATGGTGCCGAGAAACCCTAGTTAACGGATCGTTGCTAGATGTCTAGGCGAAAAACTAAACTAGTTAACAAATTAACTATAGGTTAGATGCTACAACCTTTGTAGATCCGGATTTCCACTTCCTTAGCTCCACGAGGGCGTCCTCTCGCTGTCCATCTTGAAGCTTGGACTCTCGTGACGGCTTCATCGAAGAAACGTGCGGAATAGGTCGTCGGCTTCGTGTCAAAGACGATCTACGTCGAGGTTGCACAAACTCAAGCTCCGACTTCACAAAGTTGTGAAACTTGTGAAGAAAACACCCAAAACAACTTGGCAAGAGGTAGAGGGTGAAGAAATAGGAAGTGGGTTCACTTTAGAATTGGATTTATCTCACTTTAACTCAAGTTGCCATTGATGGACCTTGAGCTTGAAGAAGAAGAAGAAGATGAAGATCAAGAAAGAATGATAAGTCTTCATCTTTTAAAATAAAACTAATATGAATACTTATCATATCTTGACCATGGTCAAGTGTAGAGATTAAACCAAGGTTAGTTAGAGTGGTTAGGGTTAAGGATGAGATAAGGATGGTGGACTTTGTCAAAGTTTCAAGAAGCTTCAACATAGCTCCAAAAAAAGCCACCATTCTTAACTTAATCCTTTTCAAATAAATAAACAAATAAATAAATGAAAAACCAAAACCCTAATCATCACTTAACCATGGTTTAACCCTTTACACTTAACCACATTATCAAGTATCATCAAACATGATACAAAAAGTGCACAAAAGTATATCACATATACAATGTGCAATCTAAGTGAGAAAAATCCGTTTAAAGTGAACCAATAATAGTTAATGCAAAGTAATATATCATATATATAATTATACATTAAATCATTAAATCAACATTTGATTCAATGATCCGGTCATGTCGCACATGACCGACTAGTATTCAATGTATCGGCTTATCGAATCGATCTTCGATTCAATAACTAGGTTATATCGAATATAACCATTCGATACATATATCGCGAGAATGGAATACGGTATCACATACATGCATTATTCTCGGTCCTGCACATATCTCATATGCGCTCCTATTTCGTTTCGCTTGAGCCAGGAAACCTCTGTGTAGGACTCTAAAGACTCGTCAATACGTCGGTAGCAGATGATGATCATATCAAGCATCCACAAGCCGCAAGCGGTCTGCTAAACGTAACGGCCACCCGGGTATTGAGCGATCAGAAGATCGACGAGCTAGCCCGCTCACACTCCTGCGAATCCGACCAGTAACACTTACCATACAGTCCGGTCTCTTCGTCTGATATATCGCATATCAAGTCTAGGGGTGGTAAACGTCAGACCCCAATAACCCGATAAGTCGTGCCGATGTGAGGCTCGTAACGGGTCGAGAAACTACTGGTAACACTTACCAGCAAATCTCTGATCAGCCCTGGCCAGGGACTTCCCTGCTACGGCCAATCGAGCACAGCGCAACATCAACTCCCAATACCGGGAGAGACGAAACCCCTCCTATCGCTCATTGCCTCCATGTGACTCGGGACTGTACCCAAAGACCACCGTTTTGCACGCCCTCATGGACGTGGTAAGGTGGAGATCAAAGCACAGTGGGAATCACACAAGACTCTATGACGATCTCGGGTCTACAGACTAACCTGTACAAGTGTCACCTGAGAACTGCCATCTGACGTGAGGTATAATACCATCTGGGAGTTCTCGGCGAGTCCGTCCAGTGTACTCAGTCTCCACTGAGCACCCGTATACCATCTCTGATGTCAAACACCAATGGATATGGGATCATCCATCGCCCAACACATGGGTCGAGAAGCGTATACGCTAGTCTACTCTGGTATATCGATGCCCCGTCTCGATACACCCACGACTAGGGACCTTGAAGGATGTACTTATGGACTACCATGTCCCCACTAGTATGATCTGCATCATAGTCCAGGTAGTCAAGTACAAATCCTAAGGGCTTTACCAACATGTAACTATAAGACAGTATAAAGAGACTAGTGTACATGTTAAGATAAAGAGCAACCAGATAGCATACTATCATGTCGAGCAAGAAAGTCATCTCTATATATGTCCAAGAATCCAATATAATATACATAATCTGTACAATACTGGCCTCTAGGGCATACATACAACTAACATCGATGCCCTGTCTCGATTCTCCCACGACTAGGAACAATTGAAAGGTGTACTTGTGGACTACACTTGGCCCCACTAGTATGATCTCCATCATAGTCCTGGTAGTCAAGTACACAACCTAAGGGCTTTGTCAACATGTGAGAGCAAGACATCATCACGTATACAAGTCAACATGTTAAGACAAAATACAACCAGATAGCATACTATCATGTCGAGCGAGAAAGTCCTCCCTATATATGTCCAAGCATCCACTACAATATACATCTAATGTACAGTAATGGCCTTTAGGGCATACATATAACTAACAAATATAATACTAGGATCCGGCTTAAACCAAAGCCCACTAGTATGTTCTCCGCCGAAAGACGCGACCGGGACATTGGGACGTCCGACCTTAATTTTGGGGGCAGATGCTATTTGGTGCTATCCGTCCACCTCTCCGAAGATGCCAAGTTGATTTACGGTACCATGTATCAAAGGATTAAACGGATACGGCCGATGTAGCAGACTTCGTCAGATTCCCCCTCGTTGAGAGGTTTTTGATTGTGGGGACGCTCTTCCCTGCAGGCGCAAGCCCCTGCAGTTAATTACACTACCGCATCGCGGTAACCACTTTCTCCTTCTCCAGATAGTCACTTCGTGTCGTGTGTGTTTGTTTTGTTTTTGGATGCCCGTGGATTGTATACGGAGACTAATTTATGTTGTCTCCCGTAGGGCGTGGATTAGTCCAAATCCGTATTTTCTTAAATTTGGGTTTTGGGTTGGGTTTAAGGATTGTTAATCTCTTTTGAGACTAAGATCAACTTAAACGTTTGTTAAGTATACGTTAGTCTAATTGTAGACTAAGATCTACTTAACATGATCATTTAGATCCAACAAAAGAGCATTTGGGCTCTATTGTTTTAGTTTAGGGACATTGCGGTCCATTGGGTTTGAGGACATCATAGTCCGTAACAGTTTAAAAACGTCATAGTTTGTAAAGTTTAAAGACATCATAGTCTATGAGTTTAAGGACCTCACGGTCCATAAAGTTTAAGGACATCATAGTCCGGTTTAAAGACGTCATGGTCTGTGGGGGTTTAGTTTAGGGACGTTGCGGTCCATAAGTTCAAGGACATCAAAGTCCATGAGTTTAAGGACCTCATAGTCCGTAATGTTTAAGGACATCATAGTCCAGTTTAAACGTCATAGTCTATGTGGTTTTGGTTCAACCGTTTGGGGATGTGCCAAAAGTTATTGGTTATTGGGACCCTCCATCTCTCTGAAGGCGTTGAAGAATTACAACGACATATATCAGAGGTATGAAGAGATGTACCCTTGAACCAATGTTGGTTGAGAGATCTGTAGTCAAGTTTGGGACTAAGATCAGTTAAAAATATTTATGAGCATATGGGCTCAATTAATCTAAATTAGAGGCATGTGGCCAACTTGGGCTCAGCCCACTCAGTCAAAATGTTAGACATTTAATTAGGCTCAGTCCTTTTTTATTTAACAATGCTGAGCATTGGTTTGGATCCTGATATTTTTTTCTTTTATTGAGTGTTGAACACTCATTAAGGCTCTGGAGTTTTATTTAAAGAACAGTTTATGTTCCTTCAGCGTAAACATGAGGAGCACGTGGCGCGCTTGGTGCTGATCGCCAGACTTGGAGCGCTATGGTACTTCCTGTGAGATAGCACACATGTGAGGAGCACGTGGCGCGCTTGGCGCTGAGCGCCAGTCAATGAGTGCAGAGCGCTCTTGTGAAGTAGCGTACACGGGAGGAGCACGTGGCGCGCTTGGCGCTGATCGCCAGACTTGGAGCGCTAAGGCGCTTTTTATGAAATAGCGCACACGTGAGGTGCACGTGGCACGCTTGGCACTGGTTGCCAGATTTGGAGTGCTGATGCGCTTCTTATGAAATAGCGCACGCGTGAGGATCACGTGGCGCGCTTGGCACTGGTTGTCAGATTTGGAGCGCTAATGCGCTTCTTATAAAGGAGCGCACACGTGAAGAGCATGTGGTGCGCTTGGCGTAGTGCGCCAGACTTGGAGCGTTGAAGCGCTCCTTTGGCCGCTTTGGTCGGTTATGTGCTCTGAGAATTAAATTCTCGTAAATAAGAGACTTTGTCTCGTGGATCTAAGAACAAAGTTCTTATTTTTATGGGAGATGTTACAATCTCTTATGTTTTTGTGAAAAGACTATGTCTTTATCTTATGGATCTGTGATCTAACAAGAACTAAGTTCTTCTTCTTCCCTTTTTATGATGAGATGCTTCAATCTCTTCTATTTTTATGAAAGACTTCTGTCTTTGTAGATCTATGATCTAGAAGAAGAACTAGGTTCTTCTTCCTCTTGATGAGATACTTTGACCTCTCTGTTTTATTTACCTTGAACAAATTCTTCTTTCGAGAGATTGCTCTTCTCTTTGAAATTTCTCAAAGTTTGTGGAGGGGTTTCTCTGTGTCAGACTTGAAGTCTTGGGTCCTTTATATAGGGGAGGCTGATTTGTTGAATCAGTTGAAGAGATCTTTTCTTTAATTGATTTGGGAATGTTTCCCACCGTTGGATCTTTGATCCAAGGGCTTCTGTTTTACAGAAGACGATCTTCTTGTTTTTAACAAGATTGGGAAAATCTTTTCCCATACATAACTTATTCTGTATCTTGGTGATTTTTAATCATCATTGGATCTTTGATCCAACGGTGCTCTAATTTTCAGAGATAATTTGATGATTTTTAGTCATCTTTGTTGGATTTTTGATCCAAGGGTGAGGAACATTTAGTTCCAGCGCTAGCGCTCTCGTACTTTGCACGTGAGCGCTGCATCAGAGTCTTTGACTCTGGGTACTAGCGCACTTAGCGTTAACGCTCTCGTGCTTTGCACGTAAGCACCGCATCAGAGTCTTTGGCTCTTAGTGCTGGCGCTGCGAGCGCGAGCGCTCTCGTGCTTTGCACGTAAGCGCCACATCAGAGTCTTTTACTCTTAGCGCTGGCGCTGCGAGCGCAAGCGCTCTCGTGCTTTGCATATAAGCGCCGCATCAGAGTCTTTGACTCTTACCGGTAGCGCTCTCGTGCTTTGCACGTGAGCGCTGCATCAGAGTCTTTAACTCTTAGCGCTGGCGTATTTAGCGCCAGCGCTTTTATGAAACGCCGCTTCATTTCAAATTTCAAAATTTGAACAGACCCTTGCTCTGATTGGGGGAACAAATACCCCCCCACTGTTGCGCTCATGTGGATTACACGCGAGTGCAGCGGTGGCAGTATTTGCGCCATTAGATCAATGTAGAAGTTGAAACAGCTCTCGGTACCTATAAATAGGGCCTTTGGCCCTTGAGATGACCTTTGTTCATCATCTTGTTTTCTTTTAAGAATTAATTCTCTTTCATAGCATTGCTCTTTGTCTTAAGAACTCTCTTAGAGACAGAACCCTGTCAAAAATTTTAGGTAAAGATTAAATCTTTGAAGGGATTACTTCATAATCTAAGGTTTCACCCCTTAACAGAGCCTTGCTCTTTTCAGATCATAGATCTAAAGAAATTTTTAGGGTTTTCTTAACAGAGGTTTGCTCTCTTGAAATCATAGATCTAAAGAGATCTTTCTTAGGGTTTCTTAACCCATTAAAGAAGAATTCTTAGAGTTCATCTCGCAGATCTTAAAGATCTCAGAGTTTTTAACTCAGTAAAGCTTTGCTTTTAGGGTTTTTTATGGATTCTTCCATCTTCTTTGCAGAGCATTGCTCTTTAGAATTTTTAGGGGGAATTTTATTCTCTTCATCATTAATTATGACAGATGTCATATCTGTTGTAGAGCGCTGCTCTCAAGGGAGATTTACTCCTTGGCCCAAGGGGCCCTCATTAAATGAGAATCCTCTTAGGATTTCCTCATTTAATGACTGTCTCATCACATGATGAGACTGTTTTATTAATGATGAGCCATCATCTAGATTGTGTGGGTCCCCTTTGATCCCTTTCCACTGCATTGCAGTGCGGTACGAATTTAAAGTACCAAGTGACAGAACTTAAACTGTAGCATTGACGGCAAATTTTTTGTTCTTTTTCACGTAGGTACTATGTCTTTCGACATTTCTTTCCCGTTCGTCCGTTCGGAAAGCAGATTCCGTGAAGCACCTGTGGACAGGGAAGTCTTCGCGTTGATCAAAGATCACGACCCAGAGCAAAAGAATCTTCATTTATGGGGAACATGGTACAATCAAATTATCAGGGGCTGATGGAGCTTTTCTTGCACGGCACCTTCGGAGCCTATTTCGGCGATCCCTTATGCAGATGCACTCCCGGTGAATTATGCCTGTAAGTCCACGTTGCCCATCCCGGTGCTTGCGGGGAGGCGGAAAACGGAATAAAAATCGGATTTTTATGAGCTTAGGCAACATGGACTAGAGCTAGAAGGATATTTGCTAAACAAAAACTTGCTAAAGCTAACTAGTAACTAGCTAAGTGCTAGAAAGGTTATACCTTGGGTTTTAAGTCCTTCTCTCCTTGCTCCTTGGAGTGGTGGAAGGAGGTCACCTTGGTCGTCTTCTCACGTCGAAGAAAGATCCACCCGAAAGCCTCAACATTTGGCTTCAACTCCAAGCTAGAAGTAACTAGGGTGCAAGAAGTGCTAGTCCTTGAACCCTAGATGAGAGTAAAGATGATCAAGAGAGGGTTTTTCTCAAGCTCAAGTGTTTCTCAACACATGAGAGGGAGAGAGCTTGAGGGAGAGGAAGAACAAGAGAGAGAAAAGATATGATAGAATGAGAATAATATGAACCGTTCTTACTAATATGTGTATATTATTTTAATTAAATAATTAGCTAGATAATTGTCATGGTTAATCATGACATAACCATTATCATTTCAATTTGCAAGGATCAAGAAGCATCTTCCAAAAGAAATGATGATGGTCAAAGTGTCAACCTAGGTCAACAAGTCAAGGAGGTCAAATGGTCAACAACCATAACCATGCACAATTATTAAACTAATTATCAATTAACTATAACACACACATAAGCATTAGGGTTAATAAAATGACAATAGCCATTAACCCTAATCAAGGTCTTCTCCCTCAATCTCAAGCAACTGTGCATACGCACACGCATTCGTGATCCGAGGAACACGAATACAATGAGAAAAACCAATCCCAAATCATATACTAGGATCCGGCTTAAACCAAAGCCCGCTAGTATAAACTGTCCGGACAGCAAACGTGCACAAGTGCGCGAATGTGAACGAACCCTGTCGCAAAACCATGCGATCTCTACTCATTTTGCCTAAAGGAGAATAGCTCTCTGTGTGGGACTCTAAAGACTCGACACTACGCTGGCAGTGGGTTTAACCACAGACCGCAAGTGGCACTAGCTGTACGTAACGGTCCCCAGGTAGATGTCGATAAGAAGACTGACGAGGTGAACCCCATCCGAACTCCTACTGAGCCTGTATGTGATAATCTCCATACAGTCCGGTCTGTTCGTCTGATACATCGCATGGCGGGCCTAGGAGGCGGTGAACGTCAGTCCCCTAATAGCGGTACAAGTCGTGTCGGAGTGTAGCCCAGAACACCATGAGATAACACTGGAAACCTACCAGTATATCTCGCTTGCCCTGGCCAGGGACTACTCGTGTAATGGCTCTCCTGGACACAGCGCGATGTCAACCCCCAATACCGGGAGAGACGAATCCTGTCTAACCGTCACTGCCTCTAAGTGCTTCGGGACTGCACCCAAAAACAACCTGTTTGCACGACTCCTTTGAGCCGTGGTAGGGTAGTAATCAAAGTGCAGTGGGAACACACTCGAGGCGAAGTGACAGTGTCAAGTCAGCGGACTAAGCTGTACTCATGTCACCTGGGAACTGATAACTGACGATAGGTATAATACCAACCAACAGTTCCCGACGAGTCCTGTCCAGTGTACTCGTAACCCAACGAGCACCCGCATACTATCAAAAGTACGACGTACTGACGGCTGTGGGACAGACCGTCTCCCACACTGGGACGAGAAGCGCATACGCTAGTCTACTCCGGAGTATCGATGCCCTGTCTCGATAGTCCAACGACTAGGGACCTGTATAAGGATGTGCTTATAGATCACCCAGCTCCCACGAGTGTGAGCGCCATCACAACGCTGGTAATCAAGCAAAGATCTTAAGGGCTCTACTAATATGTATATCAGCAATATGCTAAAAGAAACACATGCACATATTAAAGCAGAGACAAACCAAGTAGCATACTACCATTTCGAGCAAGATTGTATATACAACTGTGAATATCCCAAGCTTCCATCAAGTAATATACAAACTAGTATGATACAGTAATGGCCTCTAGGGTATATACACTAACAATCTCCCACTTGCACTAAGGCCATGTACTGGCGTATTTAAGACCTATCATCTCGATCAGCCGCTCGAACTGAGTCCGGGGCAAGGCCTTGGTGAATGGATCTGCAGTGTTATCCTCTGATGCAACTCTCCGGACCTCGATCTCCTGGCGATCTACGATCTCCCTGATCAGGTGATACCGCCTTAAGATGTGTCTGGATTTCTGATGGGACCTGGGTTCCTTCGCTAAAGCTATAGCCCCGTTGTTGTCGCAATACAGAGGTATTGGGTCAACAATGGACGGAACCACCTGAAGTTCTCTCAAGAACTTCCTCATCCAGACAGCTTCTTTTGCGGCATCAGATGCAGCGATGTATTCCGCTTCCATAGTCGAGTCAGCAACGGTTTCCTGTTTGGAGCTCTTCCAACACACCGCCCCTCCATTGAGGGTAAAGACAAAACCCGACATAGACTTGGAATCATCCTTGTCACTCTGGAAGATGGAGTCAGTAAAGGCCTCAATCTGCAGGTCTTTTCCGCCATACACCAAGAACATCTCCTTAGTCCTTCTCAGGTACTTGAGAATGTTCTTTACCACTATCCAGTATTTCTCCCCTGGGTTTGACTGATACCGGCTTACAACGCTCAATGCGTATGCTACATCTGGTCTGGTACAGAACATCGCATACATTATAGAGCCTACCGCAGAAGCGTAGGGTATGATAGACATGCGATCCCTTTCCAAATCAGTCTTGGGAGACATCTCTTTGGAGAGGGTGATCCCGTGACAAGCCGGTAAATTACCGCACTTGGAATCTTCCATACTGAACCTTTTCAGTATGGTGTCAATATACCTTGACTGTGAAAGTCCCAACATGCTCTTAGATCTATCACGATAGATCTGGATCCCCAGAATGTAGTTGGCATCGCCCAGGTCCTTCATGGAGAACCTCTGCGACAAGAATCCTTTAACTGACTGTAGCATAGGAATATCATTTCCTATTAGGAGAATGTCATCCACGTACAAGACGAGGAATACCACAGTTCTCCCTACAACCTTACTGTAAATGCATGGTTCATCTGGATTTTTGATAAAGTCGAATTCTTTGACAGTATCATCAAAGCAGATGTTCCAACTCCGCGATGCCTGCTTAAGTCCATAAATGGACTTGAGCAACTTGCACACTCTATCGCTGCTCCCACTCTGATTGAATCCCTCCGGCTGATCCATATAGACGCACTCTTCTAAATTTCCATTTAGGAAAGCCGTCTTTACGTCCATCTGCCAGATTTCATAATCGTGGAAGGCAGCAATGGCAAGAAGGATCCGAATGGATTTCAGCATAGCCACTGGAGAAAAGGTCTCATCATAGTCCAAACCAGGTCTTTGACGAAAACCCTTTGCAACAAGTCTAGCTTTATAGGTCTCAACCTGCCCATCTACACCAATTTTCTTTCTGAAGATCCATTTGCAACCTACGGGTTTTACCCCTTCTGGAGCAAAGTCCAAAGTCCAAACTTTGTTGGTGTACATAGACTCCATCTCGGCCCGCATTGCTTCCAGCCATTTTACCGAGTCACCGCTCTGAATGGCTTGCTGGAAGCTAGTAGTCTCACCATAATCCATAGTGCAATCTTCTCTATCCCCGTCAATGAGAAAACCGTAGTATCTCTCGGGCGGATGAGACTGTCTACTACTCCTGCGGAGTGGCGCTGGGATGTCCTGTTCTCTCGAACCCTCTGGTTCTACCAAGCTTTCAGTAATAGCTTGTGGTTCTGGAATTTCTTCCAGTTCTATTGCGCTCCCACTTATCTGATTTTTCAAAAACTCAGTTTCCAAGAAGCGGGCATGACGAGAAACAAAAACCTTTTGTTCCTCTGCGTAATAGAAAAGATACCCCTTGGAGTTCTTTGGGTATCCCACAAACTTACACTGTACCGAACGTGCCTCGAGCTTGTCCGCATGCTGCTTTTTTACAAAAGCTGGACACCCCCATGTCTTAAAGTGTTTAAGACTGGGTTTCTTCCCACTCCACATCTGATATGGTGTGGTAGGCACTGACTTAGTAGGAACTTGGTTCAAAAGATATGCAGCTGTTTCTAGTGCATAACTCCAGAAGGATCGCGGCAACTCAGCCTTACTCATCATGGAACGAACGATATCCAATAGGGTTCGATTCCTTCTTTCCGATACACCATTGTGTTGTGGTGTGTATGGAGGAGTAAGTTGAGAGAGAATTCCATTCTCTTTTAAGAAGCCCAGAAACTCGGCACTCAAGTATTCACCACCTCGATCAGATCTCAGTGTCTTGATACTTTTGCCTGTTTGTTTTTCAACTTCATTCTTGTATTCCTGAAATTTCTCGAAGGCCTCGGATTTGTGCTTCATTAAGAAGACATGCCCATACCTAGAGAAATCATCTGTGAAAGTAATGAAGTATGAATAACCACTTCGCACATGTGTAGACATTGGACCACACACATCACTGTGTATGAGTCCCAAGAGCTCGCTTGCTCTTTCTCCGTATCTAAGTGAACGGAGTCTTTGTCATCTTTCCCATGAGACATGATTCACAAGTGGCATAAGACTGGTACTCGAACGGATCCAAGTATCCTTCTTTATGTAACTTTGTCAACCGTGTCTCATTAATGTGACCCAGTCTACAATGCCATAAGAAAGCCTGATTTAATTCCGGAGACTTTCTTTTAAGTGTGTTCTGGACACTGAAGACCTGAGCTTGATTCAAAACGTATATACCGTATTTCAATGTACCTGACCCAATCAGCACTTGATTTAGGTGGATGTTTACTACATCGCTTACAAAAGTAAAATCATATCCTTCCTTAGAAAGTAAGGATACAGATATGATGTTACAAGTCGCACCTGGCACATAAAAACAGTCACGCAGAATCAATATCTGCCCAGTTGTCAGTCCTAGATGATATTCCCCTACGGATTCAGCATACATGCTCATTCCGTTAGCAACCCTGAGAGTCATATCACATTTCCTGATAACCCTACGGTTTCTCAAAGCCTGTAACGAATTACAGATATGAGATCCTGATCCGGTATCCAATACCCAGGAAGTAGGGTTAACTGACATACAGTTCTCAATCACAAACACACCCGAAGCCGAAGCCACAACATGCTTCGAATTCTGGCTACTGGCTTTACAAGCCCTGCAATCCTTCTGCCCATGTTCATTCCCGTAACAATAGGAACATCCTTCTTTTACTACATCTGTTCCTGAAACTTCTGCCCTTCCCTTTCTTTCTACTTCCCTAGTTTTCTTTAGGGTAGTAGGTAGAGACTGTTGAACTGAGTCAGCATCTGACCCGTTCTTCAACGTGGTCTTCAGGTCCGAGAGCTCAAAAGAGCTGGTCTCTGTAAGGACGTTGCCCCCTACAGATGACCCGATAGCCAACCTCGCTGGAAGCAATTCGTTCGAGGTCTCATATCTTGCGATACGAGATTGCTCTCCATATAAAACTTTGTTATGGAGGAAGATAGAAGCTGAGTCCATCTTCTCGTGCTGCCTCTGGTATATACCATCAACTGAGGCTAACACGAGGCACTTGGCTTTCGCACAGTCTTCTTCCGATGTCCTACGAATATCAATATCCGTGACAGGGGAAACTGGACCTGAGACGGCAGGGGTTGGATCAGTCAAGAGGTGTCCCAGCTTGTCCTGGGCAATGGACATCTGGACAGACCTTTGCCGGTTATAACAGTCAGATTCAGTCATCTTATTATCTAGATGTAACCTAGGTGCGGTCACTGGGTCGCTGCAATTAAGAGAGAGAGAAGAAAACACTTAGCATGATGCTCTTGCAAGTTTAGATTGGTTTGTAATTTATCTAAACAGGATGGCTCCCACTGTCTCTCGAATCCCTCCTCAAACCACAAAGGAAGAATTAGTCGGGATCTTTCTCACCGTACAATACTTGCTTAACCGTTCAGCCAGGCCAGTGTCGGTACTTCGAGGGAGGTTTTCCAACGCTTTCGCGAAGTTCCTTAATTAAATAAGCTCTTTTCCCTGTGGGCGTAGCCCCGCTAACACCTTTCTAGACACCTACTAGGTTTATAGCATTGATCGTTAAGTGAGAGTTTTCCCGAGGAGTAGCATATACTCACAGTAGGATCGGGATCCAAATATCATCACGTGATAAAACCGAAGGAATCCTACCAGAATCATCACACTCCAAATGGTATGCAGCGCTAGCAAGTTTCAGTACTTTTGAAACTCCCGATGTAGATTTTTGCCCCATGCTCTTATGACCTTGACTAAGGCCAACAAATCATAAGTCACATGTCAAGTTCTACCCGTCATTATCCAGGTTAATTTGAACCCACCCGTATATACCGTTGACTATGGCCAACAAAGCAATACGACTGTCCCAAACCAACGCATTCTATCTATGCAACATATGAATACCCACCAGCTACCAAACACTGTGCCTTGACTAAGGCCAACAAACACAGCTTGAATACTGTTGAATATTCATATGAAACGACGGAGGGCTACGGATGGTTTTGGCGAAACCGTGAACGTAGTGAACTTGATATAGTCGATGGAACGAGATAGCTTTTAAAAAGGAGTGGTTCAAGCTCCGCGTTTAAAAGTTTAGTTTTGAAAAGAACCGAGTGGTTTTCAAAGTGTTCCAATCGACTTTTACTTGGTTTATTTTCTTGCATTAGTTCTTTTAATGCGTCCCATCATTTAATCCTACCATTGCAGAAAACAACCAAAATATGACGTACGCTTATGCCATTCGCATTCGCCACGGGGCCCCGTCATCACCTGTTAGGTTACTTAACTAACGACAGAGCGGGGGCTGGGCTAGCGCGGCTGTAAAACATAAGCAACGCCTAAATAGTTATCATATATAAATATATAGCAATGATAGACATTACAGATCACAGATGAATACATTGGATATACTAGGAATCCGCAATCCGTTCGAGCCTGCAACGAAAAGCGGATTACACGGTCGCGGTGAATAGCCAATACCCCACCCAAGACCCCTACGGGTGCGGCAAACTACCCGCCAAGTACCCGAAGCGAAGCAACCTCCCTCACCACCGTGAATAGGCCACTCGGCACTTCGAGATACCCGGTAGTTTGTGCACCCCCTCCATGGGTCTATCCTAAGAGCAAAAACAGTAAAAAGAATTATACAATGACGGCTACAACCCCGACCCGGTTGTGCGGCCAAACAAATAATAATATTACATCAATTTACATATTACAATGAATGAAAGAAAAAGCAACACTCATCTCACATCCACCCCGGCTATTCATCCGCGACAATCCAACCCATTCATATACACAAACCAGTATCAATCACAGATCACAGATATGTATAACCCCGACTAATCGACGTATTGCGATTAGCCGACGTTCAATACATTCAAACATCACAGATATAACCCTTATAGTCAAAGTGTATTGAAGTTCGAAAAAAATACGGATTTATAGGCCCCAAAAAAAAAATTTCTATTCTGGAAAATCTGGGCACATATAAACTATCTCAAAAATCCTAAAACCAAGCCAGAGATACACTGCACCAAACTCGACCAAGTGAAGAGCCAAGACGGCCGCGGTTGCGCGGCAATAGCTTGCTATTGCCTCGGAACCGCGGCATGTTGGTCGATTCACTTGATCGTTTTTGGTGGCTATCTTTAAAAAACCCTGAGACGATTTTTGGAGTAAAACAAATTTTGTTTTGACCAGAAAAAATTTTAACAGAAAACTAGGGTTTTGATATTTTGGTTTTTCGATTTTTCCGTTGCCAACTTCGACACACTTCACTACCTAGCTAGTTTATGTTTAGTTAGGCTCTGATACCACTGTAAGTCCACGTTGCCCAACCCGGTGCTTGCGGGGAGGCGGAAAACGGAATAAAAATCGGATTTTTATGAGCTTAGGCAACATGGACTAGAGCTAGAAGGATCTTTGCTAAACAAAAACTTGCTAAAGCTAACTAGTAACTAGCTAAGTGTTAGAAAAGTTATACCTTGGGCTTTAAGTCCTTCTCTCCTTGCTCCTTGGAGTGGTGGAAGGAGGTCACCTTGGTCGTCTTCTCACGTCGAAGAAAGATCCACCCGAAAGCCTCAACCTTTGGCTTCAACTCTAAGCTAGAAGTAACTAGGGTGCAAGAAGTGCTAGTCCTTGAACCCTAGATGAGAGTAAAGATGATCAAGAGAGGGTTTTTCTCAAGCTCAAGTGTTTCTCAACACATGAGAGGGAGAGAGCTTGAGGGAGAGGAAGAACAAAAGAGAGAAAAGATATGATAGAATGAGAATAATATGAACCGTTCTCACTAATATGTGTATATTATTTTAATTAAATAATTAGCTAGATAATTGTCATGGTTAATCATGACATGACCATTATCATTTCAATTTGCAAGGATCAAGAAGTATCTTCCAAAAGAAATGATGATGGTCAAAGTGTCAACCTAGGTCAACAAGTCAAGGAGGTCAAATGGTCAACAACCATAACCATGCACAATTATTAAACTAATTATCAATTAACTATAACACACACATAAGCATTAGGGTTAATAAAATGACAATAGCCATTAACCCTAATCAAGGTCCTCTCCCTCAATCTCAAGCAACTGTGCATACGCACCCGCATTCGTGATCCGAGGAACACGAATACAATGAGAAAAACCAATCCCAAATCATATACTAGGATCCGGTTTAAACCAAAGCCCGCTAGTATAAACTGTCCGGACAGCAAACGTGCACAAGTGCGCGAATGTGAACGAACCCTGTCGCAAAACCATGCGACCTCTACTCATTTTGCCTAAAGGAGAATAGCTCTCTGTGTGGGACTCTAAAGACTCGACACTACGCTGGCAGTGGGTTTAACCACAGACCGCAAGCGGCACTAGCTGTACGTAACGGTCCCCAGGTAGATGTCGATAAGAAGACTGACGAGGTGAACCCCATCCGAACTCCTACTGAGCCTGTATGTGACAATCTCCGTACAGTCCGGTCTGTTCGTCTGATACATCGCATGGCGGGCCTAAAGGGCGGTGAACGTCAGTCCCCTAATAGCGGTATATGTCGTGTCGGAGTGTAGCCCAGAACACCCTGAGATAACACTGGAAACCTACCAGTATATCTCGCTTGCCCTGGCCAGGGACTACTCGTGTAATGGCTCTCCTGGACACAGCGCGATGTCAACCCCTAATACCGGGAGAGACGAATCCTGTCTAACCGTCACTGCCTCCAAGTGCTTCGGGACTGCACCGAAAAACTACCTGTTTGCACGACTCCTTTGAGCCGTGGTAGGGTAGTAATCAAAGTGCAGTGGGAACACACTCGAGGCGAAGTGACAGTGTCAAGTCAACGGACTAAGCTATACTCATGTCACCTGGGAACTGATAACTGACGATAGGTATAATACCAACCAACAGTTCCCGACGAGTCCTGTCCAGTGTACTCGTAACCCAACGAGCACCCGCATACTATCTCAAGTACGACGTACTGACGGCTGTGGGACAGACCGTCTCCCCACACTGGGATGAAAAGCGCATACGCTAGTCTACTCCGGAGTATCGATAACCTGTCTCGATAGTCCAACGACTAGGGACCTGTATAAGGATGTGCTTATAGATCACCCAGCTCCCACGAGTGTGAGCGCCATCACAACGCTGGTAATCATGCAAAGATCCTAAGGGCTCTACTAATATGTATATCAGCAATATGCTAAAAGAAACACATGCACATATTAAAGCAGAGACAAACCAAGTAGCATGCTACCATTTCGAGCAAGATTGTATATACAACTATGAATATCCCAAGCTTCCATCAAGTAATATACAAACTAGTATGATACAGTAATGGCCTTTAGGGCATATACACTAACAATGCCGTGGAGGAGGTCAACTGGACTTCAGAGGGTCCCCTTCAGCTTTCTATGGCCGCAATACCTGTACAGCCGCCAGCAGCTTTGGATACTCTAGGACAGCGTATATGCCAGGGCGAGTCGCGCCCTTGGGGACAGCCGTACATGATAGGCCTAACTCCTCATCATCTAGCTAGGTATTTGCAGTGGGCCCGCTATATTTTGTCGGCCAAGAGATCGTTGCTATTGAAGCTTGGGTTGTACCCCGCCGTTTATGCTTCTCTCTTTCAATATTCCGCGCCTCCTGCATGGTGGGTCAAGGCTTTTCTGGAGCAATGGAATATTCCGTCCCACACCTTTCTTTTTTCGGATCGAGAAGTCTCAGTATCTTTAGAGGAGTTTGCAGAGATCTCTGGCTTACCCGTCAAGGAAGAACACTACGAGGAGTTGCTTCCTCCAAACGAGTATATCTTTGCCACCAAATCAGTGGTGATGGGCCTTATCCCGGAGAACGCCATTCAACACCAATTCCCGAGCTTGATCAAGGTGTTGAATATATATGAAAGTCTATTTCTGGAATCCGGAGGGCATGGAGTCAGCTACGCAGACTTCATCACTCGCTTTCTTCGTTCGGAGGCCTTATCGAAGCAAGCTGCGTTGTTCGCCAAGCTTGACAATCCATTTGATTTTGGTTTGGATAACCAACCAACGGCGGAGGCGGATTTAAAGAGTTTCTTTAGTCCGGCTTCTCCTGTCGTTCCCTTCGCGAAGCATGCTGCTCCGGACGTCGATGAAGAGACGTTCATGCTGGGGTTCATTGGCTTATGGCTAAACTTTGTGCTTCCAATGCACCCTCGTTATATGAGGCCATATGTCATTTACCCAGCCCATCGTATGGTTGCGAGAATGCAAGTGGCTATCAGGATTGCTAGGTTGGCACACCTGTACTATGGCCTCAGCTTAGCGGCGGATACCACTCAGCCAAGGGTACAGCCCGTCACTTTCTCGCTGCATTATTTTATGTCACGGATCAAGCTGCATGTACTTGGCGCTTTTGGCATCCATAAACGACCTCTTTTCTATGACAGTTGCAACTTCCCTCGGATTATGCGCCTAGTTGACGCGTCCGTTGTAAATTCGTCACAGCGGGAAGCTAGGGGTGTGATCCTTCGTCCGCCTATGGCTGGAGATGGCATGACCTTTGTCGATAAGGTTTTAACCATCGGCAAAGAATCCACAAAAACGGTACAGCCTCTGCGCTATACTTTTAAAGATGGGGCCTCTACCTTGAAAGCTCGAGAGATTCTTCATTTATACTCCATCAGGCCAGGCTTTCTCATGTTTAGGCAGAATGATTCGACGTTGTTCATGAGGTACAACCCGCACCGTTTTGCCCAGCAATCAAGATATAATCAAGGTGTCCCACTCGAGGCCTTCTTAGCTGAGCCAACTGCCACAAAAGAAGTCATTCGCAACGCATTACACCATTTTATGCGTTTGAACACCGGCTCCAATTTCTTTATCAATGAGCCGAGTTGTGTTCCACGAATCTTGAACTCATATGTGGCGTGGTATCAGCATTCGATGGGTGCCGTTATTAGGGAAGAAAAGTGATTATTGCTCAATCGCAAGGGCACTGTCCCCACTGGTAATCCAGCCGTTCCCTTGAAGCGACGGACCATCATCCGTCCTCCCTTGAGAGAAGCTGCTGCGGCTGTGGTACCACGTGTTATGCCTAAGCTGCCCCTACCCCGTGGGCCTGTAGAAGCAGTAACTGTGGCGTCTCCCGAATCTGGCATGGGTGCGCAGATCGGGGCTCGCCGCCCGAAGTTGCCCGCCAAGCGCAAGCTCGTGTTATCGGCTGCCGGCACTCGCTCGCAGAAGAAAAGAAGTCGATACTTTCTGCAGACGTTGTATTTGGCCAGGAGCCTCATGCTCCTTACAGCGAAGGCTTAAGTGAGTACGGGACCAACGAGGGTCTATTTATGGCGGTGGATGATACCGATCTGGAGGCTGCTATCGCGGTTTCCAAGCAATTAGCTCGCGATGAAGTGGCATTAATCACCCTCGAACAATCAGGTATCCTTTGGTCATATCTTTCCGCGGCTATTTTAATTATTAGGCTTTGACTGACTCTTTCTTCTTCAACAGGTATCTCCACCGAAGAGGCTCTCGCAGCTTCCCTCAAGACTTTTGAGGAGGAAGAGAGGCTTCGCGCTTCCTTGGGCATCGGTATATTTTGGCTGATTGTGCCTTCATTCCCTTTTTTCTTCATGGGTAGTCTGACCCTTCTTTTTCAACTTTTTACAGGGACTACTTCGATTCAGGTTATCCCGAGTGCAGTGTCGATCCTGCATGGTGGCGCAGCGACGCTTCCAGGGCCGGCTGCCGAAGTCCCAGCTCCCCCAGTATTGCCAAAAGAGGCTTCGCTTAAGCAGCCGATGACGAACGCCGTAACGGCTCCAGAGGTAGCTCCTGGCTCGGACGATGACATCACTTTGACGGAGGTCTTGAGAAAGTCTTTTCTCGCTGCCAAGGCTGACAAGAAGCGCAAAAAGCATGCGATGAGGGAACATGATGTCAGCTTGACCGTGGGTGCAGGTTCAAGCGCCATTCCATCCGTCACTATTTCTTCCGAAGACGCCCCAGCTGCCCTGTCTACCGTCGGTAAACAAATGGTGCGCGCGGCTCGGGAAGAAGCCGAAAAGCCATCCCAAGGTAACATAACGCTAAGTCTTTTCTTAGAGTTTGATCTTCAAATTCTTACATACCATATCCTGCAGGGCCAAGTCCTGATGATGAGGTAGTAGGTGAGATGACGGAAACCACCGAGCCTGAAGCGGCTACTCTCTCTCGGGAGTCCGGGACCGTCCAAACTGCCGCTTTTTCCCTTTGCGGCTCCCCGATATCGGCGGGCATCGCAAGCGTCACAACGGCTCTTGTAGAATCAGGGGATGAAGCCACGGGCGTCGAAACTATTCCACTGAAGGAGAGCGAAGAAGCCGTTGCACCCGGTGATGCCTCCGCCATGGTTTCGGTCTCTGATCTACCAGGTAATTGCCGATTCGCTATTTTCAAGCTTTTCAATCTTGTTCAGCCTTTCTAATGATATGTTGTTTGTCTTGAGTACAGGTGCGGTGAATCCTGAGGTTGTACCATCTGAAGAAGCGTCACCAGTCGCTGCTCTGACGCTAGCCGTCCCTTTGTCTTCTCCCATGTCCTTTCAAATGCTGGAAGGTATAGGTTTGCGACTTATTTGGTTCAATTATGGATACCATCTTCTTCGTATTGACAGTAT
The DNA here is from genome assembly GCA_030015575.1 of Agapanthus africanus. Classification (NCBI taxonomy): domain Eukaryota; kingdom Viridiplantae; phylum Streptophyta; class Magnoliopsida; order Asparagales; family Amaryllidaceae; genus Agapanthus; species Agapanthus africanus. Next base: position 9,325,732 of record CM057340.1, read on the forward strand.
GTTGTCGCAACTTTGCTGGAGTCCTTTTTGACCACCTATATCAGGTGTTAAACCCGCATTTCTCCTTCCAGTCAGAGATTGCTCCACCTGCTTGTGTCGGTGAGTATAGTCTTAAACCAACATCCTTTCCTTTCTTTTATGGGCAACCATGTCATTGCTAATTATTCTTTGAATTGATTGCAGAGTTACAGATTGGAGGAGGGGACGAGAGAATAGTCGCGCCACCGGTACTCCCAACTTTGCCACCAGTCGCGGCAGGTATAATATACTCCATCGCTCGTGTGATTTCTTTATTTTGCAAGTCAGCTTTTAACCGTGATTCATTTTGCAGCAATCATACCGGCTCCAGCTCCCTTCGAGTCTCGCATCCTAATGCCAGCAGGGCCCTTTTCTAGACGTCTATCTTCCAAGGGCACTGTGACCAGCCTGCGTATGTTGAGTGAATCTATCGAGGAGCTTGACGCGGAGGCCCCTGCATTCACTGTAGATTTTACTGCTGAGGTTAATCCGATGTTGGTGACGCTTGTGAACTTCCATAGTGAAGGCGTCGTCGGGTCTTGGGTTAATTACTGCGGGAAGATCGAAGCTTGCCTGCATGAGATTGAGCTCAGGCGTCCCGCTCCGGAGGTATTGGCTTTGAACTCCCGGCGAGCTGCATGGGTTGAGCAAAGTGTTCTTTTCCTTCACCAATTTGAACAAGAGGCGACCTTGAGGCGGAAGGAATGCGAGGAGGCTTCAAGCGAATCTGTCTGATTGCGTGCCGAGGTCAAAGCGAACGCTGCACAGCTATACGTTATTTTTGAAGGTCTCCATCGATGAATTTCCGACAGGCTGGTGCTGAGGAAGAAGCTTGACTTCACGAGCGGGTTACACAGAGTCATGAATCCGCTCAGCAGGAAATCGATGAAAAGGTTTCATCCTGTTTGCAGCAACGGGCTCGAATTGAAGCGGAGTTGGCCGCGGCGGCTGATCATGAAAGGGAGTTGAGAGGAGTGCGAGAGCGGCTTGCTGATTTGTTAAAAATGCCTCCTTCTCAGTAGCCATCTTTGTATCAACCGAAAACTTGTAATTTATGAATAACACGCCCTTATTCATTCATTTTTTTATTCCTTTATATGATGTATTTTCTACTCAATTGAATTCATGAATAAAAGACACATTTTTTATCTTGCACTACCGCCTTCTTTTCTTTGCTGTGTTATTGGCATGTTACTCTAGTAAGTGTATCCTGTAGATGATAGATAACAATCCATCTTGAACTCTTTGTAAGGTAGCGATGGCTTAGGAAACAGGTTCGGGTCTGTTGCCTGAGACTTTTCAACTTCATGAGCTATGAGGGTCTCATAAAAAAATTTCTCCCTACGAGTCGAGAGGATCTCATAGGTATATTTTCTACTTAGGAATCGTGAGGATTCCTAAGTGCGTTTTCTCTTGAGAGTCGTATGGATCTCACAAGAGAATTTTCTCCTGAGAGTCATAGGGATCTCACAAGAGAATTTTCTCTCTTACAAGTCGAGAGGACTCGTAAGTGACTAGTGAGTTGACTTGTTCCTAAATTGAAGCATTGCTCCGACGAGGAGATCATTGGTTGACGTATTTCCGTGACGGGGTCATTGGATGACGTATTTCCGTGACGGGGTCATTTGCTGACGTGTTTCCGAGACGGGGTCATTGGCTGACGTGATTCTGCGACGGGGTCATTGGATGACGTGTTTCCGCGACGGGGTCATTTGATGACGTATTTCCGCGACGGAGGTCACTGGCTGACGTGTTTCCGTGACGGGGTCATTTGATGACGTATTTCCGCGACGGGTTCATTGGATGACGTATTTCCGCGACGGGGTCATTTGCTGACGTCTTTCCGAGACGGGGTCATTTGATGACGTGTTTCCGCGACGGGGTCATTTGATGACGTATTTCCGAGATGTGGTTATTAGATGACGTATTTCAGCGACGGGGTCATTTGATGACGTGTTTCCGCGACGGGGTCATTTGATGACGTATTTCCACGACGGAGGTCACAGCTGACGTATTTCCGCGACGGGTCATTTGCTGACGTATTTCTGCAACGGGGTCATTGGATGACATATTTCCGAGACAAGGTCATTGGATGACGTATTTCCGCGACGGGGTCATTTACTGACGTATTTTCGAGACGGGGTCATTTGATTACGTGTTTCCGTAATAGGGTCATTTGATGACGTGTTTCCGCGACGGGGTCACTGGCTGACGTATTTCCATGACGGGGTCATTTGCTGACATATTTCCGCAACGGGGTCATTGGATGACGTATTTCTGAGATGGGGTCATTGGATGACGTATTTCCGAGACGGGGTCATCGGATGACGTATTTCCGCGACGGGGTCATTTGCTGACGTATTTCCGCGACGGGGTCATCGGATGACGTATTTCCGTGACGGGGTCATTTGCTGACGTATCTCTGCGACGGGGTCATTAGATGACGTATATCCGCGACGGGGTCATTTGCTGACGTATTTCCGAGACGGGGTCATTTGATGATGTGTTTCCATGACGGGGTCATTTGATGACGTATTTCCGCGACAGTTTCATATGCTGACGTATTTCCGAGTCGGGGTCATTTGCTGACGTATATCCGCTACGGAGGTTATTGGATGACGTATTTCCGCGACGGGGTCATTTGCTGACGTATTTCCGAGATTGGGTCAGGTTGACTTGCTCTGCTTTCTGCGGTTTCGGGACTGACTTTAGGTTGTCTATTAACCGTAGAGTCTTGGAACTGGGGACTTTCCCATGACTCCGATTGGTGGTGTCGCGTCCGTGCCTTGCTGGTATGAAGAGGAGTGCCGTTGTTAGTCTTCTGGGATGCAGATGTTGTCGTTGAGACCTTACTTTCTTTTTAACAGAGTCTTGCCGGGAAATGAGGTTCTCTTTTTGTTTATGCCCATGGATTGTATAGAAGGGTTAGTATGGACTCACCTGTAGGGCAAAAGTTTCATTCTTTTTTTTTATTTCTTTCCGCGATGTTTTATCATTTCAGCTTTTTATATCGTGAAAGTCGCGATTGCCCAATCATTTCGGCTGTTTTTCGCGGTGCCCTATCATTTCGGCTATTTTTGTTTTTTACTTGCTGCTTTTTATTGCGAGTTGCCCAATCATTTCGGCTATTTTTGTATGCATATCTTTTACTTGCTGATTTTTTTGCAAGTTGCCCCATCATTTCGGCTATTTCATATGCATTTATGGCTTGCTGACTTTTCGCCGTGAGTATGGAACTTGGGACCTGATACCAATCTTAACATCAGCATCACTACCACTGGGACATTGCCAGAAGCGAATCATCATTTGCCGTGAAAGGACTTGGAATTTGTCACCGGTTCAGGCATCAGCATCGCTACCACTGGGATATTGCCATGAGCAAATCATCATTTGTCTCTGTCGATGTCGAACAAAGGTGGCTTAGCAAACAGGGTTAGGATCCTGTCGACTAAGGCTTCTGACTTCATGAGCCGTAAGGGTCTCATAAAGATGTTTCTCCCTACGAGTCGTGAGGATCTCATAGGTGTGATTTCTCCTTAGGAATCGTGAGGATTCTTAAGTGTGTGTTCTCTTATAAGTCGTAAGGATCTTACAATAGCATTTTCTCCTTATAAGTCGAGAGGACTTACAAGTGTTGTTTACCAAGCGGGGAAATTTCGCGCCATTGGCGGGAGCTTGGTGGGGGAGACGTTTATTTGTGCCTGTGGATTGTATACAAGGGTCAATATTGAACCGCTTGTACGGAAAAATTGGGGTGTATGACGGCTTAAGAACAGGTTCGGATCCCTGTAGCTTAAAACTTTTGAATCCTATGAGTCGTGAGGGTCTCATAGGGGAATTCTCCTTACTAGTCATAAGGATCTCGTAAGTGTAACTTCTACTTAGGAATCGAGGGGACCCCTAAGTGTGTTGCTCCCTTATGAGTCGTAAGGATCTTACGCGGGTATTTTCTCCTTACAAGGTCGAGAGGACCTTGCAAGTGTCTTTTAACGAGATTGCGCCCTTTCGAGTTTTTACAAAACTCGCCGGTAGCCCTGTTGTTTTTACTCACGGAACCCTTTCGGGTTTTCATCCGTGCCCGTTTTGCTTATGGACGTACCATTTTTTATTTTTTTTTATTTTTTTTTGCTTCAGCCCTAGGATGCTATGGTTTGTAGTAGTTTATAGATGTTTCGGTCAGGCGTAGTATTTTTTCAAGAACCGACCGTTTATTGGCCTGAAGGGTCTTTCGCCATGCATATTCATGAGCAAGTAAGCCCCACCTTGGTAGACTTTGTCTATGATATACGGGCCCTCATAGTTTGGCTCGAATTTCGCCCGTTTGGCACGATTAGGGATCATAGGTCTTTTTACGACTAGCATGAATTCGCCTTGGCGAAGGTTCTCGGCCTAGTCAATCTTTTGTACGAGCGCATCATTCTTGCTTTGTAAGCCTCTAGGTTTTGCTGCGCCATGAGCCGGGTTTCGTCAAGAGTGTCGAGCTCCTCAAGCCGAAGATGAGCGTTCTCTTCGTCTGTTAGCTCGTAATAAACCGCCACTCGTAGGGAAGGTAGCTTTATCTCCAAGGGAGTACCACTTCTGCGCCGAATACCAATGCATACGGCGTTGTATTTATGGCCGTTTTGAACGTGGTCCGATACGCCCAGAGAGCTTCATACAATCTCTCGTGCCAATCTCTTCTATTTCTGGACAACGTCTTCTTTATGATATTCGTCAAGGTCTTGTTGAAGGCCTCAGCTAGACCGTTAGCTCGGAGATTATAGACCGAAGAGTATCTCCAGTCTATATTATGTTTCCGTGCGAAGCGGCTAATTTTGTGACTTCTGTAGGCTGGCCCGTTATCAGAGATAATCCGTCGCGGAGTGCCGAACCGATAAATGACGTGTGTCTTGAAGAAGTGGAGAATATTCTCCGTCTTCACTTCTCTTAGCGGTATGGCTTCTGCCCACTTAGAGAAGTAATCGGTTGTCGCCAATATGAACCGATGTCCTCCGGACGATACTGGTTCGATGGGCCCGATTATGTCAGTTCCCCACATTTCGAACAGCCAGCTAGCCACCGTTGGGTGTAGCGGATTTGGATGCTGGTAGATGAAGTCCCCGTGAATCTGGCACGAGTGGCACTGCTTCGTGTATTCGAGACAGTCTTGGATCATCGTGGGCCAATAGTAGCCCATCCTTTTGATCTTCAGCTTCATCTTTGGTCCGGCTTGATGAGAACCGCAGAGTCCGTCATGAGTTTTTTGGACGACTCTCTTTGCTTCTTTCGGCCCCAGGCATCTTAGGCATAAAGAGTCGAACAATCTCTTGTAAAGAGTATCATTGACGAAGGCGAAAGATAGAGCTCGTTTCATGAGCTGATGTCTTGAGGATGCATCTTCAGGTGTTCGTCGGGATTTGAAGTAGTCTATAAAGACTTCTCTCCAATCCTTAGCCTTTTCCTGGTCTTTTATTTGTAAGGCTGTTTCTTGGTCGCTTCCTTTTCTTCAGACGACTCCGGAGATATTTCCATTGGTGCAAGAACCCGACGGTTTTGTACCACGATCCTTACGTCATCGAGGTTTTCGTCAGCCAGTTCTTTAGCGAGTTTGGCTAACGCATCAGCTTTGCTATTTTCCGCCTGCGGTATGCTTTCCAGGGCCTAGGCAGGGATTTGAGTCAACAATTACTGTAATCTCTCGCCGTACTTTACCAACTCTGGTATGCACGTTTGATAATCGCCGTTTACGTGGCTAACGACCAGTTGGGAGTCTCCGTATATGAGGAGGATTTCGATTCCTATGTCGACAGCGATCTCAAAACCTGCTATCAAAGCTTCAAATTCGGCTTCATTGTTCGTCCTCGGCTCTATTAAGGAGAAGGCGAAGCGCATTATCCCTCATTGTGGATTCACAAAGATAAGGCCTACTCGCGATTTGATTATATAGGTGTTGGGCTGTCACTTCTTCATGGAAGATGCCCTGTCGAAATAGAGTTCCCATCGGGTGTCACTCTCTCCTTTCTCCTCGTTGATTGTGTCAAATGCATTCTCGTCTAGCAATTTTCAATTTAGGGGTGAATCGGCAGGTATCGGATGCTCAGCGAGGAAGTCGGCGATGGCCTAGCCTTCACTGTCTTGAGCGGACGATAAGTTATCGAGAACTCCATCAAGAGCAGGGCCCATTTAGCGAGTCGTCCTGTTAGTATGGCTCTTGACATCAAATACTTGAGAGGATCCACTCTTGATATGAGATGGACCTCATGTGCCAAAGCATAATACCGAAGCTTCGTTATCGCGAAGATTAACGCCAGGCAGTGTTTTTCGATAGGAGAGTAGTTGTTTTCTGCCCCCAGGAGAACTCGACTCAAATAGTAGAGGGCTCTCTCCTTCCCTTGGTCATTTTCCTGTGCCCATAGTGCACCTAAGGAACCTTCAAGGTCGGTTGTGTACATGATGAGAGGCTTTCCCTTGACTGGAGCGGTCAGCACCGGCGGATTCTGCAAGTATTGCTTGATTTCGTCGAGTGCACTCTAGCATTTACGATCCTAGATGAATGGGTTCCCCTTCTTCATTAGGTGACTATAGGGGCGGCATTTGCCGGAGAGATTAGCTATAAACAACCGGAAATATGCAAGCTTTCCTTGGAAAGACCGCAGTTGCTTGAGAGTTCTTGGCGGAGGCATTTCCATGATCGCCTTGATCTTCGATGGGTCTATCTCGATGCCCCGGTGTCGGATGATGAACCCTAGGAATTTGCCCGAGGAAACTCCAAACGTGCATTTGAGAGGGTTCATCTTCAGGTTGTATTTCCGAAGGCACTGAAACACGATCTTCAGATGCTCCCAGTGCTCCTCGTACGATTTACTTTTTACTACGAGGTCATCGATATAGCATTCGATAATTTCATGTATGAGGTCATCGAAAATCTTTGTCATAGCCCTCTGATAGGTAGCGCCGGCGTTCTTCAGGCTGAAAGGCATTACTTTGTAGCAGAATATACCTAGAGGAGTCCGGAAAGCGGTATGCTTCTGGTCTTTGGGATGCATCTTTATTTGATTGTACCCTGATAAGCCGTCCATGAAGGAGAAGACTTCGTGAGTGGGCGTGTTATCTATCATCAGCTCGGTAACCGGTATGGGAAAGCCATCTTTTGGACAGGCTTTGTTGAGGTCCCGAAAGTCTACGCAAATGCGCACCGTCCCGTTCTTCTTCATCACCGGGACAATGTTGGCAATCCAGTCGGGGTATTTCACTTCTCGGACGAAGCCGGAGTCGATTAGCTTCTTGACCTTGGCGTTGATGCTCATTTCAAGTTCGAGCCGCATTCTTCTCGGTGCTTGCTTGACCAGCTTGACGTCCGGAGAAATTGCCAATTTGTGGACGGCTATTTCTGGATCTAGTCCCGGCATCTCGGAATAGTTCCATGCGAAGCAGTCTTTATACTACATGAGCACGTCTTTTAGCGTAGCCACCTGTTCTTTAGACAACAGCTCACTGACGAACGTCAACCGCGGGTCACTTGCCGTCTCCAAGTCGATTTTTCTGAGGTTATTTGCAGTAGTATGTATCCCATCTTCCAATTCTTTTAGTGCTGGTGGAAACTCTGAGATCACCTCGTCATCATCATTTTCGAAGCACCAGGGAAGTCGACCATATCCTCGTGTACTCCTTCTCCTGACAGCGTTATCGCGTGACAGGTACGAGATTGCTTCCAAGACCGATGTTGATCCGGCTCTACTCTCGCTGCATACGTGGCTTTCGGTTCATGCTTCTGTGGCGGGGTTACCCTCCTACTGCTGGATAGAGCGAACCTGCCTTACTGATACTGGTCTTCTACCCAGTTTTTAAATATGAAGCAGTCTTCGAGAGGATGTCCTATCGCTCGGTGATAGGAGCAATAATCCGGGTGAGAGACCTCGTCTGCTTGCTTGGGATGTTTAGCTTCCGGGAGCGTGATCGTTTGATGTTTCATGGAAAGACTGAATATCTTCCTTGTCTTGTCTTGGGGAAAAGAATATGCTCGACCCATCTTTCTTATAAGAGACGAATCCCGGCTGCTCAATTCTCGATCGCGTGGCTTCTTGGACCCGCTTTGCAGTTGTCGAACGTTTTTTCCGTTCTTTAGTTCGTTTTTACCTCTGCGTCGGATCTTCTGTATGACGGCTGACGAAGGGTATTGTCATTCTCCGTAGCTTGCCGAAGGAGGCACTGCATCCTGGCTTTCTCGTAAATGGCCATTTCACAGTTGTGGTCATCCCAGACCTTTTGATCCGCTTCCCTTATTAGCTTTTCCATCTGTTCCTCAAACGACGGACTCGGCATTTTTGTGGCAGGATCTTATTCTGGTTCAACTGCAGCGTCTTCCAATAGAGTGTCCCCTTCTTCATCGAAGTCATGTATAACGTAGCAGCCATAGAATCTTTCCCGTTTCTTGGATTGAACATATCCAAGCCCGATCGTTTCTATTCTCCCGTTGGGTAGTTTTCGCTGAGTTCCGGGGACGTTCCAGATCTTGTTGTAGAACTGAGCTTGTCGAGCAGTCTGTTTGAAGGGTACGCCTTGGCGCCTCAATAGCCTTTTTAATCCTTCCGTGTAGTATCTGGGCAGACGGATGGGCTGGAGCCTGTCAAGTGTAGAATCGGCATCATGCCAGATTTCTTTCTCCATTTTGATTTCCGCATATCGATAAAAGAGGATCGCCTTTTCATCTTTTCGCCTGGGAGGGACGTAGAACATCTGCAGTTCTTGCACACTATAAGTATGAAGTGCGTCGAGCTCTCTGTAGTGCTGCCGCGAAACCATGGCGATCTGCAAACTCAGATCATCTCCAGTAAGGGCCTGCACTGATAGACGGACCGAGAACACTGTGTTGATTTCGTCTTCAGAGTCACTGCCAAAAAATAGAATAGGGGTAGATGGTCCCGGCTTATTGCATTGGGGAGGCCCCGAATAAACTATCTCTTCTTCCTCCTCGGTATCGCTCCCGAAGACCGGAATGGTAGTGATAGCTTTTTGCTTATTCTCCGGATTATGGCATCTTTCTGTGTCTTCAAAGTCGGGTAAGAAATACTTTGCATCTTCATACTTTCAGACTTCATTCATGGAGAATGGGTTCAGCTCCCCTGTCACGGTATACTCAAGACCATCTTTGAAATACTTCATACACTGATGTTGTGTAGAAGGGATGATGTTGTACTCGTGCAACCAAGGCCTGCCGAGCAAGGCGTTGTAGCATGTCTTGGCGTCAATGACATGAAATTTGATGTCAGTGACGAGCATCTCAAAGCGTGACGTCAGTATCATAGACCCGAGCGTCCATGATGACTGGGAGTCGAACCCGGAAATAGTGATTTTATCCCGAGCGAGGTGTTGAACGCTCATGCAAATCTTTTTTAGTACCCTCACATTTAGGAGATTGACGGAAGACCCGTTGTCAACTAGAATCTTCCCTATCTTGATGTCATGGCAGTATCCGGTGACATACAGGGGACGGTTATGCTCGCACGTCTTGAGGAGGAGGTCTTCATCGCCGAAAGTGACATCAGCAGTGTGCACTTCTTCCAACTCGTCCTTCATCTTTTCTTCGGCAAGGAAAACTTGGAACTGCTCGGGCTCTTATAGTGCCTTGATCAAAGAATCTCTCGCCTCTTTAGATAGCAGAAGGGCGTCGAGAATGCTTAGCTGCGAGGGTATCTTCCTCAGGTGTGCCAAAACGTTGTAATCCACCTTGTTTTTCTTAGGCGGGTCCTTGGCTGCCAGCTCTTCGACGACTTGGTCATTGAGGGCGATATCTTCAGGGACTTTTTCTTTCCCTTTATCTTTTTTGTTCGATCCCTTGTTTGTGGGTCCGAGATTCTTTTCGGGTAACGTGCGATTAAGTAGCTGAATGTTCTCGCAGGTGTTCATCTCTTCTGTTTCGGAGATGGATTCTTTAAAGAGAGGGCCGAGGGCTATTTCTTCATCAGAATCGCTCCTGAAGGCGAGAAGTTGCGATCCCCCGGAATCAACCATGTGACAGTTGCCGGCAATTCTTCCGCGCTCATCTGTCGTGCTCTTCTGCTCTCGACGCGTTTTGCACTTCATTCGCTTAAAATGCTGCCGATGAGCAACGTATCCCTGCCACCGATTCTTGAAGGCCATGCATTCCTCGGTAGGGTGTGTGATCCTCCGATAGTATAAGCAGTAGTTTGGATGTGCATCTAGTCCGTCGGGGAACGTATTTTCTGAAGTGTCTTCTTTGGAAGGTGGAAACTTCATTCACATCGACAGGGCTTTAGCGAATTGCTTCCTTGTCTTAAACTTGCTTTTTCTGGCGACAGAAGTGCTTCCATCCGGTTGGGGTACTTCAACCCTTTTGTCCAGCCGCCGGCATTTGGCTTTTTCAAATATGGCCATTTCGCACTCTCGATCTGCTTTGCTCTTTTGGCAGGTCTCATTCAGCAACATGTCAATCATCTCGTCTGACGGTTCTACGAGTTTCGGTTCGGGATCTGCCCCCGGTTTCTTTGCATTAGGAGCTTCTTTGTCATTTATCGAGTGAGAGATCATGTGGCAGCTTGCCACATAGTCTTCAGGCCCTTCTGAAGAATCGTCTCTTTCGTCATCGTTATCGTTTTCATTCTCAAGAACATGCTTAAGAATTCCTCCAATGTGATTGGGGTCCGTGCCCTCTGGTTATATTCTTCCAGTGCATCGATATATTTCTGCAGACCTGTACGGCTATCGTCGGGTTGGACAGGCTTCTTGGCCTTCTTCTTTTTCTTTAAAGACTTTGGAGGCTTGACTTGAATGTTTTGTCCACCATCACCAACTTTCAGCGTTGGGCGCGGCTTCAACATTCCCTCGATGATCTCGGGTTCTAGCGGGCTCTTCCACCTAATCGCCGGACATGTTTGGAGATCCTTCAGCATTCACTTCATTTTTGCTGAAAGAGCGACCTCCCATGGAGCTTCTTCTATAAAAGAGTACGATGCCCCCGGCGTGTCCATCTTTTTAGGAGCGTGTGGGCTCACCTTCCAATTCTCAGACAGTGCGAATTTGCCCTGTTGGTATTGGTCCTCAATCCAGCCTTTGAAGACGAAGCAATGTTCAATTGGATCGCCTATTACTCGGTGATAAGGGCAATAATTAGGATTATTAGCGTCGCCAGGCTACAATGGACGTCTCGGGTCCGGCAGATTGATGAGCCTATTGCGTATCGCCAGTTCGAACAGTCTCTTTGTTTTCTCCCGAGGAAACGAGTAAGGATGTCTTAACTTTTCGTTGAGGAATCGCTGTCTATCACTTTGGCGATCATCTGGTTTTGGACCACTCGGCTGCTGTTGAGCATTGGCGACGAAGGTCGCTTTCCCCTTCCCCTTTTCGTTTCGAGGCTCCATTTTCGAGGAAGACGGTCTATGGTCCATCTGATCCATTTGGGCCAGTTTGTCAATCAAGGCCTAGAAAGTAGTCGGCTTGAAAAACATCATGAACTGGGATATGGTCGCCTGCAGATCGAGGGTACCTACGAACATGCCTACTGCAGGAGCCTCTTCTATGCGCTGTTCGCACTTCGACCATAGATTCCGCCATCGTATCGCGTACTAAACCCATGTTTCACCTGGTTTCACCCTGGCATTGATTAGTGCGGTGATCGGGGTGCACTCGCTAGCGCTGGCGAAACGCTGGGTGAATAGCAGTTCCATCTCCGTAAAAGTTTGGACGGAGTCGTTGGGAAGCTCCGAATACCATTCGAACGCCGTCTCTACCAAGCTGCCGACGAATTGGTGAAGAAGTAGCTTATCGTCACCTCCAGTGTTCCCGCACAGAGCCCTGAACTGAGCGACATGTTGATGTGGATTGCCTGTCCCCTTGTATATGTGGAACTTAGGAATCGTGTATCCTGACAGCTACTTAATCTGATCGTACCATCCTGGATATGGTCACCCGGTTCTGATGACTTGGCCAGTTGCTTTATTTGCCTGGTGAGCTCGTATCTGTCGAGTGATATAGTCATCCAGGGCAGCTTTGGAGATCGTCTCCTCTTTGGCTGCTGATAGAGCCGGAAGAGGGTTCGATGTCTCCTCTCTGTCGTCTTCAAGGATAATCGGGGGGTCTTCAATTGGAGGATCCGGCTGTATCATCATCCCGACCATATCTTGGAATAAAAGCGCCATTTGTTTTATGTTGGCCGCTTGTTACGCGGCCTCTTTGTCTTTCCTCTCAAGCATTCCTCGGAGAAATTTGGCATTGGTTTCCTGCTCTCTGTGCTGCTCTGACGATGCTTCCGGGTTTGCTTTTGGCCCAGTAAGTGCGGCCATGGTTGTCAGCATCTCCTGGAGCTTTTGCTATTGTTGCTCCTGAGCCTTTGTCACAGACCATGTAAGTGATCGATGACCCATGGAAAAACAGCTATCCTCTTTCCCGGAAGCCATGTAAATGGTGTGCACCACCATGCCCTCAGACTTGGGGCATTTGGATTCAATGCCCTTACGATTCGTCGTAGACGCAGGGATCTTCTCCGGCCTCCTCCTTTTGTGGGCGGTCGAAGTTGAGGGGGCCGTTGAAGCGGGAACCTAAGTAGATGACACCTTCTGTGGTACGACAGGGTGGTCCTTCTCTTGTTGAACCTTCATTTTCTTTGGTTGGCGGGAGTAGTCTTGGTTAACCACAGAATCTTGGATCCTTTGCCAGACCCTATGAATTTTGGAGGACAGCCGCTGAGGGGGCTGCTCCAGCTTTGCCTTTGTAACGTTCTCCACAGGCGTAGGAGATCTTTTTAGCACGGCGGTCGAAGAATTTTTGCGCACCCTCCTAAGTGGTTCAAAGTTGTTCCCAGTTGGAACAGCAGTATCAACTTCCACCGTTGGAGCTGGCAGAGTAAATCCAGAAGGGGAATTGCCCCCAACTTTTCTCACCCGTCGCCAGTGGCGACGTCGAGCGTGTCGAGCGGACGGGATCACCTCTGCTGTTGGATGAGCTTCTTCATGCTTCCCGCTCTGATAAGGGGCTGTTGTCTTCGTTAGCCTGTCGAAGACCGACGCCCGCTGAGAGGGGATGGCCAACCTTGAAAAGACCAACTTTTTGGCAGGGGAAGCAGCCTTGGTTACTTCACTTGGAGCGGGAGCTGGAACGGCCAGTCTTGTAAAGACCGACCCCTTAGCAGGAGAAGTCTTTCTGAGGACTTCATTTGCTGGATCATGGATGGCTGTTCGTTTCGGGATAACCCCTTCACGTATTGCGGGCTTCTTCGCAGGCCTATTGGAGCTTTGGCCCAGTCTGTTAAAGACTGAGGCGTTGGATTTGGGCGACCCGTTGAAAGGGGCCACGGTAGTCGTAAGCCGATCAAAGACCGACTTCTTCGGAGCTTCCTGCGATAGCATTGGGACGTTGAAGCTCATTGATGGGAGCATAGTCCCGAAGAACAGCCCAATGGTGTCTTGCGTCACCCGGTTCACTGGCATCTTGAAAACGGAGGCCGCTTGAGGCCCATAAGTCACTCCTCCAGCAAGGACAGAGTGGTAATTGTTGCAGTTGAAAGCCATTGATCTTCTTTTTCTGTACGAAGCAAGACACCAAATCTTAGTACCTCGAATCTAGGGGCAACCATAGCAAACCGTGATTCACTCGCGAAACACGACACACGAAGTATAGAGTGGAAAGAGGAAAAGGTCCCACCGGGCGTGTCAGAATCTGTTCTCCGCCGAAAGACGAGACCGGGATGTTGGGACGTTCGGCCTGAATTTTGGGGGCAGATGCTATTTGGTGCTATCCGTCCACTGCTCCGAAGATGCCAAGTTGATTTATGGCACCATGTATCAAAGGTTTAAACGAATACGGCCGATGTAGCAGACTTCGTCAGATTCCCCCTCGTTGAGGGGTTTTTGATTGTGGGGACGCTCTTCCCTGCAGGCGCAAGCCCCTACAGTTAATTACGCTACCACATCGCGGTAACCACTTTCTCCTTCTCCAGATGGTCACTTTGTGTCGTGTGTGTTTGTTTTGTTTTTGGTTGCCCGTGGATTGTATACGGAGACTAATTTATGTTGTCGTCCGTAGGGCGTGGATTAGTCAAAATCCGTATTTTCTTAGATTTGGGTTTTGGGTTGGGTTTTAGGATCGTTAATCTCGTTTGAGACTAAGATCAACTTAAACGTTTGTTAAGGATACGTTAGTCTAATTTTAGACTAAGATCTACTTAACAGGATCATTTAGATCCAACAAAAGAGCATTTGGGATCTATTATTTTAGTTTAGGGACATTGCGGTCCATTGGGTTTGAGTACATCATAGTCCATAACAGTTTAAAGATGTCATAGTCTGTAAACTTTAAAGACATCATAGTCTATGAGTTTAAGGACCTCACGGTCCTTAAAGTTTAAGGACATCATAGTCTGGTTTAAAAACTTCATAGTCTGTGGGGGTTTAGTTTAGGGACGTTGCGGTCCATAAGTTTAAGGACATCATAGTCCATGAGTTTAAGGATCTCATAGTCCGTAAAGTTTAAGGACATCATAGTCCAGTTTAAAGATGTCATAGTCTATGTGGTTTTGGTTCAACCGTTTAGGGATGCGCCAAAAGTTATTGGTTATTGGGACCCTCCATCTCTCTGAAAACGTTGAAGAATTACAATGACATATATCAGAGGTATGAAGAGATGTACTCTTGAACCAATGTTGGTTGGGAGATCTGTAGTCAAGTTTGGGACTAAGATCAGTTAAAAAGATTTATGAGCATATGAGCTCAATTAATCTAAATTAGAGGCATGTGGCCAACTTGGGCTCAGCCCATTCAGTCAAAATGTTGGACATTTAATTAGGCTCAGTACTTTTTTATTTAACAATGCTGAGCATTAGTTTGGATCCTGACAACTTTTTGTCTTTTATTGAGTGTTGAACACTCATTAAGGCTCCGGGGCTTTATTTAAAGAACAGTTTATGTTCCTTCAGCGTACATGTGAGAAGCACGTGGCGCGCATGGTGCTGATCGCCAGACTTGGAGTGCTAAGGTGCTTCCTATGAGATAGCGCACACGTGAGGAGCACGTGGCGCGCTTGGAGCTGAGCGCCAGTCAATGAGTGCAGAGCGCTCCTGTGAAGTAGCGTACACGTGAGGAGCATGTGGCGCGCTTAGCGCTAATCGCCAGACTTAGAGCGCTAAGGCGCTTTTTATGAAATAGCACACACGTGAGGAGCACGTGGCACGCTTGGCATTGGTTGCCAGATTTGGAACGTTGATGCGCTTCTTATGAAGTAGTGCACACGTGAGGATCACGTGGCGCGCTTGGCACTGGTTGCCAGATTTGGAGCGCTAATGCGATTCTTATGAAGTAGCGCACACGTGAGGAGCACGTGGTGCGCTTGACGTAGTGCGCTAGATTTGGAGCGTTGAAGCGCTCCTTTGGCCGCTTTGGTCAGTTCTGTGCTCTGAGAATAAAATTCTCGTTTATAAGTGACTTTGTCTCGTAGATCTATAAACAAAGTTCTTATTTTTATAGGAGATATTACAATCTCTTATTTTTTGTGAAAAGACTGTGTCTTTATCTTATAGATCTGTGATCTAACAAGAACTAAATTCTTCTTCTTCCCTTTTTATGATGAGATGCTTCAATCTCTTCTATTTTTATGAAAGACTTCTGTCTTTATAGATCTATGATCTAGAAGAAGAATTAGGTTCTTCTTCCTCTTGATGAGATACTTTGACCTCTCTATTTTATTTATCTTGAAGAAATTCTTCTTTTGAGAGCTTGCTCTTCTCTTTGAAATTTCTTAAAGTTTGTGGAGGGGTTTCTCTGTGTCAGACTTGAAGTCTTGGGTCCTTTATATAGGGGAGGCTGATTTGTTGAATCTGTTGAAAAGATCTTTTCTCTAATTGATTTGGGAATGTTTCCCACCGTTGAATCTTTGATCCAAGGGCTTCTGTTTTACAGAAGACGGTCTTCTTGTTTTTAACAAGATTGGGAAAATCTTTTCCCATACAAAACTTATTCTGTATCTTGGTGATTTTTAATCACCATTGGATCTTTGATCCAATGGTGCTCTAATTTTCAGAGGTAATTTGATGATTTTTAGTTATCTTTGTTGGATCTTTGATCCAAGGGGGAGGAACATTTAGTTCCAGCGCTAGCGCTCTCGTGCTTTGCACGTGAGCGCTGCATCAGAGTCTTTGACTCTAGGTGCTAGCGCACTTAGCGCTAGCGCTCTCGTGCTTTGCACATGAGCGCTGCATCAGAGTCTTTGACTCTTAGCGCTGGCACTGCTAGCGCGAGCGCTCTCGTGCTTTGCACGTGAGCGCCGCATCAGAGTTTTTGGCTCTTAGCGCTGGCGCTGCTAGCGCTGGCGCTGCTAGCGTGAGCGCTCTCGTGCTTTGCACGTGCGCGCCGCATCAGAGTCTTTGGCTCTTAGCGCTGGCGCATTTAGCGCTAGTGCTTTTATGAAGCACCGCTTCATTTCAAATTTCAAATTTTGAACAGAGCCTTGCTCTGATTGGGGGAAACAAGTATTATCCGCCCGAACATCATACGCGCATAAGTGCACATACATGATTGAAGCCCTGCCGTAAAACCATACGGCCTCGACATCTTTCGCCCGATGCAGGGAAACTCTCTGTGTGGGACTCTAAAGACTCGACGGTACTGTAAATCCCCGTTCTCCTTCTACAAGAACTTTCTTTGCATTTTCCAAATTTCCTAGATTTACTTTTCCTCGTAATTATCCTGTAGAAGGTAGTAGCTTGAATTCCAGTGTTTATAATTTTTCCAACAACCTAAAAGCCAAATTTAAACTAACAAACTAATTTCTTAAACCAACCCAGCCCACTAAAATTTTAAATAAATTCCCTATAATTTTTCCCTGGCCCGTTCCTTTTTTCCCTCAGCCCAAATATAAAAATTCCTTAATGAAATCCTTACAAACAATCCCAGCCCGTTCCTTATCTCAGCCCACTCAGTTTTAAACTCTTTAATAAAATTTTTCAGCCTGCTGCCCACCAGCCCACATGCCATCTCTAAATAATTTCTTAACCAAATTTTGAGCCGTCCCGTCCCTCCTCTGCAGCCCACGAAGTTTTAAGAAATTATTTTCTTAATTATCGCGGCCCACTCCCTGCGGCCCGTGTCCAATTCCCTCCATCAGACCCCTGTTCATCTTCCCCCTCTCGCAACGGTAACATTTCTTTAATCGCGCGCGACCCGCCTCCCCCGCCGTCGCCCACGCCCTCGCCCTACCGTTGCCCCCACGATTACAATCTCGTCGCCCTCATCTCTCTCTCTTACTCACCAACTCCATCACAGAAAAACTCCTCACCCCTCTCGCTACACCCACCGAGCCCCAACCTCGAACAGCCCATTGCAATCTCCACCTCCGACGACAATCCCTCGGCAACCTTCGATCACTCCTCTTCCACCAGCCTCATCCCTCCACGACTTCACCCTTCTTTAACCGAGCCCCTCTCAAATATCCCCTGCACACAACCCACTTCGACCAAGCTCGGCCACCTTATCCCCTCGACGCCGACGAGCCACCCCACTTCACCTGAACCACATCTGTAGCCCTCAACACCCTCAGCATCACCCTCACCTCCCCAGACCCGACCCCCACTGCTCCCCATCTCTCCAAATCTCAAAAACCCATTTTTAAATTTCTCCCCCTCACTGTGAAACTGCACCGTACACATAGCCGGAGCGCCGCCAACCGACGCTGACCCCAGCACACCCCGGGAGACCCACAGGGCACCATTCTAGACTTCCAGCAGGCACAAAGACAACTCCGGGAACTCCGACGTAAAA
Source organism: Agapanthus africanus (assembly GCA_030015575.1). Classification (NCBI taxonomy): domain Eukaryota; kingdom Viridiplantae; phylum Streptophyta; class Magnoliopsida; order Asparagales; family Amaryllidaceae; genus Agapanthus; species Agapanthus africanus. The sequence goes on from CM057340.1 coordinate 9,343,491, forward strand.
CCCGTGCTCGATCGAGGCTCGCGCGAACTTGTTCCGCGGCGTACGACGCGCGTTCGTGACGACACTGCTGCCGTACGATCCCGAGGCGTTCTCCAGGCAAGTGTTTACTTGCTTCATGCTAAATTATTAGTGGTACAACCCTAAAATCATATGAATTGAAACTTACCGAATAACTAAATATATTGTGACGTATGTGTTCGATGTATGATCCCAATGGAAACATTTATCTAATTTGACGGCAACTGATACGTTCTGCTGGCCCTTTTAATGATGTATAACATGTGCGAAATTCGCTGGAAAATACGATTGTTCGTGACAAAAAGTGATACCCCCATATATGTTGTTTAAACTAGAATTCTCTCGTACCTGAAAACGAATAAAATCACCATAAATCATATACATATTGGAAAGATGCGTTCGAGGGCTTAAATCGAAGCCGACTCGACGAACTTTAACCCTATGTAGAATTTTAATGTTTTCTGTTCTGAAACCCTGAAGATAATTGGATCGGAACACGACTCTGGACTGCAGTCCAGAGCGTTTCTGATTAGTGTGTTCTGTCTAAAGTCCTGCGTCCCCGTGTTTCCTGAAATCGCATGATACGGAACCTTACAGTAGTTATAAGATATTCCTGTTAGTGAAAGAAAACAAGTGGTTTCAGTCCGATTCATCGCAGTTTGTTATTTTAAACTTATTTTAAGAGGGCAGAACGTAAAGCTGTCCAGAACACTTTCTGAAATGACATTTGAGATTGAACTGTGTATAATTTTCAACGTACAGATACGATTGAGGATCCATCTATTGCGTTGAATACCTTATCGAAAACCCTAAATTTCATCTAACTGTGACATCATTAAATTCTGAGCCCAACTGGGCGCAATTCGTGTCGCGAAACGGACGTTCAGTTCTGAAATTGAAATTCCAGCCGTGAACACTTAAACTGAAACAGTTATATCTTGAAAACCGAAACTCCGATCGAACTGAAACAAATTTTGACGAATTACTGACTGATTGTTCTATATATCTTACCTACATCATTTTTGCTGAATTCGTAACATATTAATTTGTGCAATTTATTTTAGTTCATGACATGCATGCTAATTCATAACATACAGAGCTTATTGGTAGTATACAATACATACATCATACCCTTGTCATATACACAGTGTTAGTGCGTGTGGACATTGCATTATCGTGCGTGATAGGTGTTGGTTTAGGAGTGACGAGTACACCAATGGAAAGTGAACATTCGTGACAGTGGTTGATACAGTGGATAGTGATGAAACCGAGTCATTGGTATACTTGTACACAACTAAATCAATATCATAAATAGTGTAACATGGGGAAAAAGGGGGAAATCAAAGTGGAAAGAGTATCGTATTTAGCGGGACCGTGTTTAGAGGATGATCATTCGAACCGTGATACTTATACGTGTAGGACAGGATCTAGCGATCCGGCTGACAGGGTTATGTCCCGGGCATGTGGGCCGTTGTCTCGGGTATGTACGAGACTCCTGTTAAACATGATCCTCCTTCCACTATGTGATTTCAAACATGACCTAGAAACCGATAGGAACACATATCATATTCTGCATCATATAGTGATATATTGATTACTTGCATTGTTCTTATACCAGTATTACTTCATTTACCTGTTTCATTGTATTATAATAAAATTGCTATTGTGTCGCTCTGACGACCTGAGTATGCATGCTCAGATCCCGCGGGAGGACCAGCACAGGAGACGGATCTATCCTTTGAGTTCACGGAGATATAGATTGGTGTACCTTCTTCATTTACTGCTTTCCATAAAAGAGATTGTGAGATTGAACTTGGTTAGTTATTGTTCTTATTATCTGTAATCTGTGAACATTGAAATTTTAATGTAATAAATTAGTGATGTGATTCCTTTAATACTGTGCTTTATTTACTGATTACCATGTAATGCTAGAAGCCGAAGTGTGACTACGGCGGGATGATTCCTTGACCGTAGGAGCATGGCTGGCCTGGTCATTCCTCGTTTCCGTATTTTGGGAAGCGGGGCGTGACAGGTACTCTGGCAGTGAATTTAACCACAAGCCGCAAGCGGTACTAGCTACACGTTACAGCTACCCAGGTATCTGTCGATAAGAAGGCCGATGAGGAAACCCATCCGAACTCCTACTGAGCCTGGATGTGACAATCTCTGTACAGTCCGGTCTGTTCGTCTAAGAGTATCGCATATCGGGCCTAGGGGCGGTAATCGTCAAACCCCTAATAGCGCAATAAGTCGTGCCGGAGTGTAACCCAAAACACCCTGAGAAACTACTGGAATACCTACCAGTAAATCTCTCTTGCCTTGGCCAGGGACTTTGTGTAATGGCTCTCCGAACACAGCACAATATCAACCTCCAATACCGGGAGAGAAAAATCATATCTAACCGCCACTGCCTCCATGTGCTTCGGGACTGCACCTAACTACTACCTGTTTGCACGACTCCTTTGAGCCGTGATAGGGTGGTAATCAAAGTACAGTGGAAACACACTCGAGGCGAAGCAGTAGTGTCAAGTCGACGGACTAAGCTGTACTCATGTCACCTTGGAACTGCTATCCGACGATAGGTATAATACCCACCAACAATTCCCGATGAGTCCTATCCAGTGTACTCATAACCTATTGAACACCTGCATACTATCTCCAGTACGACGTACTAATGGCTGTGGGACAGACCATCTTCCCTGCTGGGATGAGAAGCATATACACTAGTCTACTCCGGAGTATCGATGCCCCGTCTCGATAATCCTATGACTGGAGACCTGTATAGGATGTGCTTATAGACTATCCAGCCCCCACTAGTGTGACTTCTATCACAACGCTGGTAATCAAGCAAAGATCCTAAGGGCTCTACCAATATGTATAAGTGATATACTAAGAAAACACATGCACATATTGAGGTAGAGACAAACCAGGTAGCATACTACTATTTTGAGCAAGACTGTTACTATATCCGTGTATATCCCAAGCTCCCATTAAGTAATATACAATCCAGTATGATACAATAATGGCCTCTAGGGCATATATCACTAACAAAGGGTTCTGCAGCGAATACCACATACTGATGAAGTTTGTCGCGGTCGCGCATCCTCAATGCAACGGGCAGGCCAAGGTTGTGAACCGAGACGTCATCCGAGGTCTTCAAACTCGCCTAGAAGGAAGGCAAGGCAGCCGGGTCGAAGAACTACCACAGGTGTTATGGTCCTTACGCACATCGAAGAAGACGCCCACGGGAGAGACCCCCTTCAGTCTCTGCTACGGTACCGAGGCAATGGTCCCAGTGGAGATCGGACTGCCCAGTTACAAAGTCGAACACTTCGATGACAAAGCAAATACCTCGGCGCCCCGGACTAATTTGGACATCTTGCTAGAGAAGCGGGACCGGGCATAGATCAAAACCTCCGCTTATCAACAACAAACTGCTTGCTACTATAACGCCCGAGTTAAGCATCGCGCCATCAAGACAGGAGATTTGGTCTTAAGGCGGAATGAGTTCGTAGATCAGGGAAGACTGCACAAGTTTTCCCCGAGGTGGGACAACCATTTCCTCATCTCTGAAATATTGCCCGGTGGAGCCTACCGCTTACAAGACGCAGGGGGGCGGAAGTTTCTTCTGTAGGGTTCCTAGGCACGCTAATGAGGTCTCACAAGGCATCAACCATGCCAAATTCAAATTTTACAAGTGCCGAGAAACCCTAATACGGATCGTTGACTAGAGTTTAAGGCGAAAACTAGAACTAGTAAACTGCATTACTAAAAAGTGAACGGAAATACAACCTTTGTAGATCCAGTCCTCCACCTCCATAGCTCCGTGATGATATCCCTCCGCTGTACCCAGCGGATCCCGGACTCTCGCGGTGGTTTCATCGAAGAAATGATCGGGCTAGGTCGTCGACTTCGATGCCGAAGATGATCTACGTCGAGGCAACTCAAGATCAAGCTCCAACTTCACCAAGCCATGAAACTTGTGAAGAAAACACCCTATACTACTTGGCAAGTGGTAGAGGATGAAGAAATAGGAAGTGGGTTCACTTTAGAATTGGATTTCTCACTCTTTTTCTCATGTTGCCATTGTTGGTAGCAAGCTTTCTTCTTTGTTCAAGAAGAAGAAGAAGAAGAAAGAATATGATATGTTATTTGAAAAATAGGAAATAATATGATACTTATCATATTTGCAACCATAGTTAAGTGTAGAGAATGAACCAAGGTTAGATGAATGGTTAGGGTTAGGGAAAGAAACAAACTGGTCAACCATTTCAAAGCTTCATGAAGCTTCAAAGATAATCCAAAGTTAGCCACCATTTTATTTCTTTCTAAAATGAATAAATAAACAAATGAATAAGTAAATGAAGCAAATGAAACCCTAACTATTGACCAACCATGGTTTAAACTAAACACACAAACTTTCATGTATCATCAAACATGATACAATCAAATACACAAAAGTGTATCACATATACAATGTGCACATCAAGTGAGAAAATCCTTTTTAAGTGAACAAATATTAGTTAATGCAAAGTAATATATCAAATATATAATTATACATTAAATTATTAAATCAACACTTGATTTAACGATCCGGTCATATCGCATATGACCGGCTAATATCCGATGTATCGACTTATCGAATCAATCCTCGATTCGATAACTAGGTTATATCGCATACAACCAATCGATACATTCATCGCGAGAATAGAATACGGTATCACATACACGCATCATTCTCGGTCCTGCACATATCTCATATGCGCTCCTATTTCGTTTCGCTTGAGCCAGGAAACCTCTGTGTATGACTCTAAAGACTCGTCAATACGCCGGCAGCAGGTGATGATCATATCAAACACCCACAAGCCGCAAGCGGTCTGCTAAACGTAACGGCCACCCGGGTATTGAGCGATCAGAAGATCGACGAGCAAGTCCGCTCATACTCCTGTGAATCCAACCAGTAACACTTACCGTACAGTCCGGTCTCGTCGTCTGATATGTCGCATATCTCGCCTAGGGGTGGTAAACGTCAGACCCCAATAGCTCGATAAGTCGTGTCGATATGAGGTCTATAACAGTTCGAGAAACTACAGGTAACACTTACCGGTAAATCTCAGCAACCCTGGCCAGGGATTTCCGGTTATAGCCAATCGAACACAGCGCAACATCAACTCCCTATACCGGGAGAGACGAATCCCCTCCTATCGCTCATTGCCTCCATGTGATTCGGGACTGTACCCAAAAGCCACCGTTTTGCATGTCCTCTTGGACGTGGTAAGGTGGAAATCAAAGCACAGTGGGAATCACACAAGACTCTATGATGATCTCGGGTCTACAGACTAACCTGTACTAGTGTCACCAGAGAACTGCCATCTGACGTAAGGTATAATACCATCTGGGAGTTCTTGGCGAGTCCGTCCAGTGTACCCAGTCTCCACTGAGCACCCGTATATCATCTCTGATGTCAAACACCAATGGATATGGGATCATCCATCGCCCATCTGTATGGGTCGAGAAGGTATACGCTAGTCTACTGTGGTATATCGATGCCCTGTCTCGATACACCCATGACTAGGGACCTTGAAGGATGTACTTATGGACTACCATGTCCCCACTAGTATGATCCGCATCATAGTCCAGGTAGTCAAGTACACATCCTAAGGGCTTTACCAACATGTAATAGAGAGACAATCAGTGTACACGTTAAGGTAAAAAGCAACCAGATAGCATACTATCATGTCGAGCAAGAAAGTCCTCCCTATATATGTCCAAGCATCCACTACAATATACATCCTATGTATAGTAATGGCCTCTAGGGCATACATATAACTAACAATCTCCCACTTGCACTAGGGCCATCTGATAGCAGTGGTTGTAGTATCTCATACTCAACCATCCCATAAAAGTCTCTCTCTGGGAAAAGGCCTTTGTGAGTGGATCTTCCGTGTTGTCCTCTGAGTCTACTCTCCTAACCTCGATCCCCTGGAGATCAACCATCTCCATGATCAAGTGATACTGCCTAAGAATATGTCTAGGTCATTGATGGGACTGGGGTTCCCTGGCCAAAGCCACAACTCCATTGTCACACAATAGGAGGAACGAAGTTCATCTCATGAACTAATATACACCCAGACAACCTCTTTGGTAGCATCTTAAGTAGCGATGTATCCATCCTTTATCGTCTAGTATGCCACGGTATCTAGCTTGGAACACTTCCAACATACCGTCCCTTTACTGAGGGTAAAGACAATGCCTGCGACTGACATTCAGTCGCCCTTATCACCCTGGAACCTTTCCAGTGATTCTCCCCAGGATCGATTGATACCATCTCACTACAACTAGTGAGTCTCCTAACATCCAATTAGATCTATCTCATAGATCCAAAATCCAGGATTTAGGAGGTATCATTTTGATCTTATATGGTGAATCATTGTGATAAGCGGAGATTGATCGAGCGTAGCATAAGAAACTCCTTCCCTATCAAGAGTATGTCATCCACGTACTCTACGAGGATCGCCACCATACTCCCTACTACCTTTTTGTTTATACAAGGTTCATCTACCATTTTGATGATGTCAAACTCTTTGACTACTACATCAAAACAGACGTTCCAACTCCGCGATGCCTGCTTTATCCTATAAAGCATCTTGTACACGTTTCCGCTGCTCCCACTGTCTACGAAGCCCTCTGGCTGTGTACTTACAGACGCTCTCTTCTAAAACATCATTTTAGAAAAGCAGTCATGACACCCAACCGCCAGATATCGTAGTCATGGTATGTAGCCGTGGCAAGTAGGATCCGGATGGACTTAAGCATAGCCACTGGAAAAGGTTTCATCATTATCCACGCCTGGTCAATGACGAAAACCTTTAACAAGTCTAGCTTTGAAAGTCTCAACTTTTCCATCTACACCAAGTAATCTTCTCAAGATATACTTGCTCCCGATGGGGATTTAACCCTTCAGATATAGCAACCAAAGTCCATACTTTGTTGGTGTATAAGGATTCCATCTCAGATCGCTAAGCATCCAGCCATTCTTACAGAGTCCCACTCCTGATGGCCAGCTTGAAAATAGTTGGGTCATCATCTGATGATGCAATCCTCGCTCCCACTGTCATAGAGAAACTGAAGTATCTCTCAGGCGGATGAGGAACCCTACTAGATCGGCGGAGAGGCTGAGGTTCGTTGGAATCTACTGAATCATTTGGTTCTACCAAATCATCTGCTGTAGTTTGTATAGCTGGAACCTTTCCACTTGTACATAACAGACCTTTCCTCGAGCTTGTCCGGATTTTGCTTTTAGACATAGGCCGGACAACCCCAAATCTTAACTAACTTAAGATATGGGCTCTTCCCTTTCCATATCACATATGAAGTGATAGGCAACTGATTTGATTTGAACCCTATTCAATTGGTATGCAGCTTCTCAAGCGCATAACTCCCAAAAGGAAATAAGAAACTCAGTAGTACTCATCATAGAGCACACCATATCACATAGGGTGCTATTGCTCCGCCCCGATATACCATCGTGCTATGGTGTATACGGAGGAATAATGCTGAGAAAGAATCTTATTCTCCTTTAGAATAGTCCAGGAATTCCATGCACAAGTATTCTCGTCCCTGATCTCATCATAGGACATAATACTTATACCCGTATTTTGGTTCTCTACTTCTAACTTATATTCTGTGAATATCTCAAAAGGTTCAGACTTGTGTTTCAACAGGAACATATGTCTGAATCTAAAGAGATCATCAGAGAATTTAATGAAGTACAAAGAACCGTTCTTGGCATGTGTAGACAGGGGACCTACATACATCATCATGTATCAGTCCCAAGAGTTTACTAACTCTTTCTCTGTTTTCAATAAACAGAGCTATGGTCATCTTACCATTGTGACATGACTGGCAAGTTTCATAAGATGTAAATTCAAACTGATTTAAATATGCATTTTTATGTAACTTCAGCTAGTCGGGTCGCATTGATATGACCCAGTCTACAATACCTCAAGAAGGATTTGTTCATTTCTGAATTCTTCCTCTTATGTGTGTTCCGTATACTAAGAACTGTAGTTTGATTTAGAACTTCAATGCTTTTAGATAACATGCCTGAACCGATCAACTTTTGATATAGGAAATGTTCAAAACATTATCCAACAATACAAAATTTTATCATTTCTTTAATAATAAAGAGACTGATATAATTTTGTATATCAGGTTCGGTATCTAATAACATTCGTTCAGAATCAATGTATTTGGAATACAGGGTGACAGTGACCAACAGACTTGGCTGCAACACTTGCCCCGTTTTCCGTCTCATGAAACTTATCACCCGATCTCAGTTCTCTACCTTTCTGTAGCCCTATGTAACAGATTACATATCTGGGATCCTGATCTGGTATCAAATACCCAGGACGTAGAGGATACAGAGAAATAGTTCTTTGTAATGAACACATCCGAAGATGATGCATCATTATGCACTTTCTTCGTTTGGGCGGCACGGGAATTCTGGTATTCCCCAATTTCCTGCTCTGTCTTATAACAATTATAAGTTGGAGCGGGACCAACGTTTCCCAGCTCAGTATAACAAGCGGGTTCGGTCAATACATCCGTATTATTATCTTGATTAAGGCGTGATATGGTCGCTACCTGGAGAGAGAGAGAAGAAAACACTCAGCGTGCGCTCTTGCAAGAATAGATTGGTTATTATTTTATCTAATCAGGATGGCTCCCACTGTTTTTATCAAATCTTCCTTCAAACCCTAAAAGGAAAGACTAGCCGGGATTAATTACACGCTATAAGTTCGCCAATCTTTCAGCCAGGCCAGTGTCGGTACTTTGAGGGAGGTCCCCCATGCTTTCGCACGAACCTAATTAATGTAAACCTCGTTTTTCCAGAGGCATAACCTCGTTAACACCTTTCTAGACACCTACTTGATCGGCTAATTGTAATGTGTAAAACTTTCCCAGGAGTAACTCTTACTCGCAGCGGGTATCGGGATCCAACTATCTCATAGAAGGTATGCAATCTCATTGCAAATTTCAACACTTGAAATTCCCGATAATATTTTGCGCCTAGCAGCTATATGACCTTAACATAGTCAACAAATCATAAGTGCTAGTCAAGTTTAACCCATCATTTTCCGATTGAATTAAACCCACCCGCACGACCCTTAACATAGTCAACAAAGTCGCACGACTACCCTAATCCAATCACATCATATGCTTATGTAGATAAGCACTAATTAGCTACCGCACACTACGCCTTATCATAGTCGACAAACGTAGCACGAATACTAACTAGTACTTATCTGAAATGATGGAGGGCTACGACAGGTTTTTCTGAAAACCTATTGCGTAAAGAACTTGATATCGTTGTAGAATCAAATGATTTTGAAATGGAGTGTTTTCGAGGCTTTTCTAGTTTTGCTAAAGGGGTCACTCCCGGTGAAGGGATCGTCGGCCCTTTCCTCATCGAATAAGGTGCGGGATATATCATATATATCACTGTGCAAAGCAAAAACTCTTAAAAGCAAACAAAAGACAAACCGAGTGTGTAGCATCTGCCAGTTATTGCTAAAGGAGTCACTCCCGGTGAAGGGATCTCGGTCCTTTCCTTATCGAATAAAGTGCAGGATATATCATATATACCGCTGTGCAAAGCAAGAACTGTAGCTACCTGATTTTATTTTTGAAATTCGATTCCACAACATCTTAGGTTTATTTTTCTTTCATTAATCATATTAATGAAGTCATATCATTTAAATACCTAAACATCACAGATAAATACGACGTACACTTATGCCATTCGCATTCGCCTCGATGTCCCCTCGTGCACCGTTAGGTTAGGTAACTAACGGCAGAGCGGGGCAGGGCTAGCGCGGGTGTAAAACATAAGTAACGTCTATATAATATATCATATATACTATATACTGTATCTATCACAGAACATCACATGATCACATCACAGATATCGCAGCAGAAGAAACATATGAAATATTGGATATACTAGGACGTCCGTGTTTTCAATACGAGCCAGTATAAAACACGGATTCCACGGTCGTGATGAATAGCCAATCTCACACCCCTAGACCCCTACGAGAGCGGCAAGCAACCCTACCAATTCTAGGGTTAGGAGACCCGGACTCAACTCCTCGAGTTGGTCTCCCACTGGACCCTAGAACCCGGTTACTTATGCCCTCCTCCTTGGGTCTATCCTAGTGCGGAAAAGTAAATAATATACAAAAGGTGACATCTTCCGCAACCTGGAAGTGCCCCAATAAAAGAATATTACATACAAGTTTTTATATGAATTGAAAATGAAAAACACTCATCTCACATAAAAACCCCCCGGCTATTCAAATACGACGATCCAATATAACATATCCAGCAACACATAACATCACATGTCATCAACGTAATTAAACATGCGTATCCCAATTGTCGTTGACATATAGCAACGAAACTGGCGATATCACATATTACACTTACAGTCGCAGAAAAGAAAGTGTAAAACTACAACAGTTGGAATCCGCAACCTCCTTAGACATCGCATACTTAATCAAATGAATTCCTTAGACATCGCATGCCTAACAATTATAGACCCCGCATTTTAGTCTCATTATCGAAAACTCTTTTCAATGTCAAGTCGGGCAATTCAACAAGATTCCCGACATTTTGATCGAATGCTCGTCACAAACTTTATTAGGCGGCCGCACCCCCGATGCTATCGACGAAGTGCACCAAGGCGGAACACCGCTGCCGCGAGCACCCGAACAGATGCTTTCGGCGACGGGGTTCTCCTACAGTCACTTGGTCGGGGCTATGGGGTGTAGCTGTCTATTAAGTTTACCCGGCGAGTATCCACGTACGCTGCGTGATTGCGACGGACTTTTGATCGCATCAAAATTCCGTGGCAATCAATCAAGTGAGACTAAACTGCTAGATTTATAACATTCATTCAGTTATCTCATAACTACTTGTGAATTCCAAATGTTGTATCACATTCCGGATAAATAGAAAATGTTAAACTTTCTGATCAAACAATCAAACACCCAAGTTTTCCCGAAACAGCTCAACACATGAAACAAGTTTAAAAACATCCAGTTCATGCCTCAGTACCAACGGTCCAGCCGTAGAAAGGTCAAGCCAACGCCTCACATGTGGCACGCCGTACTGCCCCAAACCCGAAGGTTCAAAGGGCAGTTCAAGACGGCCACATAATCGAGTTAAGCTTTGTTGTCTTCTAGAGGGTCCATCGCATTACTTGCACTACTTAGAACATTCTTAAACTACGGAAAAATCCAACACTTGGAAATTTCCCGGCAGAGGAAAAAGTGGGTATTTATATCCGGTCGAACTTTTTAACAGTTTCTAAAATATCCGGAAAAACATAAACGAAGTTAAATTATCCAATCAAATTAACGAGTCCCCAATAAAACCCTAGAAAACTCAACACTTGAGTGGAATTAAAAAATTCCCATAAAAAATTGCCAAGAAAGGACCTAAAAATAAATATATGAAATTTCAGGGACTAAGTCCAAATTTTGTCCGCGGAACCGCCGCCAAACCCATGGTTTCGCAGCGGTTCCGCGGTCAAATTATTGACTTAGTGGACCGTACTTCACAGTAATTCTTAGTTTTTCCTGCTTGTTTTTCTGAGAATTTTTAATTCACAAAAATCCACTGTTTTGAAAAATGTACAGAGATGGGTTTTGTCGGGGTTTACGGGTTCGATCGGACTTCTAACTTCGTCTACACTTCGCCTAAAGCTCTAGCTAGGCTCTGATACCACTGTAGGGTTCCTAGGCACGCTAATGAGGTCTCACAAGGCATCAACCATGCCAAATTCAAATTTTACAAGTGCCGAGAAACCCTAATACGGATCGTTGATTAGAGTTTAAGGCGAAAACTAGAACTAGTAAACTGCATTACTACAAAGTGAACGGAAATACAACCTTTGTAGATCCGGTCCTCCACCTCCATAGCTCCGTGATGATGTCCTTCCGCTGTACCCAGCGGATCCCGGACTCTCGCGGTGGTTTCATCGAAGAAATGATCGGGCTAGGTCGTCGACTTCGATGCCGAAGATGATCTAGGTCGAGGCAACTCAAGATAAAGCCCCAACTTCACCAAGCCATGAAACTTGTGAAGAAAACACCCTATACTACTTGGCAAGTGGTAGAGGATGAAGAAATAGGAAGTGGGTTCACTTTAGAATTGGATTTCTCACTCTTTTTCTTATGTTGCCATTGTTGGTAGCAAGCTTTCTTCTTTGTTCAAGAAGAAGAAGAAGAAGAAAGAATATGATATGTTATTTGAAAAATAGGAAATAATATGATACTTATCATATTTGCAACCATAGTTAAGTGTAGAGAATGAACCAAGGTTAGGTGAATGGTTAGGGTTAGGGAAAGAAACAAAATGGTCAACCATTTCAAAGCTTCATGAAGCTTCAAAGATAATCCAAAGTTAGCCACCATTTTATTTCTTTCTAAAATGAATAAATAAATAAATGAATAAGTAAATGAAGCAAATGAAACCCTAACTATTGACCAACCATGGTTTAAACCAAACACACAAACTTTCATGTATCATCAAACATGATACAATCAAATACACAAAAGTATATCACATATACAATATGCACATCAAGTGAGAAAATCCTTTTTAAGTGAACAAATATTAGTTAATGCAAAGTAATATATCAAATATATAATTATACATTAAATCAACACTTGATTTAACGATCCGGTCATATCGCATATGACCGGCTAATATCCGATGTATCGACTTATCGAATCAATCCTCGATTCGATAACTAGGTTATATCGCATACAACCAATCGATACATTCATCGCGAGAATAGAATACGATATCATATACACGCATCATTCTCGGTCCTGCACATATCTCATATGCGCTCCTATTTCGTTTCGCTTGAGCCAGGAAACCTCTGTGTATGACTCTAAAGACTCGTCAATACGCCAGCAGCAGGTGATGATCATATCAAACACCCACAAGCCGCAAGCGGTCTGCTAAACGTAACGGCCACCCGGGTATTGAGCGATCAGAAGATCGACAAGCAAGCCCGCTCATACTCCTGTGAATCCAACCAGTAACACTTACCGTACAGTCCGGTCTCGTCGTTTGATATGTCGCATATCTCGCCTAGGGGTAGTAAACGTCAGACCCCAATAGCTCGATAAGTCGTGTCGATATGAGGTCTATAACAGTTCGAGAAACTACAGGTAACACTTACCGGTAAATCTCAGCAACCCTGGCCAGGGATTTCCGGTTATAGCCAATCGAACACAGCGCAACATCAACTCCCTATACCGGGAGAGACGAATCCCCTCCTTTCGCTCATTGCCTCCATGTGATTCGGGACTGTACCCAAAAACCACCGTTTTGCATGCCCTCTTGGACGTGGTAAGGTGGAAATCAAAGCACAGTGGGAATCACATAAGACTCTATGACGATCTCGGGTCTACAGACTAACCTGTACCAGTGTCACCAGAGAACTGCCATCTGACGTAAGGTATAATACCATCTGGGAGTTCTCGGCGAGTCCGTCCAATGTACCCAATCTCCACTGAGCACCCGTATATCATCTCTGATGTCAAACACCAATGGATATGGGATCATCCATCGCCCATCTGTATGGGTCGAGAAGGTATACGCTAGTCTACTGTGGTATATCGATGCCTTGTCTCGATACACCCATGACTAGGGACCTTGAAGGATGTACTTATGGACTACCATATCCCCACTAGTATGATCCGCATCATAGTCCAGGTAGTCAAGTACACATCCTAAGGGCTTTACCAACATGTAACAGAGAGACAATCAGTGTACACGTTAAGGTAAAGAGCAACCAGATAGCATACTATCATGTCGAGCAAGAAAGTCCTCCCTATATATGTCCAAGCATCCACTACAATATACATCCTATGTATAGTAATGGCCTCTAGGGCATACATATAACTAACATCTTCGGCCCTACAACGCTGAAAAACTCAAACTTTACAAATGAATGTATTTCCTTCTTTTCGAAGCAATGTAGTTTTTATTAAGCCTCCCAAATTGTAAGAGACTTCTTCCATAAATTTTGTTCTCTTTCATGGTTCTGAAATCCCTAGATTCAGTTCTGAGGAAAAATGCAAAATGCTAAGGGATAAGAGAAGACAAAACACATCGGAAAAGAAGAATTTTATTCATTGAGAGGTATTATGGGTTCCTCAGCCTTACACAAAAACTATAATTACAACAAAGTGGGCCGGGGATGGAGGAAGCATTGTTGATAATACTCCGACAAAATCTCCGTCAGCCGAGCCCTCGCTTCCTCGGCAACCTCTGAAGCGCCACCCACCGAACAGAAATCAATAATCAGCCTCTTCTGGAAACACTCAGGAAGAAGGCCTGCTGATCGACCCCACCTGCTCTTCAAGATCAGGCCGAGGTAGTAAAGCGAGCACAACTTCTCGATCGCCTCATCCCTCAACTGCGGAAACAAGATGTTGTGTAGACCCGGGGACCTCCTCCAGATCGCATAAATAAGCACTTGGAGGAGTGGAGATCACCGGGGAAGAAGACGTCCAAAGTGGGCCTCCAAGCGGTCTATCACCGCCTCGTACGTCTGTTCGGACCGGTCGAGATTGTAGAGGTACGCATCGTCCCGGGAAATCATCTCGCTGATAAGCACACACGGACGCCCGGCCATTTTTATAAACACAATGCTGAAAGAGACCAACACCCTTTTGCTATTTATAAGTCCCAACAGAATCCCTAAAGGCCGAGGTTCGCGCGCGAATCATGAGATATTTTCAAATTTCCTAATGCAGAGCTGCCGTGTGGCAACCATGCCGTACCTCACGAGCCCCTACGCAGTCAAGGGAAGTCAGAACGACGTGGATCTCGGAGCGTCGCACCTCGCCTGTGCGTTTCCGCCACGTGTCGTCTGCGACGGTCACTCTTCCAGAATTTTTACAAGTCAAGCGAGATTGAACGACGCCCCGTGAAGACAAGAAGAAGTCTAAAAAGCCCCCCTCATGAGGCCACCAAGCAGCTTCCCTGGTCCTTAGCGGGCGCATCCTGCCCACCTATGCTAAGGATCGAAGCCCTCCTCACGAGGCCACCGAGTATCTTCCCTGCTTGGTCAATCCCTGGAGGGTAGCTCCTACCCATCCATGCCAAGGATCGAAGCCCTCATCACGAAGCCACCGAGTAGCTTCCCTGCCCGGTCAATCCTTAGTGGGTAGATTCCTACCCATCTACGCTAAGGATCGAAGCCCTCATCATGAGGCCGCCGCGCAGCTTCCCTGTCCGGTCAATCCTTAGCGGGTAGATTCCTACCCATCTACGCTAAGGATCAAAGCCCTCATCATGAGGCCACCGAGCAGCCTCCCCGTTCGGTCCATCCCTAGCGGGTAGTATCCTACCCATCTACGCTAAAGATCAAAGCCCTCATCTCGAGGCCATCGAGCAGCTTCCCTACCCGGTCCATCCCTGGCGGGTAGATTCATACCCATCTACGCCAAGGATCGAAGCCCTAATCATGAGGCCACCGAGCAGCTTCCCTGCCCGGTCAATCCTTGTAACGCCTTGAAAATTTGTTTAGGTTATTTTCACGTTAATTAACGATAATGTGTGTTTTTCATATAACCTCGCTAATAGTTATTTCCATATAGACTGGAATAAATCTATTTTTAATTGTGAAACTATATAATTATATTTATATATATATATATATATATATATATATATATATATATATATATATGTTTTATTAATTAACATTTAATTTATTGTTCACATAATTATCTAATTTTCTTAACTATTATTTTTCTAAGCAAAAATTTTAGTTAGCATGCACAACCCAATATTTACCCTAGGTTAATATTGTATCATGTCTTCATTTTAATTTCCCTCTTGGTTCTCTAATTCCTTTTTAATAACCAAAACAAATAGGAAATAAGAAAAGAAATGAAAATGGAGAGGCGTGGGGCATTAAATGAGCATGGGAATCTTGACTTTTTGCACTCACATCTCACACACTCTCTCTCTCTCTCTCACTCTCATTCCAGCAGCAGCCCCAGCTCCAGGAGCAGCCCCTCCCCTTTCCTCTTCTTCTTCTTCTTCTTCTTCTTCTTCTTCTTCTCTTCATTCAAGCTCCAATCTCCATCAAAAATCCATCTTTTTTTCACAAAACCTCTTGTTAAACACCCCAAAATACTTCCTTGTTGGTTTTTGAGGCAAGGTCAGCAAGTTTGAACCCTCCTAGGACCAACTTGAGGTATAAAGCTTACCCTAATTACCTTTTTGCTAAACTTTTAGTTATTTAGCTTAAAATAGTGTTTAAGTGGGTTTTTGTGCTAATTATGTGGTTTAAGTGGAGATTAGGTTAAGTTAGGGTTTTTATGGCTTGATTGGCTTAACTAAGTGTTGTTAGTGTCGCTTAATCCAAGTCTTTTCACCTGGTTGCACTAAAACACCTTAATGTCGCAAATTAATGTTTTTAATACGTTTTAAATCAAGCTTTAGGATGCGGGGTATCTGCTATATCTGTGGTGATTTTCTGGGTAAACAAACATATACATTAGACTATACATTGTGTTAGGAGTATAGTGTAAAAATCTGGACCCTTTTTACCAGATTTGAACCAATGACACCCCCTCGTAGCTGGCCCAATTTTGGAGAAACACGTTGAAACTTTGCAGGTAGTTGTCTGTAGGTATTATAAGAGATTTGGTCTTGCTTGTTTTTCTTGTTTTTGCTCTAGGTAAAATCTGGAACCAATTACCTATAATTAATGTAGTGGGACTTGCGCGACACGTACGTTTCGAGTTGAGTTTGGTGTTTGCTATGTATCACAGCATGTCGAGGTGGTTTCAGACGTTAGCACACACGTTTTAGTGCTTCAGGTGCACACACGTTTTAGTGTTTCGGGTGCACACGCGTTTGGCTTGCGACGCTAGTTTTCTCGTATGGTCTTGATATCGCGTTTTGCAGGATTTTAGCCTTATGTGCGTTGCTTTGTGTAATGCTAGGATCGATCGCGGAGATATCGGACGCAGCGCGGAAAGGAAAGGCGGTGATCGGATCAGACTAGCGGAGGCGTTCCGGTGAGTAGATGTACACATCTACGGGGGAATCGTTTAGATGGCGCAAGACGTCGATAGTTAGAATTTCATTTAGTACTTATAATTATATGCGTAGTTCCTAATTAATCATCCCGTTGCATTGCATCATTTACCATATATATATGCTGTGATAATACTTCATAGGACACTCGCACTATTACCATTGGTTTATGCTGTATGGGCACTATTCATGAGGACACACACGCCTTGGTAATTGCTATGCCATGAACACTTTATAATTTGTTTAAATCCGCATCTTATCACTTGCGCCAATTATTGATTAATAAACCTGCATTTGTTATATTTAATTCATCAATATGGATACGTAAGATTGCTAGTCATATGCACATATCTTATTGCATCATTGTTCATGCATAGTTTTCTAGTTCCGCATCACATTTTATATTGTTAATATCATAGACATTCATGTATTATGATTTTCTCGAGGATTTCCATATTTATGAGATTTATGGATTTGGAGAAACCGTAAGGATTTGAAAACGTATTACCATTTTAAAAATGTAAGTTCCGGTTTTCTCGTGATATGATGCATCTATTGTCCACCATGAGATTTCTCGGTGCTTGAGCAGTATCATACACCCGATTCGAGAAGGAGGAGGAATCGTTTGTGGGTGCATGGTGGACCCGGTGCGGTACCCCAGGGCAAGATGGTCGCAGATGATGGCGTTGAGTCCGGCAGGGGAGCACTACCGACCGGTTATTATGACGCGGCGGATATCCGGAGGATACCGACGTAGTCTTAAGTAATGAGGATTTGGGCCAGTCCGGATTTGCCAAAGCCCGAGATCAGATTTATTGGCCAGTCCGGATTGCCGAAGCCCGGGATAATTGAGATATTCGTATTTGGTGTCGATGCTTGACACAGATTTATACTGATTCAATTGATGAAATTACAGCTAAATTACAGAAGTTTAATAAGATAAGAATACAGATTTCCCATATTAATTATATTCAAACCTCGGGTTATTTATTGCATTCATGTTGCATACATATTATTACATCGCATCATATTAGTATATGTAGGCTGTGACGGAATTGTGTGCATACTTACGATAGCCTTATTAGATGTTACTTATTACTCACGAGTTGGCAACTCACCCCCGTCGTGTTACAGTGTTTTGCAGGTCTGACCCGTCAGCACAGTAGCGGCGGGCGCACCTCCTTTTTTTTGCTCCTTTTGCTTGGACTCGCAGCATTGTTCATAGGTGGATTGCGGGGTTATTTTGTTGCCACCTTGTATCAGTATTGTATCTAGTGTACTCCATCTACCGTATCTACCACTTGTATTATTGTATTTGTAACCTAGAGACGAGACAGTGAGATTTGTGTACTTTTATGTTATTTCTCTGGGGTCGAGCTCACTTGAGCCGACATGATACTTTATTATTTTGTGCCTTATATGCTTATTTTGCACAGTGATGATTTATACTGCGTGTGATTTCGAGTCCGCCTTTGGCGAAGAACTAGCTCCCGCTTGGGGATGCCTTATTTCATATTATATATATTCCTGTTTTATACCCGTTTGAGGCCAGTATTTACAAAGGAGACTCTACCAAAATTTTCGAAAAAATGGATGTTACTTTTAAAAAGGCTTGGTGCGACTTATTTGATTAAAATCGGTTTCAATAAATTGGTTTTCCTTCACTCTATTGTTTTAATTGGTTTTGATTTCTGGGTTTTGACTTACTTAGATTACGTATGCCTCGAGACGTTTCGTAATTTAAGTACCAGTCACGCTCCGTACTTTTCGGGTCGTGACAAAGTTGGTATCAGAGCATTAGGTTTTACCTTTCTGAGTGTAGCATGACCCTTGGTAGATAGAGTAGGTAACTTAAGCAAAGTGACGTAGCGTGTGTATATTCCACGGCATAGTTACGATATGGTACTCCGCCTAAGTGACCTTAAGATATAATTGCTTGCAATTCCTTATTCGACTCCTTATATCCTATGATACTATTGCGCTGTTCTTATCCTGTTTTCTGTACCAGCCACTATGCCGCCGAAGGTTACGAGGGCTCAGAGGGCTACCGCCGGAGATGAGATTCGAGCGGGCTCAACGGAGAGGAGAACCGATCAGGACGGCGTTGTTGGGGTCAAAATTTGCACCCCAGTTGACCAGGTCAAAAGTCAAGGTCAACCCCAAGTACGCGGGCCCAAGCCGAAGCAAGTGGGCCTATGCCCAAGTCGAGCCCCGCGGCCGGCCTTCCCCATGCCAAAATAAAATCATGTAATAAATAATTTTTATGTAATTTTTTATGCGTGAATGTAAGCAAAATGGGCATAAAGCCAAATTTTTGTAAGCCCGTGGCTTATGTGCAAAAAGAAATAGCACATGAGACATGAAATGGGCAAAATGCCATTTTGTAAAGCCTAAGGGACTATATGTAAATGTGTAAGCCTATATAAGGCAACATGATGATGAATAAAATATACAACTTTTCATTCCCTCAAAAATCTAGGGTTTTTGTGCCTCCTTCTCCTTCCTCAAGGTTCTAAACCTTCTCTTTTCTTTTGAATTAAATCAAGAGTTTTACTCTTCCTTTTCCAAAACTAAATAGTTTTTCACTACAAAACCCACAAAGGGGAGTTCAGATCTTCCATTAGATCTCAAAAAGGGGAGATTTTTAAATCTCACCCCTTTCTCCAAGATCCGGCCAACCGACAGGAAGAAGAAGGAGACTCATCTCCAAAGACCCCACTTTGGGGAAGATCCAGGGCTCAAGAGGAGAAGCCCCTTCATCAGGTTCAAAAATATCTTAGGAGTTTAACTCCTAAAATATATATATATATATATATATATATGTATATATATATATATATACATACATACATACATACATACATACAAAATAATAAGTATTTCTTTCTGGGAGTACAACTCCCAGTGCAGGGACCAAGTCCCATAAAACGCGAGCGCCCGAGCGCCCACGTGCCTGGCACGTGAGGCGCTAGCGCCCAAAGCGCTAGCGCCCGAGCGCCCACATGCCTGGCACGTGAGGCGCTAGTGCCCGAGCGCCCACGTGCCTGGCACGTGAGGTGCTAGCGCCCAAAGCGCTAGCGCCGAAAGCGCTTGCGTCCAAGCGCCAGTGCCGAAAGCGCTAGCGCCCGAGCTCCCACATGCCTAGAACGTGAGGCGCTAGCGCCCAAAGCGCTAGCGTCCGAGCGTCTACGTGCCTGGCACGTGAGGCGCTAGCGCCCAAAGCGCTAGCGCTTCCTCCCACGCATCCTTTGGATGCCCTTCCCCTTTATAGACACACACATACTCTACAACACTGTCCCCCGTTAGAAAAAATTTCTAACGGGGCGCTGCCCCGTACCCTGCAAGGGGGCTGCTAGCCCCCTTGACCCCCAGCCCGCTATCTGGGTAGCGGGACCCCCGTAAAAACTCTACGGACCCCCGATATATCCAAAAACCCCTCCAAAACACAACACTGCACATTGAGTTCGCATGACCTGTTTAACTCGTCAATCGGAGGTTCTCTCGCTCCAAAAGCGAGGGGTAATTAACGGCAGCTTAGTCCGCGGCTGCCGGAGATTCGGATCCCCACAATCAATAAACCCCAGCCTACCCTAGGCATGGGGAATCTGTAATGCGTCTGACAAACGCGCGTGTATTCCCATCTCAATGGGGTGACGAAAAACACCCTACAGATTCTGGCACGCCCGGTGGGACCATATCTCTCCTCCCATATTTCGGGTTAAATATACATGCGAACTCAATCAACATATACATTGATTGCCTATACTAAAGTCATGTTTCTATTTGCAGGGTTAACAATTTCCAATTGCCATCTTCAAACACAAGTCGGTATTTGAACGACTTTACTTGGCCCCAGCTGGGGGCAAGGCCATCAACACCTACAAAGTAATAAGGCATCTCGGGCAAGCTCCAGCGGTGCCCCTGACCTGCTCCATCGGGTATCTTCTCTAAGCTCCCCGTCGGATGACCTCTAAGTCGTTAAACTGGAATCAGTAGACCTCTAAGTCTTTAAACTGGAAACAGATGACTACTACGTCGTTAAACTGGAAACAGTTGACCACCACGTCGCTAAACTAAGAACATTCGACCACCACGTCATTAAACTGGGAACAATCGACCTCTAAGTCGTTAAACTGAGAATGTAAAAAAAATGTGTAAATAAAAAAATGTGTAAATAAAAAGAAAAGAAAAGCAAATGATGGGGCAACTCGCAATAAAAATCAGCGAGTAAAATATAGATGAAAAATAAAGCCGAAATGGTAGGGAAACCGCGGATAAAAAGCCGAAATGATAGGGAAATCGTGACCTTCGCGATAAGAAAAGCTGAAATAATAGAGCAATCGCGGTAAAACAAAAAAAACGGCGAATGATGAGCCGCTCCTGGTACGATATTCCAGTGCAGCGAAGCAGACGCCAACCAAAATCCAATTTCCCAAAATTCTTCCGGCCCTACGGTTTGGTCCCCAAGTTGACTGCCGTATACAACCACGGGCTCAAATAATTCTCATCATACCCATGCCCCACCGCAATCACCAGTCCAGCGGCCGGTCTCCGCCCTTGGAATTATGCTCCATTGTGAAGACCCACTCATGTGTCTTCACGATACATGAGGAGAACAAACCTTCGTGGGATCCTTACAACTCACAAAGGAAAGACATACTTGGGAGTCCCCACGACTTCTAAGGAGAAAGTATACCTACGAGATCCTTACGACTCGTAGGGAGAAAATACTTTTATGGGACCCTTACGGCCCATAAAATTGAAAAGCCTTAGGTGATGGGGATCTAAACGTGTCTCCTAAGCCATCGCTTCCCAATAGGCAATGGCGAATGATGAGTCGCTCCTGGTACTATATTCCAGTGCAGCGATGCAGACGTCGACCAGAAATCCAAATCCCCAAGTGGCGAATGATGAGTCGCTCCTGGTACCATATTCCAGTGCAGCGATGTAGACGCCAACCAAATTCCAAATCCCATACCCCAACGGCGAAAGATGAGTCGCTCCTGATACCATATTCCAGTGCAGCGATGTAGACGCCAACCAAATTCCAAATCCCATACCCCAACGGCGAAAGATGAGTCGCTCCTGGTACCATATTCCAGTGCAGCGATGCAGACGCCAACAAAGTCCCGAAATTTTTCCGGCCCTACGGTCTGGATCATACTGCAATACCGTATACAATCCATGGTCGTGTTCCCGCCAAAAAATTTCTGCGCAGAAGAGCCCAAGGTATCAAATGGCAGCGATACGCTTAAGAAAATGTGAACCAGTATTTTCCGGGCTAGATTTTAATAAACATCCGAGTGAGAAATAACTAAATTCTGATGGTATCGAAAGCGCCTCGAAAAAGCCTTCGATTTGATATATTATGGGCCTCATAATTCATCCGGAATCAAAAGTTATGAGGCATCACGTGCCCACACGTGACCGGGCATCACATGCCCACACGTGACTGAGCCTCACGTGCAGACACGTGACCATTTACAGGAAAAGCCTGTAGGCACTAAATAAAAATAAAATAATAATTGGAGGGGTCACGTGCCAACACGTGATGGGTCCCTAGGCCCTCTGAAACAATAGAATTAAATTCTAAAGAGGGGTCACATGCCAACGCGTGATAAACTCCTAAACCATCTGAACTAATAGAATTAAATTCTAATCAACAGAAATCAGCAACCCTAATTGGAAAATATTTCCCTAGATCTTTCCAAACAAAAAAGATTTGCACTCTGAAAAAGGGAGCACCGTTGGATTAAAAATCCAATGGTGATTAAAAATCACCAATTTACAGAAAGATTCTATATAAGGAAATATTTTCCTAAAATTTTGCCATGAACAACAAATAAAATATCTTTTGTATTAAAAATCCAATGGTGAATAAAATTCACTGGGTGATCTAAAATATCATGTTGGTTATGAAATTAACAAAAATCTTTCAATGAAATATTGACTAAACAAACTGATTCTTTTCTTTCTCTTATAAATAGGAGCCAATAAGAGAAGAAAATGGAGGATTGGATACAACAACAGAGAGAGAATACAAAAAAAAATTAATTCTCCGGAGAGAAATAAAGGTCTCTTTAGAAAAGAAAGAAATCCCGGGTGAGAGATCATTCTATAAACTCCCACAAAACAAAAAGAGAATTTAATTCTCAAACTAAAAGTTTAACTCTTCTTTATAAGAACTTAGTCCTTCCTCTGGTTGAAGATCTGCAGAAGCAGATCTCCCCATAAGTTGAGAATTTAATTCTCATCGGGGAGATTCTGTCATGCAGATCTAAAAGCTAAGGGGGGATCTAAGTTCAGATAATTTTATTCTCCCACAAAGCACATAAGAATTTAATTCCTCCAACAAAGATAGGGTTTAACCCTTAATATAAGAACTTAGTTCTTCCCTCTGATTGAAGTTTTGCAGAAGCAGATCTCCCCATAAGTTGAGAATTTAATTCTCATCGAGGAGATTCTGCCATGCAGATCCAAAACTTAGAGAGAGAATTGAGTTTAAAGAATTTAATTCTTCCAAATACATGGGAATTTAATTCCTCTAAACAAAATTAGGGTTTAACCCTACCAAAGAATTTAATTCTTAAACAAGGGACTTACAACTCTCCATGCACGTAAAAGAAGTCAATACCCAATTTGATCACGTGGCAACACGTGACCCTCTCCCTCAATGGTCAGAAAAGAATAAATGAGATGGGGGTCGCATGCTCCCACGTGACCCTTGGATAAATTCCTCAAAAAGAGAGAACAAAGTAAGGGCAGAACAGACTTTGGGCGCCCTCACGTGCTCCTACGTGACCCCTGAAAAACACCTCTTTAAAAAAGAGAAGATGGAAAGAACTGAAGGATTAAAAATCCAATGCATGGGCGCTCTCACGTGTCCCCACGTGACCCCTAGCAAATCCTTTTAACATCCAGTGCATGGATGCCCATCACGTACCTACACGTGATGACTGTGGGGTCCTTAAGCCCATGGATTATGATGTCCTTAACCTTTATAGACTATGATGTCTTTAAACTGGACCGAGATGTCCTCAAACTAACACTGGACCACCATGTCCTTAAACTGGTAATCGACCGCAATGTCTCTAAACTAAATAATGAAGCCCAAATGCTCTCTTGTTGGATCTAAACGATCCCGTTAAGTCGATCTTAGTCTAAAATTAGACTAACATATTCTTAACAAACGTTTACGTTGATCTTAGTCTTAAATAAGACTAACGTATCCTTAAACCCAACCCCATGGGGGGCTGAACCCAGACAAATGTTCAACAGTCCAAACAAAGGTCCAACATTTCAAACCTAATTGGACTTAGCCCAAGCTAGCCATAAGTCCTCAATTCAGATTTAACTGAGCCCATGTGCTCATAATCTAATTAATTGATCTTAGTCCCAAATTAGACTACAGATTTCCCAATCAACATTGGTTCAAGGGTACATCTCTTCACTCCTTTGATATTTATCGTTGTAATCCTTCAACGTCTTCAGAGAGGTGACGGGTCCCGATAACCAATCATTCCATGGACTGTGGGGTCCTTAAACTCATGGACTGTGATGTCCTTAAACTTTATAGACTATGACGTCTTTAAACTACGGACTGTGGGGTCCTTAAGCCCATGGACTATGATGTCCTTAATCTCGGACTGTGGGGTCCTTAAGCCCATGGACTATGATGTCCTTAACCTTTATAGACTATGATGTCTTTAAACTGGACCGAGATGTCCTTAAACTAACACTGGACCACCATGTCCTTAAACTAGTAATCGACCGCATTGTCCCTAAACTAAACAATGGAGCCCAAATGCTCTCTTGTTGGATCTAAACGATCCCGTTAAGTCGATCTTAGTCTAAAATTAGACTAACGTATTCTTAACAAACGTTTAAGTTGATCTTAGTCTTAAATGAGACTAACGTATCCTTAAACCCAACCCCAAACCCAAATCTAAGAAGATACGGATTTGGACTAATCCACGCCCTACGGACGACAACATAAATTAGTCTCCGTATACAATCCACGGGCAACCAAAAAAAAAACAAACACCCACGACACGAAGTGACCATCTGGAGAAGGATAAAGTGGTTACCGCGATGCGGTAGCGTAATTAACTGTAAGGTCTTGCGCCTGCAGAGAAGATCGTCCCCACAATCAAAAACCCCTCAATGAGGGGGAATCTGACGAAGTCTGCTAAATCGGCCGCATCTGTCTAAACCTTCGATACACGGTCTCATAAAAACTTGGCATCTTCGGAGAGGTGGATGGTTAGCACCAATTAGCATCTGCCCCAAAATTCAGGCAAGACATTTGTCTTTCCGGCTTTCGGCAGTGAACAGATTCTGGCACGCCCTATGGGACCTTTTCCTCTTTCCACTCCACACTTCGTGTGTCGTGTTTGCGAACGAATCGCGGTTTAATATGGTTGACCTTGGGTTTGAGGTACTAAGATTTGGTTTTGTTCTCGTGTAGAAAAAGAACATCAATGGCCTCTAACTGCTCCAGCTGCAACTGCAACTCCCGTTCTGCCTCATCTGGAGGTGTAACCTACGGGCCCCAAGCGGCCTCACTTTTCACAATGCCAGTAGAGCAGGTAACTCAAGCCACCACTGGGTTATTCTTCGGGACCATTATCCCGCCAACAAGCTTCAATGCCCCTGTACCATTACAAGAAGCTCCGAAGAGCTCGGTCTTTAATCGGCTTACCACTACCGCGGCCTCTCTCAACGGGTCGCCCAAATCAAGCGCCTTAGTCTTTACCAGATTGGGCCAAAGCTCCAATAGGCCTGTGAAGAAGCCCGCGATACCAGAAAGGGTTATCCCAAAAAGGATAGCCATTCCTGCTCCCGAAGTCATCAAAGCGGCTTCTCCTGCCAAAGAGTCGGTCTTCACAAGACTGACTGTTTCAGCTTCCGTTCCAGGCGAAATCTTCAAGGCTGCTTCCCTTGCTCGGAAGTCTGCCTTCGATAAGTTGGCCATCCCCACTCAGCGGACATCAGTCTTCAATAGGCTAACAACGACAATTTCTGACCAAGACGGGGGGCATGATGAAGCCACCCCCACAGCTTATATAATCCCAATGGCTCGACACGCTCGACGTCGCCACTGGCGCCGAGTAAGGAAGGCTGGGGGCAATTCCCCCTCTGGACTGACTCCGCCGGCTCCAACGGTGGAAATTGATGTTGCTGTTCCAACCGGGAACTGCTTTGAACCGCCTAGGAGGGTGCGCAAAAATTCTCCAACTGCTATGCTGAAAAGATCTCCTCCATCTATGGAGAATGTTACAAAAGTGAAGCTAGAGCAGCCCTCTCAGCGTCTGTCCTCTAAAATTTACAAGGTCTGACGTCAAGTCCAAGACTCGGTGATTGATCAAGATTACTCTTGCCGACAGAAAAAGATGAAGGTTCGGAAAGATGAGGACCACCCTGTCAAGCCACACAAGGCGACAGTTACTTGGGTGCCCACTGCAATGGCCCCCTCGACTTCGACCGCCCACAAGAGGAGAAGGCCGGAGAAAATCCCTGAGTCTGCAACGAATTGCAAGACCACTGAACCCAAACGCCCCAAGTCTGGGGGCATGGTGATACATACTATCTATATGGCATCCGGGAAAGAGGATAGTCGTATCTCCACAGGTCATCGACCGCTTACAAGATCAGTGACCGGCTCAGAGCAACAACAACAAAAGCTCCAAGAAATGCTAACAGCTATGGCCGCACTTACGGGACCGAAAGAAAGCCTGGAGACATCCTCGGAGCAGCGCCATGAGCAGGAAACTGATGCTGAATTCTTTCGGAGAATGCTTGAGAAGAAGGACAAAGAGGTCGCGGAACAAGCGGCCATATAAAACAAATGGCCCTTCTATTCCAAGAGATGGCGGGCATGATGATCCAGTCGGACCCTCCATGTAATACCCAGCCCCTTTTATACCAATATCTGTATTTCTCTTTCACCTATAAAATTTATTTGTTTTACTTATAATTATTTATTTATTTTAAATCCCATTAAACACCAAACCCAAAATCTTTCCTTTTCTTTTTCCCTTATTCCCAAGCCGGCCCAGACACTTCATTTCATTTCAATTATTTCTTAAATTCCCAGCCCAGCCCATTTTCCTTTTCATTAAACCCAAAACCCTATTTTTCCCTTCAGCCCAATAATTTAATCCCAAATTGTTTATTTAACCCCAAAGCCCAGCACTCCTTCCTCAGCCCATTTCATTTTATTCATTAAAATTAAATCCAAACCATTTTCCCAGCCACAAAACCCCCAGCCCAATAGAAAATCTAATAAATTAAACCATATATTTAAGTCTTTCGGCCCGGCCCATTCTCTTCATCCCCGCACCCGCGCCTTCTGAACCCGACCCGACCCGCTTCGCCCTTCATCTTCCCCCAACGGCTCTTTCCTTTCCCGCTCGCCCGATCCACCTTCTCCGCCGCATCCGATGCCCACGCCCACGCCACGCGTTGCCATTTCCCCTAGACTCGTGCGATCTACTCAGCCTACTCCACTCTCTAACCCCTCTGTCACTCACCTCCCTATCTTCCTCTCCCTCTCGTGCGCGCTGTAGACCCCCCCTCAACCGCCGGCGCCCCCTCTTCTCCCCCGATCACCGAACCCCCATCTCCTTCTTACCATGCCAACGACCTCCTAGCTCATCACCGACCTCCCACCTCACCTCCTCTTCGGCCTCTCCACCGCCTCCCTTCCCTTCAACACCCTCTACCATCTCCAACTCCGATAACCACCGCCCGAGCTCCCCTCCACTGCGCGCCAGCCACCACCTCCACCACCGGTGTCACCTCCGGCCTTCCTCCCTCTCCCTTCTCTCCCCTCCAAAACCCCGAGTCCCTCCTTTCCCCCTCGCCTACATACCCAACCCACATTCGAACTCGAGCCCCCTGCACGCCCTCCGCCACCGAGCCTCCCCTGCAGCCCCGACCTCGTCATCATCGTCGTCGCCTCGTGATCGTCGCCAACTCATCCAACGCCCTCTCCTCTATCTCTCTGTCTGTCTCTCTCTCTCTCTCTCTCTGGCTCTCTCTTTCCTCTCTCTCTCTCTCTGGTTCTCTCTCTCCCTCTCTCTATATCTCTGTTTCTCTCTCTCTCTCTAATTCCCTCTCTCTGTCTCTCTTTCTCTCTCAAATTCTCTTTACCTCTCACTCTCACTTTCTTTCTCAAAACCAAAAAAAATTACCATAACCCAAGCTTAAACCCCCGCTGTGCACATCACCGGAGCTACGCCGTCGACCATCGCCGATCCCGGCACAGTCCAAAAGATCGACAGAGCATCCCACTCCGCTTCCAGAGGACACGAGTCACCCGGACACTCCGACGTCGAATCCGAGACGCGAGCCGAGGCCGCGAACCCTAGCCGCGTCGTTCGTCATGTGATCATGCCAATGCCGCTGCCGTGCATCGCCAAACGTCTCCAGGCAAGTATTCTTACTTGCTACATGCTAACCTATTCATGTTATAAACTTAAATCGTAAAGATTATATGTTTACAATTTCCAATAGATTATGTACTATACCTGTTCGATACATGATCCTAATGAAAACATTCATCTAATTTGACGGAATTGGATCATCTATGCTGGCCCATGTAGATATGAATACTGTGTACAAATTTCACAGGAAAATATGACTGTTAATGACTAAAATGATTACCCCCAAATATATCTGTAAAACTGGAATTTTCCCGTATCTGAAAGCCGTTAAAATTACCATAAATTATGTATATACTGGAATGATGCGTTCGAGAGCTTAAATTAAAGTAGACTCGACGAACTATAACCCTATGCAAGTTTCTAATGGTTTCTGTACTGAAATTATGACGATATTTGGATCGGAGTGCGACTCTGGACTGCAGTCCAGAGCGACTCTAGTTACTGTTTGCTGGCTCGTAGTGTGTACCACCTTGTTTTCTGAACTCTTATGTTGCAGAACTCTGCATTTTATTAAAGGTGAAACTGTTGGCTAGATAACACAAGTGGTTTCATTCTGTTTCATCGTCGTTTTCTATTTAATCTGTAATTTAAAAGATGAGGACGTATAACAGTCCCAACAGAATCAGAATTGACATACTAGTATTGAACAGTGTACAACTCCTGACGTACAGACGCGATTGAGAATCTGTCTATTGTGTTGAAAACCTTATTGGAAACCCTAGATTTCATTCAATTATAGCGTCGCTAAATTCCGATCCCAACTGGGGTTAAAATGCGTTGTGAAACAGACTTCCGATTCTGAAACCGGATTTCCAGCTGTGAACGCTTAAAATGAAATGGCCATAACTAGTGATCCTGAAACCCGATTGACGTGAAACCAAATTCGCTGGATAGATAATCAAACATACTATTTATTCCCCATTCATCGTTTTGCTAAACTATACACGTATGATTTATGATAAATTATGCAAGTGGTAGAATACTGATTTATGACATCTTAATCATGCTTTACATATTGTTTCCTCATCATATCATACATATGTCACTGCATTGATAACCTAGTGATCATGTGCATTACCCAGTGTTTGGTATTAGTGGTTATTGTGGCAAATACGTTAGTGTTCGTGCATGAGTGGATAAGTGAAAATGATACGTACTTGTACACAATCAGTGAACCCTATTATTCTATTGCATTGTCAACGTCTGTGGGACGCGTGTAAGTGTGACTATAAGTGGTATGGGACACTTATGGAAGCTCTCATATGGGTGTCACAGATAAGGCACCAGACACTGCCATTTATCTTGGGTATTAGTCGGGACGTGCTTGATGGAGATCCCGTTACCAGTTCTCGCGCAGACTTGTCATGGACCGACCGGTATTTGAGGTTATGGCTGGCGTTTGATGTAGTCCACGGGGTGTGGGGTAGTTTGAGTGTGAGTTCAACAGAATCTCGGGAGTCCCATGCCGGCTTATATATATAGAGATATATGGAGATTTACAGGGTACATGATTATTACCGTGAGTTATATTTTAGGCCCGTGGTCCCTTGCCCTTGGGTCCTACCCTTGGGTGGAGGACACTAGCGAGTGGTTGACTCTCACACTTGGACTGACGATAGGCTTAGTGACCTGTACAGTGAGACTTAGAGACTGATAGGGAAAATGGCATTGATATACATTAATTACTATGTTGACATACCTGGCATACTATTTTACCGCTTTACCATTCATCTGATCTATTGGACACTTCATTGGTTACTCCATGTTCATATATTTACCGTCGTGATTTACTGTTATATATCTATTATCACTGTTCGAGTTGTCGCTTGCATATATATATATATATATATATATATATATATATATATATATATATATATATATATATATATATATTGCTATCGTGTCGCTCTGACGACCTGAGTATGCATGCTCAGAGTGAGGAGTGGATCTAGCCTGGACCAGGACCAGACGTACATCGCGGACATCTTGATCAGCTATCCAGAGTTATACTCTTTTTACCTCCATCAGGTCAGTTCTTTGTATTTGTTTTGTTTCAGTTACTGCATTTCTCATTACCTGCGCATTGTTTACTGATTACCACGTAAAGCTAGAAGCCGAAGTGTGACTACGGCAGGATATTTCCTTGACCGTAGGAGCATGGCTGTCCTTGTCAGTCCCTCGTATTCCGTATTTTGGGAAGCGGGGCGTGACACTCTAGCTGAAGACCCTGCAGTAATAATTGAAGATGATAGAGGAAAGACATCAAATTCTCTACCGGCTCTGTCAGCAGCCAAGGAGGAGACCATCTCAAAAGCCGTCCTGGATGATTACATCGCTCAGCAGATACGAGTTCATCAGGCGAATGAAGCGGCTGGGCAAATTTTTAAAACTGGACGACCCTATCCGGGTTGGTACGACCAAATAAAGTACCCGCCGGGATATACGATCCCTAAATTCCATGTATGTAAGGGGACGGGGAATCCACACCAGCATGTTGCTCAATTCAGAGCCTTATGCGGTAATACTGGGGGTGACGACAAACTGCTGCTTCGCCAATTTGTTGGCAGCTTGTCGGAGACAGCGTTTGAATGGTACTCTGAGCTCCTGAACGACTCTGTCAAAACGTTTGCAGAAATGGAGTTGCTATTCACCCAGCGTTTCGCAAGCGCTAGCGAACGCACCTCGATCACGGCACTCATCAATGCCAGAGTGAAGCCGGGTGAAACATGGGTTCAATACGCCATTCGGTGGCGGAACCTATAGTCAAAGTAAGAACAGCGCATAGAGGAAGCTCCTGCCGTGGCCATGTTCGTGGGGACCCTTGACCCTCAGGCAACCATCTCCCAATTCATGATATTCTTCAAGCCGACCAATTTCCAGGCCTTGATTGACAAGCTGGCCCAAATGGACCAGATGGGCCATAGACCGTCCTCCTCAAAGACAGATCCTCGGAATGAGAAGGGGAAAGGGAAAACAACCTTCGTCACCAACGCTCAACAACAACCGAGTGGCCCAAGACCGCTTGTTTGCCACAGCAACAAGCGGCAATCCCTCGATGAGAAATTGAGACGTCCTTACTCGTTTCCCCGGGATAAAACAAGGAGACTGTTCGAACTAGCAGTGCGCAACGGGCTCATCACTTTACGGGAATCGAGACACCCACTACAACTGAACGATGTCAACGATCCCAGTTACTGCCCCTACCACCGAGTATTGGGCCATTCGATCGAAAATTGCTACGTCTTCAAAAACTGGGTTGAAGACCAGTATCAACAGGGAAAGTTCGCGCTGTCCGAAAACTGGAAGTTGAACCCGCCACAACCACTCCGAAAAGGATGGACATGCCTGGGGCATCGTGCTCATTCATAGAGAAAGCCCCATGGACCGAAAAGTCCGTAAACTAGAAATTCGCCTCAAATACGGCAACGATTGACCGAAATGTCGTTAAACTACTACAAACCCGCGGCATCCCCAGGCTGACATGGTAAAAAAAACGGTATGTCCACAAGCGAGATGGGCATGGATGAAAACCTGAAAGAGCTATGTGAGTAAAAACAGCAGGACTACCAGCGAGTTTGTGAAAACCTGAAAGGGCGCAATCTCGTTAAAAGACACTTGCCAGGTCCCCTCGACCTTGTGAGGAGAAAATACCTGCGTGAGATCCTTACGACTCATAAGGGAGCAACACACTTAGGGATCCCCACGATTCCTAAGGAGAAATTACACTTACGAGATCCTCACGACTCGTAAGGAGAATTCCCCTTTGAGACCCTCACGGCTCATAGGATTCAAAAGCCTTAAGCTACAGGGATCTGAACCTGTTCTTAAGCCATCACATTTCCAGACTGCCCTACAAGCGGTTCAATGCTGAACCTTGTATACAATCCATGGGCACGAATAAACATTTCCCAAGCAAAGTCCCACCCGCGACTAGGGATATGCTCACACAGTGAACGACCCTTATAAGTCCTCTCGACTTATAAGGAGAAAACACTCTTGTAAGATCCTTACGACTTATAAGAGACCATGCACTTAAGACTCCTCATGATTCTTAAGGAGAAAATGCACAAACGAGATCCTCATGACTCGTAGGGAGAGATACCTTTATGAGACCCTTACGGCTCATGAAGTCAAAAGCCTTAGTCGACAGGATCTTAACCCTGTTTGCTAAGCCACCTTTGTTCGAAATCAACAAATGCAAATGATGATTCGCTCTTGGCCATATCCCAGTTGTAGCGATACTGATGCCTAAACCGGTGTCAAATTCAAAGTTTATACTCGCAGCAGAAATCAGCGAGCCAAAAATGCATATGAAATAGCCGAAATGATAGGGCAATTTGCAACAAAATCAGCAAGTAAAATATATGCATTCAAAAATAGCCGAAATGATTGGGCAGCTCACAATAAAAAAAACGAGTGAAAAGAAAAATAGTCGAAATGATTGGGCACCGCGAAAAATAGCCGAAATGATTGGGCAATCGCGAACTTCGCGATATAAAAGCTGAAATGATAGAGCATCGCGGAAAGAAACACAAAAAAAATGAATGAAACTTTTGCCATGCAGGTGAGGTCACATTGACCCCTGTATACAATCCAGGGGCCCAAACAAAGAGAGAACCATATCATCCCACCGGGCTCAATCAGAAAGAGAGCCAAGTCTCGATGGCAACATCTGCATCTCAACAAATCAACAATGGCATTTCTCCTTACTCCAATCGGATGCAGACACAACATCAACAAACGGAGCCACGGCAGATCCCCTAGTTCCAAATCTCGACGGTTCACAGAAAGCCTAGAGATCACCAACGGCGTTTCTCCTTACTCCAATCGGATGCAGACACAACATCAACAAACGGAGCCACGGCAGAGCCCTTAGTTCCAAATCTCGACGGTTCACAGAAAGCCTAAAGATCACCAACGGCGTTTCTCCTTACTCCAGCAGGATGCAGATGCGACGTCAACAAACGAACCCAGGGTTAAAACAACGGAACTATGACAAAGCCCCTAGTTCCAAATCTCGACGGTTCACAGACAGCCTAGAGATCACCAACGGCGTTTCACCTCACTCCAACCAGATGCAGACGTGACGTCAACAACCAAGCTCAGAGTCGCAACGAAGCGGAGCCATGGCAAAGTCCCTAGCTCCAAATCTCAATGGACACATCTACGGCGTGGAGACCAACGGTGTGCTTCCTCATTCCAGCAGGACACATATGCTACACCATCAATCAGAACCACGGCAAAGTCCCTAGTTCTAAGACTCTATGGTTCACAGACAACCTGGAGTCATCCAATGACCCCGTCACGGAAACACGTCATCCAATGACCCCATCTCGGAATCAAGTCAACTCAAAAACCTCGATTCAAGAAAATCAGCGCCATTGACGAGAGCATCTTGATTCGCGTCTACCCATAGAGAAATCAGAGTCTTTGCAGAAATACCTCGATTCATCTCAACCCCTGGGAAATCAGTGTCCTTGGCAAAATCCTCGATTCAGGGAAATCAGCGTCCTTGACGAGAGCATCTCGATTCGCATCGACCCGCAAGGAAATCAGCGCCTTTGCAGGAATACCTCGATTCGTCTCAACCTCAAGGAAATCAGTGTCCTTGGCAACCTCCTCGATTCAGGGAAATTAGTGTCCTTGATGAGAGCATCTCGATTCACGTCGACCCGTAAGGAAATCAGCGTCTTTGCAGGAATACCTCGATTCGTCTCAACCTCAAGAAAATCAGTGTCCTTGGCAACCTCCTCAATTTAGGGAAATCAGCGTCCTTGACGAGAGCATCTCGATTTGCGTCGACCCGCAAGGAAATCAGCGTCTTTGCAGGAATACCTCGATTCGTCTCAACCCCAGAAAAATCAGTGTCCTTGGCAACCTCCTCGATTCAGGGAAATCAGCGTCCTTGACGAGAGCATCTCGATTCGCGTCGACCCGTAAGGAAATCAGTGTCTTTGCAGGAATCTCTCGATTCATCTCAACTCCGAGGAAATCAGTGTCCTTGGCAAAAACCTCGATTCAGGGAAATCAGCATCCTTGACAAAAGCATCTCGATTCGCGTCGACCCACAGAGAAATCAGTGTCTTTGCAGGAATACCTCGATTCGTCTCAACCCCAGGGAAATCAGTGTCCTTGGCAAAAACCTCGATTCAGGGAAATCAGCGCCCTTGACGAGAGCATCTCGATTCACGTCGACCCGCAAGGAAATCAGTGTCTTTGCAGGATCTCTCGATTCGTCTCAACTCCGAGGAAATCAGCGTCCTTGGCAAAAATCTCGATTCCGGGAAATCAGTGTCCTTGACAAGAGTGTCTCGATTTGCGCCTACCCGCAAGGAAATCAGTGTCTTTATAGGAATCTCTCGATTCGTCTCAACTCCGAGGAAATCAGTGTCCTTAGCAAAAACCTCGATTCAGGGAAATCAACGTCCTTTACGAGAGCATCTCGATTCGCATCGACCCACAGAGAAATCAGCGTCTTTGCAGGAATAATTCGATTCGTCTCAACCCCAGGGAAATCAGTGTCCTTGGCTAAACCTCGATTCATGGAAATCAGCGTCCTTGGCGAGAGCATCTCGATTCGAATCGACCCGAAGAGAAATCAGCATCTTTGCAGGAATCTCTCGATTCGTCTCAACTCCGAGGAAATCAGCGTCCTTGGCAAAAACCTCGATTCATGGAAATCAGCGTCCTTGACGAGAGCATCTCGATTCGCGTCGACCCGCAGAGAAATCAGTGTCTTTACAGGAATACCTCGATTCATCTCAACTCCAGGGAAATCAGTGTCCTTGGCTAAACCTCGATTCAGGGAAATCAGCGTTCTTGGCGAGAGCATCTCGATTCACATCGACCCGTAGAGAAATCAGCATCTTTGCAGGAATATCTCGATTCGTCTCAACTCCGAGGAAATCAGCGTCCTTGGCAAAAAGCTCGATTCAGGGAAATCAGTGTCCTTGACGAGAGCGTCTCGATTCGCGTCGACCCGCAAGGAAATCAGTGTCTTTGCAGGAATCTCTCGATTCGTCTCAACTACGAGGAAATCAGTGTCCTTGGCAAAAACCTCGATTCAGGGAAATCAGCGTCCTTTACGAGAGCATCTCGATTCGCATCGACCCGCAGAGAATCAGCGTCTTTGCAGGAATACCTCGATTCGTCTCAACCCCAGGAAAATCAGTGTCCTTGGCTAAACCTCAATTCAGGGAAATCAGCGTCCTTGGAGAGAGCATCTCGATTCGCGTCGACCCACAGAGAAATCAATGTCTTTGCAGGTATACTTCGATTCGCCTCAACTCCGAGGAAATCAGTGTCCTTGGCTAAACCTCGATTCAGGGAAATCAGCTTCCTTGACGAGAGCATCTCGATTCGCGTCGACCCGCAGAGAAATCAGTGTCTTTGCAGGAATACCTCGATTCATCTCAACCCTAGGGAAATCAGTGTCCTTGGCTAAACCTCGGTTCAGGAAAATCAGCGTCCTTGGCGAGAGCATCTCGATTCGCATCTGTAACGTTTTGAAAATCGTTTCGGTGAAATTTCGAAAAAAATCGATAAAATAAGGGGGTTTTCTGTAAAAAATCAAAATACAAATATCTTATTATAAAAATTAAATATACATATTCTAGCTATGTAATTGCTATTATTTGGTGTTTATTGAACCGCTGGTGAAATTTTAAATTTTCTGGAAAAAATATTATTTTATTATTATTTTAAGCCGTCACTAATACATTTAATTAGGGAAAATTACAAATTGGAATGAGTTGAAACAAATTTTGTGCATCATAAAACATTAAATAAAATTTTATCATGTGGTTTTTGGAACGAAATTATTTGCCAAAACGGTTTAGAAATTATTGAAGAAAAAAAGGCTTTTTTAGCGTAAATGGATGTTTGGGGTATTGTATTTATCATTTTTCATCACCCCACACCCGTACACACACCCAAACCCCCATTTCCCCATCATGATGGCTGAACCCTTGCTGCCCCACTTCCACTCTTTTCCCCACTTCAAAAAGAAAAGAGAAGAAAACAAAAGAAAAGAAATGAAAGAATAAAGAATGAGTGTGTTGACTTGAGGTATGGGTTTTTGACTTTCTCTTTCTCTAATCAACACCTCACTCTCTCCCACACTTTCCCCACCTGCACAATGGCCGAGCCTCCCCCTTTCTTCAGCCCCTTCAATTCTTCATCTCATTTCTAATCAAAAATCCACTCAAAATGCATCAAAATCCCTTCAAAATCAAAGCAAAATTAAAATCCAACTCCTACCCATTTTTCATTTGCTATTCTTGCATGGATCTAGGGAGCAAGTTGGCATTTTAGAGGCTTGATTTTCATATTTGATCTCTTGATCATGAGGTATAATTCTAACCTTTTCTTAAATTGTGCTAATTGTTTCATGTTAGCTTAATTAGGCTTTTTTAATTAGTTCTAGGTGCTTGAATTAAAATTCAAGAGAAGGGTTTTGAATTAATGATTAGGGTTTGTGATCAAGTGAGGTTTTTATCATTTGTTTATGGTTGTAATGAGGAGATTAACATGTAGTTGTATGCAAAATCTAAGTTAGTTGCTATTTGCTAATTTGTTAATTTAAAATTGTGATAACTTTGCTAATTGCTAACTAGGTTTTTATAATTAGTCTAATAATTAGGTTTAAAAATCTAATTATGGTTTCATAGCATTATTAACATTATAATGAGTGGTTTAATACCTTAGGTTATGCAAATCTAAGCTTAATTCTTAAATCGAGAATTTTTGCTTGAAAATTGTTAAAATTGGATAATTTGTAAACTAGGTTTTTGGGGTTTATAGAATTTAATGAGATTAAATTATGGGAATCATTTTTTTTACTTATTTAAGATATTTAGTGAATATTGTGGCCTCTAGATTCGCTTAAACATTATGTTTTGTACAATAACGGCGAATTGTGCTTGCTAGTCTTTTCGGAAAAATGACTTTTAAGTGAAATTGGGGTTTTTATGAGTTTTAAGCTATTTTATAATAAAATTAGAGTTCGTGAATATGCAAATGAGTGTATTTGGGTTTTTCTCGATGGTTTGGCGTTTGTATGCCGACATTGAGGGTTTTTAGGTTGATTTGTGAAAAGCAACCATAGGTTTTGACCTATGTAGAATTCGTGTGTCGTTTTGGTCATGAGTTGGATTTTAATACGATACGGTGCGTTATGATATGTAGGTACCCTATGTGGACTTCGAGACGACAAGCAAGAACGTGGCGCCGTCGGCACCGGCGAGCGAAGATCAGGTGAGTAGATTTATATCTACGGGAAGAAGTCGGGTGGATGGCGTATACCACCCCCGCAGTTCGTGGTGATGTATACGAATACGTATACACACATTTATTGATTATATATTGTTTGAGTTTATTGATGATAAATATGGATGGTTTAGTATCGCGAAACCCTAGAGTAGTGGTCGCACCATACATGCACCCACCCACCCCATACTTGCATACATTCTTCTTCCATTTGTGTTTACGGGAATATATATATAGTTATGTGTTCACATGGGTATGGGACTATGTGTTCACATACGGATCTGAGTATGATACTTGGGATTGAGATGAGTCGATGAGATTTGTGTTGAGGTTGTGATATCGGTGATATGGCAGGATTCGTACTTGAGGTACGTCCTGGTGTCATAGCGGATCTTGGGGCGGCGATACAGGTGAATAGTGTTATAAATAAAATGGTCGACATATGATCGTGATATGAGACATGATATGCTAGGATATTGATATTAGGCCATATTGGGCGATGTATACCCCTTGATGATGATGTGCTGATGATATCAGTTTGTACGAGACTGTCGATCAGTAGCCAGATCATGACCATATTGATGATATTAGTATTGTACTAGACATAGGTCAGTACCTTAGACTATGATCTTTGACAAAGAGGTTACCGAATGAATAGTGTGATAAATATGATATTGACCCATACCCAGATTTGGGGATGCCGTACGACGGATTTACGTACGAGCTATATTTTGATGATTGATCCGCACTCTTGACTTGGGATGTCTGATTTTAGATATGGTATCGGATATGATATTATTGAGGCGGGATCACCGACTAATATATATACAGGTATGTATATATATCGACTCAGATGTTAGGCGGTTTCCTTACCTGTAGTCCAGCTTGTTAGCTTAGCCCTTTAGTTTAGTTTAGTTATTAGATTAGATTAGACTCCTACCTATTTCAAAACTAGCGGATCGTGGGTATTTTAAAAGACAGGTCAAGGGATCTACGGATATTTCAAAAGACGTATCCTTTCTTAAAACTGCCGTGGCCCTATTTTCAAAACCCCACGATTCGTGTTATTTCAAATGGCACCAGTGTTTAATATTTAGCTCCCGCTCATTTTGGTTGCTCGCTCCGCATCGCATACTTACATTGTTATTTCATATTGCATGGTTGATATTATGCTGTTAGGACACCAGCACCATTACCGATGATGCGTATGTGCTACGTACACTTACTTGCCGGCTCACACACATCTTCATCGGTAATTGCCATGTCACGTACACCTTAGAAAATATTATTGCTTGACTTAGCTTGTTAGTTAGTAATTTGACATGATATTAGTGTACTTGCCTCATATGTTAGTTTAGACATTGTAGTTATTAGCTACTACTTCATGCATACTGTTATTCATTGTTATGCCGCATTCATGGTTTCTCATGCATATATTCACTATTTTACGTATTATTGAGGTTTTGGATTCGGATTTCCATGAGATTTTCTGGATTTGGAGGAAAACCGCAAAAACATAAATAAACCTTTTCTCTCTTTTAAAATAAAAATGTGCGGTTTTCCCATGATGTATGAGTCGTCCACCATGAGTTTGCTGATGGATTTTGAGACCCGATTCGAGGAGACGGATGAACCGTTTCGGGTACATGGTGGACCCGGTAAGGTACCCCGGGGCAAGAAGCGCGTGATGATGATGATGTGAGCCTGGCAGGGGAGCACTACCTACCGGTGATATTACCCGACGCGTCGGATATCCGGAGGATACCGTCGTGGTCTTGAGATGGATGCTAGGGGCCGGTCTGGACTGACGGCGCCCTAGATATTGTGATTGAGACATTGAGATTGAGACTTGAGGTACATAGATTGTGACACAGAGATATCGAGGTATTTGGACACTTGTTTTGTGTCGATGCTGGGCACTGTTTTATGCTGATTTCATATATGGTACCTCATTTCTTTTAAAATTCAGAAATCTCACTGATTTATGAAACCAGTTTTATTCAGTACATGCATTCTGTTTCATGCATTCATACATCATCCATATAATATATTGCTACCTGAGGCACTGACACGGGCACATGAGTTTACACTCGGGTTAGATATTTACCCTAGCCATTGTTAGGCTGCATGTTATATACATTTTTGAGGATATATTATGATCATTGACCTAGGATTGCGTTATTTATGCGATTTCTGTGCGTAGATGTTTTTCTATTCACGAGTTGGCAACTCACCCCCGTTGTGCCCCAGTTTCTTGCAGGTTTGCCGTACAGGTTTCTTTACGGCTGTGCGGGCATAGTTTCCTTCGGGTGACTTGCTAGTAGGTGGGTTTTTCTTGTATCGTACCCATCATATTACCTTGTATAATATTATTCCGTTGTATCTAGTAAATTCCATCAACCAAACATGTATTTATTGAGATAGAGACCAGTGTTGTTTATTCTTTCGACCGTAGAGTCGCTCGTTATATTTCTGGTGGTTTTGAGTTTCCTTTTGAGTTTTGATCCTCGCCGTTGGCGTTGTATATTATATTGCTTGTGTGGTTATGACAGTCGATTGACGAAGAGCTAGCTCCCGCTTGGGGATGCCTTTTTCTTGATTTCGTATACTATTCATGTTGTATCCCGTTTGGGGGTCAGTATTTACAAAGGAGACTCTGCCGAAATTTTCAGTAAATTTTTGATGTTTTTAAAAACCGCATAATTCGGCTTATGCTATTGAAACAACTTGCTTTAAGTTGGTTTTCCTGCACTCTAGTACTTTTCTTGGTTTGGATTTCTGGGTTTTCGGTTTACTTAGATTACGTACGCCTCGAGACGTTCGTAGTTTAAGTGCCGGTCATGTTCCGTACTTTCGGGTCGTGACAAAGTTGGTATCAGAGCGTTAGGTTTTACCTTCGGAGCGTAGGATGACCCTTGGTTGATGGAATAGGTGACTAAAGTAGAGTGACGTACCGTGGGTATGTTCCGCGGCATATTTACGATACGCTACTCCACTTAAGAAGCCTTAGGATGTACATTTCTTTGCTCAGTATTATATTCATTCCGATCTAGATGAGCCGTTATGGTTTTGCTACCACGATTACGGGCAGGGAGAACTACGGCTAGAGTTGCGGTCAGCACGAGCTCGTTACGAACGAGGACTGACCAGGGCGTGATTCCGGCGACACACGATTGCAGAAATGTGTCTTTTTATTGTGTTTTCGCGCCACGAGGGTTGATGGATCGCTGTGTGAGATTACTCGGACGGGCAGATCAGCACCGAAGGATTCAGCCAATGATAGAAGGTCGCTAGTCATCGAGGATGAATGACTAGGACATGTGGATCGTTCGCCTACCCCGATGCGAGGTCATCAGATAGATTGATTCCAGCTAGAGACGACTTCATGCAGAGACGTTGGGAGTCGACAGAGACGATCGAATGTCAGAAGCCTATTATTCTAAGTTTAAAGTAGTCGGAAAGACATGCAGGCAATTCTATGGTCCCTCTAGAAGAATGAAACCCTAACTCGACTTAATGACCGTGTGAAATCCTTTGAACCTTCGGGTTTGCGGCAGTTCTACGGCGCCATTAGTGAGGCTTGGGTGTGCCCTTCTACGGCTGGACCACCGATACTGTGGTATGTACTCGATACTATTAAATTGTGCCCAAGAGGTTGAGCTCTTGGGGGATTATGAG
Source organism: Agapanthus africanus (assembly GCA_030015575.1). Lineage (NCBI taxonomy): Eukaryota > Viridiplantae > Streptophyta > Magnoliopsida > Asparagales > Amaryllidaceae > Agapanthus > Agapanthus africanus. Next base: position 9,385,043 of record CM057340.1, read on the forward strand.
GTTTTGACGACTCGATCGGATGGCTCGACTTAATTCGGATGCTGGGTGGTGAGATGCATTTCTTGGGAGACTCCCGATATGAGGATAGCCGTTGGAGCTCAGTCCATGTAGCCACGATGAGACGAGTCCGAAGCAGTCGACATTAGAGAAAGTGGAGTAAGAGGTTCATACCAGATCTAGATAAGATGACGTTCCACTCCTCCGACATCAGAGATGCGATACGCATGCCGAGGCATTTTACTTGGATATACCTTCCAGAAGGAGTCGCGATGAGTATACAGCCGTTCCGGAACAAGAAACAGATATAGTAAAGGGCGATGACTTCCGGACAGTTGGCAGAGACGAGACATGGAAGAGACCGTGAGCAGGATTCCTTCCAGGACACTGCTGCAATGATACTTGCACCCAGGATCAGATGTGTCGCGTACATTCAGAGAGCCAAAGGCTGACGCCAGTGATATGCTGTCTTACGAGTGGTCGCGATGAGTGACCGAGAGATGACCAGAGAAGTGCTAGAACAGGATCATCCCCGTTAGCACACCTGACAGGGCCGATGAGCCGATGGACCGAGAGATTGGTAATTCACGGTGAAGACCTTGACCCAGGAGTGGTCATTGTTATGCACACCAGCAGGCCAGAGTTCATGATCATCGACGAGACGTCCTACTAGTGACCGCGACAGTTGGCCCGAGATTCTTAGAGGATGCACTTGAGCGGTACTATTCCGCCATTATTAATTTCGATGTTTTGGGTGATTTATTCGCATGATTTGATTTTGATGATTGGGGATTTACAATCTTTGCACGGTGTTGCACTTGATATCGTTTTCGTGTTTTGATTTCACATGTTTGTGATTTTACGGTTTTAGACATTTGAGTTGATTTTGTGCGTATGCACGCACACGAATTGGTTCCTGCACTCTGTATAGTTTATATATGCTTGCAGTGCAGTGATACGCCTTTTGTGCACTTAGATGCACTGGACTTCGATTTCGATTATGATACTCGATATTTGTTTTATGCACCTTATGCACCTGATTTGATTTTGCGCATGTTCGGCGCTTGATATTGGATTTCATGATTTCGTGCATGATGGATGCCCCTGGTTTTGGGTTTTCGCGCATGTTGAGCGCATATTTTGAGATGCGATTTTGGTGCACACCAGATGCACTAAATCGAGATTTTTTTCGTGCATGTCAGATGCACCTGATTTTGCTGTCAGGCACACACGTTGCCTACGACAGATGTTTCGTGCACACCCGATGCACTTAGATGTTGTTTCTGTGCGCATGTATGGCACATTCATGGATTTTGATTTCCGTGCGCACCAGACGCACGTAGCATTCATGTGCATATTTTGGGATTGATTTCGTATAGAGCAGTACGTTTTTATGATATTGCTATGTGTTTTCGTACTAAGCAGGACTAGTCAGAGGACAGTACCTGAATATATTTTGCACGCATTGATAGTTATTGAAGGGATTTCCAAAAGTGAGCTATAGCCTCAGTATTTACCTACGTGTCTGATATGACACGAAATGTTTAAAACAAGGAGACCCTTCTAAATTGTTTCCAAAACGGCGGAACGTACATTTCAAATAAAGGTATATATGTATATAGTTATTTTCGTATGATAGACGTCCGCCACTGTGCAGTTTTATACGCGTTGCACAGCGACTTAAAGAGATTTGGCATGCATTTCCTTCAGATACTGACAGATATAGATTCGATATTTACATGTATAGTTTCGAGTTATGTCATATTGGTTTTGATTTGGATTTGGCATTGATGTCTTCTCCATGACTCCGATGATTGCGGGATGCTTGACGGAGTTTTGATTTGAGTTATATACTCATTTTTCAAGCGCATGCGCTGCGCTACGAATTGTTTTATATTTTTACAATTTCGGAGCCCCGACGAGTTGATGGTTTTCTTAGATGTTTTAGTATTTGGGGGAGTTTGAATTTAAATTCGGGGACCGAATTTCTTTAAGGGGGGAAGATTGTAACGTTTTGAAAATCGTTTCTGTGAAATTTCGAAAAAAATCGGTAAAATAAGGGGGTTTTCTGTAAAAACTCAAAATACAAATATCTTATTATAAAAATTAAATATACATATTCTAGCTATGTAATTGCTATTATTTGGTGTTTATTGAACCGCTGGTGAAATTTTAAATTTTCTGGAAAAAATATTATTTTATTATTATTTTAAGCCGTCACTAATACATTTAATTAGGGAAAATTACAAATTGGAATGAGTTGAAACAAATTTTGTGCATCATAAAACATTAAATAAAATTTTATCATGTGGTTTTTGGAACGAAATTATTTGCCAAAACGGTTTAGAAATTATTGAAGAAAAAAAGGCTTTTTTTAGCGTAAATTGATGTTTGGGGTATTGTATTTATCATTTTTCATCACCCCACACCCGTACACACACCCAAACCCCCATTTCCCCATCATGATGGCTGAACCCTTGCTGCCCCACTCCCACTCTTTTCCCTACTTCAAAAAGAAAAGAGAAGAAAACAAAAGAAAAGAAATGAAAGAATAAAGAATGAGTGTGTTGACTTGAGGTATGGGTTTTTGACTTTCTCTTTCTCTAATCAACACCTCACTCTCTCCCACACTTTCCCCACCTGCACAATGGCCGAGCCTCCACCTTTCTTCAGCCCTTTCAATTCTTCATCTCATTTCTAATCAAAAATCCACTCAAAATGCATCAAAATCCCTTCAAAATCAAAGCAAAATTAAAATCCAACTCCTACCCATTTTTCATTTGCTATTCTTGCATGGATCTAGGGAGCAAGTTGGCATTTTAGAGGCTTGATTTTCATATTTGATCTCTTGATCATGAGGTATAATTCTAACCTTTTCTTAAATTGTGCTAATTGTTTCATGTTAGCTTAATTAGGCTTTTTTAATTAGTTCTAGGTGCTTGAATTAAAATTCAAGAGAAGGGTTTTGAATTAATGATTAGGGTTTGTGATCAAGTGAGGTTTTTATCATTTGTTTATGGTTGTAATGAGGAGATTAACATGTAGTTGTATGAAAAATCTAAGTTAGTTGCTATTTGCTAATTTGTTAATTTAAAATTGTGATAACTTTGCTAATTGCTAACTAGGTTTTTATAATTAGTCTAATAATTAGGTTTAAAAATATAATTATGGTTTCATAGCATTATTAACATTATAATGAGTGGTTTAATACCTTAGGTTATGCAAATCTAAGCTTAATTCTTAAATCGAGAATTTTTGCTTGAAAATTGTTAAAATTGGATAATTTGTAAACTAGGTTTTTGGGGTTTATGGAATTTAATGAGATTAAATTATGAGAATCATTTTTTTTACTTATTTAAGATATTTAGTGAATATTGTGGCCTCTAGATTCGTTTAAACATTATGTTTTGTACAATAACGGCGAATTGTGCTTGCTAGTCTTTTCGGAAAAATGACTTTTAAGTGAAATTGGGGGTTTTTATGAGTTTTAAGCTATTTTATAATAAAATTAGAGTTCGTGAATATGCAAATGAGTGTATTTGGGTTTTTCTCGATGGTTTGGCGTTTGTATGCCGACATCGAGGGTTTTTAGGTTGATTTGTGAAAAACAACCATAGGTTTTGACCTATGTGGGATTCGTGTGTCGTTTTGGTCATGAGTTGGATTTTAATGCGATACGGTGCGTTATGATATGTAGGTACCCTATGTGGACTTCGAGACGACAAGCAAGAACGTGGCGCCGTCGGCACCGGCGAGCGAAGATCAGGTGAGTAGATTTATATCTACGGGGAGAAGTCGGGTGGATGGCGTATAGCACCCCCGCAGTTCGTGGTGGTGTATACGAATACGTATACACACATTTATTGATTATATATTGTTTGAGTTTATTGATGATAAATATGGATGGTTTAGTATCGCGAAACCCTAGAGTAGTGGTCGCACCATACATGTACCCACCCACCCATACTTGCATACATTCTTCTTCCATTTGTGTTTACGGGAATATATATATAGTTATGTGTTCACATGGGTATGGGACTATGTGTTCACATACGGATCTGAGTATGATACTTGGGATTGAGATGAGTCGATGAGATTTGTGTTGAGGTTGTGATATCGGTGATATGGCAAGATTCGTACTTGAGGTACGTCCTGGTGTCATAGCGGATCTTGGGGCGGCGATACAGGTGAATAGTGTTATAAATAAAATGGTCGACATATGATCGTGATATGAGACATGATATGCTAGGATATTGATATTAGGCCATATTGGGCGATGTATACCCCTTGATGATGATGTGCTGATGATATCAGTTTGTACGAGACTGTCGATCAGTAGCCAGATCATGACCATATTGATGATATTAGTATTGTACTAGACATAGGTCAGTACCTTAGACTATGATCTTTGACAAAGAGGTTACCGAATGAATAGTGTGATGAATATGATATTGACCCGTACCCAGATTTGGGGATGCCGTACGACGGATTTACGTACGAGCTATATTTTGATGATTGATCCGCACTCTTGACTTGGGATGTCTGATTATAGATATGGTATCGGATATGATATTATTGTGGCGGGATCACCGACTAATATATATACAGGTATGTATATATATCGACTCAGATGTTAGGCGGTTTCCTTACCTGTAGTCCAGCTTGTTAGCTTAGCCCTTTAGTTTAGTTTAGTTATTAGATTAGATTAGACTCCTACCTATTTCAAAACTAGCGGATCGTGGGTATTTTAAAAGACAGGTCAAGGGATCTACGGATATTTCAAAAGACGTATCCTTTCTTAAAACTGCCGTGGCCCTATTTTCAAAACCCTACGATTCGTGTTATTTCAAATGGCACCAGTGTTTAATATTTAGCTCCCGCTCATTTGGTTGCTCGCTCCGCATCGCATACTTACATTGTTATTTCATATTGCATTGTTGATATTATGCTGTTAGGACACCAGCACCATTACCGATGATGCGTATGTGCTACGTACACTTACTTGCCGGCTCACACACATCTTCATCGGTAATTGCCATGTCACGTACACCTTAGAAAATATTATTGCTTGACTTAGCTTGTTAGTTAGTAATTTGACATGATATTAGTGTACTTGCCTCATATGTTAGTTTAGACATTGTAGTTATTAGCTGCTACTTCATGCATACTGTTATTCATTGTTATGCCGCATTCATGGTTTCTCATGCATATATTCACTATTTTACGTATTATTGAGGTTTTGGATTCGGATTTCCATGAGATTTTCTGGATTTGGAGGAAAACCGCAAAAACATAAATAAATCTTTTCTCTCTTTTAAAATAAAAAAGTGCGGTTTTCCCATGATGTATGAGTCGTCCACCATGAGTTTGCTGATGGATTTTGAGACCCGATTCGAGGAGACGGATGAACCGTTTCGGGTACATGGTGGACCCGGTAAGGTACCCCGGGGCAAGAAGCGCGTGATGATGACGATGTGAGCCTGGCAGGAGATCACTACCTACCGGTGATATTACCCGACGCGTCGGATATCCGGAGGATACCGTCGTGGTCTTGAGATGGATGCTAGGGGCCGGTCTGGACTGACGGCGCCCTAGATATTGTGATTGAGACATTGAGATTGAGACTTGAGGTACATAGATTGTGACACAGAGATATCGAGGTATTTGGACACTTGTTTTGTGTCGATGCTGGGCACTGTTTTATGCTGATTTCATATATGGTACCTCATTTCTTTTAAAATACAGAAATCTCACTGATTTATGAAACCAGTTTTATTCAGTACATGCATTCTGTTTCATGCATTCATACATCATCCATATAATATATTGCTACCTGAGACACTGACACGGGCACATGAGTTTACACTCGGGTTAGATATTTACCCTAGCCATTGTTAGGCTGCATGTTATATACATTTTTGAGGATATATTATGATCATTGACCTAGGATTGCGTTATTTATGCGATTTCTGTGCGTAGATGTTTTTCTATTCACGAGTTGGCAACTCACCCCCGTTGTGCCCCAGTTTCTTGCAGGTTTGCCGTACAGGTTTCTTTACGGCTGTGCGGGCATAGTTTCCTTCGGGTGACTTGCTAGTAGGTGGGTTTTTCTTGTATCGTACCCATCATATTACCTTGTATAATATTATTCCGTTGTATCTAGTAAATTCCATCAACCAAACATGTATTTATTGAGATAGAGACCAGTGTTGTTTATTCTTTCGACCGTAGAGTCGCTCGTTATATTTCTGGTGGTTTTGAGTTTCCTTTTGAGTTTTGATCCTCGCCGTTGGCGTTGTATATTATATTGCTTGTGTGGTTATGACCGTCGATTAACGAAGAGCTAGCTCCCGCTTGGGGATGCCTTTTTCTTGATTTCGTATACTATTCATGTTGTATCCCGTTTGGGGGTCAGTATTTACAAAGGAGACTCTGCCGAAATTTTCAGTAAATTTTTGATGTTTTTAAAAACCGCATAATTCGGCTTATGCTATTGAAACAACTTGCTTTAAGTTGGTTTTCCTGCACTCTACTACTTTTCTTGGTTTGAATTTCTGGGTTTTCGGTTTACTTAGATTACGTACGCCTCGAGACGTTCGTAGTTTAAGTGCCGGTCATGTTCCGTACTTTCGGGTCGTGACAGCATCGACCCGCAAAGAAATCAGCGTCTTTGCAGGAATATCTCGATTCGTCTCGACTTTGAGGAAATCAGCGTCCTTGGCAAAAACCTCGATTCAGGGAAATCAACGTCCTTGACGAGAGCATCTCGATTCGCGTCGACCCGCAGAGAAATCAGTGTATTTGCAGGAATACCTCGATTCGTCTCAAATCCGAGGAAATCAGTGTCCTTGGCTAAACCCTCGATTCAGGGAAATCAGCATCCTTGACGAGAGCATCTCGATTCGCATCGACCTGCAAAGAAATCGGCGTCTTTGCAGGAATTTCTCGATTCGTCTCAACCCCAGGGAAATCAGTGTCCTTGGCTAAACCTCGATACAGGAAAATCAGCGTCCTTTGCGAGAACATCTCGATTCGTTTCGACCCGCAAAGAAATCAGTGTCATTGCGAGAATCTTTCGATTCGTCTCAACTTGCGGGGAAATTAGTGTCCCTATGCATAAAGAAAATTCTCTTGTGGGATCCTTAAGATTCTCAAGAGAAAATACACTTAGGAGTCCTCACGACTCCTAAGAAGAAAAGACACCAACGAGATCCTCATGACTCGTGGGGAAAAAACCTTTGTGAGACCCTCACAGCTCGTAAAGTTGGAAAGTCTTAGGCAACAGATCCTAACCCTGTTTCCTAAGCTATCGCTACCTTATAAAAAGTTCAAGATGAACTGTTATCTACCATCTATGGGCCACACTTGCCAAAGCTACATGCCACTGAAATGGAGAAGTTACTTATGAGCATATAAACTACTTCACGCTAGAGTAAAACATAAAAAAATAGAAGTGTGCAGCTCATGGAGCTAAGGGTTTGGAACTATATCCCTTAAGAGTCGAGATTTGAGTCAATGATAAATGACGACGCTTGTGTCCGCTCTTTATCTTCTCAGATCAAGACTCTGAAAATTATATACCAACCCGAAACTGGTCATACGCTATGAATTACTCTGCACTACTTCACCGACGTATATACTTACGTGGGCAAAGTGGTGGGGGGCATTTGTTCCCGCCAAAAAATTTCTGCGCAAAAGAGCCCAAGGTATCAAATGGCAGCGATACGCTTAAGAAAATATGAACCGGTATTTTCCAGGCTGAATTTTGACAAACTCCCGAATGAGAAACAGCTAAATTCTGATGGTATCGAAAGCGTCTCGAAAAAGCCTTCGATTTGATATATTATGGGCCTCAAAATTCATCCGGGATCAACAGTTATGAGGCATCACGTGCCCACACGTGACCGGGCATCACGTGCCTACACGTGACCGAGCCTCACGTGCAGACACGTGACCATTTACAGGCAAAGCCTTTAGGCACTGAATAAAAATAAAATAATAATTGGAGGGGTCATGTGCCAACACCTGATGGGTCCCTAGGCCCTCTGAAACAATAGAATTAAATTCTAAAGAGGGGTCACGTGCCAACACGTGATAAACTCATAAACCATCTGAACTAATAGAATTAAATTCTAATCAACAGGAATCGGCAACCCTAATTGGAAAATATTTTCCTAGATCTTTCCAAACAAAAAAGATTTGCACTCTGAAAAAGGGAGCGCTGTTGGATTAAAAATCCAATGGTGATTAAAAATCACCAATTTACAGAAAGATTCTATACAAGGAAATATTTTCCGAAAAATTTGCCATGAACAACAAATAAAATATCTTTTGGATTAAAAATCCAATGGTGAATAAAATTCACTGAGTGATTTAAAAGATCATGTTGGTTATAAAATTAATAAAAATCTTTCAATGAAAAATTGACTAAACAAACTGATTCTTTTCTTTTTCCTATAAATAGGAGCCAAGAAGAGAAGAAAATGGAGGATTGGAAATAACAACAGAGAGAGAATACAGAAAAAAAAGAATTTAATTCTCCGGAGAGAAAAAAAAGGTCTCATTAGAAAAGAAAGAAATCCTGGGTGAGAGATCATTTTATAAACTCCCACAAAACAAAAAGAGAATTTAATTCTCAAACTAAGAGTTTAACTCTTCTGAATAAGAACTTAGTTCTTCCTCTGCATGAAGATCTGCAGAAGCAGATCTCCCCATAAGTTGAGAATTTAATTCTCATGGGGGAGATTCTGTCATGCAGATCTAAAACTTAAGGGAGGACCTAAGTTCAGAGAATTTTATTCTCCCACAAAGCACATAGGAATTTAATTCCTCCAACAAAGATAGGGTTTAACCCTTAATATAAGAACTTAGTTCTTCCCTCTGATTGAAGATTTACAGAAGCAGATCTCCCCATAAGTTGAGAATTTAATTCTCATCAAGGAGATTCCACCATGCAGATCCAAAACTTAGAGGGAGAATTGAGTTTAAAGAATTTAATTCTTTCAAATACATGGGAATTTAATTCCTCTAAACAAAATTAGGGTTTAACCCTACCAAAAAATTTAATTCTTAAACAAGGGACTTACAACTCTCCATGCACGTAAAAGAAGTCAATACCCAATTTAATCACGTGGCAACACGTGACCCTCCCCCTCAATGGTCAGAAAAGAATGAATAAGATGGGGGTCACATGCTCCCACGTGACCCTTGGATAAATTCCTCAAAAAGAGAGAACAAAGCAAGGGCAGAACAGACTTTGGGCACCCTCACGTGCTCCCACGTGACCCCTGACAAACAGCTCTTTAAAAAAGAGAAGATGGAAAGAACTGAAGGATTAAAAATCTAATGCATGGACGCCCTCACGTGTCCCCATGTGCCCCTTAGCAAATCCTTTTAACATCCAGTGCATGGATGTCCATCACGTGCCCACACGTGATGGCTTTGAAGACTAAAAGTGTTTAACACTTATCTGAATACTCTGATAATGAAATAAAGGAAGTTTGGGCCCAACACTCAAGCGCCTCACGTGATCCCACGTGAGCACTTCTTTTTAGTGTTTAACACTATTTTGTGCGCTGCATCCTTAGTGTTTAACACTGTTTTATGCGCATCACGTGGAAGCACGTGATAGCTGAGTATATACTAGTGTTTAACACTATTTTCAAACCAGTCTTAGCCTAAATTGGCTAAATCTTCCAGAGGCAAGACTCCCCTTTTGACTGAGCCTCAAATATACCCTTGTCTTCTAAGATTGATCATCTCATATGGCATATGAGTGCTCAGCACTCAATAAAAGACAAAATACGGTCAGAACTCAGACTCATGTTTAGCATTGCTAAATAATGGGGGGCTGAACCCAGACAAATGTTCAACAGTCCAAACAAAGGTCCAACATTTCAAACCTAATTGGAATTAGCCCAAGCTGGCCATAAGTCCTCAATTAAGATTTAACTAAGCCCATGTGCTCATAATCTAATTAATTGATCTTAGTCCCAAATTGGACTACAGATTTCCCAATCAACATTGGTTCAAGGGTACATCTCCTCACTCCTTTGATATTTGTCGTTGTAATCCTTCAACGTTTTCAGAGAGGTGACGGGTCCAATAACCAATCATTCCATGGACTGTGGGGTCCTTAAACTCATGGACTGTGATGTCCTTAAACTTTATAGACTATGACGTCTTTAAACTACGGACTGTGGGGTCCTTAAGCCCATGGACTATGATGTCCTTAACCTCAGACTGTGGGGTCCTTAAGCCCATGGATTATGATGTCCTTAACTTTTATAGACTATGATGTCTTTAAACTGGACCGAGATGTCCTTAAACTAACACTGGACCACCATGTCCTTAAACTGGTAATCGACCGCAATGTCCCTAAACTAAACAATAGAGACCAAATGCTCTCTTGTTGGATCTAAACGATCCCGTTAAGTCGATCTTAGTCTAAAATTAGACTAACGTATCCTTAACTAACGTATCTTTAAACCCAACCCCATGGGGGGCTGAACCCAGACAAATGTTCAACAGTCCAAACAAAGGTCCAACATTTCAAACCTAATTGGACTTAGCCCAAGCTGGCCATAAGTCCTCAATTCAGATTTTACTATACCCATGTGCTCATAATCTAATTAATTGATCTTAGTCCCAAATTGGACTACAGATTCCCCAATCAACATTGGTTTTAGGGTACATCTCTTCACTCCTTTGATGTTTATCGTTGTAATCCTTCAACGTCTTCAGAGAGGTGACGGGTCCCCATAACCAATCATTCCATGGACTGTGGGTTCCTTAAATGGACTGTGATATCATTAAACTTTATAGACTATGACGTCTTTAAACTACGGACTGTGTGGTCCTTAAGCCTATGGATTATGATGTCCTTAATCTCGGACTGTGGGGTCCTTAAGCCTATGGACTATGATGTCCTTAACCTTTATAGACTATGATGTCTTTAAACTGGACCGAGATGTCCTTAAACTAACACTGGACCATCATGTCCTGAAACTGGTAATCGACCGCAATGTCCCTAAACTAAACAATGGAGCACAAATGCTCACTTGTTGGATCTAAACGATCTCGTTAAGTCGATCTTAGTCTAAAATTAGACTAACGTATCCTTAACAAACGTTTAAGTTGATCTTAGTCTCAAATGAGACTAACGTATCCTTAAACCCAACTCCAAACCCAAATCTAAGAAGATACGGATTTGGACTAATCCACGCCCAACGGGCAACAACATAAATTAGTCTCCGTATACAATCCACAGGCAACCAAAAACAAAACAAACACCCACGACACGAAGTGACCATCTGGAGAAGGAGAAAGTGGTTACCACGATGCGGTAGCGTAATTGTTGGAGATAGTGCCCTCAGAGTCAATTATTGGATCACAGGCACGTGATTGCAATGATTGAGGGAGGACCTATCCCAGTAGGACAGTCTTACTCAAGACGATAGTATGCTATCTGGTTTATCTTTATTATCGTGTACTGTTTTAGGTGACCTTACAGGTCGCTATTGCACGTTGATAGAGCCCTTAGGATTCTTGCTTGACGACCAGCAGTATGATGGCGATCATATACGTGAGAGCTGGGGTCTATAAGCACATCCTTAAATGGTCCCTAGTCGTGGGAGTTTCAAGACTGGGCATCGATACTCCATTAGTAGACTAGTGTATACAGTCGAGACCCCGACGAGGGGCGGTGGTCGGTCTCACAAGCCACTGGTGTCAGTTGGTTCACCTAAGATGTATACAGGTGCTCATTGGGTTATGAGTACACCGGACAGGACTCGCTGGGAACATGCTAGTTGGGATTATACCAGACGTCAGATAGCAGTTCCCTGGTGACATGTGTACAGGTTAGTTCATCGACCTGAGATCGTCATTTGTCTCGTATGAGTTCCCACTGTACTTTGATTACTACCCTACCACGGCTCAAAGGAGTCGTGCAAACAGGTTTTAGTTGGGTACAGTCCCGAGCCACATGGAGGCAGTGAGCGGATCTGCAGGGGTTCGTCTCTCCCGGTATTGGGGGTGAGGTCGCGCTGTGTCTAGGAGAGCCATTACACAAAGCCCTCGGCCGAGGCAGGAGATTTACTGGTAGGTATTCCAGTAGTATCTCAGGGTGTTCTGGGCTACACTCCGACACGACTTGTACCGCTTTTAAGGGTCTGACTTTTACCAACCCCCTAGGCCCGCCATGCGATGCTCATAGACGAACAGACCGGACTGTACAGATATTGTCACTGACAGGCTCAGTAGGGTGTCAGGATGAGTTCGCTCATCGACGTCCCTTTTGGTCAATAGCTGGTAGCCCGTCATATATGGCTAATACCTCTGACGTGCTAGTGGTTAAATCCACAGCCATAATATTGACGAGTCTTTAGAGTCCCCCACACACAGTTACTTAAGTCTCGGGCGAAACGCTGTAGAAGCCGTATGGAGATATGGCAGGGTTCGATCAGATACGTGCGGTATTGCACGGATCGTGATCGGACGGTTTTTACTAGCCGGTTTTGGTTTAAGCCGGATCCTGGTATTAGACAGTGTAGATTTTGTCTCTTTGCATTTGTATTCAGTGGGAATACAAATGCAGGCATGTATATGCAGTAGCGGGGTTTTCCTGTAATTTATTACGGGATCAGTTTTCTGAAGTTGCCAGTTTGCATTCCGTTCCGTCCAGTTTTCCTTTGTTCCTTCACGGCCGGACTTTTTGATGGAGGGGTTATTTGCAGTTTGCAAATAAGATATTGTGGAGGGGGTTTCTTTCTTTTTGAGGGATTATGATAACCATAGCATCATTAGATTCCATTCTTTTCTTGCTTCTTTATGGCTTGCAATTAATGTGATGAGATTGAGTGGGATTTGTATTAGACTTGGGTGTGGTCACCATTCTATCTTTCCTACACTCACCTCCCTTCTTGTTTTTGCTCTCTATCTCATTCTCATCATATAGGGCCGGCCATTCTTGAGGAAAAAGAGAGAGAGGTTCATTTTTATGTGTGGCATATTTCCTTTCATCTCATTCTTGCAAGGAAATGATAGCTCCATTTATCCAAAAGCTCATTTTTCTTTCTCTACCTCCACATCCATGGCAACTTCATAAACCCCAAAGAGACAACCATTCTACACTACACCTACAGTACCCTTGGACGCGTCGGGTAGCCAACTTCGCGCCCGAGTTGCCTCGGTCCAGAGGTGGGAGCCCGTAAAAGAAATCGGCTACGTGGTGCCCTTTCCGACGAGGAGGTGACGGACGGAGATTCCGCTGGAGATCGGAGTGGAGACGAAGACCGAAGGACACGGATCGCTTGGTATATCTCTCCCCCCATTCTCTTGATAGCTAGGATTAGGTTAATGGTTACGATCCGGGTTTATTGTCCACGGTAGCGCCGGTTTAAAGTTAAGAAAATTTTTGATTCCGCATTTTGGCCTCGAGTAGACGGCCGGGGCGCTGCCGTGGCACAACATGGTATCAGAGCCACGCTATTAACCTAGCCTAGCTTGCTCTAGTATGTTTAAAGACTCGATCGAACAAAAATCCCAAAAACTGTATTTTTCTTGCATCAGGTTTCTGTCGAAATTTTTTTAGCTCCAAAAATTTTTCAGGTTGTTTCAGAAACACGTGCAGGGAATTCTAAGCATTCTGTAAAAATTCGGTCGCCTGAACTCACTATACCACCGCGGAACCGCGGCCAAAACCATGCTTTGGCCGCGGTTCCGCCGCACTTTTTACTGTTCATTGTACCAAAGTTTCACAGTAGGCTTCTGAGTTGAAAATGGGGGTTTTGGGATATTCTTTTTGGGCCCAGATTTTCTGTGAGTGCTACAGTAGTGCTTGGGGCCCACTTCGATAAATATGTTCGATCGGATATTTTAAACATGCTAGTTCACAGTATTTACATTATATCTGCGACCGTGAATGTCATTTGATCGGTAAATCCAGTCTATCTGCTATAGCCCTTTTAGACGGATTTGCGAACGTGACATTCACGTTGATGTTCTGTGTTGTGCTGTGATGTTGCGGATTGGTCGTGGGGGATAGCCTGGATGCAATGTTAGTACAGTTTTGTTTTATATGTAAATTTGATATTGCGGGGCGAGCGTCCGACATGTGGACTGCCGTCACTGCCTGTTTGTATTATTCTTTTGGGGCACGACCGGGTCGAGGTCGATATACCCGTTGTATGTATATTTTACTTTCTGTACTAGGATTACCCCAAGGAGGGGTGTACGGACAGCCGGGTTCTAGAGGGCAACGGGCCCGCATCTCATGGCATTGAGACGGAGGGGGCTTTACTCTAGAATTGGCGGGCTATTCGCCCCACTCGTAGGGGGTACAGGTCGACCCAAAGAGGGGTGCCCAAGTTACCGGATTCCGTGAAGTGCTGGGTGGTCCATTCACGTTGCTGAAGGGGGCTGCCTCGCTTCAGGTTTTGGCGGGTAACTTGCCGCGCCCGTAGGGGTCTAGGATCTCATTGCACAGGCTATCCACACGACCAGGGGAACGTCGGGTTTCAGTAGCGGCTCTATGAAACCCGGGGATCCCAGATATCTGTATTATTCTGTGATGCTGGTTACATTTCTGTGATGTTGCATTTTATCACGCCTTGAGCGAAATATTATATATTGATATATATACTAGTAGATGTTGTATATGTTTTGCATCCGCGCTAGTCCAGTCCCCGCTCTGTCGTTAGTTAAGTAACCTAACAGGTGATGACGGGACCCAGTGGCGAATGCGAATGGCATATACGTACATCGTATTTTCGTTCTTTTGTGGTGTGATCAATTGATGGGACTGCGTTGATTCGGATCAATGCAAGCTAAACAAACCTATTCTGATGTTGTTGGAACACTTTTTCAAAAAGCTGTTATTGCAAGGGCATTCTCTTTTGTTTTGCACAGTGGTATTCAGTTGGAATATCCTGCTCCTCAGTCGACGAGGCAAGGGCCGAGATCCCTTCACCGGGAGTGACCCCTTGGACAGAAGTTTGCGTCAGGGCAATAACTTCACTATAGTTTACTTTTGCTTTGCATCGTGGTATTCAGTTGGAATATCCTGCATCTCATTCTACGGGGAAAGAGCCGAGATCCCTTCACCGGGAGTGACCTCTTTAGCAAAGGTTTTCGCCACTATATTTTTATAAAAGGTTATGCAGTTCCTTCAACGATATCAAGTTCATTACGTTAAAGGTTTTTCGCCAAAAACCAGCCGTAGCCCTCCGTCATTTCTTACGGGTATTGTTTAGTATTCGTGCTGCGTTTGTTGACTCCGTCAAGGCGTAGTGTACGGTAGCTAAGTGGTGCTTGTTTGTTGCATAAATGGGATTGGTTAGGACAGTCGTGCGGCCTTGTTGACTCCATCAAGGGCACGTACGGGTGGGTTTAATGCAATCCAGATAATGACGGGTTGAACATGACTAGGACTCTTTGATTTGTTGCTCCGTCAAGGTCACTTGGGTCCTAGGGGTAAAAATCACATCGGGAGTTTCTAAAGAAACTGAAACTTGCCAGACATGCGCATACCTTCTGGAGTGTGGTGACGTGAGTGGATTCCGTCACGTTATCATGCGATGATAGTTGGATCTCGATTCCCACTGATGAGTTGGTTTACTCCTCGGGTGATCCCAACTAATTCTTCTTTCAGGTTTGGAGGAGAATTTGAGGTTACAGTGGGAGGTTTCCTGATTAGATAAAGTGACAACCATTCTGATCTAGGTTAGAGTGCACGCTGAGTGTTTCTTTTCTCTCTCTCTTTGGCAGCGACCATTGACCCGACCCTAGACTATGACTCAGTAACCAAGTTGACCGAACCTTCTTATAGGACTGGCTTTTGGATTGTCAGAGTTGCAAACATCATTGCACTCCTACTCTTACCCTTTTCTCCAGGACACCCCGTATTACTACGAACGTCCACTTCCATTGGACAAAACCATCGTATGGTTATATACGAACTCGAAGGATTTTATTCGAGGATAGTTTCCGGTTCTGAAGAAAACGAATAGGACTATTCAGTTGTCTTTTCCTTTTACCTTCTCTCAAGTTGCGAGTACTCCTTGGTTTAGGAGATAGTACACCTATTACGCAAATTGGATAGTCTTCTTCCAAATCATAGGCAGGTGCCGACCGGTAGGAAATGAAGAAAACCAATTAGCCTAACGATGGTGTACAGAAGGTATTAAGTAAAGACATATCAAGGGATTAGTAAGAGGGCAAAGTAAATTGCGACTGTTATTCACGACCAAACCAAGTATTTCTTCGCCAATCCTGAATCACCTTTGTATTTCTCCAGAACACTCCGTATCACTACGAAGATCCACAGTTTATTGGATACTCCATCGTATGGTTATATACGAACTCGAAAGGAACTTGTTCCAGTTCGGGGATGGATTCTGGTTCAGGAGAAATAGGAATAAGGTTTATTCGGTTGTCTTTTATCTTCACCTTCTCTCGTATTGCGAGTGCTCCTAGGATTAGGACAGTACACCCATTATGCTTATTGGATAGTCTTCTTCCAAACCATAGGCTGGTGCCGAGCGGTAGGGAAGGAAGAAAACCATTTGGCCTAAAGAGGTGTGCAGAAGGTAACGACTAAAGACATATAAATGGATTTGGAGAGGTGGCAAAGAATTATACGGTTACAGTTATGAATCTGGATAATGGAAAAGGCATTACTACGAATACCCGGATACCCCATCGAAACTTTTCAATGTTTCAGTATCACTGTGTACTGTTAAAAGAAAACTGATTTTCCAACTAGACACTTGCTCCAGGGTATGTATTTACCATGTATGATTCTCACATCTGTATGGTTTTACAGATGATGAGTGGGAGTAAGTTATTGGGAATTAGGTGATCATCCTCATTATATCGGGATTCGTTGTAATTGGTGATATTTGAGGAACTCACCTGGGTTGTTTGCCGGACGGCAAATATTTGGTTTTGAATATCCGTTGTTATGCACCAATTTCATATTGATATATCTGTACGTCTATTTTTATAGAGTGAGATATACCTTTTTGAAATTATGTCTATGACATTTACCTATATCAGTGGATGGTTAGGTAAGGAGTATTAAACAGCGGTGTAATTCTTCATAACCATAGTACAGTTTTCAACCTACGACATACAGGGATTGAGTTATCAGACTCAGGGGACTTATACAGAGTATTGTATGTTGTCCAGTGTCCATTAGGACAGAGGGGTAGGTCCTCGTACTATATTCGGTTTTACTTATGACTTCTCTGGTTCTTAGACAAGTGTTTCGTAGAAATACAAGGTCCAACTTTTGAGAAGTTATAGGTATAAGAGTAAAGTAGAGAACCAGGTGTTACAAGTATCGGGATTCTTCAAGGTGATCGAAGATGTAGATACTTGTGAATGGTATTCAGATGATAGTAATGATTAAGAGAACTTACTTCTCTTTCAGGTTACTCATAATTGGAAGTATTCCTAAGTTGAGTAACGCTGATTGGCCTCCTTCCATTTAGTTGACATGCACTGGTGACAGCTGCATGATTTGAATCTAGTTCAATTAAATCAGTGCATCTGTTTCTTTATTGGATATAGAACAGTTCCTATCTTGACATTGTTAAGGTACGGGGAGTTGTCCGGCTTGTGCTAAAAACCAGACTCTGGACAACTCAAGACACGTTTCTGTAATGGCTGTTTGTGGGTTGACCCGGGCTATGACGAGAGTTGATTTTCTACCATCTGGAAGATCAATAGTGATCTTGTTCTTGACTCGCCACAATTTTAAAAGAAATGGATTTTTTCAAAAAATAGTAGTGGGAGTATGGTAGAACTGGAAGTGATTCCAGAACCGCAAACGATTACTGAAGATTTGATAAGAACCTAAAAATTCAATCTGGTTTGACATTCCATTAGCCACTCCGCAGATGAAGTGGGTAACCTCAGGCACCCGAGAGGTACTTTGGTATGCTCAAGGACGGTGGCAGGAAGGTTCTTATTTGCCCAGACTTCCCATTGTTGTTGTTCCAGACTGTGAGACCCGGCGGGAGGATGAATATAGCGTTGTTCTAAACTAGTTTTAGAAGTGTACGTCTATATGACTCTGCCAGAGGGTTGTCGTAGTCAGTGGGGGCAACGGAATCATGGTGGACAAGTGGCTTATGTCTATTTATAGACTAAAGCAGATATAGCGGAGATAGATCATCTATTTTTGATGTGAAAAAGTCATAGGTTTGACTTCATCAGAATAGGGGATGGATCTGTTAAGAAGGTAGTAGGGTATGATGTCCTGGTATTTGGATGACACACACAGTAGGAAGTGAAATTCCTATACTACAATCGGTTATACTTTGGTTGTCACACAGTGATTTCTCCACATGGGACTTGGATATTATATCAGACATTCTGGTTACTAGATCTATGGTTTTAGATCTAGATTTGAGTGGTTTCCCAATCTGGGTACTTAGACAGCATTCTATGAGTATTTAGAATGGACGACTCCTGGCACGGTAGTGTACCTGCAGGTGATGGAGTCACCCTCTCTAAAGGTGTCTTACAGACTAAAGTGGAGAGGGATACGCATAATTGGTAGATCACTTACTTAGGCAGTTGAGTTGATCATGAGATGTCAAGTACCATACCAGATGTTGTTTTTGCAGTAGATGCAGTAAGTTGATATTGATCCAATCCTGGAGAAACATTCGGAAGCAGTTTTAGAACGTAAGTGAATGTTCTAGGGATATAATATCGACAACCTCCTTTAGGAGACGGTTATCATTCCAGGCTTCCAAGGTGACCTGGATGGCAGAGTGACTGTCAGAGTTATAGTTTTCCCTCTGACGAGGGGCAGTATTTTGGACAGGTGGTCCAAGGGGATATTGAGGGAGGCATGACGCAGGATACTGATTAAGTTCAGTTGACGATACAGTCTAAGAAGTTTGGATTTGGAGTTCATTTATGAGCTAGGTCCTATCAGACATCCAGACACATTCTAAGACAGGTATTGCTCATTTCGGGAGATGGCTTTCTCCGCGAACTTGAGATATAGAGAGACATAGAAAGAAACATCACAGCGGATCCACTCACTGAGGCTATTCCTCGAACGCAATACTTTCGCAAACGAGCTTTGTGAGACTGACTAGTAGAGGAGTTGGGTATTCGATATCACACGGGCTGTGAGTATGCAACATCGCAATAATTTGCCTTGAGTGCAAGTGAGAGATTGTTGGAGATAGTGCCCTTAGAGTCAATTATTGGATCACAGGCACGTGATTGCAATGATTGAGGGAGGACCTATCCCAGTAGGACAGTCTTACTCAAGATGATAATATGCTATCTGGTTTATCTTTATCATCGTGTACTGCTTTAGGTGACCTTACAGATCGCTATTGCACGTTGATAGAGCCCTTAGGATTCTTGCTTGACGACCAGCAGTATGATGGCGATCATATACATGGGAGCTGGGGTCGATAAGCACATCCTTAAATGGTCCCTAGTCGTGGGAGTTTCGAGACTAGGCATCGATACTCCATTAGTAGACTAGTATATACAGTCGAGACCCCGATGAGGGGCGGTGGTCGGTCTCACAAGCCACTGGTGTCAGTTGGTTCACCTAAGATGTATACATGTGCTCATTGGGTTATGAGTACACCGGATAGGACTCGCCGGGAACATGCTAGTTGGGATTATACCAGACGTCAGATAGCAGTTCCCTGGTGACATGTGTACAGGTTAGTTCACCGACCTGAGATCGTCATTTGTCTCATGTGAGTTCCCACTGTGCTTTGATTACTACCCTACCACGGCTCAAAGGAGTCGTGCAAACAGGTTTTAGTTGGGTACAGTCCCGAGCCACATGGAGGCAGTGAGCGGATCTACAGGGGTTCGTCTCTCCCGGTATTGGGGGTGAGGTCGCGCTGTGTCTAGGAGAGCCATTACACAAAGCCCTCGGCCGAGGCAGGAGATTTACTGGTAGGTATTCCAGTAGTATCTCAGGGTGTTCTGCGATACACTCCGACACGACTTGTACCGCTTTTGGGGGTCTGACTTTTACCAACCCCCTAGGCCCGCCATGCGATGCTCATAGACGAACGAACCGGACTGTACGGATATTTTCACTGATAGGCACAGTAGGGTGTCAGGATGAGTTCGCTCATCGACGTCCCTTTTGGTCAATAGCTGGTAGCCCGTCACGTATGGCTAATACCTCTGACGTGCTAGTGGTTAAATCCACAGCCATAGTATTGACGAGTATTTAGAGTCCACCACACACAGTTACTCAAGTCTCGGGCGAAACGCTGTAGAGGCCGTATGGAGATATGGCAGGGTTCGATCAGATACGTGCGGTATTGCACGGATCATGATCGGACGGTTTTTACTAGCCGGTTTTGGTTTAAGCCGGATCCTAGTATTAGACAGTGTAGATTTTGTCTCTTTGCATTTGTATTCAGTGGGAATACAAATGCGGGCATGTATATGCAGTAGCAGGGTTTTCCTGTAATTTATTACGGGGTCAGTTTTCTGAAGCTGCCAGTTTGCATTCCGTTCCGGCCAGTTTTCCTTTGTTCCTTCACGGCCGGACTTTTTGATGGAGGGGTTATTTGCAGTTTGCAAATAAGATATTGTGGAGGGGGTTTCTTGCTTTTTGAGGGATTATGATAACCATAGCATCATTAGATTCCATTCTTTTCTTGCTTCTTTATGGCTTGCAATTAATGTGATGAGATTGAGTGGGATTTGTATTAGACTTGGGTGTGGTCACCATTCTATCTTTCCTACACTTGCCTCCCTTCTTGTTTTTGCTCTCTATCTCATTCTCATCATATAGGGCCGGCCATTCTTGAGGAAAAAGAGAGAGAGGTTCATTTTTATGTGTGGCATATTTCCTTTCATCTCATTCTTGCAAGGAAATGACAGCTCCATTTATCCAAAAGCTCATTTTTCTTTCTCCACCTCCACATCCATGGCAACTTCATAAACCCCAAAGAGGCAACCATTCTACACTACACCTACAGTACCCTTGGACGCGTCGGGTAGCCAACTTCGCGCCCGAGTTGCCTCGGTCCAGAGGTGGGAGCCCGTAAAAGAAATCGGCTACGTGGTGCCCTTTTCGACGAGGAGGTGACGGACGGAGATTCCGTGGGAGATCGGAGTGGAGACGAAGACCGAAGGACACAGATCGCTTGGTATATCTCTCCCCCCATTCTCTTGATAGCTAGGATTAGGTTAATGGTTACGATCCGGGTTTATTGTCCGCGGTAGCGCCGGTTTAAAGTTAAGAAAATTTTTGATTCCGCATTTTGGCCTTGAGTAGACGGCCGGGGCGCTGCCGTGGCACAACAGTAATTAACTGCAGGGGCTTGCGCCTGCAGGGAAGAACGTCCCCACAATCAAAAACCCCTCAACGAGGGGGAATCTGACGAAGTCTGCTACATCGGCCGCATCCGTCTAAACTTTCGATACACAGTGTCATAAATCAACTTGGCATCTTCTGAGAGGTGGATGGATAGCATCAATTAGCATCTGCCCCAAAATTCATGCAAGACGTTTGTCTTTCCGGCTTTCGGCGGTGAACCGGGCATAAAACAACCCCAATCTCTCCCAAGTCCTACCGGTGAGACCACATTCAAAGTCCCACCAAATATATATATATAAATAAAATTAAAAAAAATGGCATGTCCACAAGCAAAATGGGCATGGATGAAAACCCGAAAGGGCTCCGTGAATAAAAACAGCAGGACTGCTGGCGAGTTTGTTTAAACCCGAAAGGGCGCAAACTCGTAAAAAAGAGATAAAATGCACTCGCAGAGTCGTCTCGACTTTATGAAAATTCCCACGTGAGATCCTTACGACTCACAAAAGAGCAACACACTTAGGAGTCCCCACAACTCTTAAGGAGAAAATACACCTACGAGATCCTTTCGACTCGTAGGAAGAAAATTCTTTTATGGGACCCTTACGGCCCATAAAATTGAAAAGCCTTAGGTGATAGGGATCTAAACCTACCTCCTAAGCCATCAATTCCCAAATTCTCTCAACGCAAATGATGATTCGCTCCTGGTATCATATTCCAGTGTAGCGATGCTGATGCCAAACAAAAACCAAAATCCCCAAATCCACTCATGGCAACTGATGATTCGCTCCTGGTACCATATTCCAGTGTAGCGATCCTGATGTCAACCTAAATCAAATCAAATCAACAATCTCCGCGTCGGAATCATGCTTCGTCTCAAAGTGTGCCTCGTGTCGAAATCATGCTTCGCCTCGGCGTATCTGCCTTCCCTGTCGAAATTATACTTCGTCTCGGAATCAAGTCAGCCAATAAGCTCCACGTCGGAATCATGCTTCGTCTCAGAGTGTACCCCGTGTCGAAATCATGCTTCGCCTCTGTCATACCCCGCTTCCCAAAATACGGAAAACGAGTGATGACTAGGCCAGCCATGCTCCTACGGTCAAGAAATAATCCCGCCGTAGTCACACTTCGGCTTCTAGCATTACATGGTAATCAGTAAACCAAGCACAAAAGTAAAGGAAATACATCACTAAGTTATTACATCGAATTTTCATTGTTCACAATTCACAAATAAACAAGAAAGAACTACTAACCGAGTTCGAATAAAGATCTCTTTTAGGGAAAACAGAAACGAAGAAAAAGGTACTCCAGACTAGATCTCCACCAGCTCGAAAGGTAAATCCAACTCCTGCGCTAGTTCTTCCTCGAGGTATGAGCATGCATACTCAGGTCATCAGAGCGACGTAATAGCAATATTATAATAATGACATGAAACAGGTAAATAAGGTAATAACAGTGAAAGTGAAATGTGGGTAATCACTATGTCACTAAATGAAGCAAAGTATGATTTGTGTCCCTATCAGTCTCTTAGTCATGTTTGAAATCGCATAGTGGAAAGGAGGATCGTGTTTAACGGGAGTCTCGTACATACCCGAGACAACGGCCCACACGTCCGGGACATAACCCTGTCAGCCGGATTGCTAGATCCTACCTAATATATATAAGAATCACTGTTCGAATGATCATCCTCTAAAACACGGTCCCGCTAAATACGATGCTCTTTCTACTTCGATTTTCCCTTTTTCCCCAGGTTTACACTATTGACGATTATGATTTAGTCGTGTGCAAGTATGCACCAATAACACGGTTTTGTCACTGTTCACTGTATCGATCACTGTCACGAATCATTCACTTTTCCATTGGCGTACTTGACACTCCTAAACGAATATCATTCACGCACGATAATGCAATATCCACTGAATAATAACACGCACTATCACTATGTATATGGCAATTGGGTAAGGTATGTATATTTATGCAGTTAACAAGTCATGTGTAATATGGACTATTATGCACTTCATGAGCTTACAAAAATTGCAATAATTCATATGTTCAGAATTCAGTGAAATGTTATAAATACGGTAACAAGTACACTCTGTCAGAAGTTCAGCAAAATTTGTTTCAGTGCAATCGGATTTTGGGTATTCAAGTTACAGCCATTTCAATTTAAGTGCTCACTGCAGGAAATTCAGTTTCTGAACTGAACGTCCGTTTCGCGGCAAAATTATCACCCTGTTGGGATCAGAATTTAGCGGCACTACAGTTGAATGAAAAATAGGTTTTTCAATAGGGTTTCCAACGCAATAGACATATTCTTAATCGCGTCTCTACGTCAGAAGTTATGCACAGTTCAACACTAGGGTATCAATTCTGTTTCAGTTTGGGACTGCTATGCGTCCTGATCTTTTAAATTGCAGTTTAAATAGTAAACGACGATATAAAGGGGTGAAATCACTTGAGTTATTTATATAGCAGATTCATCTTCAATAAAATGCAGGGTTCCGCAACATACAAGTTCAGGTAGCAAGCTAGTAAACATTACGAGACAGAAAACAACAACCAGAGCCGCTCTCCGAACCAATTCTCGTCACAATTTCAGTACAGAAACAATTAATAACTTGTATTGGGTTACAGGTCGTCGAGTCGTCTTCGATTTGAGCCCTCGAACGCATTATTTCAATGTGTAATCAATAAATTATCATTTTAACACGTTTCAGGTGCGGGAAATTTCTCAGTTTTTACGGGTGTAATTGGGGGTGATCGTTTAAACCGGTAACAATCATATTTTTCAGTAAAATTCCTACACAATGTTCATTGCCACACGGGCCAACATATACAATCGAGTTCCGTCAATTTAAATGAAGGTTTTCATTTGGATCTTGCATCAAACACTTATGTCTTATAAGTTTCACGAATTATAAACAAGGAATTAATAGTATTTTGGTTTGTAACGGAAATAGTCTAGCATGTAGCAAGTAGAGTACTTGCCTGGAGATGCTTTGGCGAAGCACGGTAGCGGAAACGGCACAAACGCGTGATGAACGGCACGGTTTGGATTCATGGCAATGGCTCACGTTTCGGGTTCGTCGTCGGAGTTGCCCGGAGATGTCTCGCGATCTCCGGAGGCGGAGAGTGGTGTTGTGGATCTCCAGGGCATGCTAGGGTCGACGATGGTCGGCGGCGGTCGCTCCAGCGATGGACACAGCGAAGAGTTCGAGCTCGTGGCGATTTGGGTTTGTGAAAGAGAGAGAGAGGTAGTGGGGGCTCGGTTTGGAGGTGATGGTGATGCTGCTGAGGGTGTAGAGGTGTCGACGAGATAGTTCAGGTACAGTGGGGGCTCGCCGGCATCGAAGTGCGGGTGGTGGCCGAGATGGGTGTGCAGGGGAGTTCGAGCTCGAGTAAGGGGTGTTCGGTTGAGGGGGTTTGGCAAGGCTTGAGTTTCGGAGAGAAGAGAGAAAGGGGGGAAGAATGAGGGGGTTGTCGTCGTCATCGGCGGCGGCAGCGTCGTCGGGGGTGAGGGATGATGGCAGTGGGTTTTTCTGAGGAAAGAGGGGAGTGAGCACGAGAGTGAGAGGGATAGAGGAAAGAGGGGAGACGAGGGGTTGATAAGCTCGGGGCGCGCGTCATGGGGAAACGAACGGGAGAACGTGGGCGACGATGCGAGCATGGGCGCGCGACGGGGCGACGTGTGAATGAAGGAAAAATCGAGTGGGAAGTTTTGGACGTGGGGAAGAGGAAGAGGAGTGGTACGGGTCGGGTCGAGTTCGTGGGAATGGGCTGGGCCGAAGGAGGGAAAAATAATTAGTTTATTAAGAGAGGAAAGGGAAGTGGGCCGGGAAAAATAGAGCTTGGGCCAGTGAGGATATTGGGTTTAAATGATTTTCTGGGCTGAGGAAAAAAAGGGGTTCAAATACATGTTTATTGAAGTTGGTTTCAGCTTAATTTTATTTGAGTATTTATTTTGATTCTGGAAGGTTTAAATACTAAAACCTAAGCGACTAATTTCACACAGGGTAATACGAGAAAAATAGGATAATATTCGAGGACTTGGGAACTATAGAGAAAAATTTTATTGAAGGAAACGGGGATTTACATCATACCCCCCTTACAAAAAATTTCGTCCTCGAAATTTAACAAGGATACAAAGAAACAAAAGTACTAAACAAAGAGATGTGGAAAACGTGCACGGATATCTTCCTCCCGCTCCCAGGTAGATTCTCCTGGAAAACGACCGCCCCAGACACTCGGACTAACGGAATGACCTTGTTCTTCAGCACTTTCTCTCTGCGGTCGAGGATGGTGGTGGGGTGCTCTTCGTAGGATAGGTCGGTACCCAATGCTAACTCCGAATAGTCCAGAACGTGGCTCTCATCCCGAACATAACGCTGCAACTGTGACACGTGGAAGGTGTTGTGCACACCAGCTAGCGATGGAGGCAAGGCTAGTCGGTGAGCCACCTCTCCTACTCGCTCTAGCACCTCAAAAGGTCCGATGAAACGGGGACTGAGCTTCCCGCGACCTTCGAACCTGATAACTCTACGGGTAGGGGAAATCTTCAGGAACACGTGATCTCCGACTTCAAATTCTAGTGCCCTCTTGCTGGTATCTGCCCAACTCTTCGGTCGATCCTGAGCCATCTTAATACGCTGCCTGATCATTTGGACATTGTCGACTGTCTGAACAATAAGCTCGGGACCCAGAAATCTTCGCTCTCCCACATCATCCCAACAAACTGGGGATCGACACTTCCGCCCGTAAAGTGCTTTGAAAGGGGCCATCTGAATGCTAGCCTGATAACTGTTGTTATAAGAAAACTCGACTAGATGCAGATGGTCTTCCCAGGAACCCTGAAAATCCAACATGAAGGCTCTCAACATATCCTCGAGCGTCTGAATCGTATGCTCGGATTGTCCATCCGTCTGCGGGTGATAAGCTGTGCTGAACTTGAGGCGGGTACCCAAACTTTCCTGTAAGCTCCTCCAGAAGTGCGAAACGAATCTGGTGTCTCGATCTGATACAATGCTGATCGGGACTCCGTGAAGTCGCACTATCTCCTGCATGTATCTCTCTACCAGTGACTCTGTTGACTGTCCCACTCGGAATGGTAAGAAGTGTGCAGCTTTCGTGAGGCGGTCGACGATAACCCAAATGGCGTTGTTGCCTCTAGGGCTCCGTGGTAAGGCCATCACGAAATCCATGGTAATGTGCTCCCACTTCCATTCTGGTATCGGAAGCGGTTGTAACAATCCTGCTGTCCTCTGATGTTCCGCCTTCACCTGCTGGCATACCAAGCACCTGAATACGAACCTCGCAATTTCCCGCTTCATTTCGTTCCACCAAAAATGCTGCTTTAGGTCCCGATACATCTTCGTACCTCCCGGATGCACAAAATAAGCTGAACTATGCGCCTCAGCCAGTACCTCTTCTCGAACATCTCCTTTGGGTACGCAGAGTCTGCTACCGAATCTCAGAGAACCGGCTTCATGTATGATTAAGTCCGTTCTCAGCCTGGCTTCTACTTGCGCTCTGAACTTTTGCAATCAAGGATCATCCGCTTGTGCAGCCTTGATGCAATCCACAAGGGAAGACTGCACCTGTAGTTGCCAAAATTGACTGAGTGCGCTCAGTGTAACGACTTTAAGCTCGAGTCTCTGAAAGTCCTCAATAATGCTTCTCTGACTGGTCAACACCATGACCGCTGGCTTGCGACTGAGCGCATCTGGTACAACATTTACTTTCCCCGGGTGATACTGAAGGTCCAAGTCGTAATCTGCCATCAGCTCTAGCCATCGGCGCTGCCTCATGTTTAGTTCCTTCTGAGTGAAGACGTACTTCAGATTTTTATGATCCGTATACACCTCTACTTTCTCGCCCAACAGATAGTGCCTCCAAATCTTCAACGCAAAAACCACTGCAGCTAACTCCAAATCATGCGTAGGATAGTTCTTCTCATGATTTCTCAGCTGTAGAGAGGCGTAAGGAACCACTCGGCCGTGCTGCATCAGAACACAGCCTAATCCCTTCTCTGAGGCATCACTGTGTATCACCAAACCACCGGAATCATTTGGTACTGTAAGAATAGGCGTCGTGGTTAACTTCTGCTTCAGTATGTCAAATGCCTGAGTACACTCCTCTGTCCACGCAAATGGTACATCCTTCCGCGTCAGTCTCGTCAACGGTTCAGCGATTCTTGAAAATTCTTGGACGAACCTCCAATAATAACCTGCCAATCCCAGAAAGCTTTTGATCTCGGACACTGACTTCGGCGTTGTCCAATCTCTGACAGATTCTATCTTTGCCGGGTCCACTGAGATGCTTTCGCCCGAAACAATGTGTCCCAAGAACTGAACCCTGACGAGCCAGAACTCACACTTGCTCAATTTCGCATACAGCTTCTCTTCCCGAAAAATTTGTAGAACCGTGCGCAAATGCTCAACATGCTCCTCCCGGGTCTTTGAGTAAACAAGTATGTCGTCGATAAATACAACGACAAACGTGTCCAAGTACTTTGCAAACACCCTGTTCATCAAGTCCATGAATATTGCTGGAGTATTGGTAACACCGAACGGCATCACAAGAAACTCATAGTGTCTGTATCGGGTCCTGAAAGCCGTCTTGCATACATCCTCGGCAGCTACTCTGATTTGATGATATCCAGAACGGAGATCCAACTTCGAAAATACCTTGGCCCCACTTAACTGATCGAATAAGTCGTCGATGCGCGGAATTGGGTACTTGTTCTTTATTGTGACTTTGTTCAGCTCCCGATAATCTATACACATCCGCAGCGATCCATCCTACTTCTTCACTAACAGAACTGGTGCACCCCACAGTGAAACGCCTGGCCGAATAAATCCCTTCTCCAAGAGTTCTTCAATTTGCTTCTTCAATTCTGCCAGTTCAACCGGTGCCATTCTGTACGGGGCCTTGGAAACTGGTGCTGTACCTGGAGTCAAATCGATCGAGAACTCCAAGACGCGTGGAGGTGGTAGACCTGGTAAATCCTCAGGAAATACGTCCAGAAAGTCCCGAACAATCTCTAGGGCTGAGCTCTCATCAATCTCCATAGCTGACAACTCCTTTGGCTTGGCTCTATACTTGGCTGGCTCCAAAGATTCACTCCCGCCTTCGAAAATAAACTCCGGATGGTTGGGAATGCGGAAGATCACGTTCCTTGCTCGGCAATCAATAACTGCATGGAAGGTACTCATCCAATCCATCCCAAGAATTGCGTCATAACTGCCTGTCCCGATCAAAAAGAAATTCGCATAGAATTCCCTGCCACACACTACAACCGGACATGATCTACATTCTTGACTAGATATTATAATGCCATTACCCGTATGTATTTCCTAGCCCTTGGTTAGTGATTCATGTGGTATGGAGTGTGTATCAATGAAATACTCAGATATGAAACAGTGCGATGCTCCAGAATCAAATAGTACTCTAGCTGGTAAGGAATGTACGAGTAGAGTACCTGTAACAACTTCTCCTGAAGCCTCTGCCTGCTCGGCGGTCAAGGTGAAAGCCCGTCCCTGACCGCGACTTGTATAGGGTTGCCTCTGCTCCTGTGGTCTCTGCTGCTGCGGTCCAGAACCTCCCTGTAACTCTGCTCGCTCGGCGCAACCACTAATCCTGTGCTGACTGGATCCGCAAATCAAGCACTGTCCATTGGCGCGGCGACAGTCCTTCTGGGTATGCCCATCTCTATTACAGTAGCCGCAAACTACGTTCTGTCTCTGGGGGCGATGCTGGGGCATAAATGGGCGCTTCATCTGAGTCGTTCCAGGCCTGTGAACCGGTATGGCTCCTCGAGAAGGTGCATAGGTACGCGCTGGAACGACCAGGGGCATCCTGAACTTTTTGATTAATTTCTCCTGAATTCTCGCCGCGTTGAGTACCTGTGCAAAAGTCCGCAACTCCAGTGACGCGATCAACTGCTGCAGCTCGAAATCAAGTCCCTGCAAGAATCGTCTGGCCCTGGTGGCGTCTGAAGCGACCATGTATGGAGCAAATCGGCTCAGACGGTTGAACTCTACCGCATATACGTCCACGGGGCGGCCATTCTGCTTCAGTAGAATGAATCTTTCTTCCATCTCTGCCTTGGCGGTGGAAGGGAAATAATGGTCCAAAAAGCACTCCTTGAATTTGCTCCATTCGATCAGCCTGTCTAGCCTGCTTTCTTCCACTGACCACCATGTACGGGCTTCATCTTCCAACCGGATCTTTATCACGTTCACTTTATCTTCCTCTGGTACCCTGCGGCCGTCAGAAAGTTCTCCTTATTCACCAGCCATTGCTCGGCCTCGAGTCGCTCGGCTAGCCCTGTGAATGCAGCTGGATGCAACCTCCGGAAATCTAATACGGTGCTAGCCCTGGCAGAGTAAGCTGGTGGAGCAGTGCCCTCGGAGGCGGTAATGAGTGCGGAGGGTCCCCTGCAGCGGTAATAGCCTTGAGTCCCTCGACTAGTAAGTCCGTCTTCCTCTCCTGAGCTTCTGCGAGAGAGGTCAGTGCACTAAGTATCCTCTCCGTGCGGTCCTGAGAACTTGAGTCCGAGGAGTGGTCGTTCGGGGACGTCATATCGCTGGAAGATTCAAAAGGATATGATTAGATATAAGGATGAAAATCAGGAATAGTGAAGCGAAAATAATGTAATACAATGTAGTTAATGTTATCCCTTGTTACTAAACACGGCTTTGATACCAACAAAACCATGTCATGCCCCGCTTCCCAAAATACGGAAAATGAGGGATGACTAGGCCAGCCATGCTCCTACGGTCAAAGAATAATCCCGCCGTAGTCACACTTCGGCTTCTAGCATTACATGGTAATCAGTAAACCAAGCACAGAAGTAAAGGAAATACATCACTAAGTTATTACATCGAATTTTCATTGTTCACAATTCACAAATAAACAAGAAACAACTACTAACCGAGTTCGAATACAAGATCTCTTTTAGGGAAAACAGAAACGAAGAAAAAGGTACTCCAGACTAGATCTCCACCAGCTCGAAAGGTAAATCCGACTCCTCCGCTGGTTCTTCCTCGAGGTCTGAGCATGCATACTCAGGTCGTCAGAGCGACGTAATAGCAATATTATAATAATGACATGAAACATGTAAATAAGGTAATAACAGTGAAAGTAAAATGCGGATAATCACTATGTCACTAAATGATGCAAAGTATGATCTGTGTCCCTATCAGTCTCTAAGTCATGTTTGAAGTCGCATAGTGAAAAGGAGGATCATGTTTAACGGGAGTCTCGTACATACCCGAGACAACGGCCCATACGCCCGGGACATAACCCTGTCAGCCGGATCACTAGATCCTACCTAATATATATAAGAATCACTGTTCAAATGATCATCCTCTAAAACACGGTCCCGCTAAATACGATGCTCTTTCTACTTCGATTTCCCCTTTTTCCCCAGGTTTACACTATTGACGATTATGATTTAGTCGTGTACATGTATGCACCAATAACACGGTTTTGTCACTGTTCACTGTATCGATCACTGTCACGAATCATTCACTTTTCCATTGGCGTACTTGACACTCCTAAACCAATATCATTCACGCACGATAATGCAATGTTTACTGAATAATAACGCACATTATCACTATGTATATGGAAATTGGGTAAGGTATGTATATTTATGCAGTTAACAAGTCATGTGTAATATGGACTATTATGCACTTCATGAGCTTACAAAAATTGCAGTAATTCATATGTTCAGAATTCAGTAAAACATTATAAATACGGTTACAAGTACACTCTGTAAGAAGTTCAGCAAAATTTATTTCAGTGCAATCGGATTTTTGGTATTCAAGTTACAGCCATTTCAATTTAAGTGCTCACTGCAGGAAATTTAGTTTCTGAACTGAACGTCCGTTTCGCGGCACAATTATCACCCTGTTGGGATCAGAATTTAGCGACGCTACAGTTGAATGAAACATAGTTTTTTTAATAGGGTTCCTAACGAAATAGATAGATTCTCAATCGCATCTCTATGTCAGAAGTTATGCACAGTTCAACACTAGGGTATCAATTCTGTTTCAGTTTGGGACTGCTATGGTCCTGATCTTTTAAATTGCAGTTTAAATAGTAAACAACAATATAAATGGGTGAAATCACTTGCGTTATTTATCTAACAGATTCATCTTCAATAAAGTGCAGGGTTCCGCAACATACAAGTTCAGGTAGCAAGCTAGTAAACATTACGAGACAGAAAACAACAACCAGAGCTGCTCTGGACTGCAGTCCAAAGCCGCTCTCTGAACCAATTCTCGTCATAATTTCAGTACAGAAACAATTAAGAACTTATATAGGGTTATAGGTCGTCGAGTCGGCTTCGATTTGAGCCCTCGAACGCATTATTTCAATATGTAAGCAATAAATTATGATTTTAACACATTTCAGGTGCGGGAAATTTCTCAGTTTTTACGGGTGTAATTGGGGGTGATCGTTTAAGCCGGTAACAATCATATTTTTCAGTCAAATTCCTACACAATGTTCATTGCCACATGGGCCAACATATACAATCGAGTTCCGTCAATTTAAATGAAGGTTTTCATTTGGATCTTGCATCAAACACTTATGTCTTATAAGTTTCACGAATTATAAACACGGAATTAATAGTATTTTAGTTTGTAACGGAAATAATCTAGCATGTAGTAAGTAGAGTACTTGCCTGGAGACGCTTTGGCGACGCACGACAGCGGCAACGGCTCAAACGCATGACGAACGGCACGGTTTGGATTCATGGCCTCGGCTCACGTTTCGGGTTCGTCGTCGGAGTTGCCTGGAGATGTCTCGCGATCACCGGAGGCGGAGAGTGGTACTGTGGATCTCCAGGGCGTGCTGGGGTCGACGATGGTCGGCGGCGGTCGCTCCGGCGATGGACACAGCGAAGAGTTTGAGCTCGTGGCGATTTGGGTTTGTGAAAGAGAGAGAGAGAGAGGTAGTGGGGGCTCGGTTTGGAGGTGATGGTGATGCTGCTTAGAGTGTAGAGGTGTCGACGAGATAGTTCAGGTGCAGTGGGGGCTCGCCGGCGTCGAAGTGCAGGTGGTGGCCGAGATGGGTGTGCAAGGGAGTTCGAGCTCAAGTGAGGGGTGTTCGGTTGAGGGGGTTTGGCAAGGCTTGAGTTTCGGAGAGAAGAGAGCGAGGGAGGAAGAATGAGGGGGTTGTCATCGGCGGCGGCGGCGGCGTCATCATCGGGGGTGAGGGATGATGGCAGTGGGTTTTTCTGAGGAAAGAGGGGAGTGAGCATGAGAGTGAGAGGGATAGAGGAGAGAGGGGAGACGAGGGGTTGATGAGCTCGGGGTGCGCGTCGTGGGGAAACGAACGGGAGAACGTGGGTGACGATGTGGGCGTGGGTGCGCGACGGGGCGACGTGTGAATGAAGGGAAAATCGAGCGGGAAGTTTTGGACGTGGGGAAGAGGAAGGGGACTGGTACGGGTCGGGTCGGGTCGGGTTCGTGGGAATGGGCTGGGCTGAAGGAGGGAAAAATAATTAGTTTATTAAGAGAGGAAAGGGAAGTGGGCCGGGAAAAATAGAGCTTGGGCCAGTGAGGATATTGGGTTTAAATGATTTTCTGGGCTGAGGAAAAAAAGGGGTTCAAATACATGTTTATTGAAGTTGGTTTGGGCTTAATTTTATTTGAGTATTTATTTTGATTCTGGAAGGTTTAAATACTAAAACCTAAGCGACTAATTTCACACAGGGTAATACGAGAAAAATAGGATACTATTCAGGGACTTGGAAAATATAGAGAAAAATTTTATTGAAGGAAACAGGGATTTACAGCCTCAGCGTATCTTCCTTCCTTGTAGAAATTATGCTTCGTCTCGGAATCAAGTCAGCCAACAAGCTCTGCGTCAGAATAATGCTTCATCTCGGAGTGCACCCCGCGTCGAAATCAATCTTTTCTTCGGAGTATCTGCCTTCCCTGTTAGAATTATGCTTCGGCTCGGAATCAACCAGCAACCTCCTCGTCGGAATTATGCCCCGCCTCAAAATCAAGTCAACCAGCAAGCTCTACGTTGGAATCATACTTCGTCTCAGAATGTGCACCCCGTGTCGAAATCATGCTTTGCCTCGGAGTATCTGCTTTCCCTGTCAAAATTATGTTTCTCCTGGGAATCAACCTCTGCATCGAAATTATGCTTTGGTCAGAATGACTGCCGCTCTTTGGAATGATGCTCCGACCCTTGGAGTCATGCTCCGTTCTTCGGAATGATGCTCTGATCCCTGGAATCATGCTCCGCTCTTCGAAATGATGCTCCGGTCCTCGGAATTATGCTCCGACCCTTTGGAATCATGCTCCGCTCATCGGAATGATGCTCCGATCCCTGGAATCATGCTCCGCTCTTCGGAATGATGCTCCGCTCCCTGGAATCATGCTCCGCTCTTCGGAATGATACTCCAATCCCTGGAATCATGCTCCGCTCTTCAGGAATGATGCTCCGATCCCAGAATTATGCTCCAACCCTCGGAATTATGCTCCGACTCTTCGGAATGATACTCCGACTCTGGAATTATGCTTCGCAAATCGGAATGATGCTCCGATCCCCGGGAATCATGCTCCCCGAGGGATGCTCCGCCCCCAGAATGATGTTCCACCTCGAAGTCCGGCTTCAAGATCCATCAATTTCATACACACAACTCAAATGTGCGGTGTGCATTTATTGATGGGGCATTTTGTTGGGGTCAAAATTTGCACCCCAGTTGACTGGGTCAAAAGTCAAGGTTAACCCCAAGTAAGCGGGCCCAAGCCCAAGCAAGTGGGTCCATGCCCAAGTAGAGCCCCGCGGCCAGCCTTCCCCATGCCAAAATGAAATCATGTAATAAATAATTTTTATGTAATTTTTTATGCATGAATGTAAGTAAAATGGGCATAAAGCCAAATTTTTGTAAGCCCGTGGCTTATGTGTAAAAAGAAATAGTACATGAGACATGGGATGGGCAAAATGCCATTTTGTAAAGCCCAAGGGGTTATGTGTAAATGTGTAACCCTATATAAGACAACATGATGGTGAATAAAATATACAACTTTTCATTCCCTCAAAAATCTAGGGTTTTTGTGCCTCCTTCTTCTTCCTCAAGGTTCTAAACCTTCTCCTTTCTTTTGAATTAAATCAAGAGTTTTACTCTTCCTTTTCCAAAACTAAATAGTTTTTCACCACAAAACCCACAAAAAGAAGTTCAAAACTTCTATTAGATCTCAAAAAGGAGAGATTTTTAAATCTCACCCCCTTTCTCCAAGATCCGGCCAACCGACAGGAAGAAGAAGGAGACCCATCTCCAAAGACCCCACTTTGGGGAAGATCCAGGGCTCAAGGGGAGAAGCCCCTTCATCAGCTTCAAAAATATCTTAGGAGTTTAACTCCTCATATATATATATATATATATATATATATATATATATATATATATATATATATATATATATATATACACACAAAATAATAAGTATTTCTTTTTGGGAGTACAACTCCCAGTGCAGGGACCAAGTCACTTAAAGCGCGAGCGCGCGAGCGCCCACGTGCCAGGCACGTGAGGCGCTAGCACCCAAAAGCGCGAGCGCCCGAGCACCCACATGCATGGCATGTGAGGCGCTAGCGCCGTGGCGCCCAAAGCGCTAGCGCCCGAGCGCCCACATGCCTGGCACGTGAGGCGCTAGCGCCCAAACCGCTAGCGCCCGAGCACCCACGTACCTGGCACGTGAGGCGCTAGCACCCAAAGTGCTGGCGCTTCCTTCCACGCATCCTTTGGATGCCCTTTCCCCTTTATATATATACATATGCATATACATATATGTATGTATATGTATATATACGTACACACACACACACATACTCTACAACACTGTCCCCCGTTGGAAAAAATTTCTAACGGGACACTGCCCTGCACCCCGCAAGGGGCTGCTAGCCTCCTTGACCCCCAGCCCGCTATCCGGGTAGCGGGACCCCCGTAAAAACTCTGCGGGGCCCCCGATATATCCAAAAACCCTTCAAAACACAACACTGCATATTGAGTTCGCATGACCTGTTTAACCCGTCAATCGGAGGTTCTCTCGCTACAAAGGCGAGGGGTAATTAACGGCAGCTTAGTCCGCAGCTGCCGGAGATTCGGATCCCCACAATCAATAAACCCCAGCCTACCCTAGGTAGGGGGAATCTGTAATGAGCCTGACAAGCGTGCGCGTATTCCCATCTCAATGGGGTGACGAAAAACTCCCTACAGGCGTGTCTACCCCTCAGGGACAAATTGATCCGCCTTCCCCAGGCCGCATTGACAGGCTAGAGTCAGGTATGCAGGAGTTACGTCAGATTATGGGATCTTTAGTCGAGGCCAGTCGTGTATAGAGATCTGAGGATGTACCTACCACTGCACAGACTACGATTGTACCTGCTGCCCAGACAGTTTTTCCTGCTACTACCGAGACCATTCCTATATCATTGCAGGATTTTATGAGGCTGAGACCTTCAGTCTTCACCGGCACAGATGCAGCGGAGGATCCGCAGACATTCCTCGATAGGTTGGCTAGGATTTGCTGTTCGCTGAGATGTTCTGACGATAGATAGGTGGAGCTTGCGAGTTTTCGTCTGGAGGGCCTTGCTCAAACGTGGTGTGAGTCAGTCAAGAGAGATCGAGCTGCAGGTTTACCTCCTATAGCGTGGGACGAGTTCACAGCGGTGTTTCTTGCCCGTTTACTTCCAGAGAGTGTCCGTAATGCTCGAGCCCGTAGTTTTGAGGTTTTGCGCAAGACTCCAGGGATGACAGTGTCCGCATATGATATCCAGTTTACTCAGTTGTCCCAATATGCTCCTTACCTGGTAGACACCGAAGAGAAACGCATGAAGAGGTTCGTACGTGGGTTAGACACGCAGCTATTTCTTGCTATTGGCGCCCAGCACTTTGACACCTATGCAGCCACGGTGGATGCAGCCTTACTTTTAGAGGAGCGCATTTCGGAGACTTCGGTCGTTCTAAGGCCGAAGAGGATTCGTACAGATATACCAGCTCAAGTACAGTTTAGCAGAGGCATGGCAGGCAGAGGTCGTGGCGAATTCTTTCCAGGCCGTGGTGATGGTCGAAGCATGGCGCGAGGCCAGTTGTTCAGTTCCTATTCACTAGGTTAGCGGCAACCGCCAGTATGTTATTGGTGTGGGAGTCCAGGTCACCTTTTCAAGAATTATACCGCGAGGCGCCAGGGTGAGCCGACGGTTCCTTATGTGACCCTTCCACCCTTACCACCTACTCAGAGAGCTCTACTTCCTACCCCTGGTGGTGCTCCACGCCAGGCAGACGTTCCCAGAGGCCGTGGACGAGGCGTTCCTGTTCAGAGAGGATGAGGAGGCAGAGGACGATGCAGAGGACAGCCAGCTATTGGTGGGAGACAGGCCCGAGTGTTCGCTTTGACTCCGCAGGATGCGCAGGCATCCAATGCCGTTGTGACAGGTACCTTGCCAGTATGTTCTTTCGACGCACAGGTATTATTCGACCCAGGTTCCACACATTCGTATGTATCTACACACTTTGCACCGATGTTAGGCCGAGAGTCAGCTTCATTAGATCAGCTGCTTATTGTTGTTACTCCGGTAGGTGAGTCGTTTTTCGCTTAATTTGTTTTTCAATTGTGTTCTGTTCGTATCGGGGAGAGGGATTCTCGGTTGATTTGATTCTCCTCGATATGTTGGATTATGATGTTCTTCTGGGCATGGACTGGCTAGCCACTTATTATGCATCCATAGACCGCCGTGAGAAGGCCGTCAGTTTTAGTTTCCGGGTGAGCCAGTTCTTGTTATTCAGGGAGACCGTAGCGTCACTCTTCCCAGCTTGATTTCGTCTCTTCGCGTTGGTCAGCTTTTGAGGAAAGGATGTCAGGGATTCTTAGCGTATGTTTGTGATACTAGAGCTGCAGAGGTCCCGTTGGACCAGGTCCCGATTGTTAGTGAGTTTCCTGATGTCTTCCCTAACGAGCTGCCTGGGCTACCGCCTGAGCGCGATATTGTGTTTTGCATTGACTTGATCCCCGGCTCGGGGCCTATTTCTATACCGCCTTATCGGATGGCCCCGGCGGAGCTTAAAGACCTGAAGAATCAGTTGCAGGATTTGTTAGATAAATGGCTTATTCGACCGAGTGTATCTCCTTGGGGTGCTCTTGTCCTGTTCGTCAAGAAGAAGGACGGCAGTTTGTGTTTGTGTATTGATTACCGTCAGCTGAACCGAGTGACAGTGCGGAACAGATATCCCTTACCACGCATCGATGATTTGTTCGACCAGCTTCAGGGTGCGGGGCACTTCTCGAAGATTGACTTGCGATCAGGCTACCATCAGTTGCAGGTTCGGCAGAATGATATTCTAAAGACCGCTTTTCGCACGCGTTACGGACACTACGAGTTTTTTGTGATGTCGTTCGGACTCACCAATGCCCTAGCAGCATTTATGGACTTGATGAACCATATTTTTAGGCCGTATCTTGATCAGTTCATCATCGTATTCATTGAAGACATCTTAGTGTATTCCCGGAGCCGAGAGGAGCACGAACAGCACTTGCGGATCGCATTACAGACTTTAAGAGAGCACCAGTTGTTCGCGAAATTCTCCAAGTGCGCATTCTGGCTTGACAGCGTTGATTTCTTGGGTCACGTGGTTATGAAAGATGGTATGCGTGTAGACCCGAAGAAGATCGAGGCCGTTCAGCATTAGCCCAGACCGGTATCAGTTACAGAGATCCGCAGCTTTCTAGGCCTGGCCGGCTGCTATCGATGTTTTGTTTAAGACTTCTCCCGTATTGCTGCACCGTTGACCGGGTTGATCCGGAAGGGAGTTCCTTTCGTTTGGACCGAGGCGTGCGAGCATAGCTTCCAGCAGTTGCAGACTCGTTTGACTACGGCGCCAGTATTATCTTTGCCTTTGGGATCGGGCGGATTTATGGTTTATTATGATGCTTCTCGAGTGGGGCTAGGCTGTATGTTGATGCAACACAATAGGGTCGTCGCTTATGCTTCTCGGCAGCTGAAGAAACACGAACAGAACTATCCTACTCACGATTTAGATATGGCGGCGGTGGTCTTTGTACTCAAGATCTGGAGACATTACCTACACGACGAGTCGTGCCAGATATTCACGGACCACAAGAGCTTGAAGTATATATTTCAGCAGCGAGACCTAAATCTGGGACAGCGCCGTTGGATGGAGCTAGTGAAGGACTACAATTGCGGGATCTTTTATCATCCGGGCAAGGCGAATGTAGTGGCAGATGCTTTGAGTCGGAGGCCCAGAGGTAGTTTATCTTGTTTGAGCGCAGTGCAGAGGCAGTCGTCGGCAGATTGGCAGATTCTAAGCGACAGCCGAGTGCAGTTCGAGTTTACTCCGACCGGGGGACAGCTTGCGCATATCCATGCACTTCCACAGTTGCTTGACCGTATCCATGAGGCATAGTACAGTGATGACCATTGTTCAGAGATCTTGGCGCAGGTTAGAAAGGGTTGAGATTCCGAGTTCGTGATCGATGATCAGAGAATACAAAGATTTGGGACTAGATTGTGCGTACCAGCTTCTGAGGGACTGAGGCATGAGATTCTTGAGGAGGCACATCGATCGGTATACAGTGTTCATCCGGGTTCCACCAAGATGTATCACGATTTGAGAGACGTTTACTGGTGGGAAGGGATGAAAAGAGACGTTGCCGACTTCGTATCGAGATGCCTGACTTGTCAGCAAGTCAAGGCCGAGCACCAGAGGCCAGCGGGAGAGTTACAGCCTTTGTCCATTCCGGAGTGGAAATGGAAGCAGATTTCTATGGACTTCATTGTGGTTCTATCCAGGACCAATCGAGGGTATGACTCTATTTGGGTGATCGTGGATCGATTGACGAAAGCGGCTCACTTTCTGCCAGTGAAGATCGCTTTTGGATTTGCTCAGTATGCCTAGATTTACATCGATGAAATTGTACGATTGCATGGCGTCCCAGCTTGTATTGTGTCCGACCGAGACACCCAGTTCACCAACCGACTATGGCAGAGACTTCAGGAGGCTTTAGGCACCCAATTGAGTTTCAGCACAGCATTTCATCTGCAGACCAACGGCCAGTCAGAGCAGACTATTCAGACTCTTGAGGATATGCTCCGAACGTGCGTTTTAGATTTTGGTGGCAACTGGGATCATCATTTGCCCTTGATAGAGTTCTCCTACAACAACAGCTTCCAGGAAACCATTCAGATGGCACCTTTCGAGGCTCTATATGGGTAGAAATGTTGATCGCCCGTCTGTTGGACAGAGCTCAGCGAGAGCAATATTTTGGGGGCAGCGGATCGTACAGGAGACGACCGCAAAGATCCAGTTGATTCATGATAGGATGAGAGCGGCCAGAGTAGGCAGAGATCTTATGCGGACCGACGTCGGCGCAGACTTGAGTTTGCTGTAGGCGACCATGTTTTCTTGAGGGTCTCCCCAATGAAAGGCGTGATGAGATTTGGGAGGAAAGGAAAACTTAGTCCCAGATATGTGGGCCCCTTCGAGATCCTCGAGCGTGTTGGTGCAGTTGCGTATCGGTTGGCTCTTCCGCCCAGTTTCCCAGACATTCATCCTGTATTCCACGTTTCGATACTCCGCAAGTACCTTCACAACCCTTCTTATGTGATTCAGCACCCGACGGTCCAGCTGGAGCGCGACCTTTCTTTTGCAGAGCAGCCGGTGGTCATCCTGGATCGGCAGGTGAAGAAATTGAGATCAAGGGTTATACCGTCCGTAAAAGTCCTTTGGCGTGGCCCAAGCAGCGAAGAGGTCACATGGGAGACCGAGGACGAGATGAGGAAGAAATATCCCCATCTCTTCGAAGGTACGCGTAGCTCAATTTTTAAATTCGGGAACCGAATTTCTTTAGGGGAGAAAATTGTAACGCCTTGAAAATTCGTTTAGATTATTTTCGCGTTAATTAGCGATAATGCGTGTTTTTCATAAAACCTCGCTAATAGCTATTTCCACATAGACTGGAATAAATCTATTTTTAATTGTGAAATTATATAATTATATATATATATATATATATATATTTGTGTTTTATTAATTAACATTTAATTTATTGTTCACATGATTATCTAATTTTCTTAACTATTATTTTTCTAAGCAAAAATTTTAGTTAGCATGCACAACCCAATATTTACCCTAGGTTAATATTGTATCATGTCTTCATTTTAATTTCCCTCTTAGTTCTCTAATTCCTTTTTAATAACCAAAACAAATAGGAAATAAGAAAAGAAATGAAAATGGAGAGGCATGGGGCATTAAATGAGCATGGGAACCTTGACTTTTTGCACTCACACCTCACACTCTCTCTCTCTCCCTCTCATTCCAGCAGCAGCCCCAGCTCTAGCAGCTGCCCCTCCCCTTTCCTCTTCCTCTTCTTCTTCTTCTCTTCATTCAAGCTCCAATCTCCATCAAAAATCCATCTTTTCTTCACAAAACCTCTTGTTAAACACCCCAAAACACTTCCTTGTTGGTTCTTGAGGCAAGGTCAGCAAGTTTGAACCCTTCTAGGACCAACTTGAGGTATAAAGCTTACCCTAATTACCTTTTTGCTAAACTTTTAGTTATTTAGCTTAAAATAGTGTTTAAGTGGGGTTTTGTGCTAATTATGTGGTTTAAGTGGAGATTAGTTTAAGTTAGAGTTTTTATGGCTTGATTAGCTTAACTAAGTGTTGTTAGTATCGCTTAATCCAAGTCTTTTCACCTGGTTGCACTAAAACACCTTAATGTCGCAAAATAGTGTTTTTAATACGTTTTAAATCAAGCTTTAGGATGCGGGGTATCTGCTATATCTGTGGTTATTTTCTGGGTAAACAAACATATACATTAGACTATACATTGTGTTAGGAGTGTAGTGTAAAAACCTGGACCTTTTATACCAGATTTGAACCGATGACACACCCCTCGTGGCCGGCCCAATTTTGGAGAAACACGTTGAAACTTTGCAGGTAGTTGTCTGTAGGTATTATAAGAGATTTGGTCTTGCTTGTTTTTCTTGTTTTTGCTCCAGGTAAAATCTGGGACCAATTACCTATAATTAATGTAGTGGGACTTGCGCGACACGTACGTTCCGAGTTGGGTTTGGTGTTTGCTATGTATCACAGCATGTCGGGGTGGTTTCAGACATTATCACACACGTTTTAGTGTTTCGGGTGCACACACGTTTTAGTGTTTCGGGTGCACACGCGTTTAGCTTGCGACGCTAGTTTTCTCGTATGGTCTTGATATCGCGTTTTGCAGGATTTTAGCCTTATGTGTGTTGCTTTGTGTAATGCTAGGATCGGTCACGGAGATATCGGACGCGGCGCGGAAAGGAAAGGCGGTGATCGGATCAGACTAGCGGAGGTGTTCCGGTGAGTAGATGTACACATCTACGGGGGAATCGTTTGGATAGCGCAAGACGTCGATAGTTAGAATTTCATTTAGTACTTATAATTATATGCGTAGTTCCTAATTAATCATCCCGTTGCATTACATCATTTACCATGCCGTACCTCACGAGCCCCTACGCGGTCAAGGGAAGTCGGAATGACACGGATCTCGGAGCGTCGCGCCTCGCCTGTGCGTTTTCGCCATGTGTCGTCTGCGACGGTCACTCTTCCAGATTTTTTACAAGTCAAGCGAGATTGAACGACGCCCCGTGAAGACAAGAAGAAGTCTAAAAAGCCCCCCTCATGAGGCCACCAAGCAGCTTCTCTGGTCCTTAGCGGGCGCATCCTGCCCACCTACGCTAAGGATCGAAGCCCTCCTCACGAGGCCACCGAGCATCTTCCCTGCTTGGTCAATCCCTGGAGGGTAGCTCCTATCCATCCACGCCAAGGATCAAAGCCCTCATCACGAGGCCACCGAGCAGCTTCCCTGCCCGGTCAATCCTTAGTGGGTAGATTTCTACCCATCTACGCTAAGGATCGAAGCCCTCATCATGAGGCCGCCGCGCAGCTTCCCTGTCCGGTCAATCCTTAGCGGGTAGATTCCTACCCATCTACGCTAAGGATCAAAGCCCTCATCATGAGGCCACCGAGCAGCCTCCCCGTTCGGTCCATCCCTAGCGGGTAGTTTCCTACCCATCTACGCTAAGGATCAAAGCCCTCATCCCGAGGCCATCGAGCAGCTTCCCTACCCGGTCCATCCCTGGTGGGTAGATACATACCCATCTACGCCAAGGATCGAAGCCCTAATCATGAGGCCACCGAGCAGCTTCCCTGCCCGGTCAATCCTTATAACGCCTTGAAAATTTGTTTAGGTTATTTTCACGTTAATTAACGATAATGTGTGTTTTTCATATAACCTCGCTAATAGCTATTTCCATATAGACTGGAATAAATCTATTTTTAATTGTGAAACTATATAATTATATATGTATTTGTGTTTTATTAATTAACATTTAATTTATTGTTCACATAATTATCTAATTTTCTTAACTGTTATTTTTCTAAGCAAAAATTTTAGTTAGCATGCACAACCCAATATTTACCCTAGGTTAATATTGTATCATGTCTTCATTTTAATTTCCCTCTTGGTTCTCTAATTCCTTTTTAATAACCAAAACAAATAGGAAATAAGAAAAGAAATGAAAATGGAGAGGCATGGGGCATTAAATGAGCATAGGAATCTTGACTTTTTGCACTCACACCTCACACACTCTCTCTCTCTCACTCTCATTCCAGCAGCAGCCCCAGCTCCAGCAGCAGCCCCTCCCCTTTCCTCTTCTTCTTCTTCTTCTTCTTCTTCTCTTCATTCAAGCTCCAATCTCCATCAAAAATCCATCTTTTCTTCACAAAACCTCTTGTTAAACACCCCAAAATACTTTCTTGTTGGTTTTTGAGGCAAGGTCAGCAAGTTTGAACCCTCCTAGGACCAACTTGAGGTATAAAGCTTACCCTAATTACCTTTTTGCTAAACTTTTAGTTATTTAGCTTTAAATAGTGTTTAAGTGGGTTTTTGTGCTAATTATGTGGTTTAAGTGGAGATTAGGTTAAGTTAGGGTTTTTAAGGCTTGATTAGCTTAACTAAGTGTTGTTAGTGTCGCTTAATCCAAGTCTTTTCACCTGGTTGCACTAAAACACCTTAATGTCGCAAATTAGTGTTTTTAATACGTTTTAAATCAAGCTTTAGGATGCGGGGTATCTGCTATATCTGTGGTGATTTTCTGGGTAAACAAACATATACATTAGATTATACATTGTGTTAGGAGTGTAGTGTAAAAATCTGGACCCT
The DNA here is from genome assembly GCA_030015575.1 of Agapanthus africanus. Taxonomy (NCBI): domain Eukaryota; kingdom Viridiplantae; phylum Streptophyta; class Magnoliopsida; order Asparagales; family Amaryllidaceae; genus Agapanthus; species Agapanthus africanus. Next base: position 9,428,620 of record CM057340.1, read on the forward strand.
TTTTATCAGATTTGAACTAATGCCACCCCCTCGTGGCTGGCCCAATTTTGGAGAAACACGTTGAAACTTTGCAGGTAGTTGTCTGTAGGTATTATAAGAGATTTGGTCTTGCTTGTTTTTCTTGTTTTTGCTCCAGGTAAAATCTGGGACCAATTACCTATAATTAATGTAGCGGGACTTGCGCGACACGTACGTTCCAAGTTGGGTTTAGTGTTTTCTATGTATCACAGCATGTCGGGGTGGTTTCAGACGTTAGCACACACGTTTTAGTGTTTCGGGTGCACACGCGTTTAGCTTGCGACGCTAATTTTCTCGCATGGTTTTGATATCGCGTTTTGCAGGATTTTAGCTTTATGTGTGTTGCCTTGTGTAATGCTAGGATCGGTCGCGGAGACATCGGACGCGGAGCGGAAAGGAAAGGCAGTGATCGGATCAGACTAGCGGAGGCGTTCCGGTGAGTAGATGTACACATCTACGGGGGAATCGTTTCGATGGCGCAAGACGCCCGATAGATAAAATTTCGTTTAGTACTTGTAATTATATGCGTAGTTCCTAATTAATCATCCCATTGCATTACATCATTTACTAAATATATATATATATATATATATATATGCTGTGATAGTACCTCATAGGACACTCGCACTATTACCATTGGTTTATGCTGCACGGGCACTATTCATGTGGACACACACGCCTTGGTAATTGCTATGCCACAAACACTTTATAATTTGTTTAAATCCGCATCTTATCACTTGCGCCAATTATTGATTAATAAACTTGCATTTGTTATATTTAATTCATCACTATGGATACGTAGGATTGCTAGTCATATGCACATATCTTATTGCATCATTGTTCATGCATAATTTTCTAGTTCCGCATCGCATTTTATATTGTTGATATCATAGACATTCATGTATTATGATTTTCTCGAGGATTTCCATATTTATGAAATTTATGCATTTGGAGAAACCGCAAGGATTTGAAAACGTATTACCATTTTAAAAATGTAAGTTGCGGTTTTCTCGTGATATGATGCATCTATTATCCACCATGAGATTTCTCGGTGCTTGAGAAGTATCATACACCCGATTCGAGGAGGAAGAGGAACCGTTTGTGGGTGCATGGTGGATCCGGTGCGGTACCCCGAGACAAGATGGTCGCAGATGATGGCGTTGAGCCCGGCAGGGGGAGCACTACCGACCGGTTATTGTAACGCGGCGGATATCCGGAGGATACCGATGTAGTCTTGAGTTATAAGGATTTGGGCCAGTCCGGATTTGCCGGAGCCCGAGATCAGATTTATGGGACAGTCCGGATTGCCGAAGCCCGGGATAATTGAGATATTCGTATTTGGTGTCGATGCTTGACACAGATTTATATTGATTTCATTGATGAAACTACAGCTAAATTACAGAAGTTTAATAAGATAAGAATACAGATTTCCTATGTTAATTATATTCAAATCTCGGGCAATTTATTGCATTCATGTTGCATACATATTATCACGTCGCATCATATTAGTATATGTAGGCTGTGACGGAATTGTGTGCATACTTACGATAGCCTTATTAGATGTTACTTATTACTTACGAGTTGGCAACTCACCCCCGTCGTGCCACAGTGTTTTGCAGGTCTGACCCGTCAGCACAGTAGCGGCGAGCGCACCTCCTTTTTTTGCTCCTTTTGCTTGGACTCGCAGCATTGTTCGTAGGTGGGTTGCGGGGTTATTTTGTTGCTACCTTGTATCAGTATTATATCTAGTGTACTCCATCTACCGTATCTACCACTTGTATTATTGTATTTGTGACCTAGAGACGAGACAGTGAGATTTGTGTACTTTTATGTTATTTCTCTGGGGTCGAGCTCACTTGAGCCGACATGATACTTTATTACTTTGTGCCTTATATGCTTATTTTGCACAGTGATGATTTATACTGCGTGTGATTTTGAGTCCGCCTTTGGCGAAAAGCTAGCTGTTTCCCCAATCAGAGCAAAGCTCTGTTTGAAATTCGAATTTCAAAAATTGAAGCAACACTTCAGATCCAGTGCTAGGCGCGCTGCGCACCACGTGTCAAACACGGATGCGCTAGCGCCAGGTGCGCTGCGCCCTAGTCAGTGCACCATGTGTGCGCTAGCGCTAGGCGCGCTGCGCGCCACGTGTCAAACATGGGTGCGCTAGCGCAACGTGCGCTGTGCTCTGAGCAGCGCACCACGTGCAAAACACGGGTGCGCTAGCGCTGGAATTATAAAATTCCCCACCGTTAAATCAAAAGATATAATAATATGATAAATCATTAATTAATCAGAATTAAAATTCTGTTATGCAAAGATTCTCCAATCTTGTTAAAAACAAGAAGATTGCCTTCTGTAAAACAGAAGTCCTAGGATCAAAGATCCAACGGTGGGAAACATCCCTAAATCAATCAGAGAAAGATCTCTTTAACTGATTTAACAAATCAACCTGCCCTATATAAAGGCCCCAAGACTTCAAGTCTGATATAGAGAACCCCCACCCCATAAACTTTGAGAAAACTCAAAAGAAAGAGAGCAAGCTCTTGCAAGAAGATATTTCTTCAAGGTAAAGATGATGAATAATGAACACAGAGATGAAATTATCTCTTAAAAAGAAGAATTATCTTCTTAAAAGATCATAAATCTACAAAGACCAAGGTCTTTTATAAAAAGATCAAAAGGTCTCATCATAAAAACAGAGAAGTACTTACTTCTTTCACAGATCATAGATCTATAAGACAAACTGTCTTTCTGAGATCATGAACATCTCATCATAAAGGGGGAGAAAATTATTAAATTTTCTTAAAGATCATGGATCTATAAAGGCAAGCCCTTTCAAAAATAAGAACTGTTGTTCTTGAATCTTGAGACAAAGTCTCTTTTAAAAGAACATAAATCTGTTCCCGGATCATAAAAATTGATCAAATGCGCTTTGCACTCTTAAATCGCGCCTTGCGCTCTTAAATCACGCCTTGCGCTCTTAAATCGCGCTTCTGCGCTCCCTAGATCGGCGCTCAGCGCCGAATGCGCCACGTGTCAACCACGTATGTGCCAACTAAACAACTTGCGTTTTGCGCTTCTGAAATAGCTCACCGCGCTCATGGGCTGGCGTTCAGCGCCAAGCGCGCCACGTGTCACTCACGAGTGCGCCACTAAATTGATAGCGCAATGCGCTCATGGACTAGCGCTTAGTGTTCATATCATAATATTGCATTATTATATTCCCCATTCTTATTCTTTTTACAAATAAACAGGTGCTTTTGACCCATATCTGCTATATAATTACAGGTTACAGGTTCTTGGAGCAAAAATAGTGAAAAAGACAAAAGACGATACAAAAGAGGAACTTTGACCAACAAATAGAAGGATCTTAATCAAGCCTACATAAAAGATCAGTACAAGGCAACGCAAGGTCCAAGATCGTGAAGCCACGGTTAAAGTCCACCACAATTATTCACTGGAAAATCTGGAAGAGAATCAGAAGCCATTTTAAAGAAAGAACCAAAGAAGTTAGTAGCCCAAAAGGCCCAGAAACAGAGCACCAAATTTCAGCCATCAAGCCAATCATTGGGCCGCGGAACCGCGGCCCAACCCCTGCTGCAGCCGCGGTTCCGTGGCCATATAGAGCCCGGAGATGAATAAATTTTTACCATAATTCTTTGGCGGCTCTGACTAGTCAACCTAGGGGTATTTTGGTAAATGCATACGTACGGCAATTGTAAACCTAGGGTTTTCTATGTCCTATAAATAGATACCCAAACTCTTGTATTAGGTTATGCCTCCCTATGCCTCCCTTCATTAATAAAATTCAGATTTTTTTTGGAGAGCATCAATTTGTAAGTTCTTTATTTTCTTCCCTAGGTTAAATTTCTATTCTTGCCCTAGTTAGATCTTTTATTCTCTGCCCTAGATAAATGTTCTTCAATTCCCTAATGAGCGAGTAGTCTCCTCGCTTGTTAGGGTTAGCTTTGGGGAAGATTTGAGAGATGAAGATCTCTCACCCCTTTCTTGCCCGTCATATATTTTCATAGGACTTCATGCATACATGCACATACCGCTCCCTACGGCACCCTATCCCTTGAGGTAGCGGTGACACTGTAGTATAAAGGCCCGGTTGTGATTGTTTTCCATGGAAGTTAGAGTAAGGATTGATAAAGTAAGGACAAGTATCTAGAGGAAGAAACATCTTTCCAAATGATTCTAATCCCCTTTATTAATAATTACCATAACTCCTAATAAGATCTTAATATGGGTATATAAAGCGGTGAGATTTATAGACTTTCCAAACTTAACCTAGACCTAACCCTAGCAAGATTTAGATTTAGATTAATTTAGTTTTTAGATTTAATTGGTCCATTCACACCGTTTGGAATTAACTCGTAAGAGCGACTAGGAAATTCACAACATCCCTGTGGACCGACCCATACTCACCGGCTAACAACCAAGCGACGCCGTTCTTGATTGCGGTTACTAGATATTTAAATTGCCGTTCTTGATTCCGTTCATCATCCATTAATCTAGATCTATATTTTGCATCCGTATTTAACGTAGATCTAGAACCTACAACCATTCTTATTTCTTCCTCATTTCTTTCTCAACACGAATAGTAAGAAAAAAATTACGCACGTATCCCCGGCAACGGCACGTATCCAGGCTGATCATCAACTATTCATCTACCTCCTTCGGAAGAGTTCGAGAAGCAAACCAAGTTTTTGTAATCATTTTCTAAGGAATAAAGTGTAGATTGTTCAAGTTGATTAATAAAGGTAGTTGTTTTATTTAATTCTTTTGCATTTTACATTATGTTTTCCCTATCTGTCTTTTCATCTTCTTTTCCCAACATGCGCGAGTAATTCTCCGCTTGTTAGGGTTCATAGGATTAGGGTAGATTAATGGATGATGAAGATCCTTAAACTCTTTTTACGTCCTATAAAGTTTATAAACTTTACTAAAAGAATCATTAACATCCTGATCGGGCGCGCTACCAATTTATTATTAGTCTCGACCGCGATTAGAGATTAGATTAATGATTGTTTTGGTAAAGGCTAGATATGAACGGAGTTCCATGTCGAGATAGGGGTTAAGAGTGGGAACCATTTTCCCTCCAGGAACCCTAATCTACATGCATCTCTGTCGTTCTAGTTTTAAATCTATTAAAGGATAAAAGGAGTAATCTTTAATTAACCATCCATAACTACTAAATCCTAATGAACCCTACAAGCCCCCTTTTAATATTGAACTTACATCCATAATTTTTATTTTATTTATTTTTATTTTTTATAGAAAAAGAAAACAAAAAATATATATACATATATACAACAAGGTCCTCCCCAAACTAAACAAGGCCTTACATAAGCCAAATGTTAGCACCAACCATTCAAAAATTTTATCATGATAATGGTAGAGTTAGTGAAAGAATGGGGTATAGAGAAAAGAAATAAGGAGCACACAAGACCGTGTGGAGATAGAAAAGGTATACAGTCTCGGTGGAGGAGAATGGTGGAGGGAAAAAAGAAATGGTGGTGGTTCTACTTCTTCGAGTGGAGGTTGATTAATCACAAAATCCGTATCATTTAAGAATGCGAGTTCGTCGGCGAAAATATCTTCGAAACTTTCATCGAAGGTCCAATTGAAAATTATCGAACTCAAAATATCGGATTGTGATTCATCAACACTCGGTATCATTAAAGGAAGATTAGAAGAACCAAAGAAAGTGGGAATACGAACTTGAGGGTGGGGACGGAGTGTATAAATTAGCACAATCGCTTGTTACACATCGATCATTACTTAGCGCTCATAAACTGGCGCAATGCGCCCATCATCTGGCGCTTAGCGCCAAGCGCGACACGTGTCCTTCTCGTGTGTGCTACTTGGCAGAAGCGCACTGCGCTCTTTAACTGGCGTACTGCGCCTGGCGCGCCACGCATTGCACTGACAGAACATAAATTGTTCTGATGAATGCTCTGCATTCAATACAAGACAAAAAAAAGTGTCAAGATCTAATGCTCAGCATTATTAAAAGGGCTAAGCACAAATAAATGCTCAATAGCCAGAATAAAAATGTTAAACATTTATTGGACTTAGCCCAAGATTGACCATAAGTCCTCAACTTATATTTAATTGAGCCCATCTGCTCATAAATATTTCAACAGATCTTAGCCCCAAATTGGACTACAGATCTTTCAACCAACTCACACCGGTTCGAGAGTACATCTCTTTACTCCTCTGATATCTATCGTTGTAATCCTTCAACGTCTTCAGAGAGGTGATGGGTTCCGATAACCACACATTTCTACGGACTGTGGGGTCCTTAAACTCAGGGACTATGATGTCCTTAAACTTTATAGACTATGGCGTCTTTAAACTATGGACTGTGGGGTCCTTAAACTCATGGACTATGATGTCCTTAAACTTTATAGACTATGACATCTTTAAATTACGGACTGTGGGGTCCTTAAACTCATGGACTACAATGTCCCTAACCCCGGACTGTAGGGTCCCTTAAACCCACGGACTACGATGTCCTTAACCTGGACCGAGATGTCCGTAAACTAACATTAGACCGCAATGTCCTTAAACTAATCGACTGCAATGTCCCTAAACTAAAAAATGGAGCCCAATTGCTCTCTTGTTGGATCTAAATGATCCTGTTAAGTTGATCTTAGTCTAAAATGAGACTAACGTATCCTTAACAAACGTTTAAGTTGATCTTAGTCTCAAATGAGGCTAACGTATCCTTAAACCCCAACCCCCAAACCCAAATCTAAGAAGATGCGGATTTAGACTAATCCACGCCGTACGGGCGACAACATAAATTAGTCTCCGTATACAATCCACGGGCAACCACAAACAAAACAAATACACACGACACGAAGTGACCATCTAGAGAAGGAGAAAGCTGTTACCGCGATGCGGTAGCGTAATTAACTGCAGGGGCTTGCGCCTGCAGGGAAGAGCGTCCCTATAATCAAAAACCCCTCAAATGAGGGGGAATCTAACGAAGTCTGCTATATCGGCCGCATCCGTTTAAACCTTCGATACACGGTGCCATAAATCAACTTGGCATCTTCGGAGGGGTGGACGGATAGCACCAATTAACATCTGCCCCGAAATTCAGGCAAGACGTTCGCCGCGTCTTCGCGCGTCTTTCGGTAGGGAACACTAGCTCCCGCTTGGGTATGCTTTATTTCATGTTACATATATTCTTGCTTTGTACCCGTTTGGGGCCAGTATTTACAAAGGAGACTCTGCCGAAATTTTCGGAAAAATGGATGTTACTTTTAAAAAGGCTTGATGCGACTTAGTTGATTAAAATCGCTTTCAATAAATTGGTTTTGATTTCTGGGTTTTGCCTTACTTAGATTACGTACGTCTCGAGACATTTCGTAATTTAAGTGCCAGTCACGCTCCGTACTTTTCGGGTCGTGACAATCCTTAGCGGGTAGATTCCTACCCATCTACGCTAAGGATCAAAGCCCTCATCACGAGGCCACCGCGCAGCTTCCCTGCCTGGTCAATCCTTAGCGGGTAGATTCCTACCCATCTACGCTAAGGATCGAGGCCCTCATCACGAGGGCACCGCGCAGCCTCCCTGCCCAGTCCATCCCTAGCGGGTAGTTTATTACCCATTTACGCTAAGGATCGAAGCCCTCATCTCGAGGCCACCGAGCAGCTTCCCTACCCGGTCCATCCCTGGCGGGTAGATTCCTACCCATCTACGCCAAGGATCGAAGCCCTCATCACGAGGCCACCAAGCAGCTTCCCTGCCCGGTCAATCCTTAGCGGGTAAATTCCTACCCATCTACGCTAAGGATCAAAGCCCTCATCATGAAGCCACTACTGAGCTTTCCCGCCCGGTCCATCCCTAGCGGGTAGTTTCCTACCCATCAACGCTAAGGATCGAAGCCCTCATCTCGAGACCACCGAGCAGCTTCCCTGCCCGGTCCATCCCTGGCGGGTAGCTTCCTACCCATCAACGCTAAGAATCTAAAATCCTCCTCACGAGGCCACCGAGCAGCTTCCTGCTCGGCTAATCTCTGAGGGGTAGCTTCCTACCCTACGAAGACACAAGTCTAGGAACCAGTCAAGGCCGACCTATTCTAACTTGGCTGTTTTTCAACTCATGCTAAGAGACATGGCCGTCAACCCGACTTTGAGGAATAGACTGGTACTTAATTCATCCTAAATGAACGATTGCCACCTCGACTACGGGGAGAGAGAGGACACCGACTTTCCTATACTTGGCAATTAATCGAGTTACATTCGACGTGCAATCGTCATCTGAAAAGCCGGTCATCGGCCTACGGCCAAACACTGGATTCGAGGAAAAGACTGACGAGCTGAAGTACTCATGCAGAAAACACATAATCATGCAGAGGAAAATAAGCTCAGCTTTATTCATATTCCATAAATTTTTACAAGGTATTCTGGGCTCCTCAGCCTTACAAAAAGTGCTTGGAGGCTTACAAAAAAGAAGAAGAAGAAAAACAAAAGAAGCCTCTATCAGGCTGAAGGCTCTGCCAGGGTATCGCCTTGCTCGGCACTGCCCTCAGCGGCCGGAGCTTCTACCTTCGTAACCACCTCTCCCCCGATGGCCGCCCCGGTGCCAGCCACTTATGGCGTATCCATGGAGAGCGGGACTCTGGCGCAGAGCTCACCGTCGAAAAACTTTTTCATTAACGCCTTGACGGCATCGAGAGCCTCATGCCAAATGATGGCTGAGGCTTCGGCGATATTGGCATAGAACTAGTCTGACGTGTTACGCCCCGCTTCCTAAAATACGGAAAACGATGGATGACTAGGCCAGCCATGCTCCTACGGTCAAGGAATAATCCCGCCGTAGTCACACTTCGGCTTCTAGCATTACATGGTAATCAGTAAACAAAGCACAGCAGTAAAGGAAATAGATCACTAAATTATTACATCAAAGTTCATTGTTCACAATTTACAAATAAATAAGAAAGAACTACTAACCGAGTTCAAATATAAGATCTCTTTAGGGAAAGCAGAAAAGAAGAAGAAAGTACTCCAGACTAGATCTCCGCTAGCTCGAAAGGTAAATCCGACTCCTGCGCTGGTTCTTCCTCGAGGTCTGAGCATGCATACTCAGGTCGTCAGAGCGACGTAATAGCAATTTTATAATAATGTCATAAAACGTGCAAATAAGGTAATAACAGTGAAAGTAAAATGCGGATAATCACTATGTCACTAAATGATGCAAAGTATGATCTTTGTCCCTATCGGTCTCTAAGTCATGTTTGAAATCGTATAGTGGAAAGGAGGATCATGTTTAACGGGAGTCTCGTACATATCCGAAACAACGGCCCACATGCCCGGGACATAACCCTGTCAGCCGGATCGCTAGATCCTACCTAATATATATAAGAATCACTGTTCGAATGATCATCCTCTAAAATACGGTCCCGCTAAATACGATACTCTTTCCACTTCGAATTCTCCCTTTTCCCCAGGTTTGCACTATTGATGATTATGATTTAGTCGTGTACAAGTATACACCAATAACACGGTTTTGTCACTGTTCACTGTATTAATCACTGTCACGAATCATTCACTTTTCCATTGGCGTACTTGACACTCCTAAACCAATATCATTCACGCACGATAATGCAATGTCCACTGAATAATGACGCGCACTAACACTATGTATATGAAAATTGGGTAAGGTATGTATATCTATGCAGTTAACAAGTCATGTGTGATATGAACTATTATGCACGTCATAAGCTTACAAAAATTGCAGTAATTCATATGCTCAGAATTCTGTGAAATGATACAAATACGGTAACAAGTAAACTCTGTCAGAAGTTCAGAAAAATTGGTTTCAGTATAATTGGATTTCTGGTATTCAAGTTACAGCCGTTTCAATTTAAGTGCTCGCTGCAGGAAATTCAGTTTCTGAACTGAACGTCCGTTTCGCGGCACAATTTTCACCCAATTGGGATCAGAATTTAGCGATGCTACAGTTGAATGAAATTTATTATTTTTAATAGGGTTTCCAACGCAATAGACGTATTTTCAATCGCATCTGTACGTCAGAAATTATACACTGTTCAACACTAGGGTATCAGTTCAGTTTCTGTTTGGGACTGCTATGCGTCCTGATCTTTTAAATTGCAGTTTAAATAGTAAACGACGTTATAAAGGGGTGAAATCACTTGCATTATTTATATAATAGATTCATCTTCAATAAAGTGTAGGGTTCCGCAACATACAAGTTCAGGCGACAAGCTAGTAAATATTACGAGACAGAAAACAGCAACCAGAGCTGCTTTGGACTGCAGTCCAGAGCCGCTCTCCGAACCAATTTTCATCATAATTTCAGTATAGAAACAATTAAGAACTTATACAGGGTTACAGGTCATCGAGTCAGATTCGATTTGAGCCCTCGAACGTATCATTTCAATATGTACACAATTAATTGTGATTTAAACAAGTTTCAGGTGCGGGAATGTCTTAGTTTTTTTACGGGTGTAATTGGGGGTGATCGTTTAAGCCAGTAACAATCGTATTTTTCAGTAAAATTTCTACAAAAGGTTCATTGCCAGACGGGACAGAATATGCAATCGAGTTACGTCAATTTAGTGAAAGTTTTTCTTTCGGGTTTTGCATCGAACGGATATGTCATATTAGTTTTCGTGAATCGTAAACATGGAATTAATACGATTTTAGTTTGTAACGGAAATAATCTAGCATGTAGCAAGTAAGACACTTGCCTGGAGACATTTTAGCGACGCACGGCAGCGGCAACGGCACGAACGCATGATGAACGGCGCGTCTAGGGTTCGCGGTCTCGGCTCGCGTTTCGGATTCGTCGTCGGAGTTGTCCGTGGATGTCTCGCGATCACCGGAGGCGGAGAGTGGTGCTGTAGATCTCCAGGGGCATGTTGGAGTCGACGATGGTCGGCGGTGGTCGCTCCGGCGATGGACACGGCGAGGAGTTCGAGCTTGTGGCGATTTGGGTTTGTGAAAGAGAGAGGGGTAGTGGGGGCTCGGTTTGGAGGAGATGGTGATGCTGCTGAGGGTGTAGGGGTGTCGACTGAAACGGTTCAGGTGCAGTGGGGGCTCACCGGTGTTGAGGTGCAGGTGGTGGCCGAGATGGGTGCAGGGGAGCTCGGTGGTTGAAGAGGGTGGAGTAGTGTAGGGGGCTCTGTTGATGGAGAGAAGAGAGATGTGAGGGAGGAAGGATGAAGTGGCTGTAGTCGTCGACGTCGTCGTCGTCGAGGGATCGGGGTGCAGGAGAGTTCGAGGTTGGGTTTTCTGTAGAGAGAGAGAAGAGGAGGAGTTGGAGAGTGAGAGGGAGTGAGAAGTTTGAGACGAGGAGATGTTTAAGGGGCGTGCGGTCGTGGTCGGGGTCGCAGGGACGTGGGGCAACGGCGCGGGCGACGTGAGCGCGAGGGGGAGGCTCGGGGACGTGGGTGTGAAGGAGGAAACAAGCCAGAAATTTTTAGAAGGGAGGAAGAAGGGTAGATACGGGTCGGGTCGGGTTGGGTTGGTGAAGGCGGGCGTGGGCTTTAGGGACGCTGGGCTGGGCCAGAGGGAGGGAAATAATTAATTTATTAAGGGGGAAAAAGAAGTGAGCCGGGAAAAGAATTTTTAATGCTAAATTTATTTAATTTATGTTGGGCTGGGTTTTGGGTTTAAATATATTTTGTTTTAGTTTTGGGCTTTGATTTTAATTGGTTTAGAAAAAAAAATACTACATCCCAAGCAACTAATCTTCACACAAAAATAATACGGGAAAAATGGGATAACATTCGGGGACTTGGGAAAAATATAGAAAGATTTTATTTGAAGGAAACGGGGATTTACATCATACCCCCCTTACAAAAATTCCGTCCTCGAAATTTAACAAGGATACAATGAAACAAAAGTACTAAACAAAGAGATGTGGAAAACATGCACGGATATCTTCCTTCCGCTCCCAGGTAGATTCTCCTGGGGAACGACTGCCCCAAGACACTCGGACTAACGGAATGATCTTGTTCTTCAGCACTTTCTCTCTGCGGTCGAGGATGGTGGTGGGCTGCTCCTCGTATGATAGGTCGGTACCCAAAGCTAACTCCGAATAGTCCAGAACATGGTTCTCATCTCGAACATAACGCCGCAACTGAGACACGTGGAAGGTATTATGCACACTAGCTAGCAATGGAGGCAAAGCGAGTCAATAGGCCACCTCTCCTACTCACTCTAGCACCTCAAAAGGTCCGATGAAACGGGGACTGAGCTTTCCCCGACCTCCAAACCTGATAACTCCACGGGTAGGGAAAATCTTCAGGAACACGTGATCTCCGACTTCAAATTCTAGTGCCCTCCTGCTGGTATCTGCCCAACTCTTTTGTCGATCCTGAGCCGTCTTAATACGCTGCCTGATCATTTAGACCTTGTCGACTGTCTGAACGATGAGCTCGGGACCCAGTAATCTTCTCTCTCCTACATCATCCCAACAAACTGGGGATCGACACTTCCGCCCGTAAAGTGCTTCGAAAGGAGCCATCTGGATGCTAGCCTGATAACTGTTGTTATAAGAAAACTCGACTAGATACAGATGGTCTTCCCAGGAACCCTGAAAGTCCAACATGCAGGCTCTCAACATATCCTCGAGAGTCTGAATCGTACGCTCGGATTGTCCATCCGTCTGCGGGTGATAAGCTGTACTGAAAATCTCCTGTAAACTCCTCCAGAAGTGCGAAACGAATCTGGTGTTTCGATCTGATACAATGCTGACCGGGACTCCGTGAAGTCGCACTATCTCCTGCATGTATCTCTCTGCCGGTGACTCTGTTGACTGTCCCACTCGGAATGGTAAGAAGTGTGCAGCTTTCGTGAGGCGGTCGACGATAACCCAAATGGCGTTGTTGCCCCTAGGGCTCCATGGTAAGGCCGTCACGAAATCCATGGTAATGTGCTCCCACTTCCATTCTGGTATCAGAAGCGGTTGTAACAATCCTGCTATCCTCTGATGTTCCGCCTTCACCTGTTGGCATACCAAGTGTTCCCCTCCGAACGACGGTCGAGACGTGGAGACGTCTGGCCTCAGATTCGGGGCAAATGCTATATGGTTTTATCCGTCCACTTCTCCGAAGATGCCAAGTTGATTTATGGCACCGTGTATCGGAGGTTTAGACTGATGCGGCCGATGTAGCAGATTTCGTCAGATTCCCCCTCGCTTGAGAGGTTTTTGATTGTGGGGACACTTTTCCCTGCAGACGCAAGCCCCTGCAGTTAATTACGCTACCGCGTCGCGGTAACAACTTTCTCCTTCTCCAGAATTTCACTTCGTGTCGTATGTGTTTGTTTTGTTTGTGATTGCCCGTGGATTGTATACGGAGACTAAGCGATGCCGTCGTCCGTAGGACGTGGATTAGTCCAAATCCGTATTTACTTAGATTTGGGTTTGGTGTTTTAGTTTAAGGATAAGTCAGCCATTTTTAGGCTAAGATCGACTTAAACGTTCGTTAAGGATACGTTAGTCTGATTTGAGACTAAGATCAACTTAACGGGATCGTTTGGATCCGACAAGAGAGCAATTGGCTCTATTGTTTAGTTTAATGATGTTGCGGTCGATAGGTAGTTTAAGGACATTGCGGTCCATATTCCAGTTTAGGGACATGGTGGTCCATATTCAGTTTAAGGACGCTTAAGTCCATGAGTTTAAGGACCCCACAGTCCGTGTTTTAGTTTAAGGACGCATAAGTCCGTAGGTTTAAGGACCCCACAGTCCGTATTTTAGTTTAAGGACGCTTAAGTCCGTGGGTTTAAGGATCCCACAATCCGTATTTTAGTTTAAGGACGCTTAAGTCCGTGGGTTTAAGGACCCCACAGTCCGTATTGATGTGTGGTTGTCGGGACCCATCACCTCTCTGACGTCGTTGAGGGATTACAACAATAGGAGTCAAAGGAGTTCGGAGATGTACCCTCGAACCGGATGTAAATTGATTTAAGAGAGCAGCTATGCTCAGTCAATTTAATTTGAGGACTTACGGCCATGATTGGGCTAAGTCCAGTTCAACGCTTTTATTTGTTTTTGGCCTATTAGGCCTGTGCTAGGGCTTGGCCCCTTTTTAATAATGCATTACATTATTTATTTTGTCTGGGTTGTGCCCATTTATAAATTATGCAGAGCATCAGTTTTATTTGGGCTTTGCCCTTTTTATTGCATTTTCAATTTTGTTTGGGCTCTGCCCTTTTATAAATGATGCAAAGCATCAATGTTGTTTGGGCTCTGCCCTTTTTATTGCATTGTAATTTAATTTGGCCTATTAGACCCCTCTGATTTGGGCCTGGCCCTTTAGTAAAAGAAATGCATTACATTTGTCAGGCGCTTTGCGCCAATCACTGAGCGCAAGTGCTTGCGGTGATGACACGTGTCACGTAAGCGCAGTGCACTGCACCAGCGCGCTGCGCTTGCGCTGCTGACACATGGCATGCTCTGGTGAGTTGCGCCAGTTTCAGAGAGTAAGGCTCTATTTCAAAAGCGCATAGCGCAAGTGGTTCAGATGCTGACACGTGGCGCTCTCTGGTAGCTTGTGCCAACCCAAGAGCGCAACAGTGCAGTTTTGCAAGTGCAAGGTACTATTAACTTGAGAATCTTTTAGATTCCAGAATCAATGGTTCACAAAAAAAAGTGCAAAGCACTGTTTGTTTTCTTGATCTAATTTAGATCAAAAAAAACAAGTTTCTCTTATTTTTCTTATTTCAGGGAACCAGTGGTTCATAAAAAAGTGCAAAGCACTTATTATTATTTATTTTTCTTTTTATTGAAGATCATTGATCTTGTTCTCAGATCAATGATCTGTTCATAAGAGAATTTTCTCTTTTTTCTAAAGGTTTTTACCTTTTTTGTTCTTGAGGAATTCTCTCCAATTTTTCAGAGTTCTCAATGATGATGTTGATGATTTTGATTTGGGGTCTAGGGGCCTTTATATAGTGCCCATAAATTTGTTAAAGAGATTTTTTTCTGAGTGATTTGGGGAATTTTCCCTACCGTTGGATCTTTGATCCAAGGGCTTCTGTTTTACAGAAGGCAATCTTCTTGTTTTAACAAGAACAGCAAAATCTTGGTAGAATTTAATTCTGTTTGGCACAAACGCCCCAGTGCATGACACGTATCGCGCAGCGCACAGCGCAGCGCAACTGCGCTGACACGTGTCGCGCAGCGCACGGCGCAGCGCAACTGCGCTTGTGCAACTGTGCTGACACGTGTCGCGCAACGCAGCGCTTGCGCAACTGAAGCATTGTTTCCCTTAATTTTGTTTTAAATAAAGTTTTGCTCTGATTGGGCGCGCTGCCTTGGGCGCTGCGCTGATGTATCAGCTTTTGACACGTGGCGCGTTGCGCACAGCGCAAAAAATCTGAAGTGTTGCTTCGAATTTTGAATTTTGAAATTCAAACAGAGCTTTGCTCTGATTGGGGGAAACAAATGCCCCCCCACCGTTGCGCTCACGTGGCGCGCACGTGAGTGCAGCGGTGGCAAGATCCTGACCGTTGGATCAACGGGTGAGCTGAAGGGGCGCAAGCGCCTTATAAATGGGACCCTTGGCCCTTAGAAAATCTTCACCATTTTCTAGATTTTGATTTACAGAGCTTTGCTCTTGCTTAAGAACTTCAGAGCTTTGCTCTTGCTTTCAGACTCTAGAGCTTTGCTCTCATTTCCCAAAGTTAGAAAACTTTAGGTAATAATTACTTTTAAATTAAATTAATTTTAATTAATCTTAACCAACAGAGTTTTGCTCTCATAGATCTTTTGATCTAAAGAAATCCCCTTTGGGGTTTCATAAACAGATATTTGCTCTCAAGAATTTGTTTCAGGGTTTCTTAGCCCATGAACAGAGCTTTGCTCATATTTACAGAATATAGATCCCTGATCTTCTGATGATGAACTCTTAAGAGTTTTTTCATATGGATCTTTAAGATCCCAGAACTTCAACTTTTTTAGGAATTAATTAATTAAGAAAAAATTCTTTGATGAATTTTTTTTATTATTACAAAGCTAAGCTTTTTCAAAGAATCTTATTCCCCTGAGACCAGAGTTTGACAAGTGTCACTTTGTGACAGAGTTTTGCTCTGAAAGAGGAGATTTTCTCCTTGTCTCTAGGGATTTTTTATTATTAATGGGAATATTCTCTTGGGGACCAACTGACAATCTCATCCAATGATGGGGTTGTCTTATTAACTGATGTATTGTCGTCCAGATTTTGTGGGTCCCCCTTGGTCTCCTGCCCCCTGCACTGCTGTGTGGTGTAATTAATTTTAATTTAATTTTAATTAATTTTTTTTTAATTTAATTAATTAATTAATTAAAAATTTTAAACGCCAAGCGTTGGAGTTGCAACACTAACGGCTACTTTTGTTCCCTTGCAGCGGCTATGTCTCTCGATACTTCATTCCCGTTTGCTCGTTCAGAGGAAGGATTTCCCGAGGCGCCCTTGGACCGCGAAGTCCTAGCTATGATCAAGGACCACGACCTGGAATATAAGAGTCTCCACCTTTGGGGTTCGTGGTATAATCAGATTATCATGGGTTGACGGAGCTTCACGTGTGCAGTGCCGGCGGAGCCCATTACGGCGATCCATTATGCCAGCCCACCCCCGGTGCAGTATGCCGTGGAGATGGTTGATTGGACATCGAAGGGCTTTCTTCATCCTGCCATAGATGCAATCCCGGTTCAGCGTCCTATGGTTTTGGATATCTTGGGATGCCGTATCTGTCAAGGCGAGGCGCGACCTTGGGGGCAATCATACAACATAGGTCTGATCCCCCGCCACCCGATCGGCTACCTGCCGTGGGATCGGTATATCCTGTCGGCGAAGAAGTTGCAGTTGATAAGATTAGGATTGTACACTGCGGTTTATGTCTCCCTCTTCCAGTATCCCACGCTTCCCACCTGGTGGTTCAAGGCTTTCTTGGAGCAGTGGAACATCCCCACTCACACTTTCCTCGCAATGGATCGGGAAGTGTCAATTTCTCTGGAGGAGTTCACAGAGGTCTCCGGTTTACCGGTTATAGGGGAGCACTATGAGGAGTTGCTTCCGACAGACGAGTATGTCTTCGGTGCCAAGCCGGTGGTAAGGGGCCTCACGCCGGAGAATGCTGTTCAACACCAATTCCCAAGTTTGATCAAGGTGTTGAACATCTACGAGGCCCTTTTCATCGAACGTGGGAGTCGCGGAGTTAGTTTTGAGGATCTCATCGCCCGGTTCCTTCACCCAAGTGTCCTCTCGGCAGAAGCTGCCAAGTTTGCCACCCTCGAGGACCCTTTCGATCTAGGTTTGGATAACCTACCGGCGAAGGACATAGACCAAAAGGGTTTTTTCCTTCCTAACTCTCCGGCTATGTCTTTTGCGGAAGTTGCAGCTCCTGGGATGGATGAGGAGGCCTTCTTCTTAGGATTTCTTGGGCTATGGCTGAGTTGGTTTGCGCTCCCCATGCATTCTCGCCATATGCGTCCCTCTGTCTTTTACCCTGCTCACCGGATGACCATCGGGGTAAAAGTGGTCGTTAGGATAGCCGGCTTAGCACACTTGTATCATGGCCTCAGTCGAGTGGCGGATGCTAATGAGCCTGGGGTGCTGCACGTGATCTTCCCGATGCACTACTTTGTATCGTGGCCCGAGCTACATACATCGGGTGTTTTCAGCATGCATAAAAGGCCATCGTTCTATGACAGGTGCAGCTTCCCTCGCATCATACAGTTGATTGGAGCATCAATTATGACTCCATCGCCATGGAATGCCAGAGGGTTACTCCTTCGCCCCCATACCGTTGGAGACCGGGTGTCTTTTGTCGACAAGGTGTTGACCATTGGAAAGGCGTCTACCACTGCGGTGCGGCCATTGCAGGACACTTTCAAAGATGGAGCCTCAGTTCTGACGGCCCGGGAGACCCTTCACTTATATTCTATTAGAACGGGCATCCTGGTGTTTAGGCAGAACAGTGCAGCGATTTTCATGAGGTACAACCCGCATCGCTTCGCCCAACAACTGAGCTACAATCAAGGGGTACCATTGGAGGCCTTCCTTTCGAAACCTGCTGCGGCCGAAGAAGGGATAGAGAGCGCGCTGCATCATTTTATGCGACTGAATACGGGCCCCCACTTCTTTATCATTGAACCGGCTTGTGCCCCACGACTCCTCAAGGTATATACAGAATGGTACAGTCATTCGACGGGAGCCGTCATAAAGGAGGAAAGGCGATTGCTGGTCGACCGTAAGGGTGCGCCTCCAGGTAGCGACCGCAACGCTCCTTTAGTGCCAAGGACCCCGGTAGTTCCCCCTCTAAAAGATGCCAGAGCCGGACCATCGCGTGCGCAAAGTCCTCCACACGGATTTCCGCTCCCCGATATCGCGCATGCACCACCAGCGCCCTGTACTCCAGTGGAGACAGTGGTTGTAGCCTCGCCGGAGTCTGGCATGGGTGCGGACATCGGGACCCGCCGCCCCAAGGTGTCTGCAAAGCGCAAGTCGATTCCGGGTGCACCTAGGGTTGGTGGGCAGAAGAAGAAAAAGAAGTCGCTCTTCGCTGCTGACATCGCGTTCGGTCAGGAACCCCATGCTCCCTATGGTGAGGGCCTGAGTGAATATGGGACTAACGAGGGATTAGTCATGCCGCCGGATGACACGGATTTGGAGGCCACCCTCGAAGCTTCGGAGCGGTTGGCGAGGCGAGACGCGTGGCTGGCCAAGCTTGCGGAATCAGGTAATCACTAGTCGCATTTTCTATTGCATCATATCTTTATTATTGCCTTTGACTAACATTTTTCCTTCTTTTATTCCAACAGGCATCACCACTGAAGAAGCCATTGCCGCTTCCCTCAAGACCTTCCAAGAGGAGGAACGCCTTAGAGCGTCTTTAGGCCTTAGTAAGTTTCAATTTATCAAGTTTTCATTTTCCTTGTGTTATGGTCGATCTAACCTCTCCCTTTTTATCGCAGGAATCTCAATGTCGTTCCCGCTAAGTGACGCGGATATTCTGTCAGCTGCCGATGTTCCTGCTTCCTCAGGGCTACCGCGGGAGGTCCGTCTTGAAGAGCCGATGAGAGATGCCTTAAAGGCTCTGGAGGCATCTCTAAACGAGGACGACGACGCCTCGATTAAGGAAGCGTCGAAGAGGTCCATCGTGACAGCCCGGGAGGAAAGGAAGCGGTCGAGGCGCGAAGCAAAGGCACGCAGGGCTGCCTTGGCCATTGGAGCAGGCCCAAGCACCGTCCCTCGTGCCGATACTCCGTCAGAAGAGCCCCCGGTCGCCTTGTCTACAGCTCATAGACAGGCGATTCGCGCCAATAGGGAGGCTAACGACAAGTCCACCTCAGGTAATACTTCTTTCAGAATTTTGTTGTAAGAATTATAAAGCTGTCGGTTCTTATATGTTCTACCCTGCAGGGCCAAGTCCAACCGAGGGGGAGGCGGAGACTGTCGAACCTAAGGGGCTAAGGGAAGAGGCATTGGTCGAGCCTGAGCCGGTGGCGGATGACACAGCTGGGATTGCTGGGCCCGAGATAGTGGCTGACGAACTGGTCATGTCCACTATGCCTGAGCAAGTGGTTGACGTCGAGCCCGAAGTAGCGGCGGGCGGAGTGCCTGAGACCGATGACCTCGTGGTGACGGTGGACGAGACAACCATGACTGCTGAGCCCGAGGGAGTAGCAGGTGAGGTAGATATGATTCCTGAGGACGAGCCAACCGCTCTTTCTCAGGAGTCTGGAAATGCTCCGGTCATAGCTCTCCCCGCCTATGGCCCTCCGCCGTCTCCTGGCCTTGCGAACACGACGACAGCCCCCGTGGAGTCTAGGGATGAAGCCACAGGTGGTGGTCTTATGTCGATGGAGGAGGGAGATGCCTCCGTCTCGGCTGGAGGCTCATCAGGTAAATTTCGGATTACCGTCCCCCCTTTTTTATCTTGCAATCGCTTCTGACGAGTTTACCCTTGTTTTTTTGATGCAGGTGCGGCCAGCGCCGATGCTCCACTGCTCGAGGGAGCGCCGTCAACTACTGCCTTGGTGGTGGTCACTTCTCAGCCCCCTCTTATACCATCGAAGATGCTGGAAGGTATGGATTTGCAACCCATTAGTTTCGTCTTTCAGCC
Organism: Agapanthus africanus; assembly: GCA_030015575.1. Lineage (NCBI taxonomy): Eukaryota > Viridiplantae > Streptophyta > Magnoliopsida > Asparagales > Amaryllidaceae > Agapanthus > Agapanthus africanus. The sequence continues at coordinate 9,448,738 of CM057340.1, forward strand.
GCCTAATTTATATACTGAATTCGTACTGGTGTGTCTTTTCAGGAGTGCTTTTTGATCATCTCTTTCAAGTGTTGCTCCCACACTTCTCCTTCCCATCTGAATTCGCTTCTTGTTCTGGTGGCGTTGGTGAGTATGGTTTCCCATTGATATCTTTCTTTTTCATTGATGGAATTACTTCTAACTTTTTTTTCTCGTCCCAACTGCAGTGCTACAAATTGAAGGAGGGGATGAAAGATCGGCCGCTACCGGCTCTTCCGGCCATGCCATCTGCAGCAGCTGGTACAGCAACTATTGCATTGATAACTCCCCCTTTTTTCTTATCTCTTGAACTATTATCTTATCATATCTTGTTTTTTCAGCTGTCGTTCCGGTCTCGGCGCCCTTCGAGCCTCGCATCACAATGCCGGCAGGTCCTTTCCTGAGACGTCCGTCTTCGAAAGGCGCCGCGAACAGTTTGCGTATGTTGAGCGACTACATTGAGGAGCTCGACGTCGAGACTCCTACGTCTGCTGCGGATTTCGCTACGGTGGTTAACCCGATGCTGGTGATACTCGTGAATTTCCATGACGAGAGCATCATCGCATCTTGGGTTAACCATTGCAGGGAGATCGAGGCTCGCCTGCATCAGCTGGAGTCGATGCGTCCCGCCCCCGAGACCTTAGCCGTAAGCAATGAAAGAGCAGCGTGGATCGAGCAAAGCGCTTCTTACGTCCACCACTTGGAACAAGAAGCGGCTTTAAGGCTGAGGGAATGCCACGAGACCTCGAGCGAGACGGCTCGTCTGCGTGCTGAGGTCGAGGCGAATTCTTCTCAAGTGAAGGCTATCTTTGAGGGCCTCCTGGAACACATCTCTCATGGGCTAAACTTGAAGCGAAAGCTTGATGTCGCCGAGCATGATACCCCAGGCCGCGAAGCTGCTCATCAGGCCGTTAGGGAGCAGCTTGCATCTGTCTTGCAGCAGCGGGCTCAGGTGGAGGCAGATCTGGCGGTGGTGGCTGATCAGGAGAAAATGTGGAAGGAGGTGCACGAACAATTGCTAGAGTTATGCAAGACGCTTCCTTCCCAGTGATTCCCCTTGTATCTACATACTTGTAAAATTTTTCTTTTTAAATAATATGTATCCATTCTTTATTCTTTTGTACGCTTCACTTTGTACTTGATTACATTCAATAAAGATACACATTTTTTTTCTCTGCAATGTCTTGTATGCTCTTTCGCTTTCTCCCTTTCTCTTATTATCAGCATGTTGACTTGATAAACATAATTGGCAGATAACTTAGTTTTTCCAAAAGATAGCTATGGCTTAGGCCGCAGTTTCAGATGTGCCGCCTAAGACTTTTCAACTCTATGAGCCGTGGGGGTCTCATAGAGACTTTTCTCCCTACGGATCGAGAGGATCTCGTAGGTGTATTTTCTCCTTAGGAATCGTGAGAATTTCTAAGCATGTTTTCTCTTATAAGTCGTAAGGATCTTATAAGAGAATTTTTCCCTCTTACGAGTCGAGAGGACCCGTAAGCGGTTGTTTCCCTCCTTGTCGAAATTCGACTTTGGAGAGTGAGACCCGTAAATAGTATGCAAGAGACCGTTTTAGACCGACTTGCAGGGTCTCATTGCTCAGGAAACAAGTTTTTTTTTATCCCTGCTGCCTGAGGCTTCATCTTGCAATTTGAGACGAATCGGGAATTTCCCGTGGAGACACTGATTTCTCTGCGAGCCGACGCGAGTCAGGAGGCTCTCATCAAGGATGCTAGTTTCCCTGAATTGAGGTATTTGCCAAGGACACTTGTTTCCCTGGTGTTGAAACGAATCGAGAATTTCCCGCGGAGACACTGGTTTCTCTGCGAGTCGACACAAATCAGATTTTCTTCGTCAAGGACACTTATTTCCCTGAGTCGAAGGATTTGCCGAAGACACTGGTTTCTTCAGGGTTGAGACGGATCGGGAATTTCCCGCGGAGACACTGGTTTCTCTGCGAGCCGACGCGAATCAGGAGGCTCTCATCAAGGACGCTAATTTCCCTAAATTGAGGTATTTTCCAAGGACACTTGTTTCCCTGGTATTGAAACGAATCGAGAATTTCCCGCGGAGACACTGGTTTCTCTGCGAGTCGACGCGAATCAGGATTTTCTTCATCAAGGATGCTTGTTTGCTCGAGTCGAAGGATTTGCCGAAGACACTGGTTTCTTCGGGTTTGAAACGAATCGGGAATTTCCCGCGGAGACACTGGTTTCTCTGCGAGCCGATGCGAATTAGGAGGCTCTCATCAAGGACGCTAGTTTCCCTGAGTTGAGGTATTTGCCAAGGATATTTGTTTCTCTGTTGTTGAAACGAATCGAGAATTTCCCGCGGAGACACTGGTTTCTCTGCGAGTCGACGCGAATCAGGATTTTCTTCGTCAAGGACACTTGTTTCCTCGAGTTGAAGGATTTGCCGAAGACACTGGTTTCTTCGGGGTTGAGACGGATCGGGAATTTCCCGCGGAGACACTGATTTCTCTGCGAGCCGACGCGAATCGGGAGGCTCTCATCAAGGACGCTAGTTTCCCTGAGTTGAGGTATTTGCCAAGGACACTTGTTTCCCTGGTTTTGAAACGAACCGGGAATTTCCCGCGGAGACACTGGTTTCTCTGCGAGCCGATGCGGATCAGGAGGCTCTCATCAAGGACGCTAGTTTCCCTGAATTGAGGTATTTGCCAAGGATATTTGTTTCCCTGGTGTTGAAACGAATCGAGAATTTCCTGCGGAAACACTGGTTTCTCTGCGAGTCAACGCGAATCAGGATTTTCTTCGTCAAGGACGCTTGTTTCCTCGAGTCGAAGGATTTCGCCGAAGACACTGGTTTCTTCGGGGTTGAAACGAACCGTCGAGATTTGGCTTCGTTTTCTGGCTGAGCCTGTTGGGAAAGTATGGTTCCCTTTTTATTTGCGCCCTTGGATTGTATACAGGGATCGATGTGATCTTAACTGTAGGGCCAAAGTTTTATCATTTTTTTTTATTTCCGCGATGCTCTATCATTTCAGCTTTTATATCGCGAAGGTCGCGATTGCCCAATCATTTCGGCTATTTTTCGCGGTGCCCAATCATTTCGGCTATTTATCTTATTTTCACTCGCTGCTTTTTATTGCGAGTTGCCCAATCATTTCGGCTATTTTGTATGCATACGTTTTTACTTGCTGCTTTTTATTGCAAGTTGCCCTATCATTTTGGCTATTTCGTATGCATGTGCGGCCTACCGGCTTTTCACCGTAAAGCTAAAATTAGACACCGATTTCGGCATCAGCACCGCTACAACTAGGATATTGCCAGGAGCGAATCATTATTTGCCTCCGTCGATGTTGAAGAAAGGTGGCTTAGCGAACAGGGTTAAGGTCCTGTCAACTAAGTCTTTTAACTTCATGAGCCGTAAGGGTCTCACAAAGGTATTTCTTCCTACAAGTCGTGAGGATCTTGTAGGTGTATTTTCTCCTTGGGAATCGTGAGGATTCCTAAGTATATGTTCCTCTGTAAGTCGTAAGGATCCTACAAGAGGGTTTTCTCCTTGTAAGTCGAGAAGACTTATAAGGGTTTTTCATCATGCGCACATATCCCCAATCACGGATGAAATTTGGTTAGGGAAATGTTTATTCACGCCCGTGGATTGTATACAAGGGTCAGTATTGAGCCACTTATAGGGCAGTATCGAAGGTTGGGGGGTTTACTTAAGCACAGATTTAGCTCTCTGTAACTTAAGACTTTCAAATCTTATGAGCCATGAGGGTCCCATAAAAGAGTTCTCCTTACGAGTCGTGAGGATCTCGCAAGTGTATTTTCTCCTTAGGAATCGTGGGGATCCCTAAGTGTGTTGCTCCCTTGTGAGTCGTAAGGATCTCACGTGGGCGATTTCTCCTTACAAGGTCGAGAGGACCCTGTAGGTGTCCTTTAACGAGGTTGCGCCCTTTCAGGTTTTTATAAACATCGCCGGTAGTCCTGCTGTTTTTACTCACGGAGCCCTTTCGGATTTTCATCCGTGCCCTTTTTGCTTATGGACATACCGTTTTTTTTATTCTTTTTTATTTTTATATATATATATTTTTTACGAGGTTGCGCCCATTCGGGTTTTCACGAACACTCGCCGGTAGCCCTGCTGTTTTTAGTCACGGAGCCCTTTCGGGTTTTCATCCGTGCCCATTTTGCTTATGGACATACCGTTTTTTTTATTCTTTTTTATTTTTATATATTTTTTTACGAGGTCGCGCCCTTTCGGGTTTTCACGAATACTCGCCGGTAGCCCTGCTGTTTTTACGCATGGAGCCCTTTCGGGTTTTCATCCGTGCCCATTTTGCTTATGGACATACCGTTTATTATATTTTTTTTATTATTTTGTCAGCCTAAGGATGCTGCGGTAGTAGTTTAAAGATGTTTCGGTCCGTCATTAGTTTAAGGACGTTTCGGTCCGCCATTAGTTTAAGGACGTTTCGGTCCGTCCAGGAGAAGGCTGGCTACTGCTTATAAAGTTCGAGCTTAGGAAGATAGCGAGCGGACATAGTCGTCGTCATCTATCATTGACCTGGGCAGTAACTCGCTAAGCGTAGTATTTCTTTAGGAATCGGCCATTTATTAGCCTGTAAGGCTTTTCACCGTGCATATTCATAAGTAGATAGGCTCCACCTTGGTAGACCTTGTCTATGATGTACGGGCCTTCATAGTTCGGCTCAAATTTTCCTCGCTTGGCTCGATTGGGGATCATAGGTCTTTTGACCACTAGCACGAGTTCTCCTTGGCAGAATGTCCTTGGCCGGGTCAATCTTTCATATGAGCGCGTCATTTTTGCTTTATAGGCCTCCAGATTTTGTTGCGCTATGATCCGGGTTTCATCAGGGGCATCAAGTTCCTCAAGCCGAAGGTGAGCATTTTCCTCGTCTGTCAGCTCGTAGTGGACTGCCACTCGTAGAGAGGGTAACTCTATCTCGAGGGGGAGTACCGCTTCTGTACCGAATACCAACGCATATGTCGTTGTGTTTGTGGCTATCTTGAACGTAGTTCGATACGCCCAAAGAGTTTCTTGTAGCCTCTCATGCCAGTCATTCTTATTTCGGGACACCGTCTTCTTTACGATCTTTTTCAAGGTCTTATTGAAGGCTTCAGCTAGACCGGTAGCTCACGCTTTATAAACTGAGAAATATCTCCAATCTATATTGTGTTGTTGCGCGAAGCGACTGATCTTGTGGCTTCTATAAGCTGGCCCGTTATCGGAGATGATCCGTCGCGGAGTTCCAAACCGATATATGATGTGCGTCTTGAAGAAATAGAGGATATTTTCTGTCTTCACTTCCCTCAGCGGTACTGCTTCTGCCCTTTTGGAGAAGTAGTCAGTCGTCACCAGGATGAAACGATGTCCCCTAGACGATGCTGGTTCGATGGGGCCGACTATGTCAGTTCCCCACATTTCGAATGGCCAGCTAGCCACTGTCGGGTGTAGCGGATTTGGATGCTGGTGGATGAAGTCCCCATGGATTTGGCATGAGTAGCATTGTTTCGCATATTCGAGGCAGTCCTGAATCATCGTAGGCCAGTAGTAGCCCATCCGTTTGATCTTCAACTTCATCTTTGGGCCTGCTTGGTGAGAACCGCAGATTCCGTCATGAACTTCCTGAACGACTCTTTTCGCTTCGTCAGGTCCTAGACATCTCAACCACAGAGAATCAAATGAGCTCTTGTACAGCGTATCATTGATGAAGGCGAAAGACAGAGCTCGTTTCATAAGCTGATGCCTCGAGAACGCATCTTCGGGCGCTCGACGGTATTTGAAGTAGTCTATAAAGACTTCTCTCCAATCCTTGGTATTTTCTCGATCTTTTATTCACAGGGTCGTCTGCTCACTCACTCCTTTTTCTTCGGATGATTCCGGAGATATTTCTGCTGGGGCAAGCACGTGACGGCTTTGTACCACGATTCTTACGTCATCGAGGTTTTCATCAGCCAGTTCCTTAGCAAGTTTAGCCAATGCGTCCGCTTTGCTGTTTTCCGCGCGCGGTATGTTTTCCAAAGTATAGGAGGGAATTTGGGTCAACAGTTGCTGCACCTTCTCGCCGTACTTCACCAGCTCTGGTTTGCACGTTTGATAGTCGCCGTTTACTTAACTAACGACCAGCTGGGAGTCTCCGTATATGAGGAGGTTTTCAATTCCCGTGTCGATGGCGATCTCGAGGCCTGCTATCAGAGCTTCGTATTCGGCTTCATTGTTTGTCCCTGGCTCTGTTAGGGAGAAAGCAAAACGTATTATCCCTCCTTGTGGAGTTACAAAGATGAGTCCTACCCCCGATTTGATTATAGGGGTACTTTGTTTGCGTTTCTTCATGGAAGATGCTCCATCGAAATAAAGCTCCCATCGGGTATCACCACCGTCAATCGCATCAAATGCATGTTCGTCTGGAAGATCGTAATTTAAAGGAGAATCGGTGGGTATCGGATGCTCAGCGAGGAAGTCGGCGATGGCCTGGCCTTTCACTGCCTTGAGAGGTTGATATGTTATCGAGAACTCCATCAAGAGCATGGCCCATTTAGCGAGTTGCCCCGTCAATATGGCCTTCGACATCAAATATTTAAGGGGGTCCACCTTCAAAATGAGACGGACTTCATATGCCAACGCATAATGTCTGAGCTTTTTTATCGCAAAGATCAACGCCAGGCAATGTTTTTCAATGGGGGAGTAGTTGCTTTCTGCCCCCAGTACAACTCGACTTAAGTAGTAGAGTGCTCTTTCCTTCCCTTGATCGTTCTCTTGCGCCCATAATGCGCCTAAGAAACCTTCGAGGGCGGTTGTATAAAGAATGAGGGGCTTTTCTTTGACCGGAGCAGCCAACACCAGTGGGTTCTGCAGGTATTGCTTGATCTCGTCTAGCGCGCTTTGGCATTTTTGGTCCCAGACGAACGGGGTTCCTTTCTTCATCAGGTGGCTGTAAGGACGGCACTTGCCTGAAAGGTTGGCTATAAATCGCCGTATATACGCGAGCTTTCCTTGGAGAGACCGCAGCTGTTTGAGAATCCTTGGCGGAGGCATTTCTATGATCGCCTTGATCTTTGACGGATCTATTTCGATACCTCAGTGTCGGACGATGAATCCTAGGAATTTGCCTGAGAAAACCCCGAATGCACACTTGAGAGGGTTCATCTTCAAGTTGTATTGTCGAAGGCGTTGAAATACGGTCTTTAGATGCTCGAGATGTTTCTCGTATGATTTGCTTTTAACCACGAGATCGTCGATATAGCATTCAACGACTTCATGTATAAGGTCATCGAAGATTTTCGTCATGGCCCTCTGATAGGTGGCACCGACGTTCTTTAAACCGAAAGGCATCACCTTGTAACAGAATATACCCAAAGGAGTCCTGAAGGCGGTGTGCTTCTGGTCTTCGGGATGCATCTTGATCTGATTATACCCTGACGAGCCGTCCATGAAGGAGAAAACCTCGTGCGTGGACGTGTTATCTATCATCAGCTCGGTTACCGGCACTGGGAAATTGTCCTTTGGGCAGGCTTTATTGAGATCCCGGAAGTCCACGCATATGCGCACTGTCCCATTTTCTTCATCACCGGGACGATGTTGGCGATCCATTCAGGATATTGAACCTCCTGGATAAAGCCAGAGTCGATCAGCTTCTTGACCTCTGCGTTGATACTCATCTCAAGCTCGAGCCGCATTCTTCTCGGCGCCTGTTTGACTGGCTTGACGTCCGGGGATATTGCCAATTTGTGCACAGCAATTTCTAGATCTAGTCCCAGCATTTCGGAATAGTTCCACGTGAAGCAATCTCTATGCTGTACAAGCAAGTCTTTTAACGCAGCCACCCTTTCTTCGGATAGCAGCTCGCTGACGAATGTCGGTCGCGGGTCATTTGTCGTCCCCAACTCAATTTTCTTGAGGTTATCCGCCGTGGTATGGATTCCATCTTCCAGCTCTTTCGGCGCTGGTGGAAACTCTGAGATCACCTCATCGTTGCTATTTTCGAAGCACCAGGGAAGGTCATCCATGTTCTCGGGCTCTTCTTTTGATATTGTTATCATGTGACAAGTACGAATTCGCTTCCAATCCTAATATGGAACTGGTTCTTCTTCCATGGCCTTGGGTTCGTACTTCTGTGGTGGCGCTACCCTCCAGTTGTCGGACAGAGCGAACTTGCCAAGCTGATACTGATCTTCGACCCAATTCTTGAAGGTGAAGCAGTCTTCGAGAGGATGCCCTACCACTTGGTGATAAAAGCAATAGTCTGGGTGTGAGACTTCGCCTGCTTGTTCGGGGTGTTTAGACTCCGGCAGTGTAAGCATCTGATGTTTTAGAGCGAGGTCAAGTATTTTCTTGGTCTTGTCCCGAGGAAAAGAGTATGCTCGACCCATTTTTCTCATAAGGGATAGATCGGAACCGCCCGGTTCCCGCTTGTGTGGCCACTTAGCCCCGCTTCGTTGCTGTTGAGCTCCTTTTTCGCGTTTCGACTTGTTTCTGCCTCTGCGTCGAGCCTTCTTTATAACAGGTTGATAAGGAGCAGCATTTTCATCTTTCACGGCCTGTTGGAGGAGGCATTGCATTTTGGCTTTCTCGTAAATGGTCATTTCACGGTTATAGTCGTCTCGGACTTTTTGACCAGCTTCCCTAATAAGCTTGTCTATTTGTTCTTCGAACGACGGACTGGGCACTTTTGCATCTGGAACTTTTACTGGTTCAGGATTAGCGTCCTCCCATTGAGCATCCGCTTCTTCATCGAAGTCATACACGACGTAGCAGTCGTGTAGTAACTCTTGTTTCTTTGACCAGATGTATCCAAGCCCTTTTGTTTCCATTCTCCCATTAGGCAGTTTGCGTTGAGTCCCGGGAACGTTCCAGACTTTGTCATAGAACTTGGCTTTTCGAAGGGTCTGCTTGAAGGATATCTCTTGGCGTTTCAGCAGCCTTTTCAAGCCTTCTGTATAATATCTGGGGAGACGGATGGGCTGAAGCCTATCAAGCGTAGGATCCGCGCCATGCCGGATTTCTTTCTCCACTCTGGTTTCTTCAGAGCGGTAGAATAGAATTGATTTTTCGCTTTCTTGCCTGGGAGGGATATAGAACGTTTGCAGCTCTTCTACATTGTAAATATCAAGTGCATCCAGTTCTTTACGGTGTTTAAGCGGCACCATGGCGACTTGTAGACTTTGTTCTTCGTTAGCAGACATTCGTATTGAAGGCCGAGCAGAGAATATAGCATGGACCTCATCTTCCAAGTCACTACCAAAGATCAACGTAGGAGCAGATGGTCCCGGCTTGTTGTATTGGGGCGAACCCGAATAAACTATCTCCTCTTCCTCCTCGGTATCACTCTCAAAAACAGGGATGGTGGTGTTAGTTTTGTTCTCCGGCTTGTGACACCTTTCCGTGTCTTCAAAATCCGGTAAGAAGTATTTGGCATCTTCATATTTGCAGACTTCGTTCACGGAGAATGGGTTCAGTTCTCCCGCCACGGTATACTCGAGACCATCCTTAGAATACTTCATACACTGATGTTGTGTAGAAGGGATGATGTTGTACTCGTGTAACCACGGTCGACCGAGCAGAGCGTTGTAGCATGTCTTGGCGTCTATGACGTGGAACTTAATGTCTGTAACGAGTAGCCCGAAGCGTAGCGTCAGTATCACAGACCCAAGAGTTCTTGATGACTGGGAGTCGAACCCGGAGATAGTGATCTTGTCCCGAGCAAGGTGTTGGACGCTCATGCAGATTTCTTTTAACACCCGCACATTGAGGAGGTCTTCATCACCAAAAGCGACATCGGCCGTGTGCACTTTCTCCAATTCATCTTTCATCTTTTCCTCAGCCGGGAAAGCTTGGAATTGCTCCGGATCCTGTAGTGCCTTGATTAACGAATCTCTCGCCTCCTTTGATAACAAAAGGGCGTCAAGAATGCTGAGCTGTGAGGGTAGCTTCCTCAGATGCGCTAAGACGTTGTAATCCACCTTATTTCTCTTCGGAGGGTCCTTGGCACTTAGCTCCTCCACAACTTGGTCATCTAAGATGATATCTTCAGGGACCTTCTCTTTTCCCTTATCTTTTTTATTTGAGGGTCCGAGATTCTTTTCGGGGAGCGTGCGATAACGTAGCCGGATATTTTCACAGACCTTCGGCTCTTCTTCTTTTCCCGAGGTGGACTCTTTAAAGAGAGGGGCAAGCTCCAGCTCCTCATCAGAATCGCTCCCGAATGTAGGCACCTGTGATCCCCCGGCGTTAACCATGCGACAATCACCGGTAGTTCTGTTAAATCCTTCGGTCATATTTTTCCCCTCCCGACGAGTTTTACGTTTCTCCCGCTTAGAATGTTGTCGATGAGCAACATATCCTTTCCACCATCTATCGAAAGCTTTGCACTCTTAAGTGGGGTGCGAAACCTTCTGATGATATAAGCAATCGGAGGGGTGCATTTCCATTTCACCAGTAATGTTTCCTTCGGCGGATGGTAGCTTCATGCCCATTGATATGGCTTTAGCAAACCTTTTCCTCATCTTGAATTTGCTTTTGTCGGTAGTGGATGTATTTTGCTCCAGCGGGAGTGTCTCAGCTCTTTCATCAAATCGCTGGCGCTTGGCCCTTTCAAATATGACCGCCTCGCGTTCTCGATCAGCTTTACTTTTTAAGAGAGCTTCATTGAGGAATGCGCCAATTACTTCATCCGATGGCCCCAGAATTTTTGGTTCAGGATCTGCCCCCAGCGTTTCAGTACAAGGAGTCTCCTCATCGTCCATGAACGAATGGGAAATCACATGACAGCTCGCCACGTATTCTTCAGATTCATCAGATGAACTTTCTCCCTCATCTTTCTCTTGAAAGACATGATTGAGGAACTCTTGGAATGTAATGGGAGTCCGTGCCTTCTGGTTGTATTCCTCCAGCGCATCAATTTGTTTTTGCAAGTCCGTGCGCTTGTCGCCCGGCTTCACGGGCTTCTTTGATTTCTTTTTCTTCTTCTTTGAAGATTTCGACGGCTGGTTATGAATGCTTGGGCCACCTCCATTGATCATTTGAGTTGGACGCGGCTTCAACATTCCTTCAATGATTTGAGGTTCCAACGGGTTCTTCCAGCTAATCGCTGGGCATGTTTGAAGATCGTTTAGCATCCTCTTTGTCTTGGCTGATAATACAACCTTCCAAGGAGCTTCTTCAACGACAGAGCATGTTGCCCCCGGCGTATTCATCCTCTTAGAGGTATGGGGCTGCGGGGGATTCACCTTCCATTTGTCAGATAATGCGAACTTGTCCTGTTGGTACTGGTCTTCAAGCCAATTTTTGAAGACATGGCAATCTTCGATCGGATGACCCAGTACTCGATGATAAGGACAGTAGTTGGGCTCATTGACATCATTTGGCTGCGACGGACGTTTTGGATCCGGCAAATTTATGAGTCGGTTGCGCAACGCCAGCTCGAATAACCTTCTCGTTTTATCTTGGGGAAATGAGTAAGGACGTCCTAGCCTCTCCTCAAGGGCTACATACGGGCGCATATTATTTTGACGAACAACCGGCTTCGAGTTGCTTGGTTGTTGTTGAGCATTAGCGACCACGATCGCTTTTCCCTTCCCTTTGTCATTTCGGGAGTCCGGCTTTGGAAGAGGGGGTCTATGGCCCATCTGATCCATTTGCGCTAGCTTGTCAATCAAGGCCTGGAATGTAGTCGGCTTAAAAAACATTATAAATTGCGAGATGGTTGCTTGCAGATCAAGAGTTCCTACAAACATACCTACTGCAGGAGCTTCTTCAATGCGCTGCTCGCACTTTGACCATAAGTTCCTCCACCGTATAGCATATTGAACCCATGTCTCGCCTGGCTTTACCCTGGCGTTAATCAGTGCCGTCATCGGGGTGCGTTCACTGGCGCTTGCAAAACGCTGGGTAAACAGCAGCTCCATCTCCGCGAATGTCTTGATGGAGTCGTTCGGGAGCTCAGAGTACCACTCGAACGCTGTATCTGATAAGCTTCCAACAAACTGGCGAAGCAACAGCTTGTCATCACCGCCGGTGTTGCCGCAGAGTGCCCTGAACTGGGCAACATGCTGGTGAGGATTGCCCGTCCCCTTGTAGACATGGAACTTGGGAATTGTGTAGCCCGGCGGGTACTTGATCTGGTCGTACCAACTCGGATACGGCCGTCCTGTTTTTACGACCTAGCCGGCTGCTTCAGTCGCATGATGAACCCGTATTTATTGGGCTATGTACTCGTCCAAATCAGCTTTGGAGATTGTATCCTCCTTAGCTGTTGATAGAGCTGGTAGAGGATTCGACGTTTCTCCCCTATCGTCTTCAAGAACGATCGGGGGATTTTCGGCCGGAGGATCTTGCTGGATCATCATCCCTACCATGCCTTGGAACAGGAGGCCCATACGCTTTATGTTGGCTGCTTGTTCAGCAGCCTCTTTATCTTTCTTCTCCAATATTCGTCGAAGGAATTCGGCGTCAGTTTCTTGCTCCTGGCGTTCATCTGAAGACGTTTCAGGGCTTTCTTTTGGCCCAGTAAGTGCGGCCATCGCGTTCATCATCTCTTGGAGCTTCTGCTGCTGCTCCTGTGCTTTGGTCACCGATCGCGTGAGCGGTCTATGACCTGTTGATATACGGCTATCCTCTTTACCAGACGCCATGTAGACGGTATGAACTACCATGCCCTCAGACTTAGGGCGTTTGGGTTCACCACCTTTGATATTCGCCATAGGTGTAGGGACTTTTTCTGGCCTTCTTCTCTTATGGGCCATAGAAGTTGAGGGGGCCGTTGCTTTGGGCACCCAAGCGGTCGTCTCCTTTCGCTGCTTGACCGGGGGATTTTCTTCTCGCCGACCTTTCGACTTTTTGTGTTGGCGAGAGAAATTAGGATCAATCACAGATTCTCGGACTCGTCGCCATGTCTTGTAAATCCTGGAGGACAGCGATTGAGGAGACTGCTCTGGCTTTTCTGCTTCCACGGTACTCTACTGGTGGAGGAGATCTTTTGAGCACTGCAGTTGGCGAGTTTCTGCGTACTCTGTTCAGTAGCTCAAAGCTGTTCTCAGTTGGAACGGCAGCGTTAACTTCCACCGTTGGAGCTGGCGGAGTCATCCCAGAAAGGGAGTTGCCCCCGGTCTTCCTTACCCGGCGCCAGTGGTATCGTCGGGCGCGACGAGTTGTCGGTATTAGCTCAGAGACAGAAACAGCTTCTTCTTGCCCCCTGTTTAGGTGTGGGGCTGTTGCCGACATCAGCCTATTGAAGACTGATGTCTTTTGAGCAGCGGGAGCAGGAGTGGGAGTTGGGACGGTCAGTCTTGTAAAGACCGATCTCTTAGCAGGAGAAGCCGCCTTGACGACTTCAGGAGCAGGTTTGGCTACTCCTTTTGGGGTAACCTTTTCTGGGACTGCAAACTTCATTGCGGGTCCGCGGGAGTTTTGGCCCAATCTAGAGAAGACCGAGGCACTGGTGTTGGGCGACCCGTTGAGAGGGGCCGCAGTAACTGAAAGTCGATCGAAGACCGACTTCTTAGGAGCTTCTTGTACGGGCACGGGGGTGCTGAAGCTTGTTGGCGGAAGCATAGTTCCGAAAAACAACCCCGTGGTGGCTTGAGTAATCTGCTCCACGGGCATGGTAAACAAAGAGGCCGCTTGGGGCCCGTAAGTTATGCCCCCAGTTGAGGCCGGACGCGAGCTGCAGCTGCAGTTGGAGCACTTCGAACAGGTAGAGGCCATCGATGCTTGATTTCTGCGCCAGGCAAAAGACCAAATCTTAGTAACTTAAAATCTGAAGGCAACCATTAACAAACCGTGATTCGTTCGCGAATACGACACACGAAGTGTGGAGTGGAAAGAGGAAAAGGTCCCACCGGCGTTCCAGAATCTGTTCCACTCATAACGGCGGCGACGACGTGAGGACGTCTGGCCTGAGATTCGGGGCAGATGCTATATGGTTTTATCCGTCCACTTCTCCGAAGATGCCAAGTTGATTTATGGCACCGTGTATCGGAAGTTTAGACGGATGCGGCCGATGTAGCAGACTTCGTCAGATTCCCCGTCGCTTGAGGGGGTTTTGATTGTGGGGACACTTTTCCCTGCAGGCGCAAGCCCCTGCAGTTAATTACGCTACCGCGTCGCGGTAACAACTTTCTCCTTCTCCAGATTTCACTTCGTGTCGTGTGTGTTTGTTTTGTTTGTGATTGCCCGTGGATTGTATACGGAGACTAAGTGATGCCGTCGCCCGTAGGACGTGGATTAGTCTAAATCCGTATTTACTTATATTTGGGTTTGGTGTTTTAGTTTAAGGATACGTCAGCCATTTTTAGGCTAAGATCGACTTAAACGTTCGTTAAGGATACGTTAGTCTGATTTGAGACTAAGATCAACTTAACGGGATCGTTTGGATCCGACAAGAGAGCAATTGGCTCTATTGTTTAATTTAATGATGTTGCGGTCGATAGGTAGTTTAAGGACGTTGCGGTCCATATTCCAGTTTAGGGACATGGTGGTCCATATTCAGTTTAAGGACGCTTAAGTCCATGAGTTTAAGGACCCCACAGTCCGTGTTTTAGTTTAAGGACGCATAAGTCCGTGGGTTTAAGGACCCTACAGTCCGTATTTTAGTTTAAGGACGCTTAAGTTCGTGGGTTTAAGGATCCCACAATCCGTATTTTAGTTTAAGGACACTTAAGTCCGTGGGTTTAAAGACCCCACAGTCCGTATTGATGTGTGGTTGTCGGGACCCGTCACCTCTCTGACGTCGTTGAGAGATTACAACGATAGGAGTCAAAGGAGTTCGGAGATGTACCCTCGAACCGGATGTAAATTGATTTAAGAGAGCAGCTGTGCTCAGTCAATTTAATTTGAGAACTTACGGCCATGATTGTGCTAAGTCCAGTTCAACGCTTTTATTTGTTTTTGGCCTATTAGGCCTGTGCTAGGGCTTGGCCCCTTTTTAATAATGCATTACATTATTTATTTTGTCTGGACTGTGCCCATTTATAAATTATGCAGAGCATCAGTTTTATTTGGGCTTTGCCCTTTTTATTACATTTTCAATTTTTTTTGGGCTCTGCCCTTTTATAAATGATGCAGAGCATCAATGTTGTTTAGGCTCTGCCCTTTTTATTGCATTGCAATTTAATTTGTCCTACTAGGCCCCTCTGATTTGGGCCTGGCCCTTTAGTAAAAGAAATGCATTGCATTTGTCAGGCGCTTTGCGCCAATCACTGAGCGCAAGTGCTTGCGGTGATGACACGTGTCACGCAAGCGCAGTGCGCTGCACCAGCGTGCTGCGCTTGTACTGCTGACACATGGCGTGCTCTGGTGAGTTGCGCCAGTTTCAGAGAGTAAGGCTCTATTTCAAAAACGCATAGCGCAAGTGGTTCAGATGCTGACACGTGGCGCTCTCTGGTAGCTTGCGCCAACCCAAGAGCGCAACAGTGCAGTTTTGCAAGTGCAAGACACTATTAATTTGAGAATCTTTTAGATTCCAGAATCAATGGTTCATAAAAAAAAGTGCAAAGAACTGTTTGTTTTCTTGATCTAATTTAGATCAAAGAAAACAAGTTTTTCTTATTTTTCTTATTTCAAGGAACCAGTGGTTCATAAAAAAGTGCAAATCACTTATTATTATTTATTTTTCTTTTTATTGAAGATCATTGATCTTGTTCTCAGATCAATGATCTGTTCATAAGAGAATTTTCTCTTTTTTCTAAAGGTTTTTACTTCTTTTGTTCTTGAGGAATTCTCTTCAATTTTTCAGAGTTCTCAATGATGATTTTGATTTGGGGTCTAGGGGCCTTTATATAGTGCCCATAAATTTTGTAAAGAGATATTTCTCTGAGTGATTTGGGGAATTTTCCCCACCGTTGGATCTTTGATCCAAGGGCTTCTGTTTTACAAAAGGCAATCTTCTTGTTTTAACAAGAACAGAAAAATCTTGCTAGAATTTAATTCTGTTTGGCGCAAACACCCCAGTGCATGACACGTGTCAAGCAGCGCAGCGCAACTGCGCTGACACGTATCGCGCAGCGCACGGCGCAGCGCAACTGTGCTTGCGCATCTGCGCTGACACGTGTCGCGCAGCGCATCTGCGCTTGCGCATCTGTGCTGACACGTGTCGCATCTGCGCTGACACGTGTCGCGCAGCGCAGTGCTTGCGCAACTGAAACGTTGCTTCCTTTAATTTTGTTTTAAATAGAGCTTTGCTCTGATTGGGCGCGCTGCGCTGATGTAACAGCTTTTGACATGTGGCGCGTTGCGCGCAACGCAAAGAATCTGAAGCGTTGCTTCGAATTTTGAATTTTGAAATTCAAACAGAGCTTTGCTCTGATTGGGGGAAACACCAAGCACCTGGATATGAACCTCGCAATTTCCCGCTTCATCCCGTTCCACCTAAAATGCTGCTTTAGGTCCCGATACATCTTTGTACCTTCCGGATGCACAGAATAAGCTGAACTATACGCCTCAGCCTGTACTTCTTCTCGAACATCTTCCTTGGGTATGCAGAGTCTGCTACCGAATCTCAGAGAACCGTCTTCATGTATAATTAAGCCCGTTCTCAAACCGGCTTCTACTTGTGCTCTGAAATTTTGCAATCGAGGATCATTCGCTTGTGCAGCCTTGATGCGATCCACAAGGGAAGACTGCACCTGCAGTTGCCAAAATTGACTGAGTGTGCTCGGTGTGACGACCTCAAGCTCGAGTTTCTGAAAGTCCTCAATAATGCTCCTCTGATTGGTCAACATCATGACCGCTGGCTTACGACTGAGCGCATCTGGTACAACATTTACTTTCCTCGGGTGATACTGAAGGTCCAAGTCATAATTTGCCATCAGCTCTAGCCATCGGCACTGCCTCATGTTTAGTTCCTTCTGAGTGAAGACGTACTTCAGACTTTTATGATCCGTGTATACCTCCACTTTCTCGCCCAATAGATAGTGCCTCCAAATCTTCAACGCAAAACCACTGCAGCTAACTCCAAGTGATGCGTAAGATAGTTCTTCTCGTGATTTCTCAGCTGTCGAGAGGCGTAAGCAACCACTCGACCGTGCTGCATCAGAACACAGCCTAATCTCTTCCCTGAGGCATCACTATGTATCACCAAACCACCGGAATCATCTAGTACTGTAAGAATGGGCTTTGTAGTTAACTTCTGCTTTAGTGTGTCAAAAGCCTGAGTACACTCCTCTGTCCACGCAAATGGTACATCCTTCCGTGTCAGCCTCGTCAACGGTTCAGTGATTCATGAAAAGTCTTGGACGAACCTCTGATAATAACCCGCAATCCCAGAAAGCTTCTGATCTCGGCCACTGACTTCGGCGTTGGCCAATCTCTGACAGATTCTATCTTTGCCGGGTCCACTGAGATACCTTCGCCCGAAACGATATGTCCCAAGAACTGAACCTTGTCGAGCCAGAATTCACACTTGCTCAATTTCGTGTACAGCTTCTCTTCCCGAAGAATTTGTAGAACCGTGCGCAAATGCTCGACGTGCTCCTCCCGGGTCTTCGAGTAAACAAGTTTGTCGTCGATAAATACAACGACAAACATATCTAAGTACTTTGCAAACACCCTGTTCATCAAGTCCATGAATATTGCCGGAGCATTGGTAATACCAAACGGCATCACAAGGAACTCATAATGTCCGTATTGGGTCCTGAAGGCCGTCTTGCATACATCAACAGCAGCTACTCTGATTTGATGATATCCAGAACGGAGATCCAACTTCGAAAATACCTTGGCCCCACTTAACTGATCGAATAAGTCGTCGATGCGCGGAATTGGGTACTTGTTCTTTATTATGACTTTGTTCAGCTCCCGATAATCTATACACATCCGCAGCGATCCATCATTCTTCTTCACTAACAGAACTGGTGCACCCCGCGGTGAAACGCTCAGCCGGATAAATCCCTTCTCCAATAGTTCTTCAATTTGCTTCTTCAACTCCGTCAACTCAACCGGAGCCATTCTGTAGGGGGCCTTCGAAACTGGTGTTGTACCTGGAGTCAAATCGATCGAGAACTCCAAGACGCGTGGAGGTGTTAGACCTGGTAAATCTTCAGGAAACACGTCCAGAAAGTCTCGAACAATCTCTGGGGCTGCGCTCTCATCAATCTCCATAGCTGACAACTCCTTTGGCTTGGCTCTATACTTGGCTGGCTCCAAAGATTCGCTTCCGCCTTCGAAAATAAACTCCGGGTGATTGGGGATGCGGAAGATCGCATTCCTTGCTCGGCAATCAATAACTGCATGGAAGGTACTCATCCAATCCATCCCAAGAATTGCGTCATAGCTGCCTGTCCCGATCAAAAGGAAATTCACATAGAATTCCCTGCCACACACTACAACCGGACATGATCTACATTCTCGACTAGATATTATAATTCCATTACCCGTATGTATCTCCCAGCCCTTGGTTAGTGGTTCATGTGGTATGGAGTGTGTATCAATGAAATGCGCAGATATGAAACAGTGCGATGCTCCAGAATCAAATAGTACTCTAGCTGGCAAGGAATGTACGAGTAGAGTACCTATCATAACTTCTCCTGAAGCCTCTGCCTGCTCGGTGGTCAAGGTGAAAGCCCATCCCTGACCGCGACCTGTATAGGGTTGCCTCTGCTCCTGTGGTCTCTGCTGCTGCGGTCCAGAACCTCCCTGTATCTCTGCTCGCTCGGGGCAACCGCTAATCCTGTGCTGACTGGATCCATAAATCAAGCACTGTCTCTTGGCGCAGCGACAGTCCTTCTGGATATGCCCATCTCTATTGCAGTAGCTGCAAACTACGTTCTGTCTCTGGGGCCGATGCTGGGGCACGAACGAACGCTTCATCTGTGTCGTTCCAGGCCTGTGAACCGATATGGTTCCTCGAGAAGGTGCGTGGGTGCGTGCTGGAACGACTGGGGGCTTCCTGAACTTGTTGATCAATTTCTCCTGAATTCTCGCCGCGTTGAGTACCTGTGCAAAAGTCTGCAACTCCAGTGACACGATCAACTGCTGCAGCTCGAAATCAAGTCCCTGCAAGAAGCGTCTGGCCCTGGTGGCCTCTGAAGCGACCATGTATGGAGCAAATCGGCTCAGACGATTGAACTCTGCCGCATATACGTCCACGGGACGGCCATTCTGCTTCAGTAGAATGAATCTTTCTTCCATCTCTGCCTTGGCGATGGAAGGGAAATAATGGTCCAAGAAGCACTCCTTGAATTTGCTCCATTCAATTGGCCTGTCTAGCCTGCTTTCTTCCACTGACCACCATGTACGGGCTTCATCTTCCAACTAAATCTTTATCACATTCATCTTATCTTCATCTGGTACCCTGGCGGCTGTCAATAAGTTCTCCATATTAACTAGCCATTGCTCGGCCTCAAGTGGTTCGGCTAGCCCTGTAAATGCGGCTGGATGCAACCTCCGGAAATCTGATACGGTGCCAGCCCTAGCAGAGTAAGCTGGTGGAGTAGTGCCCTCGGGGGCGGTAATGAGTGCGGAGGGTACCCCTGCATCGGTAATAGCCCTGAGTCCCTCGGCGAGTAAGTCTGTCTTCCTCTCCTGAGCTTCTGAGAGAGAGGTCAGTGCACTAAGTATTCTTTCCATGTGATCCTGAGAACTTGAGTCCGAGAAGTGGTTGTTCGGAGACGTCATATCGCTGGAAGATATTCAAAAGGATATGATTAGATACAAGGGTGAGAATCAGGAATAGTGAAGCGAAAATAATGTAATACAGTGTAGTTAATGTTATCCCTTGTTACTAAACACGGTTCTGATACCAACAAAACCATGTCACACCCCGCTTCCCAAAATACGGAAAACGAGGGATGACTAGGCCAGCCATGCTCCTACGGTCAAGGAATAATCCCGCCGTAGTCACACTTCGGTTTCTAGCATTACATGGTAATCAGTAAACAAAGCACAGCAGTAAAGAAAATACATCACTAAATTATTACATCAAAGTTCATTGTTCACAATTTACAAATAAACAAGAAAGAACTACTAACCGACTTCAAATACAAGATCTCTTTAGGGACAGCAGAAAAGAAGAAGAAGGTACTCCAGACTAGATCTCCGCTAGCTCGAAAGGTAAATCCGACTCCTGCGCTGGTTCTTCCTCGAGGTCTGAGCATGCATACTCAGGTCGTCAGAGCGACGTAATAGCAATTTTATAATAATGACATGAAACGTGCAAATATGGTAATAACAGTGAAAGTAAAATGCGGATAATCACTATGTCACTAAATGATGCAAAGTATGATCTGTGTCCCTATCGGTCTCTAAGTCATGTTTGAAATCGTATAGTGGAAAGGAGGATCATGTTTAACGGGAGTCTCGTACATACCCGAGACAACGGCCCACACGCCCAGGACATAACCCTGTCAGCCGGATCGCTAGATCCTACCTAATATATATAAGAATCACTGTTCGAATGATCATCCTCTAAAACGCAGTCCTGCTAAATACGATACTCTTTCCACTTCGATTTCTCTTTTTTCCCCAGGTTTACACTATTGATAATTATGATTTAGTCGTGTACAAGTATACACCAATAACACGGTTTTGTCACTGTTCACTGTATTAATCACTGTCACGAATCATTCACTTTTCCATTGGCGTACTTGACACTCCTAAACCAATATCATTCACGCACGATAATGCAATGTCCACTGAATAATGACGCGCACTTGTTAGTGTATATGCCCTAGAGGCCATTACTGTATCATACTAGTATGTATATTACTTGATGGAAGCTTGGGATATTCACAGTTGTACAGACAATCTTGCTCAATATAGTAGTATGCTACTTGGTTTGTCTCTGCTTTAATGTATACATGTGTGTTTATTTATTATATCACCTATACGCATTAGTAGAGCCCTTAGGATCTTTGCTTGATTACCGGCGTTGTGATGGCGATCACACTCGTGGGGGCTGGGTAATCTACAAGCACATCCTTATACACGTCCCTAGTCGTGGGAGTATCGAGATAGGGCATCGATACTCCGGAGTAGACTAGCGTATGCGCTTCTCATCCCAGCACGGGAGACGGTCTGTCCCACAGCCGTCGGTACGTCGTACTTGAGATAGTATGCGGGTGCTCGTTGGGTTACGAGTACACTGGACAGGACTCGTCGGGAACTGATGGTTGGTATTATACCTATCGTCAGTTATCAGTTCCCAGGTGACATGAGTACAGCTTAGTCCGCTGACTTGACACTGTCACTTCGCCTCGAGTGTGTTCCCACTGTTCTTTGATTGCTACCCTACCACGGCTCTACTGAGTCATGCAAACAGGTAGTAGTTGGGAGCAGTCCCGAAGCACTTGGAGGCAGTGACGGTTAGACAGGATTCGTCTCTCCCGGTATTGGGGGTTGACATCGCGCTGTGTCTAGGAGAGCCATTACACAAGTAGTCCCTGGCCAGGGCAAGCGAGATATACTGGTAGGTTCCAGTGTTATCTCAGGGTGTTTTGGGCTTCACTCCGACACGACTTGTACCGCTATTAGGGGTCTGACGCTTGCCGCCCCCCTAGGCCCGCCATGCGATGTATCAGACGAACAGACCGGACCGTACGGAGAATGTCACATTCAGACTCAGTAGGAGTTCAGATGGGGTTTCACCTCGTCAGCCTTCTTGTCGGCATCTACCTGGGGACCGTTACGCACAGCTAGTGCCGCTTGCGGTCTGTGGTTAAACCCACTGCCAGCGTAGTGTCGAGTCTTTAGAGTCCCACACAGAGGGCATTCGCCTCTGGGCAAAACAGAGTAGAGGTCGCATGGTTTTGCGACAGGGTTCGTTCTCATCCGCGCACTTGTGCACGTTTGGAGTCCGGACGGATATTGCCAGCGGGCTTTGGTTTGAGCCGGATACTGGTATATGTTTTAGGGTTGCTTTTATCTCTTGGTATTCTTGTTCCTCGGAACGAGAATACAGGTGTGTATGCACAGTTGCTTGAGGCGGAGGATGAGGTTTTTCATTAGGGTTTCGGAACGGGTGCGTATGCACAGTTGACAGTCTTCATTTTCCAAACCCTAATGGATTTATATATTATCTATTAATAATAGTAATTAAATGAGAATTATGTTATGGTTGATTTTTTTGTTGACTTGTTGACCTTGGTTGACTTGTTGACCATTGACCACCATCATGCTTTGAAAGTCTTCCTTGATTCATGCTTACACTTCATTTAAAGAAGCATGATAGTGGTCATTCCAAAATTACCATCAACTATTCTTATTTCAATTATTATCATTTAGATAATACTTTTCTTTTGCATTATGGTTGCAAGAAAGAAAAAAGATATCTCATTCTATCGTAACCTCTCTCTCTCCTCATTTCATCTTCTTCTTCCTCTAGCAAAGAGAAACCTTCTCATGTGTTGAGAATCCTTCTCTTTGAAAAGAAAAGCAAACCCTAGTCACTCTCTACTCACTCTAGATTAAAGGTTTAGCAAGCCGGAAACCCTAGTTCACTCAAAGATCGAGGAAGAGCCCAAAGGTCGAACCTTCGAGGTGGATCCATCTTCGACGGAAGAAGGCGACGAAAAGAGAACCATCAACCTCTACAAGGTTTGAAGAAGAAGGAGTTCAAGTTTAGGTATAACCATCTTCCATAGTAGCTAACTCTCTTTAGCGAGTATACTAGTTTTAGTTTAGCAAAGATCCGGCTTTTACGGTCCATGTTACAAAGTTTAGAAAAAAATTTGATTTACCGTTTCCGCAACCCCGAAAGTACCGGGAGAGGTAACGTGGACCTAACAGTGGTATCAGAGCCTAACTAAACTTAAACTAACTTGGTAGCGAAGTGTATGGAAGTTCGGAAACGAAAAATCGCAAAACCGGAAAAACCAAAACCCTAAGTTTCTGTTGAAATTTTTTCTGCTCTAAATGAAAAACTTTATACTTGTAAATTCGGCTCAGGGTTTTGTTTGAAGACACAAGAAATTCGATGCCCTAATTCGTTTAAACCGCCGCGCTTCCGCGGCACGAGGTATGCATGGCGCCGCGGAAGCGCCGCAGTTTGTTTTCTTCTCTGCATCGTTTTTCGTGCAGTGTTCTTATGGTGGTATTTTGGGATTTTTCAGATATATTATATGTGCCCAGATTTTCCAGAACTGAAATTCACTTTTGGGGTCCTATAATTCCGTATTTTTTTCCGAACATCACTGCACTTTGGCTATGTTGGTTATATCTGTGTTGCTTGCATGTATTGAACGTCGGCTAATCGCTATAAGTCGATTAGTCGGGGTTATACATGATCTGTGTTTGATATTGGAATGTGTATATGAATCTGTTGGACTGTCGCGGGTGAATAGCCGGGGTGGATGTGAGATGAGCTTTTGTTTTTCTTTCATTCATTGTAAATGTAAATTGATGTAATAATATTATTTGTTTGGCCGCACAACCGGGTCGGGGTTGTAGCCGTCATTGTATAATTCTTTTTACTGTTTTTGCTCCTAGGATAGACCCATGGAGGGGTGCACAAACTGCCGAGTACATGGTGGGTAGTTTGCCGCACCCGTAGGGGTCTTGGGTGGGGTATTTGGCTATTCACCGCGACCGTGTAATCCGTTTTTCGTTGCAGGCTCGAAAGGATTGCGGATTGCTAGTATATCCAATGTATTCATCTGTGATCTGTAATGTCTATCATTGCTTTACTATTTAGGCGTTGCTTATGTTTTACAGCCGCGCTAGCTCAGCCCCCGCTCTGTCGTTAGTTAAGTAACCTAACGAGTGATGACGGGACCCCGTGGCGAATGCGAATGGCATAAGCGTACGTCATATTTTGGTTGTTTTCTGCAATGGTAGGATTAAATGATGGGACGCATTAAAAGAACTAATGCAAGAATATCACGCATTAAAAGAACTAATGCAAGAAAATAAACTTAAAAGACGTTGTTGGAACAAGTTTTTCAAAAAGCTGTTATTGCAAGGACGTTCATTTTTGTTTTGCATCACGGTATTCGGTTATGAATACCCAGCACCTCAGTCGACGAGGCAAGGGCCGAGATCCCTTCACCGGGAGTGACCCCTTGGACAAAAGTTTGCGTCAGGGTAATAACTTCACTATAGTCGATTATTCTTGCTTTGCATCGAGGTATTCATTTTGTAATATCCTGCACCTCATTCGACGAGGAAAGAGCCGAGATCCCTTCACAGGGAGTGACCTCTTTAGCAAAAAGTTTTTCGCCACTATATTTTCAAAAAGGTGTATCACGTTCCTTCAACGACATCAAGTTCATTACGTTAACGGGTTTTTCGCCAAAAACCCAGCCGTAGCCCTCCGTCGTTTCGGATAATTAATACTTAGTATTCGTGCTGCGTTTGTTGATTATTCGTCAAGACACAGTGAACGGTAGCTGAGTAGTAATTTTCTGTTGCACTAAAAGATGCGATTGGTTAGGACGGTCGCATGATTTTGTTGATTATTCGTCAAGGATCATGCGGGCGGGTCTAATGCAATCCTGGATAACGACGGGTTGAACTTGACTAGGACCTTTTGATTTGTTGATTATTCGTCAAGGTCACTTGGGTCCTAGGGGCAAAAACCACATCGGGAGTTTCAAAAGAACTGAAACTTGCAGATTTAGCATACCTTCTGGAGTGTGGTGACTAGAGTGGATTCCATCTAGGTTATCACACAATGACAGTTGGATCCCGATCCCACTGATGAGTTGGTTGACTCTCGGGAGATTATTTCACTTAACGATCAATGCTATAAACCTAGTAGGTGTCTAGAAAGGTGTTAGCGGGGTTACGCCCCTAGGGAAAAGAGGTTCTTTAATTAAGGAACTTCGCGAAAGCGTTGGAAAACCTCCCTCGAAGTACCGACACTAGCCTGGCTGAAAGGTTAAGCAAGTATTGTGACGTGAATTAAAACCCGGCTAGTTCTTCTTTTAAAAGGTTTTAAGAAGGATTTGAGGAAACAGTGGGAGACACCCTGGTTAGATAAATTAATAAACCAATCTAATCTTGCACGAGCATACGCTGAGTGTTTCTTTTCTCTCTCTCCAGGCAGCAACCTTTTCACGCCCTAATCAAGATAAAAAAAATGTATCGCTTGACCGATCCGAATTCTTATTCGGGACTGGGGAAAGTTGGTTCAGCTCTAACTTGTGACAACAGTCATGAGTATGAGAATGGGAAAGAGGAAAGTATGGATTTCCAGGATGCCCAGTCGAAGAAGAAGCATGGTTTTGCATCTACTTCAGGTGTTCTTGTAATTGAGAACTGTTTTACGGTCAGCCCTACCTCCTGGGTACTTGATACCGGATCAGGATCTTATATCTGTAATTTATTACAGGGACTGAGAAAAAGTAGGAAAGTTGCACCGGGTGAAATGTCGCTCAGAGTAGCGAACGGAGCACAAGTTTATGCGGCAGCCGTCGGTGAATATCACCTAGTATTGCCAAATGGCAAGACTATGATTTTGAACGATTGCTACTATGTACCCTCCATGGTTTGCAACATCATATCAGTTTCTTTACTCGATAAAGATAGATATAAGTTTGTTCTTGAAAAGAATATCATGAACATTTACCTTGATAAGGTACTGGTTGCAGAGGGTACACTGTTTAATGGTATCTACGTTCTAAATCAGAACACAGTTCTCAATATACAAAACACACGCAAGAGGAAGAATTCAGATATAAATGAATCCTACTTGTGGCATTGTAGACTTGGTCATGTCGGAGAGAAAAGACTGAGTAAGTTGCATAAAGATGGACTCTTGGATGCGTTCGAGTTTTCATCTTATGAAACTTGTCAGTCTTGTCTCAAAGGGAAGATGACCAAATCTCCGTTCACCGGACATGGAGAAAGAGCAGCAGAGCTCTTGGGACTCATACATAGTGATGTATGTGGTCCGATGTCTACACATGCAAGGGGTGGGTTCTCGTACTTCATCACATTCACTGACGATCTCTCTAGGTTCGGATATGTGTATCTGATGAAACACAAATCTGAAGCTTTTGAGAAATTCAAGGAATTCAGAAAGGAAGTAGAGAACCAGACAAGCAAAAGTATCAAGATCCTCCGGTCTGACAGGGCAGGGGAGTACTTAAGCACGGAATTCCTAGATTACTTAAAAGAGAATGGTATTCTCTCTCAGCTTACTCCTCCTTATACACCACAGCACAACGGTGTATCGGAGCGGAGGAATCGTACCCTATTGGATATGGTTCGCTCCATGATGAGTAGTGCTGAGTTACCTCTTTCATTCTGGGGACATGCGCTTCAGACAGCGGCATATCTTTTGAATCAAGTTCCGTCCAAATCTGTGCCTATAACTCCGTATGAAATATGGAGCAGTAAGAAACCATGTCTGAAGTTTATTAAGATATGGGGTTGTCCGGCCTATGTGAAAACACAGAAACCGGACAAGTTAGAGGCACGATCAGTTCTCTGTAAATTTGTGGGATATCCTAAAGACTCACTAGGATATCTGTTCTACCACACTGAGGAACAGAAGGTGTTTGTATCTCGCCATGCCACCTTCTTAGAAAGGGAGTTTCTTGCAAAAGAAACTAGTGAGAGTTCGGTAGAACTGGAAGAAATTCAGCGACCACAAAATGTAACTGAAAATTTGGAGGAACCGCTAGATTCTATAACCCCAAACGAACCTAAGCCACTCCGCAGATCTGGTAGGATTTCTCATCCGCCCGAGAGATACTACGGTTTTCTCATAGACGGGGATCGAAAGGATTGCATCTTGGAAGAAGATGACCCTACCAGTTTCAGGCAGGCCATTATCAGTAGGGACTCTGATAAGTGGCAGGAGGTAATGCAATCCGAAATGGAGTCCATGTACGCCAATAATGTGTGGACCTTGGATATTGCTCCACCTGGGGTAAAACCCGTTGGATGCAAATGGATCTACAAAAGGAAACTTGGTGTAGATGGGCAGGTGGAAACCTATAAAGCTAGACTCGTTGCAAAAGGCTTTCGTCAAAGACCTGGTTTGGACTATGATGAGAATTTTTCTCCGGTGGCTATGCTCAAATCCATTAGGATCTTACTTGCCATTGCTGCCTTCCATGACTATGAAATCTGGCAGATGGATGTTAAGACGGCCTTCCTAAACGGTTGTTTGGAAGAGTGCGTTTACATGAATCAACCAGAAGGTTTCGTAGACAGTGGGAGCAGCGGAAGGGTGTGCAAGTTGCTTAAATCCATTTATGGATTAAAGCAGGCATCGCGGAGCTGGAACATCTGTTTTGATGAGGCAATCAAGGAATTTGATTTCATCAAGAACGAAGATGAACCCTGTGTGTATAAGAAGATTGTAGGACGAACTGTCGTATTCCTAGTCTTGTACGTGGACGACATTCTTTTGATAGGAAATGATATTCCTATGCTACAATCGGTCAAGCTATTTTTGTCACAAAGGTTCTCCATGAAGGACCTGGGTGATGCCTCGTACATTCTGGGGATCAAAATCTATAGAGATAGATCCAAGAGACTATTGGGACTTTCGCAGTCCAGGTACATAGAGACCGTACTAAAGAGATTTAGTATGGAGGATTCCAAGCGCGGTAACATACCCGCATTGCACGGAATTACCCTTTCCAAGAAGATGTCTCCTAAGACTGACGAGGAGAGGGTTCGCATGAGCACTATACCCTACGCTTCGGCGGTAGGATCTATAATGTATGCGATGCTATGTACAAGACCAGATGTAGCTTACGCGTTGAGCACGGTAAGCCGGTATCAGTCAGACCCAGGGGAGGACCACTGGACAGCAGTGAAGAACATTCTCAAGTACCTGAGAAGGACTAAGGAGATGTTCCTGGTTTACGGTAATGGAGACCTCAGGGTCGAGTCCTTTACCGATTCAAGCTTCCAGAGTGACAAAGATGATAGCAAGTCTGTCTCGGGTTTTGTGTTTACCCTCAACGGAGGGGCGGTATGTTGGAGGAGTTCCAAGCAGGATACCGTCGCAGACTCGACGATGGAGGCTGAATACATTGCTGCAAGCGATGCCGCAAAAGAGGCGGTCTGGATTAAGAAGTTCATTAGTGAACTTTAGGTGGTTCCGTCCATTGTTGACCCAATACCTTTGTATTGCGATAACAATGGGGCTATAGCTTTAGCGAAGGAACCAAGGTCCCATCAGAAATCCAGGCACATCTTAAGGCGGTATCACCTGATCAGGGAGATCATTGATCGACAGGAGATCGAGGTGCGGAGAGTGGATACAAAGGACAACACTGCGGACCCATTCACAAAGGCTTTACCCCAGACTCAGTTCGAACGGCTGATCGAGATGATAGGTCTTCGATACGCCAGTACATGGCCTTAGTGCAAGTGGGAGATTGTTAGTGTATATGCCCTAGAGGCCATTACTGTATCATACTAGTATGTATATTACTTGATGGAAGCTTGGGATATTCACAGTTGTACAGACAATCTTGCTCAATATAGTAGTATGCTACTTGGTTTGTCTCTGCTTTAATGTATACATGTGTGTTTATTTATTATATCACCTATACGCATTAGTAGAGCCCTTAGGATCTTTGCTTGATTACCGGCGTTGTGATGGCGATCACACTCGTGGGGGCTGGGTAATCTACAAGCACATCCTTATACACGTCCCTAGTCGTGGGAGTATCGAGATAGGGCATCGATACTCCGGAGTAGACTAGCGTATGCGCTTCTCATCCCAGCACGGGAGACGGTCTGTCCCACAGCCGTCGGTACGTCGTACTTGAGATAGTATGCGGGTGCTCGTTGGGTTACGAGTACACTGGACAGGACTCGTCGGGAACTGATGGTTGGTATTATACCTATCGTCAGTTATCAGTTCCCAGGTGACATGAGTACAGCTTAGTCCGCTGACTTGACACTGTCACTTCGCCTCGAGTGTGTTCCCACTGTTCTTTGATTGCTACCCTACCACGGCTCTACTGAGTCGTGCAAACAGGTAGTAGTTGGGAGCAGTCCCGAAGCACTTGGAGGCAGTGACGGTTAGACAGGATTCGTCTCTCCCGGTATTGGGGGTTGACATCGCGCTGTGTCTAGGAGAGCCATTACACAAGTAGTCCCTGGCCAGGGCAAGCGAGATATACTGGTAGGTTCCAGTGTTATCTCAGGGTGTTTTGGGCTTCACTCCGACACGACTTGTACCGCTATTAGGGGTCTGACGCTTGCCGCCCCCCTAGGCCCGCCATGCGATGTATCAGACGAACAGACCGGACCGTACGGAGAATGTCACATTCAGACTCAGTAGGAGTTCAGATGGGGTTTCACCTCGTCAGCCTTCTTGTCGGCATCTACCTGGGGACCGTTACGCACAGCTAGTGCCGCTTGCGGTCTGTGGTTAAACCCACTGCCAGCGTAGTGTCGAGTCTTTATAGTCCCACACAGAGGGCATTCGCCTCTGGGCAAAACAGAGTAGAGGTCGCATGGTTTTGCGACAGGGTTCGTTCTCATCCGCGCACTTGTGCACGTTTGGAGTCCGGACGGATATTGCCAGCGGGCTCTGGTTTGAGCCGGATACTGGTATATGTTTTAGGGTTGCTTTTATCTCTTGGTATTCTTGTTCCTCGGAACGAGAATACAGGTGTGTATGCACAGTTGCTTGAGGCGGAGGATGAGGTTTTTCATTAGGGTTTCGGAACGGGTGCGTATGCACAGTTGACAGTCTTCATTTTCCAAACCCTAATGGATTTATATATTATCTATTAATAATAGTAATTAAATGAGAATTATGTTATGGTTGATTTTTTTGTTGACTTGTTGACCTTGGTTGACTTGTTGACCATTGACCACCATCATGCTTTGAAAGTCTTCCTTGATTCATGCTTACACTTCATTTAAAGAAGCATGATAGTGGTCATTCCAAAATTACCGTCAACTATTCTTATTTCAATTATTATCATTTAGATAATACTTTTCTTTTGCATTATGGTTGCAAGAAAGAAAAAAGATATCTCATTCTATCATAACCTCTCTCTCTCCTCATTTCATCTTCTTCTTCCTCTAGCAAAGAGAAACCTTCTCATGTGTTGAGAATCCTTCTCTTTGAAAAGAAAAGCAAACCCTAGTCACTCTCTACTCACTCTAGGTTAAAGGTTTAGCAAGCCGGAAACCCTAGTTCACTCAAAGATCGAGGAAGAGCCCAAAGGTCGAACCTTCGAGGTGGATCCATCTTCGACGGAAGAAGGCGACGAAAAGAGAACCATCAACCTCTACAAGGTTTGAAGAAGAAGGAGTTCAAGTTTAGGTATAACCATCTTCCATAGTAGCTAACTCTCTTTAGCGAGTATACTAGTTTTAGTTTAGCAAAGATCCGGCTTTTACGGTCCATGTTACAAAGTTTAGAAAAAATTTTGATTTACCGTTTCCGCAACCCCGAAAGTACCGGGAGAGGTAACGTGGACCTAACAGCACTAACACTATGTATATGACAATTGGGTAAGGTATGTATATCTATGCAGTTAACAAGTCATGTGTGATATGAACTATTATGCACGTCATAAGCTTACAAAAATTTCAGCAATTCATATGTTCAGAATTCTGTGAAATGATACAAATACGGTAACAAGTACACTCTGTCAGAAGTTCAGCAAAATTGGTTTCAGTACAATCGGATTTCTGGTATTCAAGTTACAGCCATTTCAATTTAAGTGCTCGCTGCAGGAAATTCAGTTTCTGAACTGAACGTCCGTTTTGCGGCACAATTTTCACCCAATTGGGATCAGAATTTAGTGATGCTACAGTTGAATGAAATTTAGGATTTTCAATAGGGTTTCCAACTCAACAGACGGATTCTCAATCGCGTCTGTACGTCAGAAATTATACACTGTTCAACACTAGGGTATCAGTTCAGTTTCTGTTTGGGACTGCTATGCGTCCTGATCTTTTAAATTGCAGTTTAAATAGTAAACGACGTTATAAAGGGGTGAAATCACTTGCGTTATTTATCTAACAGATTCATATTCAATAAAGTGTAGGGTTACGCAACATAAAAGTTCAGGCGACAAGCTAGTAAACATTACGAGACAGAAAACAACAACCAGAGCTGCTCTGGACTGCAGTCCAGAGCCGCTCTCCGAACCAATTCTCGACATAATTTCAGTACAGAAACAATTAAGAACTTCTACAGGGTTACAGGTCGCCGAGTCGGCTTCGATTTGAGCCCTCGAACGCATCATTTCAATATGTACACAATTAATTGTGATTTAAACAAGTTTCAGGTGCGGGAATTTCTCAGTTTTTTTACGGGTGTAATTGGGGGTGATCGTTTAAGCCAGTAACAATCGTATTTTTCAGTAAAATTTCTACACAAGGTTCATTGCCAGACGGGCCAGAATATGCAATCGAGTTCCGTCAATTTAGTGGAAGGTTTTCTTTCGGGTTTTGCATCGAACAGTTATGTCATATAAGTTTTCGTGAATCGTAAACATGGAATTAATACGATTTTAGTTTGTTACGGAAATAATCTAGCATGTAGCAAGTAGGGCACTTGCCTGGAGACGTTTTGGCGATACACGGCAGCGGAAACGGAACGAACGCGCGACGAACGGCGCGGCTAGGGTTCGCGGTCTCGGCTCGCGTTTCGGATTCGTCGTCGGAGTTGTCCATGGATGTCTCGCGATCACCGGAGGCGGAGAGTGGTGCTGTGGATCTCCAGGGGCGTGCTAGAGTCGACGATGGTCGGCGGCGGTCGCTCCGACGATGGACACAGCGAGGAGTTTGAGCTTGTGGCGATTTGGGTTTGTGAAAGAGAGAGAGGTAGTGGGGGCTCGGTTTGGAGGAGATGGTAATGCTGCTGAGGGTGTAGAGGTGTCGACTAAGGCAGTTCAGGTGCAGTGGGGACTCGCCGGCGTCGAGGTGCAGGTGGTGGCCGAGATGGGTGTAGGGGAGCTCGGTGGTTGAAGAGGGTGGAGTAGTGTAGGGGGCTCTGTTGATGGAGAGAAGAGAGATGTGAGGGAGGGAGGATGAGGTGGCTGTAGTCGTCGACGTCGTTGTCGTCGGGGGAGCGGGGTGCAGGGGAGTTCGAGGTTGGGTTTTCTGTAGAGAGAGAGAGAAGAGGAGGAGTTGGAGAGTGAGAGGGAGCGAGGAGTTTGAAACGAGGAGATGTTTGAGGGGCGCGCGGTCGTGGTCGGGGTCGCGGGGACGTGGGGCAGCGGCACGGGCGACGTGGGCGCGAGGGGGAGGCTCGGGGACGTGGGTGTGAAGGAGGAAACGAGCGGGAAATTTTTAGAAGGGAGGAAGAAGGGTAGATACGGGTCGGGTTGGGTTGGGTTGGTGAAGACGGGCGTGGGCTTTAGGGACGCTGGGCTGGGCTAGAGGGAGGGAAATAATTAATTTATTAAGGGGGAAAAAGAAGTGGGCCTGGAAGAGAATTTTTAATGCTAAATTAATTTAATTTATGTTGGCTGGGTTTTGGGTTTAAATATATTTTGTTTTAGTTTTGGGCTTTGATTTTAATTGGTTTAGAAAAACAAATACTACATCCTAAGCAACTAATCTTCACACAAAAATAATACGGAAAAAATGGGATAACATTCGGGGACTTGGGAAAAATATAGAAAGATTTTATTTGAAGGAAACGGGGATTTACATGACACCTTATACCTTTCCACCGACTTCGAAGCTCGTAGCTCGGCAAGCTTCGCCGCCTCAAGCGCCGCCTCGGTCTCCCTCTTGCTGGCATCCCTCGACTTCTTCATTGTGGCATAGCGCTTACCCAACTCCTCCAACTTAGCTGGGATGGTTTGGTTGGACTCACTCAGAAGTCGCTGGGACTTCTTACACTTGGAGACCGTTAATGTCTCGGCGGCCAACCGGGTTTCGAAGGCGGTCGTCTTTTCTTTCTCCTGCTATAGCTCAAGACACAGATCCTCCTCCGGCGAAGACGATTCCCTCGCCTTCCTCATGGCCGGGACAATCTCCTCGGATTCCATATTTACGACGAGGGTGCAGTGTTGGAAGACCTGCGAAAAGCAGCAGAATGAGTTAGAAACATTCAAACTGAGAAAGAATACTTAAGGAAATCCTTAAAGGAAACAGATATTGCCCTCTCCTCAGGCGAGGATAACTGCTTCGCCCTCGGGCAATCGGCCCTGTGCCACTTTGTAGGCACAGGCCAATCCCCGCCCTCGGGTAGCCTGACGAAGACGAATTTCTCCTTCTATTCGTGAATGGAGGAAGGAACGACTACCACACCTGACCCGGCCGCTCCACCCTTACGCTTTTTAAAGGAAAATAGTGATGAAAATATGAAATCATAGAGGGATGCCACCCCTATTTATACTGTTTGGGGGACGCATCCGACGGCTCAGATCGTTTCCCGCCAAAACGAAACTTCGCGTCTGCCAGTCGTCAACGCCCCACGTGTCGAACGACCATTGGAGACGTCCCTTCGGGCGCAGACAACAGCGACGGCCTGTCACGTCCGCCAATCCGCGTCGGACGCATGGCCTGCGCCTCAACGGACGTGCAAGCGAATCGGCGCTCCTCTTTAAATGCACGATCCTTTCCCCTGATCCGCTGACGTCATCCAAGATACGCGCAGAGATCCAAGCGCCCGGGATGCGACAGGCGGGCTCAAAGATCTGAGCGACGCAACCGCCCTATGCCGAGTTGTCCGGAAATCCGCGCTGACAAATTCTTGACAACAAGCTGAGCCCGGGAAATCGATCCAGACCACTCTCGACCCAATCCATAAATAGGTCGGGACGAGAGTGGGGGATAATGATGATGCTCATAAGTGGGAACTCCCCAGATCATGACACGTGGTACCTGACATGTCCCAGGGCTCACGGGAACAGGAAAAGCACCACACATTGAAGGCATCCCCCAGGCTATCATCCTGAGGCATGACCCGACCTCCGATGGTTCCCTAAACACTCCCATGCTCGCCATGTAAATAACCATTGGCTCGCCTCCGAACCCTCCTACACGCTGAGCTTTCTCGGCCGTCCTTGCTCGTCTCTGAGCTATCACAGAACCGAGCTTCTTAGGCCCCCCGTTCGTCTCTGGGCCTCCAGCCGAGCTAAGTCTCCCCGGTTCTACCGAGCAACTAAAGACGCAAAGCCCAAGCGCCTCCGCCACGGCTCCGCGTATCTCTCCAGAAGCGAGATATATGCCACCCAATATCCCGCATTCCACGCCGCCGTATCCCCCCATTAACGAGCGTATCTCGTCATTAATGGGGGGATCCCGTCAATCACGCAGGCGTAACGCCTGTGGCGTAACCGACGGCGAAGATCTCACGCCAGCTCGCTCCAAGCGACCACTATAAAATGCCCTTTCCCAGACGACTCAGGTAAGGCAATTTCCATTCCAATAAGCCGCTACTCTGCTCAAATAGCTCGGCTAACTTGATCGTCGGAGGCTCCACAATGGTACAACCATCCCGGGACTTCTTTTGCAGATAGCTCGGCTCTTCCTCAAACCAAGCCCACTGAGATCCACACGCTCAAGGAGGCAACCCTCAATATCAATATCAATCGTTCACCAACGCTCGCGACAGATCGACGGAATACAACATCTGAATGAGATCCAAGCCTCCATCAACCGTACATTAAGCCCATTCTAGATGACAGTCTATGTAGTTATATCATATCTAAAGTTTATAGGACGACATCAGCACATAAATACGTATAAGAAACAAAGATGAGCGTACAATGATTAAAGTGTATGGTGTATAGATAATTGAAGATGTTTGACCGCGTAGTTATTCGGATAGATGTAGAGCATAATATAAAGCCGCATATAAATGCGAAAATATTATCGAAGTGAAGGCAAAATGAATTAATGCCGTGTTTGTTTCGAGAGATGTTGAGCATGAACTGGACTTGCGTGCAAATAAAAAAAATATTTCTGAAGCAAGGAATCCAAATGGTAAATACTTGGGTAAATTGTCAAAAAGCCTCCGCTCCGTTTCAAAGTGGTGTAAAAACCCCTTGACTCCATCTAAAAAGTTGTATGTAATATCGATGTTAAATCCATTGTGTTAAAAATGGGGAAAAAAGCAAAAGAAATAAAAAATGCTGGGATGGGGTTCTAAACCATGCGCGAATGTAGAAGATCTTAAATCTTCCCCCATAGACCTTTTGATACAAGCAACTGTTTATTAATTTTTTAAAAATTAAATTATTTAGATATCTTTATGAGTTAAAAAAAGATTTTTAATAAAATTTATTTAAATATCTATATGAATTCAATCAAAAATAAAAAAAGGTCCTACCGGGAGTCGAACCCAGGTCGCTGGATTCAAAGTCCAGAGTGCTAACCACTACACCATAGAACCATTTACTGGAATTTTTCTTATTTATTAGTATTTGTTACTTAATATTTGTTTCGATAAAACAGCAGTAAATTATTTCTCATTGAGGCATTTCTTCAAACATTAACCCCTACATGCGATTCTCATACTCACTCTCTTCCCTTTTTTTCAAATCTCAGACATCCCTCCACAATCGAACCTCGCACCTCACGCCAAGGTAAAAAAACACGATCTATTCAATGTATTAGTTCAATACATAGTTGATATCTTTTGCTGCTTTTGGATCGATTTCATTCATCATTGATGTGAGATTGATTAGGGTTTGTACTTTATGGTATCAATGTCTGAGATCCGTGTCGTATATTATGTTAGCTCGATACATGCTGTTTAATTTGTTATCCCACAACCCAAAGGCCTAACCTTCTTGGGGGTAAAGTGATTGTTGACAAATGAGAATGCCAAGATTCAGGATACGGAACGAGTGATTCATGGAGCGAGTTAGAGACTGTTTAATTCGAGGGAGAATCACTTGAGATATTGTATGTCAATGTGCAATTTACCCTATTCTTAGTGATTTTCGATACAGATGATAGCATAATGTTCACTTTATCGAAGTTTCTTGGAAATTTTTGCTTATGGTCTCAGGCATTTGGGTACATTTCTTAGCACACAATAGAACAGTGGTTGTGGTTCCAACATGAGTAGCTATATTTAAGGGCATATGGGTGTGTATTGTGACCGGTTAATGAGAATATTATGTATTTTCAAAGCCGGTAGGTTTGCTTTAGATTAAGCTCATAGTCAACATAGACTTAGTATGAGAGAAGAAGCTCAGGTTTTATGTACTTCTTATTTAATTTTTTTTTCCTTTTTATTTAGTTTATAAGTTTTCATAATAATATTACCGTAGAGCATGAATCTATTTAATTAAGGATGCTTTCAATCTACAATAATTTGGAGTCCGTAATATGTTCTCTTAGAATGGAAAGTAAGCATATGGCTTCATGATCATTTTTTCCTTACCACTTTCAACTTGGCCTCTGCATTGATTAGCAATTATCGAGAATGCATTAATATATGGAAAAAAATAAATCTGAAACATTGCTATGTAATTGGTTGTTGGATGAATAAAATGAGCTCAAACCTCAAGATGTGGGTTGTTATCAAGGGATGCATGGGGTATTTGGAGATAATTTCTCCACAGAAATTGTTGGGTAGTTTCAATGTCTTGGAAAAGTAGCAAGCTTGATATGTATCCATTCCCTTGAAACAAGCTATATCAATTAGCAAGTTATAGCTTTATTTATCTGAAAAAAGATATTTTTGTCTGTTCATATGTACCATATGTTGTCAAATTGTCTGCTTGTCATTTTCAGTTTAGTAGCTAACAGCAATAGATATTTCTGGTGTGATTTGCACCTACTATGGAAATATCTTTTACTCTTTACATGAAAATATTCGAGCAGAAAGTTTATGAAATAAATATCTTCCTTTCACTTCTGATAGCATTCTACTAGAGTTAATGGCTTTTGTTCTGAAGCAAATTGTAACGGGAAACTGTACATTAATAGATTTTCCTTTCAGGTTCCTAGCTTAGGTTCGAGATTTTTTTTTAATTGCTTGATTTGGCTATGAACTTATTGAAATCTGTTGGCTTATATATGATGTCCTAATATCTCACATTCTTCTGTAGACAACTATAAAAGGCCGAGCTTCAGATGATATTATTCTATTGATAGATAGAGCCATATCTTGAAACTTATCTGGATTCATTTATACAACTTTTAATTACTTCAGCTTTTTTTTTGTTAAATGGGGCTGTTCATTGACTAGCCACCAAATCAAGCAAGTAGAGTTGGGTATGGTGCTTGGTAAAGGTCATTTATGACGTAGTGATGTTGGCTTGTTTTATTAGTCCCTTAACAAGGATCCTGAATTAGAATTTTTATCTTTTTATCACAATCAGAATTTTTATCCTTTTATCACAATCAGAATTTTTATCCTGAATCAGATTTTCCATGGAACTATCTCATGA
The DNA here is from genome assembly GCA_030015575.1 of Agapanthus africanus. Classification (NCBI taxonomy): domain Eukaryota; kingdom Viridiplantae; phylum Streptophyta; class Magnoliopsida; order Asparagales; family Amaryllidaceae; genus Agapanthus; species Agapanthus africanus. The sequence continues at coordinate 9,485,964 of CM057340.1, forward strand.
ATTCAAGAACTTCGAGTACGGAGAATATTCTGACTTTTGAAGGAGATTAGGTTTGCATCAACTTAATATATTTAAGTATATAATAGGGCATACTAACTACGTAGCACGTGTTCGGATACAGATACGGGATACGATACGGATTCGCGGATTCGCAATTGTCCAAAAACTTAGTAGGGAAAATTAATAATTAATTGAGTAACTAAGATCAAGGTTTTGTTGCTGCTGTTGTTTATAGTAGTAAACTTCAGTAAAGAAACACATCGTAAATGAAAACTGTACATAAACAGTAATTCGTTTCAGGTTATTTCCTCATTAGTATAGGTGCTTCTTGCTTGCGTTTTGAGCAACTTTTAATTTCTAAACCGGGTTATGACTCGTTGATATGACTGTGAGCTTGTAAATAGATGTCCTAACGTTCGGCATCCTTCTATAGACAAGTATAAAGGCTTAAGTCTCAGATAGCATTTCATCCTCTGATAGAGCAATATAATGATAGTGCTCTGGCTTCATTTATACGGATTTTAATTACATTAATTGTAAGGCAAGTCAGATTCCGCCTAGGCTCACATCAATCTTTGATCCTAGGGACATGGGTAACCATCTCACCGAAAGATTTCCATTTCAGCCTCCTTGTCCTACATAGTTGGGACATGCATAAATTAGGTAAAAAATTAAGGAAGCAGAGTCGGTGATGGTGCTTGATGATGGCTTGTTTTAGTCCCTCATTAAATATCCTGAATCAGAATCTTTCTTCTCATTTCAGAATTTTGTACCATGGAAGCATATATTGAATTCCAGTTGATCAGGTACAAGGAATATTTCTGCCTTTTTAAGTACTTTCAGTTTGCATAAAATGATTATATTGCAAGTATATAGATATCTTATATGTATTCACAAGAATAGCGGTTGTGTTTCAATTTCGATAAACATATTAAACGACATATGGGTACATCTAGTGATCAGGAAATGAGAATATTCTGACTTTTCCAACGTCGTAGGTTTCCATTTGATTAAAAATTTATGGTCGGCATGGACTTAGCATATGAAGTTTCAGAGCAGGAGCTCACTTTGAATACAAATTTCTGTACTCTCTTATTTAAATCCATATCTAACACTTCTCTTGTTGTTATGCTGTTTTGTTTTGTCATTTCTGTTTCTTTTTGTATTGGTTGTTGGTTGTCTTATTAATATTTATGTACCCTATTGATAGGATAATTTAGCTTTTGTATAATATTCTTGTTGAGTGCTGTCACGCCCTACCTCCAATATAGAGAGTATTATCCGCTCTGACCGAAACCGTACGGTTTTGTCCTTTGGGACGAACCGGACACGACCAGGGGCCACTTCCCAAGAGGTCACCCATCCCAGAACTTCCCTGACTCGAGCACGCTTAACTACAGAATTCTCAAGCTCCTGTAGTGCCGGTTCACTTAAAAGGTATTTCTGTATTGAAGAGGTATCATTCCATTTATAGTACAGATCTACCCTCTTTCGGAATATATCCATTGTTCTATAGTGGGTCCCACGGATTCAAGAGGTGGCCCCCACCCCCTAGGCATGACACTTGGCATGACACTCAATGTCACGCCCCGCTTCCCAGAGTGCGCTAAGATCGGCACGTGATAGAGCCAATCATGCTACCTGTGGTTAGGAAATATCCCTCCACAGTCATATTACGGCTGTCCATAAGATATCAAGAACAGTACAAATAAAATAAACTATTTAGTATATGTCCATATGCCAGAATAAACGAGTCAAGAAATAATATACGGAAGCAATAGATCCAATAAACAGTAACAATCTGGAAAGTATGTCCCAAATACGGGCTCACATCAGGAAATGAAAATGCTGAAAGAAAACTAAACTAAAATACTAACATGATCCTCACTGCTCGGCTTGTCGGCTGAAAAACTCCTGATCGGCCTGTGACAAGGGTAGAGGATCTGGGTCATGCAAAACCCAGACGTCAGTGCGTCATAATATCAACAATAATATAATCAGGAGGTAACAAGATATGCAGGCATGAGTATGAGCAGTAATAAGAGTATAACAGTAACACGAATATGGAACAGTGAAGTGTATACGTGCAGGTGAAGTGCACTGAGTAATCTAAACTATACTACTGGGTTATCTATTCTAAAGTCTTCGAAATCAATTAATGTAATGCTCGTCGTAACCCATCAGTTTACACCTTATTCATTCCCCATGGAACCACGGTAACATGATTATTCAGTATATGCCCCGTTCATTCCCCACGGGACCATGGTAACAGGATTTTTCCGTAACGCCCGGAAATACGGCAAATAATATAATAACCCTTTGAGTTACGTTCGGTTACATTCTTGATTTCCGCTTACCCCCAAGATTATGTGTTCAAGTCAGGTATTGATAAATCTGGAGCTAATGCCAACACAGGATCAAGCAGGTACATGTTTGTCTATATAGACAACAGGATACGTCCGTCGGGACGACAAGTCAGGATTGCCCGCATTAGGAACAGGATCGGGTAATAGGTCAAGTAGTGGTGTATCAGATCATGTCAGGTAGTGCACATGCATCAAATGGATGCCCAACAGTAAAATGTAGCAAATATCGAATCAGGGTAAAAGTACGAATGTACAGTAAAAGTATGGATGCATAAATATCTATCAGGAGTTACATCATGACTATGTAGGATGCACATTACCAAGCATGGGGTACTGATGTAACAGTAATATGAATTAATATGACATGGCATGCAACTAGATATATAATAAATGATACGGATGCATACGGGTATCCGAAAACAGTAAAACATTAATATGGATGTACAATACAATCAACATGTGATATTTTTATTTATATGAATGCAAAATATAATACATAGCATGTAGCAAGATAAACTTGCCTGATCGGATCTCACGACGGGTACGCACGGCACGTCCGACGTCGGGTAAACGTCGCAATAACCACACGCACGCACGGGATAGGACCAGGTAAGGAAAGAATGTGACCACGCAGACAGGAGACGTCTACTGGGTCTCCCGGATCGGCGGCGGCGAGCACGGCTCCGATGATGGCCGAAAAACAGATCAAGAAAAGAAAAAGAGAAAGAAAGAAGAAGAGGAAGAATGAAGAGAAGAACAGAGGAGAGGGGATGGTTTGGTGTTCTGGGTTCAGAGAGGAAGATGAGAGGGAGATGACGAGGTCGTGGTCACCGGAGATGGCGTTTCACGGCGAAGCAGTGGGTAATGGGGTTCTTGGTCATCGGGGGTCTGGGTGTGTAGAGTTCTGTGCAGGGTCAAGGGCTCGCAGGGGAGGAGAGGAGAGGAGGCGATAAGGCGACGACGAAGTGATCACCGGCGGTGGGGTGCAGGAGCGAGGCGAGGTGAAGATCGGGTTGAGCAGTCGGGGATGAGGGTTTGCAGCGGGGAGAGGGCATAGGGAGGTGAGGAGGTAGTCGAGAAGGAGACGAGGGGTCGACGAAGATGAAGGCGGCTAAGGTTAGGGTTCAGAGTTGATGGGTTCGCGAAACGTAGACGGCAGAATTTAAAGAAGGAGAAAAGAAGGGAGGTGAGCGTAGGGGAAAAGGAGGTGACGGGATCTCGCTAACCGCAAGAGGAGAGAGAGGGGGAGAGAGAGGGAGAGATTCTGTTTTAAAAGATTTTAAAAATCTTTAAAATATTTTAGTTTACAAAAATTTAGACATAGGTAAACTTAACAGTTAAAATTATAATATTAATAAAATTTGGTATTTTGGCTAATACAAAAATAGTCCAAAATACGTCCGGGTCGGGTCTAAAAATATAGTTTTAAAATACAAAAAATATACATGTCAACCAACATTCAAATAGGATATCCGGGTCACGAAAAAGCATACCCCTAAGAACGGATGCACGTAACCATCCAAACGAGTCCAGTTTACTGAACGGGACGGGAACAAGATGCACGGATACTACCACAGGGTCAGGGGTATCATACAGGCCATGCTATATATATTTAAAATATTTTACTTGGTTATAATTATATTATTTAAAAAAATGCAGATGCTCAATATAATGCAAGTATGCAGTACATAAAAAATGAAAGTGCACGGATCCACATAACAAGCCGGGATAAGTGATAAACAGGAATCAAGACGGGTTTCCAGCAAACGGGTCGGGTCGGATGCAAATACAAATGTCAAATACACTATTCGCACCCAAAACACAGTAAATCAAGAAAATACCATAAATAAAGAAATACTCAAAATAGAACTGGTATAAATGAACTAGGGTGTTACATTATACCCAATTACAAAAAGAATTTCGTTCTCGAAATTCCAGGAACAAGAAAAGATAAACAAACATAAATTTACAAGAAGAGGTATGGAAACTTCTATCGAATCTCGTCTTCTCTTTCCCAAGTCGATTCTCCGTGCGAGCGATTTCCCCATGAAACAAGTACGAGAGGGATAATCTTGATCTTGAGAACCTTTTCTCTACGATCAACAATCGACATTGGTCGTTCCTCAAAGGTCAAATCCTCCCTTACAGTCAGCTCCGAATGATCTAGCACATGTGTTTTATCTCGAACATACTTACGGAGTTGAGATACATGAAACACGTCATGAACATTCGCCAAAGACGGTGGTAACGCCAATCGATAAGCCACTTCTCCAACACGCTCAATAATCTCGAAAGGCCCAACGAATCGAGGACTAAACTTGCCTCGACTCTCAAAACGAATCACTTCTCTAGTCGGTGATATCTTCAAGAATACCATATCACCAACAGCGAACTCTAGAGGTCTTCTCAATGTATTGGCCCAACTCTTCTGCCAATCTTGTGCTGCCTTCATGTGATTCCGGATAGTATTAACATTTTTCACTGTTTGCACGATCAAATCTGGTCGCAACAATCTTCGTTCTCCAATATCGTCCTAACAAACGGGTGAGCGACACTTGCGACCATACAATGTTTCGAATGGAGCTATCTGAATAGTCGCCTGAAAGCTGTTATTGTATGAGAACTCCACCAAGTGTAGATGTTTCTCCCAAGAACCCTTGAAATCCAACATGCAAGCTCTCAATATATCTTCAAGAGTTTGGATCGTTCTCTCCAACTGGCCATCTGTCTGAGAATGATAAGCTGTGTTAAATTTCAATCGCGTCTCCAAACTTTTCTGTAAACTCCTCCAGAAGTGCGATAAGAATCGGGTATCATGATCGGAAACGATGCTCACAGGTACTCCATGCAATCTCACAATCTCCTGCATGTACCGCTCCGCTAACGCTTCCGTAGACTGACCAACTCGAAATGGTATGAAATGAGCTGCCTTGGTCAAACAATCAACAATCATCCAAACTGCATTGTTGCCTTTTGGATTCCGCGGTAAAGCTGTCACGAAATCCATGGCTATATGTTCCCACTTCCATTGAGGAATCGGAAGTGGTTGCAATAAACCAGCTACCCTTTGATGTTCAGTCTTAACTTGCTGACATACCAAGTACTTCGCTACAAAGCGAGCAATCTCCCTTTTCATGCCTTCCCACCAGAAATGCTGTCGTAGATCAGGTACATCTCCGTGCCTCCTAGATGTACATAATATGCGGAACTGTGCGCCTCCTTCATAACTTCTTCGCGAATGCCTCCTTTCGGCACACACAAACGGCTACCATAACGCAACGAAACATCTTCATGAATTAACAAGTCCGTTCGAAGTCCCGTTTCAACCTGTTCTCGAAACTTCTGCAATCTTGGGTCCTGTGACTGCGCTGCTTTAATGTCATCGATCAATGACGACTGTACTTGCAGCTGCATCAACTGTCCCGAAGAATGCGGTAGCACAATCTCTAACTCGAATTTCCAAAAATCTTCGATAAGCTCCTTCTGTGCAGTCAGCATTCGAATTGCTGGCAACCGACTAAGTGCATCCGCACTACATTAACTTTCCCCGGATGGTGCTTAAAATCAAGATCATAGTCAGCCATCAGCTCCAACCATTTACGTTGCCTCATGTTAAGCTCTTTCTGTGTGAACACATACTTCAGGTTTTTGTGATTGGTGAATACTTCGACCCTTTCGCCCAATAAGTAGTGTCTCCAAATTTTCAAAACGAAAATCACTGCTGCAAGTTCCAAATCATGAGTTGGGCAATTCTTCTCATGGGTCTTCAACTATCTCGATGCATAAGCTATAACTTTCCCATACTGCATCAAAACACATCCCAAATCTTTCCCAGATGCGTCGCTGTGAATCACCAATCCTCCGGAGCCATCTGGTATGGTCAAAATAGGAGCAGTTATCAACCTTTGCTTCAACGTCTCAAAAGCTGACGCACAACTATCCGTCCATACGAACGGTACCTCCTTTCGCGTAAGCTTGGTCAAAGGCTCAGCTAACCGAGCAAAATCTTCCACGAATCTTCTGTAGTATCCTGCAAGTCCCAGAAAACTTCTGATCTCCGCTACATTCCTCGGAATCGGCCAATCTTGAACTGCCGCAATCTTCACGGGATCAACGGCGATTCCATCTCCGGATACAACATGCCCCAAAAACTTCACTTCTTCAAGCCAAAACTCGCACTTTCTCATCTTTGCATATAATCTTTCTTGCCTCAATGTCTGCAGTGCGATCTTCAAGTGTTCTGCATGCTCTTCAAGGCTCCTCGAATAGACCAGAATATCATCGATGAATACCACAATAAACTGATCCAAGAACGATGAAAAGATCCGGTTCATCAAGTCCATAAATATCGCCGGTGCATTCATGACTCCAAATGACATCACTAAATACTCATAATGCCCATATCGGGTTCGGAACGCAGTCTTGCAAATATCCTCTGGTTTAACTCGAACTTGATGATATCCGGATCGCAAATCCAGTTTCGAGAATACCCTCGCGCCACTAAATTGCTCGAATAATTCGCCAATGCGAGGGATCGTGTACTTGTTCTTAATAGTCATCCGGTTCAATTCTCGATAATCGATGCACATTCTTCGCGTGCCATCTTTCTTCTTAACTAGAAGAACTGGAGCTCCCCAAGGTGAAATACTGCTGCGAATCCAAACCTTCTCTAACAATTCGGTAACCTGCTTCTTTACTTCCTCCAATTCCACTGGTGCCATTGGATAGTACGTCCTTGAGATTGGCGCTGCACCAGGAAAAAGATCGATCGTGAACTCCACATCTCGTTTTGGCGGTAAACCCGAGATGTCCTCAAACACGTCCATGAAATCTCGAACTATAGCTGGCGTTTCCTCCTTATCAACTTTCATCGACGAAAGAACGGCGCTTGTCGGCCTAGCCCTAAACTCGACTGGCCCGACAGAACTGCTACCTCCAGCAAAAACAAACTCCGGATGTCCGGGAATCTGGAAAATCACTTTGTTTGCCCTACAATCAATGTGAGCGTGGAAAGTGCCGAGAAAGTCCATTCCCAAAACAACATCATAACTGCCAGTATTGATCACCAAGAAATCTGTAAATAACTCCCGTCCGTAAATAACAACAGAACAATCCTTACACTCACTACTAGATATGATCTTCCCGTTTCCAGTGTGTATGTCCCAATAACTAGACAGGGTCGTGCAAGAAATCGAGTGTGCAACAATAAATTTGGACGACATAAAACAATAGGATGCACCAGAATCGAATAATGCTAATGCGGGAAAATCATGAACAAGTAGGATACCTTAAACAACTTCATCTGAAGCCTTAGCCTCTTCGGCCGTCAGAGTAAAGGCTCGAGCTTGATTTGGTCCCTGAGTTATCTGCTTCTGCCCTTGAATCTGCCTCTGCGGTGGGTTCTGAGCATCTTCTTTCAAACGTAGCTTCGATGGACAAGTATCAATGGTATGATCAGCTGATCCGCAAATAAGACAAAGTCTAAGTCTCCTTCGATAATCTCTCCAGAAGTGACCCGATCGTTGGCAGTAATCGCAAAACACCCTTCCTTTCTGCTCGTGTGCGACGGGCCTCTTCATAGGTACAACGCCATGCCGATTCACTGGAATACCTCTGCGTATAGGCGCTCGGTTCGACGTAAAAGCCGGCTTCCGTACCACAACTGCCTGCTGCTGTGTACCCCATGTCTTCACTGATAAGCTCTGCTGCTCTCGGGCTGCTTTAAGAACTTGCGAGAAAATGGTCAATCCCAGAGATATAATGTGTCTCTGGATTTCCACGTCCAAACTGCGCATAAACCTTCGTGCCCTATCAGCATCGTTGGCAACCAAAGGTCCAGCAAATCGACTGAGCCGTGTCCACTCAGCCGCATGCATCCACGGATCCGCCATTCTGCTTCAAACTGATAAACTTTTCTTCCATTTCCTCCCGTGCAGTCTGCGGAAAGAACTTTTCCAAGAAACTCTGCGAGAAAATTGCCCAACTGATCGGCTTGGGCAAACGGGTCTCTTCGACAAGCCACCACTCGCGGGCATAATCCACCAATTGGATGCGTACAACATCCACTCTCTGGTCCTCCGGAATCTGTGCTGCAACGAGTAGATTCTCCGTATCGACTAGCCACTGCTCCGCTGGCAACGGCTCCTCCAAACCAGTGAAAGTGGACGAACCAAGTCTCCTGAAATCCACCATAGTACCCACACGCTGTACTGGTTTGGCTGCATCAGTATTTACGGACTACCGGACTGTCCGCAAACCTTCCTGAAAAGCTTCGGCTTGCCGCTGGTTTAGCTTGGTTTGCCGCTTCTGGTTTTCCGGCATCCCACGAATTACTCCAAGCAATGCGGCGTCATCAACACGCCTCTGGTACGATCGCAGTTCTCTATCCGCCATGATTCTGAAGTCAAAACACTGAAGAGGATTGGCATGATAAATAAGATTCAAAACTTGCGATAAAACATAAACTGGTAATCAATGAAGCCGAGAGAAGCAAGGTAATAAAATGACCATGAAACAAGGAAATGAATCAAGACCAGGACTCCAAGTTACTTAAATAGAGTACCGCATTGTAACCATGCTGCAGTTCATAGTTACAATCACATAACTCCGTTCAAGTCGTCCAAATCCTAGTATCAGAATAGAGAAACAATAGGGAACCCGAAGATTTCAAGTCGAGATGCAAGTTGCTTGCATATCGTCAAGACAAGGGTCAAGAGAAAGATATGATTCAAGAATCACGATAACAATGTGGCGGACATATTCCTAATCACGGGTTTTCTGATTCGTGTATGGGGTTCAATACCCAACTACAAAAGAATCAAATCCGATTAATCTAAATCCTATGGCTCTGATACCAAACAAACCCTGTCACGCCCCGCTTCCTAGAGTGCGCTAAGATCGGTACGTGACAGACCCAACCATGCTACCTGTGGATAGGAAACATCCCTCCACAGTCACATTACGGCTGTCCATAAGATATAAAGAATAGTAGAAATAAAATAAACTATCTAGTACATGTCTATATGCCAGAATTAACAAGTCAAGAAATAATATACGGAAACAATAGATCCAATAAACAGTAACAATCTGGAAAGTACGTCCCAAATACGGGCTCACATCAGGAAATGAAAATGCTGAAAGAAAACTAAACTAAAATACTAACAGGATCCTCATTGCTCGGCCTGTCGGCTGAAAAACTCCTGATCGGTCTGCGACAAGGGTAGAGGATCTGGACCATGCAAAACCCAGACGTCAGTACATCATAATATCAACAATAATATAATCAGGAGGTAACAAGATATGCAGGCATGAGTATGAGCAATACTAAGAGTATAACAGTAACACGAATATGGAACAGTGAAGTGTATACGTGCAGGTGAAGTGCAGTGAGTAATCTAAACTATACTACTGGGTTATCTATTCTAAAGTCTTCGAAATCAATTAATGTAATCCTCATCGTAACCCATCAGTCTATGCCCCGTTCATTCCCCACGGAACCACGGTAACATGATTATTCAGTATATGCCCCGTTCATTCCCCACGGGACCACGGTAACAGGATTTTTCCGTAACGCCCGGAAATACGGCAAACAATATAATAGCCCTTTGAGTTACGTTCGGTTACATTTTTTATTTCCTCTTACCCCCAAGGTTATGTGTTCAAGTCAGGTATTGATAAATCTGAAGCTAATGCCAACACAGGATCAAGCATGTACAGATTTGTCTATGTAGACAACAGGATACGTCCGTCAGGACGACAAGTCAGGATTGCTGGCATTGGGAACAGAATCAGGTAACAGATCAAGTAGTGGTGTATTAGGTCATATCAGGTAGTACACATGCATCAAATGGATGCCCAACAGTAAAATATAGCAAGTATCGAATCAGGATAAAAGTACGAATATACAGTAAAAGTATGGATGCACAAATATCTATCATGGGTTACATCATGACTATGTAGGATGCACATTACCAAGCATGGGGTACTGATGTAACAGTAATATGAATTAATATGACATGGTATGCAACTAGATATATAATAAATGATACGGATGCATACGGGTATCCGAAAACAGTAAAATATTAATATGGATGTACAATGCAATCAACATGTGATATTTTTATTCATATGGATGCAAAATATAATACATAGCATGTAGCAAGATAAACTTGCCTGATCGAATCTCACAACGGGTATGCGCGGCACGTCCGACGTCGGGTAAATGTCGCAATAACCACACGCGTGCACGAGACAGGACCAGGCAAGGCAAGAATGTGACCACGCAGGCAGAGGACGCCCACTGGGTCTTCCGGATCGGCGGCGGTGAGCACGGCTCCGGTGATGACCGGAAAACAGATCAAGAAAAGAGAAAGAGAAAGAGAAAGAAAGAAGAGGAAGAATGAAGAGAAGAACAGAGAGGAGAGGGGATGGTTTGGTGTTCTGGGTTCAGAGAGGAAGACGAGAGGGAGATGATGAGGTCGTGGTCACCGGAGATGGCGTTTCACGGCGAGGCAGTGGGTAACGGGGTTCTTGATCGTCGGGGGTCTGGGTGTGCAGAGTTCTGTGCAGGGTCAAGGGCTCGCAGGGGAGGAGAGGAGAGAGGAGAGGAGGCGATGAACCGACGACGAAGTGATCGCCGGCGGTGGGATGCAGGAGCGAGGCGAGGTGAAGGTCGGGTTGAGCAGTCGGGGATGAGGGTTTGCAGCGGGGAGAGGGCATAGGGAGGTGAGGAGGTGGTCGAGGAGGAGACTAGGGGTCGACAAAGATGAAGGCGGCTAGGGTTAGGGTTCAGAGTTGATGGGTTCGTGAGAGGTAGGCGGCAGAATTTAAAGAAGGAGAAAAGAAGGAAGGTGAGCGTAGGGGAAAAGGAGGTGACGGGATCTCGCTAACCGCGAGAGGAGAGAGAGGGAGAGAGAGAGGGAGAGATTCTGTTTTAAAAGATTTTAAAATCTTTTAAATATTTTAGTTTAAAAAAATTTAGATGTGGGTAAACTTAACAGTTAAAATTATAATATTAATAAAATTTGGTATTTTGGTTAATACAAAAATAGTCCAAAACATGCCCGGATCGAGTCTAAAAATCTAGTTTTAAAATACGGAAAATATACGAGTCAACCAACATTCAAACAGGATATCCGGGTCACGAAAAAGCATACCCCCAAAAACGGATGCACGTAGCGTGCACATAGCCATCCAAACGAGTCCGGTTTACCGAACGGGACGGGAACAAGTTGCGCGGATGCTACCACAGGGTCAGGAGTATCATGCAGGCCATGTTATATATATTTAAAATATTTTACTTGGTTATAATTGTATTATTAAAAAAATGCAGATGCTCGATATAATGCAAGTATGCAGTACATAAAAATAAAAGTGCACGGATCCAAATAACAAGCCGAGATAAGTGATAAATAGGAATCAAGACGGGTTTCTAGCAAGCGGGTCGGGTCAGATGTAAATACAGATGTCAAATACACTATTCGCACCCAAAACACAGTAAATCAAGAAAATACCATAAATAAAGAAATACTCAAAATAAAACTGGTATAAATGAACTAGGGTGTTACACTTTATTCCGTGTGGCATTTTGTTCCGTGAGCAAGAACCGGGTCCCGACATTCTCCCCACTTTTGTACAATGGTTCGTGCTCAAACCACAGACCTACTATCGAGAGACCAGCTCTGATACCAATAAAACCATGTCACATCCCGCTTCCCAAAATACGAAATACGATGGGTGACTAGGCCAGCCATGCTCTTATGGTGAGGGAATAAACCCGTCGTAATCACACTTCGGTTTCTAACATTACATGGTAGTCAGTAAACAGCACAAGAGTAAAGGAAATCACTGTTCACAACTTTATTACATCATAATAAAAAAGTTCGAGATATATTTATTTTGCAGAATAAAATAACTAACCAACGCAAAACAATGGGCTCAAAGCAAAAAGGGATGGCGCTGATGTCGCGGTCTAGAGCTCTACGATCTCGAAGGACAGATCCTGCTCCTTGACTGGGTCCACTTCGTCCTCTGAGTATGCATACTCAGGTCGTCAGGACGACACATATAGCAATAAATATATATAATGAGTACAATATTATTAAATATGAAAGGTGCAACAAAATACAGAACATGAGGATAATGAACATCAAATGAATATGAACAGTACGATATAAATAGCATGTCGGTAAATCAGGCAATGTGTATGTCACTACTTATCAGCCACTAAGTCAATGAAATCAATTGGTGGAAAGGATACTCGTGTTTAACAAGAGTCTCGTGCATACCCGAGACTACGGTCCATTGTTGCCCGGGACATATCCCTGCAGTCGTGCCGCTAGGCCCACGATCTAATGTATGTATGTATATACATATATCACTAATATCAAATGAGCATCTTCTAAATCACTGTATCTCGCTAAATACGAGTTCAATTCCATCTTGATTTCCCCATTCCCCAGGTTATAGTATGTGTTCAGGTATTAGATAGGTTGTGAACAAATAGGTATCGCTATCACTTTCAATCACGTTTCCACTTATCAATATCACTTTCGTACTTGCCGCAACCAATCACTAACACTTATATATCGATAATGCATAACAGCCGCTAGGTCTTAATACAAACAATCACTATGCAGAAGGCATAAAGCAAACACAAAAATAGATAGAAATGCATTGAACATATATTCATTAAATTACGACAGCTAACGCCACATGACTTGCAAAATTCATCATAAATCACACGTAAAGAATCGACCAAAACAAATATAAAAGGCGTACAATGTATACTTGATTATCTACGCGGTAAAATTAGTTTCATGTCAATAGGATATCAGGTTAGGGACTTATCATCATTTTAAATTAGCGATCGATTGCTGGAATTCCAGTTTCAGAACTAGAAGTCCAACTTCACGCGCAGTTTACTAGGAGTTGTATTCAGATTCAGGTGTTGCCCCAGTTGAATAAAATCTAGTTCTATCCATTAGGGTTCCAACGCATCAAACGGATTAATAATAACCTTTCAATACTAGGAATTATGTCCTGTTTAGTGTGAAGGTGTAAGAAATGTTACTGCAGAAACTGCAGAACACGTCGACATTCTAAAATAAAAATTAAATATCAAACAACTGTGAAACTGCACATGACCAGATCCATGTGTTAGCTAACTAAATTATCTATGCGACTATATAGGACTCCGCGCATTTCAGTTTTATGTAGGGACGTGCAGGTATTTAAATTCAGGTATCCTCAAGAAATGTCGTCCCGAACAGCAGTCCAGAGTCGCATTCCCAGTCAATGCTTGTTGCCGTAATCTATCGGTATCGAAAAATAAACTATGGATGGTTCTAGATTATCGAGTCGTTTTCGATATGAGCCGTAGAATATTACATTCCAAACTGTATTGAATTTACGATGATTTTAATAAGGCAACATCCGTGGTAAAATTCAGATTTAGTGTCGCCTTTAGGAGGCGACTTTACATGATTATAAACACGATATTTTGCATCCAAATTTCTACACAATATTCGCTAACAGTAAAAGAATCTAACTATTGCAAGTGCCACCATAACAAGATATGTTTTGGTTTATAGTTCGCATCAAACACTAGGGTAGCGTTTGCTAATCGGTCGAAAACACACATCTACACTACTATATAACAAAAATAATCTAACATTAATATCTAACCTAAGTATTAAAATAACATGAACAACAAGAGATGGGTTTTCTCTGGCCTTTGGCGAAAGTGGCACGACTGAGACGGCGGCATGACACGGGCTATAATCACGGCATGGAGACGTCACGACAAGATACACGCACGACTAGCATGGCTCTGGTGAGGACTTGGGGAGGCTCGGCATGATGCAGAGGTGAGCCCGGATGCTGTGACACGGCAATGAGGGCAGCGGAGTTCCGGGGGTGATGCAGGCGGCAAAGTGAGCTCGGTAAGGTGTTGGCGGCGTCGCGAGGATGACGAGGAGTATGGGTAGTGGGCTTGGGTGCAGTGGGTGTTGGGAGAGGAGCTCGGGCGTTGTGGAGACGAGAGAGGAGGTGGCTGGTGGCAGTGGCCTCGTTGTGAAAAGAGGCGGTGGTGCTCGGTGGTGAAAAATGGATTTGTGAAGAGGAGCTCGGTTGTTGATAGAGGGGGAAAACTGAGGCTCGTCGGGGTGTCGAGAGCGTAGTCGGAGGTAGGGCTCGAAGGTCGACGCAAGCGACGACGATGGTGGTGATCGGTGCTCGTGGCGGCGAGTTGCAGGGGAGAGAGAGAGAGTGAGAACGAGAGAGGTCGGGAGAGAGTGAGGTAGAGAGAGGCGAGATTGAGTTGTTAGAGATGAGAGGAGGTCGCAGGTGATGAGATCTGGTCGTCGTGGTCGTTGGGGAGCGAGTCTCGCGGCGAGGACGCGAGGGGGGGAGAGAGAGGAACCAGTGAGGATTTGGAGAAGGTGATCTCGGGAGTTGGCGAGTGGGACGCGGGTCTCGCAGAGGTGGCGCGGTCGTCGCGGGGAAACATTGGAGGAAAGTGGCGGGAAAATAAAAGAAGAGGGAGAAGAAGAAGAAGAAGCGGGTTGGGGGAGTCGGGTCAGGTAGGGTGAGCACAGGTCGGGTCGGGTGAGTTTAGAGTTAGGTAATAAGTAAAATAAAATAATTATATATATATATATATATATATATATATATATATATATATATATATATATATATAGAGATAAATGAAAAAAAAAATCTCGAAAAATACGGAAAAATATATATGGAAACCGGGGATTTACAAGTGCATGCATGCTATATGACTTTCACTGTGTTTACGTTTTCTTAGCAATAATCATATAATGCCTTATATTTGAAAATCTCTAACTTAAGACGAGGGTTGTCAGCGAGGGATTCTTTAGCCAATGGAAAAATTTCCTCATATTAATTGCTAGATGTTTTCCAATAATTTTGAAATACATCAGTTAGTAAAATGTGAAAGTTTCAGTGACTAGGAAAGGAGTTACAGCAAGTTTGTAGTCATATAAAAAATATTCCGAACTTTCAGCTAGATATTTTTTCCTCTGTCATATATATATATATATGAATATATCCATATATAACTTGAGCCATATTGTCTGCTTGCCATTTTCTCTTTACGCAGCTGGCAAGATCATACAGTTTTAGTTGACAGGCAATTTAGATTTATGTGGAAATGTCTCAAACATCTTACAAATTTCAGTTTTTGTCTATGAACCATTTTGTGCTTAAGTTATGCTTTACTGTCTCTTCCATGTTCGGCATTAATCAAGCCAACTTGTCTGCTTGCAATATTATCTTGCAGTATCCTAGGGAGCTTGATGTTAGGAATAGATGTTGATAAAGCTCAATGTATGCGCGTGCGGTAGGCACCTGGTTACTGGTAAGAAAACTTGCCTGAAAAATTATGATTTTATCGTTATCTTCTTCAAACCAAACTGTATGCTTATTATATTCTCCTGAGCTATAGCTGAAATCCATTTTCTCCGATTTTCTTATTTATGACTTGGTCTTTATAATATTATATTCCTTTACTCGTTGTAGTCGTATTAGGAGCAATGTGATTATTATTAGAGTTGTTTAGACTTAGATTAGATCTAGACTCTTTTTTTTGTTTAAAGAAAATAGTAAATCATACCTTTTGTCTTTCAAATTATCTGTTTGAGTTTATAGAATTATAGAAATTTGTATGCAAGGAATTTCTAAATAATAGGGAATAGTTGAATTATTTGTAGTTGACTTATGTTTTGATTGAATGGATTTGGTCACATTCTCATAGGTATAATAGAATTATGTTTAGATAGATTTGGATTAACTCTTTAAATTTTTATTTTGAGAGAACCTGATTATAGATTTTGGAAACTGATTTTATTTAGAAAAAGGTTGAAATCTAGGTAATTTGTGTTAATATTTAGTTTGGCACAAACTATAACACCTACTCCAAAATCAAAATGAGGTGTGGTTGGTGAGAACAAATTTTTCTAAAGAGTAACATTTGGGCAAAGATGACAACATAAATTATGTCATGCTTTTGTTATCTCTTCCCTATTCCCATGTGAATGCATTGTATTAAAATATCTTTGAAAATTTGATAGAGAAAACATCATCTTTGAATTTATTAGGTATGACTAGCTATTGTTTCATAGGAAAGTCTAGGCCAGTCAAAAGAGACTTGTATATAATGTAAACTTGCCATGCCAAATACTAAAAAAAAGTATGGAAAAATGAGTATTGATTCAAGGATTATTGATATTGAGTCATGAGATTGCATGAAGGTGGGGTTAAAATCTTAAAATGAAGGTAGAAAGAACAAATGAGAAAGCAATCAACAAAGAAGGAAGAAGATGAAAGCAAATAGATCAAATAATAATAATAAATTATATTAGTGTTTTTTTGCAAACCATTGAAAATATAGGAGAGTTTTTTGCTAACAGAAAAAGTTCAGACGGAGTTGGCAAGTCGTCCTACTACAAGGTGGTTTTTGATAAATTAGCCAAAAAAGGCGTAAAAGAGAAACATGGGTAATGGGTTGGTGTTGACTAGGCTCTCTACATATTAGGTGAGCACCAAGTTATTCAACTTCAGGAGTAGATCATTTTGCAATCTACACCCTAGTAAATGGCAATTTATATTTGCTTTTCATTATTAAAATCATAGTGGTATTAGTGCCTTATCTTTATCCATAATTTTTAATAAAAGGCACCACCTGTTGTGTATGTTAAAAAAACCTTAATACATCAAGTTGCACTATATATATTCTATTTTGTGTTTGGTGAGAAATCAAGTTGCTCTAGAATAATAAAAGGAAGCTACCTGTTTTCTTTGTGTGGGCCTATGATAAATATGACTGAAGCATTTTATTTTATCTTCGTCTCAAACTCAATATAATTTTCTATAACAAATCTATCATTTTATCTGGACGATAAAAACAACGAGCTTTTTAGGATCTATTCATGGTTCACCCGATCACAAAGTTGGACTAGTTATGATTAAGTTGATAGTGGTCGTAAAACATAGTTGGAACTGAGACAATAGCTAAGGATTGTTGCCGTAAGTATCGGAAAAATATTATCCGGGAAGAATCTTCTCTCTTATCCGAATTGCAATTTAGGAAATTGCAGAGTATAATAATAGAAGGACTGTGATATAATTCATAATTTGTGTTTTTACAGATAAAACCAATCCTAATTGAAGGACTGGTTCAAATGTCTGGTTGTCTTCAATCAATTTGTATGTAAAAGAGAAAAGAAAAGTAACAAACAAATCTGTAATTTCTTTTTGCATCGAGGGGCAGACTTTTTTCATCTTTTACCCCCAATTTCATATATATAATTAATATATACAGATTATTTTTTTTAACATCAAGTATGGTTCTATACACAGTTCACTTTCTAATTTTTAACTGCTTGTGGTTTCACACTTTGAACTGTAACTCCCCAACACCCGAACAAAACCCGCAAACTCATTCAGACCCGCTATCGCCCTCCTCACGTTCGGATCCGACTCGTTTCCCTCCAAATCCAATACAAAAACATAGTCAAACTTCATCCCCTCTCCAACCCGAATCGGGTTCGCCCGATTCGGCCGATGCTCAACCCGCAACACCCTTACTCCCCGGGTCTCAAACATCCACATCGCGCGGAAAAGATCCGACACCCCATTCTCCAACGAAAATGCGACCGTCGTCTTCTGGGCCCCTCCCAAACCTATACCCGACCCAAGACCCAACTGCAAGAAACGGTTATAATTAACCGTCGGGTCCTGGAAATTATCTTCCACTACCTGCAACCCAAACTCCTCCGCCGCCATTTTGCTCCCGATCACGGCTGTTTCGGAAATCTCATTCTCTGCCACGAACCTTGCTGCATCAGCTGCGCTATTAACCTCTCCAACATCAACATTCAAATGTTCGATCCGCGTTCTGCAATGGCTCAACGCCTGCGGGTGGCTGACGATACGTTTGATGTCTGACATCTTAGTCGTCGGCAGAGACAGAAGGCAGTGGTTTACTGGGAGGATGAGTTCTCCGACGATTTTAACCTCCTCATGCCGTAAGAGAAGGTCAAGGTTCCGGTCGATCGGACCGTCGACGGAATTTTCGGCTGGAACGACGGCCCGATCAGCCGAGAAGTCTTCAAGGGCGGAAAACGCGTCCTCCATGTTCGAACACGGGAAGGAGTTGACTGGCAGGGCACGGAAGGCCTGTGCCACCGCTTCCTGGCAGTAAGACCCACGGCCGCCCTGGTAAGCCACACGAAGCGGCCTGCGCCATGAAGGAGAACCACCAGTTATGACCGGAGGGTCTCCTCCAGGAATGGAGGCCCTGCGGAAGAGGCGTTCTAGGTCCTCTACGGCCATGTCGAGGCCGAAGCGGGCCGCGACCTCTTCCGCATTAAGAAGAGGAGACGGCTTCGGCTTCATGAAGCCATGTCCTCTTCTCACCTCTTTCTGTTGCTGCTGTTTTGAGATGGCGGCAACAGAAAAAGGGGTTGATGGTATTCTAATTGCCATTAGAGAGGACTCCTTACTTTTCTTTTTTCTTTTTCTTTTCAGGCGCAGAGATGGTGTGAGGAACCGATCTCTGGCTAAACTTTTTGAGGAAGGGGATGGGGTATTTATATATGATTACAGTTGGAGATTAACATGTGTGTGAACTAAGTAAATGTTTTTTTTTTTAATTTTGAAGGGTAGGTGAGGTTGGAGATCAATGTTTTTCGAGTATTCAAGATTTCGGGTGCCGGTCTATTGTGACAAATCTGTATGTTATAATTTTATCGGATGAGAAATTAGTATAGATTACGTTAGATTGGCATCTGTCGATCATCCGTAAAATTTTGTGAAATCTTAAAATAAGCATGTAACAATTCCAGAGCAATGGTTGATGTAAATTTATAGCTTTAGAGTTTACCATGCAGTGTTGGAAACCTGCAAGGATCTTCAGCATTTATGCCTGAAAACACCTGCAAATAGTAATCATAACTAAAATTTAACCTAGTTTTGTTAATAATTTTTACAATTGACCAATGAGGTGATTGTTGCTATGAGATTTCAGATAAATCCCTAGGTTAATAATTTATAGAAATAAAACTTTTATGATTTTTGTCAAGAGGTGGCATGTGAGGAAGGGAGACATAGAATTAATTGCATGACTAGCAAGTCATTATGTAAACGTGGGGAGAGGGAGGAAACTGCTGCTTGCTTTGACCATGGCTGCTGCTTCAAGCTCTCACTCAACTTTTCTCTTGTTTATTATACTAATAATAATTAATGATCTAAATCATGGAGTCTAACAAATGCACCAGTTGGAAAAAGAGATAAAAATTTGTGCAATATAGGAATCGAGGGTGTATATACAGGTCTAAGAGAGCATAGATGAAAATTCTTTTTCTACCAACCCAGTAAATTCTATGTAGGCTACCAGGTTGGTGATTGGATATAGAGGTGGGGTTGCTTGGGGACTTGAAAAGCAACTCCACATCTTCAACCAATCACCAATCCGGTGGTCTATGTGGATGCAACCGGTTTGGTCGGTAAAGTATTGCTCTGGAGAATGAAAAGTAAACGACCCGAATTTTAGTGGTTATACAACCATAAGTCTTTCTGTCTTTCTAATATAAATAGGAAGATTAATTAAAAAGTTAGGGTTAATTGATTGCATATTTATTTATCTGTAATGAATGATGTGTGTATATATTCTTTACTAGGAGAAGACCAAATATACAGGTGGTGAAAAGCTATCAAACAACTTGAGTTTTTGCATAAAATGATATTAACATGGAGTAGAAAACTTTATAGTGATGCATATGCGCACTAAAAATAACTATAGGTTTATTGCATGTGACCTGCAATTCTAGTAAAGGAACCTGTTCCATTTCACTCTTGCCTATATTTGTGCGTTAGAATTGAACATAATTCTATATAGCAAATATAGCATATTTTCTTTTTCTCTTAGACCTTTTCATAGTCTATGAGAATTTGGAGGATGCCAACTAGTTTTTTTGGACTTGGACAAGCTCTTATCTTGTCATGGTTTTCTAAACTAATTAGCACTTATTTGGAGAGGGTTGACGTCAGGTCGACAACCGCGCGTAAAACTTCGTCAGACCTTATTAGAGTTTTGCTTCATAGACAACCCCATTTTGATGGGAAAAGATTAGATGATGATTGCCTACAATTCTAGTACTTCAGAAACTTAAACCAAGAATAAAGTTATTTTGGAGGGGATTTAAGAATTTCAGTAATGTTATTAACAATTCTTAATTCTTCAAGTGTTCTCTATAAAAAGGTAAACAAAAATCAATATTAGCTCATAAATCATACTTTATTGCGTGTGCTCCACGTACCTCATAAGTTTACTCCAGACTGAAAATGAAAGAAAGAATCACATTTCCTGTTCTTTTCTTATTATCTTTCTTTGTTCATCACTTTCTTCCTTGTTAAAGTTTATATGAAAGGATATATTAACTTCTAAGCTGTACAATTGATAGTAACTTTCTTAATATTTCATGTTAAAGTCTCACCAAAAGAACAGAATCAATGCTTAAATAAAGTTTAGGGAAAATGACTCAGGATTTTATGAATAGGGTCTCTCATTTTCTTTCACTATCACCACCTACCATAGACTATCATCTCATCATAATCTTTGCTTTCAAGCATTGGAAAATTGAAGCAACTTTACCAATTATTCTTCTCATTAAATCTTCTACTAAACAAACCTTATGAGATACATAATAAAATCAAAATTTATCTCTATTAAGCTACAAAAAACACTGGAACATTATTAGTTTCAGTTTTAATAAACTTTTTAGAGTATCTTACATAACAAAGGGTCACATTCATTGAGTAAGTTATAGCTTGTTCCTTGCCTTCACCTCAATCATTCAGAGCCTTGTTCTGAAACCCTTGAAGAATTTACCCTTCAAATGCTAGAATTCTTTCTACAATGCAAGCTCATCTCTTTTAGTTAACTTTTGATGAAGCTCTCTAGCTGTTTAAAGTCAGCTTCTGCAATGTCTTTGACATTTGAACCATTCTTGTATATTTTAAAACCTGGCTCTGTGTTCATGTTCTCTGACTTTGCTAAGTTGGGGATTTCTTCCATATCCACCTAGATAGAGATATCATAGTTAAATGCATCCTTAACAAACAAGGATGAAGCATATACAAACATATCATTTAGGAATTGACAAGAGACTTGAGGAAAAAATAGAATACTTTCATTAGCAAATTAATGGAGAAATACATATATATTTATACTAGAGTTTACGGATACGGCTATTAATCTAATATCAAAGCCCAACTACTTTATCTAATATTATCTCTAACACTCCCCCTCAAGCTGGTACATACATATCATGTAGACCAAGTTTCTTACATAAAACATTCAATTCTTTCTTTTCCTAATACCTTTATGAAAATATCTGTTGGTTGATTCTTACTTGCAATGTATTGAGAATTAAGAAATCCATTCTCTTTCTTTTCCCAAACAAAATAGCAATCAACTTCAATGTGCTTGGTTTTCTTATGAAAAACAGGAGTGGACGAAATATGGATTGATGCTTGATTGTCACAAGAGAGAGAAATAGGTTGATGAATTTGAAATCCAAGCCCATTTAATAGGTTAGTTATCCAAAACAACTCGTATGTAGTATGAGCCATAGCGCGATATTCAGCCTCCGCACTTGATCTAACTACAACTGATTATTTCTTGCTTTTCCATGATACAAGATTACCACCGAGGAAAATACAATAGCCAGTAGTAGACCTCCTATAAGTAGGAGATCTCATCCAATCGGCATCATAAAATCCCATCAACTGTTGAACATCTCCATAATTACGGTAAATTAACCCTTGACCAGGTGAATTCTTCAAATAGCAAACAATACGAATAACGATCTTCCAATGAGGTTCCCTTGGAGAATCTATAAACCGGCTCACCACGCTAACAGCAAAAGAGATGTCTGGTCTTGTTATCATAAGATAGTTAAGCTTTTCAACCAATCGACGGTACCTTCCTAGATCTTCTAATAATTCTCTCCGATCATTATAGAGTTTCATATTAAGATCTATCGGTGTATCTATAGGCTTGGTACCCAAAAGTCTAGTCTCTTCTAGAATATCTAGGACATACTTCGTCTGAGACAAGCAAATACCCTCTGGGAAGCGTGCAATCTCAATCTTCAAGAAATATCGCAATAACCCTAAGTCCTTTGTATGGAAGTGATGTTTGAGAAATTTCTTAAGAACAACAATCTCGTTAGCATCATCTCTACTGATAATAATATTATCAACATACACCACTAATATAATTCTCTTTTTTTTAAGGACTTGTGTAAAAACGGTATAATCACTCTTGCACTGATATAAACCAAACTCATGCAAAACGGCACCGAATCTATCAAACCAAGTTTGAGGAGACTACTTGGGCCCATATATAGCTTTTCGCAGTCTACATACTTTGCATGTCTCCCTCAACCACGAATCCAGATAGTTGGTCCATATATACTTCTTCTTCAAGCTCACCATGGAGAAATGTATTCTTGATATCCAACTGATATAAAGGCCAATTCAAATTTACTACTAAAGAAATCAGAATGCGCACGGACGGAAGCTTCGATACTGGAGAGAACGTCTCCGCATAATCAATTCCATATGTCTATGTATAACCTTTAGCAATAAAACGAGCCTTCAGCCGCTCAATACCCATCAGTCCGCTCGGAAGCGAAAGGATTGCTTCGATTGAAGGTCTCTTGGACGAGGGCTTCGAGAGATCCAAGAGACCTTGGACGAGGGTGAGAGGGAGCTTGGACGAGGGCTTTGATCGAGTGCGGAAGCAAAAGAAATCTAGACGAGGACGAGGGAGCGGCGCAGGTGAGGTCTGCTAGGATTTTTTTAAGGGTCTGATACCATGACAAAAGATTTCAGGAAAAAATATAATACTTTCATTAGCAAATTAATGGAGAAATACATATATATTTATCCTAGAGTTTACGGATACATGTATTAATCTAATATCAAAGTCCAACTATTTTATCTAATATTATTTCTAACAGGAATAAAAATGAGAATTATGGTTAATCCAATGATATGTGCCTTGACGCCATAAAAATAGAACGACCTTTTCCAATGAAGTGTATGATATTTCTGTTATAGTTACATATTTCCTTCCATATCCAATAAAGTTTATGTAACATAATTATTGAATATTAATAAGGATTTCTTGTTGCGCATTTTAGTAGCTGATATCTCTGGGTACTTTCCGTTTGCAATTGATATACTATCCTTGGAAATCTTTTAATTCGATCATAATTCTTATATACCTGCTGTGCAAGATATTGCCGAATTTAGTGATTCAAGTCTGTAGTTGAACCTATGAATAGTACGCAACATGCTATCATGCATGACACATCAACATGCAACATGCAGCGGGGGTACTTAAGAGGTAGTTGTTGTAAGCACATATTATGCTGTGTGGTTCTAAATTATGTGACTTCTCTAGGATGCATCTAAAGAGAAGCTAAATTGTTGTGTGGATTGTATTATTGATGTATATCAACGTTTTTTTATTGAGTTTCTGTTATGCTTTGATGTAATGCATCTGACATATTGAGTTGCTAGGATTTATTTGTTCTTGTTAATTAAACTCGGTACTATGCATCAATCTATCGTCATATTCCATGAAGGTATAAAATCTCGTCGATGGATGGTTTGGTTATTGGAAATGTTTACATGAAATACGCAAGTTTGTTTTCGTTGTTAGCTATGTTGATATAGGCGTGATCAGATTAACATAATATACATGTAGTGCACTCAAAATTGTGTTTTTAATAGTGAATATCGCATCATTACATCTAATAGAAGTAAATATATTATAAAGTACTGAAACCAAACCTTCAGGAAACAGATGCTCCGACTCCTCATTTGATTTGTTGAAGAACATTGCGACTGATGATCCTGTGGATTGAGTTTAGAGCATAAAAATCCATATCTTTGACATTGATGTTGTTTGACAAATCCAATTCACAAAGTATTCGCTCATAAAGAGCATAACTATCTGCACCACTATGGGACATTTGTGAAAACTTACCTGGCAACATATGCCTGAATTGTTCCTCTGATTCGATGAGAACCAAGCCAGCCTCATCTTCTGTGTTCATTGTTTCTTCCCCTTGCTTCTTCTTGAGTTGTACATGAGCCGCAAATAGAGATTTGACCACCTCATCATCTCCTGGTTTTTGTCGGAGTAGTACCTCATAATCTTCTACCGGTGCTTCCCATTTTTCCAACTATTACACAAAATTCATCGAAAAATTCAGTCTCTTTACATCTCCAACTTAACGCAAATAATTTACCGAAGGCCAAAGTGCAATCCTCCTTATATTAAGTGAAATTAATGTTCTCTGTTTCTGTAGCTTTTTTCCATGGATATTTTAGTTGCAAAGATGGGAAAAGAAATTAACATCATTAATAATCAGGCAAAATGAGGGGGGTTTCCTGCAATTTAGCCTTCGACTAACCTTATAGTTGCAGTCTACCCTCCGAAGACGCTTTGCTATACGAAGGCCAAAACTTAAGAGCAATATCGCAATCTTCGATTGCTTTTTCCCACTGACTAAGTTTTGAATGACAAGCGGCTCGATTACAAAGTAGAATAGCATTATATGGGTCATCCTCAAGTCCTTTTCCTCAAGCTATGCATGCTTCTTCGAATTTACAGGCTTTAAAGAGGTCATTCCCTTTTAATTGTGCAGATGTTACAGCTAAAGCCTTCTGTGCTAAAGAACTTAAATCTCTATTGTTGGGGTCGAGTTGAGCAGCATTTTCGGCTTCAGCAACTGCATCTTCAAATTTTTAAACAAAAGAAAATTGTTACTAAATTACATGTATTGATTTGTTACAATCATTAAATGTTGGTTGGTAACCTTCCTGCTGCCATATCGACTTGAGCTTTGACAAATAGAATATATGTGTTCCCTTACAAAAAAGGGGTGGGGGAAAGTTCCCCACTAAAACAGCCCCACGTGTTTATCACATTAGTGCATATATGCAACGCATATAGATACTGCAGTTAAAACAACTGCTAGGCTAATGGAGTCTCACATGCCCACACGTGAGCATCTATATGTAAAAATTATGGGCGCTGTATTTAAGCAATCGATAGGCTAAAATTGAGCCTCACGTGTAAGCACGTGAGCGCCTATATGCAAAGCATATATGTGCTGCATTCAAACAGGTGGCAAGCCAAAAAGTCTCACGTGTTAACACGTGATACACTCATATGCTGTTGCATATAAGCAAACAAGCTTAATCCCATCGGGATCACTTGCTACACGTGAGTGCTCTTAAAACCTTCGAAACTGATAGAATTAAATTCTAAACAACAGGATTAAAACTATATTTGGAAAATATTTTCTTAAATCTTTCTAATATGGAAAGATCCTTCTCAAATAAAAAATCTTGGATGAACTATCTGATAGAATTAAATTTTATATATATGAAAAATATTTCTCTGATCTTCCTTAAACTAGAAATCTTCTTTGTTAAACGAGAGACATTTGGATCAAAGATCCAACGGTGATCGTCTGATAGAATAAAATTCTATAAAAGATATTTATATAAATAAAATTCTATGATAGAATAAAATTCTAATCTTGTTAAACTAACAAGATATTCATATGATAGAATAAAATTCTATTTTAGGAAAATAATTCCTAATCTGCTTAAAAACAAATAAGAAATCTTCTCTGCTAAACAGAGAGTTTTTGGATTAAAAATCTAACGGTGAATAAAATTCACCAGATCAATTGGATTGATTATGAAATCAATCACGATCTCTCAATGAGGGATTTTCTTAACAAATTGATTCTTTTTCTTCTCATATAAATAGGAGTAAGGAGAGGAGGAGAAAACACACTGAGAGAGAGAAAGAAAACTGCAGAGAGAGAACTCCCCAGAGACTTGAAGAATATACAGCGGGAGAATTTAATTCTCAAAAAAAAGACTTGTTCCCTTGAAACACTAGGTAAAAGAGAAAAAAAAACAAAAAAGACTGTTATTTGCATCTTTAAGGGCTTAACCCTTCATAGAAGAACTTAGTTCTTCCTCTGTTTGAGATCTGCAGAAGCAGATCTCCTCACAAGTTGAGAATTTAATTCTCAACTTGTAAATTCTGCCATGCAGATTCAAAACCTAGGGGAAAGAATTGAGTTCAAAGAATTTGATTCTTACAAAACATATGAAAACTAGGATTTAACCCTATAAAAAAGAATTTAATTCTTACAAAACAAGTGGCATGAGATCCTCCAAACCCTAGGGTCATTAACATGAGAACGAAATCTCCAAAACACCAAGAAGGAAAGATTGATAATTCATTACCATTTAAACAATATAACGAGAACCGCATGTGTTTTCCACGCAAGCGTTTAAAAAGAAGAACAAGAGGTGCTTCCTATGGCAGTCAGGTGTTCTACATGCGATCTCCAATCAAGTGTTCAACACTTATAAAAAAAAGAAGGGGATAAGACCCAAAAGCCAGTGCCTAACTTTACGGCGTCTCACGTGCTCACACGTGAGCACCATAATGATCAAGTGCTCAGCACTTATAAAAAAAAGAGGGGGAATAAAACCCAAAGAACAGTTCCCACTTTGGGGCGCCTCACGTGTACTTTGGGGCGCTTCACGTGAGCGCCTCCAAAGTGCAGTGTTTAACACTGATTCAGAGCCTCACGTGGGAATACGTGAGTGCTGAACATAACCAAGTGCTCAGCACTTATAAAAGAAAGGAGGAATAGAACCCAGAGAACAACTCCTACTTTGGGGCGCTTCACGTGTCCACACGTGAGCGTCTCCAAAGTGCAGTGTTTAACACTGATTCAGAAGCTCACGTGGGAACACGTGAGTGCTGAACATACACCAATGTTTAGCATTATGGGAAATCAACTCCAGCCTTAAATTGGCTAAGTCTTCCTGAGGTCAAAACCTCTTTGATCTCCAAATCAACCGAGCATCGGTGCTCATGTTTTCCCAAACTAGTCTCAGTCTCAAACATGACTGATGACCCATCAACTGATGATATACAAAACGATATTCATCCCACATTCCTCCAAGGAAATCTTAGTCTCAAAATACGACTAATGATTTCTGGGTTGACCACCAACTTCATTTTCCCTCAAATAGGGGAATTGGTTCAATGGTATATCTCTCCATATCTCTGATACATGTCGTTGTAATTCCTCAACGTTTTCAGAGAGGTGGCGGGTCCCGACAACCAACTGTTTTTGGGTGCACTTTCTAAAATGGCGACAACGTATCTTAACGTCCTTAAATTAAAACCTCACCTACGTTGCCTCCAAAATAGCGACAACGGACCGTGATGTCCTTAAACTAAATTCTCACCTAAAAAATGGTGATCTATAGACCGAAATGTCCTCAAACTACAACTTCGCCTTCAAATGGCGATAAGGGACCGAAACGCCCTTAAACTAAAACAACAGAGCCCAAGTGCTCTCTTACTATATCTGAAATAAAAATGATCCTAACACCCTGTTAAGTAGATTTTAGTCTCAAATTAGACTAACGTATCCTTAATAAAAAACCAACCAAGTCCCAACTGCTCACAAACATTTAAGTTGATCTTGATCTCAAAATAGATCAACGATTCTTAAATCAACCCAAACCCAGATCTAAGATATACGGATTTGGACTAATCCACGCTCTACGGGCAACAATATAAATTAGTCTCTGTATACAATCCACTGGCAACAAAAAATAAAACAAACACACACGATACGAAGTGAACCTCCAGAGCAGGACAAAGTGGTTATCACGATGCGGTAACGTAATCAACTGCAGGGGCTTGCGCCTCCAAGGAAAAGCGTCCCCACAATCAAAAACCCCTCACAAACTGGGCGGAATCTGACGAAGTTTGCTACAACGGCCGCATCCATCTAAACCTCCGATACACGGTACCATAAATCAACTGGCATTTTCGGAGAGGTGGACGGATAAATCCAAATAGTATCTGTCTCCAAATTCAAGCAAGACGACCCATCCCGGTTTCGTCTCTATTTTCGGTGGTAAACAAATTCTGGCACGCCCGGTGGAACCTTTTCCTCTTTCCACTCAATACTTCGTGTGTCATGTTAACGAACAAATCACGGTTTACTGTGGTTGCCCATGAATTCGAGATACTAAGATTTGGTGTCTTGCTCCTCTGCAGAGAAAAGAAGATCAATGGCTTCCAAGTGTACCTGCAACAGCAACTCCCCTGCTCCGTCCCCGCTGAAGGAGTGACATACGGGCCAAATGCGGCCTCCATCTTTTCAATACCGGTGGAGCAGGTGACTCAGGCCACCACTGAATTGTTCTTCGGGACCATGCTTCCGCCAGCAAGTTTCAGCGCCCCAACGCCATCACAGGAAGCTCCAAAAAAGTCGGTTTTCGATCGGCTTGCAACCACCACGGCCCCTCTCAACGGGTCATCCAAGCCTGGCACCTCAGTTTTCAATAGGCTGAGCCAAAGCTTAAGTGGGCCTGCAAAGAGGCTCGCAATACTTGAAGGGGTTATCCCGAAATGGATAGCCGTTCCAGCTCCGGCAAGTGAAGTCATCAAAAGTGCTTCCCCTACCAGAAGGTCGGCCTTCGAAAAATTGATCGTTCCCTCTCAACGGACGTCGGTCTTCAACAGGCTGGTACCAGCAATAGCCCTTCACCAAAACAGGGGGCATAACGAAGCCAATCCCACAACTGAGGCAATCCCGTCTGCAAGGCATGCTCAACGTCGCCACTGGCGCCGAGTGAGAAAAGCTGGGGGTAACTCCCCCTCTGAACTTACTCCACCAGCTCCAATGGTAGAAGTTGACGCTGCTGATCCAACCGAGAATAGTTTTAAACCGCTAAGGAAGGTGCGGCGGAACTCTCCGACCGCGGTGCTGAAGAAATCTCCCCTACCTGTTGAAAACATGATTCAGGCGAAGCCGGAGCAGCCCCCTCAGCGGCTGCCCTTCCAAGTCCACAGGGTCTAGCGGAAGGTCCAAAATTTTGTGATCAATAAAGACTACTCTTACCGACAGAAGAAAACAAAAGCTCAGCAAGAGGAGGACCATCCCTCCACTATGCAGCGAGGGACTTCTTCTATGAAGGCGCCTGTTACAATGGCTCCTTCGACTTTAACTTCTCACAAAAATAGAAGGCCAGAGAATCTACCACCACCGGCGGCAAATCTCAAAGGTGATGGATCCAAACGCCCCAAGTTTGGGGGCATGATTGTGCACACGGTTTACATGGCTTCCGGAAAAGAGAAAAGTCGTGCTTCCGTGGGTCATTGGCCGCAAACTCGGTCGTTGACAAAATCTCAGGAGCAGCAACAAAAGCTCCAGGAGATGCTGACGAAAATGGCAGCACTCACCAGGCAGAAAGAAAGCCCGGAAGCAGCATCGGAACAGCGCCGAGAGCAGGAGACCGATACGGAGTTCCTGTGAAGGGTGCTGGAAAGGAAGGATAAGGAGGCCGCGGAACAAGCAACTAATATAAAACAGATGGTGCTCATGTTCCAAGACATGGTTGGAATGATGATCCAGCCAGAACCTCCAGCTGAAGACCCGCCGATAATTATTGAGGATGACAGAGGGAAAACATTAGACTCTCTTCCGGCTTTATCAGCAGCCAAGGAGGAAATGATCTCCAAACCTGCCCTTGATGACCATATAGCTCAGCAAATACGAGCTCATCAGGCAAGCGGAGCGGTTGGCCAAGTCGTCAGAACCGGACGACCTTATCCAGGTTGGTACGATCAAATCAAGTACCCGCCGGGATATACGATCCCCAAATTTCATGTATACAAGGGGACAGACAACCCGCATCAGGACGTCGCCCAATTTAGAGCATTATGCGGCAATACTAGAGGCGACGACAAATTGCTGCTTCGTCGGTTCGTTGGGAGCTTGTTAGAGACGGCGTTTGAATGGTACTCGGAGCTCCCAAATGACCTTGTCAAAACATTCACAGAAATGTAGCTACTATTCACGCAGTGGTTTGCCAGCGCAAGCGAACGCATCTCGATTACGGCATTAATCAATACCAGGGTGAACCCAGGAGAGACCTGGGTTCAATACGTAATCCGATGGCGAAATCTATGGTCAAAATACGAACAATGCATAGAAGAAGCTCCTGCCGTGGGCATGTTCGTAGGGACCCTCGATCCTCAGGCGACTGTATTCCAGTTTATGATGTTCTTCAGGCCGACCATCTTCCAGGCCTTGATCGACAATCTGGCCCAAATGGACCAGATGGGCCATGGACCGTCCTCTTCAAAAACGGATCCTCGGAATGTAAAGAGTAAAGGGAAAGCAGCCTTCGTCGCTAACACTCAACAACAACCAAATAACCTGAAACCGGTTGCTCGCCAAGGCAACGGGCGCCCGCGCCAATCCCTGGAAGAGAAGTTAGGACGTGCTTACTCGTCCCCCCGTGATAAAATGAGGAGATTGTTCGAACTGGCAATGCGCAACAAACTCATCAAACTGCCGGATCCGAGACGTCCACTGCAGCCTGGTGACGTCAACAGTTCCAACTACTGCTCCTACCATAGAGTAGTAGACCATCCAATTGAAGACTACTACGTCTTCAAAAACTGGGTCGGTGACCAGTACCGTCAAGGGAAATTCGCGCTGTCAGAAAACTGGAGGGTGAACCCGCTACAGAGGCACTCTCCTAAAAGGTAGACACGCCGGGGGCATCATGCTCGTTTGTGGAAGAAGCTCCTTGGGAGGTGGTCCTTTCAGCTAAAACTAAAAGAATGCTGAAGGATCTTCAAGCATGTCCAGTGATCAGGTGGAAAAGCCCGCTGGAGCCCGAGATCATTAAGGGAATGCTTAAACCGTGCCCAATACCGAAAACTGGTAACGATGGGCAAGACCTCCAGGCTAAGCCTTCGAAGTCTTCGAAAGGAAAAAAGAAGACCAAGAACCCCACGCAGCCCGACGACAAGCGCACGGACCTACAAAAATACATCGACGCGTTGGAAGAGTACAACCAGAAAGTGCGGACCCCAGTCACCCTCGAAGAGTTTCTCAACCATATACTTGAGAACGGAGATAGTGACGATGATGAGGGAAATGGCTCGTTGAGAGAAACCGAAGATTATGTAGCAAGTTGCCACATGGTTTCTCATTCGTCGTTAAATAATGAAGAAACCCACTCGGCATCGAAAAGCAACGCAGAGAAACTGGGGGCAGGATCGGTGTCAAAATTCCCGGAGCTGCCAGAAGACCCAATTGACAGGCTGCTAAATAAAGCCCTTCAAAAGATCAAAGCTGACCGAGAATGTGAAACGACCATATACGAAATGGCCAAGCGTCGGCGTCAGGATGAAGAAGCTGCGGTAAGGATGAGTCGTAAAGTACTCTACCCAAGCCAAAGCACACCTGGTACAAACAAGAGCAAGACCAAAGCAAAGAAGCAGTTCGCCAAAGCCCTGTCAATGGGAATGAAGCTGCCTCCTTTCATGGAAAACACTCCCGGGAGTACGTGCCTTGACGAAGTGGATGTACATCCGAACTACTGCTTATACCATCGGAGTGTTACACACCCCACCGGAGAGTGCAATGCCTTCAAGAAGTGGTGGCAAGGGTACGTTGCCCACCGACAACACTTCAAACGGATGAAGTGCAAAACTCGTCGGCGGTAGAAAAGCACGACAGACGAGTATGAAGGAATGGCCGGCAACTGTCATATGATTGATACCAGTTTGACAAAAGGAAAATCTCAAGTTCTTATATTCGGAAGCGATTCTGAGGAAGAAATAACTCTCGGCCCTCTTTTCAAAGAATCCACCTCGGGAAAAAAAGAAAAAGAGAAGAACCGCGAGAACATTCAGCTGCCTAACCATATGCTGCCTGAAAAGAACCTCGGGCCTACAAACAAAGGTTCGAGCAAAAGAGACAAGGGGAAGGAAAGAGTCCATGAGGAAATTGCCCTCGATGATAGAGCCGTCAAAGAGCTTGCAGCTAAGGACCCGCCTAAGAAAAATAAGGTGGATTACAATGTCCTGACACATCTGAGGAAGATACCTTCACAATTGAGCATACTGGATGCTCTCCTCCTATCCAAAGAGGCACGAGATTCTCTGATCAAGGTATTACAAGAGTCTGATCAGTTCCAAGCTTTCCTTGCAGAAGAAAAGATGAATGATGAGTTAGCAGAGGTTCATACAGCTGACATTACATTCGGCGATGAAGATCTCCTCCTCGGAACGTGCGAGCACAACCGTCCTCTGTATGTCACCGGGTACTGCCACGACATTAAGATTGGGAAAATCCTGGTCGACAACGGGTTCTCTGTCAACGTCCTCAACGTGAAGGTACTAAAGGAGATTTGCATGAACGTTCAGCACCTGGCCCGGGACAAAATTACTATCTCCAGGTTCGACTCGCAGTCATCACGGACGCCGGGGTCCGTAATATTGACGTTACGCTTTGGGATGCTCATCGCTAACATCAAATTTCATGTTATTGACGCTAAGACTTGCTACAACGCCCTGCTCGGTTGACCTTGGTTACACGAGTACAACGTCATCCCTTCTACACAACACCAGTGTATGAAATATTTCAAAGATGGCCTCAAGTATACCGTTACGGGGGAGCTAAATCCATTCTCCGTGAATGAAATCCGCAAATATGAAGACGCGATGTACTTCCTACCAGACTTCAAAGACACGGAAAGATGTCATAAGCCGTAGAACCAACAAAAAGCCGTCGCCACTATCCCTGTTTTTGGGGGCGATACCGAGGAAGATGAAGAGATAGTCTACTCGGGGCAATTCCAAAGCAATAGGCCAGGACCATCTATTCATATTTTGGTCTTTGGCAGTGACTCTGAGGACAAGGTCAACGCCGTGTTCTCCACTCGCCCGTCGGTACAAACCATTACTGGAGCTGATCAGAGCTTGCAAATCACCATAGTTCCGCCGCGGCATTATAAAGAACTTGATGCACTCGATACATACAGTGTACAAGAGCTGCAAACTTTCTACGTCCTTCCCAGACGAAGAGGTGAAAAGGCGATCCTCTTCTATCAATCTACGGAGACTAAAGTGGAGAAAGAAGTCTGGCATGGTGCCGAACTTGCGCTTGACAGGCTTCAGCCAATCCGTCTACCCAAATATTACGCAGAGGGATTGAAAAGGCTGTTAAGATACCAAGACGTACCCTTCAAACAAACCGCTCGACAAACCCAGTTCTACAACAAGATTTAGGACGTTCCCGGGACTTGGCGAAAGATGCCCAACAGGAGGATGGAGACAACTGGGCTTGGATACGTTCGGTCCATGAAATGGGAGCAATTCCATGGCTGCCGTGTCATAAATAACTCCGATGGAGAAGGGAATGTTTTTCCAGATAACGTTGTATTGAACCAGAGCAACATCCCGCCGTAAGAATGCCAAGTCCGTCATTCGAAGAACAAATTGACAAGATAATGAGAGAAGCCAGTCAAAAGGCTCGGGATGACCACAGCCGCGAAATGGCCATTTACGAGAAAGGCAGGACGCAGCATCTCACTCAGCAGTCTGCGGAAAGAAAAGACTACGATGCCCTTCACCTTCAGCCCGATGTACGCTCTCGTGGCAAAGAAAAAGCCCGACACAGAGGCAACAATAAGGTGAAGAACGAGAACGACGTTCTAAAACAGCGAAGGGAATCCAAGAAGCCACGCAATCGAGAAAATGTCAGTCGGAATCCATCGCTGATGAAGAAGATGGATCGGGAATATTCTTTTCCCCAAGACAAGATAAGGAAAATATTTAACCTTGTCATCAAGCATCAAATGATGACATCCCGGAGTCTCGGCATCCCGAACAAATAAACGAGGTCCATCACCCGGGTTATTGATCCTACCACCGAGCAATAGGACATCTTCTTGAAGACTGAGACTGGGTCGAAGACCAGTAACAGCAAGGAAGGTTTGCCCTATCCAACAGTTGGAGGATAATCCCACCATGAAAGCATAAGCCAAAAATAACCTATATTGCGAGGGTAAGTTCAGATCAATATCGAGCATGGAAACGAACTCGCACCTGCCACGTGATAACATTCTCAAAGGAGGGGGAGTACGAGAATATGGATGACCTCTCCCAGTGCTTCGCAAATGAGAATGAGGACGAGAAGATCTCGGAGTTTCCACCAGCACCTAAAGAGCTGGAAGATGGGATACACACCACGGCGGACAATCTAAGAAAAATTGATTTGGGAACGGTAAACGAACCGAGACCAACGTTCGTCAGCGAGCTGCTATCTAAAAAGCTCCTGGCCACACTAAAGGACGTGCTTATACAATATAAAGATTGCTTAGCGTGGAATTATTTCGAGATGTTAGGACTAGATCCAGAAATAGCGGTGCATAAACTGGCGATGTCGCCGGACGTCAAGCCAATCAAACAGGCGCCAAGAAGAATGCGGCTCGAGCTCGAGATGAGTATCAACGCCGAAGTCAAGAAACTAATTGACTCTGGTTTCATCCAAGAAATTCAATATCCTGACTGGATCACTAATATCGTTCCAGTGATGAAGAAAAATACGACGATGCGCATTTGTGTGGACTTTCGTGACCTCAACAAAGCTTGCCTAAAGGAAGACTTCTCAGTACCTGTTACCGAGCTGATGATTGAAAACACGTCCACTCATGAGGTCTTCTCCTTCATGGATGGATCTTCATGCTACAATCAAATAAAAATGCATCCTAAAGACCAAAAGCACACCGCCTTCCGGACTCTGCTAGGCATATTCTGCTATAAGGTGATGCCCTTCGGCTTGAAGAACGCAGGCGTTACCTACCATAGGGCCATGACAAAGATCTTCGATGACCTCATCCATGAGATTGTTGAATGCTATATTGACGGCCTTATGATGAAAAGCAAATCGTATGAGGAACACTGGGAACATCTGAACATAGTGTTCCAGCGTCTTCGGAAATACAATATAAAAACGAATCATCTGAGATGCATGTTTGGAGTCTCCTCAGGCAAATTCCTATGATTCATCATACGACACCAAGGTATCGAAATAGATCCATCAAAGATCAAGGCGATTATGGAAATGCCCACGCTAAGAACTCTCAAAAAATTGCGGTCTCTCCAAAGAAAGCTCGCATATATCTGACGGTTCATAGCTAACCTCTCCGGAAAATTCCGCCCCTACAGCCATCTAATGAAGAAGGGGACCCTATTCGTTTGGGATCATAAATGCCAAAGTGCGCTAGACGAAATCAAGCAATACCCGCAGAACCCGCCGGTACTGACCGTTCCGGTCAAGGGAAAGCCCCTTATCCTGTACACAACAGCTCTCGAAGGTTCTTTAGGCGCGCTATGGGCACAAAAAACGACCAGTGTAACACCCTAGTTCAGTTATACTATATTCTCTTTCATTATTTTCTTGTGGTTATTTCCTGTTTTAATTCGCTTTTGTGTTTTGGCTGAGACGTATATTATCCGTATTTTCAAACAGTAATTTTAGACCTAACCCGGACGTCTTTTGGACTATTTTGTATTTAATCTAAAACTCAAGTTTTATTAATATTATATTCTAATATCCTCAATCATATTTTAAACAAACTAATATTATATTATACTTTTATCCATTTAAAATTTTACCAAACTAAATAATTTTACCAAACCAAATATATTTTTAAATCTTTTAAATCCTAAACTAAACTTCAACACATATATTATATACAAATATATACTAAATATTTTTAACTAAAATATATTTTTACATCTCTCTCTCTCTCTTTCCTCACCTGTCTGTCTCTCTCCTCTCTCTATATATTACCTATATAACATATTATATTTTTTATAAACCTATTATATTTAGAACTCAGCCTCTCTCTCCTCACTTCTCTTCTTCTTCCCACGTCTCGCGAGGAACCATGCCTTAATGCACGCCTCGCGCTCGCCCGACGCCGCCGATCACCTCGTCGGCCTCCCCTCATCCATCTCCTCCTCGAATCGCCTCCCTCTCCTCATCGCCCTCGTCCCCACGACTCCTCTCCCCGCTACCCATCACCGCACACCCGAACCTGCAGCCCCTGCCCTCGTCGTCGCCTCTGCCCTCGCCTCGCGCTCGTCGTCGTCGCCTCCACCGTCTCCGATCCACCTTGACCACCTCTTCTCCCTCTTTCCTCGCCTCTCCTCTGCGAACGCCGACGAACCTAATCTCGTCGCCCTCGCCTCCATTCTCACGTCGTCGCCTCACCTTCACCTCTATCTCCTCTCACCGTCGACCTCCCCTTCTCTTCACCTCCTTCTCCTCTCCTTCACTCCTCTTCTCCCCTTCTCTTTACCCGAGCTCTTCCCTGCGCAGAACCCCCGATCCCGATGAGACCCAATCACTTATAGTTGTTGCACGAAAGGATAATTTGGTTGAAATTCTCAATCCTTTGAATGGACATGTTCTTGCTGCCACCAAAGTTGGTGAATCCAGTTCTTTAGGCCAGCCATCTGAAGATGATCCAATTGTTAGATTGCATTTCCTCAATACAAAGAGAATCGACTTATCCTCCAGGTCAAATGTGCTCCTTGTGTACAGAAAAAGGAAAAGCAATCTTGAGGACCATTCCAACGGTTGATGCTTCACCAGACAATACTGTCGATTCTCAAAGTACATGGGATGTATGCGCTGCTGGTAAAGTGATCTGTACTTCCGTGAATGCAAATGAAAAATATGCTTTATTTGGAGGGAAGGGGATTGAGATGAATGTGTGGGATCTTGATGATGGTAGTAAAACATGGACTGCGAAACCTCCTCCTTGTAACAGTCTTAATATATTCTCTCCAACTTGGTTCAATGCTGCAGCATTTCTTACCAAAGAAGATCATCATAAAATTGTAGCCGGCACGAACAATCATCAGATCCGCCTTAATGATATTTTGGCCCAAAGAAGACCTGTTAGATCATTTAGTTTCAGAGAGGTGCCGATCAAGGCAGTCACAACAGATTTGGACGGACATACAGTTTACGTGGGGAGTGGTTCTGGAGACCTCGCTTCTTATGACATGCGAACGGGATGAGCGTATAACTCTGATCCCAAGTGAATCCTAGCTGAGCTCGTGCCTCGCATCTTCGTACATCGTTCTTCCGTGATCCTTATCCTCCAGGCAAGTACTCTTTCTTTACTTTTGGCCGATATACATCGGCATTCCTTTGTGGTTATATGTATATATATATTTCCTGCACTGTTAGAATAAAAGAGAACTGTGTTAGTATCTTTTTCGTTATATTATATAATATATATATGCAAACTGTTATGTAGCAAGTGAGAATAATTAGCAAGTGTGGTTTTAAAATGATATTTTTTATATTTTAACTATAAATAAAGTTCGAAAGTTGATAACCTATCTCACATTTATATGTTTCTAGTCAGATTGTGATTAATATACCCATATTAACAATTATGACTCATACCAGCTTGTACAACACATTTATGCAGTTACTATTACCTGATAACTATTACCACTGACATGTCTTGACTATTCATTACTCTAGTCTTTTTGGGCGAGATCGCTGATAAGGATGCTGAACTACATTACATGACATGGCACAATCTATACTGTTTACAAGTTTTATTTCTATACAATTACCATACCACAAATTCCAGTCTTTTCAATATTCTTAATTAGTGCTCTAGTCATTACTATAATAGCTATAAATACGTGGGTGTTGGGGTAGTTTGAGTGTGCGTTGTACAACAGGATCTCAGGAGTCCCATGCCGGCAGCTCGTACCGGGCTATAACGGTCTCATGTTTACAGCTCGTACCGGGCTATATCGGTCTCATGTTTACAGCTCGTACCGGGCTATAGCGGTCTCATGTTTATAGCTCGTACCGGACTATAGCGGTCTCTTGTTCATTCTACAGTTAGGCCCGTGTTTCCTAGCCCTTGGGACACCACTCTTGGGTTAGGAATATTCCTGCAGAGGTTGACGCACACACTCAAGCTTACGGTATGATAGTTTACCTTTTAGTGACCAGTAGGATGTGACTTGACCTGTTTACATACATGTTTCAAAGTATTAATGCATTTATATATATATCTGTTTTGCTTGCGCACACGGGCTTCACTACATTCATATATTCATGTTATCATACTATACACACACCTTATACGTTGAGTACTTAGTGGGGTGTTCTGACATCCCTGAGATTTGCCATCTCAGGTTTAGAGACAGATTTTCAGGATAAGCAGGACCGCAGCGACTACCAGGATTTTTCCGAAGATCAGTAACCTGTAGGTTTATCTCCTTTCTGCTAGTTTTTAGTATGTGCGCTCTTATGGGACATTAGGACTTGTGTATTTCTTTTGGATCTTGTTTTTATTTCGAATCTATTGTATCAGATCTTTAATTGCATCAATTATCTAGTGGACCCATTTTTAGTATTCCATGTAGTTTCATTGCAGCATGATTATTAGTATTATTCCTTTCGATATTGGATTTTATTTTTAACAGGTTAATCTAGACAACCTTATGTGACTATGGAAGGATCTTTCCTTACCGTAGGTAGCACGGCTGGCCTTCGTCGCTCTCCGCATTCCGGATTTTGGGAAGCGGGGCGTGACAAGCTTTTGTTGGTATCAGAGCCCGGCTAACGTCAGAGGTTAGTCTGGGTTCTTCCGACCTTTTAGGTTAGAACCACATGTCTAGGTTTTTCCCAGTGTGTCATGCTGCATATTCCTTTGACTCTGGTTGTAGAATTCGGGCGACTGAGATAGAATTACGATATTGTACCCATGTACCGCGGCATGGTTACAATACGTCATTCTGTTTGAGTAACTTAGAGTTCTATTTGATTTGTTTCCACTGATTTGATTTCCTTGCACACGCCGATTTCTCGAGCCAAGACCGTGACTCTTCATACCCTCATTTGTTTCCTTTATCCTTGATTTTTCATACCCATCTATTTTTCATTGATCCTTGTATCGCGACCTTGTATTTTCGTTCTTCAAATTTCGAGGACGAAATTTTTTGTAAGGTGGGTAGAATGTAACACCTTAGTTCAGTTATACTATATTCTCTTTCATTATTTTCTTGTGGCTATTTCCTGTTTTAATTCGCTTTTGTGTTTTGGCTGACACGTATATTATCCGTATTTTCAAACAGTAATTTTAGACCCGATCCGGACGTCTTTTGGACTATTTTGTATTTAGCCTAAAACTCAAGTTTTATTAATATTTTATTCTAATATCCTCAATCATATTTTAAACAAACTAATATTATGTTATACTTTTATCCATTTAAAATTTTACCAAACTAAATAATTTTACCAAACCAAATATATTTTTAAATCTTTTAAATCCTAAACTAAACTTCAACACATATATTATATACGAATATATACTAAATATTTTTAACTAAAATATATTTTTACATCTCTCTCTCTCTCTCTTTCCTCACCTGTCTGTCTCTCTCCTCTCTATATATATTACCTATATAACATATTATATTTTTTATAAACCTATTATATTTACAACTCAGCCTCTCTCTCTCCTCACTTCTCTTTTTCTTCCCACGTCTCGCGAGGACCCATGCCCTAACCCACGCCTCGTGCTCGCCCGACGCTGTCGATCACCTCGTCGGCCTCCCCTCGTCCATCTCCTCCTCGAATCGCCTCTCTCTCCTCATCGCCCTCGTCCCCGCGACTCCTCCCCCGCTACCCATCACCGCACACCCGAACCTGCAGCCCCTGCCCTCGTCGTCACTTCTGCCCTCGCCTTGCGCTCGTCGTCGTCGCCTCCACCGTCTCCGATCCTTCTTGACCAGTTCTTCTCCCTCTTTCCTTGCCTCTTCTCTGCGAACGCCGACGAACCCAACCTCGTCGCCCTCGCCTCTATTCTCACGTCGCCGCCTTACCTTCACCTCCGTTTCCTCTCACCGTCGACCTCCCCTTCTCTTCACCTCCTTCTCCTCTCCTGCACTCCTCTTCTCCCCCTCTCTTTCCCCGAGCTCTTCCCTGCGCGGAACCCCCAACCCCGACGAGACCCAATCACTTATAGCTGTTGCACGAAAGAATAATTTGGTTGAAATTCTCAATCCTTTGAATGGACATGTTCTTGCTGCCACCAAAGTTAGTGAATCCAGTT
Organism: Agapanthus africanus; assembly: GCA_030015575.1. Taxonomy (NCBI): domain Eukaryota; kingdom Viridiplantae; phylum Streptophyta; class Magnoliopsida; order Asparagales; family Amaryllidaceae; genus Agapanthus; species Agapanthus africanus. Next base: position 9,526,457 of record CM057340.1, read on the forward strand.
CTTTAGGCCAGCCATCTGAAGATGATCCGATTGTTGGATTGCATTTCCTCAATACAAAGAGAATCGACTTATCCTCCAGGTCAAATGTGCTCCTTGTGTACAGAAAAAGGAAAAGCAATCTTGAGGACCATTCCAACGGTTGATGCTTCACCAGACAATACTGTCGATTCTCAAAGTACATGGGATGTATGCGCTGCTGGTAAAGTGATCTGTTCTTCCGTGAATGCAAATGAAAAATATGCTTTATTTGGAGGGAAGGGGATTGAGATGAATGTGTGGGATCTTGATAATGGTAGTAAAACATGGACTGCGAAACCTCCTCCTTGTAACAGTCTTAATATATTCTCTCCAACTTGGTTCAATGCTGCAGCATTTCTTACCAAAGAAGATCATCATAAAATTGTAGCCGGCACGAACAATCATCAGATCCGCCTTAATGATATTTTGGCCCAAAGAAGACCTGTTACATCATTTAGTTTCAGAGAGGTGCCGAACAAGGCAGTCACAACAGATTTGGACGGACATACAGTTTACGTGGGGAGTGGTTCTGGAGACCTCGCTTCTTTTGACATGCGAACGGGATGAGTGTATAACTCTGATCCCAAGTGAATCCTAGCTGAGCTCGTGTCTCGCATCTTCGTACATCGTTCTTCCGTGATCCTTATCCTCCAGGCAAGTACTCTTTCTTTACTTTTGGCCGATATACATCGGCATTCCTTTGTGGTTATATGTATATATATATTTCCTGCACTGTTAGAATAAAAGAGAACTGTGTTAGTATCTTTTTCGTTATATTATACAATATATATAGGCAAACTGTTATGTAGCATGTTGGATATAGTGCCCTCAAAATCAATTATTGGATCGCAGATACATGATTGCACTGATTGAGGAGGACCTATACCGGTAGCACAGTCTTACTCGAGATGATAGTATGCTATCTGGTTTGCCTTTATCAGTCGTGTATAGGTTTTGGTGACTGATCACGATTACACGTTGATAGAGCCCTTAGGATCTTGCTTGACTACCAACAGTATGATGGCGATCATATACGTGAGAGTTGGGTACTCTATAAGCACATCCTTAATAGTGGTCCCTAGTCGTGGGAGTACCGAGATAGGGCATCGATACTTCGGAGTAGACTAGTGTATACAGTCGAGACCCCGACGAGGGGCGGTGGCCGGTCTCACAAGCCACTGGTGTTAGTTGGATCACCTAAGATGTATACAGGTGCTCATTGGGTTATGAGTACACCGGACAGGACTCGCCGGGAACCTGCTAGTTGATATTATACCTATCGTCAGATAGCAGTTCCCTGGTGACATGTGTACAGGTTAGTTCATCGACCTGAGGTCGTCATTTGTCTCGTGTGAGCTCCCACTGTGCTTTGATTTTTACCCTACCACGGCTCAAAGGAGTCGTGCAAACAGGTCTTTTTTGGGTACAGTCCCGAGCCATATGGAGGCGAGTGAGCGGATCGGTAGGGGATTCGTCTCTCCCGGTATTGGGGGTGAGATCGCGCTGTGTCTAGGAAAGCCATTACATCAAGTCCTTGGCCAAGACAGGTGAGATTTACTAGTAGGTACTCCAGTAGTATCTCAGGGTGTTCAGGGCTTGTCTCCGACACGACTTATACCTCTTTTGGGGGTCTGACGTTACCAGCTCCCTAGGCCCGATATGCGATACTCATAGACGAACGGATCGGACTGTATGTATATTGTCACTGTTAAGCTCAGTAGGGTTTCAGGATGAGTTCGCTCATCGGCTACCCTTGAGGTCAGTACATGGCAGCCGTTACGCACAGCTAGTGCCGCTGACGGCTTGTGGTTAAACCCACTGCCAGGGTACTGACGAGTCATTAGAGTCCCCCACAGATAGTTTCCCAAGTTCGGGCGAAACGTTGTAGAGGCCGTATGGTTTTATGGCAGGGTTCGGAAAATGCATGTGCGTTTACGCACGTGTCATATTTCAGGCAGATAATACTGGTGGGCTTTGGTTTAAGCCGGATCCATGTATTATACTTTGTAGATATAATAACTTTGTCTCAGTTGTATTTGTATTCGGTCGTAATACAGTTACAGGTATATTTATACAGTTACGGGGTTATCCTGAAATTCATTTCGGGATCGGTTTTGGAACTTGCCAGTTTTCTATCACCCATATTAAACATTCGGTTTAATATGGATTTATCTTTTCTTCACTTGGATGAGCCATGAGGTGAGTCATGAGTGTGGAAGGTTCTAGTTTTGGTGACTAGGTTTTGATTCATTGTATGCATTAATGAATGGATGACTAGGTTAATTGAGTCACCATTTGCATTAATGTGGTTTTGTTCTGCCTTGGATTTTTTCTCTTGATATTTTCCTTTATGGTCACCAATCCTAGCTCCTACACTCACCTCCCTCCTATATGTTGTGGCCGGCCCTTCTTGAGTGAGGAATGAGATTAATTCATTAGAAAAAGATTATGATAGTTTTGGTTCATAGAAATTAGATGTGATCAATTTCTCATTTACCCGATTCCAAAAGGCAACTTCATTAACCGTTCATCCATGGTTTTGGATGTAACGAGACAAAGTGTTTTACTCATTCTCTACATCAATCTTGGTCATCTCTTTTAGCAAACTTGATGACCGAGTTACCTCAGTTAAGAGGCGGGAGCCCGTTTAAAGATCCGTTGACGTGGTGCCACCTGGACGAGAAAACCGAAGATCGAGGAGATCAGAGCAGCCGCAACGGAGCGTGGGATGATGGTTAAAGAACGAAGGACTCGGATCGTTCGGTATAACCTTTCTACCCATTTTGTAGTTTATTAGTTTAGCGTTAATGGCATATCCGGATTATAGTATGCGATAGCGCCAGTTATAAAAATTTTTGTTCCGCATTTAGCGTCAGATTGACGGCCGGGACGCTACCGTAGACTTATATAGCAAGTGAGAATAATTAGCAAGTATGGTTTTAAAATGAGATTTATTTATTTTTAACTATAAATAAAGTTCGAAAGTTGATAACCTATCTCACATTTATATGTTTCTAGCCAGATTGTGATTAATATACCCATATTAAGGTTAACGGTAAAGATAACAATTATGACTCATACCAGCTTGTACACCACATTTATGCAGTTACTATTACCTGATAACTATTACCACTGACATGTCTTGACTATTCATTACTCTAGTCTTTTTGGGCGAGATCGCTGATAAGGATGCTGAACTACATTACATGACATGACACAATCTATACTGTTTACAAGTTTTATTTCCATACAATTACCATACCACAAATTCCAGTCTTTTCAGCATTCTTAATTAGTGCTCTAGTCATTACCATAATAGCTATAAATACGTGGGTGTTGGAGTAGTTTGAGTGTGCGTTGTACAACAGGATCTCAGGAGTCCCATGCCGGCAGCTCGTACCGGGCTATAACGGTCTCATGTTTACAGCTCGTACCGGGCTATATCGGTCTCATGTTTACAGCTCGTACCGGGCTATAGCGGTCTCATGTTTACAGCTCGTACCGGACTATAGCGGTCTCTTGTTCATTCTACAGTTGGGCCCGTGTTTCCTAGCCCCTGGGACACCACTCTTGGGTTAGGAATACTCCTGCAGAGGTTGACGCACACACTCAAGCTTACGATATGATAGTTTACCTTTTAGTGACCAGTAGGATGTGACTTGATCTGTTTACATACATGTTTCAAAGTGTTAATGCATTTATATATATATCTGTTTTGCTTGCGCACACGGGCTTCACTACATTCATATATTCATGTTATCATACTACACACACCTTATACGTTGAGTACTTGGTGGGGTGTTCTGACATCTCTGAGATTTGCCATCTCAGGTTTTGAGACAGATTTTCAGGATGAGCAGGACCGCAGCGACTACCAGGACTTTTCCGAAGATCAGAAACCTGTAGGTTTATCTCCTTTCTGCTAGTTTTTAGTATGTGCGCTCTTATGCGACATTAGGACTTGTGTATTTCTTTTGGATCTTGTTTTTATTTTGAATCTATTGTATCAGATCTTTAATTGCATCAATTATCTAGTGGACCCATTTTTAGTATTCCTTGTGGTTTCATTGCAGCATGATTATTAGTATTATTTCTTTCGATATTGGATTTTATTTTTGACAGGTTAATCTAGACAGCCTTATGTGACTATGGAAGGATCTTTCCTTACCATAGGTAGCACGGCTGGCTTTCGTCGCTCTCCGCATTCCGGATTTTGGGAAGCGGGACGTGACAAGGTTTTGTTGGTATCAGAGCCCGGCTAACGTCAGAGGTTAGTCTGGGTTCTTCCGACCTTTTAGGTTAGAATCACATGTCTAGGTTTTCCCCAGTGTGTCATGCTGCATATTCCATTGACTCTGGTTGTAGAATTCGGGCAACTGAGATAGAATTACGATATTGTACCCATGTACCGCGGCATGGTTACAATACGTCATTCTGTTTGAGTAATTTAGAGTTCTATTTGATTTGTTTCCACTGATTTGATTTCCTTGCACACGCCGATTTCTCGAGCCAAGACCGTGACTCTTCATACCCTTATTTGTTTGCTTGATCCTTGATTTTTCATACCCATCTATTTTTCATTCCTTGTAATTAGTTCGCGACCTTGTATTTTCGTACTTCAAATTTCGAGGACGAAATTTTTTGTAAGGTGGGTAGAATGTAACACCCTAGTTCAATTATACTATATTCTCTTTCATTATTTTCTTGTGGCTATTTCCTGTTTTAATTCGCTTTTGTGTTTTGGCTAACACGTATATTATCCGTATTTTCAAACAGTAATTTTAGACCCGACCCGGACGTCTTTTGGACTATTTTGTATTTAGCCTAAAACTCAAGTTTTATTAATATTATATTCTAATATCCTCAATCATATTTTAAACAAACTAATATTATGTTATACTTTTATCCATTTAAAATTTTACCAAACTAAATAATTTTACCAAACCAAATATATTTTTAAATCTTTTAAATCCTAAACTAAACTTCAACACATATATTATATACGAATATATACTAAATATTTTTAACTAAAATATATTTTTACATCTCTCTCTCTCGTTCCTCACCTGTCTGTCTCTCTCCTCTCTCTATATATTACCTATATAACATATTATATTTTTTATAAACCTATTATATTTACAACCCAGTCTCTCTCTCTCCTCACTTCTCTTTTTCTTCCCACGTCTCGCGAGGACCCATGCCCTAACCCGTGCCTCGCGCTCGCCCGACGCCGCCGATCACCTCGTCGGCCTCCCCTCGTCCATCTCCTCCTCAAATCGCCTCTCTCTCCTCATCGCCCTCGTCCCCACGACTCCTCTCCCCGCTACCCATCACCGCACACCCGAACCTGCAGCCCCTGCCCTCGTCGTCGCCTCTGCCCTCGCCTCGCGCTCGTCGTCGTCGCCTCCACCATCTCCGATCCTCCTTGACCACCTCTTCTCCCTCTTTCCTTGCCTCTCCTCTGCGAACGCCGACGAACCCAACCTCGTCGCCCTCGCCTCTGTTCTCACGTCGCCGCCTCACCTTCACCTCCGTCTCCTCTCACCGTCGACCTCCCCTTCTTTTCACCTCCTTCTCCTCTCCTTCACTCCTCTTCTCCCCCTCTCTTTCCCCGAGCTCTTCCCTGTGCAGAACCCCCGACCCCGACGAGACCCAATCACTTATAGCTGTTGCATGAAAGGATAATTTGGTTGAAATTCTCAATCCTTTGAATGGACATGTTCTTGCTGCCACCAAAGTAGGTGAATCCAGTTCTTTAGGCCAGCCATCTGAAAATGATCCGATTGTTGGATTGCATTTCCTCAATACAAAGAGAATCGACTTATCCTCCAGGTCAAATGTGCTCCTTGTGTACAGAAAAAGGAAAAGCTGAGGACCATTCCAACGGTTGATGCTTCACTAGACAATACTGTCGATTCTCAAAGTACATGGGATGTATGTGTTGCTGGTAAAGTGATATGTTCTTCCGTGAATGCAAATGAAAAATATGCTTTATTTGGAGGGAAGGGGATTGAGATGAATGTGTGGGATCTTGATAATGGTAGTAAAACATGGACTGCGAAACCTCCTCCTTGTGACAGTCTTAATATATTCTCTCCAACTTGGTTCAATGCTGCAACATTTCTTACTAAAGAAGATCATCATAAAATTGTAGCCGGCACGAACAATCATCAGATCCGCCTTTATGATATTTTGGCCCAAAGAAGACCTGTTAGATCATTTATTTTCAGAGAGGTGCCGATCAAGGCAGTCACAACAGATTTGGACGGACATACAGTTTACGTGGGGAGTGGTTCTGGAGACCTCGCTTCTTTTGACATGCGAATGGGATGAGCGTATAACTCTGATCCCAAGTGAATCCTAGCTGAGTTCGTGCCTCGCATCTTCGTACATCGTTCTTCCGTGATCCTTATCCTCCAGGCAAGTACTCTTTCTTTACTTTTGGCCGATATACATCGGCATTCCTTTGTGGTTATATGTATATATATATTTCCTGCACTGTTAGAATAAAAGAGAACTGTGTTAGTATCTTTTTCGTTATATTATACAATATATATAGGCAAACTGTTATGTAGCAAGTGAGAATAATTAGCAAGTGTGGTTTTAAAATGAGATTTATTTTTTCCAACTATAAATAAAGTTCGAAAGTCGATAACCTGTCTCACATTTATATGTTTCTAGTCAGATTATGATTAATATACCCATATTAAGGTTAACGGTAAAGATAACAATTATGACTCATACCAGCTTGTACACCACATTTATGCATTTACTATTACCTGATAACTATTACCACTGACATGTCTTGACTATTCATTACTCTAGTCTTTTTGGGCGAGATCATTGATAAGAATGCTGAACTACATTACATGACATGACACAATCTATACTGTTTACAAGTTTTATTTCCATACAATTACTATACCACAAATTCCAGTCTTTTCAGCATTCTTAATTAGTGCTCTAGTCATTACCATAATAGCTATAAATACGTGGGTATTGGGGTAATTTGAGTGTGCGTTGTACAACAGGATCTCAGGACTCCCATGCCGGCAGCTCGTACCGGGCTATAGTGGTCTCATATTTACAGCTCGTACCGGGCTATATCGGTCTGATGTTTACAGCTCGTACCGGGCTATAACAGCTCGTACCGGGCTATAGCGGTCTCTTGTTCATTCTACAGTTGGGCCCGTGTTTCCTAGCCCCTGGGACACCACTCTTGGGTTAGGAATACTCCTGCAGAGGTTGACGCACACACTCAAGCTTAAGATATGATAGTTTACCTTTTAGTGACCAGTAGGATGTGACTTGACCTGTTTACATACATGTTTCAAAGTGTTAATGCATTTATATATGTATCTGTTTTGCTTGCGCACACGGGTTTCACTACATTCATATATTCATGTTATCATACTATACACACACCTTATACGTTGAGTACTTGGTGCGGTGTTCTGACATCCCTGAGATTTGTCATCTCAGGTTTAGAGACAGATTTTCAGGATGAGCAGGACCGCAGCGACTACCAGGACTTTTCCGAAGATCAGTAACCTATAGGTTTATCTTCTTTCTGCTAGTTTTTAGTATGTGCGCCCTTATGGCACATTAGGACTTGTGTATTTCTTTTGGATCTTGTTTTTATTTCGAATCTATTGTATCAGATCTTTAATTGCATCAATTATCTAGTGGACCCATTTTTAGTATTCCTTGTGGTTTCATTGCAGCATGATTATTAGTATTATTCCTTTCGATATTGGATTTTATTTTTGACAGGTTAATCTAGACAGCCTTATGTGATTATGGAAGAATCTTTCCTTACCGTAGGTAGCACGGCTGGCCTTCGTCGCTCTCCGCATTCCGGAATTTGGGAAGCGGGGCGTGACAACCAGGGAAAGGAGAGAGCTCTCTACTATTTGAGTCGAGTTTTACTGGGGGCAGAAAACAACTCCTCCCCCATTGAAAAGTATTTCCTGACACTGATCTTCGCGACAACGAAGCTTCGACATTATGCCTTGACACATGAGGTCCATCTCATATCAAAGGTAAATCCTCTCAAATATTTGATGTCAAGAGCTATACTATCAGAAAGGCTTGCCAAATAGACCCTCCTCTTGATGGAGTTCTTGATAACATATCGATCCCTCAAGGCAGTAATAGGCCAAGCCATCGCCGACTTTCACGCCGAGCATCCAATATCAGCCGACTCTCTCTTAAATTGCGAATTGCCAGACGAACAAGCGTTCGATACAATCGAAGGAGGGAAAGAAAGAAATGATGCCCAATGGGAACTATACTTTGACGGAGCATTTTTCAGGAAGAAACGGAAGCATAACACTCCTATAATCAAAGCCGGGTGGGCCTTATCTTCATAACTCCGCAAGGAGGGATAATGCGTTTCGCCCTTTCCTTAACAGAGCCGAGGACAAACAATGAGGTTGAGTATGAAGCTTTGATAGCGGGGCTTGAGATTGCTGTCGACATGGGAATCGAAAACCTCCTTATATATGGAGACTCCCAGCTAGTCATTAGCCAAGTGAATGGCGACTGCCAGACGTGTAAACCGGAATTGGTAAAATATGGCGAAAGAGTGCGGCAACTGCTGACTCAAATTCCCTCCTACATCCTGAAAAGCATACCGCGTGCGGAAAATAGCAAGGCGGATGCGTTAGCCAAGCTCGCTAAAGAACTGGCCGACGAAAACCTCGATGATGTAAGGATCATTGTGCAAAGCCGCCGGATTCTCGTGCCAGCAGAAATTTCTCCGGAGTCGTCTGAAAGAAAAGAAGCGACCAAACAAGCAGCCTTCCAACTAGAGGATGAAGAAAAGGCTAAGGATTGGAGAGAAGTCTTCATAGACTACTTCAAATCCAATCGAACACCCGAAAACGCATCTTCAAGACATCAGCTCATGAAACGAGCTCTGTCTTTTGCTTTCGTCAATGATACTCTATATAGGAGATCGTTCGATAGTTTGTGACTAAGGTGTCTGGGACCAGAAGAAGCAAGGAGAGTCGTCCAAGAAACCCACAATGGACTCTGCGGTTCTCATCAAGCCGGGCCAAAAATGAAGCTGAAAATCAAGAGAATGGGTTACTATTGGCCCACAATGATTTAGGACTACCTCGAATATGCGAAGCAGTGTCGCTCGTACCAGGTGCACAGGGACTTCATCCACCAGCATCCAAATCCGCTACACCCAACACTGGCTAGCCGGCCGTTCGAAATATGGGGAACCGATATAATTGGGCCGATCGAACCAGCGTCATGCAAAAGACATCGGTTCATATTGGAAACGACCGATTACTTCTCTAAAAGGGCAGAAGCAGTACCGTTAAGGGAAGTGAAGACGGAGAACATCCTCCATTTCTTCAGGACATATGTCATGTACTGGTTCGGCACCCCGCGACGGATCATCTCGGATAATGGGCCAGCCTACATAAGCCATAAGATCAGCTGCTTTGCACAGCAACATAATATAGACTGGAGATACTCTTCAGTCTATAATTCCCGAGCTAACATTCTAACTGAGGCTTTCAATAAGACCTTAACGAAGATCATAAAGAAAACGGTGACCAGAAATAAAAAGTACTGGCACGAGAGGCTGCATGAAGCTCTTTGGGCGTATCAAACCACGTTCAAAACGGCCACGAATACAACGCCATTCGCGTTGGTATTCGGTACGGAAGCGGTACTTCCCTTGGAGATAGAACTACCCTCTCTACGAATAGCAGTTCGATACGAGCTGATGGATGAAGAAAATGCCCATCTTCGGCTTGAGGAGCTCGATGCTCTCGATGAAACGCATCTCATGGCGTAGCAAAATATGGAAGCTTACAAACCAAGGATGACTCGCTTATACGAAAGACAAATTAGGCCAAGAACATTCCGCCAAGGCGAACTCATGCTAGTTGTCAAAAGACCTATGATCTTCAATCGTGCAAAACGGGGGAAATTCGAGCCAAACTATGAAGGCCTGTATATCAAAGATAAAGTCTACCAAGGTGGGGCTTATTTGCTCATGGATATGCATGGCGAAAGACCCTTCCGGCTAATAAACGGCCAATTCCTTAAGAAATACTACGCATGACAAGTCATGACTCAGGTTAATGATAGATGACGACGCTTGTGTCCACTTGCTATCTTTCTGAGTCAAAACTCTAAATTAGTATCCAACAGAATTTCCGTCCCAAACACGGCGACAATGGACCGAGATGTCCCTAACTAGCAATGGACCACTACGTCCTTAAACTGGCATTGGACCGAAATGTCCCTAAACTAGTACTCCGCCTCAAACATGGTGCATTGCCCCAAATACGGTGATATCTTCTCTTCGGATCTATGTTGCAATCAAAGCTCCAACGGCAAAGACTGCAACCCAAGTAGTAAAAAAACGGTACGTCCACAAGCGAAATGTGCACGGATGAAAACCCGAAAGGGCGCCGTAAGTAAAAACAGTAGGGCTACCGGCGAGTTTGTTAAAACCCGAAAGGGCGTAATCTCGTAAATTTTTCATTTACGAGATCCTTTCGACTCGTAAGGAGAACTCTCTTTATGAGACCCTCACGGCTCATAGAATTTGAAAGTCTTAAGTCACAGGGATCCAAACCTGTTTTTAAGCCGTCGTATCCCCCAAGCGCTACAGGCGGTCCGAGATTGGCCCTTGCATATAATCCACGGGCACAAATAAACGATTTTCACACCAATTTCCACCAATCACGAGGAATGTCCTCATATGGTGAACGACACTTGTAAGTCCTCTCGACTTATAAGGAGAAATAGCTCTTTTGAGATCCTTACGACTTATAAAAGAAAACACCACTTAGAAGTTCTCACGACTTCTAAGGAGAACATACACCTACGAAATCTTAACGACTCGTAAGGAGAAATACCTTTATGAGACCCCTACGGCTCATAGAGTCAAAAAGTTTTAGTCGACAGGACTTTAACCCTGTTTGCTAAGCCACCTTTGTTCAAACCCACAAAGGCAAATAATGATTCGCTCCTGACAATATTCCAGTTGTAGCGATGCTGATGCCTGAACAGGTGTTAATTCTAAGTCCTTTCACAGCAAATGATGATTCGTTCCTGGCAATATTCCAGTCGCAGCGGTGCTGATGCCAAGATGGGTATTGGCTCTCAAGTTCCATACTCGCTACAAAAATCAGCGAGCAAAAATGCACATGAAATAACTGAAATGATGGGGCAACTCGCAATAAAAATCAGCGAGCAAAATATATGCATATAAAAACAGCCGAAATGTTTGTGCAACTCGCAATAAAAAGCAGCGAGTAAAAAAATAGCCGAAATGATTGGGCAATCGCGACTTTCGCGATATAAAAATCTGAAATGATAGAGCATCGCGGAAAGAAATAAAAAAATGAATGAAAATGAAACTTTTGCCCTGCAGGTGAATTTACACCGACCCCTGTATACAATCCTTGGGCACAAATGAAAATGAAACCATATTTTCCCACCAGGCTCCGTCAAAGGGAGAGCCAGATCTCGACGGCGACAACCACAGTCGAGAAGTCAATTCGGCGTTTCTCACTTCAGCAGGATGCAGACGAGACGTCAACAAGCGACCCCAGGATCAAAACAAAACGGAGCCATGGCAAAGTCCCTAGTTCCAAGTCTCGACGGTTCATAGACAACCTAGAGACCATCTCGACATTCGTCTCGTTACAGCAGACGCAGTGTCAACAATGGCGTTTCTTCTTACTCCAGCAGGATGCAGACGCGACGTCAACAAGCGACCCCAGGGTCAAAACAAAACGGAGCCATTGCAAAGTCCCTAGTTCCAAGTCTCGACGGTTCACAAACAACCTAGAGACCACCTCGACATTCGTCTCGTTACAGGAGACGCGGTGTCAACAACGGCGTTTCTTCTCACTTCAGGAGGATGCAGACGCGACGGAGCCATAGAAAAGTCCCTAGTTTCAAGTCTCGACGGTTCACAGACAAGCTAGAGACCACCTCGACATTCGTCTCGTTACAGGAGACGCAGTTTCAACAACGGCGTTTCTTCTCACTCCAGCAGGATGCAGACGCAACGTCAACAAAGCGGAGCCATGGCAAAATCTCTAGTTCCAAGCCTCGACGGTTCACAAACAATATAGAAACCACCTCGACAATCGTCTCATTACAGCAGACGCAATGTCAACAACTGCGTTTCTTCTCACTCCAGCAGGATGCAGACGCAACGTCAACAAACGACCCCAGGGTCAAAACAAAGTGGAGCCATGGCATAAGACGGGCCTCCGCTTTTAGGAGTTTAACTCCATATATTTACATATATATATATATATATATATATATATATATATACATATACATATACATATATATATATAATAAATATTTCCTTTCTGAAGCATAGCTTCTGGTTCTGGGACTAAAAGCCCCTTTGTCTCGCCAGCGCTCGAGCGCAAAACGCCCGCGTGCCGACACGTGGCGCGCTTGCGCTCAGGCGCACTGCGCTCGAGCGCAAAGCGCCCGCGTACCGACACGTGGCGCGCTTGCGCTCAGACGCACTGCGCTCGAGCGCAAAGCGCCCACGTGCCGACACGTAGCGCGCTGCGCTCAGGCGCATTGCGCTCAAGCGCAAAGCGCCCGCGTGCCGACACGTGGCGCGCTTGCTCTCTGGCGCGCTTGCACTCAGGCGCACTGCGCTCGAGCGCAAAGCGCCCACGTGCCGACACGTGGCGTGCTTGCGCCTGAGCGCACAGCACCTAAGCGCACAGCGCTCAAGGTGCTGGCCCCACGCAGCCTTTGGATGCCTTTTTCCCCTCTTTCTTTTATATATATATGTATACATATATACATATATATATATACACATATGCATACATATGTGCACACACACATACACCACGACACTGTCCCTGTTAGAAAAAAATTTCTAACGGGGCGCTGCCCCGCACCCTGTAAGGGGGCTGCTAGCCCCTTTGACCCCCAGCCTGCTATCCGGGCAGCGGGACCCCCGTGAAAACTCTGCGGTGCCCCCGTTATATCCAAAACCCCCTTTCAAAACACAACACACGCACACCGCACATTGAGTTCGCATGACCAATTTAACCCGTTAATCGGAGGTTCCCTCGCCCCAAAAGCGAGGGGTAATTAACGGCAGTTTAGTCCGCGGCTGCCGGAGATTCGGATCCCCACAATCATTAAATCCCGGCCTACCCCAGGCAGGGGGAATCTGTAGTACGCTTGACAAGCGCGCGCGTATTCCCATCTCAATGGGGTGACGAAAAACACCCTACAAGACTGCATGAAGCTCTCTGGACGTATCGAACTACGTTCAAAACGGCTACAAACACAACGCCATATGCATTGGTGTTCGGCACAGAAGCAGTACTCCCCCTCGAGATAGAATTGCCCTCTCTACGAGTGACGGTTCATTACGAGCTAACGGACGAAGAAAATGCTCATCTTCGGCTTGAGGAGCTTGACGCCCTTGATGAAACCCGGCTCATGGCGCAACAAAACCTGGAGGCTTATAAAGCAAAAATAACGCGCTCATATAAAAGATTGACTAGGCCGAGAACATTCCGCCAAGGCGAACTCGTGCTAGTGGTCAAAAGACCTGTGATCCCCAATGGTGCCAAGCGGGGAAAATTCGAGCCAAACTATGAAGGCCCGTATATTATAGACAAAGTCTACCAGGGTGGAGCCTATCTACTCATGGACATGCATGGTGAAAGACCTTTCAGGCCAATAAACGATCGTTTCCTAAAGAAATACCACGCCAAATGAATCACGGCCTAGGTCAACGATAAATGACGACGCCTATGTTCGCTCGCTATCTTCCTAAGCCTAAACTCTGTAAGTAGTAGCCGGCTTCCTTTTCATCGGACCGAAACGTCCTTAAACTAACAACGGACCGAAACGTCCTCAAACTAAAGATGGACCATTTTATCCTAAAACTAGCTGTTGACCGAGACGTCGATAAACTACTGTGGATTGCAACATCCCAAGGCTAATACAAAAAAAGAAGAATAAAAGAATAAGAAAAAAAGAAAAAGAAAACGGTATGTCCATAAGCAAAATGGGTACGGATGAAAACCCAAAAGGGCTCCGTGAGTAAAAACAGCAGGGCTATCGGCGAGTTTTTGTGAAAACCCGAAAGGGCGCAACCTCATTAAAAGACACTTGCAGGGTCCTCTCGACCTTGTGAGGAGAAACCATCTGCGTGAGATCCTTACGACTCACAAGGGAGCAACACACTTAGGGATCCCCACGATTCCTAAGGAGAAATTACACTTGCGAGATCCTCGTGACTCGTAAGGAAAAACCTCTTATGGGACTCTCACGGCTCATAAGATTCAAAAGTCTTAAACTACAGGGATCTGAACCTGTTCTTATGCGGCCACCACAACCTCCAATTTTGCCCTACAAGCAGCTCAATGCCGACCCTTGTACACAATCCACGGGCGCAAATAAACATTTCCCTAACAAAGTCCCATCCGTGACTAGGGATATGTCTACACGGTGAACAGCCCTTGTAAGTCCTCTCGACTTAGAAAGAGAAAATACTCTTGTAAGATCCTTACGACTTACGAGAAGCCATACACTTAGGAGTCCTCACGATTCCTAAGGAGAAAATGTACATACGAGATCCTCACGACTCGCAGGGAGAAATACCTTTATGAGACCCTTACGGCTCATGAAGTCAAAAGTCTTAGTCGACAGGATCTTAACCCTGTCTACTAAGCCACCTTTGTTCGTCATCGATAAAGGCAAATGATGATTCGCTCCTGGCAATATCCCAGTTGTAGCGGTGCTGATGCCGAAATCAGTGTCTAATTCCAAGCTTGCAGCAAAAAAAAAAGCTAGCGAGCCACACATGCATACGAAATAGCCGAAATGATGGGGCAACTTACAACAAAATCAGCAAGTAAAAATGTATACACGCAAAATAGCCGAAATGATTAGGCAACTCGCAATAAAAAGCAGCGAGTAAAAATAAAACAAATAGCCGAAATGATTGGGCACCGCGAAAAATAGCCGAAATGATTGGGCAATCGCGACCTTCGCGATATAAAAGCTGAAATGATAGAGCATCGCGGAAAGAAATAAAAAAATGAAACTTTTGCCCTACAGGTGATATCACATCAATCCCTGTATACAATCCAGGGGCGCAAACAAACAGGGAATCACATCTTTCCTTCCCAGGCTTCATCAGGAGAAGAAGCCGAATCTCAACGGTTTACAAGTAGCCTGGAGATCATCTTAACATTCGTCTCATTACAACAGACGCAACATCAAGCAAAGCGGAACCGCGGCAACTCCCAGTTCTATAACTCGGTGGTGTACAGATGACCGAGAGTCAAACCCCGACTCCGTGAAATACGGATAAAGTCAATCCTTCCTGGTTACGTGGAACGTGGCTTATGTCAATTCTGACCCCGTGAGAAACGTCCAGAGCGGATCCTGGTCCTCGCAGAACACGGCAATGACCCCGTGGGAAGCATCCAGAGCAAAATTCCTGATTACGTGGAACGCGGCTTATGTCAATCCTGACCCCGTGAGAAACGTCCAGAGCGGATCCTGGTCCTCGCAGAACAAGGCAATGACCCCATGGGAAGCATCCAGAGCGGAGCCTGGTCCTCGCAGAACACGGCCATGACCCCGTGGGAAGCATCCAGAGCAAAATTCCTGGTTACGTGGAACGCGGATTATGTCAATCCTGACCCCGTGAGAAACGTCCAGAGCGGATCCTGGTCCTCACAGAACACGACAATGACCCCGTGAGAAGCATCCAGAGCGGAGCCTGGCCCTCGCAGAACACGGCTATGACCCCGTGGGAAGCATCCAGAGAAAAATTCCTGGTTACGTGGAACGCGGCTTATATCAATCCTGAGCCCGTGAGAAATGTCCAGAGCGGATCCTGGTCCTCGCAGAACACGGCAATGACCCCGTGGGAAGCATCCAGAGCGGAGCTTGGTCCTCGCAGAACACGGCTATAATGCCGTGGGAAGCATCCAGAGCAAAATTCCTGGTTATATGGAACGCGGCTTATGTCAATCCTGACCCCGTGGAAAACGTCCAGAGCGGATCCTGGTCCTTGCAGAACACAGCAATGACCCCGTGGGAAGCATCCAGAGCGGAGCCTGGTCCTCGCAGAACACGGCTATGACCCCATGGGAAGCATCCAGAGCAAAATTCATGATTACGTGGAATGCGGCTTATGTCAATCCTGACCCTGTGGGAAACGTCCTAGCGGATTCCTGGTCCTCGCAGAACAGGGCAATGACCCTGTGGGAAGTATCCAGAGCGGAGCCTGGTCCTCGCAGAACACGGCTATGACCCCGTGGGAAGCATCCAGAGCAAAATTCCTGGTTACGTGGAACGCGGTTTATGTCAATCCTGACCCCGTGAGAAACGTCCAGAGCGGATCCTGGTCCTCGCAGAACACGGCAATGACCCCGTGGGAAGCATCCAGAGCGGAGCCTGGTCCTCGCAGAACACGGCTATGACCCCGTGGGAAGCATCTAGAGTAAAATTCCTGGTTACGTGGAACGCGGCTTATGTCAATTCTGAGCCCGTGAGAAACGTCCAGAGCGGATCCTGGTCCTCGCAGAACACGGCAATGACCCCGTGGGAAGCATCCAGAGCGGAGCCTGGTCCTCGCAGAACACGGCTATGACCCCGTGAGAAGCATCCAGAGAAAAATTCCTGGTTACGTGGAACGCGGCTTATGTCAATCCTGACCCCGTGAGAAATGTCCAGAGCGGATCCTGGTCCTCGCAGAATACGGCAATGACCCCGTGGGAAGCATCCCGAGCGGAGTCTGGTCCTCGCAGAAAACGGCTATGACCCCGTGGGAAGCATCCAGAGCAAATTCCTGGTCACGTGGAAAATGGCCTATGTCAATCCTGAGCCCGTGGGAAACGTCCAGAGCGGATCCTGGTCCTCGCAGAACACGGCTATGACCCCGTGGGAAGCATCCAGAGCAACTCCTGACTCCGTGAAATGCGGATAATGGTAATCTCACCCATCACTGGCGGGTCCTCACGACTCGTAAGGGAGCAAATTCTCTTGTGAGATCCTTACGATTTTCAAGAGAAAACACACTTAGGAATCCTCACGATTCTTAAGGAGAAATTACACCTACGGGATCCTCTCGACATGTAGGGAGAAAATTCTTTATGAGAACCTCACGGCTCATAAAGTTGAAAAGTCTTAGGAGGCAGATCTTAACCCTGAATCCTAAGCCATCGTTGTCCTGCAAAGAAATCGAAATAGACTATCCATAGAATACACTTACTAAAAGGGGCACACCATCATGAAGAAAAATATCTTTTATTCATGAATCAAAATGAATACAAAGTACAATTTATGAAAGAACAAAAAAAATATACTCTCATTCAGGAGTATGTACAAAGGAAGAATAAAAATATATATACAATTTTTTTTCAAGTCGGTGGGCGGTTTAGCAGGTTTGCCAGTTCACCCTTTTCCGCAGGGCCTCTGCTTCATGATTTAGTATCGTCAAAAGACGGGCCTCCGCTTGAGCCTGTTGGGCCTGGTAGGAGGCAAGTCGGCCTTCAAGCTCTTTTTCAGTGACCTTATGGGCTTCGACCATTTCACGAGTAAACACGACGGCCTTATCAATAGCTACCACCTCCTTGGTAGCCTCTTAAAGCACTCGCCAAAGTTCATATGCTTTAGTGGTCTTGGCCGTAAGGCTGGCTTGAAGCTCCCCCAGCGCTTTGGAAGCCAGCTCCCTCTCCGAAAACTTGCGGCTGAGCTTTTTCTTACATGATATCATGTTCGCAGCACATCGCTCAATTAGACCCCGCAAGCTCGCCTTTGCGGCCACAACCTCCGAGGGAAGGCGTGTACATTCAAGGACATGCAAGCAAGCCTCCACCTGCCGACAAAACTCAACCCAGACTTGCACCAACGTTTCACTATGGTAGGTGGTAAGAAAGGGAAGAGAGCCGTTGGCTTCAGCGGCAAACGCTTCAGCCGTGATCAGAGTGCCAGCACGAAGATCCTCAATTAGGGCTGACAAGGAGTGGAGGGTTAGTTTTTCCATCCGTTCTGAGGCGCGCAGAGCATAGGGGTCGGGTGGCATGGCGATGCGAGACTCCAACGTGGTGAGAACTGGCAGAGTTGTTCAGATTTATAAACAGTCAGCGAGTCTTGTAAGCAAAGAACAAATGGAACGACGTTGGGATTTTACTTACCCACAGTCATGCAAGAGGGGTCTGAAGGCTCCCCAGGCCCATCAAGAATTTCAACCTCATCATCAGCTTCCAGAACTGTAGAAGACATCAATGTCATTATATGAAATAATAATAACACAGTGAGGAGAGGGCAAAAGACACTGACCTTGCCCGGAAGAGAGGACGGTGCGTTGAGGAGATATCGCCTGCGGAGCGGCCAACTCCAATAGGCGCTGAAAGGACTTCCTGGAAAATAGATCGGCAATAGACGCCGCCAATCCACGCAACTCTGAAAAGACAAAAAGGGTTCAGATAATGAAGAGATCATTAATGTAAAATATAAAAGGTTACCTTCGATGCTTCTCCCATTATGGGCTTGAGGGATAGCAGCTTCGGCGGCCTCCTCCGTGCCCCCAAGCACATCACCGGGGACGTGGGCCAATGTAACGATTTTCGAGCGAGGGGCAGTAGCCGCCACTGTAGGCTCCTGCGGGAGGACGGCAGCCTCGACTACCCGTCCCCTAATCTCCGGGCCGCTCCCAGAAAGATCCATCGGATCAGCGACCAACAAAGATGCCTCTCCCGGGGGAGTGAGTGCTGCGAGAGCGGGAGTCACCAAGGGAGGCCTCATTACAGGAGCAACGGTTGCATCGACCCCCTACACACTGATTAGTGTTTCATTGGGGATATTAGCGGAGTCTACAGCCATCACCTCTTCGTCAACGGTGACTAAGGAAAGGCAGCCTCCGAGCGGGTGAAAGGGAAGTATGGGACAGAAGTCATTGTGTCTGAAATAAAAGAAGGGGAAACTGTTAAGCGAAGCCAACACGTGTGTGTATGTGTGTGTGTGTATATATATGTTTATAAAGGCATATATAAAAAGACAGTGGAAGAAACCACCAGAGGACTCATTTTATGGGACCACTGGTTACAAAACACATGGGTCTCACAAAATCAAGATGGCGGCTTACTAATGATGAGGCAAAGCAATTACAATGAGAACAAAAGGAAAATTCTCAATAAATAAACAAGTGGATTTCAAATGACCCTACACATTCCCCTAAAAGAAATCTATCTTGGACTCTGCAAAAATCAAGCAGAACAAGAGAATTAAATTCCCAGAAAAACCCTATTGCAAATCTTTTCTTTTGTTGCAAAGAAACGAATCAGGGCAAGAAAACCCCAAGAAGTTCTCTGGGGAAAGTTCTTCAGAGGAATTAAATTCCTTTTGAACAGGGGAATTAAATTCCCAGAAATATTTTTTCAGAGCCAAAGCTTTTGGAAATGGAATTAAATTTCAGAGAAAAGACAAGCATCGCCATCGATCCTTGAAGATCAGAGAAACCCTAAAAGGCCTATTGTTTAAAGATTGAGTGGTTTTCTTTTTAAAGAACTTTAAAAAAATGGGTTCTTGTTAAAGGGAAAAGCCATTGGTATGGATTTAAAATCCAACGAAGATTTCTGCAAAAGTTCTTCAGCCGTTCAAGATCATTACCTGAGAAAAGGGAATCTTTTAACAGAGTTAAAACTCTAGAAATTTTCGAAACAGAGAACTAAGCTCTGGGAGAGAGAATTAAATTCTCAAAGGAAAAAGCAAGTAAGGAAGAAGATGAACAAAGTGGAGGCGCTTCTGAAGAGACGCTGGAATTTATAGGATGTGATGGGAAACGGTTCATCTCCCCTAATCGCTAGACAGATCCAACGGTCACAAAGGTTACAGCATTGCACTCACGTGCAAACACGTGAGAACAACGCTGTGAGGGCATTTGTTCCTTGATAAAATATCAGGAAATACCCCAATGGGGTGTCACGTGCTCACACATGACCAAGGGTCACGTGTTGACACGTGATGGTTTCCTGGGATTCTGTCTTAATAGAATTACATTCTAATCAAACGATCAATTAATGGAGTCATGCGCCCACACGTGATGGACCTTTAAACCCACTGAAAAAGGATCAATAAAGTATAATAAAATAGCAAGAAAAAACCTCAATGGGCGTCACGTGCTCACACGTGACCAAGGGTCACGTGCTGACACGTGATGATTTCTCAGCTCCCTGAAAACAGAATTAAGTTCTAATCAAGCAGGCAATTAGTGTAATCACGTGCCACCACGTGATGGGTCTTTAAAACCCACCAAAAGGGATTAAAAAATGTAACAAAACAGCTAAGGAAAGACCCCAATGGGGCATCACGTGCTCACACGTGACCAAGGGTCACGTGCTAACACGTGATGGTCCTTTAGCTCTGTTAAAAGGGAGAATTAAATTCTGAATAAAAGAGGGTCACGTGCCAACACGTGACAGGTCTCCCAGCTCTTTAATTGATAGAATTAAATTCTATTTTAACGGTCAAACGTTGGGATCACGTGCTAACACGTGATGGGCTTTAAAAGCCTTATGAGTGAATAGAATTAAAATTCTAATTAAGGGAAATCAAAGACCCCAACTGGGAAAATGCTTCTTTAAATCTTTCCAAACAAAAAGGATTATGCTCTGTAAAGTGGAGCACCGTTGGATTAAAAATCCAATGGTGATTAAAAATCACCAATTTATGGAAATATTTTATACAAGAAAAAATTTCCTTAAAATTCACCAAGAAAAACAAACAGAATATCTTTTGGATTAAAAATCCAATGGTGAATAAAATCCACTGAGATCATGTTAGTTACAAAAACAACAAAATCTTTCAATGAAAGATTCACTAAACAAATTGATTCTTTTCTTTCTCCTATAAATAGGAACCAAGAAGAGGAGAAGGGGATAGATTTTTGGATCTTGGAATTTTCTGAAGGAAAATAGCAAAGAGAAAAGAAAGGAGAATTCAATTCTTAAGAAAATAAACCCTAGGTGAGAAAAGGGAAAGGGATCAAAGCTTCATAAAATAAAAAAGAGAATTTAATTCTCAATCTAAGAGTTTAACTCTTCTGCAAAAGAGAACTTAGTTCTTCTTCTGGTTGAAAATCTGCTGAAGCAAATCTCCCCCAAGTTGAGAATTTAATTCTCATCGGGGAGATTCTGCCATACAGATCCAAAACTTAGAGGGAGAATTGAGTTTGGAGAATTTAATTCTCCCAAAAATAAAACTAGGGTTTAACCCTATATGAGAATTTAATTCTCCCAAATTCACAGGAATTTAATTCCTCCAAGATAAAACTAGGGTTTAATCCTATATGAGAATTTAATTCTCCCAATTTCATAGGAATTTAATTCCTCCAAATAAAATTAGGGTTCAACCCTGCATGAGAATTTAATTTCTCCAAATAAAATTAGGGTTCAACCCTGCATGAGAATTCAATTCTCCCAAACTCACAGGAATTTAATTCCTCCAAGACAAAATCAGGGTTTAACCCTACATGAGATTTAATTCTTCCACATACGAAGGAATTTAATTCCTCTAAAACATAATTAGGGTTTAACCCTACAGAGAATTTGATTCCTAAAATAAAGAGACTTGAAAGATCTCCATGCACGTAAAGAATTTGGTCACGTGATGACACGTGACCCCAATCCGCGGTGATCAGAAAAGAAAGAATAAAACTAGGTCACTGTTCCCCTCCGAACGGCGGCAAGGACTGACGTCTCGCCTGAGGTTCGGGGCAGATGCTAATTGGTGCTATCTGTCCATCTCTCCGAATATGCCAAGTTGATTTATGGCACCGTATATCGAAAGTTTAAACGGATGCGTCCGATGTAGCAGACTTCGTCAGATTCCCCCTCGCTTGAGGGGTTTTTGATTGTGGGGACGCTCTTCCCTGCAGGCGCAAGCCCCTGCAGTTAATTACGCTACAGTATCGCGGTAACCACTTTCTCCTTCTCCAGATGGTCACTTCGTGTCGTGTGTATTTATTTTATGTTTGGTTGCCCGTGGATTGTATACGGAGACTGAGTTATGTCGTCGCCCGTAGGGCGTGGACTAGTCCAAATCCGCATTATCTTAGATTTGGGTTTGGGGGTTTGGGTTTAAGGATACGTTAGCCTCCTTTGAGACTAAGATCGACTTAAACGTTTGTTAAGGATACGTTAGTCTAGTTTTTAGACTAAGATCAACTTTAACGGGATCGTTTAGATCCAACAAGAGAGCAATAAAAGGGGAGCTCTGTTGTTTAGTTTAGTGACATTGCGGCCAATAGGTAGTTTAAGGACATTGCGGTCCATGGGTTTAAGGACCCCACAGTCCGTTGTTAGTTTTAAGACATCTCGGTCAAGGTTAAGGATCTCATAGTCCATGAGTTTAAGGACCCCACAGTCCATTGTTAGTTTTAAGACATCTCGGTCAAGGTTAAGGACCTCATAGTCCATGAGTTTAAGGACCCCACAGTCCATTGTTAGTTTTAAGACATCTCGGTCAAGGTTAAGAACCTCATAGTCCATGAGTTTAAGGACCCCACAGTCCGTGTCAATGTGTGGTCATCGGGACCCGTCACCTCTTTGAAGACGTTGAGGAATTACAACGCCAAGTATCAAAGAAGTGAAGAGATGTACCCTTGGACCGGGGTGGATTAAATAGTCTTCGGCCCAATTTGGGACCAAGACCAATTAATTATATTATGAGCTCATTAGCCCAGTTAAGTTTGAATTGAGGACTTATGGCCAGCTTGGGCTAAGTCCAATCATGTTTAGAATACTGGCTTTCTGTTGGTCCATTGAAGAAGAGACTTTGCCTCTGGCTATTTAGCCAATTGGGCTGAAGTTAGTGTTAAACACTAAAGATCAGCAGTGTTGAACACTGGGAACAAGTTAGTGTTTTAACACTAAGAGACAGTTGGTGTTAAACACCAGCAACAGGGGGTTCAAATTAGTGTTTAACGCTAGAGCAAATCAATGTCAAACACTAGCGGCAGGGATTTCAGATTAGTGTTAAACACTAAGAATAATCAGTGCTAAACACTGGTGACGGAGATTTTAATTTAGTGTTGAACACTAAGGGAGTTAATCTTAAGCTCTGTTAACAGGGGTTTAATTTAGCGTTAAACACTAAGAAATTCAGGGTTAAACACTGCAAATAAAGTTCTTTGATTAGTGTTGAACACTAAGGCCAAACAGTGTTTAACACTGGATCCCGGGATTCCAATTTAGTGTTAAACACTAAGGCAAGAGGGGTCACGTGGTAGCACGTGAGGGCGCCCTCCCTTCCTTTGTTCTGCTGAGAATATCGCATCTTTTAGAGCATCACGTGACGGGCATTTAAATGCTTGTATGTTAAGGCTTCTGCCAAAGGTCACGTGGATCACGTGAGGCACTGCCTCAAAGGCCCTTCTCTGTGGATCTTTTCGGGGGTCACGTGGTGGCACGTGACCCTGCCTCTTTGTATGTTTTTAGAAGATCTGTTAATCCCTTTTTTAAGAATTAAATTCTTCGTAGGGTTGAACCCTAACGATAAATTTAAGAGGAATTAAATTCCTATTTCCTTCTGAAGATTTATATTCTGGGATAGAGTTGAACTCTGAATTTTCTGTAGGAATTAAATTCCTCATATATGTGAAGAACTGAATTCTATCATAGGGTTAAACCTTAATAAAAGCTTTAAAGGAATTAAATTCCCACTCTCTTTTAGAGAATTATTCTGAGGAATGAGATTCTGTCATAGGGTGAAACCCTAATTTCTACTTTCTTAAAGGAATTAAATTCCTGTTATTTTAACAGAACTAAGTTCTTAACTAGCGTTGAACCCTGATTCTGTTCATTCTGAAGGAATTAAATTCCCATAACATAGGGTTAAACCCTAATTTTCTTTTAAAGGAATTAAATTCCTATAGTTCTGTGAGAATTAAATTCTCAAGCTTCCATTTCCCTCTCTATGCTTTGGATCTGCATGGCAGGATCTCAACCCAATGAGAATTAAATTCTCAATTCAAGGGGAGATGTGCACTTTACAGATCCTCCACTAAAGAGAGAACTATGTTCTTCTTTTTAATATCAGAGTTAAACTCTGTTGAGAATTAAATTCTTCTTTCTTTCAAAAAGCCTTCCCTTTCTTACCTAGGGTTTTCTTTTGCAGAAGATCCAAATTCCTTCAAAATATCAAAGCTCTCTTCTTTTTTTTTCTATGTATCGATCCCTCTGCATATATCCCTCTGTGTGTCTCTTGGCTCCTATTTATAGGAGAAGAATCTTTCATTGAGAGATTTGATCTGTACTTATCATTCATTTGGACCTTTGGATTATTAGGTGAATTTTATTCACCATTGGATTTTAAATTTAGAGATTCTCCTTTGTTATTTCGGTTAGATTTTAAGGGGAAATCTTTCCAAATTCAAGATTTTTCCATAGATAGGTGATATTTAATCACCTTTAAATTTTTAATTCAATCGGTTCCTTTGGAAAGATTTGAGAGGTCTTTTCTCAGAATTTAATTCTGTTAACAGATGGGCTTTGAAAGCCGGTCACGTGTGGCCACGTGACCCCTGGTCACGTGTGGGCACGTGACCCCCTTGGAACGAGCCCTCTTCTTCTTTTTGCGCTCTGCCTTCTGGCCGCTGCTTAGCCGTCACATGCCACCACGTGACCCCTGGTCACGTGTGAGCACGTGACCCTCGTCTGGAGCATTTTTCTTGGTTTAATCAGAGAATGAGTCTGCTGGTTTTAAATATCACGTGCCAACACGTGACCCCTGGTCACGTGTGAGCACGTGACCTCTTCTAAAGCCCTTTTCTTTGATGTAGTCGGGAAACTGAATCTGCCTTGCTGATACTTTTAGATGTCACGTGCCAACACGTGACTGCTGGTCACGTGTGAGCATGTGACCCTTTTCTGAAGCCTCTCCCGTAGGCTTTCCTGATTTTAAATCAGGAAACAAATGCCCCTACAGCGTTGTTCTCACGTGTCTGCACGTGAGTGCAACGCTGTCACTTTTTGTGACCGTTGGATTCCTCTAGGGATTTGGGGAGATGAAACGTTTCCATGACCTCCTATAAATACTGGGGTCATTTCAGAAGAGCCTTCACTTTGCTTATCTTCTTCCTTTGAGAACTTTTTCCTTTGAGAATTTAATTCTCGTTTCCAGAGCTTAGTTCTCTGCCTTGAAAATCTTCCAGAGTTTAACTCTGTTCGAAGAGACTTTTCTCTTTAGGTAATGCTCTCGAATGAACGATGAACTTTCACATTCCTCTGGATTTTAAATCCAAAACAAGGGTTTTTATCCTTTTTTAACAAAAAACCCATTTTTCTTCAAGTTTCTTAACCAAAATACGAAACCATTTAACCTCCAACAGTAGATTTCTTAGGGTTCATATGATGATCCATGGAGTTTAACTTTGTTCACAGAAAAGGCTTTTTGGGGAATTTAATTTCCTTTTCTTAATAAGGAATTTAATTCCTGTGAAGAACTCGGTTTCTTCCTATGGGGGCTCCTTAGGGTCTCCTTACCCTAGGTTGTCATTCTGTAATTAATGAAACAGGAACTTTGTAATGATGCCTTCTGTGGGAATTTAATTCCTTTGATCCTGTTGGATCTGTTGTAGAGCCCGAGACAGATTTGTCTTCTAGGGGGAATATGTAGGGTTACTTGAAACCCGTTCTTCATTTAATGGGGATATTCCCTCTGTTTTGTTATAACTACTTGGTCTCATTATTTATGAGCCGTCATCCTGATTCTGTGGGGCCCATGTTGTTCTATAGCCAATGGCCCCATAAAAGAGTCTGTTGTTGCTTTCTTCAGCTAGTCTTTATGTTCATGCATGTATATATATCGCTGACTTTGCTTTTAACGGTCTTCTTTTATTGGATTTCAGGTGCGATGACTTCTGTTCCATGCTTTCCCTTTTATCGCTCGGAGGCTGCTTTTCCTCAGTCACCATCTGATGAGGAAGCGGTGGCGATGATCCGGGCCCATGACCCGAACTGCACCAACCTACTTCAATGGGGATCTTGGTATAGTCATATTATTCAGGGTCGCCGGAGTTTCCTTTGCGCGGCACCGACAGAGCCCACTTTCCCATTCCTACCGATGGACCCTCCGAGAACGGTTTTTGCTGTGGAAATACCCAACTGGACTCCAATGGGGAGGCTCGAGCCTTCGACGACCGGTATTCCGAACCATCCGATCCCGGCCATAGATATCTTGGGGCGGCGTATTTGCCAGGGTGAGGCCCACCCGTGGGGGCAAGTTTATAAGATAGGGCTCACTCCTCGACACCCTACGGGCTACCTTCTCTGGGCTCGCTACATCCTTTCTGCCCATCGTGCGCGGCTGCAGAAGGTCGGGCTTTATCAGGCAATATACGCGTCACTCTTTCATTATAAGTCCCTGCATGTCTGGTGGGTTAAGGCGTTTTTGAACCAATGGAATCTTCCCACCAACACTTTCATTCTAGGAGATCGCGAGGTCTCGATCTCTCTGGCAGAATTCTATGACATCTCGGGGTTGCCAATCAGGGGTAGTCTGTATGAGGAGTTGCTGCCTTCTGACGAGTACATCTTTGAGCCCGAGCCCGCCCCGGTTGACGGCCTGTCTGCTGAGAATGCCGTCCGCCACAAGCGTCCCAATTTAATCAAGGCGCTAGGCATCTTCGACCGATTATTCACCGAATCCGAAGAGCAGGGTGTTACTTTCAAGAGCTTCATTGCTCGTTTCCTTCGCGAGGACGCCTTATCGAAGACAGCCCCGAAGTTTGCAAACATCAAAGTCCCCTTTGGGTTTGGCCCGAAGAAACTGCCGACTAATGAATCGGATCTGCCGCAATACTACATTCCCATAATGTCGCCAACATCTTTCGAATCCATCGCAGCTCCCGGCATGGATGAGGAGACATTCTTCGTTGGGTTCATCAGTGTTTGGCTCAGCTGGTTCGTTATCCCTATGCATCGCCGCTTTATGAGAGCTTCGATCATCTATCCGGCTCACCGTATAGCTGAGGGAACACGCCTTGCTATTGGCATCCCAGCATTGGCGCATCTCTATCACGGGCTAGGCGCCGCAGCTAACACTTCCACTCCTGGCGTAGATGTGGTAAATTTTTCGCTTCATTACTTCACATCTTGGATCGAAATGCACGTGTTGGGGGCTTTCGCTATGCATCAGAGGCCCGCATTCTACGACGCCTATACTTTCCCTCGGCTTATGCGATTGGTGGATGCTTCTGCCGCTGACCCAACTCAATTCGGGACCATTCGGGCCTTGATTTCTCCTTACGCTACTGCCCGCGGATTAATATTTACTGATCGGGTATTATCTTCTTCCACTGGTTCGGCCTAGTCGCTTTGGGACCGGTCGAAAAATGACGCGCCCACTTTGAAGCCCCGGGAAGCCGCGCGCTTATATGCAATCAGACCGGGTTACCTGGTGTTTCGTCAGGACAGTGCGGCTCTCTTTATGCGGTACAATCCGCATCGCTTTGCCCGGCAGTTCGGCTATGATCAGGGCGTCCCGTTTGAAGCTTTCATAATCGCGCCGGTTCCTTCGCTCGAGGCCGTCCGGGATGCCGCCCCCCACTTTGTGAGGCTGAACACCGGTTCTCAGTTCATGAGCCCCGTGGTGACTACATTCCCCGATGCGTGGGGTCGTTCACGGGCTGGTATCTCCATCGGGTGAACCCAATTATTATTGAGGAGAGAAGGGTGCTTCTTGGCCATGGCGCCCCTATTCATGTTCCGGCCCCGGGAGCCATGCTGCGACCACGCGCCCCAGTCCGCTTTCCCCTGAGGGATATCGCACTGCGATTATTCCTGGAGAGTCGGGAGTAGATCTTGCTCAAATAGTTGGTATGCCCCTGGGTACTCGGTCGCGGGGCAAACGGGCTCCGGTAACAGTACCTCCACCTGAGGCAGCACCACCCTCCGTGTCATCGACGATGGCAGTGTCATCTCCAGTTGTGGCCTAAGGAGAGGGTGTTGAGGACGACGTGGGCCGACGACGTGGGCCAACGCCGCGCTAAGGCTTCGAAGGGAAAGAAACGGTTGTCCTCGGCGACTGGTTCTTGGTCCAAGCGTCGAAGGAAGGTGGCTACTAATTTGCTCGACTCTTTAACGGAGTCTGAGCCCATCTTTGAAGATGAGCCGTTGGCCTTACCGGAATCAAATGCTGAACTACTTTTCCCAGTTCAGCCGCCGAGGAAGCTGCACAATTGGCTGAGGATATAAGGCGTTCCAAAGACGCGTCTCAGAACGCCAGGGTTCCGAAGAAGCCCTATCCCGCTGTAATCTTTTACGAAGACCCCTCATGGATTCGTCGGCGGTTTATAGGCCCTTTGGAGGAATGGGGGGAAAGGGCCTTAAAGCAGGCTGTTTCAGAGGACACGGCGGACGCGCTTTCTTTATGGACCGGCGGCCATGAGTCCACTCTCGAATCCCGGCGAGCACGCCTCCTTGAGAAGGAGCAGCGGCTTGAAGAAGCCATATTGAAGGCTTCGTTACGCATTGGTATGCCTTTATACTTCTTTATAGCATTTCAGATTGTTTACGCCTGCATGCCTGCATCTTTATTCTTGTGTGAATTGTGCAGAATCTTCAACGCTGGGGGAGCTCCCTACGGGCTCGTTGAAGTCAAAGCCTGTCGAAATTCCCGATGAAGCGTTTCTCGATGTGGAGGGGACTGATGAGGCTGCTCCTCTTGCAATAGAGCTTCCAGTGGCAGTTCCTGATCATGAAGCGCTTGCTCCTTTGGGAGAGGCTCCTTTGGAGATTGCTGCCCCAACGGCTCTTCCCGAAGGCGGCCCGGAGGCTGAGATGGGGGTAGTGGGGACTACCCTCCCTCTGTTGGAGCCCGAGGTTCCGGCAGAGGCTGTCGAAGCTGCTATCCCCCCGACTCAGAACGGGAGAAGTGTTGAAGGTAACCTTCTGAATTTTAAATTAGCAGCCTTTCCGTTGTCTGAACTCTTTTGTTTTTCTCAGAATTACGCAAGCTGGCGACCTCTATTGCCGATCTGTCTCCCCGGCAATCCTTTCAGCGTCTGCTGGAGATGGCAGCTCCGCAGGCGATATCTCCTCAGCGCATCGTCCTTTCGTCTGGACAAGGTGAGTGTTGTTCATCACTTCTCATAGCATCGTTGTTATCTTGCGTATTGACATTGATGTTCTCTAAAGTTTTGGAGGCCGATGATGAGGTCGAGGTTCTCGAAGGGCTAGGGGAACCCTCGGCTCCTACTTGCATGACCGTAGGTAAGTGACATTCCGCCATTTCCTCACTTGTTCCTTTGCTTAAGGGTCTTCCTAATATTTTTTCAACTCTGAACAGCCTTGCCAGCTCCAATAGTGTTGGAATCACGTGTCGTCATGCCGCCTGGCCCTTATGCTTTGCGAGCTTCAGAACGCTTGGCCCAATTGAGCCTCGTCTCCCTGTCGTCTTTGATTGAGGAGCTCTGTGCTGGTAGCGCGACTACAGCCGAAGCGTTTGCCGCCGAAGCTAACGGCTCTCTCCCTTTTCTTGCCACCTATCATACTGAGGAGGTGGTGCGGGTCTGGGTGGAGTTCTGTAGGAAGGTGGAGGCTTGTTTGCATGCCCTTGAATGTTCCCACCTTTCCTCGGAAGCCGTGGCTGCAAAGGCGGAGTTACGGGGGCTGATAACACGGTACGCGGCGAACATGACGTCGTGTGAGAAGAGGCTCGGTTGCAAGTTCTCGGAGAGGGAGCTAGCTTCCAAGGCGCTGAGCGAGCTTCAAGCCAATCTTACCGCCAAGGCCAACAAAGCGTATGAACTCTGGCGGGTGCTTCAGGAGTCCATCAAAGAGGTGGTGGCTCTCGATAAAGCTGCCACGTTCACTCGTGAAAGGGTCGAGGCTCATAAAGCCACCGAGAAAGAGCTTGAAGCTCGGATTGCTTCATATCAGGCCCAGCAAGCTCAGGCGGAAGCTCGCCTTCTGGCAATCTTAAATCATGAGGCCGTGGCCCGACAAAAGCAGGATGAGCTGACCAAGCTGCTAAATCGCCCGCCGGCTTGAAACATTTGTATCTTTCCCTGCCTTCCTGTATATACTCATAGATGAGAGTATTTTCTTTTGTTTTTTCATGAATCGTACTTTGTATCCATTTTGGTTTATGAATAAAAGATACATTTTTCTTCTCAATGATGCGTCTCCTTTTTGTTGAATGTGTTTTGCGGACAATTTATCTTGATCTCCTTGCAGGGCAGCGATAGCTCAGGATTCAGGGTTAAGATCTGCTTCCTAAGACTTTGCACTTTACAAGTCGCGAGGGTCTCATAAAGAGTTTTTCTCCCTACGGGTCGAGAGGATCCCATAGGTGTGAGTTCTTCTTAGGAATCGTGAGGATTCTTAAGCGGGTTTTCCTTTGAGAGTCGTAAGGATCTCACAAGAGAGTTTTCTTCCTTGCAGGTCGTGAGGACCTGCAAGTGCTGGATGTGGTCACCCTTATTCGTGTTTCACGGAATCAGGGATCGCTCAAGGTATCATAGTTTAAAGACGTCACGGTCAAGGTTAAGGACCTCATAGTCCGTGGATTTAAGGACTCCACAGTCCGATGTTAGTTTTAAGACATCACGGTCAAGGTTAAGGACCTCATAGTCCGTGGATTTAGGGACTCCACAGTCCGATGTTAGTTTTAAGACATCACGGTCAAGGTTAAGGACCTCATAGTCCGTGGATTTAAGGACTCCACAGTCCGACGTTAGTTTTAAGACATCACGGTCAAGGTTAAGGACCTCATAGTCCGTGGATTTAAGAACTCCACAGTCCGATGTTAGTTTTAAGACATCACGGTCAAGATTAAGGACCTCATAGTCCGTGGATTTAGGGACTCCACAGTCCGATGTTTGGTTGCAGGGACCCGTCACCTCCTTGAAGACGTTGAGGAATTACAACGCCACGTATCAAAGGAGTGAAGAGATGTATCCTTAAACCAAGGCAGAATCCGTAGGGAATCGGGGTGGTTGATCGTTAGTTTTAAGACATTACGGTCGAGGTTAAGGACATCATAGTCCGTGGATTTTAGGACTCCACCGTCCGGTGTTTGCTCTGGATGCTTCACACGGGTTCACTGCCGTGCTTGGCGAGGACCAGGCTCAACTCTGGGCATTTTCCGCGGGGTCAAAGAGTGACGTTATCCACGTTCCACGTAACCAGGAATTTTGCACTAGATGCTTCACACGGGTTCACTACCGTGCTCGGCGAGGACTAGACTCCGCTCTGGATGCTTCACACGGGTTCACTGCCGTGCTCTGCGAGGACCAGGATCCGCTCTGGACGTTTTCCACGGGGTCAAAGAGTGACGTTATCCGCGTTCCACGTAACCAGGAATTTTGCACTAGATGCTTCACACGGGTTCACTGCCGTGCCCGGCGAGGACTAGGCTCCGCTCTGGATGCTTCACACGGGTTCACTGCCGTGCTCGGCGAGGACCAGGATCCGCTCTGGACGTTTTCCACGGGGTCAAAGAGTGACGTTATCCGCGTTCCACGTAACCAGGAATTTTGCACTAGATGCTTCACACGGGTTCACTGCCGTGCTCGGAGAGGACTAGGCTCCGCTCTGGATGCTTCACACGGGTTCACTGACGTGCTCTGCGAGGACCAGGATCCGCTCTGGACGTTTTCCACGGGGTCAAAGAGTGACGTTATCCGCGTTCCACGTAACCAGGAATTTTGCACTAGATGCTTCACACGGGTTCACTGCCGTGCTCGGCGAGGACTAGGCTCCGCTCTGGATGCTTCACACGGGTTCACTGCCGTGCTCTGCGAGGACCAGGATCCGCTCTGGACGTTTTCCACGGGGTCAAAGAGTGACGTTATCCGCGTTCCACGTAACCAGGAATTTTGCACTAGATGCTTCACACGGGTTCACTGCCGTGCTCGGCGAGGACTAGGCTCCGCTCTGGATGCTTCACACGGGTTCACTGCCGTGCTCTGCGAGGACCAGGATCCGCTCTGGACGTTTTCCACGGGGTCAAAGAGTGACGTTATCCGCGTTCCACGTAACCAGGAATTTTTCACTAGATGCTTCACACGGGTTCACTGCCGTGCTTAGCGAGGACTAGGCTCCGCTCTGGATGCTTCACACGGGTTCACTGCCGTGCTCTGCGAGGACCAGGATCCGCTCTGGACGTTTTCCACGGGGTCAAAGAGTGACGTTATCCGCATTCCACGTAACCAGGAATTTTGCTGATTGTATCCGCATTTCATGGGATGGAGGTTTGACTGTTGGCGATATGTATATCACCGAGCCATGGAACTGGGAGTTGCCGCTGTTCCGCTTAGCTTAGAGTTGTGTCTGTTGTTACGAGACGAGTGCTGAGATGATCTCTAAGTCATTCGCGGCCCGTCGAGATTTCGCTTCTTCTCATGATGAGACTTGGAGGAGAAGTAGGATCCCCTTTTTGTTTACGCCCTTGGATTGTATACA
The DNA here is from genome assembly GCA_030015575.1 of Agapanthus africanus. NCBI lineage: Eukaryota > Viridiplantae > Streptophyta > Magnoliopsida > Asparagales > Amaryllidaceae > Agapanthus > Agapanthus africanus. Next base: position 9,558,940 of record CM057340.1, read on the forward strand.
GGGTGTGATGGAACATCACCTGTAGGGCATAAATTGAAACTTTTCTTTTATATTTTATTTCTTTTTCCGCGATGCTCTATCATTTCAGCTTTTATATCGCGGAGATCGCGATTGCCTTATCATTTCGGCTATTTTTCGCGGTGCCCAATCATTTCGGCTATTTATTTTATTTTTACTCGCCGATTTTTATTGCGAGTTGCCCCATCATTTCGGCTATTTTTCATGCATACATTTTTACTTGCTGCTTTTTATTGCAAGTTGCCCCATCATTTCGGCTATTTCGTACGCATGTGTGGCTTGCTAGCTTTTTCGCCGCAAGCTTGGATTTTAGACACCGTTTTCGGCATCAGCACCGCTACAACTGGGATGTTGCCATGAGCGAATCATCATTTGCCTCTGTCGATGTTGAACAAATGTGGCTTAGTAAACAGGGTTAAGAGTCCTGTTGACCAAGGCTTTTGACTTCATGAGCCGTAAGGGTCTCACAAAGGTATTTCTCCCTACAAGTCGTGAGGATCTTGTAGATGTATTTTCTCCCTAGGAATCGTGAGGATTCCTAAGTGTATATTCCTCTGCAAGTCGTAAGGATCTTACAAAAGGGCTTTCTCCTTATAGGTCGAGAGGACTTACAAGGTTCGCTCACCATATGGACATATCCCTAGTCACGGGTGGGACTTTGCTGGGGAAATGTTTATTCGCGTCCGTGGATTGTATACAAGAGCCAGTACTGGACCACTTGTAGGGCAGTGTCGAAGGATATGGGGGATTTTGCTTAAGCACAGGTTTAGGTCTCTGTGACTTAAGACTTTCAAATCTTATGAGCCATGAGGGTCCCATAAGAGAATTCTCCTTACGAGTCGTGAGGATCTCGCAAGTGTATTTTCTCCTTAGGAATCGTGGGGATCCCTAAGCGTGTTGCTCCTTTGTGAGTCGTAAGGATCTCACGCGGGTGGTTTCTCCTTACAAGGTCGAGAGGACCCTATAAGTGTCTTTTAACGAGGTTGCGCCCTTTCGGGTTTTCACAAACACTCGCCGGTAGTCCTGCTGTTTTTACTCATGAAGCCCTTTCGGGTTTTCATCCGTGCCCATTTTGCTTATGGACATACCGTTTTTTTTTATTCTTTTTATTTTCTTTTTTCTCTTTTTTTTTTACGAGGTCGCGCCCTTTCGGGTTTTCACGAACACTCGCCGGTAGTCCTACTGTTTTTACTCACGGAGCCCTTTCGGGTTTTCATCCGTGCCCTTTTTACTTATGGATATACCGTTTTTATTTATTATATATATTTTTTATTTATTTTTTTTTATTCATCTCGTCAGCCTATGGATGCTGCGGTATTAGTTTAAGGACGTTTCGGTCCGTCGTTAGTTTAAGGACATTTCGGTCCGTCGTTAGTTTAAGGACATTTCGGTCCGTTGAGGAGAGAGCCGGCTACTACTTATAGAGCTTTGAGCTTTAGGAAGATAGCGAGCGGACATAGTCGTCGTCATCTATCATTGACCTAGGCTGTGGCTCATTAAGCGTAGTATTTCTTTAGGAAGCGGCCATTTATTAGCCTGAAACGCCTTTCACCATGCATGTCCATGAGTAGATAGGCCCTACCCTGGTAGACCTTATCTATGATGTACGGGCCTTCATAGTTTGGCTCGAATTTTCCCCACTTGGCGCGATTGGGGATCATAGGTCTTTTGACCACTACTACGAGTTCGCCTTGGCGGAATGTTCTCAGTCTGGTCAATCTCTCGTATGAGCGCGTCATCTTTGCTTTGTAGGCCTCCAGATTTTGTTGCGCTATGAGCCGGGTTTCATCGAGGGCATCAAGCTCCTCAAGCCGAAGGTGAGCATTTTCTTCGTTTGTCAATCCGTGGTGGACTGCCACTCATAGAGAAAGCAGCTCTATCTCAAGGGGGAGTACGGCTTCCGTACCGAATACCAGTGCGTATGGCGTCGTGTTCGTGGCCGTCCTGCACGTAGTTCGATATGCCCAAAGAGCCTCTTGCAGTCTCTCATGCCAGTCCTTCTTATTTCGGGACACCGTCTTTTTTATGATCTTTGTCAAGGTCTTATTGAAGGCTTCGGCCAGACCGTTAGCTCGTGGATTATAAACTGAGGAATATCTCCAATCTATATTGTGCTGCTGCGCGAAATGGCTAATTATGGCTTCTGTAGGCTGGCCCGTTATCGGAGATAATCCGCCGTGGAGTTCCAAACCGATAGATGACGTGCGTCTTGAAGAAGTGGAGGATATTCTCCGTCTTTACTTCCCTCAACGGTACTGCTTCCGCCCATTTGGAGAAGTAATCAGTCGTCGCCAGGATGAAGCGATGTCCCCTGGACGTGCTGGTTCAATGGGGCCGACTATGTCAGTCCCCCACATTTCGAATGGCCAGCTAGCCACTGTCGGATGTAGTGGATTCGGATGCTGGTGGATGAAATCCCCGTGGATTTGGCATGAGTGGCATTGCTTCGCATATTCGAGGCAGTCCTGGATCATCGTGGGCCAGTAGTAACCCATCCGTTTAATTTTAAACTTCATCTTCGGGCCTGCTTGATGAGAACCACAGATTCCGTCATGAACTTCCTGAACGACTCTCTCTGCTTCGTCAGGTCCTAAACATCTCAGCCACAGAAAATCAAACGATCTCTTATACAAAGTATCATTGACGAAAGCGAAAGATAGAGCTCGTTTCATGAGCTGATGTCTTGCGGATGCTTCTTCGGGCATTCGGTGGGACTTAAAGTAGTCTATGAAGACTTCCCTCCAGTCCTCAGCCTTCTCACGGTCTTTTATTTGTAGGGTCGTCTGCCCAGTCGCTCCCTTTTCTTCGTATGATTCCGGAGATATTTCTGCTGGGGCGAGCACTCGACGGCTTTGTACCACGATTTTAACGTCATCGAGGTTCTCGTCGGCCAATTCTTTGGCGAGCTTAGCTAACGCGTCCGCTTTGCTATTTTCCGCGCGTGGTATGCTTTCCAAAGTATAGGAGGGAATTTGGGTCAACAGTTGTTGCACCTTTTCGCCGTACTTCACCAACTCCGGTTTGCACGTTTGGTAGTCACCATTTATTTCACTAACGACCAGTTGAGAGTCCCCGTATATAAGAAGGTCTTCAATTCCCATGTCAATGGCGATCTCGAGCCCCGTTATCAAAGCTTCGTATTCGGCTTCGTTATTCGTCCTCGGCTCTGTTAAGGAGAAGGCGAAGCGCATAATCCCTCCTTGTGGAGTTACGAAGATGAGGCCTACTCCCGATTTGATTATGGGGGTACATTGTTTGCTCTTCTTCATGGAAGCTGCTCCATCAAAATAGAGTTCCCATCGGGTATCGCCGCCGCCGATCGCATCAAATGCATGTTCGTCCGGCAAATCGCATTTTAGAGGAGAACCGGCAGGTACTGGATGCTCAGCAAGGAAGTCGGCGATGGCCTGGCCTTTCACTACCTTGAGAGGTCGATACGTTATCGAGAACTCCATCAAGAGTAGAGCCCATTTAGCAAATCGACCCGTCAATATAGCCTTTGACATCAAATATTTAAGAGGGTCCACCTTCGAGATGAGACGGACTTCGTGCGCCAACGCATAGTGCCTGAGCTTTGTTATTGCGAAGATCAACGCCAGGCAGTGTTTTTCAATGGAAGAGTAGTTGCTTTCTGCCCCCAGCAGAACTCGACTTAAGTAGTAGAGTGCTCTTTCTTTTCCTTGATCGTTCTCTTGTGCCCATAATACGCCTAAGGAACCTTCGAAGGCGGTTGTATAAAGAATGAGGGGCTTTCCCTTGACCGGAGCAGCCAACACCGGCGGGTTCTGCAGGTACTGTTTAATTTCGTCCAGCACGCCCTGGCATTTTTTATCCCAGACGAATGGGGTTCCCTTCTTCATCAGGTGGCTGTAAGGACGGCACTTGCCTGAAAGATTGGCGATAAATCGCCGGATGTATGCGAGCTTCCCTTGGAGAGACAGCAACTGTTTAAGGGTTCTTGGCGGAGGCATTTCTGTGATCGCCTTGATCTTAGATGGATCTATTTCGATATCTCGGTGTCGGATGATGAATCCCAGGAATTTACCTGAGGAGACTCCGAACGCACATTTGAGGGGATTCATCTTCAAATTATATTGCCGAAGGCGTTGAAATACAGTCTTCAGATGCGTTAAGTGCTCTTCGTATGACATGCTCTTCACCACGAGGTCATCAATATAGCACTCGACGATGTCATGTATGAGATCGTCGAAGATCTTTGTCATGGCCCTTTGATAGGTAGCACCGGCGTTCTTTAGACCAAAGGGCATAACCTTGTAACAGAATATTCCCAAAGAGGTCCGGAAAGCCGTATGTTTTTGGTCTTCAGGATGCATTTTTATTTGATTATACCCTGATGAGCCGTCCATAAAGGAGAAAACCTCATTGGTGGACGTGTTATCTATTATCAGTTCGGTGACTGGCACGGGAAAATCGTCCTTCGGGCAGGCTTTATTAAGATACCGGAAGTCTACGCATATGCGCACTGTCCCATTTTTCTTCATCACTGGGACGATGTTGGCGATCCATTCAGGGTATTGAACTTCCTGGATGAAGCCAGAGTCAATCAGCTTTTTGACCTCGGCGTTGATGCTCATCTCAAGCTCGAGCCGCATTCTCCTCGGCGCCTGTTTGACTGGCTTGATGTCCGGGGATATCACCAATCTGTGTACAGCAATTTCTGGATCTAATCCCGGCATTTCGGAATAGTTCCACGCGAAGCAATCTCTATGCTGTAGAAGCACGTCCTTTAACGCAGCCACCCTTTCTTCAGATAGCAGCTCGCTGACGAATGTCGGTCGCGGATCATCTGCCGATCCCAACTCAATCTTCTTGAGGTTATCTGCAGTAGTATATATGCCATCTTCCAGTTCTTTCGGAGCTGGCGGAAATTCTGAGATCACCTCATCATTGCGGTTCTCAAAGCACCAGGGAAGGTCATTCATGTTCTTGGGCTCTTCTTTTAATATTATAATCATGTGACAAGTGCGAATCCGCTTCCAAGACCGATGTGGGTCCGGCTCTGCTCTCGCGGCTTTAGGTTCGTGCTTTTGTGACGGCGTTACCCTCCATCTGCTGGATAAAGCAAATCTGCCTTGCTGATACTGGTCTTCGACCCAGTTCTTAAAGGTGAAGCAATTTTCGATAGGGTGTCCTATGGCTCGGTGATGGGAGCAATAGCCTGGATGGGAAACTTTGTTAGCTTGCTCAGGGTGCTTAGACTCCGGAAGTGCGATCATTTGATATTTTATAGCGAGCTCGAGTAGCTTCTTCGTCCTGTCTCGAGGGAAGGAATACGCTCGACTCATCTTCTTCATGAGGGATAAATCCGGACCGCGCAATGCCCAATCACACGACTCTCTAATCCTGTGTCGTTGTTGTCGACTCTTCTTTCCGCTTCTTGATTTATTTCTGCCTCTGCGTCGGGCCTTTTGCACAACGGGTCGACAGGGAGGAGCATCTTTGTCTTTTGCAGTCTGTTGAAACAGACGTTGCATCCTGGCCTTCTCGTAGATGGCCATCTCGCGGTTGTGGTCTTCCCGAGCCTTTTGACCTGCTTTCCTGATAAGCTTGTCCACTTGTTCTTCAAATGACGGACTCGGCACTTCGCTCGCGGGATCCAGTTTTGACGAGGGGTTAGCATTCCCCAACAGGGTGTCCTCCTCCTCATTGAAGCTATATATGGCGTAGCTGCCGTGGACTCGCTCCCGTTTCCTGGATCTCACATATCCAAGCCCAAGCGTTTCCATTCTCCCGTTGGGCAATTTACGCTGAGTCCCCGGGACATTCCAAATCCTGTTGTAGAACTGAGCTTGTCGAACAGTCTGTTTTAAGGATACCCCTTGGCTCTTCAATAGCCTCTTTAGTCCATTTGTGTAATATCTGGGCAAACGGATGGGTTGGAGCCTGTCGAGTGTAGCATCCGCGCCATGCCATATCTCTTTCTCCACTCTCGTTTCTGTGGATTGGTAGAATAGGATCACCTTTTCACCCTTTCGCCTGGGAGGGACGTAAAACGTCTGCAGGTCCCGCACATTGTAAGCTTGAAGTGCGTCGAGATCCTTGTAGTGTTTCCGCGGCACCATGGTGATTTGCAAACTCTGATCATCGCTAGGGGATGCTTGTATTGACGGCCGACTGGAGAACACGGCATTAACCTCATCCTCCGAGTCACTTCCAAAGATCAACATGGGGGCGGACGTCCCCGAGTTGTTGCGTTGAAACGGCCCATCATAGACTATCTCTTCTTCTTCTTCGGTATCGCTCCTGAAAACAGGGATGGTGGCGGCGGCTTTGTTCTCCGGCTTGCGACACCTCTCTGTATCCTCGAATTCTGGCAAAAAGTACTTCGCATCTTCGTATTTGCGGACTTCGTTCACGGAAAATGGATTCAGCTCACCTGTTACGGTATATTCGAAACCATCCTTGAAGTACTTCATACACTGATGCTGTGTAGAAGGGATGATGTTGTACTCATGCAGCCAAGGATGACCGAGTAAGGCGTTGTAGCAAGTCTTGGCGTCAATGACGTGAAACTTGATGTCCGTGACGAGCAGTCCGAAGCGTAATGTCAGTATCACGGATCCGAGAGTCCGTGACGACTGGGAGTCGAAACCAGAGATGGTAATTTTGTCACGAGCTAGGTGTTGCACACTCATGCAGATTTCTTTCAACACCCGAACATTAAGGAGATTGACGGAGGATCCATTGTCAACCAGGATTTTGCCTATCTTGATATCGTGGCAATACCCGGAGACGTATAGGGGACGGTTGTGGTCGCACGTCCTGAGGAGAAGGTCCTCGTCACCGAAAGTGATGTCGGCCGTATGCACTTCCTCCAGTTCATCCTTCATCCTCTCCGCGGCGAGGAAGGCTTGGAATTGCTCAGGTTCTTGTAACACCTTAATTAGTGAATCTCGCGCTTCTTTTGATAATAGGAGGGCATCAAGAATGCTAAGTTGAGAAGGTAGCTTCCTTAGGTGCGCCAGGATGTTGTAGTCCACCTTACCCTTCCTGGGAGGGTCTTTGGTAGTCAGCTCTTTCATGATTGGTCATCTAAAGTGATATCCTCAGTGACCTTTTCCTTTCCCTTATCTTTTCTATTTGCGGCCCCGAGATTCCTTTCCGGGAGCGTACGATTGCGCAGCTGAATGTTTTCGCAGGCCTCTGGTTCTTCCTCTTTCCCCAAAACGGATTCTTTAAAGAGAGGGCCCAGAGCCATTTCTTCATCAGAGTCGCTCCCAAAGGTGAGAACTTGTGGCCCTCCGGCGTTAACCATGTAACAGTTGCCAGTAGTTCTGTCGTGCCCGTCGGCAGTACTTCTTCGTTCCCGACGAGTCTTGCGTTTCATGCGCTTAAAATGTTGCCGATGAGCAACATATCCCTGCCACCACATCCTAAAGGCGTCGCACTCCTCCGTAGGGTGTGAAATTTTCCGATGATACGCGCAATAATTAGGGTGTCTTTCCGCCCCATCGAGCGTGTTTTCTTCCGAGGGTGGTAGCTTCATTCCCATTGACATGGCCTTGGCAAACCTTTTCCTCGTCTTGAATATCTTTTTGTCTGCATCGGACGTCTTTTGATCTGGCGGGAGTACTTCAACTCTTTCGTTTAGTCGCCTGCGTTTGGCTCCTTCCGATGCGGCCATCTCACGCTCCTGATCCGCTTTACTCTTCAGACGAATCTCGTCTAGAAAGGCGTCGATCATTTCATCTGTTGGCCACACACGCTCTGGTTTAGGCTTTACCCCCAGTTTCTTAGTGCTAGGAGTTTTTTCATCGTCAGTAAACGAGCGGGAGATTACGTTACAACTTGCCACGTATCCCTCGGATTCATCCGACGAGCTCTCTCCATCATCTTCCTCTTGAAAGATGTGGTTGAGGAACTCTTATAGCGTGACAGGAGTTCGCGCCTTTTGATTGTACTCTTCCATCGTGTCGATTTGCTTCTGCAAGTTCGTGCGCTTGTCTCCAGGCTTCACGGGCTTCTTGGATTTCTTCTTCTTTTTCTTCGAAGATTTTGACGGTTGGACATGAGTATTTGGGCCATCACCACGAGTCTTCATAGTTGGGCGCGGCTTCAACGTCCCTTCGATAATTTGAGGTTCAAGCGGGTCCTTCCATTCGACCACTGGGCACGCATGAAGGTCCCTCAGCATTCTTTTGGTTTTAGTCGACAGTACGACCTCCCATGGAGCTTCTTCAATAAAGGAACAGGTTGCCCCCGGTGTGTCTGCTTTCTTAGGAGTATGCGGCTGTGGTGGGTTCACCTTCCACTTTTCGGACAGTGCAAACTTCCCCTGGAGGTATTGATCTTCAATCCATCCTTTGAAGACGAAGCAATCCTCAATCGGATGACTTACCGTTTGGTGGTAAGGGCAATAGTTAGGGTTATTCATCTCAGTAGGTTGATTTGGTAGGTTTATAAGTCTGTTGCGCACTGCCAGCTCGAATAACCGTTTCGTCTTGTCCCGTGGAAATGAGTAGGGACGCTTCATCTTCTCATTATAATACCGGCGTCTTTCTTCCAATTGATCCGCCAGGTTTGGGGCATTGGGTTGCTGCTGGGCATTCGCGACGAAGGTTGCCTTTCCTTTACCCTTGTCATTCCGAGGTTCTGGCTTCGGGGGCGGCGGTCTATGACCCATCTGGTCCATCTGAGCCAACTTATCGATTAAAGCCTGGAATGTGATTGGCTTAAAGAACATCATAAACTGGGAGATAGTTGCGTGAGGGTCTAGGGTTCCCACGAACATGCCCACCGCGGGCGCTTCCTCAATGCGTTGCTCGCATTTCGACCACAAATTCCGCCAGTGTATAGCATACTGGACCCAAGTTTCGCCTGGTTTTACCCTGGCGTTAATCAATGCCGTTATTGGAGTGCGTTCGCTGGCGCTTGCGAATCGCTGAGTGAATAGCAACTCCATTTCAGCGAACGTCTTGATAGAATCGTTCGGGAGTTCTGAATACCACTCGAATGCTGTTTCTGATAAGCTGCCCACGAACTGGCGAAGCAACAGTTTATCATCACCGCCGGTGTTACCGCAAAGGGCCCTGAACTGGGCGACATGTTGGTGGGGATTGCCGGTCCCCTTGTAAACATGGAACTTGGGAATTGTGTAACCCGGCGGGTACTTGATTTGGTCATACCAGCTTGGATATGGCCGTCCCGTTTTTATGACTTGACTAGCTGCCTCAGTCGCATGATGAACCCGGATTCGTTGGGCTATATAGTCGTCCAAGTCAGCCTTAGAGATTGTCTCCTCCTTGGCCGTTGAGAGGGCCGGTGGGGGATTTGACGTTTCTCCCCTGTCGTCTTCAAGGACGATCGGGGGATCCTCAGCGGGTGGGTCTTGTTGGATCATCATTCCTATCATATCTTGGAAGAGAAGGCCCATACACTGTATGTTGGCTGCTTGTTCAGCAGCTTCTTTGTCCTTCTTCTCCAATATTCGGCGAAGGAATTCGGCATCGGTTTCTTCCTCCTGGCGTTCGTCCAAGGACGTTTCTGAGTTTTCTTTTGGCCCGGTAAGTGAGGCCATAGCATTCATCATTTCATGGAGCTTTTGTTGTTGCTCCTGAGCTTTGGTCACCGACCGTGTAAGCGGTCTATGACCTGTAGACGTACGGCTGTCTTCCTTTCCTGACACCATGTATACGGTATGGACCATCATGCCCCCGGACTTAGGGCGTCTGGGCTTAGTGCCTTTAGCTGTCATTGCAGGCTGGGGAATCTTCTCTGGCTTCCTCCTTTTATGAGCAGTGGAAGTTGAGGGGGCCGTTGAGGTGGGCACCCAGATAGCCTTTCGTGGTTTAGCCTGGTGACTGGCTTCCTGTTGGATTTTCAGCTTCTTGTGCTGGCGGGAGAAGTTTGGATCGATCATCGAGTCTCGGGCCTGCCGCCAGACTTTATAGATTCGGGAGGACAGCCGTTGAAGAGATTGGGGCTGTTCTGTTTCTACTTCTACAGCCTTTTTCAGTGGAGGGGGAGACCTTTTTAGCACCGCGGTAAGAGAATTCCTACGCACCTTATTTAGCATCTCAAAGCTGTTCCCAGTCGGAACAGCAGCATTGACTTCTGCCATCGGGGCTAGTGGAGTTAGCCCAGAGGGAGAGTTGCCCCCAGCCTTCCTTACTCGACGCCAGTGGCGACGTCGAGCGTGTCAAGCAGACTGTGTGGTGAGGGCGATAGCCTCATCTTGCCCCCTGCGTAGGTGGGGGGTCGCTACTGGTGTCAGCCTGTCAAAGACCGATGTCCTTTGGGTAACAGGAGCGGGAGCTGGAGCCGTTAATCTTGTAAAGACCGACTTTTTGGCAGGGGAAGCCGCCTTGACGACTTCAGGAGCAGGACCGATCACTTTCTTAGAATCAGCCTTCTCTGGGATTGCAGGCCCCATTGCGGGTCCATAGGAGTTCTGGCCCAATCTAGAGAAGACCGAGGCGCTGGCGTTGGGCGACCCGTTGAGAGGGGCCGCGGCAGGGGTAAGACGATCAAAGACCGACTTTTTGGGAGTCTCCTTTGTCAGCACCGGAGCGGTGAAGCTTGTCGGCGGGAGCATGGTCCCAAAAAACAATCCTGTGGTGGCTCGAGTGACTTGCTCCACGGGCATTGCGAATAGCAAAGCAGCTTGGGGTCTGTAGGCTATACCTCCTGGCGAGGCAGAGCTTTGGTTGCAATTGCAGTCCGAGCAGTTGGAGCATTTCACACAAGTAAAAGCCATCGATTCTTTGCTTTCTGCGATAAGCAAGACGCCAAGTCTTAGTATCTTGAAACCCAAGGGCAACCATTAGCGAACCGCGATTGGTTCGCGAATCACGACACACGAAGTGTGGAGTGGAAAGAGAAAAAGGTCCCACCGGGCGTGCCAGAATCTGTTCCCCTCCGAACGGCGGCAAGGACTGACGTCTCGCCTGAGGTTCGGGGCAGATGCTAATTGGTGCTATCCGTCCACCTCTCCGAAGATGCCAAGTTGATTTATGGTACCGTATATCGAAAGTTTAAATGGATGCGTCCGATATAGCAGACTTCGTCAGATTCCCCCTCGCTTGAGGGGTTTTTGATTGTGGGGACGCTCTTCCCTGCAGGCGCAAGCCCCTGCAATTAATTACGCTACCGCATCGCGGTAACCACTTTCTCCTTCTCCAGATGGTCACTTCGTGTCGTGTGTATTTATTTTATGTTTGCCCGTGGATTGTATACGGAGACTGTGTTATGTCATCGCCCGTAGGGCGTGGACTAGTCCAAATCCGCATTATCTTAGATTTGGGTTTGGGGGTTTGGGTTTAAGAATACGTTAGCCTCCTTTGAGACTAAGATCGACTTAAACGTTTGTTAAGGATACGTTAGTCTAGTTTTTAGACTAAGATCAACTTTAACGGGATCGTTTAGATCCAACAAGAGAACAATAAAAGGGGGGCTCTGTTGTTTAGTTTAGTGACATTGCGGTCAATAGGTAGTTTAAGGACATTGCGGTCCATGAGTAGTTTAAGGATATTGCGGTCCATGGGTTTAAGGACCCCACAGTCCGTTGTTAGTTTTAAGACATCTCGGTCAAGGTTAAGGACCTCATAGTCCATGAGTTTAAGGACCCCACAGTCCATTGTTAGTTTTAAGACATCTCGGTCAAGGTTAAGGACCTCATAGTCCATGAGTTTAAGGACCCCACAGTCCGTTGTTGGTTTTAAGACATCCCGGTCAAGGTTAAGGACCTCATAGTCCATGAGTTTAAGGACCCCACAGTCCGTGTCAATGTGTGGTCATCGGGACCCGTCACCTCTTTGAAGACGTTGAGGAATTACAACGCCAAGTATCAAAGGAGTGAAGAGATGTACCCTTGGACCGGGGTGGATTAAATAGTCTTCGGCCCAATTTGGGACCAAGACCAATTAATTATATTATGAGCTCATTAGCCCAGTTAAGTTTGAATTGAGGACTTATGGCCAGCTTGGGCTAAGTCCAATCATGTTTAGAATACTGGCTTTCTGTTGGTCCATTGAAGAAGAGGCTTTGCCTCTGGCTATTTAGCCAATTGGGCTGAAGTTAGTGTTAAACACTAAAGATCAACAGTGTTGAACACTGGGAACAAGTTAGTGTTTTAACACTAAAAGACAGTTGGTGTTAAACACCAACAACAGGGGGTTCAAATTAGTGTTTAACGCTAGAGCAAATCAATGTCAAACACTAGCAGCAGGGATTTCAGATTAGTGTTAAACACTAAGAATAATCAGTGCTAAACACTGGTGACGGAGATTTTAATTTAGTGTTGAACACTAAGGGAGTTAATCTTAAGCTCTGTTAACAGGGGTTTAATTTAGCGTTAAACACTAAGAAATTCAGGGTTAAACACTGCAAATAAAGTTCTTTGATTAGTGTTGAACACTAAGGCCAAACAGTGTTTAACACTGAATCCCGGGATTCCAATTTAGTGTTAAACACTAAGGCAAGAGGGGTCACGTGGTAGCACGTGAGGGCGCCCTCCCTTCCTTTGTTTTGCTGAGAATATCTCATCTTTTAGAGTATCACGTGCCATCACGTGACGGGCATTTAAATGCTTGTATGTTAAGGCTTCTACCAAAGGTCACGTGGGTCACGTGAGGCACTGCCTCAAAGGCCCTTCTCTGTGGATCTTTTCGGGGGTCACGTAGTGGCACGTGACCCTGCCACTTTATATGTTTTTTAGAAGATCTGTTAATCCCTTTTTTAAGAATTAAATTCTTCGCAGGGTTGAACCCTAACGATAAATTTAAGAGGAATTAAATTCCTATTTCCTTCTGAAGATTTATATTCTGGGATAGAGTTGAACTCTGAATTTTCTGTAGGAATTAAATTCCTCATATATGTGAAGAACTGAATTCTATCATAGGGTTAAACCCTAATAAAAGCTTTAAAGGAATTAAATTCCCACTCTCTTTTAGAGAATTATTCTGAGGAATGAGATTCTGTCATAGGGTGAAACCCTAATTTCTTCTTTCTTAAAGGAATTAAATTCCCGTTATTTTAACAGAACTAAGTTCTTAACTGGGGTTGAACCCTGATTCTGTTCATTCTGAAGGAATTAAATTCCCATAACATAGGGTTAAACCCTAATTTTCTTTTAAAGGAATTAAATTCCTATAGTTCTGTGAGAATTAAATTCTCAAGCTTCCATTTCCCTCTCTATGCTTTGGATCTGCATGGCAGGATCTCAACCCAATGAGAATTAAATTCTCAATTCAAGGGGAGATGTGCACTTTACAGATCCTCCACTAAAGAGAGAACTATGTTCTTCTGTTTAATATCAGAGTTAAACTCTGTTGAGAATTAAATTCTCCTTTCTTTCAAAAAGCCTTCCCTTTCTTACCTAGGGTTTTCTTTTGCAGAAGATCCAAATTCCTTCAAAGTATCAAGGCTCTCTTCTTCTTTTTTCTATGTATCGATCCCTCTGCATATATCCCTCTGTGTGTCTCTTGGCTCCTATTTATAGGAGAAGCAACAAAATCAATTAGTTTTTTGATGAATCTTTCATTGAGAGATTTGATCTGTACTTATCATTCATTTGGACCTTTGGATTATTAGGTGAATTTTATTCACCATTGGATTTTAAATCCAGAGATTCTCCTTTGTTATTTCGGTTAGATTTTATGGGGAAATCTTTCCAAATTCAAGATTTTTCCATAGATAGGTGATATTTAATCACCTTTAAATTTTTAATTCAATCGGTTCCTTTGGAAAGATTTGAGAGGTCTTTTCTCAGAATTTAATTCTGTTAACAGATGGGCTTTGAAAGCCGGTCACGTGTGGCCACGTGACCCCTGGTTACGTGTGGCCACGTGACCCCCTTGGAACGAGCCCTCTTCTTCTTTTTGCGCTCTGCCTTTTGGCCGCTGCTTAGCCGTCACGTGCCACCACGTGACCCCTGGTTACGTGTGAGCACGTGACCCTCGTCTGGAGCCTTTTTCTTGGTTTAATCAGAGAATGAGTCTGCTGGTTTTAAATGTCACGTGCCAACACGTGACCCCTGGTCACGTGTGAGCACGTGACCTCTTCTGAAGCCCTTTTTTTTGATGTAGTCGGGAAACTGAATCTGCCTTGCCGATGCTTTTAGATGTCACGTGCCAACACGTGACTGCTGGTCACGTGTGAGCACGTGACCCTTTTCTGAAGCCTCTCCCGTAGGCTTTCCTGATTTTAAATCAGGAAACAGTCACGTGCCCCCACATGACCCCTAAACAAATCTCCCAAAATGAGAAGGGAAAAGATTGGAAGCAATGCCTCACGTGCTCCCACGTGACTTCCAAAACAAAGAGAACAAAAGCAAAGGCAGTACTAGCTTTGGGCGCTCTCACGTGCCCCCACGTGACCCCTTCCTTTCTAATGTTTAACACTATTTTGAGCATTTCATTTCCAGTGTTTAACACTGTTTTAAATACATCACGTGAGGACACGTGACCACCGGATATCCTCTAGTGTTTAACACTACTTTAAAGCCAATCTTAGCTAAATTGGCTAAGTTGTCCAGAGACAAGCCTCTCCTTCAACCGAGTCTCAAAATTGATCATTTCATATGACATACAAAGTAAAACTCAGAGGTATAATGTTTAATGCTCAGTCAAAGACAAAAATATTATCAGAGCCCTCAAACTCTTGTTTAGCATTGCTAAGTGATGAGGGGCTGAACCGAGATAAATGTCTAATGGTCCAATAAAGGGCCAACATTTCAAATCTAATTGGACTTAGCCCAAACTGGCCATAAGTCCTCAATTCAGATTTAACTGAGCCAATGTGCTCATAATTTAATTAATTGATCTTAGTTCCAAATTGGACTACAGATCCCCAAATCAACTTTGGTTCAAGGGTACATCTCTTCACTCCTTTGATATTTGCCGTTGTAATCCTTCAACGTCTTCAGAGAGGTGACGGGTCCCGACAACCACACATTTCATGGACTATGATGTCCTTAACCTCGACTGTGAGATCTTTAAACTCACGGACTATGATGTCCTTAACCTCGACCGTGAGGTCTTTAAACTAACATGGGACCGAGATATCCTTAAACTAACGATGGACCGCAATGTCCCTAAACTAAACAATATAGCCCGATTACTCTCTTGTTGGATCTAAACGATCATGTTAAGTTGATCTTAGTCTAAAAATTGGACTAACGTATTCTTAACATACGTTTAAGTTGATCTTAGTCCTAAATGAGACTAACGTATCCTTAAACCTAACCCCCAAATCCAAATCTAAGAAGATACGGATTTGGACTAATCCACGCCCTACGGGCGACAACATAAATTAGTCTCCGTATACAATCCACGGGCAACCAAACACAAAACAAATACCCACGACATGAAATGACCACCTAGAGAAGGAGAAAGTGGTTACCGCGATACGGTAGCGTAATTAACTGCAGGGGCTTGTGCCTACAGGGAAGAGCGTCCCCACAATCAAAAACCCCTCAAATGAGGGGGAATTTGACGAAGTCTGCTAAATCGGCCACATCCGTTTAAACCTTCGATACACGGTGCCATAAATCAACTTAGCATTTTCGGAGAAGTGGACGGATAACACCAATTAGCATCTGCCCCGAAATTCAGGCAAGACGTTCATCGCATCTTCCCGAGTCTTTCGGCGGGGAACATCCCTCTCTAAAAACTTCCGATTGAGTCTCTTTTCGCATGACTGGAGATTGGCTGCAAACCGTACGATCCATCCTGGTTTCGTCTCTGTTTTCGGAGGTAAACAATATGCAATGGTAGTAGCACCGAAGAATTTTGCAAATGCATCTATGTTGAATTTTTTGTGAGCTTGCCAATGTTGAATCTGCTTCTTCATGTGTGTGTAGATTTAAGAGGGCCTCTGCTTGTGAGGAAAAGACCTTACAATGCGATGGAAAATGTTTAGCATCATTTTACCTTGATGTCTGATAAGATTGGAAAATGTCAAGTATTGTATGTTGGGATGCGGCGCAGCCGAAGAACCTGATCAATCCAAAGATCCCTTTTAACGAATAACAACTAGAAATAAATTCAAATCAAATAGCAACACAAGAGATTCGGGGAAAAGGAGAGAATACTTTATTAGAACTTTTAGAAAGACCTTACAGAATATTACCAACCCTCTCCTTCTAGATCTCCAACGGGATCTACTTCTTCTCTTTTGGAGTTCTTCTTAATGACCTCTTGATCCTTTATGGAGCCATCGTTTCGTCTCTCTTTAAACCTTATAATCAAGATTCTCCAACATCCTAAACTTTAATCCTAACATCCTATTTATAGCTAAATAAAAATCTGAATTATAATAGGATCTTTAATTACAAAACCGCCTTCCTGAATCGAAACCTGATACGTGCAACAACCGACACAGACGTCTGCCTCTTTAAAGTCAGACAGCTGGGCTCTATCTGCATATTGATCCAGAGTGTCGCCAAACGTCTGATCTTGTATGGCTCAGATGTTTGCACACCCTTAGCGCATAGAGTGTTGCCAAACGTCTAAAGCTCAATAGCTCAGACGCCTACGCTCTCTCTGGAAATCTGGAACTTTACCATCAGACGTCTGAAGCACATTGCCTCAGACATCTGATGCTCTTTTGAAACTGTATGCAGTCTCATAATATACAAGACATTCTTCACAACAATCTCCACCTTAGCTTGTATATCCTTATAGCCATCTTGAAAGTTTTTTCATTTCACTTTATTTTATTGTAATTTGTTGTTTCCATCTTGTATCCTTTAGGGTTGCCTTAGTTCTTCCCGATTTCCCTCTGGCACAGCTCCAAATCTTGAAACTGTGAACTGTCACGGTTTTTCTCCAGAACTGCAAAACTGTTGCAACCCTCCTACCGAGGTCACGTGCCTTCCTCATATTTAAGTACCTGAATAGAAGCCAAGGCTGACTGGAACTTCTCCTTAGGAATAACCTTCATTAGCATGTCCGCCGGCTTTACCTTAGTATCGATTTTCATTAAATCGATCTCCTTTTTGGCCCACTTTCTTATCTTGTGATACCACACGTCAATATACTTCGTTCGACTATGGTATATCTGATTCTTCACCGGGTTAATGGCACTTTGACTGTCACAAAACAAAGGAACCGACTCCTTCTCGAATCCGAACTCGCCAACTAAACTCTTTAACCACAAGGCTTCCTTCGATACTTCCACTGCTATCATGTATTCTGCCTCCGTCGTTGATAACGCCACAATATTCTGAAGTGTTGACTTCTAACTGACTGGACATTCTGCAACTGTATATACATAGCATGTACTTGATCTTCTCTTGTCTAAATCACCAGCGTAATTAGTATCTACATATCCCTGCAACTGGCTCGATTTATTTTCTGATTTGCGAAAGAGCAATCGAGATCTTTACTTCCTTTTAAATACCGAAGTATCCACTTTACAGCTTCCCAATGGAGCTTTTCTGGATTTAACATGTACCGACTAACCAGACTTACCGTATAGGATATGTATGGACGTATGCATACCATAACGTACATTAGTGATCCCACAGCGCTTGCATATGGTATTCGAGACATCTGTTCTTTCTCCTCCTTTGATTTCGGACACTTCTTGGATGACAACTTGAAATGACCAGCGATAAGGGTACTCACTTGTCTTGAGTTTTTCATATTGAATCTCTCCAACACCTCAATATAGTTTCTTTGGGATAGTCACAACTTTCCAGCCTTTCTGTCTCGAAAAATCTTCATCCCAAGAATTTTTTTGCTTCACCTAAATCTTTCATGTCAAATTCTGCACTCAATGAAACTTTGAACGCCTTTATTTCCGTCATGTTCAACAATTAGCATGTTATTGATATATAGGAGTAGATATATCGACGAGCCATTTTTAAGTAGCTTTGAGTACACGCAGCTGACATACTCATATCGAGAGTAGTTGGTTTTCATCATAAAAGAATCGATGCGCTTATACCACTGCCTGGGAGACTATTTCTGTAACACCATAGAATCTTGATACAGTATAATTAGTTATATCCATTTAAATTTATTTGCCCCGCTAAAATGATTTTTGGACTAATATTTTTGGTAAGTATGAGGTATTTTCATAATAGATTATAATTATGTAGTTTATTAAATAAATATGAAAATTAGTTTTATATTTGTATGCTGATCTTATAATATCTTGTTTAATATTTCATATAATAGATAATATATCTATATAATATGGTTATCGGGCTAATTTAACTAATCTACTAATTATATATTTTACCGGTACTTATATTATCTGCTAATCTATGATATCTTATTTATATGCAAGTAATACATATTTAGCATTATATTTAGCATTATATGCAAGTAATACATATATCAGTATGTTAATTTAAATAATAATATGATAAAATATTTTTCTAACTCCTTTAACGAATTCCCTAAACTAATACAATATTTATAAACCTATATATCTCTCTTTTTAACAAAATCTCTCTCTAATCACCAAAAATCTGTCCCCCTATAACAATATCTTCTTCTTTAAAAAAAACACCCAAGCCACCAAAACTCAAACTCCTTCGACCCTTCATCGCCAAAACTCGAACCCAGCTCCTTCATCCTCGTCGCCGCTACCCTCGTCTCCACCTCACAACCACCGTCACCTTCCTCAATCAACACGATCATCATCGCCTTCTTCTCTGCACCATCATCACCATCGCCACCCATCTCTTCATCACCTGACCCCACCACCGCCTCGGCCCTTTTCTTCTCCTTCGACCGCCACCAACCCTCCTCACCGATCACCCTCATAGCCAAGCCTAGACATCAGAAACATCGACCTATCTCGCCACAGCCAACTCCAGTCGCCTTCGCCAGACTGTCGTAGGCCTCATCCTTCCGCCGCACCCCTTGTCGAGACCTCCACCATCAACGACTGAGATCCCATCGGCCAAGCACCATCTCCCCCAACTCCGGCCACCTTCATCGCCGTCGTCATCATCATCTCAATTCCAGAACCCGAGATCAAATCGTAGCCGCAACTCACCATCGTCGCCACCTCGCAGCAAACCTATCTCCCCTTCGAGACCTCAACCGCAGCCGCCATCGTCGCTTGTAACTATCCAACAGCCGAACCCTAGCTAGCCCAACAAAACCTGAATCAAGACCCAAGCCGAGCATCTCGGAATTTGCGTAGCATTGTCGTGATTTAGCCAAGCCTTCAAGCTTGGATTTTTGCATGGTATCATCGTGTCTTACCCGTCTCCAAGGCAAGTATTCTTGCTCTGTATATTTTTGGTCGATGCAACATCGGCAATTCTCGAATATATCTTTAATCTGCGTTGTTCAAATAAAACTGGGTTAATTCACAACTTTTAATATCGTTATAATACAGAATAATGCAGTAAAGTTGATGGTAATAGATATAATTAAATACCAAGAATTTTATTCATTGAGAGGTATTATAGGCACCTAAGCCTTACACAAGAACTATAATAAAAATTACAACAAAAGGAGCCGGAGATGGAGCAAGCATTGTTGATGATACTCCGACGAAATCTCCGTCAGCCGAGCCCTAGTTTCCTTGGCCACCTTTGAAGCACCACCCACCGGACAAAAATCAACAATTAGACTCTTCTGGAAACACTCCAGAAGAAGGCCCGTTGATCGATCCCGCTTGCTCTTCGAGATCAGGCCGAGCTGGTAAAGTGAGTGCAACTTCTCGATCGCCTAATCCCTCAACTGCGGAGACAAGACGTTGTGTAGACCCGGGGACCTCCTTCAGATAGCATAAATAAGCACTTAGAGGAGTGGAGATCGCCGGGGAAGAAGACGTCCAAAGTGAGCCTCCACACGGTCTATCACCGCCTTGTACGTCTGTTCGGACCGGTCGAAGTTGTAGAGGTACACATCGTCCCGGGAAATCATCTCGTTGATAAGCACACACGGACGTCCGGCCATTTTCAGAAACGCAGCGCTAAAAGAAACCAACACCCTTTCTCTATTTATAGCCCAACAGAATCCCTAAAGGCCGAGGTTCGCACGCACATCAGCGCGAATCACGGGATATTTTCAAATTTCCCTATGCAGAGCTGCCGCGTAGCAACCATGCCGTACCTCACGAGCCCTACACGGTCATAGGAAGTCGGAACGATGCGGATCTCGGAGCGTCGCGCCTCCCCTGTGCGTTTCCGCCACGTGTCGTCTGCGACGGTCACTCTTCCAGGTTTTTTACAAGTCGGGGGAGATTGAACGACGCCCCGTGAAGACAAGAAGTCTAAAAAGCCCTCCTCACGAGGCCTCGGTCAATCTTTAGCGGGCACATCCTGTCCTCCTACGCTAAGGATCGAAACCCTCCTCACGAGGCCACCGCTTCCCTACTCGGTCAATCCTTAGCGGACACATCCTGTCCACCTACGCTAAGGATCGAAGACTTCCTCACGAGGCTACCGAGCAGCTTCCCTGCTCGGTCAATCCTTAGCGGGCACATCCTGCCCACCTACGCTAAGGATCGAAGCCCTCCTTGCGAGGCCACCGAGCAGCTTCCCTGCTCGGTCAATCCTTAGCGGGAACATCATACCCACCTACGCTAAAGATCGAAGCCCTCCTCATGAGGCCACCGAGTAGCTTCACTGCTCGGTCAATCCTTAGCGGGCACATCATGCTCACCTACGCTAAGGATCGAACCCCTCCTCACGAGGCCACCGAGCAGCTTCCCTGCTGGGTCAATCCTTAGCGGGCACATCCTGCACACCTACGCTAAGGATCGAAGCCCTCCTCACGAGGCCACCGAGTAGCTTCCCTGCTCGGTCAATCCTTAGCGGGCACATCCTGCACACCTACGCTAAGGATCGAAGCCCTCCTCACGAGGCCACCAAGCAGCTTTCCTGTCCGGCCAATTCTTAGCGGACGCATCCTGTCCACCTACGCTAAGGATCAAAGCTCTTATCATGAGGCCATGGAGCAGCTTCCATGTTCGGTCAATCCCTGGTGGGTAGCTCCTACCCATCTACACCAAGGATCGAAAGCTCTCATCAAGAGGCCGCCGAGCAACTACCCAGCTCGGTCAATCCCTGGCTGGTAGCTCCTACCCATCGACGCCAAGGATCGAAAGCCCTCATCAAGAGGCCACCGAGCAACTTCCCTACTCGGTCAATCCTTAGCGGGTAGCCCTTACCTATCCGCGCTAAGGATCGGAAGCTCTCCTCAAGAGGCCACCGAGCAGCTTCCCTGCTCGGCCAATCCTTAGCGGGTAACTCCTTCCCACCTACGCTAAGGATCCAGAGGCCTCATCAGTCAGCGCCGACCAATCATAACTTGGCTATTATTCAACTCTAAGGAATAGGCAGATACCGACCTTCCTACAATGAGGGATCTTCCGATGTGTTCTAAGTGAACGATCGCCACCTCGACTCCGGGGGTGGGAAAGGCACCGACCTTCCTATAATTGGTGGTTAATTCACTTATACTCGACGCACGATCATCATCTAAGAGGAGCGCATTGTCATGTCGAGAAAAATAAACTTAGTTTATTTCATGTTCCAAAATTTTTACAAAGTATTTTGGGCTCCCAGCCGTACAAAAATTGCCTGGAGGCTTACTGAAAAGAAAAATAAAGAGGAGCTCAGGCAGCAGGCTCCGCCGGGACCTCGCCTTGTTCGGCACCGCCTTCAGGGGCCGGGGTATCTGCTTCCATAGCCGCCCGCCTCTGGCGCCAGCCGTCTGCGGCGTTTCCACCAAGAGAGGGACCCGAGCACGGAGCTGACCGTCGGCAAATTCCGGAATCAACTCCTTGACGGCATCAAGGGCTGCATGCCAAACAATAGCGGAGGCTTCGCTGAAGTCGGTGTAGAACTGGTTTGACGTCTTGTACGCGTCCACCGACTTGAGGGCCCAAAGCTCGGCGATCTTCGCTGCCTCAACCGCAGCCTCGGTCTCCCTCTTGATGGCGTCCCTTGCCTTCTTCATCAAGGCATGGCTCTTTCCCAACTCCTCCAACTTGGCCTCCATGGCTCGGTGGGACTGGCCCATTAGCCGATAGGACTCCTGGCTTTTGGAGAGCAGGAGCTCCCCGGCGGTCAACCGGGTCTTAAGGACGGCCGTCTTCTCCTTCTCCTGCAGCAACTGGAGACGCATGTTCTCTGCCTCCGAAAACGATTCCCCCACCTTCCTCATGACTAGCGTGATCTCCTCGGCTTCTATATTGACGATGAGGACACAGTATTGGAGGATCTAAGAAAAGCAACCAATGGATTTAGAAGTGTCCGGGCTAAAAAAAGGTGCAATTAAGACAACAATTAAACGAATACCGACCTGAACAGCCTCCTGAGCGATAGCAGCCACTTGGGCCTTCAGGGTCCCCGCGGAATCTTTCCCCCGGCCGACTGCTCCATGTCGGCGAGCAAGCTGTCGGCGACGGAAAGCCCCGTGGGGACCACAAAGCAGACGTCCCCCTGCTGCACTGGAATCCCCTCGGGGATATCCGTCGACGGCATGCGGGAGACCGTCCTTTTCCTCTTGAGGGGGACCTCGGTCACCTCTTCCTCCATCGCCCAGGGTTACGGGTCTCGGGCATGCTTCTGGCTGCCCTGCGACGGTCATCGGGGACCCGAGGAGCTGCGGAGGACTTCGCCGGTAGGGACGATTTTAGGGACGAGCTCGGGCCCTGCTCGGGACAAGACCACACCCCTGGCCTTCGTCCGGCCCATGGTGGATATGGCAACTAGAATCTCGGACCGGTCCATGTGTCCTGCAAGCACAAAGAAGTTAGTGATACAAGAAGGGCAAAAAGTAAATTACTCAAGTCTAAACAGATCGTACATGTAGGGTGCTTTTCGTCACCCCCATTAAGATGGGAATACGCGCGCACTTGTCACACGTACTACAGATTCCCTCTGCCTAGGGTAGGCGGGGGTTTATTGATTGTGGGGATCCAAATCTCCCGCAGCCGCGGACTAAACTGCTGTTAATTATCCCTCGTCTTTGGAGCGAGAGAACCTCCGATTGACGGTTCAACTAATCATGCGAAATCAATGTGCAGTGTGCGTATGTTTTGAAAGGATTTTGGATATATCGGGGGTCCCGCAGAGTTTTACGGGGGTCCCGCTACCCGGATAGCGGGCTGGGGGTCAAGAGGGCTAGCTGCCCCTTGCGGGGTGTGGGGTAGCGTCCCGTTAGAAAAAATTTCCTAACAGGGGACGTGTTTCTGGTGTGGAGTGCATGGAAAGTGAGGGGTGAGGAGCATCTTAAAGACGTGTGCATGATACGTGAGCGCCCGCGGGTCGTGTGCCGGACGCGTGAGCGCCTGGAGCCCGCGGGTCGCGTGCCGGACGCGTGGGCGCCGGGCGCCCGCGGGTCGCTGGCCGGGCGCCAGCAGGTCGCGTGCCGGGCGCATGGACGCCAGCGGGTCACATGTGCTGCACGCGACCTCTGGGCGCCCGCGGGTCGCGTGAGGCGCATGTGGGCGCTTAGCGTCCGCAGGTCGCGTGCCCTGCATGCGACGGCTGGGCGCCCGCGGGTCACGTGCGCGGCACGCGACCGCTGGAAACACCAGCGGGAAAAGGGCTTAGTCCATGGGTTAGGAGTTAAACTCCCAAAAGGACTTTGGAGTTGAACTCCTAATAGGGATTAGGTATAGAATTGGAGTTAAACTCCTAAAAATGGGTTTGATTTATGGAGTTAAACTCCAACAAATTTTGAATGGAGTTAAACTCGTAGAGATCTTTGGATCTTTTTTGGAGCCTTGGACCCTCCCGGAATGGAATTTTTGGAGATGGGTCTCCTTCCTCTTCGTTGGCTGGATCTTGAAGGAAAAATGGGTGAGATTCAAAATCTCCCCTTTAGAGATCTGATGGGAGATCCAAGCTCTCCTTTATGGGTTTTATGGTGAAAAACTATTTTTTTTTAAAAGAGAAGAGTTAAACTCTTGATTTAATCCAAAAAGTGGAAGAAGATTTAGAAACTTGAGGAAGGGGAAGGAATCACAAACCCTAGGATTTGAGAGAATGAATTGTTCTTTCTTTTATTTCATTATCATGTTGCCTTTTATAGGCTTACAAATTTACACATAGTCCCTTGGGCTTTGCAAAATGGCATTTTGCCCATCTCATGCCTCATGTGCTCATTTATTTTGCACATGGGCTATGGACTTTACAAAAGTTCGGCTATATGCCCATTTTCCTCACATTTATAACAATTACATCAAAATTGTTTATTACATAATTTTCATTTTGGCATGGGAGAGGCTGGCCGCGGGGCTCGACATGGGCATGGGCCCACTCGGCCTAGGCATGGGCCCACTCGGCCTGGGTTTAGGCCCACCTGGCTTAGGGTTGACTTTGACTTTAACTTGGTCAACCGGGATATAATTTTTGACCCCAACAAAGTGCCCCCATCAATAAATGCACACCGCATATATGGGTCGTGTGCATGAAATTGATGGATCTTCTTTTACATGGAGGCGACTTGATTTGGTTCCCGCTTTTGGGAAGCTGATACTGCCCTTTTTACGACATGGACGATCGATACTTGACGTGTCTCCGAGACAGGGTGTCGGTAGTTGACGTGTCCCCGAGGCGGAGTGTCTGGTTGACTTGATTCCAAGGCGGAGCATAATTCCGACGAGGAGGTCGTTGCTGTCTTTTTAGCGACTTGAACGGTCTGTGCTGCCCTTTTAGCGACGTGGATGGTCGGTCTGCCCTTTTTGCGACTTGGACGGTCGGTTCTGTCCTTTTTGCCGCTTGGACGGTCGGTTCTGTCCTTTTTGCCGCTTGGACGGTCGGTGCTACCCTTTTAGTGACATGGACGGTCGGTGTTGCTCTTTTAGCGACTTGGACGGTTGGTTCTTTCTTTTTTGCGACTTGGACGGTCGGTGCTGTCCTTTTTGCGATTTAGACGGTCGATAACTTGCTCCACTTCTTACAGTGTCGGAATTTGATTTGACTTGCTTCGCTTTCCGCGGTGTCGGAGTTTTATTTGACTTGCTCCACTTTCCGCGGTGTCGGGGTTGAAGTTGACTTGCTCCGCTTCTTGCGGTGTCGGGGATTGAATTTGACTTGCTTCCGAGATGGAGCTTGATTCCGCCAAGGAGGTCGTTGGTTGTCTTATTGACTTGATATGATTTGGGTTGACATCAGCATTGCTGCACTGGAATAATGCCAAGAGCAACTCATCATTTGCCCCGAGTGGATCTGGGGATTTTGGTTTTGGTTTGGCATCAGCATCGCTACACTGGAATATGGTACCAGGAGCCAATCATCATCTGCCATGAGAGGATTTAGAGATTTTGGTTTTGGTTTGGCATCAGCATCGCTACACTGGAATATGGTATCAAAAGCGAATCATCATTTGCCTTTTTCCTGTTGGGAAGCGATGGCTTAGAAGACAGGTTTAGGTCCCTATCACCTAAACCTTTTTCAATTTTATGAGCCGTAAGGGTCCCATAAAAGCATTTTCTCCCTACGAGTCGAAAAGATCTCGTAGGTGTATTTTCTCCTTAGGAGTCGTAGGGACTAAGTGTATTACTCTTTTGTGAGTCATAAGGATCTCACACGGGAAATTTCTCCTCACAAAGTCGAGAGGACTTTGCGAATGTATTTCATCTCTTTTTCACGAGTTTGCACCCTTTCGGGTTTTCACAAACTCGCCGGCAGTCCTGCTATTTTTACTCACGAAGCCCTTTCGGGTTTTCATCCGTGCCCGTTTTGCTTGTGGACGTGCCTTTTTTTGGGGAATCTTCATCGCTGGTGGGACTTTAAATGCAGTGTCGCCGATAGGACTTGAGAGAGATTGAAATCGTTTCACGCCCGTGAATTGTATACAGTTTTGCAGGATGTATGATCCAGACCGTAGGGCCGTGAGAATTTTGGGACTTTGTTGGCCTCTGCATAGCTGCACTGGAATATGGTACCAGGAGCGACTCATCATTCGCCGTTGGGATATAGGATTTGGAATTTGGTTGGCGTCTGCATCGCTGCACTGGAATATGGTACCAGGAGCGACTCATCATTCGCCCTTTGAGAATTTTGGGATTTGGAATTTGGTTGGCGTCTGTATCGCTGCACTGGAATATGGTACCAGGAGCACACATCATTCGCCCTTTGAGAATTTTGGATTTTGGTTGGCGTCTGCAACGCTGCACTGGAATATGATACTAGGAGCGACTCATCATTCACCCTTGGTTTTTTTACCTGGTTTGTTCTATCATTTCAGTTTTTCTTATCGCGAAGGTCGCGATTGCCCTATCATTTCGACTATTTATTCATGGTTGCCCTATCATTTCGGTTTTATTTTCATTTTTATTTTATTCGCTGATTTTTATTGCAAGTTGTCCCAGCATTTCGGCTTTTCCTTTTTTTCTTTTATTTACACGTTTTTTTATTTACACATTTTTTACATCCCCGGTTTAACGACTTGGAGGTCGAATGCTCCCAGTTTAATGACGTGGTGGTCAGCTGTTTTGTATGAAATTGACGGTCGCAGCTTGACTGTTTGTTAACACGCCTTTAGACGGTTCTATCTCTCCTGCCTTGTATTGTTTTTCGACCCAATTTTTGAAGACGAAGCAGTTCTCAATAGCATGACTTATCACTCTATAATAGGGGCAATATTTGGGGTCATCGGTCATATTTGCTTCTTGCGGTATTTTTTATTCTGGCAGTTGTAGACCGTTTCTCAGGGCGTCCTTGAATATCTTATGGATTTTGTCCCTTCTGAAGGAATAGATCTTATCCAGCTTCTCTTTCAGTAGAGATTCTCCTCCCTCTCCGAACACTGGCTTCCGAGACCGGTTGGCATTAGGCCTGCTCATCCCTTGCTTATTTCGGTTAGCCAAGTGTTAAAAGATTCAGTATCGTCGGAATTTCCGTCTTTGAGATTATCGTCCTTTCGGTTTCTTCAGGATCTATTGTTATTTTGGGAATCAGAGAAAGACTCCTGCTTTGAGCGCACCAATATTTGGACCTTCTTGATCATCTCTTGAAATGTTTCGAGATCCGCGGTGCATAGAAACGAGGCTATCCAATTGTTGAGATTTCCGATGAGGAGGCTGACAGATTGGTCCTACTCTATCGGCGGTTCACATTTGACGGAGAGATTGCGCCATCGGGTTATAAAATCCGTGTTGCTTTCGTTGTTATTTGGCTTGGTCCTTACGAGATCGGTAATGGTGATCTTATCGCTGACACCCATGAACCTTTGTCGGAACAGAGGTTCCATTTGGATGAAAGTAGTAACGGAGCCATCCGGTATGCTCGCGTACCAGTCGAAAGGACATCGGTCAGGCTATTAACGAACTGGCGAAGGAGAAGCGCATCATTGCCCCTAGTATTCCGCATGAGGCTTTAAAATGGGCGATGTGCTGATTCGTATTTCCTATCCTATCAAATCTTCCGAATTTGGGGATGACATAGCCGCTTGGAAATTCTACCAGATCATACGGAATAGGATATGGTATCCCACTACTGCTGATATCTTTTTGCGCTTCGGCTTTGGCTACTAATGTGTTGACTTTGTTGGCTACCAAATCCATGATTTGATCTTGAGTTAGCGGGCTGCTGTCATCGGTAGCCAAGACATTTCCCGAGATAAGATGCGGCTGACTTTCATGCGGTCTGCCCACCTTTGGATTTGAGGGAATAGGCGTCGGCTGTCTCGAGACACCGTTTCCCGGTTCATTAGCAGAACCCTGTGCTTGATTGGACAGCTGAGAGGCAACTTGGGCCGTGAGCTGCATCACGACATTCGTCAAGTCGTCAATTTTGGAGTAAAGTTTGGCCATCTCCTTGTCTTTACTTCTGAGCTGTTTTCGAAACTCTTGGAGAAGTTACCGCTCTGCGGTCTTGGGATGAAAGATTGGCTCATCTTCGCTTTCCAAGCCCGGCTCCTCATGAACCGAGAGATCTCTCTGCTTATCAGCCTCACTGGAAGGGTTTTTATTACCTCCCAGAGGATGCCGGTCTTGGGAAGTGGCAGCCATATTCATACCAGATTGGACCTGAGATGTGGTGGCCCGTCCTTGCTCTTGCTGCGCGTGCCTACCATATAGACAGTGTGGACCAGATATTCAGCCATCTCTTTATCTTTGACAGGGTAACCCTGTTCTTGGAACCTCATGAAGTTCAGCCTAGTATGAGTCCTAGCCCTTTTGTTGGCTCTGTATCTAAACCTTTTCTGTCTTAGCTTCTCGATTTTGAGGGCTTGGTGGGCATCCGTTATCCAGGAAGCCATTATTAGTCGATTGGCGGGGAGCTTAAAGAAGGCACCCGATTAAGCAGTTGTCAGGGGCGCCGCTGGCGCTTGCCCGAGATGCCCTGTTGCTTTGTTGGTGTTGATGGCCTTGCCCCCAGCTGGGGCCAAAGAAAGTCGTTCAAACACCGACTTGCGTTTAGGTAGTGGTGCCCTCGAGATCACCACATTTAGCCTTCTGCCTTTTGAAGCTGGTCTGTCTGTTACTGGAGCTTGAGAAGCTGGGATGACGCTAGCTGGCGTGAACAAAATAAGGCCAAATGGTAGCGGCGGCTCCTCCTGCTGTCGTCCAAGACTTGCCGGGAGGACCGTCCTGCCGTCTATCTTCATCGTGTAGGAAACAGGAGCTGTATCGAGAGCAGAGCTTGTCCTTGAAAACATTGTGTTGCGTCCGAAGATTGCAATCGGAAATTGTTAATCTACATAAAGAAGTATGATTTCAGTACGGGCAATCAATGTATATGTTGATTGAGTTCGTATGGATATTTAACCCGAAATATGGGAGGAGAGAATGTACCACCGAGCGTGCCAGAATCTGTATGGTGTTTTTCATCACCCCATTGAGATGGGAATACGCGTGCGCTTGTCAGGCGTACTATAGATTCCCCCGCCTAGGATAAGCGAGGGTTTATTGATTGTGGGGATCCGAATCTCCGGCAGCCGCGGACTAAGCCACCGTTAATTACCCCTCGCCTTTGGAGCGAGAGAACCTCCGATTGACGGGTCAACTAGTCATACGAACTCAATGTGCAGTGTGCGTATGTTTTGAAAGGGTTTTGGATATATCGGGGGGCCCGCAGAGTTTTACGGGGGTCCTGCTATCCGGATAGCGGGCTGGGATCAAGGGGCTAGCATCCCCCTTATGAGGTGCAAGGCAGCGCCCCGTTAGAAAAATTTTCCTAACAGGGAACTTGTTTCTGGTGTGGAGTGCATGGAAAGTGAGGGGTAAGGGGCGTCTTAAAGACGCGTACATGGCACGTGGGTGCTGGACACCCACGGGTGGCGTGCATGTCGCGTGGGCGTCTGGCGCCCGCGGGTCGCGTGCCGGGCGCGTTGGCGCTGGGCCCCAGCGGGTCACGTGCGCAGCATGCGACCGTTGGGCGCCAGCGGGTCGTGTGAGGCGCACGTAAGCGCTTAGCGCCCTCGGGTCGCGTGCCATGCACGCGGTCGCTAGGCATCCGCGGGTCGTGTGCGCGGCAAGCGACCTCTGGATGTCCGTGGGTCACGTGTGCGGCACGCGACCGCTGGAAACACCAGCGGAAAAAGGGCTTAGCCTCTGGGTTAGGAGTTAAACTCTCAAGGTGGGTTTTGGAGTTGAACTCCTAACAGGGTTTAGGTATAGAATTGGAGTTAAAACTCCTAAAAATGGTTTGATTTATGGAGTTAAACTCCAACATATCTTGAATGGAGTTAAACTTCTAAAGATTCTTGGATCTTCTTTAGAGCCTTGGACCCTTCCGGAATGGGATTTTTGGATATGGGTCTCCTTCCTCCTCTTCGTTGGCTGGATCTTGAAGGAAAAGGGGGTGAGATTCAAAATCTCCCTTTTAGAGATCTGATGGGAGATCCGAGCTCCCCTTTGTGGGTTTTATGGTGAAAAACTCTTTCTTTTTGAAAAAGAAAGTGTTAAACTCTTGATTTAATCCAAAAAGTGGAAGAAGGTTTAGAACGTTGAGGAAGGAGAAGGAGGCACAAACCCTAGGATTTGAAAAAATGAATTGTTCTTTCTTTTATTTCATTATCATGCTGCTTTTTATAGGCTTACAAATTTACATATAACCCATTGGGCTTTACAAAATGGCATTTTGCTCATCCCATGCCTCGTGTGCTTATTTATTTTGCACATGGGTCGTGGACTTTACAAAATTCGGTTATATGCCCATTTTCTTTACATTTATAACAATTACATCAAAATTGTTTATTACATAATTTTCATTTTGGCATGGGGGAGGCTGGCCGTGGGGCTCGACTTGGGCATGGGCCCACTCGGCCTGGGTTTGGGCCCACCTGGTTTGGGGTTGACTTTGATTTTAACTTGGTCAACCGGGGTGTAATTTTTGACCCCTACAATCCAATCTCCTAACTTACCCACAAAGCGCGTAGGGCTGAGCCCAGCCCAGCTAAGGACCTGCTCGGAAAGTAAGACGTCGGCCCGCTGGATCGGCTCTCACATAGACACCGCCCTCGTCTCGGGAGAGGACGACTGCTTCGCCCGTGAGCAGTCGGCCCGGTGCCACTATACAGGCACAGGCCAGTCCTCGCCCTCGGGTGGCCCGACGAATACAAACTTCTCCTTCTAGTCATGGATGGAAGAAGGAACGACAACCACGCCCGACCGGTCCATCCCACCCTGCCTTTTTAAAAGGAAAAATACACCCAACTTGGCTAGCTCTTGCTGGTGCCGGGGTGATTTTTATAGCAGAGAAAGGAGTAAGAAGGGTCAAGCTAAAAGGGATCTTCTCAAGCTTCAGCCGGACCAGAAACCCGAGGAGGATTCTCCACGAGTTCGGAACAAGCTGGCCCGGCGAGAGTTGGAAACAACGAAGTATCCCGCATACCAAGGTTGGAAAGGGCAGACGCATTCCTGCACGGAACGCCTCCAAATACAGGGCAATCTCCTTTCCTTGCACCTGGTCTGCCCGTTCACTCCCCTTTGCCAAACGGAACAAGTAGTTAGAGGGGATATGGAAACAAGATCGAATATCGGCAAGCTCGTCCAAATCCCTCAAGACAGAGGGCGTATCGCGGGGCGTTCCCGGTGCGCACCTTAGAGACCCTCGTCGAAGCCAAACGGCTAGCAGTACGGGTAGCCCTGACTCTACGGAGTGGGCCCGACGATGAGGAAGCAGCAAGGAAACCCTCTCGGGAAGAGGTAGAAGACTCCCTAAACTCTACCTTAACTATCTCAACAGACTCCTCAGAAGAAGACATCTAACTTGATTCAAAGGAAGAAATTCTCCGAGGAAAGAGCGCAAAGGATCCGATCTAAAGGATGGAGCGCCGAGCAATCTCTCGCAGCAAAGGAAAATAGTGGCGAAAGTATGAACCTTAGGGGGATGCCACCCCAATTTATATTGCTTGGGAGGTGCATTCAATAGGTCAGATCGTTTCCTGCCAAAACGAAGCTTCGCGTCTGCCAGCCGTCGACGCCCCACGTGTCGAAAGACCATTGGAGACGTCCCTTCGAGCATAGCAACAGACTGCCACGTCCGTCAATCCGCGTCGGACGCGTGATCTGCGCCTCAACAGACGTGCAAGCGAATCGGCGCTCCTCTTTAAATGCACGATCATTTTTCCTGATCCGCTGACGTCATCCAAGATACGTGCAGAGATCCAAGCACCCGGGATACGACAGGCGGGCTCAAAAATCTGAACGACGCAACCGCCTTACGCCGAGTCGCCCCGGAAATCCGTGCTGACAAATTCTTGACAATATGCTGAGTCCGGGAAATCGATCCAGACCACTCTCGACCCGACCTATAAATAGGCCGGGACGAGAGTGGGCGGCTAATGAAGATGCCCATAAGTGGGAACTCCCCAGATCATGACACGTGGTAGATGACGTGTCCCGGAGCTCACGGGAACAAGGCAAGCATCACACATTGGGGGCATCCCCCGGGCTATCATCCCAAGGCATGACCCGACCTTCGGTAGATCCCTGAACACTCCTATGCTCGCCATGTAAATAACCATTGGCTTGCCTTCGAGCCCTCCTACACGCTGAGCTTCCTCAGCCGTCCTTGCTCGCCTCCGAGCTATCACAGAACCGTACTTCCTCGGCCTCCCATCCGTCTCCGAGCCTCCTGCCGAGTTAAGCCTTCCCGGTTCTACCGAGCAACCAAGGACGCAGAGCCCAAGCGCCTCCGTCATGGCTCCGCGTATCTCTCTAGAAGCGAGATATCCGCCACCCAACATCCCGTGTTCCACGCTGCCGTATCCCCCATCAACGAGCGTATCTCGTCATTAATGCGGGGTCCTGTCAATCACACAGGCGTAACGCCACAGGCGTAACCGACGACGAAGATCTCGTGCCAGCTCGCTCCAAGCGACCACTATAAAAAACTCTCTTCCAGACGACTCAGGTAACGCAATTTTATTCCAATAAGCCGCTACTCTGTCCAAATTCCTCGGCTAACTTGATCGTTGGAGGGTCCACGGTGGTACAACCACCCCGTGACTTCTTTTGCAGATAGCTCGGCTTCACCTCAAAATAAGCACACTGAAATCCACACGCTTAAGAAGGCAACGCTCAACATCAATCTCAGCCGTTTCCCAACGCTCGCGAGAGATCGACTGAGGACAACATCTGAAGGAAATCTAAACCTCCATCAGGATGCGAGAAACCAAAAAATGACGAAGATTGGAGGCTACCTTTGCCTTTTGAATCCCTAATAAGTATTAGGAATTAGGAACTCAATTTTTGGAATTAGAACTAGAACAAAAAATTATTGAAAATGATTATTTTTTTATTTTTTTTTACAAAATTTTATTCAGTTTTTGATGGTATTGGTTTTTTTGAGTGGGGGATGTGAGGCCAGGGTGGGAGACAAATATGGGTCTCTAGAATATTTAGGAATCATAGGCTGGCATTTAACTAAAAATAAATCTGAATTAAATCATGCTGGTGCTAAAATAAGAACATTTTTTTCTTCTTTTTTTGACAGGAAATAAGAACAGGATACACAGATAAAGCAAGAGTTCATGGAAATAGTAATGCCAGTGTTCATGCAGTATGAAGAAGCGGTTTATATAATTTTTGAAGGTGACTAACTACCTGTAGCATACATCTGTTTCATACTTATTTCTATATATTATGGGTCTCATCTTATGTTAACCGCACCACTTCTCGTGAATGGATTTGGTTGTCAATGAGAAAGCTGATAGATGATTATATTCCAAAAATACATAGGTAAAGTAACAAGACTATGGGATTGTCCTTACTCCTCCCTGTTAAACTTGGAGCAATAGTAGACTACAGAAAAAATCGATTCATACGGATTATTGGGTTTGTATATCTTGCATTTCATCGTAACACATCCAAGTTGAAGGGGGCAAATCCTCCGAATTGTCTAGGGTTATCATATATGAACCAAGATGGAGCTTTGCCGGGTTTGTTTCTCACATCTTGTTAAAGAATACAATAAAAAGGAAGCAACTATTAAGGTTGTCGGACATGAGATACCACGGTGTCAAGAAAGTTACAACAACAACAACTGAGCCTTTTATCCCAAGCATATGGGGTAGGCTACATGAACCAACATGAGAATCACGCCGGGTCCAGCACATGAATCCTCTGTCTCCACT
Source organism: Agapanthus africanus (assembly GCA_030015575.1). NCBI lineage: Eukaryota > Viridiplantae > Streptophyta > Magnoliopsida > Asparagales > Amaryllidaceae > Agapanthus > Agapanthus africanus. The sequence goes on from CM057340.1 coordinate 9,592,431, forward strand.
CACTTCTATCGAACAATATACTTTCATTGAGTCCTTTGGCAACCATATCGTTTCGTATCACCTCCATCCATGTTTTCTTCGGTCTCCCTTTTGCCCTTTTGCCATTACCCATATCGAGAGTATCTATTCGTCGAACCGGTGCTTCCATAGGTCTGCGTCGCACATGACCAAACCATCTAAGCCGGTTTTCCCGCATCTTCTCCTCCACGGGTGCTACACCAACTTTTGCACGAATATCCTCATTTCGCACCTTGTCTTTTCTAGTGTTACCGCACATCCAACGAAGCATGCGCATCTCCGCTACGTGCATCTTCTGTGTATGATGCTTCTTAGGAGCCCAGCATTCTGTACCATATAATAAGGCAGGCCGAATAGCGCTCCGATAAAACTTCCCTTTCAATTTTAACGGAAAGTTACGATCACACAAAATCCCTGTTGCACTCCTCCATTTCAACCAACCAGCTTGGATCCTTTGATTAACATCACTATCGATCTCCCCATTCCTTTGGTGTCAAGAAAGTTAATATATATAAAAAAAAAAAAATTAAGCCCCGATCTAATAGCCTTGATCATTCAGAATAAGATTAATGATTCCAAATCAGTTTCCTTCAACTTAAACTATAAATATCTCCATTATAAAAACAAAACATGTCCCTTTTAATTGGCAGTTCTTGTCACAAAGACAAACAACAGTGGACCTATCCCCCAAGCACAGATGTTGGTGGCCATGTGTTAAATGGAATCAAAACATGCTTTCATCCCTTCTCTCAATTGTGTATATATCTCTCTCTATATATCTTCACAATCTGTGGCTCTCATCACACAACCATAACTCTTCATGGGCTTTCAAGGTATGGTCCTAGGTCGCAAAGAAAGCCATTACAGGTAAATAACTGTAATTTTTTTCCCCTTAAAAATATGATAGTCGCTATTGAATTTTGGGCCGTGACGCAGGAAATTGCAGAAGGAAGATGAGACGGCTGCGGAGCCGAAAAAGCAATGGATAAAGAAGGGGAAGGGCTTGTCTATCCAATTATCATCGCCATCGACGAGAAAATCTTCGATGAAAAGGGTTGCAGAGTTTTATGATGAGGTGTTGAGCACAATGAGTAAAAATGCAAACTTTCCTACTATCAATTTATCTTCACAGTGGGGGCTGCCTGTGCTTACAAATCCTTCAGTTGTTACTGAGAAGAAACAGAAGGCTCTAGACTAAGGAAATTCTGTTCCTCTGTCGGAAAATAAACTGCACTATTGATCTAATATTCTTCTCTTCATGTTTGTGTAGTCTAAACCAAGAGATGAAATATGTACGTGTGTTGCATTTGTTCTTTGTGTTTCCATCAGATAAGTACAGTGCAAAACCAATATGAAACAGATTGTCAGTGTTTGTGCTTTCATGCATGAAGTCAAAATAGTACTAATTTTGCAAATTGCAATGGTGATTGATCTTTGCTAAGATTATCTGCAGTATATTTCATGGCTGATTTACCTCCCCTTGATATTTTCTTCGGTGTGCCGGCCATGAAAGAAAAAGAGATGGGAATATAGATTCCACCGAGCTGTTTGGAGGGTGTCCGAAATTTTCTGTTTCTCTCTCTCTCTTCCTGTTGTATTACATCCGGTACAATGAATAATATCATATAAATTTGAAGAAAAATTGTCTTCAGGTTCCCTAGGCTTTGTACATGGGGCTAGAATTATGCCTTCTTTTTTCCGGTCATTAAGTTTTGTTTTCTGTGTCTTTTTTTTGAAGAAAAAGTTATTGAGTATTTTGGTAACTTTTTATTATTGTTTGTGAGTAAATTTCCTGTAGAATTCACATTTGATATTTTGAGGTGGATGTGATCGTTATACATTATTTGTGGTCCATTGAGTATATGTTTCAAATTCAGATCTTATTTACTCTTTATTAAAGATGTGTCATTTTGTTCATTATTAGTTAATAGAAAAATAAAATTACAGTTGCAAAAAATTTGACAATAATTATATCAAACATCATAAATACTGCATTTTTACTATATCTACATTGAATCCAACTACAATTTCATTGACTTCACTGCAATTATAGTGAAATAGACTACCAGCTATAGAAAAGGATAAATAAATAATAATAATAATAATATGTAAAATTATTTCATAACCTACAGATTTACCTAGCCATAAAATCTCATATACCGAAAGACAATTTTCTACTTTTAAAAACGAAAAATTTAAGCATACATAAAAGGATAAATTGTCAAAAGCCCCTGGTCCGCTCGGGAGTTGTCTAAAAAACCTTGATATTTTCGAAATTGTTGAGAATGGCCTACTGTTCAAAAATTTTGTGAAAAAATACCTGGGCATTTGATCTTTATTCCCTCCAACCATTTAAATAAAGACAACTAATACAAACAAGATTTTAATTGGGCCTTGCCCGTACATCATTTTAATATTACCACCATACCTCCATTTTCTTTTTCTTTTCTTTTGAAAATATAAAAACCCCAAATTTAAAAACACAAATAAAAAGAGGAAATGCAGCCATCATAGAAACACTTATGAAAATGTGAACCCTCTCATAAATATGCCATGCGCACTAATCATGGTTTAACAAATAGGCTTGGTTTAATGGACAAATAGAAAAACACTAATTAAGTTTAACATTAAAGTTGTATCGATATAATTATATACTAATTTAAAAAAAGTCCAATTAAATAAATGCTCGCATAACTAATAATCCATTTTAAATTATCAACTATTTTCCAAAATAGAGGTATATAATTATACCAATTTACGAAAACTCAAATCCATACTCGGTATAATATCCGTATAACTCAATATTTTATTATTTGAATTCTTAAATAATATTTACCATTTTCTGAAATGTTACATGAACTTTTTGGACAGACAAAATGTGGGTAGGAAAAATAGTAGTCTTATATATTATATTACTGTATACCGGATAATTTTCCTGTTCCAGAGTTCCAATATGGATAGATATTTACGGCGGATGAAAACTGCCACCCAAGCAACCGAGCCACAGCCCCTTTTCATTAAGCGTTTTGGCAAGCATTTCTTCCAAGTCTTATATATTATATTTTCAAAAGAAAAGAAAAAGAAAATGGAGGTATGGTGGTATCATCGTGTCTTACCCGTCTCCAAGGCAAGTATTCTTGCTCTGTATTTTTGGTCGACGCAACATCGGCAATTCTCGAATATATCTTTAATCTGCGTTGTTCGAATAAAACTGGGTTAGTTCACAACTTTTAATATCGTTATAATACAGAATAATGCAGTAAAGTTGATGGTAATAGATATAATTAAATACCAAGAATTTTATTCATTGAGAGGTATTATAGGCTCCTAAGCCTTACACAAGAACTATAATAAAAATTACAACAAAGGGGGCCAGAGATGGAGGAAGCATTATTGATGATACTCCGACGAAATCTCCGTCAGCCGAGCCCTAGCTTCCTCGGCCACTTTTGAAGCACCACGCACCGGACAAAAATCAACAATCAGACTCTTCTGGAAATACTCCAGAAGAAGGCCCGCTGATCGATCCCGCTTGCTCTTTGAGATCAGGCCGAGCTGGTAAAGCGAGTGCAACTTCTCGATCGCCTCATCCCTCAACTGCGGAGACAAGACGTTGTGTAGACCCGGGGACCTCCTCCAGATAGCATAAATAAGCACTTAGAGGAGTGGAGATCGTCGGGGAAGAAGACGTCCAAAGTGGGCCTCCACACGGTCTATCACCGCCTTGTACGTCTGTTCGGACTGGTCGAAGTTGTAGAGGTACACATCGTCCCGGGAAATCATCTCGCTGATAAGCACACACGGACGTCCGGCCATTTTCAGAAACGCAGCGCTAAAAGAAACCTACACCCTTTCTCTATTTATAACCCCAACAGAATCCCTAAAGGCCGAGGTTCGCGCGCACATCAGCGCGAATCACGGGATATTTTCAAATTTCCCAATGCAGAGCTGCCGCGTGGCAACCATGCCGTACCTCACGAGCCCCTACGCGGTCATAGGAAGTCGGAACGACGCGGATCTCGGAGCATCGCGCCTCGCCTCGCCTGTGCGTTTCCGCCACGTGTCGTCTGCGACGGTCACTCTTCCAGGATTTTTACAAGTCGAGGGAGATTGAACGACACCCCGTGAAGACAAGAAGAAGTCTAAAAAGCCCTCCTCAAGAGGCCACCGAGCAGCTTTGCTACTCGGTCAATCCTTAGCGGGCACATCCTGTCCACCTACGCTAAGGATCGAAACCCTCCTCACGAGACCACTGAGCAGCTTCCCTACTCGGTCAATCCTTAGCGGGCACATCCTGTCCACCTACGCTAAGGATCGAAGCCTTCCTCACAGGGCTACCGAGCAGCTTCCCTGCTCGGTCAATCCTTAGCAGGCACATCCTGCCCACCTACGCTAAGGATCGAAGCCCTCCTTGCGAGGCCACTGAGCAGCTTCCCTGCTCGGTCAATCCTTAGCAGGAACATCATGCCCACCTACGCTAAAGATCGAAGCCCTCCTCGTGAGGTTACCGAGCAGCTTCACTGCTCGGTCAATCTTTAGCGGGCATATCATGCCCACCTACGCTAAGGATCGAAACCCTCCTCACGAGACCACCGAGCAGCTTCACTGCTGGGTCAATCCTTAGCGGCACATCATGCCCACCTACGCTAAGGATCGAAACCCTCCTCATGGGGCCACCGAGCAGCTTCCCTGCTCGGTCAATCCTTAGCGGGCACATCCTGCACACCTACGCTAAGGATCGAAGCCCTCCTCATGAGGCCACCAAGCAGCTTCCCTGCCCGGCCAATCCTTAGCGGACGCATCATGTCCACCTACGCTAAGGATCAAAGCTCTTCTCATGAGGCCACTGAGCAGCTTCCCTGCTCGGTCAATCCCTGGCGGGTAGCTCCTACCCATCTACACCAAGGATCGAAAGCTCTCATCAAGAGGCCGCCGAGCAACTACCCAGCTCGGTCAATCCCTGGCTGGTAGCTCCTATCCATCGATGCCAAGGATCGAAAGCCCTCATCAAAAGTCCGCCGAGCAACTTCCCTGCTCGGTCAATTCTTAGCGGGTAGCCCTTACCTATCCGCGCTAAGGTTCGGAAGCCCTCCTCAAGAGGCCACCGAGCAGCTTCCCTGCTCGGCCAATCCTTAGCGGGTAACTCCTTCCCACCTACGCTAAGGATCCAGAGGCCTCATCAGTCAGCGCCGACCAATCATAACTTGGCTATTATTCAACTCTAAGGAATGGGCAGATACCGACCTTCCTACAATGAGGGATCTTCCGATGTGTTCTAAGTGAACGATCGCCATCTCGACTCCGGGGGTGGGAAAGGCACCGACCTTCCTATAATTGGTGGTTAATTCACTTATACTCGACGCACGATCATCATCTAAGAGGAGCGCTTTGTCATGTAGAGAAAAATAAACTTAGTTTATTTCATGTTCCAAAATTTTTACAAAGTATTTTGGGCTCCCAGCCGTAGAAAAATTGCCCGGAGGCTTACTGAAAAGAAAAATAAAGAGGAGCTCAGGCAGCAGGCTCCGCCGGGACCTCGCCTTGTTCGGCACCGCCCTTAGGGGCCGGGGTTTCTGCTTCCATAGCCGCCCGCCTCTGGCACCAGCCGTCTGCGACGTTTCCACCAAGAGAGGGACCCGAGTACGGAGCTGACCGTCGGCAAACTCCGGTATCAACTCCTTGGCATCAAGGGCTACATGCCAAACAACAGCGGAGGCTTCCGCTGAAGTCGGTGTAGAACTGGTCTGACGCCTTGTACGCGTCCACCGACTTGCAGGCCCAAAGCTCGGCGATCTTCGCTGCCTCAACCACAGCCTCGGTCTCCCTCTTGCCGGCGTCCCTTGCCTTCTTCATCAAGGCATGGCTCTTTCCCAACTCCTCCAACTTGGCCTCCATGGCTCGGTGGGACTCGCCCATGAGCCGGTGGGACTCCTGGCTCTTGGAGAGCAGGAGCTCCCCGGCGGTCAACCGGGTCTTAAGAACGGCCGTCTTCTCCTTCTCTTGCAGCAACTGGAGGCGCATGTTCTCCGCCTCCGAAAACGATTCCCCCACTTTCCTCATGACCAGCGTGATCTCCTCGGCTTCTATATTGACGATGAAGGCGCAGTGTTGGAGGACCTAAGAAAAGCAACCAATGGATTTAGAAGTGTCCGGGCTAAAAAAAGGTGCAATTAAGATAACAATTAAACGAATACCGACCTGAACAGCCTCCTGAGCGATGGCGGCCATTTGGGCCTTCAGGGTCCCCGCGGAATCTTTCCCCCGGCCGACTGTTCCATGTCCGCGAGCAAGCTGTTGGCGATGGAAAGCCCCGTGGGGACCACGAAGCAGACGCCCCCTTGCTGCACAGGAATCCCCTCGGGGATATCCGTCGACGGCGTGCGGGAGACCGTCCTTTTCCTCTTGAGGGGTACCTCGGTCACCTCCTCCTCCATCGCCCGGGGTTATGGGTCTCGGGCATGCTTCTGGCTGCCCCCGCGACGGTCATCGGGGACCCGAGGCTCTGCGGAGGACTTTGCCTGTGGGGACGATTTTAGGGACGAGCTCGGGCCCTGCTCGGGACAAGACCACACCCCTGGCCTTCGTCCGGCCCATGGTGGATATAGCAGCTAGAATCTCGGACCGGTCCATGTGTCCTACAAAGGGAGAAAGCACAAAGAAGTTAGTGATACAAGAAGGGTAAAAAGTAAATTACTCAAGTCTAAACAGGTCGTCCATGTAGGGTGCTTTTCGTCACCCCATTAAGATGGGAATACGCGCGCACTTGTCACACGTACTACAGATTCCCTCTGCCTAGGGTAGACGGGGGTTTATTGATTGTGGGGATCCGAATCTCCGGCAGCCGCGGACTAAACTGTTGTTAATTATCCCTCGCTTTTGGAGCGAGAGAACCTCCGATTGACGGGTCAACTAATCATGCGAAATCAATGTGCAGTGTGCGTATGTTTTGAAAGGTTTTGGCTATATCGGGGGTCCCGCAGAGTTTTACGAGGATCCCGCTACCCGGATAGCGGGCTAAGAGTCAAGGGGGCTAGCTGCCCCTTGCGGGGTGCGGGATAGCGTCCCGTTAGAAAAATTTTCCTAGCGGGGGACGTGTTTCTGGTGTGGAGTGCATGGAAAGTGAGGGGTGAGGAGCGTCTTAAAGACGTGTGCATGACACGTGGGCGCCCGCGGGTCGCGTGCCGGGCTCGTGGGCGCCTGGAGCCCGCGGGTCGCGTGCCGGACGGGTGAGCGCCGGGCGCCCGCCGGGCACTTGCCGGGCGCCAGCAGGTCGCGTGGACGCCAGCGGGTCACATGTGCTGCACACGACCTCTGGGCGCCCACGGGTCGCGTGAGGCGCATGTGGGCGCTTAGCGTCCGCAGGTCGCATGCCCTGCATGCGACCGCTGGGCGTCCGCGGGTCACGTGCGCGGCATGCGACCGCTGGAAACACCAGCGGAAAAAGGGCTTAGCCCATGGGTTAGGAGTTAAACTCCCAAGGGGGCTTTGGAATTGAACTCCTAATAGGGATTAGGTATAGAATTGGAGTTAAACTCCTAAAAATGGGTTTGATTTATGGAGTTAAACTCCAACAGATCTTGAATGGAGTTAAACTCATAAATATCTTTGGATCTTCTTTAGAGCCTTGAACCCTCCCGGAATGGGATTTTTGGAGATGGGTCTCCTTCCTCTTCGTTGGCTGGATCTTGAAGGAAAAAGGGGTGAGATTCAAAATCTCCCCTTTAGAGATCTGATGGGAGATCCAAGCTCTCCTTTATGGGTTTTATGGTGAAAAACTATTATTTTTGAAAAGAGAAGAGTTAAACTCTTGATTTAATCCAAAAGGCGGAAGAAGATTTAGAAACTTGAGGAAGGGGAAGGAAGCACAAACCCTAGGATTTGAGAGAATGAATTGTTCTTTCTTTTATTTCATTATCATGTTGCCTTTTATAGGCTTACAAATTTACACATAGTCCCTTGGGCTTTACAAAATGGCATTTTGCCCATCTCATGCCTCATGTGCTCATTTATTTTGCACATGGGCCATGGACTTTACAAAAATTCGGCTATATGCCCATTTTCCTCACATTTATAACAATTACATCAAAATTGTTTATTACATAATTTTCATTTTGGCATGGGGAAGGCTGGCCGCGGGGCTCGACTTGGGCATGGGCCCACTCGGCCTAGATTTAGGCCCACCTGGCTTAGGGTTGACTTTGACTTTAACTTGGTCAACCGGGATATAATTTTTGACCCCAACAAAATGCTCTCCATTAATAAATGCACACCACATATATGGGTCGTGTGCATGAAATTGATGGATCTTCTTTTACATGGAGGCGACTTGATTTGGTTCCCGCTTTTGGGAAGCTGACACTGCCCTTTTACGACATGGACGATCGATATTTGACGTGTGTTTGAGACGGAGTGTCGGTAGTTGACGTGTCCCCGAGGCGGAGTGTCTGGTTGACTTGATTTCAAGGCAGAGCATAATTCCGACAAGGAGATCGTTGCCGCCATTTTAGCGACTTGGAAGGTCTGTGCTGCCCTTTTAGCGACGTGGATGGTCGGTTCTGCCCTTTTTGAGACCTGGACGGTCGGTTCTGTCCTTTTTGCCACTTGGACGGTCGGTTCTGCCCTTTTTGCGATTTGGACGATCGGTGCTACCCTTTTAGTGACATGGACGGTCGGTGCTGCTCTTTTAGCGACTTGGACGGTTGGTTCTTTCCTTTTTGCGACCTGGACGGTCGGTGCTGCCCTTTTAGCCACTTGGACGGTCGGTGCTGCCCTTTTTGCCACTTGGACGGTCGATAACTTGCTCCGCTTCTTACGGTGTCGGAATTTGATTTGACTTGCTCCGCTTTCCACGGTGTCGGAGTTTGATTTGACTTACTCCGCTTTCCGCGGTGTCGAGGTTGAAGTTGACTTGCTCCGCTTCTTACGGTGTCGGGGATTGAATTTGACTTGCTTCCGAGGTGGAGCTTGATTCCGCCAAGGAGGTCGTTGGTTGTCTTACTGACTTGATATGATTTGGGTTGATATCAGCATTGCTGCACTGCAATAATGCCAGGAGCAACTCATCATTTGCCCCGAGTGGATCTGGGGATTTTGGTTTTGGTTTGGCATCAGCATCGCTACACTGGAATATGGTACCAGGAGCGAATCATCATCTGCCATGAGAAGATTTAGAGATTTTGGTTTTGGTTTGGCATCAGCATCGCTACACTGGAATATGGTACCAGGAGCGAATCATCATTTGCCTTTTCCTGTTGGGAAGTGATGGCTTAGAAGACAGGTTTAGGTCCCTATCACATAAACCTTTTCAATTTTATGAGCCGTAAGGGTCTCATAAAAGCATTTTCTCCCTACGAGTCGAAAAGATCTCGTAGGTGTATTTTCTTCTTAGGAGTCGTGGGGACTCTTAAGTGTATTGCTCCTTTGTGAGTCATAAGGATCTCACACGGGAAATTTCTCCTCACAAAGTCGAGAAGACTTTGCGAGTGTATTTCATCTCTTTTTCACGAGTTTGCGCCCTTTCGGGTTTTCACAAACTCGCCGGCAATCCTGTTATTTTTACTCACGGAGCCCTTTCGGGTTTTCATCCGTGCTCATTTTGCTTGTGGACGTACCTTTTTTTTGGGGAATCTTCATCGCTGGTGGGACTTTAAATGTAGTCTTGCCGATAGGACTTGAGAGATTGAAATCATTTCACGCCCGTGAATTGTATACGGTTTTGTAGGATGTATGATCCAGATCATAGGGTCGTGAGAATTTTAGGACTTTGTTGGCCTCTGCATAGCTACACTGGAATATGGTACCAGGAGCGACTCATCATTCGCCGTTGGGATATGGGATTTGGAATTTGGTTGGCGTCTGCATCGCTGCACGGGAATATGGACCAGGAGCGACTCATCATTCGCCCTTTGAGAATTTTGGGATTTGGAATTTAGTTGGCGTCTGTATCGCTGCACTGGAATATAGTACCAGGAGCACTCATCATTCGCCCTTTGAGAATTTTGGATTTTGGCTGGCATCTGCAACGCTGCACTGGAATATGATACTAGGAGCGACTCATCATTCATCCTTGTTTTTTTTACCGGGTTTGCTCTATCATTTCAGCTTTTCTTATCGCGAAGGTCGCGATTGCCCTATCATTTCGGCTATTTATTCACAGTTGCCCTATTATTTCGGCTTTATTTTCATTTTTATTTTATTCATTGATTTTTATTGCAAGTTGTCCCAGCATTTCGGCTTTTCCTTTTTTTCTTTTATTTACACGTTTTTTTATTTATACACATTTTTACATCCCCGGTTTAACGACTTGGAGGTCGAATGCTCCCAGTTTAATGACGTGGTGATCAGTTGTTTTGTATGAAATTGACGGTCGCAGCTTGACTGTTTGTTAACACGCCTTTAGACGGTTCTATCTCTCCTGCCTTGTATTGTTTTTCGACCCAATTTTTGAAGACGAAGCAGTCCTCAATGGCATGACTTATCACTCTATAATAGGGGCAATATTTGGGGTCATCGGTCATATTCGCTTCTTGCGGTATTTTTGATTCTGGCAGTTGTAGACCGTTTCTCAGAGCATCCTTGAATATCTTGTGGACTTTGTCCCTTCTGAAGGAATAGACATTTTCCAGCTTCTCTTTCAGTAGAGATTCTCCTCCCTCTCCGAACACTGGCTTCCGAGGCCGGTTGGCATTAGGCCCGCTCATCCCTTGCTTATTTCGGTTAGCCAAGTGTTAAAAGATTCAGTATCGTCGGAATTTCCGCCTTTGCGATTATCGTCCTTTCGGTTTCTTCAGGATCTATTGTTATTTTGGGAATCAGAGGAAGACTCCTGCTTTGAGCGCGCCAACATTTGGACCTTCTTGGTCATCTCTTGAAATGTTTCAAGACCCGCGGTGCATAGAAACGAGACTATCCAATTGTTGAGATTTCCGACGAAGAGGCTGACAGATTGGTCATACTCTATCGGCGGTTCACATTTGACGTAGAGATTGCGCCATCGGGTTATAAAATCCGTGTTGCTTTCGTTGTTATTTGGCTTGGTCCTTACGAGATTGGTAATGGTGATCTTATCGCTGACACCCATGAGCCTTTATCGGAACAAAGATTCCATTTGGATGAAAGTAGTAACGGAGCCATCTGGTATGCTCGCGTACCAGTCGAAAGGACATCGGTCAGGCTATTAACGAACTGGCAGAGGAGAAGCGCATCATTGCCCCTAGTATTCCGCATGAGGCTTTAAAATGGGCGATGTGCTGATTCGCACCTGTCCTATCAAATCTTCCGAATTTGGGGATGACATAGCCGCTAGGAAATTCTACCAGATCATACGGAGCAGGATATGGTCTCCTACTACTGCTGATATCTTTTTGCGTTTCGGCTTCGGCTACTAATGTTTTGACTTTGTTGGCAACCAAATCCATGATTTGATCTTGAGTTAGCGGGCTGCTGTCATCGGTAGCCAAGACATTTCCCGAGATAGGATGCGACTGACTTTCATGCGGTCTGCCCACTTTTGGATTTGAGGGAATAGGCGTCGGCTGTCTCGAGACACCGTTTCCCGGTTCATTACCAGAACCCTGTGCTTGATTGGACAGCTGAAAGGTAACTTGGGTCGTGAGCTGCATCATGACATTCGTCAAGTCGTCAATTTTGGAGTAAAGTTTGGTCATCTCCTTGTCTTTACTTCTGAGCTGTTTTCGAAACTCTTGGAGAAGTTACCGCTCTGCGGTCTTGGGATGAAAGATTGGCTCATCTTCGCTTTCCGAGCCCGGCTCCTCATGAACCGAGAGATCTCTCTGCTTATCAGCCTCACTGGAAGGGTTTTTATTACCTCCCAAAGAATGCCGGTCTTGGAAAGTGGCAGCCACATTCATACCAGATTGGACCTGAGATGTGGTGGCCCCGTCTTTGCTCTTGCTGCGCGTGCCTACCATATAGACAGTGTGGACCCATATTCAACCATCTCTTTATCTTTGGCGGGGTAACCCTGTTCTTGGAACCTCATGAAGTTCAGCCTAGTATGAACCCTAGCCCTTTTGTTGGCTCTGTATCTGAACCTTTTCTATCTTAGCTTCTCGATTTTGAAGGCTTGGCGGGCATCCGTTATCCAGGAAGCCATTGTTAGTCGATTGGCGGGGAGCTTAAAGAAGGCACCCGATTAAGCAGTTGTCAGGGGCGCCGCTGGCGCTTGCTCGAGATGCCCTGTTGCTTTGTTGGTGTTGATGGCCTTGCCCCTAGCTGGGGCCAAAGAAAGTCGTTCAAACACTGACTTGCGTTTAGGTAGTGGTGCCCTCGAGATCACCACATTTGGCCTTCTGCCTTTCGAAGCTGGTCTGCCTGTTATTGAAGCTTGAGAAGCTAGGATGACGCTAGCTGGCGTGAACAAAATAAGGCCAAATGGTAGCGGCGGCTCCTCCTGCTATCGTCCGAGACTTGCCGGGAGGACCGTCCTGGCGTCTATTTTCATCATGTAGGAAACGGGAGCTGTATCGAGAGCTGAGCCTGTCCTTGAAAACATTTTGTTGCGTCCGAAGATTGCAATCGGAAATTGTTAATCTGCATAAAGAAGTATGATTTCAGTACATGCAATCAATGTATATATTGATTGAGTTCGCATGGATATTTAACCCGAAATATGGGAGGAGAGAATGTACCACCGGGCGTGCCAGAATCTGTATGGTGTTTTTCGTCACCCCATTGAGATGGGAATACGTGTGCGCTTGTCAGGCGTACTACAGATTCCCCCTGCCTAGGATAAGCAGGGGTTTATTGATTGTGGGGATCCGAATCTCCGGTAGCGCGGACTAAGCTACCATTAATTACCCCTCGTCTTTGGAGTGAGAGAACCTTCGATTGACGGGTCAACTAGTCATACGAACTCAATGTGCAGTGTGCGTATGTTTTGAAAGGGTTTTGGATATATCGGGGGGCCCGCAGAGTTTTACTGGGGTCCCGCTATCCGGATAGCGGGCTGGGATCAAGGGGCTAGTAGCCCCCTTATGAGGTGCAAGGCAGCGCCCCGTTAGAAAAAATTTCCTAACGGGGAACGTGTTTCTGGTGTGGAGTGCATGGAAAGTAAGGGATAAGGAGCGTCTTAAAGACACGTGCATGGCACGTGGGCGCTGGACACCCACGGGTGACGTGCATGTCACGTGGGCGCCTGGGCCCCAGCGGGTCACGTGCGCAGCATGCGGCCGTTGGGCGCCAGCGGGTCGTGTAAGGCGCACGTAGGCGTTTCGCGCCCTCGGGTCGCGTGCCATGCACGCAGTCGCTGGGCGTCCGCGGGTCGCGTGCACGGCAAGCGCCCTCTGGACGTCCGTGGGTCACGTGTGCGGCACGCGACAGCTGGAAACACCAGCGGAAAAAGGGCTTAACCCCTGAGTTAGGAGTTAAACTCTCAAGAGGGGCTTTGGAGTTGAACTCCTAACAGGGATTAGGTATAGAATTGGAGTTAAAACTCCTAAAAAGGGGTTTGATTTATGGAGTTAAACTCCAACATATCTTGAATGGAGTTAAACTTCTAAAGATCTTTGGATCTTCTTTAGAGCCTTGGACCCTTCCGGAATGGGATTTTTGGATATGGGTCTCCTTCCTCCTCTTCGTTGGTTGGATCTTGAAGGAAAAGGGGGGTGAGATTCAAAATCTCCCCTTAGAGATCTGATGGGAGATCCGAGCTCTCCTTTGTGGTTTTATGGTGAAAAACTCTTTCTTTTTGAAAAAGAAAGTGTTAAACTCTTGATTTAATCCAAAAAGTGGAAGAAGGTTTAGAACATTGAGGAAGGGGAAGGAGGCACAAACCCTAGGATTTGAAAGAATGAATTGTTCTTTCTTTTATTTCATTATCATGCTGCCTTTTATAGGCTTACAAATTTACAATAGCCCCTTGGGCTTTACAAAATGGTATTTTGCCCATCTCATACCTCATGTGCTTATTTATTTTGCACATGGGTCGTAGACTTTACAAAAATTCGGTTATATGCCCATTTTCTTTACATTTATAACAATTACAGCAAAATTGTTTATTACATAATTTTCATTTTGGCATGGGGGAGGCTGGCCGTGGGGCTCGACTTGGGCATGGGCCCACTCGGCCTGGGTTTGGGCCCACCTGGCTTGGGGTTGACTTTGACTTTAACTTGTTCAACCGGGGTGTAATTTTTGACCCCAACAGTCCAATCTCCTAACTTACCCACAAAGCGCGTGGGGCTGAGCCCAGCCCAGCTAAGGACCTGCTCGGAAAGCAAGACGTTGCCCTCGCCTAGACACCCGCTGAATCGGCTCTCACATAGACACCGCCCTCGCCTCGGGAGAGGACGACTGCTTCGCCCGTGGACAGTCGGCCCGGTGCCACTGTACAGGTACAGGCCAGTCCTCGCCCTCGGATGGCCCGACGAATACAAACTTCTCCTTCTAGCATGGATGGAAGAAGGAACGACAACCACGCCCGACCCGTCCATCCCACCCTTGCCTTTTTAAAAGGAAAAATACACCCAACTCGGCTAGCTCTTGCTGGTGCCGGGATGATTTTTATAGCAGAGAAAGGAAGTAAAAAGGGTCAAGCTAAAAGGGATCTTCTCAAGCTTCAGCCGGACCAGAAACCCGAGGAGGATTCTCCACGAGTTCGGCACAAGCTGGCCCGGGGAGAGTTGGAAACAACGAAGTATCCCGCATACCTCGGTTGGAAAGGGCAGACGCATTCCCACACGGAACGCCTCCAAATACAGGGCAATCTCCTTTCCTTGCACCCGGTCTGCCCGTTCACTCCCTTTTGCCAAACGGAGTGAGTAGTTAGAGGGGATATGGAAACAAGACCGAATATCGGCAAGCTTGTCCAAATCCCTCAAGACAGAAGGCGTATCGCAGGCGTTCCCGATGCGCACCTTAAAGACCCTCGTCGAAGCCAGGCGGCTAGCGGCGCGGGTAGCCCTGACTCTACGGAGTGGGCCCGACGATGAGGTAGCAACAAGGGAACCCTCTCGGGAAGAGGTAGAAGACTACCTGAACTCTACTCTATCTCAACAGACTCCTCAAAAGAAGACATGTAACTTGATTCAAAGGAAGAAGAAATTCTCCGAGGAAAGAGCGCGAAGGATCCGATCTAAAAGATGGAGCGCCGAGCAATCTCTTGCAGCAAAGGAAAATAGTGGCGAAAGTATGAACCTCGGGGGGATGCCACCCCTATTTATACTGCTTGGGAGGCGCATCCGACAGCTCAGATCGTTTCCTGCCAAAACGAAGCTTCGCGTCTGCCAGCCGTCGACGCCCCACGTGTCGAACGACCATTGGAGACGTCCCTTCGAGCATAGCGACTGACTGCCACGTCCGTCAATCCGCGTCGGACGCGTGGTCTGCGCCTCAACAGACGTGCAAGCGAATCGGCGCTCCTCTTTAAATGCACGATCATTTTCCCTGATCCGCTGACGTCATCCAAGATACGTACAGAGATCCAAGCATCCGGGATACGACAGGCGGGCTTAAAAATCTGAACGACACAACCGCCTTACGCGGAGTCGCCCCGGAAATCCGTGCTGACAAATTCTTGACAATAGGCTGAGTCCGGGAAACCGATCCAGACCACTCTCGACCCGACCTATAAATAGGCCGGGTCGAGAGTGGGCGGCTAATGATGATGCCCATAAGTGGGAACTCCGCAGATCATGACACGTGGTAGATGACGTGTCCCGGAGCTCACGGGAACAAGGCAAGCACCACACATTGGGGGCGTCCCCCGGGCTATCATCCCAAGGCATGACCCGACCTTCGATAGATCCCTGAACACTCCTATGCTCGCCATGTAAATAACCATTGGCTTGCCTACGAGCCCTCCTACACGCTGAGCTTCCTCAGCCGTCCTTGCTCGCCTCCGAGCTATCACAGAACCGTGCTTTCTCGGCCTCCCATCCGTCTCCGAGCCTCTTGCCGAGCTAAGCCTTCCCGGTTCTACCGAGCAACCAAGGACGCAGAGCCCAAGCGCCTCGGCCATGGCTCCGCGTATCTCTCTAGAAGCGAGATATCCGCCACCCAACATCCCGCGTTCCACGCCGCCGTATTCCCCATCAACGAGCGTATCCCGTCATTAATGGGGGTCCTGTCAATCACACAGGCGTAACGCCAGAGGCGTAACCGACGGCGAAGATCTCATGCCAGCTCGCTCCAAGCGACCACTATAAAAAAACTCTCTTCCAGACGACTCAGGTAACGCAATTTTATTCCAATAAGCCGCTACTCTGCCCAAATTCCTCGGCTAACTTGATCGTCGGAGGGTCCACGGTGGTACAACCACCCCGTGACTTCTTTTGCAGATAGCTCGGCTTCGCCTCAAAACAAGCCCACTGAAATCCACACGCTTAAGAAGGCAACCTCAACACCAATCTTAGCCGTTCCCCAACACTCGCGAGAGATTGACAGAGGACAACATCTGAAGGAAATCCAAACCTTCATCAGGATGCGAGAAACAAAAAAATGACGAAGATTGGAGGCTACCTTTGCCTTTTGAATCCCTAATAAGTATTCGGAATTAGGAACTCAATTTTTGGAATTAGAACTAGAACAAAAAATTATTGAAAATGATTATTTTTTTATTTTTTTTTACAAAATTTTAATCAGTTTTTGATGGTATTTGTTTTTTGGAGTGGGGGATGTGAGGCCAGGGTGGGAGACAAATATGGATCTCCAGAATATTTAGGAATCATAGGCTGGCATTTAACTAAAAATAAATCTGAATTAAATCATGCTGGTGCTAAAATAAGAACATTTTTTTCTTCTTTTTTTGACAGGAAATAAGAACAGGATACACAGATAAAGCAAGAGTTCATGGAAATAGTAATGCCAGTGTTCATGCAGTATGAAGAAGCGGTTTATATAATTTTTGAAGGTAACTAACTACCTGTAGCATACATCTGTTTCATACTTATTTCTATATATTATGGGTCTCATCTTATGTTAACCGCACCACTTCTCGTGAATGGATTTGGTTGTCAATGAGAAAGCTGATAGATGATTATATTCCAAAAATACATAGGTAAAGTAACAAGACTATGGGATTGTCCTTACTCCTCCCTGTTAAACTTGGAGCAATAGTAGACTACAGAAAAAATCGATTCATACGGATTATTGGGTTTGTATATCTTGCATTTCATCGTAACACATCCAAGTTGAAGGGGGCAAATCCTCCGACTTGTCTAGGGTTATCATATATGAACCAAGATGGAGCTTTGCCGGGTTTGTTTCTCACATCTTGTTAAAGAATACAATAAAAAGGAAGCAGCTATTAAGGTTGTCGGACATGAGATACCACGGTGTCAAGAAAGTTAATATATATATAAAAAAAATTAAGCCCCGATCTAATAGCCTTAATCATTCAGAATAAGATTAATGATTCCAAATCAGTTTCCTTCAACTTAAACTATAAATATCTCCATTATAAAAACAAAACATGTCCCTTTTAATTGGCAGTTCTTGTCTCAAAGACAAACAACAGTGGACCTATCCCCCAAGCACAGATGTTGGTGGCCATGTGTTGAATGGAATCAAAACATGCTTTCATCCCTTCTCTCAATTGTGCATATATCTCTCTCTATATATCTTCACAATCTGTGGCTCTCATCACACAACCATAACTCTTCATGGGCTTTCAAGGTATGGTCCTAGGTCGCAAAGAAAGCCATTACAGGTAAATAACTGCAATTTTTTCCCCTTAAAAATATGATAGTCACTATTGAATTTTGGGCCGTGACGCAGGAAATTGCAGAAGGAAGATGAGACGGCTGCGGAGCCGAAAAAGCAATGGATAAAGAAGGGGAAGGGCTTGTCTATCCAATTATCATCGCCATCGACGAGAAAATCTTCGATGAAAAGGGTTGCAGAGTTTTATGATGAGGTGTTGAGCACAATGAGTAAAAATGCAAATTTTCCTACTATCAATTTATCTTCACAGTGGGGGCTGCCTGTGCTTACAAATCCTTCAGTTGTTACTGAGAAGAAACAGAAGGCTCTAGACTAAGGAAATTCTGTTCCTCTGTCGGAAAATAAACTGCACTATTGATCTAATATTCTTCTCTTCATGTTTGTGTAGTCTAAACCAAGAGATGAAATATGTACGTGTGTTGCATTTGTTCTCTGTGTTTCCATCAGATAAGTACAGTGCAAAACCATTATGAAACAGATTGTCGGTGTTTGTGCTTTCATGGATGAAGTCAAAATAGTACTAATTTTGCAAATTGCAATGGTGATTGATCTTTGCTAAGATTATCTGCAGTATATTTCATGGCAGATTTACCTCCCCTTGATATTTTCTTCGGTGTGCCGGCCATGAAAGAAAAAGAGATGGGAATATAGATTCCACCGAGCTGTCTGGAGGGTGTCCGAAATGTTCTGTTTCTCTCTCTCTCTCGTCCTGTTGTATTACATCCGGTACAATGAATAATATCATATAAATTTGAAGAAAAATTGTCTTCAGTTTCCCTAGGTTCCTGTACATGGGGCTAGAATTGTGCCTTCTTCTTTTCCAGTCATTAAGTTTTGTTTTCTCTGTTTTTTTTTTTGAAGACAAAGTTATTAAGTATTTTGGTAACTTTTTATTATTGTTTGTGAGTAAATTTCCTGTAGAATTCACATTTGATATTTTGAGGTGGATGTGATTGTTATACAGTATTTGTGGTCCATTGAGTATATGTTTCAAATTCAGTTCTTATTTACTCTTTATTAAAGATGTGTCATTGTGTTCATTATTAGTTAATAGAAAAATAAAATTACAGTTGCAAAAAATTTGACAATAATTATATCAAACATCATAAATACTGCATTTTTACTATAACTACATTGAATCCAACTACAATTTCATTGACTTCACTGCAATTATAGTGAAATAGACTTCCAGCTATAGAAAAGGATAACTAAATAAATAAATAATAATAATAATAATAATAATAATAATATGTAAAATTATTTCAAAACCTACAGATTTACCTAGTCATAAAATCTCATATACCAAAAGACAATTTTCTACTTTTAAAAACGAAAAAGTTAAGCATACATAAAAGGATAAATTGTCAAAAGCCCCTGGTCCGCTCGGGAGTTGTCTAAAAAACCCTGATATTTTCGAAATTGTTGGGAATGGCCTACTGTTCAAAAATTTTGTGAAAAAATACCTGGGCATTCGATCTTTATTCCCTCCAACCGTTTAGATATTACAGACAACTAATACAAACAAGATTTTAATTGGGCCCCCGGTTTTTTTTAACAAACAGTTTAAGGCCCAGAGGATTTCACACGAGTTTGAAGCGGGTAGGAGGCCTTTTGATAAATTTACCCTACATAGTTAAAATTGACTTGGAACAGCCCATTTCAATATGGGTTTCAAAAAGACCCAGCCCATAATTCATGTAACTCGCAAGGTCCCTGCGCAATCTGCGAGTACAAAAGTCTAAATTAAAGAAAAATTATATTAATTGTCTAAATTCAAGAAAAATTATATTAATTTAAAAGTTTATTACTGTATGTAATTTTTAATATCTTATATTTATGAATTTTATGTGTAAAATATATGAAAAATTAACTTGTAAATACTTCGGTATTGTTCTTCAACTTTTCAATATTAAAAAAACTAGTAAAATATACAGAAATTGTGAAATTTTTATAAATTCCAAAAAAAAAATTTCGGTTTTCGGTGTTTTGTTTGTTGTAACCCATGAGAATCATGAAATGTACAAAAATCCCAAAATATTTTGTTTTCTTCAAATATTCATCATTTTGCATATTATTATAGCACACGAATATTAAGAAATTTCAAAAATCTCAAATTTTTTTATTGGTTTTCCACTATTTTGCTTGCAGCAGCACAATAAAATAATGATAATTTCAAAAATAAAATATTTTTTATTTCTTTGGTTCAATATTTTTACGGAAATCGCAAATTTCAAAAATGTCAAAAAAATTTGTTTTCTGATATCTTGCATGCTATAGCACATAATAATTGAAAATTTTACAAAAATCTCCAAATTATTTGCTTACTTCAAATTTATAATATTCTGCACTTGACCCTAAGAAAATTGTGTAATTTTCATAAATCTTTGTAAATCTCAAACTATTATGTTTTCTTTGGTTTTTATATTTTGCTTGTTAGCACAGAAAAAATCATGAAATTTTATGTTTTCCAATGTCTTTCCAATATTATGCAAGCCAAACGAAAATCGCGGAGTTTAAAAAAACATCAAAATTTCGGTTTTCTTCAAAATTAAATATTTCACATAAGCATGTAAATAGCGAAATTTTCAAGAATGTCATCATTTTCTGTTTTCTTTTGCTTTTTCTATATGTTTATTTTGTAGTACCAAATGAGAATCACAAAATTTCTTACTCTAATTTTTTCGATTTTTTAATATTTTGCATGGCATACAAAAATCTTGAATTTTTTCAATATTTTTCCAGTTCAACCTTAGTGGTGAGAAAAATAGAAAGGTTTGAAAGTGGGTCGATCAGAATTTTTCCACATAATACAAGATAGTTATATGGGATAAAAGAGTGATAAAGATCAAGTAGGGAGCCAATAAAAGGATTTCCACGGCCGAATTATATTAAGAGAATTAAATACGGGCCAAATAACAATTTTTACATCAAAGTCTAAGCTATATTAGGGAATATTCCAAGTAATATTTCTTCTATAGCGTCGAAAAAATACACCCTCCATGTTTTTATTCGACGATCGGTTTCCTTCATCTTCAACTTTATCATCTAAAATGTTGATATACCAAATTTCATTTGATTCTAATAGTTTTTCACCCTTGATTTAGTGGGTGCAAAATTAACGATTTGTCCACAATAGAACTTTTTACATTACTAATTCGACGGTGAAAAGGTGGTGGAATCACATGAAATTCGGTGTATGCACATCTTAGATGATAACGATGATGATGATGAATGCCGATCGTCGGAAAAAACGGCGGAGGTTGTATTTTCTCGACGCCATAGGAGAAAATCCCTTCTATGGCCTCTTTCCTTTATATATATATATATATATATATATATATATATATATATATATTCTCTCAAATTATATATTTCACAACTTTTTCTAATAAACTAAATAATTTTTATAAATAATAAACATAAAAAAAGATATATCACGGAAGAAGTGTCTATGGTCTTTAGGGTCTATTTGGTTGCAGGATTGGTATGGATTTGGATTGTGGAATCCAAGAATTCCATTATTTTGTATTTGGTTGATGGATTTGGATTTTTATGATTCCTTTGATTTTTATAGATGGCCCACCACAAAATAAGGATTTCTGAATCCTAATTTTTTTAAGGATTAGACACTATTCATTGTACTTTTAGATGAGACCCGTATACTTTATTTATTTAATAATCATCTCTCTCTCTCTATCTCTTTCTAAAATTCTCAAATCCAAATCCCACTTTATTTTTACCAACCAAACAAAAATTACAAGCGATGATGCTCTATATTGGCGATCTCCAAGATCAGTAAACGTGGTAGACGACGTGTCCCAGAACTCAGAAGAAAGGGCTCACAGGGACCGACCAGGCTACCCCTGTACCCGACCAGCAAGCACAAGCTGGCTCTCCTCAGGACCCCCTACGAATTGGCCTCCTCGGCCTCTCAGCTCGTCCCGAGCTGCCACAGAACCAAGACTTCTCGGCCTTCCCAGTCGTTTCCGAGCTCCCCTGTCGAGGCCATCTTCCTCGGTCTCTCCGACCGACCAACTCCACCACTCACAGGCGTAACCGCCGCTCCGAAAATCTCGCCATGCGCAGATTCTCCGCCGGCAACATCCCACGTTCCACACCATCACGATCCTCATTAACGGGCGATCCACTCGTTACGCAGGCGTGACGTCAGGAGTGTAACTGCCGGCGAGATTCTCGCGCCTGCAGCTGTGTGCTGCCGCCACTATATAAACCCCCATCACAGAGGAGTCAAGTAAGCTTTTTTTCCCCCACTTAGCCGTTACTCTGCTCGGATCTTGTGCTAACTTGATCGTCGGAGGGTGGTACCAACCCACCCCGAGACTTCCTTACAGGTACTCGACGCAGACTCCTCAAACCACCAATCTCCTCAAAACCCATTGAGACCCACACGCAACAGGAGATCAGCTCCAAAATCCACCGAGAGATCGACGGAAGACAACATCTGACGGAGACTCTAAAAGGACCTCCATCAACAAGAATCTATAAATCCAATAGTAGAAATCGAAAACCAACCAAACAACAAATTACAAAATCCAGAAATTTTCAACAGGTACTATTTTGGAATCCAAATTTCATAATCTTGCAACCAAACGGTCCCTTGTGCCAGTGATAATTGAGGTTAGGGTAAACCCCAGCCCCAGCACTGTAGTCACGCGCTGCAGCCTCGCCCCAACTAAAGCACTCAACCTTGCGTGCTATTCGTCTATTCTATCGTTTTGCGTTCGAGACTATGAGGTTATGATCCACCGCAACATCATAAACTCTTAATATTAAAGGTGTCACATCTGTTGAGCAACGTGCACGTGCAATGTTGGAGTTAGCCCAACAGCTAGCTGTTTAGGACAGGGGCCTGCTAGACCCATTGGGTCCGTTGGTGGCTCATTCTTTAAAGGGTAAATTGTCAAAAAGCCCTCCGGACCCCTCGAGAGTTGAAAACCTTTTAATTTTCGAAATTGTTAGAAAGACCTATTGTTCAAAATCTTTGTGAAAAAACCTCTCGTCTGTGTTCCGTTTAGGCATTGTATTCTCTCAACTACTTGAATATTACAGGAAATTAGATATTACAGGTATTTTTTTTGATATTACATGCAACTGCATCGCGGCTAATTTGCTGCGGTCCTTACATAATAAAAGGGTTCATGTATTTACATAATAATAGAAGGTTTCATGTATTTTGATTTGAGATCGAACTTTTCTTTTGAGAGAAAAGACCGACCTTTTAGTTTAACAACAGGTTAAGATTGGTTTTAGGTTATTTATTTGCTGGCCATCGATTAGTCCTAGAAGGAAAAAAGAAAATTCTTATACATCGACCGCTGAGAATAATAATTACAACCGGCTTAACTAATCATATAACATAATAATACGAAATGAGATAACTGTAGCTGCGGCCGACCACAACTAATTTGCTGTGATCATAGCTTTCAAGCCTATATCCGTCGACCACAACTAGTGGAATGCGGACTATCATAACCTCATTCAATATCATATGATACAAGCCATTAATTGATATTTCTAATAGACTAGGAAGTACTCTTTTCCTACTAAATCTATCTTTGTACTTTAGTAGGAATAGGACTAGGAAAGCTATAGAGTATTATAGAACATTATAGTATACCCAGGACCGAAACAGATCAGGGAATTTTAAACAGCCTTAGATAATGTATAGGCTCCACACTTTTATAGCTTCTTTTTCTTGTCCAGACGTATAGGCCAGGCACATGGAGTAATTTTTAATGGAGGGAGGAATAATTTCTTGCTTTTAATGAGATCCAGCGAAAGAGACAGAGACTTCATTTATTATTTACATTATCACTTTTTTATTTTCATATTTGACCCAGAAGTGCCCAACTTCTTTTATGCATGGCAGTCCCTGTATTTTATGTTTCTTGCATCTTGATATCTTGTAAAAAAAAATTCTTTGCAATGCAAAAGCTCTAAGGCTCGATTTTTCATAACCTACTTAAAGAATTAAAGGAAAAGCATCATTCCACTAGCACTATAGCTTAATGGTAAAATCTTTTTCACTTAAGCAAGAGATTTGAAGTTCAAATCATGCTTGCATCGCGCTACGGACTACTGTTTAAGAAAAGAAAAAAGAAAGATAATGTATCGGATCATTTAATTGGATGTAAAGAAAGTTGATAATTTGGAGCTATGTTTTCTACGGCCATTCTTTTATTTTTATATCTGTCTGCTATGCTTAATGAGCGAAAATATGGTGAACTAGGATGTCAACATTGGTATAAAAAAATTTAGAACGAATATGAATGCTAGCGAATTAGCTAGATATATAAAATCGAGGATATAAATAGTAACTTAATGACTGGGTATTTATATAGCGCTACTGATTTCTTTCAACTCAGATATGCTCCATTACACACACAATATCCATATGAAGCTGTAAGCACAAGTTCGGCGCCCCCCCCCCCCCCCCCACCCCTTCCTTTTCTTTACATATGAGAGAATTTTAAATACCAAAATTATTAAACATAATTTAAAGGAACAAATTAGCAATATCAACTCTATACATAACTAGTATTTTGCACCATGTGATTTGAGAAAAAGATTTATATTCTTTAAATTAAGGGTTTTTTTACTTGTATTTACTTTTTATCCCCAAAACTTGGTATTTACTTTTTACTCCCAAAACCAATAAGTTACATCATTTTACCCCCTTTACGATTTCCGTCAGAAAAAAACCCTGCTAATTTTAACTTTAATTTTTCTCCATAGATTTTAGGTTTGCCATTTATCCGAATACAACAAGCAAGATCGCAGAAGCATTCGACTTTTTCATAGTTAGAGAAGTATGTTGAAGATACTCCTAATTTTATGGTCGATTTTGAGAAAAATGCGGCAGAAGTTTAAACCCTAATTTCACTTTGAGAAAGAAATTGAGGATTTCCAAAGAGGAGAGTGGTTGGGTTATTTTAAAGAAAAACCTGATGTCATACCGTTAAAAGTTGACAACAATCGTAAAAAGGGTAAAATGATATATCTTATTAATTTTGGGGGGCAAAAAGTAAATATTAAGTTTTTGGGAGGTAGAAAGGAATTCGGTATGCTGGGGCTCCATGTAAAAAAAACCTAAAATTAAAGCATCAGATTTGCAAATTGTTATGCTTACCGCATTATCTTTTCTTTATCTTGGGTGTAATTTTTGGTGACTTAAACAAATCATGCAAACTTGGTTTCTTCTTTGAGCACTTCTGGTTCCAAACTTGGCAACTTCCCACTCTTCTCTCCTCCAAAATCGCTTTTAAAAAAAAGGCATAAAAAATAAGAAAGAGAGACAAAAAAACCTTCAACTTTTATTTGTTCTTTAGATCTCCAAGCATTTATATGTCATATAGAAGAATACCCATTGAAGAAGAAGAAGAAGAAGATGATGATGATGATGCTCAACTCCAACATCACAAGAAGCCCAAGAAGAAGAAGAAGAAGAAGAAGAAGAGGAAAGAGAAGGAAAAAGATGGTGGCTTTGAGAGGAAGTTGATGGGGGCAAGGAATCTAATCATGATGCCATTGAAGAAATTTGAGAAGGTGTTCACAAGGAAGAAGAGGCCACCTCCAGCTCCTTTCCCTTATAGTGAAGAAGAGTTTGCCAATGGTTGCCATCTTTGCTTTGTGCAGCCAAAAGTTCTTCTTGATCCACCTATCAAACAAAACCCGGAAGCTAAAACTTCATCTTATCACGATTTCTTGAGATCTTTGATTGAAAGGAATGATTTTTATTCCCCTGAGTGTAATGTTCATAGAAAAACATAATTTTTTTCTCTCTGAAATCAGCATTGTGGATTGAGTTGAATGTGGGAAGATGGTTTTGGTTGTTGGAATTGATGTGGGCATGCATCAAAATTTGATTTTGATGGCCTTTTGATTTGGTGTATATTGAATCAATTGGTAGAAATTGGAATAATGGGACCGTTTCTTTTTTTTTTTGAATTTTCTGCTCTGGGATCAAATTGATTGTTAAAATTGGTCTGGGCTGGCTTCAAAATTTGTGGTGCTGGTGGATGCTGATTGATCTCTTGGGATATTGTATCTATCAAGGTTTCTAGTTTGAGACTAATATCTTTGCAAGAGTTCTACGAATTTAGTTGTATGTGCTGCTATGATTCTCTTTTCATGTTTATCTCATCGATGCAGATTTCATGAGGAAATTACAGTGCATGTTGCTTCTGATATTTTTGTTAGATTTTATATCTTGTTTCTATATTTTTCATATATGTTTTGGTGATAGCTTATCTACTTCCTAATTGTGTGATCAAATTGTGTTGTTATGTTAGCTGAGAGTTACTATTTCATTGGAAAGATAAATTTTCCTACTAATATTTTCCCCTTGCCATCTCATCATCAATCGGATGCAAATATATTCCACTAAATCAGCATTCATATTTTTGTCATACATGTTGATTTTTTGTTAATGATGATCATTGTTAATCATTAGCATTTATATTTTTCTTTTTCTTTTTGAGAGCACTTGGTTCATTTTCATTATGCTTTTAACTCGAGTAGTTTATGGTTTCCCTTGCATAGTTAATGGTTGAGGAATGATATATTAATTATTAATTTATCCAGGAAACAATTTTTAACAGTGCAGAATGAAAAGAATGATTTATATATATGACCCCAAAGGTCTTAACCACAGCAATACAGCATCAACCTTAAAAAAACAAACAGTACAAATACACAGAGAGCAAGAATTAATCATCATAACCACTTTTGTTAAAGTAAGCGAAGCTCATAAAACTTCTTCAATGTAAAAATGAATATACAAAAACGAACCTATATCCTTCACCGTTGCCACATATATAGCCTGAAAAGAAAACAAAAAGGAACCTATATCCTTCACCTTTGCCATATATATATATATAGAGAGAGAGAGAGGGGGGGGGGGGATATGAGGTGGCGGCCCTTTTGAAAAAGAAGACCCCCGCCTCAAACACACATCCTCAGTGTTTTTTACCGATCCAAACCAAATATCTTGCTCTACGTATCATAAAACCCTTACATACAAAAAAACTCTAGATTTAAAAACCTCTAACGCATTCATCAAACAAACAGATAGAAAAATTGACGACTTATCGATATAGGAAAAATACGGTTGCTTGATGGACGCATTAGAGGTCTTTAAATCTCAAGATTTATTATACATATGGGTTTAATATTACATAGAACAAAATGACCGGTTTGAATCGGCAAAATACATGGGATAGATGTGTTTTGAAGTGGGAGCCCTTTTTTAGAAAATGAGCAACCAACTCATATCCTTGTGTGTGTGTGTGTGTGTGTGTCACTATACAGGAAATTTTTGTGACGAACATGAAGAGGCTCTTGATTTTTCGGGTGGAAAATTTTCGATTTCAACGGTTTCTCCTAAAAGATCGACGCTGCCATCGCCTTCTTCTCCCTCAAGCTCATTCAACACTTTTCTTGCATAAACTGTGAAAGAAACAATTGCACCCAGAGCAACGACAAAGGAAATTCCCGTGTAAACCATCTCCAAAGTGCTCATCTTATAATTTCCGTACTCCATATCTGCCAATGTTCGGATTAATCTCCCGCTGCACCAAAACAACTTCGTATAAGAAAAGAAGAGAAAGCGAAACGATTTAGAGTAATGAAAGGAACTTTCTTGAATGCCTTCTTCCTTGACCACTATTTTTCACTAAATTACCTCTGAGTTTTTGTTTTTTTTGGTTTCTGTAAACTCCCCAAAATTGCCACCTTTAAGGGTATTATAATGAAAAAAATCCCGTAAAAGCAATGCTTAAGGGAGTTTACTATAGTAAATGGGCTTTAAGATAATATAGAAAAGGCAGTGATGTTTAGGGTGTTTTAGTGAAATTTAGCCGAAAAAAATTATATTGCCCATATTTGGTTAGCGACATCTTTATTACTACGATTTGAAAACGAAGCTACAAAATATTGGGAAAAAATGTAGCAAGGTGTTGTAGCTGAAGTGGCTGCGACAAATGTCGAAACCCGTGAAAGCAAAGAAAGGCATGCCATGTCGGCAATGTCGAAACCCTTTAAATGTAACGCGGCACTTGGTGCTTATTTTCAGCGACAAATGTTGCACTGTACAAACGCGGGATCAGATTGTTGCATTGTACGAGTATAAAGATGGAGAAGATACTGACCTGTAGATATACACAAAAGCTTCAGGCACCATTCCGGCAATTGAACCACATATGTAAGGTCCAAATTTCATACTTGTCACCACTACGGCATAATTGAAGACAGTGTATGGAAACGGTGAGATTCTAAAGAGGGCAACGCCTCGAAACTGTCGGAACCAGCTTCCTTCTGCAGCCAGCCTAATAATAGCTATTTGCCGAGGCCATCTCTTCAACCATGCCTGCATATGTTATTGATCAATGATTAAAGCTACCATTTCCTGGCATGTGCGACCCATGGGGAACAAAATTTTAAAATTGAATTTACACAGGCAAAATAATCTTTAATCTTGTACAAGTGATTGTTTCTAATGAGTCTGAGCGCGATGGCCTACAAGCCATCTTCTTCTTCCTCTAGAAACCTTCTTAATTAATCATCTTCTCCACCCCAATGTCGGTAGAGGGAGGAGACAACATTGACGGGTCTCAAACTTGCTTCAGCAGCTGCTGTTGCCCTGAATTGAGCCGTTCAGGGGGCACACTGATGATCAGCAAGTTTATGGAGCTCGAGCCGAGTAAGCTAGAGGGAAGAGGTCGGCAACGGCGACCATTGACGTCACTTCTTAAAGGAAAAGCAATCCTAGTTAGGAGTTAAAAAAATATTTACGTCATACTTTCTAAGCTTCCTTGCTCATTCCTCATCTTTTAGTTTCTTTTCTTTCTTAGATATAGAAATTAAACTAGTTGCCTAACATTTCTTATTTATGTAGTTTCTTTTTGTCCTTATAAGAGGTTAGGCGTCTGCATCTAATGTCTTATGTGTAACTTTTTTTTTAGTAAGATGGTAGGTTAATTAATCCCCCATATGCATTATCTTAAATAACAGGAATCTTCTTATCTTTTCAAAGTTTGACAAGTGCATAACAAGTATAATCATTATATATGTACCGATAACAAAAATTCCTTCAAATGTCATCTACTTAAATTTTGTATCTGTGTCCATCTATTTGTTCATACCCCGTATCTTATATTTGCCTTGATAACAAGAAACATCCAAGTGTAGTTCTCTTGTATCTTATATCGTGTCTCCTAATGTGTCATGCATATGTTAATTCATTACATCTCATGTTTTTATCTTAAATCCTAAAAGCATATTATTATTATTATTATTATTATTATAAAAATTAGATTATTATTAATCCTCTAATTAACTAGTATTATGAAAATATATGATGTTACATATTCATAGATGGAAAAAATAAAAACATACTTGTTATACTTGGAGAGGAAAAAAACAAAAACAAGGTTTGTGATTGATTTTATTGTGTTCACCATTTTCTCCCGATGAAGATGAGACATATCGTTGAAGATTAGACGTCTTCTAAAGTGATGGTCTAAACTTTTATGAGTTTGACTAGGCGTTATGGATAGGTTGCATTTGCAGCGTTAGTGGAGAAAAGAAAATACAATTTGATGACGGTTTCGTATGTGTCCATATTGACAAGTGCAGTTTGAAAACTACTTAGAATTTGATTCGACACATATCTTAAGACACATAGTCTATATTGTACGATACATTGACCCCATAGATACCATAAGATACGTTGATTTTCGTATATATCATATCGAATGGTAAGATACTAATCAATCATAAGATGCATATCACATACCATAAGATATCAACAACACTGGCTATCCCAACTCCAAAACCAGAACCAAACGGGCCACAATTAGGATTACAGAGTTAAGTTGCGATAATTTTGCAAAATTCCAATTATCTTTACGCAACTTCAAAGCCAAACAGGCCATAATAGGTTTGAGGTAAAAAAGAATAGGTTTTTCAAAAAAATAAAATGTATGATGTTACCTGCGTTCAATTGAGCATTTAGATGTGCTAAGGATTTAAAGCACTACTATCAAAACTAATGAGAAAAAGCCTAGAGGTCATACATGTATGCGGTCACGGAACCGTGAGCCGATCATATAGGGCAATGACATGCCAATAGCAGTCCCCACCATAATTATTACAAACCCAAGGCCGTATCCAAATATCATCCCCGCTAGCCACATAGAGGGTCCCGAAGGAAGGAAAATTATTGGAAATAAAGCCAACGAGGCTAGGAGCACAAGGGCAAGGGCCGGGCGCCCAAAAGCAGTAGCTTCCCATTGCAAAAGAGGGACAAGAATCTGCAGCAAGGATTAGTTAAAGTTTAACATAATCAAGATATTAGTTTTCATGCATACGATAACAAATCAAATATACATTAATATATGTTATAGCAGCTTGTAGATTGTCTAATTTAACTATTCCTATGTTCCAAAGTTTTCGCTACCAAATCTAGTTTGACATGTCATAAGGCATAAGCTGTGCCTTAGTGCAAAGCAATCCCCATTAGGTAAATTGACTATGATATATGGCAAACATGTCCGAGTCAAAAAATTGAAGAATATATTTATGGAATATATCAAACACTTCCGTATACAAACATATTTTGAATTCAAATATTTACTTCAGTATATGTATAGATTAGCAACATTTTCTTCAGTTGCAGTGGCCGGTGGAAACACAGTAGAATAGTTTAGCACAACACCATGAAGAATATCTATAAATTATTAGAGTTTCTTTAATCAAATCAGTAACATGTGATGATTAATTTTTTTTAGAGGGCGGGCAAAAGGTTTTTTTAAAAAAGAGCTACTTAATGTGTTAGTATTGTGACTATATTTCAGTACTTTGGATTGTTGTAACATTGAGGCTTTTGTTCAATTAAGTTATTTTTTTATATAAAAAAAAGATATTTGGGGTTATTATTCCCATCTTTTCAGGTTAAATTGGAAGCTGCTTGGGGCCTGTTTGGATATGGAGTTAGGAAACCGGAGTTTATTTTAAATGGAGATCTAGGTTATGCAAACTCTAGTTTGCAAAGTCCGACCTCCACTTAAAATTTAACTTTGAT
The DNA here is from genome assembly GCA_030015575.1 of Agapanthus africanus. Classification (NCBI taxonomy): domain Eukaryota; kingdom Viridiplantae; phylum Streptophyta; class Magnoliopsida; order Asparagales; family Amaryllidaceae; genus Agapanthus; species Agapanthus africanus. The sequence goes on from CM057340.1 coordinate 9,623,233, forward strand.
GGGGTTGTTTGGCTTCGAAGAGTCGTTGCTGAGTTATCAAAAGTCCAAAATGCGTGTTTTCTTCTTACTTTTAGGAGTACAGAAAGAAGAGCAAGGATTGGAGAAACTCCAGCATTGTCAACCTTGAAGTTTTGATACGGTTATCAATATCCAACCTCCAAGCTGAAAGCCAAATTGGGCATAGTTAAGATTTTGGAGTTAAGTTTAGATTACTTCATGAAACCCCGATATTCCTAATTTACTCCAAAGCCAAACAGGCCCTTAATGGTTTAAATGAATGAACCAAGATGAAACTTACGATAACTCTATGAAAATTAATGTGCAACAAACTGGGAGAAAAACTAAGTGTCCAACAAGCAAAGATCAATCTATACCTTCTCAAAGCCAAATGGGACCCCCCATTTCAGAACGATCCAGCCAAGGAAAATAAGCAGCAAGCTCCCAAATATAGCCTTCATCCACCAGGTAAAAGATTTATTACTTGCATTCTCAAGCGGCGGTGGAGCTTTTAAATCATCAGTTCTTGAATCGGTTGGCATGATCAGCCGTGTATACTCATTATCCTCTATCATGTGTTGCTGGTAGTTTTCATATTTTATTTTCAGCACCTCTGATGAACTGCACATCTTTCAAACGATCTGTAAAATGAAGACAAATAGGGGGATCAAATATTTCAATGCAGGGTAACAAAGGATGTATGTGCAGCGTGTTAGCTCTTATCACAAACTAAATATGTGCACAAACATATTGCTGATATATCTAAAATGAAATGTTAGTATTTTTTCCACTACTTAGATAATACCTTATACGCATTTATACTATCTCGACCAATATATTAGTTATGGATAGGCTTTACTTATTTAATAATAAATTCATAGAGTTTACATTACATATTATACTCGGGCTATACTTATCTAACCATATGCAATGTGCATATTACTGGACGACAGAAAGACAAGATGAGTTCTTTAGCGAAAGTGTAATGAATCGCAAAAGTAGGATTACAAGTACATAGCGAAATCTAAATACATATAATCCAGTCCCACACAAAGCATTAAGAAAATGAACAACAAAGATATGAAGCAACGGCAACGCCAAAACTCCAACTTCTCGGACACTCTTTCAAGCACACAGCATAAGTTGTACACCACCAAGAGCTCAGTCTAATTGTCCCGTCCTTGCATCCTCTTCACGAAACAAAGGCCATGCACCCCGCATCCCCTTCGCTCCAAAAGCAAGGAGTTAGGAAATGAATATCTTACTCTTACTTTAGTATTATAATAGCATGAGAAATTCGCTACATGATTCCTTTTTCCAATTTTAACTAGGCAATCTCGCAATAAGCTCGATCACCCATGTCTACCCTTGTGAACTGTATAAGAGCTCACAGCATCTATCTTGAAATAAAGCTAATTGGGGTTATGCAAAGTTTACCATCGTTTGGCAACATAATTTATGAAACGAAGATTTCATTTAACTTAAGCATGGGGGAGAGAGGGGAAGAGAGACAACACGAAACTTCATCTAGGAAACTCTATTTTGGTTGCCAACCAGCCTCGGATTCAATTTTTGAACTTCGGCATCGAAACTCTATGAAATCATGGTTTGCCAAATGGCGGCTTGATATTTAGTTATCCAATTCCATAATCATCAAATTACCAAGGATTCCTCCAATCAAGTTGAATATGATTACAACAACACAATATTGAAAGAAATTATATTTTAAAAAAAGAACATTATCATGGACAACTACAACTTGACTGAGATAATTTGCATTAAAGAAGAGAATTCTTATAAATTAAGAAAGTCAGAAGAGTAAAAGAAAAAAAAAGGGTTTGCATATATCTCTGAATCAAATATTCCCAAAATAGCAAATTGGGTACCCAAATTTTCATCACAAGCATAAATCCCAGGCACAAACACAATCAATAAATTAAAATTTAAAGAAAACCCATAAACGGGCTCGCCCTGAACCCCATAAACAGCTATTCTTCAGCAGATTAAACCCAAGAAAAAAAATCAAAGCAAAAAGAAATTTTGATAACAAAGCACTTGATTTTACCTTGACAAGCGAGCGCGAGAGATGCGGGGTGAGGAAATTTTGGGAATTGAATGAGCTTTTTCTATTTGTTTTTCGCTCTTTTTTTTTTGTGGGGTATTAAGATTCAAGCTTGGCTTTTATTCTTACATATAATTTCTGAATAATTTATTATTATTATTTTTGGACGCACACTACGCACGAGCACGAAGCACACAAAACGATTGGATTAAGATATCATGATATTTTGGGTAAATTGTCAAAAAAAACCAAGCAGGGTTTTTCCTGACAAAAACCCCTGGCCTCAATGCAATTGTCAAAAAAGACAAAAATTTTCATGATGTATTGCTCCAAGTGCATCATCAAAGACAATAGTAAATAAATGTTATAAACTTGCTAGAAATCAAGCCCACTTGGTTCATTATTCAAGTTATTACTTCAATATTAGGAACTATTATAAAGACTTGGGTGTTCGTCTCTCCATCCGATGTGGGACTATTTCCCACATACAAATGCAACCAATATATTCAAACTACTAACAATCCCTCACTAGTTTGTATATATTGGCTGCAACCACATCTCTCTTGTGACAAATATTATGCATAAAGAAAGGTATCTCTCGATTTAAACCTTCCATTAGTGTATATATATCAATCGTCTAACAAACTTATTGGTGTCCGCAGATTAAACCAAAACTTTTTATTATTAGAATTTGAAATACAACACACACAATATTCATCTTATTTTCTAAGAGATTTATAACTGCTTTAGCACTATTATGGCCATATGCTAATCTTGTACTTCATAAGCATTTACAAGAGAATATTTCATATCTCTTGTTGAAGCGGCACCACTTCTATGCTAATATAGGTGGAGTTTTCTTTATTATATCCATGTTACTGTGGATATTTAAAAATTAAATAACTCCATTGAGAGCTTTCGCTCATCCTCTTTATCGTAACAGACAACACTAGATACTTATTTATATAAGAATGAGACGCCTAGTGCAATACAGACACATGACAGTAACTTGTTATTATCCATTGAACTATTAAAATTAGTTTTTACTAATTAAATTTGGGTTACCATTACTGGTGTCGAATTGTAAATGTTTAAGTCCCATTCCAATTGACGTATTCTTTACCAAATCTCTAGATAATGCCTTGGTAAAGGGATCTGCTAAATTCTTTGCAGATCTCACATAAATTATGGTAATTATTCCATTAGTTATTAATTCTCGAATATATTCATGCCTTAAACTAATGTGTCTAGATTTACCATTATAAACATTATTATAAGCTCTAGACATGGTCGCCTCACCATCGCAATGCAAGGAAATAGATGGCATTGGTTGTGGCCACAACTCTATATCCAATAAAAAAATTCTCAGCCATTCCGCTTCCTTGCCGGCAGCAGCCAAAGCGACAAATTCAGATTCCATTGTTGAATGTGTGATGCAAGTTTGTTTCTTAGAGGCTCAACTAATGGCACCGCCTCCAATTGTAAATACCCAACCTGTTGTGGATTTATTATCACTTGCACTTGTGATCCAACTTGCATCCGAGTAACCTTCTAGTACTGCAGGATAATTGGAATAAAATAGACCAAACTCTTTTGTTCTTTTTAGATACCCAAGAACTCTACTGATGGCCTTCCAATGATTAGTACTGGGTTTACTGGTATATCATGACAATTTGCATACTGCAAAAGCTATATCAGGCCTTTTACAATGCATCGCATACATAAGGCTTCCAATAGCGCTAGTATATTCTAACTGTGCAATTACATTGTCACAATTCTCATTTAATTTCATACTCGGATTATACGGAGTAACACTTTCTTTAATATTAAGATGTTGGAATTTATTTAATAATTTCTCTATATAATGAGATTGGTTTAGCACAAACGCTTCACTGTGTTTTTTCACCTTTATTCCTAAAATAGTATCTACTTCATTCAAATCTTTCATTTTGAATACTGAAGCTAAATACATTTTTGTTTCGTTTATTCCAATCATGTTTGTACCAAATATCAACATGTCGTCTACATAGAGACATATGATTATCCCATAATTCTGATTGAATTTGGAATATACACATTTATCCGCACTATTATGCTTAAAACCATTTGATACGATTGCTTTATCAAATTTCTCATGCCATTGTTTAGGGGCACGTTTTAAACCATATAGCGACTTAGTTAATTTACAAACTTTGTTCTCATTTCCAGGAAGTATGAAACCTTCGGATTGTTCAATGTATACTTTCTTATTTAATTCACCATTTAAAAAGGCTGTTTTTACATCCATTTGATGCACATATAAATTATATATTGAAGCCAAAGCTATAAGAATTCTAATGGATATTATTCTAGCCACATGTGCATAAGTATCAAAATAATCTATGCCCTCCTTTTGTGTGAATCCTTTAGCCACTAATCTTGTCTTGAAAGTTTGTATAGAGCCATCTGTATTTAGTTTTCTTCTAAATACCCATTTACACTTTATAGGCTTAGATCCTTGAGGCAAGTCAATCAATATCCAAGTATTGTTAGACATTATTGAGTCCATTTCGTCATCAATAGCCTCTTTCCAAAATGCAGTGTCTCTTGATGAGATTGCTTCACTAAATGTTTTAAGATTATCTTTGAGTCCATTTCGTCATCAATAGCCTCTTTCCAAAATGCAGTGTCTCTTGATGAGATTTTTCTTTCCTGATTCTTTGACTTTTTCTTGGTTCAATATTTTCAATATTTTCTCTTCTTTTCTCATTTGTATTTTTCTTAGAAGTTGCTGTATTTTCATCATTATACAAATTAGAATCAACATTGTCATGTATAAATTTATTTTCAAAAACTCGGGTGTTCATCAAAGACAATAGTAAATAAATGCTATAAACCTGCGAGAAATCAGGCCCACTTGGTTCATTATTCAAGTTATTACTTAAATATTAGAAACTATTATAAAGACTTGGGTGTTCGTCTCTCCATCCGATATGGGACTATTTCTCACATACAAATACAACCAATATATTCAAACTACTAACAGTGGATTCTGTTTATTAAGTTATATATCTTACGTTATATTTTCATCGTGGATTATACTTTTCAAGTTATAGAGGTTGTAAATTTGAGAATGAGATTATCAAAGGTTCTAGCTTTTTATTATTTGTTTAATTTGTAAATTTTCGAGTAAGCTTACTACTATAATGCCTGAGGGAATGAGCCTTTAAATTGAAATTGCCAATTGATTTTGGAATAAACAGATGGCATGAAATGTTTACATAATTTGAAGAAAAATCTTTACCATTATAACTAGAAGTCCTCATTTAGATGATTTTTATAATTTGCAAAATAAAAAAAAATGATAAAATTTCTATAGCCAAAATTGAGTATAGAAGATATCCGTCTCATCCAACCTTTTTTATTTATTCTCGGCAGACAAAAAACACTAAACAAATGAAAAGTCAACAATGCTTCCTTTCTCCTTCATTTACGTTCTATCGTGCTTGGAAACCCAAAAAGAGACGTGCCTTGTAAATTTATGCATGAGCCTATATATCTTTGTTATTTTATATAAATCATAAAACTTCCAATTCTAATATTACCACTAACCGTATTCATTTTACAAATTTATATGCAATGTTTATGAGTGAAAATTCTAACAAATGTTTTCATTGGTTGTACAATGTTGTTAAAAATATACACACATGCAAAATATACTAGTATAAAAAACAATAGGGTAAATTGTCAGAAAAAACGGCCCGCTTCAAACTTGTGTGAAAACCCTAAGCCTTTTGCTCTGGTTAAAAAACCACGGGCCCAATTAAAAACCCCTTTATGCCCGTTGTCTGTAATATCTAAAATGTTGCATGTAATATCTAAGCACCTGGAGGGAATAAAAGCCTAAATGAAATACAATCCGGAAGGGTTTCATATAGATTTTGAACGGCAGCCCTTTCATAACAATATCGAAAATATCAGTGTTTTTTAAGCTACCCTGTCCAAAACCATAACAAGTGGATAAATTGGTTCGGACAAACGGGTCTGGCCCAATTAGAAATGTGCCTGTTTATTCTACATAATCTTAGGTAAATGGATCGGTTTGGATTTATAAAAAGTAAACAAATCTGGACCTGGAACATACTGCACACAATCTGACCCGACCCCTTTCTAAGCCTAGTTGTATATAAGAAAAATTGATGTATCAAATTCATATTATAAAAAAATTTATGAAAACAAAAAAAAACAAAACAGACCACAATAGTAAAATATAACCCATGCTTTAATATCATATTTTCTATATGTAATGCTTATACAAATAAACTGCGACATGCCAATTATAATTTTAACAGCACAGAGCATATAATTATAATTATATATAGCAAAACAGCCAGATCCTTAATTCCAACTCCGACGGATAGATTCAGCTTCCCCGTCGCCGTCCGTATCCGGCTGATGATCGACTGTCGGCTCGTCCTCCAGCACCTCTGACGGGTTCGCTGTCGGATCATATTGTTTCACAACCAGCACCGACGCCGACGTAGCAAATGACGCCCCAAGGAAACTACCGACGTGCCCCAGCTCAGGGCAGTCGTTCCTATTATCCGTCAACGCCATTGCCGACGCCCCTTGCCCTACCAGAATCAAGTTGCACCTCCCCATCCCCTTTATCGCCGACACGATCTCTTCCTTATTCCCGACGGTCCTCTCTTCATACTTTACCGACTCTGTCTTATACTTTTCTAAACACTGGTCGTCCTTGGCTTGATCGTCGGCGATTCCAACACCGACGTTGCCAGACTGATCTGTCAAGTTATGCCCCGGCTGAGTAACGAAACGTAGGATCGTTACCTCGATCCCAGGATGCTCGGCGATCCGAGCGGCGTAAGCGAGCCCTTCCCTGTCGTCGGCCCCACCGAAGAATAGGACCGAGATCTTGTAGGAGACCTCTCTCGACGTGACTTGGGAGGTCCCGCCGAGCCCGCGGTCGATCAAGATGCCGACCGAGCATGGGGCCGAGCGGAGGACCCGCTGGTTGATGCTCTGATAGTCTCTCCCTATCGACTCCATCGACCCGTCCAGATTCTGCTGTTTATGAAAAGGCAAGATGATGAACGCGGCACGCTTCGATTTAGCGCTCGCGTTGATGTCCTCGTGGATCGTGTCGAGGTCGGAGATCGCGGTCATGGGACGGATCTTCACATGGTTGAGCTGGTGGTAGGCTTCGAAGGCTACTATAATTTGGTCGGTGTTGATGGACTTCATGGTGCGGTTGAAGAAGGGAAGGCCGTTGCGTCGGGCCTTGTGGACCATGGAGATGGCGGAGGAGCGCTCGGAGAGCTCCATGAGGTGGAGGGCGTAAACGGATAAGGAGCGGCGGCCTTGCGTGCCGCGGGAGGACTCGATGAGGTTGATGAGGGTGGGGATGTTGCGACTGCCGTGGAAGCAGGCGAGGATGCGGAGGGCCGTGTCCGAGTCGGAGGCGCGGTAGATTGTGCGCTGCTTGTACGTGCCCGGATGACGCGCAGGCTTGTAGATGGCCATCACGATCGGGGTGGTGATGAAGGTGGTGAAGAGGGCCATGAGGACCAGGATTGCGAACGTCTCGTCGTTCAACACCTGCAACAAACTCAGAAACAACGGCGTCGGTAACATGGTGACAGTTAACATGGTGACAACGTTGAAACATTCTGAAAATCGACGATGCTCAATAAAATTTAACCTTAAAAATGCTCCTGTATTCCGATGACAATTTACGTACCTTGCGGTCTTTGCCGATGTTGAGCACAATGAGCTCAACCAGTCCTTTAGTGTTCATCAACACCCCGAGGGTGATCGCCTCCCTCACCGGTGTCTTCACCACGATAGCCACCACCACCGTCCCCAGTATCTTCCCGATGCACGCCGTCCCAATTACCAGCGCGAGCAGCGCCCACGACCGTCCTCCGCTGATCATGGCCACATTCGTCTTCAGCCCGCTAGACACGAAATACAGCGGCAGGAAAAGCCCCGAGATCAGGTCCTCTACCTTTTCGATCAATAGCCGCGCGAACGATCCGTCTTTGGGGACGGCGACCCCGATGACGAAGGCGCCGAAGAGGGCATGAATGCCGATGGTGTCGGTGACGAAGCCGGCGGCGAGGACGAGGACGAGGGTGGCGCAGATGTAGACCTCTTTGACAGGTTCGCCCTCAGGGGAGTGTTTGGACATCCAGTTCAGGATGGGGGCGATGACAAGAGCGACGAAGAAGATGAAGGCCACCGCGGCTAGTAGGACCCAAACGGAGATCATAGGGGAGCCGGTGCCTGAGAACAAAATGAGCAAATATCAGCTTTAACCGACGAAAGTAAGTGTTATAATTGCTTCGGTTTGGTTCGGTCGGTCAAGTAAAACTATCGGAAACAAAAATAAATGATAATAATAGAGCACTTTCGCCTCTGGTTCATTAACACTTAACAATCAGGGGTTTGTTAACGCTCAGGTTAATTTTTTCCCTTTTGTAAAACCCTTTGCTTTTCTTTTTCTAAGTCTCGTATAAAGATCAACGTAGGAGTATTATGTTCAAGTAAATAGTAATAATGTCTGATTTTTTATAAGTATTTAAAATCATAATAATTTTCTATTGTAATTGTAATATTCATTCGGAAAAAATAGAACGGAACCGATCGATGATCATCCTTACCTGAAAGTGCAATTGCTAGCGCAAGTAAGATCCACGCCGCGACATCATTGACAGCTGCAGCCGACATGGCCATTCGACCTAAATCGGTAGTGAGCAGCTTTAGCTCAGCGAGAATACGAGCAAGAACGGGAAACGCGGTGATGGACAACGCGACACCCATGAAAACAAGGAACGGGCCGCTGGGGACATCTTTGTTCACGGTTGAGCGGAGGACGACAGACGTCCCGATGCCCATGATGAAAGGGAGGGATATGCCGGCGAAAGCGATGGCGAAGGAACGCTTTCCGGTGCGGAGGAGGGCGCGGAGGTCAAGCTCGAGGCCGACGAGGAAGAGGAAGAAGAGGAGGCCGAGGTTTGCGACGGTGTCGAGGACGGTCAGGCTGCGGCTGGGGAATACCGTGTCGATGAATTGTTTGCTGCGGCCGAGGGCCGATGGCCCCAGAAGGATTCCTCCCTACATATATTGAAAAACATGGATGAGTTTCGTACTCAACATGACCGGCGCTTTTAGACTATGAAAATCAACAGTGATCATCTAAAAAACACGCAACACATTTCTCGCATCACATAACCCACAAATATAACAATGGATCGAAAAAACCATAAGAAAATCACATACAGAGCAATGTATTTCATGTTTTTGTTATGGAAATGTAATCCTATTGTGTCACATTTACCTTTTTAAATCTACATAAACTACTCATAAACTCATGATTTAGCTCATAAATAATTGCTACATTTGTTCTTTTTAACAGTAACATGAGCCGCACTTTTATTGTTAACTTTTATGAAAAACTTAGCTATAGATCACGAGTCTCATATTTATTCAGTTCTTACATAAAAAGTTGAATCATAGCTCACATACAATGGTTCAATTTCCAGAAAACTAATTAAACAACATTACAGTGATTGCTGAGGCTTCACATGGCTCCATGTTGTTAGGAAGCGACAGATAATATGCTGATTTTTTAAATTTAGTGACAACCTTGAAAAATCAAATAAATTCATTAATTGATTGATATGCTACCTCAAATGCCAGAATAGCTCTTTCCCCATGCATTAAGCTGGAAAAACTTATGCAAAGTCAATAGCATTGCTATAGGATGAATCCAAAGCTAGGAATCTTATATACTATACATCTTCCCCTTCATTAAATTTTTAGATAGGTATAGGTTGCTTAAATTACATTTTTCTTTTATATTTCAGGCATATTTTTTTTCTCAATCTTAAGAATATAAACATGAAATTTATCTATAAATATATATACACATTCTTATTATTTTATTTAAGGTGTTGATGAATTAAATGATCTATTATAAGATTTTATTTTTAATGCACTCATTCTTTTATATATATAGAGAGAGAGAGAGAATTGTCGTAGCATGGAATTTCCTCCGGAAATTTATCTATAAATATATATACACATTCTTATTAATTATTTTGTTTAAGGTATTGATGAATTAAATGATCTGTTATAAGTTTTTATTTTTAATGCACACATTCTTAATATATATATATATATGAGGATAATAGAAGAAAGGTGTCATATGAGGGAATGTCCTTCTATGGCATTGAAAAATACACTCTCTGCTATTTTTTTGACGGTTGGCATTTATTGTCTTCATCTTTATCATATAAGATATGGATACACAAAATTTTATGTGATTCCATTCACCTTTTTACCTTTGATTTAGTGAGTGCAAAGTTACCTGTTTATCGACAATAGTACCTTTTGCATTGCTAATTTAATGGTGAAAAAGTGGTGGAATCACATGAAATTTGGTATATTCATATCTTACATGATAACAATGATGATAATAAATACCGATCGTCGAAAAAAATTGTGGAGAATATAATTTTTTTACGCCACCTAACTAAAAGGCCTCCTAGGACTTCTTTTCTTCGTTACTCTATGTGTGTGTGTGTGGAAGAACGCTCTATTGCAGGCTAGTTCGTGTTTTTTAAAAACAGGAACTCTTGATCCACAACATATTTAAACGATCCAAATCGTTTAAATAGACTATCCTACCTTCAAATCTATGTGTATGAAAAATCAAAGAATTTGAAGACCTTTAACCAATATATTAGATGGAGTTTATGTTGCAATATTGAAAGACGTTCATTTTGCACTCATTTGATACATGGGTTAGAGGTCTTTAAATCCTTTAATTTTTCATACACATACATTTAAGGATGGGGTGATCAACGTGAACGGTTCGAATGGTTCAAATATATATCCCAAAATATATATAATTTAATCAATTTCTGTCTAACGCATGTTTTTTCAACCATCCAAAATTAATTTCCCTTGATTAATCTGAATTTTAAATTACCAAGAAATCCGAAAATAAATGAACCCGAGTGGTTAAAATTTGGAGAATTGAAAATCTAAAATAAAAAGTACTTACAATGATCTCGGCGACGACACGGGGCTGGCGAAGGGGCCGGAGAAGGAAGGCCAAACACCTCGTGAGCACGACGACGATGCAGATCTGAAGGATGATAAGCGGCAGCGCGCAATCCAACGGGTTCTCGCCCTGCAACGACCCGTTAGACGTCGCCTTCATCGGCTTAGGGCAAGAAGCTGCCGCCGTCGCCGCTGCTGACGTGGCGTTCGCCATCCCCTCCTACCCATAACGATTGAAAGAAAAGTTCAAGAAAATTGCACCAACATGCAATAATGTGTGATTAATAGAAATAAAATTTGGAAAGAAATTCATGATGGAATTAAGTTAATAATTACCTGCTGGCAAAGGATTGTTGAAGTTGTTGTTGTTTATGGCCTCAAATGAGGAGGAGGAGGGATATAAACGTGAGAGAGAGGTTTCCGCATTGAATTTCTGCAAAATTTTTCTTAGCAGCTGTGAGATCTTTTATATATATATATATATATATAGAGAATAATGGAGAAAAGATGCCATAGGAGGGAATTCCCTCCTATGGCGTCGGAAAAATACCCCCTCCACCAATTTTTCCGACGATCGGCCCCCATCATCTTCATCGTCATCGTCTAAGATGTGCGTACACCAAATTTCATGTGATTCCACAACTTTTTCACCGTTGATTTAGTGGGTTCAAAATTAACGGTTTACCGACAATAGAACTTTTTACATTGCTAAATCAACGGTGAAAAAGTTGTAGAATCACATGAAATTTGGTGTACGCACATCTTAGATGATGACGATGAAGATGATGGGGGCCGATCGTCGGAAAAATTGGTGGAGAGGGCATTTTTTCGACGCCATAGGAGGGAATTCCCTCCTATGGCCTCTTTCCTCCATTATTCTCATATATATATATATATATATATATATAATAATGGAGAAAAGATGTAGGGAATTTCCTTCTACGGCGTCGAAAAGATACCCTCTTCCTCATTTTTCAGACGATCGGAACCCACCATCTTCATCGTTATCATCTAAGATGTGGGTACACCAAATTTCATGTTATTCTACAACCATTTCACCGTTGATTTAGCAATGTAAAAAGTTCTATTGTCGGTAAACCATTAATTTTGAACCCACTAAATCAACGGTGAAAAGGTTGTAGAATCACATGAAATTTTGTAAATCCACATCTTAGATGATAACGATGAAGATGGTGCGTTCCAATCGTCGGAAAAAATGAGGAAAAAAATGAGGGAGGGGATGGTGCGTTCCGATCGTCGAAAAGATACCCTCCTATGATATCTTTCCTCCATTATTCTCTCTCTATATATATACACATATATAAAGAGAGAATAACATTGTAGTGGATTTTCTTCTATGGTGTCGAAAAAATACATTCTTCCTTATTTTTTCCGACGATCGGCATCTATTATTTCCATCGTTACCAACTAAGATGTGGGTACACCAAATTTCATATGATTCTACAACTTTTTTACCGTTGATTTAGCAATGTTAAAAGTTATGTTGTCGGTAAATGTCACGACCCGAAATGACACGTGACCAGCACTTAAATCATATGAAGTCTATAGTTACCCATCTAATTCAAGTAAGCCAAAAACCTAGAAACCTAAACCATTTAAATAAGAAAATGAAGAAAAACTTGTTTTAAAGTTTTCATATAATCACTTTGAAAAGTCGTAGTAAACATTTTGAAAATATCAAGTCTTTTCCGAAAATTTCGGTAGAGTTTCCTTTGTAAATACCGGTCCCAAACGGGTACAAACATGAATAATATACATAATGATGAATAAAGGCATCCCTAAGCGGGAGCTAGCTCTTCGCCAATTGGCGGTCACAACCACGCAAGCAATATAATATACAATGCCGAAGGGTGAGGATCAAAACTTAAAAGGAAACTCAAAATTATCAAGAAATCCAAAAAAATATAAGCACGACTCTAAGGTCGAAAGAATATACACTGGTTTTCTAAGTCTAATAAATATACAAGTCTGGTTGATGGAGTTTGTAGATACAACTGAATATAAATAAAATACAATAGTGGTCACGATGCGAGTGAACCCACCTACCAAAGCAATCACCCGAAAAGGAGCAGTGTGCCAGCAAAGCCGCAACGAAATCTGTACGGCAAAATCTGCAAGAAACTGTGGCACAAAGGGGGTGAGTTGCCACTCGTGAGTAGAAAATATCACCGAGCAGAAATCGTATGTATGACTCAATCCTGGGTCAATACGATCAGTAATATATATATTCTCAAAATGATAAAGCCTGAAGCATGATAAGGTGGTAAGGGTAAAATCTATATATAAGTGTAATACCAAGTGCTCGTGTCAGTGCCTCAGCTAGCAACATATCATAAATATGAGGTATGAATGCAATATAATGAAAACAAAATAAATCATGAATGAGAAAACTGTTTTCTTAATTTAGTGAGATTTCTGTATATATAAATCGAGATATCATCAATGAAATCAACATAAAATCAGTGTCAAGTATCGACACAAAATATATATCCCAATATCTCAGGCTCCGGCAATCCGGACTGACCCGTATGCTCGAATCTCAATATCTAGGGTTCCGGCTATCCGGACTGGCCCATATCATCAAATCTCAAAAGCTCAGGCTCCGGCAATCCGGACTGGCCTGTACTCCGATCGGTATCCTCCGGATATCCGTCGAGTCACAATACAATCACCGGTCGGTAGTGCTCTTCTGCCGGGCTCAACGCCATCATCTGTGACCTTCTCGTCCCGGGGTACCGCACCGGGTCCACCATGCACCCACAGACGGTTCCTCCTTCTCCTCGAATTGGGTGTATCATATCGCTCAAGAGTCGAGAAAACTCATTGTGGACTCCTCTCAAATCATATCATGAGAAAACCGCAACTTTCATTTTAAAATCAATTTATAAAATGCTTGCGGTTTCTCCAAATCCAGAAATCTTATGAAAATCTGAAATCTCAATCTCAAAGGTAAATAAATAATGAATTCCATAATATTGGGCGCCGGCAATCCGGACTGGCCCATAATGTCATGGAAAATGAATATATATAAATGCATGAAGTATCTCAATAATAAATGCAATGTCTAATCTAGCACAGTAATGATATATCGGAAATATCAGCTAGCAAACGATATTGATGACTTAATATTTTCTAAAGTGTACGTGACATGGCAATTACCGATGATGATGTGTGTGAGCCGGCAAGTAAGTATTCATAGACATATGCATCATCGGTAATGGTGCTGGTGTCCTGATAACATGGTTTCAATCTAACAATAACAACACATTAAAACATGCAATGCGATACGAATAGCAAGAATATGTGGAAAATGAATAATGAGCGCAATAATAAAGAATCTACATTACTATATATGAGTCATACAGTTTTGCCGTTTGAAGTAACACGAATCGTGTGTTTAGAAAATATGGACTACGGTGTTTTTAAGAAAAAGTACGCCCTTTGAAATATCCGTAATAACACTTGGCCTGTCTTAAAATACTCATGATTCGTTAGTTTGAAATATGTATGACTCGAGTCTAGTCTAACATCTATAGTAACTACATGACTAAACTAACAGACTAATCGAAAGTTAAGGAAAACCATCTAAGTCTGAATCGATATATATATATATATATATATATATATATAGTAGTTGGTGATCCCGTCTCAATAGTATCACGCACGATACAATATATATAATATGATATTCTCGAGTCAAGAGTGCGGATCAATCATCATAATTATAGCTCGTACGGTAAATTCATCGTACGGCATCCCAAATCTGGGTACGGGCCGATTATCACATTTATCTCGTTATTCATCCGGTATCGTTATCATCATATCCTGTATAAGAGGTACTGATCTAAGTTTAGTACATACTGATACCATATATATATATATATATATATATATATATATATATATATACACACACACACGAAACACATCGCCTAAATATCCGCTATAATATCATGTCGTATCTTATAATACGAACCAAATCATACCACCGATCTCGTAGCACCATGTCCAATCTCATCGACTCATCACTAAGTACCATATATGTAAATCCCCGTTTCCTTTCTAAATGAAATTTCCTATTTTCTGAATTCTAGTGATTACCTTATTCTTGACTTCATATATTTTTAGTTGGTTGTTTAAACCCTATTTTTCCAGCTCTTTTGGAATTATAGTCCAAACCCTAAAAGCTAAATCCTAAGATTTAAATCCAAAGCCGAAACAAACCAAAATGAGCAAAACACTTAACCTTAAACCAATTTTAAACATTCAGCCCTTACTGTTTTTCTCCAGCCCATTACTTGTAGCCTCAGCCCGTTCCTTTTTACCAAGCCCACACTTTTTCTTTTAAATAAATTTTTATTATAAATCTCCTCCAGCCCGTTGCCTTTAATTTTCCTTCAGCCCATTCAAAATTCTTAATAAAATTCCTAAACAAGAAAAACTCAAGCCGGCCCCTCTATTTTTCCCAGCCCACTCGATTTTTAAGTAAATCTTTTTTTAGAACAGTCCCGGCCCGTCCCCTTTGAAGTCCCTCAGCCATCGAATTATTTTTGGAAAATTTTTGTTTTTAAACAGGCCCGTTTTTCCCCTACAACCCATGATTTTTTTATAAAGGGAATTGTTTTAAAATTAACCAAGCCCAACTCTCCCCCCTATACTGTTCATCTCCTCCTTCAAAACTCCCACAACGGTAACCTCCAAAAATGCCGCGCGCGACCCGCCTCCTCCGCCGTCGCTCACACCCACGCCCTCGCCCTACCGTTGCCCCCACGTTTACAACCTCGTCGCCCTCATCTCTCTCTTACTCACCAACTCCATCACAGAAAAACTCCTCACCTCTCTCGCTACACCCACCGAGCCCCAACCTCGAACAGCCCATTGCAATCTCCACCTCCGGCGACGACCCTCGACAGCCCCTCAGCAACCCTCAAATCACTCCTCTACCAACCCTCTCGCTTCACGACTCCACCTCCACCAACTCGAGTCACACCTGCACACCCACCCTCTGCACACAAACCCCACTACCGAACTCGGCCACCTTACACCCCCTCGACGCCGGCGAACTCCCCAACACATCATCGATCTCCCTACGACCCCCTCAGCATCATCACCATCACCGTAATCCACTACCCCACTGCTCCCCATCTATCTCTCTCCAAAACCCTTTTTTCAAACAATTTTTCCCCCACTGTGAAACTGCTCTGTACACGCTGCCGGAGCGACGCCGTCGACCGTCGGTAACCCTAATACACTCGTAGAGGATCATCAAGCATCCCTCAACGTCCAGTGACTGTGCAAACGACTCCGGACAACCCCGACGCGAGATCCGCATCTAGATCTAGGCTCGCGGGAATCCGGTACGTGGCGTATATCGCGCGTTCGTGACGACACTGCTGCCGTACGACCCCGAGGCGTTCTCCAGGCAAGTATTTACTTGCTTCATGCTATAATAATTGTGTTACCAACCTAGATCATGTAGTTTACATACTTACTGATTTCCGATACGTATCATGACCTAAGTGCTCGATATTAGTTACTAATGGAAATAATTGTCTAATTTGACGAAAATCGATATTTTATGTTGGCCCTTATAATGATGTATAACGTGTGTGAAACCCGCTGGAAAATATGACTGTTAGTAACGAAAATCGATACCCCCAAACATGTCGTTAAAACTAGAATTTCCCTCGTAACTGAAAACGAATAAAATCACCATAAATCATACACATATTGGAAAGATGCGTTCGAGGGCTTAAATCGAAGCCGACTTGACGAACTTTAATCCTACATATATTTCTGATCATTTCTGTTTTGTAACCATGAAGATAATTGGATCGGAACACGACTCTGGACTGCAGTCCAGAGCGTTTCTGATTAGTGTGTTCTGTCTAAAGACCTGCGTCCCCGTGTTTCCTGAAATAGTATGATACGTAACTTTACAGTATTTATAGGATATTTCCGTTAGTGAAAGAAAACAAGTGGTTTCATTCCGATTCATCGCCGTTTGTTATTTTTAACTATATTTAAAAGGGCAGAACGTAAAGCTGTTCAGAACAATTTCTGAAATGACATATTGAGATTGAACTGTGTATAACTTTCAACGTACAGATGCGATTGACGATCCGTCTGTTGCGTTGAATACTTTATCGAAAACCCTAAATTTTATTTAACTGTGACATTGCTAAATTCTGAGCCCAACTGGGCGCAATTAGTGTCGCGAAACAGATGATCAGTTCTGAAATTGAAATTCCAGCCGCGGGTACTTAAAATGAAACAGTTATATCTTGAAAACCGAAACTCCGATTGAACTGAAACAAATTTTGATGAATTACTGACTGATTGTTCTATATATCTTACTTACATCATTTTTGCTGAATTCGTAACATATTAATTTGTACAATTTATTTTAGTTCGTGACATGCATGTTAATTCATAACATACCGAGCTTATTGGTAGCATACAATACATATATCATACCCTTATCATTTACACAGTGTTAGTGCGTGTGGACATTGCATTATCGTGCGTGATAGATGTTGGTTTAGGAATGACGAGTACACCAATGGAAAGTGAACATTCGTGACAGTGATTGATACAGTGGATAGTGATGAAACCGTGTCATTGGTATACTGGTACACAACTAGATCAATATCATAAATAGTGTTACCTGGGGAAAAATGGGAAATCAAAGTGGAAAGAGTATCGTATTTAGCGGGACCGTGTTTAGAGGATGATCATTCGAACCGTGATACTTATACGTGTAGGACAGGATCTAGCGATCCGGCTGACAGGGTTATGTCCCGGGCATGTGGGCCGTTGTCTCGGGTATGTACGAGATTCCTGTTAAACATGATCCTCCTTCCACTATGTGATTTCAAACATGACCTAGAGACCGATAGGGACACATGACATATTCTGCATCATATTGTGACATAGTGATTACTTGCATTATTCTCATACCAGTATTACCTCATTTACCTGTTTCATCTGATTATAATAATATTATTATTTGTGTCGCTCTGAGGACCTGAGTATGCATGCTCAGATTCCGCGGGAGGACCAGCACAGGAGACGGATCTATCCTTTGAGTTCACGGAGATATAGTTTGGTGTACCTTCTTCATTTACTGCTTTCCATAAAAAAAAAGATTGTGAGATTGAACTTGGTTAGTTATCGTTCTTATTATCTGTAATCTGTGAACAATGAAATTTTGATGTAATAAATTAGTGATGTGATTCCTTTAATACTGTGCTTATTTACTGATTACCATGTAGCGCTAGAAGCCGAAGTGTGACTACGGCGGGATGATTCCTTGACCGTAGGAGCATGGCTGACCTAGTCATCCCTCGTTTTCTGTATTTTGGGAAGCGGGGCGAGACATGGTTTAGTTGGTAGCAGAGCCTGTGTTTAGTATCAAGGGATAACATTCACTAGGCGATATTACGTTATTCTTGTTTCACTACTCTTGATTTCTATCCTTGAATCTGAACCTATTCTTTTGAATCTTCCAGTGATATGACGTCCCCGAACGATCCCTCCTCGGACTCCAGCTCTCAGGACCGCACGGAAAGAATACTCAGTGCACTGACCACTCTCGCGGAAGCTCAGGAGAGGAAGACAGATTTGCTTACCGAGGGACTCAGGGCGATTACCGCTGCAGGAGGACCCTCCGCACTTATTACCGCCCCCGAGGGCGCTACTCCACCAGCTTATCAGGCTAGGACTGGTACTGTGTCAGACTTCCGACGGTTACACCCAGCTGCGTTCACAGGGCTAGCTGAACCCCTTGAGGCTGAACAATGGCTGGTAAACATGAAAAATTTATTGGCAGCCGCCAGGGTTCCAGAGGAAGACAGAGTGGATGTGATAAAGATACAATTAGAAGACGAGGCCCGTACATGGTGGTCGGTGGAAGAAAGCAGACTTGAAGGGCCGATCGAATGGAGCAAGTTTAAGGAGTACTTCTTAGATCATTATTTTCCTCCCACAGCCAAGGAAGAAATGGAGGAAAAGTTTATTCTTTTAAAGCAGAATGGACGCCCAGTGGACGTTTATGCGGCAGAGTTCAACCGTCTGATCCGCTTTGCTCCATACATGGTCAAATCAGAAGTCACCAGGGCCAGGCGTTTCCTTCAGGGGTTAGATTTTGAGTTGCAGCAGCTGATTGCATCGTTGGATCTACAGACTTTCGCACAGGTACTCAACGCGGCGAGAGTTCAGGAGCAATTGATTAACAAGTTCAGGAGACCCCCAGTCGTTCCAGCACGTACCCACGCGCCTTCTCGAGGAGCTATACCGGTTCACAGAGCACGGACGACGCAAATGAAGCGCCCGTTTGTACCACAGCATCGCCCCCAGAGACAGGGCGTAACTTGCGGCTATTGCGGTAGAGGAGGACATACTCAGAAAGACTGTCGCCGTGCCAAGGGACAGTGCCTGATTTGCAGTTCCAGTCAACACAGGATTAACAGTTGTCCTGAGCGAGCAGAAATACAGGGAGGTTCTGGACCGTCACAGCAGAGGCCGCAGGAGCAGAGGCAACCATTTACAGGTCGCGGTCAGGGATGGGCTTTCACCTTGACCGCCGAGCAGGCGGAAGCGTCAGGAGATGTGGTTACAGGTACTCTGCTCGTACATTTCTTGCCAGCTAGAGTACTATTTGATTCAGGAGCATCGCATTGTTTCTTGTCTGAGCATTTCACAAATACACACTCAATACCACATGAGCCACTAACCAAGAGATGGGAAATTCATACGGGTAATGGCATTATTATATCTAGTCGAGAATGTAGATTATGCCCGGTTGTAGTGTGTGGTAGAGAATTCTATGCGAATTTCCTCCTAATTGGGACAGGCAGTTACGACGCAATTCTTGGGATGGATTGGATGAGCACTTTCCACGCAGTTATCGATTGTCGTGCAAAGAAGGTGATCTTCCGCATTCCCAATCACCCGGAGTTTGTTTTCGAGGGCGGAAGCGAATCTTTGGAACCAGCTAAGTACAGAGCAAAGCCTAAGGAACTGACAGCTATGGAGATTGATAAGAGCCCAGCCCCAGAAATTGTTCGGGACTTTCTAGACGTATTTCCTGAAGATCTACCAGGTCTACCACCTCCTCGAATTTTGGAGTTCTCAATCGATTTGATTCCAGGTACAACCCCAGTATCCAGAGCCCCTACAGGATGGCACCAGTGGAGTTGGCGGAATTGAAGAAACAGGTTGAAGAATTATTGGAGAAGGGATTTATTCGGCCAAGCGCTTCACCGTGGGGTGCACCAGTTCTATTAGTAAAGAAGAAGGATGGATCGTTGCGAATGTGTATAGATTATCGGGAACTGAACAAGGTCACAATAAAGAACAAGTACCCAATCCCGCGTATCGATGACCTATTCGATCAGCTAAGTAGAGCCAAGGTTTTCTCGAAGTTGGACCTCCGTTCTGGATATCATCAAATCAGAGTAGCAGCCGAGGATGTATGCAAGACGGCTTTCAGGACCCGGTACGGACATTACGAGTTCCTTGTGATGCCGTTCGGTGTTACCAATGCCCCAGCAATATTCATGGATTTAATGAACAGGGTGTTCACAAAATACTTAGACACGTTCGTCGTTGTATTTATCGACGACATACTTGTCTACTCGAAGACCTGGGAAGAGCATGCTGAGCATTTGCGCACGGTCCTACAAATTCTTCGGGAAGAGAAGTTATATGCGAAGCTGAGCAAATGTGAATTCTGGCTCGACAAAGTTCAGTTTTTGGGACATATTGTTTCGGGCGAAGGCATCTCGGTGGACCCGGCGAAGATAGAATCTGTCAGAGATTGGCCGACGCCAAAGTCAGTGGCTGAGATCAGGAGTTTTCTGGGATTGGCAGGTTATTATCGGAGATTCGTCCAAGATTTCTCAAGGATCGCGGAACCATTGACGAGGCTGACACGGAAGGACGTGCCGTTTACATGGACAGAGGAATGCACTCAGGCATTTGACACACTAAAGCAGAAGTTAACCACAGCCCCTATACTTACAGTACCAGATAATTCCGGTGGTTTGGTGATACACAGTGATGCCTCGGGGAAGGGTTTAGGCTGTGTTTTGATGCAACACGGCCGAGTGGTTGCTTACGCCTCTCGACAACTGAGAAACCACGAGAAGAACTACCCCACGCATGACTTGGAGTTAGCCGCGGTAGTCTTTGCATTGAAGATTTGGAGGCACTATCTATTGGGTGAGAAAGTGGAGGTTTACACGGATCATAAAAGTTTGAAGTATGTTTTCACCCAGAAAGAACTGAACATGAGGCAGCGCCGATGGCTAGAGCTAATGGCAGATTATGACTTGGACCTTCAGTATCACCCGGGGAAGGTCAATGTTGTACCAGACGCACTCAGTCGCAAACCAGCGGTCATGATGTTGACCGATCAGAGGAGTATTATTGAGGATTTCCAGAGACTTGAACTTGAGGTCATTACTCCGAACGCACTCAGTCAATTTTGGCAACTACAGGTGCAATCTTCCCTGGTGGATCGCATCGAGATTGCACAAGCGGATGATCCCCGATTGCAAAAATTCAGAGAGCAAGTGGAAGCTGGATTGAGAACGGATTTGATTATACATGAAGATGGCTCTCTGAGATTCGGTAGCAGACTCTGTGTACCTAAAGGAGATGTACGAGAAGAAGTTTTGGCTGAAGCACACAGTTCAGCTTATTCTGTGCATCCAGGAGGTACAAAAATGTATCAGGATCTAAAGCAGCACTTTTGGTGGAACGGAATGAAACGGGAAATTGCGAGGTTCGTATCCAGATGCTTGGTATGTCAGCAGGTGAAGGCGGAACATCAGAGAACAGCAGGATTATTACAACCATTGCCGATACCTGAATGGAAGTGGGAGCACATTACTATGGATTTTGTGACGGCCTTACCACGGAGCCCTAGAGGCAATAATGCTATTTGGGTTATCGTCGATCGCCTCACAAAAGTTGCACACTTCCTACCTTTCCGAGTGGGACAGTCGACTGAATCACTGGCAGAAAGATATATGCAGGAGATTGTGCGACTTCACGGTGTTCCAGTCAGCATTGTGTCAGACCGGGACACGAGATTCTTGTCGCACTTTTGGAAGAGCTTACAGGAGAGTTTGGAACCCGCCTTAAATTCAGCACAGCTTATCACCCACAGACGGATGGACAATCCGAGCGTACAATTCAGACGCTCGAGGATATGTTGAGAGCCTGTATGTTGGACTTTCAGGGTTCCTGGGAGGACCATCTGCACCTAGTCGAGTTTTCTTACAACAATAGTTATCAGGCTAGTATTCAGATGGCTCCTTTTGAAGCGCTATATGGGCGGAAGTGTCGATCCCCAGTATGTTGGGATGATGTGGGAGAACGAAGATTACTGGGCCCCGAACTCATCGTTCAGATAGTTGACAAGGTCCAAATGATCAGACAGCGTATTAAGACAGCTCAGGATCGACAAAAGAGTTGGGCAGATACCAGCAGAAGGGCACTAGAATTCGAAGTCGGAGATCATGTGTTCTTGAAGATTTCCCCTACTCGTGGAGTTATCAGATTCGGAAGTCGGGGAAAACTTAGTCCCCGTTTTATCGGACCTTTTGAGGTGCTAGAGCGAGTAGGAGAGGTGGCCTATCGACTGGCCTTGCCTCCATCGCTAGCTGGTGTGCACAATACTTTCCACGTGTCACAGTTGCGGCGTTATGTCCGGGATGAGAGTCATGTCCTGGACCATTAAGAGCTAGTCTTGGGTACTGACTTATCGTACGAGGAGCAACCTACCACCATTCTCGACCGCAGAGAGAAAGTGCTAAAGAATAAAGTCATTCCGTTAGTCCGAGTGTCTTGGGGCGGTCGTTCCCCAGGAGAATCCACCTGGGAGCGGGAAGAAGATATCCGTGATCGTTATCCACATCTCTTTGTTTAGTACATTGTATTCTTGCATCCTTGTTAAATTTCGAGGACGAAATTTTCGTTAAGGGGGGTATGATGTAAATCCCCGTTTCCTTTCTAAATGAAATTTCCTATTTTCTGAATTCTAGTGATTACCTTATTCTTGACTTCATATATTTTTAGTTGGTTGTTTAAACCCTATTTTTCCAGCTCTTTTGGAATTATAGTCCAAACCCTAAAAGCTAAAACCTAAGATTTAAAACCAAAGCCGAAACAAACCAAAATGAGCAAAACACTTAACCTTAAACCAATTTTAAACATTCAGCCCTTACTATTTTTCTCCAGCCCATTACTTGTAGCCTCAGCCCGTTACTTTTTACCAAGCCCACACTTTTTCTTTTAAATAAATTTTCATTATAAATCTCCTCCAGCCCGTTGCCTTTAATTTTCCTTCAGCCCATTCAAAATTCTTAATAAAATTCCTAAACAAGAAAAACTCAAGCCGGCCCCTCTATTTTTCCCAGCCCACTCGATTTTTAAGTAAATCTTTTTTTAGAACAGTCCCGGCCCGTCCCCTTTGAAGTCCCTCAGCCATCGAATTATTTTTGGAAAATTTTTGTTTTTAAACAGGCCCGTTTTTCCCCTACAGCCAATGATTTTTTTATAAAGAGAATTGTTTTAAAATTAACCAAGCCCAACTCTCCCCCTATACTGTTCATCCCCTCCTTCAAAACTCCCACAACGGTAACCTCCCAAAATCGCGCGCGCGACCCGCCTCCTCCGCCGTCGCTCACGCCCACGCCCTCGCCCTACCGTTGCCCCCACGTTTACAACCTCGTCGCCATCATCTCTCTCTTACTCACCAACTCCATCACAGAAAAACTCCTCATCTCTCTCGCTACACCAACCGAGCCCCAACCTCGAACAGCCCATTGCAATCTCCACCTCCGGCGACGACCCTCGACAGCCCCTCAGCAACCCTCAAATCACTCCTCTACCAACCCTCTCCCTTCACGACTCCACCTCCACCAACTCGAGTCACACCTGCACACCCACCCTCTGCACACAAACCCCACTACCGAACTTGGCCACCTTACACCCCCTCAACGCCGGCGAACTCCCCAACACATCGTTGATCTCCCTACGACCCCCTCAGCATCATCACCATCACCGTAATCCACTATCCCACTGCTCCCCATCCATCTCTCTCCAAAACCCTTTTTCCAAACAATTTTTTCCCCACTGTGAAACTGCTCTGTACACGCTGCCGGAGCGACGCCGTCGACCGTCGGCAACCCAAATACACTCGCAGAGGATCATCAAGCATCCCTCAACGTCCAGTGACTGTGCAAACGACTCCGGACAACCCCGACGCGAGATCCGCATCTAGATCTAGGCTCGCGGGAATCCGGTACGTGGCGTATATCACGCGTTCGTGACGACACTACTGCCGTACGACCCCGAGGCGTTCTCCAGAGAAGTATTTACTTGCTTCATGCTATAATAATTGTGTTACCAACCTAGATCATGTAGTTTACATACTTACTGATTTCCGATACGTATCATGACCTAAGTGCTCGATGTTAGTTACTAATGGAAATAATTGTCTAATTTGACGGAAATCGATAGTTTATGTTGGCCCTTATAATGATGTATAACGTGTGTGAAACCCGCTGGAAAATATGACTGTTAGTAACGAAAATCGATACCCCCAAACATGTCGTTAAAACTAGAATTTCCCTCGTAACTGAAAACGAATAAAATCACCATAAATCATACACATATTGGAAAGATGCGTTCGAGGGCTTAAATCGAAGCCTACTTGACGAACTTTAATCCTACATATATTTCTGATCATTTCTGTTTTGTAACCATGAAGATAATTGGATCGGAACACGACTCTGGACTGCAGTCCAGAGCGTTTATGATTAGTGTGTTCTGTCTAAAGACCTGCGTCCCCGTGTTTCCTGAAATAGTATGATACGGAACTTTACATTAGTTATAGGATATTTCCGTTAGTGAAAGAAAACAAGTGGTTTCATTCCGATTCATCGCCGTTTGTTATTTTTAACTATATTTAAAAGGGCAGAACGTAAAGCTGTTCAGAACAATTTCTGAAATGACATATTGAGATTGAACTGTGTATAACTTTCAACGTACAGATGCGATTGACGATCCGTCTGTTGCGTTGAATACTTTATCGAAAACCCTAAATTTTATTTAACTGTGACATTGCTAAATTCTGAGCCCAACTGGGCGCAATTAGTGTCGCGAAACAGATGATCAGTTCTGAAATTGAAATTCCAGCCGCGGGTACTTAAAATGAAACAGTTATATCTTGAAAACCGAAACTCCGATTGAACTGAAACAAATTTTGATGAATTACTGACTGATTGTTCTATATATCTTACTTACATCATTTTTGCTGAATTCGTAACATATTAATTTGTACAATTTATTTTAGTTCGTGACATGCATGTTAATTCATAACATACCGAGCTTATTGGTAGCATACAATACATATATCATACCCTTGTCATTTACACAGTGTTAGTGCGTGTGGACATTGCATTATCGTGCGTGATAGATGTTGGTTTAGGAATGACGAGTACACCAATGGAAAGTGAACATTCGTGACAGTGATTGATACAGTGGATAGTGATGAAACCGTGTCATTGGTATACTAGTACACAACTAGATCAATATCATAAATAGTGTTACCTGGGGAAAAATGGGAAATCAAAGTGGAAAGAGTATCGTATTTAGCGGGACCGTGTTTAGAGGATGATCATTCGAACCGTGATACTTATACGTGTAGGACAGGATCTAGCGATCCGGCTGACAGGGTTATGTCCCGGGCATGTGGGCCGTTGTCTCGGGTATGTACGAGACTCCTGTTAAACATGATCCTCCTTCCACTATGTGATTTCAAACATGACCTAGAGACCGATAGGGACATATGACATATTCTGCATCATATTGTGACATAGTGATTACTTGCATTATTCTCATACCAGTATTACCTCATTTACCTCTTTCATCTGATTATAATAATATTATTATTTGTGTCGCTCTGACGACCTGAGTATGCATGCTCAGATTCCGCGGGAGGACCAGCACAGGAGATGGATCTATCCTTTGAGTTCATGGAGATATAGTTTGGTGTACCTTCTTCATTTACTGCTTTCCATAAAAAAAAAAGATTGTGAGATTGAACTTGGTTAGTTATCGTTCTTATTATCTGTAATCTGTGAACAATGAAATTTTAATGTAATAAATTAGTGATGTGATTCCTTTAATACTGTGCTTATTTACTGATTACCATGTAGCGCTAGAAGCCGAAGTGTGACTACGGCGGGATGATTCCTTGACCGTAGGAGCATGGCTGGCCTAGTCATCCATCGTTTTCCGTATTTTGGGAAGCGGGGCGTGACAATATACCATCCTCATCATCCATATATATGTATACGTATATATATATATATATATATACATAGTCTCATATCTATGTGTGTGTGTGTGTACATATCCCCATATACGCATAAGAAAATAAAATGTATGCGATTGTGTGTGTGCGTGTGTATGCAAATCATTAATCTAGGGTTTCGCGACTAAGAAGCTAAACTAAGTTACTTCGAATTACACTAAACTAACCCATGAACACATAAACCTATCTTGATAATCATAGTCTCACAATATACATCTTTATATATATAATATAATATATTCGTATTTTATACTACGAAACTGCGGGGGTGCTATACGCCTTCCACCCGACTTCCCCCGTAGATATATATCTACTCACCTGTACGCCTCGGCTAAACTGCTCCGATTTCAGCTCTGTCCTTTCCGCACCACAGCCGACGTCTCTGCACCCGATCCTAGAAACATACACAATGAAATAAGGATGTAAATATATATATTCGCGGACACAAACAATACAAGTCCACCACGCGCACTAACTAAACGCGCGCGCACTTGGAGCGCGAAACCCGTGGCGACAACGTCACAAATTACAACTTGGGTCACTATACGTGGCAACAACAAACCAAAAATCCAATCGCGCTAATCGCGCGTTCACAACACATCATATATTATATGAAATAGGCTATATATCAACAAACCCTCAATTTGGATCAAATCGATTTTATTCCAAAAACCTAGTAAGCATCAATTACCCGTTTTACTTTAAAACTTGATGTTTTAACAATTCTAGTGACCAAGATGATAACTTAATATCTTAATTATGCCATACAAACATTACTTAAATTTTATATCACCAATTTAATTAAATCCTAAAAATCTAGTTTGCAAAATTCCCTAATTTTAATAATTTTAAAGTAACACTTTACAAATTAACAACTAAACTAGATTTTGCATATTTTAAAATGTTAAACCACTCATGGAAACCTTAATGATGTGCTAACAACCCTAACTTAAATTCAACACCTTCTCTTGAATTTCCACATCTTGAAATTAAAACCATAATCCTAATTAGACTAGATTAAGATAATTTAGCAACAATTTAAACATGGGTTAGGATTATATCTCAAAGATCATGCGATCCCACATGCAAATTGTCTCCAAAATGCTAATTTTTCATCAAGATCCATACTATAGTAGTCAAGGAATAATGGGTAAGGCTTAGATTTGAAGTTTGTGATATTTAATTTGGATTTTTGATGCAAAAATTGATGGATTTCGGAGGTGGGATGAGATGAGGAAGTGAGGGGAGGGGGCTGCAGAATTTTCGTCAGTGAGAGGGAGAGAGGAGTTGTGTGGGTGCGTGGCTAAAAGTCCAAGTCAAAGAAAACCCCATATTTTATTTATCTAATACCATACATCTTTTCTTTATCTTTTTCTTTTTAAATTCTCTTTTCTCTTGTTGTGAGGAATGAGGTGCGGACTTAGGTGATTGGGACAGCCTATGGCTCGGCCACACAAGGGAAATGGGGGTTTGTGAGTGAGTGAGTGCACATACAAGAAGATAAACACCAAACCTTAATTTCTATTTAATTTATTTTCACAATTTAAGCCTTTTTCTTTTATATTTCCTAAAACCATCTTGACAACTTCTTTTCATTTCAAAAACAACATGTTACATCTTGATTTAATATGTCATGATACATAAAACTTGTATTAACCCATTCCAATTTGTAATTATCACTAATTAAATGTATTAGTGAATGCTTAAAACAATATTAAAAATAATTAATTTCGGAAAATATTTTAGTGAACTAGAAATTTACAAGTGGCCAATTAAAAATCAAATACTAGCAATTTTATAGATAGAATAGGTATATTTAATTCTATATCGAAAAATAATTATTTCCTGGTTTTTACGGAAAACACCAGTTATTTTACCGATTATCCGAAATTTCACCTAAACGATTTTCAAAACGTTACAGTAAACCGTTAATTTTACATTGCTAAATCAACGGTGAAAATATTATAGAAACACATGAAATTTGGTGTATCCACATCTTTTATGATAATAATGAAGATGATGGTGCCGATCGTCCGAAAAAATGAGGGAAGATGTATTTTTTCGGCGCCATAGAAGTAAATTCCCTCCCATGACATCTTTTCTCCATTATTCTATATATAGAAGCTATTTCAAAAGGATAGAAAGCTATGAAAGTTGTTTTGATTAGTTATTTGACTGGGGTATGTATAATATGGTGCGTGTGCATATTATAATTAAAATAATTTATTATTGATTTTGAGTTTTATCAAATCTTTAAATATTTATATTAAAAGTCTTTAACATTCTTTATTATCTTAACTAAAAGTTTTTTAATCTGTTTATTATCTTATTATCTCAACTACTGTATCGTACATGCAAAAAGTTAATGACGTGGACCATAAGGAATTTTATTATTTTCTGAATATTTAATTTGAATTTAAAGTGAGAGCGTCATATGCACCCCTTCTCTTCCTGCCACTATTGTCATGGCACATGCGGTGCATGTAAATTATGTAAATTGATAGGATATAAAACACAGAAATTTGTTTATAATTTAAATAAATATATATATCTTTGTTTTGTTATTTTATTATTTTAACTAATTTATTATCGTATAAAATATTTGAAAAGATTTGGGAAATTGTGATTTTATAATATTTTTTCCACAAGCATAAAAATTTAATTTGCTTCTCAAGTGTCATTTTGAGAATCACCTTTAAATATATGTGGTGTAATTTGCTGTTCTGAAAAAACGGTATTGTCCTTAAAATAAGAATTTGCTATTATTTTTTTATGTATATGAACACAGACCTTAAATATTTTTTTTGTTTAATTAAAACTGTATTTCTAGTTTTATCTATACTATATTAACTAGTATTTTACGCGTGTGATGCACGTTAGTAACTGAGAGAGATTTGCAGAGTTGGGTATTGGAAGAGACATTGACGGAGTAGTGAGTTGAGATTTTTGTGCTACAAAAAATGAGAATTTTATAACCATTTAGAAGACTGGTATTGAAATTGGATTCTTAATTTTGAGACCCCTCCTTTTAGCACTATAATAGTAGAGATGCCAAAAGATGGATGTACGGAGTACGTGTAAAAGAAACTTCTCTAATTTTCTCCCAGCAATGCTAATATGTCAAAAATTGGTAATTTTGATTTATATTAAACTTGAAATAAAAAATAAAATATGAAGATTTTGGGATTGTTGTTGTTATTCCCCCATAACCCCCAAATCTTTTCAAATCTTTGTGATGTCAAAATATACAAACATGCATCGCACGTGCAAAATACAAGCATTCGTTAATTCTAAAGATTTTCTCATATCAAAAATATCGATGATGTGGACTATGTTAGAATAAAAGATTTTTCTTGTTTTTCTGAATATTAAATTCGCAAAATATGTGAGAGCGCCACCACTTCCTTTCTCTTTGCACTGTAATAGTAGAAGATAGAATAAAAGTTCTTTTTCAGTTATTAGTTTTAAAAAGATATTGTCTCTTCAAGGTCTCGATGAAGTGGACCGTCTTAGGATCAAAATTTTTCTTATTTTTTGAATATTTAAATCGAATTAGATTTGAGTGGGCGATATATGGCCAAGTTTCTAGTTATAATAGCAGAAGATACTAATGTTTTGCACGTGCATGCGCAGGTGGCGTGTACTCTCTGATATTGTAACTAGTATTTTTCAAATTTATTCTTTGTATATGGAAATATATATTTTAAAATTTGTAGCATAGATGATAAAGTTGTTTTATTTAGAGAGAAAAAGAGAGATTATTTGGATAGAGAAGGTTTTTCTTCAAAAGATAGAATATTATTTAAATTTTTACAACAAGAAAAAGTTGGCCTGGGAGTGCAATAAATTATTTAGATTTTTTTTTGTGTGTAAATTTTTCTAAGAAGGGGATCATTATCTCCGCTGCACAATTGATTGCAAATTTGGTATGGCTTTAACGAGTTAGCATTATAATAGCAGTAACGAGTTAGCATTATAATAGCAGAAATAGAGAAGAGGTGTAAACCCTGGGATGTAGTTAAGGTTATCAATTTATGACCGCTCATTTTTACTTTAAAGGATTTACAAAATAAGAAAGGTCATCCGCACTATTCCTATTATGAAGTCATCCACATCATCAACATTCGAGAATCTCTCTCCGTCCCTTCTCCACGTCTAGTCACTAATATTCATATAGAAAGGGATAGAATTCCTTGTCTGGTTTCCTAGCATCCTTTTTCAACTAGTATTTCGCACGTGCGATACACATGTGTATTAAAATAAAAGTATGACGCGAATATTTTTATTATTGTAACTAAATAATCTGTAATTTTTTAGGATATTTGAAAAATTAGTTATCCTTTTAAAAAAAAAATCAAAAGTATAAGAATTTTTAAAATGTTTTTTTCTGATTTATTATTTCAAGATGTTTTCGCTATTTTTAACAAAAAGTTTCGAAGTATCTTAACTAAAAGTCATGAAAATCATTTTAAATCTTATTTGTCTAGTTCTAATATGTATCAATATGCATCACACGTGTAAAAAATGGATGACGTGGACCATCTAAGAAAAAAAATTAATTTAAAATAAATCTGGGAATGCTCTCCCTCTTTGCATTATACTAGTAGAGATAATTATATGTATTTCTAGAACTTTATTCTCAAAAGTGAAATATTTAAATGATATAATATTTATTTTTGGGTGCATGTAGATAGAAAAGTGGACATGAACAATACAACATAAATTATACAACTGCTTGCATCTCGCACGTGCAAAATACTGTTTTTCCTTTTTTTTGGGATTCTTATGTATAGCCTTCTGATATCCACCATATTTATGTATATCCCGCCCCTTAGAATTTTCATATTTGTAAACCACCCCCCACCCCTCCCCACCCCCCCCACCCCTTAAATCTTTCATTATTTCTGAACTACCTCTATCAGGGATGTTCATATAGAAGATAAGCTTATTTAAAATTAAATCTGTTTAAATATAATTTGTAATTTTATTTTAGACCCACATTTTTATTGCTAAGCCCCATCATTTATATTTAACCTTACTTTATTCTTCAAAATTATTGCTCAGCGCTCCATATTCAGGACCACAAAATCTAGAGAAATGAGAAGAATACAATGGAATAGATGTGAATTATGATAGTGCTAGTACTGTTTCAATTATGAACATATGGTGAATTTACATTTGCAATTCAAAATGATCATGTTTTAACAAGTATCAATAAAGTTTTTTCTTTAAAATAAACAATGGATAAAATTTCAAACTATTTGTATGTTATTTATTTGTAGTACAGTTAGTTTGACAAATATTTTGCCACAAATAAGATCAATGGTTCGAATCTTGTCATAGCCAAGATTGATTGATTAATTATTTTAATTACTCACAAGTAATGGCCGGAGGCCATGGATCGGCTCAATCGGTCTAAGGCGCATTGAGCGCAATGCACTTTGCATTGTGGTGACGTCACGTTGGCGCTCGCGGGGCTGTTGGGCTACTCTGGGCAGTTCGGACTGAGGTGCATTGAGCGCACAACACTTTGCATCGCGGTAACGTTGTGTTGGGGCTTGCTTGGCCAGGAGTATTGGGGATGTTGGGCTACTCTGAGCAGTTTGGGCTGATTGAATGGGGACTCGTGGGTTGGTCCTTTGGGCTGAGTCTGAGATCTCTAGGCCCCTTGTAGCCATTAATTACTTGGAATTTTGGAGATGAATATATATGGCCATGAATTTTTTCTACTTTCATCCTAAGACTGAATTCTACCTCACCTAATCAATCTAATTCTTGTCAATGCAAGACAAATTTTTGTAGGGAAAAAAGTTCAATTGCATTGACTAAAATCCCTTCCAATTTCTTGAAGATTGAGATATATATTTTCATAAGTTAATTCAGTATCTTCAATGAAATTTTTCCCCCTGCATGCATATACTATATATGCATATATGTGATCTTAAAGATAGAATCAGGATAAATCATTAAGTTTTATTGATTTTCAATAAACTTATATCAGCAGACTACAATTCTTTCCTTCTAGTATTATTTCCCCTCACGAATCGCAATAAATAAAAGAAATGAATTTTAGTAAAATATTATCGTATACATATATTTTCTAGCTACTCGATCGTACTTTAAGTCTTTTGTCCATTAAGGCTTGAAATCCTACTAGATTGTTGCGCAATTATACTCGCGGTCGAGGGGCATTCTTGAAATACGACCTCATATCCGTCTCTAAAATTGTCCATCCCTTGTACCAGCATCTGCCAGAAGAGCCCGCCCGTGCATGGGCCTCCGGCACTAGCCGAGGAAAAAATGGTGTTGTAGGCGGCCCAATAATAAGCGTCTCTTTGGGCCGTGCTGAATTGCTTTGAAGATCGGCCGAACTCCGTAACAAGGAGCGGCTTTCCTAGGATTGCGCCCGCGTCTTGAGCGTGTGATGTGATCCAACTCTGCAGAAATGAAGTTTGGGCTTGATCGTCTGCTCCATTGATCCTGTGCGGATGATGCGAATGATTGTTAGAAAATAGAGTTGCGTGCAACATTTGCAGTAAATATCAGCAAAAATTGAGTAATGGGCAACAACAGACCAAAATGACTGACGTGACATTACTTTTTTATTTCCTACTGCGCCCTTAAATTATTCGTTAGACCAATTAATGTTTCACCAAAACCTAATAAGTTTAATGTAAACATCGATCTTGTATATATGTTGCATAGAATATATGCAAATTATTGCTTCATGAGAATATACCTGTCACTATTCTAAATCTACACATTACTAACAGAAAAAGGCGCAAAAGATCCGCTGAAGGAGTGAAATTTCAACAACTTTTGATTCTAACTCGAATCCGAGAAGAAAATTTACCATTGATCAGGGTAAATATGAATGGTAGCAAAATCAAGCTGAGGAACTTGATTGTTTGCAATGAAATCCGATCCAACTTCGTATCCAGGGTTGTATTGTTTCCTGTCAGGTCTCGAATCGCCGTAGAATCCTTCGAGCCCGGCTTCAAGCATGTGGTTTCCGTCGATCGATTTCACGTAACCAGCCATTTCCGATATCCAATTCTGTCACGGAAATTTTCTTGAAATTTTATTAGATAACATAATCATTCTTCATAAGAAAAAATATCATATATAGTTATTCTATTACTTAGCATTGTATAAAAACCTGCAGAGTTGTGCCGGAGTTGTCGCTTGGGCAACGGGGTTCGTTCATGAGCTCCCATGCAAATATGGTAGAATCGTCTTTGTACATGACTCCGGTTATCGAGTTAACCCTTGTGAGGATAGCCTAAAACGATCATAAAAATTCGATTAAGCTTTTTCACTATAAAAGACAATTGCGAAAAAAGAATACAATGCAGAAATTTGGTTGGTTTATACCTTGACATGGTTCTTGTAGAATTGCTTGGTAAGATCATTTAGATAGAAATCGTCGTCGGCGTTGAGCGATTGCCCTTGATCTCTAGCCCATTGAACATATTGCTTTTTCCCACCATAGCCTTCCCAGTTGTTCACCATGCTTAGTATCAGATACACA
The DNA here is from genome assembly GCA_030015575.1 of Agapanthus africanus. Classification (NCBI taxonomy): domain Eukaryota; kingdom Viridiplantae; phylum Streptophyta; class Magnoliopsida; order Asparagales; family Amaryllidaceae; genus Agapanthus; species Agapanthus africanus. The sequence goes on from CM057340.1 coordinate 9,657,304, forward strand.
CCATGGTTCTTTGCCTCCGATATCACAAAGTCCAAAGCCTGAAATATAATGCAACAAAATGTTAAACCCTGTTAGCAGTCGGCGTACATGCACAACATATAGAGCAACCGCTTGGTTTGCTGCAATGGAAAATATAATATTTGTTGCAAGCAGCGTCTGGCCCAAAAATATAACAAATGTTGCATCGGTAGCCTGTGTGCAGTCAAACCAATTAAAGGCCGCGGTTGACTGCAACCCAAGTGTTGCCATTTTTCATAATATGACATTGTCGATGCGGCATCCCTTAATTATTTTCTTGTTACGGTATTTGAGATCCTAATGAACACGTCGCTAACCAATATGAAAACTCGAAAAGGATATTTTTCTGAAACAAATGTTGCATGCAGCTCTATGATGCTCGTACAATCTATCTTCATGCATGCTATGTAACACATAAGCCATATACCTCGAACATGTCCTCATTGTACTTGCCAGGAGAGCTTTGAAGGGGCCGGTATCCGCCATCACTAAAAGCCCAAGTCCTCACCACATTCAACCCGTAGCTTTGCGCCTGTTGGAACGCGGCCGACACCTGCCCCCTCGTAGACTGGTCCGCCGCGGTGTACATCATCCAGTAAGCGTTGAACCCGTTCGTGTAGAACGGGCGCCCGTCCATCACGAAGTGGGTCCCGCTCGTCGAGGCGAAGCTCTGGGCATCGATAACGGCAATGCCGCTGCGAAATGCTATGAGAGCCAAGAGAAGAAAGCTACAAATGGCTTGCTTGCTCATTGTATATATGAGAATGTGTTGTGAGAGTTTGAAGAATTTGGAAGGTTCAGGGGGGGTTTATATAGAGTTCAAGGGGGCATAAAAGAACGAATTAAAGGGTGTTTCCTATATTCACTGCTGAAGATTAATTGGGTGTGGGATTAAATGAGAAGTTGAATGAATGAGATGCACATGAGCACCGAAAAAAGCTGTTTCAACTTTCTGTTAACTTTTTTTGTGCCTGTTGATCATAGCCCAAGTTGAAAGTGAGAGATGATTGAGATAGAGTACTTGTGAGTTCCTTCACCAAAGTAACTAACTTTTGAAACTTAAACTCTCTGCTCCTGATTTCTCAATCTATATATGTACATGACACTATGTCCGCTTTTGCGGCCGATACGAGGTATATAGATAGTTTCACATTTATTGTGTTTGTGTTTTCAGTATCATCTATAAGATGCTAGAGACCTGACGGTAATCGCTGTTGAGATTAGTCTAAATTTAAATAGTTAGTTATTATAGATAGAATTAAGATAAATCTCTTATTTAAATATAGATTTAGATTTAAATAAGAGATAATATTTCATTAGATAAGAATAAAGGAGATTTATATTAATTCTAATCTAAGTAGGAGAAGGTTTATCTATGCTCTAAATAGGAAGGTGCTCTCATCAAAGAAAATAATCGGCTTATCATAAGGTTCAGGGAAGGCGCCGACCACATAAGGGATCAAACGGTCATTAAGGGATAGTTTTGATTATAAAGTTTAAGGGAGACGAAACGACGGTTCGATCATAAGAAGAGGTTTTTTTAAAAACTTATATAAGGTTTTCTTTTTCTCAATATTCTAATAAAGTTCTCCTCTTCCCCCCTATCCATTCTATTGTGTTATTTATTTCCGCAGTTTGCATCTGTTTTTTGTTATTCGTCTATAAAGGGATCTAGATTTATAGATCCGTAAGGTTTTCGCTGCGCCGATTGGTCTTGTGGTTCAACAACAATCGCCACTTATTCATATTGCTTGACATGAGCTGGCGTTTGATATGCGTCATTTCTGAATGAACGATTTGTCGTCATTGTTGATTATATGCGCATATCTAAGTAACGATTCTAATGATAGGGATAATCATAGTTTATATAGAATCGTAGTTAATATAGGTCATCAATTAAATAACCTTACGTAGCCCAAGTAAAATTAAAAGAAACAATTTAATTTGCTACTCTTGGAAATACGTAGAATCCTAGCATATTTCACTTATGTTGAGTGCAGGAAAGATACATGATGCAAGGTTCGTTATATATCCTCACTGAAGAAATATAACTGCCTTTTTTATCATCTCAAAAGTGCATGCATATCTTGAACTTCAAAAAGCAATCAGCTTGCTTCTATGCTCAGCTTATTTCGTTATCCTTGATCCGATGATGTATATATTCTCCTAATTTTTTCTATTTTCCATTTCTTCCGTTTTCCTGAAAACTTCCAATTCTGGAAAAAATTTCTTTTAGGAATTAGCCATAAGTGTTTCAGTTCTGGAAGTTAGAGTTGACAGGCTACTCATTTTATCCAGGAAAACGGCTAACTAACTCGAAAACGGAATTTTCTTGTTCTAGTTGCCCACTAATCTTACCCTCATGTAAAATCTAATCTAGTCATTTGATAGAATCTTCTCACGACGACGACTTTTATCTTCCAAAGTTGTAGTGAAAACAATATATCGCATCTAAAGCGCACCATATATTTCAAAATACACACACACACACAAAAATAATCAAGAAGAACAACTCATGAAGCATATATCGTGTGAGCTATTTCACTTTATGCATTAAACATAGGATATGACATAGATGAATATGACTCTCCGGATTTTTTTATGATGATAAACGGATATATGATATGGACAAATATGATAGACCAATCCGGATGACAGATGGAGAAACATATATCAGTTTTCTTATCGAATGTGCACATATACAACCTGCTAAAATTTAGCCAATAGCATGAAGATTGTGCAAAATGATGATAAAAGTGGGTCCCACCATCAAAATTCCCATGAATGGGCAGGAAATCCTCAACTGCCCAACTTGGGTCCTATGTCATCCCTAACAGTCATCTGCACTCTTCTTATTAAGCAAACATCATTTCCCAAAATTTTACATATTTTTAGTTATTTTTTCTTCCTGAATATATATCTATATATATATATATATATATATATATATATATATATATATATATATATATATATATATATATATATTCCCCCATGAATAGATGCATATTTATGAGCAAATCAACCACCCAGTTTACCCAAAGCAGTTGGAGAAAGCATATGCATGCAAGTGAGATGAGATATGTTAAAAAAGAGAGGAAGGTTTATGAAACTGAAACAAAACTAATATTGTTTCTTGCATCAGTTTTGATTGGTGATGTATGATGCATCTGTATCACCACCACCTTCATAATATAGCAGAATACAAGATGGTAAATATAAAGAAAAACACGGTTCCTTGATCCGTTACAGAGTTTACTCAACCATGACAAATCTGTATGGCACAAATATTGAGATATATAATGCATGCACATGTGTATATGTCGGACTATTAAGAGAGATCTAGCATAAATCAATTGAAGCAGGTGCAGACTTTATCCATGGCAAAAATAACAAGAAGGCATAAGATTTATTAATTGTTTGTCTCTTGAGTAGAGAGATGAATACAAGCAATGCTGCAAATTTACCCTCCAAGGGACGAGAAATTATTCGGTCTTGGGTCCAATGGGTATTTCATATAGCATTGTGGCTCTCATGACTGGACACATGTAACCGGTACATGAATTTTTTTTCCCCTTTCCCAAAAGACAAGCATATCAAACTCATGTCACATATATGAAGATGATACAAGAGACTGTACTTCGCGATGATGATGATAGATATCTAGATGATCGACATACACAAATGTTAGATATTTGACAGTGAGTACTTAGAGCCAATCACCAAGAATCAACATGTAATTTTCCCACGTTGGTTACAAAAAAACCACACAGACTTGCAATAAATTTTTGAGTTTCCTCATATCTTAGATGCAATTAGTGAATAGAGGAAAAGAAACAGAAATTTCATAACACAAATGATATTACATCCCATTCCATGAAGTTCGAGTTTCTCTTCGTTTCAAAAAATGGCTTGCAACTCACTGAGTACAGTCACAAGAAGGAAAATAGAGACTCAAGCTAAATTACAAAGTTTTACACTTTTTTTTTGTTTAAAACTGAAGGCCATTCTCTCGAGCAGCAGCAGCGAGGGCCTCGATGCGTCCGTGGTATGGATACCCGCCACGGTCGAAAGCTACCTTTGTTATTCCTTTCTCCGTGCAAGCTTTCGCAATGGCTTCGCCAACTTTCTTTGCAACCTCCTGTTTACGAATAAAATTGAAGAGTGCTTAGAATGCCTTGCATATGAAATTGAATTGGAAGTTATTCATCTCAAGAAAGAGTGCCCATTTTCTGAATGCGGATAAAAATTTGGCTGTGAAACAAAGAAGAAATTAACCAATTCCACTGATAATTAACATGTACAAATGAAGTTTGTACAAAACGGAGAAGGTGATGGCCCTCTCCCTTTGTCTTTATATTTCATAATTCTACAAACATTTGGGAGGGTAGGTCACTGATAGAAACAAGATTTTGAATACCGGAAACATTAGAAAGCGGAAAAATCGTATGTTACAGAAGTGAGGTGTGAACAAGTAGAACTAAGATGGATCGGTCATGAGGATGGTAGATATGTGTCGTTTGGATTCTATCTGACATATGCTGTGTTTCTAATAATTGGATTCTTTCTTCCTCATATTCCGCATGTGTCTGTGTTGATCTTTGAGTTACGGAGATTTTTTTTTGTTTCGTTTTCAACTTCTCCAACAACTCTTTTAGTTTTCAATTTCAGGATTAAATTACCTGCCTAAAAAAATAAGAAAACATCTCCAGTTCAAGGTGGCTTCAATTGATTGCAGGAGTTTCTAGCTCAAGTCCCAGTCTGAGTATGAATAGTTAACCTTGGAACTATTCCAAGGTTAGACCGGTAAAAGCTTATTCCCATAAAATTTACTTATGGAGCATGATGGACCTAAGAAAAGATTTTGTCTAGTTTGCAACGTGTTTGTTACTTTCATGAAGCTTGGTGGATCTTGCACCTAAGAAAAGATTTAGTGTAGTTTAGTTTGTAATATGCTTCATAACTTTAATGGTTGAGCACTATACAAAGATACATTGAACTTACAATTGTGGCTCCAGCAGAGAAATCGAATTCCTCAGAGACAGGTTTCTGCATTGTAGAAGCTGATGCTAACGTATGCATCTTAGTATCATCGATCACTTGGACATATAAATGCTTGTTGGAACGGAAAACACACAGCCTCGGCCTTTCTGGGGTACCCTCAACCTGCAAAACAAAAGAAAACGAAAATAAAAAGAAACTGCAAAGCTTAAAGAGAAGAAAAAAGATATTATCAATGGGGGGAAACGGAGAAGATGTGTTCGAAACCATAATTTAACTGAAAGAGAGCTGATAGATAAAAATATGGAGAATATAGAAAGATCAAACTTCATCAGTTCCACCTTATAGCTTGAGAATTTAGGTCACTAGACAACTTCCAAAGGAAAAGAATGTCCACATTATGAACGAATACCATTATGATTAAAAGCCCTTCCGTCTCCTTCTAAAGAATACTATATGATGATAGTCTTTTAGTTAACACATCAAAATATAAGCATATATCAACGATAGTTGACATACTCAGCTACTGTATGGATAAGTCATTATTTTTGCCAAACTAATTCCCCCTAAGTTTTTTGTAAGTGAGTTAAAGGTAACTGTAATTATTTTTCTTAGCTTTTCGTTTGCTTCTTTTAACTCATTTTGGAGGTTGAGAGGCTTGGTATGTGGTTATGACTTTCACACAAATCTCCACATTTTTTTCTCTTTTCATTTTCCATTTTTTAATGCAGATAACTTCCACCTTCTCTCTAATTAAAGAGAAGTGTTCCTTTACACTGCTTGGTTGTACCTCAATCTTCTGATCCCTCAATCACAAGCACAACATCTGGCAATTGTGCAAATTCATTTCCTTCAATACATTTCTTATCTGATATCCCGATTAATGGATTGCATCATCTAAAATTAATATTATTAAGGCAGAGGAGCTCTCCACATTGTATTGGCTTATGGGAACATGTTGTATATTGACATATAGATTGTCCAGATTTCAAAAACCTGCTTGATACAAGATTTGGTAAATCCCAGCTTCACAATTAATACTTGATTGAAGAAATAGTAAACCATCATTATTAGTTTGGGCTTTTTTTTTATTTTCAACATCAAATTCTTTGATATTTTCAAAAAACACACCAAATACTTACTATTTCTAAAAACACCACCAAATTCTTTAAAGTTATCTAAAAATGACACAAAAGTTAAGTTCGATTAACTTTCCATCCAAATTCTGTTAAGTTACCATCAAGGCCTTCAAAAAACAGAAATACCCCTTCATAATTAGATGGGTTTGTTTTAAAAGGTTATAAAGCTAAGGTTTTCTTATTCTTCCTCCTTCGTCGATATTGTGCTTCTCTCTCTCTCTCTCTCTCTCTCTCTCTCTCTCTGAAACTCTCTCAATTCTAAAATTGCATATTTCAATTCAAGTCATAAATTGTGCAGACTTCAATTGAAGACTTTATAGTATTCAAAACAATTAGAGTCCAATGAATCTGTATTATCAAATCTAAGTTAAAGAAAAGCAATTGGAGTAAATTTTGCAGATTTCTCGGTTTGATGGTTTAGGGCGAACTTAGGGATTGATAAACTATTAAGAAACATGCGTGTTTGAGAAGCAGCGTAAAATAATAGAGAGACTACATTGTGGAAAAGAGAAAAGAAACAATTATTATTGATAAAAAAGAAGACTGCAATGATACGAGAGGAGAACAACTCCACCTCTCTATTTATAATAGACTCTTAAGGTTTAATACTTGACCACCAAGCAAACCTAACTTGATTCCTAACTTGAGCACCAAGCAATCTCTCAAACTTATCAAATCATATCTCTCACAAACATATATCTTATTCTTAACACCTCCATCAAGCTGAAAGGCACATATGACGTGCTCTCAGCTTGTTACAAACCAAATTTCTCACTCTAGAAAATAGAGCTTGCAACTTTAGTGAATCTTCTTGTGGCTTCCGTGCTGTCTTGAAAATTTGATTTTCGTGTTGTCGTGAAATCTTTCTTCAATACGTCAACTTGGAAACTTGCAATTTTGATTTGAGTTGAGACAATCTTCAATGAACCGCTTTGAATGAAAACTTATGATTTCAGTGAACAGTCATTAATAGATTCTTCAAACACTTTCATAGATGTGTCATATCACACATCTTTGTGAACTGTATCTTTGTGAACTGTCGTTAACAACTCCTTCAAACAACTAGTTGACTTAGAGGTCAACACCACACAACAAATTTAATAACTTTGAGGTCAATATACCAGCTTAACAATTTAGAGGTCAACCGCACACAAGTTTAATGACTTTGAGGTCAACATACCAGTTTAACGACTTAGAGATCATTAAACAAGGAGCTCAACGAACAAGTTCTATAAACAACTTCCAACAAACAAATAAACTATTTCAATGAAGAATTTTAACGAGTAAATTCAACGAACTAACAAACTTCATCAACTTCAAATCTCAACTTCAACATCAATGGGTACTTTACCTATATACTCTATATCTCTCACATGGATGTTTGAAAGAAGGTCCACATGGAAAAAGTCTTATTCTTAACAGATTATCACAACTAACAGTCTGCACGAAAGAAAAAAATATCTGGATTGACATGCACAACTTCTAACTACAAACTTTTAACTTCATCAAAGAATTTTTTTAACTTCACTATTTTTTTTAACTTCACAAAATTTTATTTCATTTTTCTTTTCGGATTTTTTTCAATATTTTTTTCGGATTTTTTTCAACTTATTTTTTTTGGAAAAGGGTTTTACGGTTTACCTCAAGGTGGCTCGAAATTTAGAGTTTTGAGAAAAGATTCCATGGCGGATGGGATCATCTGCGATTGAATCAACTTCGATGATAAAGATGAAATCGACGGCGGTTGCGACAACGACCATGGTGACTAGGGTTTTAGTGAAGATGATGGTTTGCGTTTTGAAGCTAAGTTTTGGAGTTTTATAGAGATGTGGACGAAGATAGTTCTCAAATACCATATTAAGAAACAAGAATATCAGAGGACCAGCGTAAAATAATGGAGAGACTAAATTGTGAAAAAAAGAAGAGAAACAATTATTATTGATAAAAGAGAAGACTACAATGATATGAGAGGAGACCAACTCCACCTCTCTATTTATAATAGACTCTTAGGGTTTAATACTTGACCACCAAGCAAGCCTAACTTAACTCCTGAATAGATCATAATCTAATCAAATCTAAATCTTACCAATCTCTCAAACATATCAAATCATCTTTCACAAATATATATATATATATATATATATATATTATTGATAAAAGAGAAGACTACAATGATATGAGAGGAGACCAACTCCACCTCTCTATTTATAATAGACTCTTAGGGTTTAATACTTGACCACCAAACAAGCCTAACTTAACTCCTGAATAGATCATAATCTAATCAAATCTAAATCTTACCAATCTCTCAAACATATCAAATCATCTTTCATAAATATATATATATATATATATATATATATATATATATATATTTCTTAACATAAACCTTGGAGGAAGAAGAGAGATGGTTGATGGGGAATTGAGAGAGTGGAAAGAATTGGGGAAGATAAGAATTAGGGTTTTGAATGTGGGAGAGGAGTGGAAGGTGGGCGAAGAAAGGAGAGTGCACTTGTGGAGGAGAGAGAATAGTGAAGAGCGACGAGAAAGAGGAGAGATGATAATGGAATAATATTTATTTGCATGATAATAAACAAATGGAATGAGGGGTGAATACTGTCCAAATGTAATAAATCTTAAATGCAGTTACATTAACTCACCTTAATAATTTAACACATTAATTGCAACCTAAAGAATGTGTCTTTTCAGATAAAACGTTGAAAAATTTGGTGTTGTTTTTAAAAATGTCAGGTATTTGGTGTGTTTTTTGAAAATATCAAAGAATTTGGTGTTCAAAATAAAACAACCCTATTTTTTTTGAGAATGCAAACCATCATTATTAAGGACAGCAGCAGCAGTAGCAAGGCTTTATCCAACTTTTAGGGCTGGCTACATGAATCCGTTTCTTTCATTTGTCTATGTCAAGGGCACTCACCTTGCTTAATTTGACAATTGCCGTTCTTTTCTAACTACTAGGTACAATTCTAAGTACATACCACACGAATCTGTTTCATTCTTCTCGGTCAAGAACACTCTCCTTCCTTAAATTGACAATTGACATTCTTTTCTAACCACTCCATAAAATTCTACAATATTTAATATACTGAGATTGGCCCAAAATGATTAAATTGGCACTCTAAATTTTGGAATACTCGTGCAAGGTGAGAAAAAAAATCAATTTTTCGCTCAAACTTGTAATATATTAGTCTTGAATGTTCATTCAAGCGAAAGCCTATGATGGGGTGGTACGGGAATGCCTTCCCGAGATGCTTAAAGTGCAGAAATTTGGGAATAGCTGGATTACTAGGAGTGGCTGTCTTGGGCTAAGTCCTCTCTCATTGTAAATGGCAAGACAGTTAAAGAAATTAAATGCAAAAGAGGCCTTAGTCGAAGGGATTCATCTCTCTCATTTTCACATTAGTTACTAATGGCCTTAATAGAATGGTGAAAAGATTTACGAAACACAATCTAATTGTTGGCTCGAGGCGAGAGATGCTTGCAACAGACTTGTGAACCTCCAATTTGAAGATAATATGCTCACATTCGGTATAGTGGAACCGGTACAAAACCTGTATAACAGATGAGTGTTGTACAGTTTTTAATAATGGTCAGACTTGAAAATTGATCGCCACAAAAGTGTGGTGATCACTCTCGCCAAGAAGACAAACGACTCTTCGCAGGTAGCTAATATATTTATTTGTCTAAAGGCATGCTCCCTATCACATATATGGAACACTCGATGGAGAGACTGGGTGTCGATCATTAAGAAGGTAAAAAGGCGAGGGATGGAAAGGGATATTTTTATCACTGTGTGCGATGATCGCTCTACTTAATTTGGTTCTTTAAGCTATTCCAAGCTATTACTTGGCCTTCCATGAAATGCTAGTGCGGGCCGAGAAAAGCATTAATACCATTACCAATTCCTGTGGAAAGGGGGTGGCAGCATATTAGATGGGCTACCACTTAGTGATATGGCAGGCCATCTGCAAATGTATGAAGTTTGTATGATTAGGATCATTAATCTTAGAGAAATGAACCTAGCATTGTTAACTAAGCGGTGTTGGATATTGAACGATGACAACCTGTCTAAATGGTCAGGGATCGTGGAGGCTAACTACGGTAAAAACATGATCTGGAGGAGGGAAATGAAGGATGAAGCTTCTATATCAAGACTTTCGCAGGGAAATTGGAGTTTTAAGAAGTTATTCTTTACAGAAGCAAACTTTCTGTTGGAGGGGTATGTTGGGAAAAAATGATAGCTTAGTGTCATGGCCCTGCGATTCACATTTCCAGCTTTGTTCCATAAAACTATGGATATATTTGTGGTCCAAGTATGGAATGTCAATGATTGGATAATTCGGTTCATTAGAAGGCCAAATGCAACACATATAATAGAACTCACTGAACTTACAAAAGAGATTCAAGGTGTTATTTTATGTCAACAACAATAAAACAAGTGTGTACTCTGTATCGCATACTTGAGGAAGGTGGCTTGGTAGTGGCATGGCCTCTAGTCTTGTCCTGTGAAATGTGGCGGCTCCTTTTACAATCAACACATTTACTTCGCTAGTTATCGGGAACGCTACCAAGGACAATTTAGCAAAGAAGAATATGCAAGGGGATGTCGCATGTAATCTGTGCAACTGTAGTAATGAAAATGTTAATCATATCATGTTATGCTGCCCATTTGTTCAAGACATTTGGAGTTTTTATGTCTAGATTCACTATTCATGGGTTCCTGGGTTCTTGCATTTCGCTATGGGATAAATGACGTGATTGGAGAGTGTCCAAGAAAAACATAGAAGCGCATGGGATACTGTAGTTATGGTGGTAAATTGCATGTAAAAGAGTGTCCAAAAAACATAGAGCGTTGAAAATTTAGTTATGGCTAGAAAGGAATTGCATTATCTTCGGAAATAAAAAGAAACCCTCAAATTCATTAATTTCTCAAATTTGCTATAATATGTTGCATTGGACTTGCCTATCACAGCAGATACTAGAAAGAAAGCATGCATAGTTAACCCAGAGACGGTGCCTAACTCTCAAGAGGATACTCCCTTGCTCGAAGGAGGGCATGCGCAATGCTGGAGAAATGGACGTTGCTAGCTTTTGAGCTCTTAGGCCAATATTTGTAGCATCGCTTACGTTTTATACTTTGTTGTTTGAATTTGCTTATGGATGTTATATATTGGTTATGACCATGATGTTGGGACAGACTGCCCTTTTTCTTATGCGATCGAGTAAGTCACTGGGTAGATTCACCCAGTTAGCAGTTCATGTTGTGGAGGAAGAAGAAGAGAAGAAAGTAATTACTGACTTCATAAACCTCATTGTGGTGTATGGATGTGTGTGTGAGGGGAGGGCAAGAGGTTACCTCACTGGAAAATACAGAGATGAAGCAATGAAGAGATGCAAAGAGGGAGCAAGCAATGCAGAGAGGTAGAGAGGAAGCAATGCAACGAGGGAGTGAAAATTTGATGAATAAAAATGCAAAGGAATGAAGAGAGGGGAAGACAATTAAACAAAGGCGGTAAATTACGCAATCATCTCTCCTCAAACATTTATGTTCCCCGCCGAAACACGGAGACGCGACCGTATAGGTCCGTCTTACCTGAATTCGGGGCAGATGCTAATTGGTGCCATCCGTCCACCTCTCCGAAGATGCCAAGTTGATTTACGGCACCATATATCGAAGGTTTAAACGGATGCGGCCGATATAGCAGACTTCGTCAGATTCCCCCTCATTTGAGGGGTTTTTGATTCTGGGGACGCTCTTCCCTGCAGACGCAAGCCCCTACAGTTAATTACGCTACCGCGTCGCGGTAACAACTTTCTCCTTCTCCAGATGATCACTTCGTATCATGTTTGTTTGTTTTGTTTTTTGGTTCCCCGTGGATTGTATACGAAGACTAATTTATGTTGTCGCCCGTAGGGCGTGGATTAGTCCAAATCCGTATTTTCTTAGATTTAGGTTTGGGGGTTGGGTTTAAGAATACGTTAGTCTCATTTGAGACTAAAATCAACTTAAACGTTTGTTAAGAATACGTTAGTCTAATTTTAGATTAAGATCAACTTAACAGTTTGTTAAGGACACGTTAGTCTAATTTTAGACTAAGATCAACTTAACCATTTGTTAAGAATACGTTAGTTTAATTTTAGACTAAGATCTACTTAACAGGATCATTGAGATCCGACAAAAGAGCATTGGGCTCTATTGTTTTAGTTTAGAGAGTTTGCGGTCAATTACCAGTTTAAGAACATGGTGGTCCAAGTTAAGGACATCATAGTCCGTGAGTTTAAGGACCCTACAGTCCAGTTTAAAGACGTCATGGTCTATAGAATGTATGGTTGTCGGGACCCGTCACCTCTCTGAAGACGTTAAGGGATTACAACGACATATATCAGAGGGGTTCAGAGATGTATCCTTGAACCAAAGTTGATTGGGAGATCTATAGTCCAATTTGGGACTAAAGTCTGTTAAAAGGTTTACGAGCATATGGGCTCAGTTGACATGAGTTGAGGACTTACGGCCAATCATGGGCTAAGTCCAATAAATGTTGAACATTTTATTGTTCTGGCTGTTGAGTCTTTATTTGGGCTTGGCCCTTTTAATAATGCTGAGCATTAGATCCTGACATTTCTTTTTTGTCTTGTATTGAATGCATGACATTCATCAGAGCCTTGGCTCTTTAAAGAACAATTTGTGTTCATTGAGCGCAACATATGGTGCGCTAGGCGCTTTGCGCTAATCAAAAAAGGTGTAGTGCGCTTCTGCCACGTGGCGCACATGTAAATGTTGCGCTCTGCGCTAAGCGCAGATGCCAGTTTATGAGCGCTGAGCACTGGTCAATGAGCGCATTGCGCTGACGCATAAGTGGATGACACGTGTTGCGCTTGGCGTCAGGCGCCAGTCCATGGGCGCAGTGCGCTGTTTCAGAAGCGCAAAGCGCAAACTGTGTCTGTGGGTGACACGTGGCACGTTTTGGCGCTGAGCGCCGATTCAAGGAGGGCAAAGGCGCAGTTCATGAGTGCAGGGCACTTTCCAGTAGCGCAAAGCGCACTTGATCAAATTTATGATCAGAGAACAAGTTTATGTTCTTCTGAAGGAGACTTTGCTTCAAGATTCAAGAACAAAAAGTTCTTGTTTATTTATAAAAAGGCACTGCCTTTGTAGATCAAGGATCTATGAATGAAGTGGATACTTCTTTTTGTTTATAATAAGATCTTTTGATCTTTTTTATACCAAAGACTTTGGTCTTTTGTAGATCTATGATCTTTTTAGAAGATAGTTCTTCTTTTATGAGATGATTTCATCTCTATTGTTCAAGAATTAATTCTTTACCTTGAAAAAATGATCTTCTTTTTCTAAGAGCTTGCTTTTCTTTCCTTTTGATTTCTCAAAGTTTGTAGGGGGTCTCTCTATATTTCTCTGTATATTAGACTTGAAGTCTATGGGCCTTTATATAGGGCATATTGATTTGTTAAATCAGTTAAAGAGATCTTTCTCTGATTGATTTGGGGATGTTTCCCCACCGTTGGATCTTTAATCTTAGGGCTTCTGTTTTACAGAAGACAATCTTCTTGTTTTTAAAAAGATTGGAAAGATCTTTGAATAACAGAATTTTAATTATGATTAATTAATAATTTATTATTATTAGATCTTTTGATCTAACGGTAGGGAATTTTTAATTCCAGCGTTGGCGGACCTTGCGCTAGCGCACCCGTGCGTGTCGCGCAGCGCAACTGCAGTTGCGCTGGCGCACCCGTGTCCGACACGTGGCGCGCAAAGTAGAGCGCAGCGCAACTGCGCTAGTGCACCCGTGTCCGACATGTAGCGCGCTGCGCTAGCGCACCCGTGTCCGACACGTGGCGTGCTGCGCAGAACGCTAAATCTGAAGCGTTGCTTCAACTTTTGAATTTTGAAATTTAAGACAAAGCTTTGCTCTGATTAGGGGAAACAGAAGCGTCGCTTCATTTCAAATCTTGGAATTTGAACAGAGCATTGCTCTGATTGGGAGAAGCGTCGCTTCATTTCCAATCTTGGAATTTGAACAGAGCATTGCTCTGATTGGGAGAAGCGTCGCTTCATTTCCAATCTTGGAATTTGAACAGAGCTTTGCTCTGACTGGGGAAACAAATGCCCCCTACCGTTGCGCTTATGTGGCCCATACGTGAGCGCGGCGGGGGTAGCATCTTAGCCGTTGAATCAACTTTTGGAAGTTGAAACGGCTCCTAATGCCTATAAATAAGGCCTTTGGCGCTCTGAGATAACCATTGTTCATCTCCTTCTTGTTTTCTGAGAATTTCATTCTCTCACAGAGCATAGCTCTTTTGTTTAAGAACTTTTTAAGAGTCAAAACTCTGTCAGAACTTAGGTAAATTTTAAAACTTTCAATAAATTAGGGTTTTACCCATTAACAGAGCCTTGCTCTTTATAGATCTTTGATCTAAAGAAGACCCATTTAGGGTTTCAATAATAGAGCTTTGCTCTCTTGAATCATGTTGATTTGTTAATTTTTGATTAAGAACTCTTAAGAGTTTTTTCATGGATCTTGAAGATCCCAGAATTTTTAATTCATAAAAATTAATTGATTTTAATTTTCTTTTCTGATGGGTTTTTCTATCATCATTACAGAGCCAGGCTCTTGACCTTCTCAGGGAATTTCTTTAAATTCCCTTCATAATTGACTTTGACAGGTGTCACTCCTGTCTGTAAAACATTGCTCTCGAAGAGTTTAACTTCTTGACCTGAGGGGTCGCTTATTAAATGAAATTCCCTTTTTAGGATTTCTCACAGATTCGAGTTTATTAAGTGTCATAATTAGAATTCGTTTTCTCCATGGGGATATCAAGAGCCGTTTAAATCCATGTGCCTGTTTTTAATAAGAGTTCGCTTAATCAGTCTATCCGCTAATTCTTGTTGATTTTCTTTTTCAGGAGTAATGGACGCTCATATGTATGACCTTGATGAGATTATCTCCTACGGAGACATCCGCTTACTCGGCCGTTCTCAAAATCGAGAATTTACAAACACCAAGTGTGCTGAAATCATGAGTCGCTTTGATGCATATAATGGTCGACTGCTTCCTCGACGTTCCTCTCTCCTGAAGCTTATTGTGGGAGCGATCTGGGAAGCGCTTCCTTTATTCTGTACCGGCGTGCCGCTTGGGGCATTGGATGCCGCTGAGGATAAGGTGCACTGGGTGTATCTGATGGGCCTAATCTCAAAAAGAAGGCGGGACAATCTTATCGATCTTCTGCATCAGGCTTTTCAACAGTCAGTCATACTTGCTGCCTATCGGAGGGTGGAGGATATCCGTGAGGATCCCGACGCTTGTGATCGCGAAAAAAAGCATACTAGGATGGTTCGAAAAGCCTGGAAGATTCTGGACAAAGTCACTTTTGAATTCCTCAATCTATGCTCTGGATCTGAGGTTTTGCCATTGTAATTATAATGTTTTTGTTTACTGCTTTCATAATTGTAAGAACTTTTTCCCAGTATGAATGACAAATTCTTCATTTCAGCTTGTTTTGTTTTATGTACTAAATCTTTTGCACATGCATGAACGGGTATGCCTCGAACGCTTAATTAAATGCGAATTAAATGTTCTCCTTGTCGCTTTCTTCTCTTTGGTGTTGGCATGTCACCTTAGC
This sequence comes from Agapanthus africanus, assembly GCA_030015575.1. Classification (NCBI taxonomy): domain Eukaryota; kingdom Viridiplantae; phylum Streptophyta; class Magnoliopsida; order Asparagales; family Amaryllidaceae; genus Agapanthus; species Agapanthus africanus. Next base: position 9,673,113 of record CM057340.1, read on the forward strand.
AAATATAGCCGGCAGATGATAGGGTGAGCATCTTGTTTTGGCTTCTTCGAGGGGTAGTGATGGCTTAGAAGGCAGGTTCAGATCTGCTGCCTAAGACTTCTCAACTTTATGAGCCGTGAGGGTCTCATGAAGACTTTTCTTCCTACGAGTCGAGAGGATCCCGTAGGTGTATTTTCTCCTTAGGAATCGTGAGGATTCCTAAGTGCGTTTCCCTCATAAGTCGTAAGGATCTTATAAGAGAATTTTCCCTCTTACGAGTCGAGAGGACCCGTAAGCGGTTGTTTCCCTCCTTGTCGAGATTCGACTTTGGAGAGTGTGACCCGTGAATAATATGCAAGAGTTCATTTTGGATCGACTTGCAGGGCTTCAGTGCTTAGGAAACCGGTTCTTATCCCCATTGCCTAAGGCTTTTCCTCACGAGTCGAGACGAATCGAGATGTTCTCGCAAAGACACTAATTTCCTCGTGAGTCGAGACAATCGAGCATTTCTCGCAAGGATGTCCTAACGTCACAGTTAACCTCTGCTCTTTACGACAGAGGTCCGTTAGGGTCTGTGGTACTAGGGTTTTGTCCATCGTACCGTCGCGTTGGCTGATGTATTCCTCGATAGGCAATCTTGCTTATTCGAGTAGCCTTGCGACATGTCGTGTCTCTGATCCCTTCGGGGGCTGAACAAGACGTCTTCAAGCAATCCTCCTAGGCAGTTTGACCGTCGGAAGAGCAAGCGTTAGGAATTTTGTCATGCCGCTTTTTACTTAAGGTTAGGCTCATTTTGGAGAGCCCCGATGAGTCATAACCACTCCGTGCTGGTGTGGGATGATCTCCGATAGTCTTTCAGGTTTTATATGAGTTACCGTCAAAATCCTGAAGCTAGGAATTTGTCCTTCGCTTCGTTTGTTGGCATTGCATCTACGGTATCGAGACGAATGTCGCGGTTGTCTCTAGATTGCTGGTGAACCGTCGAGATTTGGAACTAGGGATTTTACCGTGGCCCCGTTGTTTGATTGTCGCGTCTGAATCCTGCTGGAGGGAGAACGCTGTGGTAACATCTCGTCTATTGTACCGAGACGAACGTCGGGGTGGTGACCACTCCGTGCTGGTGCGGGATGATTTCCGATTGTCTTTTAGGTTTTATATGAGTTGCCGTCAAGACCCTGAACTTAGGAATTTGGCATTTGCTTCGTTTGTTTTGTCGTGTCCGAATCCTGTTGGAGGAAGGACGCTGTAGTGATATTTCGCCTGCTGTATCGAGACGAATGTCAAGGTGGTAACCACTCCGTGCTAGTGCGGGATGATCTCCGATTGTCTTTCGGGCTTTACATGAGTTGCCGTCAAGACCCTGAACCAAGGAATTTGGCCTTTGCTTCGTTTGCTTGCATTGCGTCTGCTGTAGCGGGACGAATGTCGCGGTTGTCTCTAGGTTGCTGGTGAACCGTCGAGATTTGGAACTAGGGATTTTGCCGTGGCTCCATTGTTTGATTGTCGCGCCTGAATCCTGCTCGAAGAAGAACGCTGTGGTGATATCTCGTCTGCTGTATCGAGACGAACGTCGAGGTGGTGATCACTCCATGTGGGATGATCCACAGTAGTCTTTCAGGTTTTATATGAGTTGCCGTCAAGACCCTGAAGGTAGGAATTTAGCATTTGCTTCGTTTGTTTTATCGTGTCCGAATCCTGTTGGAGGAAGAACGCTGTAATGACATTTCGTCTGCTGTATCGAGACGAATGGCGCGGTGGTGACCACTCCATGTGGGATGATCTCCGATAGTCTTTCCGGTTTTATATGAGTTACCGTTAAGTCCCTGAAGCTAGAAATTTGGCATTCGCTTCGTTTTGTTTCGACCGTGAGGCCTTTCGTTGACGTTGCATCTGCATCCCGTTGGACTGCGAAGGAACGCCGTTGTTGACATTGCGTCTGGTGTAGCGAGACGAATGCTGAGGTGGAGCTGGGATTTTGCCGTCACTCTGCTTTGTTTCGACCGTGAAGTCTTTTGTTGACGTTGTATCTACGTCCTGCTAGACTGCGAAGGAACGCCGTTGTTGACATTGCGTCTGTTGTAACGAGACGAATGTCGAGATGGGGCTGGGATTTCGCCGTTACTCCGCTTGGTGATATTGCGTCCGAGTCCTGTTGGAATGAGGAAGATCACCGTTGCTGATTCTTAGGCTGTAGATATTGCCGTTAAGCTTTGGAACTAGGGATTTTGCCGTGGCTCCGTTGTTTGATTGTCGCGTCGGAATCCTGCTGGAGGAAGAACGCTGTTGTTGGCCATCTGGGATGCAGACGTGACCGTCGAGACTTGGCTCTCTTTCTGATGGAGACTGGTGGGGAGGTATGGTTCCCTTTTTGTTTGTGCTCCTGGATTGTATACAGGGATTGATGTGATCTCACCTGTAGGGCATAAGTTTCATTTTATTTTATTTCTTTCCGCGATCCAATATCATTTCAGCTTTTATATCGCGAAGGTCGCGATTGCCCAATCATTTCGGCTTCTTATTTTATTTTTTACTCGCTGCTTTTTTATTTCGAGTTGCCCAATCATTTCGGCTATTTTTGTATGCATATATTATACTTGCTGATTTTGTTGCAAATTGCCCTATCATTTCGGCTATTTCGTATGCATGTGTGGCTCGCTAGCTTCTTTGCTGCAAGCTTGGAATTTGACACTGATTTCGGCATCAGCACCGCTACAACCGGAATATTGCCAGGAGCGAATCATCATTTGCCTCTGTCGATGTCGAACAAAGGTGGCTTAGTGAACAGGGTTAGGATCCTGTCGACTAAGGCTTTTGACTTCATGAGCCGTAAGGGTCCCATAAAGGTATTTCTCCCTGCGAGTCGTGAGGATCTCGTAGGTGTGTTTTTCTCCATAGGGGTCGTGAGGACTCCTAAGTGTATGGCTTCTTATAAATCGTAAGAATCTTACGAGAGTGTTTTCTCCTTATAAGTCGAGATGACTTATAAGGGCTGTTAACTGGGTAGACATATCTCTAGTCGCGGATGGGACTTTGTTAGGGAAATATTTATTCGTGCCCGTGGATTGTATACAAGGGTCAGCATTGAGCCGCTTGTAGGACAGCATTGGAGGTTGTGGTGGCTACTTAAGAACAGGTTCAGATCTCTGTAGCTTAAGACTTTTGAATCTTATTGTTGAAGTCGAAAATTGCACTCCGGTTGACCAAGTCAAAGTCATGGTCAACCCCAAGCCAAGTGGGCCCAAGCCCAGATCAAGTGGGCCCATGCCCAAGTCGAGTCCGAACATGAAGCGGCCGGCCCTCCCCCATGCCAAAATGAAATCATGTAATAAATAATTTTTATGTAATTTTTTATGCATGAATGTAAACAAAATGGGCATAAAGCCAAATTTTTGTAAGCCCATGGCTTAATGTGCAAAAAGAAATAGGACATGAAACATGGGATGGGCAAAATGCCATTTTGTAAAGCCCAATGGGCTATATGTAAATATGTAAGCGTATATAAGGCAACATGATGATGGATAAAAAAATACAATTTTCATTCCCCCAAAAACTAGGGTTCTTTGTGTCTCCTGCTCCTTCTCCAAGGTTCTAAACCTTCTCATTTCTTTTGAATTAAATCAAGAGCTTTACTCTTTCTTTTCCAAAAATTAAGTAGTTTTCCACCACAAAACCCACAAAGGGGCACTCAGATCTCCCATCAGATCTCAAAAAGAAGAGATCTTTAAAATCTCATACTTCTTGTTCTTCAAGACCCAGCCAATAGAGGAGGAAGGAGGAGACCCATCTCCAAAAATCTCATCTGGAAAAGATTCAGAGCCAAAGGGAGAAACAAAGCAGCCCCCTTTGATCACTTCTAAAATCTTTTAGGAGTTTAACTCCACAAATCGGGAGCACAGCTCTCAGTGCAGGGACCAAAGCCCCCTTTCTGTTTGACGCCCAGCATCCAGCGCCCAGGGCGCTTGCGCCCACGTGCCGACACGTGGCGCGCCCAGCGCCTAGGACGCTTGCGCCTACGTGCCGAGCACGTGGCGCGCCCAGCGCCGAGAGCGCTCGTGCCTAGTGCGCTAGCGCCCAGCACCTGCGCGCTATGCACTGGCCTCCACGCATCCTTTGGATGCCCTTTCCCTTTATATATATACACACACACATACTCTACAACACCATCCCTCTCAAAAAAATTTGGGCCGGGACGCTGCCCCGCACCCCGCAAGGGGCTGCTAGCCCCCTTGACCCCCAGCCCGCTATCCGGGTAGCGGGACCCCCGTAAAAACTCTGCGGGGCCCCCGATATATCCAAATCCCCTTCAAAACACAACACCGCACATTGAGTTCACATGACCAGTTTAACCTGTCAATCGGAGGTTCTCTCGCTCTAAATGCGAGGGATAATCAATGGCAGCTTAGTCCGCGACTGCCGGAGATTCGGATCCCCGCAATCAATAAACCCCAGCCTACCCTAAGCAGGGGGGATCTGTAATGCGCCTGACAAGCGCGCGCGTATTCCCATCTCAATAGGATGACGAAAAACACCCTACACTTATGAGCCGTGAGGGTCTCATAAGAGGGTTCTCCTTACGAGTCGTGAGATCTCGTAAGTGTAATTTCTCCTTAGGAATCATGGGGATCCCTAAGTGTGTTGCTCCCTTGTGAGTCGTAAGGATCTCACGCAGGTGGTTTCTCCTCAGAAGGTCGAGAGGACCTTGCAGGTGTCTTTTAACGAGGTTGCGCCCTTTCGGGTTTTCACAAAACTCGCCGGTAGCCCTGCTGTTTTTACTCATGGAGCCCTTTCGGGTTTTCATCCGTGCCCATTTTGCTTATGGACATACCGTTTTTTTGTCAGCGTTAGGATGCTGCGGTCCGTAGTAGTTTATCGACGTCTCGGTCAATAGCCAATTTTAGGACATAGTGGACCGTCGTTAGTTTAAGGACGTTCCGGTCCAACGCCAGTTTTGGGACATAGTGGTCCATCGTTAGTTTTAGGACATTTCGGTCCATTGTTAGTTTTAGGACATTTCGGTCCATTGTTAGTTTTAGGACATTTCGGTCCGTCGTTAGTTTTTAGGACATTTCGATCCGTCAAAAAGGAAGCCAGCTACTACTTCCAGAGTTTAGGCTTAGGAAGATAGCGAGCGGACATAGGCGTCGTTATCTATCGTTGACCTAGACCGTGACTCGTCATGCGTAGTATTTCTTTAGGAAGCGACCGTTTATTGGCCTAAAAGGTCTTTCACTATGCATGTCCATTAGTAGATAGGCTCCACCCTGGTAGACCTTGTCTATGATATATGGGCCTTCATAATTCGGCTCGAATTTTCCCCGCTTGGCACGATTTGGGATCATGGGTCTCTTGACCACTAGCATGAGTTCGCCTTGGCGGAACGTTTTCGGCCCAGTCAATTTTTCATATGAGCGCGTTATCTTTGCTTTATAAGCCTCCAGACTCTGTTGCGCTATGAGCCGAGTTTCATCAAGGGCATCGAGCTCCTCCAGCCGAAGGTGAGCATTTTCTTCGTCTGTTAGCTCGTAGTGAACCGCCACTCGTAGAGAGGATAACTCTATCTCAAGTAGGAGTACCGCTTCTGTGCCGAACACCAATGCGTACGGCGTTGTGTTCGTGGCCGTTTTGAATGTAGTTCGATACGCCCAGAGAGCTTCATGCAGTCTCTCGTGCCAGTCCTTCTTATTTCGAGACACCGTCTTTTTCACGATCTACGTCAAGATCTTGTTGAAAGCCTCAGCTAGGCCGTTAGCTCGACGATTATAGACTTAAGAGTATCTCCAGTCTATGTTATGCTGTTGTGCGAAGCGGCTGATCTTGTGGCTTCTGTAGGCTGGCCCGTTATCGGAGATGATCCGTCGCGGAGTTCTGAACCGGTAAATGATGTGTGTCTTGAAGAAATGGAGAATATTCTCCGTCTTCACCTCTCTCAGCGGCACTGCTTCTGCCCATTTGGAGAAATAATCAGTTGTCGCCAAAATGAATCGATGTCCTCTGGACGATGCTGGTTCGATGGGGCTTATTATGTCAGTTCCCCACATTTCAAACGACCAGCTAGCCATTGTTGGGTGTAGCGGATTTGGATGCCGGTGGATAAAGTCACCGTGAATCTGGCACGAGTGGCACTGCTTCGCATATTCGAGGCAGTCTTGGATCATCGTGGGCCAATAGTAGCCCATCCATTTGATCTTCAGCTTCATCTTCGGGCCGGCTTGGTGAGAACCGCAAAGTCCGTCGTGGGTTTCTTGGACGACTCTCTTTGCCTCTTCAGGTCCCAGGCATCTTAACCATAGAGAATCAAATGATCTCTTATACAGAGTATCATTGACAAAGGCAAAAGATAGAGCTCGCTTCATGAGCTGATATTTTGAGGACGCCTCTTCAGGCATTCGACGGGATTTGAAGTAGTCTATAAAGACTTCTCTCCAATCCGTAACCTTTTCCTGGTCTTTTATTTGTAGAGTCGTTTGCTCGATCGCTCCCTTCTCTTCGGTCGATTCCGGAGATATTTCTGCCGGTGCAAGAACCCGACGACTTTGCACAATGATCCTCACGTCATCGAGGCTCTCGTCAGCCAGTTCTTTTGCGAGCTTGGCTAACACATCCGCCTTGCTATTTTCCGCACTCGGTATGCTTTCCAGGGCATAGGAAGGAATTTGAGTCAGCAGTTGCTGCACTCTCTCGCCGTATTTCACTAACTCTGGTTTGCACGTTTGATAGTCGCTGTTTACTTGACTAACGACCGGCTGGGAGTCTCCGTATGTGAGGAGGTTTTCAATTCCCATGTCGACGGCGATCTCAAGACCTGCTATCAAAACTTCATATTCGGCTTCGTTGTTCGTCCTCGGCTCTGTTAAGGAGAAGGAAAAGCGCATTATCCCTCCTTGTAGAGTCATGAAGATGAGGCCCATCCCTGATTTGATTTCAGGGGTGCTTTGTTTGCGCTTCTTCATGGAAGACGCTCTATCAAAATAGAGTTCACACCGGGTATCATCCCCGACGATCGTGTCAAACGCATGTTCGTCTGGCAATTCACAGTTCAAAGGAGAATCGGCGGGTATCGGGTGCTCAGCGAGGAAGTCGGCGATGGCCTGGCCTTTCACTGCCTTAAGAGGTCGATAAGTTATCGAGAATTCCATCAAGAGCAGGGCCCATTTAGCGAGACGTCCTGTTAATATGGCTTTCGACATCAAATACTTGATAGGATCCACTTTTGATATGAGATGGACCTCATGTGCCAACGCGTAGTGTCTGAGCTTCGTTATCGCGAAGATCAACGCCATACAGTGTTTTTCGATGGGAAAGTAATTATTTTCTGCCCCCAGGAGAACCCGACTCAAATAGTAGAGGGCACTCTCCTTTCCATGGTTGTGCCCATAATGCGCCTAGAGAACCTTCGAGGGCTGTCGTATACAGGACGAAAGGTTTTTCCTTGATTAGAGCAATCAGCACTGGAGGATTCTGCAGGTATTGCTTGATTTCATCCAGTGCGCTTTGGCATTTGCGATCCCAGACGAACGGGGTTCCCTTCTTCATCAAGTGACTATAGGGACGACATTTGCCGGAGAGGTTAACTATGAACCGCCAGATATACGTGAGCTTCCCTTGGAGAGACCGCAGTTGTTTGAGTGTTCTTGGCGGGGGCATTTCCCTGAGCGTCTTGATCTTCAACGGGTCCATCTCGATGCCTCGATATCGTACGATGAATCCTAGGAATTTGCCCGAAGAGACTCCGAACGCGTATTTGAGAGAGTTCATCTTCAAGTTATATTTCCGAAGGCGCTGAAACACGATCTTCAGATGCTCTAAATGTTCCTCGTATGATTTGCTTTTCATCACAAGTTCGTCGATATAGCATTCGACGATTTCATGTATGATGTCATCGAAAATCTTCGTCATGGCCCTCTGATAAGTGGCGCCTGCGTTCTTTAGACCGAAAGGTATCACTTTGTAGCCGAATATTCCCAGGGGAGTCCGGAAAGCGGTATGCTTTTGATCTTCGGGATGTATTTTTATTTGATTGTACCCTGATGAGCCGTCCATAAAGGAGAAGACTTCGTGAATGGACGTGTTGTCTATCATCAGCTCGGTAACCAGTACGGGAAAGTCATCCTTCGGACATGCTTTGTTGAGGTCTCGAAAGTCTACGCAGATGCGTACTATCCCATTTTTCTTCATCACTGGGACGATGTTGGCGATCCAGTCAGGATACTGAACCTCTTGGATGAAATCGGAGTCAATTAGCTTCTTGACCTCGGCGTTGATGCTCATCTCAAGCTCGAGCCGCATCCTTCTCGGCGCTTGTTTGACTGACTTGACGTCCGGAGATATCGCCAATTTGTGCACAACAATCTCTGGATCTAGTCCCGGCATCTCTGAATAATTCCATACGAAACAGTCTTTATACTGCATGAGCACGTCTTTTAGTGTAGCCACCCTTTCTTCAGACAACTCACTGACGAACGTCGGCCGCGGGTCACTTGCTGTCCCCAAGTCAATTTTCTTGAGGTTATCTGCAGTAGTATGTATCCCATCTTCCAGCTCTTTTGGCGCCGGTGGGAACTCTGAGATCACCTTGTCATCATCGTTTTCGAAGCACCAGGGGAGGTCATCCATATTCTCGGGTTCTTCTGACAGCGTTATCACGTGACAGGTACGAGATCGCTTCCAAGACCGATGTTGGTCTGGTTATACTCTCACTGCATACGTGGCTTTCGGCTCATGCTTATGTGGTGGGGTTACCCTCCAACTGCTGGATAAAGCGAACTTGCCTTGCTGATACTAGTCTTCTACCCAGTCTTTGCATGTAAAGCAGTCTTCGAGAGGATGTCCTATCACTCGATGATAGGAGCAATAGTCTGGGTGAGAGACCTCATCTGCTTGCTTGGGGTGTTTGGATTCCAGGAGTGTCATCATCTGATACTTTATAACAAGATCGAATATCTTCCTTGTCTTGTCTTGGGGAAAAGAATATGCTCGACCCATCTTCTTCATAAGAGACGGATCTCTGCTGCTCCATTCTCGATCGCGTGGCTTCTTGGACCCGCTTTGCCGCTGTCGCACGTCTTTTCCGTTCTTTAGCTTGTTTTTACCTCTGCGTCGGGTTTTCTGTGTGACAGGTTGACGACGAAGGGCATCGTCATTCTCCACAGCCTGCTGAAGGAGGCGCTGTGTCCTGATTTTCTTGTAGATGGTCATTTCACGGCTATGATCATCCCGGACCTTTTGACCATCTTCCCTTATTAGCTTGTCCATCTGTTCTTCGAACGACGGACTTGGCATTTTCACGGCGGGACCTCGTTTTGGTTCAGGGTTAACGTCTTCTACTAGAGCATCTCCTTCTTCATCAAAGTCATGTATGACATAGCAGCTATGGAATCGCTCCCGTTTCTTGGATTGAACATATCCAAGCCCGATCGTTTCCATTCTCCCGTTGGGCAATTTTCGCTGAGTTTCGGGGACGTTCCAAATCCTGTCATAGAATTTAGCTTTTCGAGCAGTCTGTTTGAAGAGTATGCCTTGGCGCCTCAACTGTCTTTTTAATCCTTCTGTGTAGTATCTGGGCAGACGGATGGGTTGGAGCTTGTTAAGCGTAGAATCGGCGCCATGTCAGATTTCTTTCTCCACTTTGGTTTCCGTGGATTGATAAAAGAGGATCGCCTTTTTATCTTTTCGCTTGGGAGGGACGTAAAACGTCTGCAGTTCTTGCACACTGTAGGTATCAACTGCTTCGAGCTCTTTGTAATGCTCTTGCGGAACCATGGCGATTTGCAAACTCCGATTATCATCAGCGAAGGCTTGTATTGATGGCCGAACAGAAAATACAGCATTGACCTCATCTTCCGAGTTGCTACCGAAGACCAGAATAGAGGTGGACGGTCCCGGCTCGTTGCGTTGGGGTGACCCTGAATAAACTATCACTTCCTCCTCCTCGGTATCGCTCCCGAAGACCGGAATAGTGATGATAGCCTTGTTCTTCGGTTTATGGCACCTTTCCGTGTCTTCAAAGTCTGACAGAAAGTACTTTGCATTCTCGTATTTGCGGACTTCGTTCACGGAAAATGGGTTCAGTTCCCCTGTCACGGTGTATTTGAGACCATACTTGAAATACTTCATACACTGATGTTGTGTAGAAGGGACGATGTTGTACTCGTGTAACCAAGGTCTGCCAAGCAGAGCGTTGTAGCAAGTCTTCGCGTCAATGACGTGGAACTTGATGTCAGTGACCAGTAACCCAAAGCGTAACGTCAGAATCACAGACCCGAGCGTCCTTGATGACTGGGAGTCAAATCCGGAGATAGTGATCTTATCCCGAGCGAGGTGTTGAACGCTCATGCAGATTTTCTTCAACATTCTTACATTGAGGAGGTTAACGGAGGACCCATTGTCAACCGGGATTTTGCCTATCTTGATATCATGACAGTATCCGGAGACATAAAGAGGACGGTTATGCTCGCACGTCCCGAGGAGGAGATTTTCATCGCCGAAGGTGATATCGGCTGTGTATACTTCTTCCAGCTCGTCCTTCATCTTTTCTTCGGCGAGGAACGCCTGGAACTGTTCGGGCTCTTGTAGTGCCTTGATCAGGGAATCTCTCGCCTCTTTAGATAGCAGAAGGGCATCGAGAATGCTTGGATGTGAGGGTAGCTTTCTCAGGTGTGCCAGAACGTTGTAATCCACCTTGTTTTTCTTAGGCGGGTCCTTGACTGCCAGCTCTTCGACGACTCGATCATCGAGGGCGATATCTTCAGGGACTTTTTCTTTCCTATCTTTTTTATTCGATCCCTTATTTGCGGGTCCGAGATTCTTTTCAGGTAGCGTGCGATTGCGCAGCTGATTCTCGCAGCTTTTCGATTCTTCCTCTTTTCCTGGGGTGGATTCTTTGAAGAGAGGGCCAAAAGTCATTTCTTCTTCAGAATCGCTTCTGAAGGTAAGAACTTGCGATCCCCTGCTATCAACCATGTGACAATTGCCGGCAGCTCTTCCTCGTTCATCTGTCGCATTTTTCCGCTGTCGACGAGCTTCACGCTTCATACTCTTGAAGTGTTGCCTGTGAGCGACATACCCTTCCCACCAATTTTTAAAGGCGTTGCATTCCTCAGTAAGGTATGCGATCTTCTAATAATATAAGCAGAAGTTAGGATGTACGTCCGCTTCATAAAGATGTATACCGACAGGAGAATTTCCTCTGAACGAGGACATATTCATTCCCATCGATATGGCTTTGACGAACCTTTTCCTTGTCTTGATCCTGTTTTTGTTTGCGGCGGATGTACTTTGATTTGGTGGGAGTGTTTCAACCCTTCGTCCAGTCGCCGGCGTTTGATCTTTTCAAATATGGCCATCTCGCGCTCCCGATCAGCTTTGCTTTTCAGAAGAGCTTCGTTCAGGAATGCGTCAATCATTTCATCTAATGGTCCCGGCTCAGGATCTGCCCCTAGTTTCTCTGCATCCAGAGCTTCTTCACCGTTTATTAACAAGTGAAAGATCACATGACAGCTTGCCACATAATCCTCAGGTTCATCCGACGAGTCTTCTCCATTGTCATTATCTCCGTCCTCAAGGACGTGGCTGAGAAATTCTTGGAGTATGACTGGGATCCGTGCCTTCTGGTTATATTCTTCCAGCGCGTCAATATGTTTTTGCAGGTCCGTGCGCTTGTCATCAGGCTTCACGGGCTTTTTGGTTTTTTTCTTCTTCTTCGAAGACTTTGACGGCTGGGTGCGGGCGCTTTGACTATCACCACCAATTTTTGGAGTTGGACGCGGCTTCAGCATTCCCTTGATGACTTCGGGTTCCAGCGGACTTTTCCATTTGATCACCGGGCATGTTTGAAAATCCTTCAACATTCTTTTCGTTTTGGCTGAAAGAACGACCTCCCATGGAGCTTCTTCGACAAAATAGCACGATTCCCCCGGTGTGTCCCCCCTTTTAAGAGCGTGCGGTTGAGGCGGACTTACTTTCCAATTCTCGGACAGTGCGAATTTGCCCTGTTGGTATTGGTCTTCAATCCAGCCTTCGAAGACGAAACAATTCTCGATTGGGTGGCCTATTGCTTGGTGATAGGGGCAATAATTGGGATTATTAGCCTCATCGGGTTGTAATGGTTGCAATGGGCGTTTTGGATCCGTCAAGTTGATGAGCCTGTTGCACACCGCCAGCTCGAACAATCTTCTCGTTTTGTCCCGGGGAAACGAATAAGGGCGCTTCATTTTCTCATTAAAGAATCGCTGTTTCTCGTCTTGGCGATCAGTTAGTTTCAGACCACTGGGCTGCTGTTAAGCATTGGCGATGAAGGTCGCTTTTCCTTTCCCTTTTTCATTCCGAGATTCCAGTTTCGAAGGAGACGGTTTATGACCCATCCGATCCATTTGGGCTAACTTATCAATCAAGGCCTGAAAAGTAGTTGGCTTGAAGAATATCATGAATTGAGATATGGTCGCCTGAGGGTCGAGAGTACCCACGAACATGCCTACCGCAGGAGCCTCTTCGATGCGTTGTTCGCACTTCGACCATAGATTCCGCCACCGTATCGCATACTAGACCCAAGTTTCGCCTGGCTTCATCCTGGCATTGATCAGTGCCGTGATTGGGGTACGTTCGCTAGCGCTTGCAAAACGTTGGGTAAATAGCAGCTCCAACTCTGCAAATGTCTTGATAGAGTCATTCGGGGGTTCCGAATACCACTCGAATGCTGTCTCCGACAAACTGCCAACAAACTGGCGGAGCAGTAATTTATCATCACCTCCAGTGTTGCCGCACAGAGCCCTAAATTGAGCAACGTGCTCGTGTGGATTTCCCGTCCCCTTATATACGTGGAATTTGGGGATCGTGTATCCCAGTGGGTACTTTATCTGGTCGTACCAACCCGGATAGGGTCGTCCGGTCTTAACAATTTGCCCAGCCGCATCATTCGCTTGATGAACTCGTATCTGCTGAGCGATGTAATCATCCAGGGCAGCTTTTGAGATGGTCTCCTCTTTGGCTGCTGAACAAACCGAAAGAGAGTTTGATGTCTCCGCTCGGTCGTCTTCGAGGATAATCAGAAGATCTTCATGTAACACCCAACCCTTTTTATACTAATAGCTGTATTTCCATTTTTATTTATAAAATTTATTTAAATTATCTTATATTTATTTATTAGTTTATTTATTTTAAAACTCCTCCTTAAATCCAAACCCAGATTTTTCCACATTTTAATCCTTGCGCATCCCTTTTATAACTTAATGTATTAGAACCCCAATTCCCATTCTTTTTATTTAGATTCATTTTTCTTTTAGCCCCAACCTTTCCTTAAGGCCGGCCCTCACTCTTTCCTTCTCTTTTTCTTTAAAATTTTTCCTTTAATTTTCAGCCCGCGGCCTGCTCCGTTTCAGCACACCAAAAAAAATCCTTCCTTTAATATTATGCAGCCCAGCCAGCTGTTTCTATTTTTATCCAATTAATATTTCTTTTCTTTCTTCAGCCCATCTCTTGTAACCTCTTTAATTTCTTATTCTCTAATCCCCCGGCCCCCTTTTCATTTTATTGATTTTCAGCCGGCCCACACTATTCTTTTTTATTTAAATAGCTGCAGCCCATCTCCTCTTTTCTAATTTCCTTATTTATTTCTCTGAGCCCGGCCCGTGTCTCCTTTTCCTTTTAAATTCATTTTGTTTACAAGCCCGGCCCTTTTCTAATTTCCTTATTCTTTATCTATTTGTTGCCGGCCCAGCCCACCAAGCCGCGTCCCCATTTCCCCACTCTCCCTCACCCGCTTCGCTCCAACCCGACCCGCCACTGTTCCTCTTCTCTAAATCTCTAACGGCTCTCTCCCCTTCACACGCGATTCACTCCCGCCGCCTCCGCCCTCGCTCACGCTGCCGTTACACCCACGACTCGCGCCTGCTCCATCATAGCTCGCCTCTCTCTCTTCCATCACACTCTCATCTCATTCCTCTCCCTCTCTGTTTCTCGTTCTCCCCCTTCCTTCACTACCCCGAGCTCCCCTCACCACCGTGACCACGAGCACCTCGCCTCCGTCACCTCCAGTTCCTCAACCATCACTCCCTCCTCCCCCTCCTACACGACTCCACCCTCGACCCGAGCCCCTGCCAAGCCCCTACACACTTCACCGCTCACTGCACCCGTGCTCGGCCACCCACGCCTCGACGCCAGCGAGCTCCTCGTCGTCATCGTCGTCATCATCGTCATCGTCGTCGTCCTCAGTCCTCATCATCATCATCCTCAGCTCTCTATGTCTCTCTCTCTCTAAACCTCAACCCCCTGCACACCCCGACCCAACAACCATCGCCTCCTCCTCATCGACACCACCTCCATCACCTCGTCGGCAATCAAGCCCACCGACCGCCAGCACCACCCCCTCTCCCTCCTCCGTTCTCCCTCTGTACATCTCTCTCTCTCTCTCTACAATCTCTCTCGCTCTCACTCTCTCGTTTCCCTCTCTCTCTAACTCCCTCACCCTGTTCTCCCTAACTATCCCTCTCTATCCCTCTGTGCTCTCTCCTTTTCTCTCTCCCAATCTCTCACTCTCTCTCTCTGTTTCTCTCCCGATCTCTAGCTCTCTCTCTCTCTCTCTCTCTGCATCTCTCGTTTCTCTCTCTCTCTAACTCCCTCTGTGTTATCTCTCTCACTCTCTTTCTCTCTCTAAATCCCTAGCTTTCACTCACCCTCTCTTTAGTTCTCTCTCTCTTCTCTCAATCTCCCTGTCAATCTCTCTCAGTCCCTCTCTAAATTTCTCAAATCTCTATTTCTCTCTCCCTCTGCAGTACGAGCACATCTGCCTCGTCTCACCCATCGCCTGAACTCGCAACAACCCGTCACCAAGCTCGAGCCAGGATCGAGGTTTTGTCACTCGGAGCCGTAGCCGTCGCGGTGCTTGCCCGTCGCGCATTCGTGCCTTTACCGCTGCCGTGCATCGTCTAGACACCTCCAGGCAAGTTTTTACTTGTTTTCATGCTATTCTCTATATGTTACAAGTCAATATCGTAGATATATCACATGTTTGCTTTATGTAAATATTATAACAAAACCGTTCGATGCTTGACCTTATAGAAAATCTTTATCCAATTTGACGGAATTAGATATCATTGCTTGGCCCGTATTGTCGTGGACCTACTGTGTAAACTTCGCTGGAAAATTTGATCGTTTAAGATTAAAACAACTACCCTCAAGTTTAACCGTAAAAACTGTAATTCTGTTGCACCTGAAAATAGTTAAATTCATCATAAATCATATACATATTAGAATGGTGCGTTCGAGGGCTCAAATCGAAGCTAACTCGATGAACTTTAACCCTAAGCTAGTTTCCAGACATTCCTGTACTTAAATCATGATGATAATTGTATCGGAGTACGACTCTGGACTGCAGTCCAGAGCTACTCAAATTGTTGTTTGCTGTACCGTATTGGATACCTCAAGATTTTCCTTAACTCGTAGGTTGCGGAACTCCGCTGATTATTGTAGGTAACTCTGTTAGCTAAACGACACGATTGGTTTCATTCTATTTCGTTACCGTTTGATATTTAATCTGTAATTTAGAAGATCGGGACACATAACAGTCCCAGCAGAATCAGAATTGACATGTTAATATTAAACAGATTGTAACTCCTAACGTACACACGCGATTGAAGATCCGTTTGTTGCGTTGAAAACTTTACTGAGAACCCTAGAATTTATCCAATTGTAGCGTCGCTAAATTCTGATCCCAGCCTGGGTTAAAATGCGTTGCGAAACGGATTTCTGATTCTGAACTCGGATTTCTAGCCTCGTGCGCTTAAAATGAAATGGTTATAACTATGATTCTGAAACCCGATTGGCTTGAAACAAAATTTTATGGATAGATAAATGAACACACTAATTACTACCTGTTCATCATTTCGCCAAATTATATACGTATGTTTCATGATAAATCGTGCAAGTGAAAGAATGCGGTTTCATAACATCCTCATCATGTTTATATACTTGTTCACGCATCATACACACCCATATCATCATATTGATAACCTAGTGACATCGTGCATTTACCCAGTGTCAGATTTTAGTGATGATTGTGGCAAGTACGTCAGTGTTCGTGTATTCGTGATTAAGTGAAAGTGATACGTACTTGTGCACAATCAGTGACCATATTATTCTATTGCATTGTCGACGTCTGTGGGATGCGTGTACGTGTGACTATAAGTGGTATGGGACACTTATGGAAGCGCTTGCACGGGTGTCACAGATAAGACACCAGACCCTGCCATTTATCTTAGGTATTAGTCGGGACGTGCTTGATGGAGGTCCTGCCTCCGGTTCTCGCGCAGACTTGTCACGGATCGATTAGTATTTAATTTGATGGTTAGTGTTTGATGTAGACCTCGGGGTGTGGGGTAGTTCAAGTGTGAATTCAACAGAATCTCGGGAGTCCCATGCCGGCTTATATATTTAGGGAGTTATATGGAGATTTACAGGGTATGTGCTATAGACACCGTGATACATTCGTTACATGTTGGGCCCGTGGTCCCTTGCCCTTGGGTTCTACCCTTGGGTGGAGGACGCTCGCGAGTGGTTGACTCTCACACTTGGACTGACGATAGACTTAGTGACCTGTACAGTGAGACTTAGAGACTGATAGGGATGCTGGCATTTATATTACTTTTATACCGTGTTGACATACGTGACATATCGTTACACTGCTTTACTGTTCCGCTGCGTTGATTACTGCACATGCATATTCATGATGTTATTTATTTACTGCTTCACATACCTATTATCACTGTTAGAACTGTCACTTGATTTTATACATATTATATTGCTATTGTGTCGCTCTGACGACCTGAGTATGCATGCTCAGTGTGAGGAGAAGATCTAGCTTGGATCAGTACTAGACGTGCATCACAGACTTTCTGACTCGCTACTCCGAGTTACTTTCGTTTATTTCCACTTCAGGTCAGTTTACATTATTGTATCTTTCAGTTACTGCATTTCTCTTTACCTGCGCATCGTTTACTGTTTACCATGATAAACTAGAAGCCGAAGTGTGACTACGGCAGGACTTTTCCTTGACCGTAGGAGCATGGCTGGCCTTGTCTACCCCTCGTATTCCGTATTTTGGGAAGCGGGGCGTGACATGGTTTAGTTGGTATCAGAGCCAGGTTTTGCATCGATTGGGATTGCAGTTTTCCGTGTACAGTTTGGCAATCTAAGACATCTTTCGGTCTAGATTGTAAACTTGTTATTCCTGATCCATATTCACATCGTGTGTTCAGCTATCCACTCGCTATGGTTTCGGGTGACCTGGCAAGATTACGTGGTTGCAATTGCACTACCGTATTCTGTTTAGGTGACTTAAAGTCATACCGTTGATTCTCCACTTATAATAAATTCAGCATCTCTAATATTTTTGAATCTTTGTCCTACCCATTTTGATTCGTAATCTTGTGACTCATATCACCCTCAAAATTGTTATTTCAGGATCATGTCTTCCAACGACTCTTCGTCTTTATCCGCTCCCCAGAATCAGACCGTTGAAATCCTGAGTGTACTGCAAGATTTGAAGGAAGCCCAAGAGCGAACAAACGACTTATTAGCTGAAGGACTGAGAAGACAGGTGAGTCAGACCCCAGCAGGAGCATCCTATCATAAAGAGATCCCTATTAGACGAGGAAAAGAGAAGAAGATGAAACGTCAACATAAGCATCAGAAGAACCCTTGTTGTGGATATTGTAAGAGACCAGGACATCTTCAGAAGGATTGTCGCCGTGCCCAAGGGAAATGCCTGACATGCGGTTCCAACAAACACCTCATCAACGGATGCCCAGAAAGGAAAGAACTGCAAGGGAGAAACTCGTCCACACTCCCCACTTCTGCCAAGTGAGGATTGCCGCGTAGTTCGGACTTCGACGGTAAGGCGGATCAAACGCAGGATTCAACTCACGCGACGAGAATGCAATGTTATAGTAGTCGAAGAATAATTTTCATGTTATCTACTTTCAGTAATAATAATGTTGTCATCCTTTATGAATATTTCTTTCTGTTTGAAATTATGTATCCTTTGAACTTTTAGTTGAATGCAATGAAATTTGAATCATAATATATGTATCATTCTCATGCTTTCTCTATGTCACATTCTATTCATTATCACAGTATTTTCATTCGAATCTTTCAGTTCCTGCAACCGCATATTTTTCCTATATTGCGTACCCCGAGTTTTCCTTGATATATTCCACTGTCTAATCATGACTTCTCTTTCAGGCCATGGCCCATCCTGGAGCAGCGCCGCATCTAGACGAGAATGCACAGTCATGCGTTTCCTTAGACCGCACACTGATGGATTCCGACGATGAGATCAACGGTCCCCAGGTCAACTTCGAAAACAATGATTCAGAGGACGAAGAAGCGGACGCCCCAGAGTTTGACATGATAGCTGATTCTGACGAAGAAGAAGGAGATCCTGAAGAGAACCCTATAGAGGAAGACCCGGTAGAGGAAGACCCTGAGGAAGAACCGATAGGAGAAAATCCAGCGGAAGAAAACCCAGAAGAAGAAAATCACATGGGGTCGGACCTCGATGAAGAAGTTCTACCCGAGGATGAAGGACCAGAAGATCAAGACCCTGCCATGGAAGAACTTCCTTTAGCGATACCTGCGAGGCGCTATGGAAATGGACGGCCCTACCTGAGCGCGCGGGCCTACCGCAACCTGCTGAATCTCCACAACCGCGACTGATGGAATTTCTTTGATGTTGTCTTTCTGGCCAAATAAAATGTGTATAGTTTAGGGCCACTTTTCGTCTTTGGGAATGTCTTGTTTCAAATTTTCTTGAATGGAATAAATCTTCTGAATACATAAACTTTTTGATTATTGGTTCGATTGGTACTTGTTTATTGCCCTTATCCATTTATTTTCTGCCGAGTTCCCTGACTGTCCACCCCTACTCATTGTATAGTTTTCACCCTTGTTTCGATTAGAAAGTACCGCACCCTGATCCTTGGAATGAGCCACCCTTCATCTCTCGTCTGTACCCTGTTTGAGACCCTTCTGGGAGGAGAACAGTTCCTGTGAAACTTCCGAGTTCACTAACTCTTCCAATCTTGATTTGTGGGTTGTACCGACTGTTGTTTTCCCCCACACTTTCCCTTTTGTATTCCTTTGTTACTCATCCTTACTCCCCGTGCTGACCCTATTCCAATCCCTTTTATCTTCAGTCTAAAACCGCCACACCCTGACCTTCTGATCGAGCCACACTTCCTTATAATCATTACCCTATCTAGCCCTATACCTATTTGAGTTCTTCCTATTACCCTAATTATATTTAGGGGCACTGTTATTCAAAATTTAGTTTTCAGTACTTTAATTTATCAAAGGGTACGTTTTATTGATTACTCTATTTCATATATTTTAAGTACGCTATTATCAATCTCGTTTTCAGTAGCGCGAACTTACACCGCACATATTTTGTTCCATGTTTCTTATTTTCACTATATAATGTTCCTAAATTATTCTAAACCTATTTTATCGATGCCTTTTTCCTAAAAATGTTTTAACCCACCGACTAATTTTCACTGCTTTATTGTCATTGATTTATTTTTGGGATTTGTGCCTATGAATACTATTATAAATAGTTGAACCTTACGATTATTTTCTGCTTATTTTGATAAACATAGAGGTGCACATATTTGAGTCTCGACTTTTGTCGAGCACACTTTGATTGTTATTCGTTATTGTTACCTATATTCTCGTATATTTGTACTTGCCCTTATAGTTTTCCTGCATTATACCTTGTAAGCCTATCTTTTTTATATATGGTTCTTATATGTATGTATGTACCTTCAAAAATTTTGTCTAACCGTTTTAAGTAAATCCACATGTATTAGTGTTCGATATGATAACTCTTCGCTCATTATTTTATAGCTTGTTGGTTCTCTTAAATTTCGAGGACGAAATTTTTATAAGGGTGGTATGATGTAACACCCAACCCTTTTTATACTAATAGCTGTATTTCCATTTTTATTTATAAAATTTATTTAAATTATCTTATATTTATTTATTAGTTTATTTATTTTAAAACTCCTCCTTAAATCCAAACCCAGATTTTTCCACATTTTAATCCATGCGCATCCCTTTTATAACTTAATGTATTAGAACCCCAATTCCCATTCTTTTTATTTAGATTCATTTTTCTTTTAGCCCCAACCTTTCCTTAAGGCCGGCCCTCACTCTTTCCTTCTCTTTTTCTTTAAAATTTTTCCTTTAATTTTCAGCCCGCGGCCTGCTCCGTTTCAGCACACCAAAAAAAATCCTTCCTTTAATATTATGCAGCCCAGCCAGCTGTTTCTATTTTTATCCAATTAATATTTCTTTTCTTTCTTCAGCCCATCTCTTGTAACCTCTTTAATTTCTTATTCTCTAATCCCCCGGCCCCCTTTTCATTTTATTGATTTTCAGCCGGCCCACACTATTCTTTTTTATTTAAATAGCTGCAGCCCATCTCCTCTTTTCTAATTTCCTTATTTATTTCTCTGAGCCCGGCCCGTGTCTCCTTTTCCTTTTAAATTCATTTTGTTTACAAGCCCGGCCCTTTTCTAATTTCCTTATTCTTTATCTATTTGTTGCCGGCCCAGCCCACCAAGCCGCGTCCCCATTTCCCCACTCTCCCTCACCCGCTTCGCTCCAACCCGACCCGCCACTGTTCCTCTTCTCTAAATCTCTAACGGCTCTCTCCCCTTCACGCGCGATTCACTCCCGCCGCCTCCGCCCTCGCTCACGCTGCCGTTACACCCACGACTCGCGCCTGCTCCATCATAGCTCGCCTCTCTCTCTTCCATCACACTCTCATCTCATTCCTCTCCCTCTCTGTTTCTCGTTCTCCCCCTTCCTTCACTACCCGAGCTCCCCTCACCACCGTGACCACGAGCACCTCGCCTCCGTCACCTCCAGTTCCTCAACCATCACTCCCTCCTCCCCCTCCTACACGACTCCACCCTCGACCCGAGCCCCTGCCAAGCCCCTACACACTTCACCGCTCACTGCACCCGTGCTCGGCCACCCACGCCCCGACGCCAGCGAGCTCCTCGTCGTCATCGTCGTCATCATCATCATCGTCGTCGTCCTCAGTCCTCATCATCATCATCCTCAGCTCTCTATGTCTCTCTCTCTAAACCTCAACCCCCTGCACACCCCGACCCAACAACCATCGCCTCCTCCTCATCGACACCACCTCCATCACCTCGTCGGCAATCAAGCCCACCGACCGCCAGCACCACCCCCTCTCCCTCCTCCGTTCTCCCTCTGTACATCTCTCTCTCTCTCTACAATCTCTCTCGCTCTCACTCTCTCGTTTCCCACTCTCTCTAACTCCCTCACCCTGTTCTCCCTAACTATCCCTCTCTATCCCTCTGTGCTCTCTCCTTTTCTCTCTCCCAATCTCTCACTCTCTCTCTGTCCCTCACTCTCTCTCTCTGTTTCTCTCCCGATCTCTAGCTCTCTCTCTCTCTCTCTGCATCTCTCGTTTCTCTCTCTCTCTCTCTCTAACTCCCTCTGTGTTATCTCTCTCTCTCTCTCTCTCTAAATCCCTAGCTCTCACTCACCCTCTCTTTAGTTCTCTCTCTCTTCTCTCAATCTCCCTGTCAATCTCTCTCAGTCCCTCTCTAAATTTCTCAAATCTCTATTTCTCTCTCCCTCTGCAGTACGAGCACATCTGCCTCGTCTCACCCATCGCCTGAACTCGCAACAACCCGTCACCAAGCTCGAGCCAGGATCGAGGTTTTGTCACTCGGAGCCGTAGCCGTCGCGGTGCTTGCCCGTCGCGCATTCGTGCCTTTACCGCTGCCGTGCATCGTCTAGACACCTCCAGGCAAGTTTTTACTTGTTTTCATGCTATTCTCTATATGTTACAAGTCAATATCGTAGATATATCACATGTTTGCTTTATGTAAATATTATAACAAAACCGTTCGATGCTTGACCTTATAGAAAATCTTTATCCAATTTGACGGAATTAGATATCATTGCTTGGCCCGTATTGTCGTGGACCTACTGTGTAAACTTCGCTGGAAAATTTGATCGTTTAAGATTAAAACAACTACCCTCAAGTTTAACCGTAAAAACTGTAATTCTGTTGCACCTGAAAATAGTTAAATTCATCATAAATCATATACATATTAGAATGGTGCGTTCGAGGGCTCAAATCGAAGCTAACTCGATGAACTTTAACCCTAAGCTAGTTTCCAGACATTCCTGTACTTAAATCATGATGATAATTGTATCGGAGTACGACTCTGGACTGCAGTCCAGAGCTACTCAAATTGTTGTTTGCTGTACCGTATTGGATACCTCAAGATTTTCCTTAACTCGTAGGTTGCGGAACTCCGCTGATTATTGTAGGTAACTCTGTTAGCTAAACGACACGATTGGTTTCATTCTATTTCGTTACCGTTTGATATTTAATCTGTAATTTAGAAGATCGGGACACATAACAGTCCCAGCAGAATCAGAATTGACATGTTAATATTAAACAGATTGTAACTCCTAACGTACACACGCGATTGAAGATCCGTTTGTTGCGTTGAAAACTTTACTGAGAACCCTAGAATTTATCCAATTGTAGCGTCGCTAAATTCTGATCCCAGCCGGGGTTAAAATGCGTTGCGAAACGGATTTCTGATTCTGAACTCGGATTTCCAGCCGCGTGCGCTTAAAATGAAATGGTTATAACTATGATTCTAAAACCCGATTGGCTTGAAACAAAATTTTATGGATAGATAAATGAACACACTAATTACTACCTGTTCATCATTTCGCCAAATTATATACGTATGTTTCATGATAAATCGTGCAAGTGAAAGAATGCGGTTTCATAACATCCTCATCATGTTTATATACTTGTTCACGCATCATATCACACCCATATCATCATATTGATAACCTAGTGACATCGTGCATTTACCCAGTGTCAGATTTTAGTGATGATTGTGGCAAGTACGTCAGTGTTCGTGTATTCGTGATTAAGTGAAAGTGATACGTACTTGTGCACAATCAGTGACCATATTATTCTATTGCATTGTCGACGTCTGTGGGATGCGTGTACGTGTGACTATAAGTGGTATGGGACACTTATGGAAGCGCTTGCACGGGTGTCACAGATAAGACACCAGACCCTGCCATTTATCTTAGGTATTAGTCGGGACGTGCTTGATGGAGGTCCTGCCTCTAGTTCTCGCGCAGACTTGTCACGGATCGATTAGTATTTAATTTGATGGTTAGTGTTTGATGTAGACCTCGGGGTGTGGGGTAGTTCAAGTGTGAATTCAACATAATCTCGGGAGTCCCATGCCGGCTTATATATTTAGGGAGTTATATGGAGATTTACAGGGTATGTGCTATAGACACCGTGATACATTCGTTACATGTTGGGCCCGTGGTCCCTTGCCCTTGGGTTCTACCCTTGGGTGGAGGACACTCGCGAGTTGTTGACTCTCACACTTGGACTGACGATAGGCTTAGTGACCTGTACAGTGAGACTTAGAGACTGATAGGGATGCTGGCATTTATATTACTTTTATACCGTGTTGACATACGTGACATATCGTTACACTGCTTTACTGTTCCGCTGCGTTGATTACTGCACATGCATATTCATGATGTTATTTATTTACTGCTTCACATACCTATTATCACTGTTAGAACTGTCACTTGATTTTATACATATTATATTGCTATTGTGTCGCTCTGACGACCTGAGTATGCATGCTCAGTGTGAGGAGAAGATCTAGCTTGGATCAGTACTAGACGTGCATCACAGACTTTCTGACTCGCTACTCCGAGTTACTTTCGTTTATTTCCACTTCAGGTCAGTTTACATTATTGTATCTTTCAGTTACTGCATTTCTCTTTACCTGCGCATCGTTTACTGTTTACCATGATAAACTAGAAGCCGAAGTATGACTACGGCAGGACTTTTCCTTGACCGTAGGAGCATGGCTGGCCTTGTCTACCCCTCGTATTCCGTATTTTGGGAAGCGGGGCGTGACATGGTTTAGTTGGTATCAGAGCCAGGTTTTGCATCGATTGGGATTGCAGTTTTCCGTGTACAGTTTGGCAATCTAAGACATCCTTCGGTCTAGATTGTAAACTTGTTATTCCTGATCCATATTCACATCGTGTGTTCAGCTATCCACTCGCTATGGTTTCGGGTGACCTGGCAAGATTACGTGGTTGCAATTGCACTACCGTATTCTGTTTAGGTGACTTAAAGTCATACCGTTGATTCTCCACTTATAATAAATTCAGCATCTCTAATATTTTTGAATCTTTGTCCTACCCATTTTGATTCGTAATCTTGTGACTCATATCACCCTCAAAATTGTTATTTCAGGATCATGTCTTCCAACGACTCTTCGTCTTTATCCGCTCCCCAGAATCAGACCGTTGAAATCCTGAGTGTACTGCAAGATTTGAAGGAAGCCCAAGAGCGAACAAACGACTTATTAGCTGAAGGACTGAGAAGACAGGTGAGTCAGACCCCAGCAGGAGCATCCTATCATAAAGGGATCCCTATTAGACGAGGAAAAGAGAAGAAGATGAAACGTCAACATAAGCATCAGAAGAACCCTTGTTGTGGATATTGTAAGAGACCAGGACATCTTCAGAAGGATTGTCGCCGTGCCCAAGGGAAATGCCTGACATGCGGTTCCAACAAACACCTCATCAACGGATGCCCAGAAAGGAAAGAACTGCAAGGGAGAAACTCGTCCACACTCCCCACTTCTGCCAAGTGAGGATTGCCGCGTAGTTCGGACTTCGACGGTAAGGCGGATCAAACGCAGGATTCAACTCACGCGACGAGAATGCAATGTTATAGTAGTCGAAGAATAATTTTCATGTTATCTACTTTCAGTAATAATAATGTTGTCATCCTTTATGAATATTTCTTTCTGTTTGAAATCATGTATCCTTTGAACTTTTAGTTGAATGCAATGAAATTTGAATCATAATATATGTATCATTCTCATGCTTTCTCTATGTCACATTCTATTCATTATCACAGTATTTTCATTCGAATCTTTCAGTTCCTGCAACCGCATATTTTTCCTATATTGCGTACCCCGAGTTTTCCTTGATATATTCCACTGTCTAATCATGACTTCTCTTTCAGGCCATGGCCCATCCTGGAGCAGCGCCGCATCTAGACGAGAATGCACAGTCATGCGTTTCCTTAGACCGCACACTGATGGATTCCGACGATGAGATCAACGGTCCCCAGGTCAACTTCGAAAACAATGATTCAGAGGACGAAGAAGCGGACGCCCCAGAGTTTGACATGATAGCTGATTCTGACGAAGAAGAAGGAGATCCTGAAGAGAACCCTATAGAGGAAGACCCGGTAGAGGAAGACCCTGAGGAAGAACCGATAGGAGAAAATCCAGCGGAAGAAAACCCAGAAGAAGAAAATCACATGGGGTCGGACCTCGATGAAGAAGTTCTACCCGAGGATGAAGGACCAGAAGATCAAGACCCTGCCATGGAAGAACTTCCTTTAGCGATACCTGCGAGGCGCTATGGAAATGGACGGCCCTACCTGAGCGCGCGGGCCTACCGCAACCTGCTGAATCTCCACAACCGCGACTGATGGAATTTCTTTGATGTTGTCTTTCTGGCCAAATAAAATGTGTATAGTTTAGGGCCACTTTTCGTCTTTGGGAATGTCTTGTTTCAAATTTTCTTGAATGGAATAAATCTTCTGAATACATAAACTTTTTGATTATTGGTTCGATTGGTACTTGTTTATTGCCCTTATCCATTTATTTTCTGCCGAGTTCCCTGACTGTCCACCCCTACTCATTGTATAGTTTTCACCCTTGTTTCGATTAGAAAGTACCGCACCCTGATCCTTGGAATGAGCCACCCTTCATCTCTCGTCTGTACCCTGTTTGAGACCCTTCTGGGAGGAGAACAGTTCCTGTGAAACTTCCGAGTTCACTAACTCTTCCAATCTTGATTTGTGGGTTGTACCGACTGTTGTTTTCCCCCACACTTTCCCTTTTGTATTCCTTTGTTACTCATCCTTACTCCCCGTGCTGACCCTATTCCAATCCCTTTTATCTTCAGTCTAAAACCGCCACACCCTGACCTTCTGATCGAGCCACACTTCCTTATAATCATTACCCTATCTAGCCCTATACCTATTTGAGTTCTTCCTATTACCCTAATTATATTTAGGGGCACTGTTATTCAAAATTTAGTTTTCAGTACTTTAATTTATCAAAGGGTACGTTTTATTGATTACTCTATTTCATATATTTTAAGTACGCTATTATCAATCTCGTTTTCAGTAGCGCGAACTTACACCGCACATATTTTGTTCCATGTTTCTTATTTTCACTATATAATGTTCCTAAATTATTCTAAACCTATTTTATCGATGCCTTTTTCCTAAAAATGTTTTAACCCACCGACTAATTTTCACTGCTTTATTGTCATTGATTTATTTTTGGGATTTGTGCCTATGAATACTATTATAAATAGTTGAACCTTACGATTATTTTCTGCTTATTTTGATAAACATAGAGGTGCACATATTTGAGTCTCGACTTTTGTCGAGCACACTTTGATTGTTATTCGTTATTGTTACCTATATTCTCGTATATTTGTACTTGCCCTTATAGTTTTCCTGCATTATACCTTGTAAGCCTATCTTTTTTATATATGGTTCTTATATGTATGTATGTACCTTCAAAAATTTTGTCTAACCGTTTTAAGTAAATCCACATGTATTAGTGTTCGATATGATAACTCTTCGCTCATTATTTTATAGCTTGTTGGTTCTCTTAAATTTCGAGGACGAAATTTTTATAAGGGTGGTATGATGTAACACCCAACCCTTTTTATACTAATAGCTGTATTTCCATTTTTATTTATAAAATTTATTTAAATTATCTTATATTTATTTATTAGTTTATTTATTTTAAAACTCCTCCTTAAATCCAAACCCAGATTTTTCCACATTTTAATCCATGCGCATCCCTTTTATAACTTAATGTATTAGAACCCCAATTCCCATTCTTTTTATTTAGATTCATTTTTCTTTTAGCCCCAACCTTTCCTTAAGGCCGGCCCTCACTCTTTCCTTCTCTTTTTCTTTAAAATTTTTCCTTTAATTTTCAGCCCGCGGCCTGCTCCGTTTCAGCACACCAAAAAAAATCCTTCCTTTAATATTATGCAGCCCAGCCAGCTGTTTCTATTTTTATCCAATTAATATTTCTTTTCTTTCTTCAGCCCATCTCTTTTAACCTCTTTAATTTCTTATTCTCTAATCCCCCGGCCCCCTTTTCATTTTATTGATTTTCAGCCGGCCCACACTATTCTTTTTTATTTAAATAGCTGCAGCCCATCTCCTCTTTTCTAATTTCCTTATTTATTTCTCTGAGCCCGGCCCGTGTCTCCTTTTCCTTTTAAATTCATTTTGTTTACAAGCCCGGCCCTTTTCTAATTTCCTTATTCTTTATCTATTTGTTGCCGGCCCAGCCCACCAAGCCGCGTCCCCATTTCCCCACTCTCCCTCACCCGCTTCGCTCCAACCCGACCCGCCACTGTTCCTCTTCTCTAAATCTCTAACGGCTCTCTCCCCTTCACGCGCGATTCACTCCCGCCGCCTCCGCCCTCGCTCACGCTGCCGTTACACCCACGACTCGCGCCTGCTCCATCATAGCTCGCCTCTCTCTCTTCCATCACACTCTCATCTCATTCCTCTCCCTCTCTGTTTCTCGTTCTCCCCCTTCCTTCACTACCCCGAGCTCCCCTCACCACCGTGACCACGAGCACCTCGCCTCCGTCACCTCCAGTTCCTCAACCATCACTCCCTCCTCCCCCTCCTACACGACTCCACCCTCGACCCGAGCCCCTGCCAAGCCCCTACACACTTCACCGCTCACTGCACCCGTGCTCGGCCACCCACGCCCCGACGCCAGCGAGCTCCTCGTCGTCATCGTCGTCATCATCATCATCGTCGTCGTCCTCAGTCCTCATCATCATCATCCTCAGCTCTCTATGTCTCTCTCTCTCTCTAAACCTCAACCCCCTGCACACCCCGACCCAACAACCATCGCCTCCTCCTCATCGACACCACCTCCATCACCTCGTCGGCAATCAAGCCCACCGACCGCCAGCACCACCCCCTCTCCCTCCTCCGTTCTCCCTCTGTACATCTCTCTCTCTCTCTACAATCTCTCTCGCTCTCGCTCTCTCGTTTCCCTCTCTCTCTAACTCCCTCACCCTGTTCTCCATAACTATCCCTCTCTATCCCTCTGTGCTCTCTCCTTTTCTCTCTCCCAATCTCTCACTCTCACTCTGTCCCTCACTCTCTCTCTCTGTTTCTCTCCCGATCTCTAGCTCTCTCTCTCTCTGCATCTCTCGTTTCTCTCTCTCTCTCTCTAACTCCCTCTGTGTTATCTCTCTCACTCTCTTTCTCTCTCTAAATCCCTAGCTCTCACTCACCCTCTCTTTAGTTCTCTCTCTCTTCTCTCAATCTCCCTGTCAATCTCTCTCAGTCCCTCTCTAAATTTCTCAAATCTCTATTTCTCTCTCCCTCTGCAGTACGAGCACATCTGCCTCGTCTCACCCATCGCCTGAACTCGCAACAACCCGTCACCAAGCTCGAGCCAGGATCGAGGTTTTGTCACTCGGAGCCGTAGCCGTCGCGGTGCTTGCCCGTCGCGCATTCGTGCCTTTACCGCTGCCGTGCATCGTCTAGACACCTCCAGGCAAGTTTTTACTTGCTTTCATGCTATTCTCTATATGTTACAAGTCAATATCGTAGATATATCACATGTTTGCTTTATGTAAATATTATAACAAAACCGTTCGATGCTTGACCTTATAGAAAATCTTTATCCAATTTGACGGAATTAGATATCATTGCTTGGCCCGTATTGTCGTGGACCTACTGTGTAAACTTCGCTGGAAAATTTGATCGTTTAAGATTAAAACAACTATCCTCAAGTTTAACCGTAAAAACTGTAATTCTGTTGCACCTGAAAATAGTTAAATTCATCATAAATCATATACATATTAGAATGGTGCGTTCGAGGGCTCAAATCGAAGCTAACTCGATGAACTTTAACCCTAAGCTAGTTTCCAGACATTCCTGTACTTAAATCATGATGATAATTGTATCGGAGTACGACTCTGGACTGCAGTCCAGAGCTACTCAAATTGTTGTTTGCTGTACCGTATTGGATACCTCAAGATTTTCCTTAACTCGTAGGTTGCGGAACTCCGCTGATTATTGTAGGTAACTCTGTTAGCTAAACGACACGATTGGTTTCATTCTATTTCGTTACCGTTTGATATTTAATCTGTAATTTAGAAGATCGGGACACATAACAGTCCCAGCAGAATCAGAATTGACATGTTAATATTAAACAGATTGTAACTCCTAACGTACACACGCGATTGAAGATCCGTTTGTTGCGTTGAAAACTTTACTGAGAACCCTAGAATTTATCCAATTGTAGCGTCGCTAAATTCTGATCCCAGCCGAGGTTAAAATGCGTTGCGAAACGGATTTCTGATTCTGAAATCGGATTTCCAGCCGCGTGCGCTTAAAATGAAATGGTTATAACTATGATTCTAAAACCCGATTGGCTTGAAACAAAATTTTATGGATAGATAAATGAACACACTAATTACTACCTGTTCATCATTTCGCCAAATTATATACGTATGTTTCATGATAAATCGTGCAAGTGAAAGAATGCGGTTTCATAACATCCTCATCATGTTTATATACTTGTTCGCGCATCATATCACACCCATATCATCATATTGATAACCTAGTGACATCGTGCATTTACCCAGTGTTAGATTTTAGTGATGATTGTGGCAAGTACGTCAGTGTTCGTGTATTCGTGATTAAGTGAAAGTGATACGTACTTGTGCACAATCAGTGACCATATTATTCTATTGCATTGTCGACGTCTGTGGGATGCGTGTACGTGTGACTATAAGTGGTATGGGACACTTATGGAAGCGCTTGCACGGGTGTCACAGATAAGACACCAGACCCTGCCATTTATCTTAGGTATTAGTCGGGACGTGCTTGATGGAGGTCCTGCCTCCAGTTCTCGCGCAGACTTGTCACGGATCGATTAGTATTTAATTTGATGGTTAGTGTTTGATGTAGACCTCGGGGTGTGGGGTAGTTCAAGTGTGAATTCAACAGAATCTCGGGAGTCCCATGCCGGCTTATATATTTAGGGAGTTATATGGAGATTTACAGGGTATGTGCTATAGACACCGTGATACATTCGTTACATGTTGGGCCCGTGGTCCCTTGCCCTTGGGTTCTACCCTTGGGTGGAGGACACTCGCGAGTGGTTGACTCTCACACTTGGACTGACGATAGACTTAGTGACCTGTACAGTGAGACTTAGAGACTGATAGGGATGCTGGCATTTATATTACTTTTATACCGTGTTGACATACGTGACATATCGTTACACTGCTTTACTGTTCCGCTGCGTTGATTACTGCACATGCATATTCATGATGTTATTTATTTACTGCTTCACATACCTATTATCACTGTTAGAACTGTCACTTGATTTTATACATATTATATTGCTATTGTGTCGCTCTGACGACCTGAGTATGCATGCTCAGTGTGAGGAGAAGATCTAGCTTGGATCAGTACTAGACGTGCATCACAGACTTTCTGACTCGCTACTCCGAGTTACTTTCGTTTATTTCCACTTCAGGTCAGTTTACATTATTGTATCTTTCAGTTACTGCATTTCTCTTTACCTGCGCATCGTTTACTGTTTACCATGATAAACTAGAAGCCGAAGTGTGACTACGGCAGGACTTTTCCTTGACCGTAGGAGCATGGCTGGCCTTGTCTACCCCTCGTATTCCGTATTTTGGGAAGCGGGGCGTGACACTTCAGCTGGAGGATCCGGCTGTAATATCATCCCGACCATGTCTTGGAATAAGAACGCCATTCGTTTTATGTTGGCAACTTGTTCCGCTGCCTCTTTGTCCTCGGAGGAACTCAGTATCAGTTTCTTGTTCTTGACGTTGCTCCGATGACGTTTCCGGGCTTTCTTTTGGCCCAGTGAGTGCGACCATTTGCGTTAGCATTTCCTGAAGCTTTTGTTGTTGCTCATGGGCCTTTGTTACGGATCGCGTAAGCGGTCGATGACCCGTAGAGATACGGCTATCCACTTTCCCGGATGCCATATAGACAGTGTGCACCACCATGCCCCCAGACTTGGGGCGTTTAAATTCAGTGTTCTTGACATTTGTCGCAGACATGGGAATTTTCTCCGGCCTTCTCCTCTTGTGGACGATCGAAGTTGAATGGGCCGTTGCAGTGGGCACCTAAGTAGCTGTCGCCTTCTGTGGCTTGACAGGATGGTCCTTTTCTCGCCGAACCTTCATCTTTTCCTGTCGGAGGAGATAGTCTTGATCTATCACCGAGTCTTGGACTTGACGCCAGACTTTGTAAATTTTGGAGGACGGCCGCTGAGGGGGCTGCTCCAGCTTCGCCTTTGTGATCTTTTCAACAGGCGGATGAGACTTTTTTAGCACGGCAGTTGGCGAATTCCTGCGCAACCCGTTAAGTAGTTCAAAGATGTTCCCAGTTGGAACAGCAGTATCAACTCCCACCATTGGAGCTGGTGGAGTGAGTCCGGAAGGGGAGCTGCCCCCAACCTTCCTCACTCGGCGCCAGTGGCAACGTCGAGCATGCCTTGCAAACGGTATTGGCTCAACTGTAGGGGTGACTTCAATCTTTCCATTCTGGTCAAGTGCTGCCGGTATCAGCCTCTTGAAGACTGACGTTCGTTGAGAAGGGATGGTCAGCCTGTCGAAGGCAGACTTCCGAGCAGGGGAACCAGCCTTAGCGATTTCGCTTGGATGGGAAGTTGTAACGGCCAGTCCTGTGAAGACCGACCCCTTGGCAGGAGAAGCCGCCTTGACGACTTCAGGAGCAGGAATGGCTATCCGCTTCGGGATAACCTCTTCAGGAATTGTGGGCTTCTTCACAGGCCCATTGAAGTTTCGGCCCAATCTGTTAAAGACTGAGGCGCTTGGTTTGGGTAACCCGTTGAGAGGGGCCGCGGTAGTTGTGAGCCGATCAAAGACCGACTTCTTTGAAGCCACTTGCAATGGTACGGGGGTGTTGAAGCTTGTTGGCGGGATCATGGTCCCGAAGAACAATCCAGTGGTGGCTTGAGTCACCTGTTCCACCGGCATAACAAAGATGGAGGCCGCTTAGGGCCCGTAAGTCACTCCTCCGGACGGGACGGAGCGAGAGTTGCAGTTCCAGTTAGTGCAGTTTAAAACCATTAATCTTCTATTTTCTGCACGGAGCAAGACACCAAATCTTAGCACCTCAAATCCACAGGCAACCATAGCAAACCGTGATTCGTTCGCGAACACGACACACGAAGTGTGGAGTGGAAAGAAGAAGAGGTCCCACCGGGCGTGCCAGAATCTGTTCCCCACCGAAACACGAAGACGCGACCGCATAGGTCCGTCTTGCCTGAATTCGAGACAGATGCTAATTGGTGCTATCCGTCCACCTCTCCGAAGATGCCAAGTTGATTTATAGCACCATGTATCGAAGGTTTAAACGGATGCGGCCAATGTAGCAGACTTCGTCAAATTCCCCCTCATTTGAGGGGTTTTTGATTGTAGAGACGCTCTTCCCTGCAGGCGCAAGCCCCTGCAGTTAATTACGCTACCGCGTCGCGGTAACAACTTTTTCCTTCTCCAGATGATCACTTCGCGTCGTGTTTGTTTGTTTTGTTTTTTGGTTGCCCGTGGATTGTATACGGAAACTAATTTATGTTGTCGCTCGTAGGGCGTGGATTAGTCCAAATCCATATTTTCTTAGATTTGGGTTTGGGGGTGAGTTTAAAGATATATTAGTCTCATTTGAGACTAAAATCAACTTAAAGGTTTGTTAAGGATACGTTAGTCTAATTTTAGACTAAGATCAACTTAACAGTTTTTTAAGGACACGTTAGTCTAATTTTAGACTAAGGTCAACTTAACCATTTGTTAAGGATACGTTAGTCTAATTTTAGACTAAGATCTACTTAACAGGATCATTTAGATCCGACAAAAGAGCATTTGGGCTCTATTGTTTTAGTTTAGAGACTTTGCGGTCAATTACCAGTTTAAAGACATGGTGGTCCAAGTTAAGAACATCATAGTCCGTGAGTTTAAGGACCCCACAGTCCAGTTTAAAAACGTCATAGTCTATAGAATGTATGGTTGTCGGGACCCGTCACCTCTATGAAGACGTTGAGGGATTACAACGACATATATCAGAGGGGTTCAGAGATGTACCATTAAACCAAAGTTGATTGGGAGATCTATAGTCCAATTTGGGACTAAAGTTTGTTAAAAGGTTTACGAGCATATGGGCTCAGTTGACATGAGTTGAGGACTTACGGCCAATCTTGGGCTAAGTCCAATAAATGTTGAACATTTTATTGTTCTGGCTGTTGAGCCTTTATTTGGGTTTGGCCCTTTTAATAATGCTGAGCATTAGATCCTGACATTTCTTTTTTGTCTTGTATTGAATGCATGACATTCATCAGAGCATTGGCTCTTTAAAGAACATTTTGTGTTCATTGAGCGCAACATATGGTGTGCTAGGCTCTTTGCGCCAATCAAAAAAGTTGCAATGCGCTTCTGCCACGTGACGCGCATGTAAATGTTGCGCTCTGCGCTAAGCACAGATGCCAGTTTATGAGCGCTGAGCGCTGGTCAATGAGCGCATTGCGCTGGCGTATAAGTGGATGACACGTGTCGCACTTGGCGCCAGGCGCCAGCCCATGGGCGCAGTGCGCTGTTTCAGAAGCGCAAAACGCAAGCTGTGTCTGTGGGTGACACGTGGCACGTTTTGGCGCTGAACGCCGGTCCAAGAAGCGCAAAGACGCAGTTCATGAGTGCAGGGCACTTTCCAGTAGCGCAAAGCGCACGTGATCAAATTTATGATCAAAGAACAAGTTTATGTTCTTCTAAAGGAGACTTTGCCTCAAAATTCAAGAACAAAAAGTTCTTGTTTATTTATAAAAAGGCACTGCCTTTGTAGATCAAAGATCTATAAATGAAGTGGATACTTCTTCTTTTGTTTATAATAAGATCTTTTGATCTTTTTTATACCAAAGACTTTGGTCTTTTGTAGATCTATGATATTTTTAGAAGATAGTTCTTCTTTTATGAGATGATTTCATCTCTGTTGTTCAAGAATTAATTCTTTTTCTTGAAGAAATGATCTTCTTTTTCTAAGAGCTTGCTCTTCTTTCTTTTTGATTTCTCAAAGTTTGTAGGGAGTCTCTCTATATTTCTCTGTCTATTAGACTTGAAGTCTAGGGGCTTTTATATAGGGCAAATTGATTTATTAAATCAGTTAAAAAGATCTTTCTCTGATTGATTTGGGAATGTTTCCCCACTGTTGGATTTTTGATCCTAGGGTTTCTGTTTTACAGAAGGCAATCTTCTTGTTTTTAACAAGATTGGAAAGATCTTTCCATAACAGAATTTTAATTCTGATTAATTAATAATTTATTATTATTAGATCTTTTGATCTAACGGTAGGGAGTTTTTAATTCCAACGCTGGCGCACCTTGCGCTGGCGCACCTACGTTCGACACGTGACGCGCAGCGCAACTGCGCTAGTGCACCCGTGTCTGACACGTGGCGCGCAGCGCAGAGCGCTGGATCTGAAACGCTGTTTCAACTTTTGAATTTTGAAATTTAAGACAGAGCTTTGCTCTGATTGGGAGAAACAGAAGCGTCACTTCATTTCAAATCTTGGAATTTGAACAGAGCTCTGCTCTGATTGGGAGAAACAGAAACGTCGCTTCATTTCCAATCTTGGAATTTGAACAGAGTTTTGCTTTGATTGGGGAAACAATTTACAAATATGGAAAACACATGTGGGGGTTCGTGCATGTTACGCTTTATTTTTACAAAAGTAAAGGAGGGTTCTTATCCCAAAGCTTGCTTCCTTAAAGAAGTTATTCTTTGCAAGAGCAAACTTTTCTATTACAGAGGGGCAACGAGTTAGCTTCTGGAAAAATAGATGGCTTGGTGTCACGGCCTTGCGAGTTGCAATTCACATTTCTAGCTTTGTCCCATAAACAACTAAACTTTTTATCCCAAGCATATGGGGTAAGGCTATATGAACCAACATGAGAATCATGCCGGGTTGAGCACATGAATCCTCCGCCTCCACTCACTCCTATCAAACAATATACTTTCATTAAGACTTTTGGCATCCATATATTTTCGTATCGCCTCCATCCACGTTTTTTTCGGTCTCCCTTTTGCTCATTTAACTTGGCCTAAATTGAGAATATCCATTTGTCGATGATTTGATCATGTGCAACGCAGATCTATGGAAGCACCAGTTCGATGAATGTATATTCACAATTTAGGCTAAGTTAAATCAGCAAAAGGGAGACTGAAGAAAACGTGGATAGAGGCGATACGAAAATATATGGATGCTATATTGTTCGATAGGAGTGAGTGGAGGCGGAGGATTCATGTGCTAGACGCGGCGTAATTCTCATGTTGGTTCATATAGCCTACCCCATATGCTTGGGAAAAAAGGCTCGGTTGTTGTTTATGGAACGAAACTAGAAATGTGAATCGCAACTCGTATGATCGTAACACCAAGCCATCTATTTTTCTATAAGCTAACCTGTTTCCCCTTTCTAATAGAAAAGTTTGCTCTTGCAAAGAATAACTTCTTAATGAAGCGGGCTTTGGGATAAAGAATCCTCTTTTCCTTTAGTAAAAATAATGCACAACATGCACGAACCCCCACCGGTGTTTGCCATATTTGTAAAAAGGGTTTGAGGAGAGATGATTGGGGAATAGAATGGAAATGATTTGGTAATTTGGTTCAACAGAAGGTCAAATGCAAAGGCATTGAATAGAACTCACTAGACTTACAATAGAGATCCAAGGTGTTACTCTATATCAACAATGACGAAACAAGTGTACATTTTGGGGCGGGGGGATTGGCCTGTAAGCCTACCCAAGCACACACCACATCCACACACACAACACACACAAAGCACAACACACGCATGGGACCTACGAATTTGCCCCGAAAGCATTAAATTGTGGCCACTTTCCCTCCTGGGGATCGAACTCTACACTCTCCCCATGAGGGGAAGTGCCGGACCAACTGAGCTACTGCTCATTGGTGAAACAAGTGTATATGCATTGGGATTAGGTAGAATCTATACGGCGTGTTCTCTATATCACATACTAAAGAGGGGTGGCTTAGCAGCGGCCCCTACTCCAATGGTGTGGAATGTGGTGGCTCCTTTTACAATCAAAGCATTTGCTTGGCTAATTATTGGGAACACAATCCTTGCCAAGACAATTTAGCGAAGAGGAATTGGCAAGGGGATGGGGGCATGTAACCTGTGCAACTCTAGTAATGAAAAATGTTAATCAACTCATGTTATGCTGCCCATCTGTCAGAGACATTTGAAGTTTTTATGTCTAGATTCACTATTACTGGGTTCTTGCGTTTTCACTATGGGACAAGTGACGTGATAAGAGAGTGTCCTAAAAACATTGAATAGTGTGGGATATTGTAGTTATGGTGGTGGCAAATGGCATTATAAACGTGTCCAGAAAACATAGAAGAGCGTGGAAATTTTTTAGTTATGGCTAGAAAGGAATTGCATTATCTTTGGGGAAAAAACAAATCCTTGAATTAATCGATTGCTCAAATTTTCTCTAATATGTTGCATTGGACTTGCCTATCACAAAAGATACTAGAAAGGAAGAGATGGCGCCTAAACTCTCAAGAGAATACAGCGGATGCTGACTCGGAGTTGGAGTAGCATCGGATGGCCTTGCCCGAGGGCAGGCAAGCACAATGCTGAAGAAATGGAGGCTACTAGCTTTTGAGCTCTTATGCCAGTTCTTGTTGCATTGCTTATGTTTTCTACTTGGTACTTTGTATTTGCTTATGGATGTTGTATATTGGTTATTACCATGATGATGTTAAGAAAGATGGCCTTTTTTTTTATTCTATCCGTTTGGCAATCAAACCAGCAACCTCTCACTTTGTTGTTGTGGGCCATTCTTCATCAAAATCTTATTTTTTGGGGATTTCCCCCCACTATTCCTCGATTATTGAGATACCCAAGTGAGCATTAACCATTGAAACTGAAATTTTTACATGGGTGCTTTCATTTCTCAACAAGATTATGACAATGAGAATAGCTGAATTGGCAAAATGTGA
Source organism: Agapanthus africanus (assembly GCA_030015575.1). Lineage (NCBI taxonomy): Eukaryota > Viridiplantae > Streptophyta > Magnoliopsida > Asparagales > Amaryllidaceae > Agapanthus > Agapanthus africanus. Next base: position 9,710,353 of record CM057340.1, read on the forward strand.
GATACCCAATTGAGCAGTAACTATGAAAACAAGGAAAATCACAAGAATGATGAAATTGGTACCTTCTTTCTGATGCGCACGTGCCTTGCGGTCCGATTATCACGACGAGTGGTGGCCTTGGCTTCGATGGAGAGCGAGGCCGAGGCCGAGGACGAATTGGAAAGGGTTAGGCGCTGAGCAAAGGGGAAACTGCAACAAAGTGAATTGGATGAAGAGAGGATTGAGAATGGCGATGGGGCTTTTGTAATTGATGGCAATGATGATGCTAACATTGTTGCTGCTCTCTCTGCTCTCTCTCTCTCTCGTGTTTCTCTTTCGAATGGGAAATTTGGGACAGAGATGGGCTTTATCTTCTATATCTGGGTTGGGTTTACTACCATTTTGTCTATTAAATAAACTTTTGATATATAAATCCCCAGTGGAAAAAGTATTGCTTTTTTTAAAATTGATTGCTAACGTGTCATTCATATTTTTCAACATAAAACCATAAAATATTCATCCAAGTTTCATAACCGCAACCAATCCCACCAACCGAAACCATCATCAATGGCCAGTAGCTCAATTGGTACGTGCACTTCCACTTTTGGGGAGAATGCGGGATTCAAACCTCAAGATGGAAAGTAGCCACAAATTAACGTCGGGTCTCCTGGGTGCGTGTGTGTGTTGCGGGTTTGGGTTAATGTTTACGGGCCAGTGCCAGAAAAACAAAATGAAAAAGAAAACCATCACATAGGGGACCGCATATGCTATATTATTACAGTTTTTATGAAAAAATAAAGTCATTAAAATTTGATATATACGGGCACGTGCAAATTGCTAGTATTTATAGATATGGAAACGATACAGATCATCCGAGTTGACTCATCATCCGTATCGATTTTTATCAAATAAGGATAGCAATTTTCATTTCCGATGAACCTCCGAATCTGTATCCACATTCGCCAATATTCTTTGTATATGCATATGGTAACACCTATTCCCTTTCGTATCTGATACCAAAAGTAGTAATTTTGGCTTTATTGAGTATATTTTTTTGTAATATTCATTTCATATCTGTATATGAATTTTATCAATTATGGATAATGATTTTCATTTTTTATAACTATCTGTATCTGTATTCGAGTCTAGGCTTGTCAAATACATGTTATCACCTATATTCAGTTTGTATTTGATCCGTTTTCATTCCTAATTATATGGGTCTTGTTTTGGATCTAAACCCGTACCTGCTAAGAGCCAACCCCCTATGCCTGGGTATTCGAGTTGTATGGTATACATATTGTAAATTTCATTTCCGATGACATCTCAAATAACCATCTTTAGAAAGCGTCGCTTTAGCATAACGATAAAACCGATTGCCATCAAATGAAAGTATTAGGTTATATGACCAATTTCCGTAGGAAAACTCTTAGACATAGTTTCGATACGTTATGCCAGATATATTTGATATTCACCCAAACACACGAGTTTTCTCAAAAAAAAACCTGCCTTGCTCAATTTGAGTGCCGACATTTATAAAATATAGCACTCACACATTATCATGATGCATGCACATCCTAACATAGTGTTTGGAATCAAATTTGTTTACTGCTCCATCAAAATCATTTATAGAATCTGATCCCAAGGAACTTAAGCTTCTACAAGAAACTAGGCATCGGATTCTTCTATTTGAAATGAGCCACAAGTTATTTTTTATAAGGTAAATTGTCCGAACCCCTGGCAGGTTTTCCCGCAGACAAAAATCCCTGGTACCAAAACGGTTGTCAAAACTGTTAGAAATTAAACTTGTTTTCGGTTACAAAGAATTGAAGAGACATCGGTTATAAAAGGAAGGGATACCAATTCATGAATAGGTTTAATGAAAGGATATGTAACGGTTATTGTAATCAATTGGTATTATGAAGAGTCATAATGAAGGGGCATGTAAACTCCTTTATAAAGAGATGTTTTGTAAAGTTTTTAAAAGAGCAAGGAAAATATAAGAATAGTTTATTGATACTTTCTCCATTCTCTATCCATTCTCTCCTCCAAACACATTCGGCTACATCGTAGACCGAACATAAAGTTGTGAAGATCCTAACAAAGTGGTATCAGAGCAAGGTTCGAAGAAAATGTCGAAGACAACACTCTCGTATAACGCCCCACGCCTCACCAAAGATAACTATGAAAATTGGAGCATCAAAATGAAGACTATTTTGGGAGCAGTAGGCGCTTGGGATGTGGTGGTCCGAGGCTATGATCGGCCTCAAGATGAAGCTGCACTGACGGCAGCTCAGAGAACGACCCACAAAAAATTATTCGAGAAAGATTGTACCGCAAGATACTTTATCGAGCAAGGTGTCGATGATTCGACTTTCGAGAAGATTTCGGCTGCCACTAATGCAAAGCAACAGTGGGAGATACTTGAGAAAACCTTCCAAGGAGTCGAGAAGGTTAAAAAGGTACGCTTACAATCACTAAGGAGGGAGTTTGAATTGTTAAAAATGGAGGAGAATGAATCGGTGACTGACTATAATGCCCGAGTGCTTACGGTGGTCAACCAAATGAAGAGGAATGGAGAAAAAATGGAGGATGTAAGGGTGATAGAGAAAATTCTTCGGTCACTACCACCGAAGTTTGACTTCATTGTGTGTTCAATTGAAGAGTCAAAGAATCTTGAAGAAATGACGATAGATGAGTTGATGGGTTCACTAAAAGCCCACGAAGAACGGTTCGTGAAAAAGCAAGAACCGATTGAAAAATTACTACAAACACAAGTTAATTTGAAAGGTGATTCGGTTGAAAATGGTCAAAATGACCGAAATCGAGGAAATGCACGCGGCCGAGGAAGAAGCCGTGGCCGAGGTCAATTCGGTCGAGGACAAGGTGGTCGAGGAGGTCAAAACAATGACGATAGAAGCCAAAGCCAAAATTTCGGCCGAGGTCGAGGCCGAGGACGATCGACTGGTGGAAGAGGGAGACCGAATGTTCAATGCTATAATTGCAAGAAATTCGGTCACTACGCAGCAGACTGTTGGGGAAAAACAGTCGAGGAAAAATCAAACTTTGTGGAGAAAGAAGATTACAATGACGATGTACTTCTGCTGGCTTTTAAAGGTGACGAAGAAAGTGCCGACACTTGGTATCTCGATACTGGTGCAAGTAATCATATGTGTGGCAAGCGAAACATGTTCGTAGACTTGGACGAATCGGTGAGTGGCCAAGTCACATTCGGTGACTGTTCGAAGGTACCAGTAAAAGGCAAAGGTAAAATTTTAATTCGACTGAAAGATGGATCACAAAAATATATCGAAAATGTGTATTATGTGCCGAATATGAAAAACAACATCTTGAGTTTGGGACAACTCTTAGAAAAGAATTTCGATATTCATTTAAAGGATCGAACTCTTTTCTTAAGAGATAACCGAATGAAGTTGATAGCAAAAGTGCAGATGACGAAGAATCGGCTGTTTCTATTGGATATCAAATATGGTGAAGCAAAGTGTCTAAAATCATTGGTGAAAGATTCGGCTCGGTTATGGCATATGAGGTATGGACATCTCAATTTCGGCGGACTAAACTTGTTGGCGAGGAAGAACATGGTCAAAGATTTGCCGATTATGAATGAACCGAAAGAGTTATGTGAAGGGTGTTTACTTGGTAAACATCACCGAGCAAGTTTTCCAAAAGAAGCCGAGTTTAAAGTCAAGGAGCCATTACAACTTGTCCACACCGATGTATGTGGACCAATTACTCCAAATTCATTTGGTGGAAAAAGGTACATTCTAACATTTATTGATGATTTCACAAGGAAAACATGGGTATATTTTCTAAAAAATAAATTGGAAGTTTTTGAAAATTTTAAAAGATTCAAAATGAATGTGGAAAAAGAAAGTGGGTTTTATTTGAAATTGGTCAGGTCAGACCGAGATGGAGAATTCACTTCAAATGAGTTTGAAAATTTTTGCAAAGAAAATGGGATTCGGCATTTCTTAACGGCCTCCTATTCACCACAACAAAATGGAGTGGCCGAACGAAAAATAGAACCATATTAGACATGGTGAGATGTATGTTGAGTAGTAAAAATATGCCGAAGGAATTTTGGGCAGAAGCGGTTGCATGTGCTGTGTACATTCTAAACCGATGCCCAACCCAGAGTCTACAAAATGTAACACCGCAGGAGATGTGGCATGGTTATAAGCCGAATGTAAGTCACTTTAAAATTTTCGGGAGCATAGCATATGCTCATGTCCCCGAACAAAAGAGAGTAAAACTTGATGACCGAAGTTCTCGGTTGATTTTTATCGGTTATGATCTAAGAACCAAAGGCTACAAGCTGTTTGATCCAGTCAATAAGAAGGTCATTGTTAGCCGAGATGTCGAATTTGATGAAGAAAGCTCATGGAGTTGGAGCGATGAAGCCGAAAGCAGCAGACCGAATGAAGTACTCGGTCAAGAAGAAAAGAAAAGAAATGAAGTCGAAGTTGATGTTCCATCGCCTGCAACAACACCTCGGTTCAATTCGCCTCAAGTCGGTTCTCCACAAACCGAAGCGTCGTCAAGTTCAACTCCACCAAGAAATCCAAGGACGAGGACTATGACCGAGTTATATGAGGTAACCGAAATGCAAAATAATCTAACATTATTTTGTTTGTTTGCCGAATGCGAGCCAATGAGTTTTGAAGAAGCGGTCAAAGACCGAAGGTGGAAAGAAGCAATGGACGAAGAAATCAGTGCTATTGAGAGAAATGGAACTTGGGAGATCACCGAACTTCCCAAAGGCAAGAAACCCATAGGAGTGAAATGGGTGTACAAGGAGAAAAAGAACGCTAAGGGAGAAATCGAGCGATACAAGGCAAGGTTAGTGGTCAAAGGCTACAAACAACAAGCTGGCATTGATTATGATGAAGTTTTCTCACCAGTAGCGCGACTCGAGACAATTCGACTGATCATTGCTATGGCGGCTCAGTTCAGTTGGAAGATATATCAATTGGATGTTAAATCGGCATTCCTCAATGGATATCTTGAAGAAGAAGTCTACATCGAGCAACCACTCGGTTATGAGAAGAAAGGACATGAGTCGAAAGTACTGAAGCTAAAGAAGGCTTTATATGGCCTGAAGCAGGCACCGAGAGCATGGAATAGTCGAATCGACATATACTTCCAAGCACACGGTTTCATGAAGTGTCCTTATGAGCATGCATTATACATAAAGAAGTCCGAAAAAGGTGATATTTTTATAGCATGTTTATATGTGGATGATCTCATCTTCACAGGAAACAATCCACGTATGTGCGATGACTTCAAAAGCTCAATAGTCAAAGAATTTGAAATGACCGACATCGGTCAGATGGCATATTATTTGGGAATAGAGGTAAAGCAAAGACCGAATGGGATTTTCTTATCCCAAGAAGGATATGCTCGGTCGATTTTGAGAAAGTTCAATATGGAGCAAAGCAATTCGGTCAATACCCCAGTAGACTGCGGAACAAAATTATCAAAGTTCGATGAAGGGAGCAATGTGGACTCGACGCATTTCAAAAGCTTGGTAGGCAGTCTTCGGTATCTTACATGCACAAGACCGGATATTCTATATGGAGTCGGCTTGATCAGCCGATACATGGAAGAACCGAAATTGACACATTTATCAGCGGCGAAAAGGATATTGAGATATATCAAAGGTACACCAAATTTCGGTTTGTTCTATTCGAAATCTAACAATTTTAAATTATATGCATATACCGATAGCGATTGGGGAGGAGATATAGATGACCGAAAAAGTACGACAGGGTACATTTTCTTCATCGGTGAATCAGCATTTACTTGGTGTTCCAAGAAGCAACCGATAGTGACACTATCAACTTGTGAAGCCGAATACGTTGCTATATCGGCTGGAGTTTGCCATGCTATATGGCTAAGAAATCTGCTGAAAGATCTAAAGGTTGAACAGGAAGGACCTACGAAGATGTATGTGGACAACCAATCTGCTATAGCACTGGCGAAGAATCCAGTGTTTCATGAACGAAGCAAGCATATTGATACTCGGTATCACTCTATCAGAAAACGTGTGAGAAAGAAAGAGGTCGAACTCGTTCATGTCAAATCACAAGATCAACTGGCCGACATTTTTACAAAGCCCCTAAAATTTGAAGTGTTCGCAAAATTGCGAGGAAAGATCGGCATGGTAAAACAAGTTTAAGGGAGCATGTTAGAAATTAAACTTGTTTTCGGTTACAAAGAATTGAAGAGACATCGGTTATAAAAGGAAGGGATACCAATTCATGAATAGGTTTAATGAAAGGATATGTAACGGTTATTGTAATCAATTGGTATTATGAAGAGTCATAATGAAGGGGCATATAAACTCCTATATAAGGAGATGTTTTGTAAAGTTTTTAAAAGAGCAAGGAAAATATAAGAATAGTTTATTGATACTTTCTCCATTCTCTATCCATTCTCTTCTCCAAACACATTCGGCTACATCGTAGACCGAACATAAAGTTGTGAAGATCCTAACAAAAACCCCTTGAAAAATGTTTCTGCCAATGTCTATATGGTTGTCTGCTATATCTAATTGGTTCATATATCTCAAAGGCAACCGCATACATATTGCATAAAATTTAGATATAGCAGATAAGTATACTGATTCATCAGAGTTTCTTTTTATAACTGAAAACTTTTTCCAGGGCTTCTAACAACCACTTTGAGGCTAGGGTTTTTTGACGGTGGGAAAACTTGCTTCCGGTTTTTTTTGACGATTTAAACGTCTCAAAAATGTTCTTTTTTCCTTGCTTTTTCTCCACCAGATAGATAAGAATATAAGCCTGGCTAGCTTAATAATTAATTAATAATGACCCACCATTAACTCCAAGGAATATATTCTGATATCTCTATTAAAAACTCGATTGTGTCCTAAGCTTAACTCTCCAAATCAACAACCATGTTCACAAACTATAGATTTCATCTTGTCTTCTCAATCACTTGCATCTCCCTCATCACATTTTTCTGCCCAGTCATCTTAAACCTCATCATCTATTTCTCTCCCCTCTTGGTTTCGACGGCGCTATGTTTCGCTGCGTGTTACCTGTTCATTTTATCGGAGAGGCGAGAGACGAAGGAGATACTGCTCGTTCATGGAGAAAAGAGCGAGCGCGGAGTCGTTCAGGTTTACGGAGACGGAGTCAACCGAAGCTTATATGGAGAACGCATCGAGGCGTGTTGTTTCTTGTTGCGGCCGAAGATTGAGAAAGAAGATAGTGAGCATAGAGTTATGTTTGCAGGAAAAATAAATGTGAGAGTTGGTAGCGATTTCGATGTTTTCGGCGAGGAGGTTGAATCTTGTGTGATAGATAGGTTGGCTGAAGGAGCATGGAATTGTTATTTTGGTAAGAGTTCAAGATGGCATTATGCAGGGAATTTGTTAAGGGAAATCTAAAATTAATTGTAACATGTTAACTGAAAGTTGTAACCTTTTTTGTTCAAGTGTTTTTTTTCTGTTGGCTTTTGCTTGAGAGGAAAAGATGAAGTGTGCGCTGAAAAAAACCTTTTTGTTCAATTTTGTGCATGTTTTAATGACCTGAAATTTGATGCAAAGTGGAGTTGTATAATTTTGTCAAATTGTTTATGAAGCTTTGTTTCACAATTAGTGGCCTTATTTTTATGATGGAAAAAGGATTTAATTTAGGGTAAATTGTCAAAAAGCCCCCGGGCCGCTTCAAACTTGTGTAAAAACCCTTTGGCCTTTTGCTCTTGTTAAAAAAACCCTGGCCCCAATTTAAACCCCGTTTATACTAGTTGCATGTAATATCTAAAAAGTTGTCTGTAATATCTAAATAGTTGGCTGTAATATTTAAGAAGTTGAAGGAATAAAGGCCTAAATGAAATGCAGCCCAGGGTTTGTCATAAAGATTTTGAATGGTAGGCCCTTCTTGACAATTTCCAAGGTATTAGGGTTTTTTAGAAGACTCCTGAGCGGGCCGGGGTCTTTTTAACACTTTACCTTTAATTTACATGATGACTAAGAGTATATAAAAATAAAAACTAAATAAAATGTTTATTTTATAAGAGCCATAAAACTAGTGCACAATCCATAAGCAAACGAAGCATCTAATTTCTGCTTTCCACAGGGAAGTGGTATTTGTTTTCGTTGGAATCATCATGAAAAGGTCATCTTTGTACATGGAGGTTTGCTTGAACTAAAATTTTTTAGAGCAACTTTTGTATAGAACATGAACTTCTCTACGAATTCTGAAGTTTAGTGCCATATCATGTTATACAATTCTCATTAACTCTATTGGTGCTATGCTTAAATGTCTTATTCTTTCATCGCTTATCCCGATATAGGATAAGGAGAAGTGTTGAATTAAGTAGCCGATAGCTAACATAAAATAAAGTCAGGTATTTATGAAACGAACCATAAGGAAAGTATGAAAGTAGAGATAGATTCATATAGCCGATCCTAAAATTTTGATATACAAGTACGTTGTGTTATACAACTCTCATCCCTTATTCGCAACCAAAAGCGACACAAATCTCATAAAACACATAAAAATTAATATTAAGAAAAAAGAAAATTTAGAAAAATCAAGTGAAAATAAATTCATGCACAAGTCTTCATGTTTGATTTGGAGTTTGAATAATCAAATTAAAGTTTGTTTATAAGTAGAGGGATCATGATAAGAAAGTCTACTTTATAAATAACTTTACAAGATTTATCCTTTTCTTTTCTTACAACTTTAAATGTATAAATGAGCTTACAGTGGAGGTTAAATTACTTATGTTATATTAAATTTTAGGGTCTAGTTTATCTTTATGGTTATATATATTCGGATGACACGAAGTTTTGTAAAGCTTAGAAAACTTAACGGTAAAAAGCTAACATTATCTTGTTTGGTATTCATTTTAAAGCTCGGATAAATAAAATTATCTTAACCGCTCATTGATATAACCATTATTTAAGCATCTTATTTATCTAAGCCTTGAAGAAAGAAAAAGAAAGCAAGCAATTTTAATGAAGCTAAACAACACACTTTCTTAATGAATAGAAAGGGTCTTACAAACTTATTAAAATAGCTGATATAGAGTAAGTCGGGAGATCTTTAGTGTGAATGTTGAACACACTTAGATTTTATTTATTTATTTATTTATTTTAAATAAGGAGAGTTCTTGGGTGCATATGATAACATAAGAAAACCCCTTAAATTTCACCCTAAAGTAAAAAAGAGAAAAGAAAGTAAGAAAGTAGGTAAGTGGAAAGAAAGTAACAAAACACATTTGCTTGATTCCAATGCAAGTGAAAAGTTGAAGAGTTGGAGGAGCATATGTGAAAATTCAAAGATAGTAAAGTAAAAAAGATTAAAAAATGGTTTAAGTAAATAAGTAATAATCAATTATTAATATGCACCGAATAAAGAAAAATGCGATAAAAACAAGTAGTGCGTTAATTCTCTTTCTCACTTTCCATCCACTTTCTAGGGTTTTAGTTAGAAAGTGAAAATGGTATGAGAATGACGTGGCGAGCTCACTTTTCATTACTTTCCATCTTCTAATCTGTTAGAACCAAACACAGAAATGAGAAAGTAGTTTCGGTTTCTCGCTCTCTTTCCCACTTTCCAACTACCAAACATCAGCAAGAAGCACCCCTAATATTAATATTAATATTATTTTTAAATTCTAATTTTCACCCTTTAATCCTTTAAATTATTTCAACTCATCTGTTTTAAGTCTTCAACGTCCTTTCATCAATTATATACTCACACCGTCATGTTACTCTAGGTAATTATTAGCTACTCTTGAAAATGCAAGCATGGCAGAATCATTGTCTATTGTATGCTTAAGCTAGAAACTAGATTAAAATTGAGAAGTTTTTTTTGGCCAAAGTTAAGATTGAGAAGTTGGTATTCATGCAGATATGCAGAATGAGTGGATAATGGAATATCATACTATTACGTGTTTCAACCCCACGTTAAGAGTTAACCAATTGTAGTGAAATTGGTTCTAAGAGAAGTGCGGCTATTAAATGGCGTTAGAAAATATGTTGGAAGCTAAATCAAGTTAACTAAAACAGATAATATAGACTAATAAAGGGATTTTTACAAGTGAGATATACAAATAGTAATATCACCGAATATTTTTGCAAGAATAAGGGAAAAATTGGAGTTGCAGTATAACTTAATAGAGGCCTTTGCCCCCTGATATTTATGCTTGTAAATCAGATTTCAAGAAGGAATTGAGGGCACTTAATAGAGAGCTCCAACTGCATATCTTGGAACTGGCAGATGTTCTTGTGGAGAGACTATCTCAGTATGCACGTAGGGTTGAAGAGATCTCCCTTATTTTCAAGAACTTGCATCATCACCTCAACTCGCTTCGCCCTCACCAGGTATAATAATATATATTCCGTATTCAAATAATTTAGATTGGAATATTTTTCAGTGATTGAATGGATTCTCTCTTTTCTTTTCCCTACAGGCAAGAGCCACCCTAATTCATATTCAAGAAAGCCAAATAGAGCGCCGCAAACAAGCTGTCGAGGACATAAAAAGGTGTGTTTTTCATTTAACTTGATTATGCCGCTCTGAAATTACTACTCTATACCTCAGCTAACTTGGTTAGGCCACTCTATACTTCCATCTTTCTATTGGTGCAACATAAGCATGATGGTTTTAGATCTTCATATACATGCAAACTTGTGGTTTCTCTTATTCTTAACCTATAACTTGCTAGTTGCAAAGAGATAATTTTTTAATGTTTTTCTTGATGATGTGGGTGGCACTATATTTTACATCCCTTTGAGTTGGTTCACTGTTGTTAGCATGATAACATTGTATTAATTGATGAGACTAGAAAGGTATAACTTTTTGGAAGTGAAAAGGAGTATGGATCCTTTGAGTTAAAACAGCTTCGAATCATTAGTACGGCAATGGAATACTTGGAATGCAACTGTATAAGAACTAAGAGAATAAGTAAAGTTTTGTTACATTGATTGCCAAGAAATTCTGAATAGTATCGTTAGTATTAAGGATCAAATTCAGCATCGTTGTGAAATTGAGAAGAATGCTAATCGTAGGATCAACGCCCGGTGGGTAAAATGGAGTATGTTCCAAGCATAGACTATCTATGAAAATTGTAGGTTTATTTTTCCTTATATAAGAAAATGGCTTTCTTTCGGAATCCAAATGTTTGCCAATTAAGAAACAAATATGTGCTGTAAGCCAGTATAGTTGAATCGAGGATATTGATGTGGACGACTAGCAGACGTACATTAAAGGATTGGTTTGATACGGATTGGGCATCCCTTTTGGAGACCCATAAGTGCTATAGTTACATGGAACAATAGAATCATGGACAACCAATGAAGATTAAAGGTAGACCTAAATGCCATGGATTGAGGCATTTAAAACCGATATGATGTCTGTTAATAGAAACGACCATAATTAAAACTGAAGGATTTGTATTGCTGACCTCTTGTAGGATAAAAACTCTGTTGCTTGAGTTGGCTATAGCTTATTTAGTGTTCGTACTTCTGCTTGGGTAGGCCTAATATTAGTAGGAAACAAAGCAGTATCGATATTTAAGGCGCATGCATGCAAGAAAATTGAATGATGAGCAAGCACCAAAAAGTATTGGTATCTACATGGCAACAAGATAAAGCTATGCTCCAAAATAATGTTATTTATAGGGGCGGGCTATAAGATTAGCAACGCGGTTACTACATCTGAGGAACTGAGAGTGCGTCTAGATTTAACATCCGTTTGTTTGACATGAAGTACCATGAAGTTGCGGGCCTACTTCTGATACTTAAATTGCTGCTTTTTATAGGTTAGGGGTATTTCCTACTATCTGGCCATAACTCAAGGGCGTTTCCTGCAATTTATCCTTACTGTTATTGTAGAGTAGTATATTTTTTGTTTGTTTGTTTTACTCATAAAAGAAGTATAATTATAACTTATAAGTTAGTTCATAATTTACTTCATTCTTTCAAAAATTTAAAATTAAACACAAGTATCTCCAAGTTTACATCCATTGATATTTTTCTTTTGAAAGTTACTCAAAGAGATACTTATGGCTCTTCTGTTACTTATGTTCATCCAAACAAGCCCTTAGTGTAACTATAACTGCACCAGCAGTATGATCATTTACGTCCTGCAAATTATTATTAGAGCTAAACTGAAAATAGCATGTCATGAGAGTAGCCTCATACATTTCTTCCTCAAGGTTGGATAAGCACCCATCACACCTAAACAAAGCTTCTTTGCTATAAAAACCTGCACCTGAAGGTTTCTTGATAGCCTCTTTAAGTTATCTATTAATCCTTATGATGCTTCGATAAATGTCCAAAAATGTTCAATTTATCATATTGCTGCCAGACTGAAGCCATAGCATGCTTACTATATGGGTTGTTACCAGTCCTCATCTTGTACTTCTGAACTTCTTTCAGTCTGATTCCATCAAGTATAACTCGCCAAATATTAGCTTATGTTTATGATACTCTGTCAGAATACCGACGACTTTATTTTGAATAAAATAATCTCTTAACCAAGGGCGCATCTATTAAGGATCCCGAGGAGGCACTGTAGGGTATTTTTCGTCACCCCATTGAGATGAGAATGCGCGCACTCGTCAGGCATGTACAGATTCCCCCTGTCTAGGATAGGCCGGGTTTATTAATTGTGGGGATCCGAATTTCCGGCAGCCGCGGACTAAGCTGCCATTAAATACTCCTCCCTTTTGGAGCGAGAGAACCTCCGATTGACGGGTAAAACTGGTCATGCGAACTCAATGCGATGTATTGGTGTGTTTTTTTTTATATAACAATAGGGACGTGTTCATTATTTTGTTCCATTTGTAAAAAAATAATATTTAAAGAAACATTTTTTTTTATTTATTTATCTTTTTTTCTACAAATAAAAAAAATTAAAAAAAAAACGGGAAGGGAAAGCCATCTCCACTCACGTGAGGGGGGAAAAAGGCTCCCACCAAGTGGGAGACTCCACCTCACGTGAAGGGGAGTGGGAGCTTCCTCCCCCTTACGTGAAAGGGAGCAGAGCAGAGGCTCCTACTTGGTGGGAACCTCCCTTTCACATAAGGGGGGAAAGCTCCCACTTAGTGGGAGCTCCCTCCCTTTCACATAAGGGGGGAAACATGTGAAGGGGAGCAGGGGCTCTCATTTGGTGGGAGCCTCCCCCCTTCACGGCTCCAATTTTTTTTGTTGAAGAACGTGTTAAACTCCAAAATATTTTATTTGGAGTTAAACTTCCAAAAGTTTTTTTTATATGGAGTTCAACTTCAAAAGATTTTAAATTGAGTTAAACTTCAAACAAGATTTTTATTGTGGAGTTTAACTCTAAAAGAATTTTTGTTATGGAGTTAAACTCCAAAAGAATTTTAAATGGAGTTAAACTCCTAAAAAGATTTAATATGGAGTTAAACTCCTAAAAATATTTAATGTGAAGTTAAAACTCCCCAAAAAGAATTTTATTGTGGAGGTAAACTCCAAAAGAATTTTTATTGCGGAGTTAAACTCCAAAAGAATCTTAAATAGAGTTCAACTCCAAAAAGTTTTTTATTTGATGCGGAGTTAAACTTCACTAAATGAGAGCCTCTCCCTCACGTGAGAGGGGAGAAAGCTCCCACTTAGTGGGAGTTCCCTCCTCCTCACGTGGAAACCTCCCACTTAGTGGGAGCTCCCCTCTGGGTGCTCCCCTCCTCCTCACGTGAGAGGGAGTAGGAGCTCCAAGAGACCCCTTTTTTCTCTTTTTTTTGATGGAGTTAAACGATTTTATTTGGAATTAAACTCCCAAAACAATTTTTTTCGGAGTTAAACTCTCTAAAAATGTTTTTATTATGGAGTTAAACTCCAAAAGAATTTTATTTGTGGAGTTAAACTTCAAAAGATTTCCTCCTTCTCTTTTGAGAAGAAACCCAAAATGGGTTCTTTTGAAACTCTAAGATTTAGATCTTGAATGATAAAAAAAAGACCATTTTTCTTTTCTTGATGAAGTCTTGGGAGGTGTGTTTCCCTTCTTCTATATCTTTCAAATTAGATCTTGAGGAGGGAAAAAAAGGTAGCGAAAATCTACCCTTTTCTTGATTGGATGTGAGTTAAACTCTTCTTTAGTGGGTTTATGGTAAAACTTTATTTAGTTTAAAAAAAAAGAGAGCTAAACTCTTGATTTAATTGGAAAATGAAAAAGAAGAGGAAGAACATGAGAGAGTGAGGATGGAGGCACAAACCCTAAAGATTTGATGGGGAACGAATTCTTCTTTTTTTTTTATTTCAACATCATGTTGCCTTATACAGGCTTACGAATTTACACATATCCTCTTAGGTTTTACAAAATGGCATTTTGCCTATCTCATGCCTCATGTGCTCATTTCTTTTGCACATAAGTCATGAGCTTTACAAAAATTTGGTTTTATGCCCATTTTCCTTGCATTATAACAATTACATCAAAATTGTTTATTACATAATTTTGGCATGGGGGGCTGGCCACAAGGCTCGACTTAGGTATGGGCCGATCTGGGCTTGGGTCCGTTTACTTGGGGTTGACTTTAATTTTGACTTGGTCAACCGGGGTGTAATTTTTGACCCGAACAAAGTGCCCCCATCAATAAATGCATACCGTGTATGTGTGTAGTGTGCATGAAATTGATGGATCTTCTTTTGCATAGTGTGACTTGATTTGGTTCCCGCTTTAGAGAGGCTGGCACTGCTCTTTTTACGACATGGACGGTCGATGCTTGACTTGTCTCCGAAACGGTGTCGCTGGTTGACGTGTCGCCGAGGCGGAGTGTCGCTGGTCGACTTGTCTCCGGCAAGGAGTGTCACTTTGACGTTTCCTCGGCACGGAGCGTCGCTGGTCGACGTTTCCCCGGTACAGAGTGTCGCTAGTTGACGTGTCCCCGAGATAGAATGTCGCTGGTTGACTTGTCCCCGATACGGAGTGTCTGTTTGACGTTTCCCCGGCACGGAGCGTCGCTGGTGGACTTGTCCCTGGCACAGAGTCTGTTTGACGTTTTCCCGGCACAGAGTATCGCTGGTGGACGTTTCCCCGGCACAGAGTGTCGCTGGTTGACGTGTCCCCGAGACGGAGTGTCGCTGGTTGACTTGTCCCCGACACGGAGTGTCTGTTTGACGTTTCCCCGGCACGGAGCGTCGCTGGTGGACTTGTCCCTGGCACAGAGTCTGTTTGACGTTTTCCCGGCACGGAGTATCGCTGGTGGACGTTTCCCCGGCACAGAGTGTCGCTGGTTGACGTGTCCCCGAGACGGAGTGTCGCTGGTTGACTTGTCCCCGACACGGAGTGTCTGTTTGACGTTTCCCCGGCACAGAGTGTCGCTGGTGGACGTTTCCCCGGCACGGAGTGTCGCTGGTTGACGTGTCCCCGAGGTAGAGTGTCACTTTGACGTTTCCCCAACATGGAGTGTCGCCGGTCGACATTTTCCTGGCACGGAGGGTCGCTGGTCGACTTTTCCCCGACATGGAGTGTCTGTTTGACGTTTCCCCTGCATGGAGTGTCTGTTTGTTGATGTGTCCCTGAGACGGAGTGTCTGTTTGACGTTTCCCCAGCATGGAGCATAGAGTGTCTGTTGTTTGACGTGTCCCCGTCACGGAGTGTCTGCTTGACGTTTCCCCGGCACGAAGTGTCTGCTGTTTGACGTTTCCCCGGCACGGAGTGTCGCTGGTTGACGTGTCTTCGAGACGGAGTATCTGTTTGACGTTTCCCTGGCACAGAGTGTCTGTTGTTTGACGTTTCCCCGGTATGGAGTGTCGCTGGTCAACGTTTCCCCGGCACGGAGTGTCTGCTTGACGTTTCCCCGTTACAGAGTGTCGCTTTAACGTTTCCCCGGTACGGAGTGCCTGCTTGACGTTTCGTCGGCACGGAGTGTCTCTTTGTTTGACGCAGAGGTCGATATTGGAATTGGTTGGTTTGATTTGTTTGATTTTTGCCTTGTTCGGCGGGACTTTTGAATTTGAGAGAAATTTGGAATTTGCTTAGCATCAGTATTGCTGCACTGGAATAATGCCAGGAGCAACTCATCATTTGCCCTGAGAGGACTTAGGATTTTGGTTTTGGTTTGGGATCAACATTGCTACACTGGAATGTGGTACCATGAGCGAATCATCATTTGTCGTGCCCGTTAGGGAACGATGGCTTAGGAGACAGGTTTAGGCCTCCGTCACCCAAGACTTTTCAATTTTTATGAGCTGTAAGGGTCTCATAAAAGCATTTTCTCCCTACGAGTTGTAACAACTCCAATTTCAATATACATAAAATTGTTTAAAAGTTAATGTACAAATAGAGTATTTGCAATCCTCTGTATACTATAAGTATTTGATTTGCTTTTGAACAACAAGAAAACACTTGTAGCTCATTGGTAAAGCCCTACACTGCTGTGACGTAGCCCCTGTGATCGAATCCCTCCAGCCACATTATCTTTTTATTTAATTTTTCTTTTAATCTTTTAGAAGCCTAAGGGTTTGCACGTGCACTACACGTAAGATGACGGGTTACAGAAAATCAAATATATGCACGAGGGTATATGAATCGAGAGGGATACGTAGCCAAAGATCCAACACCCTCCACCGGGGATCGACCGACGACATATGCATAGGAGACCGGCACCGCCGGGCTCCCCCGTAGGGGATGCTCCCCAATTTTTCATCCGAGCACCCCTTGGCCTACCCCACTTCTCTCATATTTATTTTCTCTGTACATTTTCCAGAGTACATTAAATCACCTTTAATCCAATTTTTAATGCATATTTTTAAAGCATTCTTTCACCATTTAAACCCTAATTTTCCCTATAAATACCGCACTCTATTTCATCCCTCTTCACTCAGAATTTCAATACAAAAACTCTCAAAAATTCTCAAGTCTCAAGTTGTGCAAGTGGAGTTAGCAAAGCGCAAAGTTCCGACGAAGTTCCAAAAAGATTCCGGCGACGAAACGACGCCCCGACGCTTCCCTACTCTTCCCCCTTCTAACCTTGTAGCCAGTAAGTCCCCTCTTCCCCTCTCATCTTCTACTCTAAAATCTTTCATTTTTAAAATTCGACGAAAGCGGAGTTAATCCGACTTCCGTTTCGTTTTTCTTTAAAAATTCTAATTTTTCTTAACAATAAAATACCATACTCTCATATAATGTTTAACAAATATTAACAAACAAGTTTCATCTCAAAAAAATCTTTTATGCAACTTTTATCGTATTTTTACGGTAAAATACCATATACTTTACTTTCGACACAAATCAACATAATACTTGTATTACCTTTAGACAACTTACAAGGTAATGACCTATCTCATCACAACACACATCTTTTGACATAGCACGATTTACTTTTGGACATTATTTTTGGAAATATTACGAGTTGCAATAAAATACCCTAAACTATTATAAAACCGTTTTCTTTAAGAAAAGTGTTATCTAATTCGTTGCAATTGCGTCTCTACAATCCACTTCTACAATCCATTTTTGGAGAACCCCGTTCGGGATGGTGAGGGTTATCGCACGTTTTCGGGCTTAGTAGAGCGAGATGTAGACCTCCGAAAGGAGCATTCGATCTCGATGGAATTATTAATGCTATTTTTAAGAAAATGAAATTTCTACAAAATAAATAAAATTATATATATATGTAAGTCCATGCTACCTCTCCCGGTACTTTCGGGAATGCGGAATATGGTAAAAAAACAATTTTTACGGAGGTGGTAACATGGACCTAAAACCCGGATCTTGGTTAAACATCTATCTAACAACCTAACTAAGAGTTTTAGCTACTCGGTTAGGGGGTTATACCTTGCTTGTCTTGAACTCCTTCGTCTTCAAAGCTCCGATGGTGGTCCGATGGCTTCTTCTCGTCGTCTCCGTACGCCGAAGATAGATCCACCTGAAAGCTCCAACCTTTAGCTCCTTCTTCGTTCTTTGAAGAAACTAGGTCACTTGGTTTGCTAAACCTAGTGAACTAGAATGAGTAGAGAAGAAATAGAATGGGATTTTATCTATGGTTCTTGATTCTCAACTCATGAGACAAGAGAACCATAGATCAAGAGAGGGAGCAAGAGGTTGAGGGTGAGAGCAAGAGGAGAGCTCAAGAACAAGAGAGAGAATGAGCAAGAAAGAATGAGGCTCTCTTTTGTCTTTCACCCTCTCATAATCCAAAGTGATCATAACTCATCATATCAAAAAAAGTCTTATGTGATGGTTAGAAGCAACCACAACCATATCATTTCATGCACTCATTTTACACAAATGAGCAAGTAAACAAAAGTCTTTGCCATGAAATGATGGCTATGGTCAACAAGTCAACAAAGTCAACAAGTCAACAACCATATCACCATAATACTTAATTAATATAATAGTTAATCACATATCATATTCTCATTAGGGTTGAGCATAAAGTCAAATAGTCAACGGTCAACTGTCAACAACCCTAATGAGAATCAGCTGCCTCTGCCTCCCTGTCAACTGTGCATACACACCCGCATCCGCGTTCCGAGGAACACGAATGCAAACTGGATAAATCCAATCCCATAAGGTACACTAGGATCTGGCTTAAACCAAAGCCCGCTAGTGTGAACTGTCCGGACACTGTACGTGCACAAGTGCACGGATGTGACCGAACCCTGTCGCAAAACCATGCGACCTGTCGCAATACCATGCGACCTCTACTCTTTTGCCTAAAGGCGAAAAGCTTTCTGTGTGGGACTCTAAAGACTCGACACTACGCTGGCAGTGGGTTTAACCACAGACCGCAAGCGGCACTAGCTGTGCGTAACGGTCCCCAGGTAATGCCGATAAGAAGACCGACGAGGCGAAACCCATCTGAACTCCTACTGAGCCTGAGTGTGACATTCTCCGTACAGTCCGGTCTGTTCGTCTGATACATCGCATGGCGGGCCTAGGGGGTGGTAAACGTCAGTTCCCCAATAGCGGTACAAGTCGTGCCGGAGCGAAGCCCAAAACACCCTGAGATAACACTGGAAACCTACCAGTATATCTCGTTTGCCCTGGCCAGGGACTACTCGTGTAATGGCTCTCCTAGACACAACGCGATGTCAACCCCCAATACCGGGAGAGACGAATCCTGTCTAACCGTCACTGCCTCCAAGTGCTTCGGGACTGCACCCAACCACTACCTGTTTGCACGACTCCTTTGAGCCGTGGTAGGGTAGTGATCAAAGTACAGTGGGAACACACTCGAGGCGGAGTGACAGTGTCAAGTCAGCGGACTAAGCTGTACTCATGTCACCTGGGAGTTGACAACTGACGATAGGTATAATACCAACTAGTCAGTTCCCGACGAGTCCTGTCCAGTGTACCCGTAACCTAACGAGCACCCGCATACTATCTCAAGTACGACGTACTGACGGCTGTGGGACAGACCGTCTCCCACACTGGGATGAGAAGCGCATGCGCTGGTCTACTCCGGAGTATCGATGCCCTGTCTCGATAGTCCTGCGACCAGGGACCTGCATAAGGATGTGCTTATGGATTACCCAGCCCCACTAGTGTGACGGCCATCACATCGCTGGTAATCAAGCAAAGATCCTAAGGGCTCTACTAATGTGTATAGGCGATATACAAAAATAAACACATGTACACATTGAAGTAGAAACAAACCAAGTAGCATACTACTATTTTGAGCAAGATTGTATATACAAGGTGAATATCCCAAGCATCCATTAAGTAATATACAAACCAGTATGATACAGTAATGGCCTCTAGGGCATATACACTAACAATCTCCCACTTGCACTAAGGCCATGTACTGGCGTATCGAAGACCTATCATCTCGATCAGCCGCTCGAACTGAGTCTGGGGCAGGGCCTTGGTGAATGGATCTGCAGTGTTATCTTCTGAAGCGACTCTCCGAACCTCGATCTCCTGGCGATCTACGATCTCCCTGATCAGGTGATACCACCTTAAGATGTGCCTGGATTTCTGATGGGACCTGGGTTCCTTCGCTAAAGCTATAGCCCCGTTGTTGTCGCAATACAGAGGTATTGGATCAACAATGGACGGAACCACCTGAAGTTCTTTCAAGAACTTCCTCATCCAGACAGCTTCTTTTGCGGCATCAGATGCAGCGATGTATTCCGCTTCCATCGTCGAGTCTGCAACGGTTTCTTGTTTGGAACTCTTCCAACACACCGCCCCTCCATTGAGGGTAAAGACAAAACCCAACATGGACTTGGAATCATCCTTGTCACTCTGGAAGCTGGAGTCAGCAAAGGCCTCGATCTGGAGGTCTTTTCCGCCATACACCAAGAACATCTCCTTAGTCCTTCTCAGGTACTTGAGAATGTTCTTTACCGCTATCCAGTGTTTCTCCCCAGGGTTTGACTGATACCGGCTTACCACACTCAGTGCATAAGCTACATCCGGTCTGGTACACAACATCGCATACATTATAGAGCCTACCGCAGAAGCGTAGGGTATAATAGACATGCGATCCCTCTCCAAATCAGTCTTGGGAGACATCTCTTTAGAGAGGGTGATCCCGTGACAAGCCGGTAGGTTACCGCGCTTGGAATCTTCCATACTGAATCTCTTCAGTATGGTGTCGATGTACCTGGACTGAGAAAGTCCTAATATCCTCTTGGATCTGTCACGGTAGATCCGGATACCCAGAATGTACGAGGCATCACCCAGGTCTTTCATGGAGAACCTGTGTGACAAGAACCCCTTGACAGATTGTAGCATAGGAATGTCATTTCCTATTAAGAGAATGTCATCCACGTACAAAACGAGGAATACTACAGTTCTCGCTACAAATCTACTATAGATGCATGGTTCATCTGGATTTTTGATAAAGCCAAATTCTTTGACCGTCTCATCAAAGCAGATGTTCCAACTCCGCGATGCCTGCTTTAGTCCATAGATGGACTTAAGCAACTTGCACACCTTTCCGCTGCTCCCACTCTGAATGAAACCCTCTGGTTGGTCCATATAGACACACTCCTCTAAATTTCCATTTAGAAAAGCTGTCTTTACGTCCATTTGCCAGATCTCATAATCGTGGAAGGCAGCAATGGCAAGAAGGATCCGAATGGATTTCAGCATGGCTACTGGAGAAAAGGTTTCGTCATAGTCCAAGCCAGGTCTTTGACGAAAACCCTTTGCTACCAGCCTAGCTTTATAGGTCTCAACCTGTCCATCTACACCAATCTTCCTTTTGAAGATCCACTTGCATCCTACGGGTTTTACCCCGTCTGGAGCAATGTCCAACGTCCATACCTTGTTGGTGTACATGGACTCCATTTCGGTCCGCATTGCATCCAGCCATTTCACTGAGTCAACGCTCTGAACTGCCTGCTGGAAGCTAGTAGGCTCATCATATTCTATGATGCAATCCTCTCTATCCCCGTCTATGAGAAAACCGTAGTATCTCTCGGGCGGATGAGACTGCCTACTACTCCTGCGGAGCGGCGTAGGAATGTCCTGTTCTTCCGAACGCTCTGGTTCCACTAAACTTTCAGTAATAGTCCGTAGTTCTGGAATTTCTTCCAGTTCTACTGCGCTCCCACTTATTTCCTTTTCTATGAACTGGTGTTCTAGAAAGTGGGCATGACGAGAAACGGGAACTTTTTGTTCCTCTTCGCAGTAGAAGAAATATCCCTTGGAATTCTTGGGATATCCCATAAACTTGCACAGTACTGAGCGTGCCTCGAGCTTGTCCGCATGCTGCTTTTTGACAAAAGCTGGACTTCCCCATATCTCAATGTGATTAAGATGGGGTCTCTTCCTACACCACATCTCAAATGGCGTGGTAGGCACAGTCTTAGTGGGAACTCGGTTCAAAAGGTATGCGGCTGATTCTAGCGCATATCCCCAGAATGATCGCGGCAACTCAGCATTACTCATCATGGACCGCACCATATCCAATAGGGTGCGGTTCCGTCTCTCCGATACACCGTTATGTTGCGGGGTGTATGGAGGAGTAAGCTGAGAGAGAATTCCGTTCTCTTTTAAATAGTCCAGGAACTCGGCACTTAAGTATTCTCCACCTCGATCCGATCTTAGAATCTTAATACTTTTGCCGGTCTGTTTCTCTACTTCATTCTTATACTCCTGGAATTTTCCAAAGGCCTCGGACTTATGTTTCATTAAGAAGACATAACCGTACCTTGAGAAGTCATCCGTAAAAGTAATGAAGTAAGAATGTCCGCTTCGGACATGTGTAGACATTGGACCGCACACGTCACTGTGTACGAGTCCCAAGAGCTCGCTTGCTCTTACTCCATGTCCAGTAAACGGAGTCTTTGTCATCTTTCCTTTGAGACAAGATTGACAAGTGGCATACGATTGATATTCGAACGCATTCAAATATCCTTCTGTATGTAACTTAGTCAACCTTCTCTCATTGATGTGACCCAATCTACAATGCCATAAGAAAGTCTGATTTATTTCTGGAGACTTTCTTTTGTGTGTATTCTGGACATTAAAAATCTGTGGTTGGTTTAACACGTATATACCATTACTCAATGTACCTGACCCAATCAAAACTTGATTAAGGTGAATGTTTACAACATTACTTACAAACGCAAATTCATAACCTTTTTTAGAAACTAAAGATACAGAAATGATATTACAAGTTGCGTTGGGTACAAAAAAGCAATTACGCAAAACCAAAACATGTCCATCTGACATTCCCAGGTGATAGTCCCCCACGGCTTTAGCATCCATGCTAGCTCCGTTCGCAACTCTGAGGGTCATGTCACCTGCCTTCAAAACCCTACGGTTTCTCAACGCCTGCAAAGAATTACAGATATGAGATCCTGATCCGGTATCCAATACCCAGGAAGTAGAGTTTATTGAAAGACAGTTTTCAATAACATACACACCTGAAGCTGAAGCTGCAACCTGCTTCAATTCCTGTGTTCTGGCCTTCCAGGCCCTGCAATCATTCTTCCAGTGTCCTTTCTTATGACAATAGAAGCATTCTTCCTTATCCACAAGCTTCCCCGCTATCTTTGTTGCTTTACCTTTTCCCTTCGTATCCACTTTACTAACACCGCCCCTTGGTTTGGCGGGGGCCTTCTTCTTCTTTCCCTTGGCTTTCGCCTTGGACCTAGAAGAAGATGATCCTCCTACAAACAAAGTGGATGTTTCCCTACCTTTCTGTAGGGTGCCCTCTGCGCTCCTCAGCATGTTGAGGAGCTCTGAAAGTTCAACCTCTTTTTCTTGTAAGTTGAAGTTCAGTATAAACTGGGCGTAAGTGGAAGGAAGGGACTGGAGAACTATATCCGTATATAGCTCACTCTCCAATGTGATCCCTAGGTCAGCGAGCTCCTCGATGTAGCCGATCATCTTTAGCACGTGCTCGGCTACTGATGATCCGACGGCCATTCTTGTCGAGAATAACTTCTTCGACGCTTCGTATCTTGCGATACGAGATTGCTCTCCATACAGTTCTTTTGTATGAAGCAATATGGATTCCATGTCCATATTCTCATGCCTCCTCTGATGTTCGTTGTCTATCGAGGCAAGCAGGAGGCATTTGGCCTTCGCGCTATCAATCTCCCAAGTCTTACGGATTTCCTTATCCGCGACACTGGAAGTTGGACCAGGGACAGGGGGAGCTTTGGTGGTAAGAAGATACCCCAGCTTGTCGTAAGTGATTGCTATCTTGACATTCCTGAGCCAATCTTTGTAGTTTGGCCCTGAGTCACGGAACTTAAGTTTACGAAATGTCTAAAGGCGTCCGTAAAACCCTGTCAGTTTGTTTTTATCTAGGAGTAACTTAAGTCCAGTCATGTCGATTTGGTCGCTGCAATTAGGAGAGAGAAGAAGAAACACTCAGCATGATGCTCTTGCAAGTTTAGAGTGGTTTTTAGTTTGTCTAAACAGGATGGCTCCCACTGTTTCTCGAATCCCTCCTCAAACCATAAAGGAAGAATTAGCCGGGATCAATCCCACCGCACAATACTTGCTTAACCGTTCAGCCAGGCCGGTGTCGGTACTTCGAGGGAGGTTTTCCAACGCTTTCGCGAAGTTCCTTAATTAGAGAACCTCTTTTCCCTGGGGGCGTAGCCCCGCTAACACCTTTCTAGGCACCTACTAGGTTTATAGCATTGATCGTTTAGTGAGAAATTTCCCGAGGAGTAGCATATACTCACAGTAGGATCGGGATCCAAATATCATCGCGTGACGAAACTGAAGGAATCCTACCAGAATCATCACACTCCAAATGGTATGCAAATCTAGCAAGTTTCAGTACTTATGAAACTCCCGATGTGGATTTTTGCCCCATGCTCTTATGACCTTGACTTTGGCCAAAATATCATAAGTCACATGTCAAGTTCTACCCGTCATTATCCAGGTTAATTTGGATCCATCCGTACCTACCCTTGACTTTGGCCAAAATGGCAGTACGACTGTCCCAAACCAACGCATCTATCTATGCTACACATGAACACCCAATAGCTACCAATCACTGTGCCTTGACTTTGGCCAACATACACAGCTTGAATACTATTGACTATTCATGTGAAACGACGGAGGGCTACGGATGGTTTTGGCAAAACCGTGAACGTAGTGAACTTGATATGGTCGATGGAACGAGATAGCTTTTAAAAGGAGTGGCTCAAGCTCCGCATTTAAAAGTTGTTTTGAAAAGAACCGAGTGGTTTTTGGAAAGTGTTCCAACGACTTTAACTTGGTTTATTATCTTGCATTAGTTCTTTTAATGCGTGATATTCTTGCATTAGTTCTTTTAATGCGTCCCATCATTTAATCCTACCATTGCAGAAAACAACCAAAATATGACGTACGCTTATGCCATTCGCATTCGCCACGGGGCCCCGTCATTACCCGTTAGGTTACTTAACTAACGACAGAGCGGGGGCTGGGCTAGCGCGTCTGTAAAACATAAGCAACGCCTAAATAATATCATATATAGATATACTGCAATGATAAAACATTTCAGATCACAGATGAATACATTGGATATACTAGGAATCTGTAATTCGCACGAGCCTGTGACGAAAAACAAATTACACGGTCGCGGTGAATAGCCAAATACCCCACCCAAGACCCCTACGGGTGCGGCAAACTACCCGCCAAGTACCCGAAGCGTAGTAACCTCCCTCATCTCCTATGAGTAGGCCACTCGACACTTCGGCATACCCGGTAGTTTGTGCACCCCCTCCATGGGTCTATCCTAGGAGCAAAAACAGTAAAAAGAAATTATACAATGACGGCTACAACCCCGACCCGGTTGTGCGGCCATACAAATAATTATTACATCAATTTATAAATTTACATGAATTGAAAGATAAGAAAACTCTCGTCTCACAACCCCCGGCTATTCACCCGCGACAATCCAACATATTCATATCCACATTCCAGCAACATTACAGATCACAGATTTGTATAACCCCCACTAATCGACATATAGCGATTAGTAGACGTTCAATACAAATATCACATTACAGAAAAACCCGTTAGCTAAAGTCTTTTAGAAGTTCGATCAAAAATACGGATTTTCGGGACCCCAAAATAAAATTTTCGTTCTGGAAAATCTGGGTTGAAAATATATATGCTAAAAATCCCAAAATACCCCCAACAGTAAACTGCAAAAAAGAAAACCGTTGACCGAGTCAACTAGGCCGCGTTTCCGCGGCGGAAGCGTGCTCCCGCCGCGGAAACGCGGCTGTTTGACCAAGTCAGCGGCCCAAATTTTTGCAGATTCTTTTAAAAAGCCTGAGTCGATTTTAGGTGTTAAAATAATCAACTTTTGAACAGTGGAAAAATCGACAGAAACTGCAAATTTTTGGGGTTTGTTTCGGGACTTTTTCGTTAATCGATCTTCTAGTTACTTGCTAACATGCTAGATAGAGTTTAACTAGGCTCTGATACCACTGTAAGTCCATGCTATCTCTCCCGGTACTTTCGGGAATGCGGAATATGGTAAAAAAAAACAATTTTTACGGAGGTGGTAACATGGACCTAAAACCCGGATCTTGGTTAAACATCTATCTAACAACCTAACTAAGAGTTTTAGCTACTCGGTTAGGGGGTTATACCTTGCTTGTCTTGAACTCCTTCGTCTTCAAAGCTCCGATGGTGGTCCGATGGCTTCTTCTCGTCGTCTCCGTACGCCGAAGATAGATCCACCTGAAAGCTCCAACCTTTAGCTCCTTCTTCGTTCTTTGAAGAAACTAGTTCACTTGGTTTGCTAAACCTAGTGAACTAGAATGAGTAGAGAAGAAATAGAATGGGATTTTATCTATGGTTCTTGATTCTCAACTCATGAGACAAGAGAACCATAGATCAAGAGAGGGAGCAAGAGGTTGATGGTGAGAGCAAGAGGAGAGCTCAAGAACAAGAGAGAGAATGAGCAAGAAAGAATGAGGCTCTCTTTTGTCTTTCACCCTCTCATAATCCAAAGTGATCATAACTCATCATATCAAAAAAAGTCTTATGTGATGGTTAGAAGCAACCACAACCATATCATTTCATGCACTCATTTTACACAAATGAGCAAGTAAACAAAAGTCTTTGCCATGAAATGATGGCTATGGTCAACAAGTCAACAAAGTCAACAAGTCAACAACCATATCACCATAATACTTAATTAATATAATAGTTAATCACATATCATATTCTCATTAGGGTTGAGCATAAAGTCAAATAGTCAACGGTCAACTGTCAACAACCCTAATGAGAATCAGCTGCCTCTGCCTCCCTGTCAACTGTGCATACACACCCGCATCCGCGTTCCGAGGAACACGAATGCAAACTGGATAAATCCAATCCCATAAGGTACACTAGGATCTGGCTTAAACCAAAGCCCGCTAGTGTGAACTGTCCGGACACTGTACGTGCACAAGTGCACGGATGTGACCGAACCCTGTCGCAAAACCATGCGACCTGTCGCAATACCATGCGACCTCTACTCTTTTGCCTAAAGGCGAAAAGCTTTCTGTGTGGGACTCTAAAGACTCGACACTACGCTGGCAGTGGGTTTAACCACAGACCGCAAGCGGCACTAGCTGTGCGTAACGGTCCCCAGGTAATGCCGATAAGAAGACCGACGAGGCGAAACCCATCTGAACTCCTACTGAGCCTGAGTGTGACATTCTCCGTACAGTCCGGTCTGTTCGTCTGATACATCGCATGGCGGGCCTAGGGGGTGGTAAACGTCAGTTCCCCAATAGCGGTACAAGTCGTGCCGGAGCGAAGCCCAAAACACCCTGAGATAACACTGGAAACCTACCAGTATATCTCGTTTGCCCTGGCCAGGGACTACTCGTGTAATGGCTCTCCTAGACACAGCGCGATGTCAACCCCCAATACCGGGAGAGACGAATCCTGTCTAACCGTCACTGCCTCCAAGTGCTTCGGGACTGCACCCAACCACTACCTGTTTGCACGACTCCTTTGAGCCGTGGTAGGGTAGTGATCAAAGTACAGTGGGAACACGCTCGAGGCGGAGTGACAGTGTCAAGTCAGCGGACTAAGCTGTACTCATGTCACCTGGGAACTGACAACTGACGATAGGTATAATACCAACTAGTCAGTTCCCGACGAGTCCTGTCCAGTGTACCCGTAACCTAACGAGCACCCGCATACTATCTCAAGTACGACGTACTGACGACTGTGGGACAGACCGTCTCCCACACTGGGATGAGAAGCGCATGCGCTGGTCTACTCCGGAGTATCGATGCCCTGTCTCGATAGTCCTGCGACCAGGGACCTGCATAAGGATGTGCTTATGGATTACCCAGCCCCACTAGTGTGACGGCCATCACATCGCTGGTAATCAAGCAAAGATCCTAAGGGCTCTACTAATGTGTATAGGCGATATACAAAAATAAACACATGTACACATTGAAGTAGAAACAAACCAAGTAGCATACTACTATTTTGAGCAAGATTGTATATACAAGGTGAATATCTCAAGCATCCATTAAGTAATATACAAACCAGTATGATACAGTAATGGCCTCTAGGGCATATACACTATATATATATATATATATATATATATATATATATATATGAATATTATCAAAAGATCTATTTTACATATATTATACAAATATTCCATGTTTTTTAAATCAAAGGAATCACAATTGCATGAAAGTACCATTCCAATACAAAACAATTCCAATATTTCAATAAAAACCATATACAATGAAAACTGGGTTTTACTCACTAGAAATTTCACTTTTATAAAATATACATCTATGTAAACCCTAAAAACAATTAAATACTTGAGGTGTATTTTGAAAATATATCAAAACTATTTTTACATAAAACCCCCTCAAGTTATACTAAATTACAATAAAGTCCCTAGTAAATATAGGTTTAAGCGGGACCAATTCTCTTGAGCCTCAGGGAGCCGGAGAATGTGGGTGCTTGCTTATCTAAGATAGACAATCTAACAAACGGTGTTATCAATACGGTAATTGTCTTGGAAAGAGACAAATCCTACCGTCCATGTGCAGCAGTTATCGATAATATCAAAACTAATTCAGGACTTCAATTTCTTTTCAAAGTGGCTGATTCAGACTGAGTCTCAATCTAATCAAACTGACTTAAATATAATTCAAGTATAAATTACAATACAATATGAATCCAGGAATTCGTCTATTCAATCCATATCAATCTATATTGACTGAACCGAACCAGGAATATACTCCGTCTACATGACTCTCCATTTATATCCATTCTGTTTACCGATATCATGGGTTCGGCAAGTCATCCATGTATACAACAAAACAATACAATTAATACAAAAGACATCGCGGGGGTTTAAAGCGGTAGATTGGTACGGAATGTGTTAGAAGTGGCACGAGACTGTAACCTTAATACACCTAAACTGAATATCCATTGTCGTTGTACTGTAACTGAACGGTTCCTTGTGCTCCGTATACCTTAGTCTCCGGAATAGTGGAACTCCTCTCGTATACACTGACATATTCTGTACCAAGTTACAATCAACTGCGTTAACATTATAATCAAAATTACTAGTCATATTCTCTTCCTGTCTATTCTATCTCTACTCATCTTTAGGACTTACCAAGCGATTGTTCGCTGACGACATTCCTTTTCTTCTTTCTTTGAAATGTTGTCAGGTGATTCGGACTCATTGGAGATAGAGCCCAGTACTGAGGACTTGGAGCAGTTTGCTATCGATCCAGAGCTGTAGGCACTTGTACATACTTTTCATTTCAGCTATGTCATTGCTTTCTATTCATGTATTTATATTCCAGTTGTATCTGTAAAAGAATGTTTAAAAAATAAAGTTCATTTATATTCCCGTCTCTTGTGTACATTTACTTTATATTGCTTAGATACGCTTAGCGTGTTTACTTCTGAGTAAATACGTAGCGGGCCTTGCCGCGTCTTCTTCCCGTACACTGGGAAGCGGGGCGTGACACGAGTCGAGAGGATCTCATAGGTGTATATTCTCCTTAGGAGTCGTGGGGACCCCCAAGTGTGTTTTTTCCCTTGTGAGTCGTAAGGATCCCACAAAAGTATTTTCTTATGAGTCGAGAAGATCTCGTAAGATCTGTTCTCCTCATGTATCGTGAGGACACATGAGTGGGTCTTCCAAAATGGAATATAATTCCGATGGCGGAGACCAGCCGTGGGGCTGGTGATTGTCGTGGAATATGGGCGTGATTTAGCTTGTTTATGCCCGTGGATTGTATACGGTAGTTCAGTTGAGGACTGGCCGTAGGGCTCGGAGAATTTGGAAGATTTGGATTTTGGTTGGCGTCTACATTGCTGCACTGAAATATGGTACCAGGAGCGACTCATTATTCGCCGTTTGGGAATTTGGAGTTTGAGTTTTGGGTTGGCGTCTGCATCGCTAACACTGAAGCGTGGTACCAAGAGCGACCTACCAATCGCCGTTTGGGAACTTGGAGTTTGACTTTTGGGTCGACATCAGCATCGCTAACACTGAAGCGTGGTGCCATAAACGGCTCATCATTTGCCGTTGGGAAAACTTAGGGTTTGAGTTTTGGGTCGGCATCAGCACCGCTAACACTGAAGCGTAGTGCCATGAGCGACTCATCATTTGCTGTTGCCCGTTGGGGAGCAATGGCTTAGGAGACATGTTTAGATTCCTATCATCTAAGGCTTTTCAATTTTTATGAGCCGTAAGGGTCTCATAAAAGCATTTTCTCCCTACGAGTCGAAAGGATCTCGCAGATGTATTTTCTCTCTAGGAATCATGCGGATTCCTAAGTGTGTTGCTCCTTTATGAGTCGTAGGGATCTCACGCGGGGTTTTCTCCTGACAAGGTCGAGAGGACTTTGCGAGTGTCTTTTCGTCTCTTTTTTTTACGGGTTTGCGCCCTTTCGGGTTTTCACAGACTCGCCGGCAATCCTGCTATTTTTACTCACGGAGCCTTTTCGGGTTTTCATCTGTGTCCGTTTAACTTGTGAACATACCGTTCTTTTTTCTCTTTTTTTCTTTCTCTTTTTTTACATCAATTTTCTTTTATTTCCCAGTTTAACGATTTAGAGGTCATCGCTGTGCGCGCTTATTCACAAATCCTTAGACTTTGATTTCACGGTGCTTCAACGCTTTCTTTGTCCTTTAGGAGAGACGTTCATGTGTGTCCCATATAAACTGAGGTGGACTGGGCCATTTTCTGGAGTGGGCGATTCAGCCGTCTGCCCCTAGAGGGTTTTGATCTTCGTTAGAACGGAACGGACGATCGTAGCTTGGTTTTCTGCTAACGCGTCTTTGGCCAATGAGACCACGCTCTCATTGTATTGTTTCTCAACCCAATTCTTGAAAACAAAGCAGTCTTCAATGGTATGACTCACCATTCTGTGATACGGGCAGTACAAGGGATCATCAGTCATGTTTGCTTCATGTGATCTTTTTGATTTAGGCAATTGCAGACCGTTTCTCAGGGCGTCCTTGAATATTTTACGGACTCTGTCCCTTCTGAAAGAATAGACCCTATTCAACTTCTGATCCAGGGGCGATTCCCCTCCCCCTCCCTGTAGGGTTCCTAGGCACACTAGTGAGGTCTCCTAAGCCATCAACCATGGCAATTTCAAAAATTATGGTGCCTACAAACCCTAGTGTACGGATCGATAACTAGATGTCTAGGCGAAAAGAGCTAGTTAACAACTTAACTATTGAGAATATGGAAATACAACCTTTGTAGATCCGGTCCTCCACCTCCACGGCTCCGCAACGAGGTCGTCTCCGCTGTCCAAATCTAATCCGGGCTCTAGAGTCGACTTCGTCGGAGAATGGGCAAGCTAGGTCGTCGATGTCCATGCCGAAGATGATCTACGTCGAGGCATCGATAGATCAAGCTCCACCTTCACCAAACCCTAAAATCTTGTGAAGGAAACACACTCTACTACTTGGCAAGAGGTAGAGGAAGAAGAAATAGGAAGTGGGTTAACTTTAGAATTGGATTTCTCACTCTAATCATCAATCTACCATTGATGACCTCAAGCTTCTTCACTTGAAGCAAGGAAGAAGAAGAAGGAAAATGATATGATAAGTTGTTTGAAAAATGAAAAGAAAATGAATTCTTATCATAATTTTAACTAGAGTTAAGTGTAGAGAATGAATCATGGTTAGTGGGAATGGTTAGGTTAAGGATGAGATAAGAATGGTTGACTTGAACAAAGCTTCATGAAGCTTCAACTAAAGAACAAAAGAAGCCACCATTCTTTTTCTCATTCTTTTCCAAAATGAATAAATAAATAAATAAATGAATAAATAAAGGAAATGAAACCCTAACCATTCTTTTAACCATGGTTTATTCTTTGCACTTAACCAAGTAAACTTGTATCATCAAACATGATACAAACAAGTGCACAAAATCATATCGCATATGTAATGCGCACACCCGAGTGAGAAAATCCATCTTAAGTAAACCGATACTAGTTGATGCAAAGTAATATATCAAATATATAAATATGCATTAAATCATTAAATCAACACTTGATTCAATGACCCGGTTATGTCGCACACAACCGACTAGTATACAATATATCGGCTTATCGAATCAACGCTTGAATCGATAACTAGGTTATATCGCATACAACCATTCGATATATTTATCGCGAGAATAGAATACGGTATCACATACACGCATTATTCTCGGTCCCGCACATATCTCATATGCGCTCCTATTTCGTTTCGCTTGAGCCAGGAAACCTCTGTGTAGGACTCTAAAGACTCGTCAATACGCCGGCAGCAGATGCTGATCATATCAAGCATCCACAAGCCGCAAGCGGTCTGCTAAACGTAACGGCCATCCGGGTATTGAGCGATCTGAAGATCGACGAGCAAGCCCGCTCACACTCCAGTGAATCCGACCAGTAACACTACCGTACAGTCCGGTCTGATCGTCTGATATGTCGCATATCCCGCCTAGGGGTGGTAAACGTCAGACCACAATAGCTCGATAAGTCGTGTCGATATGAGGTCTATAACACTTCGAGAAACTACTGGTAACACTTACCAGTAAATCTCAGCAACCCTGGCCAGAGATTTCCTGTTATAGCCAATCGAACACAGCACGACATCAACCCCCTATACCGGGGGAGACGAATCCCCTCCTATCGCTCATTGCCTCCATGTGACTCGGGACTGTTCCCAAAAACCACCGTTTTGCACGCCCTCTTGGACGTGGTAAGATGGAAATCAAAGCACAGTGGGAACCACACAAGACTCTATGACGATCTCGGGTCAACAGACTACTCTGTACCAGTGTCACCAGAGAACTGCCATCTGACGTGAGGTATAATACCATCTGGGAGTTCTCGGCGAGTCCGTCCAGTGTACCCAGTCTCTACTGAGCACCCGTGTATCATCTCTGATGTCAAACACCGATGGATATGGGATCATCCATCGCCCATCTATATGGGGCGAGAAGGTACACGCTAGTCTACTCTGGTATATCGATGCCCCGTCTCGATACACCCACGACTAGGGACTTTGAAGGATGTACTTATGGACTACCATGTCCCCACTAGTATGATCCGCATCATAGTCCAGGTAGTCAAGTACAGATCCTAAGGGCTTTACCAACATGTAACAGAGAGACAAACAGCATACACGTTAAGGTAAAGGGTAACCAGATAGCATACTATCATGTCGAGCAAGAAAGTCCTCCCTATATATGTCCCAGCATCCACTACAATATACATCCTATGTACAGTAATGGCCTCTAGGGCATACATATAACTAACAATCTCCCACTTGCACTAGGGCCATCTGTAGCAGTGGTTGTAGTATCTCATACTCAACCATCCCATGAAAGTCTCTCTCTGGGAACATGCCTTTGTGAGTGGATCCGCTGTATTGTCCTCTGAATCTACTCTCCTAACCTCGATCACCTTGGAGATCAACTATCTCCATGATCAGGCGATGCTGCCTTAGAATATGTCTGGATCACTGATGGGTATGGCGTTCCTTGGCATAAGCCACAACTCCATTGTCTCACAATGGTAGGAACATAGTTCATCTCATGAACCAATATACACCCAAACAGCCTCTTTGGTAGCATCTTAAGTAGCGATGTATCGTGCCTTTATCGTCTAGTATGTCACGGTATCTAGCTTGGAACTCTTCCAACATACCGTCCCTTTACTGAGGGTAAAGACAATGCTTGTGACTGACATTCAGTCGTCTTTATCACCCTGGAACACTTCCAGTGATTCTCCCCAGGATCGATTGATACCATCTCACTACAACTAGTGAGAATCCTAACATCCAATTAAATCTATCTCATAGATCCAAAATCCAGGATTTAGTAGGTATCACTTTGATCCTATATGGAGAATTCTAGTGATAAGCGGAGATTGACCGAGCGTAGCATAAGAAACTCTTTTCTTATCAAGAGTATGTCATCCACGTACTCTACGAGGATCGTCACCATACTCCCTACTACCTTTTTGTTTATACAAGGTTCATCTACCATTTTGATGATGTCAACTTCTTTGACTAATCCATCAAAACAGATGTTCCAACTCCGGGATGCCTGCTTTATCAGATAAAACATCTTGCACACGTTTCCGCTGCTCCCACTGTTTACGAAGCCCTCTGGCTGTGTACTAACAGACGCACTCTTCTAAATCATCATTTAGAAAAGCAGTCATGGCACCCAACCACCAGATATCGCAGTCATGGTATGTAGCCGTGACAAGTAGGATCTGGATGGACTTAAGCATAGTCACTTGAAAAGGTTTCATCATAATCCACGCCTGGTCGATGACGAAAACCTTTAACAATTTTAGCTTTGAAAGTCTCAACTCTTCCATGTACACCAAGTAATCTTCTCAAGATATACTTGCTTCTGATGGGGATTTAACCCTTCAGATATAGCAACCAAAGTCCATACTTTGTTGGTGTATAAGGATTCCATCTCAGATCGCTAAACATCCAGCCATTCTTACAGAGTCTTACTCTCGATGGCCAGCTCGAACTTAGTTGGGTCATCATCTCATGATGCAATCCTCGCTCCCACTGTCATAGAGAAACAAAATTATCTCTCAGGTGGGTGAGGAATCCTACTAGATCGGCGGAGAGGCTGAGGTTCGTTGGAATCTACTGAATCCCTTGGTTCTATCAAATCATCAGGTGTAGTTTGTATAGCTGGAACACTTCCAGTTCTACATAACAGACCTTGCCTCGAGCTTGTCCGGATTTTGCTTTCAGACATAGGCCGGACAACCCCAAATCTTAACTAGCTTAAGACATGGGCTCTTCCCTTTCCATATCTCATATGGAGTGGTAGGCAACTGATTTGATTCGAACCCTATTCAATAGGTATGCAGCTTCTCAAGTGCATAACTCCCAAAAAGGAAATAGGTAACTCAGTAGTACTCATCATAAAGCACACCATATCATATAGGGTGTGATTGCTTCGCCCCGATATACCATCGTGCTATGGTGTATACGGAGGAGTACTGCTGAGAGAGAATCTCATTCTCCTTTAGAATAGTCCAGGATTTCCGTGCTCAAGTATTCTCCTCCTTGATCTCATCATAGGACATAATACTTATACCCGTATTTTGGTTCTCTACTTCTCGCTTATATTCTGTGAATATCTCAAAAGGTTCGGACTTGTGTTTCAACAGGAACATATGTCTGAATCTCGAGAGATTATCAGAGAATGTAATGAAGTACAAAGAACCAGTCCTGGCATGTGTAGACAGGGGACCTACATACATCAACATGTATCATCCCAAGAGTTCACTAACTCTTTCTCTGTTTCCAGTAAACGGAGCTATGGTCATCTTATCTTTGTGACATGACTGGCGAGTTTCACAAGATGTAAATTCAAACTGATTTAAATCTACATCTATATGTAACTCTAGCCAGTCGGGTCGCATTGATCTGACCTAGTCTACAATGCCTCAAGAAGGATTCGTTCATTTCTGAACTCTTCCTCTTGTGTGTGTTCCATATACTTAGAACTGTAGTTTGATTTAGAACATTAATGCTTTTAGATAACGTGCCTGAACCGATCAACTTTTGATATAGGAAATGTTCAAAACATTATCCAACTATACAAAATTTTATCATTTCTTTACTAATAAAGAGATAGATATGATTTTGTATATCAGGTTCGGTATCTAACAACATTCGTTCAGAATCAATGTATTGGTAATACAGGGTGACAGTGACCGACAGACTTGGCTGCAACTCTTGCCCCGTTTTCTGCCTCATGAAACTTATCACCCGTTCTCAGTTCTCTACCTTTCTGTAGCCCTATGTAACAGATTACATATCAGGGATCCTGATCTGGTATCACATACCCAGGACGTAAAGGATACTGAGAAACAGTTCTGTATAATGAACACACCCGAAGATGATGCATCAGCATGCACTCTCTTCGTTTGGGCGGCACGAGAATTCTGGTAATCCCCAATTTCCTGCTCTGTCTTATAACAATTATAAGTTGGAGCGGGACCAACGTTCCCCAGCTCAGTATAACAAGTGGGTTCGGTCAATAATCCGTTTTATTATCTTGATTAAGGCGTGATATGGTCGCTACCAGGAGAGAGAGAGAAGAAAACACTCAGCGTGCGCTCTGTCAAGAATAGATTGGTTATTATTTTATCTAATCAGGATGGCTCCCACTGCTTTTTATCAAATCTTCCTTCAAACCCTAAAAGGAAAGACTAGCCGGGATTAATTACACACTACAAGTTCGCCAATCTTTCAGCCAGGCCAGTGTCGGTACTTTGAGGGAGGTCCCCCGTGCTTTCGCACGAACCTAATTAATGTAAACCTCGTTTTCCCAGAGGCGTAACCTCGTTAACACCTTTCTAGACACCTACTTGATCGGCTAATTGTAATGTATAAAACTCTCCCAGGAGTAACACTTACTCGCAGCGGGTATCGGGATCCAACTATCTCATAGAAGGTATGCAATCTCATTGCAAATTTCAACACTTGAAATTCCCGATAATATTTTGCCCCTAGCGTCCTATGACCTTGACGCAGGCCAACAAACCATAGTCCGCTAGTCAAGTTCAACCCGTCATTTCCTGATTGAATTAAACCTACCCGCACGACCCTTGACGCAGGCCAACAAAGTCGCACGACTACCCTAATCCAATCACATCATATGCTTATGCAGATAAGCACCAGTTAGCTACCGCACACTACGCCTTGACGCAGGCCAACAAACGTAGCACGAATACTAACTACTACTTATCTGAAATGACGGAGGGCTACGACAGGTTTTTCTGAAAACCTATTGCGTAATGAACTTGATATCGTTGTAGGATCGAATGAATTTTGAAATGGAGTGCTTTTGAGGCTTTTCTTGTTTTGCTAAAGGAGTCACTCCCGGTGAAGGGATCGTCGGTCCTTTCCTCATCGAATAAGGTGCAGGATATATCACATATACCACTATGCAAAGCAAAAACACTTAAAAGCAATCAAAAGACAAACCGTATGTGTAGCATCTGCCAGTTATTGCTAAAGGAGTCACTCCCGGTGAAGGGATCTCGGTCCTTTCCTCATCGAATAAGGTGCAGGATATATCACATATACCACTATGCAAAGCAAAAACTGTAGCTACCTGTTTTATTTTGAAATTCGATTCTACAACATCTTAGGTTTCTTTTAATTTCATTAATCACATTAATGAAGTCCCATCATATAAGTACCTAAACATCACAGATAGATATGACGTACACTTATGCCATCCGCATTCGCCTCGATGTCCCCTCGTGCACCGTTAGGTTAGGTAACTAACGACAGAGCAGGGCAGGGCTAGCACGGGTGTAAAACATAAGTAACGTCTATATAATATATCATATTTACTATATAATGTATCCATCACAGAGTATCACATGATCACATCACAGATATCGCAGCAGAAGAAACATATGAAATATTGGATATACTAGGACGTCCGTATTTTCAATACGAGCCAGTATAAAACACGGATTCCACGGTCGTGATGAATAGCCAATCCCACACCCCTAGACCCCTACGAGAGCGGCAAGCAACCCTACCAATTCTGGAGTTAGGAGACCCGGACTCGACTCCTCGAGTTGGTCTCCCACTGGACTCCAGAACCCGGTTACTTGTGCCCTCCTCCTTGGGTCTATCCTAGTGCGGAAAAGTAAATAATATACAACGGGTGACAACTTCCGCAACCTGGAAGCGCCCCAATAAAAGAATATTACATACAAGTTTTTACATGAATGAAAATGAAAAACACTTATCTCACATAAAAACCCCCGGCTATTCAATCACGACGATCCAATATAACATATCCAGCAACACATAATATCACATGTCATCAACGTAAGTAAATATGTCCATCCCAATTGTCGTTGACATATAGCAACGAAACCGGCGATATCACATATTACACTTACGGTCACAGAAAAGAAAGTGTAAAACTACAACAGTTGGAATCCGCAACCATCTCAGACATCGCATGCCTGACCAAATGAATTTCTTAGACATCGCATGCCTAACAATTATAAACCCCGCATTTTAGTCTCATTATCGAAAACACTTTTCAATATCGAGTCGGGCAATTCAACAAGATTCCCGACAGCCTGATCGAATGCTCGTCGCAAACTTCAGTAGACGGCCGCACCCCCGATACCGTCGACGAAGTGCACCAAGGCGGAACACCGCTACCGCAAGCACCCGTACGGATGCTTTCGGCGACGGGGTTCTCCTACAGTCACTTGGTCGGGGCTATGGAGTGAGGCTGTCTATTAAGTTTACCCGGCGAGTATCCGCGTACGCTACGTGATTGCGACGGACTTTTGATCACATCAAAATTCCGTGGCAACCGATCAAGTGAGACTAAACTGCTATGTTTATAACATTCATTTAGTTATCTCATAACCATTTTGTGAATTCCAATTATTGTATCCCATTCCAGATAAATAGAAAATGTTAAACTTTCCGATCGAACAATCGAACACCCAAGTTTTCCCGATACAGCTCAACATATGAAATAAGTCTAACAACATTCCGTTCGTACCTCAGTACCAACGGTCCAGCCGTAGAAGGGTCAAGCCAACGCCTCACATGTGGCACGCCGTACTGCCCCAAACCCGAAGGTTCAAAGGGCAGTTCAAGACGGTCACATAATCGAGTTAAGGTTTGTTGTCTTCTAGAGGGACCATCGCGTTACTTGCACTACTTAGAACGTCGTTAAACTACGGAAAAATCCAACACTTGGAAATTTCCCGACAGGGGAAAAATTGGGTATTTATATCCGGTCGAACTTTTTAACATATTCTAAAATTTATCCGGAAAGCCACACAGACAAAATTTGATACCCGATCGAAATACCGAATCCCCAAATCAACTCAGATTATTCAACACTTGAAAAAATATTAAAAATACCCAGGAAAACCACCCCTGGAAATAAAGAATTACTGTACAAATTTTGATCTCAGAAAAGACAAAACGGCCGCCCTTCCGCCGCACGAGCCAAGCTCGTGCCGCGGAAGCGCGGCGCATTAAAGGAATTGGGTGCACGAATTTTACAGTATTTCTTATATTTTCCTGCATGTTTTTCTGGATATTTTTAATACTGAAAAAACCCTGGTTTTAAAAATTGTACAAAGAGCAATTATGGTTCGGGGCTTCGGGTTCGTTCGGACTTCAATTTCCGTCTGGACTTCGCCTAAGGCTCTAGCTAGGCTCTGATACCACTGTAGGATTCCTAGGTACACTAGTGAGGTC
Source organism: Agapanthus africanus (assembly GCA_030015575.1). Taxonomy (NCBI): domain Eukaryota; kingdom Viridiplantae; phylum Streptophyta; class Magnoliopsida; order Asparagales; family Amaryllidaceae; genus Agapanthus; species Agapanthus africanus. The sequence goes on from CM057340.1 coordinate 9,749,505, forward strand.
TCCTGAGCCATCAATCATGGCAATTTCAAAAATTATGGTGCCTACAAACCCTAGTGTACGGATCGATAACTAGATGTCTAGGCGAAAAGAGCTAGTTAACAACTTAACTATTGAGAATACGGAAATACAACTTTTGTAGATCCGGTCCTCCACCTCCACGGCTCCGCAACGAGGTCGTCTCCGCTGTCCAAATCTAATCCGGACTCTAGAGTCGACTTCGTCGGAGAATGGGCAAGCTAGGTCGTCGATGTCCATGCCGAAGATGATCTACGTCGAGGCATCGATAGATCAAGCTCCACCTTCACCAAACCCTAAAATCTTGTGAAGGAAACACACTCTACTACTTGGCAAGAGGTAGAGGAAGAAGAAATAGGAAGTGGGTTAACTTTAGAATTGGATTTCTCACTCTAATCATCAATCTACCATTGATGACCTCAAGCTTCTTCACTTGAAGCAAGGAAGAAGAAGAAGGAAAATGATATGATAAGTTGTTTGAAAAATGAAAAGAAAATGAATTCTTATCATAATTTTAACTAGAGTTAAGTGTAGAGAATGAATCATGGTTAGTGGGAATGGTTAGGTTAAGGATGAGATAAGAATGGTTGACTTGAACAAAGCTTCATGAAGCTTCAACTAAAGAACAAAAGAAGCCACCATTCTTTTTCTCATTCTTTTCCAAAATGAATAAATAAATAAATAAATGAATAAATAAAGGAAATGAAACCCTAACCATTCTTTTAACCATGGTTTATTCTTTGCACTTAACCAAGTAAACTTGTATCATCAAACATGATACAAACAAGTGCACAAAATCATATCGCATATGTAATGCGCACACCCGAGTGAGAAAATCCATCTTAAGTAAACCGATACTAGTTGATGCAAAGTAATATATCAAATATATAAATATGCATTAAATCATTAAATCAACACTTGATTCAATGACCCGGTTATGTCGCACACAACCGACTAGTATACAATATATCGGCTTATCGAATCAACGCTTGAATCAATAACTAGGTTATATCGCATACAACCATTCGATATATTTATCGCGAGAATAGAATACGGTATCACATACACGCATTATTCTCGGTCCCGCACATATCTCATATGCGCTCCTATTTCGTTTCGCTTGAGCCAGGAAACCTCTGTGTAGGACTCTAAAGACTCGTCAATACGCCGGCAGCAGATGATGATCATATCAAGCATCCACAAGCCGCAAGTGGTCTGCTAAACGTAACGGCCACCCGGGTATTGAGCGATCTGAAGATCGACGAGCAAGCCCGCTCACACTCCAGTGAATCCGACCAGTAACACTACCGTACAGTCCGGTCTGATCGTCTGATATGTCGCATATCCCGCCTAGGGGTGGTAAACGTCAGATCCCAATAGCTCGATAAGTCGTGTCGATATGAGGTCTATAACACTTCGAGAAACTACTGGTAACACTTACCAATAAATCTCAGCAACCCTGGCCAGGGATTTCCTGTTATAGCCAATCGAACACAGCACGACATCAACCCCCTATACCGGAGGAGACGAATCCCCTCCTATCGCTCATTGCCTCCATGTGACTCGGGACTGTTCCCAAAAACCACCGTTTTGCACGCCCTCTTGGACGTGGTAAGATGGAAATCAAAGCACAGTGGGAACCACACAAGACTCTATGACGATCTCGGGTCAACAGACTACTCTGTACCAGTGTCACCAGAGAACTGCCATCTGACGTGAGGTATAATAACATCTGGGAGTTCTCGGCGAGTCCGTCCAGTGTACCCAGTCTCTACTGAGCACCCGTATATCATCTCTGATGTCAAACACCGATGGATATGGGATCATCCATCGCCCATCTATATGGGGCGAGAAGGTACACGCTAGTCTACTCTGGTATATCGATGCCCCGTCTCGATACACCCACGACTAGGGACTTTGAAGGATGTACTTATGGACTACCATGTCCCCACTAGTATGATCCGCATCATAGTCCAGGTAGTCAAGTACAGATCCTAAGGGCTTTACCAACATGTAACAGAGAGACAAACAGCATACACGTTAAGGTAAAGGGTAACCAGATAGCATACTATCATGTCGAGCAAGAAAGTCCTCCCTATATATGTCCCAGCATCCACTACAATATACATCCTATGTACAGTAATGGCCTCTAGGGCATACATATAACTAACACTCCCAACACTGGTTTTCGAGGCCGATCGGCATTAGGCTTGTCTTCCCCTCGTCTACTTTGGTCGGTAGATGCATTAGAGCATTCAGTGTCCTTGGGAGGTCCACCTTTGCGGTTGTTGTTCTCGGGACATCTAGACTTGTTATATTTGTAGTTTGGAAGAGGTTCGGGGCCTGCATGTTCCAACATCTGGACTCTTTTAAGTAAGTCCTGGAGAGTTTCGGGATCTGTTGATGACTTTCTCTTAATTCTGTCCCATGTCAACTGGTCGCAATCATGCATCAGGACTTTTCTCGGGACTAGCCGCTGTCGACTTTCATGAAAGTATTCCGTTCTTAGACCGAAGGGAATAGTTGTTGGCTGCTTTGGGACATCAATACCTGGTTCGTGGACCAAATTTTGATTTTGTTGTGATTGCATCTGAAGGACTCGGGTTGCGAGATTTTCCACAACATTCACCAGATCGTCGACTTTGGAACGGATCTTGGCTAACTCCCTATCACGGTCCTGAAATTGCTCTTGAAGCCATTGGAATAACGCTTGTTTTGTAGTTTTGGGGACGACGACTGCACTATCCTCATCACATGAGCTTAGTTCCCCAAGAACCATGGGCTCTTTTTGCTTAGCAGCTCGAGGAGGGTCCTCATCATTCGGCGTCAATCATATCATCACCATGGCTGTGAAGCGTAGAAGGGTTCATTTCTCCAGGTCTGACCATGTAGACCGTATGGATCGCGTATCTGTCTGTTGCCCCCTCATTGTCAATGTTCCTCGCTGGACCATTGGATTGCCGCTGTGGTTCGCCCCTTTCAGGAAAAGGTGAACAATTGAGAACGGTCAGTTCCCGAAATACCTCGGTCTCTGTTTGTATAAAATTGGCGGTCGCGGCTTGATCATTTGTCAACACACCAGAGGACAATGAGATTTCTCCCGCTTTGTATTGTCTCTCGACCCAACCCTTGAAGATGCAACAATCTTCAATAGTGTGTCCCAGCACTCGGTGGTATGAGCAAAAATTGGGATGATCAGTCCTGCTCGCTTCACTTAGCCTTTTTGGTTCTGGTAGCCGCAGGCCATTCTTCAGAGCATCTTTGAATATTTTGTGGACATTGTCTCTTCTGAAAGAGTAGACCTTATTTCTCCTTTCCTCCAAAGTTGGCTCTCGGGGTTTGTTAGGCTTCGCTCCGCCCGCTCTCTGCCTAATAAGAGAATCGGTGCTGTTGCAACTTTCGTCTTTTCGGTTATCGTCCCTCCGAGGTCTCGGTCTCGGTCTGTTTATGAACTGAAGATCCTGAGTGGACTCGGGCTTTGAACGTTCCAACGTTTGGACCTTCTTGGTCAGCTCTTGGAATGTTTTAAGGCATGCGATGTACAGGAAAGGTTTCATCCAGTCCTTCAGATTTTCTATAAGAAAACTGACGGATTGGTCTTGATCCGACGGCGGTTCACATTTGACAGAGAGATTATGCCACCGGACTATAAAATCCATGTTGTTTTCGTTGTTCTTTGGCTCGGTCCTTACTAGGTCGGAAATGGTGATTTTATCGCTGACACTCGTGAACCTTTGTTTGAACATGGATTCTATTTAACCGAACGTCGTGATCGAGTCATCTGGTATGCTTGCATACCAATCGAAAGAAACATCGGTCAAGCTATTGACAAACTGGCGGAGAAGGAGTGCATCATTGCCCTCAGTGTTCGCGCATGATGCTTTAAATTGGGCAATGTGCTTGTTCGCATTTCCCGTCCCATCGAACCTTTCAAATTTGGGGACGACGTAGCCAGTGGGAAACTCCATAAGATCGTACCGAGCAGGAAATGGTCTCCCGCTACTGCTGACATCTTTTTGCTTTCCGGTTTCGACTACCAATATTTTGACTTTGTTGGCGACCAAATCCATGATTTGATCTTGCGTTAGCGGGTCGCTGTCATCGGTGGTCAAGACATTTCCCGAGATAGGATGCGACCGACTTTCATGCGGTTCGGCCACCTTTGGATTTGAGGGAATAGGCGTCGGCTGTCTCGGGACAACACCATTTCCCGGTTTATGAGCAGAGCCCTGCACTTGATTGAGAGGCTGAGAGGCAACGTGGGCCGTGAGCTGTAAGATAACGTTTGTCAAGTCGTTAATTTTTTAGTAGAGCTTGGCCATCTCCTTGTCTTTGTTTTTGAGCTGTTTCTGGAGCTCTTGGAGAAGTTGCTGCACTGCTGTCTTTGGATGGAAGATTAGCTTATCTTCGCTTTCCGAGCCCGACTCCTCATGAACTGAGAGATCTCTCTGCTTATCAGCCCCACTAGAAGGTTTTCATTACCTTTCAGAGAAAGCTGGTCTTGTGAAGTGGCAGACACATTCACACCAGATTGGTTTTGAGATGTGGTGGCCTCGTCCTTATTTTTGCTGCGCGTGCCCACCATGTAGACAGTGTGGATAACACATTCGGCTATCTTTTCATCATTGGCAGTTGATTTCGTGGACTGTCGTCGCGCTCCTTCCACTTTGGGAAAGGACAATCGACTAAAAACGATCTGCCTGGCCGGGTTCTCGGGTGGCACCGGTACAACATTTCTGGCTTCACCCCGCTGCTTTCACGCGGCACGAAGTGCTTGGTCAACTTCTGAAGAGTGGGTATCACGCCTTTTGTGCTGGGGCTTGGACACATCCCTTTGTAGCATAGTTTGAGTTGCGGTCCTCTTGATTTTGGCAGACATCGCATTCTTCTGGACCTATTTTAAGGGTTCAAAAGAATTGCGGATTTTCACGGCTGACATGGCTGTGGTCGCGGAGCAGTCCGGCCTTTGGAACTTCATAAATTTTAACATGGCCGGAGCCCTGGCCCTTTTGTTGGCTTTGTATCTGAACCGCTTCTGCCTCAGCTTCTCTGTTTTGAGCGCCTGGCAGGCTTCGGCTCTTCGGGAAGCCGCTGTAGGTCGGTTGGTAGAGAGCCTTGAAAAGACATCCGCTTGCGCACTCGTCGAAGGCATCGCCTGAGCTTGCTCATGACATCTGGCGGCTTTGCCCCCAGCTGGGGCCAAGGAGAGCCGTTCGAACACCGACTTGCGTTTGGGTTGGGGCGCCTTCGCGACCATGACATTTGGTCTTTTTCCTTTTGAGGCCGGTTTAGCTGCAACTGGGGCTTGAGGAGCACAGATGGCGTTAGCCAAGACAAATAAAATAGATCCAAATTGTAGCAGCGGTTCTTCCCACTGTCGTCCGAGACTTGCCGGGAGGACCGTCCTGGCGTCTATCTTCATCGTATAGGAGACGGGAGCTGTGTTGAGAGCTGAGCTCGTCCTTGGAGACATTTTGTTGCGTCCGAAGATTGCAATTGGAAACTGTTAATCTGCATAAGGAAACATGATTTCAGTACAGGAAATCAATGTGTATGTTGATTGAGTTTGCATGAACGTTTATTCCGAAATATGGGAGGACAGAAATGGTCCCACCGGGCGTGCCAGAATCTTTAGGGTGTTTTTCGTCACCCCTATTGAGATGAGAATGCGCACGTTTGTCAGGCATGTACAGATTCCCCCTGCCTAGGGTAGGCCGGAGTTTATTGATTGTGGGGATCCGAATCTTCGGCAGCCGCGGACTAAGCTGCCGTTAATTACCACTCGCTTTTGGAGCGAGAGAACCTTCGATTGACGGGTAAAACTGGTCATGCGAACTCAATGTGATGTATTGATGTGTGTGTTTCTTTTATATAACAATAGAGATGTATTCATTATTTTGTTCCATTTGTAAAAAAAGGATATTTTTTTTTTCAAAAAATTTAAAGAAACATTTTAAATTTTTTTATTATTTATATTTTATTTTTATTTATTTCTCATCTTTTTACAAATAAAAAAAATTATAAAAAAGGGAAGGGAAGCCAGCTCCACTCACGTGAGGGGAAAAAGGGCTCCCACTTTATGGGAGCTAACACCTCACGCGAAGAGAAGTGGGGTTCCTCCCCCTCACGTAAGAGGGAGCATAGCCTCTCACTTGGTGGGAGCCATCCCTTCACGTGAGGGGGGAAAAGCTCCCACTTAGTGGGAGCTCCTTCCCTTTCACGTGAAGGGGAGCAGGGGTTCCCATTTGGTGGGAGCCTTCCCCTCATGAGAGGGGGCTCCAAAAATTTTTTTTGTTGAAAGAGTTAAACTCTTAAAAGTCTTTTTTATATTGAATTCAACTCTAAAAGATTTTAAATGGAGTTAAACTCCAAAAAAAGATTTTTATTGTGGAGTTAAAGTCCAAAAGAATTTTTGTTATGGGCTAAACTCCAAAAGAATTTTTGTTATGGAGTTAAACTCCTAAAATGATTTTTATGTGGAGTTAACTCCCCAAAACGATTTTTATTGTGGAGTTAAACTCCCTCTAAAAGAATTTTTACTGCAGAGTTAAACTCCAAAAGAATCTTAAATAGAGTTCAACTCCAAAAAGATTTTTATTTGGTGTGGAGTTAAACTCCACTAAATGGGAGCATCCCCTCACGTAAGAGGACAGAAAGCTCCCACTTAGTGGGAGCTCCCTCTTCCTCACGTGAGAGGTATCAGGGGCTCCCACTTTGTGGAAGCCTCCCCCTCACGTGAGACGGAGGAAAAGCTCCCACTTAGTGGGAGCTCTCCTCTACTTCACGTGAGAGAGAGCATGAGCTTCAAAAGACCTTTTTTTTTCCTTTTTTTTTGATAGTGTTAAACTCCAAAAGATTTTATTTGGAGTTAAACTTCTAAAATCATTTTATTCGGAGTTAAACTCCCAAAACAATTTTACTTGGAGTTAAACTCCCCCCCAAAAAGTTTTTATTATGGAGTTAAATTCCAAAAGAATTTTATTTGTGGAGTTAAACTTTAAAAGATTTCCTCCTTTCTTTTTGAAGAATAAACCCAAAATGAGTTTTCTTGAAACTCCAAGATTTAAATCTTGGATGATAAAAAAAAAAGAGACCCCTTTTCTTCTCTTGATGAAGTCTTGGGAGGTGGGTTTCCCTTCTTCTCCTTCTCTCAAATTGGATCTTGAGGAGGGAGAAGAAGGTAGCGAAAATCTATCCTTTTTTTTGATCGGATGTGAAGTTAAACTTTCCTTCAGTGGGTTTATGGTAAAACTTTATTTAGTTTAAAAAAAAATGAGCTAAGCTCTTGATTTAATTAGAAAATGAAAAGAAAGAGGAAGAACTTGAGAGTGTGAGGATGGAGGCACAAACCCCAGAGATTTAATGAGGAATGAATTCTTTTTTTAATTTTTTTTTATTTCAACATCATGTTGCTTTATATAGGCTTACGAATTTACACATAGCCTATTGGGCTTTACAAAATGGTATTTTGCACCTATGGCTCATGTACTCATTTCTTTTGCACATAAACCATGGGCTTTACAAAAATTTGGTTTTATGCCCATTTTCCTTACAATTACATCAAAATTGTTTATTACATAATTTAGGCATGGGGGGCGGCCGTAGGGCTCGATTTGGACATGGGTCCACCTGATCTGGGCTTGGGTCCGCTTACTTGAGGTTGATTTTGATTTTGACTTGGTCAACCGAGGTTTAGCTTTTGACCCCAACAGGCACGTGCGCAAACAGAACATGCGAAGAAAAAAGTAATAATATGAGACTTGTATCTGACGCAAGCAAATGTTGACAATTTAAAATATATTTTTATGTATATTTATGCTATTAACATCAATAATGGAATCTAGCTTGGTTGGTAAATTAGTACATGTCATGAAATAAAGATGCTAGGTTCAATTGCCTCTACTTGCACAATTTTATTACCAAATCTTGTCGTCTGTAGTGTGTCCTCTCTAAACCAAAATTTCTATGTCCGTCGCTACTCTTTATAAAAGTTGACTGTTACCTAATACATAAAATAGAATTGGTGTGCGCGCTGGTATACGTTTGTGCATGAGAGTGAGCGAGAACTGACCAAGTTGCTATGAAGCACTGATATTTGTATATACTTTATGAATTGCCCCCGATCGCTTATCGGAGTCCGAAACTCTCGGGAACTCTCGGATTCGCTCAAACTTGTAAATATCTTACCGACCTTTTTCGAATCGACACATTTCTCTTTCTCTTGAAAATTAAGGCATTCAATTGAAAGTGTATTGAATATCTAACATAATGCTATTATATATTTATATTATTATATATTGGTATGTATACCTTAATATATATTTATATTTAGTTACTTTAAAATCGATATAAAAATGTATCCCGTATCCTAGGTTTTTGGGAAAATTGCGAATCCGTATCGTATCCTGTAGCCGTATCCGAACTTGTGCTACATAGCCAAATTGTTTCTATACTAAAGATGTCATCTTTTATCCGAGAAAGGGAATCTTTTTCATTGTTACTTACCATTTACAGATTGAGCAAAATACAGTTTAGAACTTCCAGATGTTTTGTAGAATACATTGTTCTGGTAACTAATCAACTGTTTTCATCCTTGGTATGCAGAAGGAGAGAGGAGGCCAAGAAATTGCTCAAGGAATCGCTGCAAACTTTAGATGGCCACTGAGGCTTTGCTATCTCATTCATTCCGAGAAGTGATTTTTGTGATATATTATGTGTTTTGAGTCTATGGAAATATTAACGTGCAGTAATCTGACTACGCGGAAGAACTATCTAAACTGTATCTCATGTTACTCATATCAGTTTTTCCCCCAAAAAAAAAAATCCAAGAGAGGTCCGTGTACCAAGGCCCTGTTTCCGAATGGAGTTAAGTTTTCTAAACTGTAGTTTCATAAAGTTAACGAACCCAAACTCCAAAACCCTAACTTTGGATTGTTTGGATACCGTTTTAGAGTTGAGATAACTGTGGTTATTTCAGCCCAAATGTTAAGTTAATTGTAGTTATCTAATGTCCAATCTGATTTGGCTCTGTTTAGACATGGAGTTAGCATAATTATGGTTTGTTTTTAAGTGGATGTAAAGAGAATGCAAATTGTGCTCTGTAAGCCCTAAACTCTAAAGATGGAGTTTACAAAACTTTGGTTAGATTGGAGTTGAGATAACCGTGGTTATCTCAAGTTTTGGGCTGTAATAACTTCAGTTATCTCAACTTCAAAATGAACAAGGCAAAGTTAGCATTTTGGAGTTTACTTTGGCTGACTTTATGAAACTGCGGTTTAGAAAACTTAACTCCAATCCCAAACAGGGCCTCAAAAATTTGTAAACTCCAATTTTGGAGTTTGGAGCATGTAAATCATAGTTTGCATCTCTCTACATCCACTTAAAAATAAAGCTTATTTACTTAAAATCTCAACAGGTTTGAACCATTTTAACAAAACTACCATTATCATTAAAACTATTAAGAAACTACCATGAATTAACGGTGTTAAATTTTGCAGTAGACCATTTTGCTTTTATCATAAAACAAATAATTAATTATTAACTATATTAATAATATTTTATGTATTTATTAACTATAGTAATTAAATTCTTTTTTAGTTGGAGGGCCTCAGAAATGGAGCAGGGAGGTCGGGGGACTTGGAGATGAGGCCCGGGTGGAGGGGTGGGGAGGCCGAGAGTGGAGGGGGCGGTGGCGATGATTGAGGCGGTGGTGATTGTTGCGGCGATGAAGATGATGGTGAAGGTCGGAAGGACGAGGTGATGGTTATATATATATATATATATATTTATATATTTTAATTTTTTTAAATTAGGATTAAAGTTAGAATAAGCGTAATTTGGGGGTTGTCAAAAAAATTTGATGACTCGATAACTTAAGTGATAAGGCGGTGACGTGTCAAAGACGATGCTAACGTGGTGCCGTTAACTTTGATAGTTTCTTGATAGTTTCAAAAGTAATGGTAGTTTTGTTAAAATATTCTAAACCTGTTTGGAGTTTTCAGTAAATAATACTAAAAATAAGCTACAGTTATCACAACTCCATATCCAAAAAGATGGCCTAAGTTCTCGAATCCTATCGGATCAAAACGCGTCCGACTCAACCTTAGATGCTTCTCGAAACCTCTGCCCTTTTATCTCTCTCTTTTAATTTCTTGGGCTCGAAGCAAATCAATCAAAATCAAAATCAAAATCAAAATCTGAAACCGTAGCGAAATTGATCGATCGAGAGGGAGATGAGCAGATTCATCAGAGGAGGTAGAGGAAGGATAAGCAATGGGATGCTGCCGCTGCTTGCGTTCCAAGTGCTGAGCGAGTACCATCGCTTGGGCCGCATGCCGCCGGTCACCGCCGGCCTCATCGCCACCAACGCCCTTCTCTACCTCCGCCCCGGAGCCCTCGACCGCCTCCTCCCCGCCATCGACGAGGTCTGGTTCAATCCCCACCTCATCGTCAAGGTTCGCCTCCTTCCAATACCCTGGCTTTTTATTTTTATTATTATTGGTTTTTTTTGTTGAATAATTTCATATATCTTGTTTGTTGAATGTTGATTATTACCTTTGAGTGAATCCTTGATGACTAGGGCCTGCAAGTTGTAGGAATTGCCTAATCATGAAAAAAAAGCAATTTTTAATCGATTTATCAAATAAATCATAAATTACATGGAATCAAATGTATTTGACCTGCAATGAGAACTTGGAAGGTGTAGTTATGTGAAGATTGAGGATAGATAATGGATTTTTTTTATATTAATTTGGTTCCGTACATGAGAAGTTTGCGAAGGATTGATGGAAAGAATTGAAGAGAGGAAATACCAAGATAGGATCATTAGCTATAATTTAGTGGATTTTAATAGAGTGGAAAGTGTGTAAGTTGCATTGATGTGGTTAAGGATGGATACCATGGACAATTGGGTCATTGACCATGGGCGGATCCAGGTACATGCTTGTGGGGGCACGTGCCCCCACTGAACTTGTAGAGAGGACAATTAGTACCTGTTGCTTCTTTGTAGATGGCCCTTGATCATTCATACTAATTTGAGAAAAAATTATCCTAGCGCTAAACAAAATTCTCCTCTCTCACTCACACACACACACACTCACTCACTCACATCCGTCTCATCCTTCACCCAATTCCCAAAAATCTTTTCCATATCGCTAGAAATTTGGGTATAAAATATATTTTCTCAATCCTCATCATATCTATGGAATTTTGTTATAGTAACATGGACACTTAAAATGGTGTTAATACAACCCAGACCATCGGACAACAAGGATATATAATTCCTTTAATAAATAAATTTCCCAATTTTCAAAGTTGAATACCCCAATTATAAAGAGAGGCATCAAGGCTTCAACACTTTTGCTTCCCTGATCAGATCGTGTTCGCAAGATCCTAACTTGATGTCGATTGTATATCCCGCTTCTCTGTCAAGATATGAAGCATCGAAAGATGTTATAGCAAAATTAAGATTTTTATATTTTTATGATCGGTTAGTTTATAAAATTTTTGCTCGGCTTCAAATTTATATTATGGTTATTATATATATTTTGGTTGGAATTTTCAATGGATATGGAAATCTTTTTATGCCACCTACTGATTAAAATTCCTGGGCCCGCTACTGTCATTGGCTATGAGAATAATTGGAGGGAGAAAAGAATATGTTTATTATTGCATCGGCTTAGAGTCTAATTGAACTAGTGAGTTTAGTTGGTATAATGGAAAGGATTTTCTATGCTGTCCTTTCGTTTCCTCTTGCTAAATTAAGAAATAATGCAAAAGGAGTAGAAACTAAGAAGAGAATTAGAAACAGTGGAAGATTGGGAAAAGAGATAAATGGTATCCCATCTCCTTAAAACACATTTTAAGGATACAAAATATGACTATTTAGGATACCGTTTGATTCCTACTAGAGCTAATTAATTTATACTTAAAAATCCAAAACAGTCCAAGTTAGATCCTTGGGATTACATCATATTATGATTTAGACTACTTAGTCCACTGGTTATGGACTCCCACGAGCGTTGTCTAGGACTAGAAGTATTGTATATACATGATGTTTAAAATGTTTGGTTCGTGTCAACTAAATTCTTGAACAAAATTATGAGACCAAGGAGGTGCACTAATAATGAGAAATGCATTTGATCGGTTATAACTATTAAGGGTTAATACTATTGTCAAACCATAATGGAGATTGGAGCCAAAGGCTGTCGAGCAATGCCTAAGAAAGACAACGGTTGTTTGCTAGAGCATATGGTTGTATGATAGAGCATGGAACGATTTATCATGGAAAGTGTTTTAAAGGTGAAGCGTCTTGGCGTCTCAGGTCCCAGGTGAGGCGATCTAAGCCATTGTCACCCCAAGTGCTTAGGCACTCGCCTCAAGTGCCTAAGTCGAGGCACTGAGGCGGGCACCTATGTGATAATTTTTTTTTCAAAAAATAAATATAATGCTATTTTTACTCTTCTTTTTTATTACTCCCGCGAATGAGGTCTTTATAGGAGCATAAAATTGATTCAAATAGGATGAAAATAAAATAGGTTTTTTTTATTTAAAATCAAAGAACAATTATCTCTCTCTTTGTCATATTCTCCCTAATCGCCAAACCGACCCTGAAAAATCCCTCATTCACCGCTGCTTGTAACTCCTCCAACCACCACCTTAAACGTCTCCTCCAACCACTTCGCTTACCTCCTCCAACCATAGCACTTGCCTTCTCTAGTCATCACTTTTCCCCCTCTTCTCAAAGATCAGATATAAAATTTCTCCCTTTTTGAATTGTATTATTATGGCATAATTTACAATCTATTGGAAATGTGGTTAATTGCTATATTTGCGTATAATATTTTTTTCGGTATAATTTGATATAATGTATCATACAAACATTGTTAAATTACGCATCATATATGAATATTTTATATTAAATATTTGCCGCCTCACTTCCCTGAATCGCCTTAGTCTCAGGTGATAGGTGGGCAGAAGTGATCTCCATATGATTTCTTTGTAATATGTTACCGCTATGGGTAGGTTCAGTGGAACTTTTTAAATAAAAAGAAATTAAATAAAGCAAAAAGGGGGGGATAACTTAGATTCTCGTATTCTGCTGTTATTTCTTTGTATAAGTTGTTACAGAGATCAGCAGGGACATTCATGAGAGTATAATGCATGGTTGCAAATGAGTATATATTAGTTGATGAAGTTGTCAGGCGCATCATGTATTTTCTAGTAAACCAGCTTATGTTTCACCTTTCTGCGGCCTTTAAAAAACAAAGTGTTTCTTAGTTTTATTTGCACTATATGATCATCCTATGATGTACTTCTTAACGGTTTATATTTGGTCCTACTGGTTTTCATGCATTATGTCTTCCACAGTATGGTGATCTTAGACGGTTCTTCCTATCTGCATTCTACCACATGGGTGAATCCCACCTAGTCTATAACATGATGTCCCTCCTATGGAAAGGCATCCAGCTCGAAACCTTAATGGGCAGCGTAAACTTCGCCTCCATGATCGCTTCCTTACTTGCCCTCTCCCAAGGCATAACCCTAATCCTTGCAAAATCCCTGCTCCTTCTCTTCGACTACGAGACCGCATACTACAACCAATACTCTGTCGGATTCTCTGGCGTCCTATTCGCCATGAAAGTAGTCCTCAATTCTCAAGCTGATGACTACACATTTGTGCATGGGCTAATGGTCCCATCTCGCCACGCAGCCTGGGCCGAACTAATTTTAATCCAGCTCTTTGTGCCCGGAGTCTCTTTCTTAGGGCACCTCGGTGGAATTCTCGCTGGGCTTCTCTATCTTCGGCTAAGGAGTTCGTACTCGGGACTGGACCCTATTGCTAGTTTAATTAGGAACGTTCCGGGGATATTAAGCTGGCCTGTAAGGGTTTTCAAAGGATTGTTTGGGTATCGGGGTAATAGGATATCGGGTAGGGGAAGAGTTGGAGGGGGGCTAGATGTGAGGCGTCCATCTAGGGTTTGGAGATGTGGGGTTTGTACTTTTGATAACTCTGACATGTTGGATGCGTGTGAGATGTGCAGTACCGAGCGTGGTGGTCGAGGATTTTCATCGGGGAGAGTGCCTGAACATGATGGCGTGCTTAGTGTGGAAGAGGTTCGACGACGGAGGCTTGAGAGATTTGATAGATAATGATGTAGTTTGAAGAGGTAGGGCAATACGAGTATTTATGGATAAGTTTTAAAAAAGGCTGAACATGCAACTGATATCTGATTGAAATACAAACATGAAATATATTTGAATTAAATTTGGTTCTTTATTTCATATATTGTACGTGTTCCAAATTTCAGGTGTCATATGTTATCTTTCATGCATGGCAAGTACTCATGTTTAGTGTGTTGTTTAGTTTTACTGTGAATCTGTGGTCTTACAAACTAGGGTCCTTTCTGCTCAATACATTGTTGCATTAGCTAACTTGGGTGTTCACTATATAGTTCTATTTTATTTCTATTTTTATTTTTTGTCATAGATAGCATTTGTTAGTAAATGATTTTCAAATTAAACAGTTTTACTGCTGCTTGTTAAACATACATTTGTTCCTTTTCAAAGAGATTACTATCATAAATTCATCATCATTGACCCTTGAACTATGGATCTCAAATCTTAATGGGTACCATTATGTTTCCTTGTTTGATATTCAGAAGTAAATGCCTAGCAATGGACAATTGGACATGGTCAGATCCAGAAGCTCATAGCGGCTACAGTATTTATTCACAGTTGTTAAAAAAACCACCATAGGTGCAATGGTCAACTTGAAATAAGTAATTAATTAGTGATGGTAAGATCGAGGAAGACCTTCATAGGGCCAAAACTGAATGGTTGAAGTGGTGGTGTGCTATCTGATATTAAGATACATTTGGAATTGAAAGAAAATTCCATAGGACGGTTATAACTCCATAATTGATTTGTGGAGTAGATTGTTAGACGATTAAGAAACATGTAATATGGCTCCAATAAGCATGCTGAGGTGAATTAGTCGTGGTATTCTAACAAATAGGATTATGGGGGACCGGTTGAAGGTTGAGAGAAACATGATTGATGCAATGGATATTATTATAGTTGATGGCACTCAAGAGTCGGGGATTGGTTTAAAGGGACAATGATAGATGTATTAAAACACGATATGATGATTGTTAATTTAATGGAGAATACAAATCTTAACAAAACAAAATGGAAGAGACAAGAATTCATATAGACGAATATAAAATTAAGTTCATTCTTAATCAATATACAAACTCAAGGAGCATAACTTGAATCAACAAGTGATTAAGGTAGCTCCCAAGTTGTATATTTTAATTGCCTTAGTCTTGACAAAACAATTTGAAGGGAAGGAAAAAAAACTTGAATCTGGATGAGATGATGCATCAATCTCAAGGAGCATAAAAGGGATACATCACTTTTAACAATGAGCAAGAAAAGCCTGCAGTGGGGAAATGGTGGGCATATATATATATATATATATAGAGAGAGAGAGAGAGAGAGAGGATGAAAAGTTCCTAGCCCATACTTTGGTTATAATTTTTGAAAAACTGAAGTAATGAGAAATCACTATGATTCATGTGCTAATTACCACATGACTTTGTCTAAAACTCTCATCCTAAGCTAAGTTCTAAGATAAAAAAAAGGAAAGAAAAGGAAAGGTGATGAAAAGTGAAAATGCCCATAATTTTGGGGTGACATGTCATGGGGTCGCTTCATGGTAATAGATTGGAATGGTTGGGCTAATGGGGTTGGAAAGGACACATCAAAAGACAAGCTGTCTCATTTATATGGTCCCTCTCCTCAACTAACCCTACCCACAAACCTTTGAGTATATCATCATTTGTTCCTTTTTTACTTAATTAACAAGCCTCCAAGAAAAAGATTAGACAAAGTCACATGATCAACTTAACTTTCCGGTCGAGAAAATTATATACAAAATTAAGACTTGCCGTCGTTTTAAATGATTAGTTGCCATATTAGATTTCTGATTATACGAGTAAATCAAAGAGCAAAATTTTGACCATTGTCTAGGCTTTTCTCATGACCGAAAAAAGAGAGCTTGTCGTAGTTCAAGATGACAGACAAGCATTCAGACCGGCCAAAAATAAGATGCAGAAAACAATTGAGTATTACTTTAAGAAATTCTTTGTAGAATAAAAGACTATACCTAAAAATATCAGCAAACAGGGGACCAAAAAGAAAAGAAAAGAAAAGAAAACTGATTTCGCTTCAATTATTACAATATGATCAAATAAAGCCTGAGGAATTTTATGAACAAACCATAAAATTCAAATCATACACAAATCAAACCCAGATTAACTGACTCATTTCTTAGGCGCAAACTTCCCCTTGATCTTCTCCACTTCTTTGGTTCCAATCTGAAACGCCTTTGTCAACACATCGTCCGGCACGGCCGGCGTCGCCCCGAAAAGCGCCGCGGCGATCGACTGCGTCCCCGGGAACTGGCTGTTGAACGCCGCCACCGCCGCCGCCGGAACCTCCCCGCTGTTCTTCTGAAAATGCACCAGCCCTTTCGGGAAGACGAAGACCTCCCCCTTTGTAATGGTTTTCATGATCAGTTTATTGGCCGTGGTTATGAACCCCACGTCCAGCTGGCCCTCGAGGACGAAGACTATCTCGGTGGCCCGAGGGTGGGTGTGAGGGGGGTTGACTCCCCCGGGGGCGTAGTCTACACGGGCCATGGAGACGCCGAGGCTGTTGAGGCCGGGGATTTTCTCCACGTTGGCCGGGGTTACCAAGGAGCCCGTCGTGGTGTTGGTGGGGCCCGGGAGGGCAATGCCGCTGAAGGCGAAGTCGCTGGCGTTGACGGCGCCAGCCGGCTTGCAGGGAAAGCCGTTGATCTTGATAGCTGCATGCATATATATATATATATGATTGGAGATGACTGGAGTTTAGATAACAACAATTCTCTCCGCTGCTATATAGTTAAGAAATCTATTTTGTCTTGCATATTGTCTCAATTTTTGAGTTTACCTGACTCTAAAACTTATATATAAGCAAATCAAAAAAATGCAGTTATCTAAACTTCGAAGATAAATAGATCTAATATTGAAATCACACATTTATTATGACTCTAAATAAAAGGAGAATAAGATGGGAAGTTACTTGAAGTGAGATCTGCGACGCAGAGGTCTTGGAGCATGTCAGGGTCGGCCGCGGTGAAGGGGGAGGAGAGGAGGAGAGGGAAGAGGAAGGCAAGGAGTGCAGTTTTGTTCATTTTGAAGGGCTGGCTGGTTGTGGTTCTTTATTTTTTTTTAAATTTATTTTGGAGTGAGAGGATATTTGAGAAGAAAGAGGGGGTGGAATTTATAACATGGGGAGGGTGTGGGGGTTGAAGTTGGCAAAGGGAAGAAAGGGGTGTGATGATGTGAGAGCAAAGGCATGAGATTGGACAACTTACAAACAAAGAAATGTAAATGTGAGTTAATCATTCTTTTAATCAATGCAACTTAATATGGTATCAAATCAATCATTTGTGAGGGAGTTCATGATGTTAATCAATTTGGTGGAAGTAGGATGGTCTCTCCCTGAAGGACTGTTTTGTTGCTGGATTTCTTTGGATTTTGAATCATGAAACTCTAAGAATCTATAATTTTGTGTTTGGTTGGGAGATTTAGATTAGTAGGATTCCTTTGTTTTTTAGGGAGGACCCACTACAAAAAAGGGATTCATAAATCCTAAATTTTTTAAAGGATTTTTAAGGATTTGGCACTATTCATTGTACTTTTAGACGAGACCCGTATACTTTATTTATTTAATAATCCTCTATCTATCTATCTCTAAATTGCTCAAATCCAAATCCCGTTTTATTTTCACCAACCAAATAAAGATTACAAGAATCTACAAATCTAATACTAGAAATCCAAAACCAACCAAATAACAAATTACCAAATTCAGAAATTTTCAACCGTACTATTTTGGAATCCAAATTTCAAAATCTTGCAACCAAACAAGCCCTAAATAAGAGATGTAAATATACTTCTATACTCTGATCCTTAACAATATATTGATTTTGATGGCTTTTTCCAGTTAAAAACCCCTGGCTTCTGTATCGAAACTTTGAAGTCGATGATGATTGACCAGCAGAATCCCCTGCAACCTCAAGTTTTCATTTATTTAAAACAAAATGATCAATACATTAAGCAACATTTTTCTAATATAGCTACAGTAAGTCGCAAATTAAATTTTTTCATAAACCACTAAAAAAATTGGAATACATCTAAATGGTCTTAAATATTGACGAAATTTTAAGAGATTTTTTTTCAAAGTATATTACTAAAGTTTATTTGCTAAATTTTGCAACCATGACCAAATCTTGAAATTGAGGGAATCACCAACAAATTTTCGCAAGATGACAAAAATGGGAATGAAAATTACATTTGAAATCAAAATGAACAATGCATTAAGCAACGATTTCCCAATATAACGATATGAAACCGCAAATTTAAAATTTTCCAATGAACAACAAAATAATCGGAATAGATCCAAATGGACAATGCATTCAGCAACGCTTTCCCAATATAGCCGCAATAAGCCGCAAATTAAATTTTTTCCACGACCGCCAAAATAATCGGAATACATACAAATGGTCCAATATCTTGATGGATTTTAAGTGATTTTTTTTTCAAAGTGTATTACTAGAGTCTATTTGCAAATTTTTGCAACCATGACAAAATTTTGAAACTGAGGGGCGTACGTAGAATTTTCCGCTAGATGACAAAATGGAGATTGAAAATTGCATTTGAAAGCAAAATAAACAATGCATTAAGCAACGGTTTTATTTTGCTTTATTAGGAAATCTAGCGGAAAATTCAAATGCAATTTTCAATTCTCAATTCGATTAGTCATGACATTGGATTTAATAAGTGTTTAACAGGGGTGTTTTGGAATAAAATATGGAAAAAAGTTAACTACAGTTAAAACAGAGAGGCAAATTACATTTTTTTTAAACGAGATTGGTTTCCTCCTATTTGGTAAGAATAAGACATGAGATGTTGTACCTACATTGGAATAAATGTGAAGTAAAGTAGTGCAAATATTCCAACACATCCACCAAAAACCATAGCATAGCATTCTTTCCATCTTGATGTGCACCTTTCTTTTCATAAGTTTATTGTTTGTTTGTACACATTTTTTTATTATAGATAATTATTTATTGGGCCCCTAATTTTACATGATTTTCAAAATGACACCGCCCTCAAAATGTTGCTAGAACCAACCGCCTTAAAAATATTGCAAAAACCGCTCTATTTTTAAGACTTTATGACAGGAAGTGATGATGCTGATAAGTGGGAATTCCTCAGATCACAACACGTGGCAAATGACGTGTCACTCGCGAAAGCCCACTAAACTCCTGGGGGCTACCGAGGTAAAATCAGTGTGGACACTCCACTTCTTGCCCACGAGCAATCTAGCAGCCGAACTTGCACCCCTTCTCTTTTGCTCGCCTCCGAGCTATTGCAGAGCAGAGCTTTCTCGACATCTCGGCTCGTCTCCGAGCCATCCGCCGAGCTAAGCCTCCCTAGCTCTCCCGATCAAACGAGAACGCAGATCCCTAGCGCTTCCGCAACAGCTCCGCGTATCTCGCCAAAATGAGATAACCGCCGCCCCACGTCCCGCGTCTCACGCTGGCACATCTCCCATTAATGAGTGTATCCCGTCATTAATGGAGGGATCCCATCATTCATGCAGGCGTAACGTCAGGGGCGTAACTGATGGCGAAGATCTCGCACCTGCTCGCTCCATACGACCACTATAAAAACCACTCTCTCAGACGAATCAGGTAACGCAATTTTGATTCCAATAAACCACTACTCTACCAATATTCCTCGGCTCTAACTTGATCGTCGGAGGGTCCTACGGTGGTCGCCCACACCGGGACTTACTTGCAGGTAGCTCGGCTTCAACCTCAAACTCAACCCATTGAGATCCACACACTCTAGGAGACAACTTTCAACTCAAATCTCAACCGTTCAACAACGCTCGCTACATATCGACGGAAGACAGCATCTGAAGAAGATCATACCCTTCTTTAAAAAGTAATGATATGGTAAGAGAGAGATGATATCATAAAGGGGAAAAAAACCCGATCATCATCTGTTTATCAAAATGACGATCGCATATCTCCAAGCATGTGTGAACAAAATTTTAGCTGCTTCGCAAAATGATGTTTTATAATCAAAGTCTAACTAAATTGTTAGAAATGAGGAGATAAAGTAGCTAGACACATTTAAAATGCTTGTGTGCGCAGACAACAAACTTAATATGAGAGATTTTAATGTGATCTGCAGGATGGGGACATTACTTTTTATGCACACACACATGAATTATCCAAAATTTATATCCAAACCACTGGGGATATCATGACTTGGCTTCCAACATCAAGTAGGCAGTTTACAAAACTAATTATTATTCTTCAAGGTCAAAACTTTTTTATGCTTTGATGAGGGTTAATTAAGTGAAATATCTAATAGTTAATACTAAATTGCTACCTTTATAGCATAAAATAGCGTAAAATGCATGCTTTTCAAGTTAAGGGATTTCCTATTTTCAAGTAAAAGTCCTAAGGATTTCCTGTTTTCAAGTAATAAGCTAACAAAGTGGGTTTGTTGTTGAAGTCCCAAAACTATTTCATTTTGTTAGCCAATCACTAACCTGATATCCTATGAGAAATCACACGGGCGGGTAGATAAAGTATTACAATTCTTTTTTAATATAGCAGGAATAATTTGTAAGAAGCATGATCCTGAGAAAAAATTCGGACTTGAGTAACCTCGTATGATGACTCGGAGAATTGCGGCAACTTGCTCTGCTTTGATCTTAATCGAAAGTTTTGAATTGCACTCAAATATCTTCAACTATCGCAGGTTTTTATTAAAAATACCTAAAGACTTTTCTTATTACAGCAAAATTCCTCAAGTGTTGCATCGACTGGTATTTTAGTGGGAAAAAATTCCCTGAAAAAGCATGGTTTAAGGTATTTTACAGTAATTAAAAGCTTTAAGATATTTTAGTGGGGTATTTTAGCTTCAATCTAAATTGTCAGGGAATATGTGATGACATCCGTAGATGCTTAATTTTCCTAATGGAAACTACACAATTGCTTAGATATATATGCCTATATATTATGGATTTATATAGACTAGCAATGAGCCGTCCTTACACTAATAATCATAGTTATTCGCTAATCTTCGTCATCCTATTTGTTAATCAAGATTAACATTTAAAAAAGGGAATTTTTATTATAAAAGAAAGTCATATGAACCTCAAAAATTGAATATGAACGGGAGATTTACTAAATTTTGGTTCAAAATCAAGAGAATTGAACTTACTTTGATAATAATTAAAAATTATCAGTGTCACTATTAATTTCTTTGGTCAAGTAATTGATCAAGTCATCATAAACTATCACAAGCTAGCAGAAACACGAAGTTCCGGCCGGAAAGATCAAACCAATTGGTACTACCCTGACATAGGACATTGTGTTCCGTATCCTTGCGAAATATTAAAAGACTCGAGAATATTGAAAATCCACTATTTTCATAAGCTAAAACATGTGAAATATCGAGAAACTTGGGAAAAATTACACGATTTTCATGGGTCAGCATGTGAAATATTGAAAAACTTGAGAAAACTGAAAATCCATGATTTTCCTGGGCTACATTATACGAAATATTGAGAAACCTGAGAAAAAAGAAAATTATATGATTTTTGTGGGTTATATACGAAATATTAAAAAAACTCGAGAAAACTGAAAATTCGAGATTTTCATAGGCTGAAATGCAAAATATTGAAAAACTCCAGAAAACTGAATATTTATAGTTTTCGAAGTCTATATTAAAAACTAGAGAACACAAAAAATTACGGTATTTTCGGAGGCTATACATTCGAGAAATATAGAAATACTTGAGAAAACAAAAAATTAAGTGATTTTTATTAGGTATATAGAATGCAATTTTTTAAAAAACTTGAGAAAAGTGAAAATTTGCGATTTTCTTACGCTATTGAAAAACTTGAGAAAACTGAAAATATGCGGTTTTCGTGAGCTATAATCTACGATTACACGGAATATTGAAGATCTTGAGAAAATTAAACTACGATTATTTTCGTAGGCTATGCATGCGAAATATTGAAAAACTTGAGAAAACTTAAAATTTATGATTTTTGTAGGCTATATATATATCCTACGAAATCTAGGTAAACTCAAAAAAAACTGAAAATTCGCATCTTTCATAGTTTATAACATACGAAATATTGAAAACTTGAGAAAATATAAAAACAACATGATTTTTGTGGGCTATTGAATCCGAAATATTGAAATACTTGAGAAAATCTGAATTCATAGGCTTTTAGCTTGAGAAATATTGAAAAACAAAAGAATAATAAAAATTCGCAATTTTTGTAGGCAATATCATTCTAAATGTTAAAAAACTTGGGAAAAATAGAAAATCCTTGATTTTCTTAAGCTATATCATAAAATTATTTAAAACATGAAAAAAAGGAAAATTTGCAAATTTTCGTGGGCAATAATATGCAAAATAGTGGAAAACTCGGGAAAATTCAAAATACAAAATTTCCTTAGGCTATAGTACGCGAAATATTGAAAAACTCGAGAAATTTGAAAATTCAAAATTTTCATAGGATATATATATATATAGAGAGAGAGAGAGAGGATGCGAAATATTAAGTAACTCGAGCAAACAATACATTCACGATTTTCATGGGTTATAGCGTTTGAAATATTAAAAACTCAAAAACTGAAAATTCGCTATTTTCGTAAGCAGCATGCGAAATATTGATAAACTCAAGAAAACCGAAAATTCATAATTTTTGAGGTTTATAGCATTCGAAATAATGAAAAACGTGAGAAAACTAAAAATAAGCGTTTCCTTAGTAAAATATTGAAAAACTTGAGAAAAACAAAAGGTTAAGTGATTATCATGACCTATATAACATTCGAAATATTGAAAAACCCAAAAAGACTAAAACTTTGCAAATTTCGTTGTTGATAACATGCAAATGCAATATATGTAAAATATAAACGTTCTGAAGGCAATTATTGTAATTGTACTTAGACCTATATGTATAAAACGATCTTGTTCAAAATGATAATATGCTGTCTGGTTTACTTTATCAGTTATTGCATATGTATTTTACTTATCAATAATACATATTGATAAAGTGCTTAGAATGCTACGGGAATACCAGAATTATGATGAGATCATAGTTGTTAAGCGCATTCTAAAATGTTCCAATTCGTGGGAATGTCGAGACAGGACATCAACAGTTCAGGGTAGACATGTGTATACTCTACTTGACCCGGTTGAAGGGCAATGGCTGGTTCGCAGCTACTGGTGTTTAACACCATATGATTGTATACGGATGCTCATTAGAGAATGAGTTTACTGAACGGACTTACCGAAAACTCCTATTTGGTATTATACTTAATTGTCAGAAAGCAGTTCTCAAGTGACAATGCTACAAGTTAGTTTTTGGACCTAAGATCGTCACAGTTATCTTGTGTGTGGAAGGCTGTACTTTGATTTCTACCCAACCACAGCTTCTCGGAGTTGTGTATACAGGTTCTTATTAGGTACAATCCGAAGCACATGGATGTAAGTGAGCGATCGAGATAGGATTCGTCTTTCTCGGTATAGGGAGTTGATGTCGTGCATTGTCTGATATAACTATAACCAAAATTCTTTGGCCAAGATAGATAAGATAATTGAATAAGCGTTATCAGTTGTATCTTTGTGGTTATGAGTTATATATCAGCATGACTTATTGAGTTATTAGGGTCTGACAGTTCACCATACCCTAAACTCAATATGCGGCATATTCTGATGAAAAGACCGGACTGTACGGTAATTGTCACGGACACGTTCTGACTAGCTTGGTGAGTTAGCTTGCCGACCTACTCTTTTCAACATATACCTGGGTAACTTTTACATGCAGCTAGCGTCATTGTTGAGCTTGTGAGACCGAAAGTATTTCGGATCGGATTTGTGAAATCCGATCCCACTGCCAGCGTATAAGCCTTTAGAGTCCCACACAGAAAATGTACTTATCCAGTAAATGGTGCGAGGAATGCGATTTACGTATATTGATACACATCATCGGTTTTGATTAAATATGTATATATATGATATACAAGTAGTTTAATCAAAAAAGGAAAAGCACTAATTAAACTTAGCATAAATGAAATGAGCTAGTTTATGCCAAAGGTTGGGTATATGTATTTATGATAATTAAACTTGGTTTGACTAAGTTTAATGTAGCTTAATTATATATTATATGACATGTTTATGGAACATGACATGATAACTTGTTTTGTAACAAGTTTTAAGTATGATGTATATAATGATATACATGCTGCATATCATAATAAAGCTCATATCATGTATGCTATATGCAGCATGCCATGCTAAGGTTAGTGGAGAGATGACTAAGCAAAATTTTGCCTCTTGTCTCTACATTTTTCTCATGTGTCATGAGAAGGGTAGAGAATAAAAGAGAGAGGAGAGAGAATTTGCATGGCTGAGGCTTCATGATTTTATCTCATCTCCTCCCTCTACAATCTCTCTCCCTTGTTTTTCTTCCTCAAATTTCTTTTTGGGAAAGATTCCTCAAACCCTTCCCTTCAACTCCCAGCACAAGTTCAAAACCAGTTCTGCTCTAATCGTTATAGAAGTATGTTGGAGTAAGATCATTTTCAAGTGGATCATCTTTGACAAGAAAGGGTCTTCAAGCTAATTCATCTAAGTCAAGAAGAAGAAGGAGCCAAAGAGATAAGGGTTGTTCACCGACAATGGTGAATCACACATCAAAGGTTGCTTTCTAACCTTTAGCTAAAACTAGTGTAGTTTTATTTACAACTATATACTTGATGGTATTTCTAGGACTTAAGTTCATGGTGGTTTCTTGAAAAAAAATTGTTTTACATTCCGACCTCGCATGCGCTTGTATGCGATGCTTGTGTGTTGTGTGTGTACCATGAACTTGCAGTATAGCACAAGAAAACTGAAAATTCATGATTTTCATGGGCTAAATAACATGCACAATATAACTCAAGAAAGCTAATGCGAAATGTTGATAAACTCGGGAAAACGGAGAATTAAGCGAGATTCATGAGCTATAGCACCAGGAATATCAAAATTTCGACAAAACTAAAAGTTCATAATTTCATAGGCCATGTATGCGACATAATGAAAAACTAAAAAGACAAACTTTAAGCGGTTGTCGTAGGCTATTATTATATACAAAACATTGAAAAACTCGAGAACACCGAAAATCCACTATTTTAGAATCAAAATATTGAAAACCTCCAATAAACTAAAAACTCGGTATTTTCGTAGTCTACAGAATGCGGAACAATGGGAAACTCGAGAGAACAAAAAATCGAGGTTTTTTATGGACATGCGAAATATTGAAAACTCAATAAAACAGAGCATTAAGCAATTTCTTGAGTTAGCATGCGAAATACTGAGAACTCGCGATTTTCGTGCGCTATAACATTTAAAATAAGGTAAACTTTACTAAACACCACGGACATTTTAGAGTGTTTGAGATAACACTGCTGCACATTAAAAATGCTATAAAATCCCATTGAAATGTGTTTTCGTAAAAATGATGAAAAGTATTTTTGTTAAAAATGACATATTCCGTTCATTTTGAGTATATTCGATCTATCCACGAGACATTTTGGGGTTATTCAATCCAATTATGGCTTGCATGAATTAATCAAACTAACGATTTCAAATAACATTGATAGCACATGGGGTTTTATAGAACTTTTAAAGTTCAATAATGTTATCTCAAAAAACCCAAAAAATATAAGGTGTTTAGTAAAGTTTACCCTCTAAAATATTGCAAACTCTTGGAAAATTGAATATCTAACGATATAGCGTAGGTAATATATAATACCGAAAACTCATGGAGAAACTGAAAATTCGCAATTTTTGTAGTCTAGCATGCAAAATATAAAGAACTTGATAAAGCAGAAAAATTACGTAATTTTCGTGAGCTATACATGCAAAATATTCAAATATTCAACAATACAGAAAATTTACGATTTTCGAACGCTATCATGTGAGATATTGAAAAATTCACGATTTTCATATAAGCAAAATAGCATTCAAAATTTTGAAAAATTCGAGAAAACAAAATATCCCCGATTTTCGTAGGCCTCATGAGAAATATTGAAAAAAATCAAAGAAAACAGAAAATTTGCGATTTTAGGGGGCGGATGTGAAATTGTGAAAAACCGGAGAAAATTAAAAATTCATGAATTTTGTTGGCTATATAGTTTGCAAAAATATTGACAAACTCGAGAAATTTGAAATTCATTGATTAATAGGCTATATATATAGCATGCGACATGGTAAGAAACTCGAGCAAATTAACTGAAAATTCATGATTTTTATCAGTTATATATATAGTATGTGAAATATTGAACACGTCAAGAGAATTTAAAATTTGCGATTTCGTGGTCTATAAAATGCAAAATATTGAAAAACTCGAGAAAACCGAAAATCCGCAATATTCGTGGGCTTATAGCGTTCAAAATATTGGGAAACTCAAACAAACTGTAAATTAAGCGATTTTCATGGGCTATATATAACATGCGGAATATTGAAAATATTGAGAAAAATGAAAATCTACAATGTTCGTAAGCAATAAAATGTGAAATGTTGAAAAACTTGAGACATCTTATAATCTGTGATTTAGGCTATATAGCATGCGAAAAATTAAAAATTCAATAAACCTGAAAATCCGTGATTTCTGTAAGCTATATAGCTTGCAAAATATTTTTAAAAATCGATAAGAATTAAAATCCATGATTTTTATGTGCTATATATAGATGCAAAATATTGAAAAACTCGGGAATACTAAAAATCCGTGATTTTCTTAGGCTTTGCATGCGAAATATTAAAAAACTTGAGAATACTAAAAATTTTGGAAAGAGAAAATTGAAAATTCATGATTTTCGTGGACAACATACAGAATATTGGAAAACTCGAGAGAACGGAAAAACATGGTTTTCGTAGGCTATTGCGAAATATCAAACAATTCTAGAGAACTGAAATCCATAGTTTACGTTGGTCATAAGAAGTGAAGTATAACAGGAATCAAGAAAACTAAAAATTAGTAATATATGAAAAATTCTATAAAATTGAAAATCCGCGACTTCATGGGCTTTTATAGTATGCGGATATTGAAAAACTAGAGAAAACCGAAAATTCACAACTCTTGAAATCTATAGCATGCGAAATATCGAAAACTTGAAAAAGCAGAAAATTACGCGATTTCATGGGCTAGTGTAAATATTGAAAAACTTGAGAAAACTGAAAATTTTGCGACGTTCATGATCTTTAAGCATGTGAAGTATTGAAAAACTAGAGAAATTTAAAATTTGTAATTTTCGTAAACTATGTAGCATGCGAAATATTAAAAACTAGATAAATCATAAAATCGCTGATTTTCGTAGGGTATAGCATGAGAAACTATGAAGCACAAACACAAATGCGGATAGGACACGGACACCGAATGTCCACGGAGACAGTAGATTTGTAAAAATAAGGACACGGGAACACAACATTATAATTTTTATGGGTAAATTGATTGCTAATACCACAATGTTCCATCCATTTAGCGCTTACACTTCGGATACTTATGTACCCTAAAGTTTATGGTATCAAAGTGATTTAATGGTAAAACAGATGAAACTTTGTGGTATCGATTTGCAA
Source organism: Agapanthus africanus (assembly GCA_030015575.1). Taxonomy (NCBI): domain Eukaryota; kingdom Viridiplantae; phylum Streptophyta; class Magnoliopsida; order Asparagales; family Amaryllidaceae; genus Agapanthus; species Agapanthus africanus. The sequence continues at coordinate 9,777,287 of CM057340.1, forward strand.
TTAGTCAGACCCTAATATTTATCATTTTTATGAACTTTTTGGTATTATCTAGCAATAACACAATAACCGAATATAGTTTATCATTCAACATGACAACATTTCTACCACTAACTAAGCATATTCTTTTTAATAAATGAAAGTTGTACCAAAACATAAAAATAAATACAATAATGCCAATGAAGTGTTGAGTACAAAAACAAACCTAGTATTTCATCGCGACAACAAACCTACCAGTTTACAAGTTAATATATATAATACCCCATCAAATAGTGTTCATAGAGGCGTCGAGGATGAGGGCATTTTAGTCGGCTTACGGGCACTAGAGATACCTAAAGACCGATGAAGTGTATATCAAATATGAAGATTATTTTCGGGTGTAACCAGTAATCTGAAGAGGGAGGATGCCCTTAAGATAAACAGTCAAGTTAGAAGATAGATAGCTATAGACTATTCCATTGAGGCTTAAAATGACAACAAAAGATCGATATCAATTTCGATAAACTAAGACATCAAATTTTACTTCACATCAAGAGATTGATATCAATTTATCATGAAAGAGATCAAGATATATGACTTCTATATACATGTTTTATAGAATAAATCTGATGATTTTGATATTTCCTTTTATATGCAATACAAGTCATTCCTAATATTCAGCATGCATCATACGTGCAAAAAACTAGTGGCAACGATGCTCAAAGCTTACTAAAACAATTTCATCGGTATCTACTGCTAAAATGCATTTGCATCTCAAACCCTTTTAAAATGAAAATCAAGATGTTGCGCTAGAAGAATTTTTTACCCTTTAAGAATTTGGAGAGAATACAGTTAGTTTTTATGAGTTAGTGTCTTAGCCATAAGGACTTAGCACTGAAGCACCAAATATTGCCTGTCTTCATAGACGAAATACGACATAGGTTTGAAGCTTGTTACATGCTGTGTATGTAGCTACAAGATATAAACTTGAAAATTAATTTTTAGTTCCAAACTCCATATTGCAAATGTAAGTCACAGTATTGTTCATTGAAATTTAATTTGAATATACATATAAAAAAAACTAAAGAAAAGGGGTTATTTGCAATATTTATGAAATTCTAGGCCTGCTTGAAAAATACCATGAAAAAGGGTTTCCTGTAAATATTGCACGGCTTCTCAGAAATTGCAAACCAGCACCTGTTTTGGGTCTGTTTTGTAAATTACGCACTAAATGGCATATAGCTTTTTCTTTGAGAATCCGTTTCTCATTAAACTTGAATCATTGGATAGAAATTTAAATGTTTCACGATTTTATATAGGTTTTGATCAATGAATAGCAGAAATTCTTGCATAAACAGAGCCGAAATAAATTGGAACGCAATATCTAAAAGGATGGGGCCAGTTTGTAAAAAAACCATGAAAAGGGGGTTTTCTATAAATATGGCAGATAATTTCGGAAATTTTGAATGGCTCCTTAGTTTGGGCCTGTTTTGTAAATCACACGCAAAATCACTTATAACTTTTGATTTCGGAACCGTTTGCTCATGAGATTTGAACCATTGGATGGAAATTTAAATGTTTCATGAGTTTATGTAGGTTTTGATAAATTAATACTATAATTTTGTGTATAAAGGGAGCCAAAATAAATAGAAATGCAATATCTAAAATGGTTAGGGCAAGTTTGTGAAAAACCTTGAAAAAGGGGTGTTCTGAAAATATTGCACATAAATTCAGAAATTACATATGGGCCCTTAATTTGGGCCTGTTTGTTAATAACACGCTAAAACGCTTATAACTTTTAATTTCGGAAACTGTTTTTCTTGAAACTTAAACCAACAGATAGAAAATTTTATGGTGCACAAGTTTATGTGACCATTGATCAAATAATATCATAATTCCATGCATAAAAATATACATGAAATAAATTTATATGCAATGTCTAAAAAGGCTTGGGTTAGTTTGGATGGGTCTCGCTTGGACGTCCCTGCTCATGTTCTTAACAATATGCAGCTGGATCCCATATGGAGATATCCGCCCATGCCCAAATAATAGAAGGCTCGGGCCGCAGGAAGTACTCATATATGCCCAAATAAACCCCTCAAATGCATTGTATTCGAATTATATCCAAAATGAATACAGCATAATGATATTCTTAGAAATAGACTTCTCTTTTTGCAATGCGATCTCCCTCCTCCCTCCGTGATGTGATTTAGAACGACTTAACAGGATATCCCTTCCAAGTTAGAACCCGAAACAATGGGATGTAATTAACCGCTTATGCAAAGTCACGAACTCAGTACCTTTTAGTCAAACAAAATAATGTTTAGACTCTACCTACCAGAGGTTCACGCGATGGAAGTTCCTAATTAGGATAAACAATAATATGCGAATTCTTGAAAGAATCGATAAAACTAAAAATCCATGATTTTCATGTGTCTTAGCATTCGTGATATTAAAATCATCGAAGAAACTTAAAATCCGTGATTTTTATGGATAATACTATAGGAAATATTGAAAACCCTAAGAAAATATAAATTACGCGATTTTCGTGGGATTCAGCATGCGAAATATTGAAAAGCTCAAAAAGTGATAGTTTGTGATTTTTGTAGGTTCATGCGAAATATTAAAAAACTCGAGAGAACAGACGCGATTTTCTTGGGCTTTTATAGCATGCGGCATATTGAAAAACTCGAGAAAACTGAAAATCTAAAATTTTCGTTGGCTATCTAATGCAAAATATTGAAAAACTCAGGAAAAAAGGAAGCGATTTCAATGAGTTATGACATGCAAAATATTGAATAACCAAAGAAAAAGTTTCACAATTTTTTAAGGCGATGGAATGCGAAAAATTATAAAATGAACTGAAAAATTCATAATTTTCGCTGGTTAAAGCATACAAAATATTGATAAACTCGAGAAAAAGAAAACTTAAGCGATTCTCATGATCTATTGGACCAAAAATATTAAAAAAACCCGAGAAAACTTAAAATTCGAGATGGTTGGCATGCGAAATAATGAAAAATTTGAGAAAACATAAAATTTCGCAATTTTCATAAGATATATGGTAAGTGAAATATTAAGAAAATTTAAAAAAATTGAAAGTTCAGGATATAACATATGAAATAATAAAAACTCGAGAAAATAGAAAATTATGTGATTTTCATGACCTAACCATGCGAAATATGGAAAAACTTGAGAAAAATGAAAATTCACAATTTTTGTAGGCTATATAACATATGAAATATTTAAAAAACTTGAGAAAACAAAATCCTCGATTTTAATGGACTATATATAGCGTGCGAAATATTAAATAACTCAAGAAAACTAAATATTCTAGATTTTGGTGGGCTATAATATGCTAAATATTGAAAATCTCGAGAATAACTTGAGATTCGCAATTCTCATGGGATATAACATTTGAAATATTAAAACAAAAAAACACCGAAAACATACGAATTTCATAGGATATATAGCATGAAAATATGGAAAAAAACCGTGAAAACTAAATATACATCATTTTCGTAGCCTACAACATGCGAAGTATTGAAAACTTGAGAAAATAGAAATTTACGTGATTTTTACCATGCGAAATATCGAGAACTCGAGAAAACTAAAAGTTCGTGTTTTCATGGGCTTTTAATGCATGCGAAATATTGTAAAGATCAAGAAAACTAAAATTTCATAAATGCTATATTGTGAAGTATTGAAAAACTTGGAAAAAAACGCCATTTTGCGTGTGCCTTAGGATGCGAAAAATTAAAAACTCAAAAAAACTAAAAATTCGCAATTCTCATGGGTTATATAGCACATGAAATATTTAAAAACTCGAGAAAACTGAACATTCGCAATTTTCTTAGACTATAAAATATAAACTATTGAAAAACTCGAGAAAACTAAAAACCGACGATTTTGATGGACTATAAAATATGAAATATCGAAAAACTAAATAAAACAGAAAATTCATGATTTTCTTTGGCTTGAGAGAAATATTGAAAAACTTTAAATAACCGAAAATTCGCGATTTTTGTGGGTTATAAACGGAATATTGAAAACCTCGAGAAATTTGAAAATTACGCAATTTCGTAGGTTATACAACAACAACTGAGCCTTTTATCCCAAGCATATGGGGTAGGCTACAGAATACGAAATATTGAAAAACTTGAAAAAATATTAAATCACGCGATTTTCGTAAGGCTAGAAAATTGAAAATTCATGATTTTAATAGACTATAATTGATGAATATTAAAAATAAAGGAAGCTGTAAATTAGTGATTTTCATGTGAAACATTAAAACATGTTAAAACATTCGAGAGAATCGAAAATTACTCGATTTTCATAGGCTATAGTTGAAAAACTCGTTAAAACTGAAAAATCCCGATTTCCATAGGCTGTAAAATATTTTAAAACTTGTTAAAACTGAAAAATCCGGATTTCCATAAGCTATATCTTATAAAATATTGAAAGAATCGAGAAAGCAGAAGAATTAAACGATTTTCATGAGTTATAGGATGCGAAATACTAAGAACTAAAGAAAATTGAATTCATTATTTTTTTGGCTATAGGGAGCGAAATATTGTAACTCGAGAAAACTGAAAAATTCCCTATTTTCGTGTGCGAAATATTGAAAAACTAACGAAAATTGTAAAATCATGATTTTTGTTGCCTATATAGCATAGGGAAATGTTGAAAACTTCAGGGAAAAAAGTACGTTACTTTTGTAGACTATAAGAAATATTGAAAAACTAGAGAAAATAGAAAATTATGGGATTTTTGTGGGATATAGTATTCAAAATATTGAAAATCTCAAAAAAACTAAAAGTCCATGATTTTCATTGGCTACAGCACGCGAAATATCGAAAAAATCGAGAAATCAAAAAATTACGTCATTTTCGTGGGCTATATAGTATGTGAGATATTCAAAAACTTGAGAAAATTAGAAAGTCGCGATTTTCAATAGAGTATGCAAAATATTGAAAAACTCAAGAAAACTGGAAAAAAAAATGACGATTTTTGTGGGCTATGTCTTACGAAATAGTGAAAAATCCAAGGAAACGGTAAATTAATGATGAGCAATATAGTATGCGAAATATTGAAAAACTTTAGAAAACGGAAAAATCGTAATTCGTAAGCTACATATAGTATGAAGAATATTATAAAACTCAAGAAATTGAATTCACGCGATGTTCATCGGCTTTAGTATGTGAAATATTGAAAAACTCAAGAAAATTGAAAATTCGCGATTTTCATAGGTTATGCAAACTATTGAAAAAGTCACGAGAAAATTACATGATTTTCGTGGATATAGTATACGAAATATTAAAAAACAAAAATAAAAAAATGAGGCGAATTTAATGAGCTATCGCATCAGAAGTATTGAGAAACATGAGATAACTGAATATTCACAATTTTCATAGGTTAGAAAATATGAAATGTTTACAATCTACAATCTCGAGAAAACAAATAATTACACGATTTTAGTAGGCCATGGTAGCATGCAAAATACTGAAAATGCGAGAAAATAGAAAATTCTTGATTTTCATAGGATATTACACGTGAAATATTGTAAAACTTCTAAAAATCTGCGAATTTCATGAGCTACATAATATGCAGAATAATAAAAGCTTAAGAAAACTGAAAATTTACAATTTTGTGGGCTATGGCTTGGCATGCGAAATATTGTAAGCCTCAAAAAAACTAAAAATTCCGTGACTTTCATATGCTATGATATGCGAATATTAAAAAAAAAGGAAACTGAAAATTCTTGATTTTCTAGGGCTGGTACGGAAAATATTGTAGAATTTTCGTAAAATAGAAAATTCTTGATTTTCATAGGTTATAACATTCGAAATAATGTAAGATCCAAGAAAACTAAAAGTACGCGGATTTCTTGGGCTTGCGAAATATTAAAAAATTTAAGAAAAACAACATTCATTATTTTAATGGGCAATTGAAACCAAAGAAGACTTAAAATCCGCGATTCTTGGGGAATATAGCATGCGTGATATTAAAGAACTCAAGAGAACTGAATATTCGTGATTTTAGTAGACTATATCTGAAATATTGAAAAATTTAAGAAAACGGAAAATTAAGCGATCATCGTTAGCTTACATGCGAAATATTGGAAAACTTAAAAAAATTGAAAATTCACAATTTTCATAAGCAATAACATGTGTAATATTGTACAGCTCGAGAAAACCGAAAATTCTTTATTTTCACGGGTCACGGTAAGCAAAATATTGAAAACTCGAGAAAACTAAAACTTCTCAATTTCGTAGGCTAGCGTGCGAAATATTAAAAAAAAACTCAAGAAAACATAAACCTCTCAATTTTCGTATGTTTACGTGTGAAATATTGAAAAACTCGAGAAAGCAGGATTAATTTTCGTAGGTTAGCGCATGAACTACGAAATATTGAAAAACTCAAGAAAACCGATACTCAGCAATTTACGTAGTATATATAACTTGTGAAATTTTGAAACACTTAACAAAACTGAAAATCCAAAATTTCATGGGCTATAATATGCGGAATATTGAACATATCAAGGAATCTTTAAAAATTCTGCTATTTCATGGGCACCTTAAACCAATGATTTTCATATGCTACCACGAGATGAAGGAAATTTCATAATATTTCGGTTTCTCAAGTTTGAGTTTTTCAGTATTTTACATGCAGCAGTTGCCCATTAAATTTGAAATTTTGTCCATGTTTTATTTTACCGAGGTTGAATTGTTAACCCAAGAAAATAGATAATATATCATAATTTATAGTTTTTCTCAAAACAACCGATTAAACTAGTAAAGGTTTGTAATTTTCTGTTTCTCTTGGCTCATCGAATTTTCAGATGTTATAGTTGATGAAAATCGGTAAAATTTTATAATTTTTGTTTTCTCGAATTCTTCAATATCTCGACAACAAAATTATCTACACTTGTTTAGGTTGGACTACATCGGTTTTATTTGCGCAATAATAGTCTATAATGTCAAAACCATAGCAAATAAAGTCCGAATTTAACGTTCTTAGGCTTATTGGATTCCTAATTCGACAAAGATCGATTATATTAGACTATGAGGCTAAATATTAATAGAACATAACGAAAAATTATTCAAGCGATAGAAAAATCAACTGCCTGTCGATATAAGAAAATTGCGGTCGCTTGATGAATACGTTAGAGGTTTTTGAATCCCTAGATTTTTTGTATATAAAGGTTTCATCATACGTAGATCAAGATGGCTAGTTTGGATCGGTGAAATATACGGGTATGTGTGTTTTGGGATGATGGCTCATTTTTAAAAAATGAGACGCCGGCTTATACCCCTTTTTCTCTAAATAAATTTCTACATTTATAATACTATATTCATTAGGTGTGAGTATAGACGCCTACCCGTTTGAACCCTAAATCCAGTCCAAACCAAACCCGTTTCATATATCGGATTTAACTCAATATATTAAATAGACATTAAATTGTAAATATTATAATATGCATATTATAATTTATTATATGTTGTCTAAGTGCAATTTTTATGTGTAATATATAAATCATTTATATATGGCATATAATTTATATAGTTTTTTCAAAATATAAATTTGTGCATATATAGCAGAACTCATCTTAAGCATTATAACCGTTTTAATATATAATTTATAATGGGCAAAGTCCGCAAAAATCGATCCGCCCGTCTAAATCTGAAACCCGTCCTGACCCGCTCGAACCCCGTAGTTACGGGTTCGGGTTTAATGCATTGTAACCCTGCCAAGTTCGGACGGGTTAGGTTTTAATTTCGGCCTGAGTATAAAATTTGTCAAAAACCCGTCCAAACCTGGCCCTGTTTCAACCCGTACATGCTATAGCCTTTGAAAATCTCTAAATGGCCACAATATTATGTTTTCTCAATGTTCTCACATTTCATATGGAAATTTCATATTTTTTTTCATGAGTTTTTGAATAGCTCACATGGTATAATATATTATTTTTTCGAATTTTAAATATTTCATTTGCTATATATATATATGAAATCCATAAAATATCTTAATTTTTTCTATATTTTCTTATATTTTGCATGAAATTTCAAATTTTTTTAATGTTTTCTCGGAATTTTTAGTATTTCTCATGTTATAACCTGTTAAAATATGAAAGTTTTCACAATCGAAGATGTATCTGATCGAGAATCCATGCCAGCCAAGGTGTGTTCTGCCGCTGCGGACTAGAAGAACTGTTATGTTCAGGTCCGTCAAATTTTAAGAGTTCCCACTAAAATCCAATTATGTCACGACCCAAAAAATACGGAACATGACCGGCACTTAAATTACGAAACGTCTATAGTCGTACGTAATCTAAGCAAGCCAAAACCCAGAAATCAAACAAAATAAAGCAGTAGAGTGATGAAAAAACCAATTTAAATTAAGTAGTTTAGCAACATAAGCCGAAATATGCATTTTTAAAATCACAAGTTTTTTCTGAAAATTTCGGCAGAATTTCCTTTGTAAATACTGGTCCCGAACGGGGTACACATGATAAATATATACATGAATGATAAAAGGCATCCCAAGCGGGAGCTAGCTCTTCGTCAATCGACGGTCACAATCACGCAAGCAATATAATATATAACGCCGAAGGGCGAGGATCAAAACTGAAAAGAAACTCAAAACAACATGAAAACCCATAATAATATAACGCGCGACTTTAAGGTCGAAAAAATAAACATCACTGGTCTGCTAAGTCAATAAAATATACACATCTGGTTGATGGAGTTTACTAGATACAACTGAATATAAATAATACAATGGTGGTCACGATACAAGTGAACTCACCTGCCAAAGCAATCACCCGAAAAGGAAGCAATGTGCCAGCAAAGCCGTAACGGACCCTGTACGGCAAAACCTGCAAGAAACTGTGGCACAACGGGGGTGAGTTGCCAACTCGTGAGTAGAAAACATCACCGAGCAGAAATCGTATGTATGACACAATTCTAGGTCAATACGATTAAACATACATATATAACCTCAAAAGATAAGTTTGAACCAAGAAAAAGTGGTAAGGATAAACATCTATACATAAGTGTAATCCCATGTGCTCGTGTCAGTGCCTCAGATAGCAATATATCATATAAATGAGATATGAATGCATGAAAACAGAATACATGTAAATGAAGAAACTGCTTTCATGACTTAATGAGATTTCTGTATATTTAAAACGAGCTATCATCAATGAAATCAACATAAACAGTGTCTAGTATCGACACAAAACATAAATCCCAATATCTCAATATCTCAGGCTCCGGCTATCCGGACTGGCCTGTATCATCAAATCTCAATACCTCAATATCTCAAAATCTTAGTATCTCAAATCTCATTATCTAGGGCTCCGTCAGTCCGGATCAGCCCCTATCATCAATTACACGACCACGAACGGTATCCTCCGGATATCCGACGCCAGGTAAAATCACCGGTAGGCAGTCTGCCCCTGCCAGGCTCATCGTCTACACCTCGAGCTTCTTGCCCCGGGGTACCTTACCGGATCCACCATGTACCCGCAGACGGTTCATCCAACTCCTCGAATTGGGTCTCGAAATTCATCTCATAACCGAGAAAACATCATGGTGGACGACTCATACATCACGAGAAAACCGCACTTTTCATTTTAGAAAGAGAGAGGGAGAGAAAAAAGTTTATATATATTCATGCGGTTTTCTCCCAAATCCAAGAATCTCATAAAAATCCGAAATCCAAGAATCGACAGTAAATAAACAGTGAATATCGGCATAAAACTCCATAATACTGCATAATAGTGAATAATAATATGCATGAATTTGCAAGTAATAAGTGAAATGTCTAACCTGACATATAAAGCAAGTACACTAATATCATGTAGAAACTATCAGCTGACAAGCTATGTCAATGAAATAATATTCTCTAAACTGTACGTGACATGGCAATTACCGATGATGATGTGTGTGAGCCGGCAAGTAAGTGTATGTGGAACATAGGCATCATCGGTAATGGTGCTGGTGTCCTAACCGTATGATTTCAATATTAACATATGAAAACACAATATAAGCATGCAATGCGATGAGAGCAGCAAGAATATGCGGGAGCTGAATATCAAATACAATGATAACGAATCTACATATGTCTAAGTATAAGTCGTACAGTTTTGCCATTTAAAATAATATGAATCGTATGTTTAGAAAATAGGGACTACGGTGTTTTTAAGAAAATGTATGTCCTTTGAAATATCCGTAGAATCGCTTGGCATGTCTTTAAAAATACTCACGATTCGTTAGTTTTGAAATAGGTATGACTCGAATATAATCTATCATTTACAAGTAAACTACCGGACTAAACTAAACAGGATGATCAAAAGGTAAGGAAACCGCCTAACATCTGAGTCGATATATATATATATAACAGTCGGTGATCCCGCCTCAAAAGTATCCCATACGATACAATAACTATAATATGACATTCCCAAGTCAAGAGTACGGATCTATCATCAATATATAGCTCGTACGGTAAATCCGTCGTACGGTCTCCCAAATCTGGGTACGGGTCAAATGTCACATCTATCATATTATTCATCCGGTATCCTCTTTATCAAATATCATGATCCGGGGTACTGATCTACGTCTAGTACAATACTGATACCACACATGTATATGCATGCGTGTGTATGAAAACACCACGTCAAAGGACCCGCTAAAATATCATGTCGTATCTCAAAATATGATCCACGTCACATTACCGATCTCACGGCCTCAAGCCCAAACTCATCGACTCATCTCCAATCCCAGGTACTATCCTCATAACCCCGTATATATATATATATATATATATATATATATATATATATATATATATATATATATATATATATATATATACATAGTCCCATACCCGTGTGTGTGTGTATAAACACGCATACCCCCATATACGCACAGGTAATAAAGTAAATGTATGCAACTGTGTGTGTGTGTGTGTGGGTGTAACAATTACTCTAGGGTTTCGCAACTAACACTAAACTAATCCATGAACACATAACCATATCCTGAATATCCATATCTCACATAAAAGATATATATATATATATATATATATATATATATATATATATATATATATATATATATATAGCATACTATACATTGAACTGCGGGGATGCTATACGCCATCCACCCGACTTCTCCCCGTAGATATAAATCTACTCACCTTGACCTTCGTCTGCCGATACTGATGTTTGCACTAAATCATAATGTATCGTATATATATATAGCATACTATACATTGAACTGCGGGGATGCTATACGCCATCCACCCAAGTCGTGTCGGAGTGTAGCCCAGAACGCCCTGAGATACTACTGGAATACCTACCACTAAATCTCCTGCCTCGGCCGAGGGCTTTGCGTAATGGCTCTCCTAGACACAGCGCGACCTCACCCCCAATACCGGGAGAGACGAACCCCTGCAGATCCGCTCACTGCCTCCATATGGCTCGGGACTGTACCCAACTAAAACCTGTTTGCACGACTCCTTTGAGCCGTGGTAGGGTAGTAATCAAAGCACAGTGGGAACTCACACGAGACAAATGACGATCTCAGGTCGATGAACTAACCTGTACACATGTCACCTGGGAACTGCTATCTGACGTCTGGTATAAGACCAACTAGCAGGTTCCCAGCGAGTCCTGTCCGGTGTACTCAGAACCTAATGAGCACCTGTATACATCTTAGGTGAACCAATTGACACCGGTGGCTTGTGAGACCGGCCACCGCCCCTCGTCGGGGTCTCGACTGTATACACTAGTCTACTAATGGAGTATCGATACCCTGTCTCGAAACTCCTACGACTAGGGACCTTTTAAGGATGTGCTTATAGACTACCAGCTCCCACGTATATGATCGCCATCATACTGCTGGTGGTCAAGCAAGAATCCTAGGGGCTCTATCAACGTGTAATGGCGACATGTCAGGTCACCTAAAGCAGTACACGATGATAAAGATAAACCAGATAGCAGACTATCATCTCGAGTAAGACTGTCCTCCTGGGATAGGTCCTCTCTCAATCATTGCAATCACGTGCCTGTGATCCAATAATTGACTCTGAGGGCACTATCTTCAACAATCTCCCACTTGCACTCAAGGCTAATTATTGCGATGTCGCATACTCACAGCCCGTGTGATACCGAACACCCAACTCCTCTACTAGTCAGTCTCACAAAGCTCGTTTGCGAAACTATTGCGTTCGAGGAATAGCCTCAGTGAGTGGATCCGCTGTGATGTTTCTTTCTATGTCTCTCTATATCTCAAGTTCGCGGAGAAAGCCATCTCCCGAAATGAGCAATACCTGTCTTAGAATGTATGGATGTCTGATGGGACCTAGCTCATAAATGAACTCCAAATCCAAACTTCTTAGACTGTATCAACAACTGAACTTAATCAGTATCCTGCGCCATGCCTCCCTCAGTATTGCCTTGGACCACCTGTCCAAAATACTGTCTCTCGTCAGAGGGAGAACTATAACTCTGACAACCTCCTTGTCGTCCATGTCACCTTGGAAGCCTGGAGTGATAACCGTCTCCTAAAGGAGGCAGCCGTTATCATATCCCTAGAACATTCACTTATATTCTAAAACTGCTTCCGACTGTTCCTCCAGGATTGGATCAATATCAACTTATTGCACCTACTGCAAGAACAACATCTGGTGTGGTACTTGACATCTCATGATTGACTCAATTGCCTAAGCAAGTGATCTGTCAATCATGCGTATCCCTCTCCCCTTTAGTCTGTAAGACACCTTTAGAGAGGGTGACTCCATTACCTGCAGGTACACTACCATGCCAGGAGTCGTCCATTCTAAATACTCATAGAATGCTGTCGAGGTACCCTGATTGGGAAACCACCCAAATCTAGATCTAAAACCATAGGTCTAGTAACCAGTATGTCTGATATAATATCCAAGTCCCTTGTGGAGAAACCACTGTGTGACGACCAAAGTATAACCGATCGTAGTATAGGAATATCACTTCCTACTACCTTCTCAACAGATCCACCCCTTATTCTGATGACGTCAAACCTATGACTGTCACATCAGAAATGGATGATCTATCTCCGCTACATCTGCTTTAGTCTATAAATAGACATAAGCCTGATGTCCACCAATGCTTCCGCTGCTCCCACTGACTACGACAACCCTCTGGCAGAGTCATATAGACGTGCACTTCCAAAGCTAGTTTAGAACGACGCTATACTCATCCTCCTGCCGGGTCTCGCAGCCTGGAACAACAGCAATGGTAATTGTGGGTAAACAAGAACTTCCCTGTCATCGTCCTTGAGGCTACCGGAGTACCTCTCGGGTGCCTGAAGTTACCCACCGTATCTGCAGAGTGGCCAATGGAATGTCAAACCAGATTGAATCTTTAGGTTGCTTATCAAATCTTCAGTAATCGTTTGCGGTTCTGGAATCACTTCCAGTTCTACCATACTCCCACTACTTTTTATGAAAAAATCCATTTTTAATAAAAACTGTGGCGAGTCTAGAACAATATTGCTATTGTTCATCCAGATGGTAGAAAGTCAACCATCGTCATAGCCTGGGTCAACCCACAAACAGCCATTACAGAAACGTGCCTTGAGTTGTCCAGTGTCTGGTTTTAAGCATAAGCCGGACAACTCCCCGTACCTTAACAATGTCAAGATATGAACTGTTCTATATCCAATATAGAAACAGAGGCACTGATTTAATTGAACGAGATTCAAATCATGCAGCTATCTCCAGTGCATGTAAAGTAAATGGAAGGAGGCCGATCAGCGTTACTCAACTTAGGAATGCTTCCAATTATGAGTATCCTGAAAGAGAAGCAAGTTCTCTTAATCATTACTATCAGCTGAATACCATACACAAGTATCTACATCTTCGATCACTTTGAAGAATCCCGATACTTGCTATACCTGGTTCTCTACTCTATTCAAATACCTATAACTCCTCAAAACTTAGACCCTGTGTTTCCACGAAACACATGTCTAAGAACCAGAGAAGTTAAAAGTAAACAGAATATGGTATGAGGACCAACCCCTCTGTCCTGATGGACACTGGACAACATACAATACTCTGTATAAGTCCTCTGAGTCTAACAACTCTTTCACTGTGTGTCGTAGGTTGAAAACTGTACTTATGGTTAAGAAGAATTACACCGCTGTTTAATGCTCCTTACCTAACCATCCACTGATATAGGTAAATGTCATCGACATAATATCAAAAGGTATGTCTCACTCTATGAAAATAGACGTACAGATATATCAATTTGAAATTGGTGCACAACAGCGGATATTCAAAACCAAATATTTGCCGACCGGCAAACAACCCAGGTGGCTTCCTCAAATATCACCAATTACAACGAATCCCGATATAAAGAGGATGGTCACCTAATTCCCAATAACTTACTCCCACTCAGCATCTGTAATACCATACAGATGTGAGAATCCAACCTGGTAAATACATACCCTGGAGCAAGCGTCTAATCGGGAAATCAGTTTTCTTTTAACAGTACACAGTTGAAACTGAAACATTGAAATGTTTCGTCGGGGTATCCTGGTATTCCTAGTAATGCCTCTTCCATTATCCAGATTCACAACTATAACCGTATAATTCTTTGCCACCTCTCCAAATCCCTTTATATGTCTTTAGTCATTACCTTCTGTACACCCCTTTAAGCCAAATGGTTTTCTTCCTTCCCTACCGTTCGGCACCAGCCTATGGTTTGGAAGAAGACTATCCAAAAAGCATAAAGGGTGTACTGTCCTAATCCTAGGAGCACTCGCAATGCGAGAGAAGGTGAAGATAAAAGATACCTGAATGTACTTTATTCCTATTTCTCCTGAACCAGGATCCATCCCCGAACTGGAACAAGTTCCTTTCGAGTTCGTATATAACCATACGATGGATTATCCAATAAAATGGGATCTTCGTAGTGATACGGAGTGTCCTGGAGAAATACAAAGGTGATTTAGTGTTGGCGAAGAAATACTTGGTTTGGTCGTGAATAGCAGTCGCAACTTACTTTGCCCTCTTACTAATCCCTTGCTTTGTCTTAACTTAATACCTTCTGTACACCGTTTAGGCTAACTGGTTTTCTTCATTCCCTACCGGTCGGCACCAGCCTATGGTTTGGAAGAAGACTATCCAATTTGCGTAATAGGTGTACTACTCCTAAACCAAGGAGTACTCGCAACCTGAGAGAAGGTGAAAAGAAAAGACAACTGAATAGTCCTATCCGTTTTCTCCAGAACCAGAAACCATCCTCGAAGTCTTTCGAGTTCGTATCTAACCATACGATGGTTTTGTCCAATGGAAGTGGACGTTCGCAGTAATACGGGGTGTCCTGGAGAAAAAGGGTAAAAGTAGGAGTGGCAATGAGGTCTGCAACTGTGACAATCCAAAAGCCAGTGTTAAGAAGGTTCGGTTAACTTGATCACTGAGTCATAATCTTAGGGTTGGGTCAAAGGTCGCTGCCAAAGAGAGAGAGAAAAGAAACACTCAGCGTGCACTCTAACCTAGATCAAATGGTTACCAATTTATCTAATCAGGAAACCTCCCACTGTACCTCAAATTCTCCTCCAAACCTGACAGAAGAATTAGTCGGGATCACCCGAGGAGTAAACCAACTCATCAGTGGGAATCGGGATCCAACTATCATCGCATGATAACTTGACGGAATCCACTCAAGTCACCACACTCCAGAAGGTTTGCGCATGCCCGGTAAGTTTCAGTTCTTTTGAAACTCCCGATGTGATTTTTACCCCTAGGACCCAAGTGACCTTGACTGAGCCAACATATCAAAGGATCCTAGTCAAGTTCAACCCGTCATTATCTTGATTGCATTAGACCCACCCGCACGAGTCCTTGACTGAGCCAAAATGACCGTACGACTGTCCTAACCAATCACATATCCATGCAACAGAAAAGCACTACATAGCTACCGAACACTACGCCTCGGCTAAGCACGACATACGCAGCACGAATACTAAGTAATTCCAATCTGAAATGACGGAGGGCTACGACTGGTTTTTGGCGAAAAACCTTTAACGTAATGAACTTGATATCGTTGAAGGAACTGCACAACTTTTTATAAAAATATAGTGACGAAACCTTTGCTAAAGAGGTCACTCCCGGTGAAGGGATCTCGGCTCTTTCCCCGTAGAATGAGGTGCAGGATATTCCAAATGAATACCACGATGCAAAGCAAAAGTAATCGGCTATAGTGAAGTTATTACCCTGACGCAAATTTTTGTCCAAGGGGTCACTCCCGGTGAAGGGATCTCGGCCCTTGCCTCGTCGACTGAGGAGCAGGATATTCCAAATGAATACCACGATGCAAAACAAAAGCGAACGTCCTTACAATAACAGTTTTTTTTGAAAAGTGTTCCAACAACATCAGAATATGTTTGTTTATCTTGCATTGATCCGAATCAACGCAGTCCCATCAATTGATCACACCACAAAGAACGAAAATATACTGACATACGTATATGCCATCCGCATTCGCCACTGGGTCCCGTCATCACCCGTTAGGTTAGCTAACTAACGGCAGAGCGGGGACTGGACTAGCGCGGATGTAAAACATATACAACATCTACTAATATATATACCAATATATAGTATTTCGCTCAAGGCGTGAATAAAATGCAACATCACAGAAATGTACAGCATCACAGAACAATACAGATATCTGGAAGCCCCGGGTTTCACAGAGCCGCTGCTGAAACCCGACGTTTCCCTGGTCGTGTGGATAGCCTGTGCAATGAAAACCTAGACCCCTACGGGTGCGGCAAGTCACCCGCCAAAACCTGAAGCGAGGCAGCCCCCTTCAGCTCCGTGAATGGACCACCCAGCACTTCACGGAATCCGGTAACTTGGGCACCCCTCCTGGGTCAACCTGTACCCCCTACGAGTGCGGCGAATAGCCCGCCAATCATAGAGTGAAGCCCCTTCCGTCCCAATGCCATGAGATGCGGGCCCGTTGCCCTCTAGAATCCGGCTATCCGTGCACCCCTCCGCGGGGCAAACCTAGTACAGAAAGTAAAATATACATACACCGGGTATATCGACCGCAACCAGGTCGTGCCCCAAAAGAATAATACAAACAGGCAGTGACGGCAGTCCACATGTCGGACGCTCGCCCCGCAATATCAAATGTACATAATACAACACTGTACTAACATTGCAACCAGGCTATCCCCCACGACCGATCCGCAACATCACAGCATAAACATAGAACATCAACGTGAAAGTCACGTTCGCAAATCCGTCTAACCGGGCTATAGCAGTTAGACCGGATTTACCGATCGAGTGACATTCACGGTCGCAGATATAATGTAAATACTGTGAAATAATGTGTTTAAAATTTTCCGATTGACCAAAAATTAACAAGTGGGCCCCCAATCAAAACTGCAGCACTCACAGAAAATCTGGGCCCAATTTTAAAATTCCAAAACCCCTAATATAAGCCCAGAAGCCCACTGAAGAAAGACGAAGCAATGACCCCACCATCTTGCGGCGGAAGCGCGGCAATAAGGGGGGTTTTGCCGCGCTTCCGCGCTCTAGTTGAGGGCTCATTGTCTCGTTTTTTTCCAGAGTTCTTAGAACTCCCTGCACATCATTCTGAGACCACCTGAAAAATTTTTAGACTTCAAAAAATTTCAACAGAAACTGATGTGAAGGAAAAATACGGTTTTTGGAATTTCGGTCGATCGGATAAGCAAAACACATTAGAACAAGCTAGGTAAGGTTAATGGCGTGGCTCTGATACCATGTTGCGCCACGGCAGCGCCCCGGCCTCTTACTCGAGGCCAAAATGCGGAATCAAAATTTTTTCCTTACTCGGAAACCGGCGCTACCGCGGACAATGAAAAACCCGGATCGTAACCATTAACCTAATGCTAGCAATCAAGAGATAGGGTGAGAAGTATACCGAGTGATCCGAGTCCTCTGGTCTTCTCGTCATCGTCCCGATCTCCCGCGGAAAGTGTAGTCTCCATATCGTCGCCTCCTCGCCGGAAAGGGCACCACATCGCCTGCGTCTTTTACGGGCTCCCGCCTCAATACCGAGGCAACTCGGGTATGAAGCCGGCAACTCGACATGCTCAAGATATGCTGTAGAATATGTAGTAGATCAAGCTAGTCTCATTTGGGGTTTGTTGCCTTTGAAGATGATGGAGGAATCAAGACTAGAAAAATAGTGCTTGCAATTTTCTAGCATGAAAATGAGATCAAGAAGAATGATGAAGAACTCTCTCCTTCTTCTTCTCTCTTTCTTTTTCTTCTTCTCTTTTTTTTTCTAATGAAAACCTTATCATCTTAGAAAAGGGTGGAGGAAAGAATATGAAGCAAGAAGGGAGGTGAGTGTAGGATAAAGAGAATGGTGACCACATCACAAACATAATCATATCAAACATACATCCAAACCATACCCTCTCTTATCACAATAAATGCATCATGGATGAAAGATATCATAATCAATACATTTACAATAAAACCCTCCACAAAGTGTTATTTTGCAAACTTGCAAATAACCCCCTCCATCGGAAAAGTCCGGCCGGGAAAGAACAAAGGAAAACCGGCCGGAACGGAATGCAAACTGGCAACTCCAGAAAACTGGTCCCGTAATAAATTACAGGAAAACCCCGATACTGTGCATACACACCCGCATCTGTATTCCGTCCGGATACAAATGCAAAGAGACAAAATCTACACTGTACTAAACTAGGATCCGGCTTAAACCAAAGCCGGCTAGTAAATTCCGTTCGATCCTGATTCGTGCAATACCTCACGTATCAGATCAAACCCTGCCATATAACTATACGGCCACTAGTACAAAACTGTCCGATCCTGATCCGTGCAATACCGCATGTATCTGATCGGACCCTGCCATATCTCCATACGGCCTCTACAGCGTTTCGCCCGAAAGCTTGAGTAACTGTAAGTGTGGTGGACTCTAAAGACTCGTCAATACTATGGCTGTGGATTTAACCACTAGCACGTCAGAGGTATAAGCCAATACGTGACGAGCCACCAGCAATTGACCAAAAGGGACGTCGATGAGCGAACTCATCCTGACACCCTACTGAGCCTGTCAGTGACAATTCCGTACAGTCCGGTCCGTTCGTCTATGAGCATCGCATGGCGGGCCTAGGGGGTTGGTAAAAGTCAGACCCCCAAAAGCGGTACAAGTCGTGTCGGAGTGTAGCCCAGAACGCCCTGAGATACTACTGGAATACCTACCACTAAATCTCCTGCCTCGGCCGAGGGCTTTGCGTAATGGCTCTCCTAGACACAGCGCGACCTCACCCCCAATACCGGGAGAGACGAACCCCTGCAGATCCGCTCACTGCCTCCATATGGCTCGGGACTGTACCCAACTAAAACCTGTTTGCACGACTCCTTTGAGCCGTGGTAGGGTAGTAATCAAAGCACAGTGGGAACTCACACGAGACAAATGACGATCTCAGGTCGATGAACTAACCTGTACACATGTCACCTGGGAACTGCTATCTGACGTCTGGTATAAGACCAACTAGCAGGTTCCCAGCGAGTCCTGTCCGGTGTACTCAGAACCTAATGAGCACCTGTATACATCTTAGGTGAACCAATTGACACCGGTGGCTTGTGAGACCGGCCACCGCCCCTCGTCGGGGTCTCGACTGTATACACTAGTCTACTAATGGAGTATCGATACCCTGTCTCGAAACTCCTACGACTAGGGACCTTTTAAGGATGTGCTTATAGACTACCAGCTCCCACGTATATGATCGCCATCATACTGCTGGTGGTCAAGCAAGAATCCTAGGGGCTCTATCAACGTGTAATGGCGACATGTCAGGTCACCTAAAGCAGTACACGATGATAAAGATAAACCAGATAGCATACTATCATCTCGAGTAAGACTGTCCTCCTGGGATAGGTCCTCCCTCAATCATTGCAATCACGTGCCTGTGATCCAATAATTGACTCTGAGGGCACTATCTCCAACATTTTTAATCACGATTAGCACTAAAATAATGTCAAATAAATCATAAACTTTCATAATTTGCATGAATCACATAAAACACCCTCATCTCGGTAATTTCCATAATTTTCCAAATTTTTCCTAATTTATCGGTATTTAATTATACCGTCTTATTAAAATATTCAATATTTTATTATTTAATTACAAAAATTCCCAAAAATAATATATATATATATATTTTAAATGTTACAAATTATTTCAAATCTACCTATCTATCTAATATTTTTGGGCAAAATAAAGGAGATCATTTTAATTTGAAATTGATTGATGGGCCTGGATTCTAAATTTTTAAGATAAATCAAACAAAAGAAAAAACATCATTATTTTATGTGTAATGCACGTAATTAAATACCGTGTAACTATTATCTGTGTGTTGTGTGTTGGATGTAATTAATTTATCTTAAAGATTTCTGTAATAAGTGCATGAACGTACTAATGATTTGTACTATCCAAAGTCAGTGACAAATCAATCAACTAATATCAGTCCAATTCTTGTTGCCCAAAAGAAATATTAGTAAAATTCTTACTAAATCCGATACTTAATTAACTAACTAATCAACTCATCGAGTCTTCAACCAAAAAGGCAAAAAAAAGAGATGAAAAATGAAAAAAAATATATATTAACTTCATCTCAATTAATAGATTCATTTTGAGAATAATTGATTCTCTTTGAAGAGTGTCAAAAAGCTATTTTTGGTTTTTTTTTGGCCTTTTGCCAATATTGTAATCTCATAACATAGATGATCATGATGGTTGTGTGATATGGTTGGCCATATAATTAATTTGTAAATCTAATTTGGAGATGTGACGACAACATTAAAATAAAAATATGAAGTGAAGTATTATAATGACTCTTCTTTTATTTATCAATTACGTGCATCACACATGCGTAATATTAAAACTCAAATATACAATACCACAATGCATATCAATGATTAAAAGCCAATCACTGTGTTTAAAATTCCAAGTTGGTGATTATTCAAGACCTGTTCTAATCAACTTAACTTGGTGTCTTGATCTCAATTAAATTTAATTGGACAGCTTTCGATTTTGTAGTAGGTGTATAAAATACCAAATTTACGGATTCTGTGTTGAAAGCATATTTTTTCTTAGATGCTTTCTTTTGAGAATTGGTGTAATACCCAGTTTCTTTAAAGATATTTTTCCGTATTTATAAATAAATATTTCCTATATTTTTCCCAATTTAAATAATTCTAACTTTAATTTTTCCAAACCTTACTTTGATTAAACCCTAACTCTTTATTGTTTTCTAAAATTTAACCCTAGCCCAAACCCCAACTCTTGTCATTCTTTTTTCTTCTTCCAAGCCCTCAGCCCAAAACCAAACCCTTTTCCTTTTATTTTCCCCAGCCCAAACTGAGCCTATGAACTCACTTCCCCTTCCCCGACCCTAACCCGACCCGGCCCATGAACCCTACCCGAACACCAGCGAATCGACCCGCTCCCCACTCCCTCCTTCTTCCCCACTCATTTTGTTTCCCGCCCCTTCCTCGCGTCACTTCCAACGTCACCTGCTTCTCGCGCCCGCGACGACCGCGCCCACACCCACTTCTCGTGCTCGCCTGCAACAGCCGCGCCCATCTTCCCCGTGACTCGCTCACTCGAGACCTACTCCCCAACGAACTTCCCACGATCTCCTCTCAATCCCCCACTCACTGCCTCACCCCTCTCCCTCGTCACCATCACCCTTCTCTCTCCTGCACCCCAAGCTCCTTCCTGGCACACCACCACCGCCGTCGCCTTCACCGACACCCATCCCTCGTCGTCATCGTCGCCTTCGTTGCCGCCTCACCTTCGACCTCGTCTGCGTCCCCGACTCCGCTTCGACAACCTCACCTCCTTTTCCACCCCTCCCCGCTCATCTTCCTCACCTCCCCTTGCACACCTACCGTGACGACTCCAACCCACAGCCCCGACGAGCACCCTGCAACCTCCCTGCCAAGACTCACCGCCCGCTACGCCCATCGCCCTTACACCCACCACCGTCTCCACCGGAGCCGTCCACCGTGCTGCCACCATCTATGTGCTCCCTCACCTACAAGCCGCATCCGAGCTCACCTCGCTGGAGCTCCCCACTCCAACACCGACAGCTGAGCCTCGTCTGCCCCTCCTCGTTCCCTTACCTCAACCCAGTAACCTCATCGCCGGAGCCCACCTCGTCGTCATCTCCACACCCTCGTCGACTCCTTCTTCCTCTCCTTCCTCTCCTCCTCCGACTGCACGCCCATCTCCCCTGCAACCCGTCGCAAACCGCGACGAACCCCACCAAGCAACCCTCGACACCATTGCAGCAACCTCATCGCCGGAGCTCCGATCACCCCGTCGGCCTCACCCCATCACCACCACCTCTCTCCTCTCCTCTTCCTCTTCCTTGCACCAGGAACCCAGCACACCAGATCCCCGACTTCAAGAAACCCCACTGCTCATTGCCGGAAACCATCACCTACGCCTCACTACAGCCGCCGCCGGCGACCCCATCTCTCTCACCTCGCTTCCGACCCCGAGACCCCGTGGTGCCGCTGTGCCAGGTCCGTGCCCACTTCCAGAACCACCGTGCTACCATCGGACCCACTCCCGCGTCGCGCCGTACCCACCTGTGTGCCACGACAACACCCACTCCGTACCCGGCACCGTGCTACATCATGCCCGCTACTTTGCCTGGTCCAGTGCCCGCCTCCGTGTCACCGCGTACCCAGACGTGTCGCGCCCCGTACCCGGTACCGTACCACATCATGCCAGCCCCTGTGCCACACCGTGCTCGATCCAGTGCACGCGCCGTGCCGCTCCCGGACCATGCACCGAGTCCAGACCATGCCCAGTGTTGTGTCGTGCCTGCGTCGCCGCCGCGTCCAGTATCGGATCTCCACGCATCGTGCCCGCGCCACGCGCCGTGTCCAGCATCGCATCGTCTCGTGTGTCGAGACGAAGTCCGCAAGCAGTGTCGCTTCCATATCAAGCGACCGAAGGCAAGTGAACCCCTCACTTTCTTTACATGCTAATGTGCTACATACTGATACACATTTATTTTCATTGCTCTAATTAATCAAGTGTTCGACACGAAACCCTAAATGAAAACCCTATTTAAAATGGCAGAATTTGTAACCAATAAATCCCTTTTCTGATAATGAATGTCGTAGAGGGAATTGCGTTAAAAATAGCTAGATTATACCTTTGTATTGTTGCCCAAAAAGGCGTCATTAAATCTGGAAATCGTCGTGCATATCGCGTTGTAAAATTAATAGTAAATTAGATATAACTCGTTTCATGACTTGCTCAGGCTCATTACGAAGCAGACTGGATAACCTGTAAACCCCTGATGATTCTTACTGAATATTGTTCTGCTATGATATTGAATATTGAGACGATTCGCGGCCCTGAACTGCAGTCCGGGGCAGCGCTTCGTTTTGGATACCCAGCTTTGGAATACCTGTACAACCCTTCCTTAAACTGAAAATGCACGGAACCCCATATGATTACATAGATAATTTAGTTAGATAACCCTTGAATCTGTTCCCGTGTCGTTTCACCGTCATTTAATATTTAATTTGTATTTTAGAATACTGTGGTGTTCTGCAGTGATCCCTCTTACACCAGCACCTTGTACATAACTTTACTTCTTATACGGGAATTCTATTGATAATCCGTTTAATGCGTTGGAAATCTAACAGAAAAATCTACAATTAGTTGAACTGTTGCGTCACCTAATTATGCTCTCAACTGGGAGTAAAACGTGTTACGAAACGGACTTACAATTCTGAAACTGGATTTCCTGCGGTGAACACTTAAATTGAAATAGCCATAACTAGCAAACCTGAAATCCGATTGACGCGAAACCAATTGTGATGGATAGATAATTAAACATACTGCTTACCCCTTTTATATTGTTTTGCTTAATTCTGCACGCATGAAAATGCAAGCGGTAGGACACTGGCTGCTGATATGTTATTCATATCGTAATTATTGCATTCTCATCATATCAGGTAGAGGTCATATACATTGGTAACCTAGTGATCGTGTACATTATCCAGTGATAGATATTAGTTTTTTATTGTGGTAAGTACGTTAGTGTTAAAATGTGAATGAATAAGTGAAGTGACACGTACTTATACACAATCAGCGAACCCGGTTAATTTATTGCATTGTCGACGTCTATGGGACATATATAAGTATAACTATAACTGAAATGAGACGGTTATGGAGCATTTATATTAGTGTCATAGGTAAGGCGTCAAACACTGTCCATTTGTCTTGGGTACCAGTCGAGACATGCTTGATGGAGATCCTGTCTCCAGTTCTCGCGTAGACTTGTCATGGACCGACTAGTATTTGGGTTTATGGTCAGGGTTTGATGTAGACCACGGGGTGTAGGGTAGTTTGAGTGTGAGTTCAACAGAATCTCGGGAGTCCCATTGCCGGTTTATACCGTGATTTTGGGAGTTGTATGGATGGAGTTACTGATTATTATCGTGCGTGATTCGGGCCCGTGTTCCCTTGCCCGTGGGGCCCTATCCTTGGGTTGGGGATACTCCTGCGTGGTTGACGCTCACACTTGGACTGACGATAGGTTTAGCGACCTGGACAGTGAGACTTAGAGACTGATAGGGTTAGTGATATTGACATGCATTGATACTGATTCGATATACCTGCTTTACTGTTCACCTGTACCGATTATTTCATGCGCGTCATCATTCTATATTTACTGCTTCATGTTCATCATCATTGCATGTGTTTACTTTTGTATTTATATTTATTGCTATCATGTCGCTCTGACGACCTGAGTATGCATGCTCAGAGTGAGAAGTGGACCGAGTTTGGATCAGGACCTATCGTACCTCGAAGATATTGCGGACATCTAGATCAGCGACGCCAGTGTTATCTTTCCTTGACTCTATCTGGTTAGTTTTATATCTGCTTTGATTTAGTGACTGCATTTTCCCATTACCCGTGCATTGATTACTGATTACCACGTAAAGCTAAAAGCCGAAGTGTGACTACGGCAAGATATTTCCTTGACCGTAGAAGTATGGCTGGCCTTGTCAACCCCTCGTATTCCGTATTTTGGGAAGCGGGGCGTGACAATCGGTGTCAACCACACCAACGTTGTGTGAGACGTTCTTAAATATTATTTATATAAAGTTTGAAAACTTGTTATTTTATAAAAAATATTGAAGTACTTTTCTTTTGACTTGGTGATACTAAAACTAACATCTTTCTTTTTCAAGGCATTTTGTATGCTTGTTTAAAAATATAGACATATATATAATATAGAGAAACTAAAAATCATGCCACTTTTTCGGTTCCAAGGAGAAAATTCGACACACAATTCAACAAATGTAATGCTAACGTTAGGTATATAGTATAAACTATTCATTCATCTAGGAGTTCCACAAATATATATTAGATTAAGTATAGTTATGGGTGCAAGTCCAGTTAGGTTTGACCCCAACCCCAACCCACCCAATATTTCCTGATTTTTTCCACATTCTATTCCCTTTTGGATTTGATTGGACTAGGACAAAAAATTTAGGTCGAGTATGAGTTTAGTTTTAGTTCATGATCTGCTGGTCTGAACCATAAACCCAACCTAAACGGTACCTACGGTTCCTATATTTGACCGACTTCAACAAAAAGTGTAGATATAGACATTTGCTTTCAAATATACACAGCCTAATTTATCGTATTGCGTTTAACCGGTTCAATTTCTTAGTTGAATTTATGCTATACCATATAATTTATTATGGTTTCGTAAAATTTCACACTATAGGTGATAGAATTAACCATAAGTATTTATCTTTGCTAGACATATGCATAAAAGAAATTCAACAAATATATAATTGGAATTAGGTAATACATCAAGCATTCACTCATTTTGCATGTTTTGGAATATAGAAATGCTATAACTGCAGTGTTCAGACTGCAAGTCCTATGAGACTCAGAGGCCTTTTTTATACGAGTAAACGGGTCCCAGCTGCAGGGGCCTCACCTAGAAGCCCCTGGGGCCCATGAACATTTTGGTAAAATTGCCCATGGGCCTCTATGCGAGCCCCCTGCAACTGGGGGCTTGAAGGATCCCAGCAAGTAGGGGTGTAAACGAGTCAAGCTTGAGCGAGCCAAGCCCAGCTCGAGTTCGGCTCGGGTTTTTTTTGTTCGGCCCAAGTCTGGCTCAGGTCCGAATCGAGCTGGAAATGCTCAGCTCAGGTTCGACTCGTGTTTGGCTCAGGTTCGTCTCAATTAATCAAATTTATTTTAAAAAAAAAATTCTTTTCTACAATCAAAACTTTTCCTTTATATAAATGATAAAACAAAACAGAAATCAAGCAATTCAAAGACTTCCCTCAACTTAGAGCTCGAAATATTTCATCAAGACCTAACAATTAAATCCTCAAATACAACAAGAAATTATCTCTACATGTTATAGATTCTCATCATCATCATCATCAAACGATGCAGAAATCGCAAAAAAAACACCTAAAACAAAGAAATTGAGAGGGGTTCTTCAAAATACCTTGCTCAATCGAATCCCGAGCTTCGAAAGTGAGACCTTTCGCTTAAAATCCGAAACTTCAAAGAAATTTAGAGACAGCGGGAGAGAGAGAAAAGTGTGAGAGAGAGAGACGTGAGATATTTGAGATGAAGAGAAGGGCTCTGGAATCATCGAAACGGATCTTATTGGGTCGGGTACACTTTTGTCGGAATCAGTTACCATAAACCTAACCCGCGAGTAACCGCGACAAAATTTTCCCCATCACAAAAAGCTGCCATTTTATCTGCGAAAATTTGGAGCTCATGGATATTGAGTAAGCAAATCTTCTCAAAATTTCATTTTCCCCCTCTCATTTTCATCTTTGATTTTGTAAATCTCATCAATTCATGTTTTTTGAACGTTTGTGAACCCTCAATTTGTGGATTATTGAAGTTTTTAACAGATTTATTTGTACTATTATCATTGAAATGATAAACAAATGCGTCATCTTGGTCACCAGAAAGTTTGGGGATCTTACAAAAATAATCTTTTTAGCACAGTTAATGAATGTTTTTGGAGCTTGTTACCTCATTTGGGGTTTTGCTTAGGGTTGCTGCTGCTTTGAAATCATGTGAGGGAAAGAAGCTTTTGATACAATTTTCACTTAAGACCAAGATTTATTTGAAACCTCATTTGATGCAAGTTAATAATTGATTACTCATCAAATATAAGAAATTTTGGCAGAATTGATATATATACATGGGCATTGATCGGAGAAATTATTAGGTGTGCCGGGTATAATACATCCGGGCATGAGAGAGAAAGAGAGAATTTCAGGCATCCCTTAGGCCGGCAGCTTGGTGGGGTTTGTGTTCTTATTTCTTTCTCTCTCATGACCGGTCATATATGGCGGGCACATCGAATAATTTCTCCATTCGCAGGAGTAGGGGTGGGGGAGGGTTGGGAGTAGAGGGTGATATGTCTTGGTATATGTATATAGATAAAAAGTTCGTTATGATTGAATGTCAAAGTATCCATATGTTGGAGACTATGCATTAGAGAAGCTTGTTAAGATAGTTTGGCATTGCTTGTGCATCGATCGAATTTTATGTTATCAGTATATCATAAATAACAATGCCAATTGAGTTTGAAACAACAATGTGAAGGAAATTGCAGTTATAGACTTATAGTTACTATATCCAAATTTGAGCTGACTAGTGTTCCAGTGGTTTTGTAAAGTTTCTTCTAGCATTAATTCATTTTCGGGCTACTCGACAATCGGCTGCACCTAGGTTGTTGGCGTTTGAATAGGTTGAATTTAACTAGTTTTTTTCTTTCCTAATTAGTGAGTTGCACATAAAACCCACTTTTTTTGTTTGTTTATGATGTATTTTATAATTGCAAGGCTCATGAACGAGAAAAAAGGTAGCATTTTATATAACTAGAGCTGGTCTTCTCTTTCTCTTCCCTTTGTGTTGGTTGCATGCCTTGATCTTCAGAACTCTTTGCAGCAATTCTCATGATCTGCATGTATCGGTAAATTTAGGAAGCTTTTTTTACCAGTTTTTAGTAACATTTGTCTGATAGCTTCTATCTTCTATCTAAACAGTGTAACTGAAGATATAATAACGGGCTTATCTGAGGACGTGGCATTGAGATGCTTAGCAATGATCTCGCATGGATATTACGGCTCACTACAATGTGTTTCTAAAAAATGGCAAAGGACACTCAAGAGCATGGATTATGCAAATTTAAAGGCTAAAGAAGGATGGTGTGGAAATTGGCTGTTTACTTCGACAAATTTGGGACATGAATCTCAATGGAATGCCTATGATCCGGATGCAAATAAATGGCATCCTCTTCCCAAATTGCCGACAGCCAAATATAATGAATGTTTTACTGGATATTCATGTGTCAGTGTTTGCAAAAGGCTCCTAGTGATTGGTGGGTGTTATGATTTGACTTTTCAAGGGAATCGTGACACAAATGATGTGAGGATGTTTGATCCATTTAAGCAAACATGGAGTAGTGTGAGCAATATGGGATTGGGACGGACTTATTTTGCTTGCGCTGCAATTGGTCATAAGGTTTATGTTGCGGGAGGGAACAACTCGATTACTGCCGAAATCTATGATCCATATATGGACAGGTTAGTAGTAAACAAGACAAGTTGGCCTGCTTATTGTTTCATTTTGATTTCTTAATCGCCATTCGCACCGTTTGATCTTTTGAAAATGGAGATGTAATATGATGAAAATAAATTGTAGGTACCCCTCCCCTCGTTTCAGGTTTATTTTTACCCCCACCCTAAACTTGCATTCATGTTTGGGCCCTTGTTTCATACTTTCACAACTATTTTCCATGTTCCCCCAGTGAGAACACAGCCTTTTCAGATTGCTGCTCCATTCATGGCCATTTTTGCATTAAAAGAGTGTAAGCGATGAGTGGACTGCAAATAAGGTCATCATTATGTATTATGAAAGCAATCTCAATATCCATATTAGAATATCAGAAACGGGAATTTTAATGAGTGTCGTCAAGACTTGAGACAAAGCCATTAGCAGGTAATGTCTGTAGATTCATTGGAGTAATGCGTGTCATAAAATTTTTCCGTAGCGCTTCAAGATTTAGGGCATTTTTTCCTCCAATGGCAATTTGTTTAACTTCGCTTCATAATTCCTATACTTTAAGAGTAATCTAATGGTGCAACCTATTGCTTTGTTTTATTTTTTGTTGGGTCGATTGACTTGAATGGGACGAGATAACCTTGCCGAGCACGTAAGCATGATTATCCCCAATGCGGCGCATATGCATGATGATGGCTCTATTTATTCTCTACCATTCTTACCTTAAACAAATGCTTTAATTATTGTTTTCATCATGTGTAGGTGGGAAGATTTACCCCCAATGCCGATCCCACTGCCTCAATGTATTGGACTATCCTACGAAAACCAGTTTCATGTTATCGGAAACCAACATATTATCTTCAACCCTAAGGACCAGCAATGGCGCATTGCCGATGTTTCGTGGCCATTTCCCAAATTGCCGCATGGGACGACTTCCATTTTAGATGGTCGTATTTATTCTGTTTTCGATGACACTATTAGGGTTGCAAATACAGAAACAAAGGACTGGGTTACATTGGGCACATTTCCGACAGTTGTTTTTCCAGGGCACCCTCGACGGTTAAAGCCATTTGGGTTTAAATTGACCGGGTTTAAGAATCATTTATATGTTTTTGGTGGCATGGCTTTAAAGTTTGATTCAAACACTCATTCTTATGACCTTGTCGATTTAAATACTATGATGTTTTGTGATCCGACCAAAACGCCCCTGGAATGGCGTGATGCTAGACCTATGCCTATGCCATCGAGCGGTGTGATGGGATGTGCTTTGGTCGAGGAATGACTTGTTTGCCATTTCCTCTTCCTTCCGATTTTTGCTTAAGGTAACACTGCCCAGCTGTAAATGTTAAATATTGTGACTTGTATCAGTGACAACGTATTGCTTCAGTTTCAATTCTATTGTGATGCCCTTCGTCTATTTATGCAATTTCTCGACATTTACTGCTTAATGTCAACCGAGAACGCAGATTTTGGCATATGTTTCTCGGATACGAAATTGTATAAAATTCCATGCCATGAATGAAAAGCATAAAAGATGAAGATTATTAAACTTCAAGCCTCAAGGGTTATCATTGCATTAATATTCCTATTATACTGTTGGATTACAGTGTTGTATCATGTAATTTGCATCATCATTATAAACAATTCAAAATAAGCAAACTCTTTACAGAACAAGATTTTGATACTGTATCCATTGAAAGACCATACTGCAACAACAATCAATCTTATCATCAAAATAGAAAATGAATTAACCAACTCAATTTGATTTAATAGAAATTTAACCACATTTCAACATCATCTATCAACAAATACTAACAACCTTAAGAGTACGCTTTCACGACGAAGACGACACATTCGAAACTTTCCAACAGAAAAAAGAAAAAAACAACAACAAAAGGTTTAAGAAAAGCAACAAAGAGCCCTGATTGACCTATATCCACATTGCTGCAACTCTAAAGAGTTAAAAGTGCCTCAGCATCAAAGCACACAAACTCGGCCCCTTGCTCCTCCGTAGTCTTCTTCAGCATCTCCTTGTACTTCTCCACCTTAACCCTTTAAACATAACAAAATCACTGTCTTCTTATCATCACACTTACATATAAAAGCATGATCTCCACTGGTTTATTAAGTCCCAAGCCCAATCGGCGGTTTCTTGCTCTCATCTTTGTACATGATCACTTCACGGTCGTTGAAATGTTGAGACTGGTGATATCAATTTCGCCTTCGAATTTGATGCGTCCGTATCCGTGTCAGCCCACTATGAAGTTTTTGACGTGGCGGCAGAAGCTTGGGTGGGCCCGCTCTTTGGCGGCTAGTTCTTGGATTCGTGGCTCGGTATAGTATTTGGAGTTGTGGAGCTTAGGGAGCAGGGAATCAACGTTGTGCTTATAGACTGTCGTAGCCTGGCCTGTGAATGCATGCAGCAACAAATAAAATTAAAACAGAGGGAAAAAAATAAAAGTAATACAATATTTGTGATATATTTCAGTAAAACTTTCAACAACTTGGTTTTTCACAAACAACCAAAAACTTTGTAAATGACCAAAAAAAACAACAACACTGACCGTTGATTTAGGGATGCAAAATTAACGGTTTACCGACAATAGAACTTTTTACATTGCTAAATCAACGGTGAAATGGTGTTATAATCATATGAAATTTGGTGTATCGACAAATTCAAGAATGGAGATTAAGTTAGAAGGTGCCGATCGTTGAATAAAATGGTGGAGGACGTGATTTGCGCAGCCACCTAATGCAAAAAGTCTCTTGAGGCCTCTTTAATACTTGAGAGCTCTTTTCCCTAAGGTCCGTTGATTCACTAAAGGGCTGTTTGTTTGTGTGAAATGGAAATTAGGGAAAAGTGAGTTATATCGAATTGCATTTCGAGTTTGATGCCTCGTCACATTCTCTTCTTTGGTTGCATTAAAAAGTGATTAAGAAATAAGTAGATTCGACCTTGACAATCCTTTTTCCTCTCAAAAACTATGAATAAATTAATTTTTTATATGGCTTGCATCGGATTTTAGGCTAATTTCAGAGTTTTTGTGAAGGAATTGCATTTCATTCTTTTTCCTATGTAACATGATGTCACCATGCAAATACTGCTGCGGTGGCAAAAAAGACTTTTCACAAGAACTTTCATGCCAAACAAACAGGCCCATCCCCAATCTGTTTAAATTTTGATCACCCCTAGGTGTTGTAAGATGATTAAAACTATCAACATTTATATAACAGAACAATCCACAAAGGATGTCCCCCAAACCCGTATACTACTCGTTTTCATATATATATATATATATATATATATATGGTCCAAAGCTCATCGTTGTAAAAGAAAAGTGTATATTTGCTTACCATCTATGTAAGTTGAATTATGTGTTTTGTCTTTCTCTTTAGGCTCAGTGCTAGCTCTTGAAGGCCGCTGTTCAATCGGAGAAATAATCAGTGATCTTGGATTTTCCCTTGGGATGAAAATTTGATCGGCCTTTTGTGATGTCTTCTTCTCTTCATCAACCATGAAAAATGGTAACTGTGTGAAAACAAAAATTAAGATAACTGCACAACACACACACACACACACACACACACACACAGAGAGAGAGAGAGAGAGAGAGAGAGGGAGAGAGATTAATTACCTTTGGACCATCCGTTTTAGGGTTATATTTCCTTAGAGGTAAATTCATCCTTCTCTGAGATAAGTGTCTATGAACTGATAAATTCGACATTCTGATCGGAGCAGGCTTCTCGACAACCTGTTAGGCAAAGAAATTATGAAGGATTAAAAAAAAACTCATGCATCATTTATAAACACAGTCTGTAGCATACGAGACTTCAATGAAGAATAGAACTTACACGCATGCTAGAAATTCCATGTCGAACTGAAGGTGCTGTGGAAATCTGAAGGGGGCTGGAATTGTTCCAAAATGATTTGATGGAGGCACCGGTTGCATCACCATAGTGGGATTACTATAAGATCTGTACGTAGAATATACATTAAAATTGGTATAAATGGGTAATGATTTAATGCATTAAAGCATTAAGGAAGTCTTGCAAAGCATATATAGTAGCATCTTACAACTCGAGTCTCGAGTTCTTCACTCTGGGAACAATTTGACAGACGAGAAGCATGCAGGCGGTAGGTGATGTAGAAGACCATTTGGCCTTCTCCAACTTTCTTATAGATTACGGAAAAAATATAAAATAACTAAAAATAAAATAATTTTATTTAGGGAGTTACAAACAAAGCCAAGAACCAAAGATAAGATATGCCCAAGTCCAATAGAAAAAAAACATATTTCTTTTTCAATATTTGTTGAACTTACATCACTACTACAATAAAGGATTGCCCCTACGGATAAAGAAATTCGTAGGGACAACTTTTTATTGCCCCTACGGTTTACTCCCTAGGGGCATTGTTTGTCCCTGAGGTTAAATTAAAAAATATTAAAATGCAATGACTTTATTTGGCCCTAGGATGTCGCAAAAGAGAGCCCTGCGGATTAATTTATTTTTAAAAAATAAAGCTAAGAATTTTCCCACCGTTGTCCAAAATTTCCCACCAACCCATGCCAGGTCAAAATTCCTCGTCCATCGTTGCCGCCCCACTCTCGTCGTTGCCTTCCTCGACGCCGACTTCCTCGTCGCCGAGTTCCTCCTCCACCGCCGTTGATCGAACCCATCGTGGAGTTCCTCGTCGCCACCAATCGTCCTCGTCGTCGTCTCCACCACTTCGAGTTCCATCTTCCCGGCCTCTTCCACCTCGTCAAAGCCTTGCTCTTCACCCCCTCAAGGAACTTTACTCGTCGGCCGGTCTTTGGCAGAGGTGGGTTAATTTGGATTTTAATTTATAATTTTGTCGTTTTTAATTGGTGTTATTGTTGTTGATTTTAGGGTTGGGGTTATAGGGCCGGGATAATTGGGGATTAGGGTTAGGCTTTGGGTGATGATTAGGGCTAGAGTTAATTAGGTAAAATAGGGTTGGGTTATTGGGTCGGGTTAATTGGGGGTTAATTTGTGTTAGGGTCACGCTTTGGGTGATGATTAGGGTTAGGGTTAGTTAGGTAAAATAGGGTTAGGGTTTGGGTGATGATTAGAATTAGGGTTAGAGTTAATTTGGGTTAATTAGGTAAAATATGGTTGGTGATGATTAGGGTTAGGGTTAATTAGATTAATTGGGGTTAATTTTGGTTTGGGCTAGGGTTAATTTGGGTTAGGGTTTGGGTGATGATTAGGGTTAGGGTTAATTTGAGTTAATTAGGTAAAATATGGTTAATTTGGGTTTTGGTGATAATTAGGGTTACGGTTAATTAGGTAAAATAGGGTTAATTTGGGTTAGGGTGTTGATTAGGGTTAATTTGGTTTAATTAGCTTAATTTGGGATTAATTAGGGATAATTTGAGTTATGGTGATGATTAGGGTTAATTTGGGGTAATTAGGTTAATTAGGGTTTATGGTGCAGTAGTTCCTTCAGTAGGATACTCGATGACAACGTAAACGTAAAACTTTACCATAAACGTAAGAAAACCTTACTCTAAATTAAAAACTTCAAACTCTTAAAAACGAAACGTAAACGTAAAACCTATTCAAGTTAAATGTTCAAATTAAAACCAATATATGATACTCGATGATAATATAAAACTTTCATATTTTTATCGATATTCATATGTGAAAATCAAAGCGCAACTTAGTTCTCGTTTATCGGTTAACATACGTTCGATATTCGTCGTGACATAAAACTATACGAAGGTTGTTAAATATCGGACGGTATACTTCGGTGCTAACAACTGTCGTGTAGTCTATATGACGAGAAGATTCAATCGTATGATAACCGATAAATTTGTTCAGTGTGGACAGGTTAAGAATGTATAAAGTAAATATCTGCATTCACTTGTGTTTTCATTCGTTTCGAGTTATTTCGTCAGTACTTTTCTGCTGGTTCTCCGTGTACAAAGATAGATTAGATATTCATTTCAACGTTGTTTCACAGCATTGAAATGATTATCTATTCTATTACAGTGTACTCAGAGAACAGCGGGGAGGTGCTGCCGAAATTTACTCGAAACGGATGAAACCACAAACGAATGGGTATCTGCTCTATACATTCTTATTAGGATAGAAGCCTTACCCCCAACAGCCGAAATATACACATACAACACGAATACACAACAAACGCACACATAAAGCACATACACACTAACAACCCCACACTTAAGCGAAATCATAAATTGAAACACACATACACAGAATACAACTCATACTTGGGTATATTCAAATCTAATTTTGTTAATCGATAATTTATTTTTTTCAACAACATACTTGCCTCAACGGATTTTCTTCTTTGTCAGTAACCATCTCGTTCTTAGATTTCTCAATATAGTCATCATAACCTACAATTTATACATAATACAGTCTAACATGGCCCATGAGTACATCAGACTTAAGGACTGGATGTACGTGGATTGGTAACAACGCATGAAATCTAAGTTTGTCGCAGGAGTTGCTGCTTTCATTGAATTTGCACGCGCACATAATAAGATCGTGTTAGAGAAGATTTTCTGTCCGTGCGATAAATGTGGAAATAAGTTCTGGCAGAAGGTAGAAATTGTAGAGCTTCACATCGCTAAACATGGTTTTACTAGACTTTATACAACTTGACTATATCACGGGAAAGGAGAAGAAGTAGACGGTAATGCGGCAGAAGAAGAAAGAGAAAACGGTAATGCGGTAGAAGAAGAAGACGATAACTTCTTTCCAGGAGAATAAATGGAGGATAGATAGAGGCTATTCTAAGTGAGTATTCTTACCGAAGATGGCATTCCTTCCGGTCAAGGACCGCGTGTGGATAAGTATGAAAAGTTCATGAATGATACTAGAAGACCAATTTATGAGAATGCAAAGTATTCCACTCTATCATGGTTCGTCCAACTTTTCTAGATTAAGTGCCTAAATGGATAGAGTAACAAATCATTCACGATACTTTTGAAGTTCCTGAAAGATTCTATGCCCAGAAAATAGCGCGCCCGACAGCCGGTACGAAACCTAGAAGATAATGTCTGATTTGGGTCTAAAGTGTGAGAAGATTCATGCATATCACAAAGATTGCGTGTTGTACCGGAAAGAGAATTCAGATTTGAAAGAGTGTTCAACATGCGAAGAGGCCAGGTATAAGCCGAAAGAATTTGATAAGAATCCCGATATATCTGTCTAAATAGCACGATATTTTCCTATAACACAAAGGTTGCTGAGACTATTCAGGTGCAAGAAAACAGCCGAGGCAATAATTTGGCATCACCGTGCTACTCCAAGCGAAGATAGAAAAATGAGGCATCAAAGAGATTCACCGATATGGAAGGATTTTGATAGGATGCACGAAATATTCAGTAGTGATCCTCGCAAAGTCAGGCTCGGACTCGCTAGTGATGGTTTCTACCCATTCAACCATATAGCTGGAAGTCACGGCACATGGTCCGTTATAATGATAGTTTATAATCTGTCGTCTTGGTTGGTTATGGACAATCTTACTTTATGATACTTCTTCTTATTGACAGACCAAACTCACCGGGAAATAATATCGACGTCTATCTCCGACCTCTGATCGATGAATTAAAATCTTTATTCATTGATGGTGTAAAGACTTACGATGCAAACACAGATACAAGCTTCACAATGCGTACGGCTTTAATGTGGACAATTAATGACTTTCCTGCGTATGGATTCTATCAGATTAGTCCGTACATGGTCACAAAGTATGTCTTTATTGCCATCAATATACAATATCGAAATGGTTGAATTTTAGTAGGAATGTTTGTTATTGCGGTCATCGGCGTTTCCTGCCACTAGACCATCCCTACAGGTTAGACGCTGCTCACTTTAATGGTCATCAGGAGCTTCTTGGGCCTCCTGCCTCATTATCCGGAAGGGACGTGATTGCTCAGTGGGATGGCTACAATAAGCGACCTTCGAGATAGATCCGGCAAAACAGGTCAAACCACCATACGAGAACAAATTAAGCATTTTCAACGAGCTTCCGTACTGATCATCAAATTTAGTACGTCATTGTATAGACGTCATGCACATAGAGAAGAGAGTATCCGAGCATATACTCAACTTGCTTCTTTATAAAGACGGAAAATCGAAAGATAGCCTCCGTGCTCGGATGGATCTTCATGACTGGAAAATTAGAAGTGAATTGCATCCTAAACCGATAGCGGGTAAACCATGCAAGTTTGTACTTCCCAATGCCGCGTATCATACGTCACAACCGGAGAAGAAAAGGTTTCTGCATGTGTTGCATGATTTGAAAGTTCCCACAGATTTCTCATGATCATTTAGCAAGAAGATAAAAATTGTGAAAGACAAGATCGATGGGCTGAAAAGTCATGATCACCATGTTATTATGGAGCACCTTCTCCCATTAGTCCTCAGGACTTCCCTTCTCGAATCGATTGGTTTAGTAATCAATGGCCTTTGTTGCTTTTTTAGAGAATTGTGCACTAAAAGCTTGGATGTTGTGAGGCTGGAGAATCTAGAAAATTCTATTTCATTGATACTTTGTAACGTTGAGAGTATTTTCCTATCGTCGTTCTTCGATATCATAATACATCTGACGGTTCATCTTGCAACCGAGGCCAAATTTACCAGACCGGTACAATATCGATGGATGTATCCCGTCGAAAGGTACGTGGAATTTTTCGTTTCACGCAATTTGTAAAATTATTGTTGTCCTATATGATCGTATTTATTTATTTAACATATTTTTCTTTAGGTACCTCTACACTCTAAAAAATTATATACGAAATAAAAATCGACCAAAGGGTTCTATTATGCAAGATTATCTTCTAGATGAAATAACTATATTTTGTTCCCACTATCTTGGCGAGAACATTGAGACGAAACTTAACCGGCCTCGGAGAATTCAGGACGGGCCATATGGTAAAGCTGATTATAAGATAGTAGACACTATGTTTATCAACAAGATTTATTGGTTTATCCTCCTCAATAGCGTATGTCTTTAAGAAATTAGAGAGTAAGTTTTTTGGATTAATTGTGATATGTGTATTTGTGTGTATGAAATGATATAATATTAATGTCATAATTTATTGTTGAGAACATAATTCATATTAATGAGGTACGTGAGGGGCATCCTGATTGGAATGATGAACGATTGGAAAAATATCATCAGGATAATCTTTGCGATTGGATTGCAGATCATGTAGGTTGTTCGAATAACATGTTATTGCTACCAGTCTTAATCTAAACTTATATCGTTATGTATTTGCCGTAAAATTTGTTTTGTCAGATCCACGATCCGAACTTGTTTGCATCATTAGAGAGAGATTCAAGATGTTTAGCTCAGTTTCCTAGTATGGAGGTTGTATATTATGAAGGATTCGGTGTCCTTAGATACAAATTTGAAGTTAAGAATATAGAAATATCTCGAACCACTCAGAATAGTGGGATTGCGACGATAGGATCAGATGGTGTGATTTATTATGGATACTTAAATTGCATACTTGGCATCCAATATTCCGGACGATCGGAACCGTTTTATATATTTCAGTGTATTTGGAACGATACACGAACCGATACGATAAGTGGAGAGAATCTCGTGACTTAGAAAGATGAATATGGATTGACTAGTGTGAACACGCTTTGATTTTACGATCAGGACGATCCATTTATCTTTCCGAACCAAGCGTTCCAAGTATACTACTCATAATGCTTGAAGCATCCGGAATGGAGTGTCGTATGTCGTTGAAAACCCAGAGATGTTTACGATGTCCCGGAATTCGAGGATCGTATGGAGGAGAACGATGAGGATGAAGAAGAGAGAAGACTTAGAGTGCTACGACCGTCTGTTTCAAAAGACGGGTTGTTTTCGGCTGATCGTGAAATTACGTGGGTTAGAAATGATATCGATAATGAAATTCAAGTAGATATGTCTAATATGTCTACAAAACGAAAAAGGTTATCAGTAATGTTATATTATTACTTCACATTTCTTCGATCTATACATATATTGCATGCATATGTAATGATTGTACTCTTATCTAGATCTGATGACAACGCACGGAGCAGCGAGGGGTAGCAGGAGCACCAGCCGCGGTAGAAACAGAGCGGTTCTGCCGTCTGGGGATCTGCGTAGGGAGCTCCAGAGGGCTGGTCTTGCACCCCGATCGGTAACCCCTTCGGATGACTCCTTCCGTGTGGACTTTGCCACACCTCCAGATATATTGCACGCATATTCATTTTGAATGTAATATTATAGATATACACGCATATTTATTTCAAAATTACTTATATAGTCAATGTTTAATAGTCTAGCTGTTGGTGGTGCGTCCACATCAGAGACAGATGCCACTACCGCACCTGCAAGTATGTTTATATATCCTATAGTGCATGCATATTGATTTAGAATATTATATCATAAATATACACGCATTCTTTTTGCTCTTACTTAGATAATATTTTTTGATTGTCTAGCTGTATGTGGTGCCTCCACATCTCGGGTAAAGGCCACCTCCGCACCTGCGGGTATATTTATATATCCTATATTGCATGCATATTGATTTAGAATGTTATATTATAGATATACACATTCTTTTTGCAATTACTTATATAATTTATTTTTAATTGTCTAATTATAGGTGGTACATCCACATCTGGCGCAGAGGCCACTCCTGTAAGTAGATGTCGCGCACTCCGCGAATTCGCGGGGAGGCGGAATTTTCAAAAACGATTTTAATGAGCTTCGCAACACCAAAAAAACTCCAGGATCTTTACGGAACCTTAACTAGCTAAACTTACTAGGAGGTTTAACTACTATGAAGAGTTTTTATACCTCCGTGAACTAGTCGTTCAGGTCTTCTTTTCTTCCTCTCCTTGGCTCCTAGAAGAATGGATCGAGCTTGCGACGTCGGCCTCCTTGCGTCAAAGATGATCCACCCGAGAGTATTTATTTTGAGCTCCTACCTCTAAACCAAGGTAACTAGGGTACTTTGTTCGCTAATCTAAGTAGCCTAAATGATGTAGAGTAGCTAATAGATTGTTTTATCTCATTGAACCCTATGTTTCACAACTCATGTGAGGGTTAGGGTTCTTGAGGTAGAAGGAGAGAAAAATTGGAGTGAGAATGCAAGAAAGAAAATGAACTAAAGTGAAAAGGCTAAGTGTAGAGAATGGCTCTTTTCTCTCTACTCATTTATTAAACCATGGAATAGATTTCAATACAATATATCACTCATGCTTTAATAGTGAGACCAAATGAATAAACAAATATAAGAGCCATGCTTCACCCCATGCCACAAAAATCTTCTCCAATTTCCACCTCAATAATCCATTTACCAAAATAGATAATCCAATAATGAGGTGTTCACTTCTAGAAGTATACCATGCAAAATTACAAGAATGCCCTCACCGTATATACATCCCCGTATTCGTATTCCGAAAAATACGAATACAATGAGATGATAACAATCCAATAATATAATACTAGGATTCGGCTTAAACCAAAGCCCACTAGTATTACCTTCCCGAAACGACATCTGTGTAGCCAGTACACATATGTGATCGGAACCCTGTCCTAAAACCATATGGCCTCTACATCGTTTCGCCCGAACCAGGGAAACTCTCTGTGTGGGACTCTAAAGACTCGACAAGACGCTGGCAGTGGGTTTAATCACAAGCACGTCAGCGGTACTAGCTGCACGTAACGGCTATCCAGGTATCTGTCGATAAGAAGGCCGATGAGCAAACTCATCCGAACGCCTACTGAGCCTATCTGTGACAATCTCCATACAGTCTGGTCTGTTCATCTGAGATACTCACATGTTGGGCCTACGGGGATGGTAAACGTCAGACCCCTAATAGCGCAATAAGTCGTGCCGGAGTAGAGCCCAATACACCTTGAGAAATTACTGGAGTGCCTACCAGTAAATTTCGATTGCCCTGACCAGGGACTTTGTGTAATGGCTTTCCGAACACAGCGCGATATCAACCCCCAATATCGGGAGAGACGAATCCTATCTAACCGCTACTGTCTCCAAGTGTTTCGGGACTGCACTCAGCTACTACATGTTTGCACTACTCCTTTGAGTTGTGGTAGGGTAGTAATCTAAGAACAGTGGGAACACACTAGAGATGAAGTAGCGATGTCGAGTCAACAGACTAAGCTGTACTCATGTCACCTGGGAACTGCTACCTGACGATAGGTATAATACCAACCAGCAGTTCCCAACGAGTCCTGTCCAATGTAACTCATAACCCAATGAACATCTGTAAACTATCTCCTGTACGACGTACTAATGGCTATGGGACAGACCATCTCCCATACTGGGATGAAAAGCGTATACACCAGTCACTCTGGAATATCGATACCCCGTCTCGATAATCCTACGACTAGGGACCTGTATAAGGATGTGCTTATAGACTACCCAGCCTCCACTAGTGTGACTGTT
Organism: Agapanthus africanus; assembly: GCA_030015575.1. Classification (NCBI taxonomy): domain Eukaryota; kingdom Viridiplantae; phylum Streptophyta; class Magnoliopsida; order Asparagales; family Amaryllidaceae; genus Agapanthus; species Agapanthus africanus. The sequence continues at coordinate 9,818,381 of CM057340.1, forward strand.
ATCACAATGCTGGTAGTCAAGCAAAGATCCTAAGGGATCTACCAATATGTATAAGCAATATACTAAAAGAAACACATGCACATATTGAGATAGAATCAAACCAAGTAGCATACCACCATTTCGAGCAAGACTGTTATTATAACTGTGAATATCCTAAGCTTCCAATATGTAATATACAATCCAGTATGATACAATAATGGCCTCTAGGGCATATCTCACTAACAACTCCCGCTACTTCCGTACCCTCCGTTCAGTCTGCAGGTTAGTATGAATAAATATAAAATATTTAATCATTTTACATATCCTCTAAGAATAAATATGAACTTTATATAATTTTATCGTCAATATTTATTTTCTAGTTGTAGGGTATGCGTCCACGTTCGGGTCACCGATTGTTCCTCACCGAAGGAACTATCGTCCCACTCGTGCTACTGCCCGGGCCCAGGCTCATGCTGCTGTCGTCGGAGGTATATATCGCAGCACAATTTTCGTTAATACTTGATTTTTTTAATGCTGTTTTGTCTTAATATTGCTTGTCTTGATATTTCTTGTAGATGCAGGGCAGCCCACCCGCGAGTGGGACTCGAGGGCTGAATCAGTCCCACAGGCTGATGCCCGATAGAGTTAGGATGGAGGCACCATTCCTCCTCTTCTTTACCCCCGATTATCGCTATACTGACGATTATGCCGAACGGTTCGGCCAGTATATGGGGGATGAGAGCCGCATCCAAAAAAAGTATTCACTTCACGTTGAGTGGGGCGATTAGCACCGGCGCTCATTCGCCCTCTTCTAGGATCAGACTTGGGTATTAATATATATTTACATTTGACTTATCTGATAAATCTATTATTATTTAACACTTGTAATTTAAATACATTATTTTTTTGTATTTGCAGTTGGATAACGACTTTCAGCCTGTACCCGACCCTGATCACCCTGAGAAAGTGCTGGATCTTCACGCTCTATACCTGGGCCTGATGAAGAACATGCAATTTAAGGTCCGATACAATAGGAATGAGCTGAAAATCAACTGCTATTAGGTATGGCTGGCATCCCCCGAGGCAGAGAGAGCGGCTCTCCTACATATTCCGGCCTTTGCTAAAGTCGATGTAGATACATAGCCTCTCTTGTGCCAATATTACGACTCTCGGCGCAAACAAATTTGTAATTTAAATGTAATTCATTGTTAAGTATATAATTTATTTTTTTGTGTTGCTTAATTAGAAAACTAAATCTGAATGTGTTGTGCAGAAACATGCCGATCAAAATAAGGAGAATAGGAAGTCGGCGAAGAGGGGTCATCCCACTTATACAGGTGGCTCGAGAAACATTACTCATGCCATGGAGGCTGTCATGCCCCGCTTCCCAATGTACGGGTAAGGAGGCGCGACAAGACCCGCTACGTATTTACTCAGAAGTAAACACGCTAAGCGTAACTAAGCAATATAATGTAAATATACACAAGAAGACATGAAATGTAAATGAACATAAACTTTTATTTATTAAACATTTCTTTACAATACAACTGAAAAGTAAATACAATTATGAAAGCAATGCCTAAATAATGGCATGAACATGAAATTAATGTATATACAAGAGTCTAAAGCTCGAGATCCTCGCTGAACCGATCCAAGTCCTCTGAACTGTGCTCTATCTCCAGTGAGTCAGATCCACCAGACAACATTCCAAAGAAAGAAGAGAGAAGGAATGTCGTCAGCGAACAATCGCTCGGTAAGTCCCAAAAAAAGATAGAAATAGAATAGACAGAAAGAATATAACTGTATATTATTTGATTGTTACGTTAACACAGTTATTTGTAGTTTGGTACAGAAAATACCAATTTATACAAGAGGAGTCCAACTATTCTGTGGACTAAGGTATACGGAGCACAAGGAGCCGTTAAGCCACGGAACAACAATGGATATTCTGATTAGGTGTACCGTCTCGTGCCACTTCTAACACATTCCGTACCAGTCTACCCCTTTAAAAACCCCGTGATGTATTATGTATTGATTTGTATTGTTTTGTTTAATAGATGTACGACTTGCCGAAACCATGATATCATATAAAAGGAACGGATATAAATGGATAGTCATGTAATCAGAGTATATCCATGGTTTAGTTCGGTCGAGTCATGTTGATATAGATTGAATTCTGGTATAAATGGATTCATGTTGAAATGGAGTTATACTTGAATCATATTCAAGGATAGATTGATTGATTTCAGGTTAGATTGAGACTCTGTCTGAGTCAAACACTCTAAAACGAATTGAAGCCTTGAATTAATTTTGATGTTATTGGTAACTGCTGCACATGGACGGTAGGAATTGTGTCTTTTTCCAAGACAATTACCGTATTGATAACACCGTTTTTAGTTTGTCTATCTTAGATAGGCAAGCACCCATATTCTCCAGCTTCCTGAGGCTCAAGAGAAGTGGTCCCGTTTAAACCTATATTTACTAGGTTGCTTATTGTAAATTAATATAACCTGAGGGGGTTTTATGAAAAATAGTTTTGATATATTTTCAAAATAAAACTCAAGTATTTATTTACCGTCTTTAGGGTTTTCATAGTTGTAATTTTTATAAAATGAAATGTTCTAGTGGATATAAACCTAACTTTGAATAGTATATGGTATTTTCTTGTAATTTGACTTGTATTGAATGTGATGGTATTTTCATGATCTTTTGTGATTCTTTTCTTTTGATTAGAAAACATGGAATATATATTATATTTAAAATAGATACTTTGATAATATTTATATATATATAATTATAAAAATAGAATTTATTTATTAAATAGAAATCACGTTTTCTTCAAAATTGTAATAAGAATTCTATCGAGATCGAATGCTCCATGAGGAGGTCTGCATCTCGCTCTAATAGTCCCGAGGACGTGCAATAACCCGCACCATCCTGATCGGGTTTCCCAAAATGAGTTGTAGAGGCTTATTTGCAAGGAATCAATTAAAACAATTTAAAGAATACGGATTTTGATAGTTTAGGGTATCTTAATGTAAATTGTGTTTTGTCCCAAAAAATGTTACAAAAGCCATTATGTTATGTCAAGATGAGTGTTGTGATAAGGTAGGTCATTACCTCGTGCAATTTCTAAAAGTAATATGAGCCAAACTATAAAATAATGTCGTATGTAAACTGGATGGTATTTTACCGTAAAAGCTAAATAGAATTTGTTTAATACTAAATTTTGAATTGAAACTTGGTCAAATTGTTGTTTTATGGTTGTTAAACAATATATGAAAAGGTGGTTAATTATTGTTTAAAAAAATTGAATTTTTAAAGAAAAAAAAATAGGAAGTCGGATTAACTCCGCTTCCGACGAGTTTTGAAAAGAGAAGTCTTTTTAATAGAAAGAGAGAAGAAGAGAGAGGACTTACTGATTGAAAGAAGAAGGAAGAGGTAGAAGGAACTTCCGAAAACGTCATGGAGTCGTTTCGTCGCCGGATTTGTCCCGAAATGTCGCCGGAACTTTGCCTTAAAGTAATTCCACTTGTACAACTTCTTGTACTTAGGAATTTTAGAGAATTTTGGCAATGCAATTCTGAATGAGGAGGGCTATAGTGTAGTGTTGTATTTATAGGAGAAATTAGGGTTTTGAGGATTGAAGAATGAATTAAAAATATGCATTAAAATGGATTAAAGAAGAGATTTATCATTCTCTGGATAAATGCTGAGAAATCAAACAGCATGGGGGTAGTGAAGCTAGGCCAAGAGGTATTAAGGTTAAAATTTAGGGGCATTCTCTACGGAGAAAACCGGCGGTGCCGGTCCCCTAGTAGAATCTCGCCGGTCCATTTTGAGGTGAGCGGCTCTGGATTGAAGACACATGTCCTAGGCTGCTTAATTAACAATTTCCACATGTTTGTTTTATGAGACTTTTCATTTTTTACGTGCAGTGCACGTGTAAACTTTTGAGCTTCTAAAAGTTTTAAAGAAAAATCAACAAAAATAATGTGGCTGATGGGATTCGAACATAGGGGTTATGTCACAACAGTGCAAAGCTTTACCAATGAGCTACACGTGCTTTTTTGTTGTTCAAAAGTAAATTAAATACTTATTGCATACACAGGATTGCAAATACTCTATTTGTACATTACTTTTAAACAAATTTTCTGTACACCGATACAGAGTTGTTACAGTCTACTCTCCTTACAAAAATTTCGTGCTCGAAATTTACAAACAAGTGAGAGTATCTTGCACGCATGTCGTCTTCTCTTTCCCACGTTGATTCTCCTGGTGTGTCTTTTCTCCACATCACCCGGACCAAGTTTACTTCCTTGTTCCGAAGTGACTTCACCTTTCTGTTCAGGATTTCAACGGGTTATTGCTCACAAGATAGATCCATCTGTACAGTGAGCTCGGAATGATCAAGAATATGACCGGAGTCACTTACATACCTTCTGAGTTGGGATATGTGGAACGCATTGTGCACTCTTTCCAATAAGGATGGAAGTGCCAAGCGATAAGCCACTTCTCCGACTCGTTCGAGTATGTCGAACGGTCCAATGTACCTCGGATTTAGCTTACCCCGCCTTCCAAAGCGAATCACTCCACAGTTTGGTAAAATCTTCAAAAATACATTATCTCCCGGTTGGAACTCCAAGTGACGGCGCTTTGCATAAGCCCAGTACTTCTGTCGGTCTTGGGCTATGCGCATTCTTTCCTGATAGTGCGAACCACATCCACTCTTGCTACTATCATCTCATGTCCAAGAAGTTCTCTATCTCCGATATCGTCCCAACTTAATGGTGAACGACACTTCCTTTCATATAGAGTTGCAAAGGATGCCATTCCAATACTTGCTTGGTAGTTGTTGTTGTATGAAAACTCCACAAGATGTAGATGATCTTCCCACGATCCTCTGAAGTCTAGTATACAAGCTCTTAGCATATCTTCAAGGATTTGAATCGTTCGCTCAGACTGTCCATCTATTTGTGCATGGTAAGCTGTGCTAAAGTTTAGACTTATTCCCAAACTAGCTTGCAGACTCTGTCAAAATTGCGATCGGAATCTGATGTCACAAACGAAGACAATGCAAACCGGTACTCTATGTAATCTCACGATTTCCTACATGAGTTCATAGGTATCAGAGATAGTACATATTGAAGAGTTAAATCTTACTTAGATTCAAACTTACCTCCATGTACTTTTTTACTAATGTCTCGGTAGATTGGCCAACTCGAAATGGGATGAAGTGGGCCGACTTTGTGAGTCGATCCACAATAATCCATACCGCATCGTTACCTTTCGTGCTGAGATGAAGAGCGGTCACGAAATTCATGGTGATGTGTTGCCACTTCCATTCTGGAATAGACAACGGTTGAAGTAAACCAGCAGTCCTGTGATGTTCAGCTTTCACTTGCTGACACACCAAACATTTAGCGACGCTTCTGGCTACTTCACGCTTCATTCCATACCACCAGTAATGTTGCCGCGGATCTTTGTGCATCTTTGTACCACCAGGGTGTACTGAATAGGGAGCGCTATGAGCTTCTTTCATCAATTCTTTCTAAATAGAATCTTATGGTACACACAATCTACTGCTGTATCTCAAAGATCCGTCTTTATGGATGATGAAGTCTGTTCTAAGTCCACTTTCTACTTGTTCTCTGATCTTTTTCAACTTGGCATTACTTGCTTGAACTGCTTTGATCTGATTGACAATTGTAGACAACTTGTAAGTTCATCAAATTTAAAGTGTTGCCTGGCATGATCACTTCTATCTCCATCTGATGCAAATCTTGTTGAAGCATCCACTGTGCGGTGAGATTCATTGATAGTGGTTGGTGACTAAGCGCATCAGGTATACATTCACCTTCCCTGTATGATATTGTAGGTTGATATCGAAATCCACCATGAGTTCTAACCATTTTCTCTGCCGCATATTTAACTCTTTCTGAGTAAACACATATTTCAGACTCTTGTGGTATGTGTATATGTCAACTCGTTCTCCAAGAAAATAATGGCGCCAAGTTTTGAGCAAAGATAACGACTACCAATTCCAAATCATGCGTCGGATAGTTGCGCTTATGAACTTTCAGCTGTCTTGATGCATAAGCTACCAGTTAACCGTGCTGATGTAGAACACATCCTAATCCCTTACCGGATTCATCGCAATGCACTACGAAACCTCCAGATTGGTCCGGTATGACGAGAATAGGTGTTGATGTCAATCTTGACTTGAGTTCTACGAAACCTTGTTCGCATGCTTCTGACTACACGAATTCTTCATCTTTACGCGTGAGTTTGGTCAAGGGTGTTGCAATCTTCGAAAATCCTTCAATGAATCTTCTGTAATATCCTGCTAAACCCAAGAAACTTCAAATGTTCTTCACTGACTTCGGTGTCGGCCATTCGCTTACTGCTGATACCTTACCCGGATCTACATAGATTCCATCGCCTAATACAATATGTCCGAGAAAACCAAGTTGATCTAGCCAAAACTCGCACTTGCTGTACTTGACATAGAGTTGATGCTGTCGTAAAGTCTCCAGGGCAATTCGTAGGTGCTCGGCATGTTCTTTCCGACTCTTAGAATACACCAGGATGTCGTCGATGAACATGACAACAAATCTGTCTAGGTACTCTCGGAAAACTTGATTCATTAGGTTCATGAATATAACTGGTGCGTTGGTCACTCCAAATGACATCACAAGAAACTTATAATGACCTTAGCGAGTCCTGAATGTCATTTTCGGAATATCAGACTCTTTGACCTTCACCTGATGATATCCCGAACGAAGATCTAACTTGGAGAAAACGCAAGACCCACTTGGCTGATCGATCAGATCGTCGATGCGTGGAAGTGGATCCTTGTTCTTTATAGTTACTTCGTTCAGAGCTCTATAATCAATGCACATTCGATATGAACCATCATTCTTCTTCACAAGCAGAACAGGCAATCCTTAACTTGAAGTGTTGGGACGAATCCATCCTTTCTTCAATAATTCGTCCAACTGAGTTGGATCTCTTTCAAACCTTCGGGACTCAAGAGATACAGAGCTTTGATCACCGGTTGTGCTCCAGGTACTAAATCAATGTTGATTTCAAGAGCTCGATCGGGAGGCAAACCTGATATGTCTTCAGGAAATACGTTATCGAACTCTTGAACTACCTCTGGCTTCGATCCTTCCTCTGCTTGAAGTGTTGCAATCACAACCTTCTTCGGTTTTGCTTTGTATGTGCTTGGCTCCAGGGTACGGTCTCCACTTTTGAAATAAAAGACCGGATGCTCTGGAATCTCGAACACTACCCTCCTTTGACGACAGTCAATGGTAGCATAGAATGTTCATAACCAATCCATACCCAAAACGACATCGAAATTCGGTATGTCCAGCACCTTGAAGTCGGCATAGAATTCTCTGCTGCAAACGACCACTGGATACGGGTCGTATCCCATTATTGCTTTTAGAACGTCGTTCCCTGAACTGACATTCCAGCTGGATACAAGTGGTTTGACTGGAATCACATGAGTTCGGACGAATCGTTGCGACATAAAGCAGTGAGATGCTCCAGTATCGAAGAGTATCGAAGAGTGCTAGTGCAGAAAGTGAGGCTACTAAGATCGTACCTAAGTTATGTGGGATAGGTTTTAGGTATAAGAAAAAGATGTATGTGTATATATAAAGACTGAAAGAAAGCTTGAAAGAAAAGAGTTACCGGTGATGACTTGGCCAATGGCTTCAGCTCTTCCACAGTCATTGTGAGATCCTGTCGCCTCGGTACATTCCTCCTTGCTGGAGGAGCATTCCTCTGTCCGTTCCTCTGTACTTGAGGTAAGTTCCTTTATGCTTGGTGGAACTGACGAGGAAGAGGTGCAGTCGTTCTACGAGGAGGTGGAGCTGGGAGAGCGAGTCGTAGAGCAGGTGCCTGGATAGCTGGCCGCTGCGGATAGGTAATTGATGATCTGGGTGCAGTATTTGGATTGAGTCTACGAGGACAAGACCCAATATCATGTGTGGCTGAGCCACAGACTAAGCAAAGGCGATTAGCACGCTTACAATCCTTCGTCAGGTGTCCATCCCTCCTGCAGTAGGTGAAAAAGGCTAGGCTGGGCCGGTTGAAAGATACTCCCGGTCTCCTGGGTATAAAAGATGGTCTTGAAGAGGCTCCTCCTGCCATCTGAGTGGTAGGACACTTCATTCCGACAGATTGGGGTCTGCTCTTCATCTTAACTACTGCCTTATATCGACGAGCAGCTTTCAGAGCCAGTTCTTAGGTTGGGAAATCCCCTGTAGCTAAAGCAGCTTAGATCTCCGGATTTAACCCTTACTGAAATCGTCTGGAACTGATCTCAGCAGTCGGAATGAGATGTGCCATGAACCTGTTGGTCTCCACTCCGGCGGTTACTTCCCCTACCCCCATGAGCGACGTCTGGAGCATGATGTTACCGTCTACCGTAGAGGATTTGAAGGAGATGTTGGTACGTATATTACTTAATAGTAAAATATTATATCACGTTATAGATAGTAACATATGCAATATTAGTAGCCTGAGCTTATTTGGTTGTAAACTTAGCTTTGATTAATCATACTTACATAAAACTATCTAATTAAAATAAACTATGGTTTTCCAAACTAGATACCCAAGCCCTCCACATCATCAGCCTCACCTCTCAAGGCCTCGACATCATCCCTTCTCTTTTTTAAAAATAAATAAATAAATAAGACTCCAGAACACTCCACATTTCTCTCTCTTCCCTTCTCAAATTGTTTTAACATCTCTCTCCCGAAAAACAATTAATTGTTTATCTAGAACCTTCCATATTATTTCTTCCAATATATATATTTATATCTTCTATATATAATGCAAATATCTTTCTATATCTAATGCAAATGCCCTTTGCATAGAGGTCTACCCCTCTCCTTTTTTCTAGAAAAAAAAGATTAAATGAGAAAAATCCTATATTTTCAAGCCTCCACATCATCAAAAGGACATCGACATAATCTAGAAATATCCGCATCTCTCTCTTCCCCCAATTTTTTTTTGATTTTTTGATTATCATGGAAGAAACCTCCACATCTCTCTCTTCTACCAAAAAATCAATTTTTAATTAACATGTGCAACGCACGTGCACAAAATCTAGTCTTCTATATATAATGCAAATACCCTTGGTTAGAGATCCACCCTTCTTCTTTTTTCAAGAAAAATATAAAAAATGAGAAAAATGCCCACCTCTCAAGCCCTCCACATCATCTCTCTCAGCTCTCAAGCCCTTCACATCGTCTCTCTCTTGTAAAAAACAATTAATTATTTATCTAGAACCTTCCATATCATCTCTCCAAATATATGTATTTATCTCTTTTATATACATCTAGAGTATTCCATATCATCTCTCCATATATATATATATATATATAATGCAAATATTTTTAGTTAGAGCTCTACCCTTCTCATTTTTTCTAGAAAAATGAGAAAAATTCTCACCTCTCAAACTCTTCACATCATCTCTCCCACCTCTCAAGCCCTCCACGTCATCTTTCTCTTAAAAAAACAATTAATTGTTTATCTAGAACCTTCCATATCATCTCTCCCAATATATAAATATATACTCTCTCTCTAGAACCTTCCATATTATCTCTCCCAATATATAAATATATACTCTCTCCTAAAAAACAATTAATTGTTTATCTAGAACCTTCCATATCATCTCTCTCTCTCTATATATATACTCTCTCTCTCTCTTAAAAAACAATTAATTATTTATCTAGAATCTTCTATATCATCTCTCCCAATATTATATATATATATATATATATAATGCAAATACTCATGGTTAGAGATCCATCCTTCTCATTTTTTCTTGAAAAGAAGAAAAAAGGAGCAACCTCTCCACATCATCTCGCTCATGTCTTAAGCCCTCCACATCATCTCTCTCCCCTCCCAAAAAACAATTAATTGTTTATCTAGAACTCTCCGCATCATCAATCCTATTTTTTTTAAAACAAATAAATAAAACTGTAGAACCATCCACATCTCTCTCCACCTCTCCCTCCTCAAAATTTTTTTAAACTAACACGTGCAACGCACGTGCATAAATTCTAGTAAAATCTTAAATGGAAACATGTTAGAAACTTAAAACAAAAAACTTACAATTGCCCCATGCTGCACCAGAGATGCTTGAAGTGAAGCCTAAGCCAGTTGAAGACCCTGTGGTAGCAATATTTTTTTAAAATGTAAGATTAAAAATATTATTAAATTTGTTACCAATACTTTATTAACCAATAGAACGAAATTCAAACTCACCTGGTTGTGCCGCATTAGGGTTGCTAAAAGAAAAGGCACTCGATGTCTGGGCAGGGACTGAAAAGATACTCGAGATTTGAGCCGGGGCAGCTATTTGTCAAGCAGGTGAGAAAGAAGGCAACACTTAAGTGTAGAAATTATATAAAAATATTTATAATTCTAGTATCAAATGAAAAGGGCAATTCAACAAAAATACAATTTAGAAATTAGAATTTACCTGTCTGCGTAAGCTTATCAAAAGAAAAAGCACTTGATGTCTGAACAGGGGTAGGTGTAGCTGGTAGTGAAATTAAAAAAAAAAAGGAAAAAAGGCAACAAGAAACATGTAAGATTATAGGTCTTAAATTTTATACGCAAATGAAAAGAGAGCCAAAAAAATAAATCAAAGATCAGCTAACTGATCGAGACACGTGCATGAGAGAATGCGATAGAAAATTGTCGTATTTTATTTTGAAATACAAGTAGTAGAACATAATTTAGAGTCACCTGGTTGTATCTGGTTACATGTTCCAATAAATGAGACATCTGGTTTCCAAGCTGAGGGTGTAGTAGCTTCAGCTGGTTACATACAAAAAGAAAATGTTTAGACTTTAAAAAATGTCTACAACGTCTTCTTCTGCTATTGAAAGCCGACCCATGTATTGTGGGCCCAAACTAAGTTTTAACCTCATCAAATATTCTTGTGTTATCCATATAAATTTCTACTTCATCTTATTCTGCCATTATAGTGCAAAAAGGAAGAAGACATTTTAGTTTGAAATTGATTCTTGACGTGGCTTTTCCATTCTTAAAAAAAAATCGTAAATAATCCAACCAAGATTCATGAACGTAACTAAGCTCATCATTTAAAACTATCTAGGTTATATTATCTACTAACTATTATAGTACGAAAAGAGGGGATCCTTTTATTTTGAAATTGATTGCTTACCTGGCTTTTCCATTTTTCAAGAAAAATAAAATAAAAAGACTTTAAAAAATACGAGACCAAAATATACTCAAAATGCAAAACCCATCAAACAAGATTAAGGTTCTTTATCAAATTTTTTTTTGATTCATGCAAAGTATTCTCAAGTGGAAACCCATCTCAAAGCTCACCCTTCTAATCTCTCCGAAGCCTCTTCAATGGCTTATCATCAAAATACTCAAGCAATTTGGATCAAGGATTTTGAAGAGGGGGAAAATTTGAACAAGAAAGCGACCTTAACCACCGCCTGCCGCCACATCAAAGCTCCGCCTTCGAACCCCCTCGCCGCCTGGTCGGAGCTCCGCCGCCTCGCCGGCCTCGAGGTCTTGGATCTTCTTCAGCGGCTCTTTCGTTGGTGGAGTCTCCATTTTTTTGTGGGCTAGGGTTTGGAGATTTTTGCCCTGTATCACTTCATTTTTAGAAGATGGGGAGAGAGAGAGAGAGGGAGGGAGAAGCAGCAAGAGAGGAAGAAAGAGAGTGAAAAAGTTCATGAAAAATAAATTTGACTCTGTTCAATTTTCTTTATCAGGGTTTTCTACACTGGATCAAATAACAAAAAAATTCATCCAAACAGACCTTTTGCAGGATTGGACCAATCCGACAGAAAAATAGAATCTTCTATTTTTTTTTCCATGGGATACGTGGTATCCAAACAATTCCTAAATATTACATGGCATTAAAGTTCGACTCCAGAACTCGGTCTTATGACCTTGTCGAGTTAAATACTAAGAATTTTTTTGATCCAACCAAAATGACATGATGCTAGACCTGTGGGATGCACGTTGGCGGTGGAACGACTTGTTTGACATTTCTTTTCCCTAACTTATGAATTTTTTTTCTGCTCGACATGAACTCCTCACTTCCCACTTGTAAATGTTTAGAAAGAAAATGCAGAATTAAGGCGTTATTTTTGCATTTGTTATCCTTGAAAGTTGTTACTGCTGGATTACAGTATTATATCCAGTAACAGTTGAAAGACTAAACTGTAACAGCCAGTGAAAATATATCATCATAACAGAAAATGAATCAACCAACTCGGTTTCGATTTAATAGAAAGCTGACCGTATTTCAACATCATTTATCGACAAACATCACGACCACACTGACGTAACTTTTTTCCAACCGAAAAGAGGAGGGGAGGGGGGGAGGGGGTTTCCAACTTTGGGCCCTTGTCGACATAATGCAACCCTTAGAAGAGTTAAAAGTGCTTCACTCTAAACTTCCACACCCCTTTCACAGCATCAAAGCACACAAACTCGGCCCCTTGCTCCTCCGTCTTCTTCCTCAACATCTCCTCGTACTTCTCCACCTTAACCCCTTCGGTATAACAAGTCCCCGTCTTCTTGTTAACACACTTGACGTTTAAGAGCGTGATCTCCGCTGGTTTATTAAGTCCCATACCCATCGGGGGTTTCTTGCTCTCATCTTTGTACACGATCACTTCACGGTTGTTGAACTCAATGATAGACTCGATGTCGAGACCTGTGATGTCGGTTTCGTCTTCGAACCTGATGCACCCGTATCCATGGCGGCCCACTATGAAGTTTTTGACGTGGCGGCAGAAGCCTGGGTGAACCCGCTCTTTGGCTGCTAGTTCTTGCTTTTGTGGCTCGGTGTAGTATTCGGATATGGGAAGATTAGGGAGCAGAGAATCGATGTTGTGCTCGTCGACTGTTGTAGCCTGGCCTGTGATGCATGCGGTAACGAATAAGATTAGGTCAGAGAAAATTATTAGGTTATATAGAATATTTTGCAATAAGCTAAACTACCATCATATTTCATTAAACAACCAAAACTTTGTAAATAACAAAATCTTATGGAAAGTTGCATATTATCGGTACATCTTTTTAGCGAATTCTACTCATTTTCACTAAACTAACAAAATGGTGTCAACAAAATTTGCAAATCGTTGTTATGGCAGATTGGGTTGGGGGTGGGGGTGGGTGGGGGGGGGGGGGGGAGAAAGTGTTTGGTAGTTGCAACAATTTATACAGTTTCTGGTGGTTACAACAATTTATAAAGTTTTTGGTAGTTTTCCGAAAAAGTATGCGCATTGCTATGTTACAAGTATATATGAACACAAATATATATATATATATATATATATATATATATAGAGAGAGAGAGAGAGAGAGAGAGAGAGAGAGAGAATAATGGAGGAAAGAGGCCCTAGAAGGACTTTTGCATTAGGTGGCGGCACAAATCACGTCCTCCATCATTTTATTCGACGATCGGCACCGGCCATCTTAATCTTCATCGTATAACATGTCGAGACACCAAATTTCATGTGATTCCAACACCTTTTCACCTTTGATTTAGTGGGTGCAAAATTAACGGTTTACCGACAATATAACTTTTTACATTGCTAAATCAATGGTGTTGTAATCATATGAAATTTAGTGTATCGACAAATTCAAGGATAGAGATCAAGTTATAGAAGGTGCCGATCGTCGATTAAAATGGTGGAGGACGTGATTTGTGCCACCGCCTAACGCAAAAAGCCTCCCAGGCCTCTTTTCTCCATTATTCTCACACACACACACGTGTGTATGCTTACATGTGCGTGCTCACAGACACCCCAACACATGCATGTTACAACAAGAATGTTGGACTCGCCACCGGCTCTTAAACATAGGAAATCAAAGTTCTCATGTAGTACATGAGAGCACTTTTCCCTAAGGTCTGTTGATTCACTAAAGGGCTGTTTGTTTGTGAGAAATGAAAATTAGGGAAAAGTGAGTTATATCGAATTGCATGTCAAGTTTGATGCCTCGTCACATTCTCTTCTTTGGTTACATTAAAAAGTGATTAAGAAACAAGTTATATTCGACCATAATAATCCTTTTTCCTTCAAAAACTATGAATAAATTAATTTTTTATATGGCCTGCGTCGGATTTTAGGCTAATTTCAGAGTTTTTGTGAAGAAATTGCATTTCCTTCTTTTTCCTATGTAGCATGATGTCGCCATGCAAATACTGTTGCGGTAGCAAAAAAGACTTTTCACAAGAACTTTCATGCCAAACAAACAGGCCCTTCCCCAATCTGTTTAAGTTTTGATCACTCCTAGGTGTTGTAAGATGATTATAACTATCAACATTTATATAACAGAACAATCCACAAAGGATGTCCCCCAAACCCGTATACTACTCGTTTTCATATATATATATATATATATATATATATATATATAGAGAGAGAGAGAGAGAGAGAGAGATTAATGGAGGAAAGAGGCCATAGGAGGGGATTTCCTCCTATGGCGAGGAAAAAATACAACCTCCGCCACTTTTTTCGACGATCGGCACCCATCATCATCATCGTTATCATCTAAGATGTGCGTACACCAAATTTCATGTGATTCCACAACTTTTTCACCGTTGATTTAGTGGGTTCAAAATTAATGGTTTACCGACAATAGAACTTTTTACATTGCTAAATCAACGGTGAAAAAGTTGTAGAATCACATAAAATTTGGTGTACTCACATCTTAGATGATAACGATGAAGATGATGGGGGCCGATCGTCGAAAAAATTGGTCGAGATTGTATTTTTTCCACGCCATAGGAGAAAATTTCCTCCTATGGCCTCTTTTCTCCATTATTCTCATATATATATATGGTCCAAAGCTCATCGTTGTAAAAGAAAAGTGTATATTTGCTTACCATCTATGTAAGTTGAATTATGTGTTTTGTCTTTCTCTTTAGGCTCAGTGCTAGCTCTTGAAGGCCGCTGTTCAATCGGAGAAATAATCAGTGATCTTGGATTTTCCCTTGGGATGAAAATTTGATCGGCCTTTTGTGATGTCTTCTTCTCTTCATCAACCATGAAAAATGGTAACTGTGTGAAAACAAAAATTAAGATATCTGCACAACACACACACACACACACACACACGCGCGCGCGTGCGCGCGCGTGGGGGGGAGAGAGAGAGAGAGAGAGAGAGAGAGAGAGAGAGATTAATTACCTTTGGACCATCCGTTTTAGGGTTATATTTCCTTAGAGGTAAATTCATCCTTCTCTGAGATAAGTGTCTAGGAACTGATAAATTCGACATTCTGATCGGAGCAGGCTTCTCGACAACCTGTTAGGCAAAAGAAATTATAAAGGATTAAAAAAAAAACTCATGCATCAAATTTATAAACACATTCTGTGGCATACGAGACTTCAATGAAGAATAGAACTTACACGCATGCTAGAAATTCCATGTCGAACTGAAGGTGCTGTGGAAATCTGAAGGGGCGCTGGAATTGTTCCAAAATGATTTGATGGAGGCACCGGTTGCATCACCATAGTGGGATTACTATAAGATCTGTACGTAGAATATACATTAAAATTGGTATTAATGGGTAATGATTTAATGCATTAAAGCATAAAGGAAGTCTTGCAAAGCATATATAGTAGCATCTTACAACTCGAGTCTCGAGTTCTTCACTCTGGGAACAATTTGACAGACGAGAAGCATGCAGGCGGTAGGTGATGTAGAAGACCATTTGGCCTTCTCCAACTTTCTTATAGATTACGGAAAAAATATAAAATAACTAAAAATAAAATAATTTTATTTAGGGAGTCGCAAACAAAGCCAAGATCCAAAGATAAGATATCCCTAAGTCGAATAGAAAAAAAACATATTTCTTTTTCAACATTTGTTGTACTTACGTAGATAGACGATGCTCTCCATTTACATTCCTAATTGTATTATATATAAAATCTTAAATGGAAACATGTTAGAAACTTAAAACATGAAACTTACAATTGCCCCATGCTGCCCGAACCAGGACCAGAAATGCTTGAAGTGAAGCCTAAGCCAGTTGAAGACCCTGTGGTAGCAATATTTTTTTTAAATGTAAGATCAAAAATATTATTAAATTTGTTGCCGATACTTTATTAACCAATTGAACAAAATTTAAACTCACCTGGTTGTGCCGCATTAGGATTGCTAAAAGAAAAGGCACTCGATGTCTGGGCAGGGACTGAAAAGATACTCGAGATTTGAGCCGAAAAAGCTAATTGTCAAGCAGGTGAGAAAGAAGGCAACACTTAAGTGTACAAATTATATAAAAAAAATTATAATTCTAGTTTCAAATGAAAAGGGCAATTCAACATAAATATAATTTAGAAATTAGAATTTACCTGGTTGTGTCTGCGTAAGCTTATCAAAAGAAAAGGCACTTGATGTCTGAGCAGGGGTAGGTGTAGCTGGTAGTGAAATTTAAAAAAAAAAAAAAAAAAAGGAAAAAAGGCAACAAGAAACATGTAAGATTATAGGTCTTAAATTTTATACGCAAATGAAAAGAGAGCAAAAAAAAATAAAAATTCAAAGATCAGCTAACTGATCGAGACGCGTGCATGAGAGAATGCAATAGAAAATTGTTGTATTTTATTTGAAATACAAGTAGTAGAACATAATTTAGAGTCACCTGGTTGTATCTGGTTACATGTTCCAATAAATGAGACATCTGGTTTCCAAGCTGAGGGTGCAGTAGCTACAGCTGGTTACATGACAAAAGGAAAATGTTAAGACTTTAAAATGTTAAGATATATATTCAAAAATTATTTGAAGTTGAAAAGGGGTACACAATATATAAAATTAGCACTTGTTTGGTTGTGTCTGGCTAAAGTTAAAATTAAACAAAGCACTTGATGTCGTAGCAGGGGCAATTAATTGAGAAGCTGGGAAGAGAGAAAGTAGCAAGAAAATGTAAGTTGAAAAACAAAAAACTAAAATTATATTTGCAAATGAAAGATGCGAATAATATAACATAATTCGTAAATAACCTGGTTGTGTTCGGTTGAAGTTGGCAAAAGGAGAGTTACTTGGTGACTGAGCAGGGTTCGCTGGTTAAGGAAAAGACAGAGAACACAACAAGAAATGTTAGATTTGGGGAAAAGAAATCCTTTAACTTTAGGGATGAAAAGAGATGGTCGACATAAATAATTAGTCACCTGGTTGAGCCTGATTATTGTTACAGAATGAAAAGGCGCTTGATGTTGGTTGAGAAGCTGAGCAGAGAGAAAACAACAAGAAAACATAAGATTCAAATTCATAGTCATCTGCTTGTGTTTGAGTGAGGTTACAAAAAGAAAGCAACAAGAAAATGTAGGATCCAGAGGAAGAAAATCTCATATTTAAAATTACAAAAAAAGAAGGTAGGTAGCGAAAATATTTGAGATTCACCAGGTTGTGTCCGACTGTTGTTAAATAAACTTGATGTAAGAGGAGCTGGTTGAGAAGCTTGACAGTGAGAAGGTGATAAGATAACGTAAGATGACGAAAGTTTATAAATTTAAATGAAAACAAGAGGAAGCAAATACTATAATATAATTCATAGTCACCTGGTTGTGTGAAGTTGCTAAAAGGAGAAGTATTTGGTGACTGAACATGAGTAGCTGATTAAGAGCGAAGTCAACATAAAAATGTAGCACGTAAATACTATTTTTTTTTTAAAAAAATCAACATGAAAATAGGTAGAAATTAGAAATAAACATTCACCTGGTTGGTTCTGACTATTGTCGAAAGAAAAGGCACTTGATGTTTGAGCATGATTGGCTGGTTGAGAAGCTGGCAAGGGATAAAGCAACAAGAAAAATGTAAGATAAATAAATTCTTAAGTTTTATTTGCAAATGAAAAGAGGTAAACAATGATTAAATTTACCAAAAGAAAAGGGACTTGATGTCTGAGCAGGTGCAGCTGGTGAGAAGTAGGCCAGAGAAAGATGGCAACAAGACCATGTTAAGACTTATTCAAAAAATATATATTAAGCTAAAGTACACTTAACTATCGCCGTTTTTCACGACCTTAAAGTTTATAATGAATTGTCGTGTAATTCCCTGTTAGAGTTTCTTTTTGATGAAATATCAAAGAAATTTATTCGCATTAAATTTTCCTTACATGTAATGCTTTAAAAAAGCTTACTACAGAAATTATTTTTTAAAATGTAAGGTAGTTGGCTAAAAAAAATCATATTTAAGAATAGCTTGGTGAAATTTAACCATAACTAAAAAATCTTTAAAAAGGCTAGATAACCGATATTCACCTGGTTGTGTCCGAGTGTTGTTAAAGAAAGAAAAGCCACTTGACGTTTGAGTAGGTTGAGAAGCTGGCAAGAGAGAACGAAACAACAAAATATAAGATGAGGAACAAAATCATATATTTTACCGAAAATGAAAAGAAGTGAACAATATATCAAAACTCCGTTACCTGGCTGTGTCCGAGTTCCAAAAGAAAAGGCATTTGGTTTCTGCTGAGAAGGAGATGAATGAAAAGCCTGTAAAATGCAACAAACAACTCAATTATATCACAAGACAATTAATTATGGAATTTTGTGGCAGTTGTAATGTAATCAACAGATTAAGGATTTTCAAGAGTAACTTGCATTGTTTGTCTGAAGAAAACTCGGAGCCGGGCTAGTAAACGAAATCCCCCCTGTTCCAGTTGCTTGCGAGTTTGACAAACTAAAACTTGACATAGTTTGTTGAAACCCTGCCGCAGATTTTGCAAATCAAAAGCATTACAGAACACGATCGATGAATTAAATAATGAACAAAATTAAACAGGTTAACAAACTTAAATCAGAACTCACGCTAAAAGCAGGGGCGCAAGAAATCCCAGGCAAAGGAGAAGAAGAAATTGTGTTAAAACAGCTAAGTGAAGTGGTGGAATCAAAGCACTGGATCCCAAGGTTGAAGTTTTAGGCGCAAAGATGCACATGACAAAAGTATTCGCACAACTATGTCGAAATGCGCCTATACAAGCCAAAGGACTAGCTTGCATATTGTCCATCTAAACATGGTTCCCTTGGAGTGTGATATTACAACCATAAAACATAATAAATTAGCCATAATATACAGCTAAGTTCAAAAAAGATATCCAAGAATGCGCGATTCCCAGTTAGTACGTAACATTTTGGTTATGTAAGACACCAGGGGAAAATTCCTTTTAATCACAGCAAGACAAAGATATAATGTCGTAAGCAACAAATTATGCATTCTCAATCGATGTTTTGGTTTACCTCCTTTATCGCCACGTTGATAATCCTCCCATCTTAGTTCCTCATGATTTTTATCTTTGTACACATCCATTGCTGCTATTGAATGCATTTTGCAACTAGCCGATTTACAATTTGTTTCTTCAGTAAATTTTGTTGGTGTATGCTTCGCCACTCTGCTTCCCCCTAAAGTTGACTGTCCAAATACTGGAGTACCTGAATAAGTGAGATCTATTGATGATTAGTGACAACCTTAAAATAAGAAAAAAATCTATGTTGCTACATTAGCTTTTGGAGGCGACGCATTCATTTTGGATGTGAATTAAATTCATTCCCATATAGGATTCTTTTGGATTCATCAAGGATACTTATCCAAAAAACTTATATTTTGCTCCAGATGTATCTATCATGTATGAAAGACTAAGATATCAACTATGTATGCATCAACCTTAACATATTGCTTGTATTGTATTGTTAGTTGGCCAATATGATAATTTATTGTGTTATCATTTATATATGCACACATTGCCTGCACACATATACTACACGCTCATAATAAAATCTCAGCATATCCCAATAAATCATATTCTTAATTTGGGAAAACTATGAATCTACGGATCTGATTAGTATTATGTCCTGTATTAGAAGTCGTGCTATTTTGAGAAGGAAAAACTCACCAGATGAGGGGCTTTGAGTACCAAAGGGTAATGACGTGGTGGTAGTACCAAAAGGTGGTGTGGATCCGAAGCTAAAGGAAGGAATAGACGAGGATGTGGTGGTAGTACCGAAAGGTGTTGTGGATCCGAAGATAAAGGTAGGAGTAGAGGACGATGAACCAAAAGAAGTTGAAGATCCAAACGAATTAGTGCTAGTGGCACCGAAGGGTGAAGAGCTTGAAGACCCAAATGCATTTTGTGTCGAACCAAATGCTGGGGTGCTTGAAACTCCAAATGCATTGTGCGCTGAACCAAATGCCGCGGTGCTAGAAACCCCAAATGTTGTAGACCCAAATGCTGGGCTGCTTGAAACCCCATATGCTGTAGATCCAAATGTCGGGACGGTTGTATTTCCAAAGTTCGAGGCAGTTGAAGCTCCAAATGGCGAAAAGGTTGTGGCACTGGGCGCAGGTGTAGAGCCAAATGTCGGTTGAGTCGAGGCACCAAAGGTTGTGGCTGAGCCAAAAGCACCAATAACAAACAAACTTGTTTGACTTGGAGTTGATGATCCAAACCCTCCTAAGTTTATGTTTCGTCCAATTTGTGTAGATCCTGAAAAAGAGCACAACAATGTTTTAAGGCATAATTATTTATATTAAATGAAACATATCCCTGCTGTCATTTTATGTTGAAATTGTCTACATTAACTATGAATTATAATTAGAACAACTAGTATTATGCTTGTAGGTTCTTCTGTAACATTATTATTTTCAGTGGCCTGCCTTCATATATAGCTTTCCATGAGTTGGATCACTATATTATTGTTACTGCGAGTTATATTATATAAAAAATAAGATGATGAAGATCCTGAGTATATCTTCATTTCACCGCCAATTAATCACCTACATGATTTGATATTTGAAATGCACCCTTTATATGTTCACTGTATGAATAGAGCCAAAAAGCAAAATACTATCAACAAGTTTGAAATTAATAGCTAGAAGCGTACTATGAAGCGCTTGAGCTATAGGAGCAGCCGCAAAAGCAACAAGCCTTTATCCCAAACTTCTGGGACCGGCTATATAAATTGGCTTCTTCCATTAAGGGATGTCTCCTAAAAGTTGAAGTTTGGGGCATCCCGAGAATCGAACTCGGGACTTCTCGCACTTTAAGCGAGAATCATACCACTAGACCAAATGCACACTTTTAAAGGTTTCACTAAATTATAGATAACTTTTAAAGGTTTTATAAAGCTCAATGCTTTAAAATGATAAACAACAAAAGTTTAAAACACGCAGAGTGCTTACTGCCAAATGAATTAGAAGAAGTACCAAAGGCCGGTGACGATGAGGCACCGAAAGCTGATGAGCTCCCAAAGGCCGGTGATGACGAAGCACCGAACATTTGCGTTGAGGGCTGTCCAAAAACACCAGTTGCCGAGCTCCCCGATAAATTAGAACCAAAGGGTTTTTGAGAAAACGGGTTTGTGGCAGCGCCACTTGGCTGCCCGATTCCGAATTGGGAGCCGAAGGGCCTTGTCATTGAAGATTGCCCAAAAGCTGCAAAAAGAAACAAATACATAATAAATTTATCAATTGACAGACATAGTTAAGATCCTGTATGCAATATAAGCATATTGTGCACAAGTAGTAATTGTTACAACAAAATATTAACATTAACTCAAAAAGGAAGAAAAATAAAAATAAAATGAACCATAGAGAAGACAGGAAAGGAAAATTTGAAATTGAAAC
Source organism: Agapanthus africanus (assembly GCA_030015575.1). Taxonomy (NCBI): domain Eukaryota; kingdom Viridiplantae; phylum Streptophyta; class Magnoliopsida; order Asparagales; family Amaryllidaceae; genus Agapanthus; species Agapanthus africanus. The sequence goes on from CM057340.1 coordinate 9,840,002, forward strand.
TCAATCATGCCACATTAAACATAATTCCTGCATTTTGCATACAAACCCACATTAGGAAAACTGTGAGGAAGACAAAACCCTTGGGTTTTTTAATATTAAAAAAAAGCCTATTACAAGAAACCCAATTTTTATGATGAGGAATTAATCAGACCCATCAAAGAAACCTAACAAAAATCCATAAATATGTCAACTTTTTTGCATCCAAAAATAAAAATCCAAGAATATGTCAACTTTTGCATCCAAAATAAAAATCTAATAACCCAACTCTTATTAGAAGAAACTAAACAGGCCCATCAAAGAAAACCAACAAAATCCCATAAAAATTCAAACTTTATTGCATCCAAACATTTCATGCACAAAATTCTCATAACATAACCATCAAGATCTCAACTTTCTGCATCCAAACTTGCCTTGATAACAATCAATGCGAAATTCAAAACACAATTTTCCATATCAATTCAAAAGTTTGAAAAAACTAAAAACAAATTAAAGAAAATACAAAGGAGCGAAGAGCTTGCTATACATTGCTGAATAATTTGATTCAGGAGACGAGAAAGAGATTGCTTTTGATTAATTTTGATCGGCTCTTTATATATAGAACTCTCAATCTCAAATAGCGTCGCTTAAATTTTAAGCTACGCGATATATATGTATATATAGATATATAGATTTGACTTTTTACTTATTTCAAAAATTTCTGCTTAAAATTTAAGCTACTGTGGGTGTGTTTCAAAAATTTCTGCTTAAAATTTAAGTTACACTGCTGTGGGTGTCAAAACGGGTCGGGTTTGGTTTAAATTAGTTTAATTCTCTCCGTAACCCGATCATTACCTTTTGTTGGCATAAGTTTGCATTTATTTTACATGCCTAATCGTAATAAATATGCATAACACTTGCAATAATCCAGTCAGACCTAATTCAAAAACAGGTTTAGTTAGCTCTTAAATAAATAAATAAAAACACCGGCTTAGATAAATCTATTTCTATTATTTTAATGCCAAAAGAAGGGTGTAAAATACTCGTGAGAAACTAACTTTCTAATTTATCACCGTCTAAGCAACATGATGTGTCAATTTATTATGAGACGCCTGATGGACATGATTAAATTAACAAGATATTAAAACTAAATGAAGTAGATTTGACATTTAGCTTTGATATTTTTAACTATATTTTTTCATGCTTAGTTGATGGATATGCAAATTAAAAAATTGATCGACCTTCTTAAATTTATATCCGTTCTCTAATATTATTACTCAAGATAAAACTTGATGATGCTCGATATCGGTGATCCCCTAGATCATGACATGTGGCAGATGACGTGTCCCAGAGCATGCAAGAAAGGACCTACAGTGGCCGACCAGACCACTCCTATGTCCGTCTTACGATCAAACGCTGGCTCACCTCCGAGCCCCCTACACAATTGGCCTCCTCGGCCTCCCGGCTCGTCTCCGGGCTACCGCAGAACCAAGATACCTCGGCTCTCCCGCTCGTCCACGAGCTCTCCCGCCGAGGTCATCTTCCTCGGCCTCATCGACCGACCGACGGCACCACTCACAGGCGCAACCGTCATCCCGCGAATCTCTCCATGCGCGAGATATCCGCCGGCCACAGCCCACGTTCCACGCCATCACGATCCCCCATTAGCGAGCTTGTCTCGCCATTAATGGGAGATCCCGCTCATCACGCGGGCGTGACGTCGGGAGCGTAACGGCCGGCGTGATTCTCGCGCCTGCTCTGCCTGCTGCCACCGCTATATAAACCCCTTCTTCAGAGGGTCCAAGCAAGCCGTTTTTACTCCACTAAGTCGTTACTCTGCGCGAATTTCCTCTCTAACTTAACCGTCGGAGGGTCATCGGTGGTACAACCACCCCGGGACTTCCTTGCAGGTAGCTCGGCAACAACCAACCTCAAACCCATTGAGATCCACACGCTTCAGGAGCCAGCCTCCAGATCCAATCTCATCTGTCTATCGCCGCCATCAGCAGATCAACGGAAGGTAACATCTTGGCGTGATTCAGGCCGCGTCAGCTGGCGCCGTCTATGGGAAGACCTTAATTCCACAAAAATAAAAGTTCATCTTCCGATCTCAATCTAATAGCGAGCGATCATCACGACGATCCAAGCACTAGCCGCCGCCTCCCCCTCAACGGAGGCGCGGACGAACCTCCTCCGTCGAATGCCATCAATGCCCTTGCAGGCCGGATAGACCGACTCGCGTCCGTCGTGGAGGCGCTCATCCGCGTCCAAACGGCAGGGCAAGATCCCCAGGTCGCCGCTCCCCCGCCTGGGGACCGAGACCCCTACAAGATGAGAGAAGACTCCGCTCGCATTGGCACTACCGACCACCGTCTCACTACCTCCCACGACCGCAGATCTCCCGGGACAATACATTCTGCGGCCCGCTGGGCGCCCAACAGTTCAACACCGAAGTCCGTCGCCAGAGCGCCTTGCCCCGAGATCCTCCGCGCACATGTCCCTCCCGAGGAGATGTCGGTCATCTCGCATGTTACCAGGCATGACCGACACCCCCTCCCTCGACGGGGTCACGCGGACGGGACTCGCCATGACGGCTCGAAGACTATCTCGCCGGGAAACCTAAGGAACCTCATTGAGAGGAACCGGGGCCGCGGCCAGACGCAGGTCTCCAACAGCAGAGGCCGGGAATCAGAATGTGCCGAATCATCCGGATACCACGGCCGACTTGACGCCCTCGAGAAGAAGATCGAAGGTATGAATCAGGAAGGTCACCGCTCGAGCGACGGGGCTAAGTACGCCGCCGACTCGCTCACCAAACCGTTCACCGAGGAGCTGCTCGCCGTCCGCGTCTCCTCCCGCAACAAGCCCCCAAAGGTCTCCCTCTTCGACGGAAAATCTGACCTGAAAGACCATTTGGATGCGTTCACCGCGGGGATGAGCTTCCAAGACAACTCCGACGCCTCCCAGTGCCGAGCTTTCCCGGCCACTCTCATCCACTCCAGACGAGACTGGTTCCGAGGACTCGAGCCTCTCTCGATTTCAACTTTCGATGAGCTGACCACCCAATTCCTTAGCCACTTCGTCGGGAATAGGCGGCAAAAACCCACAATTGACCATCTCTTCAAGATCAAGAGCGGGGATAAGGAGACGTTCAAAGCATACGTCACCCGCTTCTACAACGTCCTTCTCGAGGTCCCAGAGCAATGGGACGAGACGGTCATCACAGCACTTAGGTCTGGTCTTAGGCACAAGAAGTGGTTACGCTCCTTTGCATCAGTGCAATCTAAGACCATGGCTGTCATGCCCCACCCCCCCCAATACAGAGAGTATTGTCCGCTCTGGCCGAAACCGCGCGATTTTGTCCTTCAGGGCGAACCGGACCCGACCAGCGGCCACTTTCCGGGGGGTCACCCATCCCAGAACTTCCCTGGCTCGAGCACGCTTAACTACGGAGTTCTCAAGCTCCTGTAGTGCCGATTCACTTAAAAGGCGCCTCTGTATTGAAGAGTGGTATCATTCCATTTATAGTACAGATCTGCCCCCTTTCGGAATGTATTCCGAAGAGTCTCCATTGTTCTACAGTGGGTCCCACGGACTCAAGAGGTGGCCCCCGCCCACTTAACACGACACTTGGCGTGGCACTTTGCTCCGTGAGCAAGAACCAGGTCCCGACATTCTCCCCACCTTTGAACAACGGTTCGTCCTCGAACCACAGACCTACTATTGAGGGACCAGGTCTGATACCATTCTGTCAGCAGTTCATCAAAATTTGTTTCAGTTCAATCGGGTTTCCGGTATTCAAGTTACAGCCGTTTCATTTTAAGCGCTCGCTGCAGGAAATTCAGTTTCTGAACTGAACGTCCGTTTCACGACACGAATTTCACCCAGTTGGGATCAGAATTTAACGACGCTACAGTTGAATAAAATCTAGGGTTTCCAATAGGGTGTTCAATGCAACAGACGAATTCTCAATCGCATATGTACGTCAAAGGATATACACTATTCAACACTAGTATGTCAATTCTGATTCTGTTTTGGACTGTTATACGTCCTGTTCTTTTAAATCACAGATTAAATAGAAAACGATGATAAAACGGAATGAAACCACTTGTGTTATTTAGCTAACAGATTCACCTTTAATAAACTGCAAAGTTCCGCAACATACGAGTTCAGGAAGCAAGGTGGTACACATTACGGGACCGTAAACAGTAACCAGAGTCGCTCTGGACTGCAGTCCAGAGCCGCACTCCGACCCAATTATCGTCACAATTTCAGAACAGAAACCATTAGAAACTTACATAGGGTTACAGGTCGTCGAGTTGGCTTCGATTTGAGCCCTCGAACGCATCATTTACATATGTATACAATTTATGGTGATTTTTACAATTTTCAGATACGGGAAATTTCCAGTTTTCATGGGTGTATTTGGGGGTGTTCGTTTTAGTCATTAACAGTCATATTTTCCCATGAAATTTATACACAGTATTCATCATCGCACGGGCCAGCATAGGCAATCTAATTCCATCAAATTAGATGAAGATTTTCATTGGGATCATGCATCGAACAGTTATATCATATAATTTATTATGACTTGTAAAACACGGAATTTATACGATTATAGTTTGTAACAACATAAATCAGCATGTAGCAAGTAGGGAACTTGCCTGGAAATGTTTTGGGTGGTGCACGACAGCGGCAACGTCACGAACGCACGACGAACGGCGTGGTTCGTGTAGGGTTCCTAGACACCCTAGTTAAGTCTCACAAGTGATCAAACATACACAAATAAAATTTTACGGGTGCCTACAAACCCGACCACGGATCGTTTACTAGATATTTAGGCGAAACAAGCAAACTAGTTGACACTTAACTACAAGATACGGAAATACAACCTTTGTAGATCCGGTGCTCCACCTCCATAGCTCCGCAACGAGGTCCTCTCCGCTGTCCAAATCAAATCCGGGCTCTAGCGTCGGCTTCGTCGGAGAATGGGCAAGCTAGGTCGTCGATGTCCATGCCGAAGATGATCTACGTCGAGGCATCGCTAGATCAAGCTCCACCTTCACCAAACCATGATGACTTGTGAAGGAAACACACTCTACTACTTGGCAAGAGGTAGAGGATGAAGAAATAGGAAGTGGGTAGACTTTAGAATTGGATTTCTCACTCATTTGCTCAATTCACCATTGATGAAGAAAGCTTTTTCTTCCTTGCTCATGAAGAAGAAGAAGAAAGAAATATATGATAAGTTAATTAAAAACAATAGAAAAATCAAAACTTATCATAATGTTAACTAGAGTCAAGTGTAGAGAATGAATCATGGTTAGTGGGAATGGTTAGGGTTAAGGATGAGATAAGAATGGTTGACTTGATCAAAGTTTCATGAAGCTTCAACTAAACTCCAAATTAAGCCACCATTCTTTTCTCCTCTTTTCCAAAATGAATAAACAAATAAATAAATGAATAAATAAAGGAAATGAAACCCTAACCATTCTTTTAACCATGGTTTAATTCTTTGCACTTAACCAAGTAAACATGTATCATCAAACATGATACAATCAAGTGCACAAAATCATATCGCATATGTAATGCGCACACCCGAGTGAGAAAATCCATTTAAAGTGAACCGATACTAGTTAATGCAAAGTAATATATCAAATATATAATTATGCATTAAATAATTAAATCAACTCTTGATTCAATGATCCGGTCATGTCGCACACAACCGACTAGTATATAATGTATCGGCTTATCAAATCAACCTTTGATTCGATAACTAGGGTATATAGCATATAACCTAATCGATACATTCATCCCGAGAATGGAATACGGTATCACATACACGCATCATTCTCGGTCCCGCACATATCTCATATGCGCTCCTATTTCGTTTCGCTTGAGCCAGGAAACCTCTGTGTAGGACTCTAAAGACTCGTCAATACGCCAGCAGCAGATGCTGATCATATCAAACATCCACAAGCCGCAAGCGGTCTGCTAAACGTAACGGCCACCCGGGTATTGAGCGATCTGAAGATCGACGAGCAAGCCCGCTCACACTCCAGTGAATCCAACCAGTAACACTTACCGTATAGTCCGGTCTGTTCGTCTGATATGTCGCATATCTCGCCTAGGGGTGGTAAACGTCAGACCCTAATAGCTCGATAAGTCATGCCGACTTGAGGTCCACAACATTCGTGAAACTACTGATAACTCTTACCAGTATATCACTGCAACCCTGGCCAGGGATTTCCTGTTATGGCCAGTCGAGCATTGCACAACATCAACCCCCAATACCGGGAGAGACGAATCCCCTCCTATCGCTCATTGCCTCCATGTGAATCGGGACTGTACCCAAAAACCACCTGTTTGCACAACTCAGTAGAGCCGTGGTAGGGTGGAAATCAAAGCACAGTGGGAGACACACAAGACTCTATGACGATCTCGGGTCAACAGACTAAGCTGTACCAGTGTCACCAGAGAACTGCCATCTGACGTGAGGTATAATACCATCTGGGAGTTCTCGGCGAGTCCGTTCAGTGTACCCAGTCTCCACTGAGCACCCGCATACCATCTTCGATGTCAAACACCAATGGATATGGGATCATCCATCGCCCATCGCATGGGTCGAGAAGATATGCGCTAGTCTACTCTGGAATATCGATGCCCCGTCTCGATATTCCCTCGACTAGGAACATTTCAAGGATGTACTCATGGACTACCCAGGCCCCACTAGTATGATCTACATCATAGTCCTGGAAGTAGAGTACACATCCTATGGGCTTTATCAACATGCAATCAGAGAGACAGAAAGTATACATGTTAAGATAAAGTGCAACCAGATAGCGTACTATCATGTCGAGCAAGAAAGTCCTCCCTATATATGTCCCAGCATCCACTACAATATACATCCAATGTACAGTAATGGCCTCTAGGGCATACATATAACTAACAATCTCCCACTTGCACTAGGGCCATCTGTAGCAGTGGTTGCAGTATCACATACTCAACCATCCCCTAAAAGTCTCTCTTTGGGAAAAGGGCCTTCGTGAGTGGATCCGCCGTGTTGTCCTCTGAGTCTACTCTCCTAACCTCGATCACCCTGGAGATCAACTATCTCCATGATCAGGTGATGCTGCCTTAGATTATGTCTGGGTCACTGATGGGACCAGGGTTCCAGGGCCAAAGCCACAGTTCCATTATCACACAATCGTAGGAACCTAGTTCATCCTATGAACTAATATACACCCAAACTGCCTCTTTGGTAGTATCTTTAACAGCGATGTTACCAGCCTTTATCGTCTAGTTTGCCACGGTATCTAGCTTGGAACTCTTCCAATATACCGTCCCTTTACTGAGGGTAAAGACAGTGCCTGTGACTGACATTCAGTCGTCTTTATCACCCTGGAACTCTTCCAGTGATTCTTCCCAGGATTGATTGATACCATCTCACTACAACTAGTGAGTATCCTATCATCCAATTAGATCTATCTCATAGATCCAAAGCTTAGGATTTATGAGGTATCATCTTTATCCTATTTGGAGAATCCTTGTGATAATAGGAGATTGACCGATCGTAGTATAGGAAACTCTTTTCCTATCAAGAGTATGTTGTCTACGTACAATACGAAGATAACCACCTTACTCTCTACTACCCTTTTGTATATACAAGGTTCGTCTACCATTTTGATGAAGTCAAACACTTTGACTATCACATCAAAACAGACGTTCCAACTCCGCGATGCCTGCTTCATTATGTAAAGCAACTTGCACACGTTTCCGCTGCTCCTACTGTTTACGAAGACCTCTGGCTGTGTTCTTATAGACGTTCTCTTCTAAATAAGTATTTAGAAAAGCAGTCATGGCACCCAACCGCCAGATATCGTAGTCATGGTATGTAGCCGTGGTAAGTAGGATCTGGACAGACTTAAGCATAGTTACTGGAAAAAGGTTTCATCATTATCCACGCCTGGTCGATGACGAAAACCTTTTAACAAGTCTAGCTTTGAAAGTCTCAACTTTTCCATCTACACCAAGTAATCTTCTCAAGATATACTTGCTCCTGATGGGGATTTAACCCTTCAGATATAGCAGCTAAAGTCCATACTTTGCTGGTGTACATGGATTCCATCTCAGATCGCTAAGCATCCAGCCATTCTTACAGAGTCCCTACTCTCGATGGCCTGCTCGAAACTAGTTGGGTCATCATCTCATGATGCAATCCTTGCTCCCATTGTCATCGAGAAACCGAGGTATCTCTCAGGCGGATGAGGAACCCTACTAGATCGGCGGAGAGGCTGAGGTTCGTCGGAAACTATTGAATCCTTTGGTTTTGTCAAATCATTAGCAGTTTTGTACAGCTGGAACCTTTCCAGTTCTACAGAACTGACCTTGCCTCGATCTTGTCCGGATTATGCTTTTAGACATAGGCCGGTCAACTCCAAATCTTAACTAGCTTAAGACATGGGCTATTCCCTTTCCATATCACATATGAAGCGGTAGGCAACAGACTTGATTCGAACCTAATCCAATAGATACGCAGCTTCTCAAGCGTATAACCCAAAAAGGAAATAGGTAACTCAGTAATACTCATCATAGAGCACACCATATCTAATATTGTGCAATTGCTCCGCCCTGATACACCGTTGTGCTATGGTGTATACGGAGGAATAATGCTGAGAGAGAATCTCATTCTCCTTTAGAATAGTCCAGGAATTCTATGCACAAGTATTCTCCTCTCTGATCTCATCATAGGACAATACTTATACCCGGTTATTGGTTCTCTACTTCTAACTTATATTCTGTGAATACCTCAAAAGCTTCGGACTTATGTTTCAGCAGGAACATACGACTGAATCTTGAGAGATTATCAGAGAATATAATGAAGTATAAAGAACCAGTCCTGGCATGTGTAGACAGGAGACTTTACATACATCATCATGTATCGGTCCCAAGAGTTCATTAACTCTTTCTCTGTTTCCAATAAACAGAGCTATGGTCATCTTATCTTTGTGACATGATTGGCGAGTTGCACAAGATGTAAATTCAAAACGATTTAAATATACATCTAAATGTAACTTCAGCCAGTCGGGTCACATTGATCTGACCTAGTCTACAATACCTCAAGAAGAATCCGTTCATTTCTGAACTCTTCCTCTTGTGTGTGTTTCATATACTAAGAACTGTAGTTTGATTTAGAACATCAATGCTTTTAGATAACGCACCTGAACCGATCAACTTTTGATATAGGAAATGTTCAAAACATTATCCAACTATACAAAATTTTATCATTTCTTTACTAATAAAGAGACTGATATGATTTTGTATATCAGGTTCGGCATCTAATAGCATTTGTTCAGAATCAATGTATTAGTAATACAGGGTGACAGTGACCAACAGACTTGGCTGCAACACTTGCCCCGGTTTCTGTCTCATGAAACTTATCACCCGTTCTCAGTTTTTCTACCTTTTTGTAGCCCTATGTAACAGATTACATATCTGGGATCCTGATCCGGTATCATATACCCAGGATGCAGAGGATACTGAGAAACAGTTCTTTATAATGAACACACCCGAAGGAGATGCATCATATGCACTTTCTTCGTTTGGGCGGCATAGGAATTCTGGTATTCCCCAATTTCCTGCTCTGTCTTATAACAATTATAAGTCGGAGCGGAAACAACGTTCCCCAGCTTAGTATAACAAGCGAGTTCGGTCAATACATCCATATTATTATCTTGATTAAGGCGTGATATGGTCGCTATCAGGAGAGAGAGAGAAGAAAACACTCTGCGTGCGCTCTTGCAAGATCAGATTGGTTATATATTTTATCTAATCAGGATGGCTCCCACTGTTTTTATCAAATCTTCCTTCAAACCCTAAAAGGAAAGACTAGCCGGGATTAATTACACTCTACAAGTTCGCTAATCTTTCAGCCAGGCCAGTGTCGGTACTTTGAGGGAGGTTCCCCGTGCTTTCGTACGGACCTAATTACAGTAAACCTCGTTTTCCCAGAGGCGTAACCCCGTTGTCACCTTTCTAGACACCTACTTGATCAGCTAATTGTAAAGTGCAAAACTCTCCCGGGAGTAACAATTACTCGCAGTGGATATCGAGATCCAACTATCACATAGAAGGTATGCAATCTCATTGCAAATTTCAACACTTGAAACTCCCGATAAAGGTTTTTACCCCTAGCACCTATGGCCTTAACTATGGTCAACAAATCATAAGTACTAGTCAAGTTCTACCCGTCATTTCGTGATTAATTAGACCCACCCACATGACCCTTAACTAAGGTCAACAAAGTCACGCGACTGTCCTAACTAATCGCATCATATGCGGTGTAGGAAGACATCACTTAGCTACCGTACACTGTGCCTTGACTATGGTCAACAAACACAGCACGAATACTAAGTACTCTACTTCCTAAAATGACGGAGGGTTGCGGCTGGTTTTTGTGAAAACCTTTAACGCTTTGAACTTGATCTCGTTGCGGAATCAAATGGTTTTTAAATGGAATGTTTTTGAGGCTTTTCTAGTTTTGCTAAAGGGGTCACTCCCGGTGAAGGGATCGTCGGCCCTTTCCTCGTCGAATGAGGTGCGGGATATATCATATATATCACTGTGCAAAGCAGAAACTATAGAAGCGATCAAATGACAAACCGAGGGTTGTAGCATCTGCCAGTTATTGCTAAAGGAGTCACTCCCGGTGAAGGGATCTCGGTCCTTTCCTCATCGAATAAGGTGCAGGATGTTTTACAATGAACACCGCGATGCAAAGCAAGAACTGTAGCTACCTGTTTTTATTTTGAAATTCGATTCCACAACATCTGTTAGGTTTATTTTCTTTCATTAATCTCATTAATGAATATCCCATCATTTAAGTCCACCTAACTATCACAGATAAATATAACGTACGCTTATGCCATCCGCATTCGCCTCGATGTCCCGTCTGCACCGTTAGGTTAGGTAACTAACGCCAGAGCGAGGCAGGGCTAGCCCGGGTGTAAAACATAAGCAACGTCTATATAATATATCATATATACTATATATAATACCTGTCACAGAACATCACATGATCACAGATAAAGCACAGCAGAAGAAACATATGAAATATTGGATATACTAGGACGTCCGTGTTTTCAATACGAGCCAGTATAAAACACGGATTCCACGGTCGTGATGAATAGCCAATCCCACACCCCTAGACCCCTACGAGAGCGGCAAGCAACCCTGCCAATTCTAGGGTTAGGAGACCCGGACTCGACTCCTCGAGTTGGACTCCCACTGGACCCCAGAACCCGGTTACTTGTGCTCCCCTCCTTGGGTCTATCCTAGTGCAGAAAAGTAAATAATATACAAACGGTGACTACTTCCGCAACCTGGAAGTGCCCCAATAAAAGAATATTACATACAAGTTTTTACATGAATGAAAATGAAAAACACTCATCTCACATAAAAACCCCCCGGCTATTCAAATACGACGATCCAATATAACATATCCAACAACACATAACATCACATGTCATCAACGTAAGTAAATATGCGCATCCCAATTGTCGTTGACATATAGCAACGAAACCGGCGATATCACATATTACACTTACGGTCACAGAAAAGAAAGTGTAAAACTACAACAGTTGGAATCTGCAACCTCCTCAGACATCGCATGCCTGACCAAATGAATTTCTTAGACATCACATGTCTAACTATTATAAACCCCGCATTTTAGTCTCAAAATCGAAAACACTTTTCAATACCAAGTCGGGTAATTCAACAAGATTCCCGACATCCTGATCGAATACTCGTCGCAAACTTTAGTAGACGGCCGCACCCCCGATACCGTCGACGAAGTGCACCAAGGCGGAACACCGCCACCGCGAGCACCCGAACGGATGCTTTCGGTGACGGGGTTCTCCTACAGTCACTTGGTCGGGGCTATGGAGTGAGGCTGTCTATTAAGTTTACCCGGCGAGTATCCGCGTACGCTACGTGATTGCGACGGACTTTTGAACACATCAAAATTCCGTGGCAACCGATCAAGTGAGACTAAAGTGCTTGTTTATAACATTCATTCAGTTATCTCATAACTTCTTGTGAATTCCAATTATTGTATCACATTCCGGATAAATAGAAAATGTTAAACTTTCCGATCGAACAATCGAACACCCAAGTTTTCCCGATACAGATCAACACATGAAACAAGTCTAAAAACATTCAGTTCGTGCCTCAGTACCAACGGTCCAGCCGTAGAAGGGTCAAGCCAACGCCTCACATGTGGCACGCCGTACTGCCCCAAACCCGAAGGTTCAAAGGGTAGTTCAAGACGGTCACATAATCGAGTTAAGGTTTGTTGTCTTCTAGAGGGACCATCGTGTTACTTGCACTACTTAGAACGTGATTAAACTACAGAAATATCCAACACTTGGAAATTTCCCGACAGGGGAAAAATTGGGTATTTATATCCGGTCGAACTTTTTAACATATTAAAAAAAATTATCTGGAACGACACATAGTCAAAGTTTGACAATCCGATCGAATGTATGAACTCCCAATACAACCCAAAATACTAAACTCTTTATTTCAGATTAAAAATTCCCAGGAAAACCAGCACTGAAAAATAGGAGTTACTGTGCAAAATTGAGTGCCTAATAAGACAAAACGGCGGCGGAAGGGCCGCATTAGCACGATAATGCCGCGGTTCCGCCGCACTTTAGAAAGATCATTAGGTAATTTTTGCATCGTAATTCTTAGATTTACCTGCTGATTTTTCTGCATATTTTTAATTTGCAAAAATCCACATTTTACAAAAAAGTACAGAGAGCAATTTGGAAATCGGATTTCGGTTCGATCGGACTTCAAACTCCGTCTACGCTTCGCCTAAGGCTCTAGCTAGTCTCTGATACCACTGTAGGGTTCCTAGACACCCTAGTTAAGTCTCACAAGTGATCAAATATGCACAAATAAAATTTTACGGGTGCCTACAAACCCGACTACGGATCGTTTACTAGATATTTAGGCGAAACAAGCAAACTAGTTGACACTTAACTACAAGATACGGAAATACAACCTTTGTAGATCCGGTGCTCCACCTCCATAGCTCCGCAACGAGGTCCTCTCCGCTGTCCAAATCAAATCCGGGCTCTAGCGTCGGCTTCGTCGGAGAATGGGCAAGCTAGGTCGTCGATGTCCATGCCGAAGATGATCTACGTCGAGGCATCGCTAGATCAAGCTCCACCTTCACCAAACCATGATGACTTATGAAGGAAACACACTCTACTACTTGGCAAGAGGTAGAGGATGAAGAAATAGGAAGTGGGTAGACTTTAGAATTGGATTTCTCACTCATTTGCTCAATTCACCATTGATGAAGAAAGCTTTTTCTTCCTTGCTCATGAAGAAGAAGAAGAAAGAAATATATGATAAGTTAATTAAAAACAATAGAAAAATCAAAACTTATCATAATGTTAACTAGAGTCAAGTGTAGAGAATGAATCATGGTTAGTGGGAATGGTTAGGGTTAAGGATGAGATAAGAATGGTTGACTTGATCAAAGTTTCATGAAGCTTCAACTAAACTCCAAATTAAGCCACCATTCTTTTCTCCTCTTTTCCAAAATGAATAAACAAATAAATAAATGAATAAATAAAGGAAATGAAACCCTAACCATTCTTTTAACCATGGTTTAATTCTTTGCACTTAACCAAGTAAACATGTATCATCAAACATGATACAATCAAGTGCACAAAATCATATCGCATATGTAATGCGCACACCCGAGTGAGAAAATCCATTTAAAGTGAACCGATACTAGTTAATGCAAAGTAATATATCAAATATATAATTATGCATTAAATAATTAAATCAACTCTTGATTCAATGATCCGGTCATGTCGCACACAACCGACTAGTATATAATGTATCGGCTTATCAAATCAACCTTTGATTCGATAACTAGGGTATATAGCATATAACCTAATCGATACATTCATCCCGAGAATGGAATACGGTATCACATACACGCATCATTCTCGGTCCCGCACATATCTCATATGCGCTCCTATTTCGTTTCGCTTGAGCCAGGAAACCTCTGTGTAGGACTCTAAAGACTCGTCAATACGCCAGCAGCAGATGCTGATCATATCAAACATCCACAAGCCGCAAGCGGTCTGCTAAACGTAACGGCCACCCGGGTATTGAGCGATCTGAAGATCGACGAGCAAGCCCGCTCACACTCCAGTGAATCCAACCAGTAACACTTACCGTATAGTCCGGTCTGTTCGTCTGATATGTCGCATATCTCGCCTAGGGGTGGTAAACGTCAGACCCTAATAGCTCGATAAGTCATGCCGACTTGAGGTCCACAACATTCGTGAAACTACTGATAACTCTTACCAGTATATCACTGCAACCCTGGCCAGGGATTTCCTGTTATGGCCAGTCGAGCATTGCACAACATCAACCCCCAATACCGGGAGAGACGAATCCCCTCCTATCGCTCATTGCCTCCATGTGAATCGGGACTGTACCCAAAAACCACCTGTTTGCACAACTCAGTAGAGCCGTGGTAGGGTGGAAATCAAAGCACAGTGGGAGACACACAAGACTCTATGACGATCTCGGGTCAACGGACTAAGCTGTACCAGTGTCACCAGAGAACTGCCATCTGACGTGAGGTATAATACCATCTGGGAGTTCTCGGCGAGTCCGTTCAGTGTACCCAGTCTCCACTGAGCACCCGCATACCATCTTCGATGTCAAACACCAATGGATATGGGATCATCCATCGCCCATCGCATGGGTCGAGAAGATATGCGCTAGTCTACTCTGGAATATCGATGCCCCGTCTCGATATTCCCTCGACTAGGAACATTTCAAGGATGTACTCATGGACTACCCAGGCCCCACTAGTATGATCTACATCATAGTCCTGGAAGTAGAGTACACATCCTATGGGCTTTATCAACATGCAATCAGAGAGACAGAAAGTATACATGTTAAGATAAAGTGCAACCAGATAGCGTACTATCATGTCGAGCAAGAAAGTCCTCCCTATATATGTCCCAGCATCCACTACAATATACATCCAATGTACAGTAATGGCCTCTAGGGCATACATATAACTAACAGTTCGGTTTGCACGACCTTAGCTCGCGTTTCTGTTTCATCGTCGGAGTTGTCCAGGGATAGCTTGAGCTTGCTGGAAGCGGAGGGGGTGCTCTGTGGATCTCCGTGAGTGCGCTAGGGTCGACGACGGTCGGCGGCGTTGCTCCAGCGATGGCAGCAGGGGGTGTTTGGATTTTGGTGGTTTTAGGGTTTAAAAGAGAAAGAGAGAGAGAGAGAGATGGTGGCTCGGGTTTGTAGGTTTAGGGGGTGTTGGTGATGATGTTGATGACG
Source organism: Agapanthus africanus (assembly GCA_030015575.1). NCBI lineage: Eukaryota > Viridiplantae > Streptophyta > Magnoliopsida > Asparagales > Amaryllidaceae > Agapanthus > Agapanthus africanus. The sequence continues at coordinate 9,855,374 of CM057340.1, forward strand.
AGGAGGGTGTAGGATGGTCGACGATGCAGTGAGGAGTTCGCCGGCGTCGAGGGTACAGGATGGCCGAGATGGGTCGAGTGAGGTTGGGCTCGGTGGTTGAAGGGAGTGGAGTAGCGTAGGGAGCTCTGTTGGTGGAGAGAGGCGTGTGAGGGAGTCGACGAATGAGGGGTTGCAGTCGTCGTCGTCGACGGCGACGGTGAGGGCTCGGCAGTGGGTTTTGGGAGTCTTCGAGAGAGAGGGGGGTGGAGTGAGTTCTGGAGAGTGAGGGTGTGAGGGAGATAGGGGAAAGGAGTTTGAGAAGAGGTTGATGGAGATCGCGAGGGGGCGCGCGAGTCGTGGGGAAACGGCCCGGCGACGTGGTCGAGGGAGTTGGCGCGAAATGTGGATCGGGGAAAAGAGCCGTTGGGAAGAAAGGAAAACAGTAACGGGTCGGGTAGGGAAGGATTTGAAAGGGATTGTTGGGCTGGGCCGGGGTTAAATAAATCCCATTTTAATTTTTCGTGGGCTGAGGAGAGATGGTGGGCTTGGAGAATTAGTTAATTGTTTTTTATATAATTTCGTCTTGGGCTGGGGGAAACGGGCCGGGGATTAATTATTGGAAAATAAAATTCGTGTTGCGAAACAGACGTTCAGTTCAGAAACTGAATTTCCTGCAGCGAGCGCTTAAAATGAAACGGCTGTAACTTGAATACTGGAAACCCGATTGAACTGAAACAAATTTTGATGAACTGCTGACAGAGTGTACTTATTATCGTATTTGTATCATTTCGTTAAATTCTGAACATATGAATTAATGCAAATTTTGTAAGTTGATGACGTGCATATTGGTTCATAACATACATGACTTGTTAACGTCATACATACACATCTCTTACCCAATTGCCATATACATAGTGTTAGTGCATGTTAGTGTTCAGTGGACATTGTATTATCGTGCGTGAATGATATTGGTTTAGGAATGTTAAGTACACCAATGGAAAGTGAATGATTCGTGACAGTGATTAATACAGTGAACAGTGATAAAACCGTGTCATTGGTATACTTGTACACGACTAACTCATAATCATACATAGTGTAAACCTGGGGAAAAGGGGAAATCGAGGTGGAAAGAGTATCGTATTTAGCGGGACCGTGTTTTAGAGGATGATCATTCGAGCAGTGATATATATATTAGGTAGGATCTAATGATCCGGCTGACAGAGTTATGTCCCGGGCATGTGGGCCGTTGTCTCGGGTATGTACGAGACTCCTGTTAAACATGATCCTCCTTTCCACTATACGATTTCAAACATGACCTAGAGACTGATAGGGACACAGATCATACTTTGCATCATATAGTGACATAGTGATTACATGCATTGTACTTTCACTGTTATCATCGTAATTACCTGTTTCATATCATTATTATATAAATTGCTATTACGTCGCTCTGACGGCCTGAGTATGCATGCTCAGATCTCGTGGAAAGACCAGCACAGGAGACGGATTTACCTTTCGAGCTGACGGAGATCTAGTCTGGAGTGCTTTTATTTCTTTTCTGCTTTCCATAAAAAAGATCGTGTAATTGAACTTGGTTAGTAACTCTTCTTGTTCATTTGTAATTTGTGAACAATGGATTTTAATGTAATAATTTAGTGATGTAATTCCTCTACTGCTGTGCTTTGTTTACTGATTACCATGTAATGCTAGAAGCCGAAGTGTGACTACGGCGGGATTATTCCTTGACCGTAGGAACATGGCTGGTCTAGTCATCCCTCGTTTTCCGTATTTTGGAAAGCAGGGCGTGACAATGGCCGAGGTAAAGGCCTGGACCGAGCGCGAGGTCCGGCTCGAATCCGAGATGAACGCAAATCTCCCCCGGGTAAAGCAAGCCGACCAAAAGAAAAGGGCAAGGGAAGAGAGAAGGGGACCTGAGCGACCAAAACCTACTCCCCAAAGTTTCAGGAGTACACCCCGCTCAACATCTCCCAGACGGTACTGCTTGAGGAGGCTAAGGGCGAGGGGTTCTTCAAGCTCCCCCCAATCTCGCGAATGGCCTCAAAGCGAACCAGGGGCCCCTACTGCAGTTTCCACAGATCGCTAGGCCACTGTAACATCCTAGTTCATTTATACCAATTCTAGTATTTCTTTAATTATGGTATTTTCCTGATTTACTGTACTTTGGGTGCGAATAGTATTTTGATATCTGTATTTGCATCTGACCCGACCCGCTTACTTGAAACCTGTCTTGGTTCATATTTATGATTTACCCTGACTTGTTACATAGACTCGTGCACTTTCATTTACATACTGCATACTGGCATTTTATCTGGCATCCGCATTTTTAAGTATAACATTTAAAGTCACTTAAAATATTTTAAAAATACATTGCATGGCTTGCATGATACCCCTAACCCCGTGGTAGCATCCGCGCATCTTGTTTCCGTTCCGTTCAGTGAAACGGACCTGTTTGGATGGCTACGTGCACGTGCGTGCATCCGTTCTTGGGGGTATGCATTTTCGTTACCCGGATATCCTGTTTTGATGTTGGTCAACACGTATGTTTTCCGTATTTTAAAACCATAATTTTAACTCACAGATCTCTGCCTCTCTCTCTCTCTCTTATATATATATTAATTATTATTATTTTGTTTACTTTCTTTCTCTCACTCTCTCCTTTTCTTTCTCTCTCCCTCTCCCTCCTCTCTCACCTCTCGCGATCCCTGTTCACCAGGGATCCGCTCACCTTCTTTCTCCCTACAATCACCTCCCTCCTTCACCTCTTTTCTCCTTCGTTCTTATTTTTTCACCCCGCCTCTGAGCTCATGAAACCCACGACCCCTGCCCTCGAGTCGCGCTCGCCGTCGCCGACCTCACCTTCGGCCAACACCCTCAATCTCGTCTCGCCCTCGATCACCTCACCCCTCTCTTCTCACGAGCCTGCTCACCCACGACCGCCTTTGCCCCTCGAACCCATCACCGAGCAACCCATGCTCCCGTCGCCTCCGACCCTCGCCGACGTCTCAGCACCCCCTCGTTTCACCTTCTTTCCTTCTCCTCACACCAAAGCCCTTCCCTGCACCAAGAACCCCGAACCCAACTCAAGAACCCGATACCCACGACCTCGCCTTAACCCTCACCGGAGCTCAGATCCCCGTCGTCTTCATCACCACCTCTTGTTACCCTCACATCTCTCTCCTCTCCTCTACAAACCCTCAACTGAGAAACCCGCTGCAACCCAACAACCTAACCCTTAACCCTACCTCCACCTTGTCGCCGGCGACAGCCTCGTCGGCCTCACCTCGCCTTCGTCACCATCTTCTTTCTCCTCTCTCTCCTTCCTCCTTCACCCTATACCCAACCCTTACCTGCATACCCCCGACACCAAGAAACTGCACCCACTGCCCTTGGCCGAAAACTGTCGCCCGAACCTTGTCGTCGACGGCCCGTCGTTGTCGTCATGTTCTCTGCCTCGCCTCACCTCCCTTCTGAACCCAGAACATAAAACCCTAGTCTCCTCCTCCTCCTCCTCCTCCTCTTCTTCTTCTTTCTCTTTCTTTTCTTGATCTTACTTCTTTTCTGGTAATCACCCGCCGGAGCCGTACTTGTCCCCGACGATCCGAGTAATCTAGTGAAAAACCCCAACCAGCATGGTCGTGCTCTTTCCTTTCCCAGACCCGTCCCGTGCGCTCGTGTGGTTTTGCGACATTTACCCGACGTCGGACGTGCCGTACGTACCCGTCGCGTGATCCATCGAGGCAAGTTTATCTTGCTACATGCTATGTTACTGTATTTATATCTATTTGAATAAATATAACACTTGTATTTTAAATCATGCATCCCATATTTAGTTTTATAGTTTTACGACATCCGTATGCATCCTTACAAGTTATTTCATATCTAGTGCATGCAAATTTATCTTGATACATGCTAGACTACAATATACTGCACCCAATTGAATATTTACATTTCATATTGTTTAGTTGTACATCCCGCATTTACCAGTTTATCATTTTACTGTTATACGACGTCCGTACATATCAATATCATTATTTACAGATCCAGTCGCATGCTAATTCATCTCGCTACATGCTAGGTATAGTATTGTGCATCCATATAAGTAAAATGTTACCCGTTTATCACATTGTGCATCCAATTTACAGTTTTACTGTTTTCGGATACCCGTTTGCATCCATATCATTTAAAATATATATAACTGTATCTATAGATCATATTAATTCATATTATTCTTGTAGTGACACCCCATACTTAATAATGTGCATCCCATTTAGGTTTCGAAATGTAAATATAACCCTAATAGTTAATTATGCATCCATATTTTATTGTGCATCCATACCATTAATTATATATCAATTTGCATACCATATCACATTATTACATATTGTTGTTATATTGACACCCCATGCTTGATATTGTGCATCCTACATAGTCATGATGTAACCCCTGATCGATATTTGTGCATCCATGCTTTTATTGTACATCCTTTCTTTCACCCTGATTCAATACTTGCTACAGTTTGGTTATGAGCACCTGCTTGATACCTGTGCACTACTTGACATGACCTGATACACCACTACTTGACATGACTTGATACATGTACACTACCTGACACGACCTGATATATTACTACTTGACATGTTACCTGATTCTGTTTCTAATGCCGACAATCCTGACATGTTGTCCCGATGGACATATCCTGATGTCTGTATAGACAAACATGTTCCTGCTTGATCCTGTGTTGGCATTAGTCTCAGATTTAACAATACCTGACTTGAACACATAACTTGGGGGTATGGGGAAATCAATGATGAAACATGACTTGTAACTCGACAGTTCGATGCTTATACTGATCAGTTTTACGGGCTAGGCCAGCCCGGGGATGATGCCGCTGACATCATTCATCTGTATATGTTTCCTGTTTAGTGCCTAGCGGCATGTCTCGGTTTCAGCCCGAGAATCTGGACCGTGGTCCCGGGCATGCACGTGATACTATTGAGTTACATCGACGATTCATTAAATTGATTTCACAGAATTGAGAGTAGTTAACCCAGTATTTAGTTCAGATTACTCACTGCACGTCACATGTGCTTTTAACCTTCACTGTTCCATATTTATGTTATTGTTATACCTTTATTACTGTTCATACTCGTGCCTGCATGTCTTACTACCCCCTGATTATATTATTGTTGATATTATGACGCACCGACGTCTGAGTTTTGCATGGCCCAGATCCTCTACCTTTGCCGCAGGCCGAGTAGGAGTATTTCAGTCAGCAGGCCGAGCAGTGAGGACCTATTAGTATTTTAGTTTTCTTTCAACATTTTCATTCCTGATGTGAACCCATATTTGGGACGTACATTCCAGATTATTATTGTTTATTGGATCTATTGCTTCCGCATATTATTTCTTGATTCGTTTATTCTGGCTTATGGACATGTACTAGATAGTTTACTTTATTTCTACTAAACTTGATATCTCTAGACAACCGTAATGTGACTGTGGAGGGATGTTTCCTATCCACAGGTAGCATGGTTGGCTCTGTCACGTGCTGATCTTAGCACACTCTGGGAAGTGGGGCGTGACAACCACTCCACGGAGAGCTGTAAGCAGTTCCGAGACTACATCGAGGAGCTCATCCGTTCGGGGCACCACGCAACGTACTTAAGGGACAAGCGGCAAGCTGATCGCGAGCAGGAGCAGCGTCTCCCTCCCGCCGAGCTGACCATCGGCCAAATCATAATCGTGTTAGCGGAGGATACGTCTGGTACCCACGAAGCTCAATATCCTATGCCGGGCATAGAGGCCAACAAACATCCGAGGGGCTCAAGCAGCACGAATAAGAACATCTACTAGCATGTATTTCCTTTTAAAGCAATGTACACCTTTCTTGAGATCTTTTTGTTTATATAATAAAAGGGATCAATAAAGCATTGCAGAAAAGAAAAAGAATCTTATTCATTCAAAAGGTACTGTGGGCTCCTCGGCCGTACATAAAAAAAAGGAAAGATTACAGTAGCGGTGGAAGGGGGTGCAGGAAATATTGCTCGTGGTACTCTGAGGATATCTCCGCCAATCGAGCCCTCGCAGCCTCAGACCTCTGCCCTTGGTGCCCCCCGCGAACGTCGGCATCGTGCCTCAACTGGTAGCACTCAAGGACGAGCGCCACCGAGCAATTTAGCCGACTCGCAGAGATCAGGACGAAACGCCTCAGAGACCTTAACTTGCCAACGACCTCGTCTTTCAGCTATTCGGATAAGGGGTTGTATAGCCCCGGCGACGCCCTCCAGATGGAGTACATCAACATCTGAAGTAGGGGAAGCGCCGGGGAAGCAATCGGCCAAAATGATCCTCGATGCGGCCTATCACCAACTGCACCGTGTCCTCAGTACAATACCGTTCGTAGAGGTACACGTCCTTGAAGTTTATGATCTCAAGGATGGTGAAAGAGAAGTCCTCCATTCTTACGTTTCGGGTGTGAGGAAGGGAGTAATCAGCACTCCCTCCGTTTTATAGCCCACAATGCCCCCGGAGTTCAACGGTCGCCCGTTTCATCCGCAACTGTGCCGCCACGCGGCAGACATCATGCCGCTCGACGCAAAATCAAAACGACACTACTCCGGCGCTTCGCGTTCCCCACGCAATCATGACACGTGTCGCCAGCGACTATCCCTCTTCGCCGCTCGATACGAAATCGAAACGACACTACATCAGCGCTTCACGTTCCTCACGCGATCATGACACGTATCGTCAGGGACTATCCCTCTTCCCGGTACCCACACCAGGGAGGACGGACAGAACCTCGCATAAGAGGCAACTGAGCAGCTTCACTTCTCAGTCCATCCTTAGCCGGCCTCGTGCAGCCCTTCCAGTGCTAAGGATCTAAGCCCTCACTAAGAGACAGCCGAGCGGCTATCCCGCTCGGCTATCCCTGGCTGGTAGCTCCCTATCCCATAATGCCAGGGTTCAAAACCCTCGCCAAGAGGCAACTGAGTAGCTTCACTGCTCGGTCCATCCTTAGCAGGCCTCCCACGGCCCCTCCAGCGCTAAGGATCGAAGCCCTCACCAAGAGGCAGCCGAGCGGCTACCCTGCTCGGTTATCCCTGGCTGGTAGCTCTCTACCCCACAACGCCAGGGATCAAAGCCCTCACCAAGAGGCAGCCGAGCGGCTACCCTGCTCGGCTATCCCTGGCTGGTAGCTCCCTACCCCACAACGCCAGGGATCAAAGCCCTCGCCAAGAGGCAACTAAGCAGCTTCACTGCTCGGTCCATCCTTAGCAGGCCTCCCACGGCCCTTCCAGCGCTAAGGATCGAAGCCCTCACCAAGAGGCAGCCGAGTGGCTACCCTGCTCGGCTATCCCTGGCTGGTAGCTCCCTACCCTAACACGCCAGGGATCGAAGCCCTCACCAAGTGTCACGTCCCGCTTCCCACTCAACGGCGAAGGGGACGCGACTGGCCCGCTAGGTATTTACTCAGAAGGAAATACGCTAAGCGTAACTAAGTAATATAAAAGAAAATACACAAGAGGCAAGGTATAATAAAAACAACAACTTTTATTTATTAACATTCTTTTGTACAATGCATGAAAAGGAAATACAACTGAAATAAAAATGATGCCTAAACAATGGCATGACGGGAAATGAAAAGTACTGAATGGAAAATGTACAATGAAACTAGAGCTCTGGTTCTTCAGCAAGCTGATCCAAGTCTTCTGCAGATGGCTCGATCTCTGTCGGGTCCAAACCACCTGACGACATTCAAAGAAGAAAGAAATAGAATGTCGTCAGCGAACAGATCGCTCGATAAGTCCCAAAAATAAGGGAGAAGTAGAAAAGAAGAAATAGAGAGAGCAGCTTTTACTGTTCTATTATATTATTGTAATGTTGTATTAACGCTGTTGTTTGTAGCTTGGTACAGAAGAATGCCAGTGTATACGAGAGGGGTCTCAGTATGCTAGAGACCAGGGCAAATGGAAGTACAAGGCCTCGTTATACAACCCGGAACAACGGCAATTGGATTCATGTTAGGTGTCTTAATCTTACCGTCTCGTGCCACCTTTAACACATTCCGTACCAATCTACCCCTTAAACCCCGTAGTGTTTTATTTGTATTGTTTTGTACTGTAAATTGTATTGAATGTATAATTGAAAGACTGACCGAAACCATAATATTAGTAAACGGATGTAATCGTAGAATCATGTAAATGGAATAACTGGAGAACCATGTAAATGGAATGTATATCCATGGTTCGGTTCGGTCAAGTTGTATAGATTGATAATTGGATTCATAGATTCATGTTGAATTGTAGATTGTAGATTGTAGATTGTACTTGAATCATATTCAAATCAGATTATTTAAAATGAGACTCAGTCTGAGTCAGAATAATTAGAAAAGAAATTGAAATCCTGAATTAGCTTTTGGTGTTATCGGTAACCGCTGCACATGGGCGGCAGGACTTGTGTCTTTTTCAAAGACGATTACCGTCTTGATAACACCGTTTGTTAGATTGTCTGCCTTAGATAGGCAAGCACCCATATCTCTGGCTCCCTGATGCTCAAGAGACTGGTTCCGCTTAAACCTATATTTACTGGAATCCTTATTGTAATTTATATATCTTGAGGGGGTTTTATGTAAAAATAATTTTGTATGGTTTTCAAAATACAACTCAAATATTTAATTATCGTATTTATGTATATACAACAATTTAATGATCAAGATAAATATGTATACATGTTCGAATAGCATAAAATGAGTCAAGTATATTATACGAGTAACTACCAAAAACAATGCTATACAGAAATATTATGTACGAATAATTAATCAAGTCGAACGAATGCGGAACATAAACAAAAATATGGCTCTAAGAGTTTTTCATGCGTGGGTTCCAGTTTCACCTAAATACGACTACCGGTTTGAGAGATATATATGTTTTCATATCATTGCGCAAAACAGATCAGAATCTGTTCAGCACCGTCACATATTTTTAAAACACAGTTTGAGTTAATTTCCATCAGGTTTCAGGTTACAAAGATTATTAGAAAATTGTAGGTATTTTGAAGTAATTATCCAAAACACCAAGATTCACACGATTTGGATTTCTGAAGCTCTGGTTATGATTATTTTAATATCAGCGTTTAAAACAGAAATTCAGATTTCTGGACAGCAACTATATATTGTATTGCAAAGCCTATATCGGGGTGTTTCATGCATTTCTAAGTAATCAAGTATACATAAAATTATAGTTCTATCAATTGTACATCTACACATCTAAATTTTGTCACGAACGGACATCGGGAGTTTGAATTATGTCTAATTTAAAAACAGTGTGCGAATCAGGACAGATTCTGTCCAGATCCGTCACTTAAGATTATAACGCAGTTTTCTTTATCTTCGATGGGTTTTAAGTAAAACTATAAAACTAAGAAAATCTAGATCATTCGATGTAGATATCAAAAACACCTGAGTTTCCTCAATTTGGATACCAGTATACCAAGTTATGTGTTCTAGAAGTTGACCGATAACTGCAGTTTTCTGTTTTACGACCAGTGAATAAAAATGATGTAATTCCTAAACCGTTATGCGGTTCGATCTAAAACTTTTACAGCGTGTACAAAATAATATATTCTATCATATGTAAATTTCCTGAAATTTTCAGAATTAAAAATTAATTTATAAAAATTATTTTAAAACTAAAGGTATTGATATGTCATATGTGAGAAATGAGAAAATCATGGTATTTATTTGTAACTTAATTTTTTTTACAAACTTTAAATAAAGTGATTTATAATAAAACAACAAACATGCAATCCTAATTGGTCACTATGAAATCTTAACATGTGAATTGAGAGTAATGAAAAAGACTTTACAAACTATATATGTGTGTATGTTTGTGTGTTCATTATTTATATATGTATCCATTTAATTAATTATTTAGGAACTATGATATGTCAAGCGAAGTTTTTCATGGCAATATAAAACAAGAGAAATATAAAGAGAAAAAGAAAGAGATGGAGAGAAGGAAAGAGCGAAGGGACTTACATACACAAACCGGTATTGTCACCGGGCTTGTCTATCCGCCGATAGTCTCGCGTTACTAGCGAGACCTTCTTGAAGACTTCTTCATGTTCTTCTTCTTGGACTCTAGGTGAAGAGGGAGAAGTGAGAGATAAAAAATGTGAGGAAGGAAAAAATAGAGGAGGACAAATAAAGATGGTGTAATGGTGAATAATAATATATGCATTTAACATGAGAATTAAAAGAGAAATGAATGGTCACCATTCATTTTGGAAATGAAAAGTCTCGTTTGTAGGTTATGAGAAGAATAAAAAATGATAAAAAATAATTGCAAGAATGGGGATTTGAACATGTGACTTATGAAATAACAATGCAAAAACTTAACCAATGAGCTACAAGGTTATTCATGTATATATTTAATCAGAATTAAATATATGCTGTTGCTTAAAAAGAAAGTGGGCTTTTCAGATGGGCTGTCGAGAATAAGAATAATGGATTTGGGTTAATATTTATGAAAGGAAAAATAAGAATGAGAAGTTAAAAACTTAAATATAAGAAAAAGAAATTGTACCTAGAAAAATATACATAATAGATCGAGGAATAAAATAATAATAAATTTAGGAGAAAACGGAAAATACCAAGTACAAATAAATATGGTATATTATTGAAGAGGGATAATACAAATGTATAAAGATTTTGGGTCATTACCTTCTACCCTCCTTAAAAATAATTTCGTCCTCGAAATTAAAAAAAAGGATGATGTAACAGAGTAAGGAAACAGGATTAAGATGATGTCGTCTTCGAGCTCCGTCGATTGATACTCTAACCAATTGAGCCAATATGCCAACGAGATACAAATAGAAAGGATGAATAAGAGTTAAGAATTCAAAAGTCTTGAGATAGACTTCAAGAAAGCCGAAGGTGGAGTTCAAGATGGATTCAAGGAATATGTACTGTAAAGAATATTTTCAGTTGTTGTTTCTTGTGTTATATTGCTTAGCTTGTTCACGCAGAATTAAACTGCATGGTAGTGTTCCATACAACTCTGACCTGCATGGGCCACCAACAAAACCTGTCACGCCCCACTTCCCATTCTACGGCGAAGGGGATGCGACTGGCCTGCTACGTATTTACTCAGAAGCAAATATGCTGAGCGTAACTAAGTAATATAAAAGAAAATACACAAGAGATAAGGTATAATAAAAACAACAACTTTTATTTATTAACATTCTTTTGTACAATGCATGAAAAGGAAATACAACTGAAATAAAAATGATGCCTAAACAATGGCATGACAGGAAATGAAAAGTACTGAATGGAAAATGTACAATGAAACTAGAGCTCCGGTTTTTCAGCAAGCTGATCCAAGTCTTTCGCAGATGGCTCGATCTCTGTCGGGTCCAAACCACCTGACGACATTCAAAGAAGAAAGAAATAGAATGTCGTCAGCGAACAGATCGCTCGGTAAGTCCCAAAGATAAGGGAGAAGTAGAAAAGAAGAAATAGAGAAAGTAGCTTTTACTGTTGTACTATATTATTATAATGTTGTATTAACGCTGTTGTTTGTAGTTTGGTACAGAAGAATGCCAGTGTCTACGAGAAGGGTCTCAGTATGCTAGAGACCAGGGCAAATGGAAGTACAAGGCTTCGTTATACAACCCGGAACAACAGCAATTGGATTCATGTTAGGTGTTTTAATCTTACCGTCTCGTGCCACCTTTAACACCTTCCGTACCAATCTACCTTTTAAACCCCGTAGTGTTTTATTTGTATTGTTTTGTACTGTAAATTCTATTGAATGTATAATTGAAAGACTGACCGAAACCATGATATCAGTAAACGGATGTAATCGTAGAATCATGTAAATGGAATAACTGGAGAACCATGTAAATGGAATATATATTCATGGTTCGGTTCAGTCAAGTTGTATAGATTGATAATTGGATTTATGAATTCATATTGAATTGTAGATTGTAGATTGTAAATTATACTTGAATCATATTCAAGTCAGATTATTTAAAATGAGACTCAGTCTGAGTCAGAACAATTAGAAAAGAAATTGAAATCCTGAATTAGTTTTTGGTGTTATCGGTAATCACTACACATGGGCGGCAGGACTTGTGTCTTTTTCAAAGACGATTACCGTGTTGATAATACCGTTTGTTAGATTGTATACCTTAGATAGGCAAGCACCCATATCTCTGGCTCCCTGAGGCTCAAGAGACTGGTTCCGCTTAAACCTATATTTACTAGGGTCCTTATTGTAATTTATATAACTTGAGGGGGTTTTATGCAAAAATAATTTTGTATGGTTTTCAAAATACAACTCAAATATTTAATTATCGTATTTATGTACATACAACAATTTAATGATCAAGATAAATATGTATACATGTTCGAATAGCATGAAATGAGTCAAGTATATTATACGAGTAACTACCAAAAACAATGCTATAAAAAAATATTATGTACGACTAATTAATCAAGTTGAACGAACGCGGAACATAAAAAAAAATGTCTCTAAGTGTTTTGCATGCGTGGTTTCCAGTTTTACCTAAATATGACTACCGGTTTGAGAGATATATGTGTTTTCGTATCATTGCGCAAAACAAATCAGAATCTGTTCAGCACCGTCACATATTTTTAAAACACAGTTTGAGTTATTTTCCATCAGATTTCAGGTTACGAAGATTATTAGAAAATTGTAGGTATTTTGAAGTACTTATCCAAAACACCAAGATTCATACGATTTGGATTTCTGAAGCTCTAGTTATGATCATTTTAATATCAGCGTTTAAAACAGAAATTCAGATTTCTGGACAGCAACTATATATTGTATTGAAAAACCTATATCGGGGTGTGTCATGCATTTATAAGTGATCAAGTATGCATAAAATTATAGTTCTATCAATTGTACATCTACACATCTAAATTTTGTCACAAACGGACATTGGGAGTTTGAGTTATGTCTAGTTTAAAAACAGTGTTCGAATCAGGACAGATTCTGTCCAGATCCGCCACTTAATATTATAACGCAGTTTTCTTTATCTTAGATGGGTTTTAAGTAAAACTATAAAACTAAGAAAATCTAGATCATTCGATGTAGATATCAAAAACATCTGGGTTTACTCAATTTGGGTACCGGTATACCAAGTTATGTGTCCTAGAATTTGACCGATAACTGCAGTTTTCTGTTTTACGATCATTGAATAAAAATGATGTAATTCCTAAACCGTTATGCGGTTCGATCTAAAACTTTTACAGCGTGTACAAAATAATATATTCTATCATATGTAAATTTCCTGAAATTTTCAGAATTACAAATTAATTTATAAAAATTATTTTAAAACTAAAGGTATTGATATGTCATATGTGAGAAATGAGAAAACCATGGTATTTATTCGTAACTTAATTTTTTTTACAAACTTTAAATAAAGTGATTTATAATAAAACAACAAACATGCAATCCTAATTGGTCACTATGAAATCTTAACATGTGAATTGAGAGTAATGAAAAAGACTTTACAAACTATATATGTGTGTATGTTTGTGTGTTCATTATTTATATATTATCCATTTAATTAATTATTTAGGAACTATGATATGTCAAGCGAAGTTTTCATGGCAATATAAAACAAGAGAAATATAAAGAGAAAAAGAAAGAGATGGAGGGAAGGAAAGAGCGAAGGGACTTACATACACAAGCCGGTATTGTCACCGGACTTGTCTATCCGCCGATAGCCTCGCGTTACTAGCGAGACCTTCTTGAAGACTTCTTCATGTTCTTCTTCTTGGACTCTAGGTGAAGAGGGAGAAATGAGAGATAAAAAATATGAGGAAGGAAAAGATAGAGAAGAACAAATAAAGATGGTCTAATGGTGAATAATAATATATGCATTTAACATGAGAATTAAAAGAGAAATGAAAGGTGACCATTAATTTTGGAAATGAAAGGTCTCATTTGTAGGTTATGAGAAGAATAAAAAATGATAAAAAATAATTGCAAGAATGGGGATTTGAATATGTGACTTATGGAATAACAATGCAAAGATTTAACCAATGAGCTACAAGATTGTTCATGCATATATTTAATTAGAATTAAATATATGCTGTTTCTTAAAAAGAAAGTGGGCTTTTCTGATGGGCTGCAGAGAATAAGAATAATAGATTTGGGTTAAATATTTATGAAAGGAAAAATAAGAATGAGAAGTTAAAAACTGAAATATAAGAAAAAGAAATTGTACCTAAAAAAATATACATAATAGATCGAGTAATAAAATAATAATAAATTTAGGAGAAAACGGAAAATACCTAGTACAAATAAATACGGTATATTATTGAAGAGGGATAATACAAATGTATAAAGATTTTGGGTCGTTACACAAGGAGGCAGCCGAGCGGCTACCCTGCTCGGCTATCCCTGGCTGGTAGTGTAACAACCTAGTTCATTTATACCAATTCCAGTTTCCGTATTTATTTATCTGCGGTATTTTATTGATTTATCGTGTTTTGGGTGCGAATAGTATTTTACATTTTACATTGCATTCGACTCGACCCGCTTGCTTGAACCTGTTTGATTCATATTTATAGATTACCTTGACTTATTATATAGACACGTGCATTTCATGTATACTGCATATTGGCATTTCATCTGACATCGCACATTTTACCATATAACATTTTAGATCATGTAAAATAAATTAAAATTGCATTTCATAGCCTGCATGATACCCCTAGCCCCGTGGTAGCATCCGCGCATCTTGTTCTCGTCCCGTTCAGTGAAATGAACGTGTTTGGATGGCTATGCGCACGCACGTGCATCCGTTCTTGGGGGTATGCATTTTCATTAACTGAGCATTCATTTTCAAATTTGGAAGTCGCTTATATTTTTCGTATTTAAAATCTGAATTTTTAGACCCAATTCGGGCGCGTTTTGAAATATTTTTGTATTCCGCCTAAATTCAAATTTATTTGATTTTATTTTAATTTTTCCTTTAAAATCTCGTTAACTATTAACAAACGAATCCTTTTAAATTTTTTTAAATATAAAATCCTACCTCATTAACAACTAAAATCCTTTTTATTTTTTTTTTTAAAAATCTTTTCTTAACTGACCCCAACTCTTTCCAGCTCTCTCTCTATTCCTCTCTCTGCCGTGGCCCCCACTTCCCTCTCCCTTCCTTTCTCTTTCTCTCGTTATTTTTCTTTACCTCTCTCTCTCTCCTCCCCTCTTCCTTTCTCTCTCTCTCACTAAACGCCAAGTTTATCTCTTCTCACTGTTCACGCGTCTCTCTCTCTCTCCTCTCGATCTCCTCTCTCTCTCAGAATCTCTCTCTCCTCTCGCTTTATTCTCTCTCTCCCTCCCTATATTATATATTCCTTCTTCTTCTCCTCTCTCATTTTTCTTTAAACCCACGATCGTGAAACCCTATCCATCGCCTGCCTCCACCTCGCTGTTGCCCAAAGCCCCCGACGACGCCCTTCCCGACCTCGCCGCCTCCTCACGCTCATCGCCTTCACCTTTTCTCTCCTTCCCCGAGCCCTATACACGCACCCGAGAACAAACCCGAGCCCCTGCACATCGCTTCACCGCGAGCGATGATCACCGGATTCGACCTCGTCGCCGCTCTCTCGTTCCCAGATCACTGTACACCCAGTGAGCCCTTGCACTCCCTCTCCTTCTCCTTCTTTCTTCTTCCTTTCTTTTCTTTCCTTTCTTCTGTTTTCTTTAAATGGCCCTCTGTTCTCTGCAGGTCACCTCGCCGGAGCTCCGTCGACCTCGTCGACACCCTCACGACTCCTCTCTGCAACCCAGTGAGCATTCCTCTTCTTCTCATCCTTCTTCTTTCCCTTCTTTTCTTCTTTCCTTCTTTTCTTTATTTCTTTCTTGAAAACTGTTTTCTGCCTACAGTAGATCGCCGGAGCCGGACGTGACGTCAACGATCCTGACGACCCAGCGAACGTACCTGACTTGTGTGATCACCTTTGCACGTTGTTTGGAACCATTCCGTGTACCGTGCACGCGTCGCGATATTTCGCCGACGTGAGACGTTACGTACACATCCGTTCTTGATTCGTCGAGGCAAGTTAATCTTGCTACATGCTATATAACTCGTTTTATACCTATTTAAATCAATATCATACCTGTAGTTTAAATCTAGTACCCCATGTTTAATTTTATAACATTTCGGTGTTCCGTCTGCATCCGCTTATATCATTTTAGATCTAGGTCATGGAAAACCTATCTTGTTGCATACTAGATTACAATATAATGCACTCATATCAATATTTATGTCACATAGTGCTTAGTTGTATACCCCACACTACCATTTTATAGTTTTATAACCTTTCGGATACCAGTTTGCATCCATCTCATTTAGAATATATATAATTGCATCCATTGATCATATTAATACATAATACTGTGAAATTAACACCCCATGTTTAATAAACTGCATTCTAATTAGTGTTGGAACTATAACTTTAACCCTAATCGATAACTGTGCATCCATATGTTTGAATCTATACCTATTTACATACCACATCACATTATTCCATTTTATTGTTACATTGGTACCCCATACTTGTTTTTGTATACCCATGCTTATTATAGTTTGATTATGAGCACCCACGTGACACTTGTGCACCCCCTGACATGACTTGATACACTATTACTTGACACGACTTGATACCATGCACTTCTTGACATGATTGGATTTATATACACTACCTAACTTGACCTGATGTACCATAGCTTGACCTGTTACCTGATCTTGTTACTAATGCCAACAACCTTGACATGTTGTCCCTACGGACATTTCCTGTTGTCTATCTAGACAAACCTGTACCTGCTTGATCCTGTGTTGGCATTAGCTCCAGATTTATTAATACCTGACTTGAACACATAACCTGGGGTTATGGGGAAATCAATGATGAAACCTGACTTGTAACTCGACAGTTCGATACCTTTACTGATCAGTCTTACGGGCTAGGCCAGCCCCGGGGTGATGCTGCTGACATCACTCATCGTTACATACTACCTTTTACTGCCTCGCGGCATGTCTCGGATTCAGCCCGAGAATCTTGACCGTGGTCCTGGGCACCCACGAGATACTATTGAGTTACATCGATGATTCATCAAATTGATTTCAAGGACTTGAGAGTAGATAATCCAATAGACCAGTCTAGATTACCCACTACACGTTACTTTCACTGTCCTCACTATATATTACTGTTATACCTGTTTTACCGTTTATACTCATACCTGCATGTCTTGCTACCCCTGTTTATAGTATTGCTTGATATTATGACGCATTGACGTCTGGGTTTTGCATGACCTAGATTCTTTACCTTTGCTGCGGCCGAGCAGGAGTATTTCAGTCAGCAGGCTGAGCAGTGAGGACTTGTTAGTAAGTTTATTTTTCCTTTCAGTATTTTTATTCCTGATGTGAGCCCGCATTATGGGACGTACATTCCAGTTTATTCTTGTATTGGATCTTTTGCTTCCGCATTATTTTATTCTTGACTCGTTATTCTGGCTTATGGACATGTATTAGATAGTTATTATTATTGTTCTTGATATCTCTACAGCCGTAATATGACTGTGGAGGGATATTTCCTATCCACAGGTAGTATGGTTGGCTCTGTCACGTGCCTATCTTAGCGTACTCTGGGAAGCGAGGCATGACAGGTAGATCTTTACCCCACAACGCCAGGGATCAAAGCCCTCGCCAAGGGGAAACTGAGCAGCTTCACTGCTCGGTCCATCCTTAGCAGGCCTCCCACGGCCCCTCCAGCGCTAAGGATCGAAGCCCTCACCAAGAGGCAGCTGAGTGGCTACCCTGCTCGGCTATCCCTGGCTGGTAGCTCCCTATCCCACAATGCCAGGGATCAAAGCCCTTGCCAAGAGGCAGCCGAGCGGCTACCCTGCTCGGCTATCCCTGCCTGGTAGCTTCTTACCCCACAATGCCAGGGATCAAAGCCCTGGCCAAGAGGCACCGGGCAGCAACCCTACTCGGCCATCCTTAAGGATCAAAGCCCTCGCCAAGAGGCACCGGGCAGCAACCCTGCTCGGCTCGTCCTTAGTAGGCCTCTTACGGCCCCTCCCGTGCTAAGGATCAAAAGTCCTCGCAAGAGGCAACCGGGCCCGTCCTTGCTCGGTTATCCCTGGATGGTAGTTTCCTACCCCACAATGCCAGGGATCAATGCCCTCGCCAAGAGGCATCGGGCGACAAGCCCGCCCCGGTCCGTCCTTAAGGATCAAAAGCCCTCGCAAGAGGAAACCAGGCCCGCCCATGCTCGGTTATCCCTGGCTGGTAGCTCCCTACCCCAACACACCAGGGATCAAAGCCCTCGCAAAGAGGCGTCTGGCAGTAAACCTGCTCTGCCCGTCCTTAGTAGGCTTCTTACGGCCCTTCCCGCGCTAAGGATCAAAAGCCATCGCAAGAGGCAACCGGGCCCGCCCTTGCTCGGTTATCCCTGGCTGGTAGCTCCCTACACCACAACGTCAGGGATCAAATCCCTCGCCATGAGGCGACCGAGTGGCTACCCTGCTCGGTTATCCCTGGCTACCAGTTCCCTACCCCACAACGCCAGGGATTTAAGCCCTCGCCATGAGGCAACCGAGCAGCTACCCTGCTCGGCCCATCCTTACCATGCCTCTCCGAGCCTCCCACGACTAAGGAACGAAAGCCCTCACCAAGAGGCACCCGGTGTATCTACGTCTGAGCGATCTCCACCTCGACTTCGGGGCCATGGAGATATCGTCTTCCCGCCGGTCTTTGTACACTTTGTAAGTGAACAGATTCAACTCGACGCGTAAACGCTAGACGAAGAACCGACATTACACAAAGGAAAATATGCGTGCAAATAAAAGGAAAATATGCATGCAAATATGACTGCAAAAAGTCTTTATTTACAAAGTCAAAGCTTTTACAAGGGTATTGTGGGCTCCCCAGCCTTACAAAATGCCCGGAGGCCTACAAAATTCCCGATGCAACAAAAGAAAAGAAACAAGAAGACAAGGGGCTTCAGGCCTCAGGGCCAGGCGCAACCCCAGGAAGCTCAGCATCTACCACGGCTCTGGCGGTGTCTGGGGGCTCAGCGCCCATCACATTAGCCTCGGTGCCGCCCTCGCCGGGAATCTCTTCCCCGGCTTCGCCCCCGGGGTCGTCCCCTTGCTCGTCATCCCCACGAGAATATTCGGCTCGGAGCTTGATTCCCCCAATCAGAGCAAAGCTCTGTTTGAAATTCGAATTTCAAAAATTGAAGCAACGTTTCAGATCCAGCGCTAGGCGTCCTACGTGCCACATGTCAAACACGGGTGCGCTAGTGCCAGGTGTACTGCGCCCTAGGCAGTACACCATGTATGCGCTAGCGCTAGGCGCGCTGCGCACCACTTGTCAAATACGGGTGCGCTAGCGCAGGCTGCACTGCGCTCTGAGCAGCGCACCATGTGTCAAACACAGGTGCGCTAGCGCAAAGTGCGTTGCGCTCTGAGCAACGCACTACGTGCAAAGTACGGGTGCGCTAGCGCTGGAATTAAAAATTCCCCACCGTTAGATCAAAAGATCTAATAATAATAATAAATCATTAATTAATCATAATTAAATTCTGTTATGGAAAGATTTTCTAATCTTGTTAAAAACAAAAAGATTGCCTTCTGTAAAACAGAAGCCCTAGGATCAAAGATCCAATGGTGGGAAATATCCCCAATTCAATCAGAGAAAGATCTCTTTAACCGATTCAACAAATCAGCTTGCCCTATATAAAGGCCCCAAGACTTCAAGTCTGATATAGAGAAACCCCCCTCCATAAACTTTGAGAAAACTCAAAAGAAAAAGAGCAAGCTCTTGCAAGAAGATATTTCTTCAAGGTAAAGAGGATGAATGATGAACACAGAGATGAAATCATCTCTTAAAAAGAAGAATTATCTTCTTAAAAGATCATAGATCTACAAAGACCAAGGTCTTTTATAAAAAGATCAAAAGATCTCATCATAAAAATAGAGAAGTACTTACTTCTTTCACAGATCATAGATCTATAAGACAAACTGTCTTTCTGAGATCATGAACATCTCATCATAAAGGGGGAGAAAATTATTAAATTTTCTTAAAGATCATGGATCTATAAAGGCAAGCCCTTTCAAAAAATAAGAACTGTTGTTCTTGAATTTTGAGACAAAGTCTCTTTTAAAAGAACATAAATTTGTTCCCAGATCATAAAATTGATCAATTGCACTTTGCGCTCTTGAACAACGCTTCTGCGCTCTCTGGACTGGCACTCAGCGCCAAAATGCGCCACGTCTCAACCACGTATTCGCCAATTAACAACTTGCGCTTTGCGCTTCTGAAATAGCACACTGCGCTCATGCGCTGGCGCTCAGCGCTAAGCGCACCACGTATCACTCAAGTGTGCGTCACTAAATTGAAAGCACTCAGCGCTCATAAATTAGCGCTCAACGCTTATAAACTGGCGCAATGCGCCCATCATCTGGCGCTTAGCGTCAAGCGCGACACGTGTCCTTCACATATGCGCTATTTGGCAGAAGGGCACCGTGCTCTTTGACTGGCGCAAAGCGCCTAGCGCGCCACGTGTTGCGCTGACAGAACATAAATTGTTCTTTAATAAAGCCCAGAGCTTTGATCAATGCTCACCATTATTAAAAGAGCCAAGCCCAAATAAAGGCTCAATAGCCAGAATAAAAATGTTAAACATTTATTGGACTTAGCCCACGATTGGCTATAAGTCTTCAACTCATATTTAATTGAGCTCGTCTGCTCATGAATATTTAACAGATCTTAGTCCCAAATTAGACTACAGATCTTTCAACCAACTCACACCTGTTCGAGAGTACATCTCTTTACTCCTCTGATATCTGTCGTTGTAATCCTTCAACGTCTTCAGAGAGGTGACGGGTCCCGACAACCACACGTTTCTACGGACTGTGGGGTCCTTAAACTCATGGACTATGATATTCTTAAACTTTATAGACTATGACGTCTTTAAACTACGGACTGTGGGGTCCTTAAACTCACGGACTACGATGTCCTTAACCTGGACTGTGGGGTCCCTTTAAACCCACGAACTATGATGTCCTTAACCTTGGACCGAGATGTCCTTAAACTAACATTGGACCGAGATGTCCTTAAACTAACATTCGACCGCAATGTCTTTAAACTAACATTCGACCTCAATTTCTTTAAACTAACATTTGACCGCAATGTCTTTAAACTAACAAACGACCGCAATGTCTTTAAACTAACATTGGACCGAGATGTCCTTAAACTAACAATCGACCGCGATATCTTTAAACTAATATTGGACCGAGATGTCCTTAAACTAACAATGGACCGTAATGTCCTTAAACTAATCGACCGCAATGTCCCTAAACTAAATAACAGAGTCCAATTGCTCTCTTGTTGGATCTAAATGATCCCGTTAAGTTGATCTTAGTCTAAAATTAGACTAACGTATCCTTAATATACGTTTAAGTTGATCTTAGTCCCAAATGAGACTAACGTATCCTTAAACCCAACCTCCAAACCCAAATCTAAGAAGATACGGATTTGGACTAATCCACGCCCTACGGGCGACAACATAAATTAGTCTCCGTATACAATCCACGGGCAACCACAAACAAAACAAACACCCACGACACGAAGTGACCATCTGGAGAAGGAGAAAGTTGTTACAGCGATGCGGTAGCGTAATTAACTGCAGGGGCTTGCGCCTGCAGGGAAGAGCGTCCCCACAATCAAAAACCCCTCAAATGAGGAGGAATCTGACGAAGTCTGCTACATCGATCGCATTCGTTTAAACCTTCGATACACGGTGCCATAAATCAACTTGGCATCTTCGGA
Source organism: Agapanthus africanus (assembly GCA_030015575.1). Classification (NCBI taxonomy): domain Eukaryota; kingdom Viridiplantae; phylum Streptophyta; class Magnoliopsida; order Asparagales; family Amaryllidaceae; genus Agapanthus; species Agapanthus africanus. Next base: position 9,877,247 of record CM057340.1, read on the forward strand.
GAGATGGACGGATAGCACCAATTAGCATCTGCCTCGAAATTCAGGCGAGACATTTGCCGCGTCTTCGTCCGCGTCTTTCGGCGGGGAACAGATTCTGGAACTCCCGGTGGGACCTTTTCCACTTTCCACTCTACACTTCGTGTATCGCGTTCGCGAACGAATCGCGGTTTGATATGGTTGCCCTTGGGTTCTAGGTACTAAGATTTGGTGTCTTGCTTGGTGCAGAAAACGAAAGATCAATGGCGTCTACTTGCACGAAGTGTTCCAGCTGCAATTACAACTCGCGTTCCGCCTCATCTGGAGGCATAGCTTACGGACCTCAGGTGGCCTCTCTGTTCACAATGCCGATAGAGCAGGTGACGTAGGCTACCACCAGTTTGTTCTTCGGGACCATGCTCCCACCAGTGAGCATTAACATCCCGCTGCCGCAAGAAGCGCAAAAGAAGTCGGTCTTTGATCGGCTCACTACTACCACGGCCCCTCTCAACGGGTCGGCCGATGTCAAGCCAACAGCATCAGTCTTCGATAGGCTGAGCCTGAACTCCAATGGACCTGTCAAGAAGCCCACGATACCTGAAGTGGCCATCCCAAAGCGGATAGCCATTCCTGCTCTCGAGGTCACTAAAGAAGTTTCTCCCGTCAAAGGATCAGTCTTTACGAGGCTGGCCACTCTGGCTCCCGTTCCTGCTTAAAGGTCTGTCTTTGACAGATTGGATACTGCTACTCAACGGACATCGGTCTTCAAGAGGCTGGTACCAGCAGCGCCTCACCAGAACAGGGGGCATGACGAAGTCACCCCTAAAGCTGAAACAACCCCAACGGCTCGACACGCTCGACATCGCCACTGACGCCGAGTAAGGAAGGTTTGGGGCAACTTCCCCCTCTGGGCTAACTCCACCAGCTCCAACGGTGGAGATCGATGCTGCTGTTCCAACCGGGAACAACTTTGAATTGCTGAATAAGGTGCGCAGGAACTCTCCTACCGCCGTGCTGAAAAGATCTCCTCCACCCGTGGAGAATGCACCGAAGGCGAAACCAGAACAGCCCCCTCAGCGGCTTTCTTCAAAAATTTACAAAGTCTGGCGATAGGTCCAGGAATTGGTGATTGACCAGGACTACTCTCGCCAACCAAAAAAGCTCAAAGCTCATCAAGAAAAGAGCCATCTTGAGGTACCACAGAAGATATCATCCGTCTGCGTGCCCACTGCAACGGCTCCCTCAACATCAACCGCTCAAAAGAGAAGGAGGCCAGAGAAAGCCCCTATGAACGCGGCGAACCGTAAAAGCGCTGAATCTAAACGCCCCAAGTCCGGGGGCATGATGATGCATACCGTTTATATGGCTTCCGGAAAAGAGAAAAGCCGTGCTTCTACGGGACATTAACCACTTACCCGGTCAATAACGAAGGCTCAAGAACAACAACAGCAGAAGCTTCAGGAAATGCTAACGCAAATGGCCGCACTCACCGGGCCAAAAGAAAGCCCGGAGGCGTCATCAGAGCAGCGTCATGAACAAGAAACCGATACTGACTTTCTCCGCAGAGTCTTCGAAAAGAAGGATAGAGAAGCAGCAGAACAAGCGGCTAATATAAAACGAATGACGCTTCTCTTCCAAGACATGGTCGGGATGATGTTACAGCCAGAACCTCCAGCTGAAGACCCTCCAATCATCATTGAAGACGACAAAGGGGAGACATCGAACCCTCCTCCGGCTCTTTCAGCAGCCAAAGAGGAAACCATTTCCAAGGCCGCTCTGGACGACTACATTGCTCAGCAAATACGAGCTCACCAGGCGAATGAAGCGGCCGACCAAGTTGTTAAAACTGAGCGATCATATCCAGGCTGGTATGACCAAATAAAGTACCCGCCGGGATATACGATCCCTAAATTTCATGTATACAAAGGGACAGGCAATCTCCACCAGCATGTCGCCCAGTTTAGGGCTCTATGTGGCAACACCGGAGGTGATGATAAAGTTCTACTTCGCCAGTTCGTCGGTAGCTTAGCAGAGACAGCTTTTGAATGGTACTCAGAGCTTCCCGACGACTCCGTCAAAACGTTTACAGAAATGGAGTTGCTATTCACTCAGCGGTTCGCAAGCGCCAGCGAACGCACCCCGATCACGGCATTGATCAACGCCAGAGTAAAGCAGGGAGAGACATGGGTGCAGTATGCAATCCGGTGGCGGAACCTATGGTCGAGATGTGAACAACGCATAGAAGAAGCTCCTGCCATGGGCATGTTCATGTAGACCCTTGACCCTCAGACGACTATCAACCAATTCATGATGTTCTTCAAGCCGACCACCTTCCAGGCCTTGATCGACAAGCTGGCCCAAATGGACCAAATGGGCCATAGGCCTTCCCCTTCAAAAGTGGGTTTTCGGAATGAAAAAGGCAACGGGAAAGCGACCATTGTCGCCAACGCTCAGCGACAGCCGAGTAACCCAAGACCGTCTGTTCGTCAAAGCAACAAGCCGCGATCCCTCGATGAGAAGTTGAAACTTCCTTACTCATTTCCCAAGGATAAAACAAGGAGACTATTCGAACTGGCAGTGCGCAACGGGCTCATCACTCTGCCAGATCCAAAACATCCGTCGCAACCGGGTGACGTTAACCATCCTAACTATTGTCCCTACCACAGAGTAACAGGTCATCCACTCGAAGATTGGCACATCTTCAAAGCCTGGGTTGAGGATGAATACCAACAAGGCAAATTCGCGTTGTCTGACAACTGGAAGGTGAACCCGCCACAACTACATGCTCAGAAAAAGTTGGACACGCCGGGGCATCATGCTCTTTTATAGGGGAAGCTCCATGAGAAATTGTTCTTTCGGCAAAAACTAAAAGAACGCTGAAAGATCTTCAAACATGTCCGACCTATGAACAATGGACCGAAACGTTCTTAAACTAACAACGGACCGAAACGTCCTTAAACTAACAGCAGACCGAAACGTCCTTAAACTAACAGCAGACCGAAACGTCCTTAAACTAACGATGGACCACTATGTCCTAAAACCAGCTGTTGACCGAGACATCGATAAACTACTGTAGACTGCAGCATCCCAAGGCTGACAAAAAAAGAGAGAAAAGAATAAAAAAAAGAAAAACGGTATGTCCATAAGCAAAAAGGGCACGGATGAAAACCCGAAAGGGCTCCGTGAGTAAAAACGGCAGGGCTACCGGCGAGTTTTATGAAAACCCGAAAGGGCGCAATCTCGTTAAAAGACATTTGCAAGGTCCTCTCGACCTTGTAAGGAGAAACCACCTGCGTGAGATCCTTACGACTCACAAAGGAGCAACACACTTAGGGATCCCCACGATCCCTAAGGAGAAAACACACTTACGAGATCCTCACGACTCGTAAGGAGAACTCTCTTATGGGACCCTCACGACTCATAAGATTCAAAGCGCTTAAGCTACAGAGATCTGAACCTGTTCTTAAGCGGCCATCACAACCTCCGATTTTGCCCTGCAAGTGGTTCAGTATTGACCCTTGTATACAATCCACGGGCGCGAATAAACATTTCCCTAATAAAGTCCCATCCGTGACTAGGGATATGTTTGCACGGTGAACCCCCTTGTAAGCCCTCTCGACTTATAAGGAGAAAGCACACTTGTAAGATCCTTACGACTTATAAGAGACCATGCACTTAGGAATACTCACAATTCCTAAGGAGAAAACGCACCTACGAGATCCTCACGACTCGCAGGGAGAAATACCTTTATGAGACCCTTACGGCTCATGAAATCAAAAGCCTTAGTCGACAGGATCTTAACCCTGTCCGCTAAGCCACCTTTGTTCGACATCGACAGAGGCAAATGATGATTCGTTCCTGGAAATATTCCAGTTGTAGCGGTGCTGATACCGAAATCGGTGTCTAACTCCAAGGTTGCAGCAAAGAAGCTAGCGAGCCACACATGCATACGAAATAGCCAAAATGATGGGGTAACTTGCAACAAAATCAGCAAGTAAAAATATATGCATGCAAAATAGCCGAAACGATTGGGCAACTCGCAATAAAAAGCAGTGAGTAAAAATAAAATAAATAGCCGAAATGATTGGGCACCGCGAAAAATAGCCGAAATGATTGGGCAATCGCGGCCTTCGCGATATAAAAGCTGAAATGATAGAGCATCGCGGAAAGAAAAAAAAATGAGATTTTTGCCCTGCAGGTGAGGTCACATTGACCCCTGTATACAATCCATAGGCACAAACAAGAAGGGGATCATATCGTCCCACCAGGCTTCATCGAAGCGAAGTCAAATCTCGGCGGTTCATAGACAACCTAGAGACAATCTCGACATTTGTTGCAATATTGCAAATACAATGTCAACAAACAAAGTGAAGGAAGATCCCTAGCTTCAGGGTTTCGACGTCAACATCGACAACTTAGAGATCAACAACAACGTTTCTCCTTACTCCAGTAGGATGCAGACGTGACGTCAACAAAAGACCCAATGGTCAAAACAAAGCGGAGTGACGGTAAAATCCCAGCTCCAACTCAGCATTCGTCTTGATACAACAGACGAGATATTACCACAGCGTTCTTCCTCCGGCAGGATTCAGACGCGACAATCCAACAGCGGAACCACGGCAAAGTCCTAGCTCCAAAACTCTAAGGTCCACAGACGACCTAGAGTCAACCAATAACTTCCCTGCCGGATCAACGCTCCGTCTCGAAAATAAGTCAACCAACCCCAGGGAAATCAGTGTCCTTGGCAAAACCTCTCAACTCAGGGAAATCAACATCCTTGGCGAGAACCTTTTGATTCACGTCGACCCGCAAGGAAATCAGTGTCTTTGCAGGAATCTCTCGATTCGTCTCGACTCCGGGGAAATCAGTGTCCTTGACAAAACCTCGATCCAGGGAAATCAGCATGCTTGGCGAGAACCTCTCGATTCACGTAGACCCGCAAGGAAATCAGTGTCTTTGCAGGAATCTCTCGATTCGTCTCGACGCCGGGGAAATCAGTGTTCTTGACAAAACCTCGATTCAGGAAAATCAGCATCCTTGGCGAGAACCTCTCAATTCGCGTTGACCCGTAGAGAAATCAGTGTCTATGCAGGAATATATGACGTCGGCAAAACGGAGCCATGGCAAAGTCCCTAGTTCCAGGTCCCGACGGTTCACCAACAACCTAGAGACCACCTCGACATTTGTCTCGATACAGCAGACGCAATGCCACCAAACGAAGCGAAGGCAACATTCCTAGCTTCAGGGTCTTGATGGCAACTCATATAAAACCTGAAAGACTATCGGAGATCATCCCACACCAGCGCGGAGTGGTTATGACTCATCGGGGCTCCCAAACTGAGCCTAACCTCAAGTAAAAAGCGACATGGAATATCCCTAACGCTTTCTCTTTCGACGGTAATATCACCTGGAAGATTGCTTGAAGACGTCTTGTCTAGCCCCCGAAGGGATCGGAGACACGACAGTCGCGGGGCTACTTGAACAGCAAGATTATGTGTCAAAGAATACACCAGCCAATGCGACGGTGCAACGGGTAAAAAACCCTAGTACCACAGGCCCTAACGAACTTCTATTAGCAGGAGTTAACTGTGACGTTAGGAAATTCCTGGTAGAACTGCTCGATTCGCCTCGACTTGTGAGGAAATTAGTGTCTTTCCGAGAACTTCTCGATTCGTCTCGACTCGTAGGGAAAAGTCTTAGGCAGCAGGGATAAGGACCAGTTTCCTAAGCACTGGAGCCCTGCAGGTCAGTCCAAAATGGACTCTTACATACTATTTACGGGCCACACTCTCCAAAGTTGAATCGCGATAAGAAGGGAAACAACCACTTATGGGTCCTCTCGACTTGTAGGAGGGAAAATTCTCTTGTGAGATCCTTACGACTTTCAAGAGAAAACGCGCTTAGAAATCCTCACGATTCATAATGAGAAAATACACCTATGGGATTCTCTCGACTCGTAGGGAGAAAAGTCTTCATGAGACCCTCACGGCTCATGAAGTTGAAAAGTCTTAGGTAGCAGATCTGAACCTGATTTCTAAGCCATCACTACCTCTCAAAGAGTTCAAGACGGAATGCTCTCTATCATTCACAGGCTACGCTTACTAAGGAAACAAACCAGTAACAAAGAAAAGAGAAGAAAGCAGTAACAGAACAAAAAATGTATATCTTTTATTCATGAATTCAGTGTAGTACAAGTTGAATCGTATGAAAGAACAAAAAATGGATACATGTTATTCAAAGATTATAAGCAAAACAGCTACTGAGAAGGAAGCGTTTTCAACAAGTCCACAAGCTGCTCTCGCACCCCTTTCAGCGCCTTCTCGTGATCAGCCGCCGCGCCCAGCTCTGCTTCAATTCGAGCCCTTTGCTGCAAGCATGATGAAATCTTCTCATCGATTTTCCGTTGGGCAGCTTCGCGACTCTGCGTAACCCGCTCGATAGAGTTGAGCTTCCGCCTCAATACAAGCCCGTCCGAGATACGTTGCTGCAAGGTGTCAAAAACAGCTCTCAGTTGCGTGGCGTTCGCTTCGACCTGGGCACGCAATTGGACAGACTCAGTGGAAGTCGCCTCACGTTCCTTTCGCTTGAGGATCGCCTCTTGTTCGAAATGACGAAGGAAAAGGGCACTTTGCTCAACCCACGCAGCCCGCTGGGAGTTCACGGCCAGAATCTCAGGAGCAGGACGCCTAAGCTCAAGCTCATGCAGGCAGGCCTCAATTTTCCTGCATTGATTAACCCAAGACTCAACGACGCCCTCACTATGAAAGTTCACGAGCGTCGCCAGCATAGGGTTAACCTCCGCGGCAAAATCCGTAGCGAATGTGGGAGTCTCCACGTCAAGCTCCTCAATGTAGTCGCTCAACATGCACAGACTATTCGCGGCGCCTTTCGAGGATGCACGTCGAGAAAAGGGGCCTGCTGGCATTGTGATGCGAGACTCAAACGGGGCTGAAGTCGACGTGATTGCTGCAAAATAAATCATAGTTAGATGTCGGCTCAAGAAATAAAGAAAATACACGAGCAATAGAGTCTACTATACCGGCTGCAACAGGGGGCAGAGCTGGGAGTTCCGGTGGCGCAGCGATACCTTTGACCCCCCCTCAATTTGTAAGGCTATGAGCAATGCAAAGAAGAATTAGCAATAACGTGACTGCCCGTTAAAGAAAATAAAGGACGTCGGTTAGAAAAGATACCCATTGACACCAGCGGGCGGACTAATCTCCGACGGGAAAGAGAAGTGCGGGTTCATCACCTGATACAAATGATCAAAAAGAACTCCTGTGAGATCACGATGATACATGGTCAGCACACGAAAGATGCTGTCCCCGATTTAAATTTATCACAAACCCATACCTTCCAGCATTTGAGAAGATATAAGAGAAGATGGAGGGGCGGTCACCGTCAAAGCGGTAACTGGTGGCGCTTCCTCGGGTGGCACAACCTCAACGCCCACCGCAGCTGAATTTAAAACAAAAGTACTGTCAGAAAAGGTAGAAAAGGGATTGCAGAATAAAAAAGAAAGCAATAACCTGAAATTTACCTGGTAAGTCACCGGTCGAGACCACAACAAGGGCATCACTGGATGCAGTGACCACCTCACCCTCCTCCGTACTCCCGAGCACATCATCGGGGATGTGGGCCGGTATAGTAACTTCTGGCGGAGAAGCAGTAACCATCGCTACAGGCTCCAATGGAAGGACGGTGGCCTTGACTACCTATCCCGCAGTCTCCGGGCCATCCCCAGAGAGACCCGTTGAATCCGCGGCCAATGAAGATGCCTCTTCCGGAGGAGCAATCACCTGGGGAGCAGAAATCACCAAGGGAAGCTCCATCGCAGGAACAACAATTGCATCAACCCCCTCCATACTGATTAGTGCCTCATCGGGGATATCTGCGAAGTCCATAGTCAGGGCGCGACTTGGACTCAGCTCCTCTGCCATCGCCGAAGTCCCTGCAAAGTTTGTACGAGGATGAGTATATATATATATATATATATATGTATGTATGTATACAAGCAATACAAAATATTACAAAGAGATATATGAACATACCGATGCGCAAGGGAGCTTCTAGTATGGCTTGTTCAAGCAGACGCTCCTTCCTGAGGAGGTATGCTCGCCGAGGTTCGAGAGTAGACTCGTGGCCACCGGTCCACAATGAAAGTGCATCCTCGGCGTCGGCTGAGACGACCTGCTTAAGAGCCCTTTCGCCCCATTCTTCCAAAAAGCCTATGAATAGCCGCCATATCCACGGAGGGTCTTCATAAAAGATGACGGCAGGGTAAGGCCTCTTCGGGATCCTTACATTCTCGGATTCGTCTTGTGAGCGTCTTATAGCCTTAGCTAATTGTGCGTCTTCCTCGGCAGATAAACCAGGAAAAAGAAGACCGTCTTCCGGTGAACTAGTAACGGTCTTCTTCCCCCGCTTTGGTCCAGAGCTAGCGATTGCAGAAGATTGCTTCTTTCCCCTTGCCGTCTGGTTTTTGGGCTGCTTCTCGGTTTTGACAGGGAGAGGAGACTTCTTCAGGACCTTCGCCAAGGAAATATTATCACTTGAGCTAGGTTTTACCTCCGGAACTGTTACGGTATCCATCATCGGTCGTTCAAGCGAAGCCTCTGTTGGCAATGAGACGCGAAGCCTTTCCTCCTCTCTAAGGGTTTTAAGTGAAGCAGCAATAGCTTCTTCTGTGGAAGCACCTGTTAAAACACCAAGCTTCGGTCAAAGCATGATAAAAAAATAATATATATAAACAGCGGACATATAACGGTAATGTATACCTGACTGCGCAAGGGCGGCCAGTTCTTTTTCGAAGATGGCTGACTGTTTGGAAGTTTCGATGTCAGCCTCCAAATCAGTATCATCGAGCGTCCCGAATAAAGCCTCATTGGTCCCATATTCGCTCAAGCCTTCGCTAGATGGAGCAGGGGGCGTCGAGCCTAATATGGTGTCTAAAGAAAGTACTTGTTTCTTTTTCTTCTGAGCACGAGCGCCAGTGGCCGATAACATGAGTTTGCGTTTAGCAGGCGCCTTTGGACGACGAGTCCCAATTTCTTTTCCTACGTCCGACTCGGGGGACGCGACAGCCATCTCTTTTTCAGGCACGCTAGATGGGGGCAACCCGCACGTAGGGCTTAGCACATGTAGGGGCTCAACTGCAGTGACCTCTCTCAAGGAAGGATGAACAATGTTCCGTCGCTTCAGAGGAACATTTCGATCACCAGCCGGCACTGCGCCCTTTCGATCAAGCAGTAATCGCTTTTCCTCCCTGATGACGGCACCCATCGAATGTTGGTACTATGCCACATACACATTCAGGGCTTGCGGTACACAACTCGGTTCGCTGATGAAGAAGTTAGACCCTGTGTTTAGGCGCATAAAATGATGAAGTGAGCTTCGAGTACCCTCTTCCGTGGCAGCCGGTTCTGCCAAGAAAGCCTCGAGTTGGACGCCCTGATTGTAGCTTAACTGATGGACGAAGCGATGCGGGTTATACCTCATAAATAAAGCTGAGTCATTCATCTTGAATACAAGAAAGCTCGGCCGGATATAGTACAGATGAAGAATCTCCCGAGCCTTCAAGACAGAAACCCCATCTTTAAATATGTCCTGCAAGGGCAGCACCGTCTTCCCCGATTCCTGGCCAACGGTCAAAACTTTATCAGTAAAGGACATGCCAGCTCCAACCGTGCGCGGGCGAAGAAGCAAGCCTCTAACTTCCCGTTGCGTTGGATTCACAATAGAGGCGCCGACCAGTCGCATGATCCGAGGGAACCTGCACCTGTCATAAAAACCCGGCCTCTTGTGGATACCAAAGACGCGTAGCACGTGCAACTCGAGCCATGACGTAAAATAATGCATCGGGAAATTTACCGACTGCACCCCTGGCTCAATGGTATCCGCTGCCAGGCTGAGGCCGTGATACACATGGGCTAACCCAGCGATCCCTACAGCCACTTGTATCCCAGCAACCATCCGATGCGCAGGATAGAAGACGGACGACCTTATATGACGAGGGTGCATGGGGAGCGCAAACCAACTCAGCCATAACCCAAGAAACCCTAAAAAGAATGTTTCTTCGTCAATCCCGGGAGCCGCCAGCTCTGCAAAAGGGATGACCGGGATATTGGGTAGAAAGAAGCTCTTCTGATCCGCCTCCACCGTCGGCAGGTTGCCCAAACCTAAGCCGAAGGGATCGTCAAGACAGACGAATTTCTCGATTTATTCCTTCAATACTTCTGGGCGAAGAAAATCAACGACAAAAGCCGTAAAATTAACTCCACGACCTTCGGATGCAAGAAAGAGGTTCTCATAGATATTCAACACCTTTATCAAACTTGGAAATTGGTGTTGAATAGCGTTCTCGGGAGTAAGATCCATTACCACTGATTTGGTGGCGAAAGTATACTAATCCGGGGGAAGCAATTCCTCATAATGTTCTCCCCTAACGGGTAAACCCGAGACCTCTGCAAATTCCTCCAAAGAAATAAAGACTTCTCGATCAGCTAGGAGGAAGGTGTGGGTTGGAATATTCCACTGCTCCAGAAAGGCCCTGACCCACCATGTAGGAGGCGGGGAATATTGAAACAAAGAAGCGTAAATGGCGGGATACAATCCGAGCTTCATCAACTGGGATTTCTTCGCCGATAAGATATACCGAGCCCACTGCAAATACTCGGCCGGGTGACGGGGAGTTAGTCCTACATTGTATGGCTGTCCCTAAGGGCGTGACTAGCCCTGACATATATACCGCCCTAGGATGTCCAAAGCCACCGGCGGCTGCACAGGTACTGCGGCAATAGAAGGCCAAAGGAGACCTTCTGAAGTCCAGTCGACCTCCTCTACAGTGTAATTTATCGGAGGTGCATCCGCATAAGCGATCGCTGAAATAGGCTCCGGAGGTGTCGTACAGGAAAAGCTCCGTCGACCCATAATAACTTGATCGTACCATTTACCCCGTAGATGAAGATTTTTGTGTTCCGGGTCATGGTCTTTGATGAGCGCGAGAACATCCCGGTCCACAGGCGCTTCAGGGAATCCTCCCTCTGAACGGACAAACGGAAATGAAGTGTCGGAAGACATAGTGCCTGCGCAGAATAGGACGAATTTTCATCCGCTAATGCTATAAATTAAATTTTATTACAAGGTACTATAAATCCGTACCGCACTGCAATGCAGTTAAAAGGGACCAAAGGGGACCCACAAAATCTAGATGACAGTTCATCATTAATAAAACAGCCTCATCATTGGATGAGGCTGTCATTAAAAAAGGAAATCCTCAAGAGATTCTCATTAAATGAGAAATCCCTCGGGCAGAGGAGTGAAACTCCCATTTAGAGCAGCGCTCTTCACTAAACAGACATCTGTCAAAATCTAATGATGAAGGAAGAAACTTCCTCAAGAAGAGCCTTCCTCTGAGAAGATGATGGAATAATCTATCAAAAAATAAAATTTCATTTTTTGATCTTCAAGATCCATGAACAAACTCTTAAAAGTTCTTCTATATGATTTGAAAGGAGCAAAGCTCCATTAATGGATTAAGAAATCATAAGCAAGATCCTTGTAGATCTGTGATTCCAAGATAGCAAAGCTCTGTTAATAAAACCCTAAAGACGATTTTCTTTAGATCAAAGATCTATGAAGAGCAAGGCTCTGTTAATTGGTAAAACCCTAGTTTATTAAAAGTTATAAACTTTACCTAAGTTTTGACAGAGTTTTGACCCTTAAAATCTTTTAAGATGAAGAGCTATGCTCTGAATAAAATTCTTAAAGAAGAAGATGAACATCATCTAAGGGACCAAAGGTCCTATTTATAGGTATTGGAACGCCTCTTCAACTTCTGAGTTGATCCAAGGGCGCAGATGCTGCCACCGCTGTACTCACGTGTGGGCCACGTGAGCGCAACTGTCATGCCCCACTTCCCAAAATACGGAATACGAGGGGTTGACAAGGCCAGCCATGCTCCTACGGTCGAGGAAACATCCCTCCGTAGTCACACTTCGGCTTCTAGCTTTACGTGGTAATCAGTAATCAATGCACAGGTAATGAGAAACGAAGTAACTAGATCAAAAGAACTAACCAGGTGGAGATCAAGGAAGTATAGCTCTGGGTCGCTGATCAAGATGTCCGCGATGTCCTCGGATACGTCAGGTCCTGGTCCAAGTTAGATCCACTTCCCACTCAAAGCATACATACTCAGGTCGTCAGAGCGACACGATAGCAATATATATATATATATATATATATATATATAAATAGATACAAATATGAACTCGAGCAATAATAATGAATGTGAAACAGTAATCATGGAATAATGACATGAACATGAAGTAGCCAATGCAGGTAGCCAATAGAGCAGGCAACTAGTAAAGCAGTAAACAATATGGCAGGTATGTTGAATCCGTAAGCCATGCATGTCAATGTCACTAACCCTATCAGTCTCTAAGTCTCACTGTACAGATCGCTAAGCCTATCGTCAGTCCAAGTGTGAGAGTCAACCACTCGTGAGTATCCCCCACCCAAGGGTAGGACCTAAGGACAAGGGAACACGGGCCCGAGTCGCTCGCTAATAATCAGTAATATCCCCATATATCTCCAGAATCGCTGTATGTGCCAGCATGGGACTCCCGAGATTCTGTTGAACTCACACTCAAACTACCCCACACCCCGTGGTCTACATCAAACGCCAACTATAAACTCAAATACCAGTCGGTCCATGACAAGTCTACGCGAGAACCGAAGACAGGGTCTCCATCAAGCATGTCTCGACTGATACCCAAGATAAATTGACAGTTTTTGGTGCCTTACCTGTGACACCCATACAAGTGCTTCCATAATCATCACATACCAATTATAGTCACACTTATACACGTCCCATAGACGTCGACAATGCATTAAATCAATAAGGTCCACCGATTGTGTACAAGTACGTGTCACTTTCACTTATCCATTCATACTTAAACGCTAACGTACTTGCCACAATCAAACACTAATACCTAACACTGGGTAATGCATATGATCACTAGGTTACCAATGCAATGACATCTCTATAATGTGATGAGAATACAGTAATTAAGGCATGATTAAGATATCATCAATCGGTGTCCTACCACTTGCATAATTTATCATAAATCATACATGAAAAATTTAGCGAAACAATGAATAGGGGGTAAGCAGTATGTTTAATTATATATCCATCAAAATTTGTTTCACATTAATCGGGTTTCAGGATCACTAGATATGGCCATTTCATTTTAAGCGTTCACTGCTGGAAATCCAGTTTCAGAATCGGAAGTCCGTTTCGTAACGCATTTTAATCCCAGTTGGGATCGTATTTAGGCGACGCTATAGTTGAACAATATTTAGGGATATCAGTTAGGTTTCTACCGCAATTGGTGGATTAGTAATATACTATGGAGACAGGGAGTTATGGACAGGTTATGTTCGATGTGTAAAATCTGCCTATGCAGAATTCAGCACAACGTATCAATATTATAAAATGAGTTAAAAATATCAAACGGTTGAGAAATCCAGTGAGACTAGTGGAGGAAGAAAGCTAATTAAATTCTCCACGTAACAATATTGGGTTCCATGCATTCTCACAATTGAACAGGAATATACAGGGGTTTAGGAATAGGGGTTAACTGGGATTTCCATTCTGGACTGCAGTCCAGAATCGTAATCCTCCCCAATTATCTCTATCATAATAAGTTAGAATTTAGAGACCAACTATAGAATACTGTAGGTTAAACAGTTAGCTTCGATACGAGCCATCGAACGCTAAAATCAGGTTTGTATATAATTTGATATCAATTTTACGGTTTATCATGTACGGAAGTTTTCAGGCTTTACGACAGAAATCGGGACACCATTCTACGTGAGCAAACGACCTTATTTTGTAACCAAAATCTTAAGGGGTATTCGTTATAACTCGGGCCACTCAATGTTATTTATTTCCGTCAATTTAACTGGGTTTGTAGGTCATAGTTTATATCGAACACTTAACTTATTACAATTTACACGAAAAGTATATGCGGGAGTTTTTGGTAACTAGAATTGTAATATAAAAAGTAGCATGAAGCAAGTATTAAACTTGCCTGAAAACGTGTCGACGACGGTACAGCAGCGGCAATGGCACGATCGCGTCACGAACACGGCACAGCTTTAGCCTTGTCGGATCTTGATTCTTGGCCTCGATGGCTCGGTGGGTGCGACGGGCGTGCGCTGGCACTGCGACGGATAGCGTGTTGATGACGATGACGTCTTAAGGTATCGAGGCCACAGATTTGATGACGACGTCGCTGATCAGAGAAGCGGGAACTGCGATAGACGTAAGTGTTTGACGAAATGCCGGGAGCTCGACTGCGGCGGTTAGGGATGCAGTGAGGGGGCGTCGGTGGTGGGTGTCGCGCAAGGGCTTGGCCACGACGGAGGGGTCGCCGTGATGCCAGCAAAGGGGAGGCCGGCGGTTAGTGGTCCGGTGGCCGGCAGTGAGCTCGGTGGTGTTGGGAAGAGGGAGGAAACAGTGGTGGTGCTCGGGTTTTGGAGGGAGGAGCGAGGGAGTTGGTCGTCTTCGTCGTCGTCATGGGGCCCAGAGGGGTGTTCGCCAGCGGCGAGAAGGCGTGCAGGGGAGGCTCGGTGGCGAGGAGGGTGTGCAGGCGAGGGGATGTAGGGCAGTGTAGGGCTTGGGTGTTGGTAGGAGAGAAACGAGTGAGGATGACGAGGTGATCGTAGTCGTCGTCGTCGGGTTCAGTGGGTTGTAGGGAGTGAATCTGGGAGTTGGGAGAGAGGAGAGGAGATCAAGAGTGAGGAGGGAGAGAGAAGAAAGGGGGAACGAGGGTGAGCTTGAGGAGCTCGTGGAGGCGCTGTTTGCCCCAATCAGAGCAAAGCTCTGTTCAAATTCCAAGGCGGGAAACGAAGCAACGCTTTTGTTTCCCCCAATCAGAGCAAAGCTCTGTTTTGAAAATTGAAGTGAAAATTAAAGTTAAAATAAATGAAGCAACGCTTCAAATTCCTTGCGCTGTGCGCAACGCGCCACGTATCAAAAGCTGATATATCAGCGCAGCGTCCAAGAAGGCGCGCCCAATCAGAGCAAAACTCTATTAAAAAACAAAACGAAGCAACGCTTCAGTTGCGCAAGCACTGCGCTGCGCGACACGCGTCAGCGCAGATGCGCTAGCGCAGTTGCGCTGCGCTTTGCGCTGCTTGACACGTGTCACGCGCTGGGGCATTTGCGCCAAACAGAATTTAGATTTTAAAGAAATCTTTCTGTTCTTGTTAAAACAAGAAGATTTTCTTCTGTAAAACAGAAGCCCTTGGATCAAAGATCCAACGGTGGGGAAAATTCCCCAAATCACTCAGAGAAAAATCTTTTTAACAAATTTAACTAATTTATGGGTACTATAAAAAGGACCCTAGAGCTCAAATCAAAGGCATGAACATTTTTGTGAGAAATCAAGAACTTCAAACAGAGAAAACTCTGAAGAAATTTCAAGAAGAAGAAAAAGGTAAAAGACCTTTTAGATAGAAAAATTTCTTCTAATAGATCGATGATCTTTGATAAAAAAACAAAAGAAAAATAGTGCTTTGCACTTATGAACCATTGGTTCTTTGGGATCAAGAAAAAACAAGAGAAACTAAATTAGATCAAAGAAAATAAACAGTGCTTTGCACTTCTTTTATGAACCTTTGGTTCTAGAATCTAAAAGATTCTCAAATTATAGTGCCTTGCACTTGCAAACTGCGCTGTTGCGCTCCTGGATTGGTGCAACCCACCAGAGAGCGCCACGTGTCAGCATCTGAACCATCTGCGCTATGCGCTTTTGAAATAGAGCCTTGCTCTCTGGAATTGGCGCAACTCACCAGAGCGCGACACGTGTCAGCAGCGCAAGCGCAGCGCATTGGCGCAGCGCACTGCGCTTGCGTGACACGTGTCAACACCACAAGCGCTTGCGCTCTCTGATTGGCGCAAAGCGCCTGACAAATGCAATGCATTTCCTAATGGGCCAGGCCCAAATCAAAAAGACCTAGTGGGCCTAATTAAATTGCAAAGCAATAAATGGGCAGAGCTCAAGTAAAATTGATGCTCTGCATCATTCATAAATGAGCAGAGCCCAAAATAAATTGATACTCTGCATCCTTTATGGGCAGAGCCCAAGCAAAAGTAAAAACAAATAAAAGTGTTGAACTTTTTTCAACTGTACTTAGCCCAATCATGGCCGTAAGTCCTCAAATTAAATTGACTGAGCATAGCTGCTCTCTTAAAAATCAATTTACATCCGGTCCGAGGGTACATCTCCTAACTCCTCTGACACTTATCGTTGTAATCCTGCAACGACGTCAGAGAGGTGACGGGTCCCGACGACCACACATCAATACGGACTGCGGGGTCTTTAAACTCGTGGACCGAAACGTCCTTAAACTAATATTGGACCGAGACGTCCTTAAACTAATGTCGGACCGAAACGTCCTTAAACTAATGTCGGACCGAAACATCCTTAAACTAATATCGGACTGAAACGTCCTTAAACTAATAATGGACCACCATGTCCCTAAACTGGAAATGGATCTAGACGATCCCGTTAAGTAGATCTTAGTCTGGAAATTAGACTAACGTATCCTGAACGAACGTTTAAGTTGATCTTAGCCTCAATACGGCTAACGTATCCTTAAACTAAAAACCCAAAACCCAAATTCAAGTAAATACGGATTTGGACAAATCCACGTCCTACGGGCGACGGCATTACTCAGTCCCCGTATACAATCCACGGGCAACCACAAACAAAACAAACACACACGACATGAAATGAAATTCTGGAGAAGGAGAAAGTGGCTGCCGCGATGCGGTAGCGTAATTAACTGCAGGGGCTTGCGCCTGCAGGGAAGAGCGTCCCCACAATCAAAAACCCTTCTAATGAGGGGGAATCTGACGAAGTCTGCTACATCGGCCGCATCCGTCTAAACCTACGATATACAGTGCCATAAATCAACTTGGCATCTTCGGAGAGGTGGACGGATAAAACCATATAGCATCTGCCCCGAATCTCAGGCAAGACGTTCAGTCGTCGTCTCGGCCGCCGTTCGAAGGGGAACAGATTCTGACACGTCCGGTGGGACCTTTTCCTCTTTCCACTCCACACTTCGTGTGTCGTCTTCGCGAGCCAATCGCGGTTTGTTAACAGTTGCCTTCGGATTTCAAGTTACTAAGATTTGGTCTTTTGCCTGGCGCAGAACTCAAGCATCAATGGCCTTTAACTGCATGAACTGCTCGAAGTTCCACTGCAACGGACGCTCCACCTCAACTGGAGGTGTAGCATATGGGCCTCAAGCGGCCTCCTTCCTCACTCTGCCGGTAGAACAGGTGACCCAGGCCACCACCGGCCTGTTTTTCGGGACTATGATCCCACCTGCAAGCTTCTCTATGCTAATGTCTGCACCAGAAGCGAACAAGAAGTCGGTCTTCGACCGGCTCACTGCTACGACGGCCCCTGTCAACGGGTCGTCCACTACCAAATAAACAGCCTCCGTCTTCGCCAGGCTGGATCAGAACTATGAGGGGCCCGCTAAGAAGCCCATGAACTCTAAAATGGCTGTCCCAAGGAAGGCAATAGTCGCTGCTCCAGAAGTCGTCAAGGCGGCTTCCCCCGTCAAAGAGTCAGTCTTGAAGTCTTTTCAAGACTGACTATTCCTGCTCCTGCCCCTACTCGAGGATCTGTCTTCGACAGGTTGAATATCACCCCTCAAAGGACAACCTCAGTCTTTGAGAGGTTAACACCAGCGGCGCCTCATTCAGATGGGGGGCAAAAAGAAGCTGTCTCTATCTCCGAGCCAGTCCTAACGGCTCGTCATGCTCGACGTCGCCATTGGCGGCGAGTAAGGAAGACAGGGGGCAACTCCCCCTCAGGGCTAACTCCACCTGCTCCAGTGGTGGAAGTCAACACTGCTGTTCCAACTGGGAACAGCTTTGAACCGCTAAGGGGGGTACGCAAGAACTCTCCGACTACCACGCTAAAAAGATCTCCTCCACCTGCGGGGAGTATTACAGATGCAAAGCCAGAGTAGCCCTCTCAACGGCTATCCTTCAAGATTTATAAGGTCTGGCGACGGGTCCAAGAGTCGGTGATTGATGAAAACTATCTCCGCCGACAGAAAAAGATGAAGGTTCGGCAGGAGAAGGATTACTCTGTCAAGCCGCAAAAAGCAACGGCTACTTGGGTGCCCACTACAACGGCCCCCTCAACTTCAACCACTCAAAAGAAAGGGAGGTCGCAGAAAGCCCCTGTGAACATGGCGAGCCGTAAACGCGCTGAGCACAAACACCCCAAGTCTGGGGGAATGGTGGTGCACACTGTTTATATGGATTCTGGAAAGGAGGAAAGCCGTGCTTCGACGGGTCACCGACCGCTCACCCGATCCGTGACGAAGGCCCAGGAGTAGCAACAGAAGCTTCAGGAGATGATGATTGCAATGGCCGCACTTACCGGGCCAAAAGAAGGCTCGGAGGCATCATCAGAGCAGCGTCATGAACAAGAAACTGAAGCTGACTACCTACGCAGAGTTCTCGAAAAGAAGGACAAAGAAGCCGCAGAGCAAGCGGCTAACATAAAACAAATGACGCTTCTCTTCCAAGATATGGTAGGGATGATGATCCAGCAAGATCCTCCTGCTGAAGATCCTCCGATTGTCCTTGAAGATGACAAAGGAGAGACATCGAATCCTCCACCGGCTCTGTCAACAGCCAAGGAGGAGACAATTTCCAAAGCTGCCCTGGAGGAATATATAGCTCAGCAAATACGAGCTCATCAAGCAAGTGAAGCGGCTGAGCAAATTGTTAGAATCGGACGGCCCTATCCGAGCTGATATGACCAAATCAGTTACCCGCCGAGATATACGATCCCTAAGTTTCACGTATATAAAGGGACATGGAATCCCCATCAGCATGTCGCTCAATTCAGGGCCTTATGCGGCAACACGGGAGGCGATGACAAACTGTTGCTTCGCCAATTCGTCGGCAGCTTAACAGAAACAGCCTTTAAATGGTATTCGGAGCTACCTAACGACTCTGTTAAAACATTTGCGGAGATGGAGCTGCTGTTTACACAAAGATTCGCGAGCGCTAGTGAACGCACCCCGATAACAGCACTGATTAACGCCAGGGTAAGGCCAGGCGAAACGTGGGTCCAATACGCAACGCGATGGCGGAACCTATGGTCAAAATGCGAACAACGCATAGAAGAGGCACCTGCGGTAGGCATGTTCGTGGGCACTTTCGATCCGCAGGCTACCATCTCGCAATTCATGATGTTCTTCAGGCCGACCACCTTCCAGGCCTTGATCGACAAATTAGCCCAAATGGACCAGATGGGCCATGGACCGTCTCTTCCAAAACCCGATTTTCGAAATGAGAAAGGAAAAAGAAAAGCGACCGTCGTCGCCAATGCTCAACAACAGCCGAGCAACTCAAAACCGGTCGTTCGCCAAAACAACGTGCGTCCACGCCCATCCCTCGAAGAGAGGCTAGGACGTCCTTATTCGTTTCCTTAAAATAAAATGAGAAGACTGTTCGAGCTGGCAGTATATGACAGACTCATCAATCTGCCGAGTCCAAAACGTCCGTTACGGCCAGGAGATGTTAACGCTCTCAATTATTGCCCTTACCACCAAACGGTAGGTCATCTGATCGAGAATTGCTACGTCTTCAAGAACTGGGTTGAAGACCAATACCAACATGGCAAGTTCGCGTTGTCCGAAAACTGGAAGGTGAACCCGCCACAACCGCACGCTCCGAGAAAGATAGATACGCCGGAGGCATCATGTACAGTCATAGAGAAAGCCCCATGGACCGAAAAGTCAGTAAACTAGAGATTCGCCTCGAATACGGCGACGGCGGACCGCAACGTCCTTAAACTAACGGCGGACCGCAACGTCCTTAAACTAACGGTGGACCACAATGTCCTAAAACTTGCAAACGACCGAAACGTCTCTAAACTACTACAGCAACATCCTCAGGCTGACAAAAAAAATTAATTAAAAAAAAACAAAAAAAACGGTATGTCCATAAGCGAAATGGGCACGGATGAAAACCCGAAAGGGCTCCGTGAGTAAAAACAGCAGGGCTACCGGCGAGTGTTCGTGAAAACCCGAAAGGGCGCGACCTCGTTAAAAAAACAAAAAAAAAACGGTATGTCCATAAGCGAATTGGGCACGGATGAAAACCCGAAAGGGCTCCGTGAGTAAAAACAGCAGGGCTACCGGCGAGTGTTCATGAAAACCCGAAAGAGCGCGACCTCGTTAAAAAAAAACAAAAAAAATGGTATGTCCATAAGCGAATTGGGCACGGATGAAAACCCGAAAGGGCTCCGTGAGTAAAAACAGCAGGGCTACCGGTGAGTGTTTGTGAAAACCCAAAAGGGCGCAACCTCGTGAAAGGACACTTACAGGGTCCTCTCGACCTCGTAAGGAGAAACCACCCGTGTGAGATCCTTACGACTCACAAGGAAGCGACACACTTAGGGATCCTCACGATTCCTAAGGAGAAATTACACTTGTGAGATCCTCACGACTCGTAAGGAGAACTCTCTTATGGGACCCCTCACGGCTCATAAGATTTGAAAGTCTTAAGTTACAGAAATCTAAACCTGTGCTTAAGCAACCCCCACAATCTTCGATATTGCCCTACAAGTGGCTCAGCACTGACCCTTGTATACAATCCACGGGCGCGAATAAACATTTCCCTAACAAAGCCCCATCCGTGATTAGGGATATGTCCATACGGTGAGCAACCCTTGTAAGTCCTCTCGACTTATAAGGAGAAAACCCTCGTGTAGGATCCTTACGACTTACAGAGGAATATACACTTAGGAATTCTCACGATCCCTAAGGAGAAAACACACCTACGAGATCCTCACGACTTGTAGGGAGAAATACCTTCGTGAGACCCTTACGGCTCATGAAGTTAAAAGCCTTAGTCGACAGGACCTTAACCCTGTTCGCTAAGCCACCCTTGTTCAACATCGACAGAGGCAAATGATGATTCACTTCTGGCAATATCCCAGTTGTAACGATGCTGATACCTAAACCGGTATCAAATTCCAAGCCCCTTCATGGCAAATGATGATTCGCTCCTGGCAATATTCCAGTTGTAGCGATGCTGATATTGAGATTGGCGTTAGAATCCAAGTTCCACACTCGCGATAAAAAAAAAAATCAGCGAGCCATACATGCATACGAAATAGTCAAAATGATTGGGTAACTTGCAATAAAAAGCAGCAAGTAAAAACGTATGTACACAAAATAGCCGAAATGATTGGGCATCTCGCAATAGGAAGCAGCGAGTAAAAATAAAATAAACAGCCGAAATGATTGGGCACCACGAAAAATAGCCGAAATGATTGGGCAATCGCGACCTTCGCGATATAAAGCTGAAATGATAGAGCATCGCGGAAAAAATAAAATAAAATAAAATAAATAAATAAAATGATAAATGAAACTTATACACTACAGGTGAGATCACATTAATCCTGTATACAATCTAAGAGCGCAAACAAAGAGGGAACCATATCTTCCTAACAGGCTCCACCAGAAAGCGAAGCCAAATCTCGACGGTTCATAGACAACCTAGAGACAACCTCAATATTTGTCGCGATGTTGCAGACACAATGTTAACAAACGAAGCAAAAGAAGATGCCTAGCTTCAGGGTTTCAACGTCGACAACTTAGAGATCACCAACGACGTTTCTGCTCAGCCTCTCAAGATGCAGATACAACGCCAACAAAAGACCCCGCGGTCGAAACAAAGCGAAGCGACGGCAAAATCCCAGCTTCATTTCAACAATCATCTCGATACAGCAGACGAGATGTTAACAACGGCGTTCCTTCGCAATCCATCAAGATGCGGATACAACGCCAACAAAAGACCTCACGGTCAAAACAAAACGAAGCGACGGCAGAATCCCAGCTTCATCTCAACAATCGTCTCGATACAGCAGACGAGATGTTAACAAAGGCGTTCCTTCACAGTCCATCAAGAGGCGGATACAACGCCAACGAAAGACCTCACAATCAAAATAAACGGAGCCACGGCAAAATCCCAGCTCCACCCCAACGTTCGTCTCGATACAGTAGACAAGATGTCACCCCAGCGTTCTTCTTCCAGCAAGGATCAGACGCAACAATCAAAACAAACGGAGCCACGGCAAAATCCCAGCTCCATCCCGACGTTCGTCTCGATACAGTAGACAAGATGTCACCCCAACGTTCTTCTTCCAGCAAGGATCAGACGCAACAATCAAAACAAACTGAGCCACAGCAAAATCCCAGCTCCACCCCGACGTTCGTCTCGATACAGTAGACAAGATGTCACCCCAGCATTCTTCTTCCAGCAAGGATCAAACGCAACAATCAAAACAAACGGAGCCACGGTAAAATCCCAGCTCCACCCCGACGTTCGTTTCGATACAGCAGACAAGATGTCACCTCAGCGTTCTTCTTCCAGCAAGGATCAGACGCAACAATCAAAATAAACGGAGCCACGGCAAAATCCCAGCTCCACCCCGACGTTCATCTCGATACAGTAGACAAGATGTCACCCCAGCATTCTTCCAGCAAGGATCAGACGCAACAATCAAAACAAACAGAACCACGGCAAAATCCCAGCTCCACCCCGACGTTTGTTTCGATACAGCAGACGAGATATCAACCCAGCGTTCTTCTTCCAGCAAGGATCAGACGCGACAATCAAACAAACGGAGCTATAGCAAAATCCCAGCTCCACCTCGGCATTTCGTCTCGATACAGTAGACGAGATGTCAATCCAGCGTTCTTCCTCCAGCCAGGATCAGACGCGACAATCAAACAAACGGAGCCACGGCAAAATCCTTAGTTCCAAACCTCAATGGTTCACCAGCAACCTAGATACAACCGCGACATTCATCTCGATACAGCAGACGCGATGCCAGCAAAACGAAGCAAAGGCCAAATTCCTAGCTTCTGGGTCTTGACGGCAACTCACATAAAACCTGAAAGACTATCGGAGATCATCCCACACCAGCGCAGAGTGGTTATGACTCATCGGGGCTCGCCAAAATGAGCATAACCTCAAGTAAAAAAGGGCATGGCAAATTCCTAACGCTTGCTCTTCCGACGGTCAAACTGCCTAGGAAGATTCCTTGAAGACGTCTTGTCCAGCCCCCGAAGGGATCAGAGACACGGCAGTCGCAGGGCTATTCGAACAGCACAATTGCCTATCGAGGAATATATCAGCTTATACGATGGTACGATGGCCAAAACCCTAAGTACCACAGACCCTAACGGACTTCTGTCGTAAAGAACAGAGGTTAAATGCGACGTTAGGATGTTCTTGCGAGAAACGCTCGATTCGTCTCGACTTGTGAAAAAATTGATGTCTTTGCGAGAAATTCTTGAGGCGGCTCGACTCGTGAGATAAAGCCTTAGGCAGTGGGCATAAAAGAAGCCTGTTTCCTAAGCACTGGGACCCTGCAAGTCAGCCCAAAACGGTCTCTTGCATATTATCCACGGATCTCACTCTCCAACGTCGAATTTCGACAAGGAGGGAAACAACCGCTTACAAGTCCTCTCGACTCGTAAGAGGGAAAATTCTTTTATAAGATCCTTAAGACTTATAAGAGAAAACACACTTAGGAATCCTCACGATTTCTAAGGAGAAAATCCACCTACGAGATCCTCTCGATCCGTAGGGAGAAAAGTCTCTATGGGACCCTCACGGCTTATAGAGTTGAAAAGTCTTAGGCAGCAGACCTAAACCTGCGACCTAAGCCATCACTATCTCTTGAAGAAATCGAGATGCTTACTCTATTGTCTGTCAACCATGTTCACTAAGGTAACATGCGGATAATAAAAGAAAGAGGGAAGCGACAGAAAGGACATTCGGTTTGCATTTGATCAAGCGTTCGAAACACATCCATTCATGTGTGTGCAAAGGACTCAGAATGAGAAATGAGACAAGCTGAAATAAATTTTTTTTTCCATTCATAGTACAAAAGGGTTCTTACAAGCATAAAGACAATAAACAAAGACATTATTCAAATAATTACAATGGCAAAACCTCAGATCCTGGACAGGGATTGAGGAACTCAAAAGTGACCCTGTCCAAAACTTTCCAAGCTTGACGAACCATCCTGGTGTGCTTCCTTTTGTGAGCACGGGCGTCGGGATCTCCACTGATGTCCTCCACCCTCCGATAGGCAGTAAGAATAGCGGACTGTTGAAAGGTTTCGTGCAAGAGATCGATAAGATTGTCTCGCCGTCTCTTCGAGATTAAATTCATCAGGTACACTGAGTGCACCTTGTCCTCGGCGGCGTCCAATGCTCTAAGCGGCACGCCGGTAAAGAATAGGGGAAGCGCTTCCCAGATGGCTCCCACAATAAGCTTCAACAGAGGGGAGCGTCGAGGAAGCAGTTGACCGTTATACGCGTCAAAGCGACTTATGATCTCTGCACATTCGACATTGGTAAATTCTCGATTTTGGGAACGGCCGAGTCGGCGGATGTCCCCATAGGAGATAATCTCGTCGAGATCGTACATGTGGGCGTCCATCACTCCTATAAAAGAAGATCGACAAAATTAACAACTCGCAAAAGTTTTGCTATATGATTTAAAAAGGAGCAAAGCTCCATCGATGAATCAAGAAGTTGCAAATAAAATCCTCTTAGGAGAACATAGCTCTATTAATAGAACCATAATAGGGTTCTCCCTAGTCCTCTTTAGACCCCTTTAAAGCAAAGCTCTGCTAAATGAAACCCTAAATGGGACTTCTTTAGATCAGAGATCTATTGAGAGCAAGGCTCTTAAAATTGATTTAATTTAATCCAAATTAATTTTTTACCTAAAATTCTTTAGAGTTTGAACTTTTAAAAGTGTTAAACAAGAAAGCAAGGCACTGAGATTCTGAAAATAAAATTCTTGGAGATGATGATCATCTGTGGAGGGTCAAAGGTCCTATTTATAGGCGTCAAGTGCCCTTTCAACTTCCAAAAGTTGCCGCGACGGTTCAAATCCTGCCAACGCTGCGCTCACGTTTGGAGCGCCACGTAAGCGCAACGGTGGGGGGGCATTTGTTTACCCCAATCAGAGCAAAGCTCTGTTCAAATTCCAAGACGGGAAACGAAGCAAAGCTTTTGTTTCCCCTAATCAGAGCAAAACTCTGTTTTGAAAATTGAAGTGAAAATTAAAGTTAAAATAAATGAAGCAACGCTTCAAATTCCTTGCGCTGTGCGCAACGCGCCACGTATCAAAAGCTGATACATCAGCGCAGCGCCCAAGAAGGCGCGTCCAATCAGAGCAAAACTCTATTAAAAAACAAAAGGAAGCAACGCTTCAGTTGCGCAAGCACTGCGCTGCGCGACACATGTCAGCGCAGATGCGCTAGCGCAGTTGCGCTGCGCTGTGCGCTGCTTGACACGTGTCACGCGCTGGAGAATTTACGCCAAACAGAATTAAGATTTTAAAGAAATCTTTCTGTTCTTATTAAAACAAGAAGATTTTCTTCTGTAAAACAGAAGCTCTTGGATCAAAGATCCAATGGTGGGGAAAATTCCCCAAATCATTCAGAGAAAGATCTTTTTAACAAATTTAACTAATTTATGGGCACTATAAAAAGGACCCTAGACCTCAAATCAAAGGCATGGACATTTTTGTGAGAAATCAAGAACTTCAAACAGAGAAAACTCTTAAGAAATTTCAAGAAGAAGAAAAAGGTAAATGACCTTTTAGATAGAAGAATTTCTTCTAATAGATCGATGATCTTTGATAAAAAACAAAAGAAAAATAGTGCTTTGCACTTATGAACCATTGGTTCTTTGGGATCAAGAAAAAACAAGAGAAACTATATTAGATCAAAGAAAATAAACAGTGCTTTGCACTTCTTTTATGAACCTTTGGTTCTAGAATCTAAAAGATTCTCAAATTATAGTGCCTTGCACTTGCAAACTGCGCTGTTGCGCTCCTGGATTGGCGAAGCCACCAGAGAGCGCCACGTGTCAGCATCTGAACCATCTGCGCTAGGCGCTTTTGAAATAGAGCCTTACTCTCTGGAATTGGCGCAACTCACCAGAGCGCGACACGTGTCAGCAGCACAAGCGCAACGCATTGGCGCAGCGCACTGCGCTTGCGTGACACGTGTCAACACCACAAGCGCTTGCGCTCTCTGATTGGCGCAAAGCGCCTGACAAATGCAATGCATTTCCTAAAGGGCCAGGCCCAAATCAAAAAGACCTAATAGGTCTAATTAAATTGCAAAGTAATAAATGGGCAGAGCCCAAGTAAAATTGATGCTCTGCATCATTCATAAATGAGCAGAGCCCAAAATATATTGATGCTCTGCATCCTTTATGGGCAGAGCCCAAGCAAAAGTAAAAATAAATAAAAGTGTTGAACTTTTTTCAACTGGACTTAGCCCAATCATGGCCGTAAGTCCTCAAATTAAATTGACTGAGCATAGCTGCTCTCTTAAAAATCAATTTACATCCGGTCTGAGGGTACATCTCCTAACTCCTCTGACACTTATCGTTGTAATCCTTCAACGACGTCAGAGAGGTGACGGGTCCCGACGACCGCACATCAATACGGACTGCGGGGTCCTTAAACTCATGGACCGAACGTCCTTAAACTAATATTGGACCGAGACGTCCTTAAACTAATATTGGACTGAAACGTCCTTAAACTAATGTCGGACCGAAACGTCCTTAAACTAATGTCGGACCGAAACGTCCTTAAACTAATAATGGACCACCATGTCCCTAAACTGGAATGGATCTAGACGATCCCGTTAAGTAAATCTTAGTCTGGAAATTAGACTAACGTATCCTTAACGAACGTTTAAGTTGATCATAGCCTCAATACGGCTAACGTATCCTTAAACTAAAAACCCAAAACCCAAATCTAAGTAAATACGGATTTGGACTAATCCACGTCCTACGGGCGACGGTATTACTCAGTCCCCGTATACAATCCACGGGCAACCACAAACAAAACAAACACACACGACACGAAGTGAAATTCCGGAGAAGGAGAAAGTGGCTGCCGCGATGCGGTAGCGTAATTAACTGCAGGGGCTTGCGCCTGCAGGGAAGAGCGTCCCCACAATCAAAAACCCTTCTAACGAGGGGGAATCTGACGAAATCTGCTACATCGGCCGCACCCGTCTAAACATCCAATATACGGTGCCATAAATCAACTTGGCATCTTCGGAGAGGTGGACGGATAAAACCATATAACATCTGTCCCGAATCTCAGGCAAGACGTTCTGTAACACCCGAGCCCAATAATACTATTTCTGTTACTGGTTGAGTGTTTGGCATTGCTCATTTCATTTATCTTACTTGTTTGGTTCTTATTGCACAATTTACCCGGCAAAGTCTTTTCTACATATAACAAATTTTAGCATCTAAAATAAAATTGAAAATATTCATCTTGGCCTACTTGACACCCTTAGCCTCGTGGTAGCGTCCGTGCATTGTGTTCTCGTCCCGTTCAGTAAAACGGGCAAGTTTGGATGGCTACGTGCACGCACGTGTGTCCGTTTTGAGAGTATGCTTTTTAATCATAAAACATTTCATTTTAAAATTTGGAACCCGCTTAAAATCCTATAATTTGAATTTCGAATTTTTGGACCCAACCCGGGCGCAATTTGGAAATGTTTCATTTGGCGCCAAAATCCCAAATTTTTAATATTATTAAAACCTTCGCATATATTTTTCTAACTAATCTGATATCTTACTGTTCATTACCTATCTTTTAAATCTTTAAGTTAACCATATAATATTTTTACAATCTCTTATATCCTTCTCAATTTATTCTCTCAGCCAATCGCAACCTCTCCTTTAACCCCGTGGTCCCCACTTTCTCTCTCTCCACTTTCTCTCTCTCTCTACCCCTTATATATTCTCTCGTACTTCTCTTTATCATTTTTCTCTTCTTGCTTCATGTCTCGTTTCTCATTTCTTTTAATTGTTCTTTTGTTACCGGAATTCCGTCGTGCCGGTGACGTTTCTCGACGTTCCAGCGAGATACCCCGACCCGTGTGGTTCCTTTGTTCGTCGTTTGGGTTCACTCCGTGAACCGTGCGCCGTCGCGAGTTTTCCCCGCCGACGGTTAACGTTCCGTTTTCCCGATTCGCGACCCATCGAGGCAAGTTAATCTTGCTACATGCTATATACTTTTATAATCTTTATTTTATAATATTATACATTTGAAAATCTTATAGTTTACATATGAAATGTCGTTGAAAAATCGGATATGACAAATCTGAAATTTACTGTACACCTTATCTTATAAAATTCATTATAAATCATAGAAAAATCATTAGGATACGTTCTTTAGTTCGTTACGAAGCTAATTCAGAATACTATAACTTTATGAAATATTTACTTGCAAAATAAATTGTTTAATTAACGTAAAATGCAAATGAACACGTCTCTAAACTGCTGTCCAGGGAAATTCCAGCAGCAAACTTTCAACTTTGAATATTCATAACTTTTTGTAGGGATAACCTGAGATGCTTATACTTATAAAACTGAAAACCTTATTGAATTATCTTTGTTTTGGTATAAGATACGTCTCTTTTGGAGAACATTTGTTATTTTTAAGCTATTTTACAAATTAGGGTGACGCTGAATTTCTGAACGGAACCTTCTTGTGCATGGTTAATCAATACAGCCTTTATAGTTACTAATCGCTTTGAATATGCTATCCATATTAATATTATTATATAAATATTTATATCACATATTGCTTAGTTGTACATCCCACACTACCATTTTATAGTTTTATAACTCTTCGGATACCCGTTTGCATCCATCGCATTTAAGATAAATATAATTGCATCCATAGATCACATTACTACATAATAATGTGATATTAATACTCCATGTTTAATAAATTGCATCCTAATTAATATTGGAACTATAAATGTAACCCTAATCAATAACTGTGCATCCATATCCTTGAAATTATATCTATTTGCCTATCATATTACATGTTCCAGTTTATTGTTCTAATAGTACTCATGCTTGTTTATTTATACACATGTTTATGATAGTTTGATTATGAGCACCCACATGACATCTTGTGCTTCCTGACATGACCTGTTACACTTCCTACTTGACATGATATGGTACCGTACACTCTTGACATGACATGATACCTTTATACATTACCTGACCTGTTACCTGATCTCATGCCTAATGCCGACAAACCCGACCATCCCTGCTGTCTATCCAGACAGACCTACTCTTACCGGATTTTGTGTTGGCATTAGTCCTTGACTACTGAATACCTGACCTGACATACATAGCTTGGGGGTATGGGGAAATCAAAGGTGAAACCGACTTGTAACTCAACAGTTCGATACTTGTTCTGATCAGTCTTACGGGCTTGGCCAGCTCCGGAGTGATGATGCTGACATCACTCATCTATCCTACTACCTTTTACTGCTTAGCGGCACGTCTCGGATTCAGCCCCGAGGATCATGACCGTGGTCCCGGGCACGCACGGGATACTATTGAGTTACATCGACGATTCATCAATTGGTTTCAAAGACTATAGAGTAGAAAACCTGATAGGACAGTTTAGTCACCACTGCACATTACCCTGCTCGTTATTTTCTTATTACTGCTTATTCATGTTCATACTTGCATTGCTCATTACCATGTTTATACTATGTACTTGATGTCATGACGCGTTGACGTCTGGGTTTTGCATGGCCCAGATTCCGTACCTTTGTCGACGACCGAGCAGGAGTACTTCAGCCAGCAGGCTGAACAGTGAGTCCTTAGGGTTAGTTTATTTATTTCTTCTCATTTCCAGATGTGAGCCCGCAGTATGGGACGTACTGTTTATTCATTGTATTGGATCATTAGCTTCCGCACTTATTGTTTATTGATTCTTGTTATTATGGATTTGGACATGTATTAGTTTAGTTTATTTTTTTACTGTTCTTGATATCTCTACAACCGTAATGTGACTGTGGACGGATGCGTCCTACCCACAGGTAGCATGGTTGGCTATGTCACGTGCCCAATTTTGCGTACTTTGGGAAGCGGGGCGTGACACGTTCAGTCGTCGTCTCGGCCGCCGTTCCAAGGGGAACAGGCGCGTGCGATCGTGGTCTCGAGGAGCGGGAACGTGGGGAGGCGAGGCGACGTGGGCACGTAAGGAAGCGGGGACGTGGGCTTGCGGCGAAGGAAGGAGCGGGAAAATTTAGTGGGGAAGAAGAGAAATTAACGGGTCGGGTCGGGTTTGTTTGGGCGTGGGTTTGGGCGCGGTGAGGAGCTAGGCTGTGAGGATTTTATTTGTTTAATTCCTTTTGCAAAGGAATAGAAAAGGAAGTGGGCTGGGGATTAAAAGAAAAAAAAGGGAAAGGAGAGAGAGATGGGCCGGCTGGGGGTTGAAAATAATTAGGAAAAGGGAGAGAGAGATGGGCCGGAAATAAAGGAAACTAAAGAGAAAGGGAAGGATGTGATGTTCTCGGGGAAAATGAGAAAAGAAAAAGGGAAATAATGAAAGAAAAGGGGAGTGAGGGTTTGGGCTTGGGCTGGGTTAAGGGAATGGGGAAAAATAAAAGGGAAAAATAAAAGGAGTGGGCTGGCTGGGAATTGAAAGATAAAAAGGAAATAAGGTTTGGGTTTGGGTTATGAGTTTAAAAGGATTTAAAAGAAATGGAAAGGGAATGGCTAATGGATTGGGTAAAAATCTAGGAAAATAAATATAAGGGGTTAGGGTTTTAAAATAAGTAAAATACTTGAAATATAAATAAGCAATTTTGTAAGTAACAAAAATACGGGTATTGGTGTATAAAAGAACTGGGTATTACATCTTACCACCCTTATAAAAATTTCGTCCCGAAATTTAAAATAAATGATAAGCTATATAAAATAATATGCGAAAAGCTACAATATCGAACACTAACATATAGTGATTTACTTAAAAACGGCTAGATAAAGATCGAAAGTCTTTATATGTATAAGAACTAACGCAACTAAAAGGGCAGGTCTAAATAAGTACAAGGCAGAATCAACTATAAGGGTAAACTATATGTATAAAAGAATAAAAGAATAGCAATAACAACCAATGGTGAAGGGTTTGCCGATAGGCCAAAGTATTTTAGAATAAATGTATCGATCAAACAATTTTAAGATAACTTAGAAAATCCACATGGTGAAAA
Source organism: Agapanthus africanus (assembly GCA_030015575.1). Classification (NCBI taxonomy): domain Eukaryota; kingdom Viridiplantae; phylum Streptophyta; class Magnoliopsida; order Asparagales; family Amaryllidaceae; genus Agapanthus; species Agapanthus africanus. Next base: position 9,908,419 of record CM057340.1, read on the forward strand.
TAAGAGACATGGAACAAAATAATATGCGCGATATATGTTTGCGCTATTGAAAATGTGAAGAGTGGTAAAGCATTTAAAACGGTAAAACGAAAGTAGTTAATAACACGAAATTTTTGTAAACACAATGTAGTGGAAGCTAAATTTCGAATACGATGTCACTGAATATAATTATGGTAATAGGCGATAGTACAAAAATGTATAGGGGCTAGCCAGGGTAGGGATTACAATGGAGTATGGCCCACTCAAAAGGTCGGACTGTAATACTTCAAACTGAATGTCGAAGAGACTGGGGTCGAGTCGGCACGGGTGCAAGGGTGAACAGTCATGAATCTCAGGAGGGAAGAAGTTTACTGGGGAGGAAAGCGGTAAATGTATCATGCGAATCAAAAATCAAAAGATTAGCGAACTCAGAAATTTTATTTCATTCCAGAAGATTCCAAACAAGGCATTCTCGAAAAATAAAAGATGGCCCTAAAATTTACCTAGATTTATTTGGCCAGACGAGACGAAAGCTAAATCACGTCAGTCGCGGTTATGGAAGTTCAGTAGGTTATGGTAGGCTCGTGCGCTCAGATAGGGGCGTCCATTTCCATAGTGCCTCGCAGGGATCGCCACTGGAGGTTCTTCCGCCGCGGGGTCTTCTTCTTCTGGTCCTTCTGCCTCAACTGGAGCTTCTTCATCATGATATGCGTCTTCGTGATTCGCCTCGTCTGGATCTTCTTCCACGGGATTTCCTTCCACTGGATTCTCCTCAAGGTTTTCCTCTCCTGGATTTTCTCCCATCGGGTCCCTCTCAGAATCTTCCTCTACCGGGTCCTCTTCGGGGTCCTCCTCTATTGGGTCTCCTTCGGGGTCCTCTTCTTCGTCGTCTGTGTCGCTGATCATGTCGACTCCTGGGGCTACGACTCTCTCGTCCTCGGAATCGCTGTTCTCGAATATAACCTGTGGGCCGTTGATCTCGTCATCCGAACTCACCAGCATGCGGTCTGAGAAAACGCATGACTGTGTGTCCTCATTTAGATGCGGCGCTGCTCCAGGGTGGGCCATGGCCTGAAAAGAAAGAGTCATGATTAGACAGTGGAACACGTTAAGAAAATAGTCAAGGATACGGAGTACAAGGGGAATACGCGGTAGGTAAGGACTGAAAAATCACAATCTAGAATGCTGATGCAATGAATAGTATAAATAAAGTGAGAGGCAAGGGAACGATACATACATCACAACCCAGAATTTTTTTGCATTCAACTAAAAGTTCAGCGGATACAAGATCTTAAACGAAAGGAAATATTTGCAAAAGAGTGACAACATTTTTATTGAGAGCAGAAAATGATAGTTCTTCTTTGATTTCTAGACCGCTGCATTCTCGTCACGCGAGTTGAATCCTGCGCTGGGTTCGCACTATCTTCGAGGCTCGAACTACGAAATAACCATTACTTAGCAGGAGTGGAGAGTGTGGACGAATCTCCTCCTTGTAGCTCCTTCCTTTTAAGGCAACCATTGACAATGTGTTCGCTGGATCCGCAAATCAGGCACTGCCCTTTGGCGCTGCGATAATCTCTCTGAAGGTGTCCTGGCTTCTTACAGTACCCACAACGTTGAGTCTTCCGCTGCTTCTGTTGCGGGGGAACAAGTGGGCGCTTCATCTTCATCTCTTTTTCTTGTCTAACAGGGGTCCCTTTATGATTGGAGGCGTCCGCTGGTACCTGAGTCAACTGCTTTCTTAATCCTTCGGCTAACAAGTCGTTCGTTCGCTCCTGGGCTTCCTTCAATCCTTACAGTACATTCAAAATCTCGACGGTCCGATTCTGGGGAGTGAAGATAGAAGAAGAGTCGTTGGAAGACATGGTCCTGAAACAACAATTTTGAGGACGATATAAGGCACAAGCTATAAGAATTAAAATACAATATGGATTAGGCAAGGAATCAAGAATATCGGGTGAGGTGAAATTCAAATAAGTGGAAATCAACTGTAGAACTCCAAGTCACTCAAACAGAGTACAATATTGTAACTATGTTGCAGTTCACAATTACAACCACGTAACTCTACTAAGTCACCCAAAACTCTAGCGGATGGATCAAAATGTATAGCAGAACACACTATGTGAATCAAGATCAAGAATAACAAGTTTACAATCTAGACCGAAGGATGTCTTAGATTGTCAAGCACTACACGGAACTGCAATCCCAATCGAAGCAAAACCTGGCTCTGATACCAACAAAACCATGTCATGCCCCGCTTCCCAAAATACGGAATACGAGGGGTCGACAAGGCCAGCCATGCTCCTACGGTCGAGGAAACATCCCTCCGTAGTCACACTTCGGCTTCTAGCTTTACGTGGTAATCAGTAATCAATGCACAGGTAATGAGAAACGCAGTAACTAGATCAAAAGAACTAACCAGGTGGAGATCAAGGAAGTATAGCTCTGGGTCGCTGATCAAGATGTCCGCGATGTCCTCGGGTACGTCAGGTCCTGATCCAAGCTAGATCCACTTCCCACTCTGAGCATGCATACTCAGGTCGTCAGAGCGGCACGATAGCAATATATATATATATATATATATATATACACAAATATGAACTCGAGCAATAATAATGAATGTGAAACAGTAATCATGGAATAATGACGTGAACATGAAGTAGCAAGTGCAAGTAGCCAATAGAGCAGGTAACTAGTAAAGCAGTAAACAATATGGCAGGTATGTTGAATCCATAAGCCATGCATGTCAATGTCACTAATCCTATCAGTCTCTAAGTCTCACTGTACAGATCGCTAAGCCTATCGCCAGTCCAAGTGTGAGAGTCAACCACTCGTGAGTATCCCCCACCTAAGGGTAGGAACCAAGGACAAGGGAACAAGGACCCGAGTCGCTCGCTAATAATCAATAATATCCCCAAATATCTCCAGAATCGCTGTATGTGCCGGCATGGGACTCCCGAGATTCTGTTGAACTCACACTCAAACTACCCCACACCCCGTGGTCTACATCAAACGCCAACCATAAACTCAAATACCAGTCGGTCCATGACAAGTCTACGCGAGAACCGAAGACAGGTGTTCCCCTCCGAAAGACGCGGCGGAGATGCGATAAACGTCTTGCCTGAATTTCTGGGCAGATACTATTTGGTGCTATCCGTCCACCTCTCCGAAGATGCCAAGTTGATTTATGACACCATGTATCGAAGGTTTAAACGGATGCGGCCGATATAGCAGACTTCGTCAGATTCCCCCTCGTTTGAGGGGTTTTTGATTGTGGGGACGCTCTTCCCTGCAGGCGCAATCCCCTGCAGTTAATTGCGCTACCGCATCGCGGTAACAACTTTCTCCTTCTCCAGATGGTCACTTCGTGTCGTGGGTATTTGTTTTGTTTGTGGTTGCCCGTGGATTGTATATGGAGACTAATTTACGTTGTCGCCTGTAGGACGTGGATTAGTCAAAATCCGTATCTTTTTAGATTTGGGTTTGGGGGTTGGGTTTAAGGATACGTTAGCCTTATTTGAGACTAAGATCAACTTAAACGTGTGTTAAGGATACGGTAATCTAATTTCTAAACTACGATCAACTTAACAGGATCATTTAGATCCAACAAGAGAGCATTTGGGCTCTATTATTTAGTTTAGTGACATTTCGGTCGATTTCTAGTTTAAGGACATGGTGGTCCATCATAGTCCGTGGAATGTATGGCTGTCGGGACCCATCGCCTCTCTGAAGACGTTGAAGGATTACAACGATAAATATCAGAGGAGTTCAGAGATGTACCCTTGAACCAATGTTGGTTGGGGATCTATAGTCCAATTTGGAACTAAGATCAAATATTTAGATTATGAGCACATTGGCTCAGTTAAATCTGAATTGAGGGCTTATGGCCAGTTTGGGCTAAGTTCAATTAGATTAGAAATATTGGCTCTTTGTTGGACCATTAAACATTTGTCTGGGTTCAAGCCCACATTATTTAGCAATGCTAAACATTTTCATCTTTGATTTCCTCGATTTTGAGATTCATTTGGAGGAGGGACTTTTGTCTCTGGAAAATTAGCCAATTTGGCTAAAAGTAGTGTCAAACACTAAAGAACAACAGTGTTAAACACTGGAAATATAGAATCCCAAATTAGTGTTAAACACTAGAAAATAACAGTGTTAAACACTGGAAATAAGATTTTCAAATTAGTGTTAAACACTAAAAGATAATCAGTGTTAAACACTGGGAATAAAGCTCTCGAATTAGTGTTAAACACTAAAGAAAAAGGGGTCACGTGTGGACACGTGAGGGCGCCCAAAGGTGGGACCAGATTCCTTTTCTTCGTTCTGCAATTAAGTGTTAAACACTTTTTGTTTTATGTTATCACGTGCTGACACGTGATGGAGAATTATGCACTGATTATTAAAGCACTTGCTAAGGGGTCACGTGGGGACACGTGAGAGCGCCCAAAGCTTAGGTTTCCTTTGCTTTGATCTCTGTGTTTTGGAGGTCACGTGGGAGCACGTGAGGCATTGCCTCAGAACTTTTTCCTTCTTATTTTTTGGGATCTTTTCAGGGGTCACGTGGGGACACGTGACCTTAGTCCTTTTCATGCACAGAGATCTCTTTAGTCTCTTTATTTTATTTTGAGAATTAAATTCTCTGTAGGGTTAAACCCTGATCATGATTTGGAGGAATTAAATTCCTATTATGAAAGAATTAAATTCTTGCATAGGGTGAAACCCTAATTTCATTTTTTAAGAGGAATTAAATTCCTGTGAATTTGAGAGAATTAAATTCTCAATTAGGGTTAAACCCTAGTTCTGTCCATCTTGAAGGAATTAAATTCCTGTAATTCTAGGAGAATTAAATTCTCATATAGGGTTAAACCCTAGTTTTGTTTTGGGAGAATTAAATTCAATAAACTCAATTCCCCCTCTAAGTTTTGGATCTGCATGGCAGGATCTTAACCCGATGAGAATTAAATTCTCAACTTATGGGGAGATGTGCTCTGTGCAGATCTTCAACTAGAGGAAGAACTAAGTTCTTTTGTGCAGAAGAGTTAAACTCTTAAATTTGAGAATTAAATTCTCTGTTTAGAGTTTTGATCCCCTTTCTTTTCTCACCTAGGGTTTTCTTTGTTGAGAATTAAATTATCCTCTCTTTTCTCTCTGCTATTTTCCTTTAGAAAATTTCAAGATCCCAAAAATTCTATCATCTTCTCTTCTTGGCTCCTATTTATAGGAGAAGGAAAAGAATCAATTTGTTTAGTAAATCTCTCATTAAAAGATTTTGTTTGTTTTCATAATTGATATGAGCCTTTAGATCATTAAGTGAATTTTATTCACCGTTAGATTTTAAATCCAAAGATATTCTGTTTGTTATTTCTGATGAGATTTTCAGGGAAATCTTTCCTTGTCTAAAATCTTTCCATAAATTGGTGATTTTTAGTCACCCTTGGATCTTTAATCCAACGGTCCCCATAATCCTTTTCCATTTGGAAAGATTTAGAAGCTTTTAGAATTTTAATTCTATTAACTGTGAGGCTTTCGGAACCAGTCACGTGCTTGGTCACGTGTGAGCACGTGACCCCAATTGAGTCCTTTTCTCAGCGTTTACTTACGCTTCAGTTTTAACCATCACATGTCAACACGTGACCATTGGTCACGTGTGAGCACGTGACACCTCATTGAGGTATTTCCTTCAGCCGTTTGTTATTTTATTTCTTTTTGAATTGTCACATGTCAACACGTGACCGTTGTTCACGTGTGAGCACGTGATACCTCATTGAGGTAATTCCCGATTTTTAAAATTAAATTCTATTAAGCTGCAAGGCTTTCAAAGCCTGTCACGTGCTGGCACATGACCCTTGGTCACATGTGAGCACGTGACCCTCAATTGAGTCATCTTTCAGCCGTTTGTTTTTATTTCTGTTTTAACTATCACATGTCAACACGTGACCATTGATCACGTGTGAGCGCGTGATACCTCATTGAGGTAATTCCTGATTTTTAATCAGGGAACAGTGCATAGCATATTTGCTCATAACTTTTGATCCAAGATGAATTATGAAGCCCATAATATATCAAATCGAAGGATTTTTCGAGATGCTTTCGATACCATCAGAATTTAACAGTTCCTCCTTCGAGATTTTATCAAAATACAGGCCGGAAGATACTGGTTCGCATTTCCTTAAGCGTATCGCTGCTATTTGATACCTTGGACTCTTTGCGCAGAAATTTTTGACGGGAACAACAGGGTCTCCATCAAGCATGTCTCGACTGATACCCAAGATAAATGGATAGTGTTTGGTGCCTTACCTATGACACCCATACAAGTGCTTCCATAATCGTCACATACCAATTATAGTCACACTTATACACGTCCCACAGACACCGACAATGCAACAAATCAATAGGGTCCATTGATTGTGTACAAGTACATGTCACTTTCACTTATCCATTCATACTTAAACGCTAACGTACTTGTCACAATCAAACACTAATACCTAACACTGGGTAATGCATATGATTACTAGGTTACCAATGCAATGACATCTCTATAATGTGATGAGAATACAGTAATTAAGGCATGATTAAGATATCATCAATCGGTGTCCTACCACTTGCATAATTTATCATAAATCATACATGCAAAATTTAGCAAAATAATGAACAGGGGGTAAGCAGTATGTTTAATTATCTATCTATTAAAATTGGTTTCACGTTAATCGGGTTTCAGGATCACTAGATATGGGCATTTCATTTTAAGCATTCACTGCTGGAAATCCAGTTTCAGAATCGGAAGTCCGTTTTGTAACGCATTTTAATCCCAGTTTGGATCATATTTAGGCGATGCTATAGTTGAACAATATTTAGGAATATCAGTTAGGTTTCCACCGCAATTGGCGGATCAGTAATATACTATGGAGACAGGGAGTTATGGACAGATTATGTTCAATGTGTAAAATCTGCCTCTGCAGAATTCAGCACAACGTATCAACATTATAAAATTAGTTAAAAATATCAAACGGTTGAGGAATTTAGTGAGACCAGTGGAGGAAGAAAGATAATTCAATTATCAACGTAACGACATAGGGTTCCACGCATTCGACACAGGGGTTAACTGGGATTTCCATTCTGGACTGCAGTCCAGAATCGTAATCCTTCTCAATTATCTCTATCATAATTAGTTAGAATTCAGAGATCAACTATAGAATACTGTAGGTTAAACAGTTAGCTTAGATACGAGCCATCGAACGCTAAAATCCGGTTTGTACATAATCTGATATCAATTTTACGGTTTATCATGTACGGAAGTTTTCAAGCTTTAAGACAGAAATCGGGACACCATTCTACGTGAGCAAACGACCTTATTTTGTAACCAAAATCTTAAGGGGTATTCATTATAACTCGGGCCACTCAATGTTATTTATTTCCGTCAATTTAACTGGGTTTGTAGGTCATAGTTTACATCGAACACTTAACTTATAACAATTTACACGAAAAGTATATGCGGGAGTTTTTGGTAACTAGAATTGTAATATAAAAAGTAGCATGAAGCAAGTATTAAACTTGCCTGAAAACGTGTCGACGACGGTACAGCAGCGGCAACGGCACGATCGCGTCACGAACACGGCACAGCTTTAGCCTTGTCGGATCTTGATTCTTGGCCTTGATGGCTCGGTGGGTGCGACGGGCGTGCGCTGGAGCTGCGACGGATAGCGTGTTGATGACGATGACGTCTTAAGGTATCGAGGCCACAGATTTGATGACGACGTCGCTGATCAGAGAAGCGGGAACTGCGATAGACGTAAGTGTTTGACGAAATGTCGGGGGCTCGACTGCGGCGGCTAGGGATACAGTGAGGGGGCGTCGGTGGTGGGTGTCGCGCAAGGGCTTGGCCACGACGGAGGGGTCGCCGTGATGCCAGCAAAGGGGAGGCCGGCGGTTGGTGGTCCGGTGGCCGGCAGTTGGTGGTCCGGTGGCCGGCAGTGAGCTCGGTGGTGTTGGGAAGAGGGAGGAAACAGTGGTGGTGCTCGGGTTTTGGAGGGAGGAGCGAGGGAGTTGGTCGTCTTCGTCGTCGTCGTGGGGCCCAGAGGGGTGTTCGCCGGTGGCGAGAAGGCGTGCACGGGAGGCTCGATGGCGAGGAGGGTGTGTAGGCGAGGGGATGTAGGGCAGTGTAGGGCTTGGGTGTTGGCAGGAGATAAACGAGGGAGGATGACGAGGTGATCGTAGTCGTCGTCGGGGTTCAGTGGGTTGTAGGGAGTGAAGCTGGGAGTTGGGAGAGAGGAGAGGAGATCGAGAGTGAGGAGGGAGAGAGGAGAACGGGGGAACGAGGGTGAGCTTGAGGAGCTCGTGGAGGCGCGCGCGATCATGGTCTCGAGGAGCGGGAACGTGGGGCGGCGAGGCGACGTGGGCATATAAGGAAGCGGGGACGTGGGCTCGCGGCGAAGGAAGGAGCGGGAAAATTTAGCGGGGAAGAAAAGAAATTAACGGGTCGGGTCGGGTTTGTTTGGGCGTGGGTTTGGACGCGATGAGGAGCTGGGCCGTGAGGATTTTATTTGTTTAATTCCTTTTGCAAAGGAATAGAAAAGGAAGTGTGCTGGGGATTAAAAGAAAAAAAAAGGCAAAGGAGAGAGAGATTGGCCGGCTGGGGGTTGAAAATAATTGGGAAAAGGGAGAGCGAGATGGGCCGGAAATAAAGGAAACTAAAGAGAAAGGGAAGGGTGTGATGGCCTCGGGGAAAATGAGAAAAGAAAAGGGAAATAATGAAAGAAAAGGGGAGTGAGGGTTTGGGCTTGGGCTGGGTTAAGGGAATGGGGAAAAATAAAAAGGATAAATATGGGGAGTGGGCTGGCTGTGAATAGAAAGATAAAAAGGAAATAAGGTTTGGGTTTGGGTTATGAGTTTAAAAGGATTTAAAAGAAATGTAAAGGGAGTGGCTAATGGATTGGGTAAAAATCCAGGAAAATAAATATAAGGGGTTAGGGTTTTAAAATAAGTAAAATACTTGAAATATAAATAAGCAATTTTGTAAGTAACAAAAATACGGGTATTGGTGTATAAAAGAACTGGGTATTACATCTTACCACCCTTACAAAAATTTCATCCTCGAAATTTAAAATAAATGATAAGCTATATAAAATAATATGCGAAAAGCTACAACATCGAACACTAACATATAGTGATTTACTTAAAAACGGCTAGATAAAGATCGAAGGTCTTTATATGTATAAGAACTAATGCAACTAAAAAGGCAGGTCTAAGTAAGTACAAGGCAGAATCAACTATAAGGGTAAACTATATGTACAAAAGAATAAAAGAATAGCAATAACGACCAATGGTGAAGGGTTTGCCGATAGGCTAAAGTATTTTAGAATAAATGTATCGATCAAACAATTTTAAGATAACTTAGAAAACCCACATAGTGAAAATAAGAGACATGGAACAAAATAATATGCGCGATATATGTTTGCGCTATTGAAAATGTGAAGAGTGGTAAAGCATTTAAAACGGTAAAACGGAAGTAGTTAATAACAAGAAATTTTTGTAAATACAATGTAGTGGAAGCTAAATTTCGGGTACGATGTCACTGAATATAATTATGGTAATAGGCGATAGTACAAAAATGTATAGGGGCTAGCCAGGGTAGGGATTATAATGGAGTATGGCCCACTCAAAAGGTCGGACTGTAGTATTTCAAACTGAATGTCGAAGAGACTGGGGTCGAGTCGGCACGGGTGCAAGGGTGAACAGTCATGAATCTCAGGAGGGAAGAAGTTTACTGGGGAGGAAAATGGTAAATGCATTATGCGAATCAAAAATCAAAAGATTAGCGAACTCAGAAATTTTACTTCATTCCAGAAGATTCCAAACAAGGCATTCTCGAGAAATAAAAGATGGCCCTAAACTATACCTAGATTTATTTGGCCAGACGAGACGAAAGCTAAATCACGTCAGTCGCGGTTATGGAAGTTCAGTAGGTTACGGTAGGCTCGTGCGCTCAGATAGGGGCGTCCATTTCCATGGCGCCTCGCAGGGATCGCCACTGGAGGTTCTTCCGCCGCGGGGTCTTCTTCTTCTGGTCCTTCTGCCTCAACTGGAGCTTTGATCAAGATTGGCCATAAGTCCTCAACTCATATTTAATTGATCCCATCTGCTCATGAATATTTAACAGATCTTAGTCCTAAATTGGACTACAGATCTTTCAACCAACTCACACCGGTTCAAGGGTACATCTCTTTACTTCTCTGATATCTGTCGTTGTAATCCTTCAACGTCTTCAGAGATGTGACGGGTCCCGACAACCACACATTTCTTCGGAGTGTGGGGTCCTTAAACTCATGGACTATGATGTCCTTAAACTTTATAGACTATGACGTCTTTAAACTACGGACTGTGGGGTTCTTAAACTCACGGACTACGATGTCCTTAACCTGGACTATGGGGTCCCTTTAAACCCACGGACTATGATGTCCTTAGCCTTGGATCGAGATGTCCTTAAACTAATATTGGACCGAGATTTCCTTAAACTAACATTCGACCGCAATGTCTTTAAACTAACATTCGACCGCAATGTCTTTAAACTAACAAACGACCGCAATGTCTTTAAACTAATATTGGACTGAGATGTCCTTAAACTAACAATCGACCGCAATGTCTTTAAACTAACATTGGACCGAGATGTTCTTAAACTAACAATGGACCGTAATGTCCTTAAACTAATCGACCGCAATGTCCCTAAACTAAATAACAGAGTCCAATTGCTCTCTTGTTGGATCTAAATGATCCCGTTAAGTTGATCTTAATCTAAAATTAGACTAACGTATCCTTAACATACGTTTAAGTTGATCTTATTCCTAAATGAGACTAAAGTATCCTTAAACCCAACCTCCAAACCCAAATCTAAGAAGATACGGATTTGGACTAATCCACGCCCTACGGGCGACAACATAAATTAGTCTCCGTATACAATCCACAAGCAACCACAAACAAAACAAACACCCACGACATGAAGTGACTATCTGGAGAAGGAGAAAGTTGTTACCGCGATGCGGTAGCGTAATTAACTGCAAGGGCTTGCGCCTGCAGGGAAGAGCATCCCCACAATCAAAAAACCCCTCAAATGAGGGGGAATCTGACGAAATCTGCTACATCGGTGCATCCGTTTAAACCTTCGATACACGGTGCCATAAATCAAATTGGCATCTTCAAAGAGGTGGACGGATAGCATCAATTAGCATTTGCCCTGAAATTCAGGCGAGACGTTCGCCGCGTCTTCGTCCGCGTCTTTCGGCGGGGAACAGAGCTCTTCGTCAGTGAACTTCGGCATCCGAACCTTGACGGTGTCGAGGGACTCATGCCAGATGGCGGTAGTGGCCGAGGCTAGGACAGTGTAAAAATGTTCCGACTTCTGGTAGTTCTCTACCGCCTTCGCCTCTCTAAGGTCGGCTCGCTTTGCCCCATCTACCGCCGCCTCTAGCTCCTTCCGGAGGGTGCTCGCCGACTTCTTCATGGTGCCGACGAGCTCCTTGGAGTCCTGAAGCTTGGCCTCGGCGGCCTGGACGATCTTGCGGAACCTGGCAACCTCCTGCTTCACGGGCGCCGCCTCCTGCTTCCCGGCCGCCACCTCGTCCTCAAGGGCAGCGACCCTCGCCATCGCCACCTCCAGCTCCAGCTTTGAGCTCTCCTCCAGCGAGGAGAGCTCGCTCGCGGCTCGCATCGCCGGGGCTATTTCCTCCTCCTCCATCTGGACGACGAGGGCGACATGCTGGAGGACCTGAAGAAATCAGAAGGGGTCAGAAAGAAAAGGGGGCACCAAATCTCGTGAATGATGAGACGCTGAGTGAAAAATCGAGTGAGGTGCGAGCACTAACCTGCACAGACTCTTGGGCGATGGCCGCCATCTGCGCCTTGAGAGTCCCCCGAGGGACCTTGCCCCCGGCTGACCTCTCCATGTCGGCCAGCAAGCTGTCAGCGACGGAGAGCCCCGAGGACACTTCAAAGCGGATGTCCCCCTCGTCCACCAAGATCGGGGAGGCCGGGGTCCACGGAACTGTTCGGGGGAACCGCTTGAGAGGCGACGGCGAAGAGCCGGTCTCTATCTCCGAAGCCTAGGTCTCCTGTCCCCGAACCCGCTTTCGGCTCGGCGCCTCGTTGGGCTCCGGGGCACGGCCCGCACTCGAACGCTGGGGTGGGACAGCTATCGGGGGAGCCGGGACCGACGTCGGACGAGAAGAGCTAGCACTTCCAGCCTTCGATCCCTTCTTCGGCTTGCGCATGGCTGCTCGAAGGTGGCTCAAGTTCATGGGTTCTGCACAAAACAAGATACAATGGATTCAGCAACACAAACAAAAATGAAAACAAACTCAAGCCTAACAGATCGCCTGCAAGCTCCCAACTTACCGACGAACTAGAGGGGGCTGAGCCCAGCCCAACTAAGGGCCCGCTCAGAAAGCAGCACGTCAGCCCGGGGAATGGGCTCCCACTCCGTTACTCTCACCGCGTTGGGATCGTTGGATGGGCTTCCCCGTCAGCACCTATCCCTAAACCACTGGGTGGGCACGGGCCAGTCCTCACCTTCTGGCGACCCAACAAAGAAAAACTTTTTCTTCCAATCGTGGATGGAAGAAGGCAAGACGACAACTCCCGACCCGGCTGCACTCCCCCGTCGTCTCTTAAAGGAGAGGTAAACCCACCTCGGGTTGCCCGTGCGAGTGTCGGGATGACCTTTGTAAATGAGAGAGGAGGTAAGGATGGACAGACCGAAAGGGATCATCTGCAACTTCAAGCGGACTAGGAACCCAAGGAGAATCCTCTAAGAGTTCGGCACTAACTGGCCCGGGGTTAACCCAAAGTAATTTAGCTTCCTAACAACCTCGGGAGAGAAAAGCAGGCGCATTCCGGCCCAAAAGGCTTCCAGGTACAAGGCAATCTTTTTACCCCGTACCTGATCTGCCCTCTCTCCTTCCTCGGCCAAACGTAGCGTATAGCCGGAGGGGATATGGAAATGAGCCCGAGCGGTGGCAAGCTCGTCCTCATACCTCACCAAGGATGGCACACCAGGGGCGTCCGCCACCTCCGCTCTGGGAACAGCCCCTGTCCCGCGACCCCGGGAAGAGGATCTGACCCTAACTCTTCGGGAAGACCCCGACTCAGTGGAAGAATCCCTAGAATCTACCCCGACGACATCTACAGACCCCTCAAAAGAAGACATCTAACCTGATGGAGAGAAGTCCTCGGGAGAGACAACGCAGAGATCCGACCTAAAAAGGAGAGCGCCGAGCTAACAAGACTCAGAACAAGAAAAATATGAAGAGATATGGGCCCTGAAGCGGACCCCACCTCTATTTATAGCTGCCAGCGCACACATCCTACGGCGATAGTGTAGGGTTCCTAGGCACTCTCAAGAGGTCTCACAAGGTATCAACCATGCCAATTTTAAATTTTATGGATGCCGAGAAACCCTAATACGGATCGTCAACTAGAATTTTAGGCGAAATAAAAACTAGTTAACATCTTAACTAAAAGTAGGAAACTACAACCTTTGTAGATCCGGTTATCCACTTCCTTAGCTCCTCGTAGTTGTCCCCTCGCTGTCCATCTCAGATCCGGGACTCTTGCATCGGCTTCATCGGAGAAATAAGCGGACAAGTCGTCGGCCACGATGCCGAAGATGATCTACGTCGAGGTTGCACAAGATCAAGCTCCAACTTCACCAAGTTGTGAAACTTGTGAAGAAAACACCCTATACTACTTGGCAAGAGGTAGAGGGTGAAGAAATAGGAGGTGGGTTCACTTTGGAATTGGATTTCTCACACTTTTGCTCAAGTTGCCATTGATGGGCTTAAGCTTTCTTTCTTGATGAAGATGATGAAGAAGAAGAAAGAATATGATAAGTCTTTTTTTAAAAGAATAATGAAAATGAAATACTTATCATATCCTAACCTTGGTCAAGTGTAGAGAGTTAACTATAGTTTAGATGAGTGGTTAGGGTTAGGAGAAGAAGACAAAGTGGTCACTTGGTCAAAGCTTCATGAAGCTTCAACAAGCTTCATGATAAAAAGAAACCATTTTGTTTTCTTATATCTTTTTCTCAAAAAGGAAAAGATTAATAATTAAGTGAAAATAAGAAACCCTAACCATTCACTAAACATGGTTTAAGTCTTTACACAAATCCAAGTGAGAATGTATCATCAAACATGATACAATCATGTGCACACAAAATATATCACATATACAATGTGCTATACAAGTGAGAAAATCCCTTTAAAGTGAACCAATACTAGTTAATGCAAAGTAATATATCAAATATATAATTATACATTAAATCATTAAATCAACACTTGATTCAATGATCCGGTCATGTCGCACATAACCGACTAGTATACAATGTATCGATTTATCGAATCAATGATTCGATAACTAGGTTATATCGCATATAACCAATCGAAACATTCATCGCGAGAATGGAATACGGTATCACATACACGCATTATTCTCGGTCCTGCACATATCTCATATGCGCTCCTATCTCGTTTCGCTTGAGCCAGGAAACCTCTGTGTAGGACTCTAAAGACTCGTCAATACGCCGGTAGCAGATGATGATCATATCAATCACCCACAAGCCGCAAGCGGTCTGCTAAACGTAACAGCCACCCGAGTTTTGAGCGATCAGAAGATCGACGAGCTAGCCCGCTCACACTCCTGTGAATCCAATCAGTAACACTTACCGTACAGTCCGGTCTGTTCGTCTGATATGTCGCATATCAAGTCTAGGGGTGGTAAACGTCAGACCCCAGTAACCGATAAGTCGTGCCGATGTGAGGCTCATAACGGGTCGAGAAACTACTGGTAACGCTTACCAGCAAATCTCTGATCAGCCCTGGCCAGGGACTTCCCTGTTACGGCCAATCGAGCACAGCGCAACATCAACCCCCAATACCGGGAGAGACGAAACCCCTCCTATCGCTCATTGCCTCCATGTGACTCGGGACTGTACCCCAAGACCACCGTTTTGCACGCCCTCATGGACGTGGTAAGGTGGAGATCAAAGCACAGTGGGAATCACACAAGACTCTATGACGATCTCGGGTCTACAGACTAACCAGTACAAGTGTCACCTGAGAACTGCCATCTGACGTGAGGTATAATACCATCTGGGAGTTCTCGGCGAGTCCGTCCAGTGTACCCAGTCTCCACTGAGCACCCGTATATCATCTCTGATGTCAAACACCAATGGATATGTGATCATCCATCGCCCATCTCATGGGTCGAGAAGCGTATACGCTAGTCTACACTGGTATATCGATGCCCCGTCTCAATACACCCACGACTAGGGACCTTGAAGGATGTACCTATGGACTACCATGTCCCCACTAGTATGATCTGCATCATAGTCCAGGTAGTCAAGTACACATCCTAAGGGCTTTATCAACATGTAAGTATAAGACAGTTTAAAGAGACTAGTAAACATGTTAAGATAAAAAGCAACCAGATAGCATACTATCATATCGAGCAAGAAAGTCATTTCTATATATGTCCAAGCATCCAATATAATATACATCATCTGTACAATACTGGCCTCTAGGGCATACATACAACTAACAATCTCCCACTTGCACTAGGGCCAGCTGCTGTAGTATCGCATACCGAGCATCCCGAAGAGTCTCTCAAACTGTATCTGGGGAATGGCCTTCGTGAGTGGATCCGCCGTGTTGTTCTTCGTGTCAACCTTCCTGACCTCGATCTCCCGGCGATCAACTATCTCCCGGATCAGGTGATTGTTAGTTATATGTATGCCCTAGAGGCCATTACTGTACATAGGATGTATATTGTAGTGGATGCTGGGACATATATAGGGAGGAATTTCTTGCTCGACATGATAGTATGCTATCTGGTTAATCTTTACCTTAACGTGTACACTGATTGTCTCCCTGTTACATGTTGGTAAAGCCCTTAGGATCTGTACTTGACTACCTGGACTATGATGCGGATCATACTAGTGGGGACATGGTAGTCCATAAGTACATCCTTCAAAGTCCCTAGTCGTGGGTGTATCGAGACGGGGCATCGATATACCAGAGTAGACTAGCGTATACCTTCTCGACCCATACAGATGGGCGATGGATGATCCCATATCCATTGGTGTTTGACATCGGAGATGATATACGGGTGCTCAGTAGAGACTGGGTACACTGGACGGACTCGCCGAGAACTCCCAGATGGTATTATACCTCACGTCAGATGGCAGTTCTCTGGTGACACTGGTACAGAGTAGTCTGTTGACCCGAGATCGTCATAGAGTCTTGTGTGGTTCCCACTGTGCTTTGATTTCCACCTTACCACGTCCAAGAGGGCGTGCAAAACGGTGGTTTTTGGGTACAGTCCCGAATCACATGGAGGCAATGAGCGATAGGAGGGGATTCGTCTCTCCCGGTATAAAGGGTTGATGTTGCGCTGTGTTCGATTGGCTATAACAGGAAATCCCTGGCCAGGGTTGCTGAGATTTACTGGTGAGTGTTACCAGTAGTTTCTCAAATTGTTATAGACCTCATATCGACACGACTTATCGAGCTATTGGGGTCTGACGTTTACCACCCCTAGGCGAGATATGCGACATTTCAGACGATCAGACCGGACTTACGGTACTGTTACTGGTTGGATTCACTGGAGTGTGAGCGGGCTTGCTCGTCGATCTTCAGATCGCTCAATACCCGGTGGCCGTTACGTTTAGCAGACCGCTTGCGGCTTGTGGGTGTTTGATATGATCATCACCTGCTGCCGGCGTATTGACGAGTCTTTAGAGTCCTACACAGAGGTTTCCTGGCTCAAGCGAAACGAAATAGGAGCGCATATGAGATATGTGCGGGACCGAGAATAATGCGTGTATGTGATACCGTATTCTATTCTCGCGATGAATGTATCGAATGGTTGTATGCGATATAACCTAGTTATCGAATCAAGTATTGATTCGATAAGCCGATACATAGGATACTAGTCGGTTATATGCGATATGACCGGATCGTTAAATCAAGTGTTGATTTAATGATTTAATGTATAATTATATATTTGATATATTAGTTTGCATCAACTAGTATCGGTTTACTTAAGATGGATATTCTCACTCGGGTGTGCACATTGTATATATGATATACTTTTTGTGCACTTGATTGTATCATGTTTGATGATACATGTTAACTTGGATTTGTGTGAAGATTAAACCATGGTTGTGAGAGTGGTTAGGGTTTTGTTTATTCTTCCATTATTTATTCATTCATTTATTTGTTTATTCTTTTGGAAAAGATAAAGAGAAAAGAATGGTGGCTAATTTTGTTTCATGTTGAAGCTTCTTGAAGTTTTGATCAAGTCAACCATTCTTATCTCATCCTTAACCCTAACCATTCCCACTAACCCTAGTTTAATCTCTACACTTGACCATGGTTTACATTATGATAAGTTTTCATTTTCTTTTCATTTTTAAATAACTTATCATAACACTTTCTTCTTCTTCTTCATTTTCTTCAAGTGAAGAAAGCTTGCCTCCATTAATGGCAAGTGATGAAAAAGAGTGAGAAATCCAAATCTAAAGTCTACCCACTTCCTATTTCTTCATCCTCTACCTCTTGCCAAGTAGTAGAGTGTGTTTTCTTCACAAGTTTCATGACTTGGTGAAGTGAGAGCTTGATCTTGCGATGCTTCGACGTAGATCATCTTCGGCATGGACATCGATGACCTAGCCCGTCCATTCTTCGATGAAGCCGACGCTAGAGCCCGGGACTTGTTATGGACAGCGAGGAGACTTCATTGCGGAGCTATAGAGGTGGAGAACCGGATCTACAAAGGTTGTATTTCCGTATCTCTTAGTTAAGTGTTAACTAGTTTATTGTTTCGCCTAGAAATCTAGCCGACGATCCATAGTCTAGGGTTTCTCGGCACCGTATTTTAAAAATTGGCATGGTTGATGCCTTGTGAGACCTCATTAGGGTGCCTAGGAACCCTACAGTGGTATCAGAGCCTAGCTAGAGCCTTAGGCGAAGTCTAGACGGAGTTTGAAAGACGGACGAACCGAAAACCTAACCCCAAAATAGCTCTCTGGACTTTTTCTAAAAATTGGGATTTTTGTCAATTAAAAATATGCAGAAAATCAAGTAGGGTGTTATTTGAATTACTGTGAAATACGAGGGCCTAAGTCAACTTTTCCACCGCGGAACCGCGGCACGTGCTATGCATGATGCGGCGGTTCCGCGGCCTTACTGTTCCCTTGTATGATGATTTCTGCATAGTAACTCATATAATTTAATGCTATAAATTCTGGGATATTTTTGTTGTGACTCTACAGCAGAGTATTCTGGGGTACTTTTGGGATTCGAATGTTCGATCGGATTATCAAATTTTGTCTGTGTGGCTTTCCGGATAAATTTTAGAATATGTTAAAAAGTTCGACCGGATATAAATACCCAATTTTTCCCCTGTCGGGAAATTTCCAAGTGTTGGATTTTTCCGTAGTTTAACGACGTTCTAAGTAGTGCAAGTAACGCGATGGACCCTCTAGAAGACAACAAACCTTAACTCGATTATGTGACCGTCTTGAACTGCCCTTTGAACCTTCGGGTTTGGGGCAGTACGGCGTGCCACATGTGAGGCGTTGGCTTGACCCTTCTACGGCTGGACCGTTGGTACTGAGGCACGAACGGAATGTTGTTAGACTTATTTCATGTGTTGAGCTGTATCGGGAAAACTTGGGTGTTTGACTGTTCGATCGAAAAGTTTAACATTTTCTGTTTATCTGGAATGGGATACAATAATTGGAATTCACAAGTAGTTGTGAGATAACTGAATGAATGTTATAAACATAGCAGTTTAGTCTCACTTGATCGGTTGCCACGGAATTTTGATTTGATCAAAAGTCCGTCGCAATCACGTAGCGTACGCGGATACTCGCCGGGTAAACTTAATAGACAGCCTCACTCCATAGCCCCGACCAAGTGACTGTAGGAGAACCCCGTCGCCGAAAGCATCCGTTCGGGTGCTCGCGGTAGCGGTGTTCCGCCTTGGTGCACTTCGTCGACGGTATCGGGGGTGAAGCCGCCTACTAAAGTTTGCGACGAGCATTCGATCAGGTTGTCGGGAATCTTGTTGAATTGCCCGACTTGATATTGAAAAGTGTTTTCGATTTTGAGACTAAAATGCGGGGTTTATAATGATTAGGCATGCGATGTCTATGCAGGTTGCGGATTCCAACTGTTGTAGTTTTACACTTTCTTTTCTGTGACCGTAAGTGTAATATGTGATATCGCCGGTTTCGTTGCTATATGTCAACGACAATTGGGATGCGCATATTTACTTACGTTGATGACATGTGATGTTATGTGTTGCTGGATATGTTATATTGGATCGTCGTGTTTGAATAGCCGGGGGTTTTTATGTGAGATGAGTGTTTTTCATTTTCATTCATGTAAAAACTTGTATCTAATATTCTTTTATTGGGGCACTTCCAGGTTGCGGAAGATGTCACCTTTTGTATATTATTTACTTTTCCGCACTAGGATAGACCCAAGGAGGAGGGCACAAGTAACCGGGTTCTGAAGTCCAGTGGGAGACCAACTCGAGGAGTCGAGTCCGGGTCTCCTAACTCCAGAATTGGTAGGGTTGCTTGCCGCTCTCGTAGGGGTCTAGGGGTGTGGGTTTGGCTATTCATCACGACCGTGGAATCCGTGTTTTATACTGGCTCGTATTGAAAACACGGAAGTCCTAGTATATCCAATATTTCATATGATTCTTCTGCTGCGATATCTGTGATGTGATCATGTGATGTTCTGTGATAGATATAGTATATAGTATATATGATATATTATATAGACGTTACTTATGTTTTACACCCACGCTAGCCCTGCCCCGCTCTGCCGTTAGTTACCTAACCTAACGGTGCACGAGGGGACATCGAGGCGAATGCGGATGGCATAAGTGTACGTCATATCTATCTGTGATGTTTAGGTATTCAAATGATAGGACTTCATTAATATGATTAATGAAATAAAAGAAACCTAAGATGTTGTAGAATCGAATTTCAAAATAAAACAGGTAGCTACAGTTCTTGCTTTGCACAGCGGTATATGTGATATATCCTGCACCTTATTCGATAAGGAAAGGACCGAGATCCCTTCACCGGGAGTGACTCCTTTAGCAATAACTGGCAGATGCTACACACTCGGTTTGTCTTTTGATTGCTTTTAAGTGTTTTTGCTTTGCACAGTGATATATATGATATATCCCGCACCTCATTCGACGAGGAAAGGACCGACGATCCCTTCACCGGGAGTGACTCCTTTAGCAAAACTAGAAAAACCTCAAAAACACTCTATTTCAAAATTCATTCGATCCTACAACGATATCAAGTTCATTACGCAATAGGTTTTCAGAAAAAACCTGTCGTAGCCCTCCGTCATTTCAGATAAGTGGTAGTTAGTATTCATGCTACGTTTGTTGGCCTGCGTCAAGGCGTAGTGTGCGGTAGCTAACTAGTATTTGTCTGCTTATGCATATGATGCAGATTGGATTAGGGTAGTCGTGCGACTTTGTTGGCCTGCGTCAAGGGTCGTACGGGTGGGTTTAATTCAATCAGGAAATGACGGGTTGAACTTGACTAGCGGACTGTGGTTTGTTGGCCTGCGTCAAGGTCATAGGACGCTAGGGGCAAAATATTATCGGGAATTTCAAGTGTTGAAATTTGCAATGAGATTGCATACCTTCTATGAGATAGTTGGATCCCGATACCCGCTGCGAGTAAGTGTTACTCCTGGGAGAGTTTTATACATTACAATTAGCCGATCAAGTAGGTGTCTAGAAAGGTGTCAACGGGGTTACGCCTCTGGGAAAACGAGGTTTACATTAATTAGGTTCGTGCGAAAGCACGGGGGACCTCCCTCAAAATACCGACACTGGCCTGGCTGAAAGATTGGCGAACTTGTAGTGTGTAATTAATCCCGGCTAGTCTTTCCTTTTAGGGTTTGAAGGAAGATTTGATAAAAAGCAGTGGGAGCCATCCTGATTAGATAAAAGAATAACCAATCTATTCTTGAAAAAGCGCACGCTGAGTGTTTTCTTCTCTCTCTCTCCAGGTAGCGACCATATCACGCCTTAATCAAGATAATAATACGGATTATTGACCGAACCCGCTTGTTATACTGAGCTGGGGAACGTTGGTCCCGCTCCAACTTACAATAGTTATAAGACAGAGCAGGAAATTGGGGAATACCAGAATTCCCGTACCGCCCAAACGAAGAGAGTGCATGCTGATGCATCATCTTCGGGTGTGTTCGTTACAAAGAACTGTTTCTCAGTATCCTCCGCATCCTAAGTATACGATACCGGATTGGGATCCCAGATATGTAATATGTTACATAGGGCTACAGAAAGGTAGAGAACTGAGAATGGGTGATAAGTTTCATGAGGCAGAAAACGGGGCAAGAGTTGCAGCCAAGTCTGTTGGTCACTGTCACCCTGTATTACAATACATTGATTCTGAACGAATGTTATTAGATACCGAACCTGATATACCAAATCATATCACTCTCTTTGGTAGAAAAGAAAGGATATAATTTTGTATTGATGGATAATGTTTTGAACATTTCCTATATCAAAAGTTGATCGGTTCAGGCACGTTATCTAAAAGCATTGACGTTCTAAATCAAACTACAGTTCCTCGTATACGGAACACACATAAGAGGAAGAGTTCAGAAATGAACGAATTCTTCTTGAGGTTTTGTAGACTAGGTCATATCAATGCGACCCGACTAGCTAGAGTTTCATAAAGATGCATATTTAAATTAGTTTGAATTTACATCTTGTGAAACTTGCCAGTCATGTCACAGAGATGAGATGACCATAGCTCCGTTTATTGGAAACAGAGAAAGAGCTAGTAAACTCTTGGGATGATACATGTTGATGTATGTAAGGTCCCCTGTCTACACATGCCAAGACCGGTTCTTTATACTTCATTACATTCTCTGATGATCTCTCAAGATTCAGACATATGTTCCTGTTGAAACACAAGTCCGAACCTTTTGAGATATTCACAGAATATAAGTTAGAAGTAGAGAACCAATACGGGTATAAGTATTATGTCCTTTGATGAGATCAAGGAGGAGAATACTTGAGCACGGAAATCCTGGACTATTCTAAACGAGAATGAGATTCTCTCTCAGCATTACTCCTCTGTATACACCATAGCACGATGGTATATCGGGGCGGAGCAATCACACCCTATATGATAAGGTGCGCTCTATGATGAGTACTACTGAGTCACCTGTTTCCTTTTAGGGAGTTATGCACTTGAGAAGCTGCATACCTATTGAATAGGGTTCCGATCAAATCAGTTGCCTACCGCTTCATATGTGATATGGAATGGGAAGAGCCCATGTCTTAAGTTAGTTAAGATTTGGGATTGTCCGGCCTATGTCTAAAAGCAAAATCCGGACAAGCTCGAGGTAAGGTCTGTTATGTAGAACTGGAAATGTTCCAGCTATACAAACTGCAGCAGATGATTTGATAGAGCCAAAGGATTCAGTAGATTCCAACGAACCTCAGCCTCTCCGCCGATCTAGTAGGGTTCCTCACCCACCTGAGAGATACTTCGGTTTCTCTATGATAGTGGGAGCGAGGATTGCATCATGAGATGATGACCCAACTAGCTTCGAGCTGGCCATCAGGAGTGAGACTCTGTAAGAATGGCTGGATGTTTAGTGATCTGAGATGGAATCCTTATACACCAGCAAAGTATGGACTTTGGTTGCTATATCTGAAGGGTTAAATCCCCATCAGGAGCAAGTAAATCTTGAGAAGATTACTTGGTGTACATGGAAAAGTTGAGACTTTCAAAGCTAGACTTGTTAAAGATTTTCGTCATCGACCAGGCGTGGATAATGATGAAACCTTTTCAAGTAGCTATGCTTAAGTCCATCCAGATCCTACTTGCCACAGCTGCATACCATGACTACGATATCTGGTGGTTGGGTGTCATGACAGCTTTTCTAAATGATGTTTTAGAAGAGTGCGTCTATAAGTACACAGCCAGAGGGCCTCGTAGACAGTGGGAGCAGCGGAAACGTGTGCAAGATGTTTTATAGGATAAAACAGGTATCGCGGAGTTGGAACATCTGTTTTGATGAAGTAGTCAAAGAGTTTGACATCATCAAAATGGTAGATGAACCTTGTATATACAAAAAGGTAGTAGGGAGTATGGTGACGATCCTCGTAGAGTACGTGGATGACATACTCTTGATAGGGAAGGAGTTTCCTATGCTACGCTCGATCAATCTCCGCTTATCACAATGATTCTCCACTTAGGATCAAAGTGATACCTACTAAATCCTGGATTTTGGATCTATGAGATAGATCTAATTGGATGTTAGGTATCTCACTAGTAGTAGTGAGATGGTATCAATCGATCCAAGGGAAAATCACTGGAAGGGTTCCAGGGTGATAAAGACGACTGAATGTCAGTCGCAGGCATTGTCTTTACCCTCAGTAAAGGGACGGTATGTTGGAATAGTTCCAAGCTAGATACCGTGGCATACTAGACGATAAAGGCAGGATACATCACTACTTAAGATGCTACCAAAGAGGCAGTCTGGATGTATACATGTTCATAAGATGAACTTTGTTCCTCCCATTGTGTGACAATGGAGTTGTGGATTTTGCCAAGGAACGTCCGTCCCATCAGTGATCCAGACATATTCTAAGGCAGTGTCACCTGATCGTGGAGATGGTTGATCTCCAGGGGATCGAGGTTAGGAGAGTAGACTCAGAGGACAACACAGCGGATCCACTCACAAAGGCCTGTTCCCAGAGAGAGACTTTTATAGGATGGTTGAGTTGGAGATACTTCAACCACTGCTACAGATGGCCCTAGTGCAAGTGGGAGATTGTTAGTTATATGTATGCCCTAGAGGCCATTACTGTACATAGGATGTATATTGTAGTGGATGCTGGGACATATATAGGGAGGACTTTCTTGCTCGACATGATAGTATGCTATCTGGTTAATCTTTACCTTAACGTGTACACTGATTGTCTCCTTGTTACATGTTGGTAAAGCCCTTAGGATCTGTACTTGACTACCTGGACTATGATGTGGATCATACTAGTGGGGACATGGTAGTCCATAAGTACATCCTTCAAAGACCCTAGTCGTGGGTGTATCGAGACGGGGCATCGATATACCAGAATAGACTAGCGTATACCTTCTCGACCCATACAGATGGGCGATGGATGATCCCATATCCATTGGTGTTTGACATTGGAGATGATATACGGGTGCTCAGTAGAGACTGGGTACACTGGACGGACTCGCCGAGAACTCCCAGATGGTATTATACCTCACGTCAGATGGCAGTTCTCTGGTGACACTGGTACAGAGTAGTCTGTTGACCCGAGATCGTCATAGAGTCTTGTGTGGTTCCCACTGTGCTTTGATTTCCACCTTACCACGTCCAAGAGGGCGTGCAAAACGGTGGTTTTTGGGTACAGTCCCGAATCACATGGAGGCAATGAGCGATAGGAGGGGATTCGTCTCTCCCGGTATAGGGGGTTGATGTTGCGCTGTGTTCGATTGGCTATAACAGGAAATCCCTGGCCAGGGTTGCTGAGATTTACTGGTAAGTGTTACCAGTAGTTTCTCGAATTGTTATAGACCTCATATCGACACGACTTATCGAGCTATTAGGGTCTGACGTTTACCACCCCTAGGCGAGATATGCGACATATCAGACGATCAGACCGGACTGTACGGTAGTGTTACTGGTTGGATTCACTGGAGTGTGAGCGGGCTTGCTCGTCGATCTTCAGATCGCTCAATACCCAGGTGGCCGTTACGTTTAGCAGACCGCTTGCGGCTTGTGGGTGTTTGATATGATCATCACCTGCTGCCGGCGTATTGACGAGTCTTTAGAGTCCTACACAGAGGTTTCCTGGCTCAAGCGAAACGAAATAGGAGCGCATATGAGATATGTGCAGGACCAAGAATAATGCGTGTATGTGATACCGTATTCTATTCTCGCGATGAATGTATCGAATGGTTGTATGCGATATAACCTAGTTATCGAATCAAGTATTGATTCGATAAGCCGATACATAGGATACTAGTCGGTTATATACGATATGACCGGATCGTTAAATCAAGTGTTGATTTAATGATTTAATGCATAATTATATATTTGCTATATTAGTTTGCATCAACTAGTATCGGTTTACTTAAGATGGATATTCTCACTCGGGTGTGCACATTGTATATGTGATATACTTTTTGTGCACTTGATTGTATCATGTTTGATGATACATGTTAACTTGGATTTGTGTGAAGATTAAACCATGGTTGTGAGAGTGGTTAGGGTTTTGTTTATTCTCCCATTATTTATTTATTCATTTATTTGTTTATTCTTTTGGAAAAGATAAAGAGAAAAGAATGGTGGCTAATTTTGTTTCATGTTGAAGCTTCTTGAAGCTTTGATCAAGTCAACCATTCTTATCTCATCCTTAACCCTAACCATTCCCACTAACCCTAGTTTAATCTCTACACTTGACCATGGTTTACATTATGATAAGTTTTCATTTTCTTTTCATTTTTAAATAACTTATCATAACACTTTCTTCTTCTTCTTCATTTTCTTCAAGTGAAGAAAGCTTGCCTCCATCAATGGCAAGTGATGAAAAAGAGTGAGAAATCCAAATCTAAAGTCTACCCACTTCCTATTTCTTCATCCTCTACCTCTTGCCAAATAGTAGAGTGTGTTTTCTTCACAAGTTTCATGACTTGGTGAAGTGAGAGCTTGATCTTGCGATGCTTCGACATAGATCATCTTCGGCATGGACATCGATGACCTAGCCCGTCCATTCTCCGATGAAGCCGACGCTAGAGCCCGGGACTTGTTATGGACAGCGAGGAGACTTCATTGCGGAGCTATGGAGGTGGAGAACCGGATCTACAAAGGTTGTATTTCCGTATCTCTTAGTTAAGTGTTAACTAGTTTATTGTTCGCCTAGAAATCTAGCCGACGATCCATAGTCTAGGGTTTCTCGGCACCGTATTTTAAAAATTGGCATGGTTGATGCCTTGTGAGACCTCATTAGGGTGCCTAGGAACCCTACAGTGATACCGCCTTAGAATATGCCTGGATCGCTGATGGGACCTGGGTTCCTTGGCCAAAGCCACCGCTCCATTGTTATCGCAATACAAAGGTATTGGATGCTCAATGGATGGAACCACTCCAAGTTCAGTAATGAACTTCTTGATCCAGACAGCCTCTTTAGCAGCATCGTTGGCAGCGATGTATTCAGCCTCCATCGTCTAGTCTGCCACGGTTTCCTGCTTGGAACTCTTCCAGCTAACCGCCCCTCCGTAAAGGGTAAAGACAAATCCCGACTGCGACTTAAAGTCGTCCTTATCACTCTGGAAGCTCGAATCGGTAAAGGACTCCACTTGGAGTTCTCCGTTACCATACACCAAGAGCATCTCTTTAGTCCTTCGTAAGTACTTGAGAATGCTCTTCACAGCTGTCCAGTGATTCTCTCCAGGATCAGCTTGATACCTGCTCACTACACTTAGTGAGTATGCAACATCGGGTCTGGTACATAGCATCGCGTACATGATAGAGCCTACAGCCGAAGCATAGGGTATCCCTTGCATGCGAGCTCTCTCCAAATCAGTCTTGGGAGACATCTCTTTGGAGAGAGTGACTCCAGAGATCGTGGGCAAGTTCCCACGCTTGGATTCTTCCATACTAAACCTCTTTAGTATGGTGTCAATGTACCTGGATTGGGACAATCCCAAAATCCTTTTGGATCTATCTCTATAGATCCTAATTCCCAATATGCAGGAGGCATCACCAAGATCTTTTATTGAGAATCTTTGTGATAAGAAGAGCTTGACTGATTGCAGCATAGGAATATCATTTCCTATCAAGAGTATGTCGTCCACGTACAATACGAGGAAGACAACCTTACTCTCTGCCACCTTCTTGTAGATACAAGGTTCATCTGGATTTTGACGAAATCAAACTCTTTGATAACGACGTCAAAGCAGATGTTCCAACTCCGCGATGCTTGCTTTAATCCATAAATGGATTTAAGCAGCTTGCACACCGTCCCGCTGCTCCCACTGTCTACGAAGCCCTCTGGCTGAGTCATGTACACGCACTCTTCTAAATCACCATTTAGAAAGGTGGTCTTAACATCCATTTGTCAGATTTCGTAGTCATGATATGCAGCGATGGCAAGCATGATCCGGATGGATTTAAGTATAGCCACTGGAGAAAAGGTTTCGTCATAGTCCACACCTGGTCTTTGACGAAAACCCTTTGCAACAAGTCTAGTTTTGAAAGTCTCCACTTTTCCATCTACACCAAGTTTCTTCTTGAAGATCCACTTGCTCCCAATGGGTTTTACCCCTTCAGGAGCAACATCCAAAGTCCATACTTTGTTGGTGTACATGGATTCCATCTCGGACCGCATAGCATCCAGTCATTTCACTGAGTCCCTACTCGTGATGGCCTGCTCGAAGCTAGTTGGGTCATCATCCTCCATGATGCAATCCTCGCTCCCACCATCCATGAGAAAACCGTAGTATCTCTCAGGTGGGCGAGGAACCTTACTAGATCGGCGGAGAGGCTGAGGTTCATCGGGAACTACTGAATCCTCTGGTTCAACCAAATCTTCTGTTGTAGTCTGTATTGCTGGAACCTCTTCCAGTTCTACCTCCTTGCCACTAATCTCTTTTTCAAGAAATTCCTTTTCTAAAAAGGTGGCATGTCGAGAAACAAACACCTTTTGTTCCTCGGTGTGGTAGAAGATATACCCGCGCGAATGTTTGGGATATCCAATAAACTTGCAAAAAATGGACCTTGCCGCGAGTTTGTCCGGATTTTGCGTTTTTACATATGCCGGACAACCCCATATCTTAACATAATTAAGACATGGTCTCTTTCCTTTCCATATCTCATATGGAGTGGTTGGCACGGTTTTGGTGGGAACCATATTCAATTAGGTCTGCAGCTGTTTCCAGTGCATATCCCCAGAAGGAAATAGGTAACTCAGCTGTGCTCATCATAGAGCGCACCATATCTAATAGGGTGCGGTTCCTCCGTTCTGATACACCGTTGTGCTGTGGTGTATATGGAGGAGTCAGCTGAGAGAGAATCCCATTCTCTTTTAGGAAGCCCAGGAATTCATTGCTTAAGTATTCTCCTCCTCGATCAGATCGAAGGATTTTAATACTTTTTCCGGTTTGGTTCTCGACTTCTTGTTTATATTCTCTAAATTTCTCAAAAGCTTCTGATTTGTGTTTCATCAGGAACACATATCCGAATCTAGAGAGATCGTCAGTGAATGTAATGAAGTACGAAGAACCATCCCTGGCATGTGTAGACATGGGACCACATACATCACTATGTATAAGTCCCAAGAGTTCAGTAACTCTTTCTCCGTGTCCCGTAAATGGAGTTTTGGTCATCTTGCCTTTGAGACATGACTGGCAAGTGTCATAAGATGAAAATTCGAACGGATTCAAATATCCATCCTTATGCAACTTAGCCAGTCGTGTCACATTGATGTGACCCAGTCTACAATGCCACAAGAAGGATTCGTTCAGTTCTGAACTCTTCCTCTTGTGTGTGTTTGTTATGCTCAGAACTGTTGATTGATTTAGAACATAAATGCCATTGCACAACGTGCCTGATCCAACCAACTTTTGGTTACGGAAAATGTTCATAACATTGTCCTGTAATACAAAATTATATCCCTCTTTACTCAATAATGAAACCGATATAATGTTGCATATCAGGTTCGGCATGTAATAGCATTTGTTCAGAACCAATGTATTACCAGTTGGTAATACAAGGTGATATTCCCCGACAGTCTTAGCTGCAACAATTGCACCATTTCCAACTCTAATGTCTTTATCACCTTCTCCAAGCCCTCTACCTTTCCTAAGCCCATGTAACTGATTACATATATGGGATCCTGACCCGGTATCTAATACCCAGGACGTAGAGCAAATGGAGAAACAGTTCTCTGTAACGAACACACCCGAAGAAAATGATCAACATGTACTTTCTTCATTCGGGTGGCATTGGAATCCTGGTATTCCCCTATATCCCGTTCATTCTTATAACTCTTATAAGAAAGAACGGAACCAACGTTCCCCAGCACAGTATAACATGTGGGTTCGGTCAATACATCCATATTATTATCTTGATTAGGGCATGAAATGGTCGCTACCTGGAGAGAGAGAGAGAAGAAAACACTTTAGCGTATGCTTGTGCAAGATCAGATTGGTTATTATCTTATCTAATCAGGATGGCTCCCACTGGTTTTTATCAAATCTTCCTTCAAACCCTAAAAGGAAAGACTAGCCGGGATTAATTACACACTACAAGTTCGCCAATCTTTCAGCCAGGCCAGTGTCGGTACTTTGAGGGAGGTCCCCCGTGCTTTCGCACGAACCTAATTAATGTAAACCTCGTTTTCCCAGAGGCGTAACCCCGTTGACACCTTTCTAGACACCTACTTGATCAGCTAATTGCAATGTGTAAAACTCTCCCAGGAGTAACTCTTACTCGCAGTGGGTATCGGGATCCAACTATCTCATAGAAGGTATGCAATCTCATTGCAAATTTCAACACTTGAAATTCCCGATAATATTTTGCCCCTAGCATCCTATGACCCTGACGCAGGCCAACAAACCATAGTGCGCTAGTCAAGTTCAACCCGTCATTTCCTGATTGAATTAAACCCACCCGCACGACCCTTGACGTAGGCCAACAAAGTCGCACGACTACCCTAATCCAATCAGCATCATAGGCATAAGCAGATAAATACTAGTTAGCTACCGCACACTACGCCTTGACGCAGGCCAACAAACGTAGCACGAATACTAACTACTACTTATCTGAAATGACGGAGGGCTATGACAGGTTTTTCTGAAAACCTATTGCGTAATGAATTTGATATCGTTGTAGGATCAAATGAAGTTTTGAAATGGAGTGATTTTGAGGCTTTTCTAGTTTTGCTAAAGGGGTCACTCCCGGTGAAGGGATCGTCGGCCCTTTCCTCGTCGAATGAGGTGCGGGATATATCATATATATCACTATGCAAAGCAGAAACTATAGAAGCAATCAAAAGTCAAACCGAGTGTGTAGCATCTGCCAGTTATTGCTAAAGGAGTCACTTCCGGTGAAGGGATCTCGGTCCTTTCCTCATCGAATAAGGTGCAGGGTATATCATATATACCGCTATGCAAAGCAAGAACTGTAGTTACCTGTTTTGTTTAAAATTTGATTCTACAACATCTTAGGTTTCTTTTCTTTCATTAATCACATTAATGAAGTCCCATCATTTAAATACCTAAACATCATAGATAAATACGACGTACACTTATGCCATCCGCATTCGCCACGATGTCCCCTCATGCACCGTTAGGTTAGGTAACTAACGACAGAGCATGGCTGGGCTAGTGCGGGTGCAAAACATAAGTAACGTCTATATAATATATCATATATACTATATACCGTATCTATCACAGAACATCACATGATCACATCACAGATATCGCAACAGAAGAAACATATGAAACATTGGATATACTAGGATGTCCGTGTTTTCAATACGAGCCAGTATAAAACACGGATTCCACGGTCATGATGAATAGCCAATCCCACACCCTTAGACCCCTACGAGAGCGACAAGCAACCCTTCCAATTCTAGGGTTAGGAGACCCGGACTTGACTCCTCGAGATGGTCTCCCACTAGACCCTAGAACCCGGTTACTTGTGCTCCCCTCCTTGGGTCTATCCTAATGCGGAAAAGTAAATAATATACAAAAGGTGACAACTTCCGCAACCTGGAAGTGCCCCAAATAAAAGAATATTACATACAAGTTTTTTACATGAATGAAAATGAAAAACACTCATCTCACATAAAAACCCCCCGGCTATTCAAATACGATAATCCAATATAACATATCCAGCAACACATAACATCACATGTCATCAACGTAAGTAAATATGCGCATCCCAATTGTCGTTGTCATATAGCAACGAAACCGGCGATATCACATATTACACTTACGGTCACAGAAAAGAAAGTGTAAAACTACAACAGTTGGAATCCGCAACCTCTTTAGACATCGCATGCCTAATCAAATGAAATACTTAGACATCACATGCCTAACAATTATAAACCCTGTATTTTAGTCCCATTATCGAAAACTCTTTTCAATATCAAGTGAGACTAAACCGCTAGATTTATAACATTCATTCAGCTATCTCATAACTGTTTGTGAATTCCAATTATTGTATCCCATTCCGGATAAATAGAAAATATTAAACTTTCCGATCGAACATTCGAACACCCAAGTTTTCCCGAAACCGTTCAACACATGAAATAAGTTCAAAGACATTCACTTCATGCCTCAGTACCAACGGTCCAACCGTAGAAGGGTCAAGCCAACGCCTCACATGTGGCACGCCGTACTGCCCCAAACCCGAAGGTTCAAAGGGCAGTTCAAGACGGTCACATAATCGAGTTAAGGTTTGTTGTCTTCTAGAGGGACCATCGCGTTACTTGCACTACTTAGAACGTCATTAAACTACGGAAGAGTCCAACAATTGGAAATTTCCGGGCAGGGGAAAGATTGGGTATTTACATCCGGTCGAACTTCTTAACATATTCTAAAATTATCCGGAAAAACACATAGACAAAGTTTGATAATCCGATCGAATCTATGAACTCCTAATACAACCCAGAAAACTCAACTCTTGAGTTCAGATTAAAAATTCCCAGGAAAACCAACACTGCAACATAGGAATTACAGTGCAAAATTGAACAACAGAGGAGACTAGATGGCCGCGGAACCGCCGCATTAGGCATGCTAATGCCGCGGTTCCGCCGCGCTTCTATGGCATTAGGCTATCGAATTTCACAGTAACTCTTACAATCACCTGCTGATTTTTCTGCATATTTTTAATATGGAAAAAACCCAATTTTTGAAAAAAGTCCAGAGAGCAAGTTTGGGATTAGGGTTTCGATTCGTTCGGATTTCAAACGTCGTCTACACTTCTCCTAAGGCTCTAGTTAGGCTCTGATACCACTGTAGGGTTCCTAGGCACTCTCAAGAGGTCTCACAAGGCATCAACCATGCCAATTTTAAATTTTATGGGTGCCGAGAAACCCTAATACGGATCGTCAACTAGAATTCTAGGCGAAATAAAAACTAGTTAACATTTTAACTAAAAGTAGGAAACTACAACCTTTGTAGATCCGGTTATCCACTTCCTTAGCTCCTCGTAGTTGTCCCCTCGCTGTCCATCTCGGATCCGGGACTCTTGCATCGGCTTCATCGGAGAAATAAGCGGACAAGTCGTCGGCCACGATGCCGAAGATGATCTACGTCGAGGTTGCACAAGATCAAGCTCCAACTTCACCAAGTTGTGAAACTTGTGAAGAAAACACCCTATACTACTTGGCAAGAGGTAGAGGGTGAAGAAATAGAAGGTGGGTTCACTTTGGAATTGGATTTCTCACACTTTTGCTCAAGTTGCCATTGATGGGCTTAAGATTTCTTTCTTGATGAAGATGATGAAGAAGAAGAAAGAATATGATAAGTCTTTTTTTAAAAGAATAATGAAAATGAAATACTTATCATATCCTAACCTTGGTCAAGTGTAGAGAGTTAACTATAGTTTAGATGAGTGGTTAGGGTTAGGAGAAGAAGACAAAGTGGTCACTTGGTCAAAGCTTCATGAAGCTTCAACAAGCTTCATGATAAAAAGAAACCATTTTGTTTTCTTATATCTTTTTCTCAAAAAGGAAAAGATTAATAATTAAGTGAAAATAAGAAACCCTAACCATTCACTAAACATGGTTTAAGTCTTTACACAAATCCAAGTGAGAATGTATCATCAAACATGATACAATCATGTGCACACAAAATATATCACATATACAATGTGCTATACAAGTGAGAAAATCCCTTTAAAGTGAACCAATACTAGTTAATGTAAAGTAATATATCAAATATATAATTATACATTAAATCATTAAATCAACACTTGATTCAATGATCCGGTCATGTCGCACATAACCGACTAGTATACAATGTATCGATTTATCGAATCAATGATTCGATAACTAGGTTATATCGCATACAACCAATCGAAACATTCATCGCGAGAATGGAATACGGTATCACATACACGCATTATTCTCGGTCCTGCACATATCTCATATGCGCTCCTATCTCGTTTCGCTTGATGTTGGGGTAAAAATTTACACCCCGGTTGACCAAGTCAAAATCAAAGTCAACCCCAAGCCAAGTGGGCCCAAGCCCAGATCCAGTGGGCCCATGCCCGGGTCGAGCCAGAACATGAAGCGGCCGGCCTCCCCCCATGCTAAGATAAAATTTTGTAATAAATAATTTTGTTGTATTTCTTTTATTTTATTTTTGGATAAATGTAAGAAAAATAGGCATAAAGCCAAATTTTTGTAAAACCCATGTCTTATGTGCAAAAAGAAATGGCACATGAGCCATGGGATAGGCAAAATGCCATTTTGTGAAGCCCAAGGGGCTATGTGTAAAATGTATGGCCTATAAAGGCAAGGATAATGAAATATCCCAACAACTTTTTTCTCTCTCCAAAAAAAAAAAGTCTCAGAGCTGAGCTCTTTCTTCCATCTTCAAGGTTCCAAAACCTTCTTCTTTCTCTTGAATTAAATCAAGAGTTTTACTCTTCCTTTTTCAAAACAAATTAGTTTTTCACCACAAAACCCACAAAGGGGAACTTGGATCTATCATTAGATCTGAAAAAGAAGAGATTTTGAGATTTCACATCTCTTGATCTTCAAGATCCAGCAAGCAACAGGAAGAAGAAGAACATCGTTCACTAAACCAAAAAAAAAAAAAAACACACTCAGGAGTCCAGCTCCTCTCTGATTTCTCTTCTGAGAAATTTGTTTTACCAGCACGCAGCGCAAGTGCGCAAAGCGCCCGCGTGCCGACACGTGGCTCGCGCGCTTGCGCACCAGCGCGCTTGCGCAAGTGCGCAAAGCGCCCGCGTGCCGACACGTGGCGCGCGCGCTTGCGCAAGTGCGCAAAGCGCCCGCGTGCCGACACGTGGCGCGCGCTTGCGCACCTGCGCGCTTGCGCAAGTGCGCAAATCGCCCACGTGCCGACACGTGGCGCGCGCGCGCTTGCACGTGGCGCGCTTGCGCACCTGCGCGCAGCGCTCATGCGCAAAGCGTCCACGTGCCGACACGTGGCGCGCTTGCGCCTGAGCGCACAGCGCCCAAGGTGCTGCCCCACGCATCCTTTGGATGCCCTTTTCCACTTTATTTATATATACATGTATATATATACATATGTATACAAATGTACACATACACATACTCCGCCACACTCTCCCCCCCAAAAAAATTTTCGGGCCGGGGCGCTGCCCCGAACCCCGCAAGGGGGCTGCTAGCCCCCTTGACCCCCAGCCCGCTATCCGGGTAGCGGGACCCCCGTAAAAACTCTGCGTGGCTCCCGATATATCCAAAACCCCCCTTTCAGAACAGAACACACGTACACTGCACATTGAGTTCGCACGACCAGTTTAACCCGTTAATCGGAGGTTCCCTCGCCCCAAAGGCGAGGGGTAATTAACGACAGCTTAGTCCGCGGCTGCCGGAAATTCGGATCCCCACAATCATTAAACCCCGGCCTACCCTAGGCAGGGGGAATCTGTAGTACGCCTGACAAGCGTGCGCGTATTCCCATCTCAATGGGGTGACGAAAAAACACCCTACAGGTTCTGGCACGCCCGGTGGGACCAATCTCTCCTTCCATATTTCGGGTTAAACGTTCATGTGAACTCAATCAATATACATATCGATTGCCACTGAAATGATGTTCTTTTTTCCATGCAGCAATCAACCTTCGACGACAATGTCTCCCCAGATGAATTCAGCTTCCAACGTGACCCCGATTCCGTACGTGGTCAAGATCAACGCTCGTGTGGTTCTCCCCGCGAGCCTCAGTCGATAGTGGGAGGAACCGCCCCGTCAGTTTGGCTCCGTCATCATCTTCCCTGCCGGAAGCGCTCATCTGGCGGAGATCCCGGCGGAACAGATGGCCAAGCCGGTCTCAAGGGGTAAGAGGCCGAATGTCGTGATCGCCAAGGCACCACAACCGAAACTCAAGATGGTATCTGAACGATTCTCTGATGCTCTAGCTGGGGGCAAGACTTCCGGTGCGAAGGGCAACATCAAATGTCGCGGACGAGCTCAGATGATGACTCCAACAAACGCGCAATTGAGCGTATCTCCAAAGCCCTCCATCGCCCGGTCTGCGACGTCTTCCCAAAGAGTTGAAGTCTGCCAGGTGCTTAGGACAGAAAAGTTAAGGCAGAAGCGGCTCAGGTATCGAGCCAACAAGAGGGCCAAGGCTTCGGCTTAATGGAACCATGTGAAGTTCCAAGTGCAGGGTTTCCCCGCGACGACGGCTGAGTTGGACGTAAGAATCAGCAATTCCTTCGAGCCTCTGAAGTGGGTTCAGAAAAACGCCATGACCGCCAGAATCAAGAAGACAGCGGTCCGAACAGTGCTACAAAGAGACGTGTCCCGGCCCCAACGGAAGAAGTATGACACTGTCTCATCAAGAGTCTATCAAGCGCTCCGTGCCGCACGAAAGCAGCGGGGAAAACCCAGAAAAGATGCGCCAGCACCATTTAAGAACCTGGTTAGGCCAGCCGCCTTCAATCGACTAGCATCTACCGAAGCAAGGGGGTCAAGACAGCGATCCGTGAAATCAGCTTCCAGTGATGGAAAGACGGCCGGATACATCATCCATACGGTCTATATGGCGGGCGGACGCCCCAGCGACAACCTTCGCAGCAAAAGCAAGGATGGGGCCACCACATCCCAAGCCCAATCTAGCCTGAATGTGGTCGCCGCCGCTCAAGAACAGCCGCCCCCGCTGGGTGAAGAAAACCCTCTCGATGAGGATGATAGGCAGAAAGACCCCTCGGTCCATGAAGAGTCAAGCTCGGACAGCGAGGAGGAGCCGACTTTCCGTCCCAGGACTGCGGAGCAAGAGTTGCTTCAAGAGCTTCGAAAACAGCTCAGGAGCAAAGATAAAGAGATGTCCAAGCTCTATTCGAAGATTGACGACTTAACGAACGTGGTGATGCAGCTTACGGCTCAAATTGCTCGAGCACCGCCCAATCAAGCACAAGCCGCTACTAATCAGCCGGGTGATGACAATCCGAGGCAGCCAATGCCTGTTCCTTTAGGACCAAGACTGGTCGAACCGCATGAAAGCCGGCCGCACTCCGCTTCTGGGGACGCCTTGGCCCCTGATAGCACTATCCCGCTAACACAGGATCGGATAATGGATTTGGTCACTAACAAGGTTAAAACATTGGTGGCCGAAGCTGAAGCTCAGAAAGAAATCGGCAGTAGTGGGCGGCCATATCCTGCGCAGTACGATCTGATTGAGTTCCCAAGCGGCTATGTCATTCCTAAGTTCGGAAGATTTGATGGAACGGGGAACGCAAATCAGCACGTTGCCCACTTCAAAGCATCGTGCGGAAATA
Organism: Agapanthus africanus; assembly: GCA_030015575.1. Taxonomy (NCBI): domain Eukaryota; kingdom Viridiplantae; phylum Streptophyta; class Magnoliopsida; order Asparagales; family Amaryllidaceae; genus Agapanthus; species Agapanthus africanus. The sequence goes on from CM057340.1 coordinate 9,945,000, forward strand.
CAGGGGGCAATGACGCGCTCCTTCTTCGTCAGTTTGTCAACAGCCTGACCGGCGTCGCCTTCGACTGGTACGCGAGCATACCAGACGGGTCCGTCATTACCTTTGCCCAAATGGAATCTCTGTTTCGGCAAAGGTTCATGAGTGTCAGTGATAAAATCTCCATCGCCGACCTTGTGAGGACTAAGCCGGGGAAGAATGAAAGCAACACCGATTTTATCGCCCGATGGCGTAATCTCACAGTCAAGTGCGAACCGCCGCTGGAGCAGGACCAGTCCGTCAGCCTTCTCATTGGGAACCTCAGCAATTGGATGGTCCCATTCTTGTGTACAGCGGGCCTCAAGACATTTCAGGAGCTAACCAAGAAAGTTCAAATGCTGGAACGCTCGAAGCAAGAGTCCCCGCCGGACTCTCAGAGAGACAAAACTTGGAAAAGCAAGCGGGACGACAGCCGTAGAAGCGGGAATTCCAGCAGTACCAATGTCTTCAATGCGTCCGACAATGTAGAAAAGCGAAGGGCGGCCGAATCCAAAACTAACCGGTCTCGAAAGCCATTGTTGGGAGGAGATGGGCCTTCTCTAGAGGAGAAAAAGAACAAGGTTTACTCTTTCAGAAGGGACAAAGTCCGCAAGATATTTAAAGATGCCTTGAACAACGGCCTCCAATTGCCGGAGTCGAAAAGACCCCAAGAAGCAAAAATGACCGACAATCCTCTGTATTGCCCGTACCACCGAGTAGTGAGCCATGCGATCGAGGATTGCTATATCTTCAAAGACTGGGTCGAGAAGCAGTACAAGGCTGGAGAGATCGAGCTGTCCAAAAGTGTGTTGGTGAACAATCAAGTTGCAACCACCAACTTTATACAGACAGAAACTGAAGCCTTCTGGGAGCAAACAGCCGAACCCGCTGCCCTGCGAAATGAGACGGACTCATCGCGGTCTCCGTGGAGTATGCACATATCTAACAAGACGAAGAAGATGATAAAGTTACTTCGGAAAGAGCCCAGGACAGAATGGGAAGGGCAGAAGAAGCCTACCATTCCAGCTCCCAATGCGGCTCCATCACGCTCAAAATCCAAGAAACTCAAGAAGAAGAAAAGTACGGCTCGACGCGAAAAGGAGTCTGCAGGGAGATCGACCATTCAAAAATATATCGATTCCCTCGAAGAATATGAACAGAAGGAAAGAACTTTGGTTCAATTGAAAGAGTTCTTCCCTGTACAAGCGGCTGAGATTCTGGAGGAGTTACAAGAAGATTCTAATGAAGAGATCCCAGTAGTGACCTGCTACGCCATCCATCTTGGCAGCGACTCGGAAGAGGAGCTTTGTTTTCCCGAAGAGGATGAGGAGCTCGCCACAACGACCAATCAAATCCAGCTCAGAAGCGGCAGGGCTCTACCGCTAAATCAAGGCAACGCCCCAAAAGGGAAAGAAAAACAAGTCGCTAATGAAGAAGATGGCAGAGAACCGGCTGATGAAAACATAAGTCCTTCCTCGGTGGACTATAATGTCTTGGCACATCTCCGGAAGCTTCCGTCTCTCCTGAGCATCTACGACGCCTTGGTCCTATCTAAGGAGCTTAGAGATGTTCTCATTCACGCTCTGCAAAACCCCGAGCGGTATCAGGCTCACTTTGCGGAAATTAATATGAAAGAAGCCCAACACGCTTTGTATGCCGCCACAGTCACATTTAAGGATGAAGACTTGCTACCAGGAACGGCTGAGCATAATCGGCCGCTTTACGTGACCGGGTACAGCGACGGAGATCGAATTAATCGTATATTGATTGATCCGGGGTCCTCGGTGAACATCATGAACTTGCGAACTCTGAAGAGTTTGTCAATGGACGTCCGACACCTGTCAAAGGAAAAGATCGTCATTCAAGGCTTCAACCAAAATTGCCAGCAAGTTCTGGGGTCTATAGCTTTGCCAATCAAATTCGGGGATCTGCAAACTGAAGCTAAGATATACGTGATCGATGCCGACACGTCTTATAAGCTTCTCTTGGGGCGGCCATGGCTCCACGATTATGGCATCATTCCGTCAACTCTCTATCAATGCATGAAGTATACCAAAAATGGCGAAGAAAGACGCATTGACGGAGACATCCAGCCGTTCGGTGTGCATGAAGTCCGCTATGAAGATTCTCGGTACTTTATGAACCACCAAAATGCTAAGCCACAACTGACTGAAAATAGACCGGCCCCAAGACTCAAAAGCAAATCTGAGCCGGCTATCACTTTCAAAAGCAAAAATACCCAAGTGCGCCCGCGTTTCGGCAGTGACACTGATGAGTCCGACGCTGGAAGCCCGTCCTTCCACAAAACTCGCCCTCATTTCGGTAGCGATACGGACGAATCTATTACTGAAGGCCCATCTAGCAGCAAAGCCCGCCCTCATCTTGGCAGTGACACTGAAGAGTCAGAAGAAGAGGACCTGCCGTGCAACAGCTGTGCAGATTGGCCCCCCATGCAGCAAGCGAAACTACGAGAGACCTTCGAAGTTGCAGAAGGATCCCTAGCCGTTACAAGGGTACCAGAGCAAATGTGCAAAGAGCTCGATGCATTATCAATCTCCACCGTGGACCAGCTGAAAACTTTCTACGTTCCCGGGAGGAAAAGTGGACAGAAGGGCATCTTGTTTTATGGGTCAAACCCCGTTGCGCACCCGGACGATTTGTCTGTCGCGTGCCTTCCATATGAGAGAGGCATAAGAGCCGTCCTCAATCCCAGATACTATGCGCCCGAGATGCGGGAATACTTTAAGAAGTGCGGATGCCGGTTATATCAAACGGAGTCCGAAGCAAAGTTTTACGAAGGGCTATGGCATCCGCCCCAGGTCCGAGCACTCATCGATGGACGAATTCCAGATAGACGGGGCATAGGCTACATTCAACCTGATTCCAAAGCGTGCTACATGATCCATGTTGGTGAGACCAGCGAAAGATCAAATAGTGATGACGAAATAGCCGAGCCAGAAGAAGCTCCTCAAGAGCTCGAAGATGGCGGACAAGCAACCTTTGATGAGCTAACCGAGATTGACTTAGGAACGCCCGATAATCCAAGGCCGACCTACATCAGCTCACTCTTGTCGGAGGAAATGAAAGCGCAGATAATTGCCCTGCTGCATGAGTTCGTCGACTGCTTCGCGTGGACATACAAAGAAATGCCTGGCCTTTCCCCTGAAGTGGCCGTACATAAGTTGGCTATATCTCCCGATGCTAAACCAGTCAAACAAGCTCCTCGAAGAATGAGAAGGGAGTTAGAAGAAAAGGTCATCGAGGAAACTAAGAAGCTCATCGATGCCGGCTTCATCAGGGAAGAGAAATACGCGGATTGGATCGCATGCATAGTCCCAGTGAAGAAGAAAAATGGGCAAATCCGAGTTTGTGTCGATTTCAGGGATCTCAACAAGGCATGTCCTAAAGACGACTTTCCGCTACCGGTCATGGAAATGATGGTCGATGACACCTCAAATTACGAGTTGTTCACCTTTATGGATGGCTCGTCTGGATATAATCAGATCAAGATGTCGCCTGAGGATGAGAAACACACAGCATTTCGAACCCCGATCGGAATATATTGCTACAAGGTAATGCCATTCGGACTGAAGAACGCAGGTGCTACATATCAAAGGGCAATGACTAATATCTTTGATGACCTAATCCATAAAGTCGTCGAATGCTATGTTGATGATCTGGTCGTCAAGACTAAAGCCAAGGCCGATCATATCCAAGATCTTAGGACCGTTCTCACCAGACTGAGGGAATATGACCTAAAGATGAATCCTCTGAAATGCGCTTTTGGCGTGTCGTCGGGAAAATTCCTGGGCTTCATAGTCCGACATCGAGGGATCGAAGTTGACCCATCAAAGATAAAGGCCATCATGGAGATGCCCCCTCCGAAGAGTCTGACGCAGCTAAGATCTTTTCAAGGCAAGCTTGCTTATATACGGAGGTTTATCTCAAATTTATCGGGGAGATGTAGGCCCTTCTCAAAGCTCATGAAGAAAGGAGCTCCTTTCATCTGGGATGCCGAATGTCAAGCAGCGTTCGAAAGCATCAAACAATACTTATTGCACCCTCCAGTGCTGGCTGCTCCCATTCCAAATAAACCATTGATTCTCTACACTGCCGCGCTAGATGAGTCACTCGGTGCGCTCCTTGCCCAGAATAACGAGGAGGGAAAGGAAAATGCCCTCTACTACCTCAGTCGAACTCTAGTCGGGGCGGAACACAACTATTCCCCAATCGAAAAGCAATGCCTGGCTCTGATATTTGCTGTGAAGAAGCTGAGGCACTATCTGCTGGCTCACCGGGTTATGCTAATCTCCAAGGTCGACCCGCTCAAACACTTGATGACCAGAGCAAGCCTAGCCGGCAGAATGGCAAGATGGGCCGTCATGCTACTTGAGTTTGACATAGTATATACTCCTCAAAAAGCAGTAAAAGGTCAAGCTCTTGCAGACTTCCTCGCTGCTCATCCCATACCAGAAGGGTCACCACTCAATTGTAAGTTACCCGACGAACAGGTGCTACACCTGGAGAATGACGAGCCATGTTGGGAGCTCTACTTCGATGGGGCCTCATCGATAAGGACCTCCAGTAAATCAAGTGTCCCGGAGGTAAAAGCAGGGATAGGATTGGTATTCATCACACCATCAATGGGAACCCTACGGCGTTCTTTCGCTCTCACCGAGCCTCGGACAAACAATGAAGCTGAGTATGAAGCTCTGATAGCTGGTTTGGAGCTCGCCATAGAAATGGAAATCCGTCGGCTACGAGTTTACGGTGACTCCCAGCTCGTCGTCAACCAAGTAAGCGGTGATTATAAAATATACAAACCCGAGTTAGCTCGGTACAGAGGCCGAGTGGTGGAACTCATGAAACGGTTCACTCACATTGAACTAATGAGAGTCCCTAGAGCGTTGAATGGAAGGGCTGACGTACTCGCTCGCTTAGCCAAGGAGCTGGCTGATCCTGACATGGATGAAATTCTGATCACAGTCAGGAGCCGGCAAATTCTACCCCCAGTCTCTCTACGAGAAGAGGAAAGCGCGGAACAGAAGAGCGGTCCTGCCGAAGAAACTTCGATCATCCAAGACGAGCCCGATTGGAGAGAACCCTTCATAGAGTACCTCCGATACGACAGGCTGCCCGAAGAAAAATCTGCGAGGATTTAGCTGAAGAAAAGAGCTCTCCGATACGTGTTTGTAAATGACACGTTATACCGCAGGTCATATGACCAACTCTGGCTCAGGTGTCTGTCATTGGCCGAAGCCCAAAGGGTCATGAAAGATGTTCACTCGGGCGTTTGCGGTGCTCACCAATCCGGCCCCAAGATGCGACTTCAAATCAAACGGCTTGGGTATTACTGGCCCACCATGATACGGGATTGCGGAGAGCATGCAAAGAAATGTTACATCTGCCAAATTCACGGTGATTTTATTCACAAGCATCCCAATCCATTGCATCCTACGGTGGCGTCGTGGCCCTTCGAAGTCTGGGGCACCGACATTGTTGGCCCAATTGATCCTCCATCGTCCAAAGGCCACCGGTTTATACTGGCCGCAACTGATTACTTCTCCAGATGGGCTGAAGCTGTCCCGCTAAAAGAAATCAAGACAAAAGATATTCTGACATTCTTCCAACAAAATATTCTATACCGCTTCGGTACACCAAGAAGAATCATTTCTGACAACGGACCTTCTTTCAAGAGCTTCAATGTCTCAAGGTTCGCTACTCAGCACAAGATAGACTGAAGATATTCTTCCATCTATAATCCAAGAGCCAATGGGCTAGCCGAAGCCTTCAATAAGACTCTATGCAAGCTCCTGAGGAAAAATGCTTCAGCCAACAAGAGAGACTGGAATCTCAAACTTCATGAGGCATTGTGAGCATATCGTACCACACACCGTACTCCAACTCAGTCCACTCCATACTCATTGCTCTTCGGAGTGGAGGCGGTCCTCCCCCTCGAAGTTGAAGTTCCAAGCTTAAGAATGGCCGTCCAACATGAGTTGACGGAGGAAGAAAACGTGCTCCTTCGACTTGAAGAACTCGATGCCCTCGAAGAAAAGAGGCTCGCGGTGCAGCAAAATCTGGAGCTATACCGAGCCCAAATGTCACGGGCCTATGACAAGATAACTCGTCTCCGCGCTTTCAAGAAAGGTGAATTGGTGTTGGTCCTCAAAAGACCGATCATCCCCAATCGACATGCCAAGGGAAAATTCGAGCCGAACTGGGAAGGACCATACGTCATCGAGAAAGTGTTCGACGGAGGATCCTACCAACTAATAAGTGCCGAGGGAGAAAGGCCCATGCCGCCCATCAATGGCCGATATCTCAAGAAATACTATACATGAATGCTCCAAGTCGCAGGCGAATTGAGCACACCAGCCCTACGGTCTGGATCAGACATCCTGCAAAACCGTATACAATCCACGAGCGTAAATAACCCCTATTTCTCCCAAATCCTGCCGGTGAGACTACTTTTAAAGTCCCACCAGCGGCAAAAAAAAAAAGAGAAAAAGAAAGAAAAAGAAAAAAAAAGAAGAAGAAGAAATAAACGGTATGTCCACAAGCAAAACGGGCACGGATGAAAACCCGAAAGGGCTCCGTGAGTAAAAACAGCAGGACTACCGGCGAGTCTGTGAAAACCCGAAAGGGCGCAAACTCGTGAAAAGAGATGCAATACACTCGCAAAGTCCTCTCGGCCTTGTGAGGAGAAAACCCCTGCGTGAGATCCTTACGACTCACAATGGAGCAACACACTTAGGAATCCTCACGATTCCTAAGGAGAAAATACACCTGCGGGATCCTTACGACTCGTAGGGAGAAAATACTTTATGGGACCCTCACGGCCCATAAAATTGAAAAGCCTTAGGTGATAGGGACCCAAACCTATCTCCTAAGCCATCGTTCCCCAACAGGCAACGGCAAATGATGAGTCGCTCCTGGCATTTCGCTTCAGTGTTAGCGTGCTGATGCCGACCAAAAACCCAAATCCCAAGTCCTCCCAAGGCAAATGATGAGTTGCTCCTGGCATTATTCCAGTGCAGCAATGCTGATGCCAAACAAGATCCAAATTCCAAGTCCCCAACCCCAAAGTGGCGAATGATGAGTCGCTCCTGGCATTATTCCAGTGTAGCGATGCAGACGCCAACTAAATTCCAAATCCTATACCCCAACGGCGAATGATGAGTCGCTCCTGGTACCATATTCCAGTCCAGCGATGCAGACGCCAACAAAGCCCTGAAATTTTTCCGGCCCTACGGTCTGGATCATACATCCTGCAAAACCGTATACAATCCACGGGCGTAAAACAATCCCAACCTCTCCGAAGTCCTACTAGTGAGACCACATTCAAAGTCCCAAAAAAAAAAAAATCCCAAATTCTCTCAGGGCAAATGATGAGTTGCTCCTGGCATTATTCCAGTGCAGCAATGCAGATGCCAAACAAAAACCAAAATCCCAAAATCCTCTCCATGACAGATGATGATTCACTCCTGGTACCATATTCCAGTATAGCGATGCTGATGTCAACCCAAATCAACAAGTCAACTTCCACTCCGACACCGCAGAAAGCGGAGCGAGTCAGAATCCAATCTCGACACCGCAAGAAGCGGAGCAAGTCAAGTCTACCCCTGACACTGCAAGAAGCAGAGCAAGTCAAATCCAGCACCGACCGTCCAAGTCGCAAAAAGGGCAGCATCGACCGTCCACGTCGCTAAAATGGCAGCATCGACCGTCCACGTCGCTAAAAGGGCAGAACCGACCGTCCACGTCGCAAAAAGGGCAGCACCGACCGTCCATGTCGCAAAAAGGGCAGCACCGACCGTCCATGTTGCAAAAAGGGCAGCACCGACCGTCCATGTCGCAAAAAAGGGCAGCACCGACCGTCCACGTCGCAAAAAGGGCAGCACCGACCGTCCACGTCGCTAAAAGGGCAGCACCGACCGTCCACGTCGCAAAAAGGGCAGCACCGACCGTCCATGTCGCAAAAAGGGCAGCACCGACCGTCCATGTCGCAAAAAGGGCAGCACCGACCGTCCAAGTCGCAAAAATGGCAGCATCGACCGTCCACGTCGCTAAAAGGGCAGCAACGACCGTCCAAGTCGCAAAAAGGGTAGCAACGACCGTGCACGTCGCAAAAAGGGCAGCGCAGGATTCCTACAAAGCGGGAACCAGGTCACTCCGGGCCAGGGGAAACGTCTATCACGGACACTCCATCTCGGAGTCATGTCAAGCAACGACCGTCCATGTCGTTAAAAGGGCAGTGCCAGCTTCCCAAAAAGCGGGAACCAAATCAAGTCGCCTCCACGTGAAAGAAGATCCATCAATTTCATGCACACGACCCACATATGTGGTGTGCATTTATTGATGGGGGAAAATTTGTTGGGGTAAAAATTTACACCCCGGTTGACCAAGTCAAAATCAAAGTCAACCCTAAGCCAAGTGGGCCCAAGCCCAGATCCAGTGGGCCCATGCCCGGGTCGAGCCAGAACATGAAGCGGCCGGCCTCCCCCCATGCCAAGATAAAATTTTGTAATAAATAATTTTGTTGTATTTCTTTTATTTTATTTTTGGATAAATGTAAGAAAAATAGGCATAAAGCCAAATTTTTGTAAAACCCATGTCTTATGTGCAAAAAGAAATGGCACATGAGCCATGGGATAGGCAAAATGCCATTTTGTGAAGCCCAAGGGGCTATGTGTAAAATGTATGGCCTATAAAGGCAAGGATAATGAAATATCCCAACAACTTTTTTCTCTCTCCAAAAAAAAAAAGTCTCAGAGCTGAGCTCTTTCTTCCATCTTCAAGGTTCCAAAACCTTCTTCTTTCTCTTGAATTAAATCAAGAGTTTTACTCTTCCTTTTTCAAAACAAATTAGTTTTTCACCACAAAACCCACAAAGGGGAACTTGGATCTATCACTAGATCTGAAAAAGAAGAGATTTTGAGATTTCACATCTCTTGATCTTCAAGATCCAGCAAGCAACAGGAAGAAGAAGAACATCGTTCACTAAACCAAAAAAAAAAAAAAAAAAACACACTCAGGAGTCCAGCTCCTCTCTGATTTCTCTTCTGAGAAATTTGTTTTACCAGCACGCAGCGCAAGTGCGCAAAGCGCCCGCGTGCCGACACGTGGCGCGCGCGCTTGCGCACCAGCGCGCTTGCGCAAGTGCGCAAAGCGCCCGCGTGCCGACACGTGGCGCGCGCGCTTGCGCACCTAAGCGCTTGCGCAAGTGCGCAAAGCGCCCGCGTGCCGACACGTGGCGCGGGCTTGCGCACTTGCGCGCTTGCGCACGTGCGCAAAGCGCCCGCGTGCCGACACGTGGCGCGTGCGCGCTTGCGCACCTGCGCGCTTGCGCAAGTGCGCAGAGCGCCCGCGTGCCGACACACTTGCGCACCTGCGCGCTTGCGCAAGTGCGCAGAGCGCCCGCGTGCCTACACGTGGCGCGCTTGCGCACCTGCGCGCAGCGCTCATGCACAAAGCGCCCACGTGCCGACACGTGGCGCGCTTGCGCCTGAGCGCACAGCACCTAAGCGCACAGCGCCCAAGGTGCTGCCCCACGCATTCTTTGGATGCCCTTTTCCACTTTATTTATATATACATGTATATATATACATATGTATACAAATGTACACATACACATACTCCGCCACACTCTCCCCCTCAAAAAAATTTTCGGGCCGGGGCGCTGCCCCGAACCCCGCAAGGGGGCTGCTAGCCCCCTTGACCCCCAGCCCGCTATCCGGGTAGCGGGACCCCCGTAAAAACACTGCGTGGCTCCCGATATATCCAAAACCCCCCTTTCAAAACAGAACACACGTACACTGCACATTGAGTTCGCACGACCAGTTTAACCCGTTAATCGGAGGTTCTCTCGCCCCAAAGGCGAGGGGTAATTAACGGCAGCTTAGTCCGCGGCTGCCGGAAATTCGGATCCCCACAATCATTAAACCCCGGCCTACCCTAGGCAGGGGGAATCTGTAGTACGCCTGACAAGCGTGCGCGTATTCCCATCTCAATGGGGTGACTAAAAAACACCCTACACTTGAGCCAGGAAACCTCTGTGTAGGACTCTAAAGACTCGTCAATACGCCGGTAGCAGATGATGATCATATCAATCACCCACAAGCCGCAAGCGGTCTGCTAAACGTAACGGCCACCCGGGTATTGAGCGATCAGAAGATCGACGAGCTAGCCCGCTCACACTCCTGTGAATCCAATCAGTAACACTTATCGTACAGTCCGGTCTGTTCGTCTGATATGTCGCATATCAAGTCTAGGGGTGGTAAACGTCAGACCCCAGTAACCGATAAGTCGTGTCGATGTGAGGCTCATAACGGGTCGAGAAACTACTGGTAACACTTACCAGCAAATCTCTGATCAGCCCTGGCCAGGGACTTCCCTGTTACGGCCAATCGAGCACAGCGCAACATCAACCCCCAATACCGGGAGAGACGAAACCTTTCTTATCGCTCATTGCCTCCATGTGACTCGGGACTGTACCCAAAGACCACCGTTTTGCATGCCCTCATGGACGTGGTAAGGTGGAGATCAAAGCACAGTGGGAATCACACAAGACTCTATGACGATCTCGGGTCTACAGACCAACCAGTACAAGTGTCACCTGAGAACTGCCATCTGACATGAGGTATAATACCATCTGGGAGTTCTCGGCGAGTCCGTCCAGTGTACCCAGTCTCCACTGAGCACCCGTATATCATCTCTGATGTCAAACACCAATGGATATGGGATCATCCATCGCCCATCTCATGGGTCGAGAAGCGTATACGCTAGTCTACACTGGTATATCGATGCCCCGTCTCGATACACCCACGACTAGGGACCTTGAAGGATGTACCTATGGACTACCATGTCCCCACTAGTATGATCTGCATCATAGTTCAGGTAGTCAAGTACACATCCTAAGGGCTTTATTAACATGTAACTATAAGACAGTTTAAAGAGACTAGTAAACATATTAAGATAAAGAGCAACCAGATAGCATACTATCATATCGAGCAAGAAAGTCATCTCTATATATGTCCAAGTATCCAATATAATATACATCATCTGTACAATACTGGCCTCTAGGGCATACATACAACTAACAGACAGTCATCTCCCGCCGAAACGGTTCAGTGCGTTCGACGGCCATGATCGCTCCACCCGTCGCAAGCGCATTGGCCATATCCCATCAGACGCCAGAAGTCTGCGGCCCATCGCGTCAGCCAACCAGCACTCGACATGTGGGTTGTCGCTTCAGTAGACGTACACCCGATCCGGCGCCCCCTCTTTAATGCAAATATCGCACCCCTGATTCGCTGGCGTCATCCAGAAAATACAACAGATTGCCCGGGGACACGCCGACGATATCTTCGAAAAGGATCTCACCTCGGGTGACTCGGCAGACCACTCTCGACCCGACCCGTCAGCTGGTCGGGACAAGAGTGGGGGGCTAATGATGATGCTCGATATCAGTGATCTCCTAGATCATGACACGTGGCAGATGACGTGTCCCAGAGCATTCAAGAAAGGACCTACAATGGCCGACCAGACCACTCCTATGCCCGTCCTACGATCAAACGCTGGCTCACCTCCGAGCCCCGTGCACAATTGGCCTCCTCGGCCTCCCGGCTCGTCTCCGGGCTACCGCAGAACCAAGATACCTCGGCTCTCCCGCTCGTCCGCGAGCTATCCTACCGAGGCCATCTTCCTCGGTCTCATCTACCGACCAACGACACCACTCACAGGAGCAACCGCCATCCCGCGAATCTCGCCATGCGCGAGATATCCGCCGGCCACATTCTACGTTCCACGCCATCACGATCCCCCATTAACGAGTCCGTCTCGCCATTAATGGGAGATCCCGCTCATCACGCGGGCGTGACGTCGGGAGCGTAACGGCCGGCGTGATTCTTGCGCCTGCCCTGCCTGCTGCCACCACTATATAAACTCCTTCTTCAGACGGTCCAAGTAAGCCATTTTTACTCCACTAAGCCGTTACTCTGCTCGGATTTCCTCTCTAACTTGACCGTCGGAGGGTCCTCGGTGGTACAACCACCCCGGGACTTCCTTGTAGGTGGCTCGACAACAACCAGCCTCAAACCTATTGAGATCCACACGCTTCAGGAGCCAGTCTCCAGATCCAATCTCAGCCGTCTATCGCCGCCATCAGCAGATCAACGGAAGGTAAAATCTTGGCATGATCCATGTCGCGTCAAAACTCAAACACAATAAAAATTTATAAAATCTAAAAAGATTCTTAATTGACTAAACACCCAAGCATGAATATACAATATCAAACCTTTATTTTAATATAGATGTACATCACACATGTAAAATACTCGCCTAGATGAAACCGGTATCTTGCGTGTGCCATGCACATGTTTAAATAAACATTATGTTTAGTCTTTTTTTAATTTGAATTGAAAAAAATTTAGAGAAGATTAAAACTTATATAGTGGAAGTGGTTAATTTGTTTTCAAAATGATTATAGTGGTTATTTTAGTTCAGCAGAGATGATTGTATAGTTATAACTGATTGAGTTGATAATTGTATTTATTAAATATTTGTTAAAGAAAATTGCACATTTAATTTTTTACTGCTGATGTGGCGATATTTGAAGCTACGATAGACCATCAAGTTGAAATCAATTTATGGTTATAATTGCAAAGATATATATTGTCTAAATTATAACTAATTACTCTTTCCGCGCATGTTATCCAAGGTTAAGCACCATGCGACAACCTATGCCAATAATATCTATGTGATATAAGCCCTGTCCTTTTACTTAGAAATAATTAAAAAAAGGGATTTTGAACGTATTGGCTCTAAAATCATAGTAGCATCCGAACAAGATGGGATGCCGATACGATTCCATGGCTAGTGGCTAAGATAGAACTCGAAATAAGATGAACCGGTGTATTTGAACGTGCGGTGCACGGGAGTATTAAAGTTTTAAATTTATTTTACGAGTTAAAGAGCATTTTCGGCGCAAGTTCGAATTTGCGGGTCCAAAAAATACCTTTTCTTTACAATCTTATCTCCTTTTCATATTGTGAGCAAAGAGCAAAATAAATGTATTATAATAACAAAAATAAAACCGAAGAACAGTTTATGATGAAATAAACTATTTTTAATTTAAACCTAAAAGAGAAATAAGAAAACAATTTTGGGCTTTATGCTAAGTTAGTTAGGATATGGTGGAAGAAATAGAGAAATGGAGAGTTAAATTTAATGAGATATTTTGAAATTCAATTTTTCTAAATAACAATTAGTGGGATCCAGAATTTGGTTTCTCTTTTCCACATGGCATTGTATGAAGCAATGTTACTTGAATTTTATCATTCAATCCCTTTTTCCCTTCAGGTTTTGTGATTATAATAGTAGAGGTAAAGATAGGTAAAATACCCTTCGCTAATTGATAAAAAAAAAACATCATTCATTTAGGACATGGAGGATGTGCATTGGTTTGTAAATACAAATGTAAGTTGAATCCAACAAAAGAAGGCAAATTTTTATTCCAAATTTTAATAAACCATGAAAACTACTAGAAATTTACTACAAAAGAAGGCTAAAGCGATTTAAATAATCAAATCCTAACAAACTCTAAACATACAAAAATATGAAAAAAAATCAATAATTTGAAAATAATACTCGCACACAATGGGATAAAAGCCAAACCAGTAAAACTTTCACATTAAACTTCGAAGCCTTCATACATCCTCTAAACAAACTCAAAATTGTGAAAAATCAGAGATGTCAACAAAGGGACTTTGATAGCAATCTTGTAAGACATTCGTATATCAATTCCGAAAAGGTACAGAAATTGCCTCAAAGATCATGCACATTTGAACTTGTTTCGGTTCGAATGACACATATATTATTTGGCAACTACTGCACATCAAGTTTCAACTCCAATTTTTGCGATCTACACTGTAAATATCCCACTTTCCAACTTTCATGTGTTTTTTAATAAAAAAACAATAAAAATCCTTCAAGACAAAAATAAATAAATAAATAAAACTCATCACCAATGTATACTTACAGAAAAATTTGGGTTAACCTCTTGTACAGAAATAAATTAAAATTTAGCAACAATCTAGTGAAAAGAACAAATCATGAAGGCCTTGAAATTGATCAAATTCAATTGATTTCCCCTCTTCCACCCTTCCATTCAAAATATGTATCGAAATATAATGAGAGAACAAGACGATCCCTGAAACTGTTTACAACCCAGAAAGTAAAAGATGAAGCTCAGAGTGGAGAGCCGATTAAAAAGAAGAAAAAAGAAACGATTTTAACAAAAGATGTTTCAATCCTTGATGAAGCTTTTGTTACATCTTGGGTGAGCAAAAAATACAAATCAACCTGATGATCTCCAAATCCTTCCTTCAAGAGAAATCACCATTACAGAAACATCATCATGATATTTTCGACGGTCGCCATGAGGAATATCTAGCAATTCATGAAAATCCATCCCTGCAAAAAATTAATTTTAAGGTTAGTTGTTATAAAATGAGATGATGCCATGATTATGACCCGATAAAGATACGAAGTGAGAAGATTTATTTAAAATGCAAAATATTAGTACACTAATTGTCTTTAATCCTAATACAGATATCAACTTATAGGATTTCTCTTTTCGAGGAATGTGGAAGTCAGTGGCAAAGGAGGAAAAGCTCTTCCACTCGATCAAAAAATCAACAATCTATCAATTTTAATTGATAATTGGTAACATTCATCTTGATCAACATACTCAAAAGGAAAATTATACGATTTTGACGCGTCTTGCACTTGCTTCATAGGGTCACAAATTTGACGGTTTGGTTTACTAATAATAGAGCATTTTTGATAAACGGGTACAAGAAAACATATGGTAAATGGTGCGTATATGCTTTAGGCCATGAAAATCAAGATGGACGATGCTGATCATAAGAAAAAAAGTTATGGAAAGTTGACTTTTTGATCCGATCTAGACGAGATAATCTCCCCTATGTCACCCGATACCAACATTTCTCTTTATCATTTATCACTTTCAGAACTTGGCTATTTTAATATTTCACCTGATAAACTTCATATTCTAAAATATATCACCCCTGAAACCAATTAGTTATTCAAATCCTTCATTTGGTTTTGCAAACCAAGAATATTTGAAATACACTTTGTAATAGGTGAATTGTAGTTGGTCTAAACACGAGGGAACAATGGGAGCATTTTCTTCTTTCAAGGTCACATTTAAACATATCAATGGCATGGGGTTCTTTGAACAATGGTGATGTATGTGAAATATAGCAAACTTTCTAAGGCGCTATGCGGAAACAACTTAAGTTTTAGGCTGATATTTGAGAAGACCACCAACATTTTATGAACATGAAGAATTGAAGACAGTTAGACAGCATGTCACCATATAAAAAATACAAGGATGCTCTGCTATAAAGATTGTTCTAGCCTTGGTGTTGGATCGACGAGGAGCTAAATCAACGATTTTCCAAGAAAGAAAGAGGATACAAAAAGTCAACTGATAACTGTTGGAGATGATGGAGGCAAATTTGAAGCTACAGGTATTATATAGGGGGCAAAATTAAGCTCTTTTCCTGCTGTTCTCAGAATTTATGGCCTAATACCAGCGGTAACAATTAGGATTGTTAAACGAGCCAAGCTTGAGGTTCTTTCAATTATGTACATGAGCTTTTACTGGAGCTTCCGAGCTTCGAGCTTTTTAAAAGCCCTAGTTAACCACAATCACTACCACACTAATATTTTTGCATGTGTGATGCAATATACATAGCCTTTTAAGCTTTTATAGTTAAAAACTTTTAAAATTAGATATTTTGAAAGAGCTTTAATGTAAAATTTTACATATTCGAGAAGATTTGAACAGTCACAAAACTAATAAATGCACCCCACCCCACCCCCCACCCCAAAAAAAATGGTAATCTATGTGCATTTTGTCCTCAGAATAAAATTGGGATTTCAGTTGAGGCTCCTTCTATTACGCGAATAAAAACTGTATCTATAATATTGATGAGTAAAATTAACAAACCATTTTTCTTAGCTGCACGAAGCAATAGCTCGGCAATGAGGTACTGTGCTGGATCCCCTTCAGGCACATTTTCCATAAACCATGCTACATGAGACACCACTTCTTCGTTACTGAAATACTGGTAAAGCCCATCGGAAGATAGCATCAAAAACCTATCGTTTGAGCAGAGACGGTGATGAATCACTGAAGGTGTGCAGCTTAAATATGGTGAGCTCCCAATATAGTTGATTCGGAACATCTCAAGCAAAGCTTCATTGAAATTTGGCTGCATCACATTAAAAAGAAAAGCACCGTATTACTTTCACTAAGTTTTAAAAAAGGGCATTTCTGATATAGGACCCCTAAAACTTCGCTATTTTGAAATACAACCCCCTCCCCCCAACCCCCAATCTCAATATTATAAAAATAAACCCTCCCACATTGAATCAATTATAAAAATAAAAATATTCTAGCCCCCTTGGTTAATTTTCCATCCAATCTCAATTATATATTTAGTTGTTGAGGGTACAAAAATACCATTTCACTCATCCCTTTCTTCTTTCTCCATCCACCACCAACTTCATCTCCTCTTCCCTTTCAAAATCCAAATACGAATCTCATTCCAATCATTTGCTCTCTCTCTCTCTCTCTCTCTCTCTCTCTCTCTCTCCCCCCCTCCTTCCCTCCCTCCCTCCCTCCCTTCCCTCCAAAGAACAATAACAACAATTAACTCTTCTTCATTCTCCACTAGCAAAAAAATTCTACACCTCGTTCTTCACCTTCATTTGCCTCTAATCTCTGATCTTGCAAACTTCAAACAAATTATTCCTCTTACTTATTTTTTATCAATTAAAAAACTTCTTTTTGGGTGAGTATCTTTTTATGAAAATAAGTGTATGAAAATGAATTGGGGAAATTAGGGGTTGATGAGGAATATATAACATGCTCTAGTTAAGTCAACCAGTCCCAAAACTAAGGAATCCTTTTTAATTAATGGCCAAGCTTTTAGGGTTGTTTTTAAAAATATAAAGTTGTACAGGTTGTACTTAAAAATAGCTAAATTTATGGGTACTATATTTGGAAAACACTTTAATATATCAAAAACAAAAACAACATTCTCTAGTTTCACGAAAGAAAAAAGAAAATGACACAGAGATATGCTATTCAACAAAAACGCTATTGGTCATCTAGTTCCTAGCTTATCTAGAACCAATAAAAAGAGAGAGATGTTTGATACATATTGGTGAATGCTAAATTACACTAAAATACCCTAAACTATTGCTGTTCACTAAACTAACTTAAAAATTTTCGAGTACAAAAAGCTTTCTGAGTGCTAAATTTTAAGATATTTTCCAGTACAAGAACCTCCCTTAAACCCAAATTGTAAGGGAGTTTACTGTACTAAAAAAATTTGAACGAACTTTTGTGAAAGACAACATAGTTAGGGTATTTTAGTATAACCTAGCCTGGTGAATAATAATAAGTTATAAGGGTTGTTTTTCTATATTGAACCCCTGAAACTTTGTTATGTCTAAATACAACCGCTAAAGCTTTGATGTTCATAATACAACCATTAAATCTTAGAACCAAGTCATAATGGCCAATGACATGTTACCTTCTTGAGAAAACCAGCCCCGAACGCTCTAGTAACTTTCAACTGCCCTTTTACTCTATCATTCAAAACAGCTTGAACATCGTCGGGATGTTCTGCTTTTATCCTTGAAACTTCCTGCAACAAGTAATGGATTGATTATTATGTGACTGTCGGAAAAAGTAAAACAATATATTTATCACCATGGCAGTATTTGCATGTGTTTTAGGAAAAGGAAAAAGAAAAGAGTCAAATGGCCCATAACGCATCGCCTAGAATTAAATTTAACAGTCAGATTTAATTATGGAACTGCCAATATATCTAGTCCAAGACTTGAAGAATACTTGTATAACATATAGAGAAAATCTTTCCGGAAGTAACTCAATTAACATACTGTAGCACATTTATATCAATATTTGGCAATACATATGAGACTGGTTGCAAATATTCTAGAATGCAGAAACCCTGTAAAAAAGGAAATCAATTCTACTGCTATGACTGATGCGTCACTCCCACCATCAGCGAGTCACCAGAATTCTGTCTCATTTCGCTCTAAACAGCCATTCTTCTCCGGTTGGCTCGAACTATGGAAGATCTTCCACCAAAATTATCCTAATTTTTCCATTCCAAACTGTGAAGAAATACTGACCCGAAATACACGGAATCTGATTCTACAATAGCACTAGCGCAAGACTCACAACATAATAATAGAAGAAGAGTATTGTAAATGAGGGAAAGTAGAGGATAAATTTCATTAATAATTCATGAGAATACAAAAAATTAGAGCTTGGAGAACTTGCACAATGTAGAAGCAATGGAGATATGTTTGTGATGGAATAGTTTCTTGAAGAAGTTGTCATAATTTGGCATAAGTTGGATTAATTGATCAAACACTTTCTTGATTAAGAGAAATGGGAAAATGGGGGTCATTAATGGTTTTGGAAAGGATGAAAGGTGAGTGGATTAATTAAGTCAAATTCAAACTTACTCATGCAAGCATGGTGGTGGAAAATGCGTAGAGAGTAGTGGAGGATGGATGAATGTGGCATGTGTCAACCTCCAAAATACAAAATTAGCTTTCAACATAATATTCTCGCTACATCCCTCATAAAAACAATAAATATAAAAATACTACCAGATAATTTTCCAAAATCACTTTAACAAATTTAACACTCCCTCATAAAGTGCATTTTTGGAAATTAATCCAAGCCTGTTTCGAAGAAACTCGATTGGAACTTTAGAAAGATACTTGGTAAAGATGTCTGCAATATTGTCCTTGCTTCTCACCTCCATCACACCAATAACTTCATCAAGCACCATCTCACGAATAAAATGATGCTCAATATCAATATATTTAGTCTGAGAATGAAAAACCAGAATAGTAGCAAGTTTAATATCACTTTGGTTGTCACCTCGAATAGTTGCTGGTTTATAAATTGGAAAATGAATATTCTCGACTAACCGCTTCAACCATACACATTCTTGAGCTGCAAAAGACGAAGCCATGTATTCCGTTTCGGTAGCAGAAAGAGATACCGAATCTTATTTCTTACTACACCAAGAAACACCCGCCCGATCCGCAATAAAACACATAGCCCGAAGTGGACCTCCGATCATCTAAATCACCATCCAAATCGGCATCGGTGTAACCATGCAACTCAAACTTTGCATCCTCTTATATAGCAAGCTCAAATCAAGAGTAGACATAACATACTTCAAGATTCGTTTGACTGCTTCAAGATGTGGCATTCGAGGGGATTGCATATAACGACTCATAAGACCAACCGAGAAAGCAATATCCGGCCTTGTGATCATTAAATAAATGAGGTTTCCCACAAGCGCACGATAAGGTCGAGGATCCAAGAGAAGCTTACCTTCTTCACGCCTAATTTCTAAATTCACTTCAAGTGAGTGGAGCACCGTTTGCTTTCATTCAAGCCAAGCCTCTCAATGAGTTTCCTAGCATAACCCTCTTGAGAAACAAGAACTCCATCCTTCACATTCTTCACTTCTAAACCAAGAAAGTGATGAAGCTCACCCAAATCTTTCAATTCGAATCGGATAAAGAGTTTCGTCCAAAACTTTGAAACCTCTCCATCATCATTGCTAGTAATTATCATGTTATCGACATAGAGCAAAACAACATGAGTGGTCCTTTACTTCTTAACAAATAAACTATGATCCAAATTAGAAGCCAAATAACCACAAAAAACTAAGTACTCGACAATCTTACCATACCAAGGCCGTGGAGCTTGTTTCAAACCATAGAGCACTTTCTTTATTTTGCAAACATACTCTGAATGAGAGCTTGAAATATAACCCGACGGTTGCTCCATATAAATATCTTTATCGATCTCACCGTAAAGGAAAGCATTTTTTACATCGAGTTGCCAAAGCTTCCATCCATAACTCGCCGCTAAAGAAATAACCAATCGGACCGGAGTCATCTTCACAACAGGGCTAAAGTTTCCTCATAGTCTTGTCCATACTTTGAGAAAACCATCTAGCAACGAGCAGGGCTTCTCTCCACGCTACCATCAGCCTTTCTTTTCAACTTGTAGACCGATTTGCATGTAACCGGATCCACATCATTAGGCTTAGAAACTAAATCCCAAGTTTCATTTTTCAAGAGAGCACTCATCTCCTCATTCATCGCACCCTCCCATTGGTTGATACCTTAAGCCTCATCATAGCACGACTGCTCACCTTCATCAACCGGACTGGCAAAGAAACATGAAGATGTACTCACCAAATTTCCATCACGACAGCGGGTGGGTTTAACAATTTTTCTTGTCGATCTCCGTAGATTTGAGCACTCTCTACCTCCTCCTTTAAGGAGTATGAAACTTACTCCCCCGCAAACAGAAAAGAAGACTCGGATGGCGTAGGACTGCTCGATGACATCGGCAACTCAACAGCCACCTCCGGTGCACTATCCACCTTATTCACATTATCAACATGATCAATGGAAACATTTTGAGGAGCAAAATAAGACGATGCTTCATCAAAAACCACATCTCTAGAAACAACAAATTTTCCGGTATCTGGATTCATGCATTTCCAACCTTTATTGCGTTCGTTGTAACCGACAATTACGCATTTTTTTTGCTTTCGCATCCAACTTGCTTCTTTGAGAGGCCGAAACATGAACATAACAAGATGAGCCGAAAACTTTGAAATGCTTCACATTCAGTTTCTCTCCAAACATCAACTCATAAGGGGATTTGAAGTTAATAGGACTAAGTTGCACGCGATTTATAACATACGCCGCACAAGCCATACCCTCCGCCCACAAGGCTTTAGGTAAATTCTTCGCATGCAACAAACTTTTACAAGTCTCCACAAGATATCGAATTTTTCTCTTTGCGACTCCATTTTGTTGCGGAGTCTTCGCACAAGAAAGCTCTCTTAATACCATTTTTTCGACAAGAAAAGAAAAAATCATGCGATGTAAACTCGCCGTCGCCGTCGGTCCTCAACTTCTTTATCTTCAAATTAAGAACATCTTCAACGGTCTCTTTAAACTCCACAAATTTAGAGAATGCCTCCGATTTTTCTTTCACAAAATAGACCCAAGCGAATCTCGAAAAATCATCAACAAATAGTAACATATAACGAGAACCTGAATAAGAGGGAGTGGCACACGGACCCATCAAATCGCTATGAATACACTCTAAAGAAGCTTTGCACCGAGAAAGAGACTTATCAAATGGAAGGCAATATGCCTTTCCATATTGACAACCCTCATATACACCATCGGAGCCAAATGAGTTAAATATTCGGAAGCCTGTTCACTAGATTTTTCACAACCATTGCCTTCGATTTATCTATGTTAAGATATCTCAATCTCGCATGCCAAATAGAGACGCCGTCATTCGGACCCATTTTACTAACATAAGATGAAGAGGCCGCCAAAACAAATAAATCTTCGACTCTATTGCCGATGTGAATGACATCCACCTTCAAACTCGAAATATTGCGGAGAAACTTCATATCATTGGAACCAAATAAAACATGATAGCCGGCATCCACCGCTTTCGCATACCGGACACATGATACACACTCTTCAAGGTAATGGGATTATCATCGCAAATAACGGTAACACCTTTCTCCAACACCTTTCCCCGCCGCATGAATAGAATTATCTGCCGTGATAATAGCTTCAATGCCACTATAAGTTTCGAGGGTAGAAAACTTAGATGCATCGCCGGTAAGATGATGATCGCATCCGGATCAATGATCCAATCATCAAAATTGATAGAAGCCATGACACCTACGATAGTAGTCTCCGCCATAAAACACCTCCACCAATCTTCATCATCTTTGGCACCACTTTCTTTCTCGACGACATTACCCGTCTTGAACTTTGCACGACAATTTTTTCTCATATGACCATATTTCTTGCATCGATGGCATTAAGGCTCTTTCCGATTTTCATCACCATTTGACGAAGACTCATCATTTTTCTTTGCATCAAATTTCCTCTCATTTCTTTTATGATAATTCTTCTTGCTAGAAAAGAGAGTATCGCCCTCTCCCTCGGAAATAGAACATCCGGCCATTTGGCGAGCTAAAGATTCTTGTGAAGAGAGAAGATTCTCGAACTCCACCAACGAAGGTTGCCGATCCCAACCTTGAATAGAAATGACATATGGAATGTACTCATTCTTTAGGCCCCAAATAATATATCTTTTCATTTTAGATTCCGAAATCGGCTCATCCAAATCTAAAAGAGAGATTTCCGAACATAAATTCTTTATCTTCAAGAAGTATTGAGCGATAAATAGATCAACTTGTGTCGTATTAGCTAACTCATTCTCCAAAAATTGCAACCGAGCCGCATTCTTCTTATTAAACAACCCATCAAAAGTACTCCAAATTTCGGAAGCCGAATTGCAACTCATAATATGGTCGAACAACTCAGGAGAGATGGTTCTCTTCCAGACAAACTCCGCTTTAGCATTCACCACGCGCCATTTTTTCCAGGCCTCCGCATTTTCTTCACTATTCGCCGGAGCCATCCGATTACTACCTCCAACAATCTCCCATAACTCCTCACCTATAAGATAAGACTCCAAGCACGTCCTCCGTACTTGTTAGAATTATTAAGAATCTCAATACTGAGATCACCGAAACCTCCATGACTACCCGAATCCATTTCCGATATATCACTCTTCTCCGTCAAGGGAATCTTGTAAAGTATCGCTACCACCCTTATAGCTCTGATACCAGGTGAAGAAATACAGATCCGAAATACACGGAATCCGATTATACAGTAATGGAACAAAGTTCACTGGCCCAAGACTCACAACATAATAATAGAAGAAGAGTATCGTAAATAAGGAAAAGTAAAGGATAAATTTCATTAATAATTCATGAGCATACAAAATAATAGAACTTGGAGAACTTGTACAATGTGGGAGTAATGGAGATATGTTTGTGGTGGAATTGTTTCATGAAGAAGTTGTCATAATTTGACATGGGTTGGATTAATTGATCAAACACTTTCTTGATTAAGGGAAATGGAAAAATTGAGTCATTAATGGTTTTGAAAAGAATGAAAGGTGGATGGATTAATTAAGTCAAATTCAAACTTACAAATGCAAGCATGGTGGTAGAAAATGTGTAGAGAGGATTGGAGGATGGATGGATATGGCATGTATGTCTCACACATGTGCAAGCTCCAAGATACAAAAGTTATTCTCAACATAATATCCTCACTACATTCCTCATAAAATAGAAAATAAATATAAATATAAAAATACTACTAGATAATTTTCCAAAAACACACTTTAACAAATTTAACACAAACAAGAATTTGTAGTTATCTTGTAGCTTCAAGAGACCAATCAACCAAAACTAAGAATGGTTAAAACCATTCCTACCATCAAATGTATCGCCCTTATAGTTTGTAAATGGCCATAAACTAAATAATCCAATACTAACTACTATGTCAAAGGCCAAATAAGATGTTGCCAACATGAGCTAGGCAATATATCAAACATCTTTTATATGGAGGTCGAATGATTAATGTACGGAGAAGATATAACACAAATAGCTATGACAACTATTCAGGACACGTACAAGCACCGCATGCCCGGCCTACACTGAGAAATAGAAGAAGATTATTTATTATAAGTACAAATACGTTGCAGTCGCCTTCTAACAACACAAGTTTCACAAATAAATGAGGAAAACGAGATACAACCTCACCAGTGAACCATTATAAAAAGACTATCCTTCGAACGACTATTTCACTCATCACTCAACTCATCCAACATTTGTCATACTAAACCAAATGGCTAAAAAAACTCATCCAAAACAAAAAAGTGGTCGAGCCAAGACTCTAGCCGACATAAACCCACATAAACCCATTGGGTTAGAAACTTAAGGCTGATATTGTGCCACTTTGACACAGAACATGCCCAACCTATGCATGCTCTCTCGTCCACGTCATTCCTCAAAAGTTCTCTGAAATGCCATTAGACCATGCCAACTATGAAAAACACATTTCAAACTCAACTAAAGCTTGATCTTGGTTATCAGAGCCACTTACATAACCATTGTTATTGTTATATATAATATAAAGCACTATTTCAAGCTTTTGAGCTTGAAATCAAGCTTTTGAGCTTGAAATCAAGCTTTTAGCATTTTCAAATTTGCCCCTCATGATTGCTTCAATGTCTTTTTTGTCCTCACCTTCAAATCAAATCATCCAAACAATTCTCTTTAGCCCCTCCTTGGGCTTTAACTTTGTATCTGATACCTCAACTTTCATTATTAGTTTGCCATGATTTTCTACACCCTTTTTTTGGACTTTAAATTTGTATTTGGTCCCTTAATTTTCATCTTGGGTTTGCTATAATCTTTCTTTGTTTTTCATTGACGATAAGATGCAAATTGGATTTGATGAAATCTCTAGCTTTTATTATGAATTTGCCTTATTCTATGTTTCCTTTAATGAAATCTCACGAGTCATGACCCTATAGAGAAACTTATGTATCATATTTCTTTATGAATTTTGCGTGGTTATAATTGTTCAATGGACTGCATTATATGTGTAAGTTTTTTCATGTTTGATGAAATCTCATAAGTCGTAACATTATAACTTTTTTCTTCAAAAAATAACGATGTCCGCAAATTGATTTAAATAGATTTTAAAAAATAATGTATAATTTTTTTAATATGTAAGAAGAATTGAAATCTCCACCTATGACACGTTGACTCATCTAGGAATTTTCAAATGTGATTTAACATCCATTCAATAAATACAAAAAATGAATAAAGTTGTAAAGTCTAAGAGACTTATAAAATTGTTTTAAAAAAAATAAAGAATTTTTTCGAAATTGTTTTGAGAGAATTTTTGTCAAGTTTTGATAAAGGTGTAAAGTCTTAAAAGACTTTTATGAAATTGTTTTCAAAGAAAATAAAGAAGTTTTCCGAAATTGTTTTAAGAGAATTTGGCTCAAGCATCAAATCTTAGCGAGAAATGGATTTTAGTTGAATTGCTGACCATTGCTGCAATAACATATTTCTTGAATTCTTGGGCAACTTTATATGCCCGTTCATGGCATGGGGGCACTTGCTAGTATCCATCTAAATTTCCTTGGTATCAAGCTAGTATCCATCTAAATTTCCTTGGTATCAAGCTTTGTAAGAATGACCATACCATCCTCCATTTCACCAATGAATATATACCTCAAAATATATGTGTTATGCTTATGCATCAACACAATGTATACAAGACACTTTGCCAATTTGATGTGCTTTTGGCTGTTGGAAGCACATTGGTATTTATTCTGATTCAACCAATTTGTCACTTTATATTTATGGTCATTTGAGTCATTTGGTCTAGTATGACAAACATTAGACAAGCCAAATAACATGAGGAAATGTGATTTTTTTTGAATAGTTATTCTATTGTAAATTGATTTGGTTGAAACTTGAAAGTATTTCTTCTTCCTTTTGAATTCTAGACTTTTATTTACTAGTGCAAGAAAAAATATGATAAGGATGGTCTTTATTAGCTCCAATGGATTTGGCAAATATTCCATTTGCTCTCAGATGGTTGATGAGTGGTCTTAAAGTTAACTTTTGATTTTATTCTTCTTCAATAGGAAATCAACAACTTTGTCTTGCATAAGCATGTTTTGACTTAAACCATATAGGTTATAACCTCTCTATACGATTGTTTGCCTTCCACAAACAAGACGTTTGATATATTGCCTAGCTCATGTTGCACAACACCTTATTAGGTCATTCCGTTATTAGTGATGGTGACTCAAAGCCGAGCTCGAAAAATCTTATGATTTCTCTTTTGCTGGTTTTGGAAATCTCTAGCCATTCTAAGCTTTTAGTAAAGTTAGAGTTAGTTCAAAGATGGCAGTGCGCCACAAGTACCAAGGTCATATGAATCATATCCAAGCCGGTAGAAGAATGTTTAAAAATATTACAAATTTATATATAACTATTCCATGCTTATACCCTATCAAAAAACTTCTTTTCCTTCAAGAGACTCTTTTTGTTCAGTTTTTATTAACTTCGGTATATGCTCGTTGATTTTGCATTCTTTAGCTCAAGTTTATTTTTTTAAAGCTAGCAATCAAGGAGAAGCCCTGATGAAGTTAATTTGATTAGGTATAGTCAGGCCTAACCATGTAGAATCCCAACCAATTGATCTGGAATTCAAATCATTCTATTCAACATATATAAGATGTGTTATATAGTCTAAAACTTAAGACTAAATATGGATGTCTTTACCATTAGGTCACCAGTAGAATTATCCATAGAATTGGACCAATTTGAGGCTCGTCGCATGAAACTTCACCTGACCTCGCGTAGCCAAACTGTTCGGGCTGAAGTATCTCCTATTCTGGGATCTTTCTAATTGAAAAGTCAACTACAGTTAGGAGTCCTGTATGGTGATGATAGAGGGGAGATCTATTGATTTAATAATCCACCCAAACCATAAAGTTCCTGCATCTAAGAGAGCGGGTTAAGAGTATAAGGAAAGACATGTTCTCTCTTCTCACTATCTAATATATTCTAAATATTTGTGTTATCTAATATATTGTATAGTATCTCCAACAAACCTATATCTGTAATGGTTGACATCAAGACAAGATATATGTAATGTATAGAAAAGAAAATGTTAAGAGAACCAAGATAATATGCTCTAATGCCATGACAGGTGACCTTGAAAATTTTCCATGGCAAAATCTATCATCACTATTCATTAACATTGTACACAAGCTGCATTAGCAGTGATAACGAATAAAATTAATGGGAGATGCCTTTTCTCTACTCTCTTCCTTTTCACCTCAGTGTTCTACATTTTTTTGTACATGAAAATAGGTTCTTCTAGTGAGTACTGAGGAACTGGAGTAAGTTGGCAAAAGAAATTTATCCTTGACGAACATATCATGCGTTCCAAAATAGGCAATAACTGCTTGATTAAAAGATCACACATTCACACAACACATTATTGATTCGTTTATGTATATTTGCCCGCAGATTATAGCACAATAAGTGAATATTAATAGTACAATATCACTCTTCTAAGCAACCAATGTTTGAGGTTTTAAGCATCATATATAGCAGTAATGGAGATAATTTGTGCATGCATGCGTTGCGAAAAAAATTTAATCGATTTGTATATCTCATAAAGCAACGGGTGGAATTATCTTCTAAAGCAGGGAACAAAAATAATTTTAAAAAAAAAGTACTTGCCTCCTCAATATTGGTACAGTGATCATCGGACAGCTGCACCGCTCTCATCTTCAGCCCACAAAGAGAAATCTCCCTGTTTTTATTAACGCTGCAAACTCGATTGTTCATGTTATGCATCGGAGACTCCTCTGATATCCTATCAAGCTCAACACGAACAATTGAGTCCCTTGAACTCAGATGATTTTGGCCAATATGTCTTTCGTTCAGCCTATCTTCTGCCAAGATCACTCGACTGTCGCCAAGGTTCATCACATACACATCCTGATCCTTCATCAACATAACAAGAACACACGAGCCCATAAGAGCAAGCTCTGGATTTTTATCAAGTGATTTCTCGACCATTTCCATGTATGCTTCCTCTGTAGTGTCAAGCGCACGTTGCATCGCTCTTAATACTGCATTATGATCAATACGCCCAGACTTGCATCTCCTAATGACTACCGATTGGTTGAGACTTGATTCATCATCGTGTAGTTCTCTGTGCCAATCGTAACTCCACGGGAAAAGCTTCTTCCGCAGTGTTTTTTGTTTTTTGTACATTTTTCTTAAATTAGAACCTAGTAATGATTTCCTTATCATTTGCTTGTGCACTAAAGATGAAAATGAAGATGTATGTTTCTGTTCTGGGTCTTTGGAATATTCTGCTGATACTCCATCGCTTTCTCTTAAGCTTGCTGCCCCTTCTGTACGAGAAACTTCGCCTTTGATGCTTTCAGCGGATGAAACAAGTTGAGCTTCTCGTGCATGCAAGTTTTGAATCTCCGATGCCAATTGAGACTCCTTTGCTTCTTTCTCTTGTACTAGCTCCATTTGAAGTAGCTCATAAAGGCACTTGCTTCTCCTCGATTGATTTGCAGAACTGGTTTTCGATAGGTTAGCGGCATCAGCTTGGCCTGTTGAATGCTCTTTCAAGTTTGAACCATGGCTTCGATCAATTTCACTTGCCATTTGGACATGATCTCTATCCATCACAATTAATTTTTCTCCTACAATCTCATTAGCATTATTATTTACTGGAACTGATACAGCATCTTCATCGCAGCGGTTTTGGTGATGGTCCTTGCATAGCCCTTTTTCTAATTCAGGAGCCGATTCTTCTGTTCTGATTGCTGAAGGAGCTTCACTATTATCACTTTCAATCGTTTGAGGTTTATCATCGTAATCCCAAAGCAATCCCTCCAATTCTTTATCTATAGCTTTATAAAGATTACTCATAAGAAAATCAGGTGCATCAGGCCCACTGAAGCCATCATATATCCCGACAAACAGCCACCCTTGCTCTTCAGATAAAACCACATGAACCCGATCCTCCCCGGCTTTTCCGTGGGCCCACTGCAAGTTTCGGCTATTGCTGTACTTTAGTTCGGAACACCCGACTTCTGTGGGAGCTTCTGCTCGAAATTTCGCCATCGGATGAAGGAAAAACCTTTGCATCCAACTATTACCATGAGATCGTATCATAAAGGTCCTAGAAAGAGCCCTTTTCATAATCCGACCAAAGCCTCTCCTTCGAGTATAACCCAATGGAGCCGAGAAATTGCTCCTATCAGTAGAATCAAGAGGACCTGACATGAAACCACCCTTATCTAATGGCCCCGAGGTGAACCCTCTCTCTAACGGGCCCGACATGAACCCGTTAAGGGGCCCGGACCCACGAGGCACCGGTTGAAGAGGGATCGCGGCAAAAGAAGCCGTGCTCTCAAAGGAAGCAGCGGGTTCTTGAGCATCGCCCGTCAACAGAACAGTCGGGGTTCTAGCAGTCGATGCATTGGCACTAACTGAGGCTCCCGATATGGTCTTAAAACTCGTCTCTGCGAAATTCTTGTTGGGTCTGTGCCAGCTAGCGAGCTCTTCGACTATCTCTTGCCTGAAAGAGCCACTATGTGTCTCCGAATCGAAGTTACTTGAATCGATAGTGTACCTCTCGGAATTCGACGGGGTTATAGCAGGAGAATCTACAATCACCGGCCTGACATAACAAAAGGAATGGCCTAACCCTTCATCTAATGGCTCTAAAAACTCGAGATTGACCCCTTCCTTCCCATTGCCTAACGGCCCGAAGCAACCGACAACCTGAGAAGTGCTATTGCCCATAACTCCGATTCCCCGACACTAGATAATAGAAGCTCTAGTCTCCAAACTCTCAAATGGGGGTTCTTTATGGGTCTCTAACAGTACCATTACAAGGTACAAGGTGAAAACTGACCGAAACCGCGAAAACCCAAATAACCCCTCAACCCTATGATTCCTTTTAAGGGAGGTTTGCATCATATGAACAATCTCAGTAACTACAACAATACAAAATAATAAGAAACCAAGCATGATTCATTAGCTGCCACACAAAACTACCACAAGCTTATTAAAACACATTAAAAAAGAATGTTGTAGAGATCCTCACCTTGCAAATAGCATCCAAACTCCCATGAATCCTCAGATCTACGACCCTAAATGGCAAAAGATCAAGAAACCCAGATGAGAACAAGAGGGAAGACACCAAAGAGGGAAAATTTTTGATAGGGAGGAAAAAAGGCAAGAAAGGGATATTTGGGAATTGAGATTTGAAGGAGTGGGAAAAGTGAGAGGAGAAAGGGAATAGGGGGGTTTAGTGGGGATAGGCAATGGAGTGAGCCTAAGAAAAACAAATGTTTTTTTTTTAATTTTTATGTGAGAAATTGGATTGGATGTTTCTTATTGTGAGAGAAGGAAGATTTGAGTTGGGTTCAACAACACCACTTCATCCCCATCATCAAAAGGGTCTCTCTTTCTTGGGGTTTTCAAATGGTTTGGGAGGGTAAAAAGGAAATGCAGTGGAGTTGAAAGTGAGAAAGAGAGGCTAGAAATTCCTTAACATTATGCATTTTTTCATCAAGTTGGTGACTTTTTCTTTCTTTCTTTCTTTTTTTTCCTTCTCCTTTGTCTTTAAAATTGAATGATTGGATTTGCTGGTAGGCTTGAGAGTCAAAATATAAAAATTCCATAATTGCTGTCATGATGCTCTATCATCATGTCATAATTGTCAACATCAGTATCATGGCCATGAGAATGGATGTATGTGGTGGGTGGACTTTTTACGTTAGATTCTTCTTCCTCATCAAGTGTACGATTCATAAAAAAACGAAAAGAATAAATATGAGTATTTTCAAGTTATCAAAATCCACCCTTGTCAAAATCTTCAACTTCCAGATGGAGTGACTTATGTTTATACAATCTAACAATAATCATATATCGAAAAGACTTGAGGGAGATTCATAACATGCACGATTTATTGTAGAACATCATTTGTATATGTCTCATCCAATCAAGGATAATCTTATAAATCATGTATAAGCTGTGTCGATATAATATTACTACAAATCATACAAATCAGAATAATCCCACAAGTCGAGCATGAGTTATTAATTTTGACATTACCGTGGGCTTGTTTGATTCTACTTTTCGGACTACTCAAGGGTATTCTTCTACATCTAAACACATCAAAATTAAATGGAAAATATGGGCTTTGGTATCGTGTAATCACTTCATTCAAAGAACTAACACTCATGAATAAGAAACGAATAAATATTTTCCACTGTTTGATGTTGAATGTTTAAAATTAGAAAAAAGAAAACATTTGAAAAATCTAAACAAAGTTTAAGGATCAGCTGTCGAGCAAACAGCATTAATCCTCTCCTACAAATGCTGAGCTCTTGCCAAGAAAAAATAGAGATAATATCAGACGCTTCCATAATCCTCAGTGGCAGTTAAAATTTTGTCAATCCTATAAATTGGAAAGAATGGAAGATGCAACTAAATTCAAGTACAAGTTCCTATAGGTTTTGTCACAAACCAATCAAAACAGGGATAGAGTCAAGATGAGCATGGGCTGGTGTGCAGGAATAGCAAGTAAAGCTATTGCATGCACAGCTCTCAAACATGAAGTCCTGTGCCGTGACTGGCCCAAACACAAGTGTTAGGGCAAGTAAATCTATCTTGTTTTAATTTTTTTTTAAAATATTTTTTCCAAAGATCTGTGAAGATCTAAAATCATGAAGTATATAATAATAAACCAAAAACTAACAACAAAAATATACGAGGACAAAATTGTTGGATATGTATGCTGATGATACTCACAAATGAGAATCCCTCAGATCACGACATGTGGCGGATGACGTGTCGTCCACGTAAACCCGCTAGATTTCTGAGGGTTACGGAGCTGAGATAAATATGATGCATTGAGGACGTTCCTCGGAACGTCGTCTCCGTGGTTGCATCCGACCTTTCGGAGGCCTCCCCGGAGTACCTTCCGTATTCGCCTAGCAACCAGCCAACAACTCACTTTCGAGCAATCCAACAATTGAGCTTCCATAGTCTTCTTACTCGTCTCCGAGCTATTGCAAGGTCTGAGCTTCCTCGGCCTCCCGGCTCATCTTCGAGCCATCTGACAGGCTGAGCTTCCTCGGCTTCCCCGATCAACCGAGAGCGTGAAGCCCAAACGCCCCCACAACGGCTCCGTGTATCTCATCAAAGCGAGATATCTGCCGCCCCACATTCCGCGTCCCACGTGGGCGCGTTCTGTCACGCCCCGCTTCCCAGAGTGCGCTAATATCGGCACGTGACAGAGCCAACCATGCTACCTGTGGCTTGGAAACATCCCTCCACAGTTACATTACGGCTGTCTAGAGATATTAAGAACGGTAGAAATAAAATAAACTATCTAGTACATGTCCATGAGCCAGAATAAACGAGTCAAGAAATAATATGCGGAAGCAATAAATCCAAATAACAATAACAATCTGGAAGGTACGGAAATAACTAAACTAACTAGATACTGACAGGATCCTCACCGCTCGGCCTGACGGCGGAAATACTCCTGATCAGCCTGCGACAAAGGTAGAGGATCTGGGCCATGCAAAACCCAGACGTCAGTGCGTCATAATATCAATAATAATATAATCAGGGGGTAACAATTCATGCAGGTATGAGTATGAACAGTAATAAAAGTATAACAGTAATACGAATAAGAAACAGTGAAGGGTATAAGCACATGTGACGTGCAGTGAGTAATCTAAACTGTGCTACTGGGTTATCTATTCTAAAGTCTTTGAAATCAATTAATGTAATCCCCATCGTAACCCATCGGTGATTATTCCGTAACGCCCGGAAAAACGGCAAACAATATGATAGCCCTTTGAGTTACGTTCGGTTACATTCTTGATTTTCCCATACCCCCAAGTTATGTGTTCAAGTCAGGTATTGATAAATCTGAAGCTAATGCCAACACGGGATCAAGCAGGAACATGTTTGTCTATACAGACAACAGGATATATCCATCGGGACAACATGCCAGGATTGTCGGCATTAGAAACAGGATTAGGTAACATGTCAAGTAGTGATATATCAGGTCATGTCAGGTAGTGTACATGTATCTGTAGGGTTAGCTTAGCACCTTGTGAAGGTTTTGGCAAGTATCAATCATGCTACTTTAAAATTTTTGGGGTGCTAAACAAACCCTAACCAAGATCTTAACTAGAGACATAGGGTTAAACATGCATGTAAACAACTTTATATCTAAGAGTTAGGGATTACAACCGTTGTAGTCCGTTCCTTCACTTCATAAGCTCCGTGTTGAGGTCCCTTCGCTGCGATCATCAAGTATCCGGACTCTAGAGAGGCTCTATGAAGAGAAAGGTGCAAGCTTGCTACCAATCTTCAACTACTAAGATGATCTACCTTGAAGAATCTCAAACCCAAGCTCTTGTTTCACTAATCAAGTATTAGCAAAGCAAACACCCTAATCTAAGTGGCTAGAATAGATGAGAATGATGAAGTAGGAATTTAGCTCTCTTTTATTTTCTTTATCTCACAATATTTCATCACATCACAAAAAGCTAGAAAGCTTTTTTCAAGAGCAAGAAGAAGAAGAATTTCATTTGTGATGAATAATGAAAAATTATTGTTATGGTTACAAATCAACCATGGGTTAAGAATGAAGGCTTAACCCATGTTGAGAGTAAACTAGGGTAAAGGGTTTGGGTTGGTTTAATAAATATCAACACAAAATATCTAAGCTAAAAACAAAAGAAAACTTCTTGAAGCTTCATGAAAAAGCTAACCCAAATCAAACCCTAACTTGTTTAAACTCCACAAATCATGTTGCATTTGTAACCTTAACTTGTTACAATATTATATATCACATATATAATATATTTTGTAATAAAATAAAATAATACGATTAACATATATCACATATATATCAATGTATTATCCAAGTGAGAAAAAGAATCTTTAAGTGAGCTTATATTAGTTAATGTAATATAATATATCAAATATATAATTATACATTAAATTATCAAATCAACACTTGATCCGATAATCCGGCTATTTTATAAATAACCGACTAATATAATCTGTATCAATTCATCGAATCAACACTTGATCCGATGACCCGGCTATATCACATATACCCGGCCGATATCACATATCGCGAGAATCTAATACGGTATCGCATACACGTATTATTCTCGGTCCCGCACATATCACATATGTGCCCCTACTCCGTTTTGCCTGAGCCAGGAAACCTCTGTGTAGGACTCTAAAGAATCGTCAATACGCCGGCAGTAGGTGATGATCATATCAAACGCCCACAAGCTGCAAGCGGTCAGCTAAACATAACAGCTACCCAGGTATTGAGCGATCAGAAGATCAACAAGCAAGCATGTACATTCTCCTGCGAATCCAATCAGTAACACTCCCGTACAGTCCGGTCTCTTCGTCTGATATGTCGCATATCAAGTCTAGGGGTGATAAACGTCAGACCCCAGTAACCGATAAGTCGTGTCGATATGAGGTCCATAACAGTTCGAGAAACTACTGATAACACTTACCAGTAAATCTCAGCAATCTTGGCCAGGGATTTCCAGTTATAGCCAATCGAACACAGCGCAACATCAACTCCCTATACCGGGAGAGGCGAAACCCCTCCTATCGCTCATTGCCTCCATGTGATTCGGGACCGTACCCAAAAGCCACCATTTTGCACGCCCTCTTGGACGTGGTATGATGGAACTCAAAGCACAGTGGGAATCACACAAGACTCTATGACGATCTCGGGTCTACAGACTAACCTGTACCAGTGTCACCAGAGAACTGCCATCTGACGTGAGGTATAATACCATCTGGAAGTTCTCGGCGAGTCCGTCCAGTGTACCCAGTCTCCACTGAACACCCGTATACCTTCTCTGATGTCAAACACCAATGGATATGGGATCATCCATCACCCATCATATGGGTCAAGAAGCGCATACGCTAGTCTACTCTGGAGTATCAATGCCCTGTCTCGGTACCCCCACGACTAAGAACTTTTGAAGGATGTACTTGGCGACTACACTGTCCCCACTAGTATAATCTGCATCATAGTCCTGGTAGTCAAGTACTCATCCTAAGGGTTTTATCAACATATGACATAGAGACAATCAGAGTATATGTTAAGATAAAGAATAACCAGATAGCATACTATCATGTCGAGCAAGAAAGTCCTCCCTATATATGTCCAAGCATCTACTACAATATACAACGTATGTACAGTAATGGCCTCTAGGGCATACATATAACTAACAGTATCAAGTTATGTCAAGTAGTGGTGTATCAGGTCATGTCAGGTAGTGTACATGTATCAAGTCATGTCAAGTAGTGGTGTATCAGGTCATGTCAAGTAGTATACAGTGTAACAAATGGGTGCCCAACAGTAAGATGTAGCAAGTATGGAATCAGGGTAAAAGTACGGATGTACGATAAAAGCATGGATGCACAAATATCTATCAGGGGTTACATCATGACTAAGTAGGATGCACAATATTAAGGATGGGATACTAATGTATTAATAATATGAGTTAATGTAATGTAGGGTGCAACTAGTTATGCAGAATTAGTGGTATGGATACACAAATAAACATGGATGCAAGAATAACTATTAAGGATTGCGACTATAACTCCATTACTATGTAGGATGCACATTTTCTAGCATGGGGTGTTAATGTAGCAGTAACATGAAATAACGTGACATGGAATGCAAATAGATATATAATTAATAGTATGGATGCACAAATATCGATTAGGGTTATATTTACAGTTCCAAGACTAAGTGGGATGCACATTATTAAGCATGTGGTGTTACTACAATAATAATATGAATTAATATGATCTATAGATGCAGTTATATATATTTTAAATGATATGGATGCAAACGGGTATCCGAAAACAGTAAAATTTTAGTATGGATGTATAATATGATAAACGGGTAAAATTTTACTCATATGGATGCACAATGATATACCTAGCATGTAGCAAGATGAATTAGCATGCGGCTAGATATGTAAATAACGATATGGATGCATACGGATATCCGAAAACAGTAAAACTGTAAAATGGTAATGTGGGATGAATAACTAAACATTATGTGATATTATTATTCAAATAGGTGCAATATATTGTAGTCTAGCATGTAACAAGATAAATTTGCATGCACTAGATACGAAATAAATTGTACGGATGCAAACGGACGTCGTAAAACTGTAAAACTATAACATGGGATGCATAATTTAAAATACATGTATTATATTTATTCAAATGGATGTAAATATAGTAACATAGCATGTAGCAAGATAAACTTGCCTCGATCGAATCACGCGGCGGATACGCACGGCACGTCCGACGTCGGTAAATCGTCGCAACGCACACGAGGCACACGGGACGGGTCCAGGCAAGGCAAGAGGGTGATCACACAGGCAAGGTATGTTCACTGGATCACTCGGATCGTCAGCGACGAGCACGGCTCCGGCGGTGATCACCGGAATCAAGAAACAAGATCAAGAAAAAGAAAGAAGAAGAAGAAGTAAGAAGAAGAGACTGTGTATTAAATAAGGAAAGAAAATAAATAAATAAATAAAATATATATAAATATATATAAGCAGAAGAGAGAGAGAGAGAAAGGGATTGTTAGTTTGTTAGGAAATTAGTTTAGATTTAAATTTAAAAAATATTTTATTAGTTAACTAAATTTTAATTTGTATCAGTTTATAAAATTAATATTATATAAATAAAATTTGATATTCTGGTAAATACAAATATAGTCCAAAACATGCCCGGGTCGGGTCTAAAATTCAGTTTTAATCTACGAAAAATATACATGTCGACCAAAATTAAAGTTGGATATCCGGGTAACAAAAATGCATACCCTCAAGAACGGATGCACGTACGTGCGCGTAGCCATCCAAACAAGTCCGTTTCACTGAACGGGACGATAACAATATACGCGGATCTACCACAGGGTCAGGGGTATTATGCAGGCCATGCAATATATTTTTAAACTATTTTATGTAACTTAAATGTTATATAAAAATGCAGATGCCAGGTAAAATGCTAGTATGCAAATGAAAGTGCACGAGTCCACGTATCAAGTCAGGATAAATCATAAATATGAATCAAGACAGGTTTCGAGCATGTGGGTCAGGTCAGATGCAAATACAGATGTCAAAATACTATTCGCACCAAAAACACAGTAAACCAAGAAACTACCATAAATAAAGAAATACTTGACTAGAACTGATATAAATGAACTACGGTGTTACATTATACCCAACTACAAAAAAAATTCGTCCTCAAAATTCCCCAAAACAAGAAAAGATAAACAATCAAGAATCTACAAGAAGAGATCTGGAAACTTCTGTCGAATCTCGTCTTCTCGCTCCCAAGTCGATTCTCCGTGCGAGTGATTCCCCCAAGAAACAAGTACGAGAGGGATAACCTTGTTCTTAAGGACCTTTTCTCTTCGATCAACAATCGACATCGGTCGTTCCTCAAAGGTCAAATCCTCTCTTACAGTCAGCTCTGAATGATCTAGCACGTGTGTTTCATCTCGAACATACTTACGGAGTTGAGATACATGAAACACGTCATGAACATTCACCAAGGATTATGGTAATGCCAATCGATAAGCCATTTCTCCAACACGCTCCAAAATCTCGAAAGGCCCCATGAATCGAGGACTGAGCTTGCATCGACTCCCAAAACGAATCACTCCTCTAGTCGGTGATATCTTCAAGAACACAAGATCACCAACAGCAAACTCTAGAGGTCTTCTCGATGTGTCGGCCCAACTCTTCTGCCGATCTTGTGCTGCCTTTATGTGATTCCGGATAGTATTAACTTTTTCTACTGTTTGCACGATCAAATCCGGTCCCAACAATTTTTGCTCTCCAACATCGTCCCAACAAACAGGTGAGCGACACTTGCGACCATACAACGCTTCGAATGGAGCCATCTGAATAGTCGCCTGAAAGCTGTTATTGTAAGAAAACTCCACCAAGTGTAGATGATCCTCCCACGAACCCTTGAAGTCTAACATGCAAGCTCTTAACATATCTTCAAGAGTTTGGATCGTTCTCTCCGACTGGCCATCTGTCTGAGGATGATAAGCTGTGCTAAACTTCAATCGCGTCCCCAAACTTTCCTGTAAACTCTTCCAGAAGTGTGATAAGAATCAGGTGTCACGATCGTAAACGATGCTCACAGGTACTCCATGCAATCTCACAATCTCCTGCATGTACCGTTCTGCTAACGCTTCCGTTGACTGACCAACTCGAAATGGTATGAAATGAGCATCCTTGGTCAATCGATCAACAATCACCCAAACCGCATTGTTGCCCTTTGGACTCCGCGGTAAAGCTGTCACGAAATCCATGGTTATATGTTCCCACTTCCACTGAGGAATCGGAAGTGGTTGCAATAAACCAGCTACCCTTTGATGTTCAGCCTTAACTTGCTGACACACCAAGCACTTCGCTATAAAGCGGGCAATCTCTCTTTTCATACCTTCCCATCAGAAATGTCGTCGTAGATCACGGTACATCTTCGTGCCTCCTGAATGTACGGAATATGCGAAACTTTGTGCCTCCTTCATAACTTCTTCGCGAATGACTCATTTCGGCACACACAAACAGCTACCATATCGCAATAAACCATCTTCATGAATCAACAAGTCCGTTCGAAGTCCCGCTTCAACATGTTCTCGAAACTTTTGCAATCTTGGGTCCTGTGACAGCGCTGCTTTAATATTATCGATTAACGACGACTGTACTTGCAGCTGCATCAACTGTCCCGAAGAATGCGGTAGCACGATCTTCAACTCGAATCTCCGAAAATCTTTGATAAGTTCCTTCTGTGCAGTCATCATCCGAATTGCTGGCAACCGGCTAAGCGCATCTGGCACTACATTAACTTTCCCCGGATGGTACTTAAGATCAAGATCGTAGTCAGTCATCAGCTCCAACCATCTACGATGCCTAATATTAAGCTCTTTCTGTATGAACACAAACTTTAGGCTCTTTTGATCGGTGAATACTTCGACCCTTTCGCCCAATAAGTAGTGTCTCCAAAACTTCAAAGCGAAAATCACAACTGCTAACTCCAAATCATGAGTTGGGTAATTCTTCTCATGGATTTTCAACTGTCTCGATGCGTAAGCTATAACTTTCCCATGCTGCATCAAAACACACCCCAAATCTTTCCCAGATGCGTCGCTGTGAATCACCAATCCTCCGGAACCGTCTGGTACAGTCAAAATAGGAGCGGTTATCAACCTTTGTTTCAACGCCTCAGAAGCTGACGCACACATTTATCCATCCATACGAACGGTACTACCTTCCGCGTAAGCTTGGTCAAAGGCTCAGCCAAACGGGAAAAATTCTCCATGAACCTTCTGTAATATCCGGCAAGTCCAAGAAAACTTCTGATCTCTGCTACGTTCTTCGGAATCAGCCAATCTTGAACCGCTGCAATCTTCTCGGGATCAACGACGATTCCTTCTCCGGATATGACGTGCCTTAAAAACTTCACTTCATGAAGCCAAAACTCGCACTTACTCATCTTCGCATAAAATCTTTCTTGCCTCAAAGTCTGCAGTGCGATCTTCAAGTGTTCTGCATGCTCTTCTAAGCTCCTCGAGTAGACCAGAATATCATCGATGAACACCACAATAAACTGGTCCAAGAACGGTGAAAACATTCGGTTCATCAAGTCCATAAATATCGCCGGTGCATTCGTGACTCCGAATGGCATCACTATATACTCGTAATGTCCATACCGAGTTCAGAACGCAGTCTTGCAAATATCTTCTGATTTAGCTCGGATCTGATGATATCTGGATCATAAATTCAGCTTCGAGAATACCCTCGCGCCACTGAGTTGCTCGAATAATTCGCCAATGCGAGGGATCGGGTACTTGTTCTTAATAGTTACCCGGTTTAATTCTCGATAATCGATGCACATCCTCCTTGTGACATCTTTCTTCTTGACTAGAAGAACTGGAGCTCCCCAAGATGAATTACTACTGCAAATCCAACCCTTCTCTAGCAATTCAGTAACCTGCTTCTTGACTTCTTCCAACTCCACTGGTGCCATTGGATAGTACGCCTTTGAGATTGGTGCTGCATCAGGAACAAGATCGATCTCGAACTCCACATCTCGTTTTGGCGGTAAACCCGAGATGTCCTCGAACACGTCCATGAACTCTCGAACTACAGCTGGCGCTTCCTCCTTATCAACTTCCATCGATGAAAGAACACTGTTTTTCGGCCTAGCCCTAAACTCGACTGGCCCGACAGAACTGCTTCCTCCAGCAAAAACAAATTTCGGATGTCCGGGAATCTAGAAAATCACTTTCTTTGCCCTACAATCAATATGAGCGTGGAAAGTACCGAGAAAATCCATTCCCAAGACAACAACAAACAATAGGATGTACCAGAATCGAATAATTCTAATGCGGGAAAACATGAACAAATAGGATACCGAAAACAACTTCATCTGAAGCCAAGACTGAAGAAGATTAAGCACGGTAAACAGGATTCAAGCTTGTGATAAAAAATGAACTGGAAAGCAAGAGAAGCAATACAATATAACGACCATGAAACAAGGAAGTGAATCAAGACTAGGAATCCAAGTTACTTAAATAGAGTACCGCATTGTAACCATACTGCAGTTCATAGTTACAATCACATAACTCCGTTCAAGTCGCCCAAATCCTAGTATCAGAATCGAAGGAATAGGATAGGGAACCAAAAGGTTTCAAGCCGAGATGCAAAATTGTTTGCATATCGTCAAGACAAAGGTCAAGAGAAAGATACGATTCAAGAATCACGATAACAATATGGGAGGACATGTTCCTAATTACAGGTTTTTCTGATTCGTGTATTGGGTCCAATACCCAACTACAAAAAAATCAAAACCGATTAACCTAAATCCTATGGCTCTGATATCAAACAAACCCTATCACGCCCCGCTTCCCAGAGTGCGCTAATATCGGTACGTGACAGAGCCAACCATGCTACCTGTGGCTAAGAAACATCCCTCCACAGTTACATTACGGCTGTGTAGAGATATCAAGAATAGTAGAAATAAAATAAACTATCCAGTACATGTCCATGAGCCAGAATAAACGAGTCAAGAAATAATATGCGGAAGCAATAAATCCAAATAACAATAAC
The DNA here is from genome assembly GCA_030015575.1 of Agapanthus africanus. Lineage (NCBI taxonomy): Eukaryota > Viridiplantae > Streptophyta > Magnoliopsida > Asparagales > Amaryllidaceae > Agapanthus > Agapanthus africanus. Next base: position 9,985,870 of record CM057340.1, read on the forward strand.
AATCTAGAAGGTACGAAAATAACTAAACTAACTGGATACTAACAGGATCTTCACTGCTCGGCCTGACGGCGGAAATACTCCTGATCAGCCTGTGACAAAGGTAGAGGATCTGGGCCATATAAAACCCAGACGTCAGTGCGTCATAATATCAATAATAATATAATCAGGGGGTAACAATTCATGCAGGCATGAGTATGAACAGTAATAAAAGTATAACAGTAACACGAATAAGAAACATTGAAGGGTATAAGCACATGTGACGTGCAGTGAGTAATCTAAACTGTGCTACTGGGTTATCTATTCTAAAGTCTACGAAATCAATTAATGTAATCCTCATCGTAACCCATTGGTGATTATTCCGTAACGCCCGGAAAAATGGCAAACAATAGGTATTCCGTAACGCCCGGAAAAACGACAAACAATATGATAGCCCTTTGAGTTATGTTCGGTTACATTCTTGATTTTCCCATACCCCCAAGTTATGTGTTCAAGTCAGGTATTGATAAATCTGAAGCTAATGCCAACACAGGATCAAGCAGGAACATGTTTGTCTATACAGACAACAGGATATGTCCATCGGGACAACATGCCAGGATTGTCGGCATTAGAAACAGGATTAGGTAACATGTCAAGTAGTGATATATCAGGTCATGTCACGTAGTGTACATGTATCAAGTCATGTCAAGTAGTGGTGTATCAGGTCATGTCAGGTAGTGTACATGTATCAAGTCATGTCAAGTAGTGGTGTATCGGGTCATGTCAAGTAGTATACAGTGTAACAAATGGGTGCCCAACAGTAAGATGTAGCAAGTATGGAATCAGGGTAAAAGCACGGATGTACGATAAAAGCATGTATGCACAAATATCTATCAGGGGTTGCATCATGACTAAGTAGGATGCACAATATCAAGCATGGGATACTAATGTATTAATAATATGAGTTAATGTAATATGGGGTGCAACTAGTTATGCAGAATTAATGGTATGGACACACAAATAAACATGGATGCAAGAATAACTATTAAGGATTACGACTATAGCTCCATTACTATGTAGGATGCACATTTTCTAGCATGGGGTGTTAATGTAGCAGTAACATGAAATAACGTAACATGGAATGCAAATAGATATATAATTAATGGTATGGATGCACAAACATCGATTAGGGTTACAGTTACAGTTCCAAGACTAAGTGGGATGCACATTATTAAGCATGTGGTGTTACTACAATAATAATATGAATTAATATGATCTATAGATGCAGTTATATATATTTTAAATTATATGGATGCAAACGGGTATCCGAAAACAGTAAAACTTTAGTATGGATGTATAATATGATAAACGGGTAACATTTTACTCATATGGATGCACAATGATATACCTAGCATGTAGCAAGATGAATTAGCATGCGACTAGATATGTAAATAACGATATGGATGCATACGGATATCCGAAAACAGTAAAATTGTAAAATGGTAATGTGGGATGCATAACTAAACATTATCTGATGTTATTATTCAAATGGGTGCAATATATTGTAGTCTAGCATGTAACAAGATAAATTTGCATGCACTAGATACGAAATAAATTGTACGGATGCAAACGGACGTCGTAAAACTGTAAAACTATAACATGGGATTCATAATTTAAAATACATGTATTATATTTATTCAAATGGATGTAAATATAGTAACATAGCATGTAGCAAGATAAACTTGCCTCGATCGAATCACGCGACGGATACGCACGGCACGTCCGACGTCGGTAAATCGTCGCAACGCACACGCGGCATGCGGGACGGGTCCAGGCAAGGCAAGAGGGTGATCACACAGGCAAGGTACGTTCACTGAAAAATTCGGATCGTCAGCGACGAGCACGGCTCCGGCGGTGATCACCGGAATCAAGAAACAAGATCAAGAAAAAGAAAGAAAAAAGAAGAAGAAGAAGTAAGAAGAAGAGGCTGTGTATTAAATAAGGAAAAAAATTAAAAATAAAATATATATAAATATATATATGCAGAGGAGAGAGAGAGTCACGAGAGAGAGAGAGAAAGTGGTTGTTAGTTTGTTAGGAAATTAGTTTAGATTTAAATTTAAAAAATCTTTTATTAGTTAACTAAATTTTAATTTGTATCAGTTTATAAAATTAATATTATATAAATAAAATTTGATATTCTGGTAAATACAAACATAGTCCAAAACATGCCCGGGTCGGGTCTAAAATTCAGTTTTAACATACGAAAAATATACATGTTGACCAAAATTAAAGTTGGATATCCGGGTAACGAAAATGCATACCCTCAAGAACGGATGCACGTACTTTCGTGTAGCCATCCAAACAAGTCTGTTTCACTGAACAGGATTAGAACAAGATGCGCGGGTGCTACCACAGGGTCAGGGGTATCATGCAATATATTTTTAAACTATTTTATGTGACTTAAATGTTATATAAAAATGCAGATGCCAGGTAAAATGCTAGTATGCAAATAAAAGTGCACGGGTCCACGTATCAAGTCAGGATAAATCATAAACATGAATTAAGACAGGTTTCGAGCATGTGGGTCGGGTCGGATGCAAATACAGATGTCAAAATACTATTCGCACCCAAGACACAGTAAACCAAGAAACTACCATAAATAAAGAAATACTTGACTAGAACTGGTATAAATGAACTAGGGTGTTATACGTTCCCCCATTAATGAGCGGATCCTGCCATTAACGCGGGCATAACGAGGGGGCGTAACTGATGGCGAGGATCTCGCGCTGGCTCGCTCTACGCGACCACTATATAAACTCCTCTTTTAGACGACTCAGGTAAGTCGAATTCATTCCAATAGGCCGCTACTATGCTATTATTCCACGGTACTAACTTGATCGTCGGAGGGTCCTATGGTGGTCACCCACCCCGGGACTTTCTTTGCAGATAGCTCGGCATCGACACCAACCCATTGAGATCCACACACTCAACCCTCAGCCCAAATCTCAACCGCTCAAAACCGTTCGCCCCAAATCGACGGAGGACAACATTTGAGGGAGATCATCACCTCCATCAGTTGGCACCATCTGTGAGAAACCAAATGCTTCTCCACCCATAAAGTTGATCTTCCGCCCTCGACCAAATGGCGAGCGACAACCGCGACGATCCCAATACGAGCAGTCCCACCCTCCATAATGGAGGCAGGAGAGGTTCTACTCCCCCTCCTAACATCATCGGCGTCTTTTCCGTGACTCACATCTATGGTGGATGCGCTCATCCGCGTTCAAGCGGCGGGCCTTACCCATTATGCCACAGTTCCCCATCCCCGGGATAACGATGCCCACAGAAAGACAGATGGACACGCTCAGGCCCTCGATCTTGCTCGATCTCATCTTAGCATCACTGAACGCCGGCATGCCGAATCCGGCAACCATGACCCGCTTACGGTGAATGATTTCATGACCCGCTGGGCGCCGGACAGCTCCACACCCCGATCTCAGGGAAGACCAGGCCGTCGCTCCGACTCCCGCCATGCACTCACTACCCCAGAGGAGGTGTCGATCGGTTCGCCTGCTTCCAGGAGCGACCGGCGCTCCCACCCCCGTCGAGGCCGCGCGAACGGCGAACTTCTGGACTACTCAAGAAAGGCCTCGACCGAGGATTAAAGAAATGTGATGGAGCGGAATCGAAGCCGCCCATCGCGCAGACCTGGAGCGGGGATAGTCGCCGCTCCGACTGTGCGAAATCCTCAGGGTACCACGACCGGATCGAAGCCCTCGAAAAGGAAATTGAAGGCATACGACGAGATGGCCATATGTCCGGCGAAGGGGCTAAGTACTTCGCCGATTCTCTTACAAAGCCCTTTACCGAAAGGTTACTGGCCGAGCACGTCTCGTTCAGGAACAAGCCGCCTAAAGTGACCCTCTTCAATGGGAAGTCCAACCCGAAGGACCACTTGGACGCATTTACGGCGGGCATGTGTTTCCAAGACGGCTCGGACATGCCTCAATGCCGAGCTTTTCCCACTACCCTAATTTGGGTTGGCCGAGACTGGTTTCGAGGGCTTGCGCTGTGCTCCATCTCGACCTTCGACGGGCTGGCTACCCAATTCCTCGGTCATTTCGTCGAAAACCGACGACAGAAGAAGACGGTCAATTACCTGTTCAGCGTCAAGAGCAGAGACAAGGAATCCTTTAAAGGGTATGTCACTCGCTTCTACAATACCTTCCTGGAGGTTCCCGAGCACCGCGACCAAACAGTTATCACCGCGCTGAGGTCGGGTCTTAGGCACAAAGAGTGGCTCCGCTTTTTTGCATTAGCGCAACCTAAGACCATGGCCGAAGTGAAAGCATGGACCGAGAGAGAGATCTAACTCGAGTCAGAGATGAACTCCAACCTGCCCGGAGGCAACCAAGCAGACTAAAAGAAGAGGGACGAGGAAGAGAAAAAGCAAGTCGATCGCCCGAAGCCTTATTCCCCAAGGTTCCAGGACTACACCCCTCTGAACATTTTCCAGACCGAGCTGCTGGAGGAAATTAAGGGTGAGAGGTTCTTTAAGTTCCCACCAGCTACCCAAAGAACGGGCAAGCGTCTCCGCGGTCCATACTGCGCCTATCACAGGTTGCAGGGTCACCCAACTGAGAGCTGCAAGCAGCTCCGTGACTACATTGAGGAGTTGATCCGCTCCGGCCACCTGGCGAAGTACCTACGAGACAAGCGGCAGGCGGAGCGGGAGTAAAAGGACCAAACCCCTCCCGGGAAATTAACGATCGGGTAAATCATGGTCGTTACCGCGGACCCAGCTCGGGAAATTAGGGGGAACCACCGCCTCCTACCAGTCGAGGAGGTAAACGATCCGCCCTATAAGAAGTGCAGGAAGGATGACCCGATCATCTTCACCGACGAAGACCTTCGTGGAATATCACTTCCTCATAATGACCCCTTTGTGATAGCGGTCCGAGTCCACTGTTACGAGGTCCAGAGAATATTGATCGATTCCGGGAGCTCGACGGACATCATGTTCTACGACTATTTCCGACGTATGGGGTTGGGTTCATCCGACCTTCAACCGACCTCTCATGTCCTCTCTGGGTTCACCAACCATCCGTCTCGGCAGAGGGATCGGACACCTTCCTCCTCACCCGAAGCCTTATTCCCCGAGGTTCTAGGAGTACACCCCTCTGAACATTTCCCAGACCGAGCTGCTCGAGGAAACTAAGGGCTAGAGGTTCTTTAAGTTCCCGCCAGCTACCTAAATAACGGGCAAGCGTCTCCGCGGCCCGTACTGCGCCTATCATAGGTTGCAGCTGCAAGAAGCTCTGTGACTACATTGAGGAGTTGGTTCGCTCTGGCCACCTGGCTGAGTACCTACGGGACAAGCGGCAAGCAGAGCGGAAGCAAAAGGACCAAGCCCCTCCCGGGGAATTAACGATCGGGCAAATCATGGTCATTACCGTCGACCCAGCTTGGGAAATTGGGGAGAACCACCGCCTCCTACCAGTCGAGGAGGTAAGCGATCCGCCCCACAAGAAGTGCAGGAAGGATGATCCGATTATCATCACCGACGAAGACCTTCGCGGCATACCACTTCCTCATAATGACCCTCTTATGATAGCGGCCCGAGTCCACCGTTACGAGGTTCAGAGAATATTGATCGATTCCAGGAGCTCGGTGGACATCATGTTCTACGACTGTTTCCGACGTATGGGATTAGGTTCATCCGACCTTCAACCGACCTCCCATATCCTCTCTGGGTTCACCAACCATTCCGTCACAACAGAGGGATCGGTCACCCTACTCCTCAACATTGGAAAAAAGGGCAAGACGCAGACCATACCAATGAACTTCCTCGTTGCTAAGGTCCCGTCGTCCTATAACGTTCTCCTAGGACGCCCTACCCTGAACGCTCTCCGGACTCAGATCTCGACCTATCAGCTCGCGCTCAAATTCCCTTTGGATCAAGGGGGATAGGCCGGGTCTATAGGGACCAGCGAACCACCAAGATTTGCCCCGCCTCAACGACCCCCGCCGGAGAGCAAGGCAGCGATTTTGAAGACACGCATAACTTCTAGGGGTCTTTAGATACACGCGACGACCAAAGGGAAGTTCGTGGTGTCCCGGTGGAAGCGTTGATGGAAGTCCCCCTCGTAGAGGGAACCGACAGCCGGACAGTCCAGATCGACTCTCTCTTGGCAAGGGACCACCGCGAAAGCCTGATCCGATTCCTCCGAGATAACTCGGATGTATTCGCTTGGGCGCTAGCGGATGTAACAACCCTAATTTTCCTATACAAATTTTTTTCAAATAATTTTTCAAAAATCCATAAAGGGGTATTTTAGCCTGAGCACAAGTTATAAGTAATTATTTTGCTTTTTAATTACAGGTTAAAAGAATGTAACAACTCCATTTTTAGTGTACAAAAATTTGCTTTAAAATTAATGTATACTTGGGGTATTTACATTTACTGTTATTACTTTAAGTAATTAATTAGCGCCATAATTACAAGAAGGAGCTTGTAGCTCATTGGTAATACCTTGCACTGCTGAACCAAGCCACCAGAGTTCAAATCCCATACCCCACATTATTTTTAATATTGTTTTTATTTTGAACCTTTAGAATACCAAGAGTTTACACGTGCATATCTCACAAAAACCCTACTACACCCAAAGATGTAACATTTCCAGGGGTTAGATGAACCGTCGAGAGGGATCCCGGCCGCCTGACTCGGCCGGGAATCGGCCAAATCGGCCTTGACTCGGTCTGACTCAGTCCTCAGGCCGAGTCACGGCCGATTCGGCCGATTCCGGCGACGGCCCCAACATGAAAGTTGTGTCATTCCATATTCCCTATGCACCTGCAAAATTTCAGCCTCAGACCACTTCCAGAGCACTTTTAAAACCCCAATTACTCCACTTTTAATACATTTTATCATATTTTAACCTTTCATCTACCCTAACCCTAGTCTACCCTATAAATACACCCCCTACCATCTACCCTCTCACCCCAAAATCCTGAGCCGGCTCTCTCAAAAATTTTCCAAGAGTCGTGTACTTTGAAAACAAGCTCGAGGCGAAGCTTCGGCGAAATCTACGGCAAACTTCCGGCGATCGTTTTAGGAACTACCGGCGACGACGCAACATATCGGCGATTCCTCTACATCCCTCTCACTCTCTTGTGTGATCTAAAACCCGTAAGTCCCAATTCCTACCTATCTCTTCTATCAAAAAAATACGGTTTTACAAAACCCGACGGGATCAGAACAAATCCGATTTCCGATTCGGTTTCTTATAAAATTTCACTTCTCACTAATACAATCATACTTAAACTTTCTCATGTTGACTATTAAATACTAATCAACCAAATTGGTCAAGTTTTATTACATGAAATGATGACTATTTCAATTTATCGTATTTTTCACTAAAATACCACATTGTTTCAATTCTACATTTAACCCCATTAAACTTGCTATACCTTTAAAGTAGATCATGAGGTAACGACCTACCTCCTCACACACTCATATACAACCTAACACGATACCCTCGAGAACTCAGAATACGGGAAAATGAACATTTTCATTTAAATACCCTTTACTTAATAAAACCATTTCTAAAAGATTTAGTATTGATACACTTTTTAAATAAATACCTTTTATTATGAAAATAGGATAAGATTGTGGACATCAGTCGTTTATCTAAACCTGACTTTATGGTGTCTAGACTAGGCAAGTGAGAAAGGTAACTTTAAAAGGCCCGTCTCACGGTAATTCGTGAGCGGATCCCTCCTTTCTTCACTTGTACTTACCTGACCACAATTGGCGGTGAAGAGGCGATTTGAGGTATCTCACAACTTGTCGTTTTGGAATAGTTAGGAATAGTCTAGTTGACTTAGGAGACCCTAGAATATAGAATACGGAAAATTGAGATCTTTACAAATAAATACCACTTACTTCATAAAACCGTTTTCTAAAAGATTAGTATTTATACAATCTTTGCAAAGCGCCGCTACAACCCATTTTGGGGAACCCATTCGGGATGGTGCGGATTATCGCACATCCTCGGACTTAGTAGTGCGAGATTCAGACCTCCACAAGGAGTATTCGGTCTCGAAAGATTTAAAATACGACATCTTAAGAAAATGAGATTTTTAAAATATAAAAAATATATTAAAATTATTTTTGTATAAATATATGTATATTTATCATTAAAATACCTATTTTGTTATGATATAAATATTCCACTTTTTTCTAAAAATCACAAGAATCAATTTTACACTAAAATACCACGAATTCCATATAAATCAATATTACAAATAAATACATTTATTTCTGAATTTAGGATATTTTCATTAGAAATATCACAATATAAAATCCACATTCATTACAACCCTAAATATGAATAATAAATGCTTGGGGTATATTTTGAAAAAGTATATAAAAGTATTTTTACATAAAACCCTCTCAAGTTCTATAAATTACCCTAAGGACCCTAGTAAACATATGTTTAAGCGGAACCAATATCTTGAGCCTCAGGGAGCCGGAGAAGTGGGTGCTTACCTATCTAAGGTAGACAAATTAATAAAAACAATCAGGACTTCAAGTTACTTTACTGATTGTCCGACTCAGTTTGAGTCTCAGTATAATCTGACTTGAATATGATTCAAGTACAATTTACAATCTGCAATCTTCAATATTACAATTCAACCTGAATCCATGAATCCAATTATCAATCTATACAACTTGACTGAACCGAACCATGGATATACATTCCATTTACATGGTTCTCCAGTTATTTCATTTACATGATTCTACGGTTACATCCGTTTACTGATGCCATGGTTTCGGTCAGTCAACCAATTATACAATCAATACAATTTACAAGACAAAACAATACAATCAAAACACTACGGGGTTTAAGGGGTAGATTGGTACGGAAGGTGTTAAAAGTGATACGAGACGGTAAGATTAAGACACCTAACTTATATTCCGTTGCTGTTGTACCGTGGCATAACGGTTCCTTGAGTTCCTGATACCTTAGTCTCCGGGGCAAGTGAGACTCCTCTCGTATACATTGGCATCCTTCTGTACCAAGCTACAAACAAGAGCGTTAACACTAAATATAACAATATAACAATATAATACAACTGTAAAACCTACTCTCTCTCTCTCTCTTACTCTCTGTCTATTCTACTTTCCTCTTATCTTTGGGACTTACCGAGCGACCTGTTCGCTGACGACATTATATTTCTTTCTTCTTTGAATGTCGCCAGGTGGTTTGGACCCGGCAGAGATCGAGCCATCTGCAGAAGGCTTGGAGCAGTTTGCTGAAGAACCAGAGCTCTAGTTTCATTGTACATTTTCCATTCAGTACTTTTCATTTCCTGTTATGCCATTGTTTAGGCATCGTTTTATTTCAGTTGTATTTCCTTTTCATGCATTGTACAAAAGAATGTTAATAAATAAAAGTTGCTGTTTTTATTATATCTTGTCTCTTGTGTATTTATTTTTATATTGCTTAGATACGCTTAGCGTATGTACTTCTGAGTATATACGTAGCGGACCAGTCGCGTCCCCTTCGTCGTATACCGGGAAGCGGGACGTGACAGCGGACATGCCCGGGATTTGCCCTGAAGTAATCTCCCACAAGCTTGAGGTCAACCCGAAAGCCAGGCCCATCCGACAGAAGAAGAGAAGTTTTGCGCCGGTTAAACAAAAGGCGATAGAAGACGAGGTGGATCGATTTCTCGCCGCTAAATTCATCGGAAATCTGGACTACTCAGATTGGCTGGCAAACGTGGTCATGGTCAAGAAGGCAAATAGGAAATGGTGCATGTGCGTCGATTTCACGGACTTGAACAAGGCTTGCCACAAAGACAACTACCCACTTTCTCGAATAGACCAGCTAGTGGACAATTCGGCCGGCCATGAACTACTGAGCTTTATGGACGCTTTCTCCGGTTACAATCAGATCCGGATGAACCCGGCCGACGAAGAACTTACCGCCTTCATCACTGATCAGGGGGTTTACTGCTATAAAGTGATGCCCTTTGGACTCAAGAATGCCGGGGCCACGTACCAACGGCTTGTCAACAAGCTGTTCAAGCCGCAGATTGGGAGAAACATGGAAGTCCACGCCGACGACATGCTAGTAAAATCCACCTCATCATCTAGGCACACTAAAGAACTCGGCGAGACATTCAACGTCCTGCGCAAGTATAAAATGAAGCTGAATCCAGCTAAATGTGCTTTCGGAGTCATCGGTGGGAAGTTCCTCGGGTTCATGGTTACCAGCCGAGGAATCGAAGCGAACCCTGAAAAGATCAGCGCCATCCTCAATATGGCAACACCCAAGAGCAATGTCGACATCATGAGACTCACAGGGAGGGTGGCTGCCCTGAGCCGCTTTATGTCTAGATCCGGAGAAAAGTGCCTCCCGTCTTTCAGGGCCCTAAGGAAAATTCCTAAGTTCGAATGGTCTGAAGAGTGCCAAAGCACTTTCGAACAACTCAAGGCAAACCTGGCGACCCCACCGCTACTCACCAGACCGGTCGAGGGTGATGAGCTATTGCTATTGTCCCCTGCCGAAAGACGGCATGACGGACGTCTCGCCTGAAATTCAGGGCAGATGCTAATTGGAGCTATCCGTCCACCTCTCCGAAGCTGCCAAGTTGATTTATGGCACCATGTATCGAAGGTTTAAACGGATGCGGCCGATATAGCAGACTTCGTCAGATTCCCCCTCGTTTGAGGGGGTTTTGATTGTGGGGACGCTCTTCCCTGTAGGCGCAAGCCCCTGCAGTTAATTACGCTACCGCATCGCGGTAACAACTTTCTCCTTCTCCAGATTATCACTTCGTATCGTGGGTGTTTGTTTTGTTTGTGGTTGCCCGTGGATTGTATACGGAGACTAATTTACGTTGTCGCCCGTAGGACGTGGATTAGTCTAAATCCGTATTTTCTTAGATTTGGGTTTGTGGTTTTGGTTTAAGGATACTTTAGTCTCATTTTGGACTAAGATCAACTTAAACGTTTGTTAAGGATACGTTAGTCTGATTTCCGGACTAAGATCGACTTAACAGGATCGTTTAGATCCAACAAGAGAGCATTTGGGCTCTATTGTTTAGTTTAGAGACATTGCGGTCGATTTCCAGTTTAAGGACATGGTGGTCCATCATTGTCCGTGGAATATATGGCTGTCGGGACTCGTCACCTCTCTGAAGACGTTGAAGGATTACAACGACAAATATCAGAGGAGTTCAGAGATGTACCCTTGAACCAATGTTGGTTGGGAGATTTATAGTCCAATTTGGGACTAAAGCCTGTTTGAAGGTTTATGAGCATATGGGCTCAGTTGATATGAGTTGAACATTTTGTTGTTCTGGCTGTTGAGCTTTTATTTGGGCTCGGCCCTTTTATAATGCATAGCATTGGGCTCTGTAATTAAATGCATAGCATTTTATTTGGTCTGTTAGACTTTTGCTTGGGCTCTGCCCTTTTTAAATAATGCATAGCATTTAAATTGGTCTGATAGAATTTACTTGGGCTCTGCCCCTTTTTTAATAATGCATAGCATTTAAATGGTCTGACAGTGCGCCACGTGGCTTGTCAGGTGCTTTGCGTCAACTAAAGAGCGCAAGGCACCAGCGCATGTGGAGGTGACACGTGTCACGCTCTGCTAAGCGCAAGTCTGTTAGCACAGTGCGCTGCGCCAGTGCGTTGCTGACACGTGGCGCGCTCTGGTGCAGTGCGCCAATCCAAGAGCGCAGTGCGCTGTTTTAGAAGCGCAAAGCGCAGATCGTTCTGTGATTGACACGTGGCGCTCTCTGGTGACTTGCGCCAGTCCAAGGATCGCAAAGGCGCATTTCAAAAGTGCAAGGCACTGTCCAATAGCGCAGAGCGCATCTTGATCCAATTAAGATCAAAGAAACATGTTCTCTTGTTCTAAAGAGGTTCTACCTCAAGATTCAAGAACCAATGGTTCATCAAAAGGTTGTGCCTTTATATAGATCAAATGATCTGTGAAGTAATACTTCCTTTAAATTTTTTGTGATTGGATCTTTTTCTTTTTATTGAAGATCTTGATCTTGTTCTTAGATCTTTGATCTTTTTTAGAAGAGAATTCTTCTTTTTTAATGAGGTATTTTCATCTCTGTTCTTCAGGAATCAAATTCTTTTCCTTCAAAGATGAAGAAGATGATCTTCTCTCTTCAAAGGCTTGCCTTTCAAATTTTTCAGAGGGTTCTCTCTTTTTCTGTATCTCTGTCTGTGTATGTTTTAGACTTGAAGTCTAGGGTCCTTTATATAGGGCCAAATGATTTGTTAAATCAGTTGAAGAGATCTTTCTCTGATTGATTTGGGAATATTTCCCACCGTTGGATCTTTGATCCTAGAGCTTCTGTTTTACAGAAGGCAATCTTCTTGTTTTTAACAAGATTGAGAAAATCTTTCCATAACAGAACTTATTCTGTCTTTTGGTAATTTTTATTTACCATTGGATCATTGATCCAACGGTGCTCTGATTTACAGAGCACAATCTTGTTATTTGGAAAGATTTTGAGGAATTTTTCCTTAACAGAATTTAGTTTCTGATTAATTAATGATTTATCATTATTATTAGATTTTTTATCTGACGGTTGGGGAGCTTTTAGGTTCCAGTGCTGGCGCACCCGTGCTTTGCACGTGGTGCGCTGCTTAGAGTGCAACGCAACTGCGCTAGCGCACCCATGTTTGACACGTGACGCGCAGCGCAACTGCGCTAGCGCACCCGTGTTTGACACGTGGCGCGCAGCGCAGAGCGCAGCGCAACTGCGCTAGCGCACCCGTGTTTGACACGTGGAGCGCAGCGCAGAGCGCGGGATCTAAAGCGTTGCTTCAATGTTTTAACTGTTGGTTTTGAGGCATTTGTTACATTCTTTTCATGTGGAGTTTTTTATTATTATTTTATTTTATTTTATTGTTATTATTGAGAGCGGGTTTTGAGCCAAAATTTTGGCCGGAACAAATGCCCCCCACTACTTTGCCCACGTAAGTATGTACGTGGGTGAAGTAGTGCAGAGTTATGCATGGCCTTGGAATTGAGGGCTTAGGATACAAGTTTAGGGTCCTTGTAGCCTAAGACTTTTTCATCTTCATGAGCCGTAAGGATCTCAAGAAGGTTTTTTCTCCCTACAGGTCGAGAGGATCCCGCAGGTGTATTTTCTCCTTAGGGGTCGCGTGGACTCCTAAGTGCGTTTTCTCTTGAGAGTCGTAAGGATCTCACAAGAGAATTTTCTTCCTTACAAGTCGAGATGACTCATAAGTGATTGTTTTCCTCCTTGTCGATATTTGACTTCGGGGAATGTGGCCTATAGATAATCCATCTTGACCTCTTTGTAGGGCGGTGATGGCTTAGGAGACAGGGTTAGGATCTGCTACCTAAGACTTTTCAAAATTTATGAGCCTTGAGGGTCTCATAAAGACTTTTCTCCCTACGAGTCGAGAGGATCTCGTAGGTGTATTTTCTTCTTAGGGGTCGTGAGGACTCCTAAGTGCGTTTTCTCTTGAGAGTCGTAAGGATCTCACTAGAGAATTTTCTCTCTTACAAGTCAAGAGGACTCGTAAGTGGTTGTTTCCCTCCTTGTCAAGATTCGACTTTGGAGAGTGTGGTCCGTGAATAGTATGCAAGAGTCCGTTTTGGGCCGACTTGCAGGGCCCCAGTGCTTAGGAAATAGGTTTTTTAATCCCCGCTGCCTAAGGCTTTTCCTCACGAGTCGAGACAAATCGAGCATTTCTCGCAAGAATATCCTAACGTCACAGTTAACCTATGCTCTTTACGACAGAGGTCCGTTAGGGTCTGTGGTACTAGGGTTTTGTCCGTCGTACCGTCGCGTTGGCTGATGTATCCCTCGATAGGCAACCTTGCTGTTCGAGTCGCCTTGCGATTGTCATGTCTCTGATCCCTTCGTGGGCTGGACAAGACGTCTTCAAGCAATCCTCCTAGGCAGTTTGACCGTCGGAAGAGCAAGCGTTGGGAATTTTGCCATGCCGCTTTTTACTTGAGGTTAGGCTCATTTTAGAGAGCCCCGATGAGTCATAACCACTCCGCGCTGGTGTGGGATGATCTCCGATAGTCTTTCAGGTTTTATATGAGTTGCCATCAAGACCCTGAAGCTAGGAATTTGGCCTTTGCTTCGCTTTGCTGGCATTGCATCTGCTGTATCGAGACGAATGTCGCGATTGTCTCTAGGTTGCTGGTGAACCGTCGAGGTTTGGAACTAGGGATTTTGCCGTGGCTCCGTTGTTTGATTGTCGTGTTTGAATCTTGCTGGAGGAAGAACACTGTAGTGACATCTCGTCTGCTGTGTCGAAACGAACGTCGAGGTGGTGATCATTCCGCGCTGGTGTGGGATGATCTCCGATGGTCTTTCCGGTTTTATATGAGTTGTCGTCAAGACCCTGAAGCTAGGAATTTGGCATTTGCTTCGCTTGCTTTGGCGTGTCCAAATCCTGTTGGAGGAAGGATGCTGTATTGACATATCATCTGCTGTATCGAGGAGAACGTCGAGGTGGTGACCACTCCGCGCTGGTGTGGGATGATCTCCGATAATCTTTCAGGTTTTATATGAGTTGCCGTCAAGACCCTGAAGCCTGGAATTTGGCCTTTGCTTCGTTTGCTGGCATTGCGTCTGCTGTATCGGGACGAATATCGCGGTTGTCTCTAGGTTGCTGGTGAACCGTCGAGGTTTGGAACTGGGGATTTTGCCATAGCTCCGTTGTTTGATTGTTGTGTTTGAATCCTGGTGGAGGAAGAACGCTGTAGTGGCATCTCGTCTGCTGTAGTGACATCTCGTCTGCTGTATCGAGACGTATGTCAAGGTTGTGGTAGGATTTTGCCATCACTCCGCCTGTTTCAACCGTGAGGTTTCTTGTTGACATTGCGTCCACATCCTGCTGGACTGTTGAGGAACGTCGTTGGTAATCTCTCGTCTACTGTATCGAGACGAATGCTGAGGTGGAGCTAGGATTTTGCCGTCGCTCCGTTGTTTTGACCATGGGGTGAGATTGCGTCTGCTGTAATGAGACGAATGCTGAGGTGGAGCTAGGATTTTGCCATCACTCCGCTTTGTTTCGACCGTGGGGTCTTTCGTTGACGTTGCATCTGCATCCTGTTGGACTGCGAAGGAACGTTGTCGTTGACATTGCGTCTGCTGTAACGAGACGGATGCTGAGGTGGAGTCGGGACTTTGTCGTTACTCCGCTTTGCTGACCATGGGGTCTTTTGTTGACGTTGCATCTACATCCTGCTGGACTGCGAAGGAACGCCGTTGTTGACATTGCGTCTGCTGTAACGAGACGAATGCTGAGGTGGAGCTGGGATTTTGCCGTCACTCCGCTTTGCTGACCATGGGGTCTTTCGTTGACGTTGCATATACATCCTGCTGGACTGCGAAGGAACGTCGTTGTTGACATTGCGTCTGCTATAACGAGACGAATGCTGAGGTGGAGCCGGGATTTTGCCGTTACTCCGCTTTGCTGACCATGGGGTCTTTCGTTGACGTTGCATCTATATCCTGCTGGGGGAAAAAACGTTGGGGCGACATCACGTCTGCTGTATCGAGACGAGCGTCGAGGTGGAGCTGGGATTTTGCCATCACTCCGCTTTGATTCGACCATGGGGTCTTTTGTTGATGTCGCATCTGCATCCTGCTGGACTGCGAAGGAATGTCGTTGTTGACATTGCGTCTGCTGTAACGAGACGAATGCTGAGATGGTCTCTAGGTTGTCTGTGAACCGTCGAGATTTGGAACTAAGGACTATGCCGTGGCTCCGTTTGATGGTGTAACATCCGTGTCCTGCTGGAATGAGGAGGCACACCGTTGTTGGTCTCCAGGCTGTAGATATGGCCATTGAGATTTGGAACTAGGGACTTTGCCATGGCTCCGTTTCATTGCGACTCTGAGGTCGGTTGTTGACGTCACGTCTGCATCTAGTTGGAGTAAAGAGAAACGCCGTTGGTGATCTCTAAGTTGTCGATATCGACGTCGAGACTGTGAAGCTAGGGATCTTTCTTTGCTTCGTTTGTTGACATTGTGTCTGCAATATTGCGACAACTGTCGAGGTTGTCTCTAGGTTGTCTATGAACCGTCGAGATTTGGCTTCGCTTTCTGGTAGAGCCTGTTGGGAAGGTATGGTTCCTTCTTTGTTTGTGCCCTTGGATTGTATACAGGGATCGACGTGATCTCACCTGTAGGGCAAAAAGTTCCATCATCATTTTTTTTATTCTTTCCGCGATGCTCTATCATTTCAGCTTTTCATATCGCGAAAATCGCGATTGCCCAATCATTTCGGCTATTTTTCGCGGTGCCCAATCATTTCGGCTATTTTTCTTTTTACTCGCTGCTTTTTATTGCGAGTTACCCCATCATTTCGGCTGTTTTTGTATGCATACATTTTTACTTGCTGATTTTGTAGCAAGTTGCCCCATCATTTCGGCTATTTCATATGCATTTTTTTTTGGCTCGCTGATTTTTTCTTGCGAGTAGGGGATTTGGGATCTGATACCAATCCTAGCATCAACATCGCTGCGACTGAAATATTGCCAGGAGCGAATCATCATTTACCATGAAAGGACTTGGAATTTGATACCGATTTAGGCATCAGTATCGCTACAACTGGGATATTGCCAGGAGCAAATCATCATTTGCTTCTATCGATGTTGAACAAAGGTGGCTTAGCAAACATGGTTAGGATCCCATCGACTAAGGCTTTTGACTTCATGAGCCGTAAGGGTCTCATATAGGTGTTTCTCCCTACGAGTCGTGAGGATCTCGTAGGTGCTTTTTCTCCTTAGGAATCGTGAGGATTCCTAAGTGTGTGTTCTCTTATAAGTCGTAAGGATCTTACAAGAGTGTTTTCTCCTTGCAAGTCGAGAGGACCCACAAGTGTTTGTTCACCGTGTGAGCATATCCTTAGTCGCTGGTAGGACTCTGTTAGGGAAATGTTCATTCGTGCCCGTGGATTGTATACAAGGGTCAATATTGAACCGCTTGTAAGGCAATATCAAAGGTTGTGGTGGGTTTCTTAAGAACAGGTTCATGTCTCTGTAACTTAAGACTTTCAAATCTTATGAGCCGTGAGGGTCCCATAAGAGAATTCTCCTTACGAGTCGTGAGGATCTCGCGAGTGTAATTTCTCCTTAGGAATCATGAGGATTCCTAAGTGTATTGCTCCCTTGTGAGTCGTAAGGATCTCACGCAGGTGGTTTCTCCTCACAAGGTCGAAAGGACCCTGTAAGTGTCTTTTAACGAAGTTGCGCCCTTTCGGGTTTTCACAAACACTCGCCGGTAGTCCTGCTGTTTTTACTCACGGAGCCCTTTCGGGTTTTCATCCGTGCCCATTTTGCTTATGGACATACCATTTTTTTTATTCCTTTTTTTTATGTATAACGAGGTTTCGCCTTTTCGGGTTTTCACAAACACTCGCCGGTAGCCCTACTGTTTTTACTCACGGAGCCCTTTCAGGTTTTCATCCGTGCCCATTTTTCTTATGGACATACCGTTTTTATTTTTATTCTCTTTTTTTTATATATCGCCTTTGGGATGCCGCAATCCACAGTAGTTTCTTGACCTCTCGGTCAACAGCTAGTTTTAGGACATAGTGGTCCGTTGATAATTTAAGGACGTTTCGGTCTGCTGTTAGTTTAAGGACGTTTCGGTCCGTTGTTGCCGTATTTGAAGCGAGTTTTTTAGTTTACGGACTTTTCGATCCATGAGGCCCTCCCTGTGAATGAGCATGATGCCCCCGGCATATCCATCTTTCTCGGAGCATGTGGTTGTGGCGGGCTCGCCTTCCAGTTTTCGGACAACGCGAGTTTGCCTTGTTGGTATTGGTCTTCAATCCAGTTTTTGAAGACGTAGCAGTTTTCGATCGGATGGCCCAATACTTGGTGGTAAGGGCAGTAATTAGGATTGTTGACATCATTCAGTTGTAGCTGGCATTTCAGCTCCGGTGGAGTGATAAGCCCGTCGCGCACTGCTAGTTCGAACAGCGTCCTTGTTTCATCCCGGGGAAATGAGTAAGGACGTTTCAACTTCTCATAGAGGGGTTGCCGCTTGTTGCTTTGGCGAACAACCGGTCTAGGGTCACTCGATTGTTGTTGTGCGTCGGCGACGAAGGCCGTTTTTCCCTTCCCTTTATCCTTTTTGTTCGATCCCTTGTCTGCGGGTCCGGGATTCTTTCCGGGGAGCGTGCGATTGCACGGCTGAATGTTCTCGCAACTTCTCAATTCTTTCATTTTAGAGATGGATTCCTTGAAGAGAGGGCCGAGGGCTACTTTTTCGTCGGAGTCGCTCCCGAAGGTGAGAACTCGCGATTCCTCGGGATCAACCCTATGACAATTGCCGGCAGTTCTTATACGCTCATCTATCGCACTTTTCCGCTGTCTACGGGCTTCACGCTTTGTCCTGTTGAAGTGTTGCCTGTGAGCGACATACCCTTGCCACCAACACTTAAAGGAGTTGCAGTCTTCAGTAGGATGTGCGATCCTCTGATGATATAAGCAGAAGTTAGGGTGTATGTTCGCTTCATCAAGATGTATACTACCAGAAGAATTTTCTCTGAAAGAAGGCAGCCTCATCCTCATCGATATGGCTTTGGCAAATCGTTTCCTTGTCTTGATCCTGCTTTCATTTATGGCGGATGTACTTTGATCTGGTGGGAGTGTTTCGACCCTTTTGTCCAGTCGCCGACGTTTGGCCTTTTCAAATATGGCCATCTCACGCTCCCGATCAGCTTTACTTCTCAGGAGAGCTTCGTTTAGGAATGCGTCGATCATTTCATCTGACGGCCCCAGAGGTTCCGATTCAGGCTCTACCCCCGGTTTCTTTGTGCAAGGAGCCTCTTCATTGTCTAGTGATGAATGAGAGATCACATGACAGTTTGCTATGTAATCCTCAGATTCGTCCGACGATTCTTCTCCATCATCTCCGTCCTCAAGAACGTGGCTGAGGAACTCTTGGAGCATGATTGGAGTCCGCGCCTTCTGGTTATACTCTTCCAGCACGTCAATATGCTTTTGTAGGTCCGTACGCTTGTCGTCAGGCTTCACGGGCTTCTTGGATTTCTTCTTCCTTTTCGAAGATTTCGACGGCTGGGTGTGAACGCTTTGGCTATCACCACCAATATTTGGTGTTGGGCGCGGCTTCAGCATCCCCTTGACGAGCTCAGGTTTCAACGGGTTCTTCCATCTGATCGCCGGGTATGTCCGAAGATCATTCAGCATCCTTTTGGTCTTGGCCGAAAGAGCCAGCTCCCATGGAGCTTCCTCAACAAAAGAGCATGTTGCCCCCAATGTGTTTGTCTTCTTAGGAGTGTGAGGCTGTGGCGGGTTCACCTTCCAGTTTTTGGATAACGCGAACTTGCCTTGTTGGTATTGGTCCTCAACCCAGTTTTTGAAGACGAAGAAATCTTCGATTGGATGGCTTACTGCTCGGTGGTAAGGGCAGTAATTAGGATCGTTGACATCGCCTGGCTGCAACGGACGTTTTGGACTTGGCAGACTGATGAGTCTGTTGCGCACTGCCAGCTCGAACAATCTCCCCGTTTTATCCTGAGGAAACGAGTAAGGACGTCCTAGTCTCTCCTCGAGGGATGGGCGTGGACGCCCGTTGTTTTAGCGAACAACCGGCTTTGAGTTGCCCGGCTGTTGTTGAGTATTAGCGACGACGATCGCTTTCCCTTTTCCTTTCTCATTTCGAGAGTCTGGCTTTGGAGGAGACGGTCTGTGACCCATCTGGTCCATTTGGGTCAGTTTGTCGATCAAGGCCTGGAAAGTAGTTGGCTTGAAGAACATCATGAATTGTGAGATGGTCGCTTGCGGATCAAGAGTGCCCACGAACATGCCTACCGCAGGTGCTTCTTCGATGCGTTGTTCGCACTTCGACCATAAGTTTCGCCACCGTATTGCGTATTGGACCCACGTCTCGCCTGGGTTCACCCTGGCATTAATCAGTGCCGTTATCGGGGTGCGTTCACTAGCACTCGCGAATCTTTGTGTAAACAATAGCTCCATCTCCGCAAATGTTTTGACAGAGTTGTTAGGTTGCTCCGAATACCATTCAAAGGCCGTTTCTGCTAAGCTGCCGATGAATTGGCGAAGCAACAGTTTGTCGTCGCCTCCAGTGTTGCCGCATAAGGCCCTGAATTGAGCGACATGCTGATGTGGATTCCCTGTCCCCTTGTACACATGGAATTTAGGGATCGTATATCCCGGCGGGTAACTGATTTGGTCATACCAGCCCGGATAGGGTTGTCTGGTTCTAACAATTTGCCCAGCCGCTTCATTCGCCTGGTGAACTCGTATCTACTGAGCTATATAGTCGTCTAGCGCAGCCTTGGAAATGGTTTCCTCCTTGGCTGCTGAATGAGCCGGAGGTGGATTTGATGTTTCTCCTCTGTCGTTTTCGAGGATAATCGGAGGATCTTCAGCTGGAGGATCCGGCTGTAACATCATTCCTATCATGTCTTGGAAGAGAAGCGCCATTTGTTTTATGTTGGCAGCTTGTTCTGCTGCCTCTATGTCCTTCTTTTCGAGGACTCTGCGTAGGAAGTCAGCGTCAGTTTCCTGTTTGTGGCGTTGTTCTGATGATGTTTCCGGGCTTTCTTTTGGCCCGGTGAGTGCGGCCATCGCAGTCATCATCTCTTGAAGCTTCTTCTGTTGCTCCTGAGCTTTTGTCACGGATCGGGTGAGTGGTCGGTGGACCGTAGAAGCGCGGATATCCTCCTTCCCAGACGCCATGTAAACAGTATGGACCGTTATGCCCCCAGACTTGGGGCGTTTAGATTCAGTGTCTTTGCGATTTGCCAAAGACGCATGGATCTTCTCCGACCTCCTTCTTTTGTGAGCGGTCGAAGTTGAGGGGGCCGTTATAGTGGGCACCCAAGTAGTTGTTGTTTTTTCTGGCTTGACAAAGTAGTCCTTCTCCTGCCGAACCTTCATCTTTTTCTGTCGGCGGAGATAGTCTTGATCCATTACGGAGTTTTGGACTTGACGCCAGACCTTGTAAATTCTAGAGGACAGTCGTTGAGGGGGCTGCTCCAGCTTCACCTTTGGGGCATTATCTACAGGTGTAGGAGATCTTTTCAATACGGCAGTTGGCGAGTTTTTGCGCACCCTTCTTAGCGGTTCAAAGCTATTCTCGGTCAGAACAGCAGCATTGATTTCCACCATCGGAGCTGGCGGAGTTAGCCCAGAGGGGGAGTTGCCCCCAGCCCTCTTTACCCGGCGCCAGTGATGACGGCGAGCATGTCGTGCGATTGGAGTTGATTTAGCCGTAGGGGTGACCTCCTCATGCCCCCTGTGTTGGTCAGAATTCGCTGGTATCAGCCTTTTAAAGACCGACGTCCGTTGAATGGGGACGGCCAACCTATCAAAGGCAGACTTCCGAGTAGGGGAAGCAGCCTTGGTGATTTCGCCTGGAACGGGAGCAGGAATAGTTAGTCTTGTGAAGACCGACCCTTTGGTAGGAGAAACCGCCTTGACGATTTCAGGAGCAGGGATGGCTATCTTCTTTGGGATGGCCACTTCAGGTGTAATGGGCTTCTTGGCAGGCCCATCGGAGTTCAGGTTCAGCCTTCCGAAGACTGATGCTGCTGCCTTGACATTGGACGACCCGTTGAGAGGGGCCGTGGTAGTAGTGAGTCGATCAAAGACCGACTTCTTTTGCGCTTCGTGAGGCAGCGGGATATTAATGTTCACTGGCGGGAGCATGGTTCCGAAGAACAGACCGGTGGTAGCCTGAGTCACTTGTTCCACCGGCATAGCGAAGATGGAAGCTGCTTGAGGCCCGTAAGTCACTCCTCCGGATGGGACGGAGCGAGAGTTGCAGTTGCAGTTAGTGCAGTTTGAAGCCATTGATCTTCTGTTTTCTTCACGGAGCAAGACACCAAATCTTAGTACCTCGAATCCACAGGCAACCACAGCAAACCGCGATTCGTTCGTGAACACGACACACGAAGTGTGGAGCAGAAAGAGGAAAAGGTCCCACCGGGAGTGCCAGAATCTGTTCCCCGCCGAAAGACGGCATGACGGACGTCTCGCCTGAAATTCGGGGCAGATGCTAATTGGAGATATCTGTCCACCTCTTCGAAGATGCCAAGTTGATTTTTGACACCATGTATCGAAGGTTTAAACGGATGCGGCCGATGTAGCAGACTTCGTCAGATTCCTCCTCGTTTGAGGGGGTTTTGATTGTAGGGACGCTCTTCCCTGCAGGCGCAAGCCCCTGCAGTTAATTACGCTACCGCATCGCGGTAACAACTTTCTCCTTCTCCAGATGGTCACTTCGTGTCGTGGATGTTTGTTTTGTTTGTGGTTGCCCGTGGATTATATACGGAGGCTAATTTACGTTGTCGCCCGTAGGACGTGGATTAGTCCAAATCCGTATTTTCTTAGATTTGGATTTGGGGTTTTGGTTTAAGGATACTTTAGTCTCATTTTGGACTAAGATCAACTTAAACGTTTGTTAAGGATACGTTAGTCTGATTTCCGGACTAAGATCGACTTAACAGGATCGTTTAGATCCAACAAGAGAGCATTTGGGCTCTATTGTTTAGTTTAGAGACATTGCGGTCGATTTCCAGTTTAAGGACATGGTGGTCCATCATTGTCCATGGAATATATGGCTGTCGGGACCCATCACCTCTCTGAAAACGTTGAAGGATTACAACGACAAATATCAGAGGAGTTCAGAGATGTACCCATGAACCAATGTTGGTTGGGAGATTTATAGTCCAATTTGGGACTAAAGCCTGTTTGAAGGTTTATGAGCATATGGGCTCAGTTGATATGAGTTGAACATTTTGTTGTTCTGGCTGTTGAGCTTTTATTTGGGCTCGGCCCTTTTATAATGCATAGCATTGGGCTCTGTAATTAAATGCATAGCATTTTATTTGGTCTGTTAGACTTTTGCTTGGGCTCTGCCCTTTTTAAATAATGCATAGCATTTAAATTGGTCTGATAGAATTTACTTGGGCTCTGCCCCTTTTTTAATAATGCATAGCATTTAAATGGTCTGACAGTGCGCCACGTGGCTTGTCAGGCGCTTTGCGCCAATTAAAGAGCGCAAGGCTCCAGCGCATGTGGAGGTGATACGTGTCACGCTCTGCTAAGCGCAAGTCTGTTAGCGCAGTGCGTTGCGCCAGTGCGTTGCTGACACGTGGCGCGCTCTGGTGCAGTGCGCCAATCCAAGAGCGCAGTGCGCTGTTTTAGAAGCGCAAAGCGCAGATCGTTCTGTAATTGACACGTGGCGCTCTCTGGTGACTTGCGTCAGTCCAAGGAGCGCAAAGGCGCATTTCAAAAGTGCAAGGCACTGTCCAATAGCGCAGAGCGCATCTTGATCCAATTATGATCAAAGAAACAGGTTCTCTTTGTTCTAAAGAGGTTCTACCTCAAGATTCAAGAACCAATGGTTCATCAAAAGGCTGTGCCTTTATATAGATCAAATGATCTGTGAAGTAATACTTCCTTTAAATTTTTTGTGATTGGATCTTTTTCTTTTTATTGAAGATCTTGATCTTGTTCTTAGATCTTTGATCTTTTTTAGAAGAGAATTCTTCTTTTTTAATGAGGTATTTTCATCTCTGTTCTTCAGGAATCAAATTCTTTTCCTTCAAAGATGAAGAAGATGATCTTCTCTCTTCAAAGGCTTGCCTTTCAAATTTTTCAGAGGGTTCTCTCTTTTTCTGTATCTCTGTCTGTGTATGTTTTAGACTTGAAGTCTAGGGTCCTTTATATAGGGCCAAATGATTTGTTAAATCAGTTGAAGAGATCTTTCTCTGATTGATTTGGGAATATTTCCCACCGTTGGATCTTTGATCCTAGGGCTTCTGTTTTACAGAAGGCAATCTTCTTGTTTTTAACAAGATTGAGAAAATCTTTCCATAACAGAACTTATTCTGTCTTTTGGTAATTTTTATTTACCATTGGATCATTGATCCAACGGTGCTCTGATTTACAGAGCACAATCTTGTTATTTGGAAAGATTTTGAGGAATTTTTCCTTAACCGAATTTAGTTTTTGATTAATTAATGATTTATCATTATTATTAGATCTTTGATCTGACGGTTGGTGAGCTTTTAGGTTCCAGCGCTGGCGCACCCGTGCTTTGCACGTGGTGCGCTGCTTAGAGTGCAGCGTAACTGCGCTAGCGCACCCGTGTTTGACACGTGGCGCGCAGCGCAGAGCGCAGGATCTGAAGCGTTGCTTCAATGTTTTAACTCTTGGCTTTGAGGCATTTGTTGCATTCTTTTCATGTGGAGTTTTTATTATTATTTTATTTTATTTTATTGTTATTATTGGGAGCGGGTTTTGAGCTAAAATTTTGGCTGGAACAGCTATATCTAGCCATTTCCGACCAAGCTGCAGGCTCAGTGCTCGTCAGAGAATTCGAAGGCATAGAGAGACCGGTTTACTACGTGAGCCATGTTTTCAAAGACGCGGAAACGAGATACCCCGCCATAAAGAAAATAGCCCTGGCGCTTGTCGTCGCCTCCAGGAAACTTCGACACTATTTCCAAGCGCACACAATCCTCGTCCTTACCGAGCGACCTTTAGGGTATATTCTCGCCTCCCCCGAATCATCAGGTCGTCTAGAGAAATGGAGGTGGGAATTATCCCAATTCGATATCAAATACCGCCTCCGATAATCCATCAAAGCGGAGGTCTTAGCGGATTTTGTTGTCGAATGCACCATCCCCACTAAAGAAGAAACGGCAGCACGGGGCCCCGAACCACTTCTCTCGGTCGAGGAGGTGCCCGACCCCATCCCGGATTGGGTACTCTACGTTGAAGGATCCTCCACAGAGGAAGGGAGCGGGGATGGCCTGATCATCCGTGGCTCGGATGAAGCGGAAATGGAATACTCTTTAAAGCTTGGGTTCAGAGCGTCAAACAACGCCGCAGAATACGAGACTTTGTTGGTAGGACTGTGAATCGCCTCCGGAGCAGGGCTGAAGACCATTAGGGTTCGCAGCGACTCCGCACTAGTCGTCGGCCAAGTAACCGGGCGTTTCGAGGCCCGGGAGCCACTCATGATAAAATACCTGGCCGAGGTAAAAAGTCTTCGGAAAAATTTCGACGAAGTTCAAGTGGAGAAGATTCCCAGGAACTTGAACACCCAGGCCGACGTCTTGAGCATACTCGCTTCTTCCTATTCAGCCAACCATAAAAGAAATATCCTGTTCGAAGTGTTGCCACGGCCCAGCGTGGAAGACGGAGAGGTAACGCTCCAGATCTACACAACGCATGAAGAAGGCCAAGGTTGGAGCAAGCCCCTCATGGAATTCCTAAAAGATGGTGTACTCCCCGAAGACCGAGGAGAAGCTCGCCAGCTTCGGGCCAAAGCACGCCATTTCATCTGGAGCAACGGAAACCTGTACAAGAAGTCATACACTCAGCCTCTGCTCCGGTGAATCGACCCTCACGAGGCAGACTACGTTCTGCGAGAGATACATGAAGGGGTCGGGGGAGCGCATCAAGGGGCCCGCACCATGGTCCAGAAGACACTACTCCAAGGGTACTATTAGCCGAGAATACACCAGGATGCTGAGAAGCTATTCAGAAGATGTAAGAACTGCCAACTCTTCAGCATTATACCTCGTCTCCCCGCCACCGAACTAACGCCACTCAGTTCTCCTTGGTCGTTTGTGCAATGGGGGATGGATATGGTGGGCCAACTCCCCACCGGCACGGGCAGACACAGATACATCCTTGTTGATGTGGACTACATCATGAAATGGATAGAGGCCGTGCCCATCAGGAAACCGGACGCCGCCTCTACGATAAAGTTCTTACAGAACAACATAATCTCTCGATTTGGAATGGATTAGGAGTTAAACTCCTTTGAGGATTTGGGTCTTGGACTTTAACTCCTTAAGAATCTTTAGAGGTTCTTCTCTCTTAAGCCTTGGATCTTCTCTTGAGCCTTTGATCTTTCCCAAAGTGGGATTTTCGGAGATGGGTCTCCTTCCTCCTCCTCTTTGTTGGCCGGATCTTGGAGAAAAAGAGGGCGTGAGATTTAAAAATCTCCCCTTTTTGAGATCTAATGGAAGATCTGAGCCCCCCTTTGTGGGTTTTGTGGTGAAAAACTATTTAGTTTTGGAAAAGGAAGAGTAAAACTCTTGATTTAATTCAAAAGAAGAAGAAGGTTTAGAACCTTGAGGAAGGAGAAAGAGCACAGATCTTAATTTTTGAGAAAGAGAAAAAGTTGTTGAGATATTTTCATTATCTTTGCCTTTATAGGCTATACACTTTACATATAGCCCCTTGGGCTTTACAAAAATGGCATTTTGCCCATCCCATGCCTCATTTGCTATTTCTTTTCGCACATAAGGCATGGGCTTTACAAAAATTTGGCTTTATGCCCATTTTTCTTACATTTATTCGTAAAATAAAAAAAAAGGAAATACACCAAAATTATTTATTACAAAATTTTTATTTTGGCATGGGGGGAGGCTGGCCGCTTCATGTTCGGGATCGACCCGGGCATTGGCCCACTTGATCTGGGCTTGGGCCTACCTGGCTTGGGGTTGACCTTGACTTTGAGTTGGTCAACCGGGGTGCAATTTTTGACCCCAACAAAGTGCCCCCCATCTATAAATGCACACCACATATATGGGTCGTG